>JALAZF010000001.1:5000000-7500000 GCA_022829125.1 Lathyrus tuberosus | reverse complement strand
TATAAGGCTCACGACGTTTATGGATCGCTTTAGGTCCTCTTTGTATAAGGCTCACGATCCGATCGCTTTAGGTCCTCTTTGTATAAGGCTCACGATCGTCTATAACGTCGCTTTAGGTCCTCTTTGTATAAGGCTCACGACCGTTATAGAAGATTCCCTCTGGAATCGTTTCGTCGCTCACACCCACTAGGGCACACGACATCACAAGAATGCATATCATGATGCTTGGCATACAAGGACTCATGACAATCAAATGCATCTTCACAAATCAACAGTATGGATTATCTCATCATCATTATTCATGCATTGGAAATCAATTCAAACAATGCACTTACTTGCCATAAGGCCGCCAAATAACACACATTGAATTTCACATAAACAATGCATTTCATCATAATCCACAAACCACCACAATTAGTATTTTAGTATATACACTCATATAATTTCACATCAAGAATTACTCACCATCAACCACAACAATACTATAATCATACAATCATACTCACAACACTAGGATTCACGCCACGTAGGCTACCCACCACAACATACATTAATACCATACATTTGTATTCAAGTCAACAAAAGTATTTTTCCATAAGGCCGCAACAATTACAACAACTTATCACATGCTTCACATCATATAACAGCACACAAGCTATACGATATATATCAAAAGCATATCACATGATAACACATCAATCGCACACAATTACGACGGTAAAAGTCGACAAAATGACACGTTTTCCAATTCATGACACAATTAAATTGGCCACCAATCTCAAAACCATTTTATAAGAAAGAACATCTCATTAGCTTTCCAACGACACCAAGAACGTCTCGGTCTGAGTTACGGATCGAAAGTTATGAATTTACAAAGAAAACAAAATTAGTGAAAATTCCCAGGAGCGCCCGCGGTACATATTTTTGCCGGGCGGTGGCGCCTTCGCCTCTGCGTCGCCCGGCGAAGCAGCGACATAAATTCTCCAACCAAAACTTAAAAGAGTCAGCAGCGTGACAAGCTACGCCTCTTGGGTATCGCCCGACAGAGCAGCGGCGCAACTCCTGCGTCGCCCGGCGCTCAAAGCATCGCCCGACGGTCTACACCAGAAGCAGAAAAATTATGCTTACGGGTTACACGGTTTTAACCCCCAAAATCCACCATTTCATTTCCAATCAATTCCAAACAGCAAAACAAGCATCAACAAATGTTCATACATATAATACGATCATACTCCGTGATTCATATCGATTTCCGACCGTGAAAACATCAATTTCCATCAATTGTTCATCAATTTATCAATGAGAAAAATTTGTGAAACAACCAAAACAATTACAACAAACAACACATATACATACACAGGCAAGATATAATCGAAACTTCTCACCCTTACCCGATTAATCGTGCTTGAAACGAAGAGTTGAAGATTTCCTCTTCTCCTCTCTTTCTCTCCTCTTCTTTCCCTTCCTCTTCATTTCTTTCCTTTCTCTTTCTTTTCTCTCTTTTTCTCTATTTATAAAAATATCTAACCCCCAAAATAACCATTTTACCCCTCAGCTCAAATCTCTCGCAAACGCTTTCAAAACGCGATAAAACATAATAACGATGAAAAATAATATATTGTCAAATAAAAGTCAAGAATAAAATAATATAAAAACGAAAATAATTAAATCGACTCGATTAAATAAATAAAACAAAACGGGGTGTTACAGAAACACCTTTTATCCCTAACTTTTGTCTGGACCGTCCTTTCGGGTTTTTAATCCACCTGGACGCTCATTTTTGCCTAGGACTCCCTTTTGGGTTTTCAACATAGCGAGCTCTTTCATTTTTTATTTAATCCCTAACTTCTGAATGAGTCTCCTTCATAGGTTATGACCCACCGGGATACCCTTTTCTTGCCTAAGTCTCCATTTCTGGTTTTCGACTTAGCGGGCTCTTTCGGCGTAATATTTTCTTACTGCGTCAGCATTCACACGGTGTGAGAGTTATTCACCATCCATTGTCGTAAGAATTAGGGAACCTCCTGAGAATTGAGTGTTTACCACAAACGGGCCTTCATAATTAGGCACCCATTAACCACGTACATCCCTTTGAGATGGAAAGATCTTTTTGAGTACGAGTTCTCCTTCTCAGAATTCACGAACACGGACCTTCTTATCAAATACCCTTTTCATCCTCTTCTGATACAAATGACCAGACACATCGCAGTCAGACGCTTCTCATCGATGAGGTTCAGCTGATCATATCTTTCTTGGACCCACTCCGCTTCATCAAGCTTGGTCTCCCTCAGAGTTCTTAAAGATGGTATCTCTACTTCAATGGAAAGAACAACATCCATCCCATACACCAAAGAAAAGGGGGTTGCCCCTGTCGAAGTCCGGACCGAAGTTCTATACCCATGCAAGGCAAATGGTAACATCTCATGCCAATCCTTATAAGTCTTGACCATTTTCTGCAGGATCTTTTTGATATTTTTGTTAGCAGCTTTGACAGCTCCATTTATCTTGGGACGGTAAGGTGAAGAATTATGAAGTTCAATCTTGAAGCTATCACACAACTCATTCGTTGTCTTGTTGTTCAAATTTGTTCTATTATCTGTTATGATCCTATTTGGAATTCCATAACGACAGATAATTTGGTTCTTGATGAAGCGGGCAACCACTTGCTTGGTCACATTGGTGTAAGAGGCAGCCTCAGCCCACTTTTTGAAGTAGTCAATAGCTCAATTGCCCCAATCATGTCAATGCCCCACATAGAGAACGACCAAGGTGATGACAACAGATTCAACAATGTTGGAGGTGCATGCACCTTGTCAGCATAAATTTGGCATTTGTGGCATTTTCTGGCATATTGGATGCAATCGGTCTCCATAGTTAACCAATAATATCCAGCCCTCAAGATCTTCTTAGACATGCCATGCCCATTAGCATTAGTGCCAAATACTCCTTCGTGAATGTCTTGAATTAACATGTCTGCTTCTCGTTTGTCAACACATCTTAGCAAAACTATGTCATGATTCCTTTTGTATAGCACATCATTACTGAGGAAAAACTTGGATGACAACCTCCTCAAATTCTTCTTGTCAAGAATTGAAGCATTAGAAGGATATTCTTGGTTCTTCAGATAATTTCTGATGTCATGAAACCATGGTTTCCCATCCACCTCTTCTTCAACCAACTGGCAGTAGGCTGGTTCAGTCTTGTGCTTAATTCTGATGAGTGGTGCTTCGTTCACAAATCTGACCTTCCACATTGAAGATAACATGGCTAAAGCATCATCTATGTGGTTTTCTGATCGCAGAACATGACGAAAAATGATCTTATCAAAGTATTGGATCATTTCTGCAATGTAAGCACGGTACGGGACCAACTTCTCATCTCTAGTTTCCCATTTACCTTTGACCTGATAAATAACCAGAGCAGAATCTCCGCTGACCTCGAAAATCTTGATTCTGAGATCAATAGCTGCTTCCAACCCTAGAATGCACGCTTCATATTCAGCAATGTTGTTCGTGCACTCAAAACATAGTCTTGCTGTAAATGGGGTATAACCACCATCAGGGTTCATCAACACAGCACCTTCACCATGCCCCTTATAGTTAGAAGAGTCATCAAACATCATCTTCCATTGGGAACTAGGTTCAGGACCTTCATCAGGGCCAGCCTCTTCGCAATCTTTCTTTATCAACATAATGTCTTCATCTGGGAAATCAAACTTGAGGGGTTCATAGTCTTCCACGGGCTGATCTGCGAGGTAATCTGATAAGACACTCCCCTTGATAGACTTCTGAGTGACGTACTGAATATCATACTTTGATAAGAGCATGTGCCAACGGGCAAGTCTTCCAGTTTGAGCAGGCTTTTCAAAGATATACTTTATTGGGTCCATTTTAGGGATCAATAAGGTAGTATGACATATCAGATATTTCCTCAAACGCATGGCAGCCCATGATAAAGCACAACAAGTATTTTCCAAAAGTGAATATCAACTTTCGCAATCAGTAAACTTCTTACTCAAGTAGTAAATGACATTCTCTTTACGCCCAGATTCATCATGTTGGCCTAAAACATAGCTCATTGATCCTTCCAATACAATCACATACATGAAGAGGGGTTTCCCTAGAACAGGTGGGACCAAGATTGGTGGTTCTTGCAAATAACTCTTGATTTTTTCAAAGGCCTACTGGCAGTCAGATTTCCACTCTACAGTTTGGTCTTTGCAAAGCAGCTTGAAGATCGGCTCACAAGTGGGAGTCATATTAGAGATAAACCTGGAAATGTAATTCAAACTACCAAGAAAACCTCTTACTTGAGACTTAGTTTATGGAGCTGGCATCTCTTGGATAACTTGCACTTTGGCAGGGTCTATCTCAATTCCTCGTTAACTAACGATAAAACAGAGCAACTTTCCTGATCTAACACCGAAGGTACATTTGGCAGGGTTCAGCCTCAATTAATATTCCCGGAGTCTTTTGAACAGTTTCAGAAGGTGATCCAAATGGTCCTCCTCACTCTGGGATTTAGCAATCATATCATCAACATACACCTCAATCTCTTTAAGCATCATATCATGGAAAAGAGTCACCGTAGCTCTTTGATATGTTGCCCATGCATTTTTCAAACCAAAGGGCGTGACCTTGTAGCAATAAGTCCCCCAAGGAGTGATGAATGTGGTTTTGTCCATGTCGGCAGGATCCATTCTAATTTGGTTGTAACCGGAGAAACCATCCATAAAGGAGAAAACTGCAAAATGGGTCGTATTATCCACGAGAGTGTCGATATGCGGCAGAGGGAAATCGTCCTTTGGACTTGCCTTGTTAAGATCCCTATAATCCACACACATTCGCACTTTGCCATTCTTTTTCATCACAAGCACAACGTTAGCTACCCATTCGGGATATTTTGAGACTGTCATAAATCCTGCGTCATGTTGTATTTTGACCTCATTCCTGACCTTCAGAGCCATGTCAGGTCTAATTCTTCAGAGTTTTTGTTTCACTGGCGAGCACTCAGGCTTGAGTGGTAGTTTATGAACTACTATGTCTGAATCCAAACCAGGCATGTCCTGATAGGACCATGCAAACACATCCACAAACTCTTCAAGAAGCTTTACAAACCGTTGTCTGATCTTTGCCCCTAGCATTGCCCCAATCTTGACTTCCTTCTTGTCCTCATCGGTACCAAGATTGATGGTGTCAACTTGTTCCTCGTGTGGCTGATGATCCGTGTACTCATACTCACATATTTTTTCCAACTCATCTGGGACTTCATAGTCTTCTTCTCCCTCATCTTCAACTTGGTAAATAGGTGAGTCAAAGTCAATGGTGAAAGTAGGGTCATCGAATACAACATGTTTGTGGATTATTCTACATGGTGGAGTGACTTATTTTATTAAAATGCACAAAATTAAATGCAAGAAGAATAATTTTGGTATTTTTAAAAAAGATTACCATTTCCCCTTAAAAGCAGAAACGGTAAATGAATACAAAAGAGTTTAACAAAACATCTTCATTAATTAATAAAAGTTGAAAGTGGTGGCCCATACAAAATAGTCCGATAGCCTTGGGCACGACCATGGAATTAAAAACAGACAACAAAAACAAACATATTACTCTGGCGCAGGGAGCAACACAGGGATCTCAATAGCTTCCCAATTATCCAGTGCAGCGTCACACCGAAACACCAAATGGCTAACATCCTCATCTTCCTCGTCCTCTATCACGACATTGACCTGATATCCTTTGCTAATGTACACTTCCTAGATTGTCTTTGGTCGCATTGTTGTAGAAGCAGATGCTTTACCACGAGTTAGTTTGTAACCCAACCCTTGATACTTCTTCCTTTCATGCACTTCAATAACCTTACCCTAGCCTACAGGAACACCTTCTTTCATGGAAGACTGGATACTCTTGAATGAAAAAAAAGATGGATTACTCGGGACCACCGGTTCTTCAATGTCCAACATGACAACATTGGCTATTTCAAGAGCTTGGAAAGAAGTTTCCAAAGCATCCTCATTAGCCTCTATGTAGCGGAAGGAAGACAAACTATAGACCATCAAGTCCTCTTCACCATGTATGATAACCAGCCTATCATCAATCACGAACTTCATATTTTGATGTAATGTTAAAGTTACAGCACCAGCTTCGTGAATCCATGGCCTTCCAAGTAGGCAGGATTAATGTCCAACACTTGGAATGTGATGTTGAAAACATGCGGGCCACTTAATATTGGTAGTTCAACTTCACCCATTACAGATCTTCATGAGCCATCAAAAGCTTTGACAATCAGGGAGGTAGGTTTCATTTCAGCCCCTTTGTAAGCCAACTTTTCAAGTGTCCTCTTAGGTAAAACATTTAGAGAGAAGCATGTGTCCACGAGGACTCTTGCCAAAGTGTCTTCTTGACATTTCACAGATTCATCTAAAGCAAGATTGTGATTTTGACCTTCTCTAGGTAACTCCTCCTTGCTAAAGCTGAGGGTGTTACAAGCAGTGATATTTGCAATTATACTGTCAAACTGGCCGGTAGTGATATCTTGAGCTACATGCGCTTAGGCCACTAACTTCTGTAGAGCAGCTCGGTGAGCAGGTGAACTCATTAACCGAGACAAGATTGAGATTTTAGAGGGAGTCTGGTGAAGCTGATCCACCACCTTGTAGTCACTTCTTTTGATGATCCTTAGAAAATCAGCATCTTTATCACTTGTAACCACTTCCTTTTCCTTGTCCTTGGCAGGCATAGTAGCAACAGTTTCTTTGGGCGTGGTCCCTTTGAAGAGGGGAGTATAAATTCGACCACTTCGTGTCATCTTTCCAGCCCCAGCTATATTAGTTACTTCTTCACTAGTAGTTCCCACCTCTTTCCTTGGATTCACACTTCCAGACTCTTTATCAATCACAATAGCTTCATATTTCCACAGCACAACTTTAGAATCTCTGAAACGAAAAGGAACAGACTGTCAAATGATTATTGGCCTCGGTTGATTAACCGCAGAGGCAACCACAGGCTCTGATGTGTTGAACACTGGCTTTGGTTTATTGAAAATAGGGACCACAGAACCTGGCTTCGGCACATTAAAGATGAGCACCTTCTTTCTTGATTATGGTAAATTGAATATGGGCCCAATTACTGCAACTTCCTCTTTATTCACCTTACTGATTACTTGTAGAAAACCTTCGTTAATCAAACCTTGAATGTCATTCTGAACCAAATCGCATCCTCTGACACTGACATCACAGTCTTCACGGTCATTGTGGCAAACCTTTACCAAACCAGCATCAAATAATTTTGAATGAAAAATCCTGACAGGAGTCTTAATCTTAAACGCATCCATAATCAACACCTTGTTACTTCCATCTTCGATAGTATTTACAGTCCCATGAGTAGGCAATGGGTTATTCTTCACATTTGGCTGATTATCCCCAAAGGAAAGAACCTTCTTCTCTATTAAACCCTTCACAACATATTTCAGCGCAAGGTATCCTTCTAGGTCATGACCGGCAGTGCCTTGGTGGAATGCACAATGGGCATTAAGGTTATGAAATTGCATTGACTTTTCTGTAGGTAGGCCCAAGGGTCTAGTGGTGGTTAAACCTTGTTGGACCAAAGAAGGGTAAAGTTCTGTGTAGGTTATTGGAATAGGAGGAAATAAAGGGTTTTCCCCTTATCTTCGGTAGGGAGTGTTTGATTGAGGGGTTGGTGGCCTCTGTTGTTGTTGGTAAGATGGAGCACTGGGTGCTTGTTGATAGTTAGGTTGTTGTTGATAAATGGGCGCCTGCTGCGCGGGCTGATAATTGAAAGTTGGAGTCATAACTTCCACAAAAGGTTCTGGGGCATACTACACAGGGTATATTGGTTGTTGAACAAAACCTGGGTTAGATTGTTGTTTATAAATTGGTTAATTCCAAACTTGATTCTTCTTTCTGCCTGTCATGACTGCATTTGTCTCCCCTTCTTTCTTTTTATGGAAATTACTGGGAGGTTTCCTGTTGTTGATACTGCTTGAATTGCTTGATGAACTAATCACCTTTGCATTCTTCAAACAATCTTCCACTTTCACACCCACGTCCACAATGTCAGCAAAATTGGCGGTAATTCTACTAACCATCCTTTCATAAAACTAGGGCTTCACAGTGTCTAGGAACTAATCAATGAGTTCTTTCTCGGACAATGGAGGTTCCACTTGGGAAGCAATTTCCCTCCAACGTTGAGCATATTCTTTAAAGGACTCCGAGTTGTTCTGAGACATACTTAAAAGCTGCCTACGATCAGGGGCCAAATCCATGTTATACTTGTAATGTTTCACAAAAGCATCTGACAGATCTTGAAAACTTTGAATTCTGGATTGGTCCAAACCCATATACCATTTAGCAGAGGCTCCTTTCAAGCTATCTTGAAAACAGTGGATCATTAGCTTGTCATTATCCACATATGCTGCCATTATTCTGTAGTACATAATCAAGTGTGACTTTGGGCATGTCACGCCAGAATACTAGTCGAAGCTTGGAGTCTTAAACTTCGGTGGAATCACTAAACCAGATACTAAACACATATCTCTAGCATCAGTACTAAAGATGTTACTGGCTTCCATTGCTCTCATCTTTCTTTGAATGGTTTCCACACTTTCTTTCAACCTTTCATGACATTCGCCCCCTTCTTCAGACACTTGAGGGAAATCATAAACCGGTGGTGGGTTGTGGAAAATGGGGTGCACTTGAGCTTGCACAGTTGGTGGAGTAAAGGTTAGGACAGCTTGAGGATTCTCATGCCCCAAAGGAACAGCCTGTTGAGTAGTTGCAATAGCTTGTTGAGGCACAAAACCATAAGGTAAACCAAACAGTGGCACGGTAGTAGGGTTGACATTTGTAGAAGGTTCCACAGTTGGAGTGACAATCTCGGAGACCATGGTGGTCTGAGTATCCATCTTTGCTCTGATAACTTGTAGGACTTCCATGATCTGCCCTACACTTCCTCGTAAATCATCCAATTCATTGTTGACCCTATCCAATTCAAAGTTCTACTTAGACATCCTTTGGTGAGCTTGGGCTCTAGTGTTGTATCTGCATCGAAGATTCAGTGTGACGTTTTCTGAAGATAAGACGACGGGATGAGACACGACAAGAAAGAATGCACATGTTATGACATGAATGAATGATGCAAATGAAAATGCAAACAAAGCAATCAAGGAACTCAAAATTAAAATTTGTAAACATTATAGATATCGAGGATACGTCTTAAAACAACTCATTTCATTAGTCAATTTGCAAGTTTTATAAAATAAGCGGTACACCTCCAAAGTCTATTACATAAGCAAACAGAAATACAACATAAAAGGAACTAAGAATCTAATCCACTTGATGACTGTCCTTCTTCTCCACAGAGCTCCTTCATGAGTTTGTCAATTTGTTCTTGCATCCTCGCTTTGTCGAGGGTCAGCTCCTCCAATGCCTTCTTCATTTTCAACTCTTCACTTGTATGGACTACAAGTGGCTTATGACGCGGATAAGGCATCCTCATCACGAGGGCTGTTCCACGGGCCCATTCCAAGGAAGCTTCTGTGACAGTACAATTAGGGTTTCCAAATGTATTCCTTCTTTGTTTGTTTATGCGACACCAAGCACGCACAATTCTGGCTCTAAGCTCAAGGTTTTCTCCTTCTTCAAGAAAAAGTATCGTCAGGTTGCTAGGATCAAGTTCTTCATCCATTGGGTGACCAAGTTGTCGGCGAGCGAGAACGGGGTTATAACTGATGCATCCCTTTCTGCCAATAAGAGGCACATTGGGGAAGTCCCCACAGATGTGAGTCATAATGATCCCCCATATATGGGATCATGCCACTCGATATCTGAATAGGTAAGCTCCATGAGACCAAATTGAACTGTCTTTCAC
The DNA here is from genome assembly GCA_022829125.1 of Lathyrus tuberosus. Lineage (NCBI taxonomy): Eukaryota > Viridiplantae > Streptophyta > Magnoliopsida > Fabales > Fabaceae > Lathyrus > Lathyrus tuberosus. The sequence goes on along the minus strand of JALAZF010000001.1, from coordinate 7,490,110 downwards.
ATCCCAGAAGGTTGCAGTCCTTGGTAGGTGCGAAATAAACCACCTATAAAGGAGAGCAACACATCAAACGATCTGTCCTTCTTCTCGCAAAATCTTCGAGTGAATGGCATGATAGGCATTGGCCAACAGAATGGGAACCGTATTCTTGAGCATAAAAATCTGGATGGCGTTGACGTCGACAAAGTCTTCGATGTTGGGAAATAGGAACAGTCCATAAGCCAACAATGCGAAGGTGGACTCAAAGAGTGCAGTGTTCTTCCTATCAGCGAAATACCGAGCCTTCTCAAACAAGAACTAAGCAGGAAAACCAGAAAGTCCTCCCTTGATAGTCATGCGGGCTCGAATGTCAGACAACCTTAGGCTCATTCCTCTTATAATATCTTTCTCACTTAGTTCATCTTCTAATCCGGAGAATGGAGGGAAATCGTTGATAGGGAGACCCATCAAAGCAGAGTATTCTTCCAAGATCGACATCAACTGGTAATCAAGAAATATGAAGCAATGATAAATGGGATGGTAGGGCTGAACCAGCGTCTCTAACAGTCCCCCGGTCCTTTGAAGCTCCAACAGCGATAGAATCCTTCCATATTTCTCCGAGAAATCCAATGGGTCTTCAATCAGTTCTCCTAGTTCCTTTAGTTGCTCAACATTAGGAACCATGAAGGTGTACGACCAAGTACCTCTCTTTCCAAAATCCATCTTACAATGTATGTAAAAGCAAGTTTTCAGTTCCTTGATAGGGTTAGCAGAAAAATGCAAAATGCAATGCGAATGCAGTTGGTTTTAACGAACCCAAAAAAGGTAAATACACATCAGAGACATTTTCAAAAGAAGCTTCAATTCATTAATAGTGAGAAAATTTACAACTTCAAAGTACAATTCAAGAAGCTCAAAATACAAAGAGGGAAAAATAGTTATGCCTAAAGAGTCTCAAGTGGTCCTATCTAAAGAGGATCCACTCCACGCATCTTCTTCTGCCTCTTCATCTTGGTGTTCTCCAGAACCAGCTTGTCAACAATTCCTTTCCAAGCACCTGATGCCGACGGAACACTTGAATACCCATGAGCATTGGAAGTTGGTTGTACGCTAGAGAAAAATAAATTTTCTTGCGCTACGTGCCTCTCTACTACACGTCTCTCAAGAAACTCAATTAAATCATCATTCTCTTTCAACTACTTCTTCATCTCCATCTGTTCAGTATAGATGGCATGGTACTTCCCTTCCCAAGTGTCTCGTTCAAGCTTCATCCTTGCCAAAGTCTCCTGATATTCTTCCATGCGCTCAATAGGAATGGCAGAAGATGATGCAACAACAGGCTGTGGAGGTTTCTCAGGGAGGTACGACATCTTAAGATCACGAGCTCGGGATCGAACCCACTGAATGAATGGCTCCAAGGCTACATAATTTCTCTTTCCCAAGCCGTCATTATTCCTCTTATGGATCGTCCCCCAAACATGCAAAACTCTATCCTTAGTTTCTACAATGGCTTTCTCGTTAAGATAGAAGAAACCAGACAAAAGGATGTTTCTAGGCTTGTCTTCCATAGGATACCCAAACTGGCGCCTAGCTAGAATAGGGTTGTAACTAATCCCACCTCTGATGCCAAGGAGTGGCACATTAGGGAATTGCCCACAACTATCAATGATGATCCCTTTGTCATAAGCTGAGTCGTACCAAAACACATCAGTGTGAGTGAGGGATATTATTCTCTGAGACCAATGAAACTTGTCTAGATTATCTTTGAAACGTGCTATCCAGGGCGAATATGTAATAAACCACTTGTAAAGGAAAGTTGCACAACACAAGATAGTACCGGATCCCTTGAGAGTTCTATGATGAATGGAGTGATAAGTATCACCAAGCAATGTGGGTACATGGTTTCCACTTATGAATATTCGAATGGCATTGACATCAACAAACTCTTAAACATTAGCAAACAAACCCAAACCATAGAAAAGCAATGTGAAGATTGCTTCAAAGGCATCCATGCTATTCATCTTAGCTAAGTAGAAAGCCTTATCTAACAAGAACTTAGATGGTAGACCCTTGATTCCACTCTTGGTGGTAAGGTTAGCCTTGACTTCAGATATTTCCAAGTGAATAGCATCGGCAATGACCTTTGGTGAAGGAATCTTCTGTTAAGAGATTATGTGCTTGAGAGAATTGATTGACATCTCATAATCATCTTCTGACTTTGTTTCTTCGAGCAGATGCAGAGCTTGTTCAGAAACAAGTATCATCAAACATGTGTGTAACATATGACATAGTTTGAGTGACAATCTTGTTCTTGCAATACTGATCTAACTTGTTTAGAATTAGTCCATCAAAGGATTGACAGCATATCTGCTTCTGAAAAGAGTGTCTTCTAATTTCTTCATTCTGAAAAACATCAGTGACTTAAATCCTTTTGAGTTTGGAATTCATTCATCATGAATTTTAGAGAGGAATATCAGATAACATTCTGACCAATTACAGTTGATTCAACTGAGATAGAATCTCAAGTTAACAGGACTCAATCATCTATGTTATTTCAATCAATACTCAGAATTCATCCTGAATCAGATTCTTGAATCACTAGATCTTTCTGAATATTCTTCAGTTTTCTGGCTTCTTCTACAGGCTTCATTATGATGTCCAAATCATAGAACAACAATCTCTCTTCTTTACAGAAGAATTTCTTAATGAGCTCTAAATTGAGAAAGTCAAGGGTGGACTAATCCGTTTCTTGAAAACATCTCATAACTCATAAAGAAATAATCTTCAGCAAACAAGATTTCTTGTTTTCTGATGATTTAATCTTGAGCAAATACGTTGTTTATCCAATTGTATTTCTAAGATAGGCATTCAACAGATACTACTTCTTATCTGATGAATCTATCCTGTCAGTTGATTCTTCAATCTTCAACCAAGCTTCAATGTATAAGATTCTGTTGTTGACAACTACAAAACTTCAAGAATCATTGACTTGCTCAGGTAATCCGTTGATTACAATTTAGTACTCAGTTATCTTCTGAACTGATACTGAAATTGTAAGTGGATTGAAATCTCACCCAGAGTATTTCTACACATCATATCTGGATCTTTTTCTGACACTGTTAAGTGTTTGATATCCATCAATAACATAACCAGAGCTCTGATACCAATTGAAGGTGTGAGAAAGACATAAGAAATGGGGGGTTTAATTGTGTTTTAACTCTTAAAAACTTTTCGCCTCTTATCGTTAATGCGCTAAAAGAATATCAGAGTTGCGTTGAGAGACTCTGACTTGCGATGCGTCATTCAGATTGTGAGATGCATGAAGCATAAGCAACAAGGAGAATCTGAATTAGCGATGCATGAGTCACACTTACAGTGCGGAAGCTTATCAGAGTTGAGTTGCAAGGTTCTGACTTGCTATGCAAGGTTCTGATAATCGATACAGAAACATAAATAATAAATCTAAGCATAAGCAAGAGTAAAGAACACACGATATATCCTGGTTTCCTTGAGCAATTCTCAAGTTAGTCCAGTCCACCCTTCCAAGGTGATTTTGCCTTGATCACAAGGACTTAATCCACTATAATCATAACAGATTACAGATGCATGGGCTAACACCGGTGACTAACAACCTGCACAACCGCAGCTGTGACTAACCCACAATGAAGCGTTCAGTAATCCAAGTTAATGGATATAACGAACATTGACCTAACATACATTAATCTCGCAAGATCTCCTATCAAGATTTTCACAGCTAAACGTCCAGGGATCCGAGTTAACGGATATAATGTTTACTAACCATTCTTCTAGGATTTTCAATGAGTTCCATCAGTGATCTTGCAAGAGTCTGACTCACAATTGGTTCTCTTTGAGATATGACTATCATTGACCATATTTTAGGATTTCCACAATGACACCCAGCCATTGTCTTCTCAAGTCTCCGATCACACTGATCACTTGAGGAAACTTAATTCACATAGAATTAGTTGTTCTGGAGATTACATTGATTGCTTCTAAATAAGCTGATAAACTCCTACGTTTAAGTACATATGAACACAGAAGTGCTCTAGCAAGATATGAGCAACAACTCCTTGTTATCTTCAGATTCTACAAAGATGTATGTTGATTTGACAGTTGGTGACATGTTGTAGATCTTCTTCATCTTCTTCGTTGAGCAAGCTTCGAGCAACAACTCCTTGCTTCTGATCTTCAATATAGCTTTGATGATGAAGTGGTTGATGACTTGATTATTTGCAACATTGTCTTGGTTCATCAACTTCTGTACTTTCTGATTGTTGTTATATTGATAGATGATTCTTTAAGTTTCAACACAATGGTGGTGTTTCCATTTTAACAGCAACAGCTGTGTTTGAAGATGGTGATCTTGATCGTGAAAACCGACTTCGACATACGATCCACGACTTGGACAACAACGAATCAGAAGCACTTCTTTCTTTCCTTTATATAGCCAAGTGAAAAATAGAGTCGTTAAAGAGCTGTTGGCTATTTGAAAAGATTCGTTATGCAATGATGAAAGTTGTACTGCCATATCTTTTTTTACTGTTGAAGTGATGGGATAGATCTTTTTAGTATGGTGTACAATCATTGCTAACGGTATCATTTGTCTTCAAATCTTCAGAGGCTTCTGATGGTAGTTAGTTGAAGCATGAGTAGAGACTTTAGTTGGGTCTTCAGAATCTTAAGTCTTCAGTCTTCAGTACTTGCTCATTCCGAGTCTTGTCTTCAGAACTTCAGCACTTGTCTTGAAACCCTTTGTCTTTATGGCTTCAAGTCTTCAGAGTCTTTATAACCTTGTTCACTCAGAACGTCTTCTTTAGAGTCTTCAACACTTGATCATTTGAATCTTAATCTTCAGAGCACTTCAGTCTTCAGAGTCTTTCTGCACTTGGTCTTCAGAGCCTTCAGCCTTCAGAACTTCAAGTCATTAGAGTCTTCAGCACTTGGTTCTTCAGAAGATTATTTCTCCAGAAGCTTTTCTTAACTTCAGAATCTGAAACACCTTCAGAACAGAATCCACAAGAGCATTGCAACAGCAATATCGGCAACCTTGGATATTTCTGCTTGTTTCTATATACATAAGCAAACTTGCTTCTTGCGACTTGTGTTACACATAGTAACTCGCATGTAATCTTTTACGCACATCTTCACACATATTTGTTTGATCTAATATCTTTAATAATTATGATCTGCACAGAAACAAACATTAGAACATAAAATATTTCTTTCACAAATACTCATTGTTATCATCAAAACATAGAGATGGCTTGCAGAGATAACTCTTGTTCTTACAATCTCCCCCTTTTTGATAATGACAAAACCATGTATTTTGATAGAACATTTTGTACAAGGTAATCACCAAACTAAACATATTCAGAGCCTGGAACAGCAGCTCCCCCTGAATGTGTTAACTCCAAAATTTTATTTGTGATCGTCTAGAATCTTATCTGATCTAAAGACTCACAGAATAACAATTTCAGTTGTTAGAACATAGAATAGAGAAGGAATACTTCCCTATTATCTAGAAGGACATAAGTCTTCAGCATCTGGACTTGTTCATCAGAACTTCTTGTCTTCAGATCTTTAGAAATTGTTTCCTTTAGACATCGTATCAGAGCCTCATGACTTCAGAGTCTTTTGAAGCAATTTCTACTTTTCAGCAGAATCAATGTAGCACAGAGATAAAGCAGTTCTCTTCTAATAACTTAGCCACACTATTTATCAAAAACATAAACTATCTTGTAAGAAACTCCCCCTGAGTTTCAGACTTGGTGAAGATTATAGATTTTAACATGTGAATCTTCTTGGTAGTCTCCCCTTGATTCCTATAAGTCAGATATTGGGATCTTCAGAATCACGATTCAGATATACCAATTTTGATCACTAATTAAGATCATGACTTTTCAGAGTTTGAGTAGACAACAGACCTTCATCTCAGAACCATGTTTCTATCAGAACTCAATGGAGGATCACAGCTTAATTCTTGATCTGATTGAAAGATATTTTTATGATCAATTAAAGCTTGATTCTGAATCTGATACCAATGTAATCTTGATTCTTAGTCTGATACCAAGTATGCTGAGTTTGATACCAATGGAGGTATTTGAGAATAGTTCACAGCTTGATTCTGATTGATATCATTATAGACGAGTCTGATACCAATTCTTGGTTTATATGAACTTCTTCTTCTTGGATCTTCTATCCAGTTCTTCAGACAGTCTACAACTTCTGATTTGATCAGTTCTTCTAAAAAGTATCTCTGAATGTAGGCTTTGTCTTGATTGCTTTCAGTAAGACTTCTGCTTCAGATTCTTATGTTCTGAATATCATATTTTTAGACAGCTTACAACTTCTAAACAAAATGAAACAAGAATCACGATAACTTTGACTTTCAGAAAGTTCTCAACTTTTGAACAGTACTGGGTCAATCTGATTCTGAACATATGTTCACGAAGTGCACAACTTCGATTATATGAACAAATAGTTCCTAAGAACTTTAACAGGGTTCTTTCAGTTTAACCTGTTCTAAGAATGCCTAGTGAACTTGTTTAGAGTTCCTCGGTTAAACATCAAACAAACGTTAGTGGTAAACGCATTTTTATATCAGAGTTGATGTTTAGCATTCTTTTAACATATATCAAAATCATATTCTATTTCTCCCCCTTTTTGACATCATCAAAAAGTTTAAGCATTTTAAATCATGATTAAATATGTAGGTCATTCAAGAATGGATTTAAAGGAAATTTCATTCATTAGATTGGGAAAGTACATTAGGCACAGAACAATATAAAACTACTAACACAAGGACTTAGATCTAACTATAAAACAAAAGCAAGATCTAACTTTAATCATCAAAGTCTTCAACATTGTCCACTCTAGCACATCTTGTTTCAGTAATTGCATGCACCGGTCTCATCCTGCTTAACAATCCCTAGAGAGCTTCTTTAAGCATTATTTCAGATATAATCCTTCCGTATGGAATGTAGGATTGGATCTGGTTTTTTGAAACCTCAATAGAGTGCTTCAAGTGATTGAATATGGTTTTGGGAAGATCAATTTTAAAGTGGTGCGTCAAAAGAAAAACCAAGATTCTGTCATCATGAGACAGAGTGCTCCTTGCTGTTGCTCGAGGGCGAAGATTAGTTAGAGAGAATCTAAACCAAGTTTTGGCAGAAGGAAGAAGGTATTCAGGATTATTTGGTTCAAAATGAGCTGAGTCATCAAAGAGTATCCTACACTTCTCTACCATACCCAGATCATATTGAAAGTCGTCAATAGTGACTCCAGATGAGACACAGTTTGTGACTTTCGCGATTGAGGACATAGTGACAGAAATTGGAAGTCGATAAAATTTCGACCAGATAGTGTTGTCGTCATCGCTGATCCTAGCATATTTCCAAAATTCCTTTACAAGGACAGGATAAATTGGTCCGTTTAACAAGGAGTAGTAACCGGACCAAGATTGGATTTGCATGCTCCTGACTATGTTCATACCACCATAGTCCTTGAGCCGAGCAAGGTTTGGTCGTTTTTCAAAGATGACTTCTAGAGTTTCTATGTTCCAATAAAAGTTGGAGCATACATAGTTGTAGTTCAAATAAGGATTTAGGAAGATGACAGATTAGGTTGAGAATGGAATAAGGTGAAAGGGGAAATCCTACTATTTATAAATGAATGAGAGTGGAAGAAATTAAATGAGAGTAGCGACTGAATCGATACAAAAGATTTGCATTTACTATTTCCTAGGTAAGTTATGATTGCGTAGGGTATGCTAAGAGACATAGATACATGGGAAAAGGAAAAGGAGCAGTTAATCTATTAATGGGGAAATATCAACCAATCATGGGTGATAACTGCTCTCCTATGAGTGGCAAAGGTGACAGACATATTTAATGATGGCGGTTTCTCGAGGAACTCAAAATCTTTTATATGTCTTTCAATAGATATATGTAAAAATGTATATGAGAATAAATCCAAATTTCTCTTAATATATATCAGATTCTTGAATTATTCATATTCAACTTTAAGCAGTGCAAGGTGATATAAAAAATGTGAGAAATAAGCATTCTTAAGAATATGAGCCATCTACTAATAGAGAAAGGAAATACTTCATTAATTAAGAAGGGTTCACAGATACAGATTTAACTATTGGTCAGACCTAAATAAATTAAGGGCAAACCTACACTAGTACAACGACCAGAACAAATATGATTTGGACAAACACAAGAAGAACATGCATAAAACAGATAATGTTAAGCAGAGATAAGTCTTGTTTTTCTAGTCACTAAAGACTTCACAATTTGTCTTTAACAAGCAGTCTTCTGGAAAGTTTTCAGGACCATCCTCTGCCATTGTTTCTTTGATTAAGTTCACTATTCCATCTCTGAAGAAAATCTCAGACAAAACTCTTCCATAAGGAATGTAAGACTTTGTGCGATTTCTGGACTCAGAGATGGATTTCCAGAGATAGTTGAAGATTGTGTGTGGTAGGTTTATCTGAATATCATTTATAAGAAAATAAATGAATTCATGGTCATGATATCGCAGTATGTCATGGTTTTCTCCTCTGGGAAGGAAATTGGACAGCACGAGCTTGTACCAGGCTTTGGGAATGGGTAGTAGATTTTCAGGATTGGAAGGTTTATATCCCGATGACAGGTCATGAAGAAAGGCAAATCTATTAGCAACAAAGAACTTATTCATGTCAAAATCAACAGTGATTCCAACATTTTCACATCCAGTTGCGAGAGTGACTGAGAAGGGAGTAATGGAGATGGGGACTTCAAAAACATAAGAGGTGATACTCCCACTTTCATGATCAAGGTATGCATGCTTCCATAAATCCTTAACTAGATTTACCTAAATGGGTTTCTCCATCATGGTGGAGTATCTAGTCCACTGTTGATCATATAACACATCTACTAGGTTGTTAGCAATGTTACTCGTAAGAGGAGGAACATCAATCACAAATTGTTTTTCAGAAATAATTTCAAGAAGGTCTTCGTTTCCTAGAAAGGTTAATGGAGGCATGATGGCAAATGGAAGACAGGATTTTGACACTAAATGTTTTATGATAGAAGGACTTGAGTGTGATATCTTTTGATAGGAAGAGGTGACTTATATACATCTAAATAGGTAAAATGAGTTGTGTCTAATCCTAGGGATGACATAGATCAAGTACACATCAAGTGACAAGAAATTTGATGACGTGAACAATCTTTGTAAAAAGGAAAGTACTATTTAAATTTCAGATAAGATTTCGAAAACAATGAGCATTTAGAGATAGCAAAACAAAAACTGACATAAAGATATTAATTGGAGTTACTTATGTCATACGAATGATTTTTAGCTCATTTTTGAGAGAACTTATGTTCTTAGGGATATATCATGATTACTTAAGATTCACAATTATGACTGAGGTACGTTGAGTGCACACAATGTCCAGAGATTTGATCAAAAGATTTTTTTTGGAAAGAGAGAATATTTCAGATCATTAACATTTGTACTTATCAGAAAATTTACTGTTTGGACTTACTTAATCAGTCATTGATAAGGAGAGTTATACCTTAGAGAATCTGAAGTCTTCACCGTGATACTTTTTCTGAGTGCTTTCCATTCTGACTCTGAGCTTCTGATCATCATCTTTCAGCTTTTGCTTCCTTCAGAGTGATCTTTTCCTTTTTCCTGTTCAGAAATATCCATCTGACTTCGGAGAGCAGTCTTCAGAGCACATCTATTCTGATTTTCATCATCAGAACATCTTTCTTGCATCAAGCTTCCTTTAATCAGAAACATGTTTTTCAGAAGTTCAATAATTCCTTAGCTTAAACATAAACTGCTAAGAGGTTATATGCTTGAGAGAATAGATTGACATCTCATAGTCATCTTCTGACTTTGTTTCTTCGAGCAGATACATAGCTTATTCAGAAACAAGTATCATCAAACATGTATGTAACATATGACATAGTTTCAGTGACAATCTTGTTCTTGCAATGCTGATCTAACTTGTTTAGAGTTAGTCCATCAAAGGATTGACAGCATATCTGCTTCTGAAAAGAGTGTATACTGATTTTTTCATTCTGAAAAACATCAGTGACTTAAATCCTTTTGAGTCTAGAATTCATTCATCATGAATTTCAGAGAGGAATATCAGATAACATTCTGACCAATTACAGTTAGTTCAACTGAGATAGAATCTCAAGTTAACAGGACTGATTCATCTATGTTATTTCAATCAATACTCAGAATTCATCCTGAATCAGATTCCTGAATCACTAGATCTTTCTTAATATTCTTCAGTTTTCTGGCTTCTTCTGCAGACTTCATTATGATGTCCAAAATCATAGAACAACAATCTCTCTTCTTTACATGAAGAATTTCTTAATGAGCTCTAAATTGAGAAAGTGAAGGGTGGACTAATCCATTTCATAAAAACATCTCATAACTCGTAAAGAAATAATCTTCAGTAAACAAGATTTCTTGTTTTCTAATGATTTAATCTTGAGCAAATACGTTGTTTATCCAATCGTATTTCTAAGATAGGCATTCAACAAATACTACTTCTTATCTGATGAATCTATCTTGTCAGCTGATTCTTCAATCTTCGACCAAGCTTCAGCGTAGAAGATTCTGTTGTTGACAACTACAAAACTTCAAGAATCAGTGACTTGCTCAAGTAATCCGTTTGATTACAATTTAGTACTCAGTCATCTTCTGAACTGATACTGAAATTGTAAGTGGATTGAAATCTCACCCAGAGTATTTCTACACACCATATATGGATCTTTTTCTGACACTGTTAAGTTTTTGATATCCATCAATAACAGAACCGGAGCTCGGATACCAATTGAAGGTGTGAGAAAGACACAAGAAAATGGGGGTTTGAATTGTGTTTTAACTCTTAAAAACTTTTGACCTCTTATCGTTAATGCGCTAAGAGAATATTAGAGTTGGGTTGAGAGACTCTGACTTGCGATGCGTCATTCAGATTATGAGATGCATAAAGCATAAGCAACTAGGAGAAACTGAATTTGCGATGCATGAATCAGACTTGCAGTGCAGAAGCTTATCAGAGTTGAATTGCAAGGTTCTGACTTACTATGCAAGGTTCTAATAATCGATGCAGAAACATAAACAATAAATCAAAGCATAAGCAAGAGTAAAGTGTGAGAGCAAGAGTTGTCTCTGCAAGTCGTCTCTATGTTTTGATGATAACAATGTATATTTGTGAAAGAACTATTTTATTTTCTAGCGTGTGTTGTGTGTAGATCATAATCATAAAAGATATCATATCTAACAAGCACCAGCCAGATGTTCGTAATTGATAATATGCGAAGTTACTATGTGTGACACAAGTCTCAAGAAACAAGTATGCTTTTGTATCTGATCATGATCAGTCAGATCCAAGGATGCCGATATTGCTGTTGCAATGCTCTTGTGGATGGTCTTTGAAAGTGATTGTGATTCTGAAGATAGCGAAGCATCTGAAGAAGATAATCTTCTAGAGAACCGAAGTGCTAAAGATTCTCATGACTTGAAGTTCTGAAGGCCGAAGGCTCTAAAGATCAAGTGCAGAAAGACTCTGATGACTTATGTGTTCTGAAGATTATGGTTCTAAAGGTCAAGTACTAAAGACTCTGAAGACAGATTCCTAATGGACAAGTTCTGAAGATCGGAAGACTTGAAGCAATGAAGAATAACGGGTTTCAAGACAAGTGCTAAAGTTCTGAAGGCAGATTCCTAATGGACAACTTCAGAAGAATGAAGACTTGAAGATTAAGATACCCAGTTATAAAGTCTCTACTCATGCTTCAATTAATTACCATCAGAAGCCTCTGAAGTTTTGAAGAAAAATGTTACCGTTGTGAATGATTGTACACAGCGCCCAAGAAAGATATATCCCATCACTTCTTCTACAGTAAAAAGGAGATGTGTCAGTACAACTTTTATCATTACACAACGACTCTTTTCAAACAGCCAACAGTAATTCAAATGGCTATATTTTACTCGGCTATTTAAAGAAAGGAGTAATCGCTTCTGAGGCTGTCGATTATAAGTAAATCGATCACTGTGTCAATATGATGATAGTCACAATGATGAGTTCTCGTTGTTACACTTAATATTCAAAGCTATCACCATTTTACACACGATAATTATTGTTGAAGCTCAAGATCATAAATCAACTATACAACAACAATAAATTGGTACATAAGTTGTTGATGAAGAAGACAACATTGCAAATCAGTCAAGTCATCAACCACCTTCTCGTCTGAGCTACATTGAAGATCTGAATCAAGGAGTTATTGCTCAAAGCTTGCTCAACCAAGAAGACGAAGAACTAGAAGAACTACAAGATGTCATCAACTTTCAAATCAACATACATCTCTGTAGAATCTTAAGATAGCAAGGAGATGTTGCTCACATCTTGCTTGAATACTTGTGTGTTCTTTTGTACTTAAACTTAGGAGTTATCTGCTTGTTAAGAAGCATCTTTGTAATCTCCTGTTTAACTAATTCTATGTGAATTAGGATTCCTTGAGTGGTCAGTGTGACCGGAGACTCGAGAAGACAATGGCTTGGTGTCATTGTGGTAAATCCTGAAATAGGGTCAGTAAACGTTATATTTGTTGAGATGAATCCCTGAACGTTTAGCTATGAAATCCTGGTAGTAGATCTTACGAGATTGGAACCTGTTATGTCAATGTTCATTATATTCATTAAGTTGAATCCCTGAACGGTTCATTGTGTTTTAGTCATAGCTGCGGTTGTGCAGGTTGTTAGTCACCGGCGTTAGCCCGTGCATCTGTAATCGAGATTGATTATGGTGGATTAAGTCCTTGTGTTCAAGGCGAAATCACCTGAGGAGGGTGGATTGGATTAGCTTGAGAGTTGCTCAGGTAAACCAGGATATATCGTGTGTTCTTTACTCTTGTTATGCTTTTAGTAATTGTTTATGTTTTTGTATTAAGTATCAGAACCTTACATAAGCAAGTCAGAACCTTGCAGCTTAACTCTGATAAGCTTTCGCACTTCAAGTTCTGAATGATGCATATTTTATTCAGAATCTCCCTGTCTCGTATGCTTTATACATTGCCTAGTCTGAATGCTACTTCGCGAGTCAGAGTCTCTCAACGAACTCTGATGTTCTCTTAACCCTTTAATGATAAGAGGCAAAAAGTTTTTAGGCTAAAATACAGTTTTGGTCCCCCTGTTTTTCAAAATTCACAGTTTTGGTCCCCCTGTTTTTTTTTTAACAGTTTTGGCCCCCCACCCCTCACTATTCATGTACGGACGTGTACTGTTCATGTACGGACATGTACGGACAGGTTACTGTTCATCACTTTTTTTGGGCCAAAATTGGGGTGGGGGACCAAAACTGTTAAAAAAAAAACAGGGGGACCAAAACTGTGAATTTTGAAAAACAGGGGGACCAAAACTGTATTTTAGCCAAGTTTTTAAGAGTGAATACACAATTCAACCCCCCCCCCTTTCTTGTGTCTTTCTCGCACCTTCAATTGGTATCAGAGCTCCGGTTCTGTTATGGATGGATATTATAAATTTAACAGTGTCAGAAAAAGATCCAGATGCGGTGCGTAGAAATACTCTGGGTGAGATTTCAATCCACTTACAATTTCTGTAACAGCTTAGAAGATGACTATGTACAAAATTGTAATAAATCAGATTACTTGAGCAAGTCACTGATTCTGGAAGTTTTGTAGTTTTCAACAACTGAATCTTCCTCACTAAAGTTTTGAAAAAGATTGAAGAATCAGTTGATAAGATAGACTCATCAGATAAGTAGTAGTATCTGTTGAATGCTTATCTTAGAAGATACGTTTAGATAAACAACGTATTTGCTCAAAGTTGTATCATCAGAAAACAAGAAGTCTTGTTTGCTGAAGATTAATTCTTTTTGAGTTTTTGAGATGTTTTCAAGAAACGGATTAGGTCCACCCTTGACTTTCTCGTTTAAAGCTCATTAAGAACCTCTTCATGTAAAGAAGAAAGATTGTTGTTTTATGATTTTGAACTTCAGAACGAAGACTGCAGAAGAAGTCAGAAAATTGAAGAATTCAAACTCTTATAAATGATTCAACATCTGAATCTTAACTGATCAAGAAGTTAAAAGATTCAATGAAGAAACTGAATATTGTTTTCTTGAAAAGCTTTGCAGAAAACTGAAAGAATATTCAGGAAGAAGAAATCCTTTTATTCATCAAGAATTTGACTAAGAATGAATTTTGAGTCTTGCTTGAATCAACATGGATGATTGAGTTCTGTTAAACTTGAGATTCTATCTCAGTTGAACCAACTATGATTTGTCAGATCACTAACTGATTAGTTTCTCAAAACTTCATAAATCCAAAATCAGAAGATGTTTAATTTGATGCAATCACTGAAGTCATCTACTTGAAGTCAAAAGGATTTAAGTTGCTGATGTCCTTCAGAATGAAGAACTCAGTTGACATTCTTTTCAGAAGTAGATATGTTGTTAATTCCTTAATGGACTAACTCTAAACAAGTTAGATCAGCATTGCAAAGACAAGAAGTGTCATGCAAACTGTGTCACGTGTTACACACATGTTTGATGATTCTTGGCTCTGAACAAGCTTTGCATCTGTTTGAAGAAACAAGTCAGATGATGTTATGAGATGTCGATCAATTATCTTTAGTACATAACCTCTCAGCAGTTTATGGATAAGCTAAGAAATTATTGATCTTCTGGAAACAGGAAACCTGTTGAAAGACAGTCGTTCTGATGTTTAAAATCAGAGTCTCTGATTGGTTGGGTTCAAAAGTCAGATGAATATTTCTGAAAAGGATAAAGGAAAAGATCTTGTGAAGATCAGACTGATTCTAGCTCTCAAACTAGGATCAAAGTTCAGAAAATAAGTATACTCTTCAGAAGTCAGAATACAAGTGAACCTTTGAAGTACATGGGAACCAGCAACAGTTCACTCTGAAGGAAGCATAAGCTGAAGGATGATGAACAGAAGCTCAGAGTCAAAATTGTAAGCACTCAAATAAATATCTTTAGTAAAGATCTTAGTATCTTCAAGGTACGATTTTCTCTCCATTTATGACTTATTAAAAATTCATGATAAATATACTTGAAAAAATTTATTAAGAATTAAAATACCGGTCATACCATGTTAAGTTTCGTGAGAATAGGTTGGAAATTTATTTTAGAGATCCTCATGTCCTTCTCTGTATTCGTATGCGTATGATTGATGAATAGTTAGATTAAATCAGTCTCAAATGCAAGCTTCTCTCCATCATGTCAATCACTCGGTGTTGGCCAATTCTACAGTCCATAAGTATACTTTAACAAATATTCTTATTTTAATCTGACTATTTCTCTCTTAGAGTCTATCCATCTATTTCAATTAGCCTTGGAAATGATGATGTTGAATTATCTCAATTCAATTTCTCTTGAATCATCTCAAATTGGAAAACATATTCCCAACAGCCTTACCCTGTTCTTTACTTAGGAATATCTCAACCATTCAAACCTCCTCGTAATATGCAAATGGGTGACATCTGTTCGTACGTTAAGTTCGAATATGGAAGGTGTGCTACCTTGTCCATAGTAGCCTGACACCTAGTCTATCCTACTTGTAGCGAGCGATTTTGGACGCGGTTGCGAAGCGCTATCGCTCTTTGGTGTCTACAGCTCGATTCATTTTTTATCCTATTAAAGCTGATGAAGGAAGGGAAATAGATGTCTCAAATTAACCCTGCTTGCAAACTGAGGTTAAACAGTGGTCTGTTAGGTTACAGATGCTACAAAGATTCGGGGTCTCTATCGGGTGTATTTTTTAAAAGTGGTGGGAGGTTTAGATGTTAGGACGGATGCTTCTTGATAGATATGTGAGAGTATGGGATTTTGGGTTTTTGTTTAGTGTGCTCGCTAAGATTTTTCTTTCAATCTTATGCCTACGTATTCCCGTTTACCGAAACAGGGAAATCAGAGCATTCGTAGTTCCTCATATTCTATGGGAGGAAATGGGTGTTTTGGTGTCTTGTTTGAAGCCCAAGACGTGAAGCGAAAGGTGATCTATATCTTATTCAAAGCCCAAGATGTGAAGCTGAAGGTGGTTTGTATCTTGTTTGAAGCCCAAGATGTGAAGCTGAAAGGTCTATTTGTATCTTGTTCAAAGCCCAAGATGTGAAGCTAAAGGTTTTGACTTTAGAGAGAATTTGTCATCTCTAAAGGGGGTCTGTATGTCACAACTGTTTATAAAGGAGAATTACTTTAACCGGGATTTGTGAATCCGGCAATGCCATAATTTCCTTTAAAGAGGATTTTAACCTAAAGGAGAAGACTTTAACTCAGTGTAGAGCAATGCTATCTTTCCTTAGGAATTTTTCATGCTAAAAGAGGGACAGTGGCATGGATGTAAATAATCCAGAGGCTTGCCGCTTACAGCGATTAGATGAAGGGGAAGGAGTCGTTGATGTTTGTGTACTGTGAACGAGGCACAGCTTTGATGCTAAAAGGTTGATTGGATCAACCAGTGGTTTTCTTATACAAAGCCTAAGAGGAGGCTAATATGTGTCTCGTACAAAGCCCGAGAGAGAGGCTAAAAGGGGTTGATCCTACAAGAGGATCTTTTATACTCAACAAGAGAGTGTTTTTGTATCTCGTACGAAGCCCGAGATGGAGGCTAAAAGGTTTGACTCAACAAGGGAGTCTTTTGGTATCTCGTATGAAGCCCGAGATGGATGCTGAAATTTGTTTGGCTCAATGAGAACCTTTTTTGTATCTCGTATAAAGCCCGAGATGGAGGCAAAAAGGGGATTGACTCAACGTGGGAGTCTCCTATGTGTCTCGTACAAAGCCCGAGAGAGAGGCTAAAATTGTTTGACTCCGCTGGGGAGAATCATTGTATAAAGCCCAAGAGAGAGGCTAACTTCACTGGAGAAGGATCATTATACAAAGCCTAAGAGGAGGCTATGGTTACTGTTTTAGTTGAGTGATAGGTCCAGTATGTTGATTTAAAGAGAAAACCAGTTCTTATATGAGTAATGTTGGCACTTAGGGATTTTTGATTCGAGGATCAGGGATATTTCCTATTCTTTAAGGAAACGGGAAATCCAAAGGGTATTGAGACTCTCCGAATCTACGGGTTTCCTTCCTATTTAACAAAGGGGTCACTTGAGAATGTCTTAAAGACTCAAGGAGATTAGACGGTCCAAGTCTAGAGTTTCATCTTTTGTACTATGCTTTGAGAAACAATAGTAGACTTTTTGAAAGGACTGTTCTATGCAGATAACTAAGTTTTGTTCCTATACCTCTAGGAGGTCGTCGGGACAATTTGTACGAAGCCCAAGAGGAGCCTGGAAACTTTTAAGAAGCCGACGTGTCCTTGTATGAAGCCCAAGAGGAGGCTAAAAACTTTTAAGAAGCCGACGGGTCCTTGTATGAAGCCCAAGAGGAGGCGGGGGTGCTTTTAGGAAGCCTGTGGGTCCTTGAACGATGCCCAAGAGGAGGCCGATGCTTTTAAGAAGCCCGTGGGTCCCCAAACCCCGAGAAATTCAAGACAGGTTATTCACGAGGAATAGATCAAGCCAGGAAAGTTCGAGAATTTGGAAGAAACTCAAAGACACCATTCACGGAGAATACATTCATCTCTGGGAGTAGAGTTTCTTGACAATTCCTACTGAGGACAGCCGAAGAGAAGACTGTATCTGGTGATCCAATTGGGGATCTAGTTGTCTATTTCTACGAATAAACGAAACGACGTCACCTAGTTCTAGACGTAGTTGCCGGGGAAACTCTAAATATCTATACTATTATTACACAGTTGATATGAGTTTATGAAAGAAGACTTACAGCAAAACAGCCCCACAATACAGTTATATGCATATGAAAGCGGTAAATGAAAGCGTATAAACACTTACTCGGTTGTAGAGCTTCCATGCTGTTTGGTTAGTTGTTCAACAAAGACAGATTGAAAACAATAGTATATTCTAAATCAAAGGAGATAGTGCTTTGAAAAAGAAATATTTGGGGCTTACAGCTCAAGGAGAGGCCCAGGGTTTTATCAGTGAGCGCACTGTTTGAATTTGTACAGAGGGACTTATACAAGTGACTGAGGCCCAAAAAGTTTTCTGTACAAAGGGATGGGTCTTACACTCTCTCAAGAGGCCCAAAAAGTTTTAAAGAAAAAGAGTGGGGCTTATAACACGAGGGTAGTCCCAAATGATTTTTCCGTTTAAAATGGCGATCGCACCGAGGTTTTATTTTAACGCAGAGGGACTTATACAATAAGTGAGGCCCAAATGGTTTTGGTTAAAAGGGGATTGGGTCTTACACTCTATTAGAGGCCCAAAAGTTTTAAATGGGTCTTATAGATCAAGGAGAGGCCCAAAATGGTTAATTTTAAACTGGCGACGATCGTGCCGAATTTAAAAATGTACAGAGGGACTTATACAATAAGTGAGGCCCAAAATTGTTTCTGTACAAGTGGGTTGGGTATTACACTCTAATAGAGGCCCAAAAGTTTTGAATGGGTCTTATAGCTCAAGGAGAGACCCAGATGGTATTTTTCAAAAGGCGACGATCGCGCCATTTGTTTTTGACGGTATCGGGACTTATACAATGCACTGAGGCCCAAAAATGATTTGGTCAAAATAGGATTGGGTCGTACACTCTATTAGAGGCCCAAAATGTTTTGAAAATGATTTATGAGGGTTGAATTAATCCAAAAACCCTAATTTGTTTTCAAAATGTGTTTTAATTGAATAAAAATTCAATTAAAATGATCAAAATTGTTTAACATATGGAAAACAAATTGTGATCTTGGATTAATGCTTCAAAAATTTAGTATTGACCTACAAAATAATTAGAAGGCATTAAAAGTTGCAAAATCAAGGTGGAGAAAATATTTTAAATGTTAAAAACAATTAAAACATTAATTCTTTGCAAAAATATCAATTATACAAAATAAATAATATTTTTGGGATTTTTTTGGAAAATAAAATATTTTATCATTTTTGTGAATTTTTAAAAAAAGAATCAACTCAAAATCATTAAAACTCAGAGAGAAATTAATTTTTGAATCAATTAAATAAAATCACAAAATTCAAATATTTGAATTTTCAAAAAATGGCGCCAAGAACAGCTGAAGAACACGCGCGTGTTCTGGGTTTGGCTTATTTGCATTTTCTCTCCAATCTCACTGAATACTTGATTATATCATGCAATCCACATACCAATCAACTCGTTTCAACCTCACGATCATGTCTATGACAATTAATTTCATTTAAATTAAGCATAAAACAAGAAATCAAGAAAAATCCTCAAGAACCCTAATTTCTGCATGAAAGCTAGGATTTTTGATACACGATTCAAACAATGCAATTAATTGAGGGGAAACATTCCATGCATGATTATGAACATATGGCCAAATTATTGTGCAGCAAAAATTGCATGGATCATAGAGTTAGAAGAGCTCATGCTTACCACTTGCAGCTGGTGATCGTGATTTGTGTTGGAGGTGTTACAGCTAGGTTCCAATGATCTGGATAGCTTCACTAGGTGCCATGGAGTGTGTATGAATGCTTGGAATGGATTGAAATGATCTGGAACTTGAGATGGTACCCCAACTGCAAATCTGTCAAGAACTTGAGCAATTGGCTGGTGATTTTGTGAAATCTGTGTTCCAGATGTTATGTGAGTGTTTGGATCACTTCTATATGATGTATATGAGGTGTGTGTGTGTGTGATGGGTTTGATTGGAAAAGCTCTCAAACTCAAAACCCGATAGTGACTTGCCTTAGAAGGCAAAATTGGAGTGAAAGAAGAGATTTTGAGGAAAGCATCTGTTAGATGGCTTTGGTGTACTCAAACTGATCACAATTAAGCTTTATTTATAGTAGAGCAAGTTTGTTTTGCAAGGAATAGTGAATGGAAACTGCTGAGTAGGTTTGGCCAATGTTGGCAAATGAAAATCCAAGTCTCCTCTAGCCATTGACTAGAGGTTAGGGCACAGGCTGCTGGTTCCCTTGGTCTTGGATAAGTCTTGACTGAATTCAGTTGAGAATGGCTCAGCCCATGCCACCTTGATGCTTCCATTGAATGCTGCAATCCAAAATTGGAGTCTTGTCCCTATTTTGGCAATTCTAGGTTCAACATGCTATTTCGTGTTCCAAAGACTTTGGAGGCTTGGTTCAGTGATTGTCCCATTTAGATTCAATCCTCAGAGGTTTCCAAGTGGATAGGAGTATTTGGATTTGGCTGATTTTGGAAAATCGACCAAAAGTGTAAAAATCTGCCTTGCCTTGGCAAATTTCAGCTAGGCAACTTGCCAATGTCATATCTCATGACTCAAATTGAATTTGATAATGTTCTTGGCCATTTTGGAAAGCCCTTACATGATACAACAACTGTTTGAACATGTTTGGTTTTGATCTCTTTTGAATCCAAGTGAAAAATCCCCCAACATTTAGCAAAAAGTAAGGTAAAATCTGACTTAGTGAAATTTTCACTAAGTGTTGGAACAAAGTGACTTTTCTTGATTTTGATCACTCCATAACTCAAAATCCATGAGGAATTTGGACATAGGTCAGTATGAAGCTTTTGTAGAGGGCAATGAGATATACAAATCAAGCTTTGAATGGGGAACAATGGCCTTGTGGTTTAGGAGTTATGGTCCTCCAAAGTTGGCACATTAGTGTCACTTTTTCCATAACTTAGAAATTTTTCTAAGTTTTTATGGTTACCCCTTTTACAAGTTATCCCACTTTCTTTGATTTTTCTTGATGAATGATGATTCAAATCATACATTAACATCATTTTAGGGTTAAAAATCCATTTTGGTGAAAAATCTCAAAAAGTCAAAGTTGACTTTTGTGCACAGTTGACTTTTTATCATATGAATTCCAAACTGTGCAATTCTTCATGAAATCATGTCCTTGACCTAAATCAAACTTGATGGACATGTTCCATGGGTGTCATAGGGTATATTGAATCATGTCTTAGGGCTTGGGAGCATGTCCTGGTCAAAAGTCAAAGTTACAGTTGACTTTCCTCGCGAAACCCTAATTGTGGTGCAGATGAAATTGAGACTTGTTGCTCAAGCTTCTTGGATTAATCCATTGTTCCAAATGGATCAATATAGTTCATTAGAGACCCTCAAACCCTCTCTTGAGGTCTTGGCTCATGATTTTCCCTAAAAGTCAACTTAGGGATGAATTAGGTCAAGAAACCCTAATTCCTGATTTTTGATGAATGCATCCCCTGAGGAAAAATTGACTTGATGATTGGGTCCATGAGGTCCCATGAAGTATATTAGATTATGTTTTGGATCATTGGCTTGTGCCCCGATGAAAAATTTCCATCTGGAGGCCCTGGTCTACCAAAACCCTAATTTGGTGACACTGTCGATCTTGAGACTTGATCCACCTAGAAGGGAGCAGCCTTGTGCTTGATCCTTGAAGTGGGAGTCCTTTAGATCCATTGTGGATGTTTGAGAGGTTAGACAAGTTGAAGATCATGTCATTCCTTGATTGATCCTTTGTCTAAGGCTCTGAGAGGGCTTGAAACCCTAAATTTGATTGCAGTGGATGCTCACCCATCTTTGGGGAGACTAATGAGGTATGATGGTTCCTCCATATTGTGATGATGATTTTCACAATGATGGGAAATCTTAGTGGTCAAAATTTGGGGTATGACAGATGCCCCTATTTAATCTTCTTGGACACGAAGGTGTGAATGACGAAGGTATTCGGGCATTCGGGGTGCAAGAGGATTAAATATCGGAATATCCAAAATTTTGACGGCTATGAATGGCAGCTTGCGCATTCATCTTCTTTTGCTAAGCAAGGATGCTTAGAAAAGGTAAACTTCCCCTCGATCCTGGTTTCCTACCAAGGAACTGGTCTCAGTTTCTGTTGTAAACTTCCCCTCGATCCTGGTTTCCTACCAAGGAACTGGTCTTAGTTTCTGATTTAAACTTCCCCTCGATCCTGGTTTCCTACCGAGGAACTGGTCTAAGTTTCTTTTGTCAATAAACTTTATTGACAAGGGACGCTATTCGTAGCGGTTTTCCTCAAACTTCTCGCCGAATTTTCCTGGGGAGATGCCATTTGACGGAAAAACTCTGATGTCAGACTCGCTGGGGGGACCCAGTCATTTGAGTTGTAGAGGTGTACAAACTTCTCTGTTTGAGACACCATTTATTGACTCTATTTGGAGAATGCGAGTCACTTGAGAGACTTCCTTCCCTTGGGGATCTTACATCATACTTTTCTTGGGATCTTCCCGGAGAAATGCCATATGATGGGGTCCAATTTTGAGGTGCCGATGACCTTTTCGTCAGCGGTTTTTTTCGGAGCGAAACTGACGTGCTGTCGAATCTCTAATTACGAGGATTTCTCTGTGGATTTTCCTTAATCTAGGAAATCAAGGGTATCATCTTCAATGGCGAAGAGTGATGTTTGTTGAACGTTCTCTGGTCGTTCAGAGGTTCAAGTTATCAAAGTGGTCAAGGGCCAACTTCCTTCCGGAAATAAACTAGAGGCGAGGTTGTTCAAACGCAGCGTTTCCTGACGAGGCAAGAACTGACAACTCGATTGAGAGAACTTCTATCACTAGGGGACAAGACCGACTAGAGTGATAGTGATGCAATATGAAATGTGAATGCAAATCAATAATGCATGATGTATGTATGTATATGCTGACAGAACTGACGCGACATACAAACTAATGGATGAACACGACTGGATACTCGGCCGTCGCGGGGCGTATAGAAATATCGCTGGTTCAAGATGGCAATTCTACCTTGCTTAGGAGAGATAATCCCCGTTGGGAACTATGTTGGTCGGGCTTAGGAGATGAAAACTCGGTCGGGGCGTGTCAGACGAAACAAGGCCTCTGACATAGTTGATCCCTTCATTCAGGCATACTAGGTTAGAAGGAGTACTTTGATTCTGCACTTTGAGGTTCGATTACTTCTGGAGAAGCAACCGATGTTCTTCTGATGTTCAACAGTTAAAAGAAATTGTCGTCTTTATTAAAAAGCAGAAAAAGTTTTAACAAGTAAATTCATTTTTGTTTTATTTCAAGAATCGTTAATCATGTTAAAATGTCGTTCTGTAAAGCTAAAACAAATAAGAATTACAAACAAAAGCATAAGGGCTCAAATTTTATTGATAAGATGGAGATCAGCCAAACGCGTGATTCCAAAGAGTATTTACAAAGTTAAAAAATGGTAATTTACAGGGAAAAGGGCTACATTGAAACATAACGACCGTTATCCTTCTACCAACTTTGAATTCAGGGCATCCTGAGCTTCTGTCGAAGATGACCTTGACTGGAGTTTTCTGACGGATGATGTAACTGCTGCTGCTGAGGGACTCGCCTTTGTTGAACATAGTTACTTGCCATTATCCCTAATTTTTGCCTGGATTGTACTATGATGTTTCCAATCCATCGTGATGATTTTTTTTTATGTCTCTAACTTTTGCCTGGTCCGCCCTTTCAGGTTTTCAATCCACCGAGACGTTTTTTTTTTAGTTTAGGCGAAGTATTTCTTGACTACAGTAACATTCGCGGGGTAGGTAAATTCCTCTCCGTCCATGGTTGCGAGTCTCAAGGCGCCGCCTGAGAAAGCTTTCGTGACCACGTAGGGGCCATCATAATTCGGAGTCCACTTGCCCCGGGAGTCAGTGAGAAATGATTGTATCTTCTTGAGCACAAGGTCTCCTTTCCTGAAGATGCGGGGTTGAACCTTTTTGTCGAACGCCTTCTTCATTCTCTGATGATATAATTGACCATGGCATAGTGCCGTTATTCTCTTTTCTTCGATCAGATTCAGTTCGTCGTGTCGGCTTTGACATCATTCAGCCTCTGTAAGCTTAGCTTCCATCAATACTCGGATTGACGGGATCTCTACTTCTATGGGGAGCACTGCCTCCATGCCATATACTAGAGAGAAAGGGTTTGTCCCTGTTGAAGTACGAACGGATGTGCGATAACCATGAAGAGTAAAGGGTAGCATTTCGTGCCAGTCTTTGTAGGTTACAACCATATTTTGAACAATTTTCTTGATGTTCTTATTGACCGCTTCTACCGCTCCGTTCATCTTTGGTCGGTAGGGAGATGAGTTATGTTGTTCGATCTTGAACTCTGCGCACAACTCTTTCATCATCTTGTTGTTCAAGTTAGATCCATTATCAGTAATGATCTCGCTTGGAACACCATAACGGAAGATGATATTGTTTTTGATAAATCGGACCACCACTTGTCGGGTTACATTAGCGTACGACGCTGCTTCGACCCACTTGGTGAAATAGTCAATGGCTACCAAGATGAACCGATGTCCGTTTGAAGCCTTAGGTTCAATCAAGCCAATCACGTCGATTCCCCATATGGAAAAAGGCCACGGGGAAGAAAGAACTTTGAGATGTGATGGCGGTACATGAATTTTGTCGAAGTATATCTGACACTTGTGACACCTCCTCATGTACTTGTAGCAGTCGGATTCCATGGTCAACCAATAGTACCCTGCTCTTAGGATTTTTCTCGCCATTGTGTGTCCGTTGGCATGGGTGCCAAAGGATCCTTCATGAATTTCTTTCATAAGCATGTCTGCTTCTGATCTGTCTACGCATCGGAGCAAGACCATGTCAACATTTCTCTTATAGAGAGTATCACCGCTCAGGAAGAAGTTTCCAGCCAGTCTCCTGAGGGTCTTTCTATCTTTCCTGGATGCCCCAGGTGGGTACTCTTGTTTCTGAAGGAAGTATTTGATATCGTGATACCAAGGTTTGTCGTCTATGACTGCTTCAATCGCGAAGATGTAAGCGGGCCGTTCAAGGCGCATTATGTCGATCTTAGGTAAGTCGTTCCATTGACCTACACTAATCATGGAAGAGAGAGTGGCTAAAGCGTCAGCCATGTGATTCTCATTACGAGGGACGTGATGAAACTCGACTCTGTTAAATAAAGGTAACAACCTTCTTGCATAGTCTTTGTAAGGAATCAGTCCTGATTGGTATGTTTTCCAATCTCCTTTTCTCTGATTGATAACCAGGGCTGAGTCGCCATATACGTCCAAGTTTTTTATCCTTAAATCAATTGCTTCTTCGAGACCCATAATACAAGCTTCGTATTCGGCCTCGTTGTTCGTACATTTGAATGTAAGTCTGGCAGTGAAAGGAATGCGGGTACCCTGAGGGGTAACAATTATTGCCCCAATTCCGTTTCCGTAATGATTAACTGCTCCGTTAAAGATTAGTCCCCACTGAGAACCTGGTTCTGTCCCCTCACTGGGTAACGGTTCATCGCAATCTTTCATTTTTAAATACATGACATCTTCGTCTGGGAAGTCAAACCCAGTTGGTTCTTGATCGTTAATCGGTTGATGAGCCAAATGATCGGCTAAAATACTTCCTTTAACAGCTTTCTGAGCGTGGTACTCTATGTCATATTCTGATAACAACATCTGCCAACGGGAAATCCTTCCCTTGAGATCAGGTTTTTCAAATACATACTTGATTGGATCCATTTCGGAGACCAACCAAGTAGTGTGACGAATCATGTACTGGCACAGACGTTTGGCTTCCCAAGCCAAAGCACAACAAGTTTTCTCAAGCATCGTGTACCGAGTCTCGCAGTCGGTGAATTTCTTGCTTAGATAGTAAATGGTAGACTCTTTCCGTTTGGTTTCGTCTTGTTGGCCAAGTACACATCTCATTGAGTCCTCTAGAACTGTGAGGTAAATGATCAGTGGTCTTCCTTCCACTGGAGGTGATAGAATCGGCGGATTCAACAGGTATTCCTTAATATTGTCGAAGACGGTTTGGAAATCTTCTGACCAAACGCAATCCTGGTTCTTTTTGAGTAATTTGAAAATTGGCGCCCATGTCGCGGTCATAAGGAATATGAATCTGGAGATGTAGTTCCAACGTCCCAAGAATCGTCTGACTTGTTTCTCAGTTTTCGGAGAAGGCATTTCTTGAATAGCCTTGACCTTGTCAGGATCAACCTCAATTCCTTTCTGGCTGACGATGAACCCTAAAAGTTTCCCTGAACGGACACTGAAGGTGCACTTGTTGGGATTCAAGCAGAGTTTGTACTTCCTCAAACGCTCGAATAGTTTCGACAGGTGGGTCACATGCTCCCCCTCTGTCTTAGATTTTGCAATCATATCATCGACATATACTTCGATTTCTTTGTGTATCATGTCATGAAACAGAGTAGTCATGGCCCTTTGATAGGTTGCCCCAGTGTTCTTCAAACCGAACGGCATTACCTTGTAACAAAAGGTGCCCCATGGGGTAATGAACGAAGTTTTCTCCATGTCTTTCGGCGCCATTTTGATCTGATTATAGCCCGAGAACCCATCCATGAAGGAGAAAACTTGAACTTTGTTGTACTGTCCACCAGCATGTCAATGTGTGGTAAAGGAAAGTCGTCCTTTGGACTTGCCTTGTTCAGATCCCTGTAATCAACACACATTCTGACCTTTCCGTCCTTTTTGGGAACGGGTACAATGTTGGCTAACCATTGAGGATACTCTGATGTGGCGAGGAAACCTGCGTCAATCTGTTTCTGTACCTCCTCCTTGATTTTGATGGCCATGTCCGGATGAGTGCGTCTCAACCTTTGCTTTACTGGAGGACATTCCGATCTCAACGGTAAATGATGTTCCATGATGCTGGTATCCAATCCTGGCATATCCTGATAGGACCAAGCGATTACATCGGGGAATTCTCTGAGAAGCTTTATCAAACCCTCTCTGGCAGTTGGACTGAGCAGTGCCCCAATCCTGATTTCTTTTCTCTCTTTTTCCGAACCCACATTGATCGTTTCCAACGGCTCTTTATGAGGTTCAATGGACCTTTCCTCTTGTCTGAGTAGTCGGGAAATCTCTTCTGGAATTTTGTCGTCATTTCCTTCTTCAGCCTCGAATATCGGGAACTCAAAGTTGGGAGAAGGCATCGGATCGTATGTTTCAACGGGGTTTAAAACAAGCAATCTGCATGACGTGATGATTCATGTTTAGAAGAGATAGAGAAAATGCAAGTGTGTGCAGTGTTTTATTTTACTGCTTGTTTTTATTTTTAATTGTTTTTTAGGATTACCATTTTCTGAAAAACGAAAAGAGAAAACAACAATTAATGCGGAAATTACAGAACGACGTTATTTTATTTATGAACAAGTCGATCCTTGAAATTACAGCCCTATAAAACAAAACTCTATCGCTTTGGGCTAAGCAAAGAGGGAAAATTTACAGAAAGCGAGCCCTATCAAAACATCCGTTTCACCTGGGCAGGGCGAAAGGTTAAAGATGGCAATTACTTTGACTTATGAACAATCCTCGGAACCTCGACGGCAACCCATTGGCGGCGAACTCCTCGGTGAATCACAAAGTCTGGCACCTTCCTTGATTTGTCTTCAGAAATGACGCTGATTTCTGGTGGAGCGGGATCATTGGAATCTGTCTCCCAGGCAGGATTATCGTAGGAGAATTCCGCTGTTGCATTTTGCTTAGTATTTGTGCTCTCAGCTGTATCTCCCCATCCAGTAGGCTGGATGTCTTCGAACCTGATACGAGAGCTTTCGGGCGCAGTGTACTTCACCATAAATTCAAATTATCCACTCGGTTGTCCCAAGGTGCCCCACACTTCTTTCGAACTAGAAGAGTCATCCCTCTCGATGACGTTGACCTCGGGAAAAGCATAGTTGATGAATTCTAGCCCTGCAAATGTTGCGAATTCATCTTCATGTTGATTAGCTTCAGGATGGCCTGAGTGTTGATCCCATGACATGGTGAGGACACAGGTATTCTGTTCAACGAGACTCAGCTAATTTTCATTGTTCGACTGACTTTCTTGCCCCAAGTCTCCTGGATAAGGTTGCCACATTGGCAGGCCATCCGTTGGGCCATAGTAATTGTGGTCAAAGTTGTCTTTCATCAGAGTGTCTTCCTCTAATGAATTTGGCGGAGCACGACATCCTTCCGGATCACAATCTCCATATATCATTTCGACATCTGATCGTGGTATAAATCTCGGACTCTCTGTAGGATAGAAAAATGGCATAGGCACCTCTTCCTGAGACATATAACCGTCTTCATTAAGATAGGACTTCCATTCTTCATCTGTGTCAGAGGGATCTTCCTCATTGATAGCATGTACTGCTTGAGACACTGGGTGAAGGAAACCTCCACTGTGGAAGAAGTTTTGAAGGGGATGAAGACTTTCATCGTTGGCAGCTGTCCGGGTATAGGTTGCAAAAAAACCAAGACCCTTCTTTGTTTTATTATCAATAGGAATGACAAGCTATCCCCATCCGGTTGTATCGGTACTCTCGACCGCTTTGATAGCATCTTTGTATGAGGAAATCGAGGTTCCTCCTTGGGATTGATTGTTCTTGCTCACCGACAGTGCTTGGAACTGAGTTCCAATAACCTCCTCGGGTTCTACACAAGTAGATGATGATAAGTTACTCACGAGCAAGGCCTGTTCTCCACAGACTGTGACAAGTTGATCGTTCTGAACGAACTTTAGCTTTTGGTGGAGGGTCGAAGTAACCGCTCCAGCCTGATGTATCCAAGGTCTTCCTAATAAACAACTGTATGTTGCCCGGATGTTCATGACCTGGAAAGTGACTTGGAAAGTGTGAGGACCAATAGTTATGGGAAGATCAACTTCGCCGATAACCGCTTTTCGGGATCCGTTGAATGCTTTGACGACAACCTCGCTGATTCGCATTGGAGGGCCTTTGAATGATAATTGCATCAAAGTGGACTTCGGCATAACATTCAGGGTTGACCCTGTGTCTACCAGTATGCTGGCTAAAGTATCGTCCTGGCAGTTGACTGTGATATTGAGCGCCATGTTATGACGACGACCCTCTTCAGGTAATTCCTCATCACTAAATCCCAAATTGTTGCAGGAAGTGATGTTAGAGACAATGTTATCGAACTGTCCGATTGTTATATCCTGTTCCACAAATGCTTGCTCCAAGACTTTGTGTAGAGCCTCCTTATGCGCTTCTGAAATGAGTAACAGTGATAACACAGAGATCTTTGAAGGAGTTTGTAACAGTTGATCGACAATGTTGTATTCACTCCTTTGGATGAGCTTCAGCATCTCATCATCATTTTTTGAAAGGTAGGAATTACTGGATTGACCGACTGGTAGATCAGGAGCTTCCGTCTGAAGTTCCTTTTCTTTGTTAGGTTCCCCAACCCCTCGGTTGAAGATTCTACCACTCCGTGTTACACGACTGATGTCTGCAATATTCACGACGGAGGGTAACAGAATTTCCTTTCCATTTTCAATGGTTGTTGCACCATATTTGTAAGGGATAGCCTTAGTTGATTCATACGGTAATGGTCCCGGCAGATAGATGACTACGGGAGCCTTCTGATTTTTCTGACCATCGTAAGTAATCTCGATCCGTTCCCGGTTGGGAACTTTAGATTCGTCAAGTAGAGGGATAATGGCAAAAACATCCCTGGTCCTGTGATGACCAGAGATTGTGACAACATCCTCAACTTGATCAGCAAGGTAGTTCGGCGTTCAGTTGATGGGTCCAGAACCCAGATATGGACGAATTTCTCCACGATCCACCTGACCCTGAAGAGCTGCTCTCACAAGGTAACACCCTTGGTTACTTTTTGAACAGACGCTACAACGGTCATAATTGTGTGATGGCACCTGGCCACGCCCACTTTGAATACAATGTAACCTCACTAGGTTAGCTTCCATTGATCGAACATCCTGACTTTGACGCCGGGTAGGATTCCTGTTACTGATACTAATTTGCTGAGTATCTTCATCCATATAAATTGGCATCCACCAGTGATTTAACAAGTGCTGAAGTGCCTCCTGGACAAGGGTACAACCTCGATCGTTTTCGCAACCCGCTTTACAGCTTTAATAGTCATGTGATATCAAGAATCCGAGTCGGACCTGTTCAGCATGTAACTATACTAAGTTGGTATTCATCACGCGAATATCAAAGATCTGAACCATGTTGATCTGATAAGGGTTCCTATCATGGTAGTCTTGGATCCATCCAAGATCCATCTGACGCTGGAGGGCGTCTTGTATGAAAGAGCATCCCTGTTTGTTTACAGAGCAAGTCAGACAGGAACTGTAATCGTGTCGTGGCAGATTATGATACTGGCTTTGCCTTGAGTGCATTGCCACCAAGTTGACATTCATTGCACAGATATCGTGGTTCTGAATGACGTTGGAGTTCGTATAGACCATGTTAACTCCACGAACTTGGTGCTCTTGGATCCATCCGAGATCCATCTGTTCCTGTAGAGCTGATTGCACTACAGAACATCCTCGATTGCTTTTAGAGCAGATATCACACTGATGATAATTATGGGGCGGCACATGGCCATATCCACTCTGTCTACAATGCATATTGACCAGATTGGTCTTCAACAAGAGTACATCGTGAATTTGATAGACATTGTTAGATTCTCCTTCTATCAAATTGACTGCAACCTTCTCGTGTTGAGGCAGCGGGTTCGTAAGTACATTAGGATTTGCATCCTTGAAGGATAAGACCCCGCCCCTAACAAGTTTTTGCACGTCGGATTTGAAATTGAGACAATTCTCAATGTTATGCCCTGGACCTCCTTGATGATAAGGGCAAGTTTGATCCACCTTAAACCAGAAAGGCGGATTTTCCGGTACTGTAAGAGGAGACTTAGTCTGAATGTGCCCCTTAGCCAGTAGTAATGGAAATAGTTCTGCGTACAACATGGGTATAGGATCAAACCCTGATGGTCGTGTTGTACGGTTGTTGTTATATGGAGGACGAGCCAGCTGAAGAGGTTGTTGTGTCCTTTACTGATCAGGTTTGCTCTGTGCAACCTGAGGTTGATACGTAGGAATAGGCGCAGGACTGATAGCAGGAGTTACAGCTGCTACTGGTTGATAACGTCGCCTTTACTTTCCGAGAGAGATATTCCCAATATCCTGCTCTTTTTTCTTAGGGAGAGCACTACCGTATCGTTTTGTACTGCTTGATGGTCCAACGTCTTTTGCCAAACGTCCTTCTCGGACGGCTTCCTCAAGACGAACTCCCATGCCCACCATCTCGGTGAAGTCACTGGGCGCACTGGCAACCATTCTGTCATAGTAAAATGAGCTTAAGGTCTTTAAGAAGATCTTTGTCATCTCTTTTTCCTCAAGAGGTGGACAAATTTGAGCGGCAATTTCACGCCATCTCTGGGCGTCACTCCTTAAAGGTTTCCTTGTCCTTTTGTGACATTAATCTGAGTTGATCTCTGTCCGGTGCCATGTCCAAATTGTATTTGTATTGTTGGACGAAGGCAGTACCAAGATCTCTGAATGTGCTAATCGTAGCACGGTTTAAACCCATGTACCATTTTAATGCGGCACCAGTTAAACTATCCTGAAAGTAGTGAATCAGTAGGTCCTGATTCTCAGTCTGAGCTGACATTCGCCGAGCGTACATCACTAAGTGACTCTGAGGGCAAGAGTTACCCTTGTATTTTTCAAAGTCGGACACTTGGAACATGTACGGGACTTTCACATTGGGGACCAAGCAGAGGTCTGCGGCGTCCTTTCCAAATAGATCCTGACCGCGAATGGCTTGCAGTTCCTTCTGCATTTCCAAGAACTGTTCCTGGAATTCATCCATTCGGTCAAACATAGTTTCCTTTTTACCAGAAGGTATCTATGGAATCTGTCCTTCCGGGACAGTGTGCACCACAGGGGGTGGTACCGTGACTACGGCAGTGAGTCTTGGCGTTTCCCGAAGTTTGTAACCTTCAGGAGTCTTCAATATGCCTCTGGCATCTTCGCTTTCCCGAAGTTTGTAACCTTCAAGACCAGTGGCATCTATCGCGATTCCCTGATCTTCAGTGATCGGCGGAACATATCTTTCCAGGATATAGTTTGCAGGCATGCCCCAGGGACGATCTTTCAGTATCTGATACCTAGGATCATACTTCTCCACTATGGGCGCTGAGGTGATCTCTGAGATCACAGTCCTTTGTAACTGAGCTTTTGCCATGGCTTGCATGTCGTTACGAAGCTTTCTTATATCCTCTCTCAGAGCGTCGATCTCTTCTTTCAACTCTCTGTTTTCTTCCTCAAGATCATCCATCTTTTTCTAACGATTGGCCCGAGTATTGTACGAATGAGACAGTTTGACTCTAGAACTGAGACACAAACGTGAGATTCGTAGGTAAGAAGAATACGCGATGTGAGAATGATGAATGCAATGATTATATTAATTGTTTTTGGTTTAATCAAAATAAACTTCGACAATTAGATTGCAAATATCAAACAGTGGGGAAACCCCTTTTTATTGAAATTCAAAGGATTGCGGAAATGGAAATACAGTAGATTACAAAGTGTAGAAACAGAAACCTAAGCTAATGGGTCCCGAGTCCTTTCTGAAGAGAAATCAGGTGCTGATTCTAGTATCTTCCTTTTCTTTGACCGGGGCTCTTGGGTCGTTGTCGGGTTGTCATTCCTTTGCCAAGTGAAAGGAGCGAGCAAATTCCTTTGGTCATCCTGATTCTCTACAACATGTTGCTCTAAAATCTCGATCAGAGCATCCTTATCTTTCAGCAGTTGCTGTATTTTGATGCACTCCACATCGAGGGTGCGGTACTTGTTCTTCCAAGACTTCGTCCCTCGTTGAACTTTGTTGAGAGTAACCTGAAGCTTTTCAGTTTCCGTCATGAAGTACATGACAGATTCCCTCGGTGGAAGAATTTCGTAACGAGGATAAGGCATCTTTTGCTTGAGAGCTCTAGTTTGTACCCAGTGGAGATAAGGCTCCACCGAGACACAGTCCGATTTTCCTAGAGACTCCCGTCCTTTCTTATGAACGTGTTTCCAAGCATGCATTATTTCCGTCTTTAGTGCTCTGTCACTTTCTCCTTCCTTGAAGAAAAGACCTTCCAGATGAACACCCCGTGGGACGTGTCTCATCGAGTATCTAAATTGACGGCGAACCAATATCGGATGACAGTTGATTCCTCCCTTAGTTCCTATAAGGGGTACGTTGGGGAAGTTTCCACAACGGTAAATGATCCGGATTCCATCATAAACCCTATTGCACCAATCTATATCAGAGTTGGTGAGAGACATGATCTTCTGCGACCAGCGTAAGGCACTCTTATGATCCCAGAAAGCAGCAGACTTAGGCAAATGGGAGATAAACCATTTGTAAAGCAGAGGTACACAGCATGTGATCTCCCCTCCGCTGTACAAATTCCCTAAGTGTACAAAATGATATGCATCTGCGAGCAAAGTCGGTACAGGGTTTCCAATGAGAAAAACCTTAATGGCGTTGATATCGACGAAATTATTAATGTTGGGCAACAAAAATAATCGGTAAGTGAGTAAAACAAAGATGCTTTCAAAAGCAGTCTCGCTCCCTATACTAGCGAAGTACAGAGCTTTCTTTGTCAGAAACTGGGCTGGCAAACCTTGTATGCCACCCTTGGTAGTCATGTGAGTCTTGACTTCTGACTCATCCAAATGAATTGCTCTTGCAATGGTCTGATTCTTTGGAATTTCCTCCAGTCCGAAAAATGGAGCTCGATCAGTGATATGTAAATCGATCAGATAAGAATACTCCTACAGCATTGGTGCTAGCTGGTAATCCGGGAATGTAAAGCAGTGATAAACCGGATCGTAGAATTGAACGAGCGCGTCCATGATTCCCTCAATCACATGGACTCTTAACAGAGGTAGCAGACCTCCGTATTTGGCTCTGAAGGCCTCTTGGTTTGTGATCATTCTCGCCAAACCTCTCAAATCCTCTAGTTCTGGAATCCTGAAGGTGTACTTATGAGTTCTCCTCCTACCGAAATCCATTAGCGCAATCCTTTTCTCTGATATTTACAATCACAGTCTTAGTTTATTTTGAAAAAACAGAGAGACTAGAAGAGAAATTTTTTTTGAATGTTTTAATGTTTTTTAAATGAATGTATGAATGCAGCACACAAAAACATAGAAAAAACATGGGGTCAAAGGGTCGTTGTCATGAAGTCAAGGCTTTACCCATCCCCAAAGATTTATACTAGGGTGATTTTTGTACCTGTACTCATTATCATCAGCTCCTCCCAGGAAAGCAAAACAACAAGCGGATCGCCAGCGAGTTGTAGAGCAATCTTAGAGTAAGTGCCATTCACCGAGAATAGATCACCAGCCTCAAATGAGGGTAGTATCGCGTGACAACTATTTCCGATAGCTTCCGCACTACAAAAGGGTTGGCTCCTCAGCTTCTCAGACATCACAATCGGCCCATTGCCTAAGAGAGGGAATGGGTTGCATTGGTCAGCCTCCACTGAGGTTGATGGTGGACCTCGTCGCCATCACTTATCTTAAGTGTATACTCAGTCTTTCCACATGCGGAATCACACGCATTCCCATTAGCAGAAAAATAAACAGGTATAGCAATTAGGAAAACCAGTATATATATTCGTCCTAAAGTCCTAGACC
Source organism: Lathyrus tuberosus (assembly GCA_022829125.1). NCBI lineage: Eukaryota > Viridiplantae > Streptophyta > Magnoliopsida > Fabales > Fabaceae > Lathyrus > Lathyrus tuberosus. The sequence goes on along the minus strand of JALAZF010000001.1, from coordinate 7,455,649 downwards.
TTTAAAGCTATGAATCCTAAGTTCCTGACAGAAAATGGGTTCCCCGGCGGAAGCCCCAATCTGAGGTATTCACACAAGTGAAAAAAAAGTTAGAGGAGCCCCACGGTGGGCGCCACTTTTAAAGTTTCCACCTGATAGATGGGAAGAGAACAAGATCTTGCTACAAAGGTGAGATAGATCCTAATGACAGCTTCCCCAGTGAAGTCGCCATTTTTCTGTAGCGAGTGATTTTAGACGCGGTTGCGAAGCGTTATCGCTCTTTGGTGTCTACAGCTCGATTCATTTTTTATCCTATTAAAGCCGATGAAGGAAGGGAAATAGATGTCTCAAATTAACCCTGCTTGCAAACTGAGGTTAAACAGCGGCCTGTTAGGTTACAGATGCTACAAAGATTCGGGGTCTCTATCGGGTGTATTTTTTTAAAAGTGGTGGGAGGTTTAGATGTTAGGACGGATGCTTCTTGATAGATATGTGAGAGTATGGGATTTTAGGTTTTTGTTTAGTGTGCTCGCTAAGATTTTTCTTTCAATCTTATGCCTACGTATTCCCGTTTACCGAAACAGGGAAATCAGAGTGTTCGTAGTTCCTCCTATTCTATGGGAGGAAATGGGTGTTTTGGTGTCTTGTTTGAAGCCCAAGACGTGAAGCGAAAGGTGATCTATATCTTGTTCAAAGCCCAAGATGTGAAGCTGAAGGTGGTTTGTATCTTGTTCGAAGCCCAAGATGTGAAGCTGAAAGGTCTATTTGTATCTTGTTCAAAGCCCAAGATGTGAAGCTAAAGGTGTTGACTTTAGAGAGAATTTGTCATCTCTAAAGGGGGTCTGTATGTCACAACTGTTCATAAAGGAGAATCACTTTAATTGGGATTTGTGAATCCGGAAATGCCATAATTTCCTTTAAAGGGGATTTTAACCTAAAGGAGAAGACTTTAACTCAGTGTAGAGCAATGCTATCTTTCCTTAGGAATTTTTCATGCTAAAAGAGGGACAGTGGCATGGATGTAAATAATCCAGAGGCTTGCCGCTTACAGCAATTAGATGAAGGGGAAGGAGTCGTTGATGTTTGTGTACTGTGAACAAGGTACAGCTTTGATGCTAAAAGGTTGATTGGATTAACCAGTGGTTTTCTTATACAAAGCCTAAGAGGAGGCTAATATGTGTCTCGTACAAAGCCCGAGAGAGAGGCTAAAAGGGGTTGATCCTACTAGAGGATCTTTTATACTCAACAAGAGAGTGTTTTTGTACCTCGTACGAAGCCCGAGATGGAGGCTAAAAGGTTTGACTCAACAAGGGAATCTTTTGGTATCTCGTATGAAGCCCGAGATGGAGGCTGAAATTTGTTTGCCTCAATGAGAACCTTTTTTGTATCTCGTATAAAGCCCGAGATGGAGGCGAAAAGGGGATTGACTCAACGTGGGAGTCTCTTATGTGTCTCGTATAAAGCCCGAGAGAGAGGCTAAAATTGTTTGACTCCGCTGGCGAGAATCATTGTATAAAGCCCAAGAGAGAGGCTAACTTCACTGGAGAAGGATCATTATACAAAGCCTAAGAGGAGGCTACGGTTACTGTTTCAGTTGAGTGACAGATCCAGTATGCTGATTTAAAGAGAAAATCATTTCTTAAATGAGTAATGTTGGCACTCAGGGATTTTTGATTCGAGGATCAGGGATATTTCCTATTCTTTAAGGAAACAGGAAATCCAAAGGGTATTGAGACTCTCCGAGTCTACGGGTTTCCTTCCTATTTAACAAAAGGGTCACTTGAGAATGTCTTAAAGACTCAAGGAGATTAGACTGTCCAAGTCTAGAGTTTCATCTTTTGTACTATGCTTTGAGAAACAGTAGTAGACTCTTTGAAAGGACTGTTTTATGCAGATGACTAAGTTCTGTTCCTATACCTCTAGGAGGTCGTCGGGACAATTTGTACGAAGCCCAAGAGGAGGCTGGAAACTTTTAAGACGCCGACGGGTCCTTGTATGAAGCCCAAGAGGAGGCTAGAAACTTTTAAGAAGTCGACGGGTCCTTGTATGAAGCCTAAGAGGAGGCAGGGGTGCTTTTAGGAAGCCTGTGGGTCCTTGAACTATGCCCAAGAGGAGGCCGATGCTTTTAAGAAGCCCGTGGGTTCCCAAACCCCGAGAAATTCAAGACAGGCTATTCACGAGGAATAGATTAAGCCAGGAAAGTTCGAGAATTTGTAAGAAACTCAAAGATGCGATTCACGGAGAATACATTCATATCTGGGAGTAGAGTTTCTTGACAATTCCTAATGAGGACAACCGAAGAGAAGACTGTATCTGGTGATCCTATTGGGGATCTAGTTGTCTATTTCTACGAATAAACGAAACAGCGTCACCTAGTTCTAGACGTAGTTTTCGGGGAAACTCTAAATATCTATACTATTATTACACAGTTGATATGAGTTAATGAAAGAAGACTTATAGCGAAACAGCCCCACAATACAGTTATATGCATATGAAAGCAGTAAATGAAAGCGTATAAACACTTACTCGGTTGTAGAGCTTCCATGCTGTTTGGTTAGTTGTTCAACAAAGACAGATTGAAAACAACAGTATATTCTAAATCAAAGGAGAAAGTGCTTTGAAAAAGAAAGATTTGGGGCTTACAGCTCAAGGAGAGGCCTAGGGTTTTATCAGTGAGCGCACTGTTTGAATTTGTACAGAGGAACTTATACAAGTGACTGAGGCCCAAAAAGTTTTCTGTACAAAGGGATGGGTCTTACACTCTCTCAAGAGGCCCAAAAAGTTTTAAAGAAAAAGAGTGGGGCTTATAACACGAGGGTAGGCCCAAATGATTTTTTCGTTTAAAATGGCGATCGCGCCAGGTTTTCTTTTAACGGAAAGGGACTTATACAATAAGTGAGGCCCAAATGGTTTTGGTTAAAAGGGGATTGGGTCTTACACTCTATTAGAGGCCCAAAAGTTTTAAATGGGTCTTATAGCTCAAGGAGAGGCTCAAAATGGTTAATTTTAAACTGACGACGATCGTGCCGAATTTAAAAATGTACAGAGGGACTTATACAATAAGTGAGACCCAAAATTGTTTATGTACAAGTGGGTTGGGTCTTACACTCTAATAGAGGCCCAAAAGTTTTGAATGGGTCTTATAGCTGAAGGAGAGGCCCAGATGGTATTTTTCAAAAGGCGACGATCGCGCCGTTTGTTTTTGACGGTATCGGGACTTATACAATGCACTGAGGCCCAAAAATGATTTGGTCAAAAAAGGATTGGGTCTTACACTCTATTAGAGGCCCAAAATGTTTTGAAAATGATTTATGAGGGTTGAATTAATCCAAAAACCCTAATTTGTTTTCAAAATGTGTTTTAATTGAATAAAAATTCAATTAAAATGATCAAAATTGTTTAACATATGGAAAACAAATTGTGATCTTGGATTAATGCTTCAAAAATTTAGTATTGACCTACAAAATAATTAGAAGGCATTAAAAGTTGCAAAATCAAGGTGGAGAAAATATTTTAAATGTTAAAAACAATTAAAACATTAATTCTTTGCAAAAATATCAATTATACAAAATAAATAATTTTTTTGGGATTTTTTGGTAAAATAAAATATTTTAACATTTTTGTGAATTATTAAAAAAAGAATCAACTCAAAATCATTAAAACTCAGAGAGAAATTAATTTTTGAATCAATTAAATAAAATCACAAAATTCAAATATTTGAATTTTCAAAAAATGGCGCCAAGAACAACTGAAGAACATGCGCGTGTTCTGGGTTTGGATGATTTGCATTTTCTCTCCAATCTCACTGAATACTTGATTATATCATGCAATCCACATACCAATCAACTCGTTTCAACCTCACGATCATGTCTATGACAATTAATTTCATTTAAATTAAGCATAAAACAAGAAATCACGAAAAATCCTCAAGAACCCTAATTTCTGCATGAAGGCTAGGATTTTTGATACACGATTCAAACAATGCAATTAATTGAGGGGAAACATTCCATGCATGATTATGAACATATGGCCAAATTATTGTGCAGCAAAAATTGCATGGATCATAGAGTTAGAAGAGCTCATGCTTACCACTTGCAGCTGGTGATCGTGATTTGTGTTGGAGGTGTTATTGCTAGGCTCCAATGATCTGGATAGCTTCCCTAGGTGCCATGGAGTGTGTATGAATGCTTGGAATAGACTGAAATGATCTGGAACTTGAGATGGTACCCCAACTGCAAATCTGTCAAGAACTTGAGCAACTGGCTGGTGATTTTGTGAAATCTGTGTTCCAGATGTTATGTGAGTGTTTGGATCACTTCTATATGATGTATATGAGGTGTGTGTGTGTGTGATTGGTTTGATTGGAAAAGCTCTCAAACTCAAAACCCGATAGTGATTTTCCTTAGAAGGCAAAATTGGAGTGAAAGAAGAGATTTTGAGGAAAGCATCTGTTAGATAGATTTGGTGTACTCAAACTGATCACAATTGAGCTCTATTTATAGTAGAGCAAGTTTGTTTTGCAAGGAATAGTGAATGGCAACTGCTGAGTAGGTTTGGCCAATGTTGGCAAATGAAAATCCAAGTTTCCTCTAGCCATTGACTAGAGGTTAGGGCACAGGCTGTTGGTTCCCTTGGTCTTGGATAAGTCTTGACTGAATTCAGTTGAGAATGGCTCATTCCATGCCACCTTGATGCTTCCATTGAATGCTCCAATCCAAAATTGGAGTCTTGTCCCTATTTTGGCAATTCTAGGTTCAACATGTTATTCCTTGTTCCAAAGACTTTGGAGGCTTGGCTCAATGATTGTCCCCTTTAGATTCAATCCTCAGAGGTGTCCAAGTGGATAGGAGTATTTGGATTTGGCTGATTTTGGCAAATCGACCAAAAGTGTAAAAATCTGCCTTGCCTTGGTAGATTTCAGCAAGGCAACTTGCCAATGTCATATCTTATGACTAAAATTGAATTTGGTAATGTTCTTGGCCATTTTGGAAAGCCCTTACATGATACAACAACTATTTGAACATGTTTGGTTTTGATCTCTTTTGAATCCAAGTCAAAAATCCCCCTACATTTGGCAAAAAGTAAGGTAAAATCTGACTTAGTGAAATTTTCACTAAGTGTTGGAACAAAGTGACTTTTCTTGATTTTGATCACTCCATAACTCAAAATCCATGAGGAATTTGGACATAGGTCAGTATGAAGCTTTTGTAGAGGGAAATGAGATCTACAAATCATGCTTTGAATGGGGAACAATGGCCTTGTGGTTTAGGAGTTATGGTCCTCCAAAGTTGGCACATTAGTGTCACTTTTTCCATAACTTAGAAAATTTTCTAAGTTTTTATGGTTACCCCTTTTACAAGTTATCCCACTTTCTTTGATTTTTCTTGATGAATGATGATTCAAATCATACATTAACATCATTTTAGGGTTAAAAATCCATTTTGGTGAAAAATCTCAAAAAGTCAATGTTGACTTTTGTGCACAGTTGACTTTTTATCAGATGAATTCCAAACTGCGCAATTCTTCATGAAATCATGTCCTTGACCTAAATCAAACTTGATGGACATGTTCCATGGGTGTCATATGGTATATTGAATCATGTCTTAGGGCTTGGGAGCATGTCCTGGTCAAAAGTCAAAGTTACAGTTGACTTTCCTCGCGAAACCCTAATTGTGGTGCAGATGAAATTGAGACTTGTTGCTCAAGCATTTTGGATTAATCCATTGTTCCAAATGGATCAATATAGTTCATTAGAGACCCTTAAACCCTCTCTTGAGGTCTTGGCTCATGATTTGCCCTAAAAGTCAACTTAGGGGTGAATTAGGTCAAGAAACCCTAATTCCTGATTTTTGATGAATGCATCCCCTGAGGCAAAATTGACTTGATGATTGGGTCCATGAGGTCCCATGAAGTATATTAGGTTATGTTTTGGATCATTGGCTTGTGCCCAGATGAAAAATTTCCATCTGGAGGCCCTGGTCGACCAAAACCCTAATTTGGTGACACTGTCGATCTTGAGACTTGATCCACCTAGAAGGGAGCAGCCTTGTGCTTGATCCTTGAAGTGGGAGTCCTTTAGATCCATTGTGGATGTTTGAGAGGTTAGACAAGTTAAAGATCATGTCATTCCTTGATTGATCCTTTGTCTAAGGCTCTGAGAGGGCTTGAAACCCTAAATTTGATTGCAGTGGATGCTCACCCATCTTTTGGGAGACTAATGAGGTATGATGGTTCCTCCATATTTTGATGATGATTTTCACAATGATGGGAAATCTTAGTGGTCAAAATTTTTGGTATGACACTACTGTTACTAACCAGGCGTGATAATATACTGACAAATTAGGATTTGATTTCGTGTTGAAAATAGTAACAATCTTTATGATTGCATCTTTGGTTATGCACTTGTTAAACAATGTAAAATAAAAATTCTTGAAACTAGGGATTATGTCTCTTCGTTTCACTCTGAGTTAATACCTTCAAATACCACTCAGTCAAATACAATTATTGCAAATACTTAACTCCCGCCAAGAATTAACTAAAAATAATCGTATGAATAATTCCTTGGTATTCCTTAGGTTAACAGACTGTTATACTATGTGGTTGTCCTCGTCTCTTAGACTATCCCTACCTACTCTAGAGTCTAGGTAATCATGAACCAGTCCTTTTTAAGTCACTCTCAGTTATTGTCCCATTCATCTCAGTTATTGACCCATTCAATTCAGCCTCTTCACTTGACTATTTAGAGTCATACCACACTTCTAAAAATCCTTCATTATCTCTTGTCCTTAATCTTCTTAGAACTCTAAACACCTTTGAAAATGACTCCAAGAACCTTTCATGGCAACGATGATCTCTTAGAAGTCATCATTGAAAAACAACCAAATCCAGCAAATACTCGTCGAGACTTTTATCTTGGGGTTCATTTTCAAAACTGGAATGGATACCTATCTATGTTAAGAGGTTCAATATATCCAAACATTTTGAAATCCTTTTGGATCAATGCCTCTGTTAGCTGTAATGGTCTAACCATCTCTTCAAACATCTATGGTCTTCCAGTTACCTTCAACGCTACAGACATTGTTGAAGCCATTGATTGTCCCAAAGGTGATGTCACAACCAATCATGCATCCATTCGATGCACCTTCAATGTTGAAATGCATTATATGTTTGATAAAGGCTATGCCTTTGAACCCACAAACCCTGAAAAACTTCTGCCTACAGCAAAAGGATGGTTCAAGTTCATCTTGACAAATATGCTTCCTCGCAATACAAACAAAAATTCCTGTATCATGATGATAAGCTCCTCATCGTGTGTCTTCTTAGGCCAATTCCTATAGATCTGTCCCAAGTAATCTTTGACCATCTTAAAGAGTCAATCCTTATGTCAAGAACTATGAACAAATCGTTCACTCCTTATGGAAGAGTCTTATCAGAAGTACTCTTCAGAGCAGGAATCGTGCAAATAATTTGCAGAGTTCGATGTGGTCTAGATACTGCTCTGGATAGGAAGTTTTGTGAAACCTTTGACAGTAGATGGTTCTCATAAAATAAGATGATTGCTCGTTAGAACTAGGCTAAGTTATCAGTTTGTAATGGTTTATTAAGTTCATATGTCTGCATTGTTCATGTTTTGCACTTATGCCTTAAATCAATGAAATTGTGTTGCCTTCTGGTTTATCACCTATACTTATATCAACACTAATCCATTACTTGAAATCTTTATCATAGTCTAAAATGTTTACATTAATTAAAATGATTAAGATCACTTAAATTACTATCATACCTTGATAACCATTTAAAAGACCCTTCCTAAAAAAGATCAAAGACCATCAATGACGCATTAACATCCTTCAAGGATAATGCTATCAACAAAATCGAAAGTTTAATTGATGCTTCTAGTTTCAGCAAGGATCCCACGGAAATGGGAAATAATTTCCATGGATGGATCTCAGAAGAAATTGTGAAGAACAAGAGATTGGCTATAACAAAAGCTGAAGACAAATAGCTGCATGCCTCAAGAACCGATGAGTCTGAAAACTCGTCCTCATTTCCTTAGGCGCCTCTTAGACTAACCCCTAGGAACCCACCTTCAGTTAGGTCTATGTTTTGACTGCTATGAACTATTTAGGGTTAAGAAGAATCCATGTTTTGAATTCAATGAAATATCTTTTGAAATTTTTTGTTAGACTGTTCATTATCATATTGATCTCATTTATGCTTAAATGCTCAAACGCTCTAAACTTTTTGATGATGTCAAAAAGGGGGAGAAATAGAAATATGTTTTTGATTAGAAATATTAAAAAGAAGAATGCAAACTCAAACAAGTAAATAAATCATATAAAATGTGTTTACCACTAACGTTTGTTGTTTGATGTTTAACCGAGGAACTCTGAACAAGTTCACTAGGCATTCTCAGAACATGTTAAGAAAGAAGAACTCTGATAGAAGTTCTTATGAACTGTTTGTTCATATGATCGAAGTTGTACACTTCGTGAACATGTGCTCAGAATCAGATTTACCTAGTACTGTTCATAAGTTGAGAACTTTCTGAAAGTCAAAGTTATCGTGATTTCGGTTTCACTTGGTTCAGAAGTTGTAAGTTGTCTGAGAATATGATAGTCAGAACATAAGAATCAGAAGAAGAAGAAGAAAAGCTCTAAAAGCATCCAAGACAAAGTCTACATCTCAAGATGCTTTTTAGAAGAACTGTGCAAATCAAAAGTCGAAGACTGTCTGAAGATCTGGATTGAAGATCCAAGAAGGAGTAGTTCTGATTTTAACCAAGAATCCAATTGAGAAGAAAATGATTTGGTATCAAACTAAATCTACACTTGGTAATCAGATTCAGTATATAAAAGATTGGTATTAGACTCAGTCTGTAGTGATATCAATCAGAGCTAAGCTGTGAAATGTTTTCAAATACCTTCATTGGTATCAATTTCAGCACACTAATAGAATAACCTTTAGTTGGTATCAAACTTAAAACCTCTTTGGTATCAGACTAAGAATCAAGATCACATTGGTATCAAGTTCTGAATCAAGCGTTGATTGATCACTAATTTATCCTTTATTCGTATCAGATCAAGAATCAAGCTTTGATGAATCACTGAGTTTTGACAATAACAAGGTTCTGAGATGAAGGCCTATGTTCAAAGTCAAACTCTGAAAAGTCATGATCTTAATTGGTGATCAAAATTGGTATATTTGAATTATGATTCTGAAGATCCCAATATATGACTTATGGAAATTAAAGGGGAGACTGCCCAGAAGATTCAAATGTTAAAATCTATAATCTTCACCTAGTTTGAAACTCAGGGGGAGTTTCTTAAGACAATGTATGTTTCTGATAAATAGTGTGGCTATGTTATTAGATAATAGTTGTTCTGATTCCATGCTAAAATGATTCTGCTGAAAAGTAGAAAATGCTTCAGATATCTCTGAAGATTATGTGCTCTGATACGACGATAAAAGGAACTAAGTTCTAAAGATTTGAAGATTGAAGTTCTGATGAACTAGTCCAGATGCTGAAGACTTTTGTCTCCTTAAAGACAAGATAGAGAAGTATTCCTTTTCTATTCTTTGTTCTGGCAACTCAGATTATTATTTTGTGAATCTTTGGATCATATAAGATTCTAGATGTTCACAAATAAAATCTTGAGGATAACACATTTAGGGGGAGCTGCTGTTCCAGACTCTGAATATGTTTTGTATGGTGATTACCTTGTATAAAATGTTCAATCAAAATACATGGTTTTGTCATCATCAAAAAGGGGGAGATTGTGAGAGCAAGAGTTGTCTCTGCAAGTCATCTCTATGTGTTGATGATAACAATGTGTATTTGTAAAAGAACTATTTTATGTTCTAACGTGTGTTGTGTGCAGATCATAATCATAGAAGATATCAGATCCAATAAGCATCGGCCAGATGTGCGTAATTGATAATATGTGTGACACAAGTCACAAGAAGCAAGTATGCTTCTGTATCTGATCATGATCAGTCAGATCAAAGGATGCCGATGTTGCTGTTGCAATGCTCTTGTGGATGCTCTCTGAAAGTGATTGTGATTCTGAAGATAGCGAAGCTTCTGAAGAAGATAATCTTCTAGAGAACCGAAGTGCTGAAGATTCTCATGACTTGAAGTTCTGAAGGCTGAAGGTTCTGAAGACCAAGTGCAGAAAGACTCTGATGACTTATGTGTTCTGAAGATTATGGTTCTAAAGGTCAAGTGCTGACGACTCAGAAAACAGATTCCTAATGGACAAGTTCTGAAGGTCGGAAGACTTGAAGCAATGAAGAATAACGAGTTTCAAGACAAGTGCTGAAGTTCTGAAGGCAGATTCCTAATGGACAACTTTGGAAGACAGAAGACTTGAAGATTCAGATACCCATTTATAAAGTCTCTACTCATGCTTCAATTAATTACCATCAGAAGCCTCTGAAGTTTTGAAGACAAATGTTACCATTGTGAATGACTGTACACAGGGCCCAAGAAAGATATATCCTATCACTTCTTCTACAATAAAAAGAAGATGTGTCAGTACAACTTTTATCATTACACAACGACTCTTTTCAAACAGCCAACAGTAATTCAAACGGCTATATTTTACTGGGCTATTTAAAGAAAGGAGTAATCGCTTCTGAAGGTGTCGATTATAAGTAAATTGATCACTGTGTCAATATGATGATAGACACAATGATGAGTTCTCGTTGTTACATTTAATATTCAAAGCTATCACCATTTTACACACGATAATTGTTGTCGAAGCTCAAGATCATAAATCAACTATACAACAACAATAAATTGGTATAAAAGTTGTTGATGAAGAAGACAACATTGCAAATCAGTCAAGTCATCAACCACCTTCTCGTCTGAGCTACATTGAAGATCTGAAGCAAGGAGTTGTTGCTCAAAGCTTACTCAACCAAGAAGACGAAGAAGAAGAAGATCTACAAGATGCCATCAACTGTCAAATCAACATACATCTTTGTAGAATCTTAAGATAGCAAGGAGTTGTTGCTCACATCTTGCTTGAACACTTGTGTGTTCTTTTGTACTTAAACTTAGGAGTTATCTGCTTGTTAAGATGCTTGTTAAGAAGCATCTTTGTAATCTCCTGTTTAGCTAATTCTATGTGAATTAGGATTCCTTGAGTGGTGAGTGTGACCGGAGACTCGAGAAGACAATGGCTTGGTGTCATTATGGTAAATCCTGAAATAGGGTCAGTAAATGTTATATTCATTGAGACGAATCTCTGAACGTTTAGCTGTGAAATCCTGACAGTATATCTTGCGAGATTAGAACTTGTTAGGTCAATGTTTGTTATATTTATTAAGTTGAATCCCTGAACGGTTCATTGTGTGTTAGTCACAGCTGCGGTTGTGCAGGTTGTTAGTCACCGGCGTTAGCCCGTGCATCTGTAATCGAGATTGATTATAGTGGATTAACTCCTTGTGTTCAAGGTGAAATCACCTGAGGAGGGTGGACTGGATTAGCTTGAGAGTTACTTAGGTGAACCATGATATATCGTGTGTTCTTTACTCTTGTTATGCTTTTAGTAATTGTTTATGTTTCTGTATTAAGTATCAGAACCTTACATACGCAAGTCATAACCATGTAGCTTAACTCTGATAAACTTCCGCACTGCAAGTTCTGAATGATTCATATTTTATTCAGACTCTCCCCGTCACGTATGCTTTACGCATTGCCTAGTCTGAATGCTACTTCGCGAGTTAAAGTCTCCCAATGAACTCTGATGTTCTCCTAATGCTTTAATGATAAGAGGCGAAAAGTTTTTAAGAGTGAATACACAACTTAACCCCTCCATCTTCCTTGTGTCTTTCTCGCACCTTCATAAAGAACACACAATATATCCTGGTTCCCTTGAGCAATTCTCAAGTTAGTCCAGTCCACCCTTCCAAGGTGATTTCGCCTTGATCACAAGGACTTAATCCACTATAATCAGAACCGATTACAGATGCACAGGCTAACGGCGGTGACTGACAACCTGCACAATCGGAGCTGTGATTAACCCACAATGAAGCATTCAGTGATTCAAGTTAATGGATATAACAAACATTGACCTAACAGAATCTAATCTCGCAAGATCTCCTATCAGGATTTTCATAGCTAAACGTTCTGGGATCCGAGTTAACGGATATAACGTTTACTGACCATTCTTCCAGGATTTTCAATGACTTCCATCAGTGATCTCACAAGAGTCTGACTCACAATTGGTCCTCTTTGAGATATGACTATCATTGACCATATTTCAGGATTTCCACAATAACACCCAACCATATACTTCTCAAGTCTCCGATCACACTGATCACTTGAGGAATCCTAATTCACATAGAATTAGTTGTTCTGGAGATTAGATTGCTTGATTCTAAATAAGTTGATAAACTCCTAAGTTTAAGTACATATGAACACAGAAGTGTTCTAGCAAGATATGAGCAACAACTCCTTGCTATCTTCAGAATCTACAAAGATGTATGTTGATTTGACAGTTGGTGACATCTTGTAGATCTTCTTCATTGAGCAAGCTTCGAGCAACAACTCCTTGCTTCTGATCTTCAATATAACTTAGATGATGAAGTGGTTGATGACTTGATTGTTTTCAACAATGTCTTGGTTCATCAACTTCTGTACTTTCTGATTGTTGTTGTGTTGATAGATGATTCTTTAAGTTTCAACAACAATAGCTGTGTTTGAATATAGTGATCTTGATCATGAAAACCGACTTCGACATACGATCCACGACTTGGACGACGATGACTCAGAAGCACTTCTTTCTTTCCTTTATGTAGCCAAGTGAAAAATAGAGTCGTTAAAGAGTCATTGGCTATTTGAAAAGATTCGTTATGCAATGATGAAAGTTGTACTGTCATTGCTAATAGTAACATTTGTATTCAAATCTTCAGAGGCTTCTGATGGTATTTAGTTGAAGCATGAGTAGAGACTTTAGTTGGGTTGTTAGAATTTTAAGTCTTCAGTCTTTAGTACTTGCTCATTCTGAGTCTTGTCTTCAGAACTTCAGCAGTTGTCTTGAAACCCTTTGTCTTCATAGCTTCAAGTCTTCAGAGTCTTCAGAACCTTGTTCACTCAGAACTTCTTCTTCAGAGTCTTCAGCACTTGATTATTTGAATCTTAATCTTTAGAACACTTCAGTCTTTGGAGTCTTTCTGCACTTGGTCTTCAGAGCCTTCAGCCTTCAGAACTTCAAGTCATTAGAGTCTTCAACACTTGGTTCTTCAGAAGATTGTTTCTCCAGAAGCTTTACTTAACTTCATAATCTGAAACACCTTTAGAACAGAATCCACAAGAGCATTACAACAGCAATATCGACATCCTTGGATCTTTCTGCTTGTTTCCAGATACAGAAGCAAACTTGCTTCTTGCGACTTGTGTTACACATAGTAGCTCGCATGTAATCTTTTACGCATATCTTCGCACATGTTTGTTTAATATAATATCTTTAATAATTATAATCTGCACAGAAACAAACATTAGAAAATAAAATAGTTCTTTCACAAATACTCATTGTTATCATCAAAACATAGAGATAACTTGCAGAGACAACTCTTGTTCTTACAGCATCAATACGACTACTCGCATCGGACATCAATAATCCCAAAGGGGCCTCCACTGAGCGTGGTCATCATATGCCAAACATGCTAGGACTACTCCCAACAGCCGACTATTGATTACACCATAATCCTATCATGTGTGTACTCTCAAGTTCGGGTTAAGACTCATCTCACCACTCAAAATGTAGTAACCCTGTCAAATAGAAAAACCCAAGTAGATATAGATATACTGATATATACATATATACAGGCAAACAAGCATATAAATAACACAAATACAAAACAAGGTGGGCTTAACCCTCTTATAAAAAACTATATTCCCTAGTGAAGTCGTCATTTCTGTTGTGGTGAGAATCGGATACCAAGCTATTAATTAACTTGAATCACACATCTTTGAAATTCACCATCGAGCTTTGATTTATCCAAAGGAAAGGGTAAAGATAGAAGAAAACCCTAATTGCACTATGTAAAGACACATCTAAGAGATCTAAAATTTGGGGGTTGGTTATACCTAGGGAAGGTTTTAGCATCCTAGATATCTGTAGTACTCTACAGGAACCTCTTGTTTATATTTGTGTTATGTTAATGTTTGCTTGCTAAGGAAAGTGCTAAGGTAAAGACCTTAAAGTATATACACTAAGTATGCTCGCCAAGATGTCGCATTTCGTGCCTATGTATCCTAATAAGCATGGAATCAGAGCATTCTTAGTCCACTTCAACAAGGGTGAGGAACCATTGACTATGGTCAAAGTTCCAAGGGGAAATGAGTATGATACTTACATAGAGTTAAACAACGCTCTAAGTCTAAGTTGAAAGGGGTAAGTCTAAGAGGTTGACTTTAAACAAAGTCAAAAGGGAAGTGAATACTCATTATGATGAGAATCACATAAAGTTTAAGAACTCTATCCTAATCTCTAAGTTAAAGGGTGAATAGAGCATCATTATGGTAGTGCTCACATAGAGTTGAAGAACTCTAGGTTAATTCTAGGTTGTAGGGTAAGTGGCTCTAATAATACCAAGGAGGGAGTAAACATCTATGATGATAATGTTTACAAAAGGAGGTAATGATCCTAACCTAAACTAGGTCAAAGGGGAAGTGGCTCTAATGAGGCCAAGGGATTGATCCTAATAAGGTCAAGGGAAAGGAATGGCCCTGATGAGGCCCAGGGTAGATGATGGCTCTAATAAGGCCAAGAGGTAATGAGCTATATATGACATTAAAGTCAATAGAGAGACTTTCCTTTGGAAGGAGGGGAAAAAGAGGGTTAAGGAGAAAAGTTAGCAAGCTAGACTCACTTAAGGGAATAACTTAATAAAGTTCAAAAATAAAAGATGCCAAATGATATTCACACATGAATTTAATGATGTTGATAAACACATGAATATAACACATGGGTGATGATAGTGAATGTGATGACATTCAAAGTAAGCACATAGGAAAGTATCAAGTGTCAAGTTAATATGTTCAAGATTTATACACTAATTGAATAGGGTAAAGACCCTAAGGGAGTGTGATGTAAACCTAGATATGTCTAACAAGTGGATGATGACCTAACATGGTGCTATGTTTTGACACAATTTTTGTACAAAAGGGAAAGTATCACCTAAGTTGTATTGGAAGTCCATTTTGAAGCAAGGGAGAAGTTAAAGTGTTTTAGGCACATATGTAAATGGTGTGACATAAGTTGATGATTTGCATACATTAAGATGTTATAAACATTGAGAAAAGTCCTATTTATAGGTAAAGACCTAGCTAAAACTTCAAAGGGGATGACAAAAGTTTACATGCGTTTATCATATAAACATACACTTAAAAGTGTACCTAAATCAAACTAATAAATGTGTACAAGTTCAAGTTATGGTTCAAGGGTCTAACAAGTTATAACAAATTTGTACAAATCCAAAAGTACCAAGAAAAAAAACAAGGGATGCAACAAAAGAAGTCAAAACACTTCCTAAGAAAGCCCTAAAATCTACACACTTTGCACATTAATAACTAACCTAAAAATTAATATTTTTGGAAAATCTTTAATTCCATAAGAAAGTAGGCAGCAAGATGAAAATAATACAAAAAGAATGGACTCAAAAGCATAAAGTATGAGGAAGTTATGGTTTGATGAAGTTTGTGAAGATAATGAAAAAAATAAGTGTTAAAAAAATAAGGAGCATGGTCCTAATGGGGATTGAACATGCTCCCTTTGGTTAGTGTTTAAAACACTTAACCAGTTGAGCTGGTTGTGAGACTTGTACACCAAAGGCCTTCAGAAAAATAAAAGGGAATCTTCAAAGTGAATGCTTCAAAAAAAGATAACACGCGCGTTGGACAAAAGGGTTGATGGCAAGGATCGAACCCATGACAAGGCATGTGAAAGGCAAGGCAAGGCAAGAGGTTGCGCCACTGGGGTGGCCAATACATATGTTCATTAAACTAAACCTAAAACATAATATATGAAAATGTTTTCTAAAAGCAAAATGGTCATGGCGCCATTGTCTTCTTCTTAAAGTGCAAATTTTCAGAAACCCAACATCTCCAAATCTCAATGGATTTCAAAATTGTAAAAAATAAAATCACCCTATTTTTCCTAAGGAATCAGAATATGGCCTTTAATTTCATTTATTTTCATTCTAAATCTAACTATTGTGTCTGCAACATATAAACCCTAATTCTAAAATCTACTATGAAATTCCCTATAACACAGGTTTCAATCAATTAGCATGGGGGAAACATTCCTCATATGATGACAAACAAAATAGTGTATTACATGGATACTAATGATGATAGAATCAAAAACTTAGAAATCAAGTCATGCTTACCTATTGGAGCTGGGTCCAATGCCCCTTCTACTTGTTACAGTTGATGAGTGATGATCCAAAATGCTTCTAGGAACTCCCAGGAGGCTTTTGAAATGGCTAACTTGAAGTGAAATAACCCAGAATTTGATGCTCGAATATTCTTGCTATGGTGGAAAACCAGAACTTGATCTCCAAGGAAATGGAGTTACAGTCACCAAATGAAGTTTGGAAAAGTTCAAGTGGTATTAATGGAAGGTATTGGAAGGTTTATGTTGGATTGGAAAGGACAGAATGGATGAGTTTGTGCAGAAAGTCAACACTTTTAAGGGTTGAGGGTTTACTTTCTAGTTTATGAGGTTTTGGATTATTACGAGGGTTTGAATAGGTTAAATGGATGTTTTATGGTTTGTATGGATGGTTGGTTTGAAGATTTGATGACTGAAACTAAGTATGGAGGTGTTTATGTAATGAGTGATTTCTTGCTTCAAAGGGTGACTTGATGCAAGAAATGGTTTCTCTCACTTTGCTTAAGTGTTTATCTCAGGTTTGTTGTGTGTTTTGAAATGTTTTGTGATGCCCTATTTATAGGAAAAATAGTGGGAGAGACCAGATTGCATAAATGCAACTGGTTTTGTTTGGTTTGGTTGAAGTTTAGTTGAAATGCAAGTGGATTTGCAAGAAGTTTCCAAATTTCCAAGGCAATGGTGCAGAAACTTTCTAGAGTGGTTGAACACTTTTTAGGCCTTGCTTCCGAGGTACAAAAGGTTGGATTCCAGAAGAGACAATTTGGTAGCTCAATGAGCTTACTTTATGCATAAAGTGACCTTTTCCAAAATGGAAGCCATGTCTTTATGCCATAAATGGAAAGAACACTTGGTTAATGCTCAAATTTATTGGATAATGCTTCTAAATTCCTGTAATATTCTGAGCAAATGAAGATTTTCAAGTAATCACATCTGAATTGCAAAGATTTGTAGCAATGGAGTGGTTTTGCTTCAAGTGCATCAAGTGGAAAGCATGAAAAATCAAGTTTCATGGGCCTAACTTCATGGATTCGAAACTCCTTGCTCACACATTGGATTGGGGTGTTCTAGGATTTTTTGGAAATCCCCAAGTATGCTCTACAATGTTCATGTTCACTCAAAGTCTTGAATCCAAAGGGATCATAGTGAAAAATTGGGTTGAAATTGGCTGCAAATTAATGAGAAAAAGTGAAATTTCACGAAGTCCTAAACTTGCCCTAAACTTCCAAGCTTCATAACTCAAAAATTAAGCCTCTTTTGGGGTATAACCCTCTAACACACTTTTAAAGTTCATGATGAGATCTTCAATTTGAGCTTTGGATCACAAAAATTGGATGTGTGGATTGAGAGTTATGACTCTTCAAAGTTCATATAAAACTAGGGTTTTTTCTTCCACACTTAGAAAAATTTCACTTATCCAACTTTGCCCCTTTTGCAAGAAACCTCTTAAATCTTGATTTCTGATGCTCGAATTCATAGATTAAACATGTATTGATGGAATATGGCCTGAACACTTCATCTTGAACCCAAAACCCTAAAAGTCAAAGGTTTGACTTTTCAGATGAAACCCTAATTTCTTCATGAATTCAACTGTGTGATCCTTGATGATCTTGCTTTCTAAAACTTCCCAAACATCATAGATGACTTCCAAGGATGTATATGAACATATGGAATCATGTCCCAAGACTTGGGATCATGCCTTGATCAAAAGTCAAAGGCATGGTTGACTTTTCCTGATAAAACCCTAATCTAGGGCCAGATGAACTTGAGGCTCATTGCACTTGTGATGGGAGCCAATATAACACCCCAAATTTCGTAGAATATTTAGTTAATTTATGTAAATATTATATTTGTGAATTTTTGGTGAATTTTGGCGGTCTATGTCGATGTCGGTATTTTTGGTGGAGTTTGATTATTTTAATTAAATAATAGTATATAATATGAATATATTGTATTATTATTTATTTGGGTTAATAGTGATTTACCCCCTGCCATATGAGCGTGTCTCGGTTTACCCCCCCCCCCCCCCCCCCCCCACCATTGCCAAAGGCGGGTTTTGGCAACGGTTTTTTTGAAAAAACCGTTGCCAAAAGGCAGGGAGGGGGGGAAAAGCAAAATTCGCTAACATTACAGGGGTGAAATTTACTATTAACCCTATTTATTTTAAATAATATTAGAGGAATTAAGGGCAAAGTGGACATTTTAGGAGAATTAGTGAGGGCATTATGGAGAAAGCCCAATTTTGAGGCCCAAGGGTTAGTGTGAATATAAAAGGAGGATTTTGAGAATAGGGTTCACTTTTGTTAGAATGTGAAAAGAAGGTGAGAGCTCTGAGGAAAAGGAAAAAGGCAAGGAATACGAGAAGGTTTCCAAAGACTCAGAGAGAAGCTTCGAATCGACAATCTAAGGTATGGGGAGTAATTACCTTTCATTGTTTTCATTATAGGATTTGATGTAATTAAAGTGGATGTTGGGGATTTTGGGGTTTTTGAGGGTTTATGAGTTGTTGATGATTTAGAGGTCTTTTTGAGAATCGATGATGGATTATTAAGGGTTGAATAGATTCGGGTAAAAAAAAGCCTTCGTGGCAAAACCCTTTTTGATGATATGTGGGATCTTGTATGACAAGGGGATGTATGGGGTTTATAGGAAGCTTGAGAGTTTTGAAGGTTTAGGGGAATTAAGGTTTCCCCGAGGTGTCCTGAATCGACCTAATAGACGTGGGTTTTATGCCTTTGATCTTCGTGATGCATTAGAACTGTTATAGGGATGTTTTTGGGTCATTTGGAGCTGTAATCGCAGGTACCTTTGAGGCTATGGAACCACTGGTGCATGGCAGCGATTTGCTGTAATCGCAGGTTCGCTAAGCGAACCATCGCTTCGCTAGGCGAATGTTCGCCAAGGTTCGCAAAGTGAACAGCGCAGTGAATGCGTGATAACATGAGTGTAGGTACTGAGATGATTCTGGAGTGGAAGTTGGGATTCGCTAGAAGTTTTGTTAAGCGAAGGAATCAGTGAGTAGCTTCACCTAGCAAATAAACTAGCGAGTATGACAGAGGGTGTTTTCTGGTGTCTTGGTGTGGTGTCTGTGGGATTCGCTAGCCGCTTCGCCAAGCGAAGGTTTTAGCGAACAGGTTCGCCTAGCGAATCCTGGAGCGAACCTCTGCTGTTCGCGAAATTTTATTTCTGTTGCTGTGCTGTTCTGGTGTTCGATGTTGTGATATTTGTGATGATTTACCATGATATTCTTAATGATATTGAGGTGCTGATTTGTGATGTTTTGGATGAATATATGATGACATGATTTGTATGATAATTGAGGAATGATGATGCACGTAATGATGTTTATCGATGATGATGATTAGTGATGTTGTGTATCATACATTCATATGCATACTATGTGACGACGCTTCATTCCCATTGTGCAGATATGAGGTAATTATGATGTGCTATGGTTCCGATTGCAGGATCGATCCTATTGATGGGGATCTTTGGAGGGGCGATAGCCCACTGTCCATCGATTATGACGACTGGTACCACATGCATGAGTCTTGTTATGCATTGCATTTTATGTGGAATTGATGAATTTGTGATATGGTGCTTCCTGATGTTTTCCTTGATGATGACCCTGACGATGTTGTGTATGAAGATAATGCCATTTTATGTATATCTTATTTTATAATGATTATTATGAATTGTGATTACTCACCCTGCCTGTTTGAATGTTGCCTCCGCTTGGGTAACATGCAGGTGATCAGGTTTAGCAGTGGATGCTTTCGAGGACCTTGAAGTTTATTTGCTTTTGGTCGATTTAGAGGGTCTTGCTCTGATAGTGTAACATCAGGTTGGGGTCCTTTGAGTCGAACTATGTTGTTTCCTTATTTTTTTTGTCATTTGATGATATGGTTTTATTTTGATTATTATGATGTTTGTTGAAAACCTTTTATTTGAAAATTTTGAGTTCCGCTGCCATGTGAAGGCTTTTTTATTTATTTTGAGGAAAACCCTTTGTTTACAGGGCAAGTGTATTATTTTGATTTTAAATGAGAAATGTGCACCCTTTGAGGGATTTTTATGCTTTACTCTGATATTTGAGTTGTTTCTGCTGCAACATTATTGGGGGTAGAAAATGGTGTTACATTAGTGGTATCAGAGCAGGTCGGTCAGTCCGCCCAGGTTTTTACGTAATGTTTGTCCCTGTCAATCAACGAGTGTATGTACACTGTCGATGTTTTAGTTCTTCTAACCTTATTGGTGGTGTGAAGGATGGCTGGAAGAAATGATCGTATGATTGCTGATGCGTTGGAATCGGTTGCTAATGTGGTGGCGCAGCTGAATCCAAATGGTGGAGCTCCTGATGAGTTTCGTGCTTTGGGGAAGTTTCAAAGGAACAATCCACCGACTTTTGTGGATACGCATGATCCAGCAAGTGCACACAAGTGGCTGAAGGCGATCGAGAAGATCTTCCGGGTGATGGGGTGTTCTGATGAGCAACAGGTTCAGTTTGGAACGCATATGCTAGAAGAAGAGGCTGAGGACTGGTGGGATAACACCCGTCAGAGACTTGCAGATGTGGGCACTATGATAACTTGGGTTGTGTTTAGGCAGGAGTTTTTGGGAAAGTATTTTCCAGAGGATGCCCGTGGCAAGAGAGAAGTGGAATTCCTTGAGCTGAAGCAAGGTGATATGACTGTGGCAGAGTATGCCGCAAGGTTCGAGGCTTTGGTGAAGTTCTGTCCACACTACAATCGTGTTGATGCTGAGATATCTAAATGTCTCAAGTTTGAGAATGGGCTGAGACCAGATATTAAGCAGGGTATTGGGTATCAGTAGATCTGCAGGTATGCTGATTTGGTTGACAAGAGCCGAATCTACGATGAGGATAGCAGAGCTCGATCTGCTCACTATAAGCAGTTGAGTGAGAAGAAAGGGAAGTATAGGGGTAAGCCTTATACAACTTCAGCTGACAAAGGGAAGCAGAAGGCTTCAGATGGGAAAAAGACAAGTGGGGGAGCAGCTTCCGCTTCTGGAAAGTGTCATAAGTGTGGCGAGCAAGGCCACCGTGCTGATGTGTGCACCAATAATGTGGTGAGGTGCTATCGATGTGGTAAGAAGGGGCATAGAGCTACTGAGAGCAAAGATGAAGGTCTGACCTATTTCAATTGTGGTGAGAAAGGTCATATCAGTACTCAATGTCAGAATCCGAAGAAGACCGCGACTACTGCTCAGACCAGTGGTAGAGTGTTTGCTTTGAGTGGTGCAGAGACGCCAGAGAAGGACAACCTGATTCGAGGTACTTGCTTTATTAATAATATCGAGTTGGTTGCTATTATTGATACTGGTGCTACTCATTCTTTTATCTCGCTTGAATGTGCTAATAAATTGAGTTTGAAGTTATCTGATATGAATGGGAATATGGTAATAGAAACTCCAGCTAATGGTTCTGTTACTACTACCCTTGTGTGTTTGAGATGTCCTGTGACGATTTTTGAGAAGAGCTTTGTGATGGATTTGGTGTGCTTACCCTTGCACCAAATTGACGTGATCTTTGGAATGAACTGGTTGGAGTTCAACCGTGTTCATATCAATTTTTATAACAAGACTATAGAGTTTCCTGATATTGATGATAGTGGGGAGTTGTTGTTCTTGTCTGCAAAGTAAGTGGACGAACTTCAAGAAGACGAAGCTTTGGTGTTTGCAATGTTTGCATCGTTGCAAATTGATCGTGAAGCTGCGAGTGTGGAGTTGCCTGTTGTCTGTGAATTCCCAGATGTGTTTACAGATGACATCAGTGATTTGCCTCCAGAGCATGAAGTGGAGTTTGCAGTGGACTTAATACCAGGTACGAGTCCAGTGTCGATGGCTCCTTATCGGATGTCAGCTTCTGAGCTAAGTGAATTGAAGAAATAGTTGGAAGAGCTGCTTGAGAAGAGGTTTGTTCGACCAAGTGTTTCCCTGTGGGGTGCTCCTGTGTTGTTAGTGAAAAAGAAGGATGGAAGTATGAGGTTGTGTGTTGATTATCGGCAGCTGAATAAAGTGACTATTAAGAATAAGTATCCGTTACCGAGAATCGACGATTTGATGGATCAGCTAGTTGGTGCCTGTGTGTTCAGCAAGATTAATTTGAGGTCGGGTTATCATCAGATTTGAGTTAAGCCTGATGATATTCCGAAGACGACTTTCAGGACGAGGTATGGACACTATAAATACACTGTGATGCTGTTTGGTGTATCTAATGCACCTGGTGTGTTCTTGGAGTACATGAATCGGATTTTTCATGAATATTTGGATAAGTTTGTGGTGGTGTTTATCGATTACATCTTGATATATTCTAGATCTGAAGAAGAACATGTCGAGCAATTAAGGACTGTGTTGCAAGTGTTGAAAGAGAAGAAGTTGTATGGAAAGTTGTCGAAGTGTGAGTTTTGGTTGAAGGAAGTGAGTTTCCTTGGCCATGTGATTTCAAGTGGTGGTATTGATGTTGATCCTTCTAAGATTGATGTTGTGTTACAGTGGGAGACTCTGAAGTCTGCTACTGAGATACGAAGTTTTCTGGGGTTGACGGGTTATTACCACAAGTTTATTGAAGGCTTTTCTAAGCTGGCATTACCTTTGACTCAGTTGACTCGAAAGGGTCAAACTTTTGTGTGGGATGTAGCTTGTGAAGAGAGTTTTGTGGAATTGAAGAAGAGGTTGACGACTGCTCCAGTGTTGATTTTGCCTAATCCGAGTGAATCTTTTGTCGTGTATTGTGATACTTCGAAGATGGGTCTTGGTGGAGTATTGATGCAAAATGGATAAGTTGTTGCCTATGCTTCGAGACAATTGCGAGTTCATGAGAGGAATTATCCTACACATGACTTGGAATTGGTCGCTGTGGTGTTTGTGTCGAAGATTTGGAGACATTATCTGTTTGGCTCTAAATTCGAAGTGTTCAGTGATCATAAAAGTTTGAAGTACTTGTTTGATAAGAAAGAATTGAATATGAGGCAGAAGAGGTGGTTAGAACTGTTGAAGGATTTTGAGTTTGATTTGAGTTATCATCCAGGCAAAGCAAATGTAGTGGCCAATGGATTAAGCAGAAAGTCATTACATATGTCGATGCTTATGGTGAAAGAATTGGAATTAATTGAGCATTTCAGATATTTGAGTCTGGTATGTGAAGCGACTCCTGACAGTGTGAAGTTGGGAATGTTGAGGTTGATGAGTGGTATTCTGGAAGAAATCAGAGTGGGACAACAATCTGATTTAAAGTTGGTTGACCAATTGTCTTTGATTAACCAAGGTAACGGAGGTGACATTCGGATTGACGAGAATGGTGTGATGATGTTCAGAGACAGGGTGTGTGTTCCAGATGTCCCAGATATTAAGAAGAGCATTCTTGAAGAAGGACATCGAAGTAGGTTGAGTATTCATCCCGGTGCTACGAAGATGTATCAGGATCTGAAAAAGTTATTTTGGTGGCCAAGTATAAAGAAGGATGTTGCAGAGTTTGTCTATGCGTGTTTGACTTGTCAGAAGTCGAAGGTTGAGCATCAGAAGCCTTTAGGTATGATGCAGCCTTTGAGGATTCTAGAATGGAAATGGGATAGTATTTCCATGGACTTTTTGGTGGGATTGCCGAAGACTACTAAGAGAAATTATTCAATTTTGGTGATCGTGGATAGATTAACTAAGTCGGCTCATTTCTTGCCGATGAGCATTAATCATTCTTTGCAGAAGTTAGCCGAGATGTATATTGAGGAGATTGTGAAGTTGCATGGGATACCTTTAAGTATTGTGTCGGATAGAGATCCGAGGTTTACATTGAGGTTTTGGAAGAGTTTGCAAGATACGTTGGGTACTAAGTTAAGGATGAGTTTTGCCTATCATCTGCAGATGGACGGTCAGACAGAAAGGACTATCCAATCTTTAGAAGATTTGCGAGGGCTTGTGTGTTGGATCATGGAGGATCGTGGGATAGCCATTTGCCATTGATTGAGTTCACGTACAATAATAGTTTTCATGCTAGTATTAGAATGACGCCCTATGAAGCTTTGTATGGGAGAAGGTGTAGGACTTCTTTGTGTTGGTATGAGTCGGGCGACAGTGCTGTACTCGGACCTGAAACTGTTCCAGAGACGACTGAGAAGATTAAGATGATACAAGGGAGAATGAAAGCTTCGCAGAGTCGTCAGAAGAGTTACCATGATAAGAGGAGGAAAGCACTTGAATTCCAAGAGGGAGATCACGTGTTTTTGAGGATGACGCCAGTGACTGGTGTGGGTCGAGATTTGAAGTCTAGGAAGCTCACTCCATGTTTTATTGGTCCATGTCAGATATCGCAGAAGATAGGAGAGGTAGCCTATCGAATTTCTTTATCGCCGTCACTTGCGAATTTGCATGACGTGTTCCATGTGTCTCAGTTGAGGAAGTACATTCCGGATCCGTCGCATGTGATTCAGATGGATGATGTACAAGTGATGGATAACCTAACAGTGGAATCATTACTTGTGCGGGTTAATGGTCGAGAGATGAAGCAATTGCGGGGTAAAGGCATAGCTTTGGTGAAGGTGTTGTGGGGTGGACCAGCTGGCAAAAGATGGACTTGGGAACGTGAAGATCAGATGAGGGAGTCGTATCCGACTCTATTTCTTTGAGGTAATTTTTTAGGGCGAAAATTCTTTAAGTGGGGGAGAGTTGTAACACCCCAAATTTCGTAGAATATTTAGTTAATTTATTTAAATATTATATTTGTGAATTTTGGTGGTCTGTGTCGATGTCGGTATTTTTGGTGGAATTTGATTATTTTAATTAAATAATAGTATATAATATGAATATATTGTATTATTATTTATTCTAAATAATATTAGAGGAATTAAGGGAAAAGTGGATATTTCAGGAGAATTAGTGAGGGCATTATGGAGAAAGCCCAATTTTGAGGCCCAAGGGTTAGTGTGAATATAAAAGGAGGATTTTGAGAATAAGGTTCACTTTTGTTAGAACATGAAAAGAAGTTGAGAGCTTTGAGGAAAAGGAAAAAGGCGAGGAATACGAGAAGGTTTCCAAAGACTCAGAGAGAAGCTTCGAATCGACAATCTAAGGTATGGGGAGTAATTACCTTTCATTGTTTTCATTATAGGATTCGATGTAATTAAAGTGGATGTTGGGGATTTTGGGGTTTTTGAGGGTTTATGAGTTGTTGATTATTTAGAGGTATTTTTGAGAATCGTTGATGGATTATTAAGGGTTGAATCGATTCGGGTAAAAAAAATAAGCCTTTGTGGCAAAACCCTCTTTGATGATATGTGGGATCTTGTATGACAAGGGGATGTATGGGGTTTATAGGAAGCTTGAGAGTTTTGAAGGTTTAGGGGATTTAAGGTTTCCCCGAGGTGTCCTGAATCGACCTAATAGACGTGGATTTTATGCCTTTGATCTTCGTGATGCATTAGAACTTGTCATACCCCAAATTTCGACCACTAAGATTTCCCATCATTGTGAAAATCATCCTCACAATATGGGGGAACCATCATACCTCATCAGTCTCCCCAAAGATGGGTGAGCATGCACTACTATCAAAGATTAGGGTTTCAAGCCCTCTCTGAGCTCTTAGACAAAGGATCAATCAAGAAATGACATAATCTTCAACTTGTATGACCTCTCAAACATCCACAATGGATCAAGAGCACTCCCACTTTAAGGATTAAGCACAAGGATGCTCCCTTCTAGGTGGATCCAGCCTCAAGATCGCCAGTATCACCAAATTAGGGTTTTGGTCGACCAGGGCCTCCAGGTGGAAAATTTCATCTGGGCATGGGCCAAAGATCCAAAACACAACCTAATATACCCCATGGGACCTCATGGACCCAATCATCAAGTCAATTTTGCCTCAGGGGTTGCATTCATCAAAAATCAGGAATTAGGGTTTCTTGACCTAATTCACCCCTAAGTTGACTTTTGGGGAAAATCATGAGCCAAGACCTCAAGAGAGGGTTTGAGGGTCTCTAATGAACTATATTGATCCATTTGGAACAATGGATTAATCCAAGAAGTTTGAGCAACAAGTCTCAATTTCATCTGCACCACAATTAGGGTTTTAAGGAAAAAGTCAACTGTAACTTTGACTTTTAACCAGGACATGCTCCCAAACCCTAAGACATGATTCAATATACCCTATTACACCCAAGGAACATGTCTATCAAGTTTGATTTAGGTCAAGGACATGATTTCCTGAAGAATTGCACAGTTTGGAATTCATCTGATAAAAAGTCAACTGTGCACAAAAGTCAACTTTGACTTTTTGAGATTTTTCACCAAAATGGATTTTTAACCCTAAAATGATGTTAATGTATGATTTGAATCATCATTCATCAAGAAAAATCAAGAAAAGTTGGATAACTTGTAAAAGGGGTAACCATAAAAACTTAGAAAATTTTCTAATTTAAAAATAAAGTGGCAAGGGTACCAACTTTGAAGGATCATAACTCCTAAACCACAAAGCCATTTTTCCTCATCCAAATATGGATTTGTAGCCCTCATTACCCTCTACAAAAACTTCAACTAGACCTAAGTCCAATTCATTAAGGATTTTGAGTTATGGAGTGATCAAAATGGCTGAAAAATGAAAATGTCACTTTTTCCAACACTTAGTGAAATTTTCACAAAGTCCAAATCTGTCTTTATTTTTTTCCAAATGTATGGGGATTTTTCACTTGGATTCAAAAGAGATCAAAACCAAACATGTTCAAACAGTTGTTGTATCATGTAAGGGCTTTCCAAAATGGCCAAGAACATTGCCAAATTCCATTTGGGCTATGAGTTATGACATTGTCAAGTTGCCTTGTTGAAATCTGTCAAGGCAAGGCAGAATTGGCATTTTTGCTCGTTTTACCAAAATTGTGCAAATCCAAACACTTCTATCCACTTGGACACATCTGAGGATTGAATCTAAAGGGAACAATCACTGAGCCAAGCCTCCAAAGTCCTTGGAACAAGAAAAAGCATGTTGAACCTAGAATTGCCAAAATAGGGACAAGGCTCCAAATTTGGATTGGAGCATTCAATGGAAACATTAAGGTGGCATGGACTGAGCCATTTTCATTTGAATTCAGTCAAGACTTATCCAAGACCAAGGGAACCAGCAGCCTGTGCCCTAACCTCTAGTCAATGGCTAGAGGAGACTTGAACTTCCATTGGCTAACATTGAACAAACCTACTCAGCAGTTGCCATTCACTATTCCTTGCAAAACAAACTTGCTCTACTATAAATAGAGCTCAATTGTGATCAGTTTAAGTACACCAAAGGCCTACAACACTTGCCTTTCTCAAAATCTCTTTCTCTTGGCAAAAATGCCTTTCTTAGCAAGGTAGCTATCGGATTTTGAGTTAGAGGGCAATTCCACTCAAACCAATCACACACACGCCTCATATACATCACATATGAGCTTATCAAACACTTAAACAACAACTAGAACACTGATTTCTCAGAATCACCAGTCAATTGCTCAAGGTTTTAACCAAAATGCAGTTGAGATGCCATGAAGTGATCCAGCCAATTTCAATCAAGTCCAGGCATTCAAACACACTCCATAGGGTGTAGGGAAGCAGTTCAGATCATCACCACTCATCTGTAACACCTCTAAATCAAAAATCACATTGCACTTGCTGCACGGCCTAGAGGTAAGCATATACTTGGTCATCTCTCAATCCATGCATATTTCCTCGCACAATAATTTGGCCATATGTTCATAATCATGCATAGAATGTTTCCCCTCAATTAATTGCATTGTTTGAATCGTGTATCAAAAATCCTAGCCTTCATGCAGAAATTAGGGTTCTTGAGGATTTTTCGTGATTTCTTGTTATATGTTTAATTTAAATAAAATTAATTGACATAGACATGATCGTGAGGTTGAGACGAGCATAATGATATGTGGATTACATGATATGATAAAGTATTCAGTGAGATTGGAGAGAAAATGCAAATATGAGAATCTCAGAACACGCGCGTGTTCTTCAGCTTGTTCTTGGCGCCATTTTTCCAAATTTGAATATTTGAATTTTGTGGTTTTTATTTAATTGATTCAAAAATTAATTTCTCTCTGAGTTTTAATGATTTTGAGTTGATTTTTTTTTAATAATTCACAAAAATGTTAAATTATTTTATTTTAACAAAAAATCCCAAAAACATTATTTATTTCATATAATTGATATTTTTGCAAAGAATTAATATTTTAATTGTTTTTGACATTTTAAATATTTTTTCTACATTGATTTTGCAACTTTTAATGCCTTCTAATTATTTTGTAGGTCAATACTTAATTTTTGAAGCATTAATCCAATATCACAATTTGTTTTTCATATATAAAACAATTTTGATCATTTTAATTGAATTTTTATTCAATTAAATACATTTTTGAAAACAAATTAGGGTTTTGGATTAATTCAACCCTCATAAATCATTTTCAAAACACTTTGGGCCTCTAATAGAGTGTAAGACCCAATCTTTTTTTTTACCAAATCATTTTTGGGCCTCAGTGTATTGTATAAGTCCCGATACCGTCAAAAACAAACGGCGCGATCATCGCCTTTTGAAAAATAACAACTGGGCCTCTCCTTGAGCTATAAGACCCATTCAAAACTTTTAGGCCTCTATTAGAGTGTAAGACCCAATCCCCTTTTAACCAAAACACTTTTGGGCCTCACATATTGTATAAGTCCCTCTGCGTTAAAAGAAAACCTCGGCGCGATCGCCATTTTAAACGAAAAATCATCTGGGCCTACCTTCGTGTTATAAGCCCCACTCTTTTTCTTTAAACCTTTTTGGGCCTCTTGAGAGAGTGTAAGACCCATCCCTTTGTACAGAAAACATTTTGGGCCTCAGTCACTTGTATAAGTCCCTCTGTACAAATTCAAATAGTGCACTCACTGATAAAACCCTGGGCCTCTCCTTGAGCTGTAAGCCCCAAATCTTTCTTTTTCAAAGCACTTTCTCCTTTGATTTTGAATATACTGTTGTTTTCAATCTTTCTTTGTTGAACAACTAACCAAACAGCATGGAAGCTCTACAACCGAGTAAGTGGTTATTGCTTTCATTTACCGCTTTCATATACATATAACTGTATTGTGGGGCTGTTTCGCTGTAAGTCTTCTTTCATAAACTCATATCAACTGTGTAATAATAATATAGATATTTAGAGTTTCCCCGGCAACTACGTCTAGCATTAAGCCCGTTGATCACTCTTAGAAATAGTCTAAACTAGATCCCCATAGGATTACCAGACACAGTCTTCCCTCCTCTTGGGGTTAAACAATATGGAGATATGAAAGGCAGCATTCTCTGTGAACCCTTTCATAGACTGTCACTCATAGATAGTTGTCAAAGAAACTCTACTCCCCAGATATGATCTCTTCTCCGTGAATTACATCTCTTGAGTTTCTTCCAAATTCTCGAACTTTCCTGACTTTGATCTATTCTCGGTGAATAGCATTGCCTTGAATTTCTCGGGGTTTGGGGACCCACAGGCTTCTTAAAAGCACTTGTCAAGAAGCTCTACTCCCCAGAGATGATCTTTTCTCCTTGAATGGCATCTCTTGAGTTTCTTCCAAATTCTTGAACTTTCCTGACTTGATCTATTCCTTGTGAATAGCTTGCCTTGAATTTCTCGGGGTTTGGGGACCCATCGGCTTCTTAAAAGCAATCGGCCTCCTCTTGGGCATCGTACAAGGACCCACAGGCTTCCTAAAAGCAACCCCGCCTCCTCTTGGGCTTAGTACAAGGACCCGCCGGCTTCTTAGAAGTATTCACAGCCTCCTCTTAGGCTTCGTATAATGATCTCTTCCTCCGGGAATGATAGTCTCCTCTTGGGCTTAGTACAAGGACCCATCGGCTTCTTAAAAGTTTCCAGCCTCCTCTTGGGCTTCGTACAAATTGTCCCGACGACCTCCTAAAGGTATAGGAACAGAACTTAATCATCTTCATAGAACAGTCTTTCTAAGAGTCTACTACTGTTTCTCAAACATAGTACAAAAGATAAACTCTAGACTTGGACAGTCTAACTTCCTTGAGTCTCAAAGACATTCTCAAGTGACCCCTTCGTTAAATAGGAAGGAAACCCGCAGACTCGGACAGTCTCAATACCCTTCGGATTTCCCGCTTTCTTAAAGAACAGGAATAATCCGAATCCTTGAATCAAATCCTTGAGTACATTGTTGCTCATATAAGAACTGATTTTCTCTTTAAAATCAGTATACTGGACCTATCACTTAACTGAAACAGCGCCATAGCCTCCTCTTAGGCTTTGTATAATGATCCTTTTCCAGTGAAGTTAGCCTCTCTCTTGGGCTTTGTACAATGATTCTCCCCAGCAGAGTCAAACAATGTTTAGCCTCTCTCTCGGGCTTTGTACGAGACACATAAAAGACTCCCTTGTCGAGTCAATCACCCCTTTCGCCTTCATCTCGGGCTTTATACGAGATACAAAAAGGTTCTTATTGAGCCAAACAAACAACAACCTCCATCTCGGGCCTTGTACGAGATACAAAAACTCTCTTGTTGAGTCAAATAGCCTCCATATCAGGCTTCGTACGAGATACAAAAACACTCTCTTGTTGAGTATAAAAGATCCTCTTGTAGGATCAACCCCTTTTAGCCTCTCTCTCGGACTTTGTACGAGATACCAAAAGATTCCCTCGTTGAGTCAAAACCCCTTTTAGCCTCTCTCTGGGCGTCGTACGAGACACATAACAGCCTCCTCTTAGGCTTTGTATAAGAAAACCACTGGTTGATCCAATCAACCTTTTAGCATCAAAGTTGTGCCTCGTTCAAACATCAACAACTCCTTCCCCTTCATCTAATCGGTGTAAGCGGCAAGCCTCTGGATCATTTACATCCATGCCACTATCCCTCTTTTAGCATGAGAAATTCCTAAGGAAAGATAGCATTGCTCTACACTGAGTTAAAGTCTTCTCCTTCAGGTTAAAATCCCCTATAAAGGAAATTATGGCATTGCCGGATTCACACATCCCGGTTAAAGTAATTCTCCTTTGTAATCAGTCACCCAACAGTTGTGACAGACAAACCCCTCTTTAGAGATGACAAATTCTCTCTAAGGTCAACACCCTTTCAGCTTCACGTCTTGGGCTTTGAACAAGACACAGATAGACCCTTCAGCTTCACATCTTGGGCTTTGAACAAGATACAAACACCTTTCGCTTCACGTCTTGGGCTTTGAACAAGACACCAAAAACACCCATTTCCTCCCATAGAATATGAGGAACTACGAACGCTCTGATTTCCCTGTTTCGGTAAACGGGAATATGTAGGCATAAGATCGAAAGAAAAGATCTTAGCGAGCACAATCAACAAAAAACCTAAATCCCATATCTCCATCAATCAAAAGCAGTAATTCAAAAACATCAGTCCTAACATCCTAATCCTTGTTCCCCGCCAGAAACCTTCTGTCAAGATAAAAAGAAAGAAAATCGTATTGGCGAAAATACAAATAACCAGTACAAAGGCCCCCCCACATTAATAGCATTCGTAACCTAACAGACCGCTGTTTAAACTCAGTATGCAAAGCAGGGTTAATTGGAGACATCTATTTCCCTTCCTTCATCAACTCACAATAGGATAAAAAATGAATCGACCTGTAGTTTAAGCTCAACTGCAGAGAGCGACCAGCGCTTAAGAACCGCGTCCAAAATCGCTCGCTACAGAAAAAATGGCGCCCACCGTGGGGCCTGTCTTTCTTTTTCCTTCTTTTTCATCTCTTGTGTGAAAACCACAAATTGGGGCTTCCGCCGGGGAACCCATTTTCTGTCAGGAACTTAGGATTCATAGCTTTAAAGGTCTAGGATGATTAGGACAAATATATATATTGCTTTTCCTAATTGATATACGTGTTTATTTTTCTGCTAATGGGAATGTGTGTGATGCCGCATGTGGAAAGATTGAGTATACACTTAAGATAAGTGATGGCGACGAGGTCGACCATCAACCTCAGTGGAGGCTGGCCAATGCAACCCATTCTCTCACCTAGACAATGGGCCGATTGTTAAGTCTGAGAAGCTGAGGAGCCAAACCATTTTGTAGTGCGGAAACTATCGGAGATAGTTGTTATGCGATACTACCCTCATTTGAGGCTGGTGATCTATTCTCGGTGAATGGCACTTACTCTAAGATTGCTCTACAACTCGCTGGCGATTCGCTTGTTGTTTTGCTTTCCTGGGAGGAGCTGATGATAGTGAGTACAGGTACAAAAATCACCCTAGTATAAACCTTTGGGGATGGGTAGAGCCTTGACTTCATGACAACGACCCTTTGACCCCATGTTTTTTCTATGTTTTTGTGTGCTGCATTCATGCATTCATTTAATAAAACATTAAAACATTCAAAAAATCTTCTTTTCTAGTCTCTCTGTTTTTCAAATTAAACTAAGACTGTGATTGCAAATATCAGAGAAAAGGATTGCACTAATGGATTTTGGTAGAAGGAGAACTCATACGTACACCTTCAAGGTTCCAAAACTAGAGGATTTGAGAAGGTTAGCAAGGATGATCACTAACCCTGAGGCTTTCAGAGCCAAACACAGAGGTTTACTACCACTGCTAAAAGTCCATGTGATTGAGGGAATCATGGATGCGCTCATTCAGTTTTATGATCCAGTTTATCACTGTTTCACATCCCGAATTACCAGTTAGCACCAACGCTGGAGGAGTATTCTCATCTGATTGATCTACATATCATTGATCGAGCTCCATTTTCTGGACTAGAAGAAATTCCAAAGAATCAGACAATTGCAAGAGCAATTCATTTGGACGAGTCTGAGGTCGAGACTCACATGACCACTAAGGGTGGCATCCAAGGTTTGCCAGCCCAGTTCTTGACAAAGAAGGCCCTGTATTTTGCCAGTATAGGAAACGTGACTACTTTTGAAAGCATCTTTGTCTTGCTCACCTACGGGTTATTTTTGTTTCCCAACATCAATAACTTCGTCGATATTAACTCCATTAAGGTTTTTCTCATTGGAAATCCTGTACCGACTTTGCTCGCAGATACGTATCATTCTGTACACTTGGGAAATTTGTACAGCGGAGGGGAGATCACATGCTGTGTACCTCTGCTTTACAAATGGTTCATCTCTCACTTGCCCAAGTCTGCTACTTTTTGGGATTGCAAGAGTGCCTTACGTTGGTCGCAGAAGATCATGTCTCTTACCAACTCTGATATAGATTGGTGTAATAGGATCTATGAGGGAATTAGAATCATTGATCATTGTGGAAACTTCCCCAACGTACTCCTTATAGGAACTAAGGGAGGAATCAATTACCATCCAGTTCTCGTTCATCGTCAGTTTGGATACCCGATGAGACACATCCCACAGGATGTTCATCTGGAAGGTCTTTTCTTCAAGGAAGGAGAAAACGACAGAGCAATAAAGATAGAAATAGTGCAAGCTTGGAAACAGTTTCATAAGAAAGGACGAGAGTCTCTAGGAAAACCGGATTGTGTCTCGGTGGATCCTTATCTCCACTGGGTATAAACTAGAGCTCTCAAGCTAAAAATGCCTTATCCTCGTTACGGAATTCTTCCGCCGAGGGAGTCTGTCATGTACTTCATGACGGAAACTGAAAAGCTTCAGGTTACTCTCAACAAAGTTCAAAAGGAGAGAAGGTCTTGGAAGAACAAGTACCGCACCCTCGACGTCGAATGCATCAAAATACAGTAATTACTGAAACAGAAAGATGCTCTGATTGAAATTTTGGAGCAACATGCTGTAGAGAATCAAGATGACCAAAGGAATTTTCTCACTCCTTTCACTTGGCAAAGGAATGACAACCCGACAACGGCTCAAGAGCCCCGGTCAAAGAAAAGGAAGATACCAGAATCAGCACCCGATTTCTCTTCAGAGAGGACTCGGGACCCATTATCCTAGGTTTCTGTTTCCGTACTTTGTAATCGACTGTATTTTCGTTTCCGCAATCCTTTGAATTTCAATAAAAAGGGGTTTCCCCACTGTTTGATATTTGCAATCTAATTGTCAAAGTTTATTTTGATTAAACCAAAAAACAATTAATATAATCATTGCATTCATCATTCTCATATCACGTATTCTTCTTACCTACGAATCTCACATTTGTGTCTCGGTTCTAGAGTCAAACTGTCTCATTCGTATAATACTCGGGCCAATCATCAGAAAATGATGGATGATCTTGAGGAAGAAAACAGAGAGTTGAAGGAAGAGATCGACGCTCTGAGAGAGGATATGAGAAAGCTTCGTAACAACATGCAAGCCATGGCAGAAGATCAACTACAAAGAACTGTGATCTCAGAGATCACCTCAATGCCCATAGTGGAGAAGTATGATCCTAGGTATCAAATGCCGGAAGATCGTCCTTGGGGCATGCCTGTTAACTATATCCCGGAAGGATATGTTCTGCCGATCACTGAAGATCAGGGAATCACAACAGAAGCCGCTGGGCTAGAAGGTTACAAACTTCGGGAAAGCGAAGATGCCAGGGGCATACTGAAGACTCCTGAAGGTTACAAACTTCGGGAAACGCCAAGGTTCGCTGCCGTAGTCACGGTACCACCCCCTGTGGTGCACGCTGTCCCAGAAGGACAGATTCCACCAATACCTTCTGGTAAAAAGGAAACTATGTTCGATAGAATGGATGAATTCCAGGAGCAGTTCCTGGAAATGCAGAAGGAGCTGCAAGCCATTCGCGGTCAGGATTTATTTGGAAAGGACGCCGCAGACCTCTGCTTGGTCCCCAATGTGAAAGTACCGCACAAGTTCCAAGTGCCCGACTTTGAAAAATACAAGGATAGTTTAACCGGTGCCGCACTCAAATGGTACATGGGTTTAAACCGTACTATGATTAGTACATTCCGAGATCTTGGTACTGCCTTCGTCCAACAATACAAATACAATTTGGACATGGCACCCGACAGAGATCAACTCAGATCGATGTCGCAAAAGGACAAGGAACCCTTTAAGGAGTATGCTCAAAGGTGGCGTGAAATTGCCGCTCAGATTTGTCCACCTCTTGAGGAAAAAGAGATGACAAAAATCTTCTTAAAGACCTCAAGCTCATTTTACTATGACCGAATGGTTGCCAGTGCACCCAGTGATTTCACCGAGATGGTGGCCATGGGCGTACGTCTTGAGGAAGCCGTCCGAGAAGGACGTTTGGTAAAAGACACTAGATCGACAAGCGGTACTAAAAAATACGATAGTGTTCTCCCTAAGAAAAAGAGCAAGATATTGGGAATATCTCTCTCAGAAAGCAAAGGCGTCGATATCAGCCGGTAGCAGTTGTAACTCCTGCTATCAGCCCTGCGCCTATTCCTACGTATCAACCTCAGGTTGCGCAGAGCCAACCTGATCAGCAAAGGACACAACAGCCTCTTCAGCAGGCTCGTCCTCCATATAACAACAACCGTACAACGCGGCCACCAGGATTTGATCCTATACCCGTGACGTACGCAGAGTTGTTTCTGTTACTACTAGCTAAGGGGCACATTCAAACTAAGTCCCCTCTTACAGTACCGGAAAATCCGCCTTTTTGGTTTAAGGTGGATCAAACATGACCTTATCATCAAGGAGGATCAGGGCATAACATAGAGAGTTGCCTTAATTTCAAATCCGACGTGCAAAAGCTTGTTAGGAGCGGGGTCTTATCCTTCAAGGATACAAATCCTAATGTTCTTACGAACCCGCTGCCTCAACACGAGAAGGCTGTAGTCAATTTGATAGAAGGAGAGACTAACAATGTCTATCAAATTCATGATGTATTCTTGTTGAAAACCAATCTGGTCAAGATGCATTGTAGACAGAGTGGATATGGCCATGTGACACCTCATAGCTATCACCAGTGTGATATCTGCTCTAAAGACAACCAAGGATGTTCTGTGGTGCAAGCAGCCCTACAGGAACAAATGGATCTCGGATGGATCCAAGAGCACAGAGTTCGTGGAGTTAACATGGTTTACACGAATTCTAACGTCATTCAGAACCACGACATCCGTGCAATGAATGTCAACTTGGTGGCGATGCACTCAAGGCAAAGCAAGTATCATAATCTGCCGCAGCACGATTACAGTTCTTGTCTGACTTGCTCGGTAAACAAACAGGGATGCTCTTTCATACAAGAGGCCCTCCAGCGTCAGATGGATCTTGGATGGATCCAAGACTACCATGATAGGAACCCTTATCAGATCAACATGGTTCAGATCTTCGATATTCGCATGATGAATACCAACCTGGTAGAGTTACATGCTGAACAGGTCTGACTCAGATTCCTAATATCACATGACTATCAAAGCTGTAAAGCGGGTTGCGAAAATGATCGAGGTTGTACCCTTGTCCAGGAGGCACTTTAGTACTTGTTAAATCATTGGTGGATGCCAGTTTATATGGATGAAGATACTCAGCAAATTAGTATCAGTAACAGGAATCCCACCCGGCGTCAAAGTCAGGATGTCCGATCTGTGGAAGCTAACCTAGTGAGGTTACATTGTATTCAAAGTGGGCGTGGCCAGGTGCCACTACACAATTATGACCGTTGTAGCGTCTGTTCAGAAAGTAACCAAGGGTGTTACCTTGTGAGAACAGCTCTCCAGGGTCAAGTGGATCGTGGGGAAATTCGTCCATATCCGGGTTCTGGACCCATTGTCATACCCCAAATTTTGACCACTAAGATGTCCCGTCATTGTGTCAATCATCATCACAATATGGAGGAACCATCATGCCTCATCAAATGCCTCAAGGGTGGTTGAGCATTCACTACAATCAAAATTAGGGTTTTAAGCCCTCTCAGAGCCTTAGGCAAAGGATAAATCAAGGAATGACATGATCTTCAACTTGTCTAACCTCTCAAACATCCACAAGGGATCATGAGGACTCCCACTTCAAGGAATAAGCACAAGGTTGCTCCCTTCTAGGTGGATCAAGCTTCAAGATCGCTAGTGTCACCAAATTAGGGTTTTGGTCGACCAGGGCCTCCAGATGGAAATTTTCCTCTGGGCATGAGCCAAAGATCCAAAACATATTCTAATATACTCCATGGAACCTTATGGACCCATTCATCAAGTCAATTTGACCTCAGGGGATGCATTCATCAAAAATCAGGAATTAGGGTTTCTTGACCTAATTCACCCCTAAGTTGACTTTTGGGACAAATCATGAGCCAAGACCTCAAGAGAGGATTTGGGGGTCTCTAATGAACTATATTGATCCATTTGCAACAATGGATTAATCCAAGAAGCTTGAGCAACAACTCTCAATTTCATCTGCACCACAGTTAGGGTTTTAAGGAAAAAGTCAACTGTAACTTTGACTTTTGACCAGGACATGCTCCCAAGCCCTATGACATGCATCAATATACCCTATGACACCCATGGAACATGTCCATCAAGTTTGATTTAGGTCAAGGACATGATTTCATGAAGAATTGCACAGTTTGGAATTCATCTGATAAAAAGTCAACTGTGCACAAAAGTCAACTTTGACTTTTTGAGATTTTTCACAAAAATGGATTTTTAACCCTAAAATGATGTTAATGTATTATTTGAATCATCATTCATCAAGAAAAATCAAGAAAAGTTGGATAACTTGTAAAAGGGGTAACCCTAAAAACATAGAAAATTTTCTAAGTTAAAAATAAAGTGACAAGGGTACCAACTTTGGAGGACCATAACTCCTAAACCACAAGGCCATTTTTCCTCATCCAAAGATGGATTTGTAGCCCTCATTACCCTCTACAAAAACTTCAACTAGACCTAAGTCCAATTCATTAAGGATTTTGAGTTATGGAGTGATCAATGTGGCTGAAAAGTGAAAATATCACTTTTTCCAACACTTAGTGAAATTTTCACTAAGTCCAAATCTGTCTTCACTTTTTGCCAAATGTAGAGGGATTTTTCACTTGGATTCAAAAGAGATCAAAACCAAATATGTTCAAACAGTTGTTATATCATGTAAGGGCTTTCCAAAATGGCCAAGAACATTGCCAAATTCCATTTGGGCTATGAGTTATGACATTGGAAAGTTGCCTTGCTGAAATCTGTCAAAGGCAAGGCAGAATTTGCAACTTTGCTCGATTTGCCAAAATCAGCCAAATTCAAATGCTCCTATCCACTTGGACACCTCAGAGGATTGAATCTAAAGGGGACAATCACTGAGCCAAGCCTCCAAAGTCCATGGAACAAGAAATAGCATGTTGAACCTAGAATGGCCAAAATAGGGACAAGACTCCAAATTTGGATTGAAGCATTCAATGGAAGCATCAAGGTGGCATGGACTGAGCCATTCTCATCTAAAATCAGTCAAGACTTATCCAAGACCAAGGGAACCAAAGCTCTATGCCCTAACCTCTAGTCAATGGCTAGAGGAGACTTGGATTTTCATTTGCCAACATTGGCCAAACCTACTTACCAGTTGCCATTCACTATTCCTTGCAAAACAAACTTGCTCTACTATAAATAGAGCTCAATTGTGATCAGTTTGAGTACACCAAAGCCATCTAACAGATGCTTTCCTCAAAATCTCTTTCTCTTGGCAAAAATGCCTTTCTTAGCAAGGTAGCTATCGGGTTTTGAGTTTGAGAGCTTTTCCAATCAAACCAATCACTCACACACCTCACATACATCATATAGAAGTGATCCAAACACTCACATAACATCTGGAACACTGATTTCACAAAATACCAGCCAATTGCTCAAGTTCTTGACAGTTTTGCAGTTGAGGTGCCATCTTCAACTCCAAACCATTTCAATCCATTCCAAGCACTCAGACACATCACTTGGTACCTAGGGAAGCTATCCACATCATTGGAACCTAGCTGTAACACCTCCAACACAAATCACGATCACCAGCTGCAAGTGGTAAGCATGAGCTCTTCTAACTCTATGATCCATGCAATTTTTGCTGCACAATAATTTGGCCATATGTTCATAATCATGCATGGAATGTTTTCCCTCAATTAATTGCATTGTTTGAATCGTGTATCAAAAATCCTAGCCTTCATGCAGAAATTAGGGTTCTTGAGGATTTTTCATGATTTCTTGTTATATGTTTAATTTAAATGAAATTAATGGACATAGACATGATCGTGAGGTTGAGACGAGCATAATGATATGTGGATTGCATGTTATAATCAAGTATTCAGGGAGATTGGATAGAAAATGCAAATCAGGAAAACCCAGAACACGCGCGTGTTCTTCAGCTATTCTTGGCGCCTTTTTTGAATTTTCAAAATATTTGAATTTTGTGATTTTTCTTTAATTGATTCAAAATTTAATTTCTCTCTGAGTTTTAATGATTTTGAGTTGATTCTTTTTTTAATAATTCACAAAAATGTTAAAATATTTTATTTTCCCAAAAAATCCCAAAAATATTATTTATTGTATATAATTGATATTTTTGCAAAGAATTAATGTTTTAATTGTTTTTGACATTTGAAATATTTTTTCCACCTTGATTTTGCAACTTTTAATGCTTTCTAATTATTTTGTAGGTCAATACTTAATTTTTTAAGCATTAATCCAAGATCACAATTTGTTTTTCACATGTTAAACAATTTTGATCATTTTAATTGAATTTTTATTCAATTAAATACATTTTTGAAAACAAATTAGGGTTTTTGGATTAATTCAACCCTCATAAATCATTTTCAAAACACTTTGGGTCTCTAATAGAGTGTAAGACCCAATCCTTTTTTTTTTACCAAAATCATTTTTGGGCCTCAGTGCATTGTATAAGTCCCGATACCGTCAAAAAACAAACGGCGCGATCGTCGCCTTTTTGAAAAATAACAATTGGGCCTCTCCTTGAGCTATAAGACCCATTCAAAACTCTTGGGCCTCTATTAGAGTGTAATACCCAATCCCCTTTTAGCCAAAACATTTTGGGCCTCACTTATTGTATAAGTCCCTTTGCGTTAAAAGAAAATTTCGGCGCGATCGTCATTTTTAAACGAAAAACCAACTGGGCCTACCGTCGTGTTATAAGCCCCACTCTTTTTCTTTTAAAAACTTTTTGGGCCTCTTGAAAGAGTGTAAGACCCATCCCTCTATACAGAAAACATTTTTGGCCTCAGTCACTTGTATAAGTCCCTCTGTACAAATTTAAACAGTGCGCTAACTGATAAAACCCTGGGCCTCTCCATGAGCTGTGAGCCCCAAATCTTTCTTTTTCAAAGCACTTTCTCCTTTGATTTTAAATATACTGTTGTTTTCAATCTTTCTTTGTTGAACAACTAACCAAACAGCATGGAAGCTCTACAACCGAGTAAGTGGTTATTGCTTTCATTTACCGCTTTCATATACATATAACTGTATTGTGGGGCTGTTTCACTGTAAGTCTTCTTTCATAAACTCATATCAATTGTGTAATAATAGTATAGATATTTCGAGTTTCCCCGGCAACTACGTCTAGAACTAAGTGACTCCGTTTCGTTTAGTAATAGAAATAGACAACTAGATCCCCCAATAGGATCACCAGATACAGTCTTCTCTTCGGCTGTCCTCATTAGGATTTATCAAGAAACTCTATTCCCAGAGATGAATGTATTCTCCGTGAATGGCATCTTTGAGTTTCTTCCAAATTCTCGAACTTTCCTGACTTTGATCTATTCTCGGTGAATAGCATTGCCTTGAATTTCTCGGGGTTTGGGGACCCACGGGCTTCTTAAAAGCATCGACCTCCTCTTGGGCATCGTACAAAGACCCACAGGCTTCCTAAAAGTACCCCCGCCTCCTCTTGGGCTTAGTACAAGGACCCTACGGCTTCTTAGAAGTATTCACAACCTCCTCTTAGGCTTCGTATAATGATCTCTTCCTCCGGGAATGATAGCCTCCTCTTGGGCTTAGTACAAGGACCGATCGGCTTCTTAAAAGTTTCTAGCCTCCTCTTGGGCTTTGTACAAATTGTCCCGACGACCTCCTAGAGGTATAGGAATAGAACTTAGCCATTTGCATAGAACAGTCCTTTCATAGAGTCTACTACTGTTTCTCAAAGCCCAAAAGATAAACCCTAGACTTGGACAGTCTAATTTCCTTGAGTCTCAAAGACATTCTCAAGTGACCCCTTCGTTAAATATGAAGGAAACCCGTAAGACTTGGACAGTCTCAATACCCTTCGGATTTCCCGCTTCCTTAAAGGACAGGCATAACCCGGACCCTTGAATCAAATCCTTGAGTACAGTATTGCTCATATAAGAACTGATTTTCTCTTTAAAATCAGTATACTGGACCTGTCACTTAACTAAAACAGTTACCATAGCCTCCTCTTAGGCTTTATATAATGATCCTTCTCCAGTGAAGTTAGCCTCCTCTTGGGCTTTGTACAATGATCCTCCTCAGCGGATTCAAACAACGTTTAGCCTCTCTCTCAGGCTTTATACGAGACACATAAGAGACTCCCTCGTTGAGTCAATCACCCCTTTCGCCTCCATCTCGTGCTTTATACGAGATACAAAAAGGTTCTTATTGAGCCAAATAAACAACAGCCTCCATCTCGGGCTTTGTACGAGGTACACAAAAAAAACTCTCTTGTTGAGTTAAATAGCCTTCATCTCGGGCTTTATACGAGATACCAACAGATTCCCTTGTCGAGTCAAAACCTTTTAGCCTCTCTCTCGGGCTTTGTACGAGACACATAATAGCCTCCTCTTAGGCTTTGTATAAGAAAACCACTGGTTAATCCAATTAACCTTTTAGCATCAAAGTTGTGCCTCGTTCACAGTACACAAACATCAACAACTCCTTCCCCTTTCATCTAATCGCTGTAAGTGGCAAGCCTCTGGATCATCTACATCCATGCCAATGTCCCCCTTTTAGCATGAGAAAATCCTAAGGAAAGATGGCATTACTCTACACTGAGTTAAAGTCTTCTGCTTCAGGTTGAAATCCCCTATAAAGGAAATTATGGCGTTGCCGGATTCACAAATCCCAGTTAAAGTAATTCTCCTTTATAAAACAGTTGTGACATACAACCCCCTCTTTAGAGATGACAAATTCTCTCTAAAGTAGAGACCTTTCAGCTTCATATCTTGGGCTTTGAACAAGATACAAACAGACTTTCAGCTTCATGTCTTGGGCTTTGAACAAGACACCAAAAACACCCATTTCCTCCCATAGAATAGGAGGAACTACGAACGCTCTGATTTCCCTATTTTGGATAAACAGGAATACGTAGGCATAAGATTGAAAAAAAATCTTAGCGAGCACACTAAACAAAAACCCAAATCCCATATCTCCATCAATCAAAAGCAGTAATTCAAAAATATCAGTCCTAACATCCTAATCCTTATTCCCTGTCAGAAACCCTCTGTCTAGATAAAAAAGAAGAAGAAAACAGTATTGGCGAAAATACAAATAACTAGTACAAAGGCCCCCCCACATTGATCGCATCCGTAACCTAACAGACCGCTGTTTCAACTCAGTATGCAAAGCAGGGTTAATTGGAGACATCTATTTCCCTTCCTTCATCAGCTTTAATAGGATAAAAAATGAATCGACCTGTAGTTTAAGCTCAAACCACAGAGAGCGACCAGCGCTTAAGAACCGCGTCCAAAATCGCTCACTACACCCATCAACTGGACGCCGAACTACCTTGCCAATCAAATTGAGGATGTTGTCACCATCTCTAGTCATCACAGGACCAGAGATGTTTTTTCCATTATCCCTCTACTTGACGAATCTAAGGTTCCCAACCGGGAATGGATCGAGATTACTTATGATGGTCAGAAAAATCAGAAGGTTCCCATAGTCATCTATCTACCGAGACCACTACCGTATGAATCAACTAAGGCTATCCCTTACAAATACGGTGCGACAACAATTGAGAATGGAAAGGAAATTCCATTACCCTCCGTTGTGAATATTGCAGACATTAGTCGTGTAACACGGAGTGGTAGAATCTTCAACCAAGGGGTTGGGGAACCTAACAAAGAAAAGGAACTTCAGACGGAAGCTCCTGATCTACCAGTCGGTCAATCCAGTAATCCCGACCTTTCAAAAAATAATGATGAGATGCTGAAGCTCATCCAAAGGAGTGAATATAACATTGTTGATCAACTGTTACAGACTCCTTCAAAGATCTCGGTATTATCACTGTTACTCAGTTCAGAAGCCCACAGGGAGGCTCTACAGAAAGTCTTGGAGCAAACCTTTGTGGAACAGGATGTAACAATCAGACAGTTCGATAGTATTGTCTCTAACATCACTTCCTGCAACAATTTGGGATTTAGTGATGAGGAATTACCCGAAGAGGGTCGCCGTCATAACATGGCGCTCAATATCACAGTTAACTGCCAGGACGATGCATTGGCCAGCGTACTGGTAGACACAGGGTCAGCCCTGAATGTTATGCCGAAGTCCACTTTGATGCAATTATCATTCAAAGGCCCTCCGATGAGAATCAGCGAGGTTGTCGTCAAAGCGTTCGACGGATCCAGAAAAACGGTTATCGGCGAAGTTGACCTTCCCATAACTATTGGTCCTAACACTTTCCAAGTCACTTTCTAGGTCATGGACATCCGGGCAACATACAGTTGTTTATTAGGAAGACCTTGGATACATCAGGCTGGAGCGGTTACTTCAACCCTCCACCAAAAGCTAAAGTTCATCAAGAACGATCAACTCATCACAGTTTGTGGGGAACAAGCCTTGCTTGTGAGTAACTTGTCATCATCTACTAGTATAGAACCCGAGGAGGTTATTGGAACTCAGCTCCAAGCACTGTCGGTGGGCAAGGACAATTAATACCGAGGAGGAACCTCGATTTCTTCATACAAAGATG
Organism: Lathyrus tuberosus; assembly: GCA_022829125.1. NCBI lineage: Eukaryota > Viridiplantae > Streptophyta > Magnoliopsida > Fabales > Fabaceae > Lathyrus > Lathyrus tuberosus. The sequence goes on along the minus strand of JALAZF010000001.1, from coordinate 7,411,479 downwards.
CTATTAAAGTGGTCGAGAGTACCGATACAACCAGATGGGGACAGCTTGTCATTCCTATTGACAATAAAACAAAGAAGGGTCTTGGTTTTCTTGCAACCTGTACCCAAAAAGCTGCCAGCGATGAAAGTCTTTATCCCCTTCAAAACTTCTTCCACAGTGGAGGTTTTCTTCACCCAGTGTCTCAAGCAGTCCATGCTATTAATAAGGGAGATTCCTTTGACACGGATGAAGAATGGAAGTCCTACCTTAACGAGGACGGTTATATGTCTCAGGAAGAGGTGCCTATGCCTTTTTTCTTTCCTACAAAAAGTCCGAGATTTATACTAAGGTCAGACGTCGAACTGATATACGGGGATTGTGATCCGGAAGGATGTCGTGCTCCGCTAAATTCATTAGAGGAAGACACTCCGATGAAAGACAATTTTGACTACAACTACTATGGCCCAATGGATGGTCTGCCAATGTGGCAACCTTATCCAGGAAACTTGGGGCAAGAAAGTCAGCCGAGTAATGAAACTCAGCTGAGCGTCATTGAACAGAATACATGTGTCCCCACCATGTCATGGGATCAACACTCAGGTCATTCGGAAACTACTCAACATGAAGATGAATTCACAATATTTGCAGGACTAGAATTCATCAACTATGCTTTTCCTGAGGTCAACGTCATCGAGAAAGATGACTCCTCCAGTTCCAAAGAAGTTTGGGACACTCTGGGAGAACCAAGTGGAAAATACGACTATATGGTCAAGTACACTGCTCCTGAAAGCTCTCGTATCAGGGTCGAAGATATCCAGCCAACTGGATGGGGAGATACACCTGAGAGAACAAATGCAATGCCAAATGCAACAGAGGAATTCTCCTACGACAATTCTGCCTGGGAGACAGATTCCAATGATCTTGCTCCACCAGAAATCAGCGTCATTTCTGAAGACAAATCAAGGAGGGTGCCAGACTTTGTGATTCACCAAGGAGTTCGCCGCCAATGGGTTGCTGTCGATGCCCCAAAGATTGTTCATAAGTCAAAGTAATTGCCGTCTTTAACCTTTCACCCTGCCTAGGTGAAACAGATGTTTTGATAGGGCTCGCGTTTTGTAAATTTCCCTCTTCGCTTCGCCCAAAGCGACAGAGTTTTGTTTTATAGGGCTGTAGTTTCAAGGTTCGACTTGTTCATTAATAAAATAACGTCGTTCTGTAATTTCCGCATTAATTGCTGTTTTCTCTTTTCGTTTTTCAGAAAATGGTAATCCTAAAAAACAATTAAAAATAAAAACAAGCAGTAAAATAAATACACTGCACGCACTTGCATTCTCTCTATCTCTTCTAAACACGAATCATCACGTCATGCAGATTGCTTGTTTTAAACCCAGTTGAAACATACGATCCGATGCCTTCTCCCAACTTTGAGTTCCCGGTATTTGGGGCTGAAGAAGAAGTTGACAACGAAATTCCAGAAGAGATCTCCCGATTACTCAGACAAGAGGAAAGGTCCATTGAACCTCACAAAGAGCCATTGGAAACGGTAAACTTAGGTTCGGAAAAAGAGAGAAAAGAAATCAGGATTGGGGCGCTGCTCAGTCCAACTGCCAAAGAGGGTTTGATAAAGCTTCTCAAAGAATTTCCCGATGTATTCGCTTGGTCCTATCAGGATATGCCAGGGTTGGATACCAGCATCGTGGAACATCACTTACCGCTAAGATCGAAATGTCCGCCAGTGAAACAGAGGTTGAGCGGACTCACCCGGACATGGCCATCAAAATCAAAGAGAAGGTACAAAAACAGATTGACGCAAGTTTCCTCGCTACATCTGAATATCCTCAATGGTTAGCCAACATCGTACCCGTTCCCAAAAAGGACGGAAAGGTCAGAATGTGTGTTGATTACAGAGATCTGAACAAGGCAAGTCCAAAGGACGACTTTCCTTTACCACACATTGACATGCTGGTAGACAGCACAGCGAAGTTCAAAGTTTTCTCCTTCATGGATGGATTCTCGGGCTATAACCAGATCAAAATGGCGCCGAAAGACATGGAGAAAACTTCGTTCATTACCCCATGGGGTACCTTTTGTTACAAGGTAATGTCGTTCGGCTTGAAGAACGTCGGGGAAACCTATCAAAGGGTTATGACTACTCTCTTTCATGACATGATACATAAAGAAATCGAGGTATATGTCGATGATATGATTGCAAAATCAAAAACAGAGAGTGAGCATGTTGAACATCTATCAAAATTGTTCGAATGTTTAAGAAAATTCAAGCTCCGCTTGAATCCCAACAAGTGCACCTTCGGTGTCCGTTTAGGGAAACTACTAGGGTTCATCGTCAGCCAGAAAGGAATTGAGTTTGATCCTGACAAGGTCAAGGCCATTCAAGAAATGCCTTCTCCGAAAACTGAAAAATAAGTCAGAGGATTTTTGGGACGTCTGAATTACATTTCCAGATTCATATTCCTTATGACAGCGACATGTGCGCCGATCTTCAAATTACTCAAAAAGAACCAGGACTGCGTTTGGACAGAGGATTGCCAAACCGCCTTCGACAGTATTAAGGAATGCCTGTTGAATCTGCCAATTCTATCACCTCCAGTGGAAGGAAGACCACTGATCATTTACCTCACAGTCCTAGAGGACTCAATGGGATGTGTACTTGGCCAACAAGACGAAACCAAAAGGAAAGAGTCTGCCATTTACTATTTAAGCAAGAAATTCGCCGACTGCGAAACTCGGTACACGACGCTTGAGAAAACTTGTTGCGCTTTGGCTTGGGCAGCCAAACGTCTTCGCCAATACATGATTCGTCATACTACTTGGTTAATCTCAGAAATGGATCCAATCAAGTATGTCTTCGAAAAACTTGCTCTCACGGGAAGAATTGCGCATTGGCAGATGCTGTTATCAGAATATGACATAGAGTACCACGCTCAGAAAGCCGTTAAGGGAAGTATTTTAGCAGATCATTTGGCTCATCAACCGATTGACAATCAAGAATCAATCGGGTTTGACTTCCCAGACGAAGATGTCATGTATCTAAAAATGAAAGACTGCGATGAACCGCTACCCAGTGAAGGGCCACAACCAGGTTCCCAATGGGGACTTATCTTTGACGGAGCAGTTAATCATTACGGAAACGGAATTAGGGCAATCATTGTTACCCCTCAGGGTACCCACATTCCTTTCACCGCCAGACTCATGTTCAAATGTACAAGCAACGAGGCCGAATACGAAGCTTGTATTATGGGTCTCGAAGAAGCAATTGATTTAAGGATCAAGAACTTGGACGTATACGGCGACTCAGCCTTGGTTATCAATCAGATAAAAGGATATTGGAACACATACCAATCAGGATTGATTCCTTACAAGGACTACGCAAGAAGGTTGCTACCTTTCTTCAACAGAGTCAAGTTTCATCACATCCCTCGTGATGAGAATCACATGGCTGATGCATTAGCCACTCTATCTTCTATAATTAGTGTAGGTCAATGGAATGACATACCTAAGATCGACATCATGCGCCTTGAACGACCCACTTACATCTTCACGATTGAAGCAGTCATAGATGACAAACCTTGGTATCACGATATCAAATGCATCCTTCAGAAACAAGAGTACCCACCTGGGGCACTCAGAAAGGACAGGAAAACCCTCAGGAGACTGGCTGTAAACTTCTTCCTGAGCGGTGACACTCTCTATAAGAGAAATTTTGACATGGTCTTGCTCCGATTCGTCGACAGACCAGAAGCAGACATGCTTATGAAAGAAATTCATGAAGGGTCCTTTGGCACTCATGCCAACGGACTTACAATGGCGAGAAAAATTCTCAGAGCAGGGTATTACTGGTTGACCATGGAATCCGACTGCTACAAGTACATGAGGAGGTGTCACAAGTGTCAGATATACTCCAACAAAATTCATGTACCGCCATCACATCTCAAAGTTCTCTCTTCCCCATGGCCATTTTCCATATGGGGAATCGACATGATTGGCATGATTGAGCCCAAGGCTTCAAACGGACATCGGTTCATCCTGGTAGCCATTGACTATTTCACCAAGTGGGTCGAAGCAGCGTCATTCGCCAATGTAACCCGACAAGTGGTGGTCCAATTTATCAAAAACAATATCATCTGCCGTTATGGTGTTCCAAGCGAGATCATTACTGATAATGGATCTAACTTGAACAATAAGATGATGAAAGAGTTGTGCGTAGAGTTCAAGATCGAACACCATAACTCATCTCCCTACCGACCCAAAATGAATGGAGCGGTAGAAGCGGCTAACAAGAACATCAAAAGGATCGTTCAAAAGATGGTTGTAACCTACAAAGACTGGCACGACATGCTACCCTTTGCTCTTCACGGTTATCGCACATCTGTCCACACTTCAACAGGGGCTACCCCTTTCTCTCTAGTGTATGGCATGGAAGCAGTGCTCCCCATAGAAGTAGAGGTCCCATCAATCCGAGTATTGATGGAAGCTAAGCTCACCGAAGCTGAATGGTGTCAAAGCCGACACGACGAGTTAAACCTGATCGAAGAGAAAAGAATCACGGCACTATGCCATGGTCAATTATATCAACAGAGAATGAAGAAGGCGTTCGACAAAAAGGTCCGACCTCGTATCTTCAGAAAAGGAGACCTCGTGCTCAAGAAGATACAATCTTTTCTCACTGATTCTCAGGGCAAGTGGACTCCGAATTACGATGGCCCCTATGTGGTCACGAAAGCTTTCTCAGGCGGCGCCTTGAGACTTGCAACCATGGACAGAGAGGAATTTGCCTACCCCACGAATGTTGATGTAGTCAAGAAATACTTCGCCTAAAAAAAACGTCTCGGTGGATTGAAAACCCGAAAAGACGGTCCAGGCAAAAGTTAGAGACATGAAAAAAAATCATCCCGGTGGATTGGAAATCTCATAGTACAATCCAGGCAAAAATAAGGGATAATGGCAAGTAACTATGTTCAACAGAGGCAAGTCCCTTAACAGTAGCAGTTACATCATCCATCGGAGGAAAACTCCAGTCAAGGTCATCTTCGACAGAAGCTCAGGATGCCCCGAATTCAAAGTTGGTAGAAGGATAGTGGTCGTTATGTTTCAACGTAGCCCTTTTCCATGTAAATTACCATTTTCTAGCTTTGTATATACTCTTTGGAATCACGCGTTTGGCTGATCTCCATCTTATCAATAAAATTTGAGCCTTTGTGCTTTTGTTTGTAATTCTTATTTGTTTTAGCTTTACAGAACGACGTTGTTAACATGATTAACGATTCTTGAAATAAAACAAAAATGAATTTACTTGTTAAAAAATTTTCTGCTTTTAAAATAAAGTCGGCAATTTCTTTTGACTGTTGAACATCAAAGGAACATCAACCGCTTCTCCCGAAGTAAGCGAACTTCAAAGTGCAGAATCAAAGTACTCCTTCTACGCCAGTACGCCTGACAGAAGGAATCAACTATGTCAGAGACCTTGTTTCGTCTGACACACCTCGGCCGAGTTCTTATATCCTAAGCCCGACCAACATAGCTCCTAACAGGGACTATCTCTCCTAAGCAAGGTGGAATTGCTATCTTGGATCAGCGATATTTCTACACGCCCCGCGATGGCCGAGTATCCAGTCGTGTTCACCCGTCAGTTTGTATGTCGTGTCAGTTTTGTCAGCATATACATACATACATCATGCATTATTGATGTGCATTCACATTTCATATTGCATCACTATCACTCTAGTCGGTTTTGTCCCTTAGCGATAGGAGTCCTCTCAATCGAGTTATCAGTTCTTGCCTCGTCAGGAAACGCTGCATTTGAACAATCTCGCCTCCAATTTATTTCTGGAAGGAAGTTGGTCCTCGACCAGTTTGATAACTTGAACCTCTGAAAGACTAGAGGAACTTACAGTCAGCATCACTCTTCGCCATTGAAGATGATATCCCTGGTTTCCCGGATTAAGGAAAATCCACAGGGAAAGCCTCGTAATCAGAGATTCGGCAGCGCGCCAGTTTCGCTCCGAAAAGATCACTGATGAAAAGGTCATCGGCACCTCAAAATTGGACCCCATCATATGGCATTTCTCTGGGAAGATCCCGAGAAAAGTATGATGTAAGATCCCAAGTGACAGCAGTCTCCCAAGAGACCTGCTTTCCCCCAGTAGAAATAAATGGCGTCTCCAACAGAGAAGTTTATACACCTCTACAGCTCAGACGACTAGGTTCCCCGGCGAGTCTGACATCAAAGTTTTTCTATCGAATGGCATCTCCCCAGGAAAATTCGGCGAGAAGTTTGAGGAAAACCGCTACGCATAGTGTCCCTTGTCAATTAAGTTTATTGACAAAAGAAACTAAGACCAGTTCCTTGGTAGGAAACCAGGATCGAGGGGAAGTTTATTTCAGAAACTAAGACCAGTTCCTTGGTAGGAAACCAGGATCGAGGGGAAGTTTACATCAGAAACTAAGACCAGTTCCTTGGCTGAAAACCAGGATCGAGGGGAAGTTTACATCAGAAACTTAGACCAGTTCCTCGGTAGGAAACCAGGATCGAGGGGAAGTTTACATCAGAAACTTAGACCAGTTCCTCGGTAGGAAACCAGGATCGAGGGGAAGTTTAAATCAGAAACTAAGACCAGTTCCTTGGTAGGAAACCAGGATCGAGGGGAAGTTTACATAAGAAACTAAGACCAGTTCCTGGGTAGGAAACCAGGATCGAGGGGAAGTTTGTTTCCGCGACTGAGACCAGTTCCTTGGCTGAAGACCAGGATCGAGGGGAAGTTTTACCTTTTTTAAGCATCATTGCTTAGCAAAAGAAGATGAATGCGTACGCTACCATTCATAACCACCATCAAAATTTCAGGTATTCTGATATTTAATCCTCTTGCACCCCGAATGCCCGAATACCTTCGTCATTCACACCTTCGGGTCCAAGAAGATTAAATAGGGGCATCTGTCATACCCCAAATTTTGACCACTAAGATTTCCCATCATTGTGAAAATCATCCTCACAATATGGGGGAACCATCATACCTCATCAGTCTCCCCAAAGATGGGTGAGCATGCACTACTATCAAAGATTAGGGTTTCAAGCCCTCTCTGAGCTCTTAGACAAAGGATCAATCAAGAAATGACATGATCTTCAACTTTTCTGACCTCTCAAACATCCACAATGGATCAAGACGACTCCCACTTTAAGGATTAAGCACAAGGATGCTCCCTTCTAGGTGGATCAAGCCTCAAGATCGCCAGTATCACCAAATTAGGGTTTTGGTCGACCAGGGCCTCCAGGTGGAAAATTTCATCTGGGCATGGGCCAAATATCCAAAACACAACCTAATATACCCCATGGGACCTCATGGACCCAATCATCAAGTCAATTTTGCCTCAGGGGTTGCATTCATCAAAAATCAGGAATTAGGGTTTCTTGACCTAATTCACCCCTAAGTTGACTTTTGGGGAAAATCATGAGCCAAGACCTCAAGAGAGGGTTTGAGGGTCTCTAATGAACTATATTGATCCATTTGGAACAATGGATTAATCCAAGAAGTTTGAGCAACAAGTCTCAATTTCATCTGCACCACAATTAGGGTTTTAAGGAAAAAGTCAACTGTAACTTTGACTTTTGACCAGGACATGCTCCCAAACCCTAATACATGATTCAATATACCCTATGACACCCATGGAACATGTCCATCAAGTTTTATTTAGGTCAAGGACATGATTTCCTGAAGAATTGCACAATTTGGAATTCATCTGATAAAAAGTCAACTGTGCACAAAAGTCAACTTTGACTTTTTGAGATTTTTCACCAAAATGGATTTTTAACCCTAAAATGATGTTAATGTATGATTTGAATCATCATTCATCAAGAAAAATCAAGAAAAGTTGGATAACTTGTAAAAGGGGTAACCATAAAAACTTAGAAAATTTTCTAAGTTAAAAATAAAGTGGCAAGGGTACCAACTTTGAAGGATCATAACTCCTAAACCACAAAGCCATTTTTCCTCATCTAAAGATGGATTTGTAACCCTCATTACCCTCTACAAAAACTTCAACTAGACCTAAGTCCAATTCATTAAGGATTTTGAGTTATGGAGTGATCAAAATGGCTGAAAAATGAAAATGTCACTTTTTCAAACACTTAGTGAAATTTTCACTAAGTCCAAATCTGTCTTTATTTTTTTCCAAATGTAGGGGGATTTTTCACTTGGATTCAAAAGAGATCAAAACCAAACATGTTCAAACAGTTGTTGTATCATGTAAGGGCTTTCCAAAATGGCCAAGAACATTGCCAAATTCCATTTGGGCTATGAGTTATGACATTGTCAAGTTGCCTTGTTGAAATCTGTCAAGGCAAGGCAGAATTGGCATTTTTGCTCGATTTGCCAAAATTGTGCAAATCCAAACACTCTTATCCACTTGGACACATCTGAGGATTGAATCTAAAGGGGACAATCACTGAGCCAAGCCTCCAAAGTCCTTGGAGCAAGAAAAAGCATGTTGAACCTAGAATTACCAAAATAGGGACAAGACTCCAAATTTGGATTGGAGCATTCAATGGAAGCATCAAGGTGGCATGGACTGAGCCATTTTCATTTGAATTCAGTCAAGACTTATCCAAGACCAAGGGAACCAGCAGCCTGTGCCCTAACCTCTAGTCAATGGCTAGAGGAGACTTGAACTTCCATTGGCCAACATTGAACAAACCTACTCAGCAGTTGCCATTCACTATTCCTTGCAAAACAAACTTGCTCTACTATAAATAGAGCTCAATTGTGATCAGTTTAAGTACACCAAAGGCCTACAACACTTGCCTTTCTCAAAATCTCTTTCTCTTGGCAAAAATGCCTTTCTTAGCAAGGTAGCTATCGGATTTTGAGCTAGAGGGCAATTCTACTCAAACCAATCACACACACACCTCATATACATCACATATGAGCTGATCAAACACTTAAACAACAACTGGAACACTGATTTCTCAGAATCACCAGTCAATTGCTCAAGGTTTTAACCAAAATGCAGTTGAGATGCCATGAAGTGATCCAGCCAATTTCAATCAAGTCCATGCATTCAAACACACTCCATAGGGTGTAGGGAAGCTGTTCAGACCATCACCATTCATCTGTAACACCTCCAAATCAAAAATCACATTGCACTTGCTGTCACGGCCTAGAGGTAAGCATATACTTGGTCATCTCTCAATCCATGCATATTTCCTCGCACAATAATTTGGCCATATGTTCATAATCATGCATAGAATGTTTCCCCTCAATTAATTGCATTGTTTGAATCATGTATCAAAAATCCTAGCCTTCATGCAGAAATTAGGGTTCTTGAGGATTTTTCGTGATTTCTTGTTATATGTTTAATTTAAATGAAATTAATTGACATAGACATGATCGTGAGGTTGAGACGAGCATAATGATATGTGGATTACATGATATGATTAAGTATTCAGTTAGATTGGAGAGAAAATGCAAATCTGAGAATCTCAGACCACACGCGTGTTCTTCAGCTTGTTCTTGGCGCCATTTTTCCAAATTTGAATATTTGAATTTTGTGGTTTTTATTTAATTTATTCAAAAATTAATTTCTCTCTGAGTTTTAATGATTTTGAGTTGATTTTTTTTTTAATAATTCACAAAAATGTTAAATTATTTTATTTTAACAAAAAATCCCAAAAATATTATTTATTTCATATAATTGATATTTTTGCAAAGAATTAATATTTTAATTGTTTTTGACATTTTAAATATTTTTTCTACATTGATTTTGCAACTTTTAATGCCTTCTAATTATTTTGTAGGTCAATACTTAATTTTTGAAGCATTAATCCAAGATCACAATTTGTTTTTCATATATAAAACAATTTTGATCATTTTAATTGAATTTTTATTCAATTAAATACATTTTTTAAAACAAATTAGGGTTTTGGATTAATTCAACCCTCATAAATCATTTTCAAAACACTTTGGGCCTCTAATAGAGTGTAAGACCCAATCCTTTTTTTGACCAAATCATTTTTGGGCCTCAGTGTATTGTATAAGTCCTGATACCGTCAAAAACTTGAAAAATAACAACTGGGCCTCTCCTTGAGCTATAAGACCCATTCAAAACTTTTGGGCCTCTATTAGAGTGTAAGACCCAATCCCCTTTTAACCAAAACACTTTTGGGCCTCACTTATTGTATAAGTCCCTCTGCGTTAAAAGAAAACCTCGGCGCGATCGCCATTTTAAACGAAAAATCATCTGGGCCTACCCTCGTGTTATAAGCCCCACTCTTTTTCTTTAAACCTTTTTGGACCTCTTGAGAGAGTGTAAGACCCATCCCTTTGTACAGAAAACATTGTGGGCCTCAGTCACTTGTATAAGTCCCTCTGTACAAATTCAAACAGTGCGCTCACTGATAAAACCCTGGGCCTCTCCTTGAGCTGTAAGCCCCAAATCTTTCTTTTTCAAAGCATTTTCTCCTTTGATTTTGAATATACGGTTGTTTTCAATCTTTCTTTGTTGAACAACTAACCAAACAGCATGGAAGCTCTACAACCGAGTAAGTGGTTATTGCTTTCATTTACCACTTTCATATACATATAACTGTATTGTGGGGTTGTTTCGCTGTAAGTCTTCTTTCATAAACTCATATCAACTGTGTAATAATAGTATAGATATTTAGAGTTTCCCCGGCAACCACATCTAGCATTAAGCTTGTTGATCACTCTTAGAAATAGTCTAAACTAGATCCCCATAGGATTACCAGACACAGTCTTCCCTCCTCTTGAGGTTAAACAATATGGAGATATGAAAGGCAGCATTCTCTGTGAATCCTTTCATAGACTGTCACTCATAGAAAGTTGTCAAAGAAACTCTACTCCCCAGAGATGATCTCTTCTCCGTGAATTGCATCTCTTGAGTTTCTTCCAAATTCTCGAACTTTCCTGACTTTGATCTATTCTCGGTGAATAGCATTGCCTTGAATTTCTTGGGGTTTGGGGACCCACAGGCTTCTTAAAAGCACTTGTCAAGAAGCTCTACTCCCCAGAGATGATCTTTTCTCCGTGAATGGCATCTCTTGAGTTTCTTCCAAATTCTCGAACTTTCCTGACTTGATCTATTCCTTGTGAATAGCTTTCCTTGAATTTCTCGGGGCTTGGGGACCCATCGGCTTCTTAAAAGCAATCGGCCTCCTCTTGGGAATCGTACAAGGACCCACAGGCTTCCTAAAATCAACCCCGCCTCCTCTTGGGCTTAGTACAAGGACCCGCCAGCTTCTTAGAAGTATTCACAGCCTCCTCTTAGGCTTCGTATAATGATCTCTTCCTCCGGGAATGATAGCCTCCTCTTGGGCTTAGTACAAGGACCCATCGGCTTCTTAAAAGTTTCCAGCCTCCTCTTGGGCTTCGTACAAATTGTCTCGACGACCTCCTAAAGGTATAGGAACAAAACTTAATCATCTTCATAGAACAGTCTTTCTAAGAGTCTACTCCTGTTTCTCAAACATAGTACAAAAGATAAAACTCTAGACTTGGACAATCTAACTTCCTTGAGTCTCAAAGACATTCTCAAGTGACCCCTTCGTTAAATAGGAAGGAAACCCGCAGACTCGGACAGTCTCAATACCCTTTGGATTTCCCGCTTCCTTAAAGAACAGGAATAACTCGGATCCTTGAATCAAATCCTTGAGTACAGTGTTGCTCATATAAGAACTGATTTTTTCTTTAAAATCAGTATACTGGACCTGTCACTTAACTGAAACAACGACATAGCCTCCTCTTAGGCTTTGTATAATGATCCTTCTCCAGTGAAGTTAGCCTCTCTCTTGGGCTTTGTACAATGATTCTCCCCAGCAGAGTCAAACAACGTTTAGCCTCTCTCTCGGGCTTTGTACGAGACACATAAGAGACTCCCTTGTCGAGTCAATCACCCCTTTCGCCTCCATCTCAAGCTTTATACGAGATAAAAAAAGGTTCTTATTGAGCCAAACAAACAACAGCCTCCATCTCGGGCCTTGTACGAGATACAAAAACTCTCTTGTTGAGTCAAACAGCCTCCATCTCGGGCTTCGTACGAGATACAAAAACACTCTCTTGTTGAGTATAAAAGATCCTCTTGTAGGATCAATCCCTTTTAGCCTCTCTCTCGGGCTTTGTACGAGATACCAAAAGATTCCCTCGTTGAGTCAAAACCCCTTTTAGCCTCTCTCTCGGGCGTCGTACGAGACACATAACAGCCTCCTCTTAGGCTTTGTACAAGAAAACCACTGGTTGATCCAATCAACCTTTTAGCATCGAAGTTGTGCCTCGTTTAAACATCAACAACTCCTTCCCCTTCATCTAATCGGTGTAAGCGGCAAGCCTCTGGATCATCTACATCCATGCCCTTGTCCCTCTTTTAGCATGAGAAATTCCTAAGGAAAGATAGCATTGCTCTACACTGAGTTAAAGTCTTCTCCTTCAGGTTAAAATCCCCTATAAAGGAAATTATGGCATTGCCGGATTCACACATCCCGGTTAAAGTAATTCTCCTTTGTAATCAGTCACCCAACAGTTGTGACAGACAAACCCCTCTTTAGAGATGACAAATTCTCTCTAAGGTCAACACCCTTTCAGCTTCACGTCTTGGGCTTTGAACAAGACACAGATAGACCCTTCAGCGTCACATCTTGGGCTTTGAACAAGATACAAACACCTTTCGCTTCACGTCTTGGGCTTTGAACAAGACACCAAAAACACCCATTTCCTCCCATAGAATAGGAGGAACTACGAATGCTCTGATTTCCCTGTTTCGGTAAACGGGAATACGTAGGCATAAGATCGAAAGAAAAGATCTTAGCGAGCACAATCAACAAAAAACCTAAATCCCATATCTCCATCAATCAAAAGCAGTAATTCAAAAACATCAGTCCTAACATCCTAATCCTTGTTCCCCGCCAGAAACCTTCTGTCAAGATAAAAAGAAAGAAAATTGTATTGGCGAAAATACAAATAACCAGTACAAAGGCCCCCCCACATTGATAGCATCCATAACCTAACAGACCGCTGTTTAAACTCAGTATGCAAAGCAGGGTTAATTGGAGACATTTATTTCCCTTCCTTCATCATCTCACAATAGGATAAAAAATGAATCGACCTGTTGTTTAAGCTCAACCGCAGAGAGTGACCAGCGCTTAAGAACAGCGTCCAAAATCGCTCGCTACAGAACTGTTATAGGGATGTTTTTGGGTCATTTGGAGCTGTAATTGATGGTACCTTTGAGGTTGTGGAACCACTGGTGCGTGGCAGCGATTTGCTGTAATCGCAGGTTCGCTAAGCGAACCATCGCTTCGCTAGGCGAATGTTCGCCAAGGTTCGCAAAGCGAACAGCGCAGCGAATGCGCGATAACATGAGTGTAGGTACTGAGATGATTCTGGAGTGGAAGTTGGGATTCGCTGGAAGTCTCGCTAAGCGAAGGAATCAGCGAGTAGCTTCGCCCAGCGAATAAACTAGCGAGTATGACAGAGGGTGTTTTTGGTGTCTTGGTGCGGTATCTGTGGGATTCGCTGGCCGCTTCGCCAAGCGAAGGTTTTAGCGAACAGGTTCGCCTAGTGAATCCTGGAGCGAACGTCTGTTGTTCGCGAAATTTCGTTTCTGTTGCTGTGATTTTCTGGTGTTTGATGTTATGATATTTATGATGATTTACCATGATGTTCTTGATGATATTGAGGTGCTGATTTGTGATGTTTTGGATGAATATTTGATGACATGATTTGTATGAGAATTGAGGAATGATGATGCACATAATGATGTTTATCGATGATGATGATTAGTGATGTTGTGTATCATACATTCATATGCATACTCTGTGACGACGCTTCATTCCCATTGTGCAGATATGAGGTAATTATGATGTGCTCTGGTTCTGATTGCGGGATCGATCCTATTGACAGGGATCTTTGGAGGGGCGATGGCCTAGTGTCCATTGATTTTGACAACTGGTACCACATGCATGAGTCTTGTTATGCATTGCATTTTATGTGGCATTGATGAATTTTTGATATGGTGCTTCCTGATGTTTTCCTTGATGATGACCCTGGCGATGTTGTGTATGAAGAAAATGCCATTTTATGTATATCTTGTTTTATAATGATTATTATGAATTGTGATTACTCACCCTGCCTGTTTGAATGTTGCCTCCGTGTGGGTAACTTGCAGGTGATCAGGTTTAGCCATGGATGCTTTCGAGGAACTTGAAGTTTATTTGCTTTTGGTCGATTTAGAGGGTCTTGCTTTAATAGTGTAACATCGGGTTGGGGTCCTTTTAGTCGAACTATGTTGTTTCCTTATTTTTGTTGTCATTTGATGATATGGTTTTATTTTCATTATTATGATGTTTGTTGAAAACCTTTTATTTGAAAATTTTGAGTTCCGCTGCCATGTGAAGGCTTTTTGATTTATTTTGAGGAAAACCCTTTGTTTACAGGACAAGTGTATTATTTTGATTTTAAATAAGAAATGTGCACCCTTTGAGGGATTTTTATGCTTTACTCTAATATTTGAGTTGTTTCTGCTGCAACATTATTGGGGGTAGAAAAGGGTGTTACAGCCAACCACTCTTGATTTTTTGATGAATAATGTCTCTTGAATGTATGTAAGCTCAATTGGTTGATGAACCAATCAAGACATTGATTGATCACACCAAGATTCCCTTGTAATCCTTTAGGTCATAACCCTAAGTTTCACAACTCCTGATTTTATGGTTCCTCTTTGATTTCTCTTGGTACAATCACATGAGGCCATGGAACATGACTTAAAAACCTCATGATTAGCCCTCAAGACCAAAGATTGAGCTTTTGGAGCCTCAATTTACTTTCTTTGACCAGATGGATTCTACCACCTCTCTTGATCACCTAGTGAGCACTTAGGATGGATGTATTGAGCCAAGGAGTATCTTAGGGAGCATTGAAAGGCACGAGAGCTTGGCTTATTGATCTTGCCCTCTTCTTGTGCAAAGACCCTAGCTTTCAATAGAAGAACAAACTAGCAAAACTTGATGGTTAGTTTAACAATGCATAAATGATTGAACCCTAATGCAAATGCAAAGATGTCATGACATCTAAGGGGTAAAATTTGGGGTATAACAGTTTGCATTCTCCATAGGTCGTGTTTTTATTCACGTTTTACCTTGTGGTCAAAGTCCAACTCACTTGGTACCTCTAGAAACTCATGACCCTCAAACGACGATGGCGAACGTCATATGGTAGCGGTTTCATTTATTGTTGTGTGCAACAATGCAAGGCGAAACTTGTTGTTGGATGTTGTTGAGTGTTAGTAGTGCTACAAGTTAAGTTTGTGTGGTTCACATTTATTTTTTGCAAGGAGAGCAGGGAGTATTTTAGATGGTTATACGTTGTGATGTGAGGTTTATGGTAGGTGCAGTAATGAGAAGATGAGTTTTTGTGATGACGAGGAGGGTGGTAGCAGTGGTATTGAAGAATGTTTGAAATGGGGGTTATGGTGAGATGGTAGTTGATTAGTTGTGTTTAATTCATGATGAAGATAAAAGAAGGAGATGATGGAAGGTACTACCTCTATTCCTTTTTATAAGAGACAACTCACTTTTTAGGTTCATTAAATAATCAATGTATTTGGTCAGTTTTTAGACTAGATACATTGATTATTCAATGAACCTAAAAAGTAAATTGTCTCTTATAAAAAGGAACGGAGGTAGTATTATTTTTAGAGTTAAGTTGCAAAAATTGGTTTGTGGTTTCAAAAATGAAAGAATGTTAGTTAGTGGGGAAGAGGAATTAATTATTGTCTTGCAAGGTGAAGCTAAAAATAAGGTTATGTGAGAGTGTTCATGGAGTGTGATCGAGTGAACAACGTTGTAGTGTTGGTGATGCAAGGTGATGAGGTTTGTGTTATGTGGTATGTTTGAATAGTGAGAATATGAAGGTGGTAAAAGGTGTAGTAATGGAGAGAGATTGTTTTTTAAAATGAAGAATTGTTGGATGTGTGGACGCCATTTTTCTGGTAGGTTTCTGGGGTCTCCTCTCAACTCTCATGCAATGAAATATATATACTAGGGTTTTCTAAATGAAGCAAATAATACAAAAACATTCCAAGACTTAATAAACAAGTCTACTAAAAAGAGGTAAAAAAACAAATATTTATATATTATAAAAAAGAAATATAAATGATAAAATAAATTAAACTTAACTAAAATAAACTTGAATCAATTACCTAATTAACTAAATAAACTAAATAATTATTTAACTAAAAAATTAAAAATAAAATGACAATAACAACGAATAAAAAGTTTGGTACCAAAGTGCTCGAAAAGCAAAAATGACTGCACCAAAATTATCAGTGCGGAATAAACCACTCGGAAAAATACAGCATTTTGTCAGATTCTTAAATAAATATGGACTGGTAAAAAAGGCTTAGACTGGTCAAAATGTGGTCGAAAAGTCATCAAAAATTAAAACGAGCACGCCGGGTTAAACTACGCGAAACTTAGATTAAAAAAAATGACGTCTGTAAGCTCACTTTTGAAACTTTCGTCCACTAATTTTATGTCCGGTTAACTTTCAGTTTGACCAATTTGTTTGTAAATCCAACAAATTTATTATGGCTGATAATTTGGGCATTATGCATGATGAAAGGCATGATATGCTATACAAATGATGCAAAGTGAAAATAAAGTCAGATGAATGCGAGTTTTAAAATGGCTGGTCAAAATTTGGGGTATGACAGCTGCCCCTATTTAATATTTTTGGACCTGAAGGTATGAATAGCGACGACTTTCAGACATTCGAGGTATAAGAGGATTAAATACTAGAATACCTAGAATTTTGGCCGTGTAGAAAAGGGGTGAATGTAGTGATATGCTTGAGATGCAAATGGATGGTATGCTTGATATGCAAAACATTTATGATGATATACTATGATATGCTTGATATGCAACATTATAAATGCATGAAAGACTATTTTTTCTGGTGAAAAGGTTTGGGTATATTTAAACAATGGCTATGGCCAACAAAAGGTAAGATAGAGGCAAGGTATGATCAATGGATCTATGACCTAAAGGAAGATACATAGAGAAGTAAGATTAAAGGATCTACGACTCACGCCTTAAAAGATAATAAATAGGGAAGTAAGATAAATGGATCTATGGATAGGAAGTGGGATCAACGGATCTACAACTTAGGGAATAGGATCAACGGATCCACGCCACAAAAGATGGAGAGAAGTAAGATCAACGGATTTACAACTCAAAGGAAGATAAACGAATCAATGAATAAGAAGTGTGATCAACGGATCTACAACCAAAAGGATGATGAAATAAGATTAACGGATCTATGAATAGGAAGTAGGATCAACGGATCTACAACCCAAAGGATGGTGAAATAAGATCAACGGATCTACAAGTCAGGAGATAAGATCAACGGGTCTACAAATAGAAAGTAGGATCAACGGATCTACATCCCAGGGAGTAGGATCCACAGATCCATGACCCAAAAGATGGAGAAAAGTAAGATCAACAAATTTACAACTCAAAGGAAGATCAATTAATCTATGAATAGAAAGTAGGATCAATGGATCTACAACCCAAAGACGGAGATAAGTAAGACCAATGAATTTACAACTCAAAGGAAGATCAACGGATCAATGACTCAAAAGATAAGATCAACGGATCTATGAATAAGAAGTAGGATCAACGGATCTACAACCCAAAAGGATGATAAATAAGAGATGACTCCACTAGGGAATAAAAGGTAAACAAAAGGTGAGATTGATGTATGATCTACGACCCTGGGGATAAGTGAGATCTACTGGGAATTGTGGTGGTAAACCTTTCGAAGATCCATCTGTTGGGTATTGCCTGAAATATTTGCTGGGGAATGGGCTCAACATTCTCTCTAAGGGTGTGTCACATGTCATGATTGAGGATTGATTCAGGACTTCGTGTAAGGTATCAAATATGGCTTATGCTTCGTATGCATGTTTTAATTTTTCCATGACGTAATGGTCCATATCAAATGGAAATGCTATGCATTTTTAGTAGATGCAATGTAATGATGATTATGTATGCAAAATATCGATGTAGGCTCAGGCTTCTAGGGATACGAGGATATGTGATCCAAGGGTTATGATTGTGCCAAGTATGGTTGAGATTTCTAAGTAGTGATAAAGATTTGTTTTTGGTGTGCCAAGTATGATTGGGCTTTGATTAGGCGTAGGACCAGTTTGGAGCTGATGGTAATTGGATTTTTTTTTTTTGGGATTTTATCCTTTGTTGCCAACAAAAGTGGACTTTTGAAGATGAATTACCAGAGAGAACTGGTTTTAAAGGGTAGACTACCAGACGAAAACTGGTGGCAAAAGGTTAAGTTGATAGACGAGAACTGACTCTTTGTATTTTATCAGATGAGAACTGACTTTATGGTTTATTATCAAATGGGAACTGACTTTTAAAATGGGCTACCAGACGTGAGTTGGTTCTAGAGTTAAAAATAAGCTAAATAATAGGTGACCAGAGAGAAACTGATTATAAGCTATCTATCAGACGGGCACTAATATCTTGAGATGATTTGTCAGACGGGAACTGGTTTTGAAGTGATTTGGGTTACAAGGCTTTTTAATGTTAGATTCATGTTGTGGGGTTAAGCCCGATGAATGAGATGATATGCATGGCTTTATGCTAGAGTGAAGTGACATGACCAATGCATGAGGATGATTTATGCAATGATATGAAGGCTCCAAGGCGCCCTTGTGTGGATAATGGATAAAGTTGTCTTTTGTATCAAAATTTCTTGTCCAAAAGGCAAAGGTTATATGATGGGATAATATCATGATTCCCCGACACTCATCATGAATTTGGAGATTACTTACAAAGTTTACTTGAGAAGGTTTGAAGGCATGGAAAGGATTTTCCCCTTTGTGGCTTATCTTTCCTTAGTGTGGGTCTTTGAAGAATTTTTCCTTGAAAGGAAGTTTGGAAGAAGTTGTACCATGAGATGACTTAGATAACTTGCCCTAGAATTTTGAGTCGTGAAAGGAGTCGTCCTTGATTAACCAACTCTTGGAATGGTTGACTTCAACGTACTCTTGAAGTAGCTTGCCCCAGAACGAGCATTGAAGTGACTTAACTTGTGCTGATTGAATGCTGGAGGGACTTTTCCTTAATTAAAAGAACCTCTGGGTGGCCTGCCTGTGGTTGGTAAAGTCTTGAAATGATTTTCTCTGATCAACCGATTCTTGAATGATTTGTCCATAATCAATCGGCATTTTAGATTGAATGATCCCATAATCATTAGATGTTAAGGCCCCTAATCCGTAGGACTACAAGGTATTCTTGATTTTGATCCAGACTACTGAATGATCATTTCCTCTTTGATTGCTCCTTGCTGGAGTTTTTTATGTCAAGTACCGACTTGCTGTCAAAATCGTTCATTCACAAATGGTAATTTTAATGTGATGCTCATGCAGGTTTTGAAAAAAATCAATCATTATTGGGATGATGTGATGGTGTGTGACGAACCAACCATTAGTCCAAACATAGTGTTGATTTAGCTAACAAGAAGAAGATTAGCAAATCTCTAGAAGTCAGTTTACGGAACCTTGCTGCAGTATGCTTTCATAATAAATCCTACTTCAATTAGGTCTTTTAAGGGTTGTAACATGGTCTGGTTCATGGTTATAGAAACAAAGGATATAAGGCTCAAAATTTGATTTTAACCCACCCTTGCTTTATGGTGTTCTCTAGTCCTACGTTCAGTTAAAAATTGACGCACACATTCATCTCTGAAGAGAGCTCAACGGTGTAAGAATGAAGATGAGATTCAAGATTTGCTTGAAATGGTAGTCACCTTATTTTGGTTTCTCATGGATGTTAATGACCCTTTGATTTTTTTAAAAGGTGGTCACTAAATCTTCTGTACTTTTATAAGGGTTACGAAAATTGGAGAGCAAAGCACGGTTTTGAGAGCATCAAGGGTGATTTTTAGGGCATTTCAAGCCATTAGAGGCCATTACTTCTAGGGAATTCATATGTTATTTTCATCTATCAATTGTGGTATTGTTATATGAATAATGAGTAGCTAAGCTCCTTTAGGTTAGGTTATGTTGTGATGAACCTTATTCAATCTTGTTGGATTATATGTTGATTTTACTTTGTATGGATCCCTTGAATTATAATTTTATTTAGTTGCTTATCGTTCTTAATGCTTTTTATTTGAGATACTCTGTTAAACTGATTTTGGGCAAATAGGGATTACTGACCCTTAGCCTATGTGTTGGACCTAGGGCATATGTTTTACTTACGCTGGTTGAATAGGAATAGGAGACCCCAAATAGTGGCATAGGTAATTAACATTATGTACATCGTTTAATCATGTTTACGTTGGTGGACTGGGAATGGGAAGCTTCATGTGGTGATTAGTGAGTTATTTCGTGAGGTATCGGTTATAATGACTTTGTTAATTTGCTCTGAAATTATAAGAATAATATCATTCATATAAGGTATCATACATCAACAAGAGAGAATAAGGGGATTCGATACACAACCTGACCGTCTTAGTATTTCTGTCAAAACTCTTATTTTGATTTTCGCTCTGCAACCTAAACCCCCATTTATTTACTGTTTTCTTTTACATTGCACAATTGTTATCTTATTCGAACACGATCCTTGTGGATTCAATCTTTTATTACTGCGACACTATTGGTACACTTGTTGAGAAGTCATCACTCACTCAGTTCTGAAGCACACATCCTATAAAGAGCCATCGACATAGGACTAGTACCAGGTACTAAGTCTATAACAAACTCCACCTCATGATCTGGCCTTAAATCACTAATGTCATATCGGAACACTTCGAGAAACTCACACGCCACAGGTAGATCCATAATAATTCCATCACTTCCCTCATTCAAGCACACGAGCACCAGGAACACTTGATCACTCTCTCTTAATGACATCTCTACTTGCTTCGCGGTTATGAAACGCAGCTTCGTACTCTCTTCGGATTCAAGAAACTTCACTGCCTCAACAACACCCGCACTCAGACAATCAACTGCATGCTGAACCAATCCTCCACACCTGAACACCTCAGAGAAGTGGAAACTTATACCCCACTTGTTTCATTCTCTCTCTTGCTAAAAAGCGGTTAGAAAAATAAACGAGTATTGACAGTGTTTCACACACATGTCGTGTACTAAAGAATAGTTAACGTGACAAAAACTTAGCCCGACATACCGACCTGCTCTAATATTACTATGTAACACCCTACTTTCTGACTCTACAAATAATTAAATAAAACATGTATAACGCACAATTCTCCAAGTAAGATGCTACTCAACAAAAATCAAGCTCATATTGACCCACATTATGTGAAATGAAAACATTTGTTAACCAGTGAAATATATAAGGTACTTGGCATTAAAATTCTCAAAAACATTATTAGTTAAAAAAGTGGTTCATCATCAAAAGAAATGAAAAGATATGCAACATGAAATAAATAAAAGAACAACCTGTTCCCCTCGTGTTACATATCGGAGCGACTCCAATTATAAGACTCGATCGACAAGCAACTAAAGAGGCATAACACTATCCTCAACGTCAACCTCCTACTCAGGTACTTGATTATCTGTACTCTAGAGGAGCACAGACGTAACAACACATAAAAGAGGTGAGAATACATTCAAATAATAAATGCTGCACAAAATAATCAGGATTGATTCACATACAACAGAGTCATACACGTCTCAAACATGCACCTCATTATCATGTATCCACATCTCACCCATATCACAATCAAATTTACACAAATCATACAAGAATGTTCATCATGACACAAACATCTCATCATCATGTAATACAATACAATGTCGAATTAACTCATGTTCATCACGATCCCACTCTAAATCAGACTCACAACTTAACTCTATATGTGTGCGGTACTGTCTAAACATTTAGTTCTTCATACGAACCGGGTTCCAATCAACTACGAACCTCCAGCCCCCATTTTGAGCTCTAAGCCCGCACTCTGAGCTTGGGACAACTCACTAGCCCCCACTTTGAACTAGTGAACATGCCTCTTTCACATCAACGACAACATATGATGCATGGCATTTAATCATACAATGACAACAACATAATCAATGTTTACAACCCCATTCTAATTTTAAACAATCACACTAAAACAGCATAACAATGATTACATCCCCACTCTGACCGTAATCAATCATGCTTTCAATGCATTGCGAGTAGTTCTCACTCGAACTACTTATCTCATCAATCGTCAACAAACATGTACAATAAATCACATAACTAAATTTGCACTTCATAACAGCCACACCGCATCGAATAAATATCCACATACAACACCCAATCATGTTAAATCATCTTAACATTGATTACAGCCCCACTCTAACCATAATTAGTCATGTATATAATGCATTTGAGTAGTTCTCACCCGAACTACTCATCTCACCAATCGTCAGCAAGCATGTAAATTAAATCATGTAATTAAACTTGTACTTCACAACAACTACACCACATCGAATACATATCCAAACACACCACTCAATCATGTTAAATCATCTTAACATTGATTCATCATTAAGAATGTACAATAACTCACACAATTATTCATACATTCACACATCATTCAAACATATGAATTCATATCACAAGTGTAATACCCCAAAATTTTCCCTCTCTTCTTTCATATCATTTAGCATATACTCTCATTGCATTGCATTACATTCAAATCATAGAAAAATTAAACATTCATCTTTGATTCAGCATAGGGCATGTGATTAGTTGATTTCAGAGTGTTGATCATCCAAAGCAAGAGAGCTAGAGCCAAGGGTCTCCCAACAAGCCTCAAGGGTCTCTTATATCAGATGACATCCCATTTGATCCCACAAGTCATTGGAAGATGGGAATTCATCAAAAAGTTGGACAGTTCATCATCTCCTAACAAAGGCAGTCAAAATTAGGGTTTTGGATTCAAGCAGTCTCCTGATGAAATTATGGTTCAAACTTGATCTTAATGTTTTCTACATGATGTCAAGTATCTAAGGATGGAAGATTGCCCATTGGCTCATTTCAGAAGAGGTTCAATTGATCAGTTGCTTGAGAATCAAGAAATTTGGGGAAAAGTCAACTGTGCAAAGGAAAAAGTCAACTCCTGACTTTTTAAGGTCAAATTCATGAAATTCAAGTCACATATGTTCATTGGACAATATTTTATCAAGAAATGATGGAGGAATCATCAAAAATCAAGAATTGTACAAAGTTTCCATTTTTAGAAACTTAGGGTTTCCAAAAATGGCAAGTATGGACCATTTAGCACTCTACTTCAAAGCATTCTTTCTCCATAATAACAGCTTCAAACTTCAGGCCCAAGTTGAGCCAATTAAAGATCATATCTTAAGCTTCAAATCCATACCAAGAACTCTTCTATTGGATCAAAATTGAGGGAGTTATGATCAATCAAAGTTTGGTAAAATCAAGGCAAATTTCAAGTTATGGCAAGGCAAGTTCAGGCCTCCAGGCCATAATTTCATTAAACACTTGGTGTGCCAAATGTCAAGATAGTTTTCTCCATCAAGAAGGCTTCAAATGAAAAAATTTTGAACATCAAAGTTGCTCATTTCCATGTCCTCTTTAACTTTGATGTTGGGCATTTTCTCATTTGAACAAGTTATGGAGATCATATGAGGGCTTAAACATGGTGGTCTCACTCTGAAATTTCCATAGGACATGTTGCCACGCATGTCACAAGTTGCCTCGCCCATGATGCAGTTTTGGATCCTTGTGTTTTTAAGTCATTTTCCATCACTTTCCAAGCTTCCATTCACTTTGATTTCAACACCAATGTTGTTCCATTTCATCTCACCTTTCCATAGACCTCAAAATCATCTTATTTCATGCATTATAATCTGAGAATTTCCCCTCCAAACATCATGCTTTTCATTGATACGTGGATTGAACTTGGTGGAAGTTTTATGCATTGTCTTGGCTCAGGTTCACAACAAACACACATGTACCAATATTTACTTCATTAAGCCATACATAACTCTTACACTCATGCGCATACATAGCAGCATACACCAAAGAAGAAAAAGAACAAACTTGTTTCACAAGTCTTGCAGCTTCATGACACATACATCATCCATCCTTATCAACTCACCATAAGTTACCATGTTAAGCATCACCCAATAACAACACTCACGAACTTCTCTTCCCTCTCAAATTCAAATTAACTCAGCCACTAACTAACCTCCTTAACTCAACTTCTAACTATAAACTACAGTAGTTAGAACTTAACCACTCCTATATAAGCTCTTAACCACCCTTGGACGAAAATTCAGTTAGATTCATCACATTTCAATCTCAAACACACACTAAAATTCTCTCTCTCTCGAAGCTCCTCTCACACCAACACTCTCTGCAATCATCTTCGGCATTCGCCATGGATCTTCCATGTAGGTTTTGAGTGCACAAAAGTGACGGTGTTGTAGTTGCGTGGCTTCTCAAGCTTCTTCTTCATTTTCAGTTAAAGCTTCTAAACAATTCAGAGTTATATTTTCCTTTATTTGGCCAGTCCTTACTCTCAAAGAATCATCAAAGCTTTCTCTGGATTTTTTGTGGTGAAAGCATCCTCAAAGCAACAGGTTTCATTCTCAAACTTTCTTGTAATTTTAAGTCGATTTTAAGCTTGTTTTGCTGGTTTTGAAGCTTACTAGAAGCTATTGGTTATCTGGCTAGTTGATAGGCTCTTTAGGAGCTTAGATCTGAAGTTTATGGCAAGCTTTCTCTCTTTGATTTTCTCTGTATGTGCATTGTATGTGATTTTGGAGCCTAGATTTGGAATCTACGTAGCATAAGGCTTCGATTAGTATAAGTTTTGTTCATTTCTGGTTGTCTGCAACTTTGACCACGATGGAGGTTGGCCGGAGAAGACGACCGGAGTCTTCTCCGGCCAGTGAGATTGATCTAATTTCATGAAACCCTAAGTTTTACCAGAACATAACACAGTCGTTTGATAAGTCTTGATCCAACGCATGTCATTCTGCCAACGCATTAATGAGGCATGTACCTCACGCGTGACTCTCTTTCTCTCAGATTCTTGGCTTTGACTATTGCATGTGTGCATGTGTATGTATGTTTGCTATGATGCGCGTGTTGTGTGATTCGTTAGATCTGCTTACTTTCATGATCATCTTATGCTGACTTCATCATGTGGTTATTATGGAGTCAAGGTTTGACTGAGTACTCACCATATCTCACATACACACACGCGCCTTTGGACCTGGATCATTCATTGCTTTCTGCACTCCACCTCTTGAAGCCCAATCATTTTTAAACTGCGCTTTTACTAATGTGACACCCCTGCATTATCTCCTTTTGCATTTTATTTTTATTTTCATACATGTTTCATTTATTTTTATTAAAAATACCAAATGCATTCTAAAAATTCTATAAAATTTCACCAATCATTAAGACACATTTAAATAATTTTTCATATTTTTTTATTTTGATTTTAATTGATTTTGTTCATATTTTCTGATTTTCCTTTTAATTTCTTTTTAATTGGTCTTCATTACAATACATGCCTCTTCCCCATTTTATTGGACTAGTTACTAATTTAATTTTCTCCTAATAATTGGACCACACTTGTATGACACTTTAGGGATCCTTTTTTATTTTTCATGGCATTTTAAGATCATTTTATCATATGCATCCATAAGTATCTTTGAGCACTAGCATTGTGTGACCTTGTTGGACTTGTGAGTGACTTTTAAGTGTGGTTTCCATGGAAGTTTGGCATGATCTTTTGGGTATTGATTTCAAACTGGTTGGATATCATATAGTTTGATTTGTGTAATTTTCTCTCATCTTTTACTTTGCTTTATGAATTGATTGATTACATGTGCATTTATGTGCTTCGTTGTGTGCATATGCTAGAGTTTTGTGTCATATTGCCTATGGTCTCTTAAGGTGATTGATGTCTTCTTTTGACACATGTTTACTTGAATATTATAGGTCATGTATGTCAAATTATAGGTCTTCCATATTTCATTTTGACATGTTTTGCAATTGATGTTCATCTTGCATTCATACTTAATTGTGCATATATGACTTGTTCTTCTTCAACATAGTTTGTGTGTATCTCATATTGGTATGCCATTCACATTCATTCTTATATGTCCCTTTATTGTATATAAACCATTTCATCTATTTTTATTGACTCATAAATGTCATATCATATGCATTACAATTACATGAACATTTGAAGCATGTTTCATTTTGTATGAACTTCAACTTGTGTTCTCTTCTTCTTAATCTCTAATGTGACTTGTGTATGAACCAAACTTGTTCATTTGTGCATTATCATGTCATCTTATAAAATATATGCTACTGATCCATGTTCATTTGCATTCATAATTGCATTTCCCTCTCCTTTGTGACTTGTTTTGTAAGTAAACAACATTGTGAATTCTTGTGTGACATTGTTCTACTTCTTCCCACTTCTTCTTCTTGAGTTTTATTCTCATATTATGGATGATAATCCATGGATACTTAATGACATTTATGAAGTGGTTTCCTACTGGTTGTGGTGTTTCATATTGCATCATTGCATGTTTTACATCTCTTAAATGTTCATGATGCATCTTTAGTGCATATCATTGCATTCCTTTGATGTTTGGTAGATTGTTTACGCCTAGATTGATATTGTAAGCCTTTGTAACCATTGGTGGATGTAAATAGGATTTGCTACTGCCCTAGGCCAGTACCACCCTTTAGTGATCTATTCTTTTTTAGGTTTAGCCCTTGAGAAGCTTCCTAGAGTTTCCTTTAGAACACTAGGATTTATTTGCTTACATCCTTCACTTGTACTTCAATATTTGAATTGTTTTGGTACTAGTCATTTTGTGTAGGGGCTAATGGTAAGTTGAATGTGTGGATATGCTTCCACACATACTTTCTTCCCTCATCTTTTTAATGCTTTCTCTTTTGTGTTTGTGCAAAGCATTTCAATGCTTTCTTTGTTCAACTTCTTTCATCCCCTTGAGTTCTCAACTTAACTTCAATCTTTGAAGTAAGTTAGAACTTGTTCTTCTTCTCTCTTCTTTTAGCTTAGGGTTCTCAAACCACACTAAACCATTAGGAACATCCAAGCATGATAATATTAGGGTGAGTCTTAGTCCCCTTTAGTCTGTACCTTTGTTTCTTTTGAGTCTCTCTTCTCTCATCTCAAAACAAATTTAAAACACCTAATAAAGGTTGAAACATCTTCATGTGTCATGAGCCTTATTCCATGGGGGGGCTTGCATACATTCCATCTTGGAATGTGTTGTAGGTTTTCTAGCATGATGTATAAGTCTTTAGCATTAAGTGATTTCACAAACAAACTCAAAAACACTTCTTCATTTAAAAACAACAAAAACATTTAATAAAGGGAATATGCTAGTGTACTTAAGCCTTTAACCTTGGAAGTAAGTTTGAGGATCTTCCTCATACTTAGTGTACCTCATCATCATTTCATTTTAAAATGATGTATGTGACGCACATTCCATTGAAAAAGACTTAGGTACACTTACCTATGCAAAACACTTCCAATAAAAAACTTCTAAAACACTTCAAACAAACAAAAAACGTCTTTCCTTCGGGAATTCTCTTCTCATCTCCCTCACTCTCAACGTACGAACGTGCTTCTCCTCGTTCTCTTGCAATACGGTAATGCACTCGATTCAGCGAGCCTGCAACACCTGAGCTAGAACATTATTCGTTCCCTAAAAAACAAAAAACGGTTTTCCC
Source organism: Lathyrus tuberosus (assembly GCA_022829125.1). Lineage (NCBI taxonomy): Eukaryota > Viridiplantae > Streptophyta > Magnoliopsida > Fabales > Fabaceae > Lathyrus > Lathyrus tuberosus. The sequence continues at coordinate 7,383,692 of JALAZF010000001.1, read as the reverse complement.
TTAGTCAGGGGAACTACGTCGCTCTGATTCTCATGTTCCCTATGAGATACGTAGGCAGTGGGGTAGGGCCCATTCGAGCACCTCTTTTATTTTCCCTACATTTGTTTCTCATTCTCTTTCCATTCCTTTTCCAACATCTTTTCTATCACCCTTTGAGCAGTACTTCAAGCGTGGATCCCGTCGAGTACGACGGACGTGAAGGGGTGTGGCAACCTTCCCTTCACGTAACCGACTCTCTTACCCGTTCTCTTTGGTTCGCGAGACCTTGTTCTTTCCTTTCTCCCGGGTTTGTGCAACATTACCCTTCCCTTTCTTTGGGATAAAGATGCCTGGCTGGCGACTCTCTTTCTTTCTTCCGCGCCACTTTCGAATTTTGTACCTAGATGAAAATCCCGGGAGCGACAACTGGCGACTCTGTTGGGGATAGTTGACCTCTTGCTGGTCCCTCCCCGATGCGAGTCTCTCCTAGCACTTGTTTGTTTTGCTTATTGGGTGTTTGATTTTTGTTTGCTTTAGTTTAGCTTTACTGCTTTTATTTACAGCTTTATCGCTTTACTTTACTGCCTTTATTGCATTTTATTTATATCATGCATCATATATTCTGGACTGTCTAGTTTCCTTTGGCGGGATGGGATTGTTACTGTGATATGAGCCCATTACCCAGGCTCGAGTGTACTTTAGGACTTAGAGTGGACAGTCACAGGGCTCTCATGGTATTTAGCCGTGGGGGTAGTTGTGAGTTCCACAGCCAGAGTGCGACTTTCTTAGGATTATCTTGCTTTGAGGGTCTTCCGAATTCAGGGTATGACTTTGAGAGTTATGTGCATCTGGTGACCGATCATTGAGGACCTTAGTGGAAACATCCCTCTTTAGTGGTGACAGTGGCAGCCCACATTCTGTGGCAAACCCATTCGCACCCGAGGGCCCACTCTGGAACTTGTATAGGATGGCCTTTATTTTGTGGTAAATCAGATGACGATCTCTTTGTTTGGCGATAGCATTGTATCCTACGGGCTGAATGTGCTATTGCTTCTCATTTCGGGATCCGAGTCTGAGGATCCTACCTTTTAGGACACACCTGCGAGATTGGGGGATGTTTACAGGTTTGCAGGTAACCTTGACCTTCTACCTACCCTTTTGTGTGGTTCTCATATGATCAGTGATTTGGGTACTTTGTTCTGGTATTCTAGATCTGGTTCTTTACTGGTGCTTGGGTCTGATATTCTTGATATGATGCTGCACAGACACTTGGCTCCCTCACAGTTATTGCACCGACACTGCAGATTCTGGCTCTGATCACATGCCTAGCTGCATCTCATCGCATACATCATTGACATTTTATGTTTTTTTTCCCAGGTCTCAGTATTGTTTCCGATTCTGGTGGGTATTTTCTCTACGTCAGATGGAAGGTCCTCCAAGAAAGAATAATGTGCATTACTGGTTTCCGAAGCCTAAAGTGGGACAGATCAAAGAATTGGCAGATTTGATGGACACTAACCAACTGGATAAATTCAGAAAGAGGTTTGGGGATATCTTGGGTTATGTGAGCCTTCTTACTCCAGATCAACATGATACCCTGCACACTCTCTTGCAGATTTATGATCCTCAGCTCCGTTGCTTCACATTCAATGATTATCTGCTGGTACCTACTTTGGAAGAGTTCTCTGATATTTTGAATATTTCTGTCAAGGATACTCCTCCCCACTACAGTTCAAAGAATGTTATTCCTGACAATGTCATCGCAGAGGCTACTCATTTAAGGGTATCTGTAGTTAAAGATAATGTTAAGGAAAAGGAGGGCTGTAAAGGGTTCCATCTAGACTTTCTGATTGAAGAAGCAAAGAAGAGTTTTGCTGATGGTGATTTGGTTACCTCTAATGCAATCTTAGCTCTTTGTGTGTACGGATTTTGTCTGTTTTCGAATATAGTTGGATTTATTGATATGGATGCAATCAGTATCTTTGTCAAGAAAAATCCAATCCCAACTTTGTTGGACGATGTATACCATTCCGTGCATTACAAGAATGAGAAAAAACGAGGAAGATTGGTAGTATGTTGTGCTCCCTTATTCCATGCTTGGTTTTACAGACATTTGCCAAAGACAGGAGCTTTTGTGGATCTCCGAGGAACTGTTAAGTGCTCCAAGAGGCTGATGGGTTTGACGGCTGAAGATATAGTCTGGTGGCATCGGAAAGATATGATGGGTATACCTATTCTTATTAGTTGTGGAGCTTTTCCAAATGTACCTCTGGTAGGAAGGAGGGGAGGAATCAACTACAGTCTTATTCTCTCGCTGAAGCAATTTGGGTACGCATTAAAAGAACCTCCTTTGGAAAAAGAGGTGGTGAAATCTTTGTTTTATCTTGCCAAAGATGACGAACAGGTGTCATTTTCTATTGCTGAAGCCTGGAACACTCGGGTTAAGAAAGGTAAGGTGGAGTTTGGGAGACCTGGTCCTACGACTTATCCTTCTCATACTGAGTGGCTAAAGCGCCGGGTAGCCATCACACTATTGCCATTCTCTGTCGAGCCTCCGTTATATCCCAAGGTAGTGGAGTCAAAGACCTTAGTGCCAATTGAAGAATTCCGAAAGCTGGAAGTTTTAGTTCATGAACTCAGGGTTGAGAATGCGGATGTCACCAGCCTGTATCAGGAAGCTCCATCTGTTAACAGAGGGTTGGAGGAAAGAGTCCACATTGCTGAGAAGATGGCTGAAAGCAGGAAAAAAGAACTCGAAGGGAGGCTGATTTATTTCCAAAGACGGGGCTTAATTGATAAGAATAACGCCAGAGAGCGCAAGAATCTCAAGAAGTCTTTGAAGGAAGCTAATGAGGTTATTACCTTATGGCAACAAAAATGGGCCGATGAACAGAATCACCAAGCCAAGGTAAAGGAAGAGTTTAAAGCTAAGGTTGAAGAATTGGAACCTAAGGCCAGGACCTCAGATGAAGAATTGAAAGCTGCACATGCTCAGCATCGGAGTTACCGGGATAGTTTGAAAGAAATTCAGAAGCTATTACAGGAAGCTCAGGCGGAAATAGATGATCTAAAGATCCGAGCAGAAGTAAAGAAGTCTAGGACAGAGCCAGGCTATGGTAGTACTAATGGGGAAGAATTGTGTCAGAACGTCAACACCTTGTACCAATCCTTCAGTTTGAGAGAACGCTTGATCAGAGGCCTGATTGAGGCGCCAGAAGATCCCGAGAATGATGTGCTATTTGAGGAGGTCAAGAGGCTCAGTCTAGGGTTGCAGGATGTGGTGTTTCATCCATTTTAGCTTTTATTATGTTGATGTTATCCGATTACCTACAGAATTGTTGTAGGAACCGTTGCTTTAATTTCTGAATTTGGGTTGTATGTTTTCAAATACTTGTCCAGACTCAGTTCCTTTGGGCATTCTTCCAGTTATGATATACTCAGTATTTTCTCCAGTGGCTTTCCTGATATTACATCACTGTTCACTAACACCTGGTTACAACATCACTTCACGGGGTTCTACACATATCTGTGCACTTGTCTGAATGAGTAATTTTTTATCAACTATTGTCGTGTGTTATCTGAATGTTGCGGACCTCTGAAATACCGGAATCGGGGCACGAAAAGGCTTGGGAATAAAAAAACATAACATTGCAATGCATGCATTTCATTTTTTCATTTTGTTTGCTTAACAGGTACCCGAATCTGAGGGTATGGACTATCATTCTGACTGGGTATTCTCTACAGAAACGGCCAACAATGACTTCTTCCAACTACTCGATTCACCACAATCAAGGTTCAGGTATGGAACAACTCTGAGCGGAGGTGACTGAGATGAAGGCCCAACTGGGGCATTTTATGGTGGATATTCAGGCGTTGTCCCGAGGTCAGGAACTGCTGAGAGAAGAGGTCAACCGGATAAAGACTCAGATGGGCTGGGTTATGGAAATTCTAAATAAAGTGTTAAGAAAGGAAAACAATCAGGTGTCCGCTTCCGCAGCAGAGGTTCTCACTCCTCCTATCTCTTTGGGGTCTCCTCTAGACCATGGATTGCCTCGTGAATCCTCTCCACCGTCAGAGCTTTTTCATCACCAACTGTTTCTTGAGGGTCTTAAGCCAGAGAAGACTGAGAAGAAGTTTGATTCGATCTCGATGCCATACGCTCAGTTGCTTCAGCACCTGCTCAAGTTTCAGCTAATTGTATTGATCGCTGCGGGACTTCCACACACCAAGTTTCGTATGGGTTCCAACGTCCATGATAGGCGTGAATTCCATTCAGGGGCACCTGGTCATGATGTTGAAAATTGTAAGATGCTCAAGTATAAGGTCCAAGGGCTCATTGATTCAGGGGCAATCGAGTTCATGCCCATCAACACTGTCAAGCGAAGAGATGTTCCTCCAACTGCTGCTAAAGAGGTGGATATTCCTCCCTCCTCTCAGGGACCTTCCTCAATCCATAAACCTAGGGTTCCGAAATTACCGCATCAGCAAATCACAGCTGGGACCCTCCCGGTTGCATCCTTTCATCATCAACAGAAGCAAGAAAGGGTTTTTGATCCTCTACCGATGTGTCATACCGAATTACTTCAGCAACTGGTTCAGTTAAGATTGATTGAGCTCCGGAAGTTGACTCCTCCTACAAAGCTTTCAAAAGGATGGGATGCCAAGGCTTATTGTAATTTTCACTCAGGGGCACCAGGCCATGATATTGAGGGGTGTAGAGCATTCCAGCACCAAGTACAAGACTTAATTGACTCCAAAGCAATCGAGTTTGGACCAGCTGGCTTGAAGGTATCAGGCGATCTTACGCCAGTAGCTGCAAAGGAACTGAGTATTCCTTCCCCTTCTCTAGGGTCTACCTCAGGTCACGGGTGTATTCCTCACCTTCAGGTTTCAAAGTCATCACGTCAGCAACCTTTGTTTGATCCTCGGCCAAATGTGGAAAGAAAATTACAGGGGTAGACTAGGCACCATAATCAACATTGGCAGCAAAACCGTCAGCAACAGAGGCAACGAGGGCTTAGGAGGTCAGAGAGAGTGTCTGCTCCAGTCCCTATTTCTCAAAGCTGGCTTCTTGCTCGCCTTCTCCAAGGCTCTTTGATTCAGCTGGCCAAGGTAGTGCCAGTGCCGTTTCCTTTTCCTCCGGATTATGACATGAATGCCAGGTGCGAGTTTCACTCGGGAACGTTTGGACATACAATTGACAATTGCAGAATGTTCAAACATGAGGTGCAGAACTTGATTGACTCAAAGATTATCACACCAGACGGGTGGCCCATAAATTGAACTTTCTTCATCAGATTGAGCACCCAGTTTGCAAAGACATCTTCAGAATCAATAAGTCCAGACGGAGTCAAGCCTCCTCAACAAGGACAATCATTTAGCTTCTTTACTGCATTTTCATGTGTAGCTTTTTATGTTTGTCAAAACATTTGTATGCATGCATGAAATCTGTTTTTCTTTTTATGTTAATCCTAATAAAGCGCGCATGTTTTTCCTGAAGTAATCCATTCGTATTCACTCATAAGTTTGTATATGTGCATTGCAATACCAACTGTCGTGCTTAAACTCTTGAAGGAGGATGATGAGTTGAAAACGCAAAAATCTCTAATTGTGTGCTTTTGGATAAAACCCTGTTGACGATGTGTAAAGGCATTGTTTCAAATCCCAAACACTGAAGATATAAGGAGATAGACCCTCGCCCAAATAGGAGCCCTAAAGTAGGAGTTTCTTTTAGTAAAAAAAAATCCTAACATTTAACCCCGGGGCAGGGTAGGCGTCAGTTAGTTTGACCAAGCGTTCAAACCTCAAAAGGAGTGTGCATCTGAGGATCCATTACTTTTCACTCTACCGCATCAAGAGGTCCAAAGAGCGGAAACCACAATGGTTATCCCTCATCAACTGAGAAGTGAAACAGTCACAATCCTTCCAAAGAAATCAAGACAGCCGGTGTCACACGACGTGTTCAAGAAAAAAAAAGAGAATAAAAAAAAAGAAATGAAAAAGCCCGCTAAGTTGAAACTTGAAAACAAGCAACTTAGGCAAAAGTTAGGGCATCCCGCTGGACTCCGAAATCAAAGATTCAAAAGAATCTGTCCAGGCAAAAGTTAGGGATAAACAAAAGAATGTGAAAGCGAAATGTGAACAGGATTACCCAAGAAAGATCCTCAAGCGAAAGAACAAAGTCGTGTGACACAGAAACAGAGACGAAAAGGGATGACTGATACTCCAATAAACTGATTGGTGCTTAAACTATTAAAAGTCAATGGTTCCTCAACCATCACAAAGGTTTCTTTTGAGAGGTGAATGCTAGTGCCGAACTAACTGAACGTAGGACTGGAGGACATCACGAAGAGTGGGTGGGCACTAATAAATTTTGAGCTTTATATCCCTTGTTTCAATAACCGTGAACCAGGCCCCGTTACAAAACCGGAAGTCCTCAATTGAAACAGGGTTATTTCGAAATCATACTACCAAGAGATAGCGTTCCTGACTCCTATGAGTTGTGCTAAAAGATCTTTGTTGGTATTGCATGTGCATTGCATTCTTTCATTCAAAAATTAATGTCGTATCCTAAACCGTGATCCGCTCACAAAGGGTTTGCGACATCTTTTCAGTAAAACTTCAAGATTAACATGTGTGTTGCATTAGAATTTTCATTCTCAAACTAAAACATTTTCTGCTTGCATACACTTGTTTGACATCAAAAGAAGTTTACATATGGAAATTCAGTCCAGAAGCTTAATCTTGCCGAGTTGAGAATCCTGAAACTCCCGAAGGACAGCCACATCCAGTGGTACTTCCTCAGGAAACTTTGTTGAGCGGGAGCTTTCCCAACAAGTTGTGTTAAGACGAAGCCGATCTGGGCCAATCATGTCGAATCATCTCTTTAAGATCTAGGCAATCTAAGCTAATCACGTCGAGAAATCTCTTCAGAGTTCACTTAAACTGGGGCAATCACTTCGAGATTCAAATCTCTCCAAAGGCAGGTATTCTGGGTCTTTCTTCGGAGATCAGTAGTCAGGGGAAAAACCACTTCAAGGTTCATACTGGGGCAGGTCATCCCAAGAGCATGAGAAGTTAGTCCATCCAAATGACTGATCAGCCTATCCAGGGTTCAGAGTATTGGAGCAGAATATCTCATGGTGATATGAGATTGTTCATGAATCTTCTCGAGGCGAATTCCTCTGTAGACCATACAGTCTGAGGCAGTTACTTCATGATCCAACGAATCTCTCCAAGAGTTTGAAGACATTGAGGCGTTTTGGATGTCAAGCCTTCTGTAAAATCCTCTTGAGACAACTTCTTTTGGTGGATCATGTTGGTCTGGGGCAAGTGAAAAAAGGAAAAAACTGTTGTTCACGCATATGCAGTCAGTCAGCCAAAAGGCTTGAAACAAAGGGGCATTCCAACCCAAGGCATTTGTGGTCCCCTGTTTTCGGCAGGCTTCATTAATCATGTTCCCAGCAAGAGATGCATCAAAATCTTTCTCCCTAACAAGTGGTGGTTCAGAGTTGGATTTTCTCAGTTGCAGAAATCATATCCGGCACGGGGCATACGTGCATATCCTTTTTCTTGCAGGTAACAGGTACAAGTGATTTTAGAGGTGAGAGCTATTTTCTTCCAGACAAGTGATCACTTATCCCTAGGCATGATACAGGGGCGATTATATTCAGGAAGGGGCTTCTGTGTCACCCCTTTGTCACAACTTTTACTGATTGAGTACATCATTCGGCCGACGGTCGCTCACGACGATTCGATATTGACAAATCAATGTCAACTGTGTAGTGTTGCATCTTATTAAGTCGATTCTCCCATTCGAAACTTCCAATAGTTACAAGTTTTTCTGTGTCGATAACAGTTGCAAATTCTTCAGTAGAGTTGCTTCACAGACTTTGTAGTTAATGTGCAAGACTCAGTGAGTGTCCAGGAGTTCGAGGATGTCAAATCTTCTGTAAAATCCTCTTGGGACGATTTCTTCAAATAAGCCTTGTAGCAAGGGGAAAAATCAAGTTTGTAACCCTCCCAAGCATGGGGCATCGTGAAATCCCTCCGGCAAGAGGTGTTCCAGATCTACTGTCTCCAGTAGAGTGACCTCTTAGTTAATACGTCTAGCTCAAGTCTCAGTATTTGTCTAAGAGTTTAAAGATGCTTGGTCTTCTGTAAAATCCTCTTAAGGGGCATCTCCAGCACGAGACACTTTGAAGCGATTTTCCCCAGCAGAGTTTGTTGTAAACTCATTATCCCCAGTGGAGTCGTCAAGCGGAAAGTTCGCCTAACATGGGACATTGTGGCTCTTATTCTAAGCTCGACAGCTTTGTTCCTCAACGGATTACCGTGTATTTTCTTTGTGTTTTCCCAGCAGATCTCTAGGGATTCTTTCCTAGCATTGTCGCAACAGAATGTCCTCTAACTAGGATTTGCGTATCCCCGACGGAGTAGTTTCGGTCCCCAGCAAGATCGTGTCCCCGGTGGTTTGTTCTCAGTAAGAAGAGACTATAAATTCTTTGCTTAGCAACTAGGGCTAAATACGGTTGTATTCCCCACAGAGTTCAGCATTGAATCTTGTCAAAAATGCTCCCCAGCTGAGTTGTTTTTCTCCCCGTAGAGGTTTAGCAGATCAACAGAATCTCTTCCTCAGTAGAGTGTTAGTACATTCTTTCCCCAGCCAAGTCGGCAAGTTATCATTCCTCCAGCGGAGTTGCTATGATCAGAATTCATCCCCAAGTAAATGAAATGATTCTTGGCAGAGTCATCACTCCCTTATATCTCAAAGTCCAATTTATTTTTTTCAAGCGTGACAATTCGAAGTAGACGGATTGTTCATTCATTCTCCAGCAGAGATATCATCCTTTCAGGAGTCTCTGAGGTTAAATCATTGATCTTGGTTCCTCAGCGGAGTCGGCATTTGTCCAGTTTTATTCGAAAGACAAATCAAAGTCCAATCGCAGATTGGCAAAAGTCCATCTTAGGGTGGCAAACAAAGCAAAAGTCCAACCGCAGATTGGCAAAAGTCCATCTTAGGGTGGCAAAGCAGTAAAGTCTACCCGTAGTGTGGCAAGCCAGTAGTCGTCTGACGTCATGCAAAAGACGTTCTTAAAGTCCATCCGCAGTGTGGCAAGCCAGTAGTCGTTTGGCGTCGTACAAAAGACGTTTTCCAAGTCCATCCGCAGTATGGCAAGCCAGTAGTCATCTGGCGTCGTTCAAAAGACATTTTCCAAGTCCACCCGCAGCGTGGCAAGCCAGTACACATCTGGCGTCGTACAAAAGACATTTTCCAAGTCCATCCGCAGTATGGCAAGCCAGTAGTCGTCTGGCGTCGTTCAAAAGATGTTTTCCAAGTCCATCCGCAGTATGGCAAGCCAGTAGTCGTCTGGCGTCGTTCAAAGGACATCTCTCCGGTGTTATGGTTATCATCAGAGTTTTATCCAAGCAGAGTTCATTTGGATGGGTTTATATCCCTTTTCTTCTTCTCCATAGAGTGCAAATTTTCTGGTTATTTTCGGTATTCAATCCCTCCATACCTTGAAAGTCTGAAAGCAACCGCTATCATCCATTCAGGTATACAGTGATTGAATAGGGGCAACTGTAATACCCCAAAATTTTCCCTCTCTTCTTTCATATCATTTAGCATATACTCTCATTGCATTGCATTACATTCAAATCATAGAAAAATTAAACATTCATCTTTGATTCAGCATAGGGCATGTGATCAGTTGATTTCAGAGTGTTGATTATCCAAAGCAAGAGAGCTAGAGCCAAGGGTCTCCCAACAAGCCTCAAGGATCTCTTATATCAGATGACATCCCATTTGATCCCACAAGTCATTGGAAGATGGGAATTCATCAAGAAGTTAGACAGTTCACCATCTCCTAACAAAGGCAGTCAAAATTAGGGTTTTGGATTCAAGCAGTCTCTTGATGTAATTTTGGTTCAAACTTAATCTCAATGTTTTCTACATGATGTCAAGTATCTAAGGATGGAAGATTGCCCATTGGCTCATTTCAGAAGAGGTTCAATTGATCAGTTGCTTAAGAATTAAGAAATTTGGGGAAAAGTCTAATGTGCAAAGGAAAAAGTCAACTCCTGACTTTTTAAGGTTAAATTCATGAAATTCAAGTCACATATGTTCATTGGACAAGATTTGATCAAGAAATGATGGAGGAATCATCAAAAATCAAGAATTGTACAAAGTTTCCATTTTTAGAAACTTAGGGTTTCCAAAAATGGCAAGTTTGGACCATTTTGCACTCCACTTCAAAGCATTCTTTCTCCATAATAAAAGCTTCAAACTTCAGGCCCAAGTTGAGCCAATTAAAGATCACATCTTAAGCTTCAAATCCATACCAAGAACTCTTCCATTGGATCAAAATTGAGGGAGTTATGATTAATCAAAGTTTGGTAAAATCAAGGCAAATTTCAAGTCATGGCAAGGCAAGTTCAGGCCTCCAGGCCATAATTTCATCAAACACTTGGTGTGCTAAATGTCAAGATAGTTTTCTCCATCAAGAAGGCTTCAAATGAAAAATTGTTAAACATCAAAGTTGCTCATCTCCATGTCCTCTTTAACTTTGATGTTGGGTATTTTCTCATTTGAACAAGTTATGGAGATCATATGAGGGCTCAAACATGGTGGTCTCACTCTGAAATTCCCATAGGCCATGTTGCCACGCATGTCACAACTTGCCTCGCCCATGATGCAGTTTTGGATCCTTGTGTTTTTAAGTCATTTTCCATCACTTTCTAAGCTTCCATTCACGTTGATTTCAACACCAATGTTGTTCCATTTCATCTCACCTTTCCATAGACCTCAAAATCATCTTATTTCATGCATTATAATCTGAGAATTTCCCCTCTAAACATCATGCTTTTCATTGATATGTGGATTGAACTTGGTGGAAGTTTTATGCATTGTCTTGGTTCAGGTTCAAAACAAACACACATGTACCAATATTTACTTCATTAAGCCATACATAACTCTTACACTCATGCGCATACATAGCAGCATACACCAAAGAAGAAAAAGACCAAACTTGTTTCACAAGTCTTGCAGCTTCATGACATATACATCATCCATCCTTATCAACTCACCATAAGTTACCATGTTCAGCATCACACAATAACAACACTCACAAACTTCTCTTCCCTCTCAAATTCAAATTAAATCAGCCACTAACTAACCTCCTTAACTCAACTTCTAACTGTAAACTACAGTAGTTAGAACTTAAACACTGAAATTCTCTCTCGCTCGAAGCTCCTCTCACACCAACACTCTCTGCAATCATCTTCGGCATTCTCCATTGATCTTCCATGGAGGTTTTGAGTGCACAAAAATGAAGGTGTTGTAGTTGTGTGGCTTCTCAAGCTTCTTCTTCATTTTCAGTTAAAGCTTCTAAACAATTCAGAGTTATATTTGCCTTTATTTGGCCAGTCCTTACTCTCAAAGAATCATCAAAGCTTCCTCTGGATTTCTTGTGGTGAAAGCATCCTCAAAGCAACAGGTTTCATTCTCAAACTTTCTTGCAATTTTAAGTTTATTTTAAGCTTATTTTGCTGGTTTTGAAGCTTACTAGAAGCTATTGGTTATCTGGCTTGTTGATAGCCTCTTTAGGAGCTTAGATCTGAAGTTTAGGGCAAGCTTTCTCTCTTCGATTCTCTCTGTATGTGCATTGTATGTGATTTTGGAGCCTAGATTTGGAATCTACGTAGCATAAGGTTTAGATTAGTATAAGATTTGTTCATTTCTGGTTGTCTGCAACTTTGACCACGGTGGAGGTTGGCCGGAGAAGATGACCGGAGTCTTCTCCGGCCGGTGAGATTGATCTGATTTCATGAAACCCTAAGTTTTACCAGAACATAACACAACTGTTTGATAAGCCTTGATCCAACGCATGTCATTCTGCCAACGCATTAATGAGGCATTTGCCTCACGCGTGCCTCTCTTTCTCTCAGATTCTTGACTTTGACCATTGCATGTGTGCATGTGTATGTTTGCTATGATGCATGTGTTGTGTGATTCGTTAGATCTGCTTACTTTCATGATCATCTTATGCTGACTTCATCATGTGGTTATTATGGAGTCAAGGTTTGACTGAGTACTCACCATATCTCACATACACACACGCACCTTTGGACCTGGATCATTCATTGCTTTCTGCACCCCACCTCTTGAAGCCCAATCATTTTTAAACTGCCCTTTTACTAATGTGACACCCCTGCATTATTTCCTTTTGCATTTTATTTTTATTTTCATACATGTTTCATTTGCTTTTATTAAAAATACCAAATGCAATCTAAAAATTATATAAAAATTTACCAATCATCAAGACACATTTAAATAATTGTTCATATTTTTTTATTCTGATTTTAATTGATTTTGTTCATATTTTCTTATTTTCCTTTTAATTTCTTTTTAATTGGTCTTCATTACAATACATTCCTCTTCCCCATTTTATTGGACTTAGTTCCTAATTGAATTTTTTCCTAATAATTGGACCACACTTGTGTTACACTTTAGGGATCCTTTTTGATTTTTCATGGTATTTTAAGATCATTTTATAATGTGCATCCATAAGAATCTTTGAGCACTAGCATTGTGTGACTTTGTTGGACTTGTGAGTGACTTTTAAGTGTGGTTTCCATGGAATTTTGGCATGAACTTTTGGGTATTGATTTCACACTGGTTGGATATCATATAGTTTGATTTGTGTAATTTTCTCTCATCTTTTACTTTGCTTTATGAATTGATTGATTACATGTGCATTTATGTGCTTCATTGTGTGCATATGCTAGGGTTTTGTGTCATATTGCCTATGGTCTCTTAAGGTGATTGATGTCTTCTTTTGACACATGTTTACTTGAATATTATAGGTCATGTATGTAAAATTATAGGTCTTCCATATTTCATTTTGACATGTTTTACAATTGATGTTCATCTTGCATTCATACTTAATTGTGCATATATCACTTGTTCTTCTTCAACATAGTTTGTGTGTATCTCATATTGGTATGCCATTCACATTCATTCTTATATGTCCCTTTAATGTATATAAACCATTTCATATATTTTTATTGACTCATAAATGTCATATCATATGCATTACAATTACATGAACATTTGAAGCATGTTTCATTTTGTATGAACTTCAACTTGTGTTCTCTTCTTCTTAATCTCTAATGTGACTTGTGTATGAACCAAACTTGTTCATTTGTGCATTCTAATGTCATATTATAACATATATGCTACTGATCCATGTTCCTTTGCATTCATAATTGCATTTCCCTCTCCTTTGTGACTTGTTTTGTAAGTAAACAACATTGTGAATTCTTGTGTGACATTGTTTTACTTCTTCCCACTTCTTCTTCTTGAGTTTTATTCTCATATTATGGATGATAATTCATGGATACTTAATGACATTTATGAAGTGGTTTCCTACTGTTTGTGGTGTTTCATATTGCATCATTGCATGTTTTACATCTCTTAAATGTTCATGATGCATCTTTAGTGCATATCATTGCATTCCTTTGATGTTTGGTAGATTGTTTAGGCCTAGATTGATATTGTAAGCATTTGTAACCATTGGTGGATGTAAATAGGCTTTGCTACTGCCCTAGGCCAGTACCACCCTTTAGTGATCTATTCTTTTTTAGGTTTAGCCCTTGAGAAGCTTCCTAGAGTTTCCTTTCGAACACTAGGATTTATTTGCTTACATCCTTCACTAGTACTTCAATATTTGAATTGTTTTGGTACTAACCATTTTGTGTAGGGGCTAATGGTAATTTGAGTGTGTGGATATGCTTCCACACATACTTTCTTCCCTCATCTTTTTAATGCTTTCTCTTTTGTGTTTGTGTAAAGCATTTCAATGCTTTCTTTGTTCAACTTCTTTCATCCCCTTGAGTTCTCAACTTAACTTCAATCTTTGAAGTAAGTTAGAACTTGTTCTTCTTATCTCTTCTTTTAGCTTAGGGTTCTCAAACCACACTAAACCATTAGGAACATCCAAGCATGATAATATTAGGGTGAGTCTTAGTGCCCTTTAGTTTGTACCTTTGTTTCTTTTGAGTCTCTCTTCTCTTATCTCAAAACAAATTTAAAACACCTAATAAAGGTTGAAACATCTTCATGTATCATGAGCCTTATTCCATGGGGGGCTTGCATACATTCCATCTTGGAATGTGTTGTAGGTTTTCTAGCATCATGTACAAGTCTTTAGCATGAAGTGATTTCACAAACAAACTCAAAAACACTTCTTTATTTAAAAACAACAAAAACATTTAATAAAGGGAATATGCTAGTGTACTTAAGCCTTTAACCTTGGAAGTAAGTTTGAGGATCTTCCTCATACTTAGTGTACCTCATCATCATTTCATTTTGGAATGATGTATGTGATGCACATTCAATTGAAAAGGACTTAGGTACACTTACCTATGCAAAACACTTCCAATAAAAAACTTCTAAAACACTTCAAACAAACAAAAAACGTCTTTCCTTCGGGAATTCTCTTCTCATCTCCCTCACTCTCAACGTACGAACGTACTTCTCCTCTTTCTCTTGCAATACGGTAACGCACTCGATTCAGCGAGCCTGCAACACCTGAGCTAGAACATTAGTCGTTCCCTAAAAAACAAAAAACGGTTTTCCCTTAGTCAGGGGAACTACGTCGCTCTGATTCTCGTGTTCCCGAAGAGATACGTAGGCAGTGGGGTAGGGCCCATTCGAGCACCTCTTTTATTTTCCCTACATTTGTTTCTCGTTCTCTTTCTATTCCATTTCCAACATCTTTTCTATCACCCTTTGAACAGTACTTCAAGCGTGGATCCCGTCGAGTACGACGGACGTGAAGGGGTGCGATAACCTCCCCTTCACGTAACCGACTCCCTTACCTGTTCTCTTTAGTTTGCGAGACCTTGTTCTTTCCTTTCTCCCGGGTTTGTGCAGTATTACCCTTCCCTTTCTTTGGGATAAAGATGCCTGGATGGCGACTCCCTTTCTTTCTTCCGCGCCACTTTCGCGTTTGTACCTGGATGAAAATCCTGGGAGTGACAACAAGGCACTACCATAATGTATCTCTGTGCGTTATCTTTCCAACGCTTCAAACCGCGCCTTAATCGAGTCACGAAACTGAAGTTATGAAGAAAATAGTAAGTGAACTAATTTATTATACCTAGGAACTAATCTATTGTTCCCGACTCTCTGTTTCACTAATTTTTCACGTTTCAAAGGGAACAATCAATTACACTGGGTAACCAATTGATTGTTCCCTACATTCTGGATAAAAACCCAATTTTAAAAGGAACCAATCGTGTACATGCTTGAATCATTCAATTGGTCCAAGCTTTCTGTCCCAAAAATTGTAATTGTAATAAGTGAACCAATCGATTTTTCCAGGGGAACCAATTGATTGTTCTAGGGGAACCAATCGATTATTGTCTGAATTTTTTATAGAAATTCCACGATTAACTTGTCTTCTTCATCCTCTATCCATTCTAAACCCTATTCAATCATGTTCTAACATGTCTAAGCATCTCATAACATGAAACCAACAACATACATCAATTACATGCTATTAAACACATCACACTACACAGATTAATCATGTATTCCATCAATTAATCACAAAAATTCAGAATTACATTCATGTTATAAAACCCTCAATTTTAAATCAAACACCATGCTTATGAACATTTTAACACAATCAATAATCACCACATTCACAGAGCACGAATTTCAATCAATTCATTGCATAACACAACATCACATTCATGAAATTCATCAAACAACCAATCAAAAGAAAAAAAAAAGAAGAAAATCCTATTGTACATTAAGGGAAATCTCTCAACCGTTTCATGATCAAGGTACCCTTAGATGAATAATATTTCCCCTTTACCTCGTAATTCCAACAAAAACAACCTTTTATAGTCTTCTCTCCAAAAAGCCCTAACTTTCCTCTTCCTCTCTATTCTCTTCTTTTTCACGTACTGTTTTCTCTAATTTTTTGAATATATAATATTCGAATTAACTTCTCATAATTTAGTTTTTGGTCAAACTAAAACTCTACTTCTCTCTGTTAGAACAAGATTTGTTCTTGATATTTTCTCTTTAGTTTTGATGATAACAAAAGTATTAAAAGTACACTGGTTTATTTGATGTGTCTTTTATTTATGCAGGTTCTTGTCTTGTACATAAATAATCAAAATCTATTTACTTAAGATACAATTGGAGTTGCTTCATTGCTAACTTCTGGTGGCAGAGTCTGAAGAACAATTTCTAGTGTGATTTGACGAAGACTCTGAACTGAAGGCCTCAACATTCAGACGAGTTTCTACACTTAGTAATTGTATATCAACATCTGGTACCATTCAGAGTTGGTGATAAAGTTGTGGACTATCTGTACTACCGAAAGCATGTTGTATTGTTTTATCAGCCTGTCAACTAGAGTCTACAGTATTGCAAGGCTCAAGAAAAGCTGATACGTTCTATGGATGTCTACTCCCAACGGTTTTATTAGTACAAAACCTCTTTAATACTGAATGGTTAAACATGTTACAAAATGGATTCAGAAATCTATTGTGCATCCATCTTCAACGTCTCCTCTACTTTGGAGCAAAAGCAAAGACACTTGATCAAGTAACCTTCTCAACAACTAGTTTCTGGAAAGCCTATATATATGGCTGAAGATTCAAACTTGAATTTTTAACAAGGATTCTTCTGTTGAAGGAGTAACAAGATCAAGCAATTATCAACTATGTAATAGGCAGATTTTCTGTTTTAGGTTGTAATTATAAAAGCCTTAAGATTTCTTAACCCTGTAAATATTCAAGAAATCTTAAGTGCTCTAGGTCTTTGTTATGGTGATTTCCTGTACCTATGATGCGTGCATTATATACACCTTGTTCTATATTCTGTTGAGCCTTCAGTGGTTTAGATTAAGTCTACTGTTATGTGCTTGAGCAAACAAAAGTCTTTTTTAGCTAGTCTGATTTAGCAAAAGAAATTTCTTAGACACGTGCTCCTAGCAAAGGTAAGTCTCAGCCAGAAGACAGATGAGCAGAAGGCTCGGTCAGATGGTGTGAGCAAAGGAAGTCTTAGACATGAGCTCTAAGCAAAGGAAACTCTCAGCCAGAACACAGATGAGTAGGCGGCTCAGTCAGATGGTGTGAGGAAAGCTTCAGTCTTAGACATGTGCTCTAAGTAAGGGGAAGTCTCAACCAGATGAGCAAGTGGCTCAGTCAGATGGTGTGAGCAAAGGTTAAGTCTTAGACATGCGTTCTAAGCAAGGAAAGTCTCAGACAGTTGGTCTAAGCAGTTGTAAAAGTCTTATGCAGAAGCATAAGCGATTATAATCATGAAGTGGTTATAATGAAAAGCTCTTGCAAGACAAGGGGACTGGGTTACTTTCAGTTAGGAGAGGAACCAGTATAAATCTTTTGTGTCTTCTGTTGTATCCGCTGCCAAATGAGTTAACTCAGAATCTGAGCATTAGTTGTGATTCAGAGACTTTGATCAGAAGCTAAATAATAAGAAAATGTGAAACATAATTCAACCCCCCTTCTTGTGTACTTTTCACACCTTTAATTGGTATTAGAGCATGGTATGTGCTTAACACTTAACAGTTGTGTAAATATTAATCCAATACGAAAAGTATATTTCTTCTTCAACAATTAATCAAGTTCCACAGGAAAAATATCATACGGTTTTTCCTACCATATTTAAATGGGTGATTCCATTGAATTTAAATGATGGAAAAGCTAAACATATTTTTAACTCAATGGACTTGATAAAGGGTTGCTTAAGTTCTATAGAATATCCTTGAAAAAGGTATTACTGTAGAAGTTGATAGTGTTATAGATGATCTTTTTGAAAATCTTTTTCACCAACTCAGAAGATGCATATTGAATATCTTCAGAGGTAGTTATATTCTGGTAGATGCACTATCTCACTTTTAAGTATACCAACATCATTGATATATCTGATGCTTGGATTATCTTTCAAGTCTTGTGCTTGGGTTTGTGGATTCAGTTTTTAAAGCTTGAAGTAGTTACACTTCATCTAATCTTTTCAAGCAAATTCTGAGAGGACTGTTTCTTGACTTAAATCTAAAGTCACCATTTTTTTTATGTTTACATCCTTAATCTGTTGTGTTCTAAAGGTTTATCCTACAGTCTTTAAAGAAAAGAAATGAAGCTGGATGATGAAAAACTATTCAATAGATCATCTTCTCCTTTTTAGCTTAAGTTTTGTGGAATGACTAATGATGAGAAACTTAGGTTTCTTGTCAGAAGGATTTTCATATTGTCTGAATGGATTGTGATATCTGTTGATAGAAGAGTACCTTAAAGAGCTTCTGAAATATTTGTATTTCAACTGATTTCCCAAATCTGAAAGCAAGAAGTAATTTCTACCAGAACCTAATATCAGATGCCCAAATCTGAAGCTGATATTAGTACAGGATGCAGATGAAGAGAAACATTCGTGTTTTGAAATAATCAAATATTGAAAAGCAAGAGATATTGTTAAAGTTATCTTGTTTCAAAATATTTGATTATATGGAGTTAGTTCTTTAAGGTGATATCTTAAGAAACTCCATTGCTTCTTGGTTGAGGACCATTATGGAAGTTGTTTTAAAAGACATTTCTATGAGAAGTCTTCAACTTCTCTTTGAGTTCTATTAGTTGTACTAAGACAATACTCTGATATGCTTTATGTCAATCTCTGATAACTAACACCATCTGGTTCTGAGCTTGTCAATGATTTCAAAGTCAAGAGTTTTAATCCAAAATAATGAGATTATTGACATTGCTTAGAACAAGATTTTGTTCCTAGCATATCTCATTCTAGACTCATACTCTGGAGTGACTTATGATCTACTGTTAAATTGAGATATAAGGCACAAAACAGTCTGTTTGTACTTACATGTATGGTCTTATAGAAATATGAGTATCATAATGTATCTGCTACATATTTCAAGGAAAGAAGCGGAGGCATCTTTCATACGTTTGTTTACAACATTGTTTGGAAGAAGAGCCAATGGCCCAGATTCAAGTACTGGTGGTACTGAATTTGGTGAGAGTAGTGGAATTAGTGGTTAGACAACCATTGAATCAGAATCCACTCAAAGCTGTGTTCAGACTCTATTGGTCAAGTCTGAATATTGAATCGAGTCTGACCAAACAAAAAAAAGTGGTATGTTTATTCTTTTCTGGCTTATCTTTTGATTCAATGAAACATTTGTTTAGATTTAAATACAAAGTTTCTGTTAGATCTCTAGAGAAGTTCTTTTTAAAAAGAGAGCTTCATAAGTCTTTAAGAGGAAACTTTGTTGTATTTGTCTATACTGAATGTCTTATCAAGCCAGATAATGATCACATTTATGAAAAGGTGGCTCAGTCATATGGTGTGAGCAAAGGAAGTCTTAGACATGAGCTCTAAGTAAAGGAAAGTCTCATCCAGAAGACAAATGAGCAGGCAGATCAGTCAGATGGCGTGAGTAAAGGTTAAGTCTTAGACATGTGCTCTAAACAAGGGGATGTCTCAACCAGATGAACAATTGGCTTAGTCAGATGGTGTGAGCAAATGTTAAGTCTTAGACATACACTCTAAGCAAGGAAAGTCTCAAACAGTTGGTCTAAGCAGTTGTAAAAGTCTTATACATAAGTATAAGCGATTGTAATCATGAAGTGATTATAATGAAAAGCTCTTGCGAGGCAAGGGGACTGGACTACTCTCAATTAGGGGAGGAACCAATATAAATCTTTTGTGTCTTTTGTTGTTATTTTATTTACTTCTGTTGTATCCACTGCTATGAATTAGCTCAGAATCTGAACATCAGTTTTGATTCAGAGACTCTGATCAGAAGTTAAATAATAAGAAAACGCGAAACACAATTCAACCCCCCCTTCTTGTGTACTTTTCACACCTTCATTCTCTACTCACTAGTTACTTCCCTTAATTCACAAAATCTACCCAACTCTACATATTCTACCAAGTTTCTATTAATTAATTAATTAAATTCCACCAAAACATAATTAATTTATCACAAACCGCCACACATGCTAACACCGGCCAAACACGTCATAAATCACATAAAATAGTTATTTAAATAAATCACTCAATTAAATTAAATAAATAATAAAATAAAAGGCTAATTAAGTCGGCAAACATATATATTCAATTTCACTTGTGTAACTTCTGTCTCTTACACTTTTAACATCATGGGGGATTACTCTGAGTTTATGCAAGCCAGAAGGGGGATCAGACAGGGTGATCCAATTTCACCTTTGCTGTTTGTTATAGTCATGGAATACATGGATAGACTTATGAAGAAGATGCATCAGGATCCTGATTTCAATTTCCATTCCAAATGTGAGTCTTTAAAATTAACCAATCTTACTTTTGCAGATGATGTGCTCCTTTTCTGTAGGGGAGATCAAACTTCTTTAGAGATGATGCTTAAAGCTTTCAAGATGTTTTCTCAATCAACTGGTTTAGTGGTGAATAAGAATAGATGCAAGATCTATTTTTGTGGTATGGAGAGTACTAATACTGATGGGCTGAGAGGCTTAGCAGGTTTTCCTTCTAGTGTTCTTCTTTTCAAATATCTAGGGGTGCCAATTACTAGTAGGAAGCTTGCTATCCATCACTATATGCCACTGATTGATAGAATTGTTAATAGAATTCACCATTGGTCTTCTAAACTGTTAAGCTATGCAGGAAGGGTTCAATTGGTTGGATCTATTATTGTTGCTATTGTTAAGTATTGGATGTGTTGTCTGCTTATTCCAAAGTTTATCATTAGGAAAATCAATGCCATTTGCAGAAGTTTCATCTGGACTGGGAAAGAGATTATTAGCAAGAAGAGTCCTGTTTCCTGGAAGAAAATCTGTAGACCAGTTGTGCAAGGGGGTCTCCAAATCTTTGATCTGGAAATTTGGAATGAGGTTGTCGCTCCTGAGATTTTCATCCAAGTACAAACGCGAAAGTGGCACCGAAACAGAGTCGCCAGCAATGTGCATTTATCCCAAGAGAGGGAAAGGAAACACCACATAAACCTGAGGGAAAGGAAAGAGCATGGTCTCACGACCAAGAGAACTGGGTTCGGGAGTCGTTTACGTGAGAGGAAGGTATTAGTACCCCCTCACGTCCATCGTACCCGATGGGATCCACGCTTGCTTGTCTCGATCAAAGGGTGTCGTCGTCTGGAGCTCCGCTGCTACCGGAAAGGGAAAGGAACAGGAAAAAGGAAAAGGCAAAGAGAGAGAAAAAAACAAATGTAGGGAAAATAAAAGAAGTGCTCGAATGGGCCCTACCCCACTGCCTACGTATCTCATCGGGAACATGAGAATCATAGCGACGTAGCTCCCCTCACTAGGGATGGATTGTTTGTGTTTTTTAAGGAATGGCTGACGTTCTAGCTCAGGTGTTGCAGGCTCGCTGGTCCGAGTGCGTTACCATCTTGCAAGAGAACGAGTAGGAGCACGTTCGTACGCTGAGAGTGAATGAGATGAGAAGAGAATTCCCGAAGGAAAGACGTTATTGTTTGTTTGAAGTTTTTCAGAAAGAAGTGTTTTGATTGTTTTGTGTTTTGTAACGCACATTGTATTTAAGTCCCTCATGTAAGATCGAATGCCTCGCATAACGACCCGAGATAGGACGCACGCTAAACATTCCAAGAAAATGAGAGAAGATCCCTCACTATCTTATTCTTACATGAAAGGCCTAAATACAATGTTTTTTTTGCCTTTATTAAGTATTTTTTACTTTTGTTTGAAGATGAGAAGAGAGAAAACGCAAAGGAAACTCTAAAGGGAGACTAAGGGTCCTAATGTTATCATGCATGGATGTCCTATGGTTAGTGAGGTTTAGGAGAAAAGACTACCTAAAACCTAATGCTAATCCTACTCCAAGCTTAATCAAAAATTAAGTTGGACTAGGTAGCTCTAAAGGGAAAGAATCCAAGACTTGAACAAGTCTTGAGATTCATGGGATGAGAAAGAGTGAAAGAGAAGAAAAGAGAAAGAGAAGAAGAGAGAAGAGATGCAATAAGTGGCAGCAAGCACAACATATCATAAATGTCCAAATCAAATCAACAATCATGTTTCAAAGATCAATGCAAAATAACTCAAGTAAGCATGCAAAGATAAACATGGAAGGATGCAAGCATACTTGTATGAAATGCACAATGAAGCATACATGGACTTCATGACAAAGTGAAATGAGAAAGGCAAGACGAAAATGAAGACAAGTCAGAACCAATATCAAATTATCATCAACAATTCATGTGTGCAAAAGTGATTCAAAACATGAAGCATTAAGATCCAAAGAAGTTCACAAAATGAAAGGTAATGATATTCATCATACAATTCAAGCCAAATGCATTCAACTATGCTCAAGCAACATGAAAACCAAGTATAGAACTCAAGAGGCAGTAGCATATGCATCAATATCATATCAAAACCAAACTCAAGTCATACAAGTTCAAACATCAATCAACAACTTCAAAACATGCACCAAAGCAAACTACAAAAAGAGGACAAAGTTCCAACACTTAGGCATACTCAAACATGTTCCAAACATGATCCACAAATTGCAAAAGTTGGTCTCAAAGGACCTCAACCAGGGGTAGGAATTATATCAAAAACACATACAAAGAGCCAGCAAGAAACTCAAGCAAATGGACATGGTAAATCAACTTGTGCAAAGAAGTGTCAAGATGTGGTCATGCATAATTCACTTAAGCACAAAAAATCAAACATGCATCAAATGAAATTCAACAATTGTGAAATTTAAACTCAAATGATATAGATCAGAAGACAATCACATGTTAAAAGATCTCCCAAAAATTCACAAGTTAAACCATTCAAACAAATAAACAAGGATCAAGTGAGAAACATGTATCAATATGCAAAAGAGGGGAACCAAAATGTAATATTAAAAGGTTTTAAAAATAAAACAAAATTTTTTTTATTCAATTCAGAATGTTATCTAACAAATGAAAAAGGAATGGATTGAAAATGTTTTATAAATGATGAGAAATAAATTCTACAAGTTAAAGTGTGCAAGTGAAACAATTAAAAAAAGAAAATTAGGCAATTAATTAAATCAGATGCCAAAAATAAAATAAAATGAGAAAATAAAATATGGAAAATTTTTATAAAACTAAAAAAAAGCTTCATGAATTTTTTTATGATTTTTAGATGCATTAAAATGATTTTAAAAAATTAAAATGCAAAACAACAATTAAATGAAACAAAAAAGAAATAAAAAAACAAGTAGGGTGCAAACAGCAACAAAAATGCGTGGAAAATGGAAGATGGGCTGAAAAAGAGGGTGCAAATATCAAAGCTCAAAGCTAAAGTCCAAAGGCGCAGGTCAATGATCTCATAGAATTCAGTCAAATGTTCAGATTCAATCACAACCAAAGGATTAATCCTACGCATGCCAAAAGTCAAAGCAATCAACAATTACTCATGATTAACAGCTCAGATTCACATGCACACCATAGCTAAATGAACACGCACGCACACAATTAATCAGAAAATTAAAATTAAAAACAAAACACCACGTGACAAGCACACGCATTTTTAATGCGCTGTCACCATCTCACTCACACGATGCATCAGACGCTTGAGATTAAATCCACAATTCAAAAATTAAACCAAATCAAAGGCTGTCACATGATGAACACAATAACAACCATGGTCCAACACACATGCAAACATTAAAATAAAAACAAAAATAAAGAAACGTGGCATAACATGGAACGTTGTATCTAGCACATCAACGGCTCAACCTTCGTCTTCTTCCCTTAAACCCTTGGCCGGACTGAACCACCACCAGCCGCTGGAGCTAGGGCTCCGGTCACCCTCTCCGGTGAGCTGTAACCAAATCTTTTCCAGAAATTGCACATAGGTACATCACTTTGACCAGAAAAATACGAGGATCAAGAATATCACATCCATTTTATCAAACAACCAACAAACATTGAGAATCGAACGAAAACATATTTAGATCCAAAACTTTAAATCCACAATACACACATGTTGCACGTCTAAAATCAAAATAAAATAGATCATCATGCTTAGTGAAGTTCACAGATCATTATGCACACCTAAAATTTGAGTTATATGATGGTGAAAATTACACTAACCTGAACTTTGAAGAGCTTAAAATACACCAAGAAATCCCTCCAAAAACTGCAGATCTACTCCTTAGAGCCTCTGGATGCAAAATAAATGCAACTAGAGTTTGAAATCGTGCTAGATCTTAAGATTTAAGTTTGAATCCTCTTGAATGGAACTTGGTGAAATCCTCAGTATGAGCTCAAAATAGCAGTTGATTCTTGCTCTATTCTCTTCACTGATCAAGAATGTGAAGAGAAATCTCCAAGAAACTCCAAGGAAAGTGAGATTCAAAGAGAGAAAGTGTGAGAGCAAAAAACCAAAACTGTGCAAATGAGAGTCTCTGACCTAGCTGTGAGGGTATGAGTAAGCTTATATACTCTCCATTAGTTCACTGATTAGGATTAGCAAGTGATTAGAACCTTGGTTAATGAGATTTGGGTGAAATTGTAAAAATGCATTTTGTGCTTATGCCACTAATCCACACGTATGATTCACCTCCAATTTACTTATTAATCACCTCTGAATTGAATTTGGGCCTTGCACTTTCTTGGTTTGTAAGTTTTGAATCAATTTGCATTTTTGTACTTTGTGAAAATAATGAGAAATAAGTCATGGAATGAATTGATTCAAAGGCCAAAAATGCTCCTCTTGACTTGTATTTTTATGTTGTAATGTAACATGAACCAATAAAATCAACTACAAGTCCATTTGTGCCAAAATGCCAAAGGTGGAAAAATGGAACCAAATGAAAACCTCAAAATGCACCTTGCCATCTTTTGACCATAACTAGAGTTCCACAAATGATATGGAGATGTTCTAGTACTTTTTATAAATGGGAGAGAAATCTCTTAAACTTTCATGTTGGAGGAGAATTCATTTGGAGCTTCCTTGGTGATGAAAAGTCAAGTTGAATGTGGTGGAAAAATTGCCAAAAATGGAAAGTTTTCATTATAGGTCATTTTCCAAATTTAGTAACTTTTGCACAAACTCTTGATTCTTGATGAATGATGTGAAACTTGACATTTGAAGACCATATGAGGATGTGAGACCTTGAAAACCATGACTAGAAACTCAAAATTCCACAGTTGACTTTCTCCTTTTGAACTGTTGACTTTTGCTTATTTCACAAGTAACTGATCCATTGAACATCTTCCCCAAAAAACCAATGACCAAAATTCCATCCATGAACACTTAAGAACATAAGGAATACCATGAGATCAATTCTTGCCCAAGAAATCAGAAATAAACTGATTTTAGGTCAAACCCTAACTTTGGCACCCTCTGGTTAGGAGGAAATAGCACATCCTCCAAATCCAAATTCCTCTGAATATGATGTGTATCCTCTCAAACAATGATGAGATGTGTCCTTTAGAGATGATAAAAACTCAAAGAGCTTGCCCATTTGAGGGTCAGATCCCAACTTTTGACTGCCTTGTGTAGGAGCTCATGCACTGTCCAATCTTCTTGAGGAATTCTCCTCTTCCCATGACTTGTGAGATCAAATGGAGATGATACATGATGTAAGAGATCCTTGAGGCTTGTGAGAAACACTTGGTCTTCTTCTTTAGCTTTGGATAATCAACACCTTGGATCACCTGATCACATGCCCTTATTCAAGATGCAATGCTAGATGCTTGATGTTTTATTTCTATGCTTGAATGCAATGCAATGCAATGAAATCTCATGCTAAAAGATATAAAGAAAAGAGAGGGCAAATTTTGGGGTATTACAGCTGCCCCTATTCAATCACTGTAGACCTGAACGGATGATAGCGATTGTTGTCATACTTTCAAGGTATGGAGAGATTGAATACCAGAAATAACCCGAAAATTTACACTCTGCAGGGAAGAAGAAAAGGGATATAAACCCAACCAAACGAACTCTGCTTGAATAAAACCCTGGTGATAAAAACCACTGGAAAGATGTCTTTTATACAACGCCAGACGACTACTGGCCTGCCACGCTACGGGTGGACCTTAACAATGTCTTTTAGCACAACGCCAGACGACTACTGGCTTGCCACACTACGGGTGGACTTTAATAATGTCTTTTGTACAACGCCAGGCGACTACTAGCTTGCCACACTACGGGTGGACCTTTGCCAATCTACGGTTAGACTTTGCAGCTGCATTGCCACACTACGGGGGACTTTTGCCAATCTACGGTTGGACTTGCTGAGAAGCCACACTACGGGGGACTTTTGCCAATCTACGATTGGACTTTGCCTTGCTTTGCCACCCTTGGATGGTCTTTCCCCAATCTACCGCTGGACTTAGCTGCGGTCTTTTAAAAAGGAGTCAGAAGACTACTGACTTGCCACACTACGGGTGGACTTTCGCCAATCTACGGTTGGACTTTAATCATTTTCCACCCTTGGATGGACCTTTCGCCACTCTACGGTTGGACTTTAAGAATTTGCCACCCTTGGATGGACCTTTCGCCACTCTACGGTTGGACTTTAAGAATTTCAATACTGAACCACTCTCTGCATCTGTGTCAGACATCTCTGCTGACTCGGCTGAGGAACAATGATCAATGATTTGATCTCGGAGACTCCTGAAAGGATAATATCTCTGCTGAAGAATGAATGAATAATCCGTCTGCTTCGAACTGTTACGCCTGCCAAAAATAAATTGGACTTTGAAATATGAGGGGAAATGATGATTCTGCCAGGAATTACTTCATCTGTTTGGGGATGAATTTTGGTCACCACAACTCCGCTGGGGATGAGAATTTCTTTGCATGACGTCCTGCTAGGGAAGAAAAGTCATCAAAACTCTGCTTGAGGATCTACTAAACCTGAGATCCTTTGCGGGGAGAATCAACCTGCTATCCGGCTGGGGAATGCATGTACTAACACGCTGCTGAGGAAGAGACTCTGTTGATCTGATAAACCTCTTGCGGGGACAAAAATAAAAAATCAACTGGGGAGTATTGTTGACAAGATTCAATGCTAAACTCTGTGGGGCAAACAATTACCAAAGATACAATCTTGTTGGGAATCAAAGCTACTCTGTCTGGGATATGCAAGTCCTGGTCAGAACATTTCACTGCAACTTGCTGGGAGAGAGCGCTTAGATCTACTGGGGAAACCCAAAGCAACTCCACAATAATCTGCTAAGGCTTAAGACTGTCAAGCTTAGGATAAGTACCACAATGCCCCATGCTGGGCGAACTTTCCGTTTGACGACTCCGTTGGGGATAATGAGTTTATAACAAACTCTGCTGGAGAAAACCACTTTAAAGCGTCTCGTACTGGGGAATGCCTTTTGAGAGGATTTTACAGAAGACCAAATGTCCTCAAACTCTACTGGGGATAATAGGTCTAGACATCTTCTGCCTGAGAAATTCAGTATGCCCCATGCTCGGGAAGGTTAACAACTTGCTTTGCTCCATGATACAAGACTGATCTGAAGGGAACGTCCTAAGAGGATTTTACAGAAGATTAAGCATCTTCAAACTCCTGACGACTTCGCTGGGGATTAACCAATCAACTTCGGTGTCTGCGGAGCAACTCTACTGGGCATTTGCAACCGTTATCGACACAGAAGAGCTTGTAGCTGTTGGAAATACTGAATGAGAGAATCGACTTGATAAGACATAACGATACCCAGTTGAACTCAATTCACTGATATCGAGACGTCGTGAGCGACCGTCAACCGAATGATGGACTCAATCAGTAAACATTGTGACAAAAGGGTGACAAGCGAACCCTTCCTTGAACATGATTGCCCCAATCTCCTGCGTGGGAATAAGTGATTACCCGTCTTGTGCTTGAAATCATCTGAATCTGTTACCTGCAAGCAAAAGGATATGCACACATGCCCCAGGATATGACTTCTGCAAATGAGAAAATCCAACTCTGAACCATCACTTGTTGGGGAGAATGGTTTTGATGCATCTCTTGCTGGTAACATTAATAATGAAGCCTGCTGAAGACGGGGACCACAAATGCCTTGGGTTGGAATACCCCTTTGTTTCAAACCTTCTGGCTGATTGGCTGCATATGCGTGAACAATAGTTTTTCTTCACTTGCCCCAGACCAGCATGGTCCACCAAATTGTCTCAAGAGGATTTTACAGAAGACTTGATATCCAAAACGCCTCAATGTCTTCAAACTCTTGGAGAGATTCGTTAGATCTCGAAGTAACTGCCTCAGACTGTATAGTCTACAGAGGAATTCGCCTCGAGAAGATTCATGAACGATCTCATGTCCCCATGAGATATTCTGTCCTGGATAGGCTAATCAGCCGTCTGGATGAACTAACTTCCTGTGCTCTTGGGATGGCCTGCCCCTAGTATGAATCTTGAAGTGATTGCCCTAATTTTCTAAACTCTGAAGAGGTTTCTTGACGTGATTGGCTCAGATTGGCTATACCTTAAAGAGATGGTTCGACGTGACTGCCCCAGATCGACTACGTCTTAGCACAACTTGTTGGGAAAGCTCCACTCAATAAAGTTTCCTGAGGAAGTACCATTGGATGTGGCTACCCTTTGGGTGTTTCAGGATTCTCAACTCGACAAGATTAAGCTTCTGGACTGAATTTCCATATGTAAACTTCTTTTGATGTCAAACAAATGTATGCAAGCAGAAAATGTTTTAATCTGAGAATGAAAATTCTAATGCAACACACATGTTGATCTTGAAGTTTTACTGAAAAGATGTCGCAAACCCTTTGTGAGCGAATCACGGGTTAGGATACGACATTGATTTTTGAATGAAAGAAATGCAATGCACATGTAATACCAACAAAGATCTTTTAGCACAACTCATAGGAGTCAGGAACGCTATCTCTTGGTAGTGTGCTTTTGAAAATAACCCTGTTTCAATTAGGACTTTTGAGGGTTGTATCGTGGTCTGGTTCACGGTTTTGAGAGAAAAAAAGTTTTAAAGCTCAAAGTTTATCGGTGCCCACCCACTTTTCGTGATGTTCTCCAGTCCTACATTCAGCTAATTTGCACAAGCGTTCGCCTCTTAAAAAGATGTTGTGATCCTTAAGGAACCCATGCATCTGATGGTTTGACACCTAATGAGGCTTTGGAGTAACAGTCACCCCTTTTGTCCTTTTGTTCGTAGTCACACGACTTTGTTCTTGCTCGGGGATTTTCTTTTGTAATTCTTTTGTTTTTCACTTTCTCATTCTTTTTTCCTTATCCCTAACTTTTTCCTGGACAGATTCTTTTGGATCTTTGCTTTTGAAGTCCAGCGGGATGCCCTAACTTTTGCCTAAGTTGCTTGTTTTCAAGTTTCAACTTAGCGGGATTTTTCTTCTTTTTTTTTTATTCTTTTTTTTTTGGAACAAATCGTGTGACACCGGCTTGTCTTGACTTTGTTGAAAGGGTTGTGACTGCCTCACTCTTTGATTGTTGATGGATAACCGTTGTGGTTTCACATCTCTCGTCCTCTTGACGGTGGAATAGAAGGTAACGGATCCTCAGATGCACACTCCTTTTGAAATTTGAACGCTCGGTCAAATTAACTAACGCCTACCCTGCCCCTGGTTAAAATGTGAGGGTTTTTTCGTACGAAAGAAACTCCTACTTCCAGGCTCAAAGGGGTTAACGAGGGTCTATCTCCCTTATCTCTCTAGTGTTTGGGTATTCGAAACAATGCCTGTACATCCTCAACAGGGTTCTGTTCAAAAGCACACCATTAGAGATTTTTACGTTTTTACCTCATCATCCTCCCTCATAGAGTTTAAGCAAGAAAATTGGTATTGCAGTGCACACTAACATTAAATGAGTAAACACACATGAAAATCTTCAAGAAAAACATATTCATTGCATTAACATTACCATACCAAATACAAAACAAGTTTTAACATGCAAACAATGTCTGAACAAACAAATAAAGACTACATATGAAAATGCAGCAAAGAAACTAAATGATTGTCCTTGTTGAGGAGGCTTGACTCCGTCTGGACTGGCTACTTCTGATGGTGTCTTTCCCTTTTTACGTGCTTGCTTGGGAAGCTTTAGTTAACATACAGACCCTCTGCAGTGAAAATAATGATCCCAGTGTCAATCAGATCTTTCACTTTATGCCTGAACACCTTACAATCTTCATTGGCATGCCCCGGTGCCCTTGAGTAGTACCCGCACCTAGCATTCTTGTCATAACCTGGCGGAAGAGGATACGGGACAGGAGCAACTTCCCTTAACTGAATCAAAGAGTCTTGAAGTAAACGGTCTAGCAGCTGACTGTGAGGAACAGTAATGGGATCAAATCTTCTCTCAGGCCTTCTGGGTCTTTGATACCTCCTCTGGGAGCTAGCCTGTTATTGATACTGATTCGGGTACTCCTCTTTTCCCAACACTTTTCTTTTTAAACTTGGCCTAAGACCGGGAACAAGTTGCTAACATGGGGATTTTGAGACCAAAGACTGCAAGACATGCCCTTAACTTGATGCCGCTTTAAGAGGGAATGTCGGGGAATTCACATTTTCTGCAGCAGTAGGAGTGGAATTATCCTGTATGCTTACGCCGCCCGGCGCGAAGTTTATCGCCTTTGAATCAATTAGATCTTGGACCACATTATGAAAGGCTTTACATTTTTCCACATCGTGCCCTGGCGCACTAGAGTGAAAGTCACAATGGGCACTTGCATCATAATTGAGTGGGAGCTTTCCACTAGGGCGATTTATCGTCTGCAGTTCAACCAATTGGAGCTGAAGTAAGTACCTTAACAGCTGAGCATAAGGCATGGGAAGCGGATCAAAAATTCTGTCAGTTTTCTCTAACTTTGGTAGGTACTTCCTAGCCTTGGGGCCATCTGAGGAAACAAGAGGTAACTGCTGGTGAGTAAGTTTCAGCACTCCAGGTGGTGCCGAAAATCCATGAGACACATCACTCTTGGGAATAGGTTCCACAAGCAAGGGTGGAACGACAACTTCTGTCATAGCCTCAGGTGTGGGATTACCGTCCTTTCTGAGCACATTTCTCACAACTTCCATAACAAAACTCATATGGGTCTTCACTTGATTGACCTCCTCCTTCAGCATCTTCTGGCCCTGAATCAAAGCTTGCATGTCCACCATAAAGTGCCCCAATTGGGCTTTCATCTCAGTCACCTCCGCTCGGAGTTGTTCCAAATCTGAACCCTAATTGTGGTGAATCGAGTAGTTGGAAGAAGCCATGTTTGCTGAACCTAAAGAGAATACCCAGTCAGAATGAGAAATCCGCTCCGGAACACCTGTTATGCATATGAGTATGAGAATGCAATGCAGAATGCCATGTTCGAATATTTCCAAGGGATCATTATACTTTGATTCACAAAAAAAAAATTTAGAAGAAACATGAGAAAGGGATGGAAATGCTCAGTGGCAAGTCTCAAAGTTAATATCCCTTGGAAATACAAGAACATGTATGCGAATATGATAATGCATATGCAACAGACATGGGATCAAGGCTTCCATATAATCTGGATAATTGCTGCGCTGGTGACCGAATAAGCTCATAGGTCGGCTCTGAAGAGAATACCCAAATACCATAACATCTGAATACCTAGAATACCAGAATAACCAGCATATCGGCATAAACAAAATACCAGAATGCCAGGGTGCCGGAATAATCAGAATACCATAATACCAGGCTGATGAGTCCACACTGATAAGAGAACCAGAATACCAGGTAGGATGAAAGTCAAGGTTACCTGCAAACTTGTAAACAACCCGCCCCTCTCACATGTATGTACTAGAAAGTGAGGATCCTCATATTCGGATCTCGGAATGAAAAGCAATAGCACATTCAGCCCAAAGGATACAATGTTATCGCCAAACAAAGAGGTCGTCCTCTGATTCACCTCAAAATAAAGAGGAGTCATCCTAACAGGTCATCCAGACTTAACAGCTCTACCATCATGGGAAATCCACAACGCAGAATTATCTAGAGAGAACCACATCCAGATTGTGTTTCATATTCCCTCCTCGAACCGAGATGGAACGCGAGAGGATATGAAACACGCTAATCATAAGTGCACTCAGGCCTGGGTATTGGGCCTATCTCTCAGAATACCCCATCCCGCCAAACAGAAAGCAGTACAGCAGTATAGCAAAATATATCATATGTAATGAAAATGCTAAAGTGCAGTAAATACAGTAATATACAGTAAAGCAAAAATACAGTAAATAGCAATACAGTACAACAGTAATACGGCACAACAGTGAACACCCAATGAAAGAAAAGAGACAAGCGCTAGGATTGACTCGCTAAGGAAACCAGAGATTCTGGGTTCGATCCCCAGCAGAGTCGCCAGCTGTCGCTCCCGGGATTTTCATCCAAGTACAAACGCGAAAGTGGCACCGAAACAGAGTCGCCAGCAATGTGTATTTATCCCAAGAGAGGGAAAGGAAACACCGCATAAACCTGAGGGAAAGGAAAGAGCATGGTCTCACGACCAAGAGAACTGGGTTCGGGAGTCGGTTACATGAGAGGAAGGTATTAGTACCCCCTCACGTCCATCATACCCGATGGGATCCACGCTTGCTTGTCTCGATCAAAGGGTGTCTTCGTCTGGAGCTCCGCTGCTACCGAAAAGGGAAAGGAACAGGAAAAAGGAAAAGGCAAAGAAAGAGAAAAAAACAAATGTAGGGAAAATAAAAGAAGTGCTCGAATGGGCCCTACCCCACTGCCTACGTATCTCATCGGGAACATGAGAATCAGAGCGACATAGTTCCCCTCACTAGGGATGGATTGTTTGTGTTTTTTAAGGAACGGCTGACGTTCTAGCTCAGGTGTTGCAGGCTCGTTGGTCCGAGTGCGTTACCATCTGTCACTCCCAGGATTTTCATCCAGGTACAAACGCGAAAGTGGCGCGGAAAAACAGAGTCGCCAGCCGTGTAAATTTATCCCAAGAGAGGGAAAGGGAACACCGCATAAACCTGAGGAAGAGGGAAAGGAATGGTCATCGCAACCATAGCCTGGGTTCGGGAGTCGATTACGCGAGGGGAAGGTGCTAGCACCCCACGCGTCCATCGTACTCGATAGGATCCACGCTTGTTGTCTATTCTAAGGGTGAGTTATCCTAACATCTAAGGCTGCACTAAAATGGGGGAGGAAAAAACAAAGACAGACTCGGTAGGACGTCGACATCCTAGGCCTACGTACGCCCTTTGTGCAATGGGGAATTCAGAGTCAACGTAGTTCGGTCCAAGTTCTTTTTGTGTTTTTTATGAGCAACGTTAAGTTCGCGTTCGGCAGTTAGGGTCGATGCCTGTTTGCGACTCAGACGGAAGGTAATGTGCCCTTTTTGAAAATAGCCTTTAGGTTGACAATCCCGAAGGACAAAAAGGTTTGAAGTTTGTTTGTGTTTTTTAGGACAGAAGTGACTTGAGTTAGTTCATAACTCAACTTAAACCAAAGTCTATGACACGGGAGCGAATGCGTCGCATGGTCGCCCCTAATGGGACGTATGCTTAACACTCTAGAAGAGAGAAGGGGGACCCCTCAATCTTCATTTCCTATGTTTAAGGCTCGTGTGCAAGGCAAGTTGACCTTATTAAGTATCTTAGAGATGTTATGAGATGAGAAGAGGGACTCAAAAGAAAAGAAAAACACTACGGGGAGAATCTATCCTAATGTTATCATGCAAAGATGGCCCTAAGGGGAGGTTTGACAACAACCTAAGCCTAAAGAAAAGAAAAGATGAGAGAAAGAAAGAATGAGAGTGGACATGGATACTTATCCACACCCTTAAATGACTTACCTCAGCCCCTGCGTAAAAGGTTAGTACAAAACAAACATAAGTTACTATAAGACAAAGGAAACCCAAACAAATCACCAAAGAGAAAAGATAACAAACCAAATGAAACTCATCCCAACCAGAATATACACCTTATAGGTGACCCCCAATGTTTACCAAATAAAATGAAGCAAATAGAATGCAAACCAGTGGCAAAACAAACAAGAGAGTTATCAAAGAAGGAGTAGAAGAAGGAAGAGTGGACATGCAAGGTGATCATGCAAGAATGCTTCTAATAGTATCCAAGTCAGAATGTGGATGACCTAAACATGTGCCTAAACATGTTATACAAGTGTCACATAAGACATGCGAACAGATATCCAAGCATCAAACATCAATAGAAGAAGAAGGAAGCATATAAGTGAAACATGAATAACATGCAAGATAAAACATGAATGACATATGATAGGAATGAATGCAAAGCTCCAAGGTCAGAAACATACATCAAATGAAATACAAATGAATGATATGGCATGGCATACATAAACCAGACATAAGTCATGAGTAAGCATAGATGAGATGAAGTGAGAAGATAAGTCAAAGAAAGGGCATGTAAACCAAGCATTGAACATATGCACTAAGCATGCAACAACCTCACACCAATGACATATAATGACAATCAAATGACCTATAACAATTCAAACATGATTCAAGAAGTCAAAGACACAATCCCAAAACAATGGCATAAGTGCCTTTTCAAACAAGTAATCAGACATGATCAAAGATGTGCATACAAGAAGACCTCACACAAAGAGCAATTAAACAATTAGAAAGACATCTTATAAAATTACCAAATTAATTACCAACATAGCTCAACCAGAAAAAAACAACATACTAAAAACTCATACCAAAATTCACAAGACAGATCACCCAAACAATTATGCAAAGTTCAGACAAGAAACATGACTTAATATGCAAAAGAGGAGGACTAAAATACAATATGAAATGATTTTAAAAATGAGGGGAAAATATTTTAATGCAATTAAATGTGTTGATGAATCAATTCAAAAAGAATGAGCTCAAAAGGTTTTATGGATGATGAGAAATAAATTCTACAATGCAATGTGTGCAAAATGAGGCAAATTCAAAAAAGAAATTGCTAAAATAATTAATGTAGATGAAAAATATAAAAGATAATAATAAAATAAAATTTAGGAAAATTTTATAAAATGCTAAACATGCTTCATGATTTTTTTTATGATTTTTGGATGCAATTATATATTTTTAGTAATTAAAAATGAGAAACAAACAATTAAATAAATAAAAAAAACAAGGAAATATGCAAGGGGTGAGTTTAGCAACAAAAATACGTTAGAAATGAACATGGGCTGAAAGGGAGGGGTGTGAATAGGAAGGCCCAAAGCAAAAAAGTCCATCAGCGAAATAAAAATAAAAAAACAAATACACATGGACTCAGTCAATGGATTGACTAAACCCTCACCTTCAGATTAATCCTGCGCTCCTTAACCAGTCAACACAATCACAAAGTCAATAAAATCAATGGTCAAGATTAGAGAGGCATCATAATTAAAATACACATGCGCATACATGATTACCCAGTAATTAAAAGATCCCACGTGAGCGGCACATGTGAATCATTAATGTGTTGGCATTATTATGGCCATTATATCCATCCAACGTACCTAAATAATTCATCAAATCATAACTTAATAACATGAGTGGCCCAAATCAAGAGTACACGGTAGTAACCATGGAAGGGCACGCACGCAAACCATTAAATAAGACAGATTTTTAAATTGTGTGGCAAGCTGTGGACCATCAGATCTGGAAAATCAAGGGTCACGATTTCATCTTCCCCATCCAAACCCTTGGCCGGCCGGAAAAAGAACCAGACGCCGGAGCCCTAGCTCCGGTCGTCATCTCCGGTGACCACCACCCCCAAAATCCCCAGAAATCAAGTATCAGTATATCATTCTGATCAGAATCTCACCAGGATCTCAAATATCATGCTATTTTCAACAAACAATCACCATATAACGCAAATTGAAGGAAAGAAAATTTGGGTCCAAAACTTAAATCTTATAGTATAACCATATTACACGTCTAAAATCAAAATAAAACACATCAGAATCATCAGCAACAATCATAGATCATTATTCACATTTAAAAATAGAGTTTTAGGGTCATGCAAATTGACACTAACCTGAGATTGTGCAACACGTATCCTTGTTATTAGCTGCGAATGATGGGTGCTTTGTGTTCTATGGATCCCAAGGTTGAAGATGGTGAAGGAAGTTTGTGAAAAACCCTGAAGGATTGAGAGATTCGAAGGGAGGAAGCTTTAGGGTTCACACTTGAAATCTCCACCAAAATAACGTGTGTTTTTCCCAACCAGTGCATGAGTAACTTTAAATACTTAGGGTTAATCCACCGATGATCACTTGGGCCTTATTAATTCCTCACTCAATGAGTTTTGGGTGATTTTGGAAATTTGAATAATGTGAAATACACCCTCCTCCATGCATGTATATCCCAACCCTTGATGATGGATCACTTATTTAACAATTGCTAATCACACCTAAATTGGATTTGGGCCTTGAGATGTCTTGGTTCATGAGTTTTCAATTTTGCATAATGGAAAATAAGTGATGAATAAACCATGGATCCACTTGATTCAAAGGCCAAAAATGATTCTTATGGGTTGTTCTTTGATGTTAGAATGTGACATGAAGCAATGGGACCAATTATAGGTCACAATGTCCCAAAATGCAAAAGTTGTGAAAATGGAACCATAAGGAAACCCTAAAAACCACCTTGCCTTCTTTTGATCATAACTTGAGTTTCACAAATGATATGGAGACCATCTAGTACTTGTTGGAAAGGGGAGAAAAAGATCTTCAACTTTTATGTTTGAGGAAAATTCATTTGAAGCTTCTTTGATGATGAAAAGTCAAGTTGAATGTCGTGTAAGAACTTGCCCAAAAAGGAAACTTTCAAATTATAGGTCATTTCCATATTTAATAACTTTTGTACCAACCCTTGATTCTTGATAAATGGTATGAAACTTGACCCTTGAAGACCATATGAGGATGTGAGACCTTGAAACCTTTGAAGAGAACCTCAAAATTTCACAGTTGGCTTCCCCTCTCACTGTTGACTTTTCCCCAATTCTCCTGGTTCCCAATCCATTGGCCAATTGAACCTCTCATGAACCAAACTGATGGACAATCTCCCATACCTAGATACTTAGGGACCCAAGGAATACCATGGAATCAAGTCTTGCCCAAAAAATCAGAAATAAACTGACTTTATAGCAAACCCTAATTTTGGTACCCTCAGACTAGGAGGAAATAGCACAGTCTCCAAATCCAAATTCCTCTGAATATGATGTGTATCCTCTCCAACAAAGATAAGATATGCCATTTGGTGATGATAAAAACCCAAGAAGCTTGCCCATTGGAGCAATAAACCCAAGAATCTCAAAACCCTAATTTTTGCACTGGTTAGGAGAGAGTGATCCACAATACAAGGACTCTTGCTTGACCCTTTGATGAACATCTTCTCCTCTCTAGCTTCCTCAAGCACCTTGACCCCATGCTAAGAACCAATGATATACACACATGATAATGCAAAATGAGATGAAACATAAGCCAGTTAGTACTAAAGTAAGGAGAGCAAATTTTGGGGTGCTACAGCTGCCCCTATTCAATCAACTTGGTCCTGAGGGTATGATAGCGACGGCTTTCAGACAATCGGGATACACGGAGATTGAATACCGAAAGAGCCCCGAAAATTTGCTAATGGTGAGAATAAGGAAATGGAGCATGCTGAAAAATAAGGAGTATGACCTCAACCATACCCACAAAAATAAGATGAATACGACCTCAATCGTGCCCGCAAAGGAAGACTGACCTCAATCACTCTACCCACAAGGAAAATATGAATACGACCTCAATCGCACCCGCAAAACGAATACAACCTCAATTGTACCTGCAAAGGAAGACTGACCTTAATCACTCTACCCACAAGGAAAATATGAATACGACCTCAATCGCACCCACAAAACGAATACAACCTCAATTGTATCCACAAAGGATAACCAACATAAAGTGGACTTCGCCGGGGATAACGTGAAACAAAACTTCTGGTTATGCCATCTCTGCTGAGAAAGAGAACTAGGTTTCACGAAATAAGTCAGATG
This sequence comes from Lathyrus tuberosus, assembly GCA_022829125.1. NCBI lineage: Eukaryota > Viridiplantae > Streptophyta > Magnoliopsida > Fabales > Fabaceae > Lathyrus > Lathyrus tuberosus. Next base: position 7,345,692 of record JALAZF010000001.1, on the reverse strand, counting down.
AGAACTGACTACCACAATAATAGGTCAGACGATAACTGACTACCAGGCAAGAACTGGGTTTACAAAAGAGATGTCAGGCGAGAACTGGGTTTACACCAAATAAGTCAGTCGAGAACTGACTACCAGACGAGAACTGGATTTACAGAATAAGTCAGACGAGAACTGACTACCAGACGAGAACTGGATTTACAAAGGAGATTGGCCAATCCAAGGCAAACTCCTAACAAAGATACGGTCGTCAACCGAAAGGGTGAGAGGTGAAATCAACGGACTTACAACCCACAGATAAGATGACTCCGCTGGGGAAAGGAGAAATCTAAATAAAAGACTCTGCCGAGGAGCACAGGTAGGATGAACACATTCCTCGGCGATCTCACCGAGGATGAACCAAAATCTCCTGAGTTATGCCATCTCTGCTGGGAAAGAGAACTGGCAAGGAAAGCATCAAACCTGGCTTATGCTTCGAATGCAAATGTTTGAATTTTGCCGTAATGCTCCACACGAAGTGGAAATGCTACGCGTTTGAGGATGCAATGCAAATGCTTATGATATGCAAAAGGGGTCTCTCCGACAAAATAAATGCTGGAGAGAAAAGATCAATTTAGTTGGGGATGACAAAAATAAATTGTCCTCTGAATCCAAGAACTCTGTTGAGAAGGACCACGCTGCCCGACCCTTTGGATCCACAACTTCTACTGGGGATGAAATCCCAAAAGAACCTCCACACTACCGGGGGTTACACATGTCCTTTACTGAAGGTACCATCCAAAACCTGAGATTTCTCCTCTGCTGGAGGAAGGCCAATAACGGAACCGGAAGTTTGTTACTGAGGATTGCCAATAACAGATGGGCTTAGGACCTGTTGGGGAATGCCAACCCATAATACCATCCTGCTTGGGGAAAACAGCCCATAATACCATCCTGCTTGGGGATACTGCTGAACCTAGCCTGCTGATGGGAGAATGACTTTACTCTCACCTTGCTGGGGATTAGAACATAACGTTGTCGGTGAAAGTACACTTCCTGACTGGCTGGGTGTAGCGAGCGATTTTGGACGCGGTTCTTAAGCGCTGGTCGCTCTCTGCGGTTGAGCTTTAACTACAGGTCGATTCATTTTTTATCCTATTGAAGCTGATGAAGGAAGGGAAATAGATGTCTCCAATTAACCCTGCTTTGCATACTGAGTTTAAACAACGGTCTGTTAGGTTACGAATGCTATCAATGTGGGGGACCTTTGTACTAGTTATTTGTATTTTCGCCAATACTGGTTTTTATCTAGACAGAAGGTTTCTGGCGGGGAACAAGGATTAGGATGTTAGGACTGATGCTTTTGATAGATACATGAGAGTATGGGATTTTGGGTTTTTGTTTAGTGTGCTCGCTAAGATTTTTCTTTCAATCTTATGCCTACATATTCCCGTTTATCCAAAACAGGGAAATCAGAGCGTTCGTAGTTCCTCCTATTCTATGGGAGGAAATGGTTGTTTTTGGTGTCTTGTTCAAAGCCCAAGACGTGAAGCGAAAAGGTGGTTTGTATCTTGTTCAAAGCCCAAGATATGAAGCTGAAAAGGTTTGACTTTAGAGAGAATTTGTCATCTCTAAAGAGGGGTCTGTTTGTCACAACTGTTGGGTGACTGGTTATAAAGGGAGGATTACTTTAACCGGGATACGCGGATCCTAGCAATGCCATAATTTCCTTTATAGGGGGTTTTTAACCTGAAGGAGAAGACTTTAACTCAGTGTAGAGCAATGCTATCTTTCCTTAGGAATTTCTCATGCTAAAAGAGGGACAGTGGCATGGATGTAGATGATCCAGAGGCTTGCCGCTTACAGCAATTAGATGAAGAGGAAGGAGTTGTTGATGTTTGTGTACTGTGAACGAGGCACAGCTTTGATGCTAAAAGGTTAATTAGATTAACCAGTGGTTTTCTTATACAAAGCCTAAGAGGAGGCTATTATGTGTCTCGTACAAAGCCCGAGAGAGAGGCTAAAAGGTTTTACTCAATAGGAGAATCTTTTATACTCAACAAGAGAGTGATTTTGTATCTCGTACGAAGCCCGAGATGAAGGCTGTTATTTATTTGGCTCAATAAGAACCTTTTTGTATCTCGTATAAAGCCCGAGATGGAGGCGAAAGGGGTAATTGACTCAACGAGGGAGTTTCTTATGTGTCTCGTACAAAGCCCGAGAGAGAGGTTGAACGTTGTTTGACTCCGCTGGGGAGAATCATTTGTACAAAGCCCAAGAGGAGGCTATGGTGACTGTTCAGTTAGGTGACAGGTCCAGTATACTGATTTTTGAAAGAGAAAATCAGTTCTTATATGAGCAACACTATACTCATGGATTTGATTCTAGGATCAGGGATATTTCCCTCTCTTTGAGGAAACGGGAAATCCAAAGGGTATTGAGACTATCCGAGTTTGCGGGTTTCCTTCCTATTTAACGAAGGGGTCACTCAAGAATGTCTTTGAGACTCAAGGAAGTTAGACTGTCCGTGTCTAGAGTTTTATCTTTTGTACTATGCTTTAAGAAACAGTAGTAGACTCTATGAAAGGACTGTTCTATGATGATGACTAAGTTCTGTTCCTATACCTCTAGGAGGTCGTCGGGACAATTTGTACGAAGCCCAAGAGGAGGCTGGAAACTTTTAAGAAGCCGACGGGTCCTTGTACTAAGCCCAAGAGGAGGCTATCATTCCCGGAGGAAGAGATCATTATACGAAGCCTAAGAGGAGGCTGTGAATACTTCTAAAAAGTCGTAGGGTCCTTGTACGAAGCCCAAGAGGAGGCGGGGTTGCTTTTAGGAAGCTTGCGGGTCCTTGTACGATGCCCAAGAGGAGGCCGATTGCTTTTAAGAAGCCGATGGGTCCCCAAACCCCGATAAATTCAAGGCAATGCTATTCACCGAGAATAGATCAAAGTCAGGAAAGTTTGAGAATTTGGAAGAAACTCAAGAGATGCCATTCACGGAGAAAAGATCATCTCTGGGGAGTAGAGTTTCTTGACAAGTGCTTTTAAGAAGCCCGTGGGTCCCCAAACCCCGAGAAATTCAAGGCAATGCTATTCACCGAGAATAGATCAAAGTCAGGAAAGTTCGAGAATTTGGAAGAAACTCAAGAGATGCAATTCACGGAGAAGAGATCATCTCTGGGGAATAGAGTTTATTTGACAACTTCTATGAGTGATAGTCTATGAAAGGGTTCACAGGGAATGCTTCCTTTCATATCTCCATATTGTTTAACCCCAAGAGGAGGGAAGACTGTGTCTGGTAATCCTATGGGGATCTAGTTTAGACTATTTCTAAGAGTGATCGAAATGGCTTTACCTAGTGCTAGACGTAGTTGCCGGGGAAACTCTAAATATCTATACTATTATTACACAGTTGATATGAGTTTATGAAAGAAGACTTATAGTGAAACAGCCCCACAATACAGTTATATGTATATGAAAGCGGTAAATGAAAGCAATAACCACTTACTCGGTTGTAGAGCTTCCATGCTGTTTGGTTAGTTGTTCAACAAAGAAAGATTGAAAACAACAGTATATTCAAAATCAAAGGAGAAAGTGCTTTGAAAAAGAAAATTTTGGGGCTTTATCAGTGAGCACACTGTTTGAATTTGTACAGAGGGATTTATACAAGGGACTGAGGCCCAAAATGTTTTTCTATACAAAGGGATGGGTCTTACACTCTCTCAAGAGGCCCAAAAAGTTTAAAGAAAAAGAGTGGGGCTTATAACATGAGGGTAGGCCCAGTTGATTTTTCCGTTTGAAATGGCGATCGCGCCGAGGTTTTCTTTTAACGCGGAGGGACTTATACAATAAGTGAGGCCCAAAATGTTTTGGTTAAAAGGGGATTGGGTCTTACACTCTATTAGAGGCCCAAAGTGTTTTTGAATGGGTCTTATAGCTCAAGGAGAGGCGGCCCAAGGTTATTTTTCAAAAGGCGATAATCGTGCCGTTTATTTGAAAATGTACAGAGGGACTTATACAACGAATGAGGCCCAAAATATTTCTGTACAAGTGGGTTAGGTCTTACACTCTCTCAAGAGGCCCAAGTGGTTTTGAAAATGATTTATGAGGGTTGAATTAATCCAAAAACCCTAATTTGTTTTCAAAAATGTATTTAATTGAATAAAAATTCAATTAAAAATGATCAAAATTGTTTAACATATGAAAAACAAATTGTGATTTTGGATTAATGCTTCAAAAAGTAAGTATTGACCTACAAAATAATTAGAAAGCATTAAAAGTAGCAAAATCAATGTAGAAAAAATATTTAAAATGTCAAAAACAATTAAAATATTAATTCTTTGTAAAAATATCAATTATATGAAATAAATAATATTTTTGGGATTTTTTGATAAAATAAAATATTTTAACATTTTTGTGAATTATTAAAAAAAGAATCAACTCAAAATCATTAAAACTCGGAGAGAAATTAATTTTTGAATCAATTAAACAAAATCACAAAATTCAAATATTCAAATTTGTGAAAAAGGCGCCAAGCACACAAGCAAGAACACGCGCGTTTTTCTGGGTTTGGCTGATTTGCGTTTTCCATCCAATCTCACTGAATACGTAATCATATCATGCAATCCACATATCATTATGCTCGTCTCAACCTCACGATCATGTCTATAACACTTAATTTCATTTAAATTAAACATAAAACATGAAATCACGAAGAAACCTCAAGAACCCTAATTTCTGCATGAAGGCTAGGATTTTTGATACACGATTCAAACAATGCAATTAATTGAGGGAAAACATTCCATGCATGATTATGAACATATGGCCAAATTATTGTGCGAGGAAATATGCATAGATTGAGAGATGAGCAAGTATATGCTTACCTCTAAGCCGTGACAGCAAATGCAATGTGATTTTTGATTTGGAGGTGTTACAGATGAGTGGTGACGATCTGAACAGCTTCCCTACACCCTATGGAGTGTGTTTGAATGCTTGGACCTGATTGAAAATGGCTGGAACAATTTGTGGTACCTCAGCTGCAACTTGATTGAAAATTTGAGCAACCAGCTGGTGATTTTGTGAAATTGGTGTTTCAGAAGTGATCTAAGTGTTTGATCAGCTCATATGTGATGTATGTGAGGTGTGTGAGTGATTGGTTTGATCGGAAAAGCTCTCAAACTCAAAACCTGATAGCTACCTTGCTAAGAAAGGCATTTTTGCCAAGAGAAAGAGATTTTGAGGAAAGCATCTGTTAGATGGCTTTGGTGTACTCAAACTGATCACAATTGAGCTCTATTTATAGTAGAGCAAGTTTGTTTTGGGATCCACAGTGAATGGCAACTGCAGCAGGTGTATGTTCAATGTTGGCCAATGGAAATGCAAGTCTCCTCTAGCCATTGACTAGAGGTTAGGGCACAGAGCTTTGGTCCCCTTGGTCTTGGATAAGTCTTGACTGAATTTAAATGAAAATGGCTCAGTCCATGCCACCTTGATGCTTCCATTGAATGCTCCAATCCAAATTTGGAGTCTTGTCCCTATTTTGGCCATTCTAGGTTCAACATGTTATTTCTTGTTCCATGGACTTTGGAGGCTTGGCTCAGTGATTGTCCCCTTTAGATTTAATCCTCAGATGTGTCCAAGTGGATAAGAGCATTTGAATTTGGCTGATTTTGGCAAATCGAGTAAAGTCGCAAATTCTGCCTTGCCTTTGACAGATTTCAGCAAGGCAACTTTCCAATGTCATATCTCATGACTCAAATGGAATTTGGCAATGTTCTTAGCCATTTTGGAAAGCCCTTACATGATAAACAACTGTTTGAACATATTTGGTTTTGATCTCTTTTGAATCCAAGTGAAAAATCCCCCTACATTTTGCAAAAAGTGAAGGCAGATTCTGACTTAGTGAAAATTTCACTAAGCGTTGGAAAAAGTGACATTTTCACTTTTCAGCCATTTTGATCACTCCATAACTCAAAATCCTTAATGAATTGGACTTAGGTCTAGTTGAAGTTTTTGTAGAGGGTAATGAGGGCTACAAATCCATCTTTGGATGAAAAAAAATGGCTTTGTGGTTTAGGAGTTATGATCCTCCAAAGTTGGTACCCTTGTCACTTTATTTTTAACTTAGAAAATTTTCTAAGTTTTTATGGTTACCCCTTTTACAAGTTATCCCACTTTTCTTGATTTTTCTTGATGAATGATGATTCAAATCATACATTAACATCATTTTAGGGTTAAAAATCCATTTTGGTGAAAAATCTCAAAAAGTCAAAGTTGACTTTTGTGTACAGTTGACTTTTTATCAGATGAATTCCAAACTGTGCAATTCTTCATGAAATCATGTCCTTGACCTAAATCAAACTTGATGGGCATGTTCCATGGGTGTCATAGGGTATATTGAATCATGTCTTAGGGTTTGGGAGCATGTCCTGGTCAAAAGTCAAAGCTACAGTTGACTTTCCTCGCGAAACCCTAATTGTGGTGCAGATGAAATTGAGACTTGTTGCTCAAGCTTCTTAGATCAATCCATTGTCCCAAATGGATCAATATAGTTCATTAGAGACCCTCAAATCCTCTCTTGAGGTCTTGGTTCATGATTTGTCCCAAAAGTCAACTTAGGGGTGAATTAGGTCAAGAAACCCTAATCCCTGATTTTTGATGAATGCATCCCCTCAGGCAAAATTGACTTGATGAATGCGTCCATGAGGTTCCATGGAGTACATTAGGTTGTGTTTTGGATCTTTGGCTTGTGTCCAGATGAAATTTTTCATCTGGAGGCCCTGGTCGACCAAAACTCTAATTTGGTGACACTGGCGATCCTGAGACTTGATCCACCTAGAAGGGAGCAGCCTTGTGCTTAATCCTTGAAGTGGGAGTCCTTTTGATCCATTGTGGATGTTTAAGAGGTTAGACAAGTTGAAGATCATGTCATTCCTTGATTGATCCTTTGTCTAAGGCTCTGAGAGAGCTTGAAACCCTAATTTTGATTGTAGTGAATGCTCAACAACCCTTAAGGCATTTGATGAGGCATGATGGTTCATCCACATTGTGATGATGATTTGCACAATGATGGGAAATCTTAGTGGTCAAAATTTGGGGTATGACAGATGCCCCTATTTAATCTTCTTGGACCCGAAGGTGTGAATGACGAAGGTATTCGGGCATTCGGGGTGCAAGAGGATTAAATATCGGAATACCCGAAATTTTGATGGTGGTTATGAATGGTGGATCGCATCCATCTTCTTTTGCTAAGCAATGATGCTTAGAAAAGGTAAACTTCCCCTCGATCCTGGTTTCCTACCAAGGAACTGGTCTTAGTTTATGTTGTAAACTCCCCCTCGATCCTGGTTTCCTACCAAGGAACTGGTCTTAGTTTCTGATTTAAACTTCCCCTCGATCCTGGTTTCCTACCAAGGAACTGCTCTTAGTTTCTGTTGTAAACTCCCCCTCGATCCTGGTTTCCTACCAAGGAACTGGTCTCAGTTTCTTTTGTCAATAAACTTTATTGACAAGGAACGCTATTAGTAGCGGATTTCCTTCAAACTTCTCGCCGAATTTTCCTGGGGAGTTGCCATTTGATGGAAAAAGATTTGATGTCAGACTTGCTGGAGAACCCAGTCGTCTGAGTTGTAGAGTTGCACAAACTTCTCTGTTGGAGACGCCATTTATCGATTCTACTGGGGGAAAGCGAGTCTCTTGAGAGGCTGTTTCCACTTGGGATCTTACAACATACTTTTCTCGGGATCTTCCCGAAGAAATGCCACATGATGGGGTCCAATTTTGAGGTGCCGATGACCTTTACATCCGTAATCTTTTCGGAGCGAAACTGGCATGCTGCCGAATCTCTGATTACGAGGCTTTCTCCGTGGATTTTCCTTAATCCGGGAAAGCAAGGATATCATCTTCAATGGCGAAGAGTGATGCTGACTGAAGGTTCCTCTGGTCTTTCAGAGGTTCAAGTTATCAAAGTGGTCAAGGGCCAACTTCCTTCCAGAAATAAACTAGAAGCGAGGTTGTTCAAAAGCAGCGTTTCCTGACGAGGCAAGAACTGACAACTCGATTGAGAGGACTCCTATCACTAAGGGACAAGACCGGCTAGAGTGATAGCGATGCAATATGAAATGTGAATGCACATCAATAATGCATGATTCATGTATGTATATGCGGACAAAACTGACGCGACACACAAACTAAAAGATGAACATAACAGGATACTTGGCCATCGCGGGGCGTGTAGAGATATCGCTGGTTCAAGATAGCAATTCCACCTTGCTTAGGAGAGATAGTCCCTGCGGGGAATACCGTTGATCGGGCTTAGGAGATAAGAACTCGGCCTAAGCGTGTCAGACGAAACAAGGTCTCTGACACAGTTGATTCCTTCATTCAGGCGTACTGGGTTAGAAGGAGTACTTTGATTCTGCACTTTGAAGTTCGCTTACTTCAGGAGAAGCAGTTGATGCTCTTTTAATGTTTAACAGTCAAAAGAAATTGCCGACTTTAAAAGCAGAAAAAGTTTTAACAAGTAAATTCATTTTTGTTTTATTTCAAGAGTCGTTAATCATGTTAACAACGTCGTTCTGTAAAGCTAAAACAAATAAGAATTACAAACAAAAGCACAAGGGCTCAAATTTTATTGATAAGATAGAGATCAGCCAAAAGCGTGATTCCATTGAGTATTTACAAAGTTTGAAAATGGTAATTTACAGGGAAAAGGGCTACGTTGAAACATAACGACCACTATCCTTCTACCAACTTTGAATTTGGGGCATCCTGAGCTTCTGTCGAAGATGACCTTGACTGGAGTTTTCTGACAGATGATGTAACTGCTGCTGCTGAGGGACTTGCCTCTGTTGAACATAGTTACTTGCCATTATCCCTAATTTTTGCCTGGATTGTACTGTGATGTTTCCAATCCATCGGGATGATTTTTTTTCATGTCTCTAACTTTTGCCTGGACCGCCCTTTCGGGTTTTCAATCCACCGAGACTTTTTTTTTTTTTTAGTTTAGGCGAAGTATTTCTTGACTACATCAACATTCGTGGGGTAGGCAAATTTCTCTCCGTCCATGGTTGCAAGCCTCAAGGCGCCACCTGAGAAAGCTTTCGTGACCACATAAGGGCCGTCATAATTTGGAGTCCACTTGCCCCGAGAATCAGTGAGAAATGATTGTATCTTCTTGAGCACGAGGTCTCCTTTCCTGAAGATGGGAGGTCGGACCTTTTTGTCGAACGCCCTCTTCATTCTCTGTCGATACAACTGACCGTGGCATAATGCCGTGATTCGCTTCTCCTCGATCAGATTCAGTTCGTCGTGTCGATTTTGACACCATTCAGCTTCGGTGAGCTTAGCTTCCATCAATACTCGGATTGACGGGATCTCTACTTCTATGGGGAGCACTGTTTCCATGCCATACATTAGAGAGAAAGGGGTAGCCCCTGTTGAAGTGCGAACAGATGTGCGATAACCGTGAAGAGCAAAGGGTAGCATCTCGTGCCAGTCTTTGTAGGTTACAACCATCTTTTGAACAATCCTCTTGATGTTCTTGTTAGCCGCTTCTACCGCTCCGTTCATCTTTGGTCGGTAGGGAGATGAGTTATGATGTTCGATCTTGAACTCTGCGCACAACTCCTTCATCATCTTGTTGTTCAAGTTGGATCCATTGTCAGTAATGATCTCGCTTGGAACACCATAACGGCAGATGATATTGTTTTTTTATAAATCGGACCACCACTTGTCGGTTTACATTAGCGTATGATACTGCTTCGACCCACTTGGTGAAGTAATCAATGGCTACCAGGATGAACCAATGTCCGTTTGAAGCCTTAGGTTCGATCAAGCCAATCATGTCGATTCCCCATATGGAAAAAGGCCACGGGGAAGAAAGAACTTTGAGATGTGATGGCGATACATGAATTTTGTCGGAGTATATCTGACACTTGTGACACCTCCTCATGTACTTGTAGCAATCGGATTCCATGGTCAACCAATAGTACCCTGCTCTCAGAATTTTTCTCGCCATTGTGTGTCCGTTGGCATGAGTGCCAAAGGATCCTTCATGAATTTCTTTCATAAGCATGTCTGCTTCTGGTCTGTCTACGCATCGGAGCAAGACCATGTCAAAATTTCTCTTATAGAGAGTGTCACCGCTCAGGAAGAAGTTTCCGGCCAATCTTCTGAGGGTTTTCCTGTCTTTTCTGAGTGCCCCAGATGGGTACTCTTGTTTCTGAAGGAAGCATTTGATATCGTGATACCAAGGTCTGTCATCTATGACTGCTTCAATCATGAAGACGTAAGCGGGCCGTTCAAGGCGCATTATGTCGATCTTAGATATGTCATTCCATTGACCTACACTAATCATGGAAGAGATAGTGGCTAAAGCGTCAGCCATGTGATTCTCATCACGAGGGATGTGATGAAACTCAACTCTATTGAAGAAAGGTAACAACCTTCTTGCATAGTCTTTGTAAGGAATCAATCCTGATTGGTATGTGTTCCAATCTCCTTTTATCTGATTGATGACTAAGGCTGAGTCGCCATATACGTCCAAGTTTTTGATCCTTAAATCAATCGCTTCCTCGAGACCCATAATACAAGTTTCGTATTCGGCCTCGTTGTTCGTACACTTGAACGTGAGTCTAGCAGTGAAAGGAATGTGGGTACCCTGAGGGGTAACAATGATTGCCCCAATTCCATTTCCATAATGATTAACTGCTCCGTCAAAGATAAGTCCCCATTGGGAACCTGGTTCTGGCCCTTCACTGGGTAACGGTTCATCGCAATCTTTCATTTTTAGATACATGACATCTTCGTCTGGGAAGTCAAACCCGATTAATTCTTGATCGTCAATCGGTTGATGAGCCAAATGATCGGCTAAAATACTTCCCTTAACGGCTTTTTGAGCGTGGTACTCTATGTCATATTCTGATAACAACATCTGCCAACGGGCGATTCTTCCCGTAAGAGCAGGTTTTTCGAAGACATACTTGATTGGATCCATTTCTGAGATCAACCAAGTAGTGTGATGAATCATGTACTGGCGAAGACGTTTGGCTGCCCAAGCCAAAGCGCAGCAAGTTTTCTCAAGCATCGCGTACCGAGTTTCGCAGTCGGTAAATTTCTTGCTCAAATAGTAAATGGCAGACTCTTTTCTTTTAGTTTCGTCTTGTTGGCCAAGTACACAACCCATTGAGTCCTCTAGGACTGTGAGGTAAATGATCAGTGGTCTTCCTTCCACTGGAGGTGATAGAATCGGAGGATTCAACAGATATTCCTTAATACTGTCGAAGGCGGTTTGATAATCTTCTGACCAAATGCAATCCTGGTTCTTTTTGAGTAACTTGAAAATCGGTGCACATGTGGCGGTCATATGGAATATGAATCTGGAGATGTAGTTAAAACGTCCCAAGAATCCTCTGACTTGTTTTTCAGTTTTCGGCGAAGGCATTTCTTGAATGGCCTTGACCTTGTTAGGATCAACCTCAATTCCTTTCTGGCTGACGATGAACCCTAGTAGTTTCCCTGAACAGACACTGAAGGTGCACTTGTTGGGATTCAAGCGGAGCTTGAATTTTCTTAGATGTTCGAACAATTTTGACAGATGTTCAACGTGCTCACTCTCTGTTTTTGATTTTGCAATCATGTCATCGACATATACCTCGATTTCCTTATGTATCATGTCATGAAACAGAGTAGTCATGGCCCTTTGATAGGTTGCCCCGGCGTTCTTCAAACCGAACGGCATTACCTTGTAACAAAAGGTGCCCCATGGGGTAATGAACGAAGTTTTCTCCATGTCTTTCGGCGCCATTTTGATCTGGTTATAGCCCGAGAATCCATCCATGAAGGAGAAAATTTTGAACTTTGTTGTGCTGTCTACCAACATGTCAATGTGTGGTAAAGGAAAGTCGTCCTTTGGACTAGCCTTGTTTAGATCCCTGTAGTCGACACACATTCTGACCTTTCCGTCTTTTTTGGAAACGGGTACGATGTTGGCTAACCATTGAGGATATTTAGATGTGGCGAGGAAACCTGCGTCAATCTGTTTCTGTACCTCCTCTTTGATTTTGATGGCCATGTCCGGGTGAGTGCGTCTCAACCTTTGCTTTACTGGCGGACATTCCGACCTCAACGGTAAGTGATGTTCCACGATGCTGGTATCCAACCCTGGCATATCCTGATAGGACCAAGCGAATACATCGGGGAATTCTTTAAGAAGCTTTATCAAACCCTCTCTGGCCATTGGACTGAGCAGTGCCCCAATCCTGATTTCTTTTCTCTCTTTTTCTGAACCCAAGTTTACCGTTTCCAATGGTTCTTTGTGAGGTTCAATGGACCTTTCCTCTTGTCTGAGTAGTCGGGAGATCTCTTCTGGAATTTTGTTGTTATCTTCTTCTTCAGCCCCAAATACCGGGAACTCAAAGTTGGGAGAAGGCATCGGATCGTATGTTTCAACGGGGTTTAAAACAAGGAATCTGCATGACGTGATGATTCGTGTTTAGAAGAGATAGAGAAAATGCAAGTGTGTGCAGTGTTTTTATTTTACTGCTTGTTTTTATTTGAATTGTTTTTTAGGATTACCATTTTCTGAAAAAGCAAAAAGAGAAAACAGCAATTAATGCGGAAATTACAGAACGACGTTATTTTATTAATGAACAAGCCGATCCTTGAAACTACAGCCCTATAAAACAAAACTCTGTCGTTTCGGGCAAAGCGAAGAGGGAAATTTACAGAAAGCGAGCCCTATCAAAACATTCGTTTCACCTGGGCAGGGTGAAAGGTTAAAGGACGGCAATTACTTTGACTGATGAACGATCTTCGGAACCTCGACGGCAACCCATTGGCGGCGAACTCCTCGGTGAATCACAAAGTTTGGTACCTTCCTTGATTGGTCTTCAGAAACGACGCTGATTTCTGGTGGAGCAGGATCATTGGAATCTGTCTCCCAGGCAGAATTATCGTAGGAGAATTCCTCTGTTGCATTTTGCATAACATTTGTGCTCTTAGCTGTATCTCCCCATCCAGTTGGCTGGATATCTTCGAGCCTGATACGAGAGCTTTCGGGAGCGGTGTACTTGACCATATAGTCGTATTTCCCACTCGGTTGTCCCAAGGTGTCCCACACTTCTTTGGAACTGGAGGAGTCATCTCTCTCGATGACGTTGACCTCGGGAAAAGCATAGTTGATGAACTCAAGTCCTGCAAACGTTGTAAATTCATCTTCATGTTGAGTAGTTTCTGAATGACCTGAGTGTTAATCCCATGACATGGTGAGGACACAGGTATTCTGTTCAATGATGCTCAGCTGAGTTTCATTGTTCGGCTGACTCTCTTGCCCCAAGTTTCCTGGGTAAGGCTTCCACATTGGCAGACATCCATTGGGCCATAGTAGGTGTAGTCAATTTTGTCTTTCATCAGAGTGTCCTCCTCTAATGAATTTGGCGGAGCGCGACATCCTTCCGGATCACAATCCCCGTAGATCATTTTGACATCTGATCTTGGTATAAATCTCGGACTTCCTGTAGGAAAGCAAAAAGGAGTTTGCGTTTCGTCCTGAGACATATAACCTCCCTTGTTAAGATAGGACTTCCATTCTTCCTCTGTGTCAGAGGGATCTTCCTCATTGATAGCATGGACTGCTTGAGGCACTGGGTGAAGAAAACATCCACTGTGGAAGAAGTTCTGAAGGGGATGAAGACTTTCATCGCTGGCAGTTGTCTAGGTACAGGTTACAGAAAAACCAAGACCCCTCTTTGTTTTATTGTTAGTGGGAATGACAAGCTGTCCCCATCCTTTCGTATCGGTACTCTCGACCGCTTTGATAGCATCTTTGTATGAGGAAATCGAGGTTCCTCCTCCAAACTGATTGTTCTTTCTCACTGACAGTGCTTGGAACTGAGTTCCAATAACCTCCTCGGGTTCTATATCAGTAGATGATGACAAGTTGCTTACAAGCAAGGCTTATTCCCCACAAACCGTGACAAGTTGATCGTTCTTGATGAACTTTAGCTTTTGGTGGAGGGTCGAAGTGACCGCTCTAGCCTGATGTATCCAAGTTCTTCCTAATAAACAACTGTACGTTGCCCGGATGTCCATGACCTGGAAAGTGACTTGGAAAGTGTAAGGACCGATAGTTATGGGAAGATCAACTTCGCCGATAACTGTTTTTCTGGATCCGTCGAACGCTTTGACGATGACCTCGCTGGTTCTCATCGGAGGGCCCTTGAATGATAATTGCATCAAAGTGGACTTCGGCATAACATTCAGGGCTGACCCTGTGTCTACCAGTACGCTGGCTAAAGCATCGTCCTGGCAGTTAACTGTGATATTGAGCGCCATGTTATGGCGGCGACCCTCTTCGGGTAATTCCTCATCACTAAATCCCAAGTTGTTGCAGGAAGTGATGTTAGAGACAATGCTATCGAACTGTCTGATTGCTACATCCTGTTCCACAAAGGCTTGCTCCAAGACTTTCTGTAGAGCCTCCCTGTGGGCTTCTGAACTGAGTAACAGTGATAATACCGAGATCTTTAAAGGAGTTTGTAACAGTTGATCAACAATGTTGTATTCACTCCTTTGGATGAGCTTCAGCATCTCATCATTATTTTTTGAAAGGTCGGGATTACTGGATTGATCGACTGATAGATCGGGAGCTTCTGTCTGAAGTTCCTTTTCCTTGTTAACTTCCCTAACCCCTCGGTTGAAGATTCTACCACTCCGTGTTACTCGACTGATGTCTGCAATGTTCACAACAGAGGGTAATGGAATTTCCTTTCCATTTTCAATTATTGTTGCACCATATTTGTAAGGGATTGCCTTAGCTGATTCATACGGTAGCGGTCCTGGTAGATAGATGACTACAGGAGCCTTCTGATTTTTCTGACCGTCGTAAGCAATCTCAATTCATTCCCGGTTGGGAACCTTAGACTCGTCAAGTAGAGGGATGATGGCAAAAACATCCCTGGTCCTGTGATGACCAGAGATTGGGACAACATCCTCAACTTGATCGGCAAGATAATTCGGCGACCAGTTGATGGGTCCAGAACCTGGATATGGACGAATTTCTCCACGATCAACCTGACCCTAAAGAGCTGCTCTCACAAGTTAACACCCTTGGTTACTTTCCGAACAGACGCTACAACGGTCGTAATTGTGTGGTGGCACCTAGCCACGTCCACTTTGAATACAATGTAACCTCACTAGGTTAGCTTCCACTGATCGGACATCATGACTTTGACGTCGAGTAGGATTCCTGTTATTGATACTAATTTGATGAGTATCTTCATCCATGTAGATTGGCATCCACCAATGATTTAACAAATGCTGAAGCGCCTCCTGGACAAAGGTACAACCTCGATCGTTTTTGCAACCCGCTTTACAGCTTTGATATTCATGTGATATTAAGAATCCGAGTCGGACCTGTTCCGCATGTAACTCTACCAGGTTGGTATTCATCACACGAATATCAAAGATCTGAACCATGTTGATCTGATAAGGGTTCCTATCATGGTAGTCTTGGATCCATCCAAGATCCATCTGACGCTGGAGGGCCTCCTGTATGAAAGAGCATCCCTGTTTGTTTACCGAGCAAATCAGACAAGAACTGTAATCGTGCTGCGGCAGATTATGATACTGGCTTTGCCTTGAGTGCATCGCCACTAAGTTGACATTCATTGCACGGATGTCGTGGTTCTGAATGACGTTGGAATTCGTGTAGACCATGTTAACTCCACGAATTCGGTGCTCTTGGATCCATCTGAGATCCATCTGTTCCTGTAGAGCTGCTTGCACTACAGAACATCCTTGGTTGTCTTTAGAGTAGATATCACACTGGTGATAATTATGAGGTGGCACATGGCCATATCCACTCTGTCTACAATGCATCTTTACCAGATTGGTTTTTAACAAGAGTACATCGTGAATTTGATAGACATTGTTAGTCTCTTTCTCAATCAGATTGACTGCAGCCTTCTCATGTTGAGGCAGCGGGTTCATAAGAACATTAGGATTCGTATCCTTGAAGGATAAGACCCCGCTCCTAACAAGCTTTTGCACGTCGGACTTGAAATTGAGACAAGTCTCTATGTTATGCCCCGAACCTCCTTGATGATAAGGGCATGTTTGATCCACCTTAAACCAAAAAGGCAGATTTTTCGGTACTGTAAGAGGAGATTTAGTCTGAATGTGCCCCTTAGCCAATAGTAATGGAAACAGTTCTGCGTACGTCACGGGTATAGGATCAAATCCTGGCGGCCGTGTTGTACGGTTGTTGTTATATGGAGGACGAGCCTGCTGAAGAGGCTGTTGTGTCCTTTGCTGATCAGGTTGGCTCTGAACAACCTGAGGTTGATACGTAGGAATAGACGCAGGGTTGATAGCAGGAGTCACAGCTGCTACCGGTTGATAACGTCGTCTTTGTTTTCCGAGAGAGATATTCCCAATATCTTGCTCTTTTTTCTTAGGGAAAGTACTACCATATTTTTTAGTACCGCTCGTCGATCCAGTGTCTTTTACCAAACGTCCTTCTCGGACGGCTTCCTCAAGACGTACGCCCATGCCGACCATTTCGGTGAAATCACTGGGCGCACTGGCAACCATTCGGTCATAGTAAAATGAGCTTAAGGTCTTTAAGAAGATCTTTGTCATCTCTTTTTCCTCAAGAGGTGGACAAATTTGAGCGGCAATTTCACGCCACCTTTGAGCATACTCCTTAAAGGTTTCCTTGTCCTTTTGCGACATTGATCTGAGTTGATCTCTGTCGGGTGCCATGTCCAAATTGTATTTGTATTGTTGGACGAAGGCAGTACCAAGATCTCTGAATGTGCTGATCGTAGTACGGTTTAAACCCATGTACCATTTGAGTGCGGCACCGGTTAAACTATCCTGAAAGTAGTGAATCAGTAGGTCCTGATTCTCCGTCTGAGCTGACATCCGCCGAGCGTACATCACCAGATGGCTCTGAGGGCAAGAGTTACCCTTGTATTTTTCAAAGTCGGGCACTTGAAACTTGTGCGGAACTTTCACATTTGGGACCAAGCAGAGGTCTGCGGCGTCCTTTCCAAATAAATCCTGACCGCGAATGGCTTACAGTTCTTTCTGCATTTCTAAGAACTGTTCCTGGAATTCATCCATTCTGTCAAACATAGTTTCCTTCTTACCAGAAGGTGTCTGTGGAATCTGTCCTTCCGGGACAGTGTGCACCACAGGGGGTGGTACCGTGACTACGGCAGTGAGTCTTGGCGTTTCCCGAAGTTTGTAACCTTCAGGAATCTTCAGTATGCCCCTGGCATCTTCGCTTTCCCGAAGTTTGTAACCTTCAGGCCCAGCGGCTTCTGTTGTGATTCCCTGATCCTCAGTGATCGGCGGAACATATCCTTCTGGGATATAGTTAACAGGCATGCCCCAAGGACGATCTTTCGGTATCTGATACCTAGGATCATACCTCTCCACTATGGGCGTTGAGGTGATCTCTGAGATCACAGTTCTTTGTAGCTGAGCTTCTGCCATGGCTTGCATGTCGTTACGAAGCTTTCTCATATCCTCTCTTAGAGCATCGATCTCTTCTTTCAACTCTCTGTTTTCTTCCTCAAGATCATCCATCTTTCTCTGACGATTGGCCCGAGTATTATACGAATGAGACAGTTTGACTCTAGAATCGAGACACAAACGTGAGATTCATAGGGAAGAAGAATACGTGATGTGAGAATGATGAATGCAATGATTATATTAATTATTTTTTTGGTTTAATCAAAATAAACTTCGACAATTAGATTGCAAATATCAACGGTGGGGAAACCCCTTTTTATTGAATTCAAAGGATTACAGAAATGGAAATACAGTAGATTACAAAGTGCAGAAATAGAAACCTAAGCTAATGGGTCCTGAGTCCTCTCTGAAGAGAAATCAGGTGCTGATTCTGGTATCTTCCTTTTCTTTGACCGAGGCTCTTGGGCCGTTGTTGGGTTGTCATTCCTTTGCCAAGTGAAAGGAGCGAGCAAATTCCTTTGGTCATCCTGATTATCTATAGCATGTTGCTCCAAAATTTCAATCAGAGCATCTTTTTCTTTCAGTAATTGTTGTATTTTGATGCACTCTACGTCGAGGGTGCGGTACTTGTTCTTCCAAGACCTTCTCTCCTTTTGAACTTTGTTGAGAGTAACCTGAAGCTTTTCAGTTTCCGTCATGAAGTACATGACAGATTCCCTTGGCGGAAGAATTCCGTAACGAGGATAAGGCATCTTTAGCTTGAGAGCTCTAGTTTGTACCCAATGGAGATAAGGCTCCACCGAGACACAGTCCGGTTTTCCTAGAGACTCTCGTCCTTTCTTATGAACGTGTTTCCAAGCGTGCACTATTTCTATCTTTAGTGCTCTGTCACTTTCTCCTTCCTTGAAGAAAAGACCTTCCAGATGAACATCCAGTGGGATGTGTCTCATTGGGTATCCAAATTGACGGCGAACCAATACCGGATGGTAGTTGATTCCTCCTTTAGTTCCTATAAGGGGTACGTTGGGGAAGTTTCCACAACGGTCAATGATCCTGATTCCCTCATAAATCCTATTGCACCAATCTATATCGGAGTTGGTAAGAGACATGATCTTCTGCGACCAACGTAAGGCACTCTTGCAATCCCAAAAAGCAGCAGACTTGGGCAAGTGAGAGATAAACCATTTGTAAAGCAGAGGTACACAGCATGTGATCTCCCCTCCACTGTACAAATTCCCCAAGTGTACAGAATGATACGCATCTGCGAGCAAAGTCGGCACAGGATTTCCAATGAGAAAAACCTTAATGGAGTTGATATCGACGAAGTTATTGATGTTGGGAAACAAAAATAACCCGTAGGTGAGCAAGACAAAGATGCTTTCAAAAGCAGTCACGTTTCCTATACTGGCGAAGTACAGGGCCTTCTTTGTCAAGAACTGGGCTGGCAAACCTTGGATGCCACCCTTAGTGGTTAGGTGAGTCCTAACTTCAGACTCGTCCAAATGAATTGCTCTTGCAATAGTCTGATTCTTTGCAATTTCTTCCAGTCCAAAAAATGGAGCTCGATCTGTAATGTGTAGATCAATCAGGTGAGAATACTCCTCCAGCGTTGGTGCGAGCTGGTAATCCGGGAATGTGAAACAGTGATAAACCGGATCATAAAACTGAATGAGCGCATCCATGATTCCCTCAATCACATGGACTCTTAACAGTGGTAGTAAACCTCCGTGCTTGGCTCTGAAAGCCTCTTGGTTAGTGATCATCCTCGCTAACCTTCTCAAATCCTCTAGTTTTGGAACCTTGAAGGTGTACGTATGAGTTCTCCTTCTACCGAAATCCATTAGCGCAATCCTTTTCTCTGATATTTGCAATCACGGTCTTAGTTTATTTTGAAAGAACAGAGAGATTAGAAGAGAAGATTTTTGAATGTTTTAATGTTTTTTTTTAAATGAATGCATGAATGCAGCACACAAAAACATAGAAAAAACATGGGGTCAAAGGGTTTTTGTCATGAAGTCAAGGCTCTACTCATCCCCAAAGGTTTATACTAGGGTGATTTTTGTACATGTACTCATTATCATCAGCTCCTCCCAGGAAAGCAAAACAACAAGCGGATCGCCAGCGAGTTGTAGTGCAATCTTAGAGTAAGTGCCATTCACCGAGAATAGATCACCAGCCTCAAATGAGGGTAGTATCGCGTAACAACTATTTCCGATAGTTTCCGCACTACGAAAGGGTTTGGTTCCTCAGCTTCTCAGACTTAACAACCGGCCCATTTCTAGGTGAGAGAATGGGTTGCGTTGGTCAGCCTCCACTGAGGTTGATGGTCGACCCCGTCGCCATCACTTATCTTAAGTGTATACTCAATCTTTCCACATACGGCATCACCCGCATTCCCATTAGCAGAAAAATAAACATGTATAGCAATTAGGAAAAGCAGTATATATATTTGTCCTAAACATCCTAGACCTTTAAAGCTATGAATCCTAAGTTCCTGACAGAAAATGGGTTCCCCAGCGGAAGCCCCAATCTGTGGTATTCACACAAGAGGTGAAAAGAAAAGGAAGACCGTGCCTAGATCTAACTTTGAATGGGCCCCACGGTGGGCGCCATTTTTCTGTAGCGAGCGATTTTGGACGCGGTTCTTAAGCGCTGGTCGCTCTCTGCGGTTGAGCTTTAACTACAGGTCGATTCATTTTTTATCCTATTGAAGCTGATGAAGGAAGGGAAATAGATGTCTCCAATTAACCCTGCTTTGCATACTGAGTTTAAACAACGGTCTGTTAGGTTACGAATGCTATCAATGTGGGGGGCCTTTGTACTGGTTATTTGTATTTTCGCCAATACTGGTTTTTATCTAGACAGAAGGTTTCTGGCGGGGAACAAGGTTTAGGATGTGAGGACTGATGCTTTTGATAGATACATGAGAGTATGGGATTTTGGGTTTTTGTTTAGTGTGCTCGCTAAGATTTTTCTTTCAATCTTATGCCTACGTATTCCCGTTTATCCAAAATAGGGAAATCAGAGCGTTCGTAGTTCCTCCTATTCTATGGGAGGAAATGGTTGTTTTTGGTGTCTTGTTCAAAGCCCAAGACGTGAAGCGAAAAGGCGGTTTGTATCTTGTTCAAAGCCCAAGATATGAAGCTGAAAAGGTTTTACTTTAGAGAGAATTTGTCATCTCTAAAGAGGGGTCTGTTTGTCACAACTGTTGGGTGACTGGTTATAAAGGGAGGATTACTTTAACCGGGATACGCGGATCCTAGCAATGCCATAATTTCCTTTATAGGGGGTTTTTAACCTGAAGGAGAAGACTTTAACTCAGTGTAGAGCAATGTTATCTTTCCTTAGGAATTTCTCATGCTAAAAGAGGGACAGTGGCATGGATGTAGATGATCCAGAGGCTTACCGCTTACAGCAATTAGATGAAGAGGGAGGAGTTGTTGATGTTTGTGTACTGTGAACGAGGCACAACTTTGATGCTAAAAGGTTAATTGGATTAACCAGTGGTTTTCTTATACAAAGCCTAAGAGGAGGCTATTATGTGTCTCGTACAAAGCCCAAGAGAGAGGCTAAAAGGTTTTACTCAATAGGAGAATCTTTTATACTCAACAAGAGAGTAATTTTGTATCTCGTACGAAGCTCGAGATGGAGGCTGTTGTTTATTTGGCTCAATAAGAACCTTTTTGTATCTCGTATAAAGCCCGAGATGGACGCGAAAGGGGTAATTGACTCAACGAGGGAGTTTCTTATGTGTCTCGTACAAAGCCCGAGAGAGAGGCTGAACGTTGTTTGACTCCGCTGGGGAGAATCATTTGTACAAAGCCCAAGAGGAGGCT
Source organism: Lathyrus tuberosus (assembly GCA_022829125.1). NCBI lineage: Eukaryota > Viridiplantae > Streptophyta > Magnoliopsida > Fabales > Fabaceae > Lathyrus > Lathyrus tuberosus. The sequence continues at coordinate 7,324,406 of JALAZF010000001.1, read as the reverse complement.
ATGGTGACTGTTCAGTTAAGTGACAGGTCCAGTATACTGATTTTTGAAAGAGAAAATCAGTTCTTATATGAGCAACACTGTACTCATGGATTTGATTCAAGGATCAGGGATATTTCCCTCTCTTTGAGGAAACGGGAAATCCAAAGGGTATTGAGACTGTCCGAGTCTGCGGGTTTTCTTCCTATTTAACGAAGGGGTCACTCGAGAATGTATTTGAGACTAAAGGAAGTTAGACTGTCCGTGTCTAGAGTTTTATCTTTTGTATTATGCTTTGAGAAACAGTAGTAGACTCTATGAAAGGACTGTTCTATGACGATGACTAAATTCTGTTCCTATACCTCTAGGAGGTCGTCGGGACAATTTGTACGAAGCCCAAGAGGAGGCTGGAAACTTTTAAGAAGCCGACGGGTCCTTGTACTAAGCCCAAGAGGAGGCTATCATTCCCGGAGGAAGAGATCATTATACGAAGCCTAAGAGGAGGCTGTGAATACTTCTAAGAAGCCGTAGGGTCCTTGTACGAAGCCCAAAAGGAGGCGGGGTTGCTTTTAGGAAGCCTGTGGGTCCTTGTACGATGCCCAAGAGGAGGCCGATTGCTTTTAAGAAGCCGATGGGTCCCCAAACCCCGAGAAATTCAAGGCAATGCTATTCACCGAGAATAGATCAAAGTCAGGAAAGTTCGAGAATTTGGAAGAAACTCAAGAGATGCCATTCACGGAGAAAAGATCATCTCTGGGGAGTAGAGTTTCTTGACAAGTGCTTTTAAGAAGCCCGTGGGTCCCCAAACCCCGAGAAATTCAAGGCAATGCTATTCACCGAGAATAGATCAAAGTCAGGAAAGTTCGAGAATTTGGAAGAAACTCAAGAGAAGCAATTCACGGAGAAGAGATCATCTCTGGGGAATAGAGTTTCTTTGACAACTTCTATGAGTGACAGTCTATGAAAGGGTTCACAGGGAATGCTGCCTTTCATATCTCCATATTGTTTAACTCCAAGTGGAGGGAAGACTGTGTCTGGTAATCCTATGGGGATCTAGTTTAGACTATTTCTAAGAGTGATCGAAACGGCTTTACCTAGTGCTAGACGTAGTTGCCGGGGAAACTCTAAATATCTATACTATTATTACACAGTTGATATGAGTTTATGAAAGAAGACTTACAGTGAAATAGCCCCACAATACAGTTATATGTATATGAAAGCGGTAAATGAAAGCAATAACCACTTACTCGGTTGTAGAGCTTCCATGTTGTTTGGTTAGTTGTTCAACAAAGAAAGATTGAAAACAACAGTATATTCAAAATCAAAGGAGAAAGTGCTTTGAAAAAGAAAAATTTGGGGCTTTATCAGTGAGCACACTGTTTGAATTTGTACAGAGGGATTTATACAAGGGACTGAGGCCCAAAATGTTTTTTTGTACAAAGGGATGGGTCTTACACTCTCTCAAGAGGCCCAAAAAGTTTAAAGAAAAAGAGTGGGGCTTATAACACGAGGGTAGGCCCAGTTGATTTTTCCATTTGAAATGGCGATCGCGCCGAGGTTTTCTTTTAACGCGGAGGGACTTATACAATAAGTGAGGCCCAAAATGTTTTGGTTAAAAGGGGATTGGGTCTTACACTCTATTAGAGGCCCAAAGTGTTTTTGAATGGGTCTTATAGCTCAAGGAGAGGCCCAAGGTTATTTTTCAAAAGGCGATAATCGTGCCGCTTATTTGAAAATGTACAGAGGGACTTATACAACGAATGAGGCCCAAAATATTTCTGTACAAGTGGGTTGGGTCTTACACTCTCTCAAGAGGCCCAAGTGGTTTTGAAAATGATTTATGAGGGTTGAATTAATCCAAAAACCTTAATTTGTTTTCAAAAATGTATTTAATTGAATAAAAATTCAATTAAAAATGATCAAAATTGTTTAACATATGAAAAACAAATTGTGATTTTGGATTAATGCTTCAAAAATTAAGTATTGACCTACAAAATAATTAGAAAGCATTAAAAGTAGCAAAATCAATGTAGAAAAAATATTTAAAATGTCAAAAACAATTAAAATATTAATTCTTTGCAAAAATATCAATTATATGAAATAAATAATATTTTTGGGATTTTTTGATAAAATAAAATATTTTAACATTTTTGTGAATTATTAAAAAAAAGAATCAACTCAAAATCATTAAAACTCAGAGAGAAATTAATTTTTGAATCAATTAAACAAAATCACAAAATTCAAATATTCAAATTTGTGAAAAAGGCGCCAAGAACACAAGCAAGAACACGCGCGTTTTTCTGGGTTTGGCTGATTTGCGTTTTCCATCCAATCTCACTGAATACGTAATCATATTATGCAATCCACATATCATTATGCTCGTCTCAACCTCACGATCATGTCTATAACACTTAATTTCATTTAAATTAAACATAAAACATGAAATCACGAAGAAACCTCAAGAACCCTAATTTATGCATGAAGGCTAGGATTTTTGATACACGATTCAAACAATGCAATTAATTGAGGGAAAACATTCCATGAATGATTATGAACATATGGCCAAATTATTGTGCGAGGAAATATGCATAGATTGAGAGATGACCAAGTATATGCTTACCTCTAAGCCGTGACAGCAAGTGCAGTGTGATTTTTGATTTGGAGGTGTTACAGATGAGTGGTGACGATCTGAACAGCTTCCCTACACCCTATGGAGTGTGTTTGAATGCTTGGACCTGATTGAAAATGGCTGGAACAATTTGTGGTACCTCAGCTGCAACTTGATTGAAAATTTGAGCAACCAGCTGGTGATTTTGTGAAATTGGTGTTTCAGAAGTGATCTAAGTGTTTGATCAGCTCATATGTGATGTATGTGAGGTGTGTGAGTGATTGGTTTGATTGGAAAAGCTCTGAAACTCAAAACCCGATAGCTACCTTGCTAAGAAAGGCATTTTTCCCAAGAGAAAGAGATTTTGAGGAAAGCATCTGTTAGATGGCTTTGGTGTACTCTAACTGATCACAACTGAGCTCTATTTATAGTAGAGCAAGTTTGTTTTGGGATCCACAGTGAATGGCAACTGCAGCAGGTGTTTGTTCAATGTTGGCCAATGGAAATGCAAGTCTCCTCTAGCCATTGACTAAAGGTTAGGGCACAGAGCTTTGGTCCCCTTGGTCTTGGATAAGTCTTGACTGAATTCAAATGAAAATGGCTCAGTCCATGCCACCTTGATGCTTCCATTGAATGCTCCAATCTAAATTTGGAGTCTTGTCCCTATTTTGGCCATTCTAGGTTCAACATGTTATTTCTTGTTCCATGGACTTTGGAGGCTTGCCTCAGTGATTGTCCCCTTTAGATTCAATCCTCAGGTGTGTCCAAGTGGATAGGAGCATTTGAATTTGGCTGATTTTGGCAAATCGAGCAAAGTTGCAAATTCTGCCTTGCCTTTGACAGATTTCAGCAAGGCAACTTTCGAATGTCATATCTCATGACTCAAATGGAATTTGGCAATGTTCTTGGCCATTTTGGAAAGCCCTTACATGATATAACAACTGTTTGAACATATTTGGTTTTGATCTCTTTTGAATCCAAGTGAAAAATCCCCCTACATTTGGCAAAAAGTGAAGGCAGATTCTGACTTAGTGAAAATTTCACTAAGTGTTGGAAAAAGTGGTTTTTCACTTTTCAGCCATTTTGATCACTCCATAACTCAAAATCCTTAATGAATTGGACTTAGGTCTAGTTGAAGTTTTTGTAGAGGGTAATGAGGGCTACAAATCCATCTTTGGATGAAAAAAAATGGCTTTGTGGTTTAGGAGTTATGATCCTCCAAAGTTGGTACCCTTGTCACTTTATTTTTAACTTAGAAAATTTTCTAAGTTTTTATGGTTACCCCTTTTACAAGTTATCCCACTTTTCTTGATTTTTCTTGATGAATGATGATTCAAACATACATTAACATCATTTTAGGGTTAAAAATCCATTTTGGTGAAAAATCTCAAAAAGTCAAAGTTGACTTTTGTGCACAGTTGACTTTTTATCAGATGAATTCCAAACTGTGAAATTCTTCATGAAATCATGTCCTTGACCTAAATCAAACTTGATGGGCATGTTCCATGGGTGTCATAGGGTATATTGAATCATGTCTTAGGGTTTGGGAGCATGTCCTGGTCAAAATTCAAAGCTACAGTTGACTTTCCTCGCGAAACCCTAATTGTGGTGCAGATGAAATTGAGACTTGTTGCTCAAGCTTCTTAGATCAATCCATTGTCCCAAATGGATCAATATAGTTCATTAGAAACCCTCAAATCCTCTCTTGAGGTCTTGGTTCATGATTTGTCCCAAAATTCAACTTAGGGGTGAATTAGGTCAAGAAACCCTAATCCCTGATTTTTGATGAATGCATCCCCTGAGGCAAAATCAACTTGATGAATGGGTCCATGAGGTTCCATGGAGTACATTAGGTTGTGTTTTGGATCTTTGGCTTGTTTCCAGATGAAATTTTTCATCTGGAGGCCCTGGTCGACAAAAACCCTAATTTGGTGACACTGGCGATCCTGAGACTTGATCCACCTAGAAGGGAGCAGCCTTGTGCTTAATCCTTGAAGTGGGAGTCCTTTTGATCCATTGTGGATGTTTGAGAGGTTAGACAAGTTAAAGATCATGTCATTCCTTGATTGATCCTTTGTATAAGGCTCTGAGAGGGCCTGAAACCCTAATTTTGATTGTAGTGAATGCTCAACAACCCTTAAGGCATTTGATAAGGCATGATGGTTCATCCACATTGTGATAATGATTTGCACAATGATGGGAAATCTTAGTGGTCAAAATTTGGCGTATGACACTGGGGAAAGTGAACACCTGATTCTGTGGGGAGATAACGTCTTGATCCGGAGAAAATACTTCCCAAGTCTCCTGCTGGGGAAGGTCTGCTCTGCTGAGGAAAGGTGCAATCTCAATGCTGGGGAGAGCAAACTGCTGGGGAAATACAATCCTGTTGCCATAGACGGCCCTTTGAACTTTCCACTTGCCCCAGACCACCAGGTCTAATGGAAGAAATTATCTCAAGAGGATTTTATAGAAGACCGGGCATTCGCACTGCCCCAGGGTCTTCAAACTCTTGGAGAGATTTATCAGATCTCGACGTAACTGCCCCAGACTTCATAATCCATGAAGTACATTGAAAGGATTTGTAATGACTTGAAAATACTCTGCTTTAGTATCTTGAACCTTGAGGAGGTGTTTTCAATTAACCATTTTCAGGAGTGGACAATCTCTCGCGCTCTAGAGGTGGCCTGCCCCAATTCTTGAAGGACCTTTTCCCCTGACTGATCTTATATAGATTTGTCGAATCGACCTAATTGCCCCAGTTCGGCTGCTTTAGGGAGAGTTTTCAACGTAACTGCTCCAGGTTAGCTGCATCTTATCACCATTTATCGGGAACCCCCAGGCTGCGCACAGTCTCTTGGCCACATACTCCTTGACACGATTGTCCTTCAGAGTTTTCACCATCTCGACTTGGCCTGATCGAGCTTCTCGACTGACGTTCATCGTGTAAGCTTCTTTGATATCAAACATATGCAAGCAGAAAATGTTTGTTATAAGAATGACAATTCTAATGCAATGCTCATGTTAACCTTGAAGCTTTATTGAAAATGTGTCGCCAATCTTTGTGAACGAATCACTAGCTGGGATGCGACCTTGATTTTGAATGGCAAAAATAATGCGCACATGTAATACCAACAAACCTTATTAGCACAACTCATAGGAGTCAGGAACGCTATCCTGTTGAAGTACGCTTCCGGAATAAACCCTGTTTTAATTAGGACTTTTAAGGGTTGTAACGTGGTCTGGTTCACGGTTTCAGAAAAAGGATTTATGGCTCAAAATTTATCGGTGCCCACCCACTCTCCGTGATGTTCTCCAGTCCTATGTTCAGTTAATCTGACCCAAACGCTCATCTCTCAAAAGGTTTATGATCTTCAAGGAACCTATGCCACTAATGGTTTGGCACCTAAGGGGGTTTTGGAATGACAGTCACCCCTTGTGTCTGTAACCACACGAATTTGTTCTTATCGAGGATTTTCTTTTGTAATGCTTTTCGCTTCTTCTTTCCGCTTTTTTCTTTCTTTTGCCTCTCTTTTTTTTTTATCCCTAATTTTTACCTGGACTGACTCTTTTGAGTTTTTCGATTTTGAAGTCCAGCGGGATGCCCTAACTTTTGCCTAAGTCGCTTGTTTTCAAGTTTCGACTTAGCGGGCTTTCTTTTTTATTCCCCTTTTTGAACAAAGCACGTGACACTGGTTGTCTTACTTGCTTGAAAGGGTTGTGACTGCCTCACTCCTTGATTGTTGATGGATAACCATTGTGGTTTCACATCTCTTGACCTCTTGATGGTGGGATAGAAGGTAATGGATCCTCAGATGCACACTCTCCTTGAAATTTGAACGCTTGGTCAAACTAACTGACGCCTACCCTGCCCCTGGGTTAAGTATGAGGGTTTTTTTCGTACGAAAGAAGCTCCTACGTCAAGGCTCAAAGGGGTTAACGAGGGTTTATCTCCCTTATATCTCCAGTGTTTGTGAATTGGAAACAATGCCTGTACATCCTTAACAGGGTTTCATCCAAATGCGCACCATTAGAAATCTGCGCTCTTATTTCGTCATCCTCCCTCAAGAGTTCTAAACAAGAAAATTGGTATTGCAGTGCATATAAACATTTAAGAGTGAACACGAATGGATTACTTCGAGGAAAACATGCTCATTGTATTATGATCGTCATAAAAAACAAACAAGTTTCTACATGCATACAATGCTTTAACGAGAAATGAAAAACTACAAATGAAAATGCAGTAAAGAAACTGATGACTGCCGTTGTTGAGAAGACTTGACTCCGCTTGGACTACTGGCTTTAGGAGACGACCCTTGAAGTCTTCAAACAGATAAGAGGTCGACATGCACAACCAAGTCTCCTTCTGGAAATGATATGTACCCTTTGTCAATCAATTGTTGCACTTTGGCTTGGAAGGCTTTGCAATCTTCGGTTGAGTGCCCCATAGATCCTCCATGATATCCACATTGCACATGGGGATTGTACACCGGAGGGTATGGTTCTGGAACAGGCTTCAAAGTCTTAGGCTCCACCAATGAGTTTCGAACCAGGTGTGGCAAGAGTTGACTGTACGACATGGGAACTGGATGAAGAGGAGCATTCCTTCTTTCCAAGTTGTTGCGCGGCCTATGCTGATTCTGACGCTGATACTTCTGTTGTTAAGGAGCATAAGGTTGTTGGTACTGAATGACATTAGTCTCTCCTTCTTCTCCCCTGTAACATTTCTTCGCATTTTCAGAATAACCGGGAGCAACTTGAATCTTTCCCGTTTTGATGTCGTTTTCAACTATTTCTCATGCCAATACAAGACCTGAAAATCCAGCTGACAAACATCCAACCAATTTCTCATAATAATGCCCCTGGAGCGTATCCATGAACATATCAACGAGCTCTCTTTCCAACATCGGAGGTTGAACTCGGGAAGCCAATTCACGCCACCTCTGGGCATACTCTCTAAAGCTTTCATTGCTCTTTTGAGACATATTCTGCAGCTGTGTACGATTGGGAGCCATATCAGTGTTATATTGATAGTGTCTAATAAATGCCCCTGCCAACTCTCTCCAACTACGAACGTCTTTCCTCTCTAGCTGCATATACCATTCCAGGGATGCCCCAGATAGGCTATCTTGAAAGCAATGCATCATCAACTTTTCGTTCTTTGTGTGAGCAGCCATTTTACTCGCGTATGCCCTGACATGAGTCCTTGGGCAAGTCATACCATTGTACTTTTCGAAGGTAGGAGTCTGAAACTTGTGCGGGATAACAACGCTTGGAACCAGCCCCAAATCCTCTAAATCCATACCCATAGAATCTTGATTGGCAATACCCCTCAGTTGTTCCTCAATCAACCTGAATCTCTGATCAGTGTCAATCTGGGAACCAGCATCCCCACCTGGCACAGAGAATGCATCATCTTGAATATCATCAAACTGACGGCCATGAATAGCACAGACACCAATACCACCTCCCCCGACATTTTTAGCCCCGCCCGGAGGGATCACAACACCAGAAACAGGAATACCTCCACCCGGAGGGCCATTCTGAACATTAGTACCAGTAACACCAGTATGGACTCCTCCATGAAGGACAGCTTCGTCATCAATCTTTGCAATCAGTGGTTGGACAACAGTTCTTAACTGCTCTTGGCCCTGAGCAACTCCTTGCATTAAACCCATGGATTGGTTCATTCGGGTCCGCATCTCAGTCATCTCAGCTTGTAGTTGATCCATGAGTCTTTTCCGATCTTGTCTGGTAGAATACCGGTGAATGTGTTGATCTGCAATCCTGTACTGAGGAGGAGAACCAAGTAAGAACGCCAGAGATAAACACCTGTTATGCAAAATGATTATGGATATGCGAATGCAAATAAACATGTTTAAAAATTCGCAGGGCGATCCACCCTTTGATTCCAGTTTAACAACAAGATAGAACGGAACTTCTGCTCACATATTAAGAAAACCAGAGGAAAACCAAATATCAACAATCACAAATCCAAGACAACAAGTCTGAACACAATAATCATAGATCCCAACCAACAAGCCTGGCGGTGATCCAAATACGATAAGAGAGAATAGAAAACTACGACATGTCATCAAAGTCCACAAGTGTCAATTCCCCCCATCCATTATGCTTTTTTCTCCAGTCTTGAATTTCCTTGAACAGCTTTTTGGTGTCGGGATGCTTCGGTCTCTGAACTAGCTCTTGAATGAGACCGTCTCTCCTATGCATGATCCCCTCTAAGTATCTGCAATGCAACTCCCAAGCGTCTTCTCCAGAAACACCATCCATGCTAGGACCCTCATTTCTAGGTCTCTTCACTTCAGCTTGGATCTTCAGTTCCTTTATGGAGGCTATGGCTTCATTGAGTCGACCCTCGACTGCTTGTCTCCGAAATACCCCTGATAGGATCTCAGTGTCTTTTTTCTTGAGCTTCAACTTCAATTGATCAATCTGAGCTAGATAACTGTCTTCCTTTCGCTTATTCTCAGCCATTGCAGTGTCTCGGTGAGCATTGAACCTGTGAATTTTCAACAAAGCCTTGGCCAATTCCTCCTTCTTAGACTTGAGAACCTTAGTGATACCCTCTAGAGCTTGCTTCATCCTTTGTCTGGATGTGACCTTGTCAGCTAGCTCACTTTTTGCCTTAGCAAGAAGCTTTGTCTTCAACTTGGCGGTATGAACAGCTTCACCCCGCTCATGTTTCAACTGGTAAATCTCTCTTCGTAGCTCACTGTTCTCTTCTCGCAGCTTTTCCTTTTCAGCCCACAACTTTTTAAACTTCTCTATCTCAACTGTGGTAGGAGGCTCAATCAGCAAGGGGTAAGATGGTGGTTCTTTGGAGAATGGCAGAAGCTCCTCCTCCACCCTTTTCTGAATCCAATCTTCATACGCATGAAATGTTCTGTTGTTGCTGTTCCCGAAATAAGTCTTCCCTTTCTTATGACGATCTTCCCAAGTATTTGCAGCTTCTTTTAACCGTTCTGGATCGATTTCCCCACTCAGATATAAAGATTCTCGGACCTCTTCGTATTTTGGTGGCTCTTTCAAGGCATACCCAAATTGCCTAATAGTAAGAATAGGGTTGTAGTTAATCCCCCATTTCCTTCCTATTAGAGGCACATTTGGGAGACCTCCACAACTAATCATGATATCTTGGCCCAACAAGTCACGGTTAACCCAAATTAGATTATCTGCCCTCAAGCCCATCAATCTTTTGGACCAATCCAATGTTCCTTGAGTATCTACAAATGCCCCAGATTCGGGAAGACGATCAGCAAACCATTTGTAGAAGACTGGCGCACAAAAATAAAGGGGTCCTCCCCTCCTCTTCTCGTTCTTATAATGCACTGAATAATACAGATCTCCAAGCAAAGTAGGTACCGGGTTCTTCATGGTAAATATCTGGACAGCGGGCATGTCCACAAAATCCTTCATACTTGGAAACAACACTGTTCCATAGACGCACATAGCCAAGATGGCGTTGAAAACTGACCAACATCTAGCTTTAGCATACACAGCAGCCTGTTCTATCAAAAATTTCACATGAAAGCCTTTACACCCTCCCTTACTGGCAACGTTATTTTTCAACAAAGATAAATCCAAATGCAAAGCCTCGGAAACCTTTCCTAAATCAGGAAGTTCTTTAGAAGGATAAAAAGGAGCCTCTTCTTTAATAAAAACATCCAGAATGAGAGCAAATTCCTCCAATGTCGGAGCCAAAAGATAATCAGTGAATAGGAAACAACGCAGGTGAGGGTCATAGAATTGCACCAGGGTGTACAAAGCCATATACTCGTATTCAGTGATGTTGCGAGCAAAATCCAGAATTCTTCCATACTCTCCTCTAAAGTCTGCCAAGACCCCATGTTCTGCCATAGACACAATCTTGTGAACAGGATCCAGAATAAGTGACGGGAACTTGTACATTATGATGTTCTTTCTCTTCTCAGTACTCATCCTTAATGGTCTTCAAAAACCAGAATCAAAGTTAGGATGCAGCCCTGCAAATGAATAAACATGTTAGGATGCAAAATGATGATGCAAATGCACACATGGGATCAAGGATGCCACACAGACTGGACAACTACTGCACTGAACAACTGTATAATCTCAAAGGTCTGCCCAAATATCCAGAATACCAACATAACCATAGTACCACACTGATAAATCAGCTGATCAGAAAACCGGGTATGTTGAAAGTCAAGGTTACCTGCAAACCTGTAAACACCATGCCCTATCACATGTGGGTACTATAAAGCCGAGGATCCTCAATATCACAGGCTCTCAGGTCGAGAAATGATGATACGTTCACCATTTCTGGTTTGGCATCATCACCAATCGAGGAGGCCTCAACTGATTCCCCTCAAAAGAAAACATCCTATGGCAAGTCCTCAGCTTCGGCACTAAGGTCGAGAAGCAATAGTACATTTATCCCTCGGGGTACAATACTATCGCCAATCGAGGAGCACCTCCACTGATTCTTTTCCAAAAGGAAACCCTATAGCAAGTTCCCAGCATTGGGTCCTCGGATCGACATGTGTAATGGGTTTGCCATTTCTGGTCTGTCATTATCACGTCTCGGGAGGAGTGCCGTTACTGAGTCCTCGGGAATGGCCGCGAGAGTCGACAGTTTTCCAGGTTACATTCAATCATCTGCACCAATGCGCAGGATAGAACATTACCAAAGAAAACCTCGTCTGGATGTGGAGTTTTCATGTATACTACGTCTGGCCAAATGCCACACAAGTCACACTACTTTCCATGCTAATCCTACGTGTACATTCAAGCCTGGGTATTGGGCTTATCTCTCAGAACTCCCAACCCGCCAAACAGAAAAATAGTGCAGCAGATGATAATAATATGCAATGCAAAAATTGCGGTAAAAATAAAATACAACAAATAAAGAAAAACAAAAAACAAAAACACCCAAAGAGAACAAAGACAAGCAAGCGCTAGGATTGACTCGCTTAGGGATGGACCAGCATAGGTCAACCAGAGTCCCCAGCAGAGTCGCCAGCTGTCGCTCCCAGGATTTTCATCCAGGTACAAACGCGAAAGTGGCGCAGAAAAATAAAGTCGCCAACCGTGTAAATTTATCCCAAGAGAGGGAAAAGGAACACGGTATAAACCTGAGGAAGAGGGAAAGGAATGGTCATCGCAACCATAGCCTGGGTTCGGGAGTCGGTTATGCGAGGGGAAGGTGCTAGCACCCCACGCATCCATCGTACTCGATGGGATCCACGCTTGTTATCTATTCTAAGGGTGAGTTATCCTAACATCTAAGGTTGCACTAAAACGGGGGAGGAAAAAACAAAGACAGACTCGGTAGGACGTCGAAGTCCTAGGCCTACGTACCCCCTTTGTGCAATGGGGAATTCAGAGTCAACGTAGTTCAGACCAAGTTCTTTTTGTGTTTTTTATGAGCAACGTTAAGTTCGCGTCCGGCAGTTAGGGTCGATGCTTGTTTGCGACTCAGACGGAAGGTAACGTGCCCTTTTTGAAAATAGCCTTTAGGTTAACGATCCCAAAGGACAAAAAGTTTTGAAGTTTGTTTGTGTTTTTTAGGACAGAAGTGACTTGAGTTAGTTCATAACTCAACTTGAATCAAAGTCTATGACACGGGAGCGAATGCGTCGCATGGTCGCCCCCAATGGGACGTATGCTCAACACTCTAGAAGAGAGAAGGGGGACCCCTCAATCTTCATTTCCTATGTTTAAGGCTCGTGTGCAAGGCAAGTTGACCTTATTAAGTATCTTAGAGATGTTATGAGATGAGAAGAGGGACTCAAAAGAAAAGAAAAACACTACGGGGAGAATCTATCCTAATGTTATCATGCAAAGATGGCCCTAAGGGGAGGTTTGACAACAACCTAAGCCTAAAGAAAAGAAAAGATGAGAGAAAGAAAGAATGAGAGTGGACATGGATACTTATCCACATCCTTAAATGACTTACCTCAGCCCCTGCGTAAAAGGTTAGTACAAAACAGACATAAGTTACTATAAGACAAAGGAAACCCAAACAAATCACCAAAGAGAAAAGATCACAAACCAAATGAAACTCATCCCAACCAGAATATACACCTTATAGGTGACCCCCAATGTTTACCAAACAAAATCAAGCAAATAGAATGCAAACCAGTGGCAAAACAAATAAGAGAGTTATCAAAGAAGGAGTAGAAGAAGGAATAGTGGACATGCAAGGTGATCATGCAAGAATGCTTCTAATAGTATCCAAGTCAGAATATGGATGACCTAAACATGTGCCTAAACATGTTATACAAGTGTCACATAAGACATGCGAACAGATATCCAAGCATTAAACATCAATAGATGAAGAAGGAAGCATATAAGTGAAACATGAATAACATGCAAGATAAAACATGAATGACATATGATAGGAATGAATGCAAAGCTCCAAGGTCAGAAACATACATCAAATGAAATTCAAATGAATGATATGGCATGGCATACATAAACCAGACATAAGTCATGAGTAAGCATAGATGAGATGAAGTGAGAAGATAAGTCAAAGAAAGGGCATGTAAACCAAGCATTGAACATATGCACTAAGCATTCAACAACCTCACACCAATGACATATAATGGCAATCAAATGACCTATAATAATTCAAACATGATTCAAGAAGTCAAAGACACAATCCCAAAATAATGGCACAAGTGCCTTTTCAAACAAGTAATCAGACATGATCAAAGATGTGCATACAAGAAGACCTCACACAAAGAGCAATTAAACAATTAGCAAGACATCTTATAAAATTACCAAATTAATTACCAACATAGCTCAACCAGAAACAAACAACATATTAAAAACTCATGCCAAAATTCACAAGACAGGTCACCCAAACAATTATGCACAGTTCAGACAAGAAACATGACTTAATATGCAAAAGAGGAGGACTAAAATACAATATGAAATGATTTTAAAAATTAGGAAAAAATATTTTAATGCAATTCAATGTGTTTATGAATCAATGCAAAAAGAATGAGCTCAAAAGGTTTTATGGATGATGAGAAATAAATTCTACAATGCAATGTGTGCAAAATGAGGCAAATTCAAAAAAGAAATTGCTAAAATAATTAATGTAGATGATAAAAATAAAAGAAAATAATAAAATAAAATTTGGGAAAATTTTATAAAATGCTAAACATGCTTCATGATTTTTTTTATGATTTTTGGATGCAATTATATATTTTTAGTAATTAAAAATGAGAAACAAACAATTAAATAAATAAATAAAAAACAAGGAAATGTGCAAAGGGGTGAGTTTAGCAACAAAAATACGTTAGAAATGAACATGGGCTGAAAGGGAGGGGTGTGAATAGGAAGGCCCAAAGCAAAAAAGTCCATCAGCGAAATAAAAATAAAAAAAGAAATACACATGGACTCAGTCAATGGATTGACTAAACCCTCACCTTCAGATTAATCCTGTGCTCCTTAACCAGTCAACACAATCACAAAGTCAATAAAATCAATGGTCAAGATTAGAGAGGCATCATAATTAAAATACACATGCGCATACATGATTACCCAGAAATTAAAAGATCCCACGTGAGCGGCACATGACCAGAATCTCACCGGGATCTCAAATATCATGCTATTTTCAACAAACAATCACCATATAACGCAAATCGAAGGAAAGAAATTTTGGGTCCAAAACTTAAATCTCATAGTATAACCATATTACACGTCTAAAATCAAAATAAAACACATCAGAATCATCAGCAACAATCATAGATCATTATTCACATTTAAAAATAGAGTTTTAGGGTAATGCAAATTGACACTAACCTGAGATTGTGCAACACGTATCCTTGTTATTAGCTGCGAATGATGGGTGCTTTGTGTTCTATGGATCCCAAGGATGAAGATGGTGAAGGAAGTTTGTGAAAAACCCTGAAGGATTGAGAGATTCGAAGGGAGGAAGCTTTAGGGTTCACACTTGAAATCTCCACCAATATACCGTGTGTTTTTTCCCAACCAGTGCATGAGTAACTTTAAATACTTAGGGTTAATCCACTGATGATCACTTGGGCCTTGTTAATTCCTCACTCAATGAGTTTTGGGTGATTTTGGAAATTTGAATAATGTGAAATACACCCTTCTCCATGCATGTATATCCCAACCCTTGATGATGGATCACTTATTTAACAATTGCTAATCACACCTGAATTGGATTTGGGCCTTGAGATGTCTTGGTTCATGAGTTTTCAATGATTTTGCAATTTTGCATAATGGAAAATAAGTGATGAATAAACCATGGACATGAAGCAATGGGACCAATTATAGGTCACTATGTCCCAAAATGCAAAAGTTGTGAAAATGGAACCATAAGGAAACCCTAAAAACCACCTTGCCTTCTTTTGATCATAACTTGAGTTTAACAAATGATATGGAGACCATCTAGTACTTGTTGGAAAGGGGAGAAAAAGATCTTCAACTTTCATGTTTGAGGAAAATTCATTTGAAGCTTCTTTGATGATGAAAAGTCAAGTTGAATGTAGTGTAAGAACTTGCCCAAAAAGGAAACTTTCAAATTATAGGTCATTTCCATATTTAGTAACTTTTGTACCAACCCTTGATTCTTGATAAATGGTATGAAACTTGACCCTTGAAGACCATATGAGGATGTGAGACCTTGAAACCCTTGAAGAGAACCTCAAAATTTCACAGTTGGTTTCCCCTCTCACTGTTGACTTTTCCCCAATTCTCTTGGTTCCCAATCCATTGGCCAATTGAACCTCTCATGAACCAAAATTATGGACAATCTCCCATCCCTAGATACTTAGGGACCCAAGAAATACCATGGAATCAAGTCTTGCCCAAAAAATCAGAAATAAACTGACTTTATAGCAAACCCTAATTTTGGTACCCTCAGTCTAGGAGGAAATAGCATAGTCTCTAAATCCAAATTCCTCTGAATATGATGTGTATCCTCTCCAACAAAGATAAGATATGCCATTTGGTGATGATAAAAACCCAAGAAGCTTGCCCATTGGAGCAATAAACCCAAGAATCTCAAAACCCTAATTTCTGCACTGGTTAGGAGAGAGTGATCCACAATACAAGGACTCTTGCTTGACCCTTTGAAGAACATCTTCTCCTCTCTAGTTGCCTCAAGCACCTTGACCCCATGCTAAGAACCAATGATATGCACACATGATAATGCAAAATGAGATGAAACATAAGCCAGTTAGTACTAAAGTAAGGAGAGCAAATTTTGGGGTGCTACACCATCTTGCAAGAGAACGAGTATGAGCACGTTCGTACGCTGAGAGTGAATGAGATGAGAAGAGAATTCCCGAAGGAAAGACGTTATTGTTTGTTTGAAGTTTTTTAGAAAGAAGTGTTTTGATTGTTTTGTGTTTTGTAACGCACATTGTATTTAAGTCCCTCATGTAAGATCGAATGCCTCGCATAACGACCCGAGATGGGACGCACGCTAAACATTCCAAGAAAATGAGAGAATATCCCTCACTATCTTATTTTTACATGAAAGGCCTAAATACAATGTTTGTTTTGCCTTTATTAAGTATTTTGTACTTTTGTTTGAAGATGAGAAGAGAGAAAACGCAAAGGAAACTCTAAAGGGAGACTAAGGGTCCTAATGTTATCATGCATGAATGTCCTATGGTTAGTGAGGTTTAGGAGAAAAGACTACCTAAAACCTAATGCTAATCCTACTCCAAGCTTAATCAAAAATTAAGTTGGACTAGGTAGCTCTAAAGGGAAAGAATCCAAGACATGAACAAGTCTTGAGATTCATGGGATGAGAAAGAGTGAAAGAGAATAAAAGAGAAAGAGAAGAAGAGAGAAGAGATGCAATAAGTGGCAGCAAGCACAACATATCATAAATGTCCAAATCAAATCAACAATCATGTTTCAAAGATCAATGCAAAACAACTCAAGTAAGCATGCAAAGATAAACATGGAAGGATGCAAGCATACTTGTATGAAATGCACAATGAAGCATACATGGACTTCATGACAAAGTGAAATGAGAAAGGCAAGACGAAAATGAAGACAAGTCAGAACCAATATCAAATTATCATCAATAATTCATGTGTGCAAAAGTGATTCAAAACATGAAGCATTAAGATCCAAAGAAGTTCACAAAATGAAAGGTAATGATATTCATCATACAATTCAAGCCAAATGCATTCAACTATGCTCAAGCAACATGAAAACCAAGTATAGAACTCAAGAGGCAGTAGCATTTGCATCAATATCATATCAAAACCAAACTCAAGTCATACAAGTTCAAACATCAATCAACAACTTCAAAACATGCACCAAAGCAAACTACAAAAGGAGGACAAAGTTCCAACACTTAGGCATACTCAAACATGATCCAAACATGATCCAAAAATTGCAAAAGTTGGTCTCAAAGGACCTCAACCAGGGGTAGGCATTATATCAAAAGCACATACAAAGAGCCAGCAAGAAACTCAAGCAAATGGACATGGTAAATCAACTTGTGCAAAGAAGTGTCAAGATGTGGTCATGCATAATTCACTTAAGCACAAAAAATCAAACATGCATCAAATGACATTCAACAATTGTGAAATTTAGTCTCAAATGATATAGATCAGAAGACAATCACATGTTAAAAGATCTCCCAAAAATTCACAAGTTAAACCATTCAAACAAATAAATAAGGATCAAGTGAGAAACATGTATCAATATGCAAAAGAGGGGAACCAAAATGTAATATGAAAAGGTTTTAAAAATAAAACAAAAATGTTTTTATTCAATTCATAATGTTATCTAACAAATGAAAAAGGATTGGATTGAAAATGTTTTATAGATGATGAGAAATAAATTCTACAAGTTAAAGTGTGCAAGTGAAACAATTAAAAAAAGAAAATTAGGCAATTAATTAAATCAGATGCCAAAAATAAAATAAAATGAGAAAATAAAATATGGAAAATTTTTATAAAACTAAAAAAAAGCTTCATGAATTTTTTTATGATTTTTAGATGCATTAAAATGATTTTAAAAAATTAAAATGCAAAACAACAATTAAATGAAACAAAAAAGAAATAAAAAAACAAGTAGGGTGCAAACAGCAACAAAAATGCGTGGAAAATGGAAGATGGGCTGAAAAAGAGGGTGCAAATATCAAAGCCCAAAGCTAAAGTCCAAAGGCGCAGGTCAATGATCTCATAGAATTCAGTCAAATGTTCAGATTCAATCACAACCAAAGGATTAATCCTACGCATGCCAAAAGTCAAAGCAATCAACAATTACTCACGATTAACAGCTCAGATTCACATGCACACCATAGCTAAATAAACACGCACACACACAATTAATCAGAAAATTAAAATTAAAAACAAAACACCACGTGACAAGCACACGCATTTTTAATGCGCTGTCACCATCTCACTCACACGATGCATCAGACGATTGAGATTAAATCCACAATTCAAAAATTAAACCAAATCAAAGGCTGTGACATGATGAACACAATAACAGCCATGGTCCAACACACATGCAAACATTAAAATAAAAACAAAAATAAAGAAACGTGGCATAACATGGAACGTTGGATCTAGCACATCAACGGCTCAGCCTTCGTCTTCTTCCCTTAAACCCTTGGCCGGACTGAACCACCACCAGCCGCCGGAGCTAGGGCTCCGGCCACCCTCTCCGGTGAGCTGTAACCAAATCTTTTCCAGAAATTACGCATAGGTACATCACTTTGACCAGAAAAATACGAGGATCAAGAATATCACATCCATTTTATCAAACAACCAACAAACATTGAGAATCAAACGAAAACATATTTAGATCCAAAACTTTAAATCCAAAATACACACATGTTGCACGTCTAAAATCAAAATAAAATAGATCATCATGCTCAGTGAAGTTCACAGATCATTATGCACACCTAAAATTTGAGTTCTATGATGGTGAAAATTACACTAACCTGAACTTTGAAGAGCTTAAAATACACCAAGAAATCCCTCCAAAAACTGCAGATCTACTCCTTGGAACCTCTGGATGCAAAATAAATGCAACTAGAGTTTGAAATCGTGCTAGATCTTGAGATTTAAGTTTGAATCCTCTTGAATGGAACTTAGTGAAATCCTCAGTATGAGCTCAAAATAGCAGTTGATTCTTGCTCTATTCTCTTCACTGATCAAGAATGTGAAGAGAAATCTCCAAGAAACTCCAAGGAAAGTGAGATTCAAAGAGAGAAAGTGTGAGAGCAAAAAACCAAAACTGTACAAATGAGAGTCTCTGACCTAGCTGTGAGGGTATGAGTAAGCTTATATACTCTCCATTAGTTCACTGATTAGGATTAGCAAGATATTAGAACCTTGGTTAATGAGATTTGGGTGAAATTGTAAAAATGCATTTTGTGCTTATGCCACTAATCCACACGTGTACATTCCTTGCAACAAGCATGATTCACCTCCAATTTACTTATTGATCACCTCTGAATTGAATTTGGGCCTTGCACTTTCTTGGTTTGTAAGTTTTGAATCAATTTGCATTTTTGTACTTTGTGAAAATAATGAGAAATAAGTCATGGAATGAATTGATTCAAAGGCCAAAAATGCTCCTCTTGACTTGTATTTTTATGTTGTAATATAACATGAACCAATAAAATCAACTACAAGTCCATTTGTGCCAAAATGCCAAAGGTGGAAAAATGGAACCAAATGAAAACCTCAAAATGCACCTTGCCATCTTTTGACCATAACTAGAGTTCCACAAATGATATGGAGATGTTCTAGTACTTTTTGGAAATGGGAGAGAAAGCTCTTCAACTTTCATGTTGGAGGAGAATTCATTTAGAGCTTCCTTGGTGATGAAAAGTCAAGTTGAATGTGGTGGAAAAATTGCCAAAAATGGAAAGTTTTCATTATAGGTCATTTTCCAAATTTAGTAACTTTTGCACAAACTCTTGATTCTTGATGAATGAAGTGAAACTTGACATTTGAAGACCATATGAGAATGTGAGACCTTGAAAACCATGACAAGAAACTCAAAATTCCACAGTTGACTTTCTCCTTTTGAACTGTTGACTTTTGCTTATTTCACAAGTAACTGATCCATTGAACATCTTCCCCAAAAAACCAATGACCAAAATTCCATCCATGAACACTTAAGAACATAAGGAATACCATGAGATCAAGTCTTGCCCAAGAAATCAGAAATAAACTGATTTTAGGTCAAACCCTAACTTTGGCACCCTCTGGTTAGGAGGAAATAACACATCCTCCAAATCTAAATTCCTCTGAATATGATGTGTATCCTCTCAAACAATGATGAGATGTGTCCTTTGGAGATGATAAAAACTCAAAGAGCTTGCCCATTTGAGGGTCCGATCCCAACTTTTGACTGCCTTGTGTAGGAGCTCATGCACTGTCCAATCTTCTTGAGGAATTCTCCTCTTCCCATGACTTGTGAGATCAAATGGAGATGATACATGATGTAAGAGATCCTTGAGGCTTGTGAGAAACACTTAGTCTTCTTCTTTAGCTTTGGATAATCAACACCTTGGATCACCTGATCACATGCCCTTATGCAAGATGCAATGCTAGATGCTTGATGTTTTAGTTCTATGCTTGAATGCAATGCAATGCAATGAAAGCTCATGCTAAAATATATGAAGAAAAGAGAGGGCAAATTTTGGGGTATTACAGAGGTGCTGCTGTTAAAGTGTTTATGGAACATCTGCATCAAGAGTGACAATCTCTAGGTCAGATGGATCCACACTTATTACTTAAAAAGCAAAACTGTGATGAATTATGAGATTAAAAATAACTGTTCTTGGATCTTTAAAGCTATTATGCAGCAAATGAGCTTAGTGCAGAAAGTTCAAGACAATTGGAACAAGGCTATTGACAACAAAAGGTTCAAAGCATCCAAATTCTATCAGGATCTTGTTGATGATGGTGCCAGGGTCTCTTGGAAAAATATCATTTGTGGTAACAGGGCCAGGCCTCGTGCTATCCATTGTATGTGGATGGCCTGCCATAGAAGCCTCCTAACCAAAGATTATTTAAAGAAAATTGGGTCTGCTATTGATAATGAATGTGATCTCTGTCATGGTGAAATTGAGAACATTGATCACCTTTTCTATGCTTGTGTCAAGACCAGGCCAATTTGGGAAACTATCCTGAATTGGTTGGAAATACAGCACAATCCTAAGCCTTGGATGAAGGAGAACTCTTGGATAAGTGAAAAGGCGAAAGGTAAAGGATGGAGAATTGCCTTGTTTAAAATTGCTGCGGCTGAAACAGTTTATTACACTTGGAAGTATAGGAATGGTATAGTTTTTGGAAGTAATGTTGATAGAGATAAGATAGTAAAGGACCTTATAGATACCATAGTTTACAAAGGGTGGCAAAATGTAAAGATAAGGAAACATTTAGCTCACTATATGATGTAATTAATTTTTAGGCTGGTTGGATCCTTTGGATCACCTTGTGTATTCTCCTGTTTTTTTTTTTTGAATTAATATATTTCAATTTGATTCAAAAAAAAAAAACATATATATTCAATCATGCACACAACTTAATTAATTAAGCAAAAACCACCACAAAAGTCAAAACCGGCCAAACACATCATAAATCACTTAAAATAATTATTTAAATAAATCACTCAATTAAATCAAATAAAATAATTAAATAAAAGACTAATTAAATCGAGATGTTTCAACCCATTTCCTCTAGCAGCTAGCCTCTCCAAAGGCTATAATGGGTTGGTCACAAGTCGATCTCAGACCAAGTTTTTACATGATGAGGAAAGGAGAACCAACCTTTGGTAGGTTCGAGGGAATGCCTCGTAAATTCACATAGAATTTGAGACTCCAATTTTAAAATCACACAAATATATAGTAGTATTATTCTGTCGCGAAACCAAAAATAGTGATGGTTGCACGGTTGATTAACAAATAGATTCAATTTTATATGGTTGAAGAACACAAAACCACATGCGAATGGAAAACTATACTTTATAAAATTGGAGATTGAAAGAAAAAAAAAATTAGTCACATTTTTAAAAAGAAAATGACAAAAATATTAAGAGTTTAATTATTATACCCTGACAATGTAATTTTTCAGTTTGATGTGGTGGGATATACAAATGTGATTGGTTGACAGTATAAAGTATATACTAATTAAATTCTAATATTAAAATTCAAATAAATCTCTTTTACCGACCATTTTTTTCAATGGTTAAATTAAATTAATCATAAAAGTTTGGTGTTACACGACAAATAAATTGGTGTGTTACTGACAATTAGATGAAAATACTAATTGATATAGTTCACTTTTAAGAATTTAGTGAGTAAAACTGTATTTTAAAAAAAATTAAAGAATCGAACTAAACTAGAGTAAAAAATAATATTTTGAACATTATCTTTGGTTAAACGACAAAAGTACAAAACTCTGCTCTCTATGAATGAATAGAAGTTGAAGTCGGACTGAACTCAACTGGACGGATAACGAAAACACTACCGAGTCCGCAGCCGGAGTTGCCATCGTAGTTAGCACTCCGTCGGAAAACGCCGTTAAAAAATTATCCAGGTTTCCCTTACCCTCTTCTGTAGCGCGCCGGAATGCAATTCCACCGCTATTCGCGGCCACGTAACATATAATTTTGCCGCATCCAAGCTCAACTCAGCACCGCAATTTTGCGCTAAAGCGGTGTCAATTGAAAACATAGGTTGCACTAAATTATTCTAATGTATGTACTAATACCTCTTTTGTTCATGGTTTTGGAATTAAAGGATTTTGCACTAATTTGATTTCATTTTATGCTTATACTAACTATTTTCAGCGAAACCCTATATATGCTGTTCAAACTATGTTATAATCGTGACAAATGATGTTATAAGAATCACAAATACTTTATGATTGTCATATTCACAAGTCAAATACAAATTGAATATCATCGTTGGATTTTTATATAGTTTTCAAAGTGTTTACTTGTATGTAAAATTATGACCTAGTTGTGATTAATCCCTTTTAGTTTATTTTGAATAAATACTCTCTAGTCTTGTCAAATGTCGGTAATGACGGGGCGGGGATGATTGTGATGGTGGATTTTTTTTACAACCGCCATGGCGAATTTGTGAAGGTTGGTGGGGCCATGGAATTTTATGGCGGGTTTTTGGCTTTCTGTAGTTTGCAATCAAGAACACTAATACGCACTTAATATAATGATTTTTAGTTGTTTGACAGGTACAGTGGAAGGTGGAGGTGTATTAAAATGAAGGAGGCCCAAACCTAGTTATAACGTTACCAAATTGTAGCGTGCATCAGACACAGGTTAAACCGTATCTCCAAATTTGAACAGAGCAATGCCTATAACAATTGAGATATCAATTGTATCCCCATTACTCTTATCACGGACATGTTTGGTAATGTTTTCTTCATCATTAGATAAAACAGCGATTGTTTTGTTTGATACAACACAATTCATATCATCCTTGTCTTTTTTATTTATTAAAATCTCAGACTAAGCTAGACACCACAAGAGCTTTGATGTTGGGGAATAAGTTCTTGACAACCATAGTAACTTTATCTCCGAAGGTATGACAATTGCTTCGGAAAATAATATAATATAAAATTGAATTTCATAGTTTTAGCTTTGAAAAAATTGACATGCTGTTTTTAATCGCAGGCAAGTTGTATCTCCTGCACACTTGTCCGATCGAAATTGAGTCCAAATGTTGGTGGTCCTGTTGAGAAGAATAAGTAGGTTATTGATTTTTTTTTTTCGTTTTGTAATTTTGCTACATACTTCATATTCTAATGAGTGTTTGGTTGTGGAAATAAACTCTTTTGTTTGGAATGCAGAAAAGGGAAAAAAATAGAACACCACTTGTGGAAAAGAAGAGATTCAGCCCAGTCAGGCCAAAAGGCACTCACTCTTGTCAGAACTGTATGTTCACCTATCCATATTTTTCTTCTTCGTTTTTTTTGTTCAGAATCTTTGATTTGACTAAGACGGTTAGAAAATTATATTTTTTGTTATTTGTGTGTATGGAATTTTAAGATAGGAGAGAAAATTATGAAAAATTTGTATACCGAGATACTAAATAAGAAATCCTAGCTGTGTATTTAGATAGTTAGCATTGTTTTAGTGTTCAATCTGTATGCCCAGAAAATAACTCGGAGATCCCAGCTGTTTAAGTGCAAAATCAATATATAACATCTGAATTAAATTCTTTACAAGGGAAAGAGATGTACTAGTGATAATAATACCTTTTGAGAATGATTAGAGATGGATCACACTAACTGGATTAAATTGTGATTAAAGCTCTGACAAGTCTTTCATTTCAAGACCATGGAGCCTGTTCAAGGCCATAAGTGCCTTTATTTGATTTTCATATCGACTGTTTATTTTATGGCTCAAAAGTTTTGTGGCTAAGGTTTGTAGACCTCTTCAATATCACCATTTAAGAAATCATTATCATCATCAATCATCTATGCAGTGAGAATGAATAGAGATGGATACCCTAATTGGGCTGAATTCTGATTAAAGCTCTGGCAAGTCGTTCATTTCAAGCCCATGGAGACTGTACAAGGCCATAAGTGACTTTATTTGATTTTCATATTAACTGTTTATTTTATGGCTCAAAAGTCTTGTTGCTAAGGTTTGTATACCTCTTCAATATCACCATTTAAGAAAGGATTATTAACAATAATCGTCTATGTGGTGAATAGGCCGGTGAAAGGAGAGAGAAATAGCGAGAAAAATCAGAACAACTACTTTCACAGCAGGGGAGAAAGTCTCAAAGCTATCCCAACCTGGATTTTGATTAAAACCCTTTGCGACACACCTGACTTTGTACTTGTTTATGGGTCCATCTGAATTTTCTGCCAAAACATCCCACTTTTGACAAATGTAAATTCTTTTAGCAGGTTAAGGCCACTAAGTCCATGTATTCTTAGCTATTAAATCATTGGATTCAGACTGCGTAGCTACATTACAGTGGGGCATGATTAAGGTTTGTCCGACAGAAGTAGGTTCCAATGTCATTAATAACATTATAGGATGAAGATATGGTTTTACTAAACCAGATTTAGATATGGTCTGCAGAGGGTGAATGAATTTTGTGGAAGGAGGAGATTCAAGAGTAGAAGAATCTGCCATGGACAAAGCCAATGAATTAAATGGATGAGATTTTAGACTTGAGAGGGAGGAATTTTTAGTGGAGGAAGGAAGATGGACTTGAGAGACCAGCTGGTTTGGCCAAGTTGAGAAGAATGGAAGAATTTGGCCTAAAGTGATGGGAACACATTTAGGATTATATATGGGCTGTGATTGGTTTGACATTTAGCAGAATATAAAAAAACATGTTAATAAAACACAACCTTAGACACCTAGTTATGTCATTAGTAGATATATTTGTGAAAGTTCTAAATATGCCCCTAATCCGTTTCAAGAGCCATTTCTCATTGTTTAGTTTTAGTTCAGATGATGAATTAACATGATTAAAAATTGAAATTGTTTCTGATATGGATTGAAGAAAATTAAAGTGCATGTGGTGAATACTTAAACAAAATTAACATGTATCCCCAAAGGATTGTCCCAGGTAGAGTGTCTAAAATTTGAAAACATTTTGTAGGATGAAAGTCGAAATAGATAGCATTATCTTTAGCAGATTTGCTAGCACTAATGAAATTTTTATTTTTTTAGTGATTGATGCACTAGAAACACTTATAGTAGACAAGATGGTGGAAACTAGAATTAGGTGGTTTGGACATGTTGAGAGAAGACCTGTGGATTTTGTAGAAAGGAGAATAGCTCAATTAGAGGGTAGTCAAATCACTAGAGGCGGCGGAAGACTTAGAAAAACTATAAGAAAAACTATTAAAAAAAATCTAGAGATAGATAGAAATATGGTTTATGATAGAACATTTTGGCATCGTTTGATCCATGTAGCTGATCCCACTTAGTGGGATAAAGCATAGTTGTTGTTGTTGATAGACTAGAAGCAAATTTCAAAGAGAGAAGTGAACATTGGAATGGAAAGGTGACACTAAGAAATTGCTACCATTAGATGTGAGTGGCTAACCTTAACCAATCTTGCCTAGATTGGTGGCATCCGTGAGTTGTTCTGGGTCATCTGTATCATGATGGCTTGCACATGAGTCGTCATTTCAGTGTTGAGTTGGCGGTGCCGAGGATTCAGTGACATGCCATTGGAGATCACTGGTGTGTCAGACATGTTCCATGGGAAGAAACCACTGTTTTCTGATTCTGCTGAGGTAGTGAATGTCATGGGTGACTGAAAAGTAGCCGGAGCTATATTCCGAAGCAGAAGAGTAGTAAATGGAAGTTGCTGCTGGTATGGATGAACAATTCATTAGGTGCTAAGAGTTATTTAAATAAGGCAGGATGATAACACCTTTGAGTCTGGGAAATTTTAAGCTAGAAAACTCAGAAAGTGGGCATTGCTTTGAAGGAACGACGGAAAAGAAATCTTGAGAGACAGGTGGGGATAGAAGAGTTTATTCACCACTAATAAGTTTTAGCTGCAGGATTTCAGAATGCATTCTAATAGCTGTCTTGATATTATGTGCTGCACTGTCCTTTGTTATTTGCATTGTTTGTTTCTATTATTTCCTTTTGAATATGAGAGTTCTTATATTATATATACTCGAATTTTGTAACAGAAAAGCAGAGGAATTATTAATTATCCAGTAGATTTGTTTTCTTTTTTCATTTTCTTGGACTTGAATTCAAGAATATCGCAATTGTTCAATATGTGTAAACCAATCCTTATCAGCATAATTCTGTTGTTTTCTGCTGTATTATTATTTATTTAGTTTTAGATTTGCTGATCTTGCTTGCTATATTGTGTTGATTTTGGGCTGTGCTTTTCGAATCTTGAAATGGCAGATCTGTGAACTCCCTAATGAGAAAGAGGCTGTTTACGGGGCATTAGACAAATGGACGGCTTGGGAAACAGAGTTCCCGTTGATTGCAGCGGTTAAGGCTTTAAAACTATTAAGGAAAAGGGGTCAGTGGGTTCGTGTAATTCAAGTACGGTTGCCATTATTTTGTAGAACTTGTATGCTTTCATTCATAATATTAAATTAATCAATATGACCATTGTTTAATCCTTCTAGAGAGTGCTATCAAGGTTGTGTTTATGTCTTATAAATATGTATGTGTTGGACTTGGTCCACATTTAACAAACATCTCAGAATTGATATATTGAACACATACAGATATGTATGAAATTTATGAATGGTACTGTAAGTGCTTAGAACACTCTTTTCAATACTTTCTATAACACTCACTCTTTTTTTTTTGGGTAAAACTAAAGCAATGTGGGACTTACACTTTGGAAATGGGTTCCACATAAAGTGGTGAGATTCATACAAGTTTCAACCATTAAGAAAGGAGTGTTCGTAGCACTCATCATTCATGAATTCATGGTTAATTGTGAGGAATGCTTAGAAACTCATGACTTATCAACTTTGTACTTTCAGTTAGCCAAGTGGATGCTGAGCAAAGGACAAGGAGCAACAATGGGAACATACGACACCCTTCTTCTGGCATTTGATATGGATCAGAGAGTAGACGAGGCAGAATCCCTGTGGAATATGATTATACACGCCCACATGCGCTCTGTCTCAAAGAAACTGTTTTCTAGGATGATTTCATTGTATGATCATCATGATCTGCCAGAAAAGATTGTAGAGGTATATTTTTTTATAAGAAATTGTAGAGGCGTCTTTGGTAGTACAATTAATCTCGCTACAGATTTGGACTCCCTGCAATAGGAAAATTAGCAGTCAAGCAATCCAGACTGTTCGATCTAGATATAATGGCTGTGTTCCAAATTGAATTTTAAATGCTATATAACAAGTTGACAGCAAGCTGTGAGCAGTTTGATCTTGATTTGATGGTCTGGATTCTTGATTGCAACAAATGCATGATTCCCCAATTGCATGGAATCTGGATCCACCCACAACACTTCATGTTAACATGATTTTATTCAGCAATTCTGAATTTGCTTTTCTATGCCTTGACATGTTGCTATCTTATCTGTAAGTTTAGGTATTTGCTGACATGGAGGAGTTGTGGGTGAAACCCGATGAAGATACAGTCAGGAAAGTGACAAGTGCCTTAAGAAAGCTAGGCCAAGAAGAGAAAAGGAAATTGGTAATAAAACGATATGGGCTTAAATGGAAGTATATTCACTTTAATGGTGAGCGTGTCAGAGTTAGAACAAGTGTATGGGAAGAAGACTAACTATGAATGACAATGAAACAGGTAAATGTCAACAAAGATACCACTAAATCTTTATATCTTTGAAGCCATTGTCTTGTTGCACTAAACCGTAGCTGTTGAATCAAATGGTTGAGTTCAAAGGGTTAATGATCTTTTGTTAAAGTTATAAGGTTCTACCATTTTTGCATCCTAGACTCACCAATTTGAGTCGTTGTCATTTACTTGGTTCTGGTTTAGCAACCTATCAACCATGAGTTGAACTATATTTGGGAGGCACAACACCCAAAGTTAAAAGTAGTCCGTGTTGTACTTTTGTATCATAAGTTAGGCATAGAGTGAGAATTTGATGAACTTCAAAAATTATATGCAACTTTTTTGTCAAATAAGAAATTGATTAGTCTAATGGTTGAGTCACACAATAATGTTTTAATGTCTATTTTTATGTTTGAGAAGTGATTAGTTTACATTGCTTCAAGTCTAAATCAAACCTACATTATTTAATAATATCCAATCTCGGCATATTTAAGGCCTTTGTTTTAGATTTAAAAAAATAGATTTATTTTTATATTTTTAAAAATGATTTTTATAAAAATGTTTTTCAAAATATTAAAAGTTGTTTTCAAATTTGTTTTTTTCTTTATAAATTTAGAGATTAATTTTGATATTTTATAACTCGTATACTGCTTTAGGTGACCCTCCTTGATGAGGATTTCAATCGCGTCCTTCAGGTGCACGCAGTCTTCGGTCACGTGGTCGTGGCTGCGATGGAATCGGCAATATTTACTCTTGTCTGTGTTCCCCTTCGACGACGTTGGTTTGGAGAACCGGACACCCCCTTGCTTGAATTCCGTGTTAATGCATTCGAAGAGAATGCGCTCGCGGGGAGCCGTCAGCTGAGTATATTCTGTGAAACGACCAGCAGGTCCCTTGCCTTCCCGAGGACGATCGTCTCGTCGTCTCTCTTTATCGCGCTTGGGGGCCTCCGATTCATCTTTTTTTGTTGCCCGGGAACTCTCGTGATCCCTAGAGTCCCGGGCTTTTTATGTCGCCTCTTTCTCCTCGTATTGTATATACGATTGAGCTTTGCGGAGTAATTCTGCCAAGGTGCGAGGAGGCTCTATGCTCACCGCCTTGTAGAATTCGCTCTTTGGCTTCAACCCCTTTTCGAGAAGATACTTCTTCATATAGTCCGTCGTGCAGATCTCAACAGTCTCCTTGTTAAAACGCTCGATACATTATTAAAAAACAAAATATAGTCGAAATCATAGTTTTTTAAAAGTTGTATTTCATCATTTGAAATAGTTCCACAATTAAGTTATTTTTGGAAATTTGGATATCCAAAAAATTCATAATAAAGTGAGGAAATATTTAAAATAATATTCTAAGAATAATTGTTCAAATTAAATTTTTATTTAAAGTTTTTATTAAAAACTCTAAATATTTTTAAAACGAAAATATTTAACACTAAATTATTTTTAAGAAAAGATGAAACAAACGGTCTTTAATAGGATGCTGTAAATGATACAAAATAATTTTGAAGTGCTGATATAGTTGGCGTGTAAGGTGTTGAATTTTTCACCATGCTATCGCATTTTTTTTTTCAATTTAAATTCCAAAATACTATTCTTTCCCTATAATTTTTCAAAATAACATCTTTTCAAACATCTTTTTTGTAATCAAAGACCCGTCCAATGCCTATAAACTTTTAATTGGACATGCCAATTGCAGATGTATGTTATTTTACTTTTTTTTTTCTTCTTTTAATTATATGTTATTTTCCTACGAAAACTATATTCTACGGAATTTCTTATGAATCTTTTAAATATATGATTTTGTAAATTTTTTTTTCATAAATCTACAAAGAATTGTGTGAGAAATAATTTATCGCAGTAAAATATGCAGATAATTATGTAGGAGTAGGAGTAAATTTTTGTAAAAAAATTTACAGAAAAATAAACTATAATTAAGAAAAAAGAGATTTATGGAAAAAGTGTGGTAGTTTAGTATTTAAAATAAAATAACTCTTATTATATGAAAGGATTAATGTAGCTACTACTAATCTACCATATAAAAAAATCTTATACCACTACAATTACTCTTTCGCCCTTTGGGACACATGTCATGTTCTAAAGCTCACTTCCACCTTTTCAAGTTGCTACACAAAATCCTTTTTTATCCTTGATTTTCTCAATGAACACTTTAATTCAAAATTCAAAAAATTTGGCATTCCCACTTTCTCTCTCTCCTCATTTTCCGTCATCTTTCTGTCTCTCTCTTTTCTCTTTCACCCTCTCGACTATGGACCGAAGGTCCTTCTTCTTCCTCACCGTCAACCTTGTCGCTCTTCTTCTTCGTCTTCCTCAACCTTCCTTATGTAACAACGTCGTCACCATCCTATTCTTCCTCTTTTGGTATAATCCTATCACACCGAAACAATAATGGTGTGTGAATTAGTTTACGTGTGATTTTAGGGTTTCCTCTATTTTTTGTAATTTTTTCTGAGTTAGTGTTAGTATAATAATAGGGGAGTGTTTTAAATCGTCTCCACAGAGATTGTTCGATATTTGATGCGTGTCGTTCAATAGTTGCGATATTCTAAGTCCAATGGTTTCAAAAGGTTCTCAATTGTTGTTAACATTAATTTGTAGTAAAGATTAATTAGTGACAGAGATTTTGTAAAAGTTTTGATAAAAGCATGTCAAGGTTAGGTTTCGCTAATCCTTTTCACGTATAAACAAATAATCAAGCATATGAACTCGGTTTCCGACCAATACAACCGCGTATCCTCCCGACTAAGTTTATGTCTAAAGCGAAGTCGTGAGTATCGTTGTTTAGACCGTTAGATGATGTCTCACGCTAACAATCTAAACAACAATCATTAAGATCAACACAATGCGAATAGCAAATCCCAAATCTATGTCTAGATTTTGGTTTTTAAGAGATAACATTGTTAGGTCATGATTTGTAGAATCTATGTCTAGAGCAATACAAATTACACATGGAGCATTAAGAGAAAACAACATCATCTATATTGATCAAAGACTTTGTTCATATACAAAAGATCAAATGCAATACATAAAATTAGGATCAACTACATCTAACCTCAACATTGAGTGTTTAGCTATCACTTCTCATGGTAGTTTGGATAACAAGTAAAGAGAGGAGATGAATGACCATCCACGACGAATAATCGAGAATGGATGCGACTTCAGCTTCTCCAAGTGAAATTACACTCTTTGATGATCACAATACTGAAAACTATGATTTCTATTGAAAATGAACAAGAGATCCTCTTTACAACAAATGAAAATCTATTTATACACTTAAAATCTCAGCACCCTTCGCCTAGCGAAGGCTTCATTCGCCTAGCGAATGAACTAAAACATGGCACTTTAAGTGCCTCAGACTTAAACCGCCCACAAGGATTATCGTGGGTTCGCTAGGCGAACCAAATCACTCGCGAAGCGAACCTTCGCTACCACATTCGCCCCAGCGAAGTTTGGGTGTTTTCAAAAGTGGAAGTTTCTGCCACCCTTCGCTGGCACCTTCGCCTAGCGAACACATCAGCGAGCATTCGCTGGCTTCCTCGCCCAGCGAATTTACCCAGTTTTCCTACTGTAGGTTTTTGTATACTTTCTGCCACCCTTCGCTAGCAGACTTGCTAACGTTCGCTAGGCGAACCTTCGCTGGCTGCTTCGCCAATACTCGCCTAGCGAATGCTGTTGTTGATTTCTTCCTTCAATGGCAACATGCTTCCAATCTTTGTGTATCACAATCTTGATCTTTTTATGCCTATTCCTGCACATTAGCACACAAATTACAAGCACCACAAGTATATTTCAATGAATGCACAACAACATCATTCCACACTAAAATCAACATATTCCACATGGAAAAAAATGAAAAATGCCAAGTAATTCATACAAATATATATCATGATTGACATCTAACAAACTCTCCCCAACTGACTCTTTGTTTGTCCTCAAGCAAAGTATGCCTCTCCCGAGGATTTCTTCGAGCACTCAATTCAACCAAGACGCGAAAAACGGTTCAACTAAACAACGATCACAACAATGCAACAATTACACAATTCAAGAACCTATAATGTAAAAGAACTTGACTCTTAAACAATTTCAAACAATGTTTCAAGAGACAACTAACTCATCATGCACATGTCATTCTACACTCCTCTTCGAAAAAGGATTGAAGGCAAACGTGCATACAAGCACGGGACAATTACACTCAAATGACCAATGATGCAAATACTAAGCAATTCATACCATATCTCAATGAACACAAAAGAATTCATGGAAGTAAAAGATCACTAAGGACTTCAAGGTTGTAGTTTGGTCGGGTAAACAAAAAGGGACATTTCTAATGGCCATTGAAACGAAATTGCCGAAGCAAAAGAACATTCACTAAACACATATTCACACAACACAACTTCATTTCACCAATTTTTCATTACACCTTCACAAACTACCGTGCACACTTATTGAATCTATTTTTTTTCATTCAAGCAAGCATTTTCTCATTTGTACAACATATTCACACTTTTTTCTTTACATACTTGCTTGAATTTTTTTTCAAAATTTGGAGTAATGCACCCATCTTCTTTTTATTCTCCCCAACTCATTTTCGACTCAACCTAAAGTGAATGTTCCTTGCTTTTTAAGGCAAGGAAGTCAAAGTATACAATTTTCAAAGGTTCAAGAAGAAAATGTTAGAAACTCACCAAATTCAATGATGAACCAAACTTGCAAATTATGTACATAAAATAATTTCATCACTAAACTGAGTTCTAAACTGTTTAGGCTCAAAGGGGCTACCAAATGCTCACTCCTCACAGGTGAATTACTATATGGACATGGTTGTGCTCACTTTCAACAAGTGCCTTGATCACTTCTCATACTTCCACAAAATCACATGGTCACAAGATAAGGCATGAATTAAAAGTAAAAACAACATTCATCATCAATCCTAAACATATAGTAACACTTTGGAGGCTTCTCACTTTAATGGTTTTTGATCCTAAAATGACACATGCATTCAAAGGAAGTTGTAACATGAAACAACATTTTCAATCGCACCAAGACACAAAGTTCTAAAACATACAAAATTCTCGAACTAGGTAACGATGTACCTTGTCGCAACACAATGCTTACGGTACTATCATAGCCCTCACATCTTGGAGGAATCATCCTTTAAAATCAAGAGTCTCCAACCTACTTCCCGAATTCCATCATAAAAGAAGGAACATTAAAATAAAAACATATTAACAATTTAAGTGTTGAGCATTCGTAAACAGAAGAACTCAACACTTAATACAATAATTAAAAACCAACAAAGTATTAGTAATAGCGAAACAATTTTTTTTACTAAAAACACTTAACATTACTAATAATAATAATAATAAAGTGCTTGGTGTAAAAACACCTACATAATCCAAAAGGGTACCTCTAGGGTACAAGTACAATAATATTCAAAATATTCCACCATGTGGATACAATAGACTAGTAAAAGCTGGAAAAAAAAAAAACAAAAACAAATACTAGAAAACTTCACTTTGGTGACCAAAGGAAGTGCACAAGTCTAAGATCCAACAAATCAATCCTCCTCATCTGACACCTCAATGTCCTCCTCATCGCCAGCAGAAGTAGCCTCCTCCTCATCGTCATCGTCACCAACAGTCTCCACGCCAGCCTCCTCATCATCAGCATCATCTTCACCCCCTCCTAAAATTGGCCTGGCCTCAGGCCAACCAGCATGTGCTAGAAACTGCTCCCTAGTCATCATCATGTGCTCATTAGAAGGGTCCCGGATCTGCAATTGGAGAACCTGCAAAGAATCATGAATATCAGTCATGGCACGCTGCTGGGAAGCCATCCAATCCCAATTATATTGGCAGATCTCCTGCTGATATGGATAAAAGGCCGGCGACGCCGGTTCATAACCTCCACCAGTCTCAGCTGCATCATCAGCACCAGCCCTGGAAGACTCTCCAACAACCCCTCTAGCCTTACAAAACTTATCCACATACCGATCATCAATTGCAGATGGAATAGTGACCTGCCTGTGAGCTGGGATATCCACACCAGCGTGAGCACACAAGGACATAATCAGACATGGAAAAGCAAGCGGGGCATTCTTGCGCGCCGCAGTACCTCCCAAACCACTCAAAACAATTGCCTTGATTTCATCCGCAATGATGCGGGCCACGTCAATTTGAACATTCATCTGAATGCTGTGAATAAGATGAGCAAGAGCAATAGGAACTGTACTATGGTGCGACCTGGGAGAAATGTTGGTGAGTACAAACAACAAAATGAGCTGAACCAAAGGTTGCATGTCCACCCTTCTGAATCTAATAGCTACCCCGGAAGAATTCCGCTCAACTTCCTTACCTTCAAGAAGTAAATCCTGGGTCATCTTTTCAATGTCTCGGTGGAGATGCAAGTCGCGATGGTATGCATCCAACTCAGTACCAACCAATGGCAAAGGATCTCCCAAAATAGTGTTGATCGTCCTCCGATCAAACCTCACAACAGCCCCTCTAACAAATGAGGTCCAGCTAAATCTCTCTCCATCATCCGGCAAGGCATTCACATAAAACTCCTGGACAATTTCAGCATTGTACCCATCCAGCGGCATCATCAAACGATCCCATTTCTTTTGCACAAAAAGAGCATCAATTGTCCGGTAGCTTCCACGGTCACTAACTAGGAATCTTTTCTCTGCCAAGATGTGCTTTCTCTCAAGGGTTTCATATCTGGCTGCGTGCTTAGCTCCCCTAAATCTGTCTTCATCAAAACGAACGGGCACTAGCCTGGAGGTTGAAGCCTTTCGCTTCTTAGCCGCGTGAATTGCCGTTTTTGGTGCCATCTGCACACAACAAACAATAAAACAAAACAACAACAAACCAACGCATTAGTGACCCCAAAACAAACCAGCCAGAGACTTGCATTTCATAAAAAAAAATTAAATTTGCTTCTGTTCGCGCCAGGTTCGCTAGGCGAAGTCTGGCGAACATTCGCCCCATATTCGCGAAGCGAAAGCTGGCGAATGCTCGCGCAGGCTCGCGAAACGAACAAAGCAGCGAACCCGAGAAAATGCAGAAAAACAATATCAAAACCAGTCCAACAGCAATCTCTTTCTTTCAAATATCACTCTACTCATAATGCCTATGTAGTTTTTAACATGCAATCTGTAACGCCCCAGTTTTGGTCAGTTTTATTTAATCGAGTTTAGTTGATTATTTTATTATTATATTATTTTATTCTTGACTTTTATTTGGCAATATATTATTTTTCATCGTTGTTTATGTTTTATCGCATTTTGAGAGCAGTTGGGAGATATTTGAGAGTAGGGGTATTTTGGTCTTTTTGGGGGTTAGATATTTGTTATTATATAAATAGAAAGAAATAGAGAGAAAATGAGAGAAAGAAGAAAAAGAGAAAGAGAAGAGAAAAAGAGAAAGAAGAAGAAAGAAAGGGAGAAGAGGAAAAAAGAAGGAAAATCAGGAATTCATCCATTTAAAGCGCGAATAATCGGGTAAGGGTGAGAAGTTTCAATTATATCTTGCTTGTGTATGTATATGTGTATGTTTTCTTGATTGTTTTGGATGTTTCCTCATAGTTTTCATTTTAGGTCGAAATGGTAAAAATGGTTAGAAATCGATGTTTTCACGGACGAAAGTCGGAATAAATCGCGTAGTAGAGTCGTGAGATGTTGGGTCATGATTTAGTGTGATCGTTTGATTGAATTGAGTCGAATTTGTAACTTTTGCTTTTTTTGATATATATCGATATTTTTGTACAAATTGTTGTTGTGATCGAGTAAATGTGGTTGGATATGTCTGGTAACATTGGTATAGGTTGATATTTCATCGGGTAAGGATAGGAATTAATCGGGAATGGTTGTTGGTGTGTTTTCGAGTGGTTTTGATCGAGTTTGGAATTGTGTTAATTGATAAAATTTATGTTACAAAATATTTCAAAAATGGAAAATGTGTTGGATGGCTTTTTAATGGTGAAAATATGGTAGTACATTGAATTCTAAGACCGGGGCTTTTTACGAAATCGAAATCGGAGGTCCGGAAGGCTTCCGACGATAAAATTGCAATTTTCTGGGCTCTGACACGGCCCGTGTCACACAACACGGGGGCCGTGTCAGACCACTGACTATGGAGGGTGGAAACGCGAAAAAAAAGTGAATTTTGGGATTTTGGGGTGACACGGGCTGTGTCCCACAACACGGGGGCCGTGTCAGGCCTGCTGTAGGTTTTCTTTCAAAAATTGTTTCGACCGTAACTTTTGAACCGTAAATCCGTTTTGGTCCCCGTTCGAAGCGTTGGAAAGCTTATAAAATATTCTTTCTATTAAAAATGGTTTGGATGGTAAAATATGATTTAATTAATTTGTGTTTTTGAAAAATAGTCGGGTTGTCAGGTTTTTATCGCGTTAAATGCGTGCGGTCGGTGTTTTACCGTGTGATATGCTTTTGTTATATAACGTATAGCTTGTGTACTGTTATATGATGTGAATATACATGATGAAATGTTGTGATGATGGGTTGTGGCCTTATGGCAAGTATGTGCATTGTTTTGAATTAGACTTCGATGTGTGATAATGTATGTTGTTGTGGTGTGTTGTGGGTAGCCTTTGTGGTATGAATCCCTTGTGGAAGTGATTGTGATTGCATGATTGTTGTGGTTTGTGGTTTGGGATGAAATGCATTGTTTATGTGAAATTCAATGTATGTTGTGTGGTGGCCTTTATGGTTTGAGATGCATTGTTTGAATTATTTTGCAATGCATGAATGTGATGATGTTGAAGCATGTGACAAGTTGTTGATTTGTGACCTAAGGGCAAGTATATGCAATGTGTGGTATGTGATTATATATGCTTGATTATGGTTGCATATATGTGTGAAGATGCATCTGATGTCATGGGTCATTGTATGCCAAGCATCATGATATGCATTGTTGAAACGTCCTGAATGACGGTTTGGTTCCAGAGGGAATCCGCTATGACATCGTGCGCCTTATGCCGAGAGGACCTAAAGCGATGATTATAGACGATCGTGCGCCTTATATTAAGAGGACCTAAAGCGATCGGATTGTGCGCCTTATACCGAGAGGATCTAAAGCAATCCATAAACGTCGTGCGCCTTATACCAAGAGGACCTAAAGCGACAGGTGAACATCGTAGGCCCGACGGGGTGTTACTTGAGTGATCCTCAGTAACGAGCGATGGTTCCAGCAGAGTTCCTGAGTGAACTAGTGATGAGATATGAAATCTTGGAGTCGGTACCGCATATGCATTTGCATAGAGAGTCGTTGTGTCGGTCTCTTTGCATCTGCATGAATTATGATTGCATTGGTCATGGGTGGAAAATCATGATATGATTGATGATGTGTGGAAATTGTGCATTGATTTGTTAGGTGTTGAGTTTGTAATAGAATTGGTGAAATTGATGTGCAGATGTGATATATGAATATATATGCATTTGTGAGAAATGTACTGAGCATGATTGATATGCCTTGTGATAAATGCCTTGGTTATGGATGATATGTTCTATATATTGACATATGTGGTGCATGAATATATGTGATGTGGTGGTGTGGTTCCATGTGTCATCCCCCGGTATGCATTATGTGTGAATATGTTAAGTATATGTGGTATGTTATATGTATCATATGTGATGCTTGTGGTGAGAATAACTATGTATGTGATTTTTATATGTTTTTGCATATTATTATGCAATCTTGGTTTAGTTGTTATTTCTCACCCTTCTGCTGTTTTATAATGCTCTATGAGGCATTGCAGATTAGAGTTGCTGGAGGTCTTTTGTGAAGATTAGCCCTCCGTTCTGTCGTTGGTTTTGGTGTCTGCTCTGATACGTAGCACGGGAGTCGGGGGACGATTATATATATATATATATATATATATATATATATATATATATATATGTCTACATTTGTTGAATGTGTTTTGTAGTTCTTTTGTGTATATAGTTGATGTTCTAAAATGATTTATTTTGTAAAACCAGTCGGTTATGGATCTTTCCGCTTTATTCCATAATTGACCTTTCCTTTTATATGGAAAAAGTTTCCCCTTTGAGGGTATTCTATTTTATGTTATGTATCAAATTTATGAGCAGGGATGATGTTTTGTTTATTTAAATGTGACATCCTTGTTTCTGTCGAAAAAATAAATTTTTAGTTACTCTGATTTTATTTATGTATTATTTACAAGCGACGGGAATTGGGGTGTTACATTAGTGGTATCAGAGCAGGTCGGTCCGTCCGGCCAAGGTTTTGAGTCAGTTGGTGTGACAGTTGAATACTGTCGTGGTTGTTTGTCCCTTAGTACGTGATATGTGTGTGGAACACTGTCAGTGCTTTCTAGTTTTCTAATCCTTTGTCTGCAGGAGTTAGAATGAGATAAGTGGGGGAGAAGCTAGAACTTCTCCCAGTTGCTTCAGGTGTGGAGCGTTGGCTCAGTGTGTTGAGAATTGCAAGATTGTAAGTGTTGTTTGGACAGTGTTGTTCCCGGTTCCGGAGGGAATGCGGAGGTAAGGTTTATGTTAACTAAGGACTTGTGCCTTAGGTAGTGTTGTGCATGAGATGTAAGGAATGCTATTATAGTTTGGTAAAGACGGTTTATGCCCCATCATGATTGTCGGCTGTCTATTGACAAATTGAGGAACTGATCACCCTTAATCTCTTGTTGATAGCAGACGGGAATTATGTTGGATGGAATAGACGTGTCTTTCCGGCTTTGATAGCGTGTGAAATGAATTGTTTGGAATTTAAGGAAATGGTTACAGATTATTTTGATGAGTCGATGAAGATGCTAATATCGGAAGAGGAGACGGATTAGAGGCTTTGGTATGTTAGTTCAATTGGGAAGTTTTGAGAGAGAATGATTGGGCATCGTTAATGGTGGTTCTCAGAGAGAAGAGTGTGAACTCAAATTGGACGAAAGTAAGGATTTGAGGTTTGGATCTGCTAAGTAAGTAGAAGAACTTTTAGGAAGTGAAACTCAGATGTTTGTTTTGTCTGCAATGGTAGTGTTCTGGAAATTGGCAGGAAGCCACAGTGATGTCCGTCAGCTGGGCATAGTTTTCAGATGTGTTTTTGGATGGAACATTAAGGTGTTGTCTTAGAGAGCTCCAGTATTGTAAGTAACCAAAAAGGAAGAATGATTGAATGGAATAACAAGCATGATGCGTATAATGGTATTGAGACTTTGGAAATCGAAACTTAGAGTTCTGGTGAGGTGTGGAGTCTTTGGAGTTTTAAAGCATTAATGGAAATCTTGAGAAAACCCTTATGTGTGGATGTAATATTGATATTAAGAGTTCCTTTTGGTGGGTTGTTGATACTTGTTATGCTGGTTGGATAAGTTTGTAGTGTTTTTAATTGAGAATATTCGGATCTGTTATAAACTCAGAGGAAGAACAAGTAGAGTGTTTGAGAAGTGAATCACAAGTGTTGAAAAGAGACAAAGTGTTATGCTAAGTTATTCAAGTAAGGATTTTGGTTGAAAAAGGTTAGTTTTCTTGGATATGTTATTTCAGATGATGGTATGGTTATGGATCCATCGGAAGTAGATGCAGTTCTACAATGAGAGGCTCCGAAGTCGGTTAAGGTGATTAGAAACTTTTTGGATATTAGTTGGTTATTACCGGAGGTTATGGAAGGTTTTTCCAAGTTAGCATTTTCGTTACTTCGGTTGACTTGCAAAGGGTGAGTCGTTTGCCTTGGATGTTCATTGTGAGGAAAGTTTGAGAGGGTTAAAGTAGAAATTGTCTACGGCTTCAGTTTTGATTCTGTGTGATCCTAATTAACCGTTTGTGAGGTATTGTGATGTGTCGTTGATGAGTTTGGTAAGTGGGTTAATGCAAGAGGGTTAAGTCGTAGCTTATGCCTTACGACCATTGAGGATTCATAGAAGGATCTATACTATTCAGGATTTGGAGTTGGTTGCGGTTGTATTGTGTTGGAAAATTTGGAGGTATTATCTTTATGGTACTAGGTTCGAAGTGTTTAGTAATCACAAGAATTTTGAGTACCTGTGTGGTCGGAAGGAATATAGTATGAGACCGCGAGGTTGGGAATATATAGGAGTGTTGAGACCATTGGACGTTTCAGGATGGAAGTGATAGGTGAAAGGTTTAAATGTTATCCATGGGCTACTATGTAGATGGATGTTTTGGTTATATGTTCGATTGGTGAATCGTAGCATTGTTGTAATAAGATTGTGTGACAAGGATGTTGGTATCGTGGTTATGTAGAGGTTGTTGAATCGATGTTGTGTCGTGGAACTTGTGTTCTTGTTGTGTTTCGGTTCAAGAGTGAACCTGTGTGTGTTCGTAACTTGAGTTTTCCTTGAGTCGTGAGTTGGTCGTCAAGTGCATTGTATGGGCTTTGCATCTTGTCGTTGTAGTGGTCGTCGTGTCGTTGTTGTGGTGCTGTTAGCAAGGTGGTTTGTCAGTTTGTGTTATTCGTGGTGTGCTTTTGTTGGCATGTTAGTTTGTTGGTCGGATGCGAGAGTTATATCCGGAGTTGTTCGTATCGGTCATATTTTCGAGGACGAAAATGTCTAAGTGGGGGAGAATTGTTACGCCCCAGTTTTGGTCAGTTTTATTTAATCGAGTTTAGTTGATTATTTTATTATTATATTATTTTATTCTTGACTTTTATTTGGCAATATATTATTTTTCATCGTTGTTTATGTTTTATCGCATTTTGAGAGCGGTTGGGAGATATTTGAGAGTAGGGGTATTTTGGTCTTTTTGGGGGTTAGATATTTGTTATTATATAAATAGAAAGAAATAGAGAGAAAATGAGAGAAAGAAGAAAAAGAGAAAGAGAAGAGAAAAAGAGAAAGAAGAAGAAAGAAAGAGAGAAGAGGAAAAAAGAAGGAAAATCAGGAATTCATCCGTTTAAAGCGCGAATAATCGGGTAAGGGTGAGAAGTTTCAATTATATCTTGCTTGTGTATGTATATGTGTATGTTTTCTTGATTGTTTTGGATGTTTCCTCATAGTTTTCATTTTAGGTCGAAATGGTAAAAATGGTTAGAAATCGATGTTTTCACGGACGAAAGTCGGAATAAATCGCGTAGTAGAGTCGTGAGATGTTGGGTCATGATTTAGTGTGATCGTTTGATTGAATTGAGTCGAATTTGTAACTTTTGCTTTTTTTGATATATATCGATATTTTTGTACAAATTGTTGTTGTGATCGAGTAAATGTGGTTGGATACATCTGGTAACATTGGTATAGGTTGATATTTCATCGGGTAAGGATAGGAATTAATCGGGAATGGTTGTTGGTGTGTTTTCGAGTGGTTTTGATCGAGTTTGGAATTGTGTTAATTGATAAAATTTATGTTACAAAATATTTCAAAAATGGAAAATGTGTTGGATGGCTTTTTAATGGTGAAAATATGGTAGTACATTGAATTCTGAGACCGGGGCTTTTTACGAAATCGAAATCGGAGGTCCGGAAGGCTTCCGACGATAAAATTGCAATTTTCTGGGCTTTGACACGGCCCGTGTCACACAACACGGGGGCCGTGTCAGACCACTGACTATGGAGGGTGGAAACGCGAAAAAAAGTGAATTTTGGGATTTTGGGGTGACACGGGCCGTGTCCCACAACACGGGGGCCGTGTCAGGCCTGCTGTAGGTTTTCTTTCAAAAATTGTTTCGACCGTAACTTTTGAACCGTAAATCCGTTTTGGTTCCCGTTCGAAGCGTTGGAAAGCTTATAAAATATTCTTTCTATTAAAAATGGTTTGGATGGTAAAATGTGATTTAATTAATTTGTGTTTTTGAAAAATAGTTGGGTTGCCGGGTTTTTATCGGGTTAAATGCGTGCGGTCGGTGTTTTACCGTGTGATATGCTTTTGTTATATAACGTATAGCTTGTGTGCTGTTATATGATGTGAATATACATGATGAAATGTTGTGATGATGGGTTGTGGCCTTATGGCAAGTATGTGCATTGTTTTGAATTAGACTTCGATGTGTGATAATGTATGTTGTTGTGGTGTGTTGTGGGTAGCCTTTGTGGTGTGAATCCCTTGTGGAAGTGATTGTGATTGCATGATTGTTGTGGTTTGTGGTTTGGGATGAAATGCATTGTTTATGTAAAATTCAATGTATGTTGTGTGGTGGCCTTTATGGTTTGAGATGCATTGTTTGAATTATTTTACAATGCATGAATGTGATGATGTTGAAGCATGTGACAAGTTGTTGTAATTGTTGTGGTTGTTGATTTGTGACCTAAGGGCAAGTATATGCAATGTGTGGTATGTGATTATATATGCTTGATTATGGTTGCATATATGTGTGAAGATGCATCTGATGTCATGGGTCATTGTATGCCAAGCATCATGATATGCATTGTTGAAACGTCCTGAGTGACGGTTTGGTTCCAGAGGGAATCCGCTATGACATCGTGCGCCTTATGCCGAGAGGACCTAAAGCGATGATTATAGACGATCGTGCGCCTTATATTAAGAGGACCTAAAGCGATCGGATTGTGCGCCTTATACCGAGAGGACCTAAAGCAATCCATAAACGTCGTGCGCCTTATACCAAGAGGACCTAAAGCGACGAGTGAACATCGTAGGCCCGATGGGGTGTTACTTGAGTGATCCTCAGTAACGAGCGATGGTTCCAGCAGAGTTCCTGAGTGAACTAGTGATGAGATATGAATTCTTGGAGTCGGTACCGCATATGCATTTGCATAGAGAGTCGTTGTGTCGGTCTCTTTGCATCTGCATGAATTATGATTGCATTGGTCATGGGTGGAAAATCATGATATGATTGATGATGTGTGGAAATTGTGCATTGATTTGTTAGGTGTTGAGTTTGTGATAGTATTGGTGAAATTGATGTGCAGATGTGATATATGAATATATATGCATTTGTGAGAAATGTACTGAGCATGATTGATATGCCTTGTGATAAATGCCTTGGTTATGGATGATATGTTCTATATATTGACATATGTGGTGCATGAATATATGTTATGTGGTGGTGTGGTTCCATGTGTCATCCCCCGGTATGCATTATGTGTGAATATGTTAAGTATATGTGGTATGTTATATGTATCATATGTGATGTTTGTGGTGAGAATAACTATGTATGTGATTTTTATATGTTTTTGCATATTATTATGCAATCTTGGTTTAGTTGTTATTTCTCACCCTTCTGTTGTTTTATAATGCTCTATGAGGCATTGCAGCTTAGAGTTGCTGGAGGTCTTTTGTGAAGATTAACCCTCCGTTCTGTCGTCGGTTTTGGTGTCTGCTCTGATACGTAGCACGGGAGTCGGGGGACGATTATATATATATATATATATATATATATATATATATATATATATATATATGTCTACATTTGTTGAATGTGTTTTGTAGTACTTTTGTGTATATAGTTGATGTTCTAAAATGATTTATTTTGTAAAACCAGTCGGTTATGGATCTTTCCGCTTTATTCCATAATTGACCTTTCCTTTTATATGGAAAAACTTTCCCCTTTGAGGGTATTCTATTTTATGCTATGTATCAAATTTATGAGCAGGGATGATGTTTTGTTTATTTAAATGTGGCATCCTTATTTCTGTCAGAAAAATAAATTTTTAGTTACTCTGATTTTATTTATGTATTATTTACAAGCGATGGGAATTGGGGTGTTACACAATCCATAAACAAAATGACAGAGGTTCCAAAATTTTCAAAACCCTAATTGATCTATCACTAACATAAACAATGCATAATGAAATAATAAAGAAAGAGTGTGCAAACCTGAAATTCGTAAGTTACTGGTGAGATTAGGGTGAATGGAAAATGGAAAGAGATTAGTTGTCAAGCTCTTGAGAGGAAAGGAGAGGAAATTGCAAATACGGTGGAAAATGGAATGGTGGCAAATGAACTAGGGTTTTCCCCCTTCAATTCTGATTCAAAATGGGTCTTGGGCCCAATTGGGTGGCCCACCCACAATTCATTTTTTTTACTGATGTGGCACACATTGGTTTGGCCTGTCTCGCTGGGTTCGCTA
The DNA here is from genome assembly GCA_022829125.1 of Lathyrus tuberosus. Classification (NCBI taxonomy): domain Eukaryota; kingdom Viridiplantae; phylum Streptophyta; class Magnoliopsida; order Fabales; family Fabaceae; genus Lathyrus; species Lathyrus tuberosus. Next base: position 7,280,514 of record JALAZF010000001.1, on the reverse strand, counting down.
AGCGAAGGCCAGCGAATGCTCTCCCCAACTCGCTAGGCGAACACCAGCGAACAAGACCAGAATTTTCAAAAAATTTTCAAAAGTGACCACATCTTTCAAGGCTTCACAATGATAACCAAACACACTAAAAACAGAAATAAGCAGTAATACTTACAATGTTGGGGTGCCTCCCAACAAGCGCTTGTTTAACGTTGGCTAAGCTCGACGGTCCACCGCAATCTCACGGATCGCAGAAAGGAACAATGGTGGGATTTCGCACGAAATCTCCTCCAAGATACACTTTTAGTCTTTGGCCGTTGACAGTCCAATTCTCGTTGGTTGTTGTGTCTTCTATTACAATTGCTCCATAAGGCTTGATTTCTCGAATCTGAAACGGACCCGACCATTTAGACCTTAACTTTCCTGGAAACAATTTTAACCGAGAATTGAATAGCAGGACCAGCTGTCCCACTTCAAACTGTTTGATGACAATTTTTTTGTCATGGTAAGACTTTACACGCTCTTTATACAGTTTATTGGAATCGTACGCCTGGAGGTGTAATTCATCCAATTCGTGTAATTGCACTTTTCTTTTTTCACCGCTAAGAGTTGGATCAAAGTTTAAAAATTTTAAGGCCCAAAACACCTTGTGTTCCCACTCCACCGGAAAATGGCAATTCTTACCATAGACAATTTTAAAAGGCGTGAGACCGATCGGAGCCTTAAAAGCGGTCCGATAAGCCCACAAAGCATCATCCAGTTTGTTGGCCCAATCTTTTCTTGAGGCCGAAACAGTTTTTTCCAAAATGCGTCTTATCTCACGATTAGATACCTCCGCTTGACCGTTAGCTTGAGGATGATATGGTGTGGCAACCTTGTGCTTTACACCATATTGCTCTAGAGCTTTGTCAAGCTGAGTGTTACAGAAGTGAGATCATTCGTCACTTATCAACACTCTCGGAGTACCAAAACGCGCAAAAATGTTTCTTTTCAAAAATTTCACTACGGTTTTTCCATCGGCTTTAGCACAAGCTATCGCCTTAACCCATTTAGAAACATAATCCACAGCGACCAAAATGTATTCATTAGAAAATGAAGATGGGAATGGACCGACAAATTCGATCCCCCAACAGTCAAAAACTTCAATTTCTAACATATTTTGCAAAGGCATCTCGTGCCGCCGTGAAATTCCTCCACTTCTCTGGCATTTGTCACAACTTAGGGCATGCACATGCGCATCTTTGAATAACGACGGCCAATAAAAGCCCGATTGAAGGACTTTAGTGGCCTTTCTTAACCCATTGAAGTGTCCTCCATACGGAGAGTTATGACAATGCCACAGAATATCCGTGGCTTCCTCTACCGACACACACCTTCTTAAGAGGTTGTCGACACCAAGTTTAAACAAATGAGGTTCATCCCATACAAAGGACTTGGCATCCGACAAAAATTTTCTTTTTTGATGGTGCGTTAGACCGTCCGGTATCAATCCGGCGACTTTGTAGTTAGCCATGTCGGCGAACCACGGTCTAACCTACACCCTAAACAATTTTTCATCAGGGAACTCCTCTTTGACTTCACATTCATTCTTGGTCACGTCAACGTTTACCAGGCGGGATAAGTGATCCGCCATCAAATTCTCGGATCCTTTTTTGTCACGAATTTCAAGATCAAATTCCTGTAACAAAAGGATCCAACGAATAAGCCTCTGCTTAGAATCAGGCTTGGTGAGCAGCTACCTTATAGCCGTGTGGTCCGTGTAAACGATGACTCGTGAACCAATCAAATAGGAACGTAACTTTTCCAACACATACACTATGGAAAGCAACTCTTTCTCAGTTGTTGCATAGTTAATTTGAGCCTCGTTTAAAACTTTGCTCGCATAATGTATCGTGTGAAAAACTTTCGTTTTCCTTTGACCCAAAACAGCCCCAACCGCATAATCACTTGCATCACACATTAATTCAAAATCCAATTTCCAGTTAGGTGCAACGATTATCGGTGAGGTAGTTAAACTCTTTTTCAAAAAATTAAATGCAAAAAGGCAAGACTCATCAAAGTCAAAAATCTTACCTTGGACGAGCAAGTTGCTCAATGGCTTTGCGACCTTTGCGAAGTCCTTGATGAATCTACGGTAAAACCCGGCGTGTCCAAGAAAACTCCTTATGCCTTTGACATTCATCGGTGGTGGCAATTTCTCAATAACGTCCACCTTGGCTTTATCAACTTCAAGGCCCTTTGAAGAAACTTTGTGCCCGAGCACAATTCCTTCGTTCACCATAAAGTTGCATTTTTCCCAATTAAGCACCAAATTGGTTTCCACACACCGTTCCAACACCGTATCCAAATTTTTCAAGTAAATATCAAACGATTGTCCAAAAACTGAGAAATCATCCATAAAGACCTCAATTGTCTTTTCGATCAAATCCGAGAATATAGCTTGCATACACCGTTGAAAAGTCGCCGGTGCATTACATAATCCAAACAACATCCTCCTATAAGCGAAGATTCCAAAAGGACATGTAAAAGCGGTTTTTTCATGATCCTCCGGGTTCACAATAATTTGGTTGTAACCCGAATAACCATCCAAAAAATAGTAGAATTGTTGACCGGAAAGCCTTTCGAGCATTTGATCCATAAAAGGTAGAGGGAAATGATCTTTTCTCGTAGCTTTGTTCAACCTACGGTAATCGATGCACATTCTCCACCCGGTAACGGTTTTTGTTGGAATGAGCTCATTTTTCTCGTTTCGGACCACCGTTAATCCGCCTTTTTTCGGTACCACATGCACCGGACTAACCCACAGGCTGTCAGAAATGGGATAAATCATTCCGGAATCTAACATTTTTACCACTTCTTTTCTAACCACTTCTTTCATGATTGGATTTAACCGGCGTTGAGGTTGAGCAACCGGTTTAAAATCTTCCTCCATGAATATACGGTGCATGCAATATGAAGGGCTTATGCCTTTGAGATCGGACAACGTCCATCCCATTGCATCCTGATTTTTTCTCAACACTTGAACTAAGCGGCTCTCCTCGTTTTCAGATAAAATACTACTTATGATCACCGATTTATTACCACCGTCATCGAGAAAAGCATACTTCAAGGTTGAAGGTAACACTTTCAGTTCAAGTTTGGATTGTTCATCATTAATTACTTTTTTTAGAATTTCCTCTTCATACTCCCAAGGTTGCAATTCTTCCAAAGCTTCAAGCTCTAACAAACACTCTTCAAGAGCTTGCTCTTCTTCAACCGAGAATACTTCCAAGGAATCATCCAAAGCTCTTTGTAAAGGATCAATGACATGAATTTGCTTTGTAATATCAACAATCACTTCCTCCGTTGCATTGATTCGGAAACAATCACCTTTATCTTTCTTGTGCTTCATGGCATCATAAAGATTGAAACACACCTCTTCATCTTGGACTCTCACTTTCATGAGACCATCGTCCATGTCAATTGCCATTCGGGCAGTTTTCATGAAAGGCCTTCCAAGAATCAAAGGTGCATCCTCATCCTCCTCCATTTCAATGACAACAAAGTCTATCAGAAACAAAAATTTGTCCACTTTGACCAACACATCTTCCGCTACACCGTGAGGACGGGTAGTGGATTTATCTGCGAGTTGCAACGTCATTTGAGTGGACCTCAATTCCATGTGCCCTAACCGTTTCACAATCGACAAAGGTATCAAGTTAATACTAGAGCCCAAATCAATCAATCCGTTGCCCACATAGATGTTTCCTATAGTAACCGGCAAGGTGACTCGTCCCGGATCACATTCTTTCCTCAGGAGAGTACGTTGAATGATGGCGCTACAACTTGCATCAACCATAATCGTCTGTTGATCCGTATACCTCTTCTTTTTCGTGAGGATATCCTTCATAAATTTTGCATATTTAGGCATTTGCTCCAAAGCCTCGGAAAATGGAATATTTATTTGTAATTGCTTGAAAATATCCATAAACCGAGAATAGTGCCTCGCACTATCTTTCTTTGTACGAGCATGAGGATATGGTAAATGTTGGATCGAAATATTTTTCATCGGTTTCTTTCCCTTCCTAGTTCTCTTCACTTTTTCTTCACTCTCTATTTTTTTCTCATTCTCACTTTTTTCCTTCTCATTTTCAACTAAAACACCCTCAACATTTTTTTCTACTTCAATCTCATCACTATCTTTTTCTTTTTCAACTACAACCTCCTCCTCCACTACTCTCTTACCTACACCCATGTCAATCTCTCTTCCACTTCTTGTGAGAATTGCTTTACAATCTTTAGGATTCGGAAGCGTATTTATCGTAAAATGCCCTTTTTGTTGGTCGGCCAATTTTTTTTATAATTGCCCGACTTGTGTTTCAAGATTCCTGATGGCCGCATCGGTATTCTTTTGATTGGAGATTGCCATTTACATAAATTGTGTAAGAGTGTCTTCCATCTTCGTATTTCCAACGGGAGCTTGCGGAGGTTGAGTGTAATTTTGGTATTGTTGACGGTTCGAAGGTCCGACTTCTTGCGGTCTCCATGGTTGTTGATAAACTTGGTTAGCCCTTTGTTGGTAACCTTGGTTGCCTTGTTGATACGAAGGTCGGGGTTGGTATCCTTGATTTCCAGTATAATTTGCCTCCTCCACATCTGGAGGACAATAACCGGTCGGATGGTCACCTCTACACAGCTCACAAACTAAAACTTGCACATTCTTACTTGAAGAGTCATGAATTTCTTTGAATTGTTGCGGCACTTTAGACATTTGCTTAGTCAACAACTCAACCTGTTGTGATAATAATTTGTTCTGCGCAAGGATATCATCGTTTGTTCCCAATTCCAACACTTCCGGAGTTCGTTGAGAAGGTCCATAGTTGTGACTACCTTGATGGTCGTTCAAGGCCATCTTGCCAATAATAGCTGTGGCTTCTGCTGCAGTTTTGCTTAACAAGGATCCACCATCGGTGGCATCCAACAAGGTTTTGTGTACAAGCTGCAGCCCATTTCTAAATATATGAATTTGTGACAATTCATCAAAACCATGGCCCTTGCACTTTCTCAACATTGATTTGAACCTCTCCCAAGCTTCGTTGAGAAATTCATTGGCTCCTTGTGTGAATACCGCAATGGCGGTCTTTGCTTCCATAAACCAAGTGTGAGGGAAAAATCTCTCCAAAAATTTCTCTTCCAATGCATTCCAGTCCTTCATTATGGCCGTTGACTGATCAAGGTACCATTCCTTAGCCTTCCCAATGAGGGAATACGGGAATAGTCTCTTGAACAGAGACTCCTCTTCTGCCTCAGGTGCACCCGTCGCTCCCGCTATTTCATAGAATTTTGTCAGATGGGTAAAAGGATCTTCATGATCCATACCCGTAAATGGACTTTGATATAACGACTGGAGAATACCGGTCTTCATTTCAGAATGACGACCATTATGTGCATGGCGAGCGAACTGAGCATTGTGTCTCGAACTATTTGTGCATGGCCTAGAAGCAGGTGGTGGTGGTGGTGGTGGATTTGCCTCCATAACTGGAAGTATTTGTGGAAGTGGGGGTGTAGAAGTACTTTCCTCTTGTTCTCGCTTCTGTCTTGCTAGCTGCCTCATTCGTCTAGTTCTGCTGTTGATTCTACGAGCGGTTATCTCAATCTCAGGATCGAAAAGAAGTTGGTCCGCCGGTAGTTTCCCTCGCATAAACCAAGTCTACACACTAAACAAAACAAATTAACAAGTTCAAGATAAAATGGTAACAAGCTTAAAATAGCTCAACTATCGCAATGCTTGCAATATCACTAAACAATCCTCGACAACGGCGCCATTTTGTTAGTATAATAATAGGGGGTGTTTTAAATCGTCTCCACAGGGATTGTTCGATATTTAATGCGTGCCGTTTAATAGTTGCGATATTCTAAGTCCAATGGTTTCAAAAGGTTCTCAATTGTTGTTAACATTAATTTGTAGTAAAGATTAATTGGTGACAAAGATTTTGTAAAAGTTTTGATAAAAGCATGTCAAGGTTAGGTTTCGCTAATCCTTTTCACGTATAAACAAATAATCAAGCATATGAACTCGGTTTCCGACCAATACAACCGCGTATCCTCCCGACTAAGTTTATGTCTAAAGCGAAGTCGTGAGTATCGTTGTTTAGACCGTTAGATGATGTCTCACGCTAACAATCTAAACAACAATCATTAAGATCAACACAATGCGAATAGCAAATCCCAAATCTATGTCTAGATTTTGGTTTTTAAGAGATAACATTGTTAGGTCATGATTTGTAGAATCTATGTCTAGAGCAATACAAATCACACATGGAGCATTAAGAGAAAACAACATCATCTATATTGATCAAAGACTTTGTTCATATACAAAAGATCAAATGCAATACATAAAATTAGGATCAACTACATCTAACCTCAACATTAAGTGTTTAGCTACCAATTCTCATGGTAGTTTGGATAACAAGTAAAGAGAGGAGATGAATGAGCATCCACGACGAATAATCGAGAATGGATGCGACTTCAGCTTCTCCAAGTGAAATTACATTCTTTGATGATCACAATACTGAAAACTATGATTTCTATTGAAAATGAACAAGAGATCCTCTTTACGACAAATGAAAATCTATTTATACACTTAAAATCTCAGCACCCTTCGCCTAGCGAAGGCTTCATTCGCCTAGCGAATGAACTAAAACATGGCACTTTAAGTGCCTCAGACTTAAACCGCCCATAAGGATTATCGTGGGTTCGCTAGGTGAACCAAATCACTCACGAAGAGAACCTTAGCTACCACATTCGCCCCAGCGAAGTTTGGGTGTTTTCAAAAGTGGAAGTTTCTGCCACCCTTCGCTGGCACCTTCGCCTAGCGAACACATCAGCGAGCATTCGCTGGCTTCCTCGCCCAGCAAATTTACCCAGTTTTCCTACTGTAGGTTTTTGTATACTTTCTGCCACCCTTCGCTGGCAGACTCGCTAACATTCGTTAGGCGAACCTTCGCTGGCTGCTTCGCCAACACTCGCCTAGCGAATGCTGTTGTTGATTTCTTCCTTCAATGGCAACTTGCTTCCAATCTTTGTGTATCACAATCTTGATCTTTTTATGCCTATTCCTGCACATTAGCACACAAATTACAAGCACCACAAGTATATTTCAATGAATGCACAACAACATTCCACACTAAAATCAACATATTCCACATGGAAAGAAATGAAAAATGCCAAGTAATTCGTACAAATATATATCATGATTGACATCTAACATTTAGTGTTTGTTGTTTCAGGTTTGGTTGTGTTGGCTCACGCTGATGGAGGGGGATACGCGGAAAACTCAATCGGATCGAAATTTCATTGGTGAACAAACGATTGTCTATTTGTGGCTTCGACGTGGATGGAAAGGGGTAGACAGAGAAGGAGGTTGTTTAGGTATGAGTTCCATTAAATGTTGAATGAGGTACTGTACCTTCAATATATTTTTTTGGTTATTTATGCAAATTGAAACTGATAAACCCTAATCTCAAATTTTTCGTTGATTTTAATGACAGGGATATAGTTGTTGATGTCATATATGAGTTACATAGAATGTTTAACGAGGTACTACATCTTCGGTTGCGTTATTTTGGTTTTTCATGCAAGTTATACTCAGATTTTTAATAACTGTGTTGGTACGTGTTGATGCATCCATTTCAACATATGATAGAAGGAATACCCATGGATGTAAACATCTCAATATACATTAAAGAATTTATCATCAACATCGTCGCAGTCACCGTCGCCCTATATTCACGTAGGAATTGTAGCCTGTCCTACCATCAAACCTTGGATCAGGTTAGAAGATTTAACCCACCTCCAAATTACTGCTACAGGTATGTTACTCACGGGGTCTTTTCCTGAAGGTCTGTAAATAGAAAATGGCTATAAATATTTCCTCTCTTACTATATTCTTGAATATTAACATTGTTATTTTGTTTTCGATTAAATTCAATATTGACACTATTACTTTTTGGACCATCTCCAGCTTTTGAAAATTTTTTCAACTCTTTCATGTCTTGAGCCTACATTTTTACTTTCTGTTTCAAACCTTTTTTACCATAATGTTACTTTGTTACCACTTGGCTTAGTTCGTGGTCAATAAAACAAAGTATGTGGTGCAGCCAAAGTATTATGGATATTGCTGATGAGAAGCAATGACTGCTGTGGAAGTAGAATGTCGAACAGAAACGCCTTAACTTTATAAAATGTGGCTGCAGCATGGTGAATTCTGTCCTTTTGTCCTTTCTAATCATTACCTAATTGGTTGTGAATTGTGTCCTTTTGGACTGCTTGGTACAACACGTGCTGTCATTGTTGCATCATGATTTTTATGAAGTACTATTATGTTTGAGCTTATCAGTATGTAGGAACCATTGAATTCGAGTTCTTACATCTTCAGTTCAAGAACAAAAACCAGCCATTGATGGACAACCTATTTTCCTATAGGGCCGGAAACCATCCTTTTAAATGCCACTACTTCTTCTGCAGAATGGCCATGTTGGGTTTATGCTATCACGCTATCTGTAACACCCCAGTCAGTTTTGTCAATTTTGTCTTTTTAATTAATTGAGCCGTTTTGAGTATTTTATTATTATATTATTTTATTTATGACTTTTATGTGAAAATATGTTATTTTTCATCGTGATTATATTTTATCGCGTTTTGGGAGCGTTTGCGAGATATTTGAGTGTAGGGGTATTTTGGGTCATTTTGCTTTATTTTGTTAAGTTAAGAATATAATAGAAAGAAAAGAGAGAAAATAGAAAGGAAAGAAAAAGAGAAGAAGAAAAGTAGAGAGAAAGAAGAAGAGGAGAAAGAAAAGCAGATAGAGAGAAAACTTGGGAAAATCTAGAAATCGATCAACCGACTTTTCCACACGCGATTTAATCGGGTAAGGGTGCGAAACTCGATTATACTATGTTTGTGTATGATTATGTATGTGTGTGTTTGGATGATTCTCTTGCTTTCCATGTTTTTTTCACTTCTAGGTTGAAAATGATAAAATGATAGAAATCGAGGTTTTAGCGGTTGAAATGTGATGTAAATGTTGTAGAATGCTTGTTACCATGATGGGGTTATATTCTGATGGTTATGTTTTGATTAGAAAGAGATTTTGGTGGAAAATATGGGTTTTCAAACAGCGCTGCAGAATTTTGAGTTTTCGCAGGTTCGCCTAGCGAACCTGGAGCGAAGGTGGTAGCGAATGAATTTTCGCGGGTTCGCCTAGCGAACCAGTTAGCGAAGGTCAGCGAAGGTTCGCTACATTGTTCGCCTAGCGAACTTTATATGTTTTTGATTCTGGTGGTTGCTGCCTTGGTTCGCCAAGGGGTTCGCCTAGTGAACTTTGTGTCTGTTTCTAGCTGATAGTGGGTTCGCTGGACATTCGCCTAGCGAAGGTGGTAGCGAATGCTCGCTAGAGGGTTCGCCTAGCGAACATGGCTGTTTGTGCAATTTTGTTTTCTTACTAACTTTTGATCTGTGGTTCGGTTTGATGCGTGATTTGATGCGTTAGAAAGCTTATAAAATTTTCTTGCTTATGATGATGGTTTTGAGATTGTTGGCCGATTAAATTAGGTCGGGAATTAGAAAATATGTTGTTTTGTCGATTTTTTCCGTTTTAATTGTGTGAACTTGATGTGTATATGCGATATACTGTTGGTGTGGATATTGTATGACCTGTGTACTGTTGTGTGATGAAATTGCATGAAATACATATTGTGATGATGATTCGTGGCCTTAGGGCAAGAAAATGCAATGTGTGGTAATTGATGATATATGCATGATTATGGATGTGTATATGTGTGCATTTTAAATGTCATGAGTCATTGTATGCCAAGCATCATGATATGCATTCTTGTGACGTCATGAGCGACGAATTGATTCCAGAGGGAATCCGCTATAACATCGTGCGCCTTAAAAATAAGAGGACTGAAAGCAATCTGATCGGATCGTGCGCCTTAAAAATAAGAGGACCGAAAGCGATGATTATAGACGATCGTGTGCCCATGTGGGGTGTGAGCGATCGGGTCGTGTGCCCGTGTGGGGTGTGAGCGATCCATAAACGTCGTGTGCCCGTGTGGGGTGTGAGCGATGGGGAACATCGTATGCCCGACGGGGAGTTACACTAAGTAACGAGAGATGGTTCCAGCAGAGTTCTTGAGTGAACTAGTGATGAGAAATGTTGGAAGTCGGTACCGCATATGCATTGCATAGAGTCGTTGTGTCGGTCTCTGTGCATTGGTATAAATCATGGATTAATTGTGTATGGAATTGTGAATGTGATTGATGAGATGGAATATGTATAATTGTATTGATGATGAGTGTATTGTGTATGACTGATGTGTATTGGTATTGGATATCTGAGAATTGTATTGTGTTGTGTTGTATTTAATTGCGGTGCATTTGTGGTGAGAATATTTTAATTGTGCATTTCTGTGTTAATATATAATTATATGCAACTGTATTATGATTGTGTTTCTCACCCTTCTGCTGTTTTATAATGCTCTATGAGGCATTGCAGATTAGTGTTGCTGGAGGTCTTTTTGTGAAGCTTAGGTCTTCATTCTTTTGTCGGTTGGCTTTGATATGTAGCATCGGGTAGTCGGGGTGATCGAGTGTGATTATTTTGTATTATGTATATGTATCTTTTGGATTGTACATGTATGATGGTATTTGGCAGATAAACCTTTCATGATATATATGTATATATATGAGATTTCAGTACAGATTTTCCACTTTGATTCTGTATTTGAATTGTCGGTGTATTACTACCTGAATTGTTGCATATCTTTATGAGCAGGTGTTGTATGTTCGTTTCAAATTGATGTGACCCCTCGGTCTATGCCGTGAATTTGTAAATATACTCTGATGAAATTTTGAATTTTATTTATCGCTTTAATAGCTTGGGGGTATAGATTGGGGGTGTTACATTAAGTGGTATCACAGCCAGTCCGTGTCAGTTCGTGTCTGGTTGTGTCAGTTCTTGTCGGTCTTGGTGTTTAGATGAGCTGTTTGTTTAACCATAGTTGCTGTTATTGGAAATGAACAGAATATGGCTGGTTGGAATGATGCTGCTTTGGCTACTGCGATGCAAGCTATGGCTCGGGCTGTGCAGGGTGCACCTAATGCTGCTGGTAATGATGAGTTCAGGAAGAACAAACCGTCTGTCTTTAAAGGGAGACTTGATCCTGATGGTGCACATATTTGGTTGAAAGAGATTAAAAGGATTTTCTGAGTTATGGATTGTGCTGAGGACAGTAAGGTGAGACTGGGAACTCACATGTTACAGGAAGAAGCGGATGACTGGTGGGTTAGTACTCGTCAGGTGTTGGAAGTTGGGGATGAAGAAGTTACTTGGGAATTGTTTAGCCGGGAGTTTCTGAGGAAGTATTTTCCCGAAGATGTAAGAGGAAAGAAGGAAATTGAGTTCTTGGAATTGAAACAAGGTAATATGTCTGTTGTTGATTATACTGCTAAGTTTGTGGAGCTTGTGCAGTTTTATCCTCATTATGCTGAAGCGACTGCAGAGTTTTCTAAGTGTGTGAAGTATGAGAGCGGATTACGACCTGAGATTAAGCAGGCAATCGGTTATCAAAGGATAAGAAGGTTTTCTGATTTGGTGGAATGTTGTAGGATTTGTGAAGAGGATAGTAAGGCTCGTTCTACTCACTATAAGAGTGTGAGCGAGAGGAAAGGGAAGCAACAGTTCCGTAGTGGTCCTTATGTAACACCAGCTGATAAGGGTAAACAAAAGGGAAATTTTGAGAAAAGGCCAAGTGGGGGAGGAATGTCTAATCCTCCGAGATGTTTTAGGTGTGGCGACCTAGGACATCGTCAGTTTGAATGTGGGAAAGATATGAGGAAGTGTTCCAATTGTGGAGGTTTGGGACATATCGCAGTTGATTGTAAGAGGAACATGGTGAAGTGTTTCAATTGTGGTGAACCTGGGCATGTTAGTACCAAGTGTCTGAAACCGAAGCAAGCTCCAGCTGGTGGGAAAGTTTTTGCCTTGGCGGGGACTCAGACTACTAATGCAGATCGTCTGATCAGAGGTACTTGTTTTATTAATAGTACTCCTTTAGTTGCTATTATTGATACTGGAGCGACTCATTCGTTTATTTCGTCTGAGTGCGCTAAGCGTTTGAATCTTGTGTTGTCTTTGATGGATGGTGAGATGGTTATTGATACTCCAGCAATGGGGTCAGTAACTACTTCTTTGGTTTGTTTAAGTTGTCCTTTGACCATTTATGGTAAAGACTTTGAGATGGATTTGGTGTGTTTGCCGTTGGAGGGTTTAGATGTGGTTCTGGGAATGAATTGGTTGCAGTTCAATCGGGTTCATATTGATTGTTATCATAAGCTTTTAAGGTTTCCTTCTCTTGAAGAAGATGAAGATTCGAGTTTCTTATCTGCCAAAGAGTTGAAGAAACTTTTGGCGGATGAAGCTCAGTTGTTTGGGTTGTTTGCGTCGTTGACTGTGGATAGTCAAGTTTCACTTGATGTGTTTCCTGTTGTGTGTGAATTTCCGGAAGTGTTTCCTGAGGATATTTCAGACTTGCCGCCAGAGAGAGAGGTGGAGTTTTTGATAGATCTAGTTCCTGGTACTAGACCTGTTTCTATGGCACCTTATCGTATGTCGGCATCTGAGTTGGTTGAGTTAAATAAACAGTTGAATGAATTGTTGGAGAAGAGGTTTGTGAGGCCAAGTGTTTCTCCTTGGGGTGCTCCAGTTTTATTGGTGAAAAAGAAAGATGGAAGTATGCAATTGTGTATTGATTATCGCCAGTTGAATAAGGTGACGATTAAGAATAAGTATCCTCTTCCAAGAATTGATGATTTGATGGATCAGTTGGTTGGTGCTTGTGTGTTTAGTAAGATTGACTTGAGGTCAGGGTATCATCAGATTAGGGTGAAAGAGGAAGATATTCAGAAGACGGCTTTTAGGACACGTTACGGTCATTATGAATATTCTGTGATGCCGTTCGGGGTTTCTAATGCGCCATGTGTGTTTATGGAGTACATGAATCGTATTTTCCACGAGCATTTGGATCGATTTGTTGTTGTGTTTATTAATGACATTTTGATTTATTCTAAGTCTCGGGAGGAGCACGCGGAGCATTTGCGTATTGTTTTGCAGGTGTTGAAGGAAAAGAAGCTTTTTGCCAAATTGTCCAAGTGTGAATTTTGGTTGTCAGAGGTGAGTTTTCTTGGATACGTAATTTTAGGTAATGGTATTGCTGTGGATCCATCTAAAGTAGAAGCAGTTCTACAATAGGAGGCTCTGAGATCTGTTACTGAAATTCGAAGCTTTTTGGGTTTGGCCGGATATTATCGAAGGTTCATTGAAGGTTTTTCTAAGCTAGCACTTCCTTTGACCCAGTTGACTTGTAAAGGGCAAGCGTTCATTTGGGATATTCGGTGTGAGGAAAGTTTTAATGAGCTGAAGAGAAGATTGACGACAGCACCAATTTTGATTTTGCCAAATCCTACTGAACCGTTTGTGGTGTATTGTGATGCGTCTTTGATTGGTCTAGGTGGGGTGCTAATGCAAGATGGTAAGGTCGTGGCGTATGCTTCGAGGCAGTTGAGAGGGCATGAGAAGAATTACCCTACGCATGACTTGGAGTTAGCGGCTGTGGTGTTTGTATTGAAAATTTGGAGGCATTATCTTTTTGGTGCGAGGTTTGAAGTCTTTAGTGATCACAAAAGTTTGAAATATTTGTTTGATCAGAAGGAGTTGAATATGAGGCAACGAAGATGGTTGGAATTTTTGAAGGACTACGACTTTGGCTTGAAGTACCATCCTGGTAAAGCTAATGTGGTAGCCGACGCGTTGAGTCAGAAATTGTTGCATATGTCCGCTTTAATGGTTAAGGAGTGGGAGCTTTTGGAATCGTTTAGAGATTTGGGTTTGGTATGTGAAGTGACGTCGGATAGTGTGAGGCTGGGTATGTTGAAGGTTACTAATGATTTTCTGATGACGGTAAGTGAGAAACAGAAGTTGGATGTGAAATTGGTGGATTTGATGTTGGTTGGCGGAAAAGAGGTGAATAGTGATTTTCAAGTGGATGTTAATGGTGTGTTGAGGTTCCGTGGGCGAATTTGTATTCCGGACGATTCGAATTTGAAAAGGATGATTTTGGAAGAAGGACACCAGAGTAATTTGAGTATACATCCGGGAGCGAACAAGATGTACCAAGATTTGAAAAAGATTTTCTGGTGGTCTGGATTAAAAAGAGATGTGGCTCAGTTTGTGTATGCTTGTTTCACGTGCCAGAAGTCGAAAGTGGAACATCAGAGGCCTAGTGGTTTGTTGCAACCGTTGGATATTCCGGAGTGGAAATGGGATAGCATTTCTATGGATTTTGTAACGGGGTTGCCGAATACTCAGCGAGGGCATAATGCTATTTGGGTGGTTGTGGATAGGCTGACTAAATCGGCTCATTTCATTCCGATTGACATCAATTTTTCTTTGGAGCGGTTAGCTGAGATTTATATCAGTGTGATTGTGAAGTTATATGGGGTTCCGTTAAGTATTATTTCGGATCGAGATCCAAGGTTTACCTCGAGATTTTGGGAAAGTTTACAGAAGGCGTTGGGTTCTAAATTGAGATTGAGTTCGACTTATCATCCGCAGACGGATGGACAGACCGAGAGAACGATTCAGTCTTTAGAAGATTTGTTGGGAGCGTGTGTTTTGGAACAAGGTGGTGCGTGGGATAGTTATCTTGCGTTGATTGAATTCACGTATAATAAAAATTTCCATTCTAGTATTAGAATGGCACCGTTTGAAGCATTGTATGGACGGAGGTGTCGAACGCCGTTGTGTTGGCACGAATCTGGTGAGAGTTCGGTGGTTGGACCGGAATTGATTCAACAGACTACAGACAAAGTGAAGCTTATTCGTGAGAAAATGAAGGCTTCTCAAAGTAAGCAAAAGAGTTATCATGATCGTAGAAGGAAAGATCTTGAGTTTCAAGAGGGCGATCATGTATTTTTGAGAGTTACGCCGGTAACGGGTGTTGGTCGTGCATTGAAATCGAAGAAACTTACTTCTCGGTTTATTGGTCCTTACCAGATATCCGCGAGAGTGGGTGCTGTGGCTTATAGGGTGGCGTTGCCGCCGAATCTGTCGAATTTGCATGATGTGTTCCATGTTTCACAGCTTCGGAAGTATGTTCTGGATCCGTCGCATGTGATTCCGATGGATGAGGTTGAGGTAAGGGAGAACCTTACGGTTGAGGCATTACCCGTTAGGATTTTGGATCGCGAGGTGAAGCGGTTGAGAGGCAAGGATATTTCACTTGTGAAGGTGGCGTGGGGAGGCGCTGCTGAGGGCAATTTGACTTGGGAGTTGGAGAGTCGGATGCGGGAGTCGTATCCAGAGTTGTTCGTCTCAGGTAATATTTTCGAGGACAGAAATTTCTAAGTAGGGGAGAGTTGTCACGCCCTAGTCAGTTTTGTTAGTTTTGTCTTTTTAATTAATTGAGTCGTTTTGAGTATTTTATTATTATATTATTTTATTTATGACTTTTATGTGAAAATATGTTATTTTTCATCGTGATTATATTTTATCGCGTTTTGGGAGCGTTTGCGAGATATTTGAGTGTAGGGGTATTTTGGGTCATTTTGCTTTATTTTGTTAAGTTAAGAATATAATAGAAAGAAAAGAGAGAAAATAGAAAGGAAAGAAAAAGAGAAGAAGAAAAGTAGAGAGAAAGAAGAAGAGGAGAAAGAAAAGGAGATAGAGAGAAAACTTGGGAAAATCAAGAAATCGATCAACCGACTTTTCCACACGCGATTTAATCGGGTAAGGGTGCGAAACTCGATTATACTATGTTTGTGTATGATTATGTATGTGTGTGTTTGGATGATTCTCTTGCTTTCCATGTTTTTTTCACTTCTAGGTTGAAAATGATAAAATGATAGAAATCGAGGTTTTAGCGATTGAAATGTGATGTAAATGTTGTAGAATGCTTGTTACCATGATGGGGTTATACTCTGATGGTTATGTTTTGATTAGAAAGAGATTTTGGTGGAAAATATGGGTTTTGGGTTTTCAAACAGCGCTGCAGAATTCTGAGTTTTCGCAGGTTCGCCTAGCGAACCTGGAGCGAAGGTGGTAGCGAATGAATTTTCGCGGGTTCGCCTAGCGAACCAGTTAGCGAAAGGTCGCTACGTTGTTCGCCTAGCGAACTTTATATGTTTTTGGTTCTGGTGGTTGCTGCCTTGGTTCGCCAAGGGGTTCGCCTAGCGAACTTTGTGTCTATTTTCTAGCTGATAGTGGGTTCGCTGGACATTCGCCTAGCGAAGGTGGTAGCGAATGCTCGCTAGAGGGTTCGCCTAGCGAACATGGCTGTTTGTGCAATTTTGTTTTCTTACTAACTTTTGATCTGTGGTTCGGTTTGATGCGTTAGAAAGCTTATAAAATGTTCTTGCTTATGATGATGGTTTTGAGATTGTTGGCCGATTAAATTAGGTCGGGAATTAGAAAATATGTTGTTTTGTCAATTTTTGCCGTTTTAATTGTGTGAACTTGATGTGTATATGCGATATGCTATTGGTGTGGATATTGTATGACCTGTGTACTGTTGTGTGATGAAATTGCATGAAATACATATTGTGATGATGATTGGTGGCCTTAGGGCAAGAAAATGCAATGTGTGGTAATTGATGATATATGCATGATTATGGATGTGTATATGTGTGCATTTTAAATGTCATGAGTCATTGTATGCCAAGCATCATGATATGCATTCTTGTGACGTCGTGAGCGACAGATTGATTCCAGAGGGAATCCGCTATAACATCGTGCACCTTAAAAATAAGAGGACTGAAAGCGATCTGATCGGATCGTGCGCCTTAAAAATAAGAGGACCGAAAACGATGATTATAGACGATCGTGTGCCCATGTGGGGTGTGAGCGATCGGGTCGTGTACCCGTGTGGGGTGTGAGCGATCCATAAACGTCGTGTGCCCGTGTGGGGTGTGAGCGACGGGGAACATCGTATGCCCGACGGGGAGTTACACTAAGTAACGAGCGATGGTTCCAGCAGAGTTCGTGAGTGAACTAGTGATGAGAAATGTTGGAAGTCGGTACCCGCATATGCATTGCATAGAGTCGTTGTGTCGGTCTCTGAGTATTTGCATAAATCATGGATTAATTGTGTATGGAATTGTGAATGTGATTGATGAGATGGAATATGTATAATTGTATTGATGATGAGTGTATTGTGTATGACTGATGTGTATTGGTATTGGATATCTGAGAATTGTATTGTGTTGTGTTGTATTTGATTGCGGTGCATTTGTGGTGAGAATATTTTACTTGTGCATTTCTGTGTTAATATATAATTATATGCAACTGTATTATGATTGTGTTTCTCACCCTTCTGCTGTTTTATAATGCTCTATGAGGCATTGCAGATTAGAGTTGCTGGAGGTCTTTTTGTGGAGCTTAGGTCTTCATTCTTTTGTCGGTCGGCTCTGATATGTAGCATCGGGTAGTCGAGGTGATCGAGTGTGATTATTTTGTATTATGTATATGTATCTTTTGGATTGTACATGTATGATGGTATTTGGCAGATAAACCTTTCATGATATATGTATATATATGTGAGATTTCAGTACAGATTTTCCGCTTTTATTCTGTATTTGAATTGTGGGTGTATTACTACCTGAATTGTTGCATATCTTTATGAGCAGGTGTTGTATGTTCGTTTCAAATTGATGTGACCCCTCGGTTTATGCCGTGAATTTGTAAATATACTCTGATGAAATTTTGAATTTTATTTATCGCTTTAATAGCTTGGGGGTATAGATTGGGGGTGTTACACTATCATGCCGAGGTTACATATGATCCTCACACTGACACCTTCCAAGCAAGGTAACTGAACATGATTCACGCTAATCATATGTTTTTCTGATGTATCCATTATGTTGCCATAGTTCATAGAAATGTAAGTTATACCAATTTTCATCTGAAGAGTTTCCACAAGGAAATTAATAAATAAAAGTTAATTAAAAGGAGGGATTTAGATTTTGTGTTGTTGTGGTTTATATAGTTGTCTGTTATAGGTATCCGCCACATGGAAGAAGGCCTGCAGCAGTAAAGCATGGCATCCAATGGGAAAGACTAAGAGCACCACCTGTCGATATTCCTCTGCACGATCTTAATATCACTGATTGTCTACATGATTTGCATCCTGATGATCACATAGAGATTCAGTGGAGGAGAAACAAATATTTCCCTTATGGTTTGTTCCTTTATTCAACATATTCTTAAATCTTTACTTATTTATTTCTCTTGATGGAGTAAGGTTGGTATATTTAAACCAAAATAGGATCCAAATATAAAACTTTGATAAAAATCACTTCTTCAATATTAATTATGTATTTCCTTTTACATATACCCTTCTTGTGATAAGATTCTATTAGTGGTTTCATGAGATCCATCTTTATTAGTGTTGTTTATAAGCTGTTTTTTTAATGAAACTTGAATTTGTTTTAAATATGATATCAATTATGAACTATAATTCAAAAACATGATTTAATACATATGTTTGAGTGATGATGTGTATGACGAATTGAGATGGTTGATAGGAATGATATGATGAACTAACTTCTGGGCTTGACAGTACTTAAGCTTTGCAAATTATTGATATCCTCAAGGTTATGGCTGAAACTAGGGGAGAACTATAACACTAAGTATTCATCAACCTGGTTTCAGAATTGTGAAGCTGTTCAATTCATTGTTGTTTTGGCTTTTCGGTTTTTCAAGGCCAGTTCCCTCTGCCTTTAATTTGCAGTCATATCACACACAATAATTTGCAAATTAGTGGTAATCTTGACCATCATTAATATTTATTATTTTACCTTTATATTTTCCACTATTACAGTTTCAAGAAAATAAATGCATTTGCATTACCAACATCAGGGAGAAGCTAAAGAGGCCTTTGCCAAACTATATAAACCTCATGCTTTTCTCACCAAAACAAACAAATCAACAGAAACCTATCATTATTTCTATGTCGACTAACAATGCACTCAAGGTTGCACAGTCCTCTGAGGGTCTCACGGTGGCTGAGATACAAACTGTTACGGCTTTGCAACACCCATGTCGGGCGAACAACATCAACAGGTTCGGATCCTACATTACGTACTTCATTTTTCAATAACTACATACATGTCTCCATTTTTTCTTTCTTCCTCTGTCAATAATTTTTTTTACATCGGCAGACGCAACACAATGTCGAACCTGCTGTCCAGATAACACAGGTTGCTGACAACCAACCACTTCCGGGCCTTCAACCACAAACCGACTACCACCGCCCTCTACCGCACCAACAACCTCCCCAAGTACAACAACATCAGCACGCCCAGCCGGTACGAGTCTGTTTCATCCTGGTTCTGTTTGCCGTTTTTTTACCGCATCAACCTTATTTGCATATGTTCATGGTAATACACCTTAATGAAATTTCATGTCATTGTCTGTTCTATTTTCTCTTCATGTCACATGACATATTAAGTTTATGTTCATTTACTGGTTATTTTCCAACAGGTTCCTCAGGCCCCTGCTGTGCGATAAAGACGAAAGAGGAGAAGAATCAGGACATCAGGAATAATGGGTAGAAGGGTTTGAGAATTTGATTCAGATGATGGTCAAGAGCCGGACTACGAAATCGTTGATTCTGATGATGACGATGAGCAAGACTACACATGGGACAACTATTTGACAGTGAGGAGTTTTGGATTTAGTGATTAAGTTTGATGGAACATAAACCGAATTCTTCTTGGCTAATTTAATATGTTTTTTGTCTTCTTAATGTAATGCACATTAGTGTTTGTACTGACCTGTTTCTAAAGTTAATATATGTTGTTTTCAACTTTATCTTTAAGAATGCTTCATACATAAAATATACTCTTGATTTTGTAAATTGATTTTAATCAATTATATTACATAGTGTTATTTTTAGAAACCTGACTAAGTTTACTATAGATTCATATATTTTTACAATTATTATCAAAACAAAAAATATTATTTATTATTTTTATATACGGAAATTTGAAGTAATTGATGAAAAATTTGAATATTAGCGGGAACACAAAGTTACTGATCGATACATTGAATATTTACGGAAACATTAACTTAGAGATCAAAACATTGAATATTAACATAAGCATTAACAAACTGAGGAAAATGTTGAATATTAACGGGAATTTGAAGTTATTGATAAAAAATTTGAATATTAACGGTAAAACAAAGTTATTGATTAAAATATTGAATATTAACATAAACATTAACAAACTGAGCAAAATGTTGAATATTAACGAGAATTTGAAGTTATTGATAAATTTTTTGAATATTAACGGGAAAACAAAGTTATTGATTAAAATATTGAATATTAACGGGTACATGATTACTTATCAAAATATTGAATATTAAAGGGAATATGATTACTATCAAAATATATTGACTTTATATTTTAAAATTGTATTCTCTCTTGTAACATTATTGTCTTATTTTAAAATCATATTATTTATGATATTTTGGTTTACTTTTCATCTAATACATTTATTACTATTTAAACTTAAATTTAATATTATTCTTAAAAACTTTTTTCATAAACGGGAAAAACTTTACTTTTTGATTTATATATATTTATAATTAATGTCAAAACATAAATAATTTGTTTATTTAAATATTTTTATAAGTGGAAACAACTTTATCATTGATTCAAATATATTTATAAATATTGTCAAAACAAAAATAATATTTATGTATGGGATAAAATACTTCATCTATTGGGTGAATTATTTTAATTCTTTTTTAATTTAAAACTTCATTTTTTATTTTTCGTTTTTTTCTTTTCATAACTTAACTGGTGACGTGTGAGCAATCCACACCAGAACTCGTGCGTCTGCACGAGTTTCCCACTAGTATGTATAAAAGATCTAACAACCTAAAAAATATGAATAAACTAAAAGAAAAAGATTTAGTTGTAGATATGCATAGACATTTGATTACATGAGTATGGTTTTGA
Organism: Lathyrus tuberosus; assembly: GCA_022829125.1. NCBI lineage: Eukaryota > Viridiplantae > Streptophyta > Magnoliopsida > Fabales > Fabaceae > Lathyrus > Lathyrus tuberosus. The sequence goes on along the minus strand of JALAZF010000001.1, from coordinate 7,259,476 downwards.
ATCCACATTTCACATTTATTCACTTTTTAAAGTTAAAATTTTAATTACTAAACTATTAGATAAAAAATGACGATTCAAGTAGGATTACAAAATCCTTTTAAATTAAAAAAGTTTTGAAGAAGAATACATTTTTCTGAACAATTTTTATTTTTACAAACTCTATGGTGACTCAAATAGGGTCACAAAAGCCTTTTAAATTAGAGAAAAAGCTTTTAGAAGAATTATCCTTTTCTTAAACATTTTTATTTTTATAAATCTTAGAACTCACCCTAAAAGCTATGGTGACTCAAGTAGGGTCACAAAAACCTTCTAAATTAGAGGAGAAGCTTTTGGAAGAATTATCCTTTTTCTAACCATTTTTTTATGAATCTTAGAACTGGTCTTAAAGCTTGCAATTGCAGGCAGATATATGGGGATGATAGAAACTGGCAAAGCTGACAAACACAATATAAGAGAAAATTTAAAAAAAATTCAAAAAAATAAAATCTGACAAAATTTTAAAAAAAATTCTAAAATTCAGATTTTAAAATTTGGAGACAATTTATACATAATAAACTCTTTCTAAAACATGTTAAAGTAAGAGATAAAAAAAACTGAACTATGAAATATTTATTCATAATTTATTTACCATTAGATTTTCAATACGATCCTAGGTATTATTACTGTTGGTGCTTACCAAACTCAAAGTTCTGCTACACTTTTTGAGGATTTCTCACAATTGAATTTTCTAACACGATTCTAGGGTGTTCTCACTTTATTTGGATTTTACCATTTGATTCATTACCAAACATCACATACATTAATGCGCTTCTTTATCAAATTCACCCCACTTAATTGATTCAAGGAAAATTCATGCAATTTATTCTTCTTTAATATTGAAGATAACACTATTCACAATTTTACACAAAGACATGTTATTTTCATTTCTTTAACATAGAAACATAGCATTCACACATAACAATATATTGACAATCCAAGTTTACCACTTAAACTCGCATAACATAAGGTAAACCAGCAAAAGAATCAGAGTTGCAGAAGGTGTAATTAGTTACACAAAACACGTAACTGTTTACAGGTCTAAACATAATGATATTTTCCCAAGTTTCAGGGATAGTAACCGGTTACATAAAACATATAACTCATTACATGTCGGTTAGGTTTCAAAAATATCCAAATCACTTGGGTGGTAATCGGTTACACCAAACATGTAATCGGTTACACATCGGTTCTAAGTTATATTTTTTTTCCGCTTTTTTTAGAGTGATAATTGTTAGACGATGATTAGGATCTAGAAGGGGGTCGAATAGATCCCACAATTTATTACACGCTAATGGTGTTCCGAAATTGGTTTTAAAAAATTTATTGCGGAAGCCACCACTGAATCACTCGTCTACAACGAACCACTGCCGAAAAGATCGGATATGCGTAAAGCCGCTAGGAATGATGCGACGGAAGAGAAAAATAGATGAATCAACAAAAACACAATGTAATCAACCACATTTTATTTACTTGAAATTATCCAATCACCAACGAGATAAGATGACAAACTTTAATCACAAAGTGCTTTAGAACTTGCGCTTAATCAATTTATCAAACAATTGGCGTGCGCGGCACTCCAAGTGTAAATTTCTAAGTAATGTGAATGTATAGCTAATTCCAAATGCAATCCAAGGGATTGTATCGTTTTTACAAATTACTTTTTCAGCTCTATATTACACTATATCAGAAATTTTCGATCAATTGATATTTCACAAGTTCGATTAATATCAAAACGTAAAAGAGAAGGGAAAGAGAGAACAAACAGGATTTGTTTAGGCAGTTCCCCTATCCTCCTCGCTAAGGGTACCTCTGACCCCAATTCCGAACATGGAATTGATATATATATATATATATATATATATATATATATATATATATATATATATATATATATATATATATATATATATATATTTCGGTGAATTCTAGGGTGAGGGTTTAATCAAATCCCTCACCGGTGAAACCTCTAAAATATACCATTAGATTTGATCAACGTTGCAAAATCATTATAATTAAAAATGAGAATATTTGCACTATCCACACACAATTTTCTCCATATTTTCTCTCACTATAACTAAATCCTATAACTTCTCCTTTTATCTTTAATTTATTGGAACAAAACACAACAAATAAAAATATTCAAAACTCTGATGCAATGAACATAACTTTAATAAAAGTCTTGTCGATCACCATATCAAAACTAGAAACAAAAAATAAATTTGACTTTTATAGTATGTTCATGTTTTTTCTCATTTCTCTCATCCGATTTTTTAAAATGATACTCAATTTTTATTTTTGTAAAATTTTATGAAAAAATTAAGGACGGGTTTTATTCTTCCCCTTTATTAACAGTTACTGCTATGTTGAAGCTTTCTGAAATTTCCATGTAGAAATAATATCTCCATGTAGAAACAATGCAATCAGATGAGAGAAATGAGAAAAAACATGAACATACTATAAAAGTCAAATTTATTTTTTGTTTCTAGTTTTGATATGGTGATCAACAAGACTTTTATTAAATTCATGTTCATTGCATCAGAGTTTTAAATATTTTTATTTGTTGTGTTTTGTTCCAATAAATTAAAGATAAAAAGAGAAGTTATAGGATTTAGTTATAGTGGGAGAAAATATGGAAGAAAATTGTCTATGGATAGTGCAAATATTCTCATATTTAATTATAATGATTTTGCAACGTTGATCAAATCTAATGGTATATTTTAGAGGTTTCACCGGTGATGGATTTGATTAAACCCTCACCCTAGAATTCACCATATATTTCTGTTTGCGAATTTTTGTACAAGAGAAAACTGAACATTCAAACCCTCAAACATCTTTGATGTCGATGCAAAGTCTTCTCTCCCCTTGATTCAAGATGAATCAAGTGTCTCGAATTTGGTTGACCAAATCACCGTCTCACGCTACTAGATTGCAAGAACCCGCAGCTCTTCAATAACCTTCACTCGGTCGATTTCGATCTTCCATAATTCGATCCCAAATCTTTCTCGTACGATCCTCCGACTGCTACTACTAGATTAAACCGAACACTCCATTCTTCAATCACCTTCGCACTGCTGAATCCTTGTAGAGAAACGATTTGTGCAAAAACCCCCAAGATCACCCGGATTCTTGGAGGATAAAACCTAAGGTTTTATTCAAGAAACACCTACTGATTCTCAACCCAGCACAAAGAATACAACACACCTAAGTCTGAACATTATCACTTCACACAATGCACGACACTAACAAAAATGGTTATGTGTAGTTGTTAAAGGACACAAGGTTGAAGATGAAGATGAAGAGAAAAATCAGTATCTATTTTCACGTTTCTTGTTGTTATTGAAAAATATGAGGAACCCATTATTTATATGATGCAAAATAACCAACTAAATGAAATAACAGCAAAACAGAAATAACAGAATGCAGAAAAATGACTCAGACCAGCGAAGAGTCGACCGCTCGCTGGATGAGGGTCGACGGGCACTTATCCGGTGAAGCGTCTATGCAAAATAGTCAAGCATGCGTCGACCGCTACATGACCATGCGTCGACGCATAGATGCTGAAACTGCAGAATGGCGAAACCCAGAAGCATGCGTCGACCGCATGCATAGAAAGGGTCAGCGTGCGCTTTCCCGCTCGTTTCACAAAAGCTGTAAAAAATGCATGAGTCGACTCATGCATAGGTTAGGTCGACGCAAGACATGTAAAAACCTAGAAATTGATTTTTCTGCATGTTTTAACCAACTGAGACACTAGGCATGCATACCAAACACTAGTACCATGATTATACGCATGTAGAAAATGTATAGAACCCTTCCTATATGTTTATACACATGATTATCAATGGTTGTATGCAATGCTACCGACAACGAAGTGATACCGTCCAAATTACAAACTAGAGGCTATCCTACTTGTTGACATCATTAAAATAGAAACTAGATGAGAAACGCCTTGCCCTCACATACTCCCCCTTTTTTATGATGGCAACATTGTCTGTCTTTAGCTTGATTTGTAATTTGAAGACTCCCCCTATCTTTGTGAGGTCTTAAAAATTCAATTTTTGCTGCTAGTATAGATCAATGTCTGCTGCTAGTATAGATGTATCCTTCTCCCTCTTTGACAACATCAAAAAGAGAAATAGAAGGTGGTCAAAGATAAAGCATCATGATATTTAAAGATTCACTCAACAATTTGCAAAACAGATACATTAACATTTATCCACATATAATGAAGTTAATGCGAGGATAAAAATGGATAAATACGACACACTAGATGCAAACAGAATACATTCCATAGTAGTTCAAAGAGTAACATAGTCCAAAATGAAAGCAAAACAAAACAGCATGCAAGAAAAGAACAAGTCATACAATCAAAACACAAAATATAACATGCACTAAAAATATGATCCTATGTCTCATGGTTTCCTCCCACTAAATGGATGGCCTATTTCTCTGAAGTGTTGTCCTTGTGGTGGAGGGAGTGGCTGTTCCTCTAAGTACTGATTAAGTTCAATCACAACTCGATTGAGAACGCCTAAACTGTTGGTTAGATTCCGAGTCTGAAGTTCAACTGCATTATCCAAAGCGGTAAATTTGTTCATTGTAGCATCAGCAAACCGATAGAAATTCTGAGTGTGGGTGTCCAACTGATTTGAAAGAGAAGTGAACCTCTCCTCCTGAGCTGTATACCGTTCCTCTTGTAAGTTCATGAAGTCCTCTTGTTCCAGTTGCATCTGATTCAACAATGCCAGGATTTCTTCAGTGTCCTGTTGCTGTGGCTGTGGAGTTATAGGAATCGAATACTCAGGATATTGCCATTCGTATTCCTTAGTTTGTTGTTGCCAGCCATAGGTGGGAGGAACATAGGAAGCACTAAGAGACGTCCAACCAGTGTGTTTCCATTCTCCCCAACCTTGATTTTCATAAGGATCACGCGGTGGAGAGGAACCCATCCATTCCACATTGTCTTCATCCATCATGTTTACGTCAGTGGGTATGTTATTGCCAGCTTGGTCTTCCTACACATTTTCTTCCGCAACAGCTTGTTCATCAGGAACATCATAATGAGTGTCGTTGTGATTTGCTCTGTGTCTGAATTTGAACTCATTGGCGACAGAATCCCAAACGTAACCCATCATAGTCAGGGTCTTTTGTTGGAATTCATGATCAGGTGAAATAGAGATATAGCGAATGCCCGGAACCGTTATCCCAGCCTTATTCAAAATGCACTGAATACACGACGCATAACACAAAGAAGTACCTCTTGTAGAATTCCGTAGTGCAAACATTCGATACGTAAAGTAGTATGGCCAATTGATGCGGATTTTGTTCTCCAGCAGATATACTAAATGAACTTCTGGTTGATCAACCCTAGAAAATCCTCCTTTCTTAGGCCGCAAGATGTGAGCGACAATCCATTGCAAAATACGATCAACAGGTTTTAGATGACCTGTTGTGAAAGTTTTGGGAAACAAATCGCTGCTCACAATGCTGTCCGAATAAGGTTCACGCAACATTGAGTTCAATGCAGGTTTAAACTCATAGTTGTTGACAAACTTAATATCAGTTACTTCGGGAAGATCTTTAGTTTCCAACTTAAACAAGTTATTCCATACAGCAGCATTCATAGAATAGGTCTTATCATCCATAAGATACTTAAAATCCATACCTGTGAATTTATCCAGAATTCCAGTATAGAACAATCTCACCAGATCTCCATTATACTTGTCGTCACATTCCAAAAATTCATCAAACTTCTGAACATTCAACAATTCCATGACTTCTGTGAGATGATAATCTGCCGCTCTCAGAGGGTAGTATACATACTGTCTAATAACGGAGCGGTTTTGGAAGTCATCGTTGAAAGCCTCAGATAATGCATCAGAGAGTAAAGATAGAGCAGTTACCAGTGTTGAAGATGGTCCGGCCCTTGATGTTGATGCTCTGGTGGACCTTTTTCCAGTCACTCTTTGAGAAGCCATTGTTGAGCAATGTGATAAAGGAAGATGAACAATGACGAGCTGTGAGGGGATGATAAACAGTGATCATTTGATGATGATGAGAGGGTTAAGAGAGAATCTTGATTCCAATGTGAAGTGAGAACCCCCTTATAAGAATTTTGTGGATTGAAATTTGTGGGTTTTTGAAGAATGTAGTAATAATGGAGATTTAGGGTAGGAAGTTTGAAGGAGAGAAGATGAGAAGACTAAGATCAAATGCAGATTTTATGACATGCAAATGAGAAATAAAAGATATTAATTTGATGTAGTGACTTTTCAAGGCAACTGAAACGGCGCGCGCCTTCCCAAGAAAGAAAAAATCAGGGTTCGTCAGCGATGCGTCGACCGAAGCATGTCATGCGTCGGCACACGCTGAACGAATTTTTTAAAAAATTTGAAAAATCTTGGGATGCGTCGACCACAGGTCGGCGTGAGATGACCCGCGCCTTCACTTGAGAAAACCATTCTTGAGTCGATCCATGACATATTTTGGTCGACTCAACCAAGCATAAAATGAAAAAAATCATGTTTTTATCTACTTATGCACCAATAAATGATAAATAAACATGCCAACACACAAATCAAACATTCAAATGTATAAGATATGCTTAAATGTGTAATAAACATCATTTTTAACACTTAACATGATACATATATTTAAGATAAACTTATGAAGACGAACGATATTACCTTAATAATGATTGACGATGAGTTCCATCACATATAGCTCAATAATTCTTTGCATTGTTAGTCAAAAACTTAAACAAGCATATATATATATATATATGTGTGTGTGTGTGTGTGTGTGTGTGTGTGAAGAGCCAATATATTTATGAATTCTCATGCACGATCCGAGATGTCTAGAACGCCTAGTTCCCCACTGATGTGAAAGAAAGGCTTTGTAGCTAGTGGTTTTGTAAAAATGTCAGCAAGTTGATTTTTAGTATCAACATGCTCAAAGACCACATCACCTTTCTCTACATGATCCCTAAGGAAGTGATGACGTATTTCGATATGCTTGGTGCGTGAATGCAATACGGGGTTCTTAGTTAGGTTAGTGGCACTAGTGTTGTCGCATACAATAGGAATACGCTCAAGTTTTAAATTGAAATCAAGCAATTGTTGCTTAAGCCATAGGACTTGAGAACAACAACTGCCGACGGCAACGTATTCCGCCTCGGCTGTTGACAAGGCAACGGAAACCTGTTTCTTGCTACGCCAACTCACCAAGAAATTTGTGAAAAAGTGACACGTGCCACTAGTACTTTTCCTATCCGATTTGCACCCAGCAAAGTCGGAATCGGAATTGCCAACTAAGGAACAACCACTACCCTTGGAATACCACAACCCATACTTTGGAGTACCGGAGAGGTATCGAAGTATGCGCTTAACATCTTTTAAGTGAGATTCCTTGGGACGTGCTTGATACCTCACACACATGCATACCCTGAACATAATTTTGGATCGTGATGCGGTAAGATAAAGAATAGATCCAATCATACCTCTATACTTCTTTACCTCTACATCTTTACCATTTTCGTCACGATCAAGATTAGCACAAGTAGGCACCGGAGTATCAATTGCCTTGCAGTTTACCATGTCAAAACGTTTGAGAAGCTCAAGACAATATTTCGTTTGACTCACAAACGTGCCCTCTTCGAGTTGTTTGATTTGCAATCCGAGGATATAGTTGAGCTCCCCCATCATGCTCATTTCAAACCCCCTGCATCAAACTAGAAAACTCCTTGACCAAGGTCATGTTAGTAGACCTAAAGATGATATCGTCAACATAAATTTGTACCAAAATTAAATGTTTTCCTTGACGTTTAATAAAGAGGATTGTGTCAACCTTGCCTCTTGAATACCCTTGATTATGTACAAATTTGCTTAGAAGTTCATACCAATCCCTAGGGGCTTATTTAAGTCCGTACAAAGCACGTTTAAGTTTGTATACATGATCGGGATATTCATGGGATTCAAAACCCGGTGGTTGGGCTACATAAACCTCTTCATTGATATATCCATTAAGGAAAGCACTTTTAACATCCATCTGAAACAATTTGAAATCTTTAGTGCAAGCATAAGCAAATAAAATGCGTATAACCTCGAGTCGGGCAACCGGCGCATAAGTTTCCTCATAGTCGATTCCTTCCTCTTGGTTATACCCTTGCGCTACAAGCCACGCTTTATTTCGAGTTATAAGTCCATTTTCATCAAGTTTATTCCTAAACACCCATCGGGTGCCGATTACTCGATGACCTCACGGAGGGGGGACAAGGTCCCAAACCTCATTTCTCCTGAATTGATTTAGTTCATCTTGCATTGATAAAAACCAATGCTCATCGAGTAACGCCTCCTTTGCGTTTTTAGGCTCAACTTGTGAAATGAAAGCGGAGTAATAATAGAAGTTACTTAGCTTAGAGCGGGTTGTTACTCCCTTAGAGATATCACCAAGGATGTTGTCGATGGGATGGCCTTTAGAAGATTCTAAGCTGGAGGAAGGTCATATTTATTAGACGGATGCTCCTCCTCACTCTTCATAGGTTGGTGATCCTTTTCCTCCTCAATACGCATTGCTTCAGGCTGATCAATTAGTGTCCTTGAGTATGTCTTCTGAAGATACACCTGCACCATGAAAAGAACTACCTTCTCCGACATTTCTCGGATAAGACTCATCAAAAGTAACGTGTACCAACTCTTCAACAATACGTAACCTCTTATTATAAATTCTATAAGCTTTACTTGATTGAGAGTATCTAAGAAAAATACCCTTGTCGGCCTTGGCATCAAACTTACCAAGTGTCTCTTTACCATTGTTCAACATGAAACACTTGCAACCAAAAACGTGAAGGTGAGAGATATTGGTCTTTCGCCCTTTTAAAAGCTCATACGGTGTCTTGTTTAGAATAGGCCGGATGAGCACCCTATTCAAAACATAACAAGCCGTACTAATGGCGTCAGCCCATAAGTATTTTGGAAGTCCACTTTCATTGATCATAGTCCTTCCTAATTCTTCCAAAATTCTATTTTTACGTTCCACAACCCCGTTTTTTTGAGGGGTACGTGGTGCGGAAAAATTATGATCAATTCCATGGGATTCACAAAATGCTTCAAACAAATGATTTTCGAACTCACCCCCATGATCACTTCTAATTGATATAATGTCCGTGTTTAACTTGTTTTGAGATAACTTAGCAAATCTTTCAAAGTCCAAAAAGGTATCACTCTTGTTTGCTAAGAAAATAGTCCAGCAAAACCGAGAAAAATCATCGACTATTACAAAACCATAATAGTTACCACTTAGGCTTTTGATCCTAGATGGTCCAAAGAGGTCCATATGGAGGAGCTCAAGGGGTCTCATAGTTGAAACAATGTTTTTATATTTGAATGAGATCCTTGTTTGCTTCTTTATTTGACAAGCATCACAAAGATGATCCTTTGTGAATTTGATTTTGGGCAAACCGATGACTAGGTCTTTAGAGACTATTTTGTTAAGCAAATCAAAATTGATATAAGCCAACCGTCTATGCCATAACCATGAATCTTCATTCATGGTGACTAGACACTTGTCGCCATTCAACGATACCTCATTCAAGTATAGCATATAGACGTTATTCACCCTCAAGCCCTTAAACACATCCTTTTTGTCACTATCTTCAATTATGCAACAATTTTTTGAAAAAGATACTTTATAATTCTTGTCACATAGTTGACTAATGCTTGAAAGGTTATGTTTCAGGCCTTCCACAAGAAGCACATCAGAGATAGTAGTAGATGAGGGGTTACCTACACTACCTTTGCCGAGAATCTGTCCCTTGTTATTGTCTCCGTAGGTAACAAATCCCTTTTTCTTCGCCACAAAGTCGATGAAAAGAGATATGTCTCCTGTCATATGTCTTGAGCAGCCACTATCCAGAACCCATCTTCTTTCGGTGACCTCAAGACTTTGTACCTCTTTCTTCTTGTTTTGACGTGCCATAAGACATAGATTGACAGATTCACTTTCGTCACTTGAGCTGTCATCTTTTTCCGACTCGCTATCGCTCTCCCAAGCGATGTATGATCGTCTAGATTTGTTTGACTTCTTGTGTTGACGACTCTTATCCTTATCCTTGTATTTGTCTTTCTTAAATGATGGACAATCCGGCTTGTAGTGCCCGGATTTTCCACAGTTGTAACAAGATCCTTTCAACTTGCACTCTTATTGCCTTCATTTCTAGACTGCCTTCTAATTTTGACGAGATTTTTATCCGAGTGTTGAATCTCATTCTTTCGAATGTACCTATTGTATCTCTTCACAAATAGCCCCATGTCATCACCAGAGTCATCATCTTCGTCATTATTGGTTTCATTGTCACTTTGCTCTTGAGATGTAGACTTTGAACAAGAAGCCTTAAGAGCAATCGACTTCTTTTCCGTTTCCTTTGTTTTCTCCTTCTTTACACTCTTCTCATGTTTTTCCAAGCTGATGAGCACTTGCTCATGTTCGTCGAGTTTGCCAAATAATGTCGTGAGGTCTAGAGTAGCTAGATTATTGGCCTCCTTGATCGTGGTGACCTTCGACTTCTATTCCCTGTTAAGACACCTCAAGATCTTATTAGTAACAACCTCATTGGGAACCGGTTTACCAAGTACATGGAATTTGTTGATTATATGAGTGAATCATTTTTGCATATCCGCAATGGCTTCCCCTTGCTTCATGTAAAATAGATCGAACTCTTGTGTTAATGTTTTGATTCGGGCCATTTTCACATCATTAGTGCCTTCGTGGGCTACTTGTAAAGCATCCCACACGGCTTTGGCTGTTTCACAATAAGAGACTCGATAATATTCGTCAACTCCTAAAGAGGAGATCAAAATATTCCGAGCCTTCCAGTCATAGCTATACTTTTTCTCGTCCTCCTCATTCCATTGTGCTTCGGGCTTGGGAATGACAACACCTTCTTCATTGGTCATGGTTATTTTCATAGGACCGTTTAAAATGTCATTCCAACCTTTCCGATAAATGGAATTTATATGTATGCGCATACAATCTTTCCAGTAGCTATAATTCTCGCCTGTAAAAACGGGAGCTCTATTATAAGCCCCTTTAGGTTCGTTCGCCACTTTCTAAGAAATTATATCGAAGCACCAGATAAATCGGAGCTCGTGATACCACTTGTTAGACGATGGCTAGGATCTAGAAGGGGTGGGTTGAATAGATCCCACAATTTATTACACCCTAATGGTGTTCCAAAATTGGTTTTAAAAAATTTATTACGGAAGCAACTACTGAATCACTCGTCTACAACGAACCACTACCGAAAAGATCGGATATGCGTAAAGCCGCTAGGAATGATGCGATGGAAGAGAAAAATAGATGAATCAACAAAAACACAATGTAATCAACCAAATTTTATTTACTTGAAATTATCCAATCACCAACAAGATAAAATGACAAACTTTAATCACAAAGTGCTTTAGAAATTGCGCTTAATCAATTTATCAAACACTTGGCGTGCGTGGTACTCCAAGTGTGAATTTCTAAGTAATGTGAATGTAGAGCTAATTCCAAATGCAATCCAAGGGATTGTATCATTTTTACAAATTACTTTTTCAGCTCTATATTACACTATATCAGAAATTTTCGATCAATTGATATTTCACAAGTTCGATTAATATCAAAACGTAAAAGAGAAGGGAAAGAGAGAACAAACACGATTTGTTTAGGAAGTTCCCCTACCGTCCTCACTAAGGGTACCTCTGCCCCCAATTCCGAACATGGAATTGATATATATATATATATATATATATATATATATATATATATTATTTTTTTGTTTGCGAATTTTTGTACAAGAGAAAAATGAACAATCAAACCCTCAAACGTCTTTGATGTCGATGCAAAGTCTTCTCTCCCCTTGATTCAAGATGAATCAAGTGCCTCGAATTTGGTTGAACAAATCACCGTCTCACGCTACTAGATTGCAAGAACCCGCAGCTCTTCAATCACCTTCACTCGGTCGATTTCAATCTTGCACAATTCGATCCCAAATTTTTCTCGTACGATCCTCCGACTGCTACTACTAGATTGAACCGAACACTCCGTTCTTCAATCACCTTCGCACGGCTGAATCCTTGTAGAGAAACGATTTGTGCAAAAACCCCCAAGATCAACTGGATTCTTGGAGGATAAAACCTGAGGTTTCATTCAAGAAACACCTACTGATTCTCAACCCAACACAAAGGATACAACACACCTAAGTCTGAACGTTATCACTTCACACAATGTACGACACTAACAAAAATGGTTATGTGTAGTTGTTAGAGGACACAAGGTTGAAGATGAAGATGAAGAGAATAATCAGTGTCTATTTTCACGTTTCTTGTTGTTATTGAAAAATATGAGGAACCAATTATTTATATGATGCAAAATAACCAACTAAATAAAATAACAGCAAAATAGAAATAACAGAATGCAGAAAAATGACTCAGACCAGCGAAGAGTCGACCGCCCGCTGGATGAGGGTCGGCGGGCACTTACCCGGTGAAGCGTTTACGCAAAATAGTCAAGCATGCGTCGACCACTACATGATCATGTTTCGACGCATAGATGCTAACACTGCAGAATGAAAAAACCCAGAAGCATGCGTCGACCGCATGCATAGAAAGGGTCAGCGTGCACTTTCCTACTCGTTTCACAAAAGCTGTAAAAAATGCATGAGTCGACTCATGCATAGGTTAGGTCGATGCAAGACCTGTAAAAACCTAGAAATTGATTTTTCTGCATGTTTTAACCAATTGAGACACTAGGCATGCACACCAAACACTAGTACCATGATTATACACATGTAGAAAATGTATAGAACCCTTCCTATATGTTTAGACATATGATTATCAATGGTTGTATGCAATGCGACCGACAACGAAGTGATATCGTCCAAATTACAAACTAAAGGCTATTCTACTTGTTGACATCATTAAAACAGAAACTAGATGAGAATCACCTTGCCCTCACAACAACTAGTTACAAGCAGAGTTTAACTGGTTACTGGCCTACAAAATCTCAAAATTTCACGTGTTTCTCACATTTTCTTCAATTCTAATGCCCAATCCCCTCACACATTGATCATAAATAGTTCTAAACCCAATCAAAAACCTAAAAAAACCCCACTTTCTAAAAGAACCTGAAATTTGGTGGAGGTGAGTTGAAGATGATGGAAATCACTTGATGTTTTGCTCTAAAACACTTTGATTCTTCTTCAAAGTCTTCAAAGCTTTCACGTGTAAGTGTAAGAATCCTTTAACATATATACTTAGGGTCGACCCAACTCGGTTAGAGGCTTAAAGAAATTTGTAAAATAAAGCATTTAAAATAAATAAATAAAATAAAATTTTGTACTTGACAATAGTTGAACCAAAGACCTAAGAGATACGAGGTCTCTCTTCTATCAACTCAATAATGAGCTTTTATGTAAAAAAAAACATGCAATTTAAAATATTTATGACCAAATTAAAATTTTTTGAAGTCCTTTTTTAGCCCAAAATTTTAAGGCCTAAAACCCTTGCATGAATCCCTTTACCCTAAGGTCAACACTTTATATAATATTCCATAACTATTACTCATATTCCCTTGCCACTTATGCCATTTTATAAATTATGCTTCTAATTGATTCATAATTCATATTTCCTTATTAATAATTCACCATTTTACTTGGTGTTTAAAATGCTTAGAGGAATTGGTATATTATAAATTGATCTTGAAGGCTGATCAGAACCTGAAGCGGGCCAAGAGATGTCTGTGATACTGGGTGTGTGAGGTGAGGAGGGGGGTGTACCTGCAAGGCACTCTGATGCTAAAGTAAGGATCGGGAGAGGAAAAAGGCAAGTATGAAAGTAAGAGTTTTTTTAGGATGATTTGGAATACCTGACCCCCTCAAATGAGAGGGTTTTTATAATGGCCCCAGCGCGTGGCCAACGGTCCCTATTTCTGGGGCGAAATAACCGTTTCCCGAAGAATAGGTGATCTCGAGTATTCGATCAGATCCATGCACGCTGGTCGTCAGATGGCAAGATGCTCGGTAGATGATGGTCGCTGGACGTGCTGGGTGTTCGGACTGTTGAGGAGGAAAGGGGGTGTACCTGCAAGGCACTCCGACGCTTTAGTAAGAAAGGGTCAGAGAAAAAGGGGTAAGTACAAAGTGTATTCTTAGGGTGAAAATGTGATACCTGACCCTCTCAAACGAGAGGGTTTATATAGAGCCCCCAGCGCGTGGCCAACGGTCCTATTTTCGGGGCGAACTAGCCGTTTTTCCCAAAGAATAGGTAACTGCCCAAACTAGCTGTTGTGATGGGCAGGTTGCCATGAACTAGCCATTATGTCGGGTATAAACGTAGTTGCGGACACCTGCCCGTTGACGTTCGGGCAGCGAGGAAGCCGTGCGTAACGGGCATCAGAACCGAGGATTGACGTTGCGTTCCTTGCCCGGGTGTAGGGGCAGGAATGTCACTTTTGCCCCTCTGTGGATTGGGCTTAGGCAGTTTGGGCCGCTCTGGAGCAGAAGCGGATTGGGCCAATTCTAGCCATTGGTCCAGTCCAGAACAGGAGCCCCCCAAGTCGTTGCTCCCGAGCATGGGAGTGATGACTTAAGGACTTCTCATCGCGCAGAGTCGTCTCTTGGAGACGAGGAAAATTGTATCGAGGTGCCCGTGGCCCTCTGTGCTCGTGATGTTTGTGGTCGTGACCATGCTGCCCAGTATTCGGGAAGATCAAGTGTCAGACAGAATGGGAAACGTTGGGCTGCCACGTGTGCATCGAGCCCTGCGTAGTAGTTAATAGGTAATTATGGCTAGTGGGCAGTCATTATTACCTACGGGCGCGTGTGTGCACGTGCCCCCCAGTATAAAAGGGGGAAGGTTGTCCCATTTTGCACTTTTTTCCTTCTGATCCTTCTTCGTCGTCATTAGCGTTCCTGCCCGTACCGTCTTAGAGCAACCGACCACCGTGTCAAGTTTCGAGCAACCTTCTCTTCTACTTAAAAACAAGTAAGTTTTCTGGTTTCCAGCTTGTTTTACTTCCCTTCACTATCAATGGTAGATTGCATGCGGCTAGGGTTAGTTTTAGGTGACAAGGTAGGTAGATTTCTGGCGAGTGTTGGTGGTGGGCGGCGGTTCTGCCCATATGCTGCATCAAGCATCTCGCTGGAGTAGGTAGCGCGTTTGGTGCACGTGGTGGTCCACGTCGTGGTCGCGAGTCGTGACCACCGCGTATTACCAGCTTCCGATGGATTGGTGACTTTTCCGGTGGAGTGTTTCTAGATTCCGGTGGAGCTTCTAACGGAATTTGAGCGCGGGGAGGTTCCTCGTAGAAAGATGGTGTGTCTCGGTCGCCTCCTTGCGGGGAGGTTTTTCTTTCTTTGTTTGATGTTAGGGATTAGGCCGGGGACGTTGTCCTTAGCCTTCCGCGCGCCCTTTCACTTGACTTAGCGGTGGAAGGGTGGATTTGATTTTCTGTCGAATTCACTGTCTTTCTCTGCTTTTTTAGGTGATCGTAGAGGCGATGGAGCCAGAGAGGGAAGTAATCCCCGTTACCTCTGAGGAGGAGGCTGTGTCTGAGGAGAGCAGTAGTGCAGCGGTCTCGAGCTCTGCGTCCTCGAGCTCGTCGGCTTCGAACTCCTCGAGCGAAGTTGAGGGGGAAGCGAGCGATGCTGAGGAGGGAGAGGATTTGGAGGTCGTGGAGGAGGACGCAATGGAAGAGGACGTTGAGGGGTTCTGTCCGGAAGAGTGGGAGGTGGCCGAACCTTCAAACCATATATCGACGTTTGCCAGGTCTGCGGCGGACGTTTTTACTGAGGTGGGGCCAGCGGGTGAATGGAGAGTGCTTATGCCTAATCTGGACGAGCGGATCTGCTCGAACTTCGGGGACTGCTTCGCCATGTACGAGTATGCCTTCAAGGAATTGGGGCTGAGGTTGCCCTTTACTGACTTCCAGCGGTCGGTGTTCGAGCACCTGAAGTTGGCTCCTTCCCAGCTCCACCCCAATTCGTTGGCCTTCATACGGGCTTTTGAGTTGGTGTGCGAGCACCTTGCTCTGGGGACCACCCTTCCTTTGTTCTTTGCTGTCTTCAACCTACAATGGCAGCTGGCGGGGAAGAGGTATGGATGGGTCTCTTTGAAGCAGCCCAGAAAGCTGTTTAAGCCGTTCTCGGAGTCCATCCGAACGTTCAAGGGACGGTATTATATCGTCGAGCCCTTATCCGAAGCTGCACAGGACAGCGTGTATGTCTGGGAGGTAGAGTATGATGAGAACAGGGACGAGTTGCTTATCGAGGAAGGGAAATATATCAGGGAGAGATTGTATAAGTTCCCGATCCGATGGACGCCTGAACACTTCTCAAAGAAACCCAGCGCATACGTCTTTGAGCCGAACGCGTTGCGCGGGCAGGATGCTGTGGCCTATGAGGCGTTGGTGAAGTGGGTAAACTTATTCGACCTTGCGACCTGCTGGACGAGCAAGGGTGCCCCTATCTACGAGGACGACGGGAGTTAGAGAGTCGAGCGCAGGTTTATCAATGTGAAGGCTCTGCTGGAGTGCAAGACTCTCGCGGATGCCATGAAGTTGCTCGGTAGTCTTAGATACTTAGACTTTATCTGTTATTTCTTTTTCTTCCCCGTTGATAACGTGTTTGTTTCGTTTGTGCAGGTGAAATGCCTCAGGCTCGTGATCGTGTGGTGAGGAACGCCATGGCGCGGGGCAAGGCTGGAGCGGCTCTTCCCAAGGCCCGTCCTGTTGGTGGTGCTCGTACTCTTCCCCTTGCTCAAGCTGTGGTGGGGACCTCTGCTTCTCCTACTCCAGCTCCCCGGGACTCCCCACTGGCTCTGGCTGGGCGAGCGAAGCGGCAAAGGTCATCGGATGTCGTGGACCTGACTCGGGCACCCGAGAAAGGGAAGTTTGAGCTTCCTCCGTGTGTCCTTGACCGGAGGTTCTTTGAAGGCAACACTTTGGTTGTTCCGCGGGCAGAGTCACTCAACCTCGGAAGCATGGACCGAGCGAGCAAGAGGGCGATGGTGGCCCAGGATGCTTCTGCCATGGTGAGGATGCTGGAAATGGCGGCCGTTTATGCGGAAGGGGACTCTGTGCTTGAGGCTGAACTCACTACTGCCCGGGCCTCCGAGGCGTCCCTAAAGGAAGAAGTTAAGGGTGCTCGCGAGGCTAGGAGGAAAGCCGAGGAGGAGACAGCTAAGCTGAAGGAGGAGGTAACCAGGCTGAAGACGGAGAAGAAGGCTGCGGAGGACTTGAACAAGGAGCTGATGGCGGCCAGTGTCCCGGGTGCTGATGAACCGGACGAGATAAAGGTGCTGAAAACTAGGGCTGAGCTGGTCGCCAGCATACTGCAAGCCGAGGAGGATGGTATTGCTGTGGCATCGGAGTCTTTTGAAAGTGCAGTGGCCCAGTTGCGGGTGGTGAACCCCGAGCTTGATATTTCGACCGATGGTATCCACTACCTTGCACGGGTGGAAGATGACCGCATCGTCTTACCCGCAGGCCTGGTTCTCGACACCCCCGAAGCTCAGTCCGAAGATCGGCCCGTGGAGGAGCAGGAGACCGGCCCCGAGGCGACCGAGCATGTGGAAGGATGAGGACTCGTGTTGTTTTGATGTTGTTGTGTTTTGTCCGGCCTGCGTGCCGTTGATTAACTTGTAATCTATTTGGTTTTGGGGGGGGGGGTATGGCCCCCTTTTTATGTAATACGCACAGTTTTTTGGCCCTTGTGGCCTTTTTATTTAATGCACGGTATATTTATACAATTTTTGTTGTACTTTACATTATTGTTGTACTTTATCTTAGTTGTGTGTGTATGACTGCCCGTCGGAGGGTGTGTCCGTTAGTGGAGCTTTCTTTTGGAAGGTAGCCCGCTGCGTGTGAGTTTGCCAGTGCGGGGAACTGAGCGAACAGCCGGGGAAGGTCCTGGCGAGGTTGCGGATCTCAGGTCGCGATTGAGGCCTTAGGTCGCGGCGCGAACGTCCCATCGCGAGCTGGGGTTCTGCCAATCATGGTACTTGGGCGAAGGCGGTGCTCGGTCGAGGACCGCCGACGAGCAGAGTTCCGGCTTGTTTGTTTGAGCGGCATTCTACTTTGTGTGCATGCGTCGCTTGTACCTGGGCGAGCATGATGACCGCTAGGTGGTCTCTTGATACGAGGAAGCCTAAGGTTACTTTAGCTGTAGTATTGCTTAAGTTTCTCAGCGTTCCATGGTCGAGGGAGTGCCTCCCCGTTGAGGTTTTCTAGGAAGTATGTGCCATTTCCCGTTTTGGCACGGACTCTGTATGGCCCTTCCTAGTTGGCCGCTAGTTTGCCTTCGCGAGAGTCCTTGTGGTTTCTTCGCAGGACAAGGCTGCCCACGTCGAATTCTCGTCGTAAGACTTTGGCGTTGTGCCTGATTGCTATTTTTTGCTTAAGAGACGCTTCGTGGAGGGCTGCTCCTGTCCGAATTTCCTCGACGAGGTCGAGCTCTTCTCTTATCGCTTCGTTATTCATCTCCTCGTCTAGAGGTGACTCGGTCCTCCTGGACGGTACGTGGATCTCGATGGGTAAAACAGCCTCCATGCCATATGCTAAGCGGAAAGGCGTCTCCCCGGTGGTGGACTGGGGAGTAGTGCGATATGCCCATAAGACGCTGTGGAGCTCCTCGACCCAGACCTTCTTCGTTTCGTCTAATCTTCGTTTGAGGCCACGAAGGAGGACACGGTTGGCCGCTTTCGCCTGCCCGTTGGTCTGGGGGTGCTCGACCGAAGCGAAGTGTTGCTTTGTTCCGAGATGGGCGACGAAGTCTTGGAACTTCTTGTCCGTGAATTGTGTTCCATTGTCCGTGACGATTGCTTGGGGAATCCCAAAACGGGCAAGGATATTCCGCTTGTAGAAGCGTAGAATGTTAAGTGCTGTTATCTTTGCTAAGGCTTCTGCTTCTATCCATTTTGTGAAGTAATCTACGCCCACTATCAGGTATTTGTTTTGGCTAGACCCCGTCACGAAGGGTCCTAGGATGTCTAGGCCCCACCAGGCGAATGGCCACGGGGATGTCAAGCTTTTTAGCTTGTTAGGGGGAGCTAGGTGCATATCCCCGTGCCGTTGGCATTTGTCGCATTTCTTCACATGCTCTTTGGCGTCTTGCTGCATAGTTGGCCAGTAATATCCTGCCCGGAGGGCCTTGCGGGCAAGGGACCTTCCCCCCAGGTGCTGGGCATTAATGCCTTCGTGGATTTCTCGTAATACGTGGGGGACAATCTCCTCCTCTATGCACTTTAGTAGCGGAATGGAGAAACCCCTTCGGTAAAGTTTGTTTTCGAGGATGACGTACGAGCAAGCTCTTCGTCTGATGGTGCTGGCTTCTTTGGGGTCATCCGGAAGTTCTTCCCTGGTGAGGTAGTTGTACACGGGCGTCATCCAGTAGTCGGTGTCCCCGATTGCGTGCACCTGTAGGGTCGAGGGCCCCTTGTCGATGCTGGATCGGGGAAGTATCTCTTGGATGACTGACCTGTTTCCGCCTTTCCTCTTGGTGCTCGCTAGTTTGGATAGGACGTCTGCCCGCACGTTGTGTTCGCGGGGAACATGTCTTACTGCTACCGTCCTGAACTTCGACATCTTTTCCCTAACTAGGGAGAGGTATTCAGACAGACTGTCATTTTTGGCCTGATACTCCCCGGAGACCTGGTGGGCTACGAGCTGAGAGTCTGTGCAGATGACGATTTCTTCTGCCCCTAGGTCTTCGGCTAGGCGTAACCCAACGAGGAAGGCTTCATACTCAGCTTGGTTGTTCGACGTGGGAAAGGATAAAGTGAGAGATGCTTCGACAATGGTCCCTTCATCGTTCTCCAGAATGACTCCAGCCCCGCTGCCGCTCGAGCTGGATGCTCCGTCTACGTAGATGGTCCATCTGTTTGCCACGTGGGGCGGGGAGTCTGAGAAGGTTACTTCTGCCACGAAATCGGCCAGGGCCTGTGCTTTGAGAGCCTTTCTGCTTTCATACCGGACGTCAAATTCGGACAGCTCCAACGACCACTTGAGCATTCGACCGGCCATGTCTGGCCGTCCCAGCAACTGGTTGATGGGCTGATCCGTCCTCACCACGATCGTGTGGGCCAAGAAATAGTGCCTCAGTCATCTGGCGGCGTTAACGAGGGCCAGTGCTACCTTCTCTATCTGCTGATATCGCAACTCCGCATCTTGCAACGCTTTGCTCATGAAGTATACGGGCTTTTGCTCGACGTGATTCTCGCGAATGAGAACAGCGCTCACGGCCTCGGCGGTGACGGCGAGGTATAGGAATAAAACTTCCCCGGTATCTGGCCGCGATAACATGGGCGGTTTCGACAGAGCTTGTTTTAAGTGAAGGAGGGACGCCTCGCATTCTTCGGTCCATTCAAACGCGGCTTCTTTTCTCAAGAGCTTGAAGAAAGAAAGGGCGTGTTGGGCGGATTTCGCGACGAAGCGGGACAACGAGGTGAGTACCCCATTGAGGGACTGGATGTTCTTCTTAGACGTGGGCATTGGGAACTCAGAGAATGCCCGACATTTGTCGGGGTTAGCTTCTATTCCTTGTTCCGTTAGGTAGAAACCAAGGAATTTACCTGCCCGTACGCCGAACGTGCATTTCTCTGGGTTAAAACACATTTGATATTTTCTTGCTTGCTCGAAAATTGTTCGAAGATGGGCGACATGGTCTAGTTCCTCGTGGGACTTGACGATCATGTCGTCCATGTATACCTCGAGCATGTCGCCTATTTGTCCTTGGAAGACTTTGTTCATCATTCGTTGGTATGTAGCGCCGGCATTCTTCAGACCGAAGGGCATCACGTTGTAGTAATAATTGCCCGATTCGGTCATGAAGGCCTTGTACGTTTTATCGCTCGCGGCCATCGGGATTTGATTGTAGCCCGAGTAGGCGTTGAGGAACGATATCAGCTTAAAACCTGCTGAGTTATCCACGAGCTTATCTATATTGGGGAGGGGGTAGGCGTCCTTCGGACATGCCTTGTTAACATCAGTATAATCAACGCACATTCTCCATTTTCCATTATTTTTTCTTACAAGTACAACATTTGAGAGCCACGTAGTGTATTTGGCCTCGGAAATAAACCTAGCTTCTAGAAGGTCTTTAACAGCTTTCTCCGCGGCTTCCATCTTCTCCGGGGACTGTTTCCTTCTGCGTTGGGCAACGACTTTGATGGCCGGATCGATTGTAAGCTGGTGGCAAGTGACGGAGGGGTCCAATCCTGGCATTTCAGCAGCGCTCCATGCGAACAAGTCTGCGTTCTCCCTGAGGCATGCTTTTAGTTGTCTTTTGGCCAGGTTGGGGAGGTCTGCTCCGATTTTTACTCCCCGTTGGGGGTCTTCTCCGAACGGGACGATCTCGAAGTTGCCATCTGGTATGGGGCGCAGGAGATGGCCGTTGTTGTGGGACTGGCTACCCGAAGTCGTCGGGGCTTTGGTGTGATCCTCCTCATTGAAACGGCTGTCCAAGTCGATGGATTCGACCTGGGGGAGTGGTTTTGGCCGCTCGGAGCTGCTGTGCAGAGGAGGGCGACCAGATGTCCTCGGCTTCGCTGAGATTGTGCTCAATCCTTTTGATGCTGCTTCAAAGCATCGACGGGCAACTTCGAAGTCGCAGTAGAGGGTGGCGACCATCCCTTCAAAAGTGTAGTACTTCATCTTGAGATGTACGGTGGAAGGCACTGCAACCAACTCTGCCAGGGTTGGCCTTCCAAAAATGCACTGATATAGTGACGGGCAGTCGATTACCAGAAACTGTGCTTTGATTGCTCGGGTTGTCTTTCCTGAACCGAAAGTCACGATGAGCTCTACGTAACCTCAGGGCCTTGTTACTGCTCCGTTGAATCCCTGCAGGTCGGATCCAACGTATGGAGTAAGGTGAGAGTCGTCCAACTGCAGTGTCTCGAACAGGTGGTTGTACATTATATCAACTGAACTGCCTTGGTCCACGAGTATCCTGCGAACGTCGAAGTTCGTCATCCTTGCCCGGATGAGAAGCGGGATGCTTGAGTTCGGTGACCCGCCGAGGAGCTCCTCTTTGTAGAAGGAAATGGGAGAGGATCCTTTGCGAGTGGTATCCAGCGTGGTGACTTCGTTGGCGCTCTTGCTGATCAGTTAATCGAACTTCCTTTTGACCGAACCAACTGTGATTTTGTTGAATCCGCCACCGGAGATGACCATGGCCGACGGGAAGGATTCCCACGGGCTGTGAGCGCCGAGGAACGTGGAAGCGGGCAGACTGTCAGGGATGCAGAAGTCTTCTGGTCGAGTCACGGACATGGCGACCTGTACGTTGGTGTCATCGGAGGGCGGAGTCTCTTCAGCCGCCTTCTTGCTCTCCTGGGTTTCTTGCTGGGGAGTTTCTTTTTTCTTCGCGAACTGCTTCAGATGGCCGTCGCGAATGAGGATCTCTATGGCATCTCTGAGGTGGATGCATTCTTCCGTCGTATGGCCGTGGCTCTTGTGGAAGCGGCAATACTTGGATTTGTCCACACCTGGCCTAGCCGGCAGCTGTTTGGGGAAACGGACCCCCGCTTGTTTGAACTCTGAGTTGGCACATTCGGACAAGATTTTCTCCCTCGAGGTAGTGAGGGGGGTATAGTCGTGGAACCGTCCAGAAGGTCCCTTCTGTTCGCGTGCATCGCGAGGCCGATCGTCGCGTCTTTTATCTCCTCGACGGGATGTCGAGGGCTCATCAGCTCTGGATGTCCGGGCACCTTCTTGGTGACGGGAGGCCCGGGCAGAGTGGACAGCGACCTTCTCCTCGTACTGTATATGCGACTGGGCTTGGTGGAGGAGAGCGTTGAGGTTCCTTGGTGGATCTAGGCCGATGGCTTTCGCGAAATCTGAGCCAGGACGTAATCCCTGCCCGAGCAGGAATTTCTTCATATCGTCGGTCGTTGGCACTTGGACGGTTTCCTTGTTGAACCGCTCAATGTAGTCCCGAAGGGGTTCATCTCTCCCCTGTACAACAACTCCAAGGGACGCCTCAGTCTTAGGATGGCGTCGTGATGCGGTAAAGTGTCGGGAGAAGATCCTCCCGAGCTGCCTCCAGGAGGTGATGGATTCCTCGGGCAGTTGTTTGTACCAGGTCATTGCTCCCTTCCGGAGCGTGGTCGGGAACAGGCGACACTTGATGGCTCCTCGTACACCTCGGTAGTCCAGAAGAGCATCTATGTTTTCTATGTGCTCGTCTGGGTCCGTGGTTCCATCATAAGTCCCTAGAGACGGAGGCTTCTCTAGTCCTTTGGGGAGACGGGTGGCCAGGATCCTGCGGGACAACGGGCCGCGAGGCTCGTCGTCGCTGTCCGAACTTGAAGCCGACGGTGACCGTTGTCTGCGCTCGCGGCGGCGGTCTCTGCGAGGTGAGGGCGATCGTGGCTGGTCACGATGTCTGATCGGGGGAGAATGCCTGTCCTGCCTCGTTCTCTTGTGTCTTGGTGGCGACTGGTCCCGCGAGGAGATCTGGTCGCGTTTGCGAACGCGTAGTGGTTCGGGCCTCGTCATACGGTCTTCCCGGCGCCTAGGTGGCGGGGTTCTTGATTTCTGGTGTTTCCTCTTGGGAGGAGAAGATCTTGGAAGAGCTGCTTCTTCGAGGGCTCCTATCCTTTCGCCTTGCTGCAAGATAAGGAGGTTCGCGCGGTTGACAGCATCTAGGAGGGCTGTGACGGCTAGATCAGCGCTGGGGGGGCCATGAATTGGTCGCTCCCCCAATGGTGACTGTTTTTCTCCTTGCTCGGTGGGAGGAGGAGTTGGAGAAGCAGTGGCCCCGTCTCGAAGGAAACGGGGATCAGAAAGTAACAGCGAACTGCCATTAACGTCCACCTTGTTGACGGGGACAAGAACTGTAGCGTCAGCACTTTTTGCGGGGTTCTGAGCGGCCATGTGTGGGTGGATTAACGAAAGTATGTTTTGATCTTTAGTTTCCGAGTAAGAAAGAAAGAAGGGGAGAACCAGGAGTTCCCACAGACGGCGCCACTGATCTCGAGTATTCGATCAGATCCACGCACGCTGGTCGTCAGATGGCAAGGTGCTCGGTAGATGATGGTCGCTGGACGTGCTGGGTGTTCGGACTGTTGAGGAGGAAAGGGGGTGTACCTGCAAGGCACTCCGATGCTCAAGTAAGAAAGGGTCAGAGAAAAAGGGGCAAGTACAAAGTGTATTCTTAGGGTGAAAATGTGATACCTGACCTCTCAAACGAGAGGGTTTATATAGAGCCCCCAGCGCGTGGCCAACGGTCCTATTTTCGGGGCGAACTAGCCGTTTTTTCCGAAGAATAGGTAACTGCCCAAACTAGCCGTTGTGACGGGCAGGTTGCCATGAACTAGCCGTTATGTCGGGCATAAACGTAGTTGCGGACACCTGCCCGTTGACGTTCGGGCAGCGAGGAAGCCGTGCGTAACGGGCATCAGAACCGGGGATTGACGTTGCGTTCCTTGCCCGGGTGTAGGGGCAGGAATGTCACTTTTGCCCCTCTGTGGATTGGGCTTAGGCAGTTTGGGCCGCTCTGGAGCAGAAGCGGATTGGGCAAATTCTAGCCATTGGTCCAGTCCAGAACAATAGGTAACTGGCAAAAACTAGCTGTTATGACGGGCAGAAGTGTCCGAAACTAGCCGTTGCCACGGGCAAATGCGCAGTTCCAGACACGATTGTCAGGACTGTTTCTGGATGGTGGAGTCGTGCGCAACGGGCAGGAATGCCGGGGAGGAGCAAATGACTCTGAGGTTGATCTGTCCGTATATTCTCGGTGGAGGGGCATAAAGGTAAATGCTGCCCCAAGTTGGTTGGACATAAACAATTAGACCGTTCTGAGAACAGAAGTGGATTGGAGCATATCTAGCATTGGTCCAGTCCGGAACATAAATAATTTAGGAACCATTAATTAATATCGAAAAGGAATCGATTATAATACGTTTAATTTACACAAAGGGGATTCAAGATGAGGATTATCATTGACATATTTAATCATATTATTTTTTACTCCATTACATTTCCTCTTTACTTTATTATTTTAGTTTATAAACAAACCATAAAAAAATCTGACCCTTTTATTCAACTGCAAGTTTACAAAAACATTATAATCACAAGCATTTATTGAGTTTGACATTCAAGACTTCCCGTTATTAATACTTGCAAGATTTAACACACTTTCTAAATTCACAATCATTATATGACTATGTCTTATGTTTAAATATCATAAATAACCCCCACAATGTTACTTATTTTCAATATGTAAATCTACTGTTAATTCTCGATGTTATTGTGATCGATTTCCCCAATTTCATAGACAAGAAAAAAAACATTAACCACAAAATATCGTTGAATAATTATTAGAACATATTTATTATTGAGAGTAAATCTAAAGGACTCACATGGTTCATATTATTGGAGAAAAATTCATCGAAAATGTCATAATCTAAAAGAACCAGACATTCATCCTTAAGGGATTCATGACAATTACAATAGAAAAGAAGAGTTTAGTCTTACACACGATTACGAAAAAATTTCCTAAAGAAGTAGTTCGTTTTACATTCTCCTTTGATTCAAAATATTTCACCTATATCATGGAAATTCATGGTTTAAAATCGAATATCTTGTGAAAGCTAAAATAGAGGATTGAATTTCATCTAATAATCTAATAGAGGATTGAAGTGTTATCCTTTTCATGGTTTACGAGTGTATTCATTCATTTGTTTATTTTATAAAACTCTTGTCTTAATTTTTACACACAAAAGTAATTTTGTTCGGGTATTTGAGCCTTTTTAACTGTCTTATGATTATATTATTATTTTTTTAGCTTCTTTGAACCTTATCCCAATTTTCGTTATAAAATACATATTATAAATCCATGATCCTAAATTAATGATCACTTTCCTGTCTCAATTTAGAGCTATGTAGTGATTTTACTATTTAAAATGTGAAAATATCTAATTTTTGGGTTGTTCGTGGAATAGATACATTATAAATTTGGAGTGATATTTCCATTATTTTTATTCATTAATTTGTTTTCCATATTTTTTTCCAAGTCTCACTATTTTTATTATAATGGAACCATTATGAAAGGCAAGTCTCTAAAATTAGTATTTTTGCCTAAATTCTATCTTGTGCTGAAAATAAAATAAAATTTAAAAGAATGTATGATATTATCTAACTCCAAAGTATTAAAGTATTAAACCTGCTATTTCCAAAACTATTACACCTTAACGCAAGTCATGTTATAACTCTAAAGATCTTAAGCGTGTGTTTTAATTTTGTTTGACATAATGTTTAGAAACTTTTCAAGCCTATAATAAAGTGGAAGTTGTGTATTATCTAAATGATCACCTTAATTTTTACTTAAGCAAATTGTTAAGAAAGAGCGAAAAATTGAGAAGAACTAAAAGTTGGATCAATTTTCTTACACTTATTTATCTTCTAAGTTTAAGAATAGAAGTAACATTTGAGCATAATCATGTAATATTTTTTATAAGAAACATTTAGATATGACGTTTATCATTGACCAGTTAAGTTATTATTTTACTGTTGATTATTTTCTTACAAATTTGATTGTTAAAGACAATTAATATTTTAAATTTGGGGTTATGATGACACCCTATCATATAATATTTTTCTAAAAAGTTATTAGTATTTCAGCTAATATTGCATGAAACAAATTAAAATTTAACAAAATACTAGATATTATATAAAAATATTGATTCAAGTCAAAGATGGTTATGTGTTGACTTACTTTATGATTGTCAAACATAAACCATTTTTCTTTATCACGTTGTACGTATGCCACGTAGTGACCATATTGAAGCTGATTTCCCCTATTGAAGTTAATTTCCCCTGTGCTCGATAATAACGTAAAGATCATACATGAAATTTATTTGAAAAGGAATGCATGGTTAAAAATTGGAGTCATAACTCAATGATCAGAATATCACAACACTTGCAAATGCAAACCATAAAATGTAAAAAACTCACTTGGGGGCCATATATATATATATGGGCCTATCTCCAATCTGGTTGAGAAGTTAACCGATGACTCAATTTGACTGTGCTGTTTCCTTTCCTATTAAATCTGAGTAATTACAACATCATTATTTTAGGAGCAACACCAATAATACACTTCCTTTTCCAAAATTCTTGGTGTTAAATTTTGTGCATAATGCGTGAAGTTCTCCGGTTTGTGTAAATATATCAAAGCATTCCTCGATAGATTTTATGAAAAAATCTACATCTTTTCGGACTGGGTGAATTTGTTATTACAAAACGAACAACTATACTGAAAATGAAATGAAAAGAAAGAATAAAAAAAAGATATAAAACACATAATAAAAGATGAATAGTTTAAAATGAAAAATAAGTTAGATAGAGTAATACAATGTATTCTATTTTGGCTCCAAAGATATCATCAGCTATAGATCTTCCACATCCTATTACAAATTTGCAAAAAATTTACTCAGAAACTCGACACAGTTTGTCGTGCTCCTTTCTCCGGTGAAAATTCTTCATATTTTTTTTTTTTGAAAACATAGGATATTTCCAATAAATTTAAAGATGATAAATTACCTCCTATTTTGTTATAGATGGACGTAGGGTAGATAGATTTTCAAGACGGAACAAGTGTTGTAAATTATTAACAATTAATAATTTTAAGTGTGTTCGAAAATAACAAGAAATTATGCAACTGAAGGTTAATTTTTTAATTCAGAAATAGGCAACACTTGTGAAGTGTTGCAGTAGGCGGTTTGTATTTGAGTATAGAAATAAGCTGCAGAATGCAAAACAGTACAACCTTTGAAAACTGTTGTTGTAGATAGAATAATGCAACCATTGGTAAAAGTTCTGATGTAGGCGAAACAGTGCAATGTTTAAAAAATGTTGTTGTAAGCAAAATAATGTAATATTTAACAAAAATGTTGCTGAAAGCGTGTGTTTGGATTACAACCTTATAAAATAACACCAATTTGACCAATAAATTGAGCATTTTAGATTCTTAAAAACACTTTTGAATTTTTTTTTTTAATTCTTGATGGGACTTTTAACTATCATGGGATGATGGGAAACAAGTGAGAAGAATAAATAAAGAACTTTTGATTATTGAGTTGAGATTAAAGTTCATAGTAAAACTATAAAAAGATTGAACTATAGTAATATAAAAAAATTCAAAGGACTTTAGTGGAGGCACACTACAAAAAATAAAAGATAAGCTACAAAAAATTTACTACAAATTATTTTCACAGTTAATATTTATTTAAAAGACAGCCATTTAACTCCAATTCTACAAATAAATTACTGTTTAAAATAAATTGTTCTAAACTTCAATGTAATTTAATGAGTATATTTTATGTTTTTATTTTTTTAAATATAATAATTTATATTATTAATAGAATAAAAAATAGTTATAAATGATATGGAATAGAAAAACATAATTAATTTTATTTAAAATATAAAATTTTAAATAATTTTATAAAATTATACTTTATTAGCTATATAAAAAATAAATCAAAATTATTTTTGAAAAAAAAAAGATAAACAATTAGAGTATATCAAAAAACAATATTGATTAGTAGAGAAAAATAATTATCATTTAATATTGTTTTTTCTTTTTCTTTTGAAATCCTGAAATATAATTCTCAGAATTTCTATGCACAAATACAATTGTCAAGAACTGTAAAAATAAAAATATTGACAGAAAAATTAATTATGAAAATAAAGAAGAAAATTATGTATATTTTGATACTGTTCAAAGAAAGTGTTAGCCAATTGTCCAAGTTCATTTCCATCTCGTGCGAACCGACTTTCTCACCCTCTCTCTTGAAATTAATCACATAAAAATTATCGTTGTTATTTCATAATTTTTACACTTATATGAAACTTTTTTTTATGACACATGTTATAACAATCATAAGAAAACTGTTACCAACCAACTCATGGATTTTTCTTATATAAAAATCACACTTTTAGAAATGGAGATGTACGGGAGAGATTTCCTACTCCAACCTCTCTTTATTAGAGTTTTGTTCGAACCCATTGTAGACGGGTGAGAGGGATTGGTGGTGAATTTATCTGTAAGCGGGTGGAATACCTCTTGTATTCGTTTTATCTGAAATCCATTGGCTTTAAAAAAAAAAAGAAATGTGATTATGTTAGAATTGTTGAATCCTATCCTCATTTTACATGGCTGTTGGAATTAAACTAAATTTTAGAGAATTTTTAATTAAATTTTAATGAACAAAAATTAATATTTCTTGATTGATTATCTTTTTTGTCTTCACTATTTACTCAAGTGAATTAACCAATCTTAGTTACAAGATGATATCACTGCACACTGATTATTGAAAGAAGAAGAAAGGAAAAAAATAAATTGGGGAAGAAAGAAAATTAGGGTTTTGGAGAAAATAGGTGAAGAAGAAGAGTTGTGAATTCTGAAGATATTAGTTTCTTTCTTCTCTCAACTTTCCAATCTGCAATATTAGATTTTTCAAATTACAATCAATAATAGAGTACCTCCCTATTTATGGATTGAGATTGTTTGCAACCCAAGCAATCTCTTAACAAACTAACTCACTTAAACACAAATAAAGCTAAGTCTAATGAATATGTCGAAGACACACTCCCTTTGACATTTCGACAACTATTACAATTCGACAACTTTCTTGCATTTGTTGAGCAACCTGCTTCAATACAAGGAATTACAAATCAACACACCACCTAAGTCATTGTGTCTAAGTAATCTACATTCATCATAGATCTTAATTTCTTGAACACTTCGACCTGCACTCCATTAGTCATGATGTCTGCAATATGATTCTCAGTTCTATTGTGTTCCAAGTTCAGCTTCACTTTTGCCACTCGCTATCAAAGATAATGGAAACTTATTTTGATATACTTGCTTCGTCCATGTGATATCGGATTCTTCGCCAAATTGATAGCAGACATGATGTCGATCTTCATGGTAATTGCTCAATGATTTTTCCTTGTAATCTCTTCAACCAAATTCACAATCCATATTGCTTGACATGCATAAGGAGAAGCAGTTGTGTATTCTACTTCACATGACGACAATGCCACTACTGGTTCCTTTCTTGAACTCCAAGTAACTGGTGCACCACCTAGCATAGAAACATACCCGCCCGTTGATTTTTGATTCTCAGCATCACTACTCCAACTTGAGTCGGTGTATGCCACTAACTTGCATTTTTTCCTTCATCAGATGTAGGAAACAAAATGCCATAGTCGAGACTTCCTTTTATATACCGTAGTATTCTCTTCGTCGCTGCTAGGTGTGATACCTTTGGCTCCTGCATGAATATGCCTACCATACCTACATAATAAGCCAAGTCTGGCCTTGTGTGACAGAGGTATTGAAGTGATGCAATGAGTCTTCTGTACTGCGTTGGATCAAAATCATCTTCATCTGTGTCTTTTGACATTAGCATTCTGTGCTCAGGTGGAGTTGAAGTTGGGTTGCAATCTTACAACTCATATATCTTGAGTATTTCGCCTGCACATCTTATTTGGTGCATATATTCTCTTGTTGAATTCGACGCCAATGAAATATGAGAGATTTCCCAAGTTTGACATTTCAAACTCCTCACTTAAGTCATGTTTGAAGTTTTCTATCTCCTTCTTGCAACTTCTTGTTATCTATAGGTCATCGACATAGAGGTATAGTATAAGCAATTCACTGTTACTTCTTCTTACATATACTTCATGCTCATTTATGCACTTCAAAAATTCCTTCTCCCTTAGAAAGCTATCTATCTTCTTATTCTAAGCTCTTGGAGCTTGCTTAAGTCCATACAGAGCTTTATGCAGCTTGTATACCTTACTTTCTTCGCCTTGCTTCACAAACCCAGCTCGTTGTGCAACATAAACATCTGTTGAGACAAATTTGTTTCATACCATGTATTCTCTAATGTTTTGATGATAACAAAGTATTTGAAAAATAATTAGGATTTCTAACTAGCTGGTTCTTGTGTGCAAAATTATATTTACTTGATGAATCCGGTTCTGACACAAAAGCATCCTTTGTTTGGTTCTGATTATACACTCGCGAGAGAGTCTGATCAGAAAGTTACTGCTAGTACATTTCAGAATCATAAGGGTCCTCAAAATTTCCTATTAAGACTTACAGTTCCAAATTTCATGCACAGAGCTATCCTTGCTTAATCAATCTACTTGATTAAGACTTTCACTGCTCAAGCACATAGCAAGAGACTTACACGGCTTAAGTATCTTGGCTCGAAACTTCCTTGCTTGTATCCCAATGATACAAGACTTCTGCTCAATCAATCCACTTGATTAAGACTTTCACAACTCAAGCACGTAGCAAGAGACTTACGTGGCTCAAACATCTTGGCTCAAGACTTCATTGCTGGTATCCCAACGACACAAGACTTTTATCTAAACTGCTGAACAAACTCAGCAGAATAGAGAACAAGGTGTACATGATACAAGTATCAGAGGTACAGGAAAATCACCATAACAAAGACCTAAAACACTTAAGATTTCTAAGATATTCAGTGTGTAAGAAATCTTAAGGCTTTTAAAATTACAACCTACATCAGAAAAATCTTCATATACAATGTGTTGATAATTGTTGATCTTGTTACTCCTTCTTCTGGTTGATCCTTGTTAAAGATTCAGTTTGAACATTCAGCCATATTTATAGCCTTTTCAGAAACAAGTCGTTGAAGAGGTAACTTGATCAAAAGTCTTTGCTTTTAATCCATAGTACAAGAGCCGTTGAAGATAGATACACAGGAAGATCTTGATCCAATGTGTAACATGTTTAACCTTTGAGTCTTCAAGAGTTTCTGTACTATTAGAGTTGTTGAGAGTAGATATCCATAAAGTATCTCAGCCTTTCTTGAGCCTTACAATCTGTAGACTCTAGCTGACAAACTGATTTGACAATACAACTTGCTTTTTGAAGTACGAACAACTTCGCCTTTATCACCAACTCTTAATGGTACCAGAAGTCAATTCAATTACAAAGTGTAGAAACAATGTGTTTCTTCTTCTGATGCCGAGGCCTTCAGCTTCAGAGTCTATGCTAGACATCAATTAGCAAGTGTTCTGCAAATTATGCCACCAGAAGCTTGCAATTCAGCAACTCTCAAAGTGTGCTTAATGTAGCACAGATTCTGACTATAATATTTACAAGTATTAGAACTTGCACACATGTAACACACATCAAATAAACCATTGTTCTTTTAATACTTTGTAATCATCAAAACCCAAAGAAGATATGTCATGAACAAATCCTGTTCTAACAATGTCCCCTTTTTTGATGATGACAAACACAAGTATTTAAAGGACAATGTTGGGCAGTTATAATTTTCTCTGCAACATCAAGGTATGAGGTTTGTAAGCTCCCCCTGAGTCTAATAGTCCAAAGTTGAGTTGTGTAGACTTCATACTAGGTACTACTTTCAAGATAAAGTAATTCAGTTTTCTTAGTAACATTAGAGTCTGAGGTTTGTAAGCCCCCCCCTGAGTCTGACACTTTCAAGGTTGAGGTTTGTAAGCTCCCCCTTAGTTCCATATTTAAGAAAACCAAAAATAATATTTTAACTTCCTTTGACAACATCAGAATACGAGGTTTGTAAGCTTCTTCTGAGTCTGATAGGCTAAGGCCGAGGTTTGTATGCTCCTCCTTAGTTCTATGTACAAGAAAACTAAAATGTGTCGCCCAAGTAAGATAACCATAAAAATAGAAATATAAACAAAATTATAAATGACTAATATGCACAACTGAATAGGTACTAATGGGTTTAGTTTCTAATTAATTACTTACCATTATTTCTCCCCCTTTTGTCACATCAAAAAGAAATAAAAAAAGAGAAGAAGAAAATAATTAGTCCTAAATGCATCATAGGCCATCATTACAGGATCAATTTCCAAGAAATGAAAAAAATATCAAGTAACAATGGTCTTTAAGGATTGTATAGTGCATGCTTTAACTTTTTAGTGGTTGGTACTGTTCCAAAAATTAAGCAAGGATTAAATCGGTTGTTTGAGTTACTCAGAAGTCATTATAAAAGTAATCCAAACCTAATTCATTTTCATCAACATCCACCAGAGTCATGAATTCATCAGCTGAAAGTCATAAGACTTTTGTAGTGACAAAGATCTCTGAGAGCTTTACAAGACAAGATGTCCAGAACGTACAGAAACAAGCTATTTCCGAGTCATCCACCACTGGGCTTGTGCCCTCTGCAAAACTTGTAACACCCCATTTAAATATTTAATAATTTTGTGATTTTATTGGTATAATTATTTTGGTGTTGGCTTAGTTAAAGGTAAGTTTGTAAGGGGGAGTGTGAAAACTTGGTTTTAATGAATTAATTGGAATAAACCTTAGAATAATAATATAAATGGTAGTGGATGGAATATTTCATTATTATTATTATTATTATTATAAATATTATTATTAGTGACATGGAATATTTACCACTAGTGATAATTGTATTATCATTATTATTATTAAAATTAAGGAAAAATAAACATAATTAGGGAGAAGTGGGAAAGAGAGTGGGAGAAACATCTTCATGTAAAAGAGAAAGGGAGAAGAAAGAAGAGCTAGGGCAAGAAGAGACCAAGAATTTTCCACTATTGTTAGATAGATCAAGCTTAGAATTAAGTTAAAGGGGAGAATGAATTCTATAATGCTAATTAGAATATGAGAGAGTAGTGAGGGTTCCTTTCCCTCTTATGATTTTACGTATATTCTTCTCCTTGTCTTGCTTAATTTCCGTATCTGTGTGATTGTTGTTGTGAATTCGTAATTGGGTACTGATATTGATGTGAATTTCATGTAAATTGTGTATTGTTCACGTGTTTTACCATAAAAACAGATATGGAAAAAATACGGGTTTTGGGAGATGACAAAATTGTGGTTTAATTTGTGAAAAACTTTAATAGAATGATAGTTTAGTGAAGTAGAGTGAAACCGTTAATAAAATACTGGTATGGGTACTGTTTTGGGTCAAACTCAGGAGCTTGAAGGTGCTCCAATGGGTGAAAAATCGCACTAATGCGAAAATTGAATTTTTCTGTTGCAGACTGCCCATACACGTATGCAGGGAGGCATTACACGCGTGAGGGGATACTCCCAGGGGCATACACGTATGATATGTGCCCTGTCCCCATGGCTAGCCCATTCCTCTGCTGGTATGCGTAAGGCACGGGTAAGTGAAAGGGTAATACGCGTATGGCGAGCCTATTACGCGTATGGGGACTTCTGGGAATGGTTTTTGAGGGAAATCCCCCTCTGGTCGTACGCGTAAGGCCTGTGCATTACGCGTATGACGCTGGGCATATGGGGCCCTACATGTAGTATACGCAGGGATTGGGGCGAGGGAGTAGGCCATACGCTAAGGCTATGTGATGACTTTTCAGTCTTCGCGATTTCTTTCCCGATTTCGTGTGCAATGCAATTCCTCTTGGTTCGTAAGGCTTATAGGACGTAAGTGGACATAAGGGGACCAATAATGATAGTAAATGTGGTAAAATATTGAATTTCTGTGTGGATTTCTATATGATATGCAATTGAGGTCTATGTTGATGAGATTGTTGTTATGTGGAAAGTCTTAGACCAAGGTGGTAATTCAAGAGGGAATTACGGTGAGTATGTGACTCATGTGTGATCATTGTGGATCATGTGCTATGCATTAATGGTGTTTTTATTATGCATAGTTATATTTCATGCATTTTCATGTCATGTCATGTGGAGAAGAGCCTAGATGGGAATCCATAACGGGTGCCTAGTCTCATCCGGACTCTGTGTGGGAGTCGAGTTGGAGATAAGTTGTAGTTCAGAGGGACGTATATGTCTTATCCGGATTCCAACGGGAATTGGGTTCAAAGAATGAACTGTATGGATTATGTTGGTACCGCATGCATGGTGTAGTGTCAGTTGAGTCATATTGCATATATGTATGATTGAATGTGGACTGAGCATGCTAAATACTATTGTGGCACTTGTATGTGTGACATTTTTGTTTGATTGATGTGAATTGTGTGACTACTACTCCTTGACATGTGATTTTCACCGTATAATTATTGAATGTAATTCTCACTCGTTTTCTGTTGTTGTGTCTGTGCTCCTCGGGGAGTACAGATAATAAGGTACCTGAGTCGTGCTTGGAGCGTGTGTTGCTATTGATGGAGTCTTAGGAGTCACTCTTATATGTAACATGGGAAGAATGGGAATTTGTTTTAATTTATGTTGTTTTTCATTTGTTACGTATCTTGTTTTCCAAACTATGTTGAACCACGAATTTCATGGAGGTTATTATATGTTGAAGCCTTAGTGCTGTTGAAGTGACCAATTTGAATTTTTCGTTGTTTAATTGAATTTTATGAGGAATAAAGATATGAAGTGACTTGATACTTCATGGGTTTTAAGGGATGTGGCATGCTACTTGTGTATTTTCGATTAATCCGCAAACTATATTTATAATTAAACCAATGGGGAGAGTAGGGTGTTACAATTGGTATCATAGCTGGTCGGTCCGTCCGGCCAGTGTTGTAGTAGAGTCTGACTATAGAGTGTATATAGTCATGTATATCTTCTAACCTTTATTTTTGGTGTTGAACATTATGGCTGGAAGAAATGATGCTGCGATTGCTGCTGTTACAGGTTGTGCACAATACCAATCAGAATGCCGGAGACGTTGAGTTCCG
Organism: Lathyrus tuberosus; assembly: GCA_022829125.1. Classification (NCBI taxonomy): domain Eukaryota; kingdom Viridiplantae; phylum Streptophyta; class Magnoliopsida; order Fabales; family Fabaceae; genus Lathyrus; species Lathyrus tuberosus. The sequence continues at coordinate 7,223,731 of JALAZF010000001.1, read as the reverse complement.
TAATTTGGAAAGGTTCCAGAACAACAAGCCACATACGTTCGAGGGTAGGTATGATCTGGATGGTGCACGAAAATGGTTGAAGGACATTGTGAAGATCTTCAGAGTCATGGGATGCACCGAAGCTCAGAAGGTGCAGTTTGGCACTCATATGTTGGTTGAGGAAGCTAAGGATTGGTGGGATAACACTAGCCAATGGTTATAAGATATAGGTAGTCCTATTACTTGGACGGTGTTTAGGGCCGAGTTTTTGGGCGGTATTTTCCAGAAGATGTTCGTGGTAAGAAGGAGACTGAATTCTTGGAATTGAAGCAGGGAAACTCAATAGTGATAGAGTATGCAGCCTGGTTCAAGGAACTGGTAAAATATTGTCCTCATTACAATACTGATGCTGCTATGAGTTTAAAATGTATCAAGTTTGAGAACGGGTTGCGTCCCGTGATTAAGCAAGGTATCATTTATCAGAAAATCATATACATTCTTGAGTTGGTGAATAGGTGTATAATTTATGATGAGGATAATAGGGCTCAGGTTGCTTACTACAAGACCCTGAGTGATAAGAGACGTAAGCATAGGCATGGGGGTACGCCTTATAGTGCCCCAGCCTATAAAGGGAAGCAGAATGCTGTTGTTGGCAAGAAGCCAAGTGGAGGAGGAATTCCTTCCAACCCTATCAAGTGTTTCTAATGTGGTGGCATGGGTCACTGTGCTAATGAATGTCATAATGAGGTGAAGAAATGTTTCAAGTGTAGATGACCAGGTCATGTTGTGGCAGATTGTAGGACCAATATACCTACCTGTTACAACTGTGGTGAACAGGGTCACATCAGCACAAGCTGTTAGAAACCAAATAAGTCATAAACCAGTGGGAAGGTATTTGCACTAGCAGGGGCTCAGCCTACCAGTGAGGATCGTTTGGTCAGAGGTACTTGTTATATCTATAATACTCCTTTAATTTCTATCATTGATATGGGTGCAACCCAATCATTTATTTCTGTTGATTGTGTGAAGAAACTAGGACTTGTGCCGTCTACTTTGAGTAAGGGGATGGTGATTGATACTCAATCTATCAGGTCGATAACTACGTATTTGGTGTGCTTGAATTATCCTTTGTCAATCTTTGGTAAAGACTTCAGAGTGGATTTTATTTGCTTACCACTCAGTGATCTGGATGTTATTTTAGGAATGAACTGCCTAGAGAGTAATTATGTCTATATTAACTGTTATAGGAAGACGTTGTTGTTTCTAACTCCAGAGGAGGAAGAGTTGGATAATTTCATATCTACCAAGGAGTTAAGAACCTTGCGGGAAGATGAAGCTAAAATGTTCGCGGTGTTTGCCTCATTGTCAGCCGAGGACAAGGCATTGATTAATGAATTACCTGTTATGAGAGAGTTTCCAGACGATAATTTAGAGTTACCTCCGAAGCAAGAAGTGGAATTTGCAGTTGATCTTGTCCCCGGTACCAGACCTATATCTATGGAACCATACATGATGTCAGCATCAGAATTGGCAGAATTGAAATCTCAACTAGGAGAATTGCTTGATAAGAAGTTTATTAGACCCAATGTGTCCTCGTGGGGGGCTCCAGTGTTGTTGGTTAAAAATAAGGACGATAGCATGCGTTTGTGCATTGATTATCGTCAGCTGAACAAGGTGACCATAAAGAACAAATATCCTCTTCTAAGAATTGATGATCTAATGAATCAACTTGTGGGAGCTCGTGTTTTCAGTAAGATTGATGTGAGATCAGGTTATCATCGGATTCGAGTGAAAGACGATGATATTCAGTAGGCAACTTTTAGGACTCGGTATGGACATTACAAATATGTTGTGATGTCGTTCAGAGTATCCAATGCGTTGGGCGTATTCATGGAGTACATGAATTGTATCTTTCATGCCTACCTTGACCAGTTTGTTGTAGTCTTTATTGATGACATTTTGATTTACTCCAAGTCAGAAGAGGATCATGCAGAACATCTGAGGATTGCGTTGTAAGTGTTGAAAGATAACAAGCTGTTTGCGAAACTTTCAAAATATGAGTTCTAGCTACAATCAGTGAGTTTCCTGGGACATGTCATTTTTGGTGATGGCATAGCAGTGGATCCATCCAAAGTGCGCGTTGTACTTCAATGGGAACCTCCTAAATCAGTGATGGAGATTAGGAGTTTCTTGGGTTTGTCAGGTTATTACTGCAGGTTCATTAAAGGGTTTTCTAATTTGGCTCTTCCTCTGGCTCAGTCAACTAGAAAAGGTCAAGCCTTTGTTTGGGATATCTTGTGTGAAGAGTGTTTAATAGAATCGAAGAGGAGGCTTACTGCAATGCCAATATTATTTTGACCAAATCCGTATGAACCTTTTTTAGTATATTGTGATGCGTCTAAGATGGGGTTAGGTGGTGTATTGATGTAAAATGGCAAGGTCGTGGCCTATGCCTCACGACAATTGAAGGTACATGAAAGGAATTATCCTACTCATGATCTTGAGTTAGCTGCCATTGTATTTATGTTAAAAATTTGGAGATATTACTTGTACGGGTCAAAGTTTGAAATGTTCAGTGATCACATGAGTCTAAAATATTTATTCGAACAGAAAGAGTTAAATATTAGACAGAGAAGGTAGTTGGAGTTCTTGAAGGATTATGATTTTAGCTAGAGTTACCATCCCAGTAAGGCTAATGTTGTGGCAGATGCTTTAAGTCAGAAGACAATTCATATGTCAACATTAATGATTAAGAAGTTAGACTTGATTGAATAGTTCAGAGACTTGAGTATGGTTTGTGAACTGAATCCTGAGAGCGTGAGGTTGGGTATGCTGAAGGTTAATAATGATTTCCTTAATGAGGTTAAGGAGAATCAAAAACTCGACTTGAAGCTGGTGGATTTGATGTCCGTAGAAGAATCAGATACAAAAGGTAACTTTAAGGTAGATAACTTTGGTGTGTTGAGATTTTGGGGCAGAATTTGTGTGCCGGATAATCCTGAATTGAGGAAAATCATCTTAGAGGAGAGTCACAAGAGTAAATTGAGTATTCATTCGGGGGGCTACGAAAATGTATCAGGACCTTAAGAAAGTATTATGGTGGTCAGGTATGAAGAAAGATGTAGCTCGATTTTTGTATGCTTGTTCGATTTTCCAGATGTCAAAAGTGGAACATCATAAACCTTCCGGTATGATGCAGCCAATGGAAATTCCGGAGTGGAAATGGGATAGTATCATGATGGACTTTGTGACTGGTTTACTGAATACGACGAGAGACTTTGATGCTATTTGGGTGATTGAGGATAGATTGACGAAATCAACACACTTTATACCGATTAACGTCAGTTTTCCTTTGCCAAAGTTAGCATAGATTTATATCAGAATAATAGTGAAGTTGCACAGAGTTCCGTCAAGCATAGTGTCTGAAAGAGACCCGAGGTTTACTTCTTGATTTTGGAAGAGTTTGCAGGAAGCTTTGGGTTCTAGTTTGAAATTGAGTTCTGCTTATCATCCATAGACAGATGGGCAATCTGAGAGGACTATACAATCATTAGAAGATTTGTTGAGGGTTTGTATACTCGAGCAAGGAGGTGCTTGGGATACTTATTTACCCTTGATCGAATTTACATACAATAACAACTACCATTCTAGTATTGGAATGTCACTTTTTGAAGCATTGTATGGTAGGAGGTGTAGAACACATGTATGGTGGTATGAGTCAGGTGAAAGCACCGTACGTGGACCCAAAATTGTGCAACAAACTACTGAGACAATCCAAATGACCAGAGAGAAGATGAAAGTATCCCAGAGTAGACAGAAAAGCTACCATGATAATAGAAGGAAATATTTTGAATTCAGTGAAGGCGACCATGTGTTTCTAAGGGTCAATCATGTGACAGGTGTTGGCCGTGCACTGAAATCGAAGAAGCTGGATCCTAAGTTCATTGGACCATATTAGATTTTGTAGAGAGTTTGCGTATAGAGTGGCTCTGCCACCGAAACTTTCAAATTTGCATGACATGTTTCATGTGTCGCAACTTTGGAAATACATTCCCGATCCATCCCATGTCATTCAAAGAGATGAAGTGCAAATTTGGGATAACCTTACCAAGGAGACGATGCCGATAAGGATTGAGGAACGCAAGATGAAACAATTAAGAGGCAAATAAATTCCTTTAGTGAGAGTAGCTTTGGGAGGATCTGCTGGGGGAACTGTGACATGGGAATTGGAGAGCAAGATACGAGAGTCATATCCAAAATTATTCTCATCAGGTACATTTTCAAGGACGAAAATATCTTAAGTGAGGGAGAGTTGTAACACCCTATTTAAATATTTAGTCATTTTGTGATTTTATTGTTATAATTATTTTGGCGTTGGCTTTGTTAAGGGTATGTGTGTAAGGGTGAGTGTGAGAACTTGGTTGTAATGAATTAATTAGAATAAACCTTAGAATATAATAATAATAATAATAATAATAATAATAATAATAATATAAATGGTAATGGATGGAATATTTCATTATTATTATAAATATTATTATTAGTGACATGGAATATTTACCACTAGTGATAATTGTATTATTATTATTATTATTATTATTATTATTATTATTATTATTATTATTATTATTAAGGAAAAATAAACATAATTAGGAAGAAGTGGGAAAGAGAGTGGGAGAAATAGTTTCACGTAAAAGACAAAGGGAGAAGAAAGAAGAGATAGGGCAAGAAGAGACCGTGAATTTTCAACCATTGTTATAATGATCAAGCTTGGAATTAAGGTAAGGGGGAGAATGAGTTCTATAATGGTGATTAGAACATGAGAGGGTAGTGAGGGTTTCTTTCCCTCTTAGGATTTTACGTACATTCTTCTCATTGTCTTGCTTGATTTTCGTATCCGTGTGATTGTTGTTGTGAATTCGTATTTGGGTACATATATTGATGTGAATTCCGTGTAAATTATGTATTGTTGATATGTTTTACAATAAAAAAAAATTGGAAAAATATGGGTTTTGGGAGATGACAAAATTGCGGTTTAATTTGTGAAAAACCTTAATAGAATGATAGTTTAATGAAGTAGAGTGAATCCATTAAGAGTATACTAGTATGGATACTGTTTTGGGTAAAAAATCAGGAGCTTAAAGGTGCTCCAATGGGTGAAAAATCGCACTGATGTGAAATTTTTTTCTTCTATTGCAGACTGCCAATACGCGTATGTAGGAAGGCATTACACATATGAGGGGACACTCCCAGGGGCATACGTGTATGATACGCGCCCTGTCCCCATGGCCAGCCTGCTCCTTTGCTGGTATGCGTAAGGCACACGTAAGTGAGAGGGCAATACACGTATGGCGAGCCCATTACGCGTATGGAGACTTTTGGGAAGGGTTTTTGAGGGAAAATCCCCCCTTTGGTCGTACGCGTAAGGTTTGGGCATTACATATATGACGCCTGCACATCCGGGGCCCTACGCGTAGTATACGCAGGGATTGGGGTGAGGGAGCAAGGCCATATGCGTATGGGGAAGGGCTATACGTGTACGAGCGGGGCTATGTAATGACATTTCAGTTTTCGTGATTTCTTTCCCGATTTCGCGTGCAATGCAATTCCTCTTGTTTCGTAAGTCTTATAGGACGTAAGTGGACATAAGAGGACTAGTAATGATAGTAAATGTGGTAAAACATGGAATTTCTGTGTGGATTTTTAGATGATGTGCAATTGAGGCCTATGTTGATGAGATTGTTGTTATATGGACATTCTTGGACAAAGGTGGTAATTCTAGAGGGAATTACGGTGAGTATGTGACTCACGTGTGATCATTATGGATTGTGTGCTATACATTAATGGTGTTTGTATTATGCATAGTTGTTTGTCATGCATTTTCATGTCGTGTCATGTGGAGATGAGTCTAGGTGGGAATCCATGATGGGTGCCTAGTCTCATCCAGACTCTATGTGGGAGTCAAGTTGGAGATAAGTTGTAGTTCAGAGGAACATATACGACTTATCTGGATTCAGACGGGAATTGGTTTCAAAGAATAAACCCTATGGATTGTGTTGGTACCACATGCATGGTGTAATGTCAGTTGAGTCATATTGCATATATGTATGACTGAATGTGGTCTGAGCATGATGAATACTGTTGTGGAACTTGTATATGTGACATATTTGTCTGATTGATGTGAATTGTGTGATTACTACTCCTTAGCATGTAATTTTCACCCTATAATTATTGAATGTAATTCTCAACTATTTTCTGTTGTTGTGTCTGTGCTCCTCGGGGAGTACAGATAATCAGGTACCTGAGTAGTTCCTGGAGCGTGTGTTGCTATTGATCGAGTCTTAGGACTTTCTCTAATACGTAACATGAGAAGAATAGGAATTTGTTTTAATTTGTGTTGTTTTTCATGTGTTACGTATCTTGCTTTCCAAACTATGTTGAACCACGAATTTCGTGGAGGTTATTGTATGTTGAAGCCTTAGTGTTGTTGAAGTGACCAATTTGAATTTTTCGCTGCTTAATTGACTTTTATGAGGAATAAAGATATGAAGTGACTTGATACTTCATGGGTTTTAAGGGACGTGGCATCCTACTTGTGTATTTTTGATTAATCCGCAAACTATTTTTATAATTAAACCAATGCGGAGAGTAGGGTGTTACAAAGCTCACTTCTGAAGAGGCAACATTAGCAACTCCAACACAACCTACAGGGGTAGGTTCATTAGAAGCTGTGATGAAGCCCAGAAGGAAGATAATGAAGAGGTAAAAAAGAAGAAGGCGGTCCAACAAGATGTTCTACCGTCCAACCTACGAGGAAGAAGCTGATGAGGATGAGATCAACATAGATTATGACAACTATTATCATCATAAGGCTCAGGATGACTTAGATAGGGATCTATATTAAGCAGTAGCAGTTCCTTATGAATCAATATTTTGTAATCCTTCTACTTCAATTAATGAAAAAGTACTTTTTGACCAAATTTTTTTTATTGCATGCAAATACTTTCAATAACTTCCCTTTGATTTTATGAAAAACATTAATGAAGTAAAACTGACACCAGAAGCAATAGTTAAACTAGTTTACTATAATATTTATAGCTGTTAAAGAATCTTTAATACGTCAGACTGTTAGATAACTTTTCCAAGATTTATTATTTAAGACATTGATTAGACTTAATCAATATTAAAACAACAAATACTTGGAACAATGTATGTAACACATCTATATAAGGAATCATAGCAGACTTACTTTCAAAATCACTTAATCCTCTTACTTGTTTTTCTGTTTGGGCGTAGGCATAGGAGAAATAATTCAAACGTCCCAAGAATCCTCTTACTTGTTTTTCTGTTTTGGGCGCATGCATTTCCTGAATAGCTTTAACTTTACCAGGATCAACTTCAATTCCTTTCTGGATGACAATAAAGCCTAACAACATTCCAGAACAGATACCAAAAGTGCATTTATTAGGATTCAAACGGAGCTTAAACTTTCTCAAATGTTGAAACAACTTTAATAAGTATTCAATATGATCTTCTTCAGCCTTTGACTTACATATGATATCGTCCACATAGACCTCAATTTCCTTATGCATCATATCATGGAACTGAGTGGTTATAGCTATCTGGTACGTTGCACCAGCATTTTTTAAACCGAAGGGAATCACTCTGAAACAGAATGTTCCCCAGGGTGTAATGAATGTTGGTTTTTCCATATCCTCGGGTGCCATCTTTATTTGATTATAACCGAAAAATCAATCCATAAAAGAAAACATATTGAACTTAGCAGTATTATCTACCAGCATATCAATGTGTGGTAGTGGAAAATTATCTTTCGAGCTTGCTTTATTCAAATCTCTATAGTCAACGCACATTCGAACTTTTCTGTCTTTCTTTGGAACAGGCACAATATTGACCACCCATTGAGGATACCCAGCAGTCACAAGAAAACCAACATCAATCTGCTTCTGAACCTCCTCTTTAATCTTACCAGCCATGTTGGGATGAGTTCTTCTCAATTTCTATTTCATAGGCGAACATTCAGGCTTCAGCGGCAATCTATGCTCCACAATATCAGTATCAAGACCTGACATATCCTGATAGGACCAAGAAAACACGTCAACATATTCTCTAAGAAGCTCTACTATCATTTTCTTAACATCTGACTGAAGCAGTGCCCCAATCTTAGACTTTATTTCTATTTTCCTCTGAACCCAAATTAACCAATTCCACTGGCTCTTCATGAGGTTGAATTCCTTTTTCCTCATGCTTAAGCAACCGAGAAATTTCATCTAGAATCTCCTCAACATCCTCTTCTTCATCTCTATACACAGGGGATTCAAAGTTGGGATAGGGCATAGGGTCATTGTTTTCAATGGGTTTAACAATGATTTATGTTTGATTTTAGAATATGAACAAGAAGTGCAAGTATTATGCAGATAAAAATGATTATCACATTATTATTTTTTGGTTTTTTATGTTACCATTTTTTAGAAATAAAGCAAAAAGGGAAAACATAATATGGATAAACAAAATAACATTTTATTGATGATGATAATAGCTGAAACAAAGCCCTCACAAATTCACTTTCACCTTGGGCATAGTGAAAGGATTTTTGAAAGAAACAAAAACAAATTACTTTGAAATATGAATAAAAGTGGGAACATCAACAACTATCCATGCGTCACAAAATTGTCCATGCGTCACAAAATTGGGGAATTCTTCCTCTTCATCTTCTTGTATGATGGCTCTGACTTCATATTCAAGTTCTTTAAGCCTTGGTCGAGGGGAATGAAAGGTTACATATGCATCTTCCATCTCTGAAGAGTATCGAGGATCATCAAGGTATGGATCCCATTCTAGGGGATCAATTTCATATTCTTGATCGTCTTTAATAATCGTAGCAGTAGAGTGATCTTTATTGATGAATCTGGCGCTGTGAAATGACTCATTAATACGCTTCAAATATCTTTTAACTGTACCAGGCGTAAAGCCTAAACCTGGTCTGTCTTTATTAATAACTACATCAATAACTCGACCCTAACTGTCAGACCGACCAGTCTCTAATACATGCAGAGCATCTTTCAAAGAAGACATGGCAACCCATTCTTCTTAATAGCTTTATCATCAACAGAAAGAGCTTGGAACGGAGTTCCAATAGTCTTGTCAGCATCAACATACAAAAAGGATGAAAGACGGCTCACCAGCAGTGCTTGTTCGCCTCCAACAATTACCAGCTTGTCATTCCGAGCAAATTTCAATTTCTGATGAAGAGTTGAGGTCACTGCCCCAGCTTCATGAATCCAAGGTCGGCCAAGGAGACAACTATAAGCAGGACAAATATCCATTACTTGAAAAGTAATTTGGAAAAAGCATGGTCCTATTTTGATTGGAAGATCAACCTCTCCAATCACAAATTTTCTAGATCCATCAAAAGCTTTAACCACAACCCCACTATACCTCATGGGAGAACCTCGGTACAAAAACTTCGACAAAGTAGACTTTGCCAACATATTCAAGGAAGAGCCTGTATCAACCATCACATTGGAAAGTGCATCTTCTTGACAGTTCATAGAAATATGTAAGGCCAAATTGTGATTTCTCCCCTCCTCGGGTAACTCTTCATCACAGAAGCTCAAATTATTGCATGCTATTAGGTTGGCAACAATGCCATCAAACTAATTAATAGTCACATCATGCTCAACATACACTTGTTCAAGTACTTTTTGCAAAGACTCTCTATGAGCATCAGAACTCATCAATAGGGACAATACTGAAATCTTAGACAGGGTGTGCAAGAGTTGATCTACCACACTGTACTCACTCTTGATCAATTTTAACACCTCATCTTCATAAATCTTCTTATTCAAACCACTTGACTGACTGGAAATATCAACAACATTCTCACTTTGAGGTTTTTCCTAACATCAGCATTCTCTACCTTCTTTGGAGGCTCAGAAGCATAGACACGACCACTTCGGGTTACTCTACTAATATCAGCGATGCTTACCACAGAAGACAAAGAAGGAATGGACACTTCCTTACCATCTTCTACCATGGTAGAATTGTATTTATATCGAACAACCTTGTCAGATTCATACAGTACTACACCGGGTAACCGAATAACCAAGGGTGTAACAACTGACTTCCGATTATCATAAGGGATAACAACTCGTTCAGGAATATTAAAGTGGGGCACAATAACATTCACCTCATTCTCATATTCATCTCTCTTTGCAGTAACCTCAATCAAATTCTGATCCATCATCTCTTGAATGTTCCTCTTCAATATCACACAACCACGCGGGTTCACAGAACATATGCAACATGCTGCATAATCATGATTAATATCATGGTATTCACTCAAAAGTGCATGCATTTCCATAAGCGGTCTTCAAATCCAACGGATATCATAAATCTTGAATGTACTGGGACAACCTTGAACCATATTGACAGACGCCTTACCATGATTGGGCAACGGGTTCGATTGCACATTAGGATTGGTGTCTTCGAATGTCAAAATACCACTTCTAACCAACCTTTTTACTTCCATCTTCAATGGATAACAATTCTCAGTGTCATGCCCAGCTCCTCCCTAATGGAAAACACAATGAGCCTTAGGCTTATACCACCACGACAAATCTTTTGGAGCAGCAGATAGTGCACGGGTCTGAACAAGATTCTTTTGAATTAAACCAGGAAGCAATTATGAGTAGGTCATCGAATTGGATCAAAGTCCTTCTGAAAATGGCCCTGTTGATTGTTCTGTTGGTGAGAGCGTTGTTGGTCAGGTGTTTCCTGAACAACATGATTTGAATTGATAACAGGCGTAACAGATGCAACATGTTGCTGATGACTATTTCTATTGGGAGGTCTTCTATATTTCTCTCGAGAAATGACATTGGTCTCTCCTTATTTTTTTCTTGCCAAATCCCCACCATATTTCTTGGGACTTCCAGCAGAATTACCATCTTTTGACAAACGTCCTTCATAGGCACCTTCTTCTAATCTTATACCCATATTCACCATCTCAGTGAAGTCACTCGGGGCACTAGCAATCATACGCTCATAATAAAAAGGACTCAGAGTCTTCAAGAAGATTTTGGTAATCTCTTTTTCTTCCAAAGGAGGATTAATCTGAGCAACAATCTCGGGCCACCTCTGCACGTATTCTTTGAATGTCTCTTTATCTTTCTGAGCCATTGCTTGAAGCTGATCACAATCAGGAGCCATATCCACATTATATTTATACTACTTTACAAAAACCTCACCCAAATCTTCGAAATTGCGAATTCGAGTGCTGTCGAGCCCTATATGCCATTTCAAGGTTGTGCCAGACAAACTATCTTGAAAGTAGTGAATGAGAAGCTGATGATTATCGGTATGAGTCGACATCTTGCGAGCATACATAGTCAAATGTCTCAATGGACAAGAGTTACCCTTATATTTTTCAAAGTCAGGGACCTTGAACTTATGTGGGATCTTCACATTAGGAACTATGCGTAACTCATGGGCATTCTTCCCAAACAGTTCTTTACCCCTCAAAGCTTTGATTTCTTTCTGCATTTCAGCAAATTGATCTTGAATCTCTTCCATTTTCTCATAAGCACTAACATTCTCGCTTGGAGCAGTGTGGAAAATTTGTTCTTCACCAAAAGGAATGGTATGAACCACAGGCGGTGGTACAAATATCAAGGGCTGGACAGTAGGAATAGTTGGAACTTCGAGAGGTGGTGGCGGTTGATAACCTTTAGGAACAAAGATATGAGGCATGCCCCAAGGGAAGCTAGGAGGCATGGAGTGTGGAGGAACACTTGCAGGCGCCACAGAGATGGGCATAAAGATAATTTCAGAAATGACTGTCCTTTGTGCAGGAGTCGAAGACAGAGAAGGAGGGGGTGGATGATTCTGAGTAGCCACCAATGCTTCCATCATAGCAGCGAGTCTTTCCAAACTATCCTTCAGAGTTGTTACTTCCTCACGAAGCTCACGGTTCTCTTGTTACAATTGATTCATCTTCTTCTTTAGATTAGATCGAGTATTATATTGGTGCGACAACTTGGCTGAATGAAGACCAAAGGGAATCATAAGATACCTGGAAAAGGTAGAAAAAACACAATGATACGAATGCAAATGCAAAATTCAAATGCTCCATTCAGCTTTCAAGGATCTTTGAAATATAAAGCACTTGCAAACATTGTAAAGAAATAACACATTTTGAAATACTGATAAACATCGCATGTTATTGAATATTGGAAAGAGCTACACTTGGAAGTACAAGTTACAAAGGATTAAAATACAATAAGAAAAAGCTAGATCCTAAAGAGCATCTAATGATGATCCAAGATGATACTTCCTTCGGAGTCTCTTAATCTCTTTCTCATAGTTGTCCTTCATGGCGGTCTTCTCTTACACGAGCTGATCCACAATACCCTTCCAAGCACCAGAAGTAGGAGGATGCAATGATGAGGTAGTAGAGGAAAATAAATCCTCTCCATGTCTCCTCACAGGATGTCGCTCAAGCAACTTAATCAAGTCATCTTTCTCCTTCATCTGCTTTTGCAACTCTAACCTCTCAAGGTTTGAAGAGTGAAACTTGGATTCCCAAAGATATTTTTCTTCCTTCATCTTGGCCAAAGCATCTTGAAGAGTCTTCACATCATAAGAAGGAATAGAGAGTGTTGTAGCGATCATTACAGACATGGGTTTCTCAAAAGGATAAGGCATTTTGAGCTTCTTACCTCTCTCCTTCACCCAAAGCGTGTAAGGTTCCAAGACAATGCAAACTTGGCTCCCAAGCTGTCCTCTGCCCATCATATGAATCTTAGTCCATGCATGAGCCATTCTTCCTCTCAAACCAAGAGAGTGATCCCCTCCTTGGAAAAACAAACCCTCTAATAGAATATTTTTAGGCTTATCCTTCAACATATAACCAAGCTAACGGCGAGTTAAACTTGGGTTGTAGTTAATTCCACCTTGTGTGCCAAGAAGAGGCACATTGGAGAACTCCCCACAACTATCAATGATCTGAACATTCTCATAAACAGAAGAAGACTTAGTAATGTCAGCATGAGTAAGGGACATGATCCTCTGAGACCACCTTAAATAACTCTTGTTCTCCTTGAAAGCAGATGACTGTGGCAAATGTAAAATAAACCACTTGTACAATAGAGGTGTGCAACAAACAATGGTACCATTCCCCTTAGAAGTCCTATGATGGATTGAGAAGTAGGTATCACCAAGTAAAGTCAGAACAGGGTTCCCAATCAAGAAAATCCTAATAGTGTTAACATCCACAAAGTTGTCAACGTTAAGGAATAAGACTAGTCAGTAGATAAGCAAAGCAAATATAGCCTCAAACACCAATGTGCTACCAGCATTAGCAAATAAAGTGGCTTTCCCAATCAAGAACTTAGAAGTCAAACTCTTGATGCCCCCTTAACCATAAGGTTAGCATTTATATCAGATTTCGTCAAATAGGTGGCTGCAGCAATATCTTGGGGTTTTAGAACTTCCTCCAAACCAGTATAAGGAACCTTATCAGAAACTGGTATACCCAACAGATAAGCAAACTCTTCCAAGGTAGGCATGAGCTATTAATCAGGAAAAGTAAAGCATCGATAGACAGGATCATAGAATTGCACAAGGGTGTTCAGAATTCCGTCTTCAATGTTAGTAGAAAGAACAGATAGAAGTCTCCCATGACGAGATTGAAGTCTGCATGATCAACTACCAAGGACGCTAGCTTTTTCAAATTACTAAGATCAGGAGCTCGGAAATCATACTTCTGAGAATTTCTCCTTCCAATGTCCATGATCACAATATCTGCGATGTTTGCATAGGAAAATCTCTAAGATCCTTGAAAACTGATTGAAACAAAATTTCCATGAATGCATGAGTGCATGTATGCAGCAACCACAAACAAGATCACACAAAGCATACGAGTTCAAAGGTTCGGCGCGAGCATGGAGCCAAGGTTAAGCACACAAATTTGTGAGTGTAAGCTATTAATTAACTTAATTCAAAAATGCAAGAGTCGTCACCGCACTTTTATTTTATCCAAAAGGAAAGGAAAAAGAGCGAACAAAATCTAAACAAATTCTAAAACAAGAACAAATAAACAGAGACTGGGTAAGGGGGCTGGTTACGCTAAGGGAAGGTTTAGCACCCAAAACGTCTATAGTACTCTATACGAACCCTTTGAAATATCTATGCTTTTTGGTTTGAAAAGGTTTATTTGAAATGAGATTGGGGAGGTGAGAAGAGAAATGTTTTTTTAGATTTTTGTGTTTGGAGAGACTTATCGTCTCATGCCTACGTACCCACAAAGTGCAATATAGGATCAAAACCTCATAGTTCATGGTAGAAATAACAAAATTTGTTTGTTATGGTTGATTTTAAATGTAAAGACAATCGTCATTTTAAGGAGAAAACTACGACTAGTCGCCCAAAAGTATAAGAAAATAACATTTGCATCATCTTAAGGTGGAGGATTTTTTCTTGGATAAAAATCAACAAGTCTATCACTCAACATCTAAGTGGAAAATGTCAACATCTTAAATACTTTGGTGTAATGCCCACATATATAATACATGCATCAAATCATATATTATACATGATAAGTACGTTTGGTACTGAAATATACAATAAGTTCCTAGTTAACACATTATATACATAAATGCCTCTAAAACAAAACACTAAAGACTAAGGCATTACATATACAAGATGTTCCCAAAATGATAAAAACTAAGAACTAGATCAAAACAATGATCTCAAAACGTAAACGCCATAGCGGAAGCCATGCCATCTTAAAAGCTACGATCCGTAAGGAAAGTCAAATAACCTTATCCTTACCCTTCGCGGAACCTGCAGAACCTGTGATGTAAACAACAACCGTGGGGTGAGATACATCAAATCTCAGTGAGTTCCCTATCTTAAAGTCCTCTCGGCTTTACAAGGTTCTAACAAAATCCTAACTCATGTCCAAGGGGAAAGGGGAAAGACCATGAGTACACACACACAAATAACCATCACGGTGAGCCTGTAAACTCACACTAGTACCGAAGTACCTCTTGAGCCCGTACACTCAAGGATTCACAAAGTACCGAAGTACCTCTTGAGCCCGTACACTCAAGGATTCACAATCAATAACCAAATACCAAGGCATCCCCTATTCCCGTCCGCTTCTACGTCTAGAAGGCGACCCGAGTCATGGATCCTTGTAGCTACTTGGCATACGAATTGGATTCAGGATCACCGATCCGTACACCGTGATCGGTCACTTCTCACGGCCCGTACACCGTCACAAGTCTCTTTACTCGTAGGCTCCAATCGTACTTAACTCGGGACTCAAACCTGCCAAGTAGTTGTGCATAACGTTTCAGAGGAGGTGCTCGAGTCTCATGAAACTACACCGCAAGAAACAGTGGTTATGATTGAACTGCACACGTCTCGGCCTTTCATGCACGAGCGTTGCCACACATGGAACAATTCACACTTCCGACACAGTTTTGGTAATAATCCTCACTCTGCCTATATCATATTTTAGCATGCATACATTGTTAACAACAATTACACACATTTAACAGATAAAAGTCGACAAAACGACACTATTTCATAATTCCCGATATAATTAAATCGGCCGACGATCTTAAAACCATTGTAATAAGAAAGTACATTTTATTATCTTTCCAACGATACCAAAATTGTTCCAATCCGATTTACGTACAAAAAGTTACGGCATTGTAAACAATCGATCGGGAAATAAATCACAACAGCAGAATTTCTGCAACTCTCCTGGCCATACGCGTATTGCCCAAAATCCTCGGCCATCCATACGCGTATTGCCCCAGGCCGTACGCGTATAGGCAGAGACGTTTTTCCTTGAAAATTCCTTTTTAAAATTGCCATACGCGTATTGCCCTTGCCGTACGCGTATTGACAAGCCCCATACGCGTATTGACATGCCCCATACGCGTATGGGCAGAGAAAAATGCAGAAAAACCTGCAGAATTTCCTGTTTACGGGTTGATCCAAAATCACCCAAAAATCCCATTTTTGATCAATCACAAAGCATCAAAACATGTTATAACATCACAACCAGTATAACATACAATCAAACATTGAATTTTAGCAGTTAGATTCATGATTTTATACCAAAATACCCATTTTTCCCAATTTCCAATCTAACTCTAAACTCAAAATAACTCTACTCTAAAGAGTCTAACTAGAACCCACCTGGATAACAAGATGAGGAGATTGATACTGAGACGAATAGATGAAGAACAGATGATTGTTGATGATCTTGAGCTTCTTGAGAAATTTTCCTTCCCTTTTCCTTTCCTTTCTTTCCTTTCCTCCCTTTTTTCCTTTTCTTTCTAACTTTTCTAACTTTTGTTTGTTTTCCAAGGAAATGAAAAGAAAATAGATAGTAAAGAGAATTCTCATTAATTAGTAATACTACTAAATGTCCAAATTAGCTCAAATACATCAAATTAATAAAAACTCAAAGTTAAATATTATTAATTTAATCAACTTTGAGTTCGTCAGTTTACTCTAATTATTTTATCAAATAATTACTCAGAGTACTCCGGAACCCAATTGATCATAATAATATTCACCAGAACGTTTATAAATTTACGGGGTATTACATCCTCCCCCCCTTAAATAGAAATTCGTCCTCGAATTTAGAATGTTACCTGAACAGATGTGGATAAGAATCTCGCATTTCCGATTCTAGTTCCCAAGTAGCATCACCCGGATGCGTCATATCCCATTGCACCATAACAAGTGGAATGTCTTTGTTCCTTAACACTTTTGTTTCCCTTCCCACAATACAACTCGGTTGTGGTTCAAAAGTCAAATTCGCTTTAATTTCCACTGATTCGGGTAGAATTGGCTGAAGAGGATCAGGAATAAACTTACGGAGCTGAGATACATGAAAAACATCATGCATTTTAGATAGAGAGGGTGGTATGGCTAATCTGTAAGCAACTTCACCAATCCTTTCTAGAATCTGATACGGTCCCACGTATCTCGGACTTAATTTACGTGACTTAAACGGTCCTTTCAATCTCAATCTCGGAGTAACTTTTAGAAATACGTGATCACCTTCCTCAAATTCCAAAGGTCTCCTACGGTTATCCGCATAACTCTTTTGACGATCTTGTGCTTGTTTAACTTTCTCACGGATCATTTGAATCTTTTCCGTAGTTTCTTGAATAATCTCGGGTCCTAAAATTCTATCTTCGCCAATTTCAGCCCAACACAAAGGTGTTCTACACTTCCTCCCATACAATGCTTCATAAGGAGCCATACCGATGCTCGCATGGTAACTATTGTTATAGGAAAACTCAATTAACGGTAAAAGTTCTTTCCAATTCCCTCTACTCTCTAGCACACAAGCTCTTAACATATCCTCCATCGTCTGTATTGTTCGCTCAGTCTGACCATCCTTTTGAGGATGATTCGACGTGCTCAAACGCAAATTCGTACCCATCGCTTGTTGGAACACCTTCCAAAACCTCTAAGTAAACTTCGGATCTCTATCGGACACAATACTAGAGGGAATACCATGCAATCTCACAATCTCAGCAATAAACAACCTTGCAAGATGACTTGCCTTATAAGTAGTCTTTACGGCTAAGAAGTGTGCAGATTTCGTTAGTCGATCTACAATTACCCAAATAGAATCATACCCACCCTAGGTACGGGGTAAACCCACTGCAAAGTCCATAGAAATACTATCCCACTTCCAAACTGGAATATCCAAAGGTTGCAACAGACCGCCCGGCCTTTGGTGTTCAATCTTCACCTGTTGGCACACCGCACATTCTGACACATATTCCGCTATATCCTTTTTCATCCCAGACCACCAATAATCCTTCTTTAAATCCTGATACATCTTCGAAGAACCAGGATGTATCGTAAAAGTACCTTTATGAGCTTCATCTAAAATCTTCCTTTTCAATGCCTCATCCTTCGGAACACAAATCCGTTGATTAAACAGAACAATCCCATCAGTTGTTCGTGTAAAACCCGGTTGAAGTAACAATTCTTGTAACTCCTCCTCTAACATTTGTTCTTGGTGAATCTCAACTCTTAAAGTAGAATTTACATTCAAATTTCCCATAATTACACCATTCGGAGTCCACACAAACTGGAGATTAAGATCTCTAAACTTCTCTAACAATGAATACTCCAAAATCATTAATTCCGCACTATGAACCATTTTCTGACTTAAAGCATCTGCTACTTTATTCGCCTTTCCTGGATGATACTTCAATTCTAAGTCATAATCCTTTAAGTACTCCATCCACCTTCTTTGTCGCATATTCAACTCCTTCTGGTCAAACAAATACTTCAAACTTTTGTGGTCACTGAACATTTCAAAACGTACACCATATAAATAATGACGCCACACCTTCAGTGCAAACACCACTGCAGCTAGTTCCAAATCATGAGTTGGATAATTCTTCTCATGAACTTTCAACTGTCGAGAAGCATAAGCTACTACTTGACCGCCTTGCATCAGAACACCCCCTAATCCCCTCTTAGAAGCATCACAGAATACTTCATAAGAGTTGTTAGGATCAGGAATAATTAATACGGGAGCACTTGTCAAACTTTCCTTCAATTTCATAAAACTTTGCTCACAACCCGAATCCCACTCAAAAGTAAAATCCTTCCGAGTAAGTTTCGTCATTGGTAAGGCCAATTGAGAAAAACCTTTAATGAACCTTCTATAGTAACCTGCCAATCCCAAGAAACTTCTACCCTCTAAAACATTTCTCGGTCTCTCCCAATTAATCACTGCTTCTACCTTCGATGGATCCACTGCCACACCACCTTGAGATATAACATGTCCAAGGAAATTAACTTCCGACATCCAAAACTCACACTTACTCAACTTAGCAAACAATTTCTTCTCTTGCAATACCGATAAGACAATTCTCAGATGTTCTCCGTGCTCTTGTGGAGTACGAGAATAAATAAGAATGTCGTCAATAAAGATTACCACAAATTGGTCCAAGTAAGCCTGAAATATGCGGTTCATGCAATCCATAAAAACAGCTGGAGCATTAGTCACACCGAAAGGCATCACTAAGAATTCATAATGGCCGTAACGTGTTCTAAATGCAGTTTTTGGCACATCGGAACTCTTCACTCGGATTTGATGATAACCCGACCGTAAATCAATCTTCGAGAACATACAGGCTCCTTTCAATTGATCTAACAAGTCGTCTATCCTTGGTAAGGGATACTTGTTCTTAATGGTGACTTTATTCAACTTACGATAATCAATACACAACCGCATTCCCCCATCTTTCTTCTTTACCAACAACACTGGAGCTCCCCAAGGTGAAACACTAGGTCTAACAAAATGCTTAGACATCAAGTCCTCCAATTGGTCCTTTAATTCTCTTAATTCAAGCGGTGCCATCCGATACGGAGAAACGGATATAGGAGCTGTTCCCGGTACCAGGTCAATAGAGAACTCAACCTCTCTCTCCAGAGGAAGAGAAGAAACATTCTCTGGAAACACTTCAGAAAACTCACACACTATTGGAATACTCAGGACTTGCTGTTCACTACTTCCTTCCTTAGTAAGAACCAATAAAACAGATTTCTCTTTCTCAAACTAGAAGTTTACCATTCCCACCGTACCTTCTAAAATCGTTGATAATACATCTTTCGGAGTAGCCTCAGCAGATGGAATAATAATTAGCTTCTCCTCACAACCGATAAAAACCGAATTAGCTGAAAGCCAGTCCATTCCCAGAACAACATCCACTTTCTTAAGCGGCAAACAAATAAGATCAATCTGGAAGACTCTTTCGTTCACCGACAACACACAATTTTCATACATCAATGGCGTTTCAACCAATTCATCCATGGCAGTAGTAACCACCATAGGAGGAAACAAAGCAATAGTTTGCAACCCAAGTCACTTCACACAATGCGTGGACACAAAAGAATGCGTTGCCCCACAATCAAATAAAACAAAACAAGGATGTCCATTTACGAAACACGTACTTGCAATCAAGGAGTTATCACCCTTTGATTTCCTTGCATCCAAGGTATACACTCGGCCAATAGTCTTCCCTTGTGTCTGATTTCTACCCTGAGGACAATCTCTCAATACATGACCCATCTTGTTACACTGATAACACCGTATTGCATCCGAATAGCACCTACCATAATGATTCCTTCCACAAGTACGACATACTGGAGGCACACTAGTTCTAGAACTCTGTACTTGCTTCCCTTTGGAAGACTGTTGCCTTTACCTAAACTGTTGATTCGACCTTCCACGGTCACTTTGAGTTGGCCTGTTCAAATCCACCTCCATTTGTACCTTTTTCAAACTATTTTCCGCCACATAACATTGTCTTAACATTTCAGCATAAGTAGCAAATTCTCTCTGAGATACACTGTGCGAAATTTCAGCCCTCAATCCAAACAAAAACTGATCAATCTTCCACCTCTCATCAGGAGCATACATAGCCTGCCTAGAATAGTCAGCCATGATCTCAAATTTTTCCGCATATGAAGCCACTGATAAATTGCCCTGTCTCAACTGTTGGAACTCAAACTCCTTCTGCGACCTTAAAGAACTCGGAAAATATTTCTCCATAAAAGTTACCTTAAACTGTTCCCACACCTTCGGTACCTCTTGGATTGTCATTAAGGCTGAAGCACTTTCCCACTACCTCATGGCAGGACCCTTCAACAAGTGAGAAGCAAAGACCACTCTATTTTCCTCACTACAATGCACTATCAAGAAAATCCGTTCCATACATGATATCCATTCATGTGCCTTCACCGAATCTAGCCCTCCCTGAAATTCCGGAGGATTCATATGGACAAAATCCCTGAAGGTTCCCCCTGCAGCTTCTGGTACCACCACTGGAGGATGCACACCTCCAGCCATTTGCTGTACCATTCCTTGCATGAACTGATTCTGTTGTTGCTGCATCTGTTGCATGAATTGGTACAATGGAGCATTCCCATCGTCAACCGGCGGATTCGTCCCAGCTGAAGTAGTCCTCGGAGTCCTCGGTCTTCCACGGTTGTTTCTACGTCTGTCGGCCATGTTCCTGAATGTCATACAAATAGGATTAAGTTGATCAGGCTCAATACCATAAATATAACACGTAAGACCAACGGCGACACCACGTATCTGAAACGGAAAGAATTACTTATTCTATTTCATGGCTAGGTCGAGGATACAACCTGCTCTAATACCAACTGTAATGCCCACATATATAATACATGCATCAAATCATATATTATACATGATAAGTACGTTTGGTACTGAAATATACAATAAGTTCCTAGTTAACACATTATATACATAAATGCCTCTAAAACAAAACACTAAAGACTAAGGCATTACATATACAAGATGTTCCCAAAATGATAAAAACTAAGAACTAGATCAAAACAATGATCTCAAAACGTAAACGCCATAGCGGAAGCCATGCCATCTCAAAAGCTACGCTCCGTAAGGAAAGTCAAATAACCTTATCCTTACCCTTCGCGGAACCTGCAGAACCTGTGATGTAAACAACAACAGTGGGGTGAGATACATCAAATCTCAGTGAGTTCCCTATCTTAAAGTCCTCTCGGCTTTACAAGGTTCTAACAAAATCCTAACTCATGTCCAAGGGGAAAGGGGAAAGACCATGAGTACACACACACAAATAACCATCACGGTGAGCCTGTAAACTCACACTAGTACCGAAGTACCTCTTAAGCCCGTACACTCAAGGATTCACAAAGTACCGAAGTACCTCTTGAGCCCGTACACTCAAGGATTCATAATAAATAACCAAATACCAAGGCATCCCCTATTCCCGTCCGCTTCTACGTCTAGAAGGCGACCCGAGTCATGGATCCTTGTAGCTACTTGGCATACGAATTGGATTCGGGATCACCGGTCCGTACACCGTGATCCGTCACTTCTCACGGCCCGTACACCGTCACAAGTCTCTTTACCCGTAGGCTCCAATCGTACTTAACACGGGACTCAAACCTGCCAAGTAGTTGTGCATAACGTTTCAGAGGAGGTGCTCGAGTCTCATGAAACTACACCGCAAGAAACAGTGGTTATGATTGAACTGCACACGCCTCGGCCTTTCATGCACGAGCGTTGCCACACATGGAACAATTCACACTTCCGACACAGTTTTGGTAATAATCCTCACTCTACCTATATCATATTTTAGCATGCATACATTGTTAACAACAATTACACACATTTAACAGATAAAAGTCGACAAAACGACACTATTTCATAATTCTCGATATAATTAAATTGGCCGACGATCTTAAAACCATTGTAATAAGAAAGTACATTTTATTATCTTTCCAACGATACCAAAATTGTTCCAATCCGATTTACGTACAAAAAGTTACGGCATTGTAAACAATCGATCGGGAAATAAATCACAACAGCAGAATTTCTGCAACTCTCCTGGCCATACGCGTATTGCCCAAGGCCATACGCGTATTGCCCAAAATCCTCGGCCATCCATACGCGTATTGCCCCAGGCTGTACGCGTATGGGCAGAGAGATTTTTCCTTGAAAATTCCTTTTTAAAATTGCCATACGCGTATTGCCCTTGCCGTACTCGTATTGACAAGCCCCATACGCGTATTGACATGCCCCATACGCGTATGGGCAGAGAAAAATGCAGAAAAACCTGCAGAATTTCCTGTTTACGGGTTGATCCAAAATCACCCAAAAATCCCATTTTTGATCAATCACAAAGCATCAAAACATGTTATAACATCACAACCAGTATAACATACAATCAAACATTGAATTTTAGCAGTTAGATTCATGATTTTATACCAAAATACCCATTTTTCCCAATTTCCAATCTAACTCTAAACTCAAAATAACTCTACTCTAAAGAGTCTAACTAGAACCCACCTGGATAACAAGATGAGGAGATTGATACTGAGACGAATAGATGAAGAACAGATGATTGTTGATGATCTTGAGCTTCTTGAGAAATTTTCCTTCCCTTTTCCTTTCCTTTCTTTCCTTTCCTCCCTTTTTCCTTTTCTTTCTAACTTTTCTAACTTTTGTTTGTTTTCCAAGGAAATGAAAAGAAAATAGATAGTAAAGAGAATTCTCATTTATTAGTAATACTACTAAATGTCCAAATTAGCTCAAATACATCAAATTAATAAAAACTCAAAGTTAAATATTATTAATTTAATCAACTTTGAGTTCGTCAGTTTACTCTAATTATTTTATCAAATAATTACTCAGAGTACTCCGGAACCCAATTGATCATAATAATATTCACCAGAGCGTTTATAAATTTACGGGGTATTACATTTGGGGAATAGGAGAATTACATCTCAACTATGAAAATGACTCATGTCTAAACTTTTTGAAAAGTTTTAAAAGAAAAAGTGCACAAAGGCATAAAAGTTTGAATGAGGTGAAGTGTTTTTTATGTCTTTTGAAATTAGTCAAAGTATGATTAACATTGATTGACATTTATTAAAGAAAACAAATTTTAAAAAAATCACTTGACCAAAGTCAAGGTTTTATTGTGAAAGATGTTTAATTAAAAAAAACCAAAAGGTTTTAAAAAAAGAGAGAAGATTTTGAAAATTGAAGAGGGGTGGAGAAGAAGTGACTATCCTATTTGAAATTCTAGTCAAGCAGATCACTAAGATGTCGGACACGATGTTGTGACACTTGATCTCTGCTTCTCACAAGGATTAACGAAGAACAGAATAAACAGCAGAAAGAAAATAACACACAAGAATTATTAACCCTGTTCGGTGATCAACAACACCTACGTCTGGGGGTTACCAAGCTAGGAATGAAATCAACTAAGTAGAATTAGTTCTAAGCTAAACTCCAACGTTTACAACTTAGCACCTAGAAACTACCCTTCCTAGATTTGTACCTAAGACACTCCTAGGTATACGACCCTTCTTAATTCCTTTTCAATCACAACAGTGACTGAAAATTACAACTCAATAAACTATCCTACCTAGGTATTCACGCAATACACGGGAGGCTCACAAAAGTACAAACCCTAGTACTCCATAACAGTTGTAAACTTCCACACCTATTCTAGGTTAAATCCATCCTATTTATATTGCAAAACAGAACTAGATTTGGGCTTCCAGATCACAGCAATCCAGCTCCAAAGAATCTGCGACCTATTCTTTTCTTCAATCCCAAGTTTCCAAAAATGTCTCATTACATGGAGACCGTGTATTCCTTTTAGAATCAAAATCTCCGATTCCTCAATCTCAGAGGCCACCTAGGACCAAAACATATTCCAATCATACATGGAAAACGGATACAGTTATTCCAAACTGTAACCGACAACAAAACTACCATTTCACACACACAACAGATAATCCAATGATTCATAATACAATATGATATGATGCAATGCAATGAGACCCACGACTCGACTCAATGCATGTGGTACCAATTCGATCCCTGTTTCATGATCATAATTCGCATCAGAATTTCCATAACAGTCGCTTACACCCCACATGGGCACACGACATCCGTGATCGCTCACATCCCACATGGGCACACGATCACCTCAACAACAACAACAACAACAACACGATTCTTTATCAAAGAATCCCGATAAGACGCTCACACCCCACATGGGCACACGACTTATCGCCCAACTGATGCAACATGGCATGCATACAATGACAACATATGACGACAACAAAATTCTTATGACTAACAATGTGTCAATACATCATACTACAACTATCCAACACGCAACATATACCTGCCAAAACGACAACAATCCATAACCACAACACGCATATACGCAACCAAATTCATTATTTCAATTTACAACATGTTACAACATACACACAAACTAATTAACGCGTCAAAGGGTTGGAAGTCTGGTATTGAAAGTGATTTTTATAAAAAGTATGTGAAACCAGCTTTCCAACGCTTCGAACGGCGACTGAAACGAACCTACGGATAAAAAGATACGAATTTTCAAAGTTTCAGAAAGTTCGGTTCGTCTCTTCTCTGTTCGCTTGACGCTCGCCCAACGAGGCACCAGCGAAACCACGTTCTCCTGGCGAGCTCCTCTTTCACCCGGCAAATTCCCTTTTCGTCTCATTTTTGCCTGGCAAAGCAGAAGCAAATTTCCTTCCCCATACAATTTCCAGAGGTTCATATTTCTCACCCTTCACTCGCCTCCTATTCGCCGGTGACCTCCCAGCGAGATCGCTTCGCCCGGAGAGACACCCCGTCCGCCCGGTGAAAGCGCGCGAATCAGCAACTCTGCAGTTGCGATTCTGCACTATTCCTGCCCCAAAATTCTTACGAGTTCGACACAGATTTACCCCAAAATGCATAGCAACCACAAGGGAAATCATACAGTAGCAATACATATCATTTAAACTCATATAATCACAATTCAATCCATATATTCATGCACTTTTGCCCTTATCGAAACCTTCGACACGCAAAACCCCAGTTCCCACATTAACACGATCAACACAATCAGAATGATCCTAAGGTTTATCTACCCTCATACAAATATCATGCAACCCTTAGAGATTAAAGAACCCCACCCTTACCTTAGATGAAGATTCTTCAGATGCTTTCTAAGCCCTAGTTCTGTTTCCTTTCCTTTTCCTCTTTTCTTCAGAATATGATCGATCACCACAAATGATTCTCCCTTTTCCAATTTCCTCTTTTTCCTACTATAACCCTTAGACCCCTAATATGCTTTTCCTTCTTTACCCTTACTAATCCTCATGAATGGACCACCTTGCCCTTATCACCTCTTCACTCATATTATTCTATTTAAATAATAAAGTAATTAAGCTAATCATTTTCAAATCTAAGTAATTCCAACTAAATTATTTAAATTAATAATTACTTACTAACCACACCACATATTTCTATACAATTAGTCACACATCCTCTGCTACCCTATTTCCTATAATTCTAAGGTTACTACCCCATACTAAGGCAACCCAACCTCAACCAAAACACAGATAATCATGCACAAATACACAACATCATACAAATTTAATTACGAAAAATAATTAAATAAATCGGGGTGTTACATAATTTCCCCAATTTAACTGCTTTTGCAATACAAAGTCCTCGAACTTGTCTTTCAGACTGCGGGAGTAATAACTGGGAAACAAACTTGTCTCTGCTTCCCTTTGAGAGATTTGTCTAATCTCGACCTGATTGCCTCTGATTAACTGGTCATCGAGAGATTTACCGAATCTCGACCTGAATGCTTCTGATTAACTGTATTCGCAATACAAAGTCCTCAGACTGCGGTGGTAACAACTAGGAAAAAGACACGCCCCTTGTCATACCCCAAATTTGTCCTAGTTGTTTATAACCTTCAGCTGTATATCCATTCACTAACCATTATTCAGAAAATTCCAAAAAAATATGTGTTGTCTTCAACTTCATCCCTCTTCTATCCATTTAACCTTTTCTATTATCCATAATCCATAACTTGTTTTTTAAAAAAAAAAGAGAAAGCTTTTTGTTACAAAAATACAATTCATGTTTAAGATCTATTTCTTTCCATTTTAAATTCAAACCAAATCCATTGTCCATCCATATCCATTTACCGAACCATTATCCATCTTTATATCAATATCCATTTTATTTCCAATATCCATTTTTAACATCCAATTATCTATTATCCATGAAAATCTAATATCCATTGTTCATAAAGATCTTTTTTTTCTTCTTATTTTTTCCATATTCATATTAAAGTCTACCAAAAACAATACAAGGCCCATCATCATTTCTTAAAAGCCAATTCTTGTTTCCAAAAATCCAATAATCATATTACAAAAAAATAGAAAAATTGTTTACCATGAAAATTACAAAAAAAAAGAAGAGAGAATCAAATCACCAAAACATAATCGTACACACCAGCCAACATTCACAACCTTCACACCTGATACAGCAGCACATCAAACCAATTTTCCAAGCCTAAAAATTCTGCTATAAAACGATCGTGATTCACGGTTACGCACCAGCCAATATCTTCAGGCCCCACAACACCATCAGCAAACCATTTCCTACACAAATATCACGACGGAACCGTACACCACGTCTCAATTTCCAGCTCATCAATTCCCTCAACTTTATACCACATTTACCCTTTCATTCTCTTACATAATATTCGCACCCTCATTCGTCTTGAGAGCCCGAACGAACCAAATACACTTGAAAAAAACCTCACCGAATTTCTCCTTCTTCAAATCATCAACAGCACTCACCAAACCTTCATTAATTATTCCTTCAAGAAAAACGACAAACGACCAAAACCTCCCTCATCATTTAAAACTTTTCTCCAACTCTTCCCCAACCTTATCAACGTAAACAGAACCAAACCTCCAAATAACCCTTCTTCAACCGTGACTCATCAACCTTACCCACAACTCATAAACCTCAACCCCTATTCACAAACCCAAACCAAATCAGAACAGAGAAATGAGATAAAAAGAGGAGAGAGATCTAAATCGAAACTCACAAACCAAACAAACCTGAAACCCAGAATCGAGCGAACGAAGAAGGGAGATATCCAGATTTGCATGGATAAGGTTGGAGACAAAGACATTTTCTTGAGTTATCACCATTTCACGAACTCGCACCCTTTTGATTCGATTTTATTTCGCCTTTTTTTATTTTGTGTTAAATGCCATTGTTTTTTTTCATTGATGTTTCTCTGACCGTGACTTTGCTTCATGTTCTTATTCATTTATTTAGTTTATTTTTTTTTGAAAATGGAAGAGAAGAAATCTGAAGGGTTGTTTGGGCTTGCAGGCCTATACGAGTTTCCTTGACACACCTCCCTTCCCAAATCTAACGCCATACCCCCCAAATTCTTTCTCTTTACGTTAATTGTTTTTTTTTTTAATTTGTTTAGTTTACTTTTTTTATTATTCTTTAGATTCTCTTAAACAAATTTTTAATGTTTTAACCTTTTATTTAATCTTTCTCTTTGTTTCATATTATTTGTCCATAGTTAATCCTTTTTGTTTTCGATTTCCTTTTTTCATTCTCCTTTATTTGGGGACCAATGATATAACACTATTCATGATATAATCGGTTTTTTTTCAAAACCGATTAAGTTTTGATTAATATGAGGCTTACTATTTATTTATTATTATTATTTTATCCATTTTTGGGTCAATGAAAACCAAAATATCAAGATTTATCGATTTTTCGATTTTAAATCTGGATAAAGGTGAGACCTTTATTCTTTTTCTTATCTTCTTTCGATTTTTTATTTCATTTCTTATTTTATTTTGTCATTATTTTATTCATTTTGGGTCAATGAAAACCAAATATCAATGATTTATCGATTTCTCGATTAAATCTTGATAAAGGTGAGACCTTTATTCTTTTTCCTATCTTTCTCGATTTTATTATTATTTTTCATTATTTTTATTCATTTTGGGTCAATGAAAACCAAACATCAAAGATTTATCGATTTATCGATTTTAAATCTTGATAAAGGTGAGACCTTTATTCTTTTTCTTATCTTTTTCGACTTTTTATTTCATTTCTTATTGTATTTTTCATTACTTTTCATTTTGGGTCAATGAAAACCAAATATCTAAGATTTATCGATTTATCGATTTTAAATCTTGATAAAGGTGAGACCTTTATTATTTTTCTTACCTCTTTTCGATTTTATTCCATTTCTTATTATATTTTTCATTATTTTTCATTTTGGTCCATGAAAGTCAAAAATCGTTGATTATCGATTTGTCGATTAAATCGTGATTAAGACGAGACCAACTTTATTTTATGTCAACTTTAATTACTTGTCAATTTTATTCCTATTCATATTGTCCATATCTTTATTATATTACTCTTATCATATTGTTCATATCCATATTCATATTTATCTAACCATTCTTATTTGTTCACCTGTAATAAAAAAACACTAAAAATGTCGAAACCCTAAACAATAATTTGATGGACTGTTGGTTGCTTGGCGACTTTCGATCAAGGCTTAGTTTAGGACACCTTGCAAACACACGGCTTTCTCTTGGGCTACCTTACAATGAGACCCTTTATTGCATGTCATCCCTTGTAATTTACATGTAACCCGCTCCCCATTCCGATGTACGCATTTAGTGTTCTTTTGATTGTGGTTTGTTTACTAGGACCACCCCTAGGGACTAGCATAGACAGTCCATTTTCAAACTAATTCTCGAATCGTCGTCGAGCCATTTTCAAACAAACCCATTTTCAACCAAACCCTCGATTTGTCGTCGAGCCATTTTCAAAGAAACCCATTTTCAACCAAACTCTCGATTCGTCGTCGAGCTCATTTTCAAATCAACCTCTAACCAAATCCTTTTTCAAACCAAACTCTTTTCATAACAAATAAACCCTTGATCCAATGTCAAGCGGATTTTCACAATCAAACTTCAAAACAACTAACAACTATCGCAACCCTTTTAAGGTGAAAAATGGGGGTTCAAGTCTTTGATCTTCCTTCGATTGTTTGGGTGCGAGTTCTCTTACTCGTGTGTGAGCAATTGACACCTCTTCTTTTAACAATTCAAATCCTTTTCAAAATAAACAATCGCATACAATAAACCCTTGATCCCACGTCAAGCGGACTTTCACAATAAAACTCAAAAATGACTAACAACTATCGAAACTCTTTCAAGGTGAAAAATGGGGGTTCAAGTCTTTGATCTTCCTTCGATTGTTTGGGTGCGAGTTCTCTTACTCGTGCGTGAGCAATTGATGCCTCTTTTAAAAATCAACCAACTCCCTTGTTTCGTGGGCGTACCACGAACTACGACTGCTCTGATTCTTTATTCTCATCCGAGTAAAGATACGTAGGCCCAAGATTGCGATGATCTTGGCGAACACACTACCATCTTTTTCCGTCAAACCCCGTAGTCAAACTACGGTTGCTCTGATTCCTCATTCTCGTCCGAATGAGCATATGTAGGCCCGAGGTCGCGATGATCTTGCTGAGCACCCTATCCTAAAACCACCCATTTCCCTTTAGTACCTTTTCCTTTTATCTTTACCTTTTCGCATTTATTTTAGAGAAGAAAACAAACAAACTTAGCTAACGAGTATCGCGATTCAAATCAAGAGGTTCCCGTTGAGTACAACGGATGTGAGGGGGTGCGCGTACCTTCCCCTCACGTAACCGACTCCCGAACCCAGAATGTGGTTGGGACGACCATGTTCTTATCCTCCCTTAAAGGTTTTCTCGATATTTTCCTTTCCCTCTTTTGGGATAAATAAAGTTCGGTGGCGACTCTGTCAAACCGTTTTCCGCGCCTTTCGCGCGAGGGTCGTGTCTTCGATGAAGCGATTATTTCGAGGTGCGACAGCTGGCGACTCTGCTGGGGACCATTTGCTCCGTGCAAGAGAGAGTCAAGCCTATCTTGATTCGAATCGCGAGTTCGTTAGTTTTGTTTATTTATTTTCTTCTCGTTTGCTTATTGTCATACCCCAAATTTTGACCACTAAGATTTCCCATCATTGTGCAAATCATCATCACAATATGGATGAACCATCATGCCTCATCAAATGCCTCAAGGGTTGTTGAACATTCACTACAATCAAAATTAGGGTTTCAAGCCCTCTCAGAGCTTTAGACAAAGGGTCAATCAAGAAATGACATGATCTTCAACTTGTCTAACCTCTCAAACATACAAAAAGGATCAAGAAGGACTCCCACTTCAAGGATTAAGCACAAGGTTGCTCCCTTCTAGGTGGATCAAGTCTCAAGATCGCCGGTATCACCAAATTAGGGTTTTGGTCGACCAGGGCCCCCAGATGAAAAATTTCATCTGGGCACAAGCCAATGATCCAAAACACAACCTAATGTACTCCATGAAACCTCATGGACCCATTCATCAAGTCAATTTTGCCTCAGGGGATGCATACATCAATAATCAGGAATTAGGGTTTCTTGACCTAATTCACCCCTAAGTTGACTTTTGAGACAAATCATGAACCAAGACCTCAAGAGAGGATTTGAGGGTCTCTAATGAACTATAAAATCCATTTTTAACAATGGATTAATCCAAGAAGCTTGAGCAACAAGTCTCAATTTCATCTGCACCACAATTAGGGTTTTAAGGAAAAAGTCAACTGTAACTTTGACTTTTGACCAGGACATGATCCCAAGCCCTATGACATGCATCAATATACCCTATTACACCCATGGAACATGTCCATCAAGTTTGATTTAGGTCAAGGACATGATTTCCTGAAGAATTGCACAGTTTGGAATTCATCTTATAAAAAGTCAACTGTGCACAAAAATCAACTTTGACTTTTTGAGATTTTTCACCAAAATGGATTTTTAACCCTAAAATGATGTTAATGTATGATTTGAATCATCATTCATAAAGAAAAATCAAGAAAAGTGGGATAACTTGTAAAAGGGGTAACCATAAAAACTTAGAAAATTTTCTAAGTTAAAAATAAAGTGACAAGGGTACCAACTTTGAAGGATCATAACTCCTAAACCACAAAGCCATTTTTTCTCATCCAAAGATGGATTTGTAGCCCTCATTACCCTCTACAAAAACTTCAACTAGACCTAAGTCCAATTCATTAAGGATTTTGAGTTATGGAGTGATCAAAATGGCTGAAAAGTGAAAATGTCACTTTTTCCAACACTTAGTGAAATTTTCACTAAGTCAGAATCTGCCTTCACTTTTTGCCAAATGTAGAGGGATTTTTCACTTGGATTCAAAAGAGATCAAAACCAAATATGTTCAAACAGTTGTTATATCATGTAAGGGCTTTCCAAAATGGCCAAGAACATTGCCAAATTCCATTTGAGTCATGAGATATGACATTGGAAAGTTGCCTTGCTGAAATCTGTCAAAGGCAAGGCAGAATTTGCAACTTTGCTCGATTTGCCAAAATCAGCCATATTCAAATGCTCCTATCCACTTGGACACATCTGAGGATTGAATCTAAAGGGGACAATCACTGAGCCAAGCCTCCAAAGTCCATGGAACAAGAAATAGCATGTTGAACCTAGAATGGCCAAAATAGGGACAAGACTCCAAATTTGGATTGAAGCATTCAATGGAAGCATCAAGGTGGCAGGGACTGAGCCATTCTCATCTGAAATCAGTCAAGACTTATCCAAGACCAAGGGAACCACAGCTCTGTGCCCTAACCTCTAGTCAATGGCTAGAGGAGACTTGGATTTCCATTGGACAACATTGGCCAAACCTACTTACCAGTTGCCATTCACTATTCCTTGCAAAACAAACTTGCTCTACTATAAATAGAGCTCAATTGTGATCAGTTTGAGTACACCAAAGCCATCTAACAGATGCTTTCCTCAAAATCTCTTTCTCTTGGTAAAAATGCCTTTCTTAGCAAGGTAGCTATCGGGTTTTGAGTTTGAGAGCTTTTCCAATCAAACCAATCACTCACACACCTCACATACATCATATAGAAGTGATCCAAACACTCACATAACATCTGGAACACTGATTTCACAAAATCACCAGCCAATTGCTCAAGTTCTTGACAGTTTTGCAGTTGAGGTGCCATCTTCAACTCCAAACCATATCAATCCATTCCAAGCACTCAGACACATCACTTGGTACCTAGGGAAGCTATCCACATCATTGGAACCTAGCTGTAACACCTCCAACACAAATCACGATCACCAGCTGCAAGTGGTAAGCATGAGCTCTTCTAACTCTATGATCCATGCAATTTTTGCTGTACAATAATTTGGCCATATGTTCATAATCATGCATGGAATGTTTTCCCTCAATTAATTGCATTGTTTGAATCGTGTATCAAAAATCCTAGCCTTCATGCAGAAATTAGGGTTCTTGAGGATTTTTCATGATTTCTTGTTATATGTTTAATTTAAATGAAATTAAAGGACATAGACATGATTGTGAGGTTGAGACGAGCATAATGATATGTGGATTGCATGTTATAATCAAGTATTTAGGGAGATTGGATAGAAAATGCAAATCTGAGAATCTCAGAACACGCGCGTGTTCTTCAGCTTGTTCTTGGCGCCATTTTTAGAAATTTGAATATTTGAATTTTGTGATTTTATTTAATTGATTCAAAAATTAATGTCTCTCTGAGTTTTAATGATTTTGAGTTGATTCTTTTTTTAATAATTCACAAAAATGTTAAAATATTATTTTTTATCAAAAAATCCCAAAAATATTATTTATTTCATATAATTGATATTTTTGCAAAGAATTAATATTTTAATTGTTTTTGACATTTTAAATATTTTTTCTACATTGATTTTGCAACTTTTAATGCTTTC
Source organism: Lathyrus tuberosus (assembly GCA_022829125.1). NCBI lineage: Eukaryota > Viridiplantae > Streptophyta > Magnoliopsida > Fabales > Fabaceae > Lathyrus > Lathyrus tuberosus. The sequence goes on along the minus strand of JALAZF010000001.1, from coordinate 7,190,429 downwards.
TAATTATTTTGTAGGTCAATACTTAATTTTTGAAGCATTAATCCAAAATCACAATTTGTTTTTCATATGTTAAACAATTTTGATCATTTTTAATTGAATTTTTATTCAATTAAATACATTTTTGAAAACAAATTAGGGTTTTTGGATTAATTCAATCCTCATAAATCATTTTCAAATCACTTTGGGCCTCTTGAGAGAGTGTAAGACCCAGCCCACTTGTACAGAAATATTTTGGGCCTCATTCGTTGTATAAGTCCCTCTGTACATTTTCAAATAAACGGCACGATCATCGCCTTTTGAAAAATAACCTTGGGCCTCTCCTTGAGCTATAAGACCCATTCAAAAACACTTTGGGCCTCTAATAGAGTGTAAGACCCAATCCCCTTTTAACCAAAACATTTTGGGCCTCAATTATTGTATAAGTCCCTCCGCGTTAAAAGAAAACCTCGGCGCGATCGCCATTTCAAACGGAAAAATCATCTGGGCCTACCCTCGTGTTATAAGCCCCACTCTTTTTTTAAACCCTTTGGGCCTCTTGAGAGAGTGTAAGACCCATCCCTTTGTACAGAAAACCTTTTTTGAGCCTCAGTCACTTGTATAAGTCCCTCTGTACAAAGCACTTTCTCCTTTGATTTTGAATATACTGTTGTTTTTAATTTTTCTTTGTTGAACAACTAACCAAACAGCATGGAAGCTCTACAACCGAGTAAGTGGTTATTGCTTTCATTTACCGCTTTCATATACATATAACTGTATTGTGGGGCTGTTTCACTCTAAGTCTTCTTTCATAAACTCATATCAACTGTGTAATAATAGTATAGATATTTAGAGTTTCCCCGGCAACTACGTCTAGCACTAGGTAAAGCCGTTTCAATCACTCTTAAATAGTCAAAACTAGATCCCCATAGGATTACCAGACACAGTCTTCCCTCCTCTTGGGGTTAAACAATATGGAGATATGAAAGGCAGCATTCTCTGTGAACCCTTTCATAGACTGTCACTCATAGAAGTTGTCAAAGAAACTCTATTCCCCAGAGATGATCTTTTCTCAATGAATGGCATCTCTTGAGTTTCTTCCAAATTCTCGAACTTTCCTGGCTTGATCTATTCTCGGTGAATGGCATGTCTTGAACTTTTCGGGGTTTGGGGACCCACAGGCTTCTTAAAAGCATTTGTCAAGAAACTCTACTCCCCAGAGATGATCTTTTCTCCGTGAATGGCATCTCTTGAGTTTCTTACAAATTCTCGAACTTTCCTGACTTGATCTATTCCTTGTGGATAGCTTGCCTTGAATTTTCAGGGTTTGGGGACCCATCGGCTTCTTAAAAGCAACCCCGCCTCCTCTTGGGCTTAGTACAAGGACCCTACGGCTTCTTAGAAGTATTCACAGCCTCCTCTTAGGCTTCGTATAATGATCTCTTCCTCCGGGAATGATAGCCTTCTCTTGGGCTTAGTACAAGGACCGATCGGCTTCCTAAAAGTTTCCAGCCTCCTCTTGGGCTTCGTACAAATTGTCCCGACGACCTCCTAGAGGGATAGGAACAGAACTTAATCATCTCCATAGAACAGTCCTTTCATAGAGTCTACTACTATTTCTCAAAGCATAGTACAAAAGATAAAACCCTAGACTTGGACAGTCTAATCTCCTTGAGTCTCAAAGACATTCTCAAGTGACCCCTTCGTAAATAGGAAGGAAACCCGCAGACTCGGACAGTCTCAATACCCTTTGGATTTCCCGCTTCCTTAAAGAACAGGAATAACCTGGATCCTTGAATCAAATCCTTGAGTACAATATTGCTCATATAAGAGCTGATTTTCTCTTTAAAATCAGTATACTGGACCTGTCACTTAACTGAAACAGTTACCATAGCCTCCTCTTGGGCTTTGTGCAATGATCCTCCCCAGCGGAGTCAAACAACGTTTAGCCTCTCTCTCGGGCTTTATACGAGACACATAAGAGACTCCCTCGTTGAGTCAATCACCCCTTTCGCCTCCATCTCGGGCTTTATACGAGATACAAAAAGGTTCTTATTGAGCCAAATAAACAACAACCTCCATCTCAGGCTTCGTACGAGATACAAAACAAACTCCCTTGTTGAGTCAAATAGCCTTCATCTCAGGCTTTATACGAGATACCAAAAGAGTCCCTTGTCGAGTCAAAACCTTTTAGCCTCTCTCTCGGGCTTTGTACGAGACACCAACTAGCCTCCTCTTAGGCTTTGTATAAGAAAACCACTGGTTAATCCAATTAACCTTTTAGCATCAAAGTTGTGCCTCGTTCACAGTACACAAACATCAACAACTCCTTCCTCTTCATCTAATCGCTGTAAGTGGCAAGCCTCTGGATCATCTACATCCATGCCACTGTCCCTCTTTTAGCATGAGAAATTCCTAAGGAAAGATAGCATTGCTCTACACTGAGTTAAAGTCTTCTCCTTCAGGTTAAAACCCCCTATAAAGGAAATTATGGCATTGCCGGATTCACAAATCCTGGTTAAAGTAATTCCCCTTTATAAACAGTTGTGACATACAACCCCCTCTTTAGAGATGACAAATTCTCTCTAAAGTTGAGACCTTTCAGCTTCACATCTTGGGCTTTGAACAAGATACAAAACACTTTTCGCTTCACGTCTTGGGCTTTGAACAAGACACCAAAACAACCATTTCCTCCCATAGAATAGGAGGAACTACGAATGCTCTGATTTCCCTGTTTCGGTAAACGGGAATACATAGGCTTAAGATCGAAAGAAAAGATCTTAGCGAGCACAATCAACAAAAACCCAAAACCCCATACTCTCATCTCTCAAAAGCACCAGTCCTAACATCCTAAATCCTTGTTCCCCGCCAAAAACCTTCTGTCTAGATAAAAAGAAAGAAAACAGCATTGGCGAAAATACAAATAACCAGTACAAAGGCCCCCCCACATTGATAGCATCCGTAACCTAACAGACCGCTGTTTAAACTCAGTATGCAAAGCAGGGTTAATTAGAGACATCTATTTCCCTTCCTTATTCAGCTCTCAATAGGATAAAAAATGAATCAACTTGTAGTTTTAAGCTCAACCGCAGAGAGCGACCAGCGCTTAAGAACCGCGTCCAAAATCGCTCGCTACACTTATGTACTTGCTTTCCTATTTTCTTATCTGTGTTACCTTTTGTGACATTGTTGGGTTGTTCTGACATTGGGAACCTTGTGAGATGGCTCTACACCCGAGTCGAGAAAAACCCTAGGATTAGGATGGTGGTTGTGTAGTGTAGGTTTGCGTGGTCTCTTCCGCATGAGTTGAAGCGAAAACCACCGCTTGGAGTAGATTCCCTTGGAGATATTATTGTTGTGGTGAATCTTTGCCATGGTGGTAATACTTTCGAGGTGGGTCGTTGATCCCAAGTACCATTAACCCATTTATCCATGGTGGTAGGTAGTGTTAATTCTTTGTGAGTTAATTTGAACGCCCCAATCAGTTGAGATCCCTCGAACGTATTACTTCCTGACAGTAATATTTTCGACCTCGATCTAGGATTCTGAGAACCCTATTTAGAACCCGTGTGTCGATGGTTGTGTAGTGGGCGCCTCCGAGGAGTCTTTCTCGTGGGGAAGAAACAAAGACCTCACCTAGACGATATTATTTCGAGGATATTATAATCAGATGTCTCTTCGTCTTGGTTATAATGTGTCGAAATATATCCGTAACTCTAGGCACCTATCCGTCTTAGAAACCTACCCATGGGCTTTCTTTGATCCGAGTTGTGGTTCTTGACCCGTTCCTCCGGCTAACCACAGAACTGTTTGAAGCTATTTGATTCTGCGATCCTGGATCTTGCATCTTGCATTGCATCTCATATCATTGCTTTGTATCTGTTGCGCATCTTGCATTGCATTTCAACCTCATAATCTCACTTCAACTTCCTTCCTTCTCCAGTAAATCAAGCTGATTCCTCGACACCGGTACGCAACTCGAGCCAATACTAGACGAATGATGGAGCAGATTCAACAAGAGCAAGCCGCCTTCAGAGAAGAGTTGGACTCTATCAAAGGAAAGATTGACCAGATTCTCGAAGCCATCATGATGGCCAGAAAGGAGGAAGAACTGTGTGAAGCCGCTGCTGCCAACAACACTGTGCCTGTTCAAGCATCTACCTCAAGGCTCTCTGTTCCTGTTCCCAACCCCATCACTTATGGGATACCAATGGACTTCGCTCCTGCCACATCTCAACCACTTCCAACATCTGGAGTTACTGTTAGTGCCATTCCGCAAGCCTAACCTGTTGTCGCTCAGATTCCTATTCCTCATGCTGAAGGAAATCTGCTAGATCAGTATGATGAGGTACAGAACTACCATACTGCTATCCCAATTGTCAATCCTACTGCTTCTCAGGACTCTAAAGCTATCAAGATGTGTCATGATCTAGCTGAAAAACTCCGAGTCATGGAGGGGCGCAACTCAACTTCTTTGAATGCTCTGGATATGTGCTTGGTGCCAGATGTTGTCATTCCTCCCAAATTTAAAGTGCAAGAATTCCCAAAGTACAAAGGTCTCAGTTGTCCTCACATCCATCTGAAGACGTACTGCCGCAAGATGGCTGCCTATGCCAAAGATGAAAAGTTGATGATCCATTGCTTCCAAGACAACTTGTCTGGGGCATCTCTTGAGTGGTATATGCAGCTAGAGCGTAGCAATGTGCGCACTTGGGATGAGCTAGCTGATGCATTTGTCAAGCAATACAAATATAACACTGACCTTGCTCCGAATCGTACTCAACTTCAGAGTATGGCTCAAAAGGACAACGAATCCTTTAAGGAGTACGTGCAACGCTAGAGAGAGCTAGCTGCAAGGGTGCATCCACCTCTTGTTGATCGTGAACTGATTGACATCTTCATGGGTACTTTGCAAGGTCAATACTATGAGAAGCTGATTGGTAGTGTTTCTGCTGGATTCTTTGATTTGGTAATCGTCGGTGAGAGAATCGAAGAAGGTCTAAAGAGCGGGAGGATCCAAGGAGGATCTAGCAGTCAGTCTCAAGCCAAGAAGCCCTTCAATGGATACAAGAAAAAAAAGGGTGAAACAAATGTTGTCTCTGCTCAGAAAGGGCAAGCTCCTGCTCCAATGCCTTATCAAATCCCTTACTTCCAGTATCCGTATGTTGCTGCTGCGCAATACGCTCCAATGCCTTATCAGCCAATAGTTCAAGCTGTTCAAGCTCCAATGCCTTATCAGCCAACAGTTCAAGTTGTTCAAGCTCCAATGCCTCAGCAACAATCACACAACCAGCAAGGGTATCAGTATCCTCCTCAACATCAACAACAGAGAGCTGCTCAACAACGCCAGCCTAATCAACAAAGGACAAGGAGGTCTGATAGAGACTTTGATCGTCTGCCAACATCATATACTCAGATCTTTGCTTAATTGATGGAGAATAGGGCAATCACTCTGAGGGACCTAGCTCCTCCAACTGTCATTCCCCCAGACTATGATGCTAATGCTCATTGCGAGTTTCATAAGGGTGCCCCAAGGCATACGATTGAGGACTGCAGAGCTTTCAAACACAAGTTTCAAGACATGATCGACTCAAAGTTTCTCACGTTCAATGGGAGGGCTCCAAACGTCATCAAAAACCCTATGACGCCGCCAAACTAGTGTCAGCATCAAGTCAAGTCAAGTTAAGTTTATTCCCCGAAGAAGGCAGGCATGTTGTCATCCCATCATTTACATTCTTGTATTTTTGTCTTTATTTGTTTAAGTACTGTATGCTTTGAACATTTCCGTTTGTATTTGGTTTTCTTAATGTATTGACAATGCATATTTTGAATCAGTTATGTCGTATTCACTCATTTTTTCCATTTACTGCAAAACACCGACACATTTATCCACTTCACTCTTTATATCAAACTGTTGTTAGCAATGATTGGAGGGAGGATGATGACAACGAAATACCCATAATTTCAAAATGTATGCTTTCGGATAGAATCCCGTCGATGATGTACATGCATTGTTTCAACCCCCAAACACTGGAGAGACAAGGAGTTAATCCCTAGTAAACCACTTCGAGCCTAGAAGTAGTAGTTTCCTTCGGATATTTAAACCCTTACACTTAACCTGGGGCAGGGTAGTGTTCAGTTAACCCAATTACGCACTCAAATCACAAAGCAAAATTCCACAAAACATGAAGGTTGTTCATCAATGACCCATGACCTGGCAGCCACAATCATCCAACAAAACAAAAAAAAAAGCAAAAAATTGAAAGCCTGCAAAGTCGAACACCTTAAAGGAGACTTAGGAAAAAAAAGGCAATCCCGATGGACTCGAAAAGCGAAGTCAGTTCATGCAAAAGATAGGGATAAAAAAACAAAAGAGGCCCTCAGATCCTCAACAAAAACAAAATAAGATTCAGTGATTACCATGCCAAAACCAAAGGGTCACTGATATCCATCAAAAACAAAATAAGGCGACTGCCATTCCGAGCCATACCTTGAATCATTCACCGCTCACACCGTCAACCCTTTGGAGGACAAACTTATGCAAAATTAACTGAACGTAGGACTGGAAGTTCATCACGAAGAAGGGGTGGGTACAAATTATACTTTGAGCCTAATATCCTTTGTTTCATAAACCGCGAACCAGACCACGTTATAACCCTCGAAAGACCTAATTGAGGCAAGGTTTATTCTGAATGCATACTATCGCAAGGTTGCGTAAACTGACTATATTTGCTAATCTTCAGCATTGGTGTCATTCTCCTTGCTATATCTTTCAAACCATCAAAATCAGCACATGTTTGGGCTAACGGTCCATTCGTCTCACTATCACGACACTCGAATAAACGACACTTTTTTGCATAAGCATTGCATTAAGATTACCATTTGTAAATAAGCAATTTTAACTGCAAATCAGTGCTAGACATCGAAGCAATCCAACAAGGGGCAATCAAAGAGGAACTCGAGCTTTCAGTGGTGCCGACCCGAAGCAAGACTCCCTCAAAACCCACAGTCTAGGGCAAAACCCTTCAACATCTCAATCCGGGGCAAGTCATCTCAGAACACATCAAATCTCAACCTCCAAAGATCAGACTGCTTCAGATTTAGTTAATCAGGGGAAGACCATTACCATGTTCAGACTGGGGCAAGATCCATTGCAGCAGGCAGATCCCTTTGTATCTTCAAGTTGGTCAAGTAGGTTATCCTGACCATTAAGCACAGAGTGGTGGATCTCTCAGGAGTGAACCCACACTTCATCAACAAGTTATCAAACTGGAGGCCTCGAGAGCATCTTCGTCTGCATCAATCATGGCGTCTTCAACAAACTGAGTGTCGAGGAAATCAAATCCCTCCCACAGCCCAAAAGTCCAATCCTCATTAGCAACTACCAAAAGTTCACCATGCTGGCACCCTTCACAAACTTATCCAGCCACCCGTCTGCAATCATATGCATCGTATTCGACATCATAGACATCATCTGCATCATATGCATACCCAAAAAAACCAAATCATACTTCCCCAGCACTTGCATCTCCGCGTGTCAGCATTTGCAGTTGCATTTCCATTCGACATGAAGCATCATCAAGCATTCATACATGCGTATGTAAAGATCCAGGATCAATCTCAAGACTATAAGATGATCTTCAACCTAGTCAGGGGCATCTTCTTCAAATCTGTGGGCGTTCCTCACAAAGTTGTTCAAACTTTTGTTGATCAAGCTCAAGCGACCCTCAGCCCAGTCAGGGGAATTTTTTTTTCATGGGCGTTCCACATGAAGTTATTTCAACCTTTTGTTGATGATACTGTGATCTCCAAGCATGTCAGTGGGTGTTCCTCATTGAGTTGGATCCCTTCAAACCTTTTGTTGATGTCTCCAAATAAATCTCACTCATATCCCCAGCAAACTTGACCTTTTGTCAATTGCCTTACTATCATCCTTTTGGTGGTAGTAAAACCCTGTCAACTCAATTCAACCTGCATCCTTTTGGTGTCGGTAACCCTCAAAATCAGAAATTTCCTATCATCCTTTTGGTGGTAGCCGTTCATATTGTCAATTTAACCTTCATCCTTTTGGTGTTGGTCCTCGCAAGTGGGAAGTTCCTATCATCCTTTTGGTGATAGTAGCTTGTATTGATCCATCATCCTTTTGGTGTCGCTGATCCGTGAACCTTTGACCTCAGTTTCATCCTTTTGGTGGAAGGGTCTGTGTGTTTGTGTGCCCTATTATCCTTTTGGTAATAGAAGCCTTTGACCTCATTTTCATCCTTTTGGTGGAAGGGTCTGTGTGCGTGTGTGCCCTATTATCCTTTTGGTAATAGCAGGCGTTAACCTCATTTTCATCCTTTTGGTGGAAGGGTCTGTGTTTGTGTGCCCTATTATCCTTTTGGTAATAGCAGGCTTTGATCTCATTTTCATCCTTTTGGTGGAAGGTTCTGTGTGTGTGTGCCCTATTATCCTTTTGGTAATAGCAGACTTTGACCTCATTTTCATCCTTTTGGTGGAAGGGTCTGTGTGCGTGTGTGCCCTATTATCGTTTTGGTAATAGCAGGCGTTGACCTCATTTTCATCCTTTTGGTGGAAGGGTCTGTGTTTGTGTACCCTATTATACTTTTGGTAATAGCAGGCATTGACCTCATTTTCATCCTTTTGGTGGAAGGGTCTATGTGTGTGTGCCCTATTATCCTTTTGGTAATAGCAGGCTTTGACCTCATTTTCATCCTTTTGGTGGAAGGGTTGGTGTGCGTGTGTGCCCTATTATCCTTTTGGTAATAGCAGGCTTTGACCTCATTTACATCCTTTTGGTGGAAGGGTCTGTGTGTGTGTGTGCCCTATTATCCTTTTGGTAATAGCAGGCTTTGACCTCATTTTCATCCTTTTGGTGGAAGGGTCTGGGTGCGTGTGTGCCCTATTATCCTTTTGGTAATAGAAGGCTTTGACCTCATTTCCATCCTTTTGGTGGAAGGGTCCGTGTGTGCGTGTGTGCCCTATTATCCTTTTGTTAATAGCAGGCTTTGACCTCATTTTCATCCTTTTGGTGGAAGGGTCTGTGTGCGTGTGTGCCCTATTATCCTTTTGGTAATAGCAGGCTTTGACCTCATTTCCATCCTTTTGGTGGAAGGGTCTGTGTGTGTGTGCGCCCTATTATCCTTTTGGTAATAGCAGGCTTTGACCTCATTTTCATCCTTTTGGTGGAAGGGTCTGTGTGTGTGTGCCCTATTATCCTTTTGGTAATAGCAGGCTTTGACCTCATTTTCATCCTTTTGGTGGAAGGGTCTCTGTGTGTGTGTGCCCTATTATCCTTTTGGTAATGGCAGGCTTTGACCTCATTTTGATCCTTTTGGTGGAAGGGTCTGTGTCTCTGTGTGTGTGTGCCCTATTATCCTTTTGGTAATAGCAGGCTTTGACCTCATTTTCATCCTTTTGGTGGAAGGGTCTGTGTGTGTGTGTGCCCTATTATCCTTTTGATAATAGCAGACTTTGACCTCATTTTCATCCTTTTGGTGGAAGGGTCTGTGTGTGTGTGCCCTATTATCCTTTTGGTAATAGCAGGCTTTAACCTCATTTTCATCCTTTTGGTGGAAGGGTCTGTGTGTGTGTGTGCCCTATTATCCTTTTGGTAATAGCAAGCTTTGACCTCACTTTCATCGTTTTAGTGGAAGGGTCTGTGTGTGTGTATGCCCTATTATCCTTTTGGTAATAGCAGGAGTTGACCTCATTTTCATCCTTTTGGTGGAAGGGTCTGTGTGTGTGTATGCCCTATTATCCTTTTGGTAATAGCAGGCTTTGACCTCACTTTCATCCTTTTGGTGGAAGGGTCTGTGTGCGTGTGTGCCCTATTATCCTTTTGGTAATAGCAGCCTTTTACCTTATTTTTCATCCTTTTGGTAGAAGGGTCTGTGTGTGTGCCCTATTATCCTTTTAGTAATAGCAGGCTTTGACCTCATTTTCATCCTTTTGGTGGAAGGGTCTGTGTGTGTGTGCCCTATTATCCTTTTGGAAATAGCAGGCTTTGACCTCATTTTCATCCTTTTGGTGGAAGGGTTGGTGTGCGTGTGTGCCCTATTTTCCTTTTGATAATAGCAGGCTTTGACCTCATTTTCATCCTTTTGGTGGAAGGGTCTGTGTGTGTGTGTTCACTATCATCCTTTTGGTGATAAGTCTGTCATCCTTTTGGTGTCAGATTTATTCTGTTATTCCACCTCCCAAGCATTTTCTTTCTTTTCGGACAAATTTGTGGTCTTCTTCATATATAATTGTCTTCTACCTTGAAAGAATGGACGTCGTAGCTGTTCATCTTTCTCGGTTTAAGCCAATTAGATAGGGGCATCTGTCATACCCCAAATTTGTCCTAGTTGTTTATTACCTTCAGTTGTATATCCATTCACTAACCATTAGTCAGAAAAATCCAAAAAATATGTGTTGTCTTCAACTTCATCCCTCTTCTATCCATTTAACCTTTTCTATTATCCACAATCCATAACTTGTTTTTTTTTTTAAAAAAAAAAGAGAAACCTTTTTGTTACAAAAATCCAATTCATGTTTAAGATCTATTTCTTTCCATTTTAAATTCAAACCAAATCCATTGTCCATCCATATCCATTTACCGAACCATTATCCATCTTTATATCAATATCCATTTTATTTCCAATATCCATTTTTAACATCCAATTATCTATTATCCATGAAAATCTAATATCCATTGTTCATAAAGATCTTTTTTTTTCTTACTTTTTCCATATTCATATTAAAGTCTACCAAAACAATACAAGGCCCATCATAATTTCTTAAAAGCCCATCCTTGTTTCCAAAAATCCAATAATCATATTACAAAAAAATAGAAAAATTGTTTACCATGAAAATTACAAAAAAAAAGAGAGAATCAAATCACCAAAACATAATCGTACACACCAGCCAACATTCACAACCTTCACACCTGATACAGCAGCACATCAAACCAATTTTCCAAGCCAAAAAATTCTACTATAAAACGACCGTGATTCACGGTTACGTACCAGCCAATATCTTCAAGCCCCACAACACCATCAGTAAACCATTTCCTTCACAAATATCACGACGGAACCGTACACCACGTCTCAATTTCCAGCTCATCAATTCCCTCAACTTTATTCCACATTTACCCTTTCATTCTCTTACATAATATGCACACCCTCATTCGTCTTGAGAACCCGGACGAACCAAATACACTTGAAAAAAACCTCACCGAATTTCTCCTTCTTCAAATCATCAACAACACTCGCCAAACCTTCATTAATTCTTCCTTCAAGAAAAACGACAAACGACCAAAACCTCCCTCATCATTTAAAACCTTTCTCCAACTCTTCCTCAACCTTATCAACGTAAACAAAACCAAACCTCCAAATAACCCTTCTTCAACCGTGACTCATCAACCTTACCCAAAACTCATAAACCTCAACCCCTATTCACAAACCCAAACCAAATCAGAACAGAGAAATGAGATAAAAGGAGGAGAGAGATCTAAATCGAAAATCACAAACCAAACAAACCTGAAACCCAGAATCGAGCGAACGAAGAAGGGAGAGATCCAGATTTGTGCGGATAAGGTTGGAGAGAGAGACATTTTCTTGAGTTATCACCATTTCACGAACTCGCACCCTTTTGATTCGATTTTATTTCGCCTTTTTTTTTTATTTTTTGTTAAATGCCACAGTTTTTTTTTTCATTGATGTTTCTCTGACTGTGACTTTGCTTCATGTTCTTATTCATTTATTTAGTTTATTTTTTTTGAAAATGGAAGAGAAGAAATCTGAAGGCTTGTTTGGGCTTGCAGGTCCATATGAGTTTCCTAGACACACCTCCCTTCCCAAATCTAACGCCATACCCCCTAAATTCTTTCTCTTTACGTTAATTTTTTTTTTAAAATTTGTTTAGTTTACTTTTTTTTATTATTCTTTAGATTTTCTTAAACAAATTTTTAATGTTTTAACCTTTTATTTAATCTTTCTCTTTGTTTCATATTATTTGTCCATAGTTAATCCTTTTTGTTTTCGATTTCCTTTTTTCATTCTCCTTTATTTAGGGGCCAATGATATAACACTATTCATGATATAATAGGTTTTTTTCAAACCGATTAAGTTTTGATTAATATGAGGCCTACTATTTATTTATTATTATTATTTTATCCATTTTTGGGTCAATGAAAACCAAAATATCAAGATTTATCGATTTTTCGATTTTAAATCTTGATAAAGGTGAGACCTTTATTCTTTTTCTTATCTTTTTTCGATTTTTTTATTTCATTTCTTATTTTATTTTGTCATTATTTTATTCATTTTGGGTCAATGAAAACCAAATATCAACGATTTATCGATTTCTTGATTAAATCTTGATAAAGGTGAGACCTTTATTCTTTTTCCTATCTTTCTCGATTTTATTATTATTTTTTTCATTATTTTTATTCATTTTGGGTCAATGAAAACCAAACATCAAAGATTTATCGATTTTTCGATTTTAAATCTTGATAAAGGTGAGACCTTTATTCTTTTTCTTATCTTTTTTGACTTTTTATTTCATTTCTTATTGTATTTTTCATTACTTTTCATTTTGGGTCAATGAAAACCAAATATCTAAGATTTATCGATTTTAAATCTTGATAAAGGTGAGACCTTTATTATTTTTCTTACCTCTTTTCAATTTTATTCCATTTCTTATTATATTTTTCATTATTTTTCATTTTGGTCCATGAAAGTCAAAAATCGTTGATTATCGATTTGTCGATTAAATCGTGATTAAAACGAGACCAACTTTATTTTATGTCAACTTTAATTACTTGTCAATTTTATTCCTATTCATATTGTCCATATCTTTATTATATTACTCTTATCATATTGTTCATATCCATATTCATATTTATCTAACCATTCTTATTTGTTCACCTTTAATAAAAAAACACTAAAAATATCGAAACCCTAAAACAATAATTTGATGGACTGTTGGTTGCTTGGCGACTTTCGATCAAGGCTTAGTTTAGGACACCTTGCACACACACGGCTTTCTCTTGGGCTACCTTACAATGAGACCCTTTATTTCATGTCATCCCTTGTAATTTACTTGTACCCCGCTCCCCATTCCGATGTACGCCTTTAGTGTTCTTTTGATTGTAGTTTGTTTACTAGGAGCACCCCTAGGGACTAGCATAGACAACCCATTTTCAAACTAATTCTCGAATCGTCGTCGATCCATTTTCAAACAAACCCATTTTCAACCAAACCCTCGATTCGTCGTCGAGCCATTTTCAAACAAACCCATTTTCAACCAAACTCTCTATTCGTCGTCGAGCTCATTTTCAAATCAACCTCTAACCAAATCCTTTTTCAAACCAAACTCTTTTCATAACAAATAAACCCTTGATCCAACGTCAAGCAGATTTTCGCAATCAAACTTCAAAACAACAAACAACTATCGCAACTCTTTTAAGGTGAAAAATGGGGTTTCAAGTCTTTGATCTTCCTTTGATTGTTTGGGTGCGAGTTCTCTTACTCGTGTGTGAGCAATTGACGCCTCTTCTTTTAACAAATCAAATCTTTTTCAAAATAACTAAGCGCATACAATAAACCCTTGATCCCACGTCAAGCGGACTTTCACAATAAAACTAAAAAATGACTAACAACTATCGAAACTCTTTCAAGGTGAAAAATGGGGGTTCAAGTCTTTTATCTTCCTTCGATTATTTGGGTGCGAGTTCTCTTACTCGTGTGTGAGTAATTGACGCCTCTTTTAAAAATCAACCAACTCCCTTGTTTCGTGGGCGTACCACGAACTACGACTGCTCTGATTCTTTATTCTCGTCCGAGTAAAGATACGTAGGCACAAGATTGCGATGATCTTGGCGAGCACACTACCATCTTTTTTCGTCAAACCCCGTAGTCGAACTACGATTGCTCTAATTCCTCATTCTCGTCCGAATGAGCATACGTAGGCCCGAGGTCACGATGATCTTGCCGAGCACCCTATCCTAAAACCACCCATTTCCCCTTAGTATCTTTTCCTTTTATCTTTACCTTTCCGCATTTATTTTAGAGAAGAAAACAAACAAACTTAGCTAACGAGTATCGCGATTCGAATCAAGAGGTTCCCGTTGAGTACAATGGACGTGAGGGGGTGCGCATACCTTCCCCTCACGTAACCGGCTCCCGAACCCAGAATGTGGTTGCGACGACCATGTTCTTATCCTCCCTTAAAGGTTTTCTCGATATTTTCCTTTCCTTCTTTTGGGATAAATAAAGTTCGGTGGCGACTCTGTCGAACCGTTTTCCGCACCTTTCGCGCTAGGGTCGTGTCTTCGATGAAGCGATTTTTTCGAGGTGCGACACCCCTGTCGGTGGATCTTTGGAGTTCTTTCCTCAAAAAGAGTTGGGAAACAACTTGCCATAAGATGACCTCAAAACGGCTTGCCCCAATATTCTGAACTTTGAAGGGTTCCGCCCCTGATTCAGTGATTCCTGGAATAGTTGATTAACAAATCCTTCAAATTGGTTGCCCCATACTGAGCTTCGTTTACCAAGTCAGATTCCCTAACTGGCTGCATTTGTTGGGATTCCCTTGATATGATTTGTCTTACAAGCAGTATTGTTCATTAAAATTGGCAATTTCAATGCAACATTCATGCAAGCTTTTGAAATCAAAATTTATCGATAAAACACACAGTGGAGTGATCAAATGATCAAAATGAAGTGGTTCTAGTCATTACGGAATGACAGATGAAGTGATCTACACAAACAAATAGAAAAGATCATTAGGAGTCAGGTTATCCAACCTTGCTGTAGTATGTTTTCAAAATAACCTTACCTCAATTAGGTCTTTTAAAGGTTGTAACGTGGTTTGGTTCATGGCTCATGAAACAAAGGATAAAGGCTCAAAGTTTGTTTGTCCCTACCCAATCTTTGTGATGAACTTCAATTCTATGCTCACTTAACTTAGGCTATACATTCAGGTTCCTACAGGCTAGGAATTGAGCTGATGATAGTTAGTGATAGTTCAGACACCTAGGGTAGTCACTACTCCCTTACAACATTTGGTTGTCATTTGTTATTGAGGATTTTTAGAGTGAAGGCTTTAAAGAGTTCTTCTTTTATTATCCCTAACTTTTGCCTGAACTGTTCCTTTTGGATCTACAGTCAGCGGGATGCCCCTTTTTTTTGCCTAAGTCTCCTTCTTAGATTTTGAATTAGCGGGCTTTTTCTCTTTTTATTTTTTGAGAAAGGAAGTGACTACCTAGTTTAATGGCTACGACGAACCATCATTAACCCTTAGGCTCATAAAATACATTCGACACTTGCTTGTTATGTGTGAAGGAAAACCTGTGAGCATAACCATTATATGAAAGGTGTCTTGTATGCACATATCGCCAAGTCAACTGAGAACTACCCACCCCAAGGTTGAGACTGCAGTTTTTTTTTGGTAAGGAAAGAAAACTCATACTTCTAGGCCCGAATGGGTTAACGAGGGATTAACTTCCTTATTTCTCCAGTATTTGGGAATTGAAACAATGCCTTACATCATCGGAAAAGTTTAATTGAAAGCATACCAACAGTAGTTATGGACGTAATGTTTTCATCATCCTCCCCAATCTTTGCTTAAACAACAGCTTGGTAAAGATAAATGGATGGAAAAGAAAATCTGTTTGTTTTTTTTCTTTATGACAATAAATGAAAGAGAAAGAGTGAATACGAATGGACTTAATCAAAAGATGCATAATCTTTTCATTAATCTTGCCAATTAAAAAGACAACAACTTACAAGCAAATACAAATTCAAACATGCAAGGAAAATACAACAAAAATGCTGAAACAACCAAAAGATTGCCAGCTTCGGGGAACTGGGCTTTCCTTTCTTGATTTGCCAACTGAGATAACCATCTTCAGAGTTGATTGTCGGAATCAGTCTGAGAATCATCTTCACCTCTATCCTCGGTAATTTTTCCATATCAGAGTCTGATGAAATCGCCTGATTAGGTGAAGGATTGTTGATTTTAATGGTTTGAGGCATGAATGAGAACATCTCGGAGTCAAGCAGAGTCTGAAACTTTCTCCTAAGCACCTGACAGTCTTCAGTTGAATGTCCTTGTGCCCCAGCATGGTAGTCACATTGGGCGTTGGCATCAAAGCCTGGTGGGTATAGAGGGATCACTGGATCTATCTCCTTTGGCACTATCAATCCACCCTTAATTAAATCTGGTAAGAACTGACTGTATGACATCGACAACAGAGTAAAATTCCTTTCTGGCTTCCTTGGCCTTTGTCGGACGTGCTGACGCGGTTGACGGCGGTATGACCGCTGATACCGAGGAGGTCTTCGATTTGGAGAAGAATATTGTCCCTGAGGAGAGAATGGTATCTGACGTGGAGACCCAAAAGATTGTTGTCTCTGATCAGTTGAGATGCATTAGCGCAGAGGTATCGGGGATTCCCAAGTGGAATTACTTTCTTTCTCCCATTCTTCTTGAGAACTGACAATTGATTCACTCTCACTAGCTGGGATGTTCGAGGTACCTCAGATTTTTCTGCTTTTGAGACCACTCCTGATGTGCTCTCCAACTATTACCAAGTCGGAGAAGTTTGATGTTACAATGCTAAATAACTTTTCTCGGTACGGGCCTTACAAGGTATCCACGAACCAGTTAACCAATTCCTTATCCAAGAGCGGTGGTTGAACACGAGCAGCTACTTCTCTCCACCTCTGTGCATATCCTCAGAAGGATTCATTGTCTTCTTGAGATAAGTTTAGCAAATGCAGGAGGCTGGGATCCGAGTCAAGATTGTAGTTGTATTGCTTCACAAAGGCATTAGCTAGATCTAACCATGATTAGATGTGATAATTCTCTAGCTGCATGTACCAATTCAGTGATCCCACACTCAGACTATCCTGGAAATAGTGGATCATGAGCTTGTCGTTACTGGAATGTAAAGCCATTCTTCTGTAAAACATCACCAAATGCTGCTTCAGACAGCTATCTCTTTTGTACTTCTCAAACTTTGGCATTTTGAACTTTGGAGGCATTACAAGGCTGGGTAGCAAACACATGTTCAAAGCATTCAGATCAGCAGAGTCACGAACCTTAATGGCATCAAGCTTTTCTTCCAAGGCACGACATTTCTCCATTATCTCAACGTCTCGTGGATCCTTGATTTTCATCACAGGGACTACCTATTGGGAATCTGGCTTAGAGAATGCGAAGCTACGATATTCCACGGCATCAACAGAAGAGGAATATCTATCTCGGATAGTGGCATGTTCTTGTATAACCTGGTTCTCAATAGGAATCTACACAGGTTGAGCTTGAGCAACATTGGTCACCGAAGTCCTCTGAATATTTTCATCTTTCTTAGTCAAGGCTGTCATAGCTTCCATAACTTGATTCAACTGATCTTTCATCAATTTAAAATCTGCTCTTGTCACTAACTGGCCCTGCTCTTCTGAGTTCATGATCCTTCGAAAGCTACTTCAAGTCCAATGATGGCTTCAGGAAGTCAACGACTGGGTTATGGATAAAGGATGGATGAGGCTCAAGGCTGAGAAATGTAAATGAGGTGAGAATGTGATGACATGTGCATGGGATGCAAATGAAAGCCAAATGGTTTCAAGGAACTTAGAAGCAAGTTGCAATCATTGTTGGAAAAACTGAAAAGTTTCACTTTAAAATCCATGATCTCGATTGCTTTTTGCAAAGGAATGAACATCTGAATTCCTTGAAACCAAAAGGTTGTTCATGAATGCATGAATGGTATGGATGAATGTATGCACAAACACACATATATAGATATTCACACATATGCTGACAAGCAAACAAGGGACGGGCCTAGGTTTGAAGATCACGAGCGTGGAGCCATGGTCTAACCATCCCAAAAGGTGCGTACTATGGGTTATCATCTGCAGAACAGGGTCCTAAAAAGTTCCTAGAGTCAACAACCCATCTTTCGGATATTATCGATTTCCAGAATGACTCATTAGTCAATAATATTCTCAAGAGAGTCTAGTCCAAGTGTAGTATCACGTATCAACTATTTTGGGAATCGACTCCCTCATAGTCATCACACTACATCCTAATAGGCCAAGTGGGGTTAAAGGTGACTAATGGTCATCATTGTCACGGGCCCCTAGGTCGAGAGTAGTAACATTTTCACGAATAGACTTGTTCAACATGACTAACTCTCAAGAGGGCCTCAACTGAGTGATGGTTTCTCAAGTCAACTTTTTCGGGAATCGACTCCCTCAAAGTCTCCTTGAATATACCATCATTATATCATAGGTGTACTCAAGTCTGGGTATAAGACATATCCTCACCACTCAAAGTAATAACCCTGCATACAGAAAACCCAAGCACAGACAGATATATACAAATATACAGATATACAAATATACAAGAAAGCAAACACATAAAATAACACAAAGGCAAAACAAGGTGGGTTTAACCCTCTTTAGCTATTGAGCATTAAATCCCCAGTGAAGTCGCCATTTCTGTTGCGGTGAGAATCAGATATCAAGCTATTAATTAACTTGAATCACACATCTTTGAAATTCACCACTGAGCTTTGATTTATCCAAAGGAAAGGGTAAATATCAAAGAAAACCCTAATTGCGATGTGTGAAGACACATCTAAGAGATCTAAGGTTCGGGGGTTGGTTATACCTAGGGAAGGTGTTAGCATCCTAGATATCTGTAGTACTCTACAGGAACCTCTTGTTTGTATTTGTGTTATGGTAATGTTTGCTTGCTAAGGGAATTGGTAAGGTTAAGATGAAGACCTATGGTAAAGACCAAGGTGCTAAAGGTAAAGATCTAATGTTAAAGACCTATGGGTATATACACTAAGTATGCTCGCCAAGACGTCGCATCTCATGCCTACGTATCCTAATGAGGATGGAATCAGAGCATTCGTAGTTCACCTCAACAAGGATGAGGAACCATTGACTATGGTTAAAGTTCCAAGGGGAAAGAGTACTCATAATAATGGCACTCAAATAGAGTTGAACAACTCTCTAAGTTTAACTTAAAAAACAGTTGGCTCGACAAGATATCGTATCTTATGCCTACGTATCCTAACTAAGAATGAGGAATCAGAGCCTTCGTAGTTCGCCTCACTACAGGTTGAGGAACTCTTAATAGTGATCAAGGTTCTAAAGGGAAGTGAGTACTCATAATCATGACACTCACATAATGTTAAAGAACTCTCTAAGTCTAAGTTGAAAAACAAACCTAAAGGCGACTTTAAACAAAGTCAAAAGGGGGAAGTGAGTACACATCATGATGGTACCCACATAGAGTTTAAAAACTCTACACCTAACTCTAAGTTAAAACAAAATGGCTCTCATGAGGCCAAGGGGAAAAATAAGTATCTATAATGATAGTACTCACATAGGGTTTAAAAACCCTAACCTAAAACTAGGTCAAAAAGGGAAGAATGACTCTAATGAGGCAAAGGGAGATGATCCTAAAGAGGTCAAGGAAATAAAAAGGGAAAAGTCTAAACTATCCTAGGAAATGACTTATAAGTCACAAGGTAACTTTCCTTTGGAATCAGGGACATGAGATTATCGAAAGAAATAGGCATCAAAAATCACAACAGAAACAAAAGATATTCACAAGGTTTCATCAAGTTTCATCAAGGATAGAAGTCACAAGTTAGTAGTCAGAGAAAATTTATAAAAATTAAAAATTGAAATGGTCAAAAACAAATTTCAAATATTTACATTCTAAACATGATTTAAAAAAGGATTAACCTAACAAGTACATATTTTTTTGAAGTTTTTAATCTTAATTTACTAAATGAGTTAAATAAGAAAAAAAATGCTCATAAATTAAAATTAGTGTGAACAAAAATAAATCTTAAATAATTAAAAATAATTCTTGAGTATTCGAATGAATTAAATAGGAAAATATTCTTAAAAATAAATAAATAAAAATAAGTTAATTAAAACCAAATGTTAAAAAATTTAATTGAGCCAAAGGAAAATTTTTTAAAAAGAAAAATGAAATGAATGAAGTCTAAAAAAACAAGTTGAATAAATTTAAATATAAAAAACACTTACTATTTTTTAGGTTTTTGTATCTAAAACTAACAATTTCTATGAAAAAAAACAGTATGGGCTAGAAACAAAGAAAAGAAGGAAATTGTACCTCATACCCCTATCATTATCCCTCTACCCCTACATTTTTTAAAATATTCCAATTTTACCCTTTTCACTTATCAAATAATTTTATTATTTAATATTTATCATTTCACACCCCTATCAAAGTGTATCGATATGTATTTTAATTCTTCCCTTTTCCGATATGTTTTTGAAACTTATGAAAAATTGTATATCTCACACATAAAAAACTGTTACATAGTATTTTAGACAACAATTTTATTTACTTTAGGCCACGGTTTTTCTTGATTTTTCTACTTATGAAATATTGTATATCCCACGCATGAAAAACCATTGCCTGATGTAGCGAGCGATTTTTGTCGGTGACGCGACCACCTTATCGCTGGGTTTTCCTCACTGCAATGAGGAGGAAGTGCTACTTTCTGATTTCTTATTTATCCCATGAAGCTGGAAGAGAAAGGGAAGTTATATAAAACTAACCTTGCACGCGAATGTTTAACTGAACAAACGCTTAAAAGAGATTCGGGGAGTTCGGGGTCAGGTTATACAATGGGGAGTTGTCAATTAACCATCCTATATGTGGTTATCCACAGGATATTAGCTTTAGGTTTTGCTTTATAATTGATGGTGTTTATCTGTTAATGGGTTGAGAAAGTTTCTTGGGAAGTATGAGCGAGTGAGTGAGTTTTTGTTGATGTTTGGGTGTTTTTGGTAAGGTACTAGACCTAAGTTTTGATTAATATGAAGTTACTGGACCTAGGGTTTTTTATTGGTATGCTCGCTAAGATTTCGCAATCTTATGCCTACGTATTCCCGTTTAAACGAAACAGGGAAATCAGAGCAATCGTAGTTCCTCCTATTTTAAGGGAGGAAAAAGATGTTTTGGTGTCTTGTTCAAAGCCCAAGATTGAAGCTAAAAGGTTTTGACTGAGAGAGAATTTGTCATCTCTAAAGAAGGATTGTTGATTTTTGTGTGCTTTGATCAAAGCACAAGGTTGATGCTAAAAGGTTAATTGACTTGGCTAGGGGATTTCTTTATACAAAGCCTAAGAGGAGGATGGAAGTTTGAATTTTCCAGGGGAAAATGTTCTATCTGTCTTGCACAAAGCCCAAGATCGAGGCTAAAAATGAGAATTTTAACTGGTGAGGATATTTTTAGGTGTCTTGTATAAAGCCCAAGATTGAGGCTGACCTTACTGGGAAAATCATTCTACAAAGCCTAAGAGGAGGCTGAAAGGAGTTTAACTCTTATTGGGGAAAAACATTCCCCAAAGCCTAAAGGAAGGCTGGGAGGAAATGACTCTGTTGGATAAGATATATGTCCCAAGCTTAAGAGAGGGATATTTATGTCTTGTACAAAGCCCAAGATTGAGGCTAAAGGGGTTTGACTCAGCAAGAGAGTGTTTTTATCCATCCTGTACTAAGCCCTGAATGGAGGCTGGACAAGCTAGAGAAATTATTCTACACAACTTGAGAAGAGGCTAGCTCCTGCTAGGGGAAATCTTTATACCAAGTTTGGACAAAGATCGACTCAACGAGAGAGTATTTTTATCTGTCTTGTACAAAACCCAAGATTGAGGCTAAAAAAGGTTGACTCAACAAGAGAGTCCGAAAAGGTGATTTACTCAACAAGAGAGTCTAAAAAGTGATTGACTCAACAAGAGAGACTGAAAAGTGGCTGACTCAACGAGAGAGTCTGAAAAGGTTAGCTCCACTGGGGAGAATCATTTGTACAAAGCCCAAGAGGAGGCTGACTTTGTTGAGGAAGGATCATTATACATAGCCTAAGAGGAGGCCAGCTTTCAGCTGAGGAAAGGTCCTTATACAAAGCCTGAGAGGAGTCTATCTTTTGTCGGGGATAATTGAGATCCCCAGGAAGGTCCCAGTGGGGGAATCAACTCTTGCTGAGGATTACAGAAGAGTTGAGATGTCAGGTACCTTGAGGTTCTGATTTAAGGTAGTGTTGACCCTGGTCGGGGAACTCTCATGAGAGAGACTGGGTTTCTGCTGGAGATCGATCCAGAATGCCCGAGGTTTTTCCTATAGTTTTAAGGGACTTGAGAATGTCTTTGAGACTCAAGGGGATTAGACTCTCCAAGTCTACTGGTGTGGAAGAGTTTTATCTGTTATATGATGCCCAAGAGGAGGCAAGGGCATTAAGGGATGAGAATCAACCCTAAACTGGCCTGAGGTCTGACATTGAAAAGACTACTCTAGCAAAGGATGACTAAGTTCTGTCTTATTCCTTTAAGAGGTCGTCAGGGTCCTTGTATTAAGCCCAAGAGAAGGCATGAGAACTTCTAAGAAGCCGGAGGGTCCTTGTACAAAGCCCAAGAGGAGGCGGCGATGCTTTTAGGAAGCTTGTGGGTCTCAAACCAAGAAAAGTTCAAGAAATCCTATTCACCGAGAATAGATCATTTAGTGAAAGTTCTGTGATTTGAATAAATTCAAGAGATGCTGTTCACCGAAAATAGATCAACTCCGGGGAGTAGAATTTCTTTGACAATTTCTAAAGTGACAGCCTGAGAAAAGGTTCACAAAGAATACTGCCTTTCTCTTTGTTCCATATTGTTTAAGCCCAAGAGAAGGCAATACTGTATCTGGAAATCCTATGGGGATCTAGCTTTGTTTGTATTTTAAAAGTGACCAACAGGGCTATACCTAGTTCTAGACCTAGTTGCCGGGGAAAACTCTAAATAACTATACTAGTATATATACAGCTGATATATGACAAGTATTTAAAAAATGTATGAAAGAAGACTAACCATGTGCAACTTCCCACAATACAGTTATTTATATCAAAGCGAGTAAATGAAAGCTGTTTTAAAACTTACAGGCGAGCAAGCTTCCATGCTGTATTGTTAGTTGTTCAAAGAAATTAAAGAAAGTTTTGATAACAATACATATCTTTGAATCTAAATCAAAAGGGAATTGTTTTGAAAATATTGGTGGGGCTTATACTCAAGGAGAGGCCCAAGGTTTAACAGTGATCACACCGTTGTTTTGAATATTGTACCGAGACTTATACAACGACTGAGGCCCAAAAAGGTTGATGTTCAACAAGGGTAGGGTCTTACACTCTAATAGAGGCTCAAAGAGTATTTAAAGAAAAGAAATGAGACTTATAACACGAGGGTAGGGCCATATGATTTTATTTTAAACTAGCGATCGCGCCGAGATTTTTGAAAACAACGTGGGTCTTATACAATGACTGAGGCCCAAACTATTTTGGTTTCAAAGAGGGATTGGGTCTTATACTCTATTAGAAGCCCAAAAGGTTTAAAAATGAATAAAGATGGGTCTTATAGCTCAAGGAGAAGCCCAGTTGATTTTGTTAAAAAGGCGATGATCGCGCCGAACTTTTGAAAATATACAGAGGGACTTATACAATGTGTGAGGCCCAAAAAGGTATTATTTACAAAGGGGTTGGGTCTTACACTCTATTAGAGGCCCAAAGAGTTTGAAAAAGATTGATAAGGGTGGAATCAATCAAAACCCTAATTTTGTCTAAAATGAAATTAATTTTGTTTAAAAATTAATAAAAATTATTGAAAACATGTGAAAAATGAGTGGTGATCTTGGATCAATGTTTCAAAAATCATGTTTTTATCCAAAAAATGATTTAAAACCATTTAATTTTGGAAAATCAAGAAGGAAAAAATATTCTAAATGTTAAAAAAACAAATAAAAATTAATTCTTTGCAAAAATATCAAGTATATGAAATAAATAATATATTTCAGAAATTTTTGTAAAATAAAATATTTTAACATTTTTGTGAATTATTAAAAAAATAATCAACTCAAAATCATTAAAATTAAGAGAGAAATTAATTTTTGAATCAATTAAATAAAATCACAAAATTCAAATATTTGAATTTTTGAAAAAGGGCGCCAAGAACACCCAAGAACACGCGCGTGTTCTGAGTTTTGCCCAGATTTTCATTTTCTCATCAATCTCACCGAATACTTGATGAAATCACACAATCCACATATCAATCTACTCGTTTTCACCTCACGGTCATGTCTATGGTCTTTAATTTCATTTATTTTAAGCATGGAATAAGAAATCAAAGAGAAACCTCAAGAACCCTAAATTCTTCATGAAGGCTCAGAAATTCCACACACGATTCATACAAAGCAATTAATTGAGGGGAAACATTCCATACATGATTATGAACATATGGCAAAATTATTGTGCAAGGAAATATGCATGAATCACGAGATCACCAAGTTGAGGCTTACCTCTTGCAACTGGTGATCGTGTTTTGAGTTAGAGGTGTTACAGCTTGGTTCCAATGATGTGGTCAACTTCCCTAGGTGCTATGGAGTGTGTATGAATGCTTGGAGTGGATTGAATTGAGCTGGAACTTGATTTGGCACCTCAACTGCAAATCTGTCAAAGGCTTGTGCAGATGGCTGGTGATTTTGAAAACCTGGTGTTCCAGATGTTGCTTAAGTGTTTGGATCACTTCTATATGATGTTTATGAGGTGTGTATGTGATTGGTTTGGTTGGAATTGCTCTCAAACTCAAAACCTGATAGTGACTTGAGTTAGAAGGAAAATTGGAGTGAAAGAGGTGATTTTGAGGAAAGCATCAGTTTGGGTGCTTTGGTGTACTCAAACTGATCACAAATGAGGTCTATTTATAGTGCAACAAGTTTGTTTTGGCTGCAATAGTGTATGGCAACTGGTACAGATCTGTGGCCAATTGTGATAAAATGGAATCTCAAGTCTCCTCTAGCCATTGACTTGAGATTTAAGCACAAGCCTATGGTTCTTTGATTCAAGGATAAGGCTTGACTGAAGTGTTCATCTTTGTTCTGATACGTGCCACCTCTAAGCATCCATTAAATGTTCCAAAACAAAATTAGAGTCTTGGCCTTCTTTAGGCTTTTTAGGTTTGGCATGGCTATTGTAGATTTTTGGGACTTTGGAGGCTGATAGATCAGTGCTTGTCCCTTGTTTGTTCCCCCTTGAGGTGTGCAGGTGGATAACCATGCTTGGAGTTGCACAATTTTATAAAATCGAGCCATAATGCACAAATATGTCTTGCAAGACAGTTTGCATCAAGGCATATTGCAACGATCATATCTTCTAGCTCAGATGGAGTTTGAAGGAGTTCTTGGACATTTTGGAAAGCTGATATATCCTATTTCAACATGATGTCCAACTTTGGTTTTGATCCAAGTTGAATTATAATGAAAAATTCCTCTACATTTGGGAAAAAATAAGGCAGATTCTGACTTAGTGAAAATTTCACTAAGTGTTGCAAAAATGTCACTTTTGTGTTTTCAGCCATTTTGATCACTCCATAACTTAAAATCCATGAGGAATTGGAATGAGGTGTAGTTGACACTTTTAAAGTATGCCATGAGAGCTACAAATCCATCTTTGGACCATCCAAAATGGTTGCTTGGATCTCAAGTTATGATCCTTGGACGTTGGTACCCTAGCCACTTTGTTCCCTAACTTAGAAAAATTCTAAGTTTTTATGGTTACCCCTTTTACAAGTTAACTCACTTTCTTTGATTTGTCTTGATGAATGATGATTCAAATCACATATTAACATTGTTTTAGGGTTGAGGAACCATAATTGTGAAAAATCTCAAAAAGTCAAACTTGACTTTTGTGCATAGTTGACTTTTTATCAGATGTGTGCGATCCTTTGTGAAATCAAGTCCTTGATCTAAATCAAACTTGACGGATATGTTCCATAGGTGTTATAGGGTGTATTGAATCATGTCCCAAGGTTTGGGAGCATGTCTGGGCCAAAATTCAAAGGTTCAGTTGACTTTTTCCTCGAAACCCTAATTGTGGTCCTGATGAAATTGAAACTTGTGGATCAAGCTTCTTGGATCAATCCATTGTTGCAAATGGATCAATGTAGTGTGTTAAAGACCCTAAAATCATGTCTTGAGGTCTTGGCTCATGTTTGTCCCAAAAGTCAACTTAGGGGTGAATTAGGTCAAGAAACCCTAATTCCTGATTCTTTTGTGGATGCATCCCCTGAGGTAAAATTGACTTGATGATTGGGTCCATGAGGTCCCCTGTAGTATCTTGAGTTATATTGTGAAGCATTGGCTCATGCCCAGATGAAGATTTTCATCTGGAGGCCCTGGTCAACCAAAACCTTAATTTGGTGACACTGGCGATCTTGAGGCTTAATCCACTTGGCATGCTGCAACCTTGTGCCCGATTCCTGATGTGGGAGTCCTCTTGATCATTTATGTGTGTTTGAGAGGTTAGACAAGTTAAAGATCATGTCATTCCTTGATTGATCCTTTGTCTAAGGCTCTGAGAGGGCTTAAAACCCTAATTCTTAATTGCAGTGAATGCTCAACAATCCTTGAGGAGACTGATTGGGGCATGAAGGTACATCCATATTGTGGTAATAATTTACACAATAATGGGAAATCTTAGTGTTCAAAATTTGGGGTATGACAGATGCCCCTATTTAATCTTCTTGCACCTGAAGGTGTGAATGGCGAAGGTATTCGGGCATTCAGGGTGCAAGAGGATTAAATATCAAAATACTCAAAATTTTGACAGCGTCTATGAATGGTAGTTTACACGTTCATCTTCTTTTGCTAAGCATTGATACTTAGAAAAGGTAAAACTTCCTCTGGATCCTAGTTTCCTACCAAGGAACTGGTCTCAGTTTTTGATACAAACTTCCCCTCGATCATGGTTTCCTACCAAGGAACTGGTCTAAGTTTTCTTTTGGACTAAACCTCCCCTCGATCCTGGTCTTCATCCATGGAACTGGTCTTAGTTTCTGATATAAACTTCCCCTCGATCCTGGTTTCCTACCAAGGATCTGGTCTAAGTTTCTGATATAAACTTCCTCTCGATCCTGGTTTCCTACCAAGGAACTGGTCTCAGTTTCTGATGTAAACTTCCCCTCGATCCTGGTTTCTTACCAAGGAACTGGTCTCAGTTTTTGAAATAAACTTCCCCTCGATCCTGGTTTCTTACCAAGGAACTGGTCTCATTTTCTTTTGTCAATAAACTTACTTGAGAAGGGACGTTATTTGTATCGGTTTTCCTCAAACTTCTCGCCGAATTTTCCTAGGGAGATGCCATTTGATGGAAAAAGTTTTGATGTCAGACTGGCTGGGGAACCCGTTCGTCTAAGCTACAGAGGTGTACAAACTTCTCTATTTGTTGACTCTACTAGGGAAAACGAGTCTCTTGAGAGACTGATTTCTCCTTGGGGGTATTACATCATACTTTTCCTCGAGATCTTCTCGAAGAAATGCCATGTGATGTAATCCAGTTTTGAGGTGCTGATGACCTTTTCGTCAGCGAATTTTCCGGAGAAAAACTGCTATATTGCCGAAGCTTTGGTTAAGAGGCTTTCTCTGGGGATTTTCCTTAATTCGGGAAAGCGAAGATATCATCTTCAATGGCGAAGAGTGATGTTTGTCGAAAGTTTTCTTGCTTTTCAGAGGTTCAAGTTATCAAAGTGGTCGAAGATCGTCTCTAATCCAGAGATAAAATGGAGAGAGATTGCTTAGATGATTCACTTCCTGACTGTAGCGGGAAAATTTGTGAGTGTAAGTTATTGATTAACTTAACTCAAAAATAAACAAGAGTCGCCACCCCACTTTTATTTTTATCCAAAAAGGAAAGGAAAAAAGAGAGAACAAAACCTAAAGAGTTCTAAAAGAACAAAGAGATAAAGGTAAAGAGGGGTTGGTTATGTAAAGGGAAGGTTTTACGCACCAATACATCTATAGTACTCTATAGGAGCCCTTTGATGTATTCATGCTTTTTGGTCTGAAAATGGTTTGCTTGAAAGAGATTGAGGGGATGAGAGGAGAATTATTTTTTTAATATTTTTGTGTTTGGAGAGACTTATTGTCTCATGCCTACGTACCCACGATGTACAATGTAGGATCAAAATCTCGTAGTTCGTGGTACATGATAACACGAAAATATATCATGTTTTCACTTTGATTTATGTTATTTTCTTATTCCGTTTTCGTCTAATATCCGATTTTCTCGAGAGTATTTAAGTGTTTTTGCAGGTAATTCCATTTCCAAGTCAAAAGTATGCAAAGTGTAGAAAAGAAGAAAAACATGCAAGAAAAGAGCAGAAAAGAGAAGAAAAATAGCAGAATCCAAATTCTGCTGATGTGACGATCGTCACGGGTCCACCACGACCGTGGCAGATACAAATTTCATCACGACCGTCACAATGCTTCACAATCATCATGCGTTCAAAACAGTTTAATACGTTGAGCAGAAACGTGATTACGAAGTTTCAGAGAATCAGTTTTTACACGTTCACATTTCCTCCGAAGAAATTTAGGTTCCAAAGTCACATAACTATCAAAGAGAAGTGCCTACATTTTCTCCAACCACTACCTCAGCTCAGTCTATAAATATGAGAGATTTCGAAGAACAAAGGGGGTGACCAATTTTCCATTTCGAAGTACTGTCTTGCTGCCAAATTATTTCCAAAATTTCTTTTACTTTTGTTTTCCTTTATAATTCCTTGTTACCCATTACCGAACAAAGTAATAGTTTCTCACATTGAGGAACTATTACACTTTAGATTTAGATTGTTTCATTGCCTTCATCATTTGCTATTTTAATTTTATCCAAGCAAGAACCTACCAGTCTGTGGAGGGATTGCTGCTACTGCTTTTACCAGGTTTCCATTATTCAATTTATAGTATCGTTTATTTTCTTTTAATTATGTCTTTGATTAATTGTTTTCCCGCTTTTATGTTTAAGTTCGTAATTATGTCAAGCTAAATCGATCTTATCGGTATGTAATGAAGTAACCAAATGGATTAAATAACTCTAAGCTAAAATCAATAATTAACTCTTCTTCTGGCTTGGATTTCTTAATTTTAAACCCAACTTTTATTACGAGAGTAAAAAGGTAACAAAGGTTAAGGTCAAGACCACGGGAGTGTGAGGCTTTACCCGGATAGCTGAAATCGAGCATTAGTTTTAAAAACAGCGGAAGCGCTTTGAAGTTAATTAGGTCTTATTAGTTTTCAAAAAGTATTTTTAACCTCATATGGGCTAGCGAGAGCAGATATATTGACTTAAGAGTATAGTCCGAAGAAATAACCACGGGAGTGTGAGGTGAGGGCTTTTAAACTGGTTTTTCCTACAGATGCATAGGGTGATAAATCTTTATACGCTTAGGTTTAATTAATTCCACGTAGGTTTACTGAATTATATACCGATATCTTATTCATAACTAGTATTCCCGAATTTTAATTTCTCTTTAATTTCCCATTTAAACTTAAAAACCAATTCTGATTAGCCTTAGATAAACATAGTAACGATAGATAACGGTGCGTTTGATTTTTAGTCTCTGTGGGATCGATAATCTTTTAAAACTACGCGATACGACTGTATACTTGCAGTTAGATTTATTTAGGCACACTAAATAAGCGATCAAGTTTTTGGCGCCGTTGCCGGGGACTAATTAAGTCGACATCGTAATTCCTTTGTTACGCTATATAGACTAAGGCAAAAACCAAAATTCCCGTTCTATCGATTGTATGCCAAGTACTCACTCTTCTGGCGAAGACCTCATACGACCGACAGACAAACCTGAACGTCTTCTTACCGTAAAAAGACGTATCCGAGAGTACTGCTTAGCTCACGAAATCCCTTTTCCTTCTTCAAAACCTGAATCTCAAATAGATCCTAAACTTGAATCAGAATCAGATTCCGAATCAGAAACAGACATGGATGACTTACCACAAAACCGACCTCTTAAGTATTATGCTGCCGCATCTCAACAAGAACCTCACAACAGCATTGTCGCTCCAACTTTCAACCGAAACGATTTCGAGTTGAAACCCTCGCTGTTATCTGCTGTGAAACAAAATCAATTTTCTGGAAACCCAACAGAAGATCCGAACGAACATCTGACCAAATTTGTGCAGTACGCAGACACAGTGAAGGAAAATGGTGTAACCGCAGACGCCATAAGACTACGCCTTTTTCCTTTCTCACTAAGAGACAGAGCTTGGGCTTGGATGCAATCCTTGCCATCAAACTCTATTACTTCTTGGGAGGATTTAAAGAAGGTCTTTCTGGCACGATATTTTCCACCAAGCAAAACAGCTATGCTGAGAGCCCAAATCAACAGCTTCAGACAAAAAGACAACGAGTCTTTATATGATGCTTGGGAAAGATACAAAGATATGAGGAGGACATGCTCGCATCATGGTCTTGAGGATTGGTTAATTATCCACACGTTTTACAATGGTCTCTTGTACAATACAAGATTGACAATAGATGCCGCCGCTGGTGGTACACTCATGGATAAACCCTATGATGAAGCCCACCAACTCATCGAGAGTATGGCTCAGAATCACTACCAATGGGGAGGTGAAAGAACTCAAGTGGAGAAATCCCAGCCAAAAGGAGGAATGTACGAAGTTCCTAGCCTAGATCATGTTCGTGCTAAGGTAGATGCAATAACGCAAAAGATAGACAATTTGACCATAACACCCACAGCCACCGTGGCTGCTGTAGCGCCAAACTACGAATTATGTGGAACAGCTGGACACGCTGCCCCTGAATGCCAAGTTTTAGCAGGAGCCTCTACAGATCAAGTGAATTATGCTCAAGCAAACCCTTATGCAAATACCTACAATCCTGGTTGGAAGAATCACCCGAACTTCTCTTATAAAAACAACAATGCACTGTATGCACCTGGTCAAGCACCTGCTGCACCACCAGGTTATCAAAAGGTTGCAACAGCTGCTCCAAATGTTCCTAGGAAGTCTAACCTTGAAATAATGATAGAAAACTTTATAACCACCCAGACTCAAACAAACAAAGAGTTCCTGAATCAAAACGTACACACTAGTGAACAGATTAAGCAGTTGGCAAACAAAGTAGACGCAATGGCCACTCACAACAAAATGCTTGAAACGCAAATTTCCCAAGTGGCTCAACAACAAGCACCTACTGCTGCTCCTGCTGGAACATTTCCTGGACAACCGCAACCTAATCCAAAAGGACATGTAAATGCTATTATACCGAGAAGTGGAAAAGAATTAGATGAACCCATTGATCCAAAACTTCAAAATCCAGCCATGTACCAAAAGTCTGCTAACGACAAAAGGAAGATAATGACCAAGAGGCCGTAAACAAAGAAAAACCTTATGTGCCTCCACCACCTTATAAACCACCTATTCCGTATCCTCAAAGATTGACAAATTCCAAAACTGCAGGGCAATTTAAGAAATTTGTTGAACTTCTAAAACAATTGAACATCACTATACCTTTTACAGAAGCTATCACTCAGATGCCCTCATATGCTAAGTTCCTAAAAGAAAACTTATCCAATAAGAAAAAGATTGAGGAAAATGAAACAGTTACACTTACTGCTGAGTGTGGCGCAATAATTCAAAACAACATGCCTCCTAAGCTGAAAGACCTAGGTAGTTCCTCCATACCTTGTGTAATTGGGAAGTTCGTCATAGACAAAGCTCTATGCGACTTAGGAGCCAGTATTAGTGTTATGCCCTTATCCATATGCAAGAAGCTTGATATGGGAGAATTAAGACCAACTAAGATGTCTGTTCAATTAGCTGACCGCTCTATTAAGTACCCAGTTGGTATACTAGAAAATGTTCCAGTTCGTATAGGACAATTCTATATTCCTACCGATTTCATAATCATGGATATTAAAGAAGACTCTACTACTCCTATCATATTAGGAAGACCGTTCCTAGCTACTGCTGGAGCCATTATAGATGTGAAGAGGGGTAGGATAACTTTTGAAGTTGGTGAAGAGAAGGTTGAATTTATTTTGACACAATTCTTACAAGCTCCAGCTATAGACGACACATGTTATCTACTAGATGTCATAGATGAGTACGTAAGAGAAATAGAGATGGAACCGACCACATATTCAGATACTCTAAAAATTCCAATAGCTCCGATTTTCGAAGATGATAACTGGCGTGAACCTTATCAAGACGATAGCCTAAGCGAATGCTTAGCACTTACACCAGATCATCTACCTTGCTCGAAGAAACCAACCCTAGAACTGAAAACATTACCCAAAAATTTAAGGTATGAATTCCTAGACGAAGATCTTGAACGACCTGTAATAGTCAATGCAGACTTAGGACATACCGAAACCAAGAAACTATTAGATGTCTTAAGAAAATACCCAATTGTGTTAGGCTATAACATCGCTGACCTTAAGGGAATAAGTCCTTCTATTTGTATGCATCGCATTATGCTGGAGGAAGACTGTAAATCCTCTAGGGAACATCAGAGAAGGATTAACCCGATCCTGAGTACTGTAGTCAAAGACGAAGTGAAAAAACCTTTAGAAGCAGGAATTATATACCCGATATCAGACAGTAAATGGGTTAGCCCAGTACATGTCGTTCCAAATAAGGGAGGTGTTACAGTTGTTAAGAACGAAAAAGGTGAATCTATAACAAAAAGGGTTGTAACTGGAAGTAGAATGTGCATAGATTAGAGAAAGTTAAATAAAGCCACTCGTAAAGACCATTTCCCATTGCCTTTTATTGACCAAATGTTGGAACGATTGGCTAAACACTCATACTTCTGCTATTTAGATGGTTATTCAGGATTCTTTCAAATTTCTATTCATCCTGATGACCAAGAAAAGACGACCTTCACATGTCCCTATGGCACATTTGCCTATCGACGAATGTCGTTTGGACTATGTAACGCACCTGCCACATTCCAAAGATGCATGATGTCAATCTTTGCTGATTTTATAGATGACATTATGGAAGTGTTTATGGATGACTTTTCTGTTTGTGGGCAAAGCTTTGAAGGATGTCTATCGAACCTAGAAATGGTACTGGAAAGATGCGTAAAAGTCAATCTCGTATTAAACTAGGAGAAATGCCATTTTATGGTAAATCAAGGAATCGTACTTGGACACGTTGTGTCCGATAGAGGAATTGAAGTTGATAAAGCTAAGGTAGAAATTATAAAAAATATTCAACCTCCGAAAACCGTACGAGAAATACGAAGTTTCTAAGGACACGCCGGTTTCTACCGAAGATTCATAAAGGATTTCTCAAAAATTACTAAACCTCTTACCGGTCTATTAATGAAAGACGCTGAATTTATCTTTGATGAGAAATGTCTAAAAGCGTTTGAACAGCTGAAAACAACTCTTATTACCGCACCTATCACGCAACCACCAAATTGGAGATTACCTTTCGAAATCATGTGTGATGCAAGTGATTATGCTGTAGGTGCAGTTTTAGGACAGAGGAGGGATAGAAAACTCCATGCCATTTACTATGCAAGTAGAACCTTAGATTCTGCTCAAATGAACTACGCTACCACAGAAAAAGAACTTTTAGCCGTGATCTTTGCCCTTGACAAATTTCGTTCCTACCTAGTGGGAGCAAAGATCATCATTTATACAGACCACACAGCTATTAGATATTTACTTAACAAAAAGGATACAAAACCTAGACTGCTAAGGTGGATCCTACTTTTACAAGAATTTGATTTAGAGATCAAAGATAAGAAAGGAACTGAAAACGTAGTAGCAGACCACTTATCCCGATTAGAGGGCATTAAACCAGAGCCAGTACCCATTAATGAGGATTTCCATATGAACGAATCATAGCCCAACTAGAAAGTGATATGTCTACTCTACAGTTGAATGACCCAAAAATGGAAGAATTCGTGGAAGAAATTAACATACACACAACACTGCCATGGTATGCTGACATAGTCAACTACTTAGCAGTTGGAGTACTTCCACCAGACTTATCTTATCAACAAAAGAAAAAATTCTTTCATGATCTAAAACATTATTATTGGGATGAACCTTTGCTGTTTAAGAGAGGAGCCGACGGTATCTTCCGTCGTTGCGTCCCTGAAGAAGAAATAGAAAACATAATCTCTCAATGTCATTCTGCTCCTTACGGAGGACATGCTAGTACCTCAAAAACATGTGCTAAGATCTTGCAATCCGGCTTATTCTGGCCCAACCTTTGGAAGGATGTCCACATTGCAATACTAAACTGGGACCGATGCCAACGCATTGGTAACATATCAAAACGCGATGAGATGCCTCAAAAAGGTATATTAGAAGTAGAAGTCTTTGACGTATGGGGGATTGATTTTATGGGACCTTTCCTATCATCCTTTGGAAACTAATATATACTCGTAGCTGTCGATTATGTTTCAAAATGGATTGAGGCAATAGCTTCTCCTACAAATGACGCACGAGTAGTCATAAAGCTTTTCAAAAACACAATTTTTCCCAGATTTGGTGTGCCGAGACTTGTCATAAGTGACGGTGGCTCCCATTTCATATTAAAAATATTTGACAAATTACTATCAAAGTATGGGGTAAGACACCGCGTAGCAACACCATATCATCCACAAACAAGTGGACAGGTTGAGGTCTCGAATAGAGAAATAAAACAAATTCTAGAAAAGACCGTAGCCACCTCTAGGAAAGATTGGTCATCTAAACTCAACGAAGCTTTATGGGCATATAGGACGGCCTACAAAACACCAATCGGAACTACACCTTTCAAGCTGGTCTATGGTAAATCTTTCCATCTACCAGTGGAATTTGAACATAAAGCCTATTGGGCTATTAAAACATTGAACTTAAGGTATGATTCCGCAGGTGAAAAACGTATCCTAGATCTGCATGAACTAGAAGAGTTAAGATTAGACGTTTACGAAAATGCTAAAATATATAAAGAACGAACTAAAAAATGGCATGATAAGCGCTTATCTAGAAAAGAATTTAGTGTGGGAGACGTTGTACTCCTATTTAACTCAAGATTAAAACTCTTTCATGGGAAATTAAGGTCTAGATGGTCCAGTCCTTTTGAGATTACAAAAATTCTACAAAGTGGAGCGATAGAAATAAAGGGGAGGGATAGTAATCCATTTTTAGTTAATGGACAACATCTAAAACACTATCACAACATTGAAAATAGAGATTATTTGAACTGCCTAAGACTTTTAGAGTTGCCCACCGAACCCCCTAACTAAGCATCTAATTGAATTCGTCAGGCTTTTGACGTTAAAAACAGCGCTTAATGGGAGGCAACCCATGATTTTTGTTTTTCTTGCTTTATATTTGTTATTTCTTTACGTTTCCTATGTTTTATTTTTATTTTGCAAATTTTTAGTTTCATTTATATCATTTTAAATTTAATTTGAAAATGTTGTGCTGATCTTAAAATTGAAAAACTACAGAATTATAAAGTCTCTCTACTCTTTCTGTTCTCCTCTTCTGCTTACATTTTTTGCAAAACGTACTAATTAATGGAAAATAAGGATAACTTGTTAGTAGAATTCAGAGACGCAGCTCAGTGGCATCGCTATGAGGCTTTGTCTCTTAGACCATTTGCCTTGACAAAATTTGCCCACAGCCCCACCATGACCGCCTTAGGTGTAGGCGAGAGCGTAGACTTTCTGTTTAACCAATTAGGTTGGAAGGGTTTTGCCAACAAGAAACATAAATGCTACCATAAGTTGACTTTAGAATTCCTGAGCTCTTTAAGCTATAACCCTTACTCTGGAAAAGGTTTTACCAGGGGAAGAATTACCTTTAGACTATTTGGATACAGCTGCCAGTTCACCATAAAGGAACTGCCGGATCTTTTAGGATTTCCTGAAGGACCTAATGTTTTCTCTGTGGTTCAAGAGGACTTAATGTTGGTTGGAGAGCTGAGTGATTTTTGGGGTAGAATTTCAGGGAAACCTGATTTTGACATGGACCCTATGCTTTCAACAGAAATACATAACCCCGCTTTCCGTTACTTTCATATGATTCTGGCCTATACTTTATTTGGTAAACCTAAGAATGATAACACTGTTTCCAGGGATGAGCTTTTCATCATGTTTTGTGTTTCTCAGTCTAGAGAGGTTAATGGACTCACTTTTATGTTTGAACAACTTTTGCAAACTCATTAATAATGATAATAGTCCAATTCTGATAGGTGGCCTAGTTACAAAAATAACTGATGCTATGGGATTCAGAACCCGACTTTCTAAGATTAACCCCTTTGGAGAGTATAGACCCATGAATATCACTTTTTGTTTCAATAGGGCTATGATTAGGAACCGAGGTCTGAACCATTTTCAGCTTCTGATTAACAATGTTGTCGTACCACACTTTACACTTCCAAATCATGAACGCACAAGTGTGCACAATCAACATAATTGGCTATATGACCTTGATGAACCCGTGCCTGAACCGGAAGAAACCTTTCCTGAACCTGAGATCGACCCAAAAACACCCCCTCATTATCATGATCTTGATTATATGGAATTCCAAGAAGACATTGACATTCCTAAAGTTGATGCCACTAACTATGCTGCTAATCTGAATTCTATTCTAAAGACTATGGATGAGTATCATAAAGAAATCACTTCAGTAAAGGATGAGCTAAACACAATGCGACAAAACATTGTTGGACTCATGGATTTGACCGTTGAACAATTTGATCATATAAATCAAGCCATCGCATCTTTGAAGAAACACCTTGAAAAGATTTACGAAGCACCTCTTTTTCAAGTTTTAATGCATTTACTTCAGAAACATTTTACTTTATTTCAGTTTTTCCTTTTTTTATGTCGGGAATAAATTGATTTACATTCAGTATTGATACAATGCTAGCATTTGCTAGCACCTCTTTTGTTTTAATGGATGATTTAATTTACAGCTAAATTTTGATCTTTATGGTTTCAATTTTATTCCTGTCATACTTTTTTATTCTGTTTTTAATTCATGTTGTCATGTTATTTATCTCTCAATATGCATTATAATGTTGTTTCTCTGTGCTAACCATTGCCTGTCATGAAAATTTTATGTATGGAATGCTTGCTGACAAAAAACTGTTTAATTCCCCAGAATTTGCGACTGTCACGATCGTGACAGGCCCCGTGACGACCGTCACGCGGGTTTGGAACACGTTCTATGTTAAAATAGAACTGTATCCTTCGTCTTCCTCTTCCTTCCCTCAATTCAAAACACAGCCGTCCCACTATCTTTTCCCATTCCATAACCGTCCCACCAATACGCATTTAACCCAATTCAACATTTTCCTTTACCACTCGTTTTCCCCATTCACTATATATTCATACCGTGTACCATTTGTTTTCACAAACCCTCATTCTCCACAACCCATTTTCTTTCCTAATTTCTCTGTGACCCACCAATGGCACGACAAATTCCGAACCTATCAACATTGAACTTCAGAGATGGAGAAGCAGGAGAGCGTCAAAGGGCTAGGTACATCGATTACTACCGACGTTCCGTACAACCAACTCGCTACATAGACGTTGCATGTCTCGAAGAACTCAGAATGCTTGAGGGAGTTAAATGGATGCTACAAAATGCTGGTTTATGGCAGCTCTTCACTCCTAGCCGGCCTACTTACGAAGCCCTAACACTCGAATTTCTCAGTTCATTCACTTACATTACTCCTCCAGGAGAGACGAATCAATTAACCGGTATCGCTAAATTCCGCATGTTTGGTACCGAGTACTCTATCGGCCAAGATCAACTCGCCGATATGCTTGGTTTCAACCATGGCGAGAATGTTCATTGTCGGGTGCCACATGAGAATTTCTTTCAAGCAGCATTTCAATTATGGAATCGGTTGACAGGAACAACAGTCGATAGCTGGGATAACCTAAACGCAACTTATATCCACAACCCAGCCATCAGATATGTTCACTGCGCATTAGGAAGCACTATTTTTTCACGGGATAGCAACCACAAGGTAAACTCAAAGGAACTATTTTTCCTCCATTGTATGTTTCACCCAGAGCCGATCAACGCCGCACCATTTTTGCTAGCACACATACAAGCAAACTGTGCTAGAGGTTCCAAACCTTTCTATTTTGGAGGGATTGTCACCTCTATTACTCTCAAATTGAATTTGGAAAATGAGCTTACCAGATTACCCTCCATGCCTCCAGTGTTCCTTGACATAGACTATTGCCGAAACTCTCAGCTCATCAAGTTACGACGAGATGGGAAATACCATCCTATGGTCCGTGCCAAAACCGTAAGAAGTATCATTATGCCTTGCAGGAGCCGCATTGACCCTCAGAATATGGCCAATTGGCTCTTTGATCTGAATGCTCCTGAGCAAAATGCGGCTGCACATGATGATCAAGACCATGGACCTATTGATGAAATGGAACAAGAGATGGATAATGCCCAAAACAACCAACCACCACCTGCTGATGATGCACCTTCGACCTCAAGACGTCGTCGCCGCCCCGAACAAGACACTGTCACTAATGAAGAAATCTTGAGGGCTATATGGCAACAAAACCAGCTGGCTGCATAGAGAGAAGCACAGCAACAGACGCAACACAATGAAATGATGACTCTCATGCGTTAAATCCAGCAAGGGCAAGTTGACCAAAGTCAGAGGCTTGACGGTGTCATCGATGACATGGGTGCATTGACACTGCGAGTACAGGGCTTACACGATTACATCCATCACGTGGGCATTCCAGATCATGTGGCACGGCATGGACGCGGGCGCCCTAGAGGCAGAGGACGTGGAGCTCCCTGATTATTTTGTTTGTTTTTAGTTTTTCTTGTTGTTCCCCTTTATATCGCAACATTGAGGACAATGTCCGATATAGTATGGGAGAGTCAGTTTATTTCCGTTTTATTTCCCTTTCTTGTATTTTCCTTTTTTTTCCTTATCAAAGTTAATTTATGAGTATTTTCGTTCAGTATTCCGATTTTCCCATTTTATTCTGCCATAAAAAAAAAATTTCTACGACTAATACACATCGTGGAATACCAAATTTTAAGCCTTGTTAGGAAGTTGGGAAAGTGCTAACAAGATCGATACCGCCTTGACACGTTAGACCCCTTGCGTATGCGATATCAGTTTTGATACTTATTATACGATATCTTGAGTTCAGTCCTAAAGTAACCCCTAATAGTTTATATTAGCAGTCAGCACCGTCTAAATCACAAACCACGTGGGGAGCCGATGAATATAAGTGTTTGATGCCCAATCATGAAAAGAAAAACATCTTTCTTATCTATATGCCGAGAAAAATAGAAATGCAACAACTTTCACAGTTGTGAAAATTTACAAGAAAAGAAAGAAAATCTGT
Organism: Lathyrus tuberosus; assembly: GCA_022829125.1. Classification (NCBI taxonomy): domain Eukaryota; kingdom Viridiplantae; phylum Streptophyta; class Magnoliopsida; order Fabales; family Fabaceae; genus Lathyrus; species Lathyrus tuberosus. Next base: position 7,151,213 of record JALAZF010000001.1, on the reverse strand, counting down.
TGTCGATTGGTTCAGAGGTACCTGATTCTGAACTTGGTAGGGCGAACTACGGTTCGATCCCCCGCAACCTACGAATGGGATGTATAAAGGGTTACCACACTTGTGTATCAGGCCCCGTGAGAAAAAGGGATCAAAGTCACTAACCGGTTACTCCACTACATGCGTGAATAAGGCAAAGGGCTTAATGTGATTGCGTTAGAATGAAGTCGGGTGAAATAGACACGAAAACTTTTGGTTAAACTATAATAGAATGATTAGAACTGGATTGTACAAAAGAGAGGTCTATGACAAGCTTGTCGCCTTGTGTCATTAATGTATATTTAGTGTTTTATACTAGTACGTGTCTTACTAACAAGAAACTCTTTTTCAAATCCATTGGTATACCAGGTATGTGCATTTGATGAAATTTGTCCGATTTTAACAGATTGATTGCTTGAGGACAAGCAAAGTTTCTAGTGTGGGAGAGTTTGATAACACGAAAATATATCATGTTTTCACTTTGATTTATGTTATTTTCTTATTCCGTTTTCGTCTAATATCCGATTTTCTCGAGAGTATTTAAGTGTTTTTGCAGGTAATTCCATTTCCAAGTCAAAAGTATGCAAAGTGTAGAAAAGAAGTAAAACATGCAAGAAAAGAGCAGAAAAGAGAAGAAAAATAGCAAAATCTAAATTCTGCTGATGTGATGATCGTCACGGGTCCACCACGACCGTGGCAGATACAAATTTCATCACGACCGTCACAATGCTTCACGATCGTCATGCGTTCAGAACAGTTTAATACGTTGAGCAGAAACGTGATTACGAAGTTTCAGAGAATCAGTTTTTACACATTCACATTTCCTCCGAAGAAATTTAGGTTCCAAAGTCACATAACTGTCAAAGAGAAGTGCCTACATTTTCTCCAACCACTACCTCAGCTCAGTCTATAAATATGAGAGATTTCGAAGAACAAAGGGGGTGACCAATTTTCCATTCCGAAGTACTGTCTTGCTGCCAAATTATTTCCAGAATTTCTTTTGCTTTTGTTTTCCTTTATAATTCTTTGTCACCCATTACCGAACAAAGTAATAGTTTCTCACATTGAGGAACTATTACACTTTAGATTTAGATTGTTTCATTGCCTTCATCATTTGCTATTTTAATTTTATCCAAGCAAGAACCTACCAGTCTGTGGAGGGATTGCTACTACTGCTTTTAGCAGGTTTCCATTATTCAATTTATAGTATCGTTTATTTTCTTTTAATTATGTCTTTGATTAATTGTTTTCCCGCTTTTATGTTTAAGTTCGTAATTATGTCAAGCTAAACCGATCTTATCGGTATGTAATGAAGTAACCAAATGGATTAAATAACTCTAAGCTAAAATCAATAATTAACTCTTCTTCTGGCTTCGATTTCTTAATTTTAAACCCAACTTTTATTACGAGAGTAAAAAGGTAACAAAGGTTAAGGTCAAGACCACGGGAGTGTGAGGCTTTACCCGGATAGCTGAAATCGGGCATTAGTTTTAAAAACAGCGGAAGCGCTTTGAAGTTAATTAGGTCTTATTAGTTTTCAAAAAGTATTTTTAACCTCATATGGGCTAGCGAGAGCAGACATATTGACTTAAGAGTATAGTCCGAAGCAATAACCACGGGAGTGTGAGGTGAGGGCTTTTAAACTGGTTTTTCCTACAGATGCATAGGGTGATAAATCTATTTACGCTTAGGTTTAATTAATTCCACGTAGGTTTACTGAATTATATACCGATATCTTATTCATAACTAGTATTCCCGGATTTTAATTTCTCTTTAATTTCCCGTTTGAACTTAAAAACCAATTCTGATTAGCCTTAGATAAACATAGTAACGATAGATAACGGTGCGTTCGATTTTTAGTCTCTGCGGGATCAATAATCTTTTAAAACTACGCAATACGACTGTATACTTGCAGTTAGATTTATTTAGGCACACTAAATAAGCGATCAGTACAAAGAACAAAAAATTTGTTCGTTTTGGTTGATTTTAAGTGTAAAGACAAGTCGTCATTTCCAAGCGAATAATTCCGCTTAAAGAAATGAATCATGTCTAAACTTATGTAAAGGTTTAAAAAGAAAAAGTGCACAAGGCACACAAAAAAAATTTGATGAGTTTTTGTATTTTTTATGTTTTTTTGAAATGGTCAAAATATGGTTAATATTGATTGACATTTATTAAAGAAAACAAAGTTTGAAAATCACTTGACCAAAGTCAAGGTTTTATTATGAAAGCGGTTTCGAGTTTGAAAACAAGAAGGTTTTGAAAAAGAGAGGATGTTTTGAAAATTTAAGAAGGGGTGGAGAAGAAGTGACTATCCTAATGCATAAAGTAAAAGCTAAGGATAAGAAAGATCTAACCACATGGACATGCTCCATAGCATAAGTATTTTTCCCTTTTTGATTTGGTCTTGATTCAAAATAAGTCTTCAAAAGAGGACTCCAAGTATCCAAAATCCAAGGTTTTCCATCACAAACTCCCAAGCATAGGTTAAGATCCCAACTCTAAGTCCATAATCAAGAGTATAGGTCCTCCAAAGCAAGGGATAGTGGCCATAGTCCAATAATTAAGAGCACAAGTCTTTTAGTCGTTTAATCCTTTATTAATGTTTTTGAGTCCAAATGGACAAAAGAAAAACAAAGCACAAGATAATATGGTCCAAGTGGACAAAAGAAAAATGACATAAACATAAACATGATATGATAAAATGACATAAAGCATAAAAAAATAAAGAGAGATATGGAGCGAGAAAGAAATGTAAAGTTAGAAGTTAGTGGTTAGTACAAGGCTCTAGTGCCATAAAGGCTCTAGTGCCATAAGCCTTCACCGATTATTCCGTTTCGCATTATGAACTATAGCGATTAAACAATGCACTTAGGCCAAAGTTAATGAAATTGACAGAAGATTGGTAGAACCAAAGCCTCTACAATGCCACGTTTCAAAGGTTATGAACCTAATGCAAAAATTAATCAACATTGGATTGACGCGACCAATCAAGGTCCGGACCACGAAAGTTCAAATTCCGAATTGGATAAAGAGGGACAAATGTTGCCCTATGTTAAGTAATCGCTGAGTAATTTATAGAGTAATTATCCTACAATGAGGTCGGTCAATAGATCTTTGTGCTAATGCATGCTAGATGAACGATATGTGGATTCGTCACCCGGAAGCAATACCGCACGAAAAAAATAGGTAACGATCTAGTCTTTATCAAGAATTCAACAAAGAGATTCTAAGATCCATAAGACTTTCATTGATCAAAAGAAAAGAGAAATAGATGAAGAGAAAGCCAAATTGAATTGCAAATTCAAGAACCTTTCATCTTCAAGTTCAATCACCTTTAATTAATAAGTTTAAGTGTGAAAACATATCACTAAGTCAAAGCACCTCAAATGAATTCAATGATTCATTAAAAGATAGATTTGAACTAATGAATGTTTAATTACTTTAACCATATCCAAAGTCCATTGAAATTGAAGAGAAATTAATCTCAACAATGCATTTCAAGGCTAAAACAAGAAGAAAGGGGAAGAAGGAAGAAAAAAACCAAAACAGCCCCAAAAACAAGTGAAAATATGCATTCTGTTTCGAAGTAACCGGTTACAGCATATCTGCTAACCGGTTACTTAGTTCAAAATAGGCACAACTTTTCAAAATTTACACAGAGTAACCGGTTACAGCATATCTGCTAAACGGTTACTCTGCACCAGAATGCAGAAAATTGTGCAAAATTCAGCATGATCCACTTTCAAAACTTTTTACAAACACTTTGTGATCATGGAACTAAAATTGCACGAAATTTAAATTAAAATAACTGAAAAAACCAACAATTAAACACAATTACAAGATCCAAAGGATCAAGTAATAAAGATCTCCAAAGATCTACATTATGGAAGATGAAGATGAAGCTTCAACAATGGTGGAAGATGAATTACCACTTCAAATCTGAAAATTCCTTCAAATTGCTTCAAGATCCAAACTCCAAAGCCTTGATCTACTATAATTGATGAACAACAACAAGATTGGATAAAGGTTTAGATCAAAGTTGAACAAGATTCAATGTGAATTCTTGTAAACTTTCAAAAGAAGAAAAGTGAGCTTTGGTGAATTTTGTGGTTGGGAAGAGAATTTGCAAGAGGTTTGTTGGCTATCAAAAGCTTGAAGAATGAATGAAATGAAGCCTCTATTTATAGAGTTTAGGCTTGGGAAAATTGGTGGTTTGGAATTAGGCTTGGATGATCAAAATTAGGATTGGAATTCAAATTTGGAGGGAATTATCAAAAGAGAGGTGATTAGTGAAGGTGTATGATGGAAAATGATCAAAGTGATGTAGGGGAATTAAAATGAGGTGGTCTAGAATATTCCAAATGTGATCAAGGGCTGAGATCGGTGCCAATTTCTGAATTTGAATTTGCCACCATTTTTCAAATTTTCACGAGGGTAACCAGTTACAACATATCTGCTAATCGGTTACTCAGTGCAAAATTTGTGGAAAATGAGCATTTTGTTGCACTGTTGTGGTTCCGGCTCGATTCATTTGCTTGTCAAAGAAGGCATGGAAATAAACACATGAACCTTGGAGTCTCTTGAATAATAATCAATTAAATCTTAGAAACTCTTGATTAGATAATTCTTGAATTAATTGCAGATCAACTTTGACTTTGTTCAGATGAAATTTGTTCGAGCTAAGGGACTGATTTTTGGTATTTTTAACCTGTTCTTCCCCTGAAAATGTTAACGAAAGAAAACAAAATATTTTTGGATTTTAATTAATGGTTAGTAAACATAAACAAATTAAATAAATAAAACAACTAACACACACACAAACCCAAAGATCCCTGCAAGGCACAATCCTATAGAAGAGGGAACCTATAGCGGCAAAATCGTGAGTGTAAGTTATTGATTAACTTAACTCGAAAAGCAAGAGTCGCCACCACACTTTTATTTTATCCAAAAAGGAAAGGAAAAAGAGTGAACAAAACCTACACAAGCTCTAAACAAGAACAAGTAAAGATAGGCTGGATAAGGGGGGTTGGTTACGCAATGGGAAGGTGTTAGCACCCAAAACGTCTATAGTACTCTATAGGAGCCCTTTGAAATATCTACCGCTTTTTGGTCTGAAAATGTTTGCTTGAAAAGTGATTGAGGAGATGAGAAGAGAAATTGTTTTTTTAAGATTTTTTTGTTTGGAGAGACTCGTGTTCTCATGCCTACGTACCCACGATGTGCAATGTAGGATCAAAACCCCGTAGTTCGTGGTACAAAGAATGAAATTTGTTTGTTTTGGTTGTTTTTAAATATAAAGGCAAGTCATCATTTCCAAGCGAATAATTCCGCTAAAAGAAATGAATCATGTCTAAACTTATGAAAAAGTTAAAGGAAAAGTGCACGAGGGCACAAAAAGAAGTTTGAATGAGTTTGGTGTTTTTTTAAAGTCTTTTGAAAAAGGCATTGATATGCTTATGTAGCTTAGCATTTTGGTTAAGAAATGAAAAGAAAAGAGTAAAATCACCTGACAAAGTCAAGGTTTGATTATGAAAGAAGTGATAGTTTGAAATCAAGAATGTTTTGAAAAAGGGAGAGAGTTTTGAAAATTGAAGAATGGGGAGGAGAAGAAGTGACTATCCTAAAGCATAAAGTAAAAGCTAAGGATAAGAATGGTCTAACCACAAATGTATGCTTCACCATAAACCAAGCAAAAGCACAAGTCTTCAAAGTCTTCGAACCATAATTCCAAAGCAAAGGGAAAAGGTCCTAGTTCTAAGTCCAAGGTTCCAAGAATTGCATTGGATGTCCAAGGTCTAGGTGCAAAACTCCATGTCCATTGTAAAGGATAGTAACCATAGTCAAAGATTAGAAGCACAAGTTTTTTAGAGGTTTTGGCCTTTATTAATGTTTTTGGTCCAAGTGGACAAAGAGAAAAAGGCATAAGCATAAACATGTGTCCAACGGACAAAGGAAAAATTGCGGAAGCATAAACATATGTCCAACGGACAAAGGAAAAATTGTGGAAGCATAAACATGATATGAAACAATAATAATGAAGCATAAAAGTAAAAGAGATAAGGAGCGAGAAGGAATTGTAAAAGAAGTTAGTACAATAGTAATGTTAGTAAGTTAGTGATCAATAATAATTGAATAATTGCACTTAGGTCAAGATTAATGAAAACTCATTGGAGGATTGATAAGACCAAAGCCTCCTAACAACAAGTTTCATAAGTTTTGAACCAAAAGACAAATAATCAACTATTCTTGATAGTTTTCCGATGCGGGACAAATATTGCGCTATGTTAAGCAATCGCCGAGTAATTTACGAAGTAATTACCCTACAATGAGGTCGGTTAATAACTCTTTATGCTAATGCATGCTAGATGAACGATATGTAGATCCTCATCCAAAAGCAATACCGCACGAAAAGAAAAGAAGGTAACGATCTAGTCTTGATCAAAATTCAACAAAGGAATTTCAAGATCCTTTAGACTTTCATCGATCAAAAGAAAAGAGAAATAGATAAAGGGAAAGCCAAATTAAACCACACAATTATGTGATCTAAGGCTAAGAACAAAAGGAAAGGGAAGAAAATGGAAAAGGAACCAAAACAGTCCCAAAAATAAGCCAAAATATGCATTCTGTTTCAGAGTAACCGGTTACTCACCAGGTGTTAACCGGTTACTTAGTTTAAAATAAGCGCAATTTTTCAAAATTAACACAGAGTAACCGGTTACTCACCAGACGTTAACCGGTTTCTCTGCACCAGAATGTAGAAAAATGTGCAAAATTCAGCATGATCCATTTTCAAAACTTTGTACAAACACCTTATGATCATGGAACTGAAATTGCACGAAAAAACAAGTAAAACAACAACAAATAACACCAATGGATCACAAATTGCAAGATCCAAAGATCAAGCAACAAGAATTATTAAAGAATCACATTGTGGAAGATGAATCAAGATCAACAATGGTGGAAAATGAGATTACCACTCCAAATCTGAAAATTGCTTCAAATTACTCCAAGATCCAAACTCCAAAGCCTTGATCTATGAAAATTGATGAAGAAAACAAGTGTGGATGAAGGTTTAGCTCAAAGTTGAACAAGATTCAATGTGAATTCTTGTTAACTTTCAAAAGAAGAAATGTGAGCTTTAGTGAATTTGGTAGTTGGGGAGAAAAATTGCAAGAGGTTCTTTGGCTCTCAAAAGTTTGAATGAAATTTTAGCAAGGTGAATTTGGCTCTCCAAAGCTTGAAGAATGAATGAAATGAGGGTTCTATTTATAGAGTTTAGGCTTGGAAATTTTGGTGGATTGGAATTTGGTTTGGAAATGAAAATTAGGCTTGGAATTTGAATTTGGAGGGAAAATCAAGATCAAGTGGTGATTAGTAAATATGTATGGTGGGAATTAATTGTGATGGGGTAGGGGAATTATTTTTGGGTGATCTAAAATATTCTCATGTGATAAAATTGGTGCCAAATGCTTCAAAATTTGAAAAATGCTGATTTTGGCCAATTCTGTCCTTGTGCAATCGATTGCACTGTAGCGCGAATAGATTGCAGTGCTGAAAACTTCAAAATCTAGGCAAAAAATAAAGGGTGCAATCGATTGGACCAATAGTGCAATCGATTGCACAGTTGAAAAACTTGAAAAATGGCCTGTTAGATGGATTGTGCTGGTTCTGGCTCGATTTTCTTGACTTGTCAAAGAAGGCATGGAAATAAACACATGAACCTTGGGATCTTTTGAATAATAATCAATTAAATCTTGGAAACCTTGATCAGATGATTTTGAATTGTTTGCAGATCAACTTTGACATTGTTCAGATGAAATTCATTCGAGCTGAGGGACAGTTTGATATCCTTGATTCCCTTCCTGAAAAAGTTAGTGAAGACAAAAACAAACATATTTTTGGATTTTGATTAAAGGTTAGTAAACATAAGCAAATGAAGTCAAGTAAGAAAGATACAGATGCTTGGTGATCCCTACAAGGCATAAACCCAAAAAAGAGAGGGATAAAGGAACCAAAGCATGATCTTGTTTGTGGTATAAGATGCAAAATGAGATGTGAATGATATGTGGGATCTTAGGGTTAAAAAATTAGGGTCTTACAGAACCAATGTGTGATCTTGTTTGTGGCATGAAATGTAAATGACATGTGAGATCTTAGGGGTAAAAATTAGGGTATTACACTGACGAGGAAAGAACTGACAACTCAATTGACAAGAGGACTTTTATTACTTGGGAACAAGACCGATTAGAGCGATAGTGATAGTGATATGAGTATGCATGTAAATCAATAATGCATGATGTATGTATGTATATGCTGATAAAACTGACACGGCATACAGACTAGTGGATGAACACGACTGGATACTCGGCCACTGCAGGGTACGAAGAAGTATCTTCAGTTTAAGATAGCAATTCTGCCTTGCTTAGAAGAAAAAGTTCATGTGGGGAACAACGTTGGTCGGGCTTAAGAGATAAGAACTCTGCCGGGGATGTCGGACAGAATATTCGCATCTGACATAGCTGATCCTTCATTCAGGCATACTGGTTTAGAAGGAGTACTTTGATTCTGCACTTTGAGGTTCGATTACTTCTGGAGAAGCGATCGATGTTCTTTTGATGTTCAACAGTCAAAAGAAATTGCCATCTTTATTTAAAAGCAGAAAAAGATTGACAATTAAATTTTTTTTTTTTTTATTTCAAGAATCATTGATCATATTAAAAACACCATTCTGTAAAGCTAAAACAAATGAGAATTGCAAACAAAAGCACTATGGCTCAAATTTTATTGATATAATGGAAATCAGCCAAGCGCGTGATTCCATAGAGTATTTACAAAGTTAGAAAATGGTCATTTTAAGGGAAAAAGGCTACATTGAAACATAACGACCACTATCCTTCTACCAACTTTGAATTCTGGACATCCTGAGCTTCTGTCGAAGATGACCCTGACGGGGGTTTTCCTGACTGATGGCATTACTGCTGCTGGGAGATTTACCCCTTTGTTGGATGTAGTTACTTGCCATTATCCCTAACTTTTGTATGGATTGTACTTTGAGATTTCTAATCCATTGGGATGATTTTTGATCATGTCTCTAATTTTTTCCTGGACCGCCCTTTCGGGTTTTTAATCCACTGAGACATTTTTTTTTATTTAGGCGAAGTATTTCTTGACTACGTCAACATTAGTGGGGTAGGAAAATTCCTCTCCGTCCATGGTTGCGAGTCTCAAGGCGCCGCCTGAGAAAGCTTTCTTGACCACATAGGGGTCGTCATAATTCGGAGTCCATTTGCCCCGGGAATCAGTGAGGAATGATTGTATCTTCTTGAGCACAAGGTCTTCTTTCCTGAAGACACGAGGTCAGACCTTTTTGTCAAACGCCTTCTTCATCCTTTGCTGATACAACTGACCATGGCATAGTGCCATTATTCACTTTTCTTTGATCAGATTCAGTTAGTCGTGTCGACTTTGACACCATTCAACCTCTGTTAACTTAGCTTCCATCAATACCCTGATTGATGGGATTTCTACTTCTACGGGGAGCACTGCCTCCATGCCATATGCTAGAGAGAAAGGGGTTGCCCCTGTTGAAGTGCAGACAGATGTGCGATAACCGTGAAGGGAAAAGGGTAGCATCTCGTGCCAGTCTTTGTAGGTTACAACCATCTTTTGAACGATCTTCTTGATGTTCTTGTTAGCCACTTCTACCGCTCCGTTCATCTTGGGTCGGTAGGGAGATGAGTTATGGTGTTCGATCTTGAACTCAGCACACAAGTCTTTCATCATCTTGTTGTTCAAGTTGGAACCATTATCAGTAATGATCTGGCTTGGAACACCATAACGGCAGATGAGATTGTTTTTGATAAATCGGACTACCACTTATCGGGTTACATTGGCGTTTGACACTGCTTCGACCCACTTGGTGAAGTAATCGATGGCTACCAGGATGAACCGATGTCCGTTTGAAGCCTTGGGTTCGATCATGCCAATCATGTCGATTCCCCATATGGAAAAAGGCCATGGGGAACAGAGAACTTTGAGATGTGTTGGCGGTACATGGATTCTGTCTGAGTATATCTGACACTTGTGACACCTCCTCATGTACTTGTAGCAATCGGATTCCATTGTTAACCAATAGTACCCTGCCCTCAGAATTTTTCTCGCCATTGTGTGTCTGTTGGTATGAGTGCCAAAGGATCCTTCATGAATTTCTTTTATCAGCATGTTTGCTTCTGGTCTGTCTACGCATCGGAGCAAGACCATGTCAAAATTTCTCTTATAGAGTGTATCACCGCTCAGGAAGAAGCTGCCAGCCAGCCTTCTGAGGGTTTTTCTGTCTTTTCTGGATGCCCCAGGTGTGTACCCTTGTTTTTGAAGGAAGCATTTGATATCGTGATACCAAGGTTTATCGTCTATGACTGCTTCAATCGTGAAGATGTAAGCGGGCCGTTCTAGGCGAATTATGTCGATCTTAGGTATGTCATTCCATTGACCTACACTAATCATTGAAGAGAGAGTGGCTAATGCATCAGCCATGTGATTCTCTTCACGAGGGATATGATGAAACTCGATTCTGTTGAAGAATGGTAACAACTTTCTTGCATAGTCTTTGTAAGGAATCAGTCCTGATTGGTATGTGTTCCAATCTCCTTTGATCTGATTGATAACCAGGGCTAAGTTGCCATATACATCCAAGTTCTTGATCCTTAAGTCGATCGTTTCTTCGAGAACCATGATACAAGCTTCGTATTCGGCCTCATTGTTTGTGTACTTGAATGTCAGTCGGGCGGTGAAAGGAATGTGGGTACCCTGAGGTGTTATGATAATTGCCCCAATTCCATTTCTGTAATGATTGACAGATCCATCAAAGATTAGTCCCCATTGGGAACCTGGTTCTGGCCCTTCACTGGGTAGCGATTCATCGCAATCTTTCATTTTCAAGTACATGACATCTTCGTCTGGGAAGTCGTACCCGACTGATTCCTGATCGTCAATCGGTTGATGAGCCAAATGATCGGCTAAAACACTTCATTTGACGGCTTTCTGAGCATGGTACTCGATGTCGTATTCTGATAACAACATCTGCCAACGGACAATCCTTCCCGTGAGAGCAGGCTTTTCAAAGACATACTTGATTGGATCCATTTTGGAGATTAACCAAGTAGTGTGACGAATCATATACTGGCAAAGACGTTTGGCTGCCCAAGCCAGAGCACAGTAAGATTTCTCAAGCATAGTGTACCGAGTCTCGCAGTCGGTAAATTTCTTGCTCAAATAGTAGATGGCAGACTCTTTCCTTTTTGTTTCATCTTGTTGGCCAAGTATGCAACCCATGGAGTCCTCCAAGACTTTAAGTAAATGATCAGTGGTCTTCCTTCCACTGGAGGTGATAGAATCAGTGGATTCAACAGGTATTCCTTGATATTGTCGAAGGCGGTTTGGCAATCTTCCGTCCAAATGTCGTCCTGATCCTTTTTGAGTAATTTGAAAATTGGCGCACATGTCGCGGTCATGAGGAATATGAATCTGGAAATCTAGTTCAGACGTCCCAGGAATCCTCTGACTTGTTTTTCAGTCTTTGGAGAAAGAATTTCTTGAATGGCTTTGACCTTGTCAGGATCAACCTCAATTCCTTTCTGGCTGACGATGAACTCTAAAAGTTTCCCTGAACGGACACCGAATGTGAACTTATTGGGATTCAAGCAGAGTTTGTACTTCCTTAGACGCTCGAATAACTTTGATAGATGGGTCACATACTCCTCCTCTATTTTGGATTTGGCAATCATATCATTGACATATACCTCGATTTCTTTGTGTATCATGTCATGAAACAGGGTAGTCATGGCCCTTTGATAGGTTGCCCCGGTGTTCTTCAAACTGAACGACATTACCTTGTAACAAAAGGTATCCCATGGGGTAATGAACGAAGTTTTCTCCATATCTTTCGACGCCATTTTTATCTGATTATAGCCCGAGAATCCATCCATGAAGGAGAAAACTTTAAACATTGTTGTATTGTCTACCAGCATGTCAATGTGCAGTAAGGAAAAATCATCCTTTGGACTTGCTTTGTTTAGATCCCTGTAGTCTACACACATTCTGACATTTCTGTCCTTTTTCAGAACTGGTACTATGTTGGCTAGCCATTGAGGATATTCTGATGTGGCGAGGAAACCTGCGTCAATCTATTTTTGTACTTCCTCTTTGATTTTGATGGCCATGTCTGGATGAGTCCATCTTAGTCTTTGTTTTACCGACGGACATTCTGATCTTAAAGGTAGATGATGTTCCACGATGTTGGTATCCAACCCTGGCATGTCCTGATAGGACTAAGTGAATACACCTGGAAACTCTTTGAGAAGCTTTATCAAACTTTCCTTGACAGTTGGACTGGGCATCGCCCCAATCTTGACTTCTTTTCTCTCTTTCTTTGAACCCAAGTTAACTGTTTCTAACGGTTCTTTGTGAGGTTTAATGGACCTTTCCTTTTGTCTGAGTAATCGGGAGATCTCTTCTAGAATTTCTTTGTCATTTTCTTCTTCAGCCTCAAATACCGGGAACTCAAAGTTGGGAGAAGGCGTTGGATTGCGTGTTTCAACGGGGTTTAAAACAAGCAATCTGCACGACGTGATGATTGTTTTTAGAAGAGATAGAGAGAATGCAAGAGTGCATGCAGTGTATTTTCTGAAAAATGTTGGTTTTTATTATTTGAGTTGTTTTTAGGATTACCATTTTCTGAAAAAGCAAAAAGAGAAAACAGCAATAAATGCGTAAATTACAGAACAACGTTATTTTATTTATGATTTGGTCGATGCTTGAAACTACAGCCCTATAAAACAAAACTCTGTCACTTTGGACAAAGCGAAGAGGTACATTTACAGAAAGTGAGCCCTATAAAAACATCAGTTTCACCTGGGCAGGGTGAAAGTAAAGACGACAATTACTTTGACTTATGAACGACTTTCGGAACATCGACAACAACCCATTGGCGGTGAGCTCCTCGTTGAATCACAAAGTATGGTACTCTCCTTCTTGATTTGTCTTCAGAAATAACGTTGATTTCTGGTGGAGCAGGATCATTGGAATCTGTCTCCCAGGCAGAATTGTCGTAGGAGAGCTCTTCTGTTGTAATTGTCGCAGTGTTTTCACTCTCAGGTAGATCTCCCCATCCAGTTGGCTGGATGTCTTCGAGCCTGATACGAGAGCTTTCGGGAGCGGTGTACTTGACCATGAAGTCGTATTTGCCACTCGGTTGTCCTAATGTGTCCCACACTTCGTTGGAATTGGAGGTGTCTTCCCTTTCGATGATGTTGACCTCGTGAAAAGCGTAGTTGATGAACTTTAGTCTGGCAAGCTTTGCAAATTCATCGTCGTGCTGGATATTTTCTGAATGCCCTGAGTGTTGATCCCATGACATGGTGGGGACGCAGGTATTCTTTTTAATGATGCTCAGCTGATATGCATCGTCTGACTGATTCTTTTGCCCCGTGTCTCCTGGGTACGGCTGCCAGATAGGCAGGCCATCCATTGGGCCATAATAGTCGTGGTCAAAGTTGTCTTTCATCAGAGTGTCCTCCTCTAATGAGTTGAGTGGAGCATGGCATCCTTCTGGATCACAATCTCCGTATATCGTTTTGACATCTGACCTTGGTATAAATCTCGGACTTTGTGTCGGAAAGCAAAATGGTGTAGGCATCTCCTCCTGAGACATATAATTGTCCTTATTAAGATAGGACTTCCATTCTTCATCTATGTCGGAGGAATCTCCCTCGTTGATGGTATGTACTTCTTGAGACACTGGGTGAAGGAAACCTCCACTATGGAAGAAGTCCTTAATGGGATAAAGCCTTTCATCGTTAGTAGCTTCCTGGGTATAGGTTGAAGAAAAACCAATACCCTTCTTTTTCTTATTGTCAGTAGGAATGACAAGCCGTCCCCATCCTTTTGCATTGTTACTTTTGATCATTTCGAGAGCATCTTTGTACGAGGAAATCGACATTCCTCTTTCTGATTGGTTATCATTGCTCACTGAAAATGCTTGGAACTGAGTTCCAACAACCTCCTCTGGTTCTACACAAGAGGACGATGATTAGTTGCTCACGATCAAGGCTCGCTCTCCGCAGACTATGACAAGTTGGTCGTTCTTGACAAACTTCAGCTTTTGGTGAAGCGTCAAAGTGACTGTCCCAGCCTTGTGTATCCAAGGTCTTCCTAACAAATAGCTATATGCTGCCCTGATGTCCATGACCTGGAAAGTGACTTGGAAAGTGTGGGGGCCGATATTTATGGGAAGGTCGACTTCGCCGATAACTATTTTCTGGGATCCGTCAAATGCTTTGACGATGACCTCACTACCTCTCATCGAAGATCCTTTGAATGATAGTCGCATTAGAGTGGACTTTGGCATCATGTTTAGAGCTGATATGGTGTCTACCAGTATGCTGGATAAAGCATCATCCTGGCAGTTGACTGTAATATTGAGTGCCATGCTATGACTTGGGCCCTCTTCCGGCAGTTCCTCATCACTAAATCCCAAGTTGTTGCAGGAAGTGATGTTGGAGATGATGCTGTCAAATTGTCTTATTCACACATCTTGTTCCATAAAGGCTTGCTCTAAGACTTTCTGTAGAGTTTCCCTGTGAGCTTCAGAACTGAGTAAAAGTGATAGCACTGAGATTTTTGAAGGAGTTTGCAACAACTGATCAACAATGTTGTATTCACTCTTCTGGATGAGCTTCAACATCTCATTGTTGTTCTTTGAAAGGTCGAGATCACTAGACTGACCGACTGGTTGATCAGGAATTTCCGTTTGAGGTTCCTTTTCTCTGGTAGGTTCTCCAACTCCTTGGTTGAAGATTTGACTGCTCCGTGTTACTCGAATGATGTCTACAATATTCAATATGGAGGGTAATGGAATTTCCTTTCCATTCTCAATTGTTGTTGCACCGTATTTGTAAGGGATAGCCTTAGTTGATTCATACGATAAAGGTCCCGGTAGATAGATAATTATAGGAGCCTTCTGAGTCTTCTGACCATTGTAAGTAATTTCAATCAGTTCCTGGTTGGGAACTTTTGATTCGTCAAGTAAAGGGATGATGGTACAAACATCCTTGGTCCTCTTATGATCAGAGATTATGACAACGTCCTTGATTCGATTAGCGAAATAGTCGGGCATCAAGTTGATTGACCCAGGACTTGGACACAGTCGAATCTCTTTGTGGTCCAACTGACTCTGAAGGGCTGCTCGCACGAGGTAACATCCTTGATTATCTTCAGAGCAAACTCTACAGCATTCATAGTTGTGTGGTGGAACCCGGCCACATCCGCTCTGTATGCAATGTAACCTCACTAGATTTGTTTCTATTGATCAAACATCCTAACTTTGTTGCCTAGTAGGGTTCCCATTAATCATACTGACTTGTTGTGTGTCTTTGTCTAAATAGATCGGAAGCCACCTGTGGTTTAACAAGCGTTGCAAATTTCTTTGAACGAGAGCGCATCCTTGGTCGCTCTCACGACATCCCTTACAGTTCTGATAATTATGCGAAGTCAGAAAACCGAGCTGGACCTGCTTAGCATGTAACTCCACCAAGCTGGTATTCATCAAGCGAATATCTAAGATTTGAATCATATTCACTTGATACTGATTTCTATCGTGGTAATCCTAAATCCATCCAAGATCTATCTGACGCTGGAGGGCCTCTTGTACAAAAGAGCATCCCTGATCGTTTATTGAGCAGATAGGACAAAAATTGTAATCGTGCCGTGACAGATTATGATGTTGACTTTGCCTTGAGTGCATTGCCACCAAGTTGACATTCATTGCACGGATGTCGTGGTTTTGAATGATGTTAGAATTTGTATAAGTCATGTTGACTTCACGAATTCGGTGATCCAGGATCCATCCGAAATCCGTCTGTTCCTGTAGAGCTGATTGCACTGCAGAACATCCTTGATTGTTTTTAGAGCAGACATCACACTCGTGATAGTTATGAGACGGTACATGACCAAATCCACTCTGTCTGTAATGCATCTTGACCAGGTTGGTTCCCAATAAGAGTACATCCTGAATTTGATAGTTGTGCTTAGACTCTTCTTCTATCAAATTTACCGCAGCTTTCTCGTGGTGAGGCACCGGGTTCATATGAACATTAGGATTTGTATCCTTGAAGGATAAGACTCCGCTCCTAACAAGCTTATGCACATCAGATTTGAAGCTGAGACAGTTTTCTATGTTATGCCTTGGTCCTCCTTGATGGTAAGAGCACGTCTGATCCGCTTTGAACCAAAAGGGCAAATTTTCCGATATTACAAGAGGAGCCCTGGTTTGGACGTGCCCTTTGACCAGTAATAATGGAAACATTTCTGCGTATAACATGGGTATAGGGTCGAACCCTGGTGGCCGCGTTGTACGGTTGTTGTTGTACGAAGGACGAGCCTGCTGAAGAGGCTGTTGTGTCCTTTGCTGATATTGTTGTTGATTCGGTTGGCTCTGAGCAACCTGAAGTTGATACATAGGAACAGGTGCAGGGTTAATAGCAGGAGTTACAGTTGTTACTGGCTGGTACCATCGCCTTTGCTTTCTGAGAGAGATATTACTAATATCTTGCTCTTTTTTCTTAGGGAGAGCACTACCGTATCTTTTGGTACTGCTTGATGGTCTGGCATCTTTGACCAAACGTCCTTCTCAAATCGCTTATTTAAGATGAACTCCCATGCCTACCATCTCAGTGAAATTACTGGGCGCACTGGCGACCATTCTGTCGTAGTAAAATGAGCTCAAGGTTTTCAAGAAGATCTTTGTCATCTCTTTTTCCTCAAGAGGTGGACAAATTTGGGCGGCAATTTCACGCCATCTCTAAGCATATTCCTTAAAGGTTTCCTTTTCCTTCAGTGACATGGCTCTGAGCTGATCTCTGTCTGGTGCCATGTCAAGGTTATACTTATATTGTTGAATGACGGCAGTGCCAAGATCTCTAAAAGTGACGATCTTAGTGCGGTTTAAACCCACGTACCATTTGAGTGCGACACCGATTAAACTATCTTGGAAATAGTGGATCAGTAGCTGTTGGTTCTCTATCTGAGTTGACATCCTCCGAGCGTACATCACCAAATGACTTTGAGGGCAAGAGTTACCCTTGTATTTTTCAAATTCGGGCACCTTGAATTTGTGCGGAATTTTCACATTGGGGACCAAACAAAGGTCTGTGGCATCCTTTCCAAATAGATCCTGACCGCGAATAGCTTGCAGTTCCTTCTGCATCTCCAGGAACTGTTCTTGGAATTCCCTCATTCTGTTGTCCATACTTTCATTTCCAACAGAAGGTATCTGTGGAATCTGCCCTTCCGGGACAGTGTGTACCACGGGTGGTGGTATAGCCATTACGACAGTGACTCTTGGTGCTTCCCTCCCATGAAGTTTGTAACCTTCAGGAGTCCCCGTCATGTCCGTTGTATCTTCACTTTCCCGAAGTTTGTAACCTTCAGGCCCAGCGGTTCCTGCTGCAGTTTCCGGATCTTCCATGATCGGCGGAATATATCCTTCCGGGATATAGTTAATAGGCATGCCCCAAGGACGATCTTTAGGCATGGTATATCGAGGATCATACTTTTCCACTATGGGCGTAGATGTGATCTCTAAGATCACAGTCCTTTGTATCTGAGCTGCTGTCAGAGCTTGCATGTCGTTGTGAAGTTTCCTCAGATCTTCTTTCAGAGCGTCGAGTTCTTCTCTCAACTCTCTGTTCTCTTCCACGAGATTATCCATTTTCTTTTGTTGACTGGCCCGAGTATTGTATGAATGAGACAGTTTGACTCTAGAATCGAGACACAAATGTGAGATTCGTAGGTAAGAAGAATGAGTTATGTGAGAATGATGAATGATATGCAATGATTATATATATATTATATATATATATATATATATATATATATATATATATATTGTTTAATCAAAATAAACTTCGACGATTGGATTGCAAATATCATACAGTGGGGAGACCCCGTTTTATTGAATTCAAAGATTGCGGAAATGGAAATACAGTAATTTCAAAGTGCTGTAAAAGGAAATGTCTAAACTTATGGATCCTGAGTCCTCTCGGAGGAGGGCTTAGGTGCTGGTTCTGGTGCTTTCCTTTTCTTTGACCGGGGCTCTCGGGCCGCTGTCGGGTTGTCATTCCTTTGCCAAGTGAAAGAAGCGAGCAAATTCCTTTGGTCTTCTTGATTTTCTACAGCATGTTGCTCTAAAATCTCGATCAGAGCATCTTTTCTTTTAACAGTTGTTGTATTTTGTTACACTCCACATTGAGAATACGGTATTTGTTCTTCCAAGACTTCCTCTCCTGTTGAACTTTGTTGAGAGTAACCTAAAGTTTTTCCGTATCAGACATAAAATAAAGGACAGGTTCCTTTAACGGAAGAACTTCCTGACGAGGGTAAGGAATCCTCGGCTCGAGAGCTCTAGTTTGTACCTAGTGGAGATAAGGTTCTACAGAGACACAATCTGGTTTTCCTAGAGACTCTCTTCCTTTCCGGTGAACATGTTTTCAGGCATGCACCATTTCTGTCTTTAGTGCTCTGTCGTTTTCTCCTTCCTTGTAGAAAAGACCTTCCAGACGAACATTACGCGGGACATGTCTCATCGGGTATCCGAATTGACGACGGACTAAAACTGGATGATGAATGATTCCTCCTTTAATTCCTATGAGGGGTACATTAGGGAAGTTTCCACAATGGTCAATGATTCTGATCCCGTCATAGATTCGATTGTACCAGTCGATGTCAGAGTTGGTAAGAGACATGATTCTTTACGACCAACGTAAAGTACTCTTATGATCCCAAAATGCAGCAGATTTGGGTAAGTGAGAAGTGAACCATTTGTACAGCAGGGGTACACAGCATGTGATCATTCCTCCGCTGTACAAGTTCCTTAAGTGTACATAATGATAAGCATCTGAGAGCAAGGTCGGTACGGGGTTTCCAATCAGAAAAATCTTAATGGCATTGATATCAACAAAGTCATCAATGTTGGGAAACAAAGTACAGGGCTTTCTTTATCAAAAACTGGGCTGGCAAACCTTGGATTCATCCCTTAGTGGTTATGTGAGTCCTGACTTCTGACTCGTCTAAATAGATTGCTCTTGCAATGGTTTGATCCTTTGGAATTTCTTCCAGTCCAGAAAAGGGAGCTTGGTCAGTGATGGGTAAATCAGTCAGGTGAGAGTACTCCTCCAGTGTTGGTGCTAGTTGATAATCCGGGAATGTGAAACAGCGATAAACTGGATCGTAGAACTGAATGAGCATAGCCAGTATTCCTTCAATTACATGGACCCTTAACAGAGACAACAATCCTCTGTACTTGGCTCTGAAAGCATCAGGGTTGGTGATCATCCGTTCCAATCCTCTCAAATCCTCTAGTTTTGGAACCTTGAAGGTGTACTTGTGAGTCTTCCTTCTACCGAAATCCATAACGCAATCTCCTTTCTCTGATATTTGCAATCATTGTCTAAGTTTAATTTGAAAAAGAGAGACTAGAAGAGAAGATTTTTCTTTGTTTAAAGTTTTTTAAATGAAATGAATGCATGAATGCAGCACACAAAAACATAGAAAAAAATGGGGTCAAAGGTTCGGTGTCATGAAGTCATGGCTCTACCCATCCCCAAAGGTTATACTGGTGAGTTTTTT
Organism: Lathyrus tuberosus; assembly: GCA_022829125.1. Taxonomy (NCBI): domain Eukaryota; kingdom Viridiplantae; phylum Streptophyta; class Magnoliopsida; order Fabales; family Fabaceae; genus Lathyrus; species Lathyrus tuberosus. The sequence goes on along the minus strand of JALAZF010000001.1, from coordinate 7,131,512 downwards.
GTACCTGTCCTCGAAATCATCGACCCCTATTGGGATAACAACAGCAGGCTGGTTCACCCGAGTGAGTTGCAGTATCTTAGAGTAATCTCAAATGAGGGTAGTATCGCGTGACAACTATTTCTGATAGCTTCCGCACTACAAAATAGTAACAAGGTCTCAGCCTACTAAATCCTCAGTTTCATGGATAACCACAATCGAACAATCTGCTTTCAACAACCGAAGTCGTATAGGCATTGAATCCGCAATGGGTGTCTCCACTGATTCGATGGTCGACCGGGGTCTCTTATTTGGGAGTCACTCCTTGTAAGATTACCCATCTAGTGCCATCACTTATCTTAGGTGTCCCTCAAACTTTCTAGATGCGGCATCACCCGCAGTCCCATTAGCAGAAAAATAAACACGGATATCAATTAGAAAAAGCCATATATATATATATATATATATATATATATATATATATATATATTTATCCTAAAACTAACATCCCAGACCTCTTAAGAGCTATAGCCTATTCCTATACAGTCAATGACTCCCCTGCAGAGTCGCCATTTTCCTGTAGCGAATGATTTTTGTCGGTGACTTTCTAATTTCTTATTTATCCTATGAAGCTGGAAGGGAAAGGGAAGCTATCTAAAACTAATTTTGCACGCGAATGTTTAACTGAACAAACGCTTAAAAGAGATTCAGGGAGTTCGGGGTCAGGTTATACAATGGGGGAGTTGTCAATTACCCATCTTATATGTGGTTATCCACAGGATATTAGCTTTAGGTTTCGCTTTATAATTGATGGTGTTTTTTCTGTTAATGGGTTGGGAAAGTTTCTTGGGAAGTATGAGCGAGTGAGTGAGCTTTTGTTGATGTTTGGGTGTTTTTGGTAAGGTACTAGACCTAAGTTTTGATTAATATGAAGTTACTGGACCTAGGGTTTTTGATTGGTATGCTCGTTAAGATTTCGCAATCTTATGCCTACGTATTCCCGTTTAAACGAAACAGGGAAATCAGAGCCATCGTAATTCCTCCTATTCTAAGGGAGGAAAAAGATGTTTTGGTGTCTTGTTCAAAGCCCAAGATTGAAGCTAAAAGGTTTTGACAGAGAGAGAATTTGTCATCTCTAAAAAAGGATTGTTGATTTTTGTGTGCCTTGATCAAAGCACAAGGTTGATGCTAAAAGGTTAATTGACTCGACTAAGGGATTTCTTTATACAAAGCCTAAGAGGAGGCTGGAAGTTTGAATTTTCCAGGGGAAAATGTTCTATCTGTCTTACACAAAGCCCAAGATTGAGGCTAAAATGAGAATTTTAACTGGTGAGGATATTTTTAGGTGTCTTGTATAAAGCCCAAGATTGAGGCTGACCTTACTGGGAAAATCATTATACAAAGCCTAAGAGGAGGCTGAAAGGAGTTTGACTCTTCTTGGGGAAAATCATTCCCCAAAGCCTAAGAGTGTGTTTGGATGGGTCAATTTGAAATTTAAGGAATTTTAAAATTTCATGGGATTCAAATACTTCATTTGAATTCCTTTCATTTTCAAAATTTATTGATTGGATGAAGTATTTGAATTGATTCATTTTTAAATTCTATTGTTTGGGTAAAGTGATGTAATTCAATTCATTTATGAAAAAAATTATAAAATTAATAAGAATAACTCATAAAAATTATAAAATTAATAAGAATAACTCATAAAAATTATAAAATTAATAAGAATAACTCATAAAAATTATAAAATTAATAAGAATAACTCATAAAAATTATAAAACAATCATAGAATCTTATAAAATCATAAGAATAACTCAATTAAATTTTTTCATTGTATTATAAAGTCTAAATATGAAGAAACATATATCAAATGTCTATTGCTAGAATGTCATACAAAACCATAAACAATGTATTATAAATCTTATCATACTCGGCGTTAAAATATAAACTACTAATATAGTAATTTCATAACGAATGTCAGATACACATGTATAATAGTCCAACTCAAGCTTTCATCCTTCAATTGTATTCCTGCAAAAATAAAAAAATAAAACAAAGTTAGCAAATTTCTATCTTACTTTTAATATATTAGAAACTAAAATAAATACCAAGGTATTAAAAATTACCTTGGTCTCAAGGCATGGAAGCCAATATATACTTTTTCTTCTCCCTCAATGGAAGAGCTTTGAGAATCGCTATTTTATTCGGATTTTCAGCCAACCAATTTATTGCTCTATAGCGTAAAGTATCATCACAATCAACAATCATCTCCATTTCATTCAACACTTCTTGCACCACTTCTTGAGCATTTCCTTCCATCCTTTTTTTACTAACTTGCACAAAATCTTTCAATGACTCAGCCACTTCTTTAATAGAGTTTATCATCCCTTCTTTGTCTCTACCCTTATAAGCACGAGTATATTGCACTTTTTTCTTTGTTGTGGAACTTGGTTCCTCTAAATCAATATGCACAGTGGATCCTTCTTCATCTACAATTGCCTCTTTGCTCATGACATCATCTGCATCAAATGCATGCTCTACTTGAAATCCATTTGCCCTATCTTTCGCACATATGTCCACAATGTCATTCCAATTCGGAATGACCTTAAATCGGAACCTTTTGCTTTCTTCATGAGACTTAAAAATAAAATAAAACAAAAATGTCAATAGCTTGAATTATGAGTGTAAAAAACTAAAACATAATACCCCAAGCTCAATTCATAGCAATTCACATGGTAATAGCCAAAAGATTAATATTCAAAAACACCTTCCAAAGGAAAGAAAACATGAAATTAACTCTGCACTTTAAGTTGTAATCCATTATATTACAAAAGAACATGAGCTAACCTACAATAACAAGTATTGTCTGTAATCCTACATCCCTTCAAGTTACAGGTCTAATCATATTCATAGCAGCCATCAAAACACAATCTCAATTTAATTTTTAAGACATTTCCAAAACATATTCATAGCAAAGTTCTAATCAAAGGTTTCCAAAACACCGCTAGCTGCTAATAACAAGTTCTAATCAAAAGTGTATTTAATTATTATTTTTTTATCCATCTTCATCATTGTGTATTCAGTTTGTAGAAGGATGATTGTACTATGCAGTTTTAATGTACAATTTTTTTAGTATACATGAATTTATAAGCTTAGATTTCACTATCCTTGTTGTAACAAACTACTGAGACTTCTCAGTGACCAGATCAGTGTCGGTTTAGTAAAAACAAATATAGATACCAAAGTGGTTCACATTTATTGTGGCATGGCCTGTCAAAATATCAATAAGCATAGGTTCTTATTTTGACCATGCAATTCTACAAGTATTCAATTTTGGTGAGGCGAGTAGCTCCAGCGGTTTTATTTGCCGACTGAAATTAAAGCAATCCACTTGGTATATGTTAAAATCTGCCCAAAAAATATAACAGACTAAACCTTATCCTTCTAAATATGTTTGACCATGCAATACAATCTGGTTCTTTTAACAAAGGAAAGTTTATCACACAACATCAGCAATAACACAGAGATAGCAGGATTTCACAGCTGAAACACACAGAGTTTGGAGGCAGACATCCTCAGAAAAAATACACACAAGTTCAGAGCAAAAACAGCATACAAATTATAAGCATATGATTAACTCAACTTAACAACAGCATACAGGACACAGCAAGCACACATGACAGTAGAAACAACAACAAATTATAACACCTAACGGTATAAGTTCTAACACCTAACAATCTAACTAACCATTCAAACTAACTCTATCCTAATTGTCACACTAAGTTCTAACACCTAACAATCTAGCAACCCAACTTTCATTTTACAGCATCACTTAAAATAGAAGCAGAACTAATATCAGAACAAAATCACAGAACAAAAAAAATACAGCATTAGTTAAAAATGAATACCTTGATATATTCATTCCATGTATTTTCATCTTCAACATTGATCATGCATTTTGTGCCATCCCAATCAAACCCACTTTGACTGAGAATATCACTAACTATCCCATACCATCCTCGCCAAAGTTTGATACGGTTTTTGACGTTCTCTCCTATAACCTGAACATTAAAGCGTGTAGACAAAACATCAGCTGCAGCATTGTATGCTACTGTTTTCCAAGCTCCGTCACTTTGGCGGCCCAAACTTCTTTGATCTCTAAGTGCTTCAGCTAAAACACGCTCCATGTCCAAATTCCATGTGAAGTAACCTCTTACATCATCTTTCTTATCCACAGCATTTCTTTCTTCTATCGTTCTTTTTCCCCGTGTCTTGCGGCTCAAATTTCTTGCATTGGCTAAACTAGAATCCATTTATTGAAATCAGCTAAACACAAATAATAACAATCAAATCTCAATAATATAGAAACAAAATTAAATTAATAAGATATCAATCAAAAGTTGCCACACAATATATAAGACTTTCATTAGCAATCAAAAGTAGCCACACAATAGGATGTCAATCAAATTTCTAATCAACAAGACATTCCTTAGAAAACAAAAACAACGAAATGAAAAATACAAACTAACAATTCCTAATAAAGGTCTATAACAAGTAAAAAAGAAATCAATCTAAAATCCATTAAGCCTAAGAAATATTTCTTCTCTCTTGATATTCAGCAAACATTTTCATCGCATATGTGTCACGAAATGTTGTCCACTCTTCAGTCACTTGAACAGTTGCGACCTCATCCACACCATTAGTTGTTCCTCTTTCTATTTGTTGGTTGGTTAACTCTTCATCAACAATAGATAAAAGATTCAAGTCATGAGCCTCTAAAAACTGATCACTTTGTTTTTCATCTATTATGAAATTGTGCAACACAAAACAAGCATTAATAATTCTGATTTGAGTTTTTATATCAAAAAAAGAAGGAGTTCTTAATATACTCCATCTTTTCTTCAATATCCCAAATGACCTTTCAATTACATTCCTTGCACTTGAATGGCGAAGATTAAACAATTCCTTGTAATTTTGAGGAGTGTTTCCAACCCACTCTTTGAGATGATATCTAGTCCCTCTATATGGTGCTAAAAATCCAGGACCGTTTGTATATCCCGCATCCACAAGAAATTATTTACCTACAATGATTGTTTACCTCAAAATAAATAAAAATATCATATAGTTACATTTGATCCACTAAATAAATAAACTGTCAATCTATTACCATTTGGAATTCGGAGACAATTTTGACGACGTAAAGCATCTCGCAATACTCGAGAATCTCCTGCAGACCCTTCCCACCCCGGTAACGCATAGATAAACCTTAAATCTGGACCACAAACTCCTAACACATTTGTAGATATGTCACCCTTTCTATTACGGTATCTAGGTCTATCTTCTGCAGCAACTGTTACTGGAATATGTGTCCCATCAAGTGCTCCAATTGAATTCTAAAAACAATTTAAAAAAATTACTACAACTATAGATACCTAAAAAGGGTTAGAAGTTGTAAAACAAATTTCAAACATACCTCAAACCATTTCCATTTATTTGCCTCAAGGCCATCTAGATTATAGTCGTGAAACTTCAAATAATCCCGGCTTACTTTCATAACAGCTTTAAGTACATTATTGAATTGTCTACTCACTGTTTCTTTCGATCTACAATAGTTAAAGTGTATGACTCTATATTTTAGATTGTGAGCAAGGATATGCAAAAACATTGCCACAGCTTCAGTTGTAGGGACATTTCTTGTCTTAACCAATTGCCCTTTTCCTTCTAAAACTCTACAAAGTTTAAAAAATGCCCCTTTACTAACTCTTAATTGCTCCATGCAATCAATTTCTGTTCCTCTGTAAAGACGATTAAGAAAACTCTGCCTTTCCAATTCCCAATTTTGAGTTGGCTCCTTAACAAAATATTTGTCATGATACCAAGCCATTATTCCTAATAGCGTAGTAACAACACTAACAACAATTAATGTTGTTTCCTCAAGCTCTTCCATTTCTTCTTCATTTCTTTTACGCTTTATTGAATTGTCAACTTTACTAATGTCCATTTCTTGAAACAAAGGTTCTGTTATGAGCACATAGCAGAGTTACATTCATTTTGTAAGTGAAAACAACTACTGCATATAGATTTCAAAAACTATATTTGAGTGATAACAAAATTGGAGATAATAATCTTAGATGCATGTGATAAAAAATTATTAATACATACTAATTTACAACAGTGTATAGGTAGAAACATATACATTTACAAAAATGTGAAAACTGCATTTGCTAAGTCAATATTTTGCCAACACCCTGCACCTCTGTTCTTCACAAAATATAGTAAGAGTAGCCACCACTAGATGGTGCAGGTGATGGCCCCCATAAGTTAGTGTGAATCAAATTAAAGGAATTGCTATACTTAGTTAGAGTTAATGGAGAATGAAGCCTATGAGACTTGCCTAGACAACAAGCATCGCAAAAATCAATGGAATTGTTATTATTTATATGAATATTACATAGTGCAAGAACACTATGAATATTTTTAGGATGAGCATGCCATAGTCTAGAGTGCCATATTGCACCATCATTTGAAGCAGGAAAAACATTATCAGTCCTAAGAATAACAAATTTATTATTTACAATAGAGTACACATTTTGGGATTGATTGGAAAAGGAATTATTAGAAAGTTCTAAATCTAGATTGTTGAAGTAGTGCAATCCATTTTCATTAAGTAACCCTTCAAGAAATACCAAGCTAGGTGCTTTTGATTTAACATAACACTTGTTAGAATGAAACTCAAAGCACACATTAATATATTTAGCAAATTTAGAGATTGAAATTAGATTCCTAGTGATGATAGGAACATGAAGACAATTATTCAGATTTATCATAGAGTAGGATACACTTTTGGACTTAAAATTTGAGAAACATACGGTCTTAGCTGTAAGACTATGACCATTTCAAACTAAGATCTCATTAGAATAAGCACAATAATGAAAATTTGCCATTTAAATTATATGAGCAATGGTATATTACTAAACCTACATGGCATTGAGTGAAGTTTGCAAGATGAATTTCCTTAGCAGAAAAAGCCAAAGTAGGTTTTTGAGTATCAGAGTTGAATTGAAAATGCACAAGTCCTGGAAATTCAAGGGCAGCATATGCCACACTTTGGCCATCAAGAGCTGGAAATTCAGCTTTGGTTCTATAGGTATGTTGGTGTATAGAACCACAAACAATACATGACAGAAATTTGGTCAATTCAAAATGGAAACCATGTTCTTCTCAGACATAGCTAAGACATAGCTAAGATTATCAAAACCGAATTCAAAATTATTTTTGTCAATTCCAAAATGGAAACCATGTTCTTCTCAGACATAGCTAAGATTAAGCTCCAACAACACCAACATTCAAAAAATCACGAAGTTCACAACACAACACAACAATAAATCACACAATGAATAACGAAGATGAAAAACGAAGATGAACCAGATGCAAAATAAAGATAGAAAATGAATAAAAATACCTGAGATCGATTCCGTGAGAGAGAAGAGATCGATTCCGTGAGAGATGGGTTCCGTGAAAGATGGGTTCCGCGCGAGAGAAGAGATCGATTCCGTGAGAGATGGGTTCCGCGCGAGAGAGAGAAGAGATCGATTCCGTGAGAGATGGGTTTCGCGGAGAGAAGAACACGTGAAACTCAGAAGATGGAATCGTGTATCATGAGAAGAGAGAGAACGAGGGAATTCAAAATTATGCCATTTGAGGTGGAATTGTGAATTTCTCTAAATTGGTCAAAGGAAAAATACTTTATAAAATTCCATCATTTTAACAATTCTTAAATTTATTTATCTAAACAAGGGATTTGGCTCAATCATTTTAAGTTACCCTAAAAAATTACTTTCCCTCATTAAATTGACCCATCCAAACACACTCTAAAGGAAGGTTGGGAGGAAATGACACTGTTGGATAAGATATATGTCCCAAGCTTAAGAGAGGGAGATTTATGTCTTGTTCAAAGCCCAAGATTGAGGCTAAAGGGGTTTGACTCAGCAAGAGAGTGTTTTTATCTGTCCTGTACCAAGCCCCAGGATGGAGGCTGGACAAGCTGGAGAAATAATTCTACACAACTTGAAAAGAGGCTAGCTCCTACTAGGGGAAATCTTTATACTAAGTTTGGACAAAGATCGACTCAACGAGAGAGTATTTTTATCTGTCTTGTACAAAGCCCGAGATTGTGGCTAAAAAAGGTTGACTCAACAAGAGAGTCCGAAAAGGTGATTGACTCAACAAGAGAGTCTAAAAAGTGATTGACTAAACAAGAGAGTCTGAAAAGTAATTGACTCAATGAGAGAGTCTGAAAAGTTTAGCTCTGCTGGGGAGAATCATTTGTACAAAGCCCAAGAGGAGGCTGACTTTGTTGAGGAAGGATCATTATACAAAGCCTAAGAGGAGGCTAGCTTTCTGCTGAGGAAAGACCCTTATACAAAGCCTAAGAGGAGGCTATCTTTTTCCGGGGATAATTGAGATCCCCAGGCAGGTCCTTGTTGGGGAATCAACTATTGCTGAGGATTACAGAAGAGTTGAGATGTCAGGTACCTTGAGGTTCTGATTTAAGGTAGTGTTGACCCTGGTCGGGGAACTCTCATGAGAGAGACTGGGTTTCTGCTGGAGATCGATCCAGAATGCCCGGGGTTTTTCCTATAGCTGTAAGGGACTTGAGAATGTCTTTGAGACTCAAGGGGATTAGACTGTCCAAGTCTACTGGTGTGGAAGAGTTTTATCTGTTGTATGATGCCCAAGAGGAGGCAAGGGAATTAAGGGATGTGAATCAACCCTAAAGTGGCCTGAGGTCTGACACTAGAAAGACTGCTCTAGCAAAGGATGACTAAGTTCTGTCTTATACCTTTAAGAGGTCGTCGGGGTCCTTGTATTAAGCCCAATAGAAGGCATGAGAATTTCTAAGAAGCCGGGGGGTCCTTGTACAAAGCCCAAGAGGAGGCAGGGATGCTTTTAGGAAGCATGTGGGTCTCAAACTAAGAAAAGTTCAAGAAATTCTATTCACTGAGAATAGATCATTTAGTGAAAGTTCTGTGATTTGAAGAAATTCAAGAGATGCTATTCACCGAGAATAGATCAACTCCGGGGAGTAGAATTTCTTTGACAATTTCTAAAGTGACAGCCTGAGAAAAGGTTCACGAAGAATACTGCCTTTCTCTTTGTTCCATATTGTTTAAGCCCAAGAGAAGGCAAGACTGTATCTGGAAATCCTACTAGGATCTAGCTTTGTTTGTATTTTAAGAGTGACCAATAGGGCTTTACCTAGTTCTTGACCTAGTTGTCGATGAAAACTCTAAATAACTATACTAGCATATATACAGTTGATATATGACAAGTATTTAAAAAATGTATGAAAGAAGACTAACCATGTGCAGCTTCCCACAATACAGTTATTTATATCAAAGTGAGTAAATGAAAGCTGTTTAAAAACTTACAGGCGAGCAAGCTTCCATGTTGTATTGTTAGTTGTTCAAAGAAATTAAAGAAAGTTTTGATAACAATACATATATTTGAATCTAAATCAAAAGGGAATTGTTTTGAAAAGATTGGTGGGGCTTATACTCAAGGAGAGGCCCAAGGTTTAATAGTGATCGCACCGTTTTTTTGAATATTGTACCGGGACTTATACAACAACTGAGGCCCAAAAAGGTTTATGCACAACAAGGGTTGGGTCTTACACTCTAACAGAGGCCCAAAGAGTATTTAAAGAAAAGAAATGGGACTTATAACACGAGGGTAGGCCTAGATGATTTTATTTTAAACTGGCGATCACGCCGAGATTTTTGAAAACGCCGTGGGTCTTATACAATGACTGAGGCCCAAATTATTTTTTCGTTTCAAAGAAGGATTGGGTCTTATACTTTATTAGAGGCCCAAAACGTTTGAAAATGAATAAAGATGGGTCTTATAGCTCAAGGAGAAGCCTAGTTGATTTTGTTAAAAAGGCGATGATCGCGCCGAACTTTTGAAAATATACAGAGGGACTTATACAATGTGTGAGGCCCAAAAAGGTATTATTTACGAAGGAGCTGGGTCTTACACTCTATTAGAGGCCCAAAGAGTTTGAAAATGATTGATGAGGGTGGAATCAATCAAAACCCTAATTTTGTCTAAAATGAAACTAATTTTGTTTAAAAATTAATAAAAATTATTGAAAACATGTGAAAAATGAGTGGTGATCATGGATCAATGTTTCAAAAATCATGGTTTTATCCATAAAATGATTTAAAACCATTTAAGTTTGGAAAATCAAGAAGGAAAAAATATTCTAAATGTTAAAAAACAAATAAAAATTAATTCTTTGCAAAAATATCAAGTATATGAAATAAATAATATTTTTGGGAAATTTTTGTAAAATAAAATATTTTAACATTTTTGTGAATTATTAAAAAAAGAATCAACTCAAAATCATTAAAATTCAGAGAGAAATTAATTTTTGAATCAATTAAATAAAATCACAAAATTCAAATATTTGAATTTTTGAAAAAGGGCGCCAAGAACACCCAAGAACACGCGCGTGTTCTGAGTTTTGCCCAGATTTACATTTTCTCATCAATCTCACTGAATACTTGATGAATCACACAATCCACATATCAATCTACTCGTTTTCACCTCACGATCATGTCTATGGTCTTTAATTTCATTTATTTTAAGCATGGAATAAGAAATCAAAGAGAAACCTCAAGAACCCTAAATTCTGCATGAAGGCTCAGAAATTCCACACACGATTCATACAAAGCAATTAATTGAGGGGAAACATTTCATACATGATTATGAACATATGGCAAAATTATTGTGCGAGGAAATATGCATGAATCATGAGATGACCAAGTTGAGACTTACCTCTTGCAGCTGGTGATCGTGTTTTGAGTTAGAGGTGTTACAGCTTGGTTCCAATGATGTGGACAGCTTCCCTAGGTGCTATGGAGTGTGTCTGAATGCTTGGAGTGGATTGAATTGAGCTGGAACTTGATTTGGCACCTCAACTGCAAATCTGTCAAAGGCTTGTGCTGATGGCTGGTATTTTGAAATCTGGTGTTCCAGATGTTGCTCTCAAACTCAAAACCCGACAGTGACTTGAGTTAGAAGGCAAAATTGGAGTGAAAGAGGTGATTTTGAGGAAAGCATCAGTTTGGGTGCTTTGGTGTACTCAAACTGATCACAAATGAGGTCTATTTATAGTGCAACAAATTTATTTTGGCTGTAAGAGTGTATGGCAACTGGTACAGGTCTGTGACCAATTGTAATCAAATGGAATCTTAAGTCTTCTCTAGCCATTGAATTGAGATTAGAGCATAGGCCAATGGTTCTTTAATCAAGGATAAGGCTTGACTGAAGTGTTCATCTTTGCTCTGATACATGCCACCTCTAAGCATCCATTAAATGTTCCAAAATAAAATTGGAGTCTTGGCCTTCTTTAGGCTTTTTAGGTTTGGCATGGCTATTGTAGATTTTGGGACTTTGGAGGCTGATAGATCAGTGCTTGTCCCTTGTTTGTTCCCCCTTGAGGTGCGCAGATGGATAACCATGCTTGGAGTTGCACAATTTGATCAAATCGAGCAATAATGCATAAATATGTCTTGCAAGACAGTTTGCATCTAGGCATATTATAGCCGTCATATCTTCTAGCTCAGATGGAATTTGATGGAGTTCTTGGACATTTTGGAAAGCTGATATATCCTATTTCAACATGATGTCCAACTTTGGTTTTAATCCAACTTGAATTACAATGAAAAATGCCTCTACATTTGGGAAAAAATAAGGCAGATTCTGACTTAGTGAAAATTTCACTAAGGGTTGGAAAAATGTCACTTTTGTGTTTCAGCCATTCTGATCACTCCATAACTTAAAATCCATGAGGAATTGGAATGAGGTGTAGTTGACACTTTTAAAGTATGCCATGAGAGCTACAAAACCATCTTTGGACCATCCAAAATGGTTGCTTGGATCTCAAGTTATAATCCTTGGAAGTTGGTACCCTAGCCACTTTGTTCATAACTTAGAAAAATTTTAAGTTTTTATGGTTACCCCTTTTACAAGTTAACTCACTTTTTTTTATTTTTCTTGATGAATGATGATTCAAATCACATATTAACATTGTTTTAGGGTTAAGGAACCATAATTGTGAAAAATCTCAAAAAGTAAAACTTGACTTTTGTGCACAGTTGACTTTTTATCAGATGAATTCGAAATTGTGTGATCCTTTGTGAAATCAAGTCCTTGATCTAAATCAAACTTGATGGATATGTTCCATAGGTGTTATAGGGTGTATTGAATCATGTCCCAAGGTTTAGGAGCATGTCTGGGCCAAAAGTCAAAGGTTCAGTTGACTTTTTCCTCGAAACCCTAATTGTGGTCCTGATGAAATTGAAACTTGTGGATCAAGCTTCTTGGATTAATCCATTGTTGAAAATGGATCAATGTAGTGTGTTAGAGACCCTTAAATCATGTCTTGGGTCTTGGCTCATGTTTTGTCCCAAAAATCAACTTAGGGGTGAATTAGGTCAAGAAACCCTAATTCCTAATTCTTTTGTGGATGCATCCCCTGAGGTAAAATTGACTTGATGATTGGGTCCATGAGGTCCCCTGTAGTATCTTGAGTTATATTGTGAAGCATTGGCTCATGCCCAGATGAAGATTTTCATCTGGAGGCCCTGGTCAACCAAAACCCTAATTTGGTGACACTGGCGATCTTGAGGCTTAATCCACTTGGAATGATGCAACCTTGTGTCTGATTCCTGATGTGGGAGTCCTCTTGATCATTTATGTGTGTTTGAGAGGTTAGACAAGTTGAAGATCATGTCATTCCTTGATTGATCCTTTGTCTAAGGCTCCGAGAGGGCTTAAAACCCTAATTCTTAATTGTAGTGAATGCTCAACAATTCTTGAGGAGACTGATTGAGGCATGAAGGTACATCCATATTGTGGTAATGATTTACACAATGATGGGAAATCTTAGTGGTCAAAATTTGGGGTAGGACACTTGATACTTTAGGCAACGATTTTATTTACTTTAGGCCACGATTTTTGCTTGGTGCCTAAACTCAAGATATTCGATGAATACAAATTACTTACCGGAAAACTTGATTGCAAGTTATCCGGTGAATAAAAATTACATACTGGAAAACTTGATTGCAAGTTATTCGGTGAAGAAAAATTACATATCGGAAAACTTGATTGTAAGTTATCCGGTGAAGAAAAATTACATACCGGAAAACCTGATTGCAAGTTATCCGGTGAAGAAAAATTACATACCGGAAAACTTAATTACAAGTTATCCGGTGAAGAAAGAATACATACTGGAAAACTTGATTGCAAGTTATCCGGTGAAGAAAAATTACATACCGGAAAACTTGATTGCAAGTTATCTGGTGAAGAAAAATTAAAACTGAAAAATAATAAATATTAAATAATAAAATAATTTGATAATTGAAAAAGGTAAAATTGGAATATTTTAAAAAATGTAGGGGTAAATGGATAATAGTAGGGGTATGAGGTAAAATTTTCAGAAAAGAAACAGACCCAAAAAGGAGGTGCTCCACACTTGATGGATAGTCGGACCAGTTCCATACCCGACCCAGTTCCAAGCAAATCACAAAGTCAAAAACAAAAACCTAATAGTTGTTCTTCTCCTTCAAAACGAAAAAAAATCACTTTCAGAAAATTAGAAAAGGAAACAATCGAAAATCTCAACCATTCATATCGCTCTCTCTGTTCTTCATCTCGGTTGACCTCCCTCCATTCGACGCTCTCGATTTTTTTCACGCCGACATTCTCGATTCACTTTCTTTCTGCACAGCCTCTCATCTCTCTCAGATTTATGTCTCAATCTCGAATCTCTCTTCATTCGCCGCAACTTTCTCTTGGTGGGTGCACGATGGTTGCTCAGGTTTCGTTTGATTCCTCTTTTTCTTCTATTTTTTGAGTTTGGGTTTATGGTGTTGTTGGAGTAGTGAGAGCAAGGTTTGAAAATTGTTTTGGTTTTACTTTTTGCAGGAAATTTGGAAATTATTTTGGTTTTACTCTGTGATGTAGTACGGCTTGGAGAATTTTGGAGGATTTTGGTTAGTAGCAGCAAGCAGACCTTGAATGTTGACATCTAGTTTTATGCAGTGTGTGGGCAAGTTGCTGGTACAATAATAATTAAAAAAACCAAACATAATAATAATAATAATAATCAACATAAATAATAATAACAGTAATAACAATAATTATAATAATAATAATAATAATAATAGAAAAAACAATAATATAAGTAATAATAATAAAAATAGCAATAGCGATAATAATGAAATAATTTTTTTAAAATAAAATAATGATAAAATAAAAATAATAATAAATAAATAAATAGTTATAATAATAAATAAACAATAATGAATAAATCTAATAAATATTAATAATAATAATAATAATAATAATAATAAAAAAATGATAATACTAATAAAAAAGATAATAATAATAAAAATGATAAAATAATAATATATAACAAAGATAATAATAATAATAATAATAATGAAATAGTAATAACAAATAAATAAAACTAATAATAAATATAAATGACAAAAATAATAATAACAATGATAACAAAATAAAAATAATAATACTAATACTAAATAAAGGTAAATAGAAATAAATGATAAAAAGATAAAAATAAAATAAAATAAAACAAAATGAAATAAAAATAAAAAGAAATGAAATAAACAATTAATAATAATAATAATAATAATAATAATAATAATAATAATAATAATAATAAATAAAAAATATATATTGACAAAAAGAAGTAATAAATCTTAGATTAAATAGTGAATAAATAATAAATAATAAATAATTAATGATGACATAAATATATAAATAAATGTAAATGATATAACAGATTTATAATAAAATAAATAATAAAAAATAAATAATAAATAATAAATAATAATGATAATATAATAATACTAATAATAACAAAAGGAAAAAAGATTTTAAATTAAATTAGTGATTTAGAAGTAATAAAAAATCAAAATTCTAAATTAAAAAGAAATGTTCTAAAACTCATAAAAAATAGTTAAATAAGTAATAAGCATAAAATGAAAAAGAAATAGGTGACAAAAATTAGACGAAAATTACACGATTATGGTCGATGGACTACATGACTGCAAACGCACAGATGATTGGCTTAAAATGATATGAAAAATGATCAGAGAACCTGAGGGGAAAATTTGGAGTATGACAAAGAGAAAGGAAAAATGCGTAGTCTTATGACTTCATTACTAACACCATTCGCTTTTACAGTGTCAGCGTATTGCACAAACATTGATAAATAAAGGTTCGGGTCATTTGTAGGACTCCCAGAAAACTGGTTCTGTTGAACGGCTTGTAACAACGAAGGTTTTAGCTCAAAATCGTTTCGCTCGATGGTAGGGGCAACAATGCTCTATTGTGTGGTTCATCTTGCGATCGAACAACATAGTCCTTAAGAGGACGGTTCAGTGGATTTTTAGCCATGGGAATTCTTAGTTCTGGAAAAGGAATTTCAGGTTCAGGAAGATTGTATTTAATCCAGAAATCGTTAAATTGGCGTCTAAAATTAATAAAATGCTCAATATTGTCAATTGGTTGCTCTAACTTTTCGCTTTGAGAGCGAGTGTTTTGGCATACAATCGACAAAATAAAAAGGAAAATTGTTTCCTTAGTCTATACTGCAACGGAATCACAATATTGACTAAATTAGTCCCAGGCAACAACGCCAAAATTTGATCGCAACCTTACGAGTCTATCGGATGATCTAACTGCAAGTATGCAGTCTATCACGTAGTTTTAAAAGATATCGAACCCACAGGGACTAATAATCAATCTACCATTATCGATTGAGGCTATGTAAAGCTAAGGCTAGTGATTAATAACGTTTAGATGGAAATAAAATGTAAATTGCTAATGATTAGGAAAGATATTAATAAAGAGAGGCCGGAATATGGATTCCGTGTTCCTCAGGGACTCTGTAAATTATAGGCACTAATCGTAACTAAACTACCTTCCATAAAAAAATATCAATTTAAAGACCCTATCTCACACTCTCGCGCTATTGACTAAAGCCACACTCCCTAACCATGAGGTTTTGCTCTCACTCGCCCATTTTAATTAAGAAGTATTTTTTGAAAATTAATTAGATCCTAATCAATACTTAAAGCGCTCTCGCTGTTTTTAGGATCGATGCTTAGTTTCCACTATTCGGTTCAATCCTCACACTCTCGTGCTATTGGCTCGAACCTTAATTTACTTTTCACTCTCGTGACAAAACACTAAGAATTATACTTGGAAACTAAAACCAAAACAAAATTTTATTATTGTTTCGCACCTATTTTTTTCTACCGAGTCCCGTCACTAACGACATTCCTCATACACCGGTCTCAGACACGTTTAGCCAGACATTATTTCAAATAAAAACAAAGTAAACATGGTATTTAAATTTAAGGACAACATATCATAAAGTAGAAGAATTCAATATAACAAGAATTAAATTAATGTCAATAAGAACCTATAAAAACGAAATAAATGCGGAACTTGAGGAAATTATAAAGGTGCTCGATTAATGCCAACAGGCTAGTTGTTGATCCAAGAGTACAAGAAATAAACAAGAACACAATTGTGACAATCCCTCGATGTGAGTGATTGTCACTTTTACAAGTAATTTTCAGCCTAAGTCTAGAAAACAAAGTCAATAGAGCTTCTGCACAAACTTGGATGCTCTCCAATGTGAAGAAAACTGACTTATATAGAGGTATTGAGCCTGGTAACTGTTCTTCCATCGTGCAAGGGGAGTTAAGGAGAAGTAGGAGAGTGGGAAGAGGAAGTCCAAACTAATTCCACGTTTTTCTGCTACTGCATGATAATGGAGAACACCATTAGGCCAATGGCGAACGCCATTTGGTCATTCATTAAATGACTGGGCTGGGTACATGGCGGACGCCATTAGGGTAATGGAAAACGCCATGCACCAGAAATGCCATTTTATGTACTTTTCTTCTGCTCTTCTGCTCCTTTTCCAGTTCTTTGCGCAATCGCTTCATAATTTATTAAAACCTACAATGCACACAAAACACGACATAAAATCGACAAAACAAACTAAAATAACATTGAATAACATGCGTTATGAGCCTAAAAACATGATACGTTTTCACGTTATCATCAGCCTCTGAACTTATGATAACTCCCTGCTGAATAATTATTTCTGAAAGAACTCGTCCAAAAGGAAGGAAGAAAATCTTTCCCTTGTGAAAGGAAGAAACCGTTTTCTTCAAATAGTAAAACATAACTTGAGGAAGATAAATCTGCAAGTCTAAATTGAGAAGCAGAAGAAGATCTTTTTCAATAGGGTCCACGAGGTCTAAATCCTTATCCTTAGGAAGTAAGTTTGAATTCAGAATCAAATTCCAAACCACTGCATTAGGACGAAGATTTGAGATAGCTGATGTATGAAGTGTGCTTTCCGCAAGTATACAAAGTGTATCAGAGTAATATAAAAGGTTGCAGAATACCACAGAGACCTAACGATCAATCTATCATCTTCTATTGCAACAGTGTTTATCTAAGGCGATCGTAAAAAGTGTAAGTCCTGTGGTTTTTGGATTGGCTGCATTTTGGTGAAACAACATGTTGTTAAGCAAGATGTTGAACCAGATGTTCTGTCATGTCAGTCAGACATCATGTTCTACATGATGTTGGGACATGTTCCATGACATGTTATACCAGGTAGTTAGGGCATGACTATTTTGATCATTTTAGTGTGATTTTTGAGTGTGTTCTGATGCACACGTGGGCGATTGTTTTGGGAGAATATTGTGGGAATTTATGTTATTGAAGATTCTGTTACTTGACGCAAAAAGGATCCTTGAGCCTTTTTAGGAAAGTTTGTATTTTCCTTCTATTTTGATGTAGTTTGATTTACAGTCAGTTTATACTGATTGCTGCTATTTGTGCGCTTCAAGAAGCTCAAGTCCAGTAGGTCTGAAGGATATTTAAAGAGAATAAAAACCCTATTTGAAGAAGAGATAATAACATGAGAATTGTGCAAATCATCGTCACAATATGGATGTACTTACATGCCTCATCAATCTCCTCAAAGATGGTTGAGCATTCACCATAATAAAAAATTAGGGTTTCAGGCCCTCTCAGAGCACTTAGACAAAGGATCAATCAAGGAATGACATGGTCTTTAACTAGTCTAACATCTCAAACATCCACAAAGGATCAAGAGGACTCCCACATCAAGAATCAAGCACAAGGTTGCAACATTCCAAGTGGATCAAGCCTCAGGATCGTCAGTGTCACCAAATTAGGGTTTTGGTCGACTGAGGCCTCCATATGAAAATTTTTTCTCTGGGCATGAGCCAATGCTTCAAAGCACAACCCAAGATACTCCAAGGTACCTCATGGACCAAATCATCAAGTCAATTTAACCTTAGGGGATGCATTTATCCAAAAATCAGGAATTAGGGTTTCTTGACCTAATTCACCCCCAAGTTGACTTTTGTGACAAAACATGAGCCAAGACCTCAAGACTTGATTTGAGGGCCTTAAATACACTACATTGATTCAATTGCAACAATTTATTGATCCAAGAAGCTTGATCTACATGTTTCAATTTCATCAGGACCGCAATTAGGGTTTCGAGGGAAAAGTCAACTGTACCTTTGACTTTTGGCCCAGACATGCTCCCAAACCTTGGGACATGATTCAATATACCCTATAACACCTATGGAATATACCCATTAGGTTTGATTTAGGTCAAGGACTTGATTTCATAAAGGATCACACAATTTGACTTTCATCTGATAAAAAGTCAACTGTGCACAAAATCAAGTTTGACTTTTTGGAATTTTTCACAATTTATGGATCTTTGACCCTAAAACAATGTTAATATGTGATTGGAATCATCATTCACAAGAAAAAACAAAGTGAGTTAACTTGTAAAAGGGGCAACCATAAAAAACTTAGAATTTTTCTAAGTTATGGAACAAAGTGGCTAGGGTACCAACTTCCAAGGACCATAACTTGAGATCCAAGCAACCATTTTGGATGGTCCAAAGATGGATTTGTAGATCTCATGGAATACTTTAAAAGCTTCAACTACATCTCATTCCAATTCCTCATGGATTTTAAGTTATGGAGTGATCAAAATGCCAGAAAACATGAAAATGACATTTTTCCAACACGTAGTGAAATTTTCACTAAGTCAGAATCTGCCTTACTTTTTCCAAAATGTAGGGACATTTTTCACCTTGATCCAAGTCAAACCACGTATAGGGGTGGACATCAAAGTTAAAGAATGCCATGAGGGTTTTCCAACAAGTACCAGATCATCTCCAAATTTCATTTGAACAAGGAGATACAACCCTTGAAACATGGCATCATGAATTGACTTTTTCAAGACAGATTTGGCAGATTTTGTGCATTTTCCTCGATTTGTCTAAATATGATAAATCTAAGCCTTGTCATCAATTTGGACACATCTGAGGATAAAATCCAAGGGGGATGATCTGATCTCTAAGCCTCCAAAGTCCAAGAATCTAGAAGTAGCTTGCCAAACCTAAAAGAGCTAAAAAGGTGCCAAGACTCCAATTTTGTTGCAATGCATTTAATGGATACACCAAGGTGGCATGGACTGATACATTCCTAACTGAGTGAGTCAAGGATGAGCTATGAATCAAAGAACCATAGGCATATGCCCTAACCTCTAGTCAATGGCTAGAGGAGACTTGACATTCCTTTTGCATAACAGTGGCCAAAGGCCTGCTGCAATTGCCATTCACTATTGCTTGCAAAACAGACTTGCTCTACTATAAATAGAGCTCATTTGTACTCAGGTTGAGTACACAAAAGCAACCAAACTGATGCTTTCCTCAAAATCCCTCTCTTTAGGCAAAAATGCCTTCTTTAGTAAGGTATCTCTGAGTTTTTGAGTTAGAGAGCATTTCCATCATAGCTCATGATCCAAACACATTCAATATGTCATATCTAAGCTGTCCAAACTCTCATATGTGACCTGTAACACCAAAATCACAAAGTCCCCTCTCAAAACCTCAAAATTCGACTTTTTTGCACTTTTCAAGCCATGTCTTGATTCAGTCACTTTCAAAACCAGATAAAGCCCCAAGCACACTCCAAATGTCATCCTTGAACTGTCCCAAATGTTTCCCCACATCTGGAACACCATTTGAGAGAGTTGCCATAATGGTGACTTTTGCCCCTTTTGCAAGAAAGAGCTCAAACTTGTTCCTGAGGATTCCAGCTGGTTCTAACCATTCTAAAAGCTTCTAAGTGATTAATTGAGAGTGTCCAAAGCATCACATTACTTCTGGCACAAGAAACCTGGCAGATTGCACAACAAGCTCCAAGAGGTAAATGCATCATCACTTGAACTTTCTAAATTATGCATTGCTTGGAAGGCCACTGATCATAAACATCTCATACATGTTATATATGTTGTGTTTGAACCAATTTGCCATGTAATTCTTGCATGTACCATGTGTTAGTATAGAAAATGCAATTATAGTCCTATTTCAAAAACACTATCGGGTTTTTAAATAGGGACCTCATCTGAAAAAACAACCACCGCCATTGGATTCCTTGGGAAATTCTAGGCCAGATGCCTATAAATTTTGTCCCAATCCATGGAGAAATGAGAAATTATGGCCTTTACGTTTTTGGTCTAAAACCTTGCCTTGCCTTGGCCAGGCCTAAAACAAGGCATGCCTTATGTATTTCTAGGGTGGCTTTGATACATGGATGTGTCACCACCCCATTGGTAGAAGGCGCGCACTGCAACCTTGAGGTCTGGGGTTCAAATCCCCCTCGCCCCATACCCTTTTTTACCACTTTTTCCAATTTTTACTATTTTTCATATTATTTTTAAATGATTTGAAAAATTAATTTCTCTCTCAATTTTAATTATTTTTTATTGGTTCTTTTTGTAAAAAATTACAAAAATGTTAAAATATTTTATTCCACAAAAAAATCAGATTTATATTAGTTATTTAATATAATTGGTATTTTTGTAAATAAATTCATTTTTAGTTTTTTTAAACCTTTTAAAAATGAATATTCATCTTGAAAATCAAAATCAAATGAGTCCTAAATCATCTTGTGATTAACACCTCATTTTTCAAACCATAACCAAAAATCACAAGTAGTTTATTTAGACTTATTTGGTATTTTTGTCATTTTATTCATTTTATTAAAAGGATTACTTTTAAAAGAAAATGAAATTAAGGTTTCTTTGATTTTTGATCCTTATCAAATATTTCAAAACACTCATGGGCCTCTAATAGTGTGTAAGACCCAACCCTTGTTGTACATAAACCTTTTTTGGGCCTCAGATATTGTATAAGTCCTGATACGATGAAAAATCTCGGCGCAATCACCGTTTTCAAACAGAAATCAATGGGCCTCTCCTTGAGTTGTAAGCCCCACCACTTGTACAAAAATAAATCTTTTGGGCCTCTAATAGAGTGTAAAACTCAATCCCCTTGTAACCAAAATCTTTGGCCCTCAGATATTGTATAAGTCCCTCGACGTTAAAAGAATCTCGGCGCGATCGCCATTTCCGAGCAAAAACAATTTTGGGCCTACCCTCGTGTTGTAAGTCCCACTTTTCTTTTTGAAAACCTCTTTGGGCCTCTTGAGAGAGTGTAAGACCCAAACCCTTTGTAAATAAATGATTTTTGGGCCTCAGTCATTGTATAAGTCCCGATACGATATTCAGAACAATGGTACGATCATTGTTAAAACTTGGGCCTCTCTTTGAGTATAAGCCCCAATAATCTTTTCAAACTCCTTTTTTATTTAGATTCAATATACAGTTGTTTTCAAAACTTTCATTAATTTCTTTGAACAACTAACTATACAGCATGGAAGCTTGCTTGCCTGTAAGTTTTAACAGCTTTCATTTACTCGCTTTCATATATATATATATATAACTGTATTGTGGGAAGCTGTGCACGGTTAGTCTTCTTTCATATCCTTTTAAATACTTGTCATATATCATCTGTATATATACTAGTATAGTTATTTAGAGTTTTCCCCGACAACTAGGTCGAGAACTAGGTAAAGCCAGTTTGGTCACTCTTTAAAATACAGTCAAAACTAGATCCCCGTAGGATTTCCAGATACAGTCTTACCTTCTCTTGGGCTTAAACAATATGGAATAAAGAGAAAGGCAATATTCTTCGTGAACCTTTTCTCAGGCTGTCACTTTAGAAATTGTCACAGGAATTCTACTCCCCAGAGTTGATCTAATCTCGGTGAATAGCATCTCTTGAGTTTCTTCAAACCTCAGAACTTTCACTAAATTATCTATTCTCGGTGAATAAAATTTCTTGAACTTTTCTTGGTTTGGGACCCACAGGCTTCCTAAAAGCATCCCCGCCTCCTCTTGGGCTTTGTACAAGGACCCTTCGGCTTCTTAGAAGTTATCATGCCTTCTCTTGGGCTTAATACAAGGACCCTGACGACCTCTTAAAGGTATAAGACAGAACTTAGTCATCCTTTGCTAGAGTAGTCTTTCTAGTGTCAAATATCGGATTTTAGGGTTGATTCTCATCCCTTAATACTCGTGCCTCCACTTAAAGGCATCATACAAAAGATAAAACTCTTCAACGCCAGTAGACTTGGACAGTCTAATCCCCTTGAGTCTCAAAGACATTATCAAGTTCCCTACAAATACTGGGAGAAACCCCGGTTACTCTAGATCAATCTCCAGCAGAGCTAAATCCCAGTCTCTCCCAAAAATCCCAAATCAAAACCTTAAGGCATCTGATACCTCAACTCTTCTGGAACCCTCAGCAAGAGTTTATTCCCCACTTGGACCTGCCTCAGGATCTCAATTATCCCCGACAAAAGCTAGCCTCGTCTTTGGCTTTGTATAATGACTTTTCCTCAGCAAAGTTAGCCTCCTCTTAGGCTTTGTAAAATGATTCTCCCCAGCTGAGCTAACCTTTTCAGACGCTCTTGTTGAGTCAATTACTTTTCAGACTCTCTTATTGAGTTAATTACTTTTCAGACTCTCTTGTTGAGTCAATTACCTTTCAGACTCTCTTGTTGAGTCACTCACCCTTTCAGACTCTCTCATTGAGTCAATCACCTTTTCAGACTCTCTTGTTGAGTCAACCATTTTTTAGCGTCAATCTTGGGCTTTGTACAAGACATAAATCTTCATAACCTTCTCTTAAGCTTGGGACCAACATCTTTCCCAAGCAGAGTCAAACTCACTTCAGCCTCAATCTTGGGCTTTGTACAAGACTGATAATACTCCCCAGATATAGGTGAGTTGCACCGAACTAGGTTAACAACTTTAGAGTTATTGACATTCTTCAATTTAAACTTTTTGGTTGTGTGTGTTCAAACTGTGTTTTAATGCCAGTGTTGTGACATATGTCTCGACATTTGGTATCTGTGTGCCAGAATTTCAATTGGCATCAGAGTAGGTCACCCTATTATGTTTTTAGGTGAGCTCTAAGAGTTTGTATTCTGGTACTATGGACGAGGAAGGAGGAGGAAATGTTAATAGGCCTCCAATCTTGGATGGCACGAATTATGACTATAGGAAGGCACATATGGTGGCCTTCTTGAAATCCATGGATAGTAGAACTTAGAAGGCTGTCAGCAATGGCTAGGAGTACCCTTTGATCAAAGATAAAGATGGAAAAGAAACCTTGAAGCCTGAAGAAGATTGGACCAAGGAGGAAGATGATACAACTCTTGGAAACTCCAAAGCCTTGAATGCTTTGTTCAATGGAGTTGACAAGAATATGTTTAGGCTGATCAACACTTGTACTGTAGCTAAGGATGCTTGGGAAATTCTCAAGACAACTCATGAAGGGACATCCAAAGTGAAGATGTCAAGACTTCAGCTTCTCACCACCAAATTTGAGAATCTGAAGATGAGAGAAGATGAAAGTATTCATGACTTTCACATGAATATACTTGAAATAGCTAATGCCTTTAGTGCATTAGGGGAGAAGATTTCAAATGAGAAGCTGGTGAGGAAGATTCTTAAGTCTCTTCCTAAGAAGTTTGACATGAAGATCACTGCCATAGAGGAAGCCCAGAACATCAGCAGCATGAGGGTTGATGAGTTAGTTGGATCACTTCATTGCCTTTGTTTCAAATTCAGGAGATGAAGTGGAAGAAAGTGGTCTTGACACAAAGGAAGAAATGGCCAATGCCATTGTGTTACTAGGAAGACAGTTTAATCAAGTACTGAGAAGAATAGAGAGGAAATCAAAACCAAATGTCTAAAACATCAGTTCCAACTCCAGCTATAATCCTCGAGGAAAATCAAGAAATGACGAGAAAACTAACCATAATAGTGGGGTAAAATGTCATGTGTGTGAAGTATTTGGACACTTTAAATCAGAGTGTCCTACGTCTCTGAAGAAACAATCTAAGGGATTAACAAATTTGTGGCCTAAAGAAAGTGAAAGTGATGGTGAAACAACAAAATGTGTGACTGCATTGACTGGAAGATGGGCTTCTGATGTAGAGTTCAGTGATAGAGAATCTTCTTATGCTGAAGTGGATACTTCCTACAAGTACAAGAAGGAATAATGCATGTCAAAAATCAACAATTTATAAGATGAAGTAACCATGCTGATTTCCAAGCTTGAAAATATGACCAAGTCTATAAGAATATTGAACAATGGTTCTAACATGTTAGACGAAGTCCTTCAAGTTGGACGAAGAGCTGGTGACTTGAGAGGCATAGGGTTTAATAATCAGCTCCTGAAAGGAGACCTTCAGGATATAAAACCAGGTTCTGGGAAGGTCAGAAATTCAAGGATGTTAAAACAAGTGTCCCAACATCAAGGCAAACATCAGGTCAGCAAAAAGGGTAGCAGGACCCAGTAATTGAAGTCTCATTACTGTGGCAAGTTTGGTCATATCAAACCTTTCTGTTTTAGAATGTATAGATATCCTAGGTGTTGCGGTGAGAATCAGATATCAAGCTATTAATCAACTTGAATCACAAAACATGAAGTTCACCACTCAGCTTTGATTTATCCAAAGGAAAGGGTTAAGATCGAAGAAAACCCTAAGTGCGCTATGTAACAACACAACTAGAGATCTAAGGTTCGGGGGTTGGTTATACCTAGGGAAGGTGTTAGCATCCTAAGCATCTGTAGTACTCTATAGGAACCTCTTGTTAATATTTGTGTTATGTTATTGTTTGCTTGCTAAAGGAACTGTTTTAAGGTAAATACCTAAGGGTTTATTTCTAAGTATGCTCGCCAAGATGTTGCATCTCGTTCCTACGTATCCTGACTAGGATGGAATCAGAGCATTTGTAGTTCACCAAACTAGGGTTGAGGAACTCTTGACTATGGTCAAGGTTCCAAAAGGGAATGAGTACTCATAACTATGGTACTCACATAGAGTTAACAACTCTCTAAGTCTAAGTTGAAAAACTAACTAAGGGTTGACTTTTATCAAAGTCAAAGGGGAAAATGAGTACATATAACAATGATACCCACATAGAGTTCACAAACTCTAAACTTAATTCTAAGTTATAAAGCAAAATGACCCTAACAAGGCCAAGAAATAAAAATAAGTATCTATAACAATAGTACTTACATAGGGTTAACAAAACCCTAACCTAAAACTAGGTTGAAGAGGGAAGAGTGACTTTAATAATTTCAATGGAGATGATAGGGGAAATGTCTAAACTATCTTAGACAATTAATTATAAGTCAACATGATAACTTTCCTTTGGAATAAGGGACAAACCACTTGTAACAACAAGTGTTGGAATGAAAAGCTTTAAGATGAGGATGATAATAATCAAAGTATCAAAGCCAAAAGGTTCAAATGTGATAACAAACCAAAAGGGGCAGAAACTACACCATATCATGCTCAACATCCCAACAATGCTCAAGAACAAAGTCAAACACACACCACAATAACAAGCATACTTGCTACAAATTTTATCACACAAAGAACAAGTGAAAAGAATAGTTCAATAGAAGTCACAACTCAAAAACCAAATGGGCAGTAGCATACACATATCATAAAGCTCATGCTCAACATTAAGATGTCATTAGAAACTCCAACAAGAACCACATTTAGGCATGAACAAAACCATATGCAAGAAACAAACCAAAACATCATGAAATAACCCAAACAAGACAAGACATGTATAAATAACCAAATGGGAAAGCAATAACTCTTTTGAATCATGAATTCAGAAGTTAAACATGCTTTTTAAACCACACATAAGCACATATTCAATCAATACAAACACCCCAAAGAAACATACATAAAACTAGGTCAAAGTGGGCATAAAATCATGGACAAAAGGTCATCAACTTGACATGGCATTCAAAAATAGGAAAATGAACAAATAAATTCCAAATCAAGGCTCAAACTCATGTTTATACACTCAAGTGTGTGTGTGTATGTGTGTGTGTGTGTGTGTGTGTGTGTGTGTGCAAAAGATTGTTACAAGAAAAGCACAAGAGTTATCACAAAATCAATCAACAAGAAAGGGTGTCATAAGAGTCGAGCACAAATCGAGGACCACAAATAACCAAATGAAAACCATGCCAAATAACACCACCCAAGGCCAGCAAGCACACTCAAATCATCCTTATAATGTGTGTCAAAACACTCCAAAAAATGAGCTCAAGAATCAAATAGGAAGGACATCAATCAAGGCATTAATTCAAAACTAGGTCAAATAGACACCTCACACCATTAAATACAAATAAAATATTAAAATAAATAAAATTATAAAATAAAAATTATGAAATATAAAACAAGAGGTCAAAATTTTAAAAAAATATTTTTGTTGATTTTTATCAAGCTTGGAACAAATAAAATTAAATCAAAATGAAAGAAGAAGAAAAAGAAAATAAAATAAAACCTAAATGACTAGGGAGGTGTATTAGCAAAAAAAATACAAGGAAACCAGTTAGAAATCACGCTTGGGCCAGAAAAGGAGGGGTGTGGGTAGCAGTACGTGCAGGACCCAGTCCTACATCCATAAACTCATCAGAATTAAACAAAAAAAGGGCTGCGTGGATGCTCATTAAAAGACATGGCGTCCACATGTAAGCCACGTCTCCTGGTCAAATATTCAGACAAGCCACCTCAGCATAACACCTCAGACGCCGAAGCCCTAGTTCCGGTCGTCTTCCCCGATGATCTTTACCAGAGACGGCTGCGAAACTTCATAAAAATGAGAAATAAGGGCACTGTATTGCACAAAATTTCACAAGGATCATGAATCCACCATTAGTTTTTCATAAAGATGTTTCTAACATGATGAAAACCAGCCACGAAAATCAAATACATGTTATGCAACGTTAACCAAACAAGACAACAAGTATTCAAATACCTTCTATGCTACTTTAATACATCAAATATGTAAAAACACAAGCACATTGAACGTGTATTATGGGAGAACAGAGTTGAAGAAGATTACCAAAAATGGAGAGCTTAGATAACCTTTGAATATGTTCAAACTTCCACAATCTTGGTCCTCTAACTCCCAGAAACCCTAGAGATGAAGATAGAAACCAGAAAAATGGAGGAAAAAGCCTTGTGTATTAAGGTTCAAAGAGAAGAAAATTTGAGCAAAAAGAGAGAGTTTTAGGGTTCTGAACTCGTCCGAAATGAGGTGACCCCTATTCTCTAGGGTTTTATTACTTATATATGGTGGTTTCAGTGTGGTAAAACTTGAGTCACAGTGGTTAATCCTTGTGGTAAAGATTTGTGTAACATTTAAAGTTATCCTTCTGATGATTTCCTTTCTTTTGATTGTCTTTATGAAGATCCGAACAATCATTTCTGAAGTGGCCAGGTTTGTTGCAATTGTAGCAGATATTGTCTTCATCTTTCTCTTTAAAGTTAGACCCCCTATTGCTTTTAGAAAATCTTCTAGTTCTTCTGGCCATTTGCTGGAATCCTCTGATGAAGCAAGCCATATCATCATCATCATATCTATCATCAAAATCTTCTTTATAATTTTCATCAGGTTTACTGATCTTTGAAAGTCTTTTGGACTTTTCACCAGATTTTTCAAAAGCAAATCTCAGGGCAAGAGATTTGAGTTTCTAAGAAGACTCATTTCCATTCAATTCCATCTCATGGCTCTGAAGATTGCTGATTAAACTTTAAAGAGATAGCATATTCAGGTCTTTGGCTTCTTAAATAGTTGTTACTTTAGGTCTAAACTTTAAAGGGAGACTTCTCATAATCTTTTTTACATGATTTGATGTAGAGTAACTCTTGTTCAAAACTTGAAGGTTTGATACAAGAATCTGAAACCTGGAGAACATGGTTTCAATATCCTCGTCATCCTTCATTTTGAATAACTCATATTTATGTACCAACAAGTTAGCTTTTGCTTCTCTAACTTGCTGATTCCCTTCATAAGTAGAGCACAAAGATTCAAAGATGGTCTTGGCAGAAGAATTATCAATGATTTTCAAATACTCAGCATGTGGTAGGGCATCGACCATAATACCTCTGACTCTATGATGTTTTCTGTAGATTTTCTTTTGAGCTGGAGTCAAAAAATTTCTGTCAGATACCATACCTACACTGTCAACAGTGATCTCAATGCCATCTTCAAGTATATCCCACAACTCATCATTGAGTCTAATGATATATGTGTACATCTTACTTTTCTACCATTCAAACTCAGTGGAATGACCACCAAATATAGGAGGTTTTCCACCATGTAATCATAGGAAAATCCTCTTCATGAGGTAGTTGGATCCTCAGTAGTCATATTTTTCTCGTGGGATCTTTAATTGTACCACTGTTAAGTCTTAAGTACAGACCTTGCTCTGATGCCAATTGAAGGCGAGAAAAATACACAAGAAGGGGGGTTGAATTGTGTATGTTATAACAAGATTTGTTCATGACAAATTTTCCTTGGGTTTTGATGATAACAAAGTATCGAGAGAAGAATGGTTTATTTTATATGTGTTACATGTGTACAGGTTCAAATACTTGTAAATATTATAGTCAGAGTCTGTGTTACATTAAGCACACTTTGAGAGTTGATGAATTACTAGCTTCTCTGGGCAGAATCTAAAGAACGCTTGCTAAGTGAAGTCTGGCGTAGACTCTGAAGCTAAAGGTCTCAGCATCAGAAGAAGCAACATAATTTTCTCTACATTTAGTGAATGCAAACTGGCTTTTAGTACTATTCAGAGTTAGTGATAAAGTTGAAGTTGTCTGTACTGCAGAAAGCAAGTTGTATTGTCAAATCAGTTTATCAGCTAGAGTCTACAGATTGCAAGGCTCGAGAAAGGCTGAGATGCTTTATGGATATCTACTCTCAACGGCTCTAATAGTACATAATCACTGGAAGACTCAAAGGTTAAACAAGTTACACATTAGATCAAGATCTTCTAGTGTATCTATCTTTAACGGCTCTTATACTATGTAGTAACAGCAAAGACTCTTGATCAAATTACCTCTTCAATGACAAGTTTCTGAAAATGCTATATATGTGGCTAAAGGTTCAAACAGAATCTTCAACAAGGATTAACCAGAAGAAAGAGTAACGAGATTAACAATTATTAACACAATTGTAAATGTAGATTTTCTGTTGTAGGTTGTAATTGTAAAAGCCTTAAGATTTCTTACACGTTGAATATCTTATAAATCTTAAGTTCTTTAGGTATTTGTTGTGGCGATTTCTCGTACCTCTGATACTTGTATCATGTACACCTTGTTCTCTTTTTTTCTGAGCTTGTTCAGCAGTTTAGATAAAAGTCTTGTGTCATTGGGATACAAGCAAGGAAGTCTTGAGCCAAGATGCTTGAGGCACATAAGTCTCTTGCTATGTGCTTGACCAATGAAAGTCTTAATCAAGTAGATTTATTGAGCATGATTGGCTCGGTACATGAAACTTGGAGCAGTAAGTCTTGAATATGAGGGATCAAACAGAGAGGCTCGTTTCATGGGACCTGGAACAGAAGTATTAAGCCAATGTGGCTTGAGCAGGAGAGCTCAGTACTTGGAATTGGAGCAGTAAGTCTTGACAAGAAGGGTTTAAGCAGGGAGGCTCGTTTCATGGGACTTGGAGCTGAAGTCTTGGGCTGAGGGCCTGAGGAAGGAAGTCTTGGGTTCATGGTGTCATACCCCAAATTTTGACCACTAAGGTTTCCCATCATTGTGCAAATCACCATCACAATATGGATGTACTTACATGCCTCATCAATCTCCTCAAAGATGGTTGAGCATTTACCATAATCAGAAATTAGGGTTTCAGGCCCTCTCAGAGCACTTAGACAAAGGATCAATCAAGGAATGACATGGTCTTTAACTTGTCTAACATCTCAAACATCCACAAAGGATCAAGAGGACTCCCACATCATGAATCAAGCACAAGGTTGCATCATTCCAAGTGGATCAAGCCTCAGGATCGCCACTGTCACCAAATTAGGGTTTTGGTCGACTAAGGCCTCCAGATGAAACTTTTTTCTTTGGGCATGAGCCAATACTTCAAAGCACAACCCAAGATACTCCAAGGGACCTCATGGACCCAATCATCAAGTCAATTTAACCTCAGGGGATGCATTTATCCAAAAATCAGGAATTAGGGTTTCTTGACCTAATTCACCCATAAGTTGACTTTTGGGACAAAACATGAGCCAAGACTTCAAGACATGATTTGAGGGCCTTAAATACACTACATTGATCCATTTACAACAATGGATTAATCCAAGAAGCTTGATCTACAAGTTTCAATTTCACTAGGACCGCAATTAGGGTTTCGAGGGAAAAGTCAACTGTACCTTTGACTTTTGGCCCAGACATGCTCCCAAACCTTGGGACATGATTCAATACACCCTATAAAACCTATGGAATATACCCTTTAGGTTTGATTTAGGTCAAGAACTTGATTTCACAAAGGATCGCACAGTTTGAATTTCATCTGATAAAAAGTCAAATGTGCACAAAATCAAGTTTGACTTTTTGGAATTTTTCACAATTTATGGTTCTTTGACCTTAAAACAATGTTAATATGTGATTGGAATCATCATTCGTCAAGAAAATTCAAAGAAAGTGAGTTAACTTGTAAAAGGGGCAACCATAAAAAACTTAGAATTTTTCTAAGTTATGGAACAAAGTGGCTAGGATACCAACTTCCAAGGACCATAACTTGAGATCCAAGCAACCATTTTAGATGGTCCAAAGATGGATTTGTAGCTCTCATGGCATACTTTAAAATCTTAAACTAAAGCTCATTCCAATTCCTCATGGATTTTAAGTTATGGAGTGATCAAAATGGCAGAAAACATGAAAATGACATTTTTCCAACACTTAGTGAAATTTTCACTAAGTCAGAATCTGCCTAACTTTTTCCAAAATGTAGGGACATTTTTCACCTTGATCCAAGTCAAACCACGTATAGGGGTGGACATAAAAGTTAAAGAATGCCATGAGGGCTTTCCAACAAGTACCAGATCATCTCCAAATTTCATTTGAGCAAGGAGATACAACCCTTGAAACATGGCATCATGAACTGACTTTTTCAAGACAGATTTGGCATATTTTGTGCATTTGCTCGATTTATCAAAATCTGATAAATCTAAGCCTTGTCATCAATTTGGACACATCTGAGGATCAAATCCAAGGGGGATGATCTGATCTCCAAGTCTCCAAAGTCCATGAATCTATAAGTAGCATGCCAAACCTAAAAGAGCTAAAAAGGTGCGAAGACTCCAATTTTGTTGCAATTCATTTAATGGATACACCAAGGTGGCATGGACTGATACATTCCTAGCTGAATGAGTCAAGGATAAGCTCTGAATCAAAGAACCATAGGCTTGTGCCCTAACCTTTAGTCAATGGCTAGAGGAGACTTGAGATTCCTTTTGCATAACAGTGGCCAAAGGCCTGCTGCAGTTGCCATTCACTATTTCTTGCAAAATAGACTTGCTCTACTATAAATATAGCTCATTTGTGCTCAGTTTGAGTACACCAAAGCAACCAAACTGATGCTTTCCTCAAAATCCTTCTCTTTAGACAAAAATGCCTTCTTTAGTAACGTATCTCCGAGTTTTTGAGTTAGAGAGCATTTCCATCATAGCTCATGATCTAAACACATTCAATATGTCATATCTAAGTTGTCCAAACTCTCATATGTGACCTGTAATACCAAAATCACAAAGTCCCCTCTCAAAACCTCAAATTGGACTTTTTTGCACTTTTCAAGCCATGTCTTGATTCAGTCACTTTCAAAACCAGATAAAGCCTCAAACACACTCCAAATATCATCCTTGAACTGTCCCAAATGGTTCCCCACATCTGGAACACCATATGAGAGAGTTGCCATAATGGTGACTTTTGCCCCTTTTGCAAGAAAGAGCTCAAACTTGTTCCTGAGGATTCCAACTGGTTCTAACCATTCCAAAAGCTTCTAAGTGATTAATTGAGAGTGTCCAAAGCATCACATTACTTCTGGCACAAGAAACTTGGCAGATTGCACAACAAGCTCCAAGAGGTAAATGCATCATCACTTGAACTTTCTAAATTATGCATTGCTTGGAAGGCCACTGATCATAAACATGTCATACATGTTATATATGTTGTGTTTGAACCAATTTGCCATGTAATTCTTACATGTACCATGTGTTAGTATAGAAAATGCAATTATAGGCCTATTTCAAAAACACTATCGGGTTTTTAAATAGGGACCTCATCTGAAAAAACCACCACCGCCATTGGATTCCTTGGGAAATTCTAGGCCAGATGCCTATAAATTTTGTCCCAATCCATGGAGAAATGAGAAATTATGGCCTTTACGTTTTTGGTCTAAAACCTTGCCTTGGCCAGGCCTAAAACAAGGCATGCCTTATGTATTTCTAGGGTGGCTTTGATACACGGATGTATCACCACCCCATTGGTATAAGGCGCGCACTGCAACCTTGAGGTCTGGGGTTCAAATCCCCCTCGCCCCAGACCCTTTTTTACCACTTTTTCCACTTTTTACTATTTTTCATATTATTTTTAAATGATTTGAAAAATTAATTTCTCTCTCAATTTTAATTATTTTTTATTGGTTCTTTTTGTAAATAATCACAAAAATGTTAAAATATTTTATTCCACAAAAAAATCAGATTTATATTAGTTATTTAATATAATTGGTATTTTTGTAAATAAATTCATTTTTATTTTTTTTAAACCTTTTAAAAATGAATATTCATCTTGAAAATCAAAATCAAATGAGTCCTAAATCATCTTGTGATTAAAACCTCATTTTTCAAACTTTAACCAAAAATAACAAGTAGTTTATTTAGACTTATTTGGTATTTTTGTCATTTTATTCATTTTATTAAAAGGATTACTTTTAAAAGAAAATGAAATTAGGGTTTCTTTGATTTTTGATCCTTATCAAATATTTCAAAACACTCATGGGCCTCTAATAGTGTGTAAGACCCAACCCTTGTTGTAAATAAACCTTTTTTGGGCCTCAGATATTATATAAGTCCCGATACGATGAAAAATCTCGGCGCGATCGCCGTTTTCAAACAGAAATCAATGGGCCTCTCCTTGAGTTGTAAACCCCACCACTTGTACAAAAAATAAATCTTTTGGGCCTCTAATCGAGTGTAAGACTCAATCCCCTTTTAACCAAAATCTTTGGGCCCCAGATATTGTATAAGTCTCTCGGCGTTAAAAGAATCTCGGCGCGATCGCCATTTCCGCGCAAAAACAATTTTCGGCCTACCCTCGTGTTGTAAGTCCCACTTTTCTTTTTGAAAACCTCTTTGGGCCTCTTGAGAGAGTGTAAGACCCAAACCCTTTGTAAATAAAAAATTTTTGGGCCTCAGTCATTGTATAAGTCCTGATACGATATTCAGAACAACGGTACGATCACTGTTAAAACTTGGGCCTCTATTTGAGTATAAGCCCCAATAATCTTTTCAAACAAACTCCTTTTTTATTTAGATTCAATATACAGTTGTTTTAAAAACTTTCTTTAATTTTTGTGAACAACTAACCATACAACATGGAAGCTTGCTCGCCTGTAAGTTTTAACAGCTTTCATTTACTCGCTTTCATATATATATATATAATTGTATTGTGGGAAGCTGCGCACGGTTAGTCTTCTTTTATATCCTTTTAAATACTTGTCATATATCATCTGTATATATACTAGTATAGTTATTTAGAGTTTTCCCCGACAACTAGGTCTAGAACTAGGTAAAACCAGTTTGGTCACTCTTTAAAATACAGTCAAAACTAGATCCCCGTAGGATTTCCAGATACAGTCTTGCCTTCTCTTGGGCTTAAGACAGAACCTAGTCATCCTTTGCTAGAGCAGTCTTTCCAGTGTCAAATATTGGATTTTAGGGATGATTCTCATCCCTTAATACCCGTGCCTCCTCTTAAAGGCATCATACAAAAGATAAAACTCTTCAACGCCAGTAGACTTGGACGATCTAATCCCTTTGAGTCTCAAAGACATTATCAAGTTCCCTAAAAATACAGGGAGAAACCCCAGTTACTCTAGATCAATCTCCAGCAAAGCTAAATCCCAGTCTCTCTCCCAAAAATCCCAAATCAGAACCTCAAGGCATCTGATACCTCAACTCTTCTGGAACCCTCAGCAAGAGTTTATTCCCCACTTGGACCTGCCTCGGGATCTTAATTATCCCCGGCTAAAGCTAGCCTCCTCTTAGGCTTTGTATAATGACTTTTCCTCAGCAAAGTTAGCCTCCTTTTGGGCTTTGTACAATGATTCTCCCCAACTGAGCTAACCTTTTCAGACTCTCTTGTTGAGTTAATTACTTTTCAGACTCTCTTGTTGAGTCAATTACTTTTCAGACTCTCTTGTTGAGTTAATTACCTTTCAGACTCTCTTGTTGAGTCACTCACCCTTTTAGACTCTCTCGTTGAGACAATCGCCTTTTTAGACTCTCTTGTTGAGTCAACCCTTTTTTAGCCTCAATCTTGGGCTTTGTACAAGACATAAATCTTCATAACCTTCTCTTAAGCTTGGGACCAACATCTTTCCCAAGAGAGTCAAACTCACTTCAGCCTCAATCTTGGGCTTTGTACAAGACAGATAATACTCTCCAGCAGGAGACAAAATCGTTCCAGCCTTAATCTTGGGCTTTGTACAAGACACGTACAAATCTCCCTGGCGGAGTCAAAACCTCTTTTAGCCTCAATCTTGGGCTTTATACAAGACAGATAGAACATTTTCCTCAGAAAAGGTCAAGCTTTTAGCCTCCTCTAAGGCTTTGTATAAAGATATCCCTAAAGGGTCGTCCTCTTTTTGCGTCAATCTCGGGCTTCATACGAGACAGATAAAAACACTCTCTGGTTGAGTCGGTCATTTCCAGCCTCCTCTTAGGAGTCAATCAACCACTTAGCTTCAACCTTGGGCTTTGATCAAGGCACACAAAAATCAACAATCCCTTTTTAGAGATAACAAATTCTCTCTCAGTTAAAACCTTTTAGCTTCAATCTTGGGCTTTGAACAAGACACCAAAACATCTTTTTCCTCCCATAGAATAGGGGGAACTACGATTGCTCTGATTTCCCTGTTTTGTTTAAACGGGAATACGTAGGCATAAGATTGCAAAATCTAAGCGAGCATACTAATCAAAAACTTTAGGCCCAGTACCTTCATACACCAGTCAAAGACTTTGGGTTTCATACCTTAGCCATCCTTCATCCCCATTTTCCACAGAAAACATCAACTCACTCACTCACCCATATTTCCCAAGAAACTTTCCCAACCCATTAACAGATAAAAACTATCAAGTACAAAGTGAAACCTAAAGCTAATATCCTGTGGATAACCACATATAGGATGGGTAATTGACAACTCCCCATTGTATAACCTGACCCCGACTCCCCGAATCTCTTTTAAGCGTTTGTTCAGTTAAACATTCGCGTGCAAGGTTAGTTTTAGATAGCTTCCCTTTCCCTTCCAGCTTCATGGGATAAATAAGAAATCGGAAAGTAGCACCCCTTCCTACCATTGCGGTGAGGAAAACCCAAAAATAAGGTGGTCGCGTCATCGACAAAAATCGCTCGCTACAGTAAAATGGCGACTCTGCTGGGGAGCCATTGTCTGTATAAGACTAGGATTATAGCTCTTAAGAGGTCTAGGATGTTAGTCTTAGGAATAAATATATATATCGCTTTTCCTACTTGATATCCATGCTTATTTTTCTGGTAATGGGACTGCGGGTGATGCCGCATCTGGAAAGTTTAAGTGACACCTAAGATAAGTGATGGCACTAGATGGGTAATTTTACAGGGAGTGACTCCCAAACAAGAGACCCCGATCGACCATTGAATCAGTGGAGATACCCTTTGTGGATTCAATGCCTATACGACTTCGGTTGTTGAAAGCAGATTGCTTGATTGTGATGTCCGTGAAACTGAGGATTTAGTAGGCTGAGACCATGTTACTAATTTGTAGTGCGGAAGCTATCGGAAATAGTTGTCACGCGATACTACCCTCATTTGAGATTACTCTAAGATACTGCAGCTCGCTCGGGTGAACCAGCCTGCAGATTTTATCCCAAGACGGGTCAATGATTTTGAGGATAGGTACAAAAAATACCAGTACAACCTTTGGGGATGGGTAGAGCCATGACTACATGACACCGAACCTTTGACCCCGTGTTTTTTCTATGTTTTTTTGTGCTGCATTCATGCATTCATTTCATTAAAAAACTTTAAACAAAGAAAAATTTTCTTTTCTAGTTTCTCTTTTTCAAATTAAACTAAGACAATGATTGCAAATGTCAGAGAGAAAGATTGCGCTATAGATTTCGGTAGAAGGAAGACTTACAAGTACACCTTCAAGGTTCCAAAACTAGAGGATTTGAGAAGGTTGGCAAGGATGATCACCAACCCTGATGCTTTCAGAGCTAAGTACGGAGGATTGATGTCTCTGTTAAGGGTACATGTAATTGAAGGGATCCTGGCTACGCTCATTCAGTTCTACGATCCAGTTTATCGCTGTTTCACATTCCCGGATTATCAACTAGCACCAACACTGGAGGAGTACTCTCACCTGACTAATTTACCCATCACTGACCAAGCTCCCTTTTCTGGACTGGAAGAAATTCCAAAGGATCAAACCATTGCAAGAGAAATCTATTTGGACGAGTCAGAAGTCAGGACTCACATGACCACTAAGGGTTGAATCCAAGGTTTGCCAGCCCAATTTTTGATAAAGAAAGCCCTGTACTTTTCTAGCATAGGGAACATGACTGCTTTCGAGAGCATCTTTGTTCTGATCACCTACAGGTTATTTCTGTTTCCCAACATTGATGACTTTGTTGATATCAATGCCATTAAGATTGACCTTGCTCGCAGATGCTTATCATTCGGTACACCTAAGGAATTTGTATAGCGGAGGAATGATCACATGTTGCGTACCCCTGCTATACAAATGGTTGACTTCCCATTTACCTAAGTTTGCTGCTTTTTGGGATCATAAGAGTGCTTTACGTTGGTCGTAGAGAATCATGTCTCTTACCAACTCTGACATTGACTGGTACAATCGAATCTATGACGGGATCAGAATCATTGACCGTTGTGGAAACTTCCCTAATGTACCCCTCATAGGAATTAAAGAAGGAATCAATTATCATCCAGTTTTAGTTCGTTGTCAATTTGGATACCCGATGAGGCATGTCCCGCGTAATGCTCATCCGGAAGGTCTTTTCTTCAAGGAAGGAGAAAATGACAGGGCACTAAAGACAGAAATAGTGCATGCATGGAAACATGTTCACAGGAAAGGAAGAGAGTCTCTAGGAAAACCGAACTCTGTCTTTATGGAACCTTATCTTCACTGGGTACAAACTAGGGCTCTCAAGCTGAGGATGCCTTACCCTCGTCAAGAAGTTCTTCCGTTAAAGGAATCTGTCCTTTATTTTATGTCTGATACGGAAAATCTTCAGGTTACCCTCAACAAAGTTCAACAGGAGAAGAAGTCTTGGAAGAACAAGTACCGCATTCTCAATGTGGAGTGTAACAAAATACAGCAATTGTTAAAAGAAAAAGATGCTCTGATCGAGATTTTAGAGCAACATGCTGTAGAGAATCAAGAAGACCAAAGGAATTTTCTCACTCCTTTCACTTGGCAAAGGAATGACAACCCGACAACGGCTTAAGAGCCCCGGTCAAAGAAAAGAAAAGTACCAGAATCAGCACCTGAGCCCTCCACAGAGAGGACTCAGGATCCATAAGTTTAGACATTTCCTTTTTCAACACTTTGTAAATCACTGTATTTCCATTCTCGTAATCTTTGAATTCAATAAAACGGGGTCTCCCCACTGTATGATATTTGCAATCCAATTGTTTAAGTTTATTTTGATTAAACAAAAAAATAATAATTAATATAATCATTGCATATCATTCATCATTCTCACATAACGCATTCTTCGTACCTACGAATCGCACGTTTGTGTCTCGATTCTAGAGTCAAACTGTCTCATTCGTACGATACTCGGGCCAGTCAACAAAAGAAAATGGATAATCTCGAGGAAGAGAACAGAGAGTTGAGAGAAGAACTCGACGCTTTGAAAGAAGATCTGAGGAAACTTCACAATGACATGCAAGCTCTGACAGCAGCTCAGATACAAAGGACTGTGATCTCATAGATCACATCGACGCCCGTAGTGGAGAAGTATGATCATCGGTATAACATGCCTAAAGATCGTTCCTAGGGCATGCCTATTAACTATATCCCAGAAGGATATATTCCGCCGATCATGGAAGATCCAGAAACTGCAGCAGGAACTGCTGGGCCTGAAGGTTACAAACTTCGGGAAAGCGAAGATGCAAGGGGCATGACAGCAACTTCTGAAGGTTACAAACTTTGGGAGAGGGAAGCACCAAGAATCACTGCCGTAATGACTATACCACCACCCGTGGTACACACTGTCCCGAAAGGGCTGATTCCACAGATACCTTCTGTTGGAAATGAAAGTATGGACGATAAAATGAGGGAATTCCAGGAACAGTTCTTGGAGATGCAGAAGGAACTGCAAGCCATTCGCGGCCAGGATCTATTCGGAAAGGACTCAGCAGACCTTTGTTTGGTCCCAAATGTGAAAGTTTCGCACAAATTCAAGGTGCCCGGATTTGAAAAATACAAGGGTAACTCTTGCCCTCAAAGCCATTTGCTGATGTACACTTGGAGGATGTCAACTCAGATAGAGAACCATCAGCTACTGATCCACTATTTCCAAGATAGTTTAACCAGTGCCGCACTCAAATGGTACATGGGTTTAAATCGCACTAAGATCGTAACTTTTAGAGATCTTGGTGCTGCCTTTGTTCAGCAGTATAAGTATAATCTAGACATGGCACCAGACAGAGATCAACTCAGAGCCATGTCGCAGAAGGACAAAGAAACATTTAA
Organism: Lathyrus tuberosus; assembly: GCA_022829125.1. Lineage (NCBI taxonomy): Eukaryota > Viridiplantae > Streptophyta > Magnoliopsida > Fabales > Fabaceae > Lathyrus > Lathyrus tuberosus. The sequence continues at coordinate 7,092,136 of JALAZF010000001.1, read as the reverse complement.
GGAATATGCTCAGAGATGGCGTAAAATTGCCGCGCAGATTTGTCCACCTCTTGAGGAAAAAGAGATGACAAAGATCTTCTTAAAAACCTTGAGCTTATTTTACTACGATAGAATGGTCGCCAGTGCGCCCAGTGACTTCACTGAGATGGTAGGCATGGGAGTTCGTCTTGAGGAAGCAGTCCGAGAAGGACGTTTAGTTAAAGAGGCTGGACCATCAAGCAGTACTAAAAGATACGGTAGTGCTCTCCCTAAGAAAAAAAAGCAAGATATTGGCAATATCTCTCTCGGAAAGCAAAGGCGGCAGTACCAACGAGTAGCAGCTATAACTCCTGCTATCAACCTTGCGCCTGTTCCTACGTATCAACCTCAGGTTGCTCAGAGCCAACCGAATCAACAACAATATCAGCAAAGGACACAACAGCCTCTTCAGCAGGCTCGTCCTCAATACAACAACAACCGTACAACGTGACCACCAGGGTTTGACCCTATACCAATGTTGTACGCAGAATTGTTTCCGCTACTACTGGCCAAAGGGCATGTCCAAACCAGGGCTCCTCTTGCGGTACCAGAGAATCTGCCTTTTTGGTTCAAAGCGAATCAGACTTGCCCTTATCATCAAGGAGGACCAGGGCATAACATAGAAAACTGTCTCAGTTTCAAATCCGACGTACAAAAGCTTGTCAGGAACGGGGTCTTATCCTTCAAGGATACAAATCTAAATGTTCAGACGAACCCGTTGCCCCAACACGAGAAAGCTGTGGTAAATTTGATAGAAGAAGAATCTAAGCAAACCTATCGAATTCACAATGTATTCTTATTAGGAACCAACCTGGTCAAGATGCATTGCAGACAGAGTGGATATGGTCATGTACCGTCTCATAACTATCACTAGTGTGATATCTGCACTAAAGACAATCAAGGATGTTCTGTCGTGCAATCAGCTCTACAGGAACAGATGGATCTCGGGTGGATCCAAGACCACCGAATTCGTGAGGTCAACATAACTTATACGAATTCCAACGTCATTCAGAACGACGACATCCGTGCATTGAATGTCAACTTGGTGGCCATGCACTCAAGGCAAAGCCAACATCATAATCCGCCACGGCACGATTACGATTCCAATCTAATTTGCTCGGTAAACAATCAGGGATGCTCTTTTGTACAAGAGACCCTCCAGCGTCAGATGGATCTTGGATGGATTTAGGATTACCGTGATAGAAGTCAGTATCAAGTTAATATGATTCAAATTTTTGATATCCGCTTGATGAATACCAGCTTGGTGGAATTAAACGCTAAGCAAGTCCAGCTCGGTTTTCTGACTTCGCATGATTATCAGAACTGTAAAGTATGTCGTGAGAGTGACCAAGGATGTGCATTCGTTCAAAGGACACTTCAACACTTGTTAAACCACGGGTGGCTTCCGATCTATCTAGATGAAGACACACAACAAGTCAGTATGGCAGACGGGAACCCTACTAGGCATCAACGTCAGGATGTTCGATCAATGGAAATAGACCTAGTGAGGTTACACTGCATACAGAGCGGACGTAGCCGGGTGCCACCACACAACTATGAGCGCTATAAAGTTTTCTCAGAGAATAATCAAGGATGCTACCTCATGTGAGCAGCTCTTCAAAGTCAGTTGGACCATAAGGAGACTCAACCATGGTCAAGCTCTGGTTCAATGTCGGACTATCATCCTAATCAAGGCAAGGGTGTTGTCTTGGTCCCTAAGCGAGAAATGGCCAAAGATGTATGTGCCATAATCCCTTTACTCCATGAATCAAGAATTCCTCTTGATGGTGTAAGGGTTCTCAACCTCGAACCAATTGAGGTCGGCTATGATAGTCAGAAAAATTAGAAGGCCCCTGTAGTCATCTATTTGCCGGGACTAGTACCGTACAAATCCGATAAGGCTATCCCTTATAAATATGGTGCAACAATAATTGAGAATGGAAAGGAAATTCCATTACCCTCCGTCGTGAATATTGCAGACATCAGTCGAGTAACACGGAGCGGTCGAATCTTTAACCGAGGAGTTGGAGAACCCAGCAAAGAAAAGGAACCCCGAACAGAAGTTCCTTATCAACCAGTCGGTCAATCCTGTGATCCCGACTTTTCAAAGAACAACGATGAGATGTTGAAGCTCATCCAGAAGAGTGAATACAACATTGTAGATCAACTGTTGCAAACTCCTTCAAAAATATCTGTGTTATCTCTTTTACTCAGTTCCAAAGCTCACAGGGAAGCTCTACAGAAAGTCTTAGAGCAAGCCTTTGTGGAACAGGATGTAACAATAAGGCAATTTGACAGCATCATCTCCAACATCACTTCCTGCAATAACTTAGGGTTCAGTGATGAAGAACTGCCGGAAAAGCGCCAAAATCATAATATGGCACTCAACATTACAGTCAACTGCCAGGACGATGCTTTAGCCAGCGTACTGGTAGACACCAAATCAGCTCTAAACATGATGCCAAAATCTACTATAATGCGACTATCATTCAAAGGATCTCCGATGAGAGGCAGTGAGGTCATCGTCAAAGCATTTGACGGATCCCGAAAAACAGTTATCAGCAAAGTCGACCTTCCCATAACTATCGGTCCTCACACTTTCCTAGTCACTTTCTAGGTCATGGACATCCGAGCAGCATACAGCTGTTTGTTAGGAAGACCTTGGATACACGAGGCTGGGGCAGTCACTTGGACACTTCACCAGAAGCTGAAGTTTGTCAAGAACGACCAACTAGTCACAGTCTGCGGAGAGCAAGCCTTGATCGTAAGCAACTTATCATCGTCCACTTGTGTAGAACCAGAGGAGGTGGTTGGAACCCAGTTCCAGGCACTTTCGATGAGCCACGACAACCAATCAGAAGGAGGAACGTCGATTTCCTTGTACAAAGATGCTCTCGAAGCGATCAGAAGTAACAATACCAAAGGATGGGGACAACTTGTCATTCCTACTGATAATAAGAAAAATAAAGGTCTTGGTTTTTCTTCAACCTATACCCAGACTGCTACTAACAATGAAAGTCTTCATTCCATGCAAAACTTCTTCCATAGTGGAGGCTTCCTTCACCCAGTGTCTCAAGAAGTACACACCATCGACAAGGGTGATTCCTCCGATATAGATGAAGAATGGAAGTCCTACCTTAACGAGGACGGTTATATGTCTTAGGAAGAGGTGCCTATGCCATTTTGCTATCCCGCACAGAGTTCAAGATATATACCAAGGTCAGATGTCAAGATGATATACGGATATTGTGATCCGAAAGGATGTCGTGCTCCACCAAACTCATTAAAGGAGGACACTCCGATGAAAGACAACTTTCACCACGACTATTATGGCCCAATGGATGGCCTACCTATTTGGCAGCCGTACCCAGGAGACTCAGGGCAAAAGAATCAGCCGAACGATGTATATCAACTAAGCATCATTGAGAAGAATACCTGCGTCCCCACAGAATCATGGGATCATTACTTAGGGCATTCGGAAAATATCCAGTACGATGATGAATTTACAAAGATTGCAGGACAAAAGTTCCTTAACTATGCTTTTCCCGAGGTCAACGTCATCGAAATGGATGACTCCTCCAGTTCCAAAGAAGTGTGGGACACCCTGGGACAACCGAGTGGCAAATACAACTTCATGGTCAAGTACACCGCTCCCGAAAGCTCTCGTATCAGGCTCGAAGACATCCAGCCAACTGGATGGGGAGATTTACCTGAGAGTGCAAGCACTATGCAAGATACAGCTGAAGAATCCTCCTACAACAACTCTGCCTGGGAGACAGATTCCAACGATCCTGCTCCACCAGAAATCAGCGTTATTTCTGAAGACAAATCAAGAAGGAAAGTACCAGACTTTGTGATTCACCGAGGAGTTCGCCGCCAATGGGTGGCTGTCAACGTTTCGAAAGTTGTTCATAAGTCGAAGTAATTGTTGTCTTTACTTTAACCTTTCACCCTGCCCAAGTGAAACAGATGTTTTTATAGGGCTCACTTTCTGTAAATGTACCTCTTCGCCTTGCCCAAAGCGACAGAGTTTTGTTTTATAGGGCTGTAGTTTCAAGAATCGACAAGGTCATAAATAAAATAACGTTGTTCTGTAATTTCCACATTTATTGCTATTTTCTCTTTTCGCTTTTTCATAAATTGGTAATCCTAAAAAACAACTTAAATAATAAAAACAAGCATTTTTCAGAAATTGCACGGCACACACTCTTGCATTTCTCTCTATCTCTTCTAAAAAATAAATCATCACGTAATGCAGATTGCTTGTTTTAAACCCCGTTGAAACATATGATCCGATGCCCTCTCCCAACTTTGAATTCTCGGTATTTGAGGCTGAAGAAGAAGATGACGAAGAAATTCCATAAGAGATCTCCCGATTACTCAGACAAGAGGAAAGGTCCATTAAACCTCATAAAGAGTCGTTGGAAACGGTCAACTTGGGTTCAGGAGAAGAGAGAAAAGAAGTCAAGATTGGGGCATTGCTTAGTCCGATTGTCAAAGAAAATTTGATAAAGCTTCTCAAAGAGTTTCCCTATATATTCGCTTGGTCCTACCAGGACATGCCAGGGTTGGATACCAGCATCGTGGAACATCATCTACCGTTCAGATCAGAATGTCCACCGGTAAAACAAAGACTAAGACGGACTCACCCGGACATGGCCATCAAAATCAAAGAGAAAGTACAGAAACAGATTTATGCGGGTTTCCTCGCCACATCAGAATATCCTCAATGGTTAGCCAACATAGTACCAGTTCCGAAAAAGGACGGAAAGGTCAGAATATGTGTAGACTACAGGGATCTGAGCAAAGCAAGTCCAAAGGATGACTTTCCCTTACCGCACATTGACATGCTGGTAGACAATACAGCAAAGTTCAAAGTCTTCTCCTTCATGGATGGATTCTCGAGCTATAATCAGATCAAAATTGTTCTGAAAGACATGGAGAAAACTTCGTTCATCATCCCATGGGGTACCTTTTGTTACAAGGTAATGTCGTTCGGTTTGAAGAACGCCGGGGCAACCTATCAAAGGGCCATGACTACTCTGTTTCATGACATGATACACAAAGAAATCAAGGTATATGTCGATGATATGATTGCCAAATCCAAAACAGAAGAGGAGCATGTGACCCATCTGTCAAAGTTATTTGAGCGTCTAAGGAAGTACAAGCTCCGCTTGAATCCCAATAAGTGCACATTCGGTGTCCGCTCAGGGAAACTGTTAGGGTTCATCGTCATCCAGAAAGGAATTGAGGTTGATCCTGACAAGGTAAGGCCATTCAAGAAATGCCTTCTCCAAAGGTTGAAAAACAAGTCAGGGGATTCCTGGGACGTTTGAATTACATTTCTAGATTCATATTCCTCATGACCGCAACATGCGCGCCGATTTTCAAATTACTCAAAAAAATCAGGACTGCGTTTGGACAGAAGACTACCAAACCGCCTTCGACAGTATCAAAGAATACCTGTTGAACCCACCAATTCTATCACCTCCAGTGGAAGGAAGACCACTGATCATCTACCTAACAGTCTTGGAAGACTCCATGGGTTGTGTACTTGGCCAACAAGATGAAACCAAAAGAAAAGAGTCTGCCATCTACTATTTGAGCAAGAAGTTTACCGACTGTGAAACTCGGTACACTATGCTTGAGAAAACTTTATGTGCTCTGGCTTGGGCAGCCAAACATCTTCACCAGTATATGATTCATCACACTACTTGGTTAATCTTCGAAATGGATCCAATCAAGTATGTCTTTGAAAAACCTGCTCTCACGGGAAAGATAGCCTGTTGGCAGATGTTGTTATCAGAATACGACATCGAGTACCATGCTCAGAGAGCTGTCAAATGAAGTGTTTTAGCTGATCATTTGGCTCATCAGCCAATTTACGATCAAGAATCAGTTGGATTTGACTTCCTAGACGAAGATTTTATGTATTTAAAAATGAAGGACTGCGATGAACCACTACCTAGTGAAGGGCCGGAACAGGTTCCTAGTGGGGACTTATTTTTGACGGAGCTGTCAAACATTATGGAAACGGAATTGGGGCAATCATTATAACACCTCAGGGTACCCACATTCCTTTCACCGCCCGAGTGGCATTTAAGTGTACAAACAATGAGGCCGAATACGAAGCTTGTATTATGGGTCTCGAAGAAGCGATCGACTTAAGGATCAAGAACTTGGATGTGTATAGAGACTCAGCCCTGGTCATCAATCAGATCAAAGGATATTAGAACACATACCAATCAGAATTGATTCCTTACAAAGACTACGCAAGAAGGTTGTTACCATTCTTTAACAGAATCGAGTTTCATCACATCCCTCGTGAGGAGAATCACATGGTTGATGCATTAGCCACTCTCTCTTCCATGATTAGTGTAGGTTAATGAATGACATGCCTAAGATTGACGTAATGCGCCTTGAACGGCCCACTTACATCTTCACAATCGAAGCAGTCATAGACGATAAACCTTGGTATCACGATATCAAATGTTTCCTTCAGAAACAAGAGTACCCTCCTGGGGCATTAAGAAAATACAGAAAGATCCTCAGAAGATTGGCAGGCAGCTTCTTCCTGAGCGGTGATACACTCTATAAGAGAAACTTCGACATGGTCTTGCTCTGCTGCGTAGACAGACTAGAAGCAAACATGCTGATAAAAGAAATTCATGAAGGATCCTTTGGCACTCATTCCAACGAACACACGATGGCTAGAAAAATTCTAAGAGCAGGGTACTATTGGTTGACAATGGAATCTAATTGCTACAAGTACATGAGGAAGTGTCACAAGTGTCAGATATAGTCAGACAAAATCCATGTACCGCCAACGCATCTCAAAGTTCTTTCTTCCCCATGGCCTTTCTCCATATGGGGAATCGACATGATTGGCATAATTGAACCCAAAGCTTCAAACGGACATCAGTTCATCCTGGTAGCCATTGACCACTTCAGTGGGTCGAAGCAGCGTCATACGCCAATGTAACCCGACAAGTCGTGGTCTGATTTATCAAAAACAGTCTCATCTGCCGTTATGGTGTTCCCAGCCAAATCATTACGAATAATGGATCCAACTTGAATAACAAGATGATGAAAGAGTTGTACGCTGAGTTCAAGATCGAACACCATAACTCATCTCCCTACCGACCCAAGATGAACGGAGCGGTAGAAGCAGCTAACAAGAACATCAAGAAGATTGTTTAAAAGATGGTTGTAACCTACAAAGACTGGCATGAAATGCTTCCCTTTGCTCTTCACGGTTATCGTACATCTGTCCGCACTTCAACAGGGGCAACCCCTTTCTCTCTAGTATATGGCATGGAGGCAGTGCTTCCCATAGAAGTGGAGATCCCATCGATCCGAGTATTGATGAAAACTAAGTTAACAGAGGCTGAATGGTGTCAAAGTCGGCACGACGAACTGAATCTGATCGAAAAAAAGCGAATAACGGCTTTATGCCATGGTCAGTTGTATCAGAAAGGATGAAGAAGGCATTTGACAAAAAGGTCCGACCTCGCGTCTTCAGGAAAGGAGACCTCGTGCTCAAGAAGATACAATCATTCCTCGCTGATTCTCGAGGCAAATGGATTCTGAATTATGATGGCCCCTATGTGGTCAAGAAAGCCTTCTCAGGCGGCGCCTTGAGACTCGCAACCATGGATGGAGAGGAATTTGCCTACCTCACAAATGTTGACGTAGTCAAGAAATACTTCGCCTAAATTAAAAAAAAAATTAAAAAAAAAAGGTCTCGGTGGATTGAAAACCCGAAAGGGCGGTCCAGGCAAAAATTAGAGACATAATCAAAATCATCCCGATGGATTGGAAATATCAAAGTACAATCTAGGCAAAAGTTAGGGATTCATGGCAAGTAACTACGTCCAACAAAGGGGTAAATCCCTCAGCGGCAGTCATGTCATCCATCAGGAAAACTCCAGTCAAGGTCATCTTCGACGGAAGCTCAGGATGTCCAGAATTCAAAGTTGGTAGAAGGATAGTGGTCGTTATGTTTCAATGTAGCCCTTTTCCCTTTAATTACCATTTTCTAACTTTGTAAATACTCTATGGAATTACGCGTTTGGTTGATTTCCATTCTATCAATAAAATTTGAGCCCTAGTGTTTTTATTTGCAATTCTTATTTGTTTTAGCTTTACAGAACGACATTTTAATATGATCAACGATTCTTGAAATAAAACAAAAATGAATTTTACTTGTCAAAATTTTTCTGCTTTTAAAATAAAGATGGCAATTCTTTTGACTGTTGAACATCGAAAGAACATCAATCGCTTCTCCAAAGGTAATTGAGCTTCAAAGTATAGAATCAAAGTACTCCTTCTAGGCCAGTGCGCCTGAATGAAGGATCAGTTGTGTCAGATGCGAGTATTTCGTCCGGCACCCCCCGGCAGAGTTCTTATCTCCTAAGCCCGCCAATGGTTTTTCCCACAGGGACTATCTCTCCTAAGCAAGGCAGAATTAACATCTTGAACAAATGGTATCCCTTCGTCCCCTATAGTGGTCGAGTATCCAGTTGCGTTCATCCACTAGTCTATATGGCGTGTCGGTTTTGTCAGCATAAACATACATACATCACGCATTATTGATTTACATTCATATTCATATTGCATCACTATCACTCTAGTCGGTCTTGTTCCCAAGTGATAAAAGTCCTCTCAGACGAGTTATTAGTTCTTTCCTCGTCAGGAAATGTTGCACCTAAACAACCATCTCTCTCCTCCAGTATATTTCTGGATTTGAGACGGACCTCGACCACTTTGATAACTTGAACCTCTGAAAGATAAGAAGACCTTCAACAAATATCACTCTTCGCCATTGAAGATGATATCTTCGCTTTCCCAGATTAAGGAAAATCCCCAGAGAAAGCCTCGCAACCAAAGACTCTCAGCAACACATTGATTTTTCTCCCCTAGAAAGTCAATGATAATGAAGTCATCAGCACCTCAAAAAATAGATTACATCACATGGCATTTCTTCGAAAGGATCTCGAGGAAAAGCGTGATGTAATATCCCCAAGTAGAAAGGAGTCTCTCAAGAGGCTCATTTTCCCCAGTAAAGTTAAAAAATGGCGTCTCCAACAGAGAAGTTTGTACACCTCTACAGCTTAGACCAATGGGGTCCCCCAGCAATTTTGACCTGTAAACTTTTTTTTCCCATCAAATGGCATCTCCCCAGGAAAATTCGGCGAGAAGTTTGAGGAAAATCGCTACAAATAGCGTCCCTTGTCAAGAAAGTTTATTGAAAAAAGAAACTAAGACCAGTTCCTTGGTAGGAAACCAGGATCGAGGGGAAGTTTATTTCAGAAACTGAGACCAGTTCCTTGGTGGGAAACCAGGATCGAGGGGAAGTTTATTTTAGAAACTGAGACCAATTCCTTGGTAGGAAACCAGTATCGAGGGGAAGTTTATTTCAGAAACTAAGACCAGTTCCTTGGTAGGAAAACAAGATCGAGGGGAAGTTTATTTCAAAAACTAAGACCAGATCCTTGGTAGGAAACCAGGATCGAGGGGAAGTTTATTTCAGAAACTAAGACCAGTTCCTTGGTAGGAAACTAGGATCGAGGGGAAGTTTATTGACAAAGGAAACTTAGACCAGTTCCTTGGATAAAGACCAGGATCGAGGGGAAGTTTTACCTTTTCTAAGTATCACTGCTTAGCAAAAGAACTTTGATGAGCAAACTGCCATTCATAACTACCATCAAAATTTCGGGTATTCCGATATTTAATCCTCTTGCCCCCTGAATGCCCGAATACCTTCGCCATTCACACCTTCGGGTCCAAGAAAATTAAATAGGGGCATCTGTCATACCCCAAATTTTGACCACTAAGGTTTCCCATCATTGTGCAAATCATCATCACAATATGGATGTACTTACATGCCTCATCAATCTCCTTAAAGATGGTTGACCATTCACCATAATCAGAAATTAGGGTTTCAGGCCCTCTCAGAGCACTTAGACAAAGGATCAAGCAAGGAATGACATGGTCTTCAACTTCTCTAACATCTCAAACATCCACAAAGGATCAAGAGGACTCCCACATCAAGAATCAAGCTCAAGGTTGCAACATTCCAAGTGGATCAAGCCTCAGGATCGCCAGTGTCACCAAATTAGGGTTTTGGTCGACTGAGGCCTCCAGATGAAAACGTTTTCTCTGGGCATGAGCTAATGCTTCAAAGTACAACCCAAGATACTCCAAGGTACCTCATGTACCCAATCATCAAGTCAATTTAACCTCAGGGGATTCATTTATCCAAAAATCAGGAATTAAGGTTTCTTGACCTAATTCACCCCTAAGTTGACTTTTAGGACAAAACATGAGCCAAGACCTCAAGACATGATTTGAGGGCCTTAAGTACACTACATTTATCCATTTGCAACAATGGATTGATCCAAGAAGATGGATCTACAAGTTTCAATTTCATCAGGACCGCAATTAGGGTTTCGAGGGAAAAGTCAACTGTACCTTTGACTTTTGGCCCAGACATGCTCCAAAACCTTGGGACATGATTCAATACACCCTATAACACCTATGGAATATACCCATTAGGTTTGATTTAGGTCAAGGACTTGATTTCACAAAGGATCGCACAGTTTGAATTTCATCTGATAAAATGTCAACTGTGCACAAAATCAAGTTTGACTTTTTGGAATTTTTCATAATTTATGGTTCTTTGACCCTAAAACAATGTTAATATGTGATTTGAATCATCATTCATCAAGAAAAATCAAAGAAAGTGAGTTAACTTGTAAAAGGGGCAACCATAAAAAACTTAGAATTTTTCAAAGTTATGGAACAAAGTGGCTAGGGTACCAACTTCCAAGGACCATAACTTGAGATCCAAGCAACCATTTCGGATGGTCCAAAGATGGATTTGTAGCTCTCATGGCATACTTTAAAAGCTTCAACTAAATCTCATTCCAATTCCTCATGGATTTTAAGTTATGGAGTGATCAAAATGGCAGAAAACATGAAAATGACATTTTTCCAACACTTAGTGAAATTTTCACTAAGTCAGAATCTGCCTTACTTTTTCCAAAATGTAGGGACATTTTTCACCTTGATCCAAGTCAGACCAGGTCTAGGGGTGGACATCAAAGTTAAAGAGTGCCATGAGGGCATTCCAACAAGTACCAGATCATCTCCAAATTTCATTTGAGCAAGGAGATATAACCCTTGAAACATGGCATCATGAACTGACTTTTTCAAGACAGATTTGGCATATTTTGTGCATTTGCTCGATTTATCAAAATCTGATAAATCTAAGCCTTGTCATCAATTTGGACACATCTGAGGATCAAATCCAAGGGGGGTGATCTGATCTCCAAGTCTCCAAAGTCCATGAATCTACAAGTAGCATGCCAAACCTAAAAGAGCTAAAAAGGTGCCAAGACTCCAATTTTGTTGCAATTCATTTAATGGATACACCAAGGTGGCATGGACTGATACATTCCTAACTGAATGAGTCAAGGATAAGCTCTGAATCAAAGAACCATAGGCTTGTGCCCTAACCTTTAGTCAATGGCTAGAGGAGACTTGAGATTCCTTTTGCATAACAGTGGCCAAAGGCCTGCTGCAATTGCCATTCACTATTGCTTGCAAAATAGACTTGCTCTACTATAAATATAGCTCATTTGTGCTCAGTTTGAGTACACCAAAGTAACCAAACTGATGCTTTCCTCAAAATCCTTCTCTTTAGACAAAAATGCCTTCTTTAGTAACGTATCTCCGAGTTTTTGAGTTAGAGAGCATTTCCATCATAGCTCATGATCTAAACACATTCAATATGTCATATCTAAGTTGCCCAAACTCTCATATGTGACCTGTAACACCAAAATCACAAAGTCCCCTCTCAAAACCTCAAATTGGACTTTTTTGCACTTTTCAAGCCATGTCTTGATTCAGTCACTTTCAAAACCAGATAAAGCCTCAAACACACTCCAAATATCATCCTTGAACTGTCCCAAATGGTTCCCCACATCTGGAACACCATATGAGAGAGTTGCCATAATGGTGACTTTTGCCCCTTTTGCAAGAAAGAGCTCAAACTTGTTCCTGAGGATTCCAACTGGTTCTAACCATTTCAAAAGCTTCTAAGTGATTAATTGAGAGTGTCCAAAGCATCACATTACTTCTAGCACAAGAAACTTGGCAGATTGCACAACAAGCTCCAAGAGGTAAATGCATCATCACTTGAACTTTCTAAATTATGCATTGCTTGGAAGGCCACTGATCATAAACATGTCATACATGTTATATATGTTGTGTTTGAACCAATTTGCCATGTAATTCTTGCATGTACCATGTGTTAGTATAGAAAATGCAATTATAGGCCTATTTCAAAAACACTATCGGGTTTTTAAATAGGGACCTCATCTGAAAAAACCACCACCGCCATTGGATTCCTTGGGAAATTCTAGGCCAGATGCCTATAAATTTTGTCCCAATCCATGGAGAAATGAGAAATTATGGCCTTTACGTTTTTGGTCTAAAACCTTGCCTTGGCCAGGCCTAAAACAAGGCATGCCTTATGTATTTCTAGGGTGGCTTTGATACACGGATGTATCACCACCCCATTGGTATAAGGCGCGCACTGCAACCTTGAGGTCTGGGGTTCAAATCCCCCTCGCCCCAGACCCTTTTTTACCACTTTTTACTATTTTTCATATTATTTTTAAATGATTTGAAAAATTAATTTCTCTCCCAATTTTAATTATTTTTTATTGGTTCTTTTTGTAAAAAATCACAAAAATGTTAAAATATTTTATTCCACAAAAAAATCAGATTTATATTAGTTATTTAATATAATTGGTATTTTTGTAAATAAATTCATTTTTATTTTTTTTTAACCTTTTAAAAATGAATATTCATCTTGAAAATCAAAATCAAATGAGTCCTAAATCATCTTGTGATTAAAACCTCATTTTTCAAACTTTAACCAAAAATAACAAGTAGTTTATTTAGACTTATTTGGTATTTTTGTCATTTTATTCATTTTATTAAAAGGATTACTTTTAAAAGAAAATGAAATTAGGGTTTCTTTGATTTTTGATCCTTATCAAATATTTCAAAACACTCATGGGCCTCTAATAGTGTGTAAGATCCAACCCTTGTTGTACATAAACCTTTTTTGGGCCTCAGATATTATATAAGTCCCGATACGATGAAAAATCTCAGCGTGATCGCCATTTTCAAACAGAAATCAATGGGTCTCTCCTTGAGTTGTAAGCCCCACCACTTGTACAAAAATAAATCTTTTGGGCCTCTAAAAGAGTGTAAGACCCAATCCCCTTTTAACCAAAATCTTTGGGCCTCAGATATTGTATAAGTCCCTCGGCGTTAAAAGAATCTCGACGTGATCGCCATTTCCGAGCAAAAACAATTTTGGGCCTACCCTCGTGTTGTAAGTCCCACTTTTATTTTTCAAAACCTCTTTGGGCCTCTTGAGAGAGTGTAAGACCCAACCCCTTTGTAAATAAATAATTTTTGGGCCTCAGTCATTGTATAAGTCCCGATACGATATTCAGAACAACGGTACGATCACTGATAAAACTTGGGTCTCTCTTTTGAGTATAAGCCCCAATATTCTTTTCAAACAAACTCCTTTTTGATTTAGATTCAATATACAGTAGTTATCAAAACTTTCTTTAATTTCTTTGAACAACTAACCATACAACATGGAAGCTTGCTCGCCTGTAAGTTTTAACAGCTTTCATTTACTCGCTTTCATATATATATATATATATATATTGTGGGAAGCTGCGCACGGTTAGTCTTATTTCATATCCTTTTAAATACTTGTCATATATCATCTGTATATATACTAGTATAGTTATTTAGAGTTTTCCTCGGCAATTAGGTCTAGAACTAGGTAAAGTCAGTTTGGTCACTCTTTAAAATACAGTCAAAACTAGATCCCAGTAGGATTTTCAGATACAGTCTTGCCTTCTCTTGGGCTTAAACAATATGGAATAAACAGAAAGGCAGTATTCTTCGTGAACCTTTTCTCAGGTTGTCACTTTAGAAATTGTCAAAGGAATTCTACTCCCCAGAGTTGATCTATTCTCGGTGAATAGCATCTCTTGAGTTTCTTCAAACCTCAGAACTTTCACTAAATGATCTATTCTCGGTGAATAGCATTTCTTGAACTTTTCTCAGTTTGGGACCCACAGGCTTCCTAAAAGCATCCCCGACTCCTCTTGGGCTGTGTACAAGGACCCTCCGGTTTCTTAAAAGTTCTCATGCCTTCTCTTGGACTTAATGTAAGGACCCTGACGACTTCTTAAAGGTATAAGACAGAACTTAGTCATCCTTTGTTAGAACAGTCTTTCCAGTGTCAAATATCAGATTTTAGGGTTGATTCTCATCCCGTAATACACGTGCCTCCTCTTAAAGGCATCATACAAAAGATAAAACTCTTCCATGCCAGTAGGCTTGGACGGTCTAATCCCCTTGAGTCTCAAAGACATTCTCAAGTTCCCTACAAATACAGGGAGAAACCCCAGTTACTCTGGATCAATCTCCAGCAAAGCTAAATTCCAGTCTCTCTCCCAAAAATCCTAAATCAGAACCTCAAGGAATCTGATAACTCAACTCTTCTAGAACCCTCAGCAAGAGTTGATTCCCCACTTGGACCTGCCTCGGGATCTCAATTATCCCCGACAAAAGCTAGCCTCCTCTTAGGCTTTGTATAATGACTTTTCCTCAGCAAAGTTAACCTCCTATTAGGCTTTGTACAATGATTCTCCCCAGCTGAGCTAAACTTTTCAGACTCTCTTGTTGAGTCAATTACTTTTCAGAATCTCTTGTTGAGTCAATTACTTTTCATACTCTCTTGTTGAGTCAATTACCTTTCAGATTCTCTTGTTGAGTCACTCACCCTTTCAGACTCTCTCGTTGAGTCAATCACCTTTTCAGACTCTCTTGTTGAGTCAACCCTTTTTTAGCCTTAATCTTGGGCTTTGTACAAGACATAAATCTTCATAACCTTCTCTTAAGCTTGGGACCAACATCTTTCCTAAGCAGAGTCAAAATCACTTCAGCCTCAATCTTGGGCTTTGTACAAGACAGATAATACTCTCCAGCAGGAGACAAACTCATTCCAGCCTCAATCTTAGGGTTTGTACAAGACAAATACAAATCTCCTCGGCGGAGTCAAAACCCCTTTTAGCCTCAATCTTGGGCTTTGTACAAGATAGATAGAAAATTTTCCCCGGAAAAGGTCAAGCTTTTAGCCTCCTCTAGGGCTTTGTATAAAGATATCCCTAAAGGGTCATCCTCTTTTTACCTCAATCTCGGGCTTCGTACGAGACAGATAAAAACACTCTCTAGTTGAGTTGGTCATTTCCAGCCTCCTCTTAGGCTTTGTATAAAGACTTCCCCTAGTGTAGTCAATCAACCTCTTAGCTTCAACCTTGGGCTTTGATCAAGGCACACAAAAATTAACAATCCCATTTTAGAGATGACAAATTCTCTCTCAGTTAAAACGTTTTAGCTTCAATCTTGGGCTTTGAACAAGACACCAAAACATCTTTTTCCTCCCGTAGAATAGGGGGAACTACGATTGCTCTGATTTTCCTGTTTTGTTTAAACGGGAATACGTAGGCATAAGATTGCGAAATCTTAGCGAGCATACTAATCAAAAACTTTAGGTCCAGTACCTTCATACATCAGTCAAAGACTT
Organism: Lathyrus tuberosus; assembly: GCA_022829125.1. Taxonomy (NCBI): domain Eukaryota; kingdom Viridiplantae; phylum Streptophyta; class Magnoliopsida; order Fabales; family Fabaceae; genus Lathyrus; species Lathyrus tuberosus. The sequence continues at coordinate 7,076,427 of JALAZF010000001.1, read as the reverse complement.
TGGGTTTCATACCTTAGTCATCCTTCATCCCCATTTTCCACAGAAAACATCAACTCACTCACTCACCCATATTTCCCAAGAAACTTTCCCAACCCATTAACGGATAAACACTATCAAGTACAAAGCGAAACCTAAAGCTAATATCCTATGGATAACCACATATAGGATGGGTAATTGACAACTCCTCATTGTATAACCTGACCACGACTCCCCGAATCTCTTTAAAGCGTTTGTTCAGTTAAACATCCGCGTGCAAGGTTAGTTTTAGATAGCTTCCCTTTCCCTTTCAGCTTCATGGGATAAATAAGAAATTAGAAAGTAGCACCCCCTCCTACCATTGCGGTGAGGAAAACCCAGTGATAAGGTGGTCGCTTCACCGAAAAAATCGCTCGCTACACATGGAACCTCAACACGAAGTCTCGAGTGAGGAGCTTGAGCAGAAGTCTTGGACCTTGGGTCTGAGCAATTGTAAAAGTCTTATGCAGAATGCATAAGCGATTGTAATCATGTTTTGATTATAGTGAAAATCTCTTATGAAGCAAGGGGACTAGACTACTCTCAGTTTGGAAGGAACTAGTATAAATCTTTGTGTCTTATGCTATTATTTATTTGCTTCTGTTAACATTCTGCTGCTAAGAATTAACCAGAATCTGAACACCAATTTAGATTCTGAACTCTGATAAGATGCATACTAAGAAAATGGAAAACACAATTAAACCCCCCTGCCCCCCTTCTTGTGTACTTTTCTCACTTTCAATTGGTATTAGAGCCTGGTTTGTGCTTAACACTTAACAGGGGCGCAAATAATGGTCCAATAAGAAAAGTATGTATGTCAAAGACTTTCCTTCAAGAAGGAATCAAGTGCCACATGAAAAATATTATACTGCTTTTCCTACCATATTCACAAGGTGATTCCACTTAATTTAAATGATGGTAAAGCAAAACATATCTTTAACTCGTTGGTCTGGATAAAAGGGGTCTCTGAAGGTCTATAATATAATCTTGAATAAGGTATTACTATAGAAGTTGATGGTGTAGAGATGATTTATTTGAAAGTCTCTATCACCAGCTCAGAAGAGGCTTATTGAATATCTTCAGAGGTAGTTATATTCTGGTAGGTGCTCTATCTCACTTCTGAAGTTAGATTCAAACCTGAGGTCATAGTTATTCAAGAAGTTATACAACTTAAATTTATTGTGCTCTATTGGTTTGTCTTACAAATCTTCAAAGAAAAAATGAAATTAGATGATGAAAAGCTATCTAACCGATCACTTTTCCTAAAGCTTGGTTCTTTGAAATGTCTGATGATGAGGGATTTATATTTCTGGTCAGAAGTACCTCTTAACCAGCTGGATGGGTGGTAACATATGTTGATAGAATAGTAACTTCAAAAGCTTTTGAAATACTTGTATTTCAACTGATTTCCATAATCTGAAAAGCAAGGAGAAACACTACCAGAACCTAATGTCAGTTAATCTCTACTACATATTCTTTTGAAGATGACATTAGTGTAAGATTCAGCTAAAAGAGTAATATGGCTCTGCCAGTCATTACTGCTTCTGAAGAAGCATCTGAGTTCTGAAATAAAAATCAAGTATTGAAGAGAAAAAGATTATACCAATTCTATCTTGCTTAAATATTTGATAATAAGGAGTCTGCTCTTTAAGGTGATATCTTAAGAGACTCTATTGCTCCTTGATTGAGGGTCATCATGGAATTTGTATTAAAGGACAAGTCTATGAGAAACCTTCAATTTTTCTTTATGTTCTGCGGGAAATTAGATGATGGTGCTTTAATTTGTTTTATGTCATTCTCTGATAGCTAACATCATGTGGTTCTTTGCTTATCAAAGATCTCAAAGTCTTCAGTCAAGACAATGAAATTAATGCTTGTCAAAGGAAACAATTCAATATTCATCTATCACTCATGACTCTTGTATCAAGAGGAAATGTTGGTTTTGAATAAAACCTTGGAGACTAATGACTGACAGAAGATATCTTTCTATCTTAGTCTAGTTATACTAGACTCTGATGGATGATAGCTTCTGAAAGTTGTCAGATTCTGAGATTCAAAAGAGGATTCTTTACTTCTGATAAAGCAGTTTAAGTAAAAGGTTTTTCAAAAACTTTTATAATACTTAAATTTTCATAAAGGTGAAATTCATCTAGTGGATTCAAGAAATATGCTGGATAAGAAACTTTGGGTAATGATGTTTTCTTTTTGGATACTTATTGTCACTATCCCATGTCTTATGAAACATCATTTTGTCCTTCTTCTGACAAGATTCTTATTCCTTTAGGAATCTTGTTCGGTTCTTTTCATTTTATTTTCTATTTGGTTGTGTACTGATCAAGCCAAACTTGAGATGAGTTTCCTAGTCAATTCTTCTTTAAATCAACTCGTTGTCATCAATTAAAATTTTTTGGATTCTGATGATTTGCTTAGGTTAGGCTTTAACTTCTGGAAGACTGTGTCTGAACAAGGATGGAATGGATACTTTGAGATGCTATGTGGTGTCACTTATCCAAATCTTGTCAAAGAGTTTTGGATTAATGCTTCCATTGTTAAGTTGTATTCTGAGTATGTTATTCTTTTTAAAGTAACCGGTGTTTCTATAACAATAACCTTTAAGGAGATTGCTAATGTGATCAATTGTGAGGAGATTAGAGAAATCCTAGGAACTCTTGTTTGTGAACACTATCTTCCTACTTGGTATATCATTGTAGATCCATCCAATACATCAGTAGTCTCAAATCTTCGTCCTGATGCAGTTGTTTGAAATCAGATTCTGAATTCAAACTTACTTCCTAAGGATAAGGATTTAGACCTCGTGGACCGTATTGAAAAAGACCTGCTTCTACTTCTCAATTTAGACTTGTAGATTGATCTTTCTCGAGTTATGTTTGACTATTTGAAGAAGACTCTTTCTTCCTTTCACAAGGGAAAGATTTTATTCATTCCATTTGGACGAGTTGTTTCAGAATTACTTGTTCAGCAGGGAGTTATCATAAGTTCAGAGGCTGATTTGCTAAAATCTGGAGAGATAAGTTTGAAGCTATTTATGAAAGATTCTGATGTTAGATTTCTACATAGTTATTCCTTGTAATTGTTAGAACCTTTGTATTAAGTTATCTTATTATTAATTCAAAGTTTATTCATGCTTTTGTGCAATTTAACTGTTGAATATATTTATTTATGGTTGAAATAATTAAAAGTAATGGGAGTAAGAACTCAATGTGTGCAACTTTTATCATTAATAAAATGGAAGGTATTACAAATTATTTAGACATTCTAGTATGTTGGATTGGCCCTTAGGTATTCCCTAGGATCATCTGACATGTCCAGATTATCTAAGTAATCTTGCCATTCTTAGTTAGCAAACTCCAAAGCCTCCTTTATAGTTGATTTTTGTGTCTGGACCCAGAAGATCTTCTTCTTATGTGTGTCTTCACAAAGGATGCTGAAGAGGTGTGAGCTTCTGAAGTCATCTACTTGCTAGTAGATCCTTCGGTTGCTGCTTTGCTTTCTGTTGTCTGAGTTGTTGCATTCAGTATGGCTATCTTTCTGAAATATCTCTTTGGAACCCAGATTTGTTACTGTTTATACATCTTGGATTAAGTGATTATGAATGTAACTCTGCTATGAGTTCTTATATAGACGTGTTACATACATTGTTCCAAGTATCTGTTGTTTTAATATTGATTAAGTCTAATCAATGTATTAAATAATAAATCTTGGAAATGTTATCCAACAGTCTGACCTATTATAGATTCTTTAACAACTATGAATATTATAGTTAACTAGTTTAAATGTTGCTTCTGGTGTCAGTTTTACTTCATTAATGTTTTTCAGAAAATCAAAGGGAAGCTATTGAAAGTATTTACATGCAATAAGTAAATTTTGGTCAAAAAGTACTTTTTCATTAATTGAAGCAGAAGGATTACAAAATATTGATTCATAAGGAACTGCTAGTGCTTAGTATAGATCCCTATCTAAGTCATCATGAGCCTTATGATGATAACAATTGTCATAATCTATGTCTAGTTCATCGTCATCAGCTTCTTCCTCTTCTGCCTTTGGGATTGGACGGTAGAACATCTGTTGGACCTCCTTCTTCTCTTTGACCTCTTCATTATCTTCCCTATGGGCTTCATCACAGCTTTTGATGAACCTACCCCTGTAGGTTGTGTTGGAGTTGTTGATGTTGCCTCTTCAGAAGTGATCTTTACAGAGGACACATGCCCAATTATGATTGACTCAGAAACGGCTTGTTTCTGTATGTTCTGGACATCTTGTCTTGTAGAGCTCTCGAAGATTTCTATCACTACATAAGTCTTATGACTCTCAGCTGATGACTCCATGACTCTGGTGGATGTTGATGAAAATGAACTAGGTTTGGATTACTTTTATAATGACTTCTGAGTAACTCAAATGACTGATTTAATCATTGCTTGATTCTTAGAACAGTAACGACCACTAAAAATTTAAAGCATGCACTATACAATCCTTAATGACCCTTGTTACTTGATCATTTTTCATTTCTTGGAAATTAATCATGTAATGATGGCATGTGATGCATTTATGATTATAATTCTTTTCTTCTTCTCTTTTTATTTCTTTTTTATGTGACAAAAGGGGAGAAATAATGGTATGTATTTAATCAGAAACTGAACCCATTGGGTACCTATTTAGTTGTACATATTGGTCATTTATAATTTTGTTATTTACATTTTTGTTTTTATGGTTATCTTGTCTGGGCGACACATTTTAATTTTCTTGTACATAGAACTAAGGAGGAGCTTACAAACCTCAGCCTTAGCCTATCATACTCGGAAGGAGCTTACAAACCTCGTATTCTGATGTTGCCAAAGGAAGTTAAAATATTGTTTTTTGTTTTCTTAAATATGGAACTAAGGGGGAGCTTACAAACCTCAACCTTGAAACTGTTTGACTTAAGGGGAGCTTACAAACCTCAGACTCTGATGTTACTAAGAAAACTGAATTACTTTTTCTTGAAAGTAGTACCTAGTATGAAGTCTACAAAACTTAGCTCTGGACTATTAAACTCAGGGGGAGCTTACAAACCTCATACCCTGATGTTGCAGAGAAAATTATAACTTCCGAACATTGTCCTTTAAATACTTGTGTTTGTCATCATCAAAAAGGGGGAGATTGGTATAACAAGATTTGTTCATGACATATTTTCCTTAGGTTTTAATGATAACAAAGTATTGAAAGAACAATGGTTTATTTGTGTGTTACATGTATGCTGGTTCTAATACTTGCAAATATTATAGTCATAATCTGTGTTACATTAAGCACAATTTAAGAGTTGCTGAATTGCTAGCTTCTGGTGGAAGAATTTGAAGAACGCTTGCTAAGTGATGTCTAGCATAGACTCTGAAGCTGAAGGTCTCGGCATCATAAAAAGCAACATAATTGTCTCTACACTTAGTGAATGCAAATTGGCTTCTGGTATCATTCATAGTTGGTGATAAAGATGAAGCTGTCCGTACTGCAGAAAGCAAGTTGTATTGTCAAATTAGCTTGTCAGCTAGAGTCTACAGATTGCAAGGCTCAAGAAAAGTTGAGATGCCTTATGGATATCTACTTTCAACGGCTCTAGTAGTATAGAATCTCTTGAGTAGGAGAGCTCAGTACATGGAATTAGAGCAGTAAGTCTTGACCAGAGGGGTTCAAGCAGGGAGGCTCTTTTCAAGGGACTTGGAGCTGAAGTCTTGGGTTGAGTGCCTGAGCAAGGAAGTCTTGGGTTCTGGAACCTAAGCAAGAACTCTCGAGTGAGGAGCTTGAGCAGAAGTCCTGGACTTTGGGTCTGAGCAGTTGTAAAGTCTTATGCAGAATGCATAAGCGATTGTAATCATGTTTTAATTATAGTGAAAATCTCTTGTGAAGCAAGGGGACTGGACTACTGTTAGTTTGGGAGGAACCAATTTAAATCTTTGTGTCTTTTGTTATTATGTATTTGCTTCTATTAACATTCTGCTGCTAAGAGTTAACCAGAATCTGAACACCAGTTTAGATTCTGAACTCTGATCAGATGCAAAATAAATAAAAAAATCGAAAAACATAATTCAACCCCACCCCCCATCTTGCACTAATACAAAACGCTAAAACAACAACGCCATGCTTACAACGCATCCTTTTATGCCGTTGTAATAGGTTAAAAATTTCTCGCCCATGTAAAAGCTGAGTCATTTAATGATGGTTGAATGAAACCACCATAGTAATAAATAAAATGTATCTAGCTTCGATTCCCTGCAACTACATTTTTTTCCATTTTTTAGAGTACATTTAGCGTGTGACAATTAAGTCCATTATTTTAAAAATAAATTGTAAATTATTTTACAATGGTTAAGATGAACAACCATAGTAATAAATGAAATGTAACAAGCTTCGATTCCCTGCAACACATTTTTTCCTTTTTTTAGGATACATTTAGCGTGTGTCACTTAAGATTCCATGATGGTTTGTTTCTCCAACCGAGATTAAAAGATTTACTGATAAATTAAAACAAAACTTATTATGTATTTCTTTCATAAGACGCCTTAATCGAACAAGTGAACCAGAGACGCCCTAACCTTTACCCTCTTCATATCCATTCATTTGGAGCTCAAATATTGCTCAAATAAGGTACTCTTCAACATCTTCATTCCTTTTTTCTTGGTTTATGCTCAAATATTGACCGTCTTCATCATTCATTTGCTTCTTCAGCTTCGAAGTAAGGTTCTCTTCAACATCTTCATTCCTTTTTTCTTGGTTTATGCTCAAATATTGACCGTCTTCATCATTCATTTGCTTCTTCAGCTTCGAAGTAAGGTTCTCTTCAACATCTTCATTCCTTTTTTCTTTGTTCATATTGTATATGCTCAAGTCAGAATGAGATGTTTCATATGCTTTACGTTTAGTATGAGAGTACATCTTCATTGATTTTTTCTTTGTTCATATTGTATATGCATATGCTTGAGTTTTTTGATTAGATTTTGGTGTGTCATTCACATTATTATACATGTATAAATTTTGGAAGTTGTAATGGATCGTAGTTTGATGAAAGCCAATAGATTAGATCCGGTTTATGAGAACGAAGTTTGTGAATTCCTTGAATACGCTGATAAACATCTTCTCAGAAATGATGGTATCTTTTATTGTCCTTGTGTTGTTTGCGCTAATATCAAAAAGGGTACAAAGAAAGAAATACACAATCACCTTTGTTGTGATGGTATATGTCAAAATTATATAATATGGACGTGGCATGGTGAGGTGGATAATAAGGAAAGTCGGGCGTCACAAAGTCAAAGAGTGGAGGAAGATGAATATATGGAAGATCACCTAGAGGATATGTTCCGTGATATTGGGGAATCTTCTTTTATGAATGCTCATATTTATGATAATTTATGTCGTGATAAAGACACCCATTTATATAAGGGATGTACAGAGTTCACACGATTGTCGGCGGTGTTAAAGTTGTTTAATCTGAAGGCAAAAAATGGATGGTAGGATAAAAGTTTCACGGAATTACTTGAATTGCTACAGCAAATGTTACCAGAAGATAACAAATTGTCGAATCGTTGCTACGAGGCCAAGAAGATATTGTGTCCATTGGGTCTGGAGTATATCAAGATACATGCTTGCCCTAATGATTGCATATTATACCGGAAAGAGTATGAAGACTTTTTTCAATGTCCGAAATGTGGTGTGTCGCGTTACAAGCTGAAGGCTAGCAATGGTGATGACAATGATCACTATGACAATGTTAGTAGGAAGCATCCTCCTGCTAAAGTGTTATGGTACTTGCCAATACTTTCACGATTAAATAGACTTTTTTCTAATTTGAATGACGCAAAGAATCTTAGATGGCATGCAGATGAAAGGATTCGTGATGGAAACATTTGCCATGTAGCTGATTCTTTGCAATGGAAGAAAATTGATTCGTTGTTTTCGGATTTTGGAGTCGAACCAAGAAATCTTAGGCTTGGGCTTTCCACCGATGGAATGAACCCCTTTGGTAATATGAGCACTAATCATACTTCATGGCCTGTTCTTCTCACTATTTACAACCTATCTCCTTGGTTGTGCATGAAGCGCAAGTATATACTGTTACGTATGATGATTTCTGGACCACGACAACCTGGTAACGACATAGATGTTTATCTTAGTCCATTAATTGATGATTTACGACTCTTGCGGGATGAAGGCGTTGAATGTAACACCTCCAATCTATACCCCCAAATCTTGCCTACACATCAGAAAATTGCCAATACAATGTCCAATAACAAGTATCTATCATGTATCAACAAGAATGAACACTTAACACATAAATTTCTACACATTTAATCAATTTATAATCAATTTTACCAAAAATGGGTTTACTAAAATATTTCCATTTCAATCCAACAAACATCACAAATATACATACATAATCATACACAAGTATACAATAATTGAGTTTTGCACCCTTACCCGATTAAATCGATACTAGAGGTTGATTTTTCTTTGATTTTTCCAAGTTTTCCACTATTTCTCTTCTTCTTCTCTTTTCTCCTCTTTTTCTTTCTTTTCCCTTTCTTTCTTTCTATTTTTCTCTCTTTCTATTTTCCTTTCTATTCTAACTTAACAAAATATTATGAAATGTCCAAAATACCCCCACACTCAAATATCTCACAAACGTTCCCAAAACCCGATAAAATATCATAACATTGAAAAATAACATATTTTCAAATAAAAGTCGAAAATAAAATAAAATAATAATATAATAATATAATAATCAAATGACTCGATTAAATAAAATGCACACGAAAACTGGGTCGTTACAACTCTCCCCCACTTAGAAATTTTCGTCCTCGAAAATATTACCTGAGATGAACAAATCTGGATACGACTCCCGCATCCGACTCTCCAACTCCCAAGTCAAATTGCCCTCAGCAGCACCGCCCCACGCCACTTTCACAAGTGCAATATCCTTGCCTCTCAACCTCTTCACCTAGCGATCCAAAACCCTAACTGGTAATGCCTCAACTGTAAGGTTATCCCTTACCTCAACCTCATCCATCGGAATCACATGCGACGGATCCGGAACATACTTCCGAAGCTGTGAAACATGAAACACATCGTGAAAATTTGACAGATTCGGCGGCAACGCCACCCTATAAGCCACAGCACCCACTCTCGCGGATATCTGGTAAGGACCAATAAACCGAGAAGTAAGTTTCTTCGATTTCAATGCACGACCCACACTTGTTACCGGCGTAACCCTCAGAAATACATGATCGCCCTCTTGGAACTCAAGATCGTTCCGTCTTTGATCATGATAACTCTTTTGTCTACTCTGAGAAGCTTTCATCTTCTCACGAATAAACTTCACTTTCTCCGTCGTCTGTTGCACCAACTCTGGTCCAACCACCGTTCTCTCACCAGATTCGTGGCAACACAAAGGTATCCGACACCTTCGTCCATACAGTGCTTCAAACGGTGCCATTCCAATACTAGAATGGAAACTGTTATTATACGTAAACTCAATCAATGCAAGATAACTATCCCACGCACCACCTTGTTCCAAAACACACGCTCTCAAAAAATCCTCCAAAGACTGAATCGTCCTCTCCGTCTGACCATTCGTTTGCGGATGATAAGCCGAACTCAATCTCAATTTAGAACCCAAAGCCTTCTGTAAACTTTCCCAAAATCTCGATGTAAATCTAGGATCTCGATCAGAAACAATACTCAATGGAACTCCATGTAACTTCACAATCACACTGATGTAAATCTCAGCTAACCGCTCCAAAGAAAAACTGATGTCAATCGGAATGAAATGAGCCGATTTAGTCAGCCTATCAACAACCACCCAAATAGCATTATGCCCTCGCTGAGTATTCGGTAACCCTGTTACAAAATCCATGGAAATACTATCCCATTTCCATTCAGGAATATCCAAAGGTTGCAACAAACCACTAGGCCTCAGATGTTCCACCTTCGATTTCTGACAAGTCAAACATGCATAACAAACTGAGCCACATCTCTTTTCAATCCAGACCACAGAAAATCTTCTTAAAATCTTGGTACATCTTATTCGCTCCCGGATGTATACTCAAATTACTCCGGTGTCCTTCTACCAAAATCATCTTTTTCAACTCCGCATCATCTGGAATACAAATCCTACCTCGGAATCTCAAAACACCATTAATATCCACTTGAAAATCACTATTCGCATCTTTTCCTCCAACCAACATCAAATCCACAAATTTTACATCCAGCTTTTGTTTCTCACTAACAGTCATCAGAAAATCATTAGTAATCGTTAGCATCCCAAGTCTCACGCTAACCGACGTCACTTCACAAACCAAACTCAAGTCTCTAAACGATTCCAAAAGTTCCCACTCCTTAACCATTAAAGCGGACATATGTAAAGATTTCCGGCTCAATGCATCGGCTACCACGTTAGCTTTACCAGGATGGTAATTCAAGCCAAAGTCGTAGTCCTTCAAGAATTCCAACCATCTACGTTGCCTCATATTTAGCTCTTTCTGATCAAACAAATATTTCAAACTTTTATGATCACTAAAGACTTCAAACCTTGCACCGTAGAGATAATGCCTCCAAATCTTCAACACAAAAACCACAGCCGCTAACTCAAGATCATGAGTAGGATAATTTTTCTCATGAACTCTTAACTGCCTTGAAGCATAAGCCACCACCTTACCTTCCTGCATCAGAACACCACCTAGACCAATCAAAGAAGCATCACAATAAACCACAAATGGTTCATTAGGATTCGGCAAAATCAAAATCGGAGATGTCGTCAATCTTCTCTTCAGCTCAGTAAAACTCTCCTCACACCGAATATCCCAAATGAACGCTTGCCCTTTACAAGTCAATTGGGTCAAAGGAAGTGCTAGTTTAGAAAAACCTTCAATAAACCTGCGATAATAACCAGCCAAACCTAAAAAGCTTCGAATTTCAGTAACAAATCTCGGAGCCTCCCATTGTAGAACTGCTTCTACTTTAGATGGATCCACAACAATACCATTACCTGAAATTACGTGTCCAAGAAAACTTACTTCCGATAACCAGAATTCACACTTGGATAGTTTAGCAAAAAGCTTCCTCTCCTTCAAAACCTGCAAAACAATACGCAAATGTTCTGGATGCTCCTCCCGAGACTAAGAATAAATTATGATATCATCAATAAACACCACGACAAAACGATCCAGATGCTCTTGAAAAATACGATTCATGTATTCCATAAACACACCTGGCGCATTAGAAACCCCGAACGGCATCACAGAATATTCATAATGACCATATCGTGTCCTAAAAGCTGTTTTCTGAATGTCTTCCTCCTTCACCCTTATCTGATGATACCCTGACCTCAAGTCAATCTTACTGACCACACACGCACCAACTAACTGATCCATCAGATCATCAATCCTTGGAAGAGGATATTTATTCTTGATCGTCACCTTATTCAACTGGCGATAATCAATACATAACCTCATACTTCCATCCTTCTTTTTCACCAATAAAACTGGAGCACCCCAAGGAGAAACACTTGGTCTCACGAACCTCTTTTCCAACAACTCATTCAACTGTTTCTTTAACTCCACCAATTCAGATGCCGACATACGATAAGGTGCCATAGAAACAGGTCTAGTACCAGGAACTAGATCTATAGAAAACTCCACCTCTCTCTCCGGCGGCAAGTCTAAAATATCCTCAGGAAACACTTCCGGAAATTCACACACAACAGGAAACACCTCAAGTGAAACTTGACTATCCACAGTTAAAGATGCAAATAATCCAAACAACTGAGCTTCCTCCGCCAAAAGTTTCTTCAACTCTTTGGTAGATAAGAAACTCGAGTCTTCGTCTTCCTCAAGAGAAGGAAACCTTACCAGCTTATGATAACAATCAATATGAACCCTATTGAATTGCAACCAATTCATACCCAAAACCACATCTAATCCCTCCAACGGCAAACACACTAAATCCATCTCAAAGTCTTTACCATAAATGGTCAAAGGACATCTTAGACAAACCAAGGAAGTAGTTACTGACCCCATTGTTGGAGTATCAATAACCATTTCACCACCCATCACAGACAACACAAGATTCAAACGCTTCGCGCACTCAGACGAAATAAACAAATGAGTCGCTCCAGTATCAATAATAGCAATCAAAGGAGTACTATTAATAAAACAAGTACCTCGAATCAGACGATCTGCACTCGAAGTCTGAGTCCCCGATAATGCAAACACTTTTCCACCAGCTGGAGCTTGTTTCGGTTTCGGACACTTGGTACTAATATGACCAGGCTCACCACAGTTGTAACATTTCACCACATTCTTCCTTGCACAATCAGCAGCAACATGTCCTACACCTCCACAATTAGTACACTTCCTCAAATCTTTCCTGCACTCAAACTGACGATGCCCCAACTCACCACATTTATAACACCTCATAGGACCAGACATTCCTCCTCCACTTGACCTTTTCTCAAAATTCCCTCTTTGTTTACCTTTATCAGCTGGTGTCACATACGGACCACCACGAAACTATTGTTTCCCTTTCCTCTCGCTCACACTCTTGTAGTGAGTAGAATGAGCCTTACTGTCTTCTTCATAAATCCTACAACAATCTACCAAATCAGAAAACCTCTGAATCCTCTGATATCCAATTGCCTGCTTTATCTCAGGACGCAAGCCATTCTCAAACTTCACACACTTAGAGAATTCAGCAGTCGCTTCAGCATAATGAGGATAAAACTGCACAAGTTCCACAAACTTAGCAGTATAATCAACTACAGACATATTACCTTGCTTTAGCTCCAAGAACTCAATTTCCTTCTTTCCTCTCACATCTTCAGGAAAATACCTCCTCAAGAACTCCCGGCTAAAAACTTCCCAAGTAATTTCTTCCTCTTCTGCAGCTTCCAATACACGTCGAGTACTAACCCACCAATCATCAGCTTCTTCCAATAACATGTGAGTACCCAGTCTCACCTTCTGGTCTTCATCACAATCCATCACTCGAAAAATCCTTTCAATCTCTTTTAGCCAAATCTGTGCACCATCCGGATCATATCTTCCCTTGAAGACAGGCGGTTTGTTCTTCCTGAACTCATCATTACCCGCAGCATTAGGTACACCCTGTACAGCACGAGCCATAGCTTGCATAGCCGCAACCAAAGCAGCATCATTCCTACCAGCCATATTCTGTTCATTTCCAATAACAGAAACTATGGTTAAACAAACAACTCATCCAACCACAATGACCAACAAGGACTGACACAACTGACACGGACTGACACAAACTGGCTCTGATACCACTTAATGTAACACCCCCAATCTATACCCCCAAATCTTGCCTACACACCAGAAAATTGCCAATACAATGTCCAATAACAAGTATCTATCATGTATCAACAAGAATGAACACTTAACACATAAATTTCTACACATTTAATCAATTTATAATCAATTTTACCAAAAATGGGTTTACTAAAATATTTCCATTTCAATCCAACAAACATCACAAATATACATACATAATCATACACAAGTATACAATAATTGAGTTTCGCACCCTTACCCGATTAAATCGATACTAGAGGTTGATTTTTCTTTGATTTTTCCAAGTTTTCCACTATTTCTCTTCTTCTTCTCTTTTTTCCTCTTTTTCTTTCTTTTCCCTTTCTTTCTTTCTATTTTTCTCTCTTTCTATTTTCCTTTCTATTCTAACTTAACAAAATATTATGAAATGTCCAAAATACCCCCACACTCAAATATCTCACAAACGTTCCCAAAACCCGATAAAATATCATAACATTGAAAAATAACATATTTTCAAATAAAATTCAAAAATAAAATAAAATAATAATATAATAATATAATAATCGAACGACTCGATTAAATAAAACGCACACGAAAACTGGGTCGTTACATTGAAGTTGATGATGCATATTCTGGGGAAAAGTTTAATATGCGTGCAATGTTATTTTGCACAATTAACGACTTTTCGGCTTACGGTAACTTGGCGGGATACAGTGTCAAAGGACATAAAGCGTGTCCTATATGTGAAGATGATACTTGTTATCACCAACTTGAGTTTGGAAAAAAGACCGTTTACCTTAGGCATCGAAAATTTCTAAAACTTGTTCATCCTTATTGTAGATTCCGAAAGGCTTTTAATGGAGAGCAAGAGTTTGGTGAGGCTCCTACCTTTAACCGGGGATGAAGTTTATCAACGGCAGGAATACATTAATGTTGTCCTTGGGAAGAGAGAAAAAGAAAAAGGTGGGAAGAGAGAAAAAGAAAAAGGTGGGAAGAGAGGAAAAGAAAAAGGGGCAGTTGCGAAAAATATATGGAAAAAGAGGTCCATCTTCTTTGATCTTCCATATTGGTCAAGTCTTGATGTTAGACATTGTCTTGATGTGATGCACATGGAGAAAAATGTGTGTGATAGTTTGATTGACACACTTCTAAACATTTCGGGCAAGACTAAAGATAGTAAGACTTCCCGTCTTGATATGGAGAAGATGGGTATACGAAAACAGTTGGCTCCAATAGAGAAAGGAAAAAGAACTTATCTGCCTCCAGCATGTCAACTCTATCTAAAAAGGAAAAGAAGATGTTTTGCGAGTGTTTGCAAGGTATTAAAGTTCCGCAAGGTTACTCATCAAACATCAAGAAACTTGTATCTATGAAAGATCTTAAGTTAATGGTTTAAAATCTCATGATTGTCATGTATTGATGCAACAACTTCTACCAGTGGCTATCCGTGGGATCCTTCCAAAAAATGTGAGAGTAACTATAACGAGACTGTGTTTATTCTTCAATGCCATATGTAATAAAGTTCTTGATTTCAAAAAATTAGATGAATTAGAAGATGAGGCTGCCATAATCTTGTGTCAATTGGAGATGTATTTTCCGCCATCATTTTTTGACATTATGGTTCACTTACTTGTTCATCTCGTAAGAGAAATCAGAATTTGTGGTCCAATTTATTTAAGGTGGATGTATCTAATAGGGCGATATATGAAGATCTTTAAAGGATATACGAAGAATCATCACCGAACGGAAGCTTCGATTGTTGACAGGTACATCACAGAAGAAGCTGTTGAGTTTTGTACAAACTATTTGTCAGATGCAGATTCTATAGGAATTCCAAAGTCTCGTCATACTGACACAGACGGAAGAGGTATTCAAGGTCTAAATGTTAGGTCAATGGCTCGGGATGTAGTTATTCAATCACATTTCTATATATTGAATAATATAGATGAGGTTCAACCTTTCATAGATACTCACAAAAGACTTATGAAGAAAAAATATCCTCGAATGAATGACAAATTGTTGTTGATAGAGCATAACAATGGATTCATGGATTGGTTTAATAAAAGTGTATCTAATGATCCTAGTGCATCCGAGATACTTAGATGGTTGTCGTACGGGCCAAAATTTTGTGTCATTACCTGGAGTGTATACGACATTGGTCATTATACCTTTTATACAAAATCAAAAGATGATCGTAGTACAATGCAAAATAGTGGGGTTATGGTTGAAGCCGAATCAATGTATTTTTCTATTTCGAAAGATAAGAATCTGGTATTGGCAACTACCGTGTTTTATAGTGTCATTGACGAGATTTGGGAGATTGATTATGTTATTTTCAAAGTTGCTTTATTTAAATGCAAGTGGGTTCCCAATAATAGTAATGGTGTAGACATTGATGACTTAGGATTCACCCGGGTCGACCTTGGCAAGGTATCTTTTAATACGGAACCATTCATCATGGCTTCTCAAGCAAAACAAGTTTTCTATGTTTCCGGGGAAATGGCCAATCGTTCTCCAAGGAAAACACATTCCTCTTAGTGATGAAAGACTTGATATTCCATCCACACCTCCTTACACAACACAAGTTCCTACCTCATATGATGAAGTTGATGGAGATGTCGTGCATGCTATACGACTCGATCATGAAGAAGGCATATATGAAAATTAACAAGTACGTAATTTATTATTTATTCATAATATATTAATTGTATGTTATAGTTTAGAAGTATTTTTACTAACAAGTATAATTATTTGAAATCATAATTATTTTGAGTCCATACACCAGGCCAGGAGACAAGACACCAAGAGACAAGAGACCAATACACCAAGTTACAATTATGTGAAGTTATGTAATGTGTGTAAACTGTAATATGGTATATGGGATATTTTATTTATGTAGGTTGTTTGTTCTGATAAACTGTAATCTGGTATATGTGATATTATGAATATGATACGATTAATATTATTATGAAAACTGTATCACAAAATGTGAATTGTATTTTTCTGCTGTGCTGAGATATGGAGAACAATAATACAGGTAAAAAATGGGATTAATTATAAAAGCAGGATGATATTTGTTAATTTTGCATAAACTTTAACGACGGTTATATTTCCTAACCGTTATAATATCTGGCGCGCTGTCCAGCAAAAAATAAATATCAAAACTGTGCTGCTGGGAATCGAACCGTGGACAATTATATTTATTACAACGGTGTAATGTAAAACTGTTGTGATAGTTAGCGCGCTTTCCTGTTTATTACAACGCATATAAGGCTGTCGTTGTAAGTATCATATATACAACAACAATCTACGTAACAACACCCTCGCCCGCATCATTATATGTCATTCCCAATCGTTGTTAAATGGGTTTTTCGTAGTAGTGTTGTGTACTTTTCTCACCTTCAGTGTATGCCAAATCGTTTCTACTTCTAAACCAAAGTTCAGATTCTAAACAAAAGTTCAGAACCTGATAACAAGTGTAGCGAAAAAGTATACAGAAGTAAATAAAAACAGCAAAGAACACACAATAGTTATACTGGTTCCTCTCCAACTGAGAGTAGTCCAGACCCCTTATAGCACAATAGATTTTCACTATAATCAAACAGATTACAACTACTTATACACTCAAGTATAAGACTTTTCTACTCAGACCCTCAAGCCCACGACAAGATACTTTTATCTAAACTGACTGTTTAGAGAAGAAATAACTTAGAACAACACTTGATTAAATAATCAGAGGTGTTCAAATATAATACAACACACTTTACAACTAAGGATTCTTAAGCTATACAAGAACAAGAACTCTTGACAGATTATCTTCTCTTGAGTTGATATGAATGTAGTGCATGTATATTTCAATTGTAGTTACAACATAATTCTCTTAATTGATCTTCAATTCTTCTACTCCTTTTATAGCTAAAGAAATAGAGTCGTTGAAACATCCCCAACGGCTATAATCAGATCAAATCTTTTAGTACATCTTCTTTTCCAATAAATCAGGTGTTGGAACTCATAGAGGAAGAATTATCCATTAAACAAGGCCTTTGTCCAGAGAACTCTTCTATAAAACAAGTACAACATAATCTTTTGAAGCTAATGTCAACCATTCTCGAGTCCCGTGATTACAGAGCTTGAGGTAACATTACTCAGTTTTAGAGGAGGGAAAAGCACGCTTTTGATTCTGAACTGTACTAACAATAACTTTCTAATCAGACTTTCTTACAAGTACAAAATCAGAACCAAATCATAGCTTCTTCCGTGTCAGAACTAGTTTTACCAAGTAAATATAATTCTGCACATAAGAACCAGCTAGTTAGAAATCCTAACTTTTTTTCAAATAATTTGTTATCATCAAAACTTTAGACGATACATGGTATGAACCAAATTTATCTCAACAGCTTGTACTATGGTTGTTGGATTGAATGATTATGGTTATTGTTTAATTTGGTTGTGTTTATTAATCTTGTGTGTTTACATATATGATGAATGTATGTGAGTGCACCTCTTATCTTTGCAAATTGTCTCTGTATAGTATATTGTATATGTGAAATGTGTATCTATGTGATACAACTAATAGATTTCTTGTCTCTTTTTGATGTTGTCAAATGGGGAGAAGAATATGAAAAGCTATGCTATATCATGCACACATTCAGGGGGGACTTTTCATTTATCAAGAAACTCATCGTCTCAAATTTCAAGTTTTGCTATCATCAAAAAGGGGGGGGGGGGGGGGGTGGTATGTGAGTGCATCTTCTATTTTAGATATGTTATGTATGATGTCAAAACTAGGAAAAACTTTAGCTTTTTTGTACATTGGACGGTATCACATGATTTTAAGTGTGCATTATGCATTTTAGCATTAGGTTGCATGCAAACAGGTTTGGAGATGACTTAGAAAGGACCACTACATCAAAAATTAAGTTTCTAGTATGGAAAACATTGCATAGGTCGATACTAACGACATTAGGTCAACCTATATAAGCTTTTTCTTCAGCATAGGTTGACACACAGTTCGCTTAGGTCGACACCCACGCTTCAATATTGAAGCTTGTAGCCACTGCCTATGTGTCGCCTCAAATAGGTCGACCTAGGACATTTATAGGTCGACACATCTTCTTTCATAGGTCGACCTATAGACTTTAATTTTTGACTTTTTTTGTTTTCCTTTCAATTTCTTTTACATGCCCTTTGCTTCCAATCTTATATATATATATATATATATATATATATATATATATATATATATATATATATATATATATATATATATATACTGTTACATGCATCATTTTCTAGTAAGGTTCTAGAGTAAAACCTATATGAAACTGGGATTTCAAAGCATACTCATCATCTTCAACCTCTCTTCGATGCATACACACAATCAAACTAAACATAACTATTTTTTGATTGGGTGACCATATAGATTAGGTTGATAATGTCCAATTAGGTTGTTGTACCAAGAATATTGGGTTGAGTTCTTTGAGGGTTTCAAATAAGAAAACCGAGTTGGGGTTTTTGATAAGTGTCTGGTTGTAAATGAATTTGAGACCAATTTTCTGCAATTTTAAGCTCTTTTCCAAATGCCTGAATGCGAAACAGCTTATTTTTAAGTGATTTTTGAATCAATGTTTTATTTTGGTCTATTTGATGTTTTTGTTAGTTTTGCAGCATTTTTCGTAAAAGGGACGCGGCAAAAATCGGAAGAAAACACGATGAAATGAGCAACGTCGCGTGTCTGCAACAAACAGTGAACTCGCCAGGCGAATGGGTGGCGAGTGGAGAAATTTGCCAGGCGAATTCTTGGCGAGTCAGCTGGCGAGTGAATCTTTAAATTCCAAGAGCTACTGGAAGTGATTCGCTGCAAGATTCGCCAGGCAAAGAGGTGGCGAAAGGAATTCGCCTGGCGAGTCTGGATTCGACTGGCGAATGCAAGATATTTTCCCAGGTTTCTCTGCACTGTTTTGTCATGTCGCTGTACTTAAAGGTTTCGCCAGGCGAATTTTGTAACTCGCCTGGCGAATTTGTCTGGGCAGAAAGTGGTATTTAGGGTGTTTGTTAGATATTTTTGAAGAGAACACTTTTAAAAACAATCTTTGTAACCTAAAAACCTCTTGGGAGATCAAAAACTTCATCTTTTATTATTTTTCTTAGAATCCAAAGCTTTTATGCTTCAATCCTTGAATCTTTGAAGATTGATGCTCCAAAAGCTTTGCAATTTACTTGTCAAGCAAGCTACCATGTCTTTGGCTAGCTAAAGCACTTTTGTGTCAAGATTAGTGGTAGGTGATCCATTATTTTGTATGTATTCTTCTTGATTGTAAGCTTGTGAACCTTGTTGATGATATTTATAGAAGAAAGACTTTGGTTACATTGTATATTTGGTTCTATTTCATGTTCGAGAGAAATGTTATAAAACTTGATCTAAGTTTTATTCCATCAATATTCATGAGGCTAGAGATAGTTTTGAATGTTGATGTTCATAAATATTATTCTTGAAGGTTATCATTTTGATAGTTTGTGTGAGAGATCAACAAAGGATCAAAATGGTAAATCCCACAACAAGTGTTCGAGAGAAACTTGTTGAGAGGATATGTGGTTATAATTGTTGTTAACAAGTTCACACTCGTAATCGAGAAAATACGTATGAAACGGATCACCGAAACCTAATCTTGACATGTTTTATCAAAACCCTAAAACAAATCTTTTTACCTTTGATTTTTAAAATTTGAATGCAAACGATCCAATTGAAAATTACCAAAACCTTTGTTACAATTAAAGTTTGAAACCCTTTTAACTATCGAACAGCTGCAATATACACAATTTCTGTGGATACGATAAAACACCCCCCTAAAACTGTTTCAACAAATTGGCGCCGTTGTCGGGGATTGTTGTTGTATTGCGAGCATTGCAATAGTTATTGAGTTTGGAACTTGTTAACTTTTTCTTGTGCTTGTTGATCTGTTTGGTTTAGTGTGCAGACTTCGTTTTATGCGAGGGAAGTTACCTGCATACCAACTTCTGTTCGATCCCAAGATTGAAAGAACTGCTCATAAAATCAATAGCAGGACAAGGCGAAGGAGGCAACTTGCCAAAGAAAGACGAGAGTGAGACGGAAGTTCAACTTCAACGCAAATACCACAGTTACCGCCCATCATGACTGAACCACCACCACCTGCTTCTAGACCTTGTACAAACAGTCCGAGACACACCGCACAATTTTCGTGCAATGCTCAGAATGGTCGGCATTCAGAAATAAAGACTGGTATTCTCTCGCTTCTATATCAGAGTCCTTTTATTGGTATGGATCATGAAGATCCTTATACACATCTGACAAAGTTCTATGAGATTGCGGGAGCAACTGGTGCGCCCGAAGCTGAGGAGGAATCACTGTTTAAGAGACTATTCCCGCATTCCCTCATTGGGAAGGCCAAGGAATGGTATCTTGACCAATCTACGGCAATCATAACGGACTGGAATGTACTTGAGGAAAAAAATTTGGAACGATTTTTTCCACATAATCGTTTCATGGAGGCAAAGACCGCAATTGCAGTTTTCACGCAAGGTACAAACGAATCTCTCAACGAAGCGTGGGAGAGATTCAAATCTATGTTGATAAAATGTAAAGGGCATGGTTTCGATGAACTTTCTCAGATTCATATATTTTGGAATGGTCTTTAATTAGTGCATAAAACATTGTTGGATGCCACCGCGGGTGGATCTTTGATGAGCAAAAGTGACGAAGAAGCCATTGCCATAATTAACAAGATGGCTTTAAATGACCATCAGGGAAGCCATAACCGTAGCCCTTCTCAAAGGACTCCGGGAGTTTTGGAGTTGGGAACCAATGATGCTATACTTGCTCAAAACAAGTTATTATCCCAACAAGTTGAGTTGTTAATGAAACAAATGTCCAAACTTCCTCAACAACTCAAAGAGATTCATGACTCCTCAAGCAAAAATGTGCAAGTCATGGTGTGTGAGCTTTGTAAAGGTGATCATCCAACAGGATATTGTCCTCCTTGTCCTCCGGTGGAAGAAGAAGTGAATTACATGAACAATCCAACTCAAGAACAAGGCTACCAAAGGCAACAACAACCTTATCACCAAGGGTATCAAAATCAACAACCAAGACCAAATTATCAGAATCAAGGATATCAACAAAATCGACAAAATCCTTATCAACCTCAAGGTGGGAGTTCCAAACTTGAAAAAACTCTTAACCAATTCATTCAAATGTCCATGGAAAATCAAAAGTCAAATGAAGCATCGATTAAGAATCTAGAGAATCAAGTTGGGCAACTTGCAAAACAAGTGGCCGAACAACAAGCAGGACCGTCTTTCTCGACCAACTATCAAAATAACCCAAAGGAGCATTGTAAAGCAATTGTTACTCGAAGTGGGAGAAAGTTGGGAGAAGGAGAAAAAAATTATAAAAAGGATGATGTGATAGTTGAGGAGGTTGAGGAGGAGGAGAAAGTTGATGATGTTGTAGTTGAAAATAATGATAAGGAAGAAGTTGAAAAAGAAAATGAGAAGTTAGTTGAAAAAGATAACCTTGAAAAAGAGAAGATAGAAGAAAAGAAAAGAAGAGTGAAAAAAGGGAAGGAGATAGTGAATCCAATTCCAATCCAAAACTTACCTTACCCTCATGTACCCACCAAGAAAGACAACGAACGGCATTACGTGTAACGCCCCGGTTTTTGTTAGATTTATTTAATCGAGTCGATTTAATTATTTTTGTTTTTATATTATTTTATTCTTGGTTTTATTTGGTAAATATGTTATGTTTATCGTTATTATGTTTTATCGCGTTTTGGGAACGTTTGCGAGGAATTGAGTGTAGGGGTATTTTGGTCATTTTGCTTGGTTGGATATTATTGTTTTTCTTAAAATAGAAACATAGAGATTAGAAAGAGAGAAAAGAAAGTTTAAGAGAAATAGAGAGAAAGAGAAGAAGAAAAAGAGGAAAACTTGAAGTGTAAGAAATCGATTCAACCGACACTTCAAAGCACGATTAATCGGGTAAGGGTGTGAAACTCGGTTATCATATGCTTGTGTATGAATATGTATGTGTGTGTTTGAATGTTTACTTGTCTTTTATAGCTTTTCAATTCTAGGTTGAAATGAGAAAAATGAATAGAAATTGATGTTTTCACGGTCGAAAATCGATATGAATCACGTAGTATAATCGGATTATATGTATGAACATTGTTAATACTTGTTTTGATTGATTGAAAATGTTTTGGTTGGAGAAAGTTGGATTTTGGGGTTTGGAACCATGTAACCCGCAGTAGAAAATTCTGGTTCTGGTGCGATTCGCCAGGCGAATTAGGTCTCACCACTAGTTTGCCAGGCAAAGTGCTGGCGAAGGGGGATTCGCCAAGCGAAATCATAAGTCGCCATGCGAAAACGGGGAGACAGAAATGTGTTAGCTACTGGAACTTTTGGATTTTCAAAAATGACGTTTCGCCACTAGTTTGCTAGGCGAAGTGCTGGCGAAGGGGGATTCGCCAGGCGAAATCCTAAGTCGCCAGGCGAATCTGGCAGTTTTTCAATAAATTCTTTTCTTTGAAAATTCATAACTTTTGATCCTTAACTCGGATCGAGACATTCTTAGTACCGTTGGAAAGCCAACGAGATGTTCTTTCTTATAAAAATGGTTTTGAGATTGGTGGCCGATTTAATTGTGTCGGGAATTTGGAAACGTGTCATTTTTTCGACTTTTACCATCGTAATTATGCGCAATTGATGTGTTATCATGCGATATGCTTTTGATATATAACGTATAGCTTGTGTGCTGTTATATGATGTGAATGCATGTGATGAAATATGGTGATTAGGGGTGGCAAAACGGGTCGTGGCCCACCGGGCCGGACCGTGCACCCGCCAAAAAATGGCGGATTGGGTTGGGATTTTGGGTCCGCCGCCCACCAAAGCTCGCTCCGCTAAAGACCGCCCCCCGCCAAAACTCGCCCCGCCAAAACCCTCCGCCCGCCAAAGCCCGCCGCACCTATGAAATAAACACTTTTTAAGGCATTTTCCAAAAAAACCAATACCAAAATTGATTACATAACTTGTTTCTAGTCATAAATCAATTTAGTTCCACCTTCCAAATAACCAAAGATGCAATGGAAGCCACCTCCCCTTTACGGCATCTTCGTATGGAAACATGTACGTGTTATCTTATTTCAACTGATAAATAATCAAATACATGAAAACCAATCATATTGATTTACTAGCATCTTAATTAAATGGCATGATAGTTTATATTCTAAATCACAAAGCAGAATGCAACAAAACTAATCATAAGTATATGACATGATAGTTTATTTTCCTTTTATCTAGACATTTCTTTTGTTTCTATTTTATGGACATCTATTTTTGCTTTTATTTTAGGTGAAAACTTGTTGAAAGTTCTATTTTTGATTGAGGATTAATACTTGATGGTTTTAGTCTTTTGCTATTTATGCTTTCTAAAAGTTGGTTTAATGCTTTTTTATTGAAATGTAAAAAAAAAGTCTTTTAATTTATTTTAAAAAATAGAAAAAAATATTACAAAAAGAAGGCGGGCAAGCCCGCCAACCCGCACCTTGGCGGGGCGGGCTGGACTTTTATGCCCATTTCAACTTGGCGGGCATGCCCGCCCCGCTCATTTTTGGCGGGCATTAGGTGGGACGGGGCGGGCGACCCGTTTTGCCACCCCTAGTGGTGATGATGGTTTGTGGCCTTATGGCAAATAAATGCATTGTTTTGGGTTTGATTGCAATGCATGATTATTGATGTTAAGTTGGTTCACATGGTTATATATGTATATGCATTTGATTGTCATGAGTCATTAGTATGCCATGCATCATGATATGCACCATGTGATGTCGTGTGCCCTTGTAGAGTGTGAGCGACGAAACAATTCCAGAGGGAATCTGTTGTAACGATCGTGTGCCTTATATAAAGAGGACCTAAAGCGACGTTATAGACGATCGTGTGCCTTATACAAAGAGGACCTAAAGCGATCGGATCGTGTGCCTTATACAAAGAGGACCTAAAGCGATCCATAAACGTCGTGTGCCTTATACAAAGAGGACCTAAAGCGACGGGGAACATCGTTTCCCCGACGGGGAGTTACACTAAGTAACAAGCAATGATTCCAATAATTCCTGAGTGAATTAATGATGATGAGAATGATGGATGGAATGGTACCGCATGCATTGAGTCGTTGTGTCGGTCTCGGTGCATTTGTATAAGTCATGAATGGATTGATTATGTGTGGGAAATTGTGAATGGGATTGATGAGTTGATATATATATATATATATATTGGTGATAAATATATTGAGCATGATTGATATGCCTTTGTGATGGATGCATGAATTATGAATTGTCTTGTTTTGTATTGGAATTATGGTATATGTTGTGGTGAGAATGTTTTGCATGCGTATTTCATGTTATTACATAATTGTATGCAATTATATTATAATTGTGTTTCTCACCCTTCTGCTGTTTTGAATGCTCTATGAGGCATTGCAGATTAGATACTGGAGGTCTTTTGGTGAAGATTATGTCTTCATTCTTTTGTCGGTCGGCTCTGATATGTAGCACCGGGTAGTCGGGGAGATCGTTGTGTGATTATATGTATATATATATATATATCCTGTTGGATTCTACATGTATGACTCTGTATATGACAGACAAACTTTTATGTTTAAATATGAGATTTCAGTTACAGATTTTCGGCTTTTATTCTGTATCTGAATTGTGGGTGTTAGGAACTGAGTTCCTCTGTTTATGTTGCTACCTGATTGTTGCATATCTATATGAGCAGGTTGTTATATTTCATTACTTTGATGTGACGATCCCGTCTATGCCATGAATGTTTTAATTATACTCTGATTATTTGTTATCGCTTTAATTACTCGGGGTATAGATTGGGGGTGTTACATTAAGTGGTATCAGAGCCAGTCTGTGTCGGTCAGTTTGACCAAGTTGTTTGTTGTGCGACAGTTGTGTTCTGGTGAGTTGATTGTTTTACCATAGTTACTGTTATTGGATATGAACAGAATATGGCTGGTAGGAATGATGATGCTCTTGCTGCTGCTATGCAAGCTATGGCTCAGGTTGTGCGGAATACACCTAATTCTGGTGGGAATGATGAGTTCAGGAAGAACAAATTGCCTGTCTTCAAAGGAAGACATGATCCTGATGGTGCTCAGATTTGGCTTAAGGAAATTGAAAGAATCTTTCGAGTGATGGACTGTGCTGAGGAACAGAAGGTGAGACTGGGTACTCACATGTTAAAGGAGGAGGCTGATGATTGGTGGGTTAGTACGCGTCATGTGTGGGAAGCTACAGGTGAGGTTGTCACTTGGGCTTTGTTTAGCAGTGAGTTTCTGAGGAAGTATTTTCCTGAAGATGTTAGAGGAAAGAAAGAAATAGAGTTCTTGGAGTTGAAACAGGGTAACATTTCTGTTACTGATTACACTGCTAAGTTTGTGGAGCTTGTTCAGTTTTATCCACATTATGCTGAAGCAACTGCAGAGTTTTCCAAATGTGTGAAGTTTGAGAACGGGTTGCGTCCCGAGATCAAACAGGCAATTGGTTATCAAAGAATTAGGAGGTTTTCAGATTTGGTGGACTGTTGTAGAATTTATGAGGAGGATAGCGAAGCTCGTTCTACTCATTATAAGAGTGTGAAAGAAAGGAAAGGAAAGCAATTGTTTCGTGGTGGTCCTTATGTGGCACCATATCGTATGTCGGCATCTGATTTGGTTGAGTTGAAGAAGCAGTTGAATGAATTGTTAGAAAAAAGGTTTGTGAGGCCGAGTGTATCGCCTTGGGGTGCTCCAGTTTTATTGGTGAAGAAGAAAGATGGAAGTATGCGATTGTGTATTGATTATCGCCAGCTGAATAAGGTGACGATTAAGAATAAGTATCCTCTTCCGAGAATTGATGATTTGATGGACCAGTTGTTAGGTGCGTGTGTGTTTAGTAAGATTGATTTGAGGTCAGGTTATCATCAGATTATAGTGAAGGAGGAAGATATTCAGAAGACGGCTTTTAGGACACGATACGGACATTACAAATATTTCGTGATGCCGTTCGTGGTTTCTAATGCGCCGGGGGTGTTTATGGAGTATATGAATCGCATATTCCATGAGCATTTGGATCAATTTGTTGTTGTGTTTATTGATGACATCTTGATTTATTATAAGTCTCGGGAGGAACATGCGGAACATTTGCGTATTGTATTGCAAATTTTGAAGGAAAAGAAACTTTATGCCAAGTTGTCCAAGTGTGAGTTCTGGTTGTCAGAAGTGAGTTTTCTTGGGCATGTGATTTCAGGTAATGGTATTACTGTGGATCCATCCAAAGTAGATGCAGTTCTACAATGGAAGGCTCCTAGATCTGTTACTGAAATTAGAAGCTTTTTGGGTTTAGCTAGATATTATCGAAGATTCATTGAAGGCTTTTCCAAGTTAGCACTTCCATTGACCCAGCTGACTTGTAAAGGTAAAGCGTTTATTTGGGATATTCAGTGTGAGGAAAGTTTTAGTGAGCTGAAGAGAAGATTGACTATAGCTCCGATTTTGATCCTACTGAATCCTAGTGAACCGTTTGTGGTGTATTACGATGCGTCTTTGAGTGGTTTAGGTGGAGTCTTAATGCAAGAAGGTAAGGTTGTGGCTTATGCTTCAGGACAATTGAGGGTTCATGAGAAGAATTATCCTACTCATGATTTGGAATTAGCTGCGGTGGTTTTTGTATTGAAAATTTGGAGGCATTATCTCTAAGGTGCAAGATTCGAAGTCTTTAGTGATCATAAGAGTTTAAAATACTTGTTTGATCAGAAAGAGTTGAATATGAGGCAACGGAGATGGTTGGAATTTTTTAAGAACTACGATTTTAGCTTGAATTACCATCCTGGTAAAGCTAATGTGGTAGCCGATGCGTTAAGCTGGAAATCTTTGCATATGTCTGCTTTGATGGTTAAATAGTGGGAACTTTTGGAAGAATTTAGAGATTTGAGTTTAGTGTGTGAATTGACATCTGATAGCGTGAGGCTTGGTATGTTAAAGGTCACTAATGATTTTCTGTTGACCGTTAGCGAGAAACAGAGGTTGGACGTGAAATTTGTTGATTTGATGACGGTTGGAGGTAAAGGTGTGAATGGTGACTTTAAAGTGGATGATCAGGGTGTTTTGAGATTTCGTGGTAGAATTTGTATTCCTGATGATTCGGAATTGAAAAAGATGATTTTTGAGGAAGGACCCCGGAGTAGTTTGAGTATACATCCGGGAGCTAATAAAATGTATCAAGATTTGAAGAAGATCTTTTGGTGGTCCGGATTGAAGAGGGATGTGGCTCAGTTTGTTTATGCGTGTTTGACGTGTCAGAAGTCAAAGGTAGAACATCAGAAGCCTAGTGGATTATTGCAATCGTTGGATATTCCCGAGTGGAAATGGGACAGCATTTCTATGGATTTTGTGACAGGGTTGCCGAATACTCAGAGGGGACATAATGCCATTTGGGTGATTGTGGATAGGCTGACTAAATCGGCGCATTTCATTCCGATTGACATTATTTTTTCTTTGGAGAGGTTGGCTGAGATTTATATCCGTGTGATTGTGAGATTACATGGTGTTCCGTTGTGTATTGTTTCAGATCGAGATCCGAGGTTTACTTCCAGATTTTGGGAAAGTTTGCAAAAGGCGTTAGGTTCCAAGTTGAGATTGAGTTCTGCTTATCATCCTCAGACGGATGGTCAGACCAAGAGAACTATTCACTCATTGGAAGATTTGTTGAGAGCTTGTGTTCTTGAGCAAGGTGGTGCTTAGGATAGTTATCTTTCGTTGGTTGAGTTCACGTATAACAACAGTTTCCATTTGAGTATTGGAATGGCACCTTTTGAAGCGTTGTATGGAAGAAGATGTTGAACACCTTTGTGTTGGCATGAATCTGGTGAGAGTTTGGTGGTTGGACCGGAGTTAGTTCAACAAACTATGGAAAAGGTGAAACTTATTCGTGAGAAGATGAAGGCTTCTCAGAGTAGGCATAAGAGTCATCATGGTCGAAGGAGGAAAGATCTTGAGTTTCGAGAAGGCGATCATGTATTTTTTAGAGTTACACCGGTGACGGGTGTTGGACGTGCATTGAAGTCGAAGAAGCTTACTTCTCATTTTACTGGTCCTTATCAAATTTCCGCGAGAGTGGGTGTTGTGGCTTATCGGGTGGCATTGCCACCGAATCTTTCGAATTTACATGATGTGTTCCATGTTTCACAGCTTCGGAAGTATGTTCCGGATCCGTCGAATGTGATTCCGATGGATGAGGTTGAGGTAAGGGAGAACCTTACGATTGAGGCATTACCGATGAGGGTTTTGGATCGCGAGTTGAAGCGATTAAGGGGCAAAGATATTGCGCTTGTGAAAGTAGCGTGGGGAGGCGCTGCTAAGGGCAATTTGACTTGGGAGTTGGAGAGTCGGATGCGGGAATCGTATCCGAAGTTGTTCGTCTCAGGTAATATTTTCGAGGACGAAAATTTCTAAGTGGGGAAGAGTTGTAACGCCCCGGTTTTTGTTAGATTTATTTAATCGAGTCAATTTAATTATTTTTGTTTTTATATTATTTTATTCTTGGTTTTATTTGGTAAATATGTTATGTTTATCATTATTATGTTTTATCGCGTTTTGGGAACGTTTGCGAGGAATTGAGTGTAGGGGTATTTTGGTCATTTTGCTTGGTTGAATATTATTGTTTTTCTTAAAATAGAAACATAGAGATTAGAAAGAGAGAAAAGAAAGTTTAAGAGAAATAGAGAGAAAGAGAAGAAGAAAAAGAGGAAAACTTGAAGTGTAAGAAATCGATTCAACCGACACTTCAAAGCACGATTAATCGGGTAAGGGTGCGAAACTCGGTTATCATATGCTTGTGTATGAATATGTATGTGTGTGTTTGAATGTTTACTTGTCTTTCATAGCTTTTAAATTCTAGGTTGAAATGAGCAAAATGAATAGAAATTGATGTTTTCACGGTCGGAAATCGATATGAATCACGTAGTATGATCGTATTATATGTATGAACATTGTTGATACTTGTTTTGATTGATTGAAAACGTTTTGGTTGGAGAAAGTTGGATTTTGGGGTTTGGAACCATGTAACCCGCAGCAGAAAATTCTGGTTCTGGTGTGATTCGTCAGGCGAATTGGGGATTCACCAGGCGAATTAGGTCTCGCCACTAGTTCGCCAGGCAAAGTGCTGGCAAAGGGGGATTCCCAGGCGAAATCATAAGTCGCCAGGCGAAAACGGGGAGACAGAAATGTGTTAGCTACTGGAACTTTTGGAATTTCAAAAATGACATTTCGCCACTAGTTTTCCAGGCGAAGTGCTGGCGAAGGGGGATTCGCCAGGCGAAATCCTAAGTCGCCAGGCGAATCTGGAAGTTTTTCAATAAATTATTTTCTTTGAAAATTCATAACTTTTGATCCGTAACTCGGATCGAGACGTTCTTAGTACCGTTGGAAAGCCAATGAGATGTTCTTTCTTATAAAAATGGTTTTGAGATTGGTGGCCAATTTAATTGTGTCGGGAATTTGGAAACGTGTCGTTTTGTCGACTTTTACCGTCGTAATTGTGTGCGATTGATGTGTTATCATGCGATATGCTTTTGATATATAACGTATAGCTTATGTGTTGTTATATGATGTGAATGCATGTGATGAAATATGGTGATGATGGTTTGTGGCCTTATGGCAAAGAAATGCATTGTTTTGGGTTTGATTGCAATGCATGATTATTGATGTTGAGTTAGTTCACATGGTTATATATGTATATGCATTTGATTGTCATGAGTCATTAGTATGCCATGCATCATGATATGCACCATGTGATGTCGTGTGCCTTTGTGGGGTGTGAGCGACGAAACAATTCCAGAGGGAATCTGCTGTAACGATCGTGTGCCTTATAGAAAGAGGACCTAAAGCGACGTTATAGACGATCGTGTGCCTTATACAAAGAGGACCTAAAGCGATCGGATCGTGTGCCTTATACAAAGAGGACCTAAAGCGACGGGGAACATTGTTTTCCCAACGGGGAGTTACACTAAGTAACAAGCGATGATTCCAATAATTCCTGAGTGAATTAATGATGATGAGAATGATGGATGGAATGGTACCGCATGCATGGAGTCGTTGTGTCGGTCTCTGTGCATTTGCATAAGTCATGAATGGATTGATTATGTGTGGGAAATTGTGAATGGGATTGATGAGTTGATATATATATATATATATATTGGTGATAAATGTATTGAGCATGATTGATATGCCTTTGTGATGGATGCATGAATTATGAATTGTCTTGTTTTGTATTGGAATTATGGTATATGTCGTGGTGAGAATGTTTTGCATGCGTATTTCATGTTATTACATAATTGTATGCAATTGTATTATAATTGTGTTTCTCACCCTTCTGCTGTTTTGAATGCTCTATGAGGCATTGCACATTAGATGCTGGAGGTCTTTTATGAAGATTATGTCTTCATTCTTTTGTCGGTCAGCTCTGATATGTAGCACTGGGTAGTCAGTGAGATCGTTGTGTGATTATGTGTATATATATATATATATATATATATCCTCTTGGATTCTACATGTATGACTCTGTATATGACAGACAAACTTTTATGCTTATATATGAGCTTTCAGTTGCATATTTTCTGCTTTTATTCTGTATCTGAATTGTGGGTGTTAGGAACTGAGTTCCTCTGTTTATGTTGCTACCTGATTGTTACATATCTATATGAGCAGGTTGTTATATTTCATTACTTTGATGTGACGCTCCCGTCTATGCCATGAATGTTTTAATTATACTCTGATTATTTGTTATCGCTTTAATTACTCGGGTTATAGATTGGGGGTGTTACATTACCCTCGTTTCATGGACATTTTCAAACAATTACAAATCAATATTCCGTTTGCCGAAGCTCTTGAACAAATGCCTAAATATGCTAAGTTTATGAAGGATATCTTGACAAAGAAAAGAAGATGTTCGGAGCCAGAAACAATTGTCCTTGATGCTAGTTGTAGTGCTATCATTCAAAGAACTTTACCAAGAAAAGAAGTCGATCCGGGACGTGTTACTTTGCCGGTAACAATTGGTGATGTCTATGTCGGAAAAGGCTTAATTGATTTGGGCTCAAGCATAAATTTAATTCCACTGTCCATTGTGAAAAGGCTTGGGAACATTAAGATGAAGCCAATTCGGATGACGTTACAATTGGCCGACAAGTCCACAACTCATCCGCATGGGATGGCTCAAGATGTCTTGGTCAAAGTTGATAAGTTTTTCTTTCTGGTAGACTTTGTTGTTATTAATATGGAAGAAGATGAGGATGCTCCATTAATACTTGGACGCCCTTTCATGAAAACCGCCCGTATGATGATTGATGTTGATGACGGTCTAATGAAAGTGCGAGTTCAAAATGAAGAAGTGAGTTTTAATCTCTTTGAAGCAGTGAAGCATTCTAATGACAAACATGATAGTTTCCGTATTGATGCAACGGAAGAAGCCGTGGTGGAAGTTTCAAAGCAAGTTCATGTAGTGTCTCCTTTGCAAAGAGCTCTTGATGATTCCTTTGAAGTATTTTTCGATGAAGAAGAAAGGGCACTTGAAGAGTGTTTGAGGGAATTTGAATCTTTGGAGGAGTTACAACCTTGGGAATGTGAAGAGAAAGTGTTAAAGAAAGAAGTGAGTGATGAGAAGTCTCTACTTGAATTGAAGGTTTTGCCTTCCAATTTGAAATATGTGTTTCTTGATGACGGTTGTAACAAGCCGATGATCATTAGCAACGTTTTGTCCAAAAATGAGGAAAACCGTTTGATTCAAGTTTTGAAAAAAATCAAGAAGCTTTAGGTTGGGGTCTTTCCGATTTAAAGGGAATTAGTCCGGCTTATTGCATGCATAAGATTTTAATGGAAGAGGATTATAAAGCGGTAGCTCAACCGCAACGCCGTTTGAATCCAACAATGAAAGAAGTAGTAAGAAAAGAGGTTGTCAAGCTCTTGGATGCCGGTATGATTTACCCGATTTCCGATAGTCCTTGGGTAAGTCCGGTCCAAGTTGTGTCTAAGAAGGGAGGAATGACCGTAATCCGAAATGAAAAAAATGAGTTGATCCCGACAAGAACGGTGACGGGTTGGAGGATGTGTATAGATTATAGGAAGCTAAACACCACTACAAGAAAAGACCATTTTCCACTTCCGTTTATAAACCAAATATTGGAAAGATTGTCGGGTCAACAATTCTATTGCTTTTTGGATGGTTATTCTGGTTATAACCAAATTTCGGTTGACCCGGACGACCATGAGAAGACGGCATTTACTTGTCCTTTTGGGATTTTTGCCTACCGAGAGATGCCATTTGGTTTATGCAACGCACCGGCAACGTTTCAACGTTGTGTTCAAGCATTTTTCTCCGATCTTATTTAAAAAATGATGGAGGTATTCATGGACGACTTCTCCGTGTTCGGAGCGTCTTTTGATCTTTGTTTGAGAAATTTAGAGGTTGTGTTTGAACGGTGTGTTGAGACAAATTTGCTATTGAACTGGGAGAAGTGCAATTTTATGGTAACGGAGGGGATTGTGCTTGGCCACAAAGTCTCCTCTAAAGGCCTTGAGGTCGATCAAGCAAAAATTGAAGTGATTGAAAAGTTTCCTCCTCCAACAAATGTCAAAGGCATCCGAAGTTTTCTTGGCCATGCTGGCTTTTATCGGCGGTTTATCAAAGATTTCTCCAAAGTTACAAGGCCATTGAGTAATCTACTCAACAAAGATAAGTCCTTCTCCTTTGATGATGATTGTTTAAACGCCTTTAAAATTTTGAAAGAGAAACTCATCACCGCACCCATAATCGTTGCTCCAAATTGGACTTTGAATTTTGAATTAATGTGTGATGCTAGCGATTATGCCATTGGTGCGGTGCTTGGGCAAAGAAAGGCCAAAATTTTTCATGATATTTATGCGAGTAAAGTTCTTAATGAGGCACAAGTTAACTATGCCACCACTGAAAAAGAATTACTCGCTATTGTTTACGCACTTGAGAAATTTTGGTCTTATCTGATTGGTTCTAAGGTGGTAGTCTACACTGACCACTCGGCAATTAAATATTTGCTCACCAAGCCGAATTCGAAGCAAAGGCTCATCCGGTGGATCCTTTTGTTACAAGAATTTGACTTTGAAATCCGTGACAAGAAAGGATCAGAAAACTTGGTAGCAGATCATTTGTCAAGGTTGGTCAATGTAGAGGTAACTCACCGTGAGAATGAGGTCCGTGAAGAATTTCCGGATGAAAAGCTTTTACGAGTACAAGTTAGGTCGTGGTTTGCAGATTTTGCTAACCACAAAGCCACCGGTTTTATACCGGAGGACCTAACTTGGAATCAAAGACGGAAATTCCTCTCGGATGCTAATTACTATGTTTGGGATGAACCATACTTGTTTAAGTTAGGAGGTGACAATTTGTTAAGGAGGTGTGTCACTTTTGATGAAGCCAAAAATATCCTTTGGCATTGTCACAACTCGCCGTATGGAGGGCATTATAATGGTTTAAGAACGGCAACTAAAGTCCTCCAATCGGGCTTTTATTGGCCTACATTGTTCAAAGACGCCAACCTCCATGCTAAGAGTTGTGATACATGCCAAAGAAGTGGTGGGATTGGAAAAAGAAATGAAATGCCTTTGCATACTATTTTAGAAGTCGAAGTTTTCGATTGTTGGGGCATTGATTTTGTTGGACCATTCCCACCATCTTTTTCAAAAGAGTATATTTTAGTTGCGGTTGACTATGTTTCCAAGTGGGTGGAAGCAATTGCATCACCTAGGGCCGATGGCAAAACGGTGATAAAATTTTTAAAGAAAAACATCTTCTCCCATTTTGGCACCCCTTGTGTGTTAATTACTGATGGAGGTTCGCATTTTTGCAATGCACCGCTCGAAAAAGTCTTAGAGCATTACGGTGTAAAACACAAAGTTACAACTCCGTACCATCCACAAACAAATGGTCAAGCCAAGGTGTCTAATTGACAGGTGAAAAGAATTTTGGAAAAAACCGTGTCAAGTTCAAGGAAAGATTGGTCACAAAAGCTAGATGAGGCTTTGTGGGCGTCTCGTACCGCTTACAAAGCGTCAATCGGCCTAACTCCGTTTCAAATTGTTTATGGCAAGTCATGCCATTTTCCTGTTGAATTGGAGTATAAGGCTCTTTGGGCGTTAAAAATGTTGAATTTTGATCCAAGTTTGCCCGGTGAAAAGAGAAAAGTCCAATTTCACGAATTAGAAGAAATGCGAAATAATGCTTACCATTCAAGTAAGATATACAAAGAAAAAGTGAAAGGATACCATGACAAGAAAGTTTCTCAAAAGGAATTTCGGGTTGGTCAAATGGTACTTTTGTTCAATTCCCGCTTGAAATTGTTTTCGGGAAAATTGAAGTCCAAATGGTCTGAACCATTTCTTGTCAAGGAGGTCAAGCATTATGGAGCTGTCGTGATAGAGGATTTGCAGAAAAAAGAAAGTTGGACTGTGAACGGCCAACGCTTGAAAATTTATCTTGGAAGCGATTTTGATCGTGAGATTGGTTCCGTGTTTCTTGATGATCATTGATCATCTTGGACCGTCGAGCTTAGCCGATGTTAAACAAGCGCTTATTGGGAGGCACCCCAACATTGTAAATATTCTTGCTTTCATTTGCTGTTTTGATGATTTGATTTGTGTGATAATAGTGTGAATTTGGAAAATTTGGAAAAAATTCTGCAGTGCATAATTGATAGCAGAGAATTCTATTTCTGGTGTAATTTGCCTGGCGAATCCAATTTCTCCAGTCCCTCGCCACATATTCGCCAGGCGAATTTGGCGTGACTTGTGGATTTTGCTTGCAGAGAGAAAAACAAAAAGGAATTTTTTTTTTAAAATATAATATTATTTAGGGTCCACTTGGGACCACTTATTTCCTTTTTCTTATCTTTCTTTTTCTTTCACTTTTCCTCTCACTTTCCCTCTTTCACAATACTTTCACTCTAAACCCCACATTTTTTCTCTCAACCTCACTCTTCCATCACTTTCAACCCCATTTACAGTATATTTTCATTTTCATTCTTTTTCTCAATTCTGTTTTTACTTAATTTGTTCAACTGTGTTAGATTAGGGTTTTAATTTCACAATTGTTAGGATTGTTGTTGAAACCCTAGAACTTTGCTTAGATGGTAGTGTTGTTGGATTGTTGTTGTAGTTATAGGGTCAGATGTGATTTTATCTTTGGAAGATGACCCCTGCATGTTGAATTTTTCTGAGTTTCGCAGAAATCGCCAGGCATTTGCCAGGCGAGTGTGCCGCGAGAGGTCGCCCCTGCTTCGCCTGGCGAGCATGGGGCGAATGGCCATTTCCAGTTTTTTATTTTTGTTCTGTTATTTCTTGTTTAAGTTGTTTTATTTGCGGCTTTGAATTTGTTTTGCTGTTTGGATTTGGCTGACATTATAAAACAATGCCTTTGCTTTGTGTCTCATTTAATTTTGCAGATGCCTCCGAAAACCAGAGTCACCGGTGGAAAGAAGCAGAAGACGGTTGTAGGAAGCGGTTCCGGGTAATAACCTGAGTATGATCCAACTCGATTCTTAAGTGCAGGTCATGCTGCCTGGTACACAATGCTTGAAGGCCGACAATTTTTATCGGAGAAAAGGTTTGATATCAACCCCGAGGGGCCGTACCGGAATTTGGCAAAGATTTTCAACAATAAGAAATGGGGACATTTGATAAACCCTTTGGAAGCACTCAACTACGAGATGGTGCGTGAATTCTACGCGAATGCTCTTGAATTCCCCGAAGCTCAAGGAGATATGCAAGTGTTTCGGTACATCACTTATGTTTGTGGCAAAGAAATTAGGTTCAATCGTGAGGACATCAATAACCTTTTTGGAAAGTCGGGTTCTTTAGGAATGTTCGACAAGGATTCCTACACTAAGGACCTTAGCACTCGTCTTGATCATGATAAAATTGTCAAGACCATTTTGTTTCCGGGAAAAGTGTGGAAAGGAATGTTGTAGGAGAAGCCATCCGTTATCGAAGGGAGGACATGCCTCCGGATGTGCAAGCTATACATCTTCTAATCCTCCACAACATCAGGCCCAAATCGCACCGTTCCTCCATTCCGCCTGATGTGGGCCTCCTTCTTTATTACATCATGGAAGACAAAGAGGTTGATGTTGCTCGGATCATTGCGTCTGAAATGAAAAATTTTATCGAGATTACGCGACGACCCGAGGTACATGCTACTACCCCTATCATTTTTCCTTGTTTTGTAACAGCTCTTTGTCTTAAAAAGTGGATCATGATGCCCGACTTGATTAATGAGAAGAGTTGGGGGGGTTATTAATGATGATTATATTAAGAGGTATTGTAAGAATAAGCTGATTGAGAAGAGGAAGGGTTCTAGTGTTGGTCAGTCATCCCGCTCGCAAGCTAGTGAGCAGCCTAGTGAGCAGTCTGAGGCTCTTGATTATTCGACTTAGGATCCTAGAATGCGAGTGGCATTCAATTACTCGTGGGATATGGCTGAAGCTTACCAAAGATCATCGGAACTCAATTTCAATTATATGCAACAGTTGTACCAGTTTCAAACCACACCGCAGGAAGTTGTTCCTTTTCCTACTCGGACAGATTTCGATAATTATGCAAACTGGCCTGTGGGCAGGCGTCCTTTCTTTTCATGGGGAGGTGCAACTGGAGCTGTTGGTGCTGATGGTGCGGGTGGAGCTGATGATGATGATGATGGTGGTGGTGGTGGTGGTGGTGGTGGTGGTGACGAGATGCAGGATGATCTCAATTATTTGATTAATTAAGCTTCAAAGTGAAGGAATTTATTTTGTCTTGTCATTTATTTATGAAGTTTATTTTCAGTTTTTTTAGTATGTACTTTTGGATCGCTTCGGCGAGAATTTATGTTGTAGTCTTTTGGATCGCTTCGGCGAGTACACTTTTGGTGTGTTTACACCAGTACTTATAATATTTCAGTTTGATGTTAAATTTTGTTTAGTTTAAATTCTGTTTTTATTTTATGTGTGGTTGCGCAAAGAAAGTGATATTTGCCCTTAATTTTTGAAAATTTTGTGTGTTAGCACAAGAAGAGTGCTTTGTTAGCATTAAACATTGATGGTGATGATAGAATTCTTAATTTTATTCACAATCAAAGTGTGAATATGTTGTGTAGAATTTTAGCATGATTGTGAGTTAGTGCTTTATACAAAATTATGGCAATGCATTGTGTTGTATATACTTGTTCATGTGTGAATCAATTAGGACAAAACCACAAAAGTGAGATGCTTTCCATTGTTCACCAAAAATAGAGTCAAGTAATCGTTGTTTTACTCGTTTTGTTCATGTTTAATCTTGTGAGTTGTTTTAAATGATTGGAAACTTAGAAATGATCAAGGCAATTTTTTAGCACTATGAGGAAAACCACCGTTCCAAAAACACTTTCAAGTAACCTTGTGAGTGTGCGCATATTTGAAACTCCTTTTGAGCCTAAAAAGAAATTTTTGTGTGAATCATGAACCCGAATTTTAACCCATTTTGAAGAGCATTTAAAATGAACTTGTAGTATAGTTGAAGTTGGGGAAAATGGTTTAGTTTTGAAAGGAGAAAGGAATTGGTGATACAATGCATTCTAAGAAAAAGAAATCAAAAACAAAAAGAAAGAAAGAAAAAGAACAAAAAATAAAAGAAAATCAAAAGAAGAGAATGCACTGTGAAAGGAAGAAATAAAGTGCGAAAAAGAATGAGAAAGTTGAAAAAGAAATGCTCTTCATTGTTATTAACCGTTTTTTGTTCAATGACCGTTTAGATATGACCCTTGTTTTTAACCCAAGCCAAATTACAACCATAAAATTCCTTCGTGATCTTTGTTTCTACTTATTTTTGATAACTTTGTGAGATGAATGCATGAATGATTCTGGATGTGGCACGATTATTTGTGAGATTGTTTTGTCCCGTGTGAAATTATGTACATAGTGTGTTGATAATAAGGGAATTTAGGTGATTCAACTTGAGCTTGTAGGTACTTGATTTTGCATTGTATGATGTTGTGCTTAGAACTTAATTCATAATTATGTTTTGATTCTATGCAACTTTGTGGAAATACTTTGTGTGTGTATGTGTCAAATTTGAACCATTGATGTTTTCGGTTGATTTAGTGCTTGGAATTCTTGTTTGTGGTTGTTGACACTAACTATTGTTTGAGGGCAAACAACAAGGCAAGTTGGGAAGAGTTTGATAAGTGTCTGGTTGTAAATGAATTTGAGACCAATTTTCTGCAGTTTTAAGCCCTTTTCCAAATGCCTGAATGCGAAACAATTTATTTTTAAGTTATTTTTTAATAATGTTTTATTTTGGTATATTTGATGTTTTTGTTAGTTTTGCAGCATTTTTCGTAAAAGGGACGCGGCAAAAAACGGAAGAAAACATGATGAAATGAGCAACGTCGCTGTCGCTCCCAGGATTTTCATCCAGGTACAAACGCGAGAGTGGCGCAGAAAATAGAGTCGCCAGCCGTGTAAATTTATCCCAAGAGGGGGAAAGGGAACACCGCATAAACCTGAGGAAGAGGGAAAGGAATTGTCATCGCAACCATAGCCTGGGTTCGGGAGTCGGTTACGCGAGGGGAAGGTGCTAGCACCCCACGCTTCCATCGTACTCGATAGGATCCACACTTGTTGTCTAATCTAAGGGTGAGTTATCCTAAAATCTATGGTTGTACCGACATGAGGAAGGGGAGAACAAAGACAGACTCGGTAGGACGTCGACGTCCTAGGCCTACGTACTCCCTTTGTGCAATGGGAAATTCAGAGTCAACGTAGTTCGGACCAAGTTCTTTTTGTGTTTTTTATGAGTGACGTTAAGTTCGCGTCCGGCAGTTAGGGTCGATGCCTGTTTGCGACTCAGACGGAAAGTAACGTGCCCTTTTTGAAAATAGCCTTTAGTTTGACAATCCCGAAGGACAAAAAGGTTTGAAGTTTGTTTGTATTTTTTTAAGACAGAAGTGACTTGAGTTAGTTCATAACTTGCATTGCACCAAAGTCTAGGGCACAGGGACGAATACTTAACGAATCGTCCCAAGACAGGACGCTCGCTAAGCACTCTAGAAAGATGAGAGGAAGCCCCTCATTTCTCATTCCCCACGCTTAAGGCTCGTGCGCAATACACTTTATCCTTATTAAGTGTTTTCAAGAAGTTTTGAGATGAGAAGAGAGAAGACACAAAGGAAACTCTAAAGGGAACCTAAGAGTCCTAATGTTATCATGCATGGGTGACCTACGGTTAGTGAGATTTGACGACAACCTAAGCCTAAAGAAAAGAAAAGATGAGAGACAGAAAGAGTGAGAGTGGACATGGATAACTATCCACACCCTCAAATAACTTACCTCAGCCTTTGCATAAAAGGTTAGTACAAAACAGACATACGTAAAAGAAATGAGATAAATGAAATCCAGGCAATGACATATAATGGCAATCAAGTGACCTATAACAATCTAAACATGGTTTATGAAGTCAAAGACACAATCCCAGAACAATGGCACAAGTGCCTTTTCAAACAGGTAACCAGACATGATCAGAGATATGCATACAAGAATACCTCAAATAAAAGCAATCAAACAATTAGAAAAACATCTTCTAAAATCACCAAATTAATTATCAACATATCTCAACCAAGCAAACAACATGTCCAAAATTCATGCCAAAATTCCTAAGATAGGTCACTCAAACAATTATGCAAATTCAGATGAGAAATATGGTTCAATGTGCTAAAGAAAAGGACTAAAATGCAATATGAAATGATTTTAAAAATGAGAGAAAAATATTTTAATGCAATTCAATGTGTTGGTGAAACAATACAAAAGGAATGAGTTCAAAATGTTTTATGGATGATGAGAAATAAAATAAACAAGTCATGGTATGCATGTATGAAATAAATTCAAAAAGAAAATAAACAAATAATTATTTCAGATGCTAAAAATAAAATAAAATAAAAAATAAAATTTAGACAATTTTATAAAATTATAAAAATGCTTCTTGAATTTTTTGGGAATTTTTTAATGTAAGAAACTATTTTTAAAAATAATAAAATGTAATGCAAACAATTAAATAAAAATAAAAACTATGAGATATACATGGGGGTGTGAATAGGAATAGGAACACGTGAAAAGTGCTAGTGGGCTGAAAGGGAGGGGTGTGAATAGGAAGCCCAGACATTAAATCCATCAGAAAAAAATTTAATAAAATAAAGGGTTCACGCGTGGTCTTCAGTCAACCACGTTGACTGCGTACTTACCATCAGATTGATCCTGCGCTCCTCATCAAGTCAATGAAATCAACAAGTAAATGAAACCAAAGGCCATGATTAAATGCATATGATAACAAGCATACACGTGCACACACAAGATCACCCAGAATTTAAAATAAAAGCGCGTGCATACCATACACCATCATTAATGCGCTGTCAACAATCCAGCCGTCAGATGCATCAAACGTCTCACATTAAGTCAATAAAATAGAATGTATTCAAGATGAGGGAACATGATATCACGTACACGATAACAACCATGGGGTAATGAACACACGATCATTAAAATAAAAACTAAAAATTAAAAAACGTGGCAGCATAGGAACCGTTAGATCGCCAAAATGGAGGGATGTGATTGCGTCTCTACCTCCAGCCCCTTCACCAGCCGGAACCCTTACCAGTCGCCGGAGCTAGGGTTTCGGCCACCCTCTCCAGCCACCTGCAATGAAAAACAACCCAGAACACGCACGCGAATATACCTTCCTGACCAGAATTTCATGAGGATCTCAAATATCCAATTAAAAATCACGAATAGCCATCACATAAAGAGATTCGCATGAAATAAGATTTGGATTCAACACTTTAAACACACGATACAACCAAACCACACGTCCAATCTCAAAAATAAATATATCAGAATGATCAGTGGGCATCACACGTCAATATGCACATTTAAAAAATGAGTTTTAAGATCATGGAAAATACCACTGACCTGAGATCACGCAGCCCTTATCCTTGCCTTTAGCTTCCAACGATGGGTGATTTGTACTCTGTAGATGCCAAGGATGAAAGTTGTGAAAGAATCTTTGGAAAAGCCCTTGTGGATTGAGAGATTCAATGAAGAAAATTTTTCGGGTTCAAGCTTTGGTTCTCCTCCAAATCACGTGTATCCCCCCCTCTAACCCTAGCATGAGTTAGCTTAAATAGACTAGGTTAATCCACTGATCAGCATTTAGGCCTTGGTAATTCCCCAGTTGATGAGTTTTGGGTGATTTTGGAAAATTACATAATGTGAAATACACCCTCCTCCATGCATGCATATCCAAACCCTTGATGATGGATCACTTATTTGACAATTGCTAATCACACCTGAATTTGATTTGGGCCTTGAGATGTATTGGTTCATGAGTTTTCAATAATTTGGCAATTTTGCACCATGTGAAATAAGTAATGAATAAGTCATGGAATTTCTTGATTCAAAGGCCCACAATGATCCCTAAGGAATGTTCTTTGATGTTAGAATGTGCCTTGAAACAAAGGAATCAATTATAGGTCCATATGTCCCAAAATGCAAAAGTTTGTGAAAATGGAACCCTAAAAACCACTTTTCCTTCTTTTGATCATAACTTGAGTTTCACAAATGATATGGAGACCCAATAGTACTTGTTGGAAAGGGGAGAAAAAGATCTTCAACTTTCATGTTTGAGGAAAATTCATTTGAAGCTTCTTTGATGATGAACAATCAAGTTGAATGTAGTGTAAGAACTTGCCCAAAAAGGAAACTTTCAAATTATAGGTCATTTCCATATTTAGCAACTTTTGTACCAACCCTTGATTCTTGATAAATGGTATGAAATTTGACTCTTGAAGACCATATGAGGATGTGAGACTTTGGAAACCTTGAAGAGAACCTCAAAATTTCACAGTTGACTTCCCCTCTCATTGTTGACTTTTCCCCGATTCTCTTGATTCCCAATCCATTGGCCAATTGAACTTCTCATGAACCAAACTGATGGACAATCTTTCATTCCTAGATACTTAGGGACCCAAGGAATACCATGGAATCAAGTCTTGCCCAAAAAATCAGAAATAAACTGACTTTATAGCAAACCCTAATCTTGGTACCCTCAGTCTAGGAGGAAATAGCACAGTCTCTAAATCCAAATTCCTCTGAATATGATATGTATCCTCTCCAACAAAGATAAGATATTCCATTTGGTGATGATAAAAACCCAAGAAGCTTGCCCATTGGAGCAATAAACCCAAGATTCTCAAAACCCTAATTTATGTACTGGTTAGGGAAGAGTGATCCACAATACAAGGACTCTTGCTTGACCCTTTGAAGAACATCTTCTCCTCTTGAACTTGCCTCAGGAACCTTGACCCCATGCTAAGAACCAATGATATGCACACATGATAATGCAAAATGAAATGAAACATAAGCCAGTTGGTACTAAAGGTAAGAGAGCAAATTTTGGGGTGCTACAGCTGCCCCTATTCAATCAACTTGGTCCTGAAGGTATGATAGCGACGACTCTCAGACATTCCAGGATATACGGGGATTGAATACCGAAAGAGCCCTGGAAATTTGCTAATGGTGAGAATAACGAGATGGAGCGTGCTGAAAAATAAGGAATATGACCTCAACCATACCCTCAAAAATAAGACGAAAAACGAATACAACCTCAATTGTACCCTCAAAGGGAGACTGACCTCAATCACTCCACCCACAAAGAAAATACAAATACGACCTCAATCGTACCCACAAAACGAATACTACCTCAATTGTACCCTCAAAGGAAGACTGACCTCGATCACTCTACCCACAAAGAAAATGTGAATACGACCTCAATCACACCCACAAAACGAATACAACCTCAATTGCACCCGCAAAGGAAGACTGACCTCAATCACTCTACCCACAAAGAAAATATGAATACGAGCTCAATCGCACCCACAAAACAAATACAACCTCAATTGTACCCTCAAAGGAAGACTGACCCCAATCACTCTACCCACAAAGAAAATATGAATATGACCTCAATCGCACCCATAAAAACGAATACAACCTCAATTGCACCCGCAAAGGAAGACTGGCCTCAATCACTCTACCCACAAAGAAAATATGAATACGACCTCAATCGCACCCACAAAAACGAATACAACCTCAATTGCACCCGCAAAGGAAGACTGACCTCAATCACTCTACCCACAAAGAAAATATGAATACGACCTCAATCGCACCCACAAAACAAATACAACCTCAATTGTACCCTCGAAGGAAGACTGGCCTCAATCACTCTACCCACAAAGAAAATATGAATACGACCTCAATCGCACCCACAAAACGAATACAACCTGAATTATACCCGCAAAGGAAGACTGACCTCAATCACTCTACCCACAAAGAAAACACGAATACGACCTCAATCGTACCCACAAAACGAATACAACCTCAATTATACCCGCAAAGGATAACCAACATAAAGTGGACTTCGCCGTGAAACAAAACTTCTGATTTAGACCACCCTACTGAGAAAGGGAAATTGGCAAACAAAATATGTCAGGCGAGAACTGACTACCAGGCGAGAACTGGATTTCACAAAAGAGAAAGGCCAAACAAAGGCAAACTTCTAACGGACTCACGATCCACAGATAAGATGACTCCGCCGGGGAAAGGAGAAGTCTAAATAAGAGATTCTGCCAGGGAGCACAAGTATGAGGAACGCATCCCTCCAAAATCTCCTGAGTTATGCCATCTCTGCTGGGAAAGAGAACTGGCAAGGAAAGCATCAAACCTGGCTTATGCTTCAAATGCAAATGTTTGAATTTTGCCGTAATGCTCCACACAAAGTGGAAATGCTACGCGTTTTGAGGATGCAATGCCAATGCTTATGATATGCAAAAGGGGTCCCTCCAGCAAAATAAATGCATGGAGAGAAAAGACCAATTCAGTTGGGGATGACAAAAATAAATTGTCCTATGAATCCAGGAACTCTGCTGAGAAGGGTCGTACTGATCGACTCTTCGGATCAACAACTTCTGCTAGGGATGAAATCCCGAAAGAACTACCGGGGGTCACACATGTCTTTCACTGAAGGTAACATCCAAAACCTGAGATTTCTCCTCTGCTGGGGGAGTTGAGAATGAACGCTAATAACGGAACCAGAAGTCTGTTACTGAAGATTGCTAATATCCAATTGGGCTCAGAACCTGCTGGGGGATGCCATCCCATAATACCATCCTGCTTGGGAAAAACAGTCCATAATACCATCCTGCTTGGGGATACTGCTGAACTTAGCCTGCTGGTGGGGAGAATGACTTTACTCCCACC
The DNA here is from genome assembly GCA_022829125.1 of Lathyrus tuberosus. NCBI lineage: Eukaryota > Viridiplantae > Streptophyta > Magnoliopsida > Fabales > Fabaceae > Lathyrus > Lathyrus tuberosus. Next base: position 7,031,659 of record JALAZF010000001.1, on the reverse strand, counting down.
TTGCTGGGGACTAGAATATGACATTGTTGGCGAAAGCACGCTTCCTGACTGGATGGGGGAAGTGAAAACCCTGATTTTGTGGGGAGATAACGTCTTGATTCAGAGAAAATACTTTCCAGGTCTCCTGCTGGGGAAGGTCTGCTCTACTGAGGAAAGTGCAATCTCAATGTTGGGGAAAGCAAACTGCTGGGGAAATACAATCCTGTTGCCCTGCAAGTCAAATAACAACAAAAGAATATGCCACAACCTGAATATCACCGTTAATGCCTAAGTAATTTCTGCTTCTTTTCATTATGCTCCGCAAAGCTTGAAGTTTTATATGCAATGTTTATCAAAAATATCGGACGTTTTTTGCAAACAAAACAGTAAAAGTAAAATAAACAACGGAAAGCTCTTTGAGTGAAATGAATATTTTATTGAGAAAAGTGGCCTGTAAATAGGCATTTACAATAGGAAGCAATTCCTAAAAAGAGGTAATTGCGCAAAAGCAAAAAGAAAATACACATGTCGGCGATGTGGGAACAGATATCCACCATGATTCGACTCAGCTATGACCCATATGTCTTGCTTATCCACAAATGTCTTGACCTTTGAAGAGACTAACTGTACTGATTCCTTTCTTTCAGAATTTCCAGGTATTGAAAGTGCTCACAGATCGAACGCAGACCATAGCCTTTCGCTTATAGATCCCTAACTTTTGCCTGGATCGCCGTTTTCGGGTTTTCAATCCATCGGGATACCCATTTTTGCCAAAGTCGCCTTTTCAGGTTTTCAACTTTGCGGGTTTACGCGTTTCTTTTTACATTTTATCCCTAACTTTTTCCCGAACCTTTTCCTTTTTATGGTTCGCCGGGATGTCCCTTTTTTGCCTGGACTTTCTTTTTATGTCCAGCGGGTCTCTTTTATGCGAAGTATTTTTTGACTACGTCTGCGTTCACAGGGGATGTAAAATCTTCGCCATCCATAGTTGAAAGTAGTAAGGCTCCACCAGAAAAAACCTTTCTCACTACATATGGCCCCTCGTAGTTTGGAGTCCATTTGCCCCTGTGATCTGTCTGAGGAGGAAGGATCCTTTTCAAAACCAATTCACCTGTCTGAAAACTCCGAGGACGCACTTTCTGGTCAAAGGCGTGCTTCATCCTGCTCTGATACAATCGACCATGTGCGATGGCTGCCAGTCTCTTTTGTTTAATAAGGTTTAACTGATCCAATCTGGAACGCACCCACTCAACTTCATCAATCTTCACATCTGCCAGAACTCTCAAAGACGAAATCTCGACCTCTAAGGGTAAAACTGCTTCCATACCATACACCAATGAGAAAGGGGTTGCCCCAGTTGACGTACGCACCGAAGTACGGTAACCATGTAGGGCATAAGGTAGCATCTCATGCCAGTCTTTATATGTTACCACCATTTTCTGCACAATCTTCTTGATATTCTTATTTGCTGCCTCAACAGCCCCATTCATCTTCGGACGATATGGAGAGGAATTATGATGCTCGATATTAAAACTCTAACATAGTTCCTTCATCATCTTGTTGTTCAAATTCGAGCCATTATCAGTAATGATTCTCTCCGAGACCCCATAACGACAGATGATATCCTTCTTTATAAATCGGGCTACCACTTGCTTGGTGACGTTGGCGTACGAGGCTGCTTCCACCCACTTTATGAAATAGTTAATGGCAACCAAAATGAAACGATGCCCATTGGAAGCAGTGGGCTCAATCTTTCCAATCATATATATGCCCCACATTGCAAAAGGCCAAGGAGATGACAACACATTTAGAGGCGTAGGCGGTACATGCATCTTATCTGCATAAATCTGGCATTTATGGCACTTTCGGGCGTACTTGAAACAATCAGACTCCATAGTCATCCAGTAATATCCTGCCCTCAACAACTTTCTAGCCATGGCGTGTCCACTGGAATGAGTACCAAAAGAGCCCTCGTGAACTTCCTCCATTAATAAACCTGCCTCGTGTTCATCAACAAAACGTAGCAAGACCATATCAAAGTTCCTCTTATATAACACATCATCCTTGTTCAGAAAGAAGTTTCCTGCCAACCTCCTCAGAGTCTTATTATCCTTGGTAGAGGCACCCTCTGGATACTCCTGTCTCTTCAGGAAAACCTTAATATCATAATACCACGGTTTGCCATCAGACACATCTTCAATTGCAAACACAAAAGCCGGTCTGTCCAGACGCATGATTCTAATCGAAGGTGTTTCATTCCAACGGTTCACCTTATACATGGATGCTAATGTCGCTAACGCATCGGCCATCTGATTCTCAGCTCGGGGCACATGATGAAAATCCACCCTGTCAAGGAAAGGTAACAACCTTCTGGTATAGTTGTTGTAAGGCACCAAATTCGCCTGACGAGTCTCCCATTCTCCTGTAATCTGATTAACTACCAACGCGGAATCACCATAGACATCGAGGTTCTTAATTCTCAAATCAATTGCTTCTTCTAACCCCATGATGCATGCTTCATACTCCGCCTCGTTGTTGGTACACACGAATGCTAACTGGGCAGTGAAAGGTATATGAGAACCCTTTGGGGTTGTAATGATTGCCCCAATTCCATTACCATATGAGTTGACAGCCCCATCAAAAATCATCTTCCATTGAGACCCAATCTCAGGTCCTTCATCAGGCAGAGGCTCTTCACAATCTTTCATTTTCAGAAACATAACATGCTCGTCTGGAAACTCAAACTTCATTGGCTGATAATCCTCGACCGGCTGTTCAGCAAGGTATTCTGACAGAACACTTCCCTTAATGGCCTTCTGGGAAACATACTGAATATCATATTCTGTCAAAACCATCTGCCAACGGGCTATCCTTCCAGAAAGTGCCTGCTTCTCAAATACGTACTTAATCGGATCCATCTTCGAAATCAACAAGGTTGTGTGGTTTAACATATACTGCCTCAGGCGCTTGGCTGCCCAAGCGAGCGCACAACATGTCTTTTCCAACATAGAGTATCTTGATTCGCAATCAGTGAACTTCTTACTCAGGTAGTAAATGGCGTGCTCTTTCCTACCTGTCTCTTCGTGTTGACCGAGCACACAACCCATCGAATTCTCAAGAACCGTAAGGTACATAATCAACGGTCTCCCGGACACCGGGGGCATAAGGACTGGAGGTTCCTGCAAATACGTCTTTATCCTTTCAAACGCCTCTCGACAATTTTTATTCCACCTGACCTCTTGATCCTTTCTTAACAACTTGAAAATTGGTTCACACGTGGCTGTCAGATGAGAGATGAACCTAGCAATGTAATTCAACCTCCCCAAGAAACCACGAATCTCTTTCTCTGTCCTTGGCTCAGGCATCTCCTGTATGGCTTTTATCTTTGCAGGATCAACCTCGATACCTCTTTCACTAACAATGAATCCCAGCAATTTACCAGACCTCACGCCGAAAGTGCACTTGTTCGGATTCAATCTCAATCTGAACTTCCTCAACCTTTCAAACAGCTTCTGGAGGTTTACCAAGTGTTCTTCCTCTATTTGTGACTTCGCAATCATGTCATCAACATAGACTTCAATCTCCTTGTGAATCATATCATGAAAGAGAGTCACCATTGCCCGCTGATAGGTTGCCCCAGCATTCTTCAATCCAAAGGGCGTTACCTTGTAGCAAAATGTTCCCCACGGTGTTATGAACGTAGTCTTCTCCATGTCCTCTGGGGCCATTTTGATTTGGTTATACCCAGAGAAGCCATCCATGAAGGAAAACACAGAATATTGAGCAGTATTGTCTACTAACACGTCAATGTGGGGGAGCAGGAAATCATCCTTCGGGCTCGCCCTGTTCAAATCTCGGTAAGCAACACACATCCTGACCTCCCCATCCTTCTTAGGTACAGGTACAATATTAGCAACCCACGGAGGATAATTTGTCACAGCGAGAAATCTGGCGTCTAACTGTTTCTGAACCTCTTCCTTGATCTTGATAGCCATATCTGGTTTCGTCCTTCTTAGTTTCTGCTTGACTGGAGTACAACCCTCTTTAAGCGGCAGTCTGTGTGAAACAATGTCAGTGTCAAGCCCGGGCATGTCTTGGTAAGACCAGGCGAAGATATCCACATACTCTCGAAGTAACTCAACCAATCTTCTCTTAACAGTGTCTTCCAAAGCAGCCATAATCCTTACTTCTCGTTTAACATCCTCGGTTGCCAGATTAATAGTCTCAACTTCCTCCTGATAAGGTAGAATAACCCTTTCCTCTTGTTTCAGTAACCTGGCTAATTCTTCTGGTAAGTCACAGTCTTCATCAATCTCTTCTTCGGCTTGATAGATAGGATTGTCGAAGTCATATCGGGCCATAGCTAAGTCATGATGGGTGGAATCTGAACAAAGAAACCTGCATGATGGATGTTTTATGTTTATTATGAGTGCAAAAAACAAGAAACACATTGCCATTTTGATGTGGGTTAATGCAAAAAGTAAAAACAGAAAGACAAGGATCAAAATATTTGAATGAAAAAATGTCCTTTATTGATGATAAAAATAGCAAATAAAACATCCAAACCCTACAAATAAATATCACTACGTCTTGGGCAGAACGTAGGATTCAACATAACAGAAAACAAAAGTAAATTACTCCGGGCGCATCACTTGGATGACTTTCTTGGAGGACCAGTTGCCTAAACTCTGACCAGGGGTGCAGGGACGGATCCACTCATCCATGTCACAGTCACTATCTCCTTCATCCTCAATAGCATTGACTCTGTCGAAGAAAACACCGGCACTGGTGAAACGGGCTGGACCATAGAACTTGGGAGGCTCTTCAGAACGCCTAGGTGGCTTGTAACCCAGTCCATGAGTATCTTGCTTTCTTTGAACATCAATGACAGTGCCCCACTTCTGAGAACCACCAGCTTCAACTAGCGCCTCTTTGAAAGAGGACATTGGAACTTCTGGTTATCTGACGACTTCAGGTTGGGCAACCACCTCAGGCTGACTGACTACCTTTGGAGGTTCCTCGGGAATTTTCACAGCTTCAAAGGCTTGGCACAAAGTTTCCTGTACTTCACCATCTACCTCCACATACTTGAAGGTCGATAGGTGACTCACCATAATATCTTCTTCACCACAAACAGTCACAACGTGGCCATCCACCATATACTTCAACTTCTGGTGCAGCGTAGATGTTACTGCCCCAGCACCATGGATCCAAGGGCGACCCAACAAACAACTATAGGCAGGCTGAATATCCATTATGTAAAAGGTGGTGTTGAAAATCTCAGGACCCACCTTGATTGGCAGAACTAACTCTCCAAAAACTGACCTCTTGGAGCCATCAAAAGCACGTACCACCAAGTCACTTGGTGTACAAATTAACCCACGAGTATCCAACTTCATCAAAGCCTTCTTCGGCAGCACATTCAAAGACGACCCAGTGTCAACTAACACATGCGACATTAAGGAACCCCGGTATTCCACTGAAATATGCAGAGCGTTGTTGTGATTCCTCCCAGCCGGAGTCAGATCTAAATCGGTGAAACCCAAACCATTACCAGCATTCACATGAGCCACAACCCCTTCTAACTGGTTGACAGATATTTCCTGCGGTACATAAGCCATGTTCAGAACCTTCAGCAATGCATTTCGGTGTGCCACAGAGCACAACAGTAAGGATGGAATGAAAATCTTCGATGAAGTTTGGTGAAGTTGATCAACAATCTTGTAATCACTTTTCCTGATCAACCTCATAAACTCTTCTATGTCTTCTGAGAAGGTATCCCCAACCTGCTTTGTCATAGAATTATTTGCTTCCTGCCTCTGTACAGACCCATCCATCATCTGTTTACCTTTTTCTTGTCTTGAACTGCCAGCTTGATCCTCGGACGGAATAAAGACTCTACCACTCCTAGTGATAGCCCCTGCTTCAACAAGATTTTCAACCACTGTATTCACAGCTGATGTCTCTTCCAATTCCTGCTTCTTACCATTAACAAACACCTCGGCCCCATAGTTCCATGGGATGGCCTTGGTACTCTCATACGGGATTGGTCCAGGAACAGTGATAGTGATCGGCGCTGATCTCGCCGGCGCTGATATAGTTATTGTCTTGAATGGAATTGTTATCGTGGCAACATCAATCTCTCTGTCAGTAGCATTACTCTACTTACAACCTCTGTCAAACTGTAATATCCCTTCGCTGATCATTTTCTGAATACCTGCTTTCAATAAAACACAACCGCCTGGCTGCAACACACATCCTACACAACCTTCATCACAGCCGGGAAATACCCCTCCCCTCAATAGTCTTTCCTTCACCATACCCAAGGGAGTTTGGACTTCGTTCACATCTGAAATCAAACTCAAGTCTTCACAGTCTTTAATAATAGCATTGACCCTCGGCTCACCGTGATTCGGCATCGGGTTCTGATTCACATTTGGAACATCATTGGAGAAATTGATGGCTTTGGAATCCACCAAATCTTGAACCTGATCCTTAAAAGCTTTACAGTTCTCAATATGATGTCCGGGTGCCCCATAATGAAACTCACAGTGGGCGTTGGCGTCATAGCCGGGAGGTGGATTACCAGTGGGTGAGGCCAAGGTTCTCTTCTGAATTAACTGGACCTTTAGCAAGTGCTGAAATAATTGAGAATAGGGAAGAGGTGGAGTGTCAAAATGCCTATCACGCCTAGTCAGAGGCTGCGATCGGCGAGGAGCCTGATTTTGTTGTTGAGACACTGCTGGCTGCTGGGGTGCTGCTGGGATGGTTACAGAAGCCACCTGTTGATTGAAGTTCTTATGAGGTCCTTCTCTACCACGATATGATGACATGGAGTTTGTATCTCCCTCCCTCTTCTTATAACCACTGGCATAAGGCTTCTTACTTCCTCCAGATGAGGACCCATCACAGCCTGATATTTTTCCCGCCTTAATTCCGCTTTCCACCATCTCTCCTACTAAGATCAAGTCAACAAACTTTCCAGTCATACACGGTACCAGCTTTTCATAGTAATGACCCTGCAAGGTGGCCATAAACATAGTTATCATTTCACGTTCCAACATGGGAGGCTGAACCCTTGCTGCCAGTTCACGCCACCTCTGGGCGTACTCCTTGAAACTCTCATTGTTCTTCTGTGACAAATTCTACAGTTGTGTTCTGTTCGGAGCCATGTCAGTGTTATATTGATAGTGTCTAATAAATGCCCCTGCCAGATCTCTCCAACTACGCACATCTTTCCTCTCTAGTTGCATGTACCACTCCAGGGATGCCCCAGATAGGCTATCCTGGAAGCAATGCATCATCAGCTTCTCATTCTTCGCATGCGCAACCATTTTACTTGCGTATGCCCTCACGTGGGTCCTTGGGCAAGACATACCATTATACTTCTCGAAAGTGGGAGTCTGAAACTTGTGCGGAATAGCAACGCCTGGAACCAACCCCAAATCCTCTAGATCCATACCCAAAGCATCCTGATTCACAACACCCCTTAGCTGTTCCTCAATCAACCGGAACCTCTGATCATTGTCAATCTGGGGACCAGCATCCCTACCTGGCACAGAAAATGCATCTTCCTGAAGATCATCATACTGACGGCCATGAATTGCGCCAGCACCGTTACCTCCTCCCACTACAGTGGGAACCACAACATCTCCTCCGCCCGGAGGAATCACAACACCAGCAACAGGAATACCTCCGCCCGGAGGGCCATTCTGAACATTATTACCAATAACACCAGTATGAAGTCCTCCATGAAGGACACCCTCTTCATCAATTCTCGCAATCAGTGGCTGAAAGAGAGTCCTTAACTGCTCTTGGCCTTGCGCAACCCCTTGCATCAAATCCATGAATTGGTTCATACGAGTCCGCATCTCAGTCATCTCATTTTGTAGCTGATCCATGAGTCTCTTCTGATTTTTTCTGGTAGAATACCGATGAATGTGTTGATCTGCAATCCTGAGATTGGAACAAGATAAGAATACCGGAGATAAACACCTGTTATGCATAATGATTATGCAAAATGATTATGAATATGCAAATGCAAATGAACATGTTTGAATATTCGCAGGGCGATCCACCCCCTTGATTCCAGTTTAACAACAAGATAGAACGGAACTTCTGCTCATATATTAAGAAAACCAGAGGAAAATCACAAATCCAAGATAACAAGTCTGAACACAATAATCATAGATCCCAACCAACAAGTCTGGCGGTGGTCCGAATAATGAAAGAAAATAGAAAACTACGGCATGTCATCAAAGTCTACAAGTGTCAATCCCCCCCATCCATTATGCTTCTTGCTCTAGTCTTGAATTTCTTTGAACAACTTTTTGGTGTCGGGATGCTTCGGTCCCTGAATTAGCTCTTGAATGAGAACGTCTCTCTTATGCATGATCCCTTCCAAGTATCGGCAATGTAATTCCCAAGCGTCTTCTCCAGAAACACCATCCATACTAGGTCCCTCATTTCTAGATCTCTTCACTTCAGCTTGGATCTTCAGTTCCTCTATGGAGGCTATGGCTTCATTGAGTCGACCCTCGACTGCTTGTCTCTGGAATACCCCTAATAGGATCTCAGCGTCTTTCTTCTTGAGCTACAACTTCAATTGATCAATCTGAGCTAGATAGTCGTCTTCTTTTTACTTATTCTCAGCCATTGCAGTTTCTCGGTGAGCATTGAACCTGTGAATTTTTAACAAAGCCTTGTCCAATTCCTCCTTCTTAGACTCGAGAACCTTACTGATACCATCTAGAGCTTGCTTCATCCTTTTTCTGGCTGTGACCATGTCAGCTAGCTCATTTTCTGCCTTAGCGAGAAGCTCTGTCTTCAACTTGGCGATATGAACAGCTTCACCCCGCTCATGTTTCAACTGATAAATCTCCCTTAGTAGCTCACTGTTTTCTTCTCGCAGCTTTTCCTTTTCAGCCCACAACTTGTTAAACTTTTCTATCTCAACTGTGGTAGGAGGCTCAATCAGTAAGGGGTAAGATGGTGGTTCTACCGGGAAGGGAAGAAGCTCCTCTTCTGCTCTCTTCTTAATCCACTCTTTATAGGAAGGGAAAGCCCGGTTGTTACATTTCCCGAATGAAGTTTTTCCCCTCTTGGTCACCTGCTTCCAAGCATTCATAATCTTCCTTATCATCTCTTGATCCCCAGTACCATTGAAGAATAAGGACTCTCTGACATCTTGCTCTTCAGGTGGGCCTTTCAAAGGATAACCAAACTGCCTGATAATAAGGGAAGGATTATAGTTAATTCCACCTCTTCTCCCCATCAAGGGTACATTAGGGAATTCTCCTTACTTGCAAATAATCTCTATTCCTAGCAAGTCACGGTTGAACCAGACAATGTTGTCAGCAGTCAAGCCCATTAACCTCTTTGACCACTTCAGAGAATCTTTCGTATCAACGAAGGCGCCGGCTTCGGGGAGATGGCTCAGAAACCAAGTAGATAAGAGCGGTGGACAACAACTCACGGTTTTTCCCCGCCTATTTTCATTCTTGTAGTGGACTGAGTGATACACATCACCTAGCAAGGTAGGTATAGGATTCTTTGAAATAAATATTCTGACAGCATGCATATCCACCAGATCAGGAACATTGGGAAACAGGACAATCCCATAGATGCACATAGCCAGAATAGCTTGGAAAGCAGTCCAATTCTTCTCTTTAACATGTATGCAAGCTTGATCAAACAAGAACTTCAATAAGAAACCCTTAGCTCCTTGTTTTTCCTCAATATTACTGCTCAGAACGGATTCACCAATATGAAGAGCAATAGCCATTTCTTTTATCCCGGGGTGTTCTTCAGAAAAGAATACTATGTCATGCCTGATGGGGATTCCCAAAATAAATGACAACTCCTCCAACGTTGGGGCCAAGATGTAGTCTGGGAAAGTGAAGCAACGCAAAGACGGATCGTAAAACTGAAGAAGTGTATGAATGGCATCCTTCTCATACTTGGAGATATTGTAGACAAACTTCAGAAGTCTCTCATACCCTCCACTGAACTCTGTACGAACTCCAGGACCAGCCATACTAATCAGCTTGTGAATCAACGTCAAGGTTGGATCTGGGAACGAATAGGCAACAGTTTTCTTTCTCTGGACATCCATGCCAAGGTAACCTCAGAAAACCGGAATCAAGAGTAAGATGCAAGCCCTGAAAAATGTCAAACATGTCAGAATGCAAGAAAAATGATATGCTCATGCAAACATGGGATCAAGGCAACACTGCTGGATGTGCTGTGCTGTTAACTGAACAAGAACCACAACCCAGAAAACCAGAATTCCAAAATACCGAACCACTGAGATAACCAGGAACCCAGATAATCAAACATTGATGAGAAGTCCAGAAAAACCGGGTAGGTTGAAGGTTTCGGTTACCTGCAAACCTGCAAACACCCATCCCCTCTCACGTGTGGGTACTAGGATGTTCAGTATCCTGGGCTCTCAGGTCGAGAAATGATGATACGTTCACCATTTTTGGTTTGGCATCATCATCAATCGAGGAGGCCTCAACTGATTCTCCAAAACGGAAGGTCCTCAGCTTCTGGCACTGAGGTCGAGAAACAATAGTACATTCATCCCTCGGGGTATAGTACTATTGTCAATCGAGGAGTGCCTCCACTGATTCTCTTCAAAAGATAGGGGTCATCCTATGCGAGTTCCAAAGTGGGCCCTCGGGTACGAATGGGTTTGCCACAGAATGTGGTCTGCCACTGTCACCACTAAAGAGGGATGTTTCCACTAAGGTCCTCAATGATCGGTCACCAGAGTCGACAGCTCTCTAGATCGATATCCTAACATGCGCAAGACACACACGTTAGAATGCGTCCCAAGATAGCCTCGTCTGGTTGTGAATTTCGTGAACACACAAACGTACCAAGCGGGCACATAGGTCCCACTACTCTCCACTCTAGTCCTAGGGTGTACTCAAGCCTGGGTATTGGGCTTATCTCTCAGAACAACCCAACCTGCAAAACAGAAACAGCCAGCAAAACACAGCAATATCCAGTATGATAGTAATAAAAATGAAATGTAATGCAGTAAAAGCTGTAAAACGGTAATATACAACATAATATAGCACAACAAATACACCCAACAAAAAACAAACAAGCGCTAGGATCGACTCGCTAGAGGGGATGGACCAGCATAGGTCAACCAGAGTCCCCAGCAGAGTCGCCAGCTGTCGTTCCCAAGATTTTCATCCAGGTACAAACGCGAGAGTGGCGCGGAAAACAGAGTCGCCAGCCGTGTAAATTTATCCCAAGAGGGGGAAAGGGAACACCGCATAAACCTGAGGAAGAGGGAAAGGAATGGTCATCGCAACCATAGCCTGGGTTCGGGAGTCGGTTACGCGAGGGGAAGGTGCTAGAATCCCACGCGTCCATCGTACTCGATGGGATCCACGCTTATTGTCTAATCTAAGGGTGAGTTATCCTAAAATCTATGGCTGTACCGACACGAGGAAGGGGAGAACAAAGACAGACTCGATAGGACGTCGACGTCCTAGGCCTACGTACTCCCTTTGTGCAATGGGAAATTCAGAGTCAATGTAGTTCGGACCAAGTTCTTTTTGTGTTTTTTATGAGCGATGTTAAGTTCGCGTCCGGCAGTTAGGGTCGATGCCTGTTTGCGACTCAGACAGAAAGTAACGTGCCCTTTTTTAAAATAGCCTTTAGTTTGACAATCCCGGAGGACAAAAAGGTTTGAAGTTTGTTTGTATTTTTTTAAGGCAGAAGTGACTTGAGTTAGTTCATAACTTGCATTACACCAAAGTCTAGGGCACAAGGACGAATAGTTAACAAATCGCCCCAAGACAAGACGCTCGCTAAGCACTCTAGAAAGATGAGAGGAAGCCCCTCATTTCTCATTCCCCACGCTTAAGGCTCGTGCGCAATACACTTTATCCTTATTAAGTGTTTTCAAGAAGTTTTGAGATGAGAAGAGAGAAGACACAAAGGAAACTCTAAAGGGAAACTAAGAGTCCTAATGTTATCATGCATGGGTGACCTACGGTTAGTGAGGTTTGACGACAACCTAAGCCTAAAGAAAAGAAAAGATGAGAGACAGAAAGAGTGAGAGTGGACATGGATAACTATCCACACCCTCAAATAACTTACCTCAGCCTCTGCATAAAAGGTTAGTACAAAACAGACATACGTAAAAGAAATGAGATAAATGAAATCCAGGCAATGACATATAATGGCAATCAAGTGACCTATAACAATCTAAACATGGTTTATGAAGTCAAAGACACAATCCCAGAACAATGGCACAAGTGCCTTTTCAAACAGGTAACCAGACATGATCAGAGATATGCATACAAGAAGACCTCAAATAAAAGCAATCAAACAATTAGCAAAACATCTTCTAAAATCACCAAATTAATTATCAACATATCTCAACCAGAAGCAAACAACATGTCCAAAATTCATGCCAAAATTCCCAAGATAGGTCACTCAAACAATTATGCAAATTCAGATGAGAAATATGGTTCAACGTGCTAAAGAAAAGGACTAAAATGCAATATGAAATGATTTTAAAAATGAGAGAAAAATATTTTAATGCAATTCAATATGTTGGTGAAACAATGCAAAAGGAATGAGTTCAAAATGTTTTATGGATGATGAGAAATAAAATAAATAAGTCATGGTATGCATGTATGAAATAAATTCAAAAAGAAAATAAACAAATAATTATTTCAGATGCTAAAAATAAAATAAAATAAAAAATAAAATTTGGTAAATTTTATAAAATTATAAAAATGCTTCCTGAATTTTTTGGGAATTTTTTAATGCAAGAAACTATTTTTAAAAATAATAAAATGAAATGCAAACAATTAAATAAAAATAAAAACTATGAGATATGCATGGGGGTGTGAATAGGAATAGGAACACGTGAAAAGTGCTAGTGGGCTGAAAGGGAGGGGTGTGAATAGGAAGCCCAGACATTAAATCCATCAGAAAAAAATAAAATAAAATAAAGGGTTCACGCGTGGTCTTCAGTCAACCACGTTGACTGCGTACTTACCACCAGATTGATCCTGCACTCCCCATCAAGTCAATGAAATCAACAAGTAAATGAAACCAAAGGCCATGATTAAATGCATATGATAACAAGCATACACGTGCACACACAAGATCACCCAGAATTTAAAATAAAAGCGCGTGCATACCATACACCATCATTAATGCGCTGTCAACAATACAGCCGTCAGATGCATCAAACGTCTCACATTAAGTCAATAAAATAGAATGTATTCAAGATGAGGGAACATGATATCACGTACACGATAACAACCATGGGGTAATGAACACACGATCATTAAAATAAAAACAAAAAATTAAAAAACGTGGCAGCATAGGAACCGTTAGATCGCCAAAATGGAGGGATGTGATTGCGTCTCCTACCTCCAGCCCCTTCACCGGCCGGAACCCTTACCAGTCGCCGGAGCTAGGGTTCCGGCCACCCTCTCCGGCCACCTGCAATGAAAAACAACCCAGAACACGCACGCGAATATACCTTCCTGACCAGAATTTCATGAGGATCTCAAATATCCAATTAAAAATCACAAATAACCATCACATAAAGAGATTTGCATGAAATAAGATTTGGATTTAACACTTTAAACACACGATACAACCAAACCACACGTCCAATCTCAAAAATAAATATATCAGAATGATCAGTGGGCATCACACGTCAATATGCACGTTTAAAAAATGAGTTTTAAGATCATGGAAAATACCACTGACCTGAGATCACGCAGCCCTTATCCTTGCCTTTAGCTTCCAACGATGGGTGATTTGTACTCTGTAGATGCCAAGGATGAAAGTTGTGAAAGAATCTTTGGAAAAGCCCTTGTGGATTGAGAGATTCAATGAAGAAAAGTTTTCGGGTTCAAGCTTTGGTTCTCCTCCAAATCACGTGTATCCCCCCTCTAACCCTAGCATGAGTTAGCTTAAATAGACTAGGTTAATCCACTGATCAGCATTTGGGCCTTGGTAATTCCCCACTTGATGAGTTTTGGGTGATTTTGGAAAATTACATAATGTGAAATACACCCTCCTCCATGCATGCATATCCAAACCCTTGATGATGGATCACTTATTTGACAATTGCTAATCACACCTGAATTTGATTTGGGCCTTGAGATGTATTGGTTCATGAGTTTTCAATAATTTGGCAATTTTGCACCATGTGAAATAAGTAATGAATAAGTCATGGAATTTCTTGATTCAAAGGCCCACAATGATCCCTAAGGAATGTTATTTGATGTTAGAATGTGCCTTGAAACAAAGGAATCAATTATAGGTTCATATGTCCCAAAATGCAAAAGTTTGTGAAAATGGAACCCTAAAAACCACTTTGCCTTCTTTTGATCATAACTTGAGTTTCACAAATGATATGGAGACCCACTAGTACTTGTTGGAAAGGGGAGAAAAATATCTTCAACTTTCATGTTTGAGGAAAATTCATTTGAAGCTTCTTTGATAATGAAAAATCAAGTTGAATGTAGTGTAAGAACTTGCCCAAAAAGAAAACTTTCAAATTATAGGTCATTTCCATATTTAGCAACTTTTGTACCAACCCTTGATTCTTGATAAATGGCATGAAATTTGACTCTTGAAGACCATATGAGGATGTGAGACTTTGGAAACCTTGAAGAGAACCTCAAAATTTCACAGTTGACTTCCCCTCTCATTGTTGACTTTTCCCCAATTCTCTTGATTCCCAATCCATTGGCCAATTGAACTTCTCATGAACCAAACTGATGGACAATATTTCATTCCTAGATACTTAGGGACCCAAGGAATACCATGGAATCAAGTCTTTCCCAAAAAATCAGAAATAAACTGACTTTATAGCAAACCCTAATCTTGGTACCCTCAGTCTAGGAGGAAATAGCACAGTCTCCAAATCCAAATTCCTCTGAATATGATGTGTATCCTCTCCAACAAAGATAAGATATGCCATTTGGTGATGATAAAAACCCAAGAAGCTTGCCCATTGGAGCAATAAACCCAAGATTCTCAAAACCCTAATTTCTGTACTGGTTAGGGAAGAGTGATCCACAATACAAAGACTCTTGCTTGACCCTTTGAAGAACATCTTCTCCTCTTGAACTTGCCTCAGGCACCTTGACCCCATGCTAAGAACCAATGATATGCACACATGATAATGCAAAATGAAATGAAACATAAGCCAGTTGGTACTAAAGGTAGGAGAGCAAATTTTGGGGTGCTACAGTCGCGTGTCTGCAACAAACAGTGAACTCGTCAGACGAATGGGTGGCGAGTGGAGAAATTCGCCAGGCGAATTCCTGGCGAGTCAGCTGGCGAGTGAATCTTCAAATTCCAGGAGCTACTGGAAGTGATTCGCTGCAAGATTCACCAGGCAAAGAGGTGGCGAAAGGAATTCGCCTGGCGAGTCTAGAATTCGCCAGGCGAATGCAAGATATTTTCCCAGGTTTCTCTGCACTGTTCTGTCACGTGGCTGTACTTAAAGGTTTCGCCAGGAGAATTTTGTAACTCGCCTGGCGAATTTGTCTGGGCAGAAAGTGGTATTTAGGGTGTTTGTTAGATATTTTTGGAGAGAACACTTTTAAAAACAATCTTTGTAACCTAAAAACCTCTTGGGAGATCAAAAACTTCATCTTTTATTATTTTTCTTAGAATCCAAAGCTTTTAGGCTTCAATCCTTGAATCTTTGAAGATTGATGCTCCAAAAGCTTTGCAATTTACTTGTCAAGCAAGCTACCATGTCTTTGGCTAGCTAAAGCACTTTTGTGTCAAGATTAGTGGTAGGTGATCCATTATTTTGTATGTATTCTTCTTGATTGTAAGCTTGTGAACCTTGTTGATGATATTTATAGAAGAAAGACTTTGGTTACATTGTATATTTGGTTCTATTTCATGTTCGAGAGAAATGTTATAAAACTTGATCTAAGTTTCATTCCATCAATATTCATGAGCCTAGAGATAGTTTTGAATGTTGATGTTCATAAATGTTGTTCTTGAAGGTTATCATTTTGATAGTTTGTATGAGAGATCAACAAAGGATCAAAATGGTAAATCCCACAACAAGTGTTCGAAAGAAACTTGTTGAGAGGATATGTGGTTATAATTGTTGTTAACAAGTTCACACTCGTAATCGAGGAAATACGTATGAAACGGATCACCGAAACCTAATCTTGACATGTTTTATCAAAACCCTAAAACAAATCTTTTTACCTTTGATTTTTAAAATTCGAATGCAAACGATCCGATTGAAAATTACCAAAACCTTTGTTACAATTAAAGTTTGAAACCCTTTTAACTATCGAACGGCGACAATATACACAATCTCTGTGGATACGATAAAACACCCCCCTAAAACTGTTTCAACAGTTTTCCTCAAGATCGTTGACTATTTGAAGGTTTTGGAGAAGATTACACAATTCAGATCCGATAGAGTGAAAGCCTTTAGACAAGGGGTGCCTTGCAAGGGAATAACGTGAGACGGTGGATCGTGTTGGTAAATCTTGGGTTTCAACAAGTGTGCGCTTGGGATTAATTCGAACGTGTGAAAACCTTGGGACAAGGGGTGCCTTGCAAGGAAGTAGCAAGAATTGGTGAATTGAAGCGGCATTTTTGGTTATTTTATCATGTGCTTGGGATTAATTCAGCTGGGTAAAAGCCTTTGGACAAGGGGTTCCTTGCAAGGAAGTAGCAACATCAGGTGAATTGAAGTGGCATGGTTAGTTACTTGATCAAGATTGATCAAGGGCTTGGAGATGGTAGAAACAACAACAAACTATAGGGTTCGTAGGTTTAGAGTTCTTCATCTCTTATATATACACTTTTTTGCAAAGTAAGGTTATTTGCAAGTATCTCAATTTGAATTCGAATTGAGAGCAAACGTGCCCATAGCGAGGCCGATTGGGGAACTGCCTAAACAAATCCTTGTCTATCTCTCTCTCTCTCTCTCTCTTTTATAATTTTTTGTGTTAGAAAATTATCGAATCCATTGTTGTTTAATCAATTCATTTGGAAATTAGTTTTTGATCACGTTTTGAATTAGGTTTTGTTGATATAATCATAATCCGGTTGATTGAGATTGGTTTTAGATCAATAAAACAGAGAGAATTTCCAAACAATATTGATTGCACATAAAGTGTTTGATAAATTGCCTTATTGTGTTTTTTTGTGTGTTTTGATCATTGAAAATAAGCTCTACATGTAACTTTGCATTCAATTGTTTGTGTTTGATTGTTGTTGGGAATTTTGTATTCATTTTCATACGCTTGTGTACCTTTATGCATATCTGAGCTTTTCGATAGAGGTTCAGTTAGATGATTCGATTCGGGTTTGTTTTCACTGTGTCATAAAACTTTTGAAAACCATTTTTGCCAAAAGTTTGATTTTTAATTTGTGATCTATTCACTTCTCTTCTATATCGAAGCTTATCGTCTAATAGTGGATGTCTAAGAGAGGCGGCTACGAGGAGCAAAACTTAGGCACTGCAACATGATAGCTGCGAACCATCAAACAAGTTATCATTAACTCGTAGCCTCGTGGTCCTAGTTGTAACTCTCTCACGTTGTATCGACACAGTTTGGGACACATGTCCCAACCTTACTCTGTTAGGGTTGTTTTCAGCGTTATTATCAACCATTGCACTTGCGTTACAAACCAACACGGAGATAAAGAGCATTTCATTACAAAACCACAAAATCAGCCAAATTTTAGCCTGAGTCAAATTCGGAGATGCATCTCCGAAAATAGCACTGAGAAAATCCGAAGATTCATCTCCGAAAAAATTTATGATTTTCAGTCAATGCATGTTCTTATAGGTAACTACGTACCCATACTTGTACTTGTTTACTTGCATTTCTAATAAAACATTATCGATTAGTTATAATTCATCATGTCATTTTAAAATTTTGACAATATTAAAAAAAAAAATTTAAAGATATTATTGTTGAGTTATGAAATAAACAAACACTTATATTAAAATGTATACAAATTTAATATAGATGTATTCAATAAATTGATACGTATACACGTGTTTATAATAATAAAATTAAAAATATAAAAATATATATAATGTGGATATGAGACGGATTGAATACTAAGATACTCGTATCTGCGCCCATACCCGCGTATTTTAGTGAATAATTGCTCGTGCTCATGCCCATTTTCATGGGTTTTTACCCTACCCGTTGTAGATAATTTTTACGGATACCCTATAGAGATGGTTCAAATTGCCATGGCCAAATAAAGTCAATAAAATTTCTCTCCATCTTCCCTTGTCAACAATATTTAAAAAACGTGTTTCCCATAATGATATCTCATTATACTTTGATAAATATGGGCAATACTTGGTTAAAATTGATGGATGAATATACTCAATGCAATGAAAAACTATTGCACAATAACTCTTGCATCAGTGAATGTTCATAAAATTCATACAAAAGAAACAGAATCGAATACATGCATACATTAACAACACTAGACACAATGAAGGTGAGAAAAATACAATATAATCACGGGAAAGTAGTGAGATCTCAAAATCACTCTGGCTACAGAGGGATCTCAAAATCATTCTGGCTACAGAGAGATCTGGGGTACATTAAGCAGTATGTTACTCATGATTCTTCTTGGAACTCTATCAGTTGAAATTGATTAGGTTTACGCTGTAATAGAGAAAGCAATCTGCTAGTTTTTGACTTCACCAAAGTATAGGACACAAAATCAAACATGCTCTGCTACATTGTTAATTCTCTACGCCTTACTCACACGGATTTTTTGACCTTCTAACAACTGCAGTTAAGACGTCAACAGATAAATAGCAAATTAGTGTGAGCATTGTATTTTTAGAAGCAAACTAACCATTCATTAAATCATCAAATTATTTTCAATCAATAAAATTTAATCCCATTTAACAATCCATCATCAGACCATGATAGGATTTTAAAGTAAAGTTAACAAATTTGGAGATAGGAAACTTATATCACACGATATCAAGATACATCTAAGAAAGCTTGAGAAAAATTACCACAATCAAGTAAGCATACATAAGTAAGCATGACCAAAAGATACAGGCAAGGGACGGGATGTACACTTCTATGTTTACAAGGGAACTCGATAATGAAAAATAAGTAAGCTATTTGTGCTTTTGCCAATGTTAGACATTGCCATATTGGAATGTACTAATATCTCAGATTTTCATAAAATTTGACATGAAGTTTAGATATCATCAAATATGCAACATTACTATCTTAAAGGTCTGCAGTGACATATTCATGAACTTTCTTGAGGGTGTATTTAGAACTCACTGAAAAGATACTATCTTGATGGTAGTTGATAGATTAACTAAAATTTGTACACTTCGTCCTAGTTGCTGAAATCTTTATCCAAGAGGTAGTAAGATTACATGGATTTCCTTCTTCTATAGGTTTGGATAGAGATCAGATTTTCTTTATCCAATTTTTGGAAAGAATTGTTTAAGATGGCTGGCAATCAACTAAAGATCACCGCTGCATACCAACCACAAACAGAAGTAGTCAATAGTTGATTGGAAATTTACCTACGCTTTTGACAGGTTCTAACACGAAGCAATGGTCTCCCTGCCTTCCTTGGGCAGAATTCTGGTTTAATTCTAATCTCAACATTTCAACAAGATGCATCCTTTTAAGGCTTTGTATGGTGGACAAGACACACCTATGTTAGTTAAGGGAACTACAGTACAATCTAAAATTTGAGGAACTGAATAGGCTAACTCAACAAAGGGACACTTTACTAGCTGATTTAAGAGCTAATTTGTTGATAACTCAAGATCAATTGAGGAAACATGCCAAAAAAAAAAGAGCAGGGAAGTCACTTTAGAGAAGTAACTCTCCACTGCCTATCGGTGCCATGAATTGGAAGAATGTCAGGAGATCTTAACTTGCAAATAAACAAGAAGGGCTGTAACAACTTACAGCGTTGTTGAAAGAAGAGATAGCAGCTTCTACATCCTCATCTGATGAAAATGTAACGAAACCAAAACCACTGGATTTTGAGGTCCCAGGAACCCGTGAAACCTTTGCACTAAGAGCTTTTCCTTTTTCAGAGAAGAAATTTTTAAGGGTATCAGATGTTACATTTTTTGCCAGATTTCCTACATATACTTTGTAAGGACTGTCAACAAATTGGGACTCCTCGGCCTCAAGTGACAAATCTCCTGCTGTTATTAAAGGTTTTTCGGTTATATTCACTTTAATCTCACGCCCTCCAATTTGCTGCCAAAAAAACACGAAGTTCATATGTCCTTTAAGAAACCTAGATTATTGAATGAACATTAGTAATCTTTTAATGTATTTTGTAAATTCAGCAGTAAAAACTTACAGTGCCATTGAGTTTCTCAACTGCTGCGTTTGCATCCTCAACGGTTTTCATTGTAACAAATGCAAAGCGACGGCTCCTTTTAGAGTATTTATCATACATGACCTATGAATAAAAAAGCATACAGAAAATTTAGCATGACTCTCATTATTTGTTGTATATAAAATGATAAAACATAAAAAGAAAGTCGAAGTTGTTTAACTGCTTTAGAAGAGTATCCACAACCCCCCTGTCAACTCAAATCCCTATGTTATAAATTCAATATTTATTCTATGCAAGTCATGTGTACTAAATTCTAAATTCCGCTGTTTTCATATGAATGTGACGATTGCAAATGAAAGAAAACATGATGCTAGCAAATATTGTTGCATTTAGATTTCTATAGCATACATCTAGAAGACGTGAACTGAACCACATTGTTTCTGCTGCGAAACCCAGAGTCGCTCCTATACCATTAATGTGCGACATCACTGCCTCAACGTGGCAGCATCGGCGCAATTGTGTTGTAAAATGCCGCTATTGACTACATTTATATTGTCTTGCAGACCAAAAGGTATAACCAACCATAAACCTAAAACAGGCAAGCTTCTTGTACTTTCTACCAAAGCAAGGTTCTCCATAAAAGTAGCAGCAGCAGAACACAAGCATCATATCCACCTAAATATAAAGAACCGACTCAAAACAGTTCCCCATTTATACACTTCTTTACATGGCTACATGAATGCAAGTACAATAACATCATGGCACAAGATTTCTATAAAATCTATGGTGTAAAATGTCAAAACAATAATATAATAATATGGATACATAACATATAACATGGAAGAATATTAAATTGTTCAGCCTGACAGAAAAACTTCAAAAGTCCAAGTTCATTTATATAAGAAAACATACCAACTTCCTCAATTAAAAAACAATAAAGATTGATTCTAATCAAGGTTTTAAAAAAAGGCCGATATTGATACTGTTATTCACTGTTTTTATGATAAAGAACAAACTGTGGTTAATTCACACCGCGACAACCGCAATAAGTATCGCGACAACAGCAAACAGTATTGCAACACCTGTACCAACCGAAATCACAAAGGCCTTTACGCGACCGTTATTTCAAATCTTGGTTCTAGAACCAAAATTGGATATAGGATGGAAAATATGCTCCCACTCCCCTCAAAGAAACCGTTATTTAAGTGAATCTAGACACACACTTCAGTGTCAAACATTCCATATCCCCCTAAACCAAACAGCTGCCACACCCAAACCACCAATACCACTTTCAAATTCACTTAAATAATAAGAAAACACCATAGCTACAATGCACTCCTTCAAAAAAATTAACCATAATCACAATTAACCAAACTAAATCCATTGGTTCTTTCTCTTAATTTTCAATTTCAAATTAGTCTTTCACCTTTATTCATATCAATGTTCTAAACTTTAATAAAATTTTCTTAATTAGCTCGCTTTTTGCCTCCTAATGCATCATTTTTTATCCTAATTTGTTTCACAAGTGATGAATACATCTACATCATTTTGAATCCTAATTAGTTTTTCTATACATATTAACATTCCTAAGTAATTAATTACACATTCAAAACTACTTTTAATACTTCTAATTATCAAATATCCCCCAAACAAATTCCATTTCACAACACAAACATTTCACACAATTCCCCCAAACATAAACCACTTCCAACAAACTTAATTTCACAAACTCAAATCCAAACCACACAAAATTCAAACTTTCCAACACAAAATCTGAACCAAAACTACCTCAGCCTTTTCAACAGCGCCATGTTCTTGAACAATCTGAGCAAGTTCATCATTATCAACAGTACGAGGAATGTTACCAACATAGAGCTTTCTTTCCAACAGAGACGTCACCGTTGCTTGTTCAGAAACCGTTACGTATCTCCTAAAAAGACGTGTGTGAGAAGAAGTTGCCGATTGAAAGAACAGTGTCGTTTTGGGTTTCAAGTTATTACAGTTTGGTGGTTGTGTTGTGAGGGAAAGGAAATTGGGTTGTGAGAGAAGAGAAAGAGAAGACATTGTTGTGGATATTGATGAGGGTTTGAGGAAGTAACTGTGAATGGTGGTTTTGGTTTTTAGCTTGGAAAATTTAGAGGTTTATCTTGTTATCAAGGTGGTGGTGTTGGAATTGGAGATGAGTTTTTCTTTTTTTTTTTAGAAAATGGAAATGGGTTTTGGATATAAGACAAATGTTTGTTGGGTCGGGTTGACCGATTAGCATATCCAAAATAATATAAATTAATTAATATTTTTTCTGTTTTAAAATTACTATCGTTCAAAGTTTTGCATGCGGATTAAAAATTCAATAATATTGTCATAAAATATCACACGTTTTATTAATACTAACGTTTAAACGGGTACGAGAGTGTTTTTTTGTCCGTTTTTTTTATTGTATATATTATGGTGTTCAAATCCAAGTCAATCTAAGTAAAAACCACAAAACGATCCAAAAAATTTGAAAATCGCAAAAACCCACAAAAAAAAAAACGATTTTTTAGATGTGTTTAGATGTCATTTTATAAAAATTGCTCGGTTCGAATTAAATTTCGGATTTATTTTTCAAAACTGATTCAAAACAAACCAAACCACACGTAGATATTTTTTATACTTATTTATTTTTTATTAGTATATATATTGTTTTAAGTTAATATTAGATAATGCTTATGTTTATAAAAATTATTTATTAATTTGATTTAACCTTCTTATTTTTATTTTTTTCATCTTGTAATATTAAATTTTGATATAGTATATTACATATTATATCAAATTTATCATTTAATGATACTTTTAAAATATTGATAAAAGTTATAATTTTTAATTTTGATATTCAAAATACCGATCCAAATAAACCATATAAAATTGGATTGGATCGGATCGGATTTTTTGACTAATCATCCAAAATCGAATCAAATTCTGCGGGTAAATTTATCATTGGATCGGATGATATTTTGATTCAAAACTGATTCAAATCGAACCGCAAACACCTCTAGTGTATACATAAACGTATTTTTTATTTAATTTTGGTTTTAATTTAAATTTTTTATTAAGTTAATTTTGTATTAAATATATGGTCAATCAAATGCTTCTAAAGATTGTTGCAACAAAACTGATACATTTATTGAAGCAATACTTTAAGAAATGCTTTAATGTTTGATTGTCATTTCTCTGTATAAATTTAGAGGTGTGTGTAATATTTAATATTTATTGATGGCTTTCTCTTATATTATTAGTATTGTATTGAATACAAATTAACCAATTCAAAAACAAATGATTCTTATATTTCTTATCATTAAGACTAAACGGTTTAAAAAAGAAGACACTTAAAAATAATTTCTCATTGTGTTTAATAATATTCTCAACCAAATCAATATAATTTGATATTTAGTTGCAACAACCAAATGCAAACGCACAAAAATAGATTCTAAAATAAAGACAAATCATCTCTTAAAGTAATAATCATAACATTATACAGAAAGAGAAACTGCATATCAATTAACGATGGAGTATGATAAAGAATTAGAGAGAGAATTAAAGCTTGATGACCAAATGAGAGATGAAGATGGAGATTTTTTTTCAATTTATCTTTGACAAACCATAAATAATGAAGTATGATGATGTATTTTTTTTCATGTTGTCACTGAATGAATGAACGTGGATTTCCATTTTCATTCATTTATATGTGTGTTTTGCACTTATATCATTTTCATTAGGTTTATAAAATATTGGAAAAAATCCAACTTTGGTAGTTAGGTATCTCTAATAGAAAAAATTGTATCAATTTGTTAATACTTTATTTTTAAAAATTAAATAAATTGTGTACAACTTAAAGGATAAAATGGGAATGAAATCGGTCAGTTCAAAATCATCTATTTTTTTATCTATAGTTATCAAATAGATTAAGTAGAGTTTAGATCAACCATAATAAAAATTATAAAAAGAAAGAAATTTTCCGATGAGAAAATAAAAGATCATAACTAAAAATTTGGGAGAGAAATAAAAAACCACAAATAAATTAAAATCTCACATAAAGTGAATTAAACAATATTTTGAGAGATTAAAAAAAACTTCATGTTCTTGTTAGAATATATATATATATATATATATATATATATATATATATATATATATATATATATAAAGATCATTTGAAATCCCTTCAAGTTTTACCGCATATATGTAACAGTCCTGCCTCTTTTAAAGTTGATAATTCCTCCATTTTGTTTAAAATACAAAACATAAATATTAAAAAAAAATAAAAATAAAAATGGGAGAGGTGAGTTTTTTCTTTGTTTTTAAACAAAGAATTTAAGAAAGGAAAGAAGAGAGATAATCAATCAACATTGTAAAACCAAATACATAAGATATTTTTCAGAGTTAGTATCTTCTTCAGTGGAGTGTTCGCAGATATTAATAAATTTGTTACAGTTGTGATATAACTAGATCGTCGACCCGTGCTTCGCATGGGTATATTTCATATTTTTTTTATAATAGTTTATATTTCATATTTTAATTGCATGATAAGTTTTTGAATGTGAAAGACAAAAATAATTAGACAAAAATTTACAAAAAAATTTACTATGATAATAAATTGGAAGAAAGGAAAAATAATCAATTAAAGAATATTATTAAATACTTCTTTGTAAACTACATTTGATGTTGTATTAATATCTTCACATTCATCATTAGTCACCAATATCTTCAACCCTTTTCTTGAAGTAACCCTTGATACGGCCACATATAGTTGTCCATGAGAGAAAATCGGTTGTGGTAGATATACTCCAACATGTTTGAGTGATTGCCCTTGACTTTTATTGATAGTCATTGCAAATGAAACAACCAAAGGAAATTGGCGTCATTGAAATTTGAAAGGGATTCTTTTATCAGAAGGAGTCAATGATAACCTTGGGATATAAACTTTTTGACCAATATTGCTTCCTGATATGACCTTTGCTTCAACGACATATTTTCCCAATTTTGTAATTATTAACCTTGTTCCATTACACAAACCTAAAGATTGTTCAATATTTCTCAATAACATTACTGGTACTCCAACTTTCAATCTTAATTTGTGATTTGGAAGTCCAGAAGAAACAATTGTGTTTAAAAATTCAGGAGTGCGTACATCATCTGGGATGTCAACATTTGAGTTTCTGTAATGGGGAGAATCAAAACTCAAATATGTTATTTATTTTCCAGTTATTAAATCAATCATATAATCATTGATTGAATCAACAATTGTATTTTTAGGAGCTAATATAGCCCTATCTTGAAAAAATGTTTGGTCAGTCATATTATGAAAAAGATTTGGATATGTGCTTTGAACAATAGCGGCAAGGGGATCACCAAAACTTGGAATGAGCAAATCATGTGGTATATTGATTATGATGTCTGCATCATTAATTTCTCCAATAGTGCCATCACCAATTCCCAAAATCCACTGAGAAAATACCTTTCTTTCTTCAATGTCAGACGTTGAACTTCCAGTTAGAAGTCTCATGTTTGTAGTTAATGTAAGAACTTCACAAAAATTCCAAAGATAGGAAGAATTTATAGTAGCATGAACAACATCTTGTCTACTTCCTTTAGGTATTACAGGAAGGATTTGGCGAAAATCTCCACCGAAAACAACTACTTTTCCACCAAATGGGATATCTAAACTTCCATTATTATAAGATCGAAGAATATCCCTTAAACTGTGATCAACAGCTTCAAAACAATGCTTATGCATCATTGGTGCTTCATCCCATATGATAATTTTTGCCTTGGCTATTAACCCAGCCAAATCACTTTTTGGAGTTATTTCGCACGTTGAGCATTCATCAACATTTATAGGTATGGAAAACCTTGAGTGGGCAGTTCTCCCTCCTGGAATAAGCAATGCAGCTATCCCACTTGAAGCTACTGTTATAACAATCTCACCCTTTGATCTTAATGCTGCTGACATTGACCTCCAAATATAAGTCTTTCCAGTGCCTCCATAGCCATAAAGGAAAAATATTCCTGGTTTATTTTCATTTACCATTTTCATGATACGATCATATATTTCTTTTTGCTCAACAGTCATTGTCGACATCAATCTACGATGCTGCTCAACCAAAGATTGTCTGTCATAGTTCAGTTCATCATAAATCAATCTATTATTTCTCTTGGGTATTAATGATTCATCTGCTTGAAGCATTTCAGGATAATCTTCCAAACTCTTGTTATTACTTTGCAAGAACGTCTCTATTTCAGCTAAAGCATAGCTTTTCAGTAGATCAGGAGTCAAGACCAGATCTAAAATTTGAATGGAATATGTAATTAATTCAAATTAATTAATTAGTAAGCAGAATACATAATACATACAAAAATAAAATAATACATTTTAGATTAATATTCAAATTACCTTGAACTTGTAAAAGGCGTCTTTGCTTATGTAAAATATCATCACACAAATACTCCCAAGTGCTATTCCAAACAAAGTCTGGGAGAGATATTTGCTTTGACAGTAATAAAGTTGCAAACAATAGCCGCAAATATTCTCTTGTACCCCATTGACTTGCTTCTACAATTGCATCTATGTATTCCTTATCATCATCTAAAAATACCAATGCATAGCAAGCCTCCTTAAAAGTCTTCTTTGTATGATTATTAACTGTTTTTATTTCTTCGAAAGATGTAGGACCTTTCACATAATTAAACAAAGTCCTTAAATAAAATTTCCCACCAGATCCAGGGGGCATAAAATGAAGTCTTCTAATTGCAAATCCTTGTTTTCGTGGAGCCCATTTCTGTTCTTCAGCTTTCCACACAAACTTTGTTGGAAATTGACTGTATGTTAGGTTTTTTGCTTCAGGATATTTTTTGTTGGCCTCCATCCATGCCAAAAATTTTGTACAATAAACATATTTTCTGTTGATAACGTCTTGAATATCAGCATAATCATCATAGATCACATGTTGCTCATTCTCTAAATGAAAAGTGATTCGTTCCACTGATGGGTCTCTATAATTAATATTAAAAGAAAATATTCTCCAAACAGCTTCACATGCCGACAAATATCTATAGTCAATGTACATCTTTATTTCATCTAAAGAATCAGATTTACTTTGCTCATTTCCACTGCTATAAAAGGCAACAGTTACACGATCATGGCCTTTGTTGACATATTTAAAAAGATATTTTATTGATCGTGACTGATTACACGACTCCATATTTATATGAGCATTATACTTCAATAACAAATGTTTATTATAAGGAACCACAAACCTGTTATCTACAAATGATTCACCTTTTAGAATAAACACATCATTGTCTCTTCTTTTATATACTGGATATTCATCTACATCAATAATGGTATAATCAACAAATTTTTTCGAAAAATGTTTTGTACACTTTCCATTTTGCATGCATGGAGCTTTTTTATTTTGAGTGCCGCATAGGCCATGAATCATAAGTGATGATGCAACTTTAAACAACATGGGCTCTTTATCTTTATCTGGAATCTCAGCAGATATTATTTTGTCAATATCTTTAGGATATACACACTTATAATTAGTTTGAAGGAAAACCAATATGTGAGCATGTGGAAGTCCTCGCTTTTGAAACTCAATAGTATATATCACTGCAAGTTTAAAGTAAATCATTTTAATTAATATTAAATGTTGCTTAAAAATACATTTGATTAATAATTATATAAAAAATTTAGATTAGGAATGAAATTATATATATGGTTACCTGATTTCAATTTTCCGAAAATATTGCCCTTCTTGATGTCTTTTATTAACTGATCAAGTTTCATTTTGAAAAGTCGACTTACTAAATCGGGCCTATCCTCTGGCTTGAGGTGATATGTTTTCAAAAAATCAACTAAATGTTTCATTATGATCTCTAATCCACTTCAAGCGTGAAGACTCTATTGCACTAAATGAATCCACCAAAAATTGTTTGAATAATCTTTTAGAAAACAATAATGTTGAATGATCTATATCTCTTTGTTGAATTTTGTATGCAACCCATTCTTTTTGTGTGACAAACTTCCTTTTTAAAATATAGGTGTTAGTATCTTCATTATATGGAATATCCTTTCGAAACTCGTCTTCTCCTCTAGGAAAGAGAAGTGGATACTGTAATGGTAAATATGCTGGCTCAAATACATAAATACGTTGCAACAATCCAGACTGAGTTTCAACAATAACATCTCTATCGAAGTCTGTTGAATCAAAATCACCAACAACCAATGTCGCCACCTCTGAAGCTGTTGGAAGACTGTAACATCGACCATCAGAAGTTCTCTTTCTTAATAACCTTAACTTCACAGTTGGAGTATTTTGTGTTGTTATGGTGTCTCGAATTATCCTATATGTTTTGACATAGGGATTGAAAGTGTCAAGAACTTCCCTTATATTGTTAACAATTGTGGATTTCAACTCAAAGTCTTCACCGTCCATTCTGTAAAATGTGAAGGTAAAAAATATTGGTGGTTATGCAATCGAAGTAGTGTTTATGAATAAATTTAAAAGTAAAATATAATAAACTCAAAGTTTCATATGATAATTACCTTACAACTCCCATTCTGTTAGTTATTTCATTATCAGTGTCGTAGATGTATAGTTGAGAAAATTTTGGTTGGTTCCCTGGTAAAGGCAACAAACTTCCAATTTGATGAAAGTTTTCACCGTTCATCACAAATATTGGTGGTGCATTACCATTATTTATTTCCTTATAAATTTTTCCTCCCATGGAGGTGAAAGCAAACATACTATTGAAAGATCTAATATTTTCTAAAAAGAAATTACTCATCCAGTCATGTTTGTGATATAAATTATGCAAAGATTGAGGAAGTTTGGGGTATGGAGCAATTAGAATCTTGCATTGCATGCAACACATTGAAAATTTTGGTGTTAGTGATCTATACTGTTTTTGAACGCGTTCTTCATACCACATCAAAGCACCACAGAATTCATAAACACATATTGGTTGACCCATATTTAAGTAATTTGAATCTACAATTTATACAAAACAAAAAAAACAATTTTATTTATCAAATAGTGAATTTTAATATTGGGAATATATGTTTAAAAATATAATTTAGCAATATGATATACATATAAAATTTTGAACCTGAGTTAGCAGTATCATCTAATTCTTCATTGACAATTTTTAACAAAAATTGAACCCCTAAAAGAAGTAAAAATATTTTTACAATGTTAAATATATATATATATATATATATATATATATATATATATATATATATATATATAAATAATAATAATAATAATAATAAAATTTTAAAAGTTTAAATTTAAAATTTATCATTATTTTTATTTTTATTTGTATGATTATATATTTTTATTAATTTATTTTAAAATTGAAAAGTAATTTTTTGAGTTTTGAAGTTTTTAATGTCATTAATTAAAAAACAATTTGTGTTTATTAAAAAATATTCTTTGATTGGAAAAATTATTTTACTGAGTAGTTTTAGAATTTAATGTGTTTACTCATTTTTTAAAAAAGATTTAATAATTCTAAGGAAAAATAATAATAATTTTTACTATATTATAATTATAATAATAATAATAATAATAATAATAATAATAATAATAATAATAATAATAATAATAATAACATTTTAAAAGTTTAAATTTAAATTTTATCATCATTTTAATTTTTATTTGTATGATTATATAGTAATATAGTAATAATTTTTATTAATTTTATTTATTGTAACAGAGATAATAATAATAATAATAATAATAATAATAATAATAATAATAATAATAATAATAATAATAATAATAATAATAATAATAATAATAATAATAATAATAACATTTTAAAAGTTTAAATTTAAATTTTATCAACATTTTTATTTTTATTTTTATTAGTTGATTATATTATTAGTATTATTATTTTAATAGTGTTAGTTGAATAATATATGATTATAGATTTTCTATATAAAAAAAATGAGAATTAGAGTAATAAGATATAATAGGGGTAATTGAATATTATATTAGTTGATTATATTATTAGTATTATTATTTTAATAGTGTTAGTTGAATAATATATGATTATTATTATTATTATTAATTATTATTTATGTAGAATAAATTTTAAAAAATAGAATTAGGGTTGATGTTAGAATAGCTATCAATCTAAAATTAGTAACAATGTGTTTACTCATTTTTTTAAAAAGATTTAATTGAATAATATATGATTATAGATTTTCTACATAAAAAAATGAGAATTAGAGTAATAAGATATAATAGTGGTAATTGAATATTATATTAGTTGATTATATTACTAGTATTATTATTTTAATAGTGTTAGTTGAATAATATATAATTATTATTATTATTATTATTAATTATTATTTATGTAAAATAAAATTTAAAAAATAGAATTAGGGTTAATGTTAGAATAGCTATCAATCTAGAGTTGATGAACCCGACAGGGGTGGCCTAGTGGGAGGATACTTGGGTCTCAAGGGTTTGCTCCCCTTGAGGTCCTGAGTTCGAAGAAGCCTAGGTCCAATTTTCGGAGGCTACGCGGGGCAAAAGCTCTCGGGTGGATTAGTCGGTACGGAAGGAAGAATACCAATCTATAAAAAAAAATCTAGAGTTGATGTTAGAGTAGCTAACATGATGACACATGTCTAGGGTTGCCATCATGACAACCTTAGATTTAGATTAAGTAGATTAGGGCTGGGGCGAGTTAAACTTTGTCAAACCTGAGTCTGTCCTATTAAAAAATTAAAAGCCTAAGGCTGGTCTATGCCTTATCAGAGGCTTATTTTCTAGCTTGAGTCTGACTTTTTCGAAGGTCTGAATGATTAACCTATTAGCCTAAATAAAAAGCCCATATCATTTGAATATATGGGTGTGTTTGTTTCATGGATGTAAAAATTATTGCTTGGAATAATTTTCCCAGGAATAAAATAGTGGGAATTATATTCCTTGTAATATTTTAGAAAAGTGTTTGGTTATCAATTTCAACTCCTGGAATATTTATTTTAAAATTTCTGGGAATAACTAAAAACATGTTTGATTTGCAACTTATAATCCTAGGAAAAAAATCTATAATTATTAAAATACTCTTTATATATATTTGATAACAAAAATCATTACAAAAACCAAAATTTCACTAAATTACATGAGACTTATTTGTCTTTAAAAACATTAAAACTACATGAGAGTCACTGTGTAGATTGAATATCACAATCCATATATGTTATCATGCCATTTGTGGTTTAAATATAGTTTTTTTTACTATGGTTTGATTATATCTATTATCTTTAATAAGCTAATTAATGGGATAATAAATCCTCAAAATCAAAATAAGGAACACATTTTTATGACTTTGGCGTATATATAGAACCTAATTTATAAGTTTTGATTGCATTCTATTATATTTATTTATACGTTTATCCAAATTTAACATAGTAAAAAATTATATCAACCT
Organism: Lathyrus tuberosus; assembly: GCA_022829125.1. Lineage (NCBI taxonomy): Eukaryota > Viridiplantae > Streptophyta > Magnoliopsida > Fabales > Fabaceae > Lathyrus > Lathyrus tuberosus. The sequence continues at coordinate 6,999,841 of JALAZF010000001.1, read as the reverse complement.
TCATGAAGGATATTATCATAATTTGTTTTTGCATTCCTCTAAGAAAAAGTCAATCTGTGAAATATCTGTCTAGCAGTTGATTTAAAACATACAATTTAATAGTCACCCACATTTCTTTTACTATGTTTTGATACCTTTATCAAGTTTTATGAAATAACAATAGCAGTAGCAAGTTTTAATAGCAAGTTTTATGGATAAGCTAGCTTAAATTTTTCAACACATAATTTCATTTGCTACAGTTTCAAGACAAAATGCACACAATAGCAGCAGCAGAATGGAAAAAGACACACTAACAGAAACAAGAACACATAGTATAAAAATAAATCAAAAAATAAATACCAGGATAACACATTAGTAGAAACACAATCACAGAAATTCATATGTACTCCGATTTTTCTCAACAGAAGATGAAGAACTTGGTTGTGCGAGGAGTTTCAATACAATGGATTAAAGTTTAGCGATTGAAAATCCATAAGTTATCAACCATTAGAGGCTTATTTTCTAGCTTGAGTCTGACTTTTTCGAAGGTCTGAATGATTAACCTATTAGCCTAAATAAAAAGCCCATATCATTTGAATATATGGGTGTGTTTGTTTCATGGATGTAAAAATTATTGCTTGGAATAATTTTCCCAGGAATAAAATAGTGGGAATTATATTCCTTGTAATATTTTAGAAAAGTGTTTGGTTATCAATTTCAACTCCTGGAATATTTATTTTAAAATTTCTGGGAATAACTAAAAACATGTTTGATTTGCAACTTATAATCCTAGGAAAAAAAATCTATAATTATTAAAATACTCTTTATATATATTTGATAACAAAAATCATTACAAAAACCAAAATTTCACTAAATTACATGAGACTTATTTGTCTTTAAAAACATTAAAACTACATGAGAGTCACTGTGTAGATTGAATATCACAATCCATATATGTTATCATGCCATTTGTGGTTTAAATATAGTTTTTTTTACTATGGTTTGATTATATCTATTATCTTTAATAAGCTAATTAATGGGATAATAAATCCTCAAAATCAAAATAAGGAACACATTTTTATGACTTTGGCGTATATATAGAACCTAATTTATAAGTTTTGATTGCATTCTATTATATTTATTTATACGTTTATCCAAATTTAACATAGTAAAAAATTATATCAACCTTCATGAAGGATATTATCATAATTTGTTTTTGCATTCCTTTAAGAAAAAGTCAATCTGTGAAATATCTGTCTAGCAGTTGATTTAAAACATACAATTTAATAGTCACCCACATTTCTTTTACTATGTTTTGATACCTTTATCAAGTTTTATGAAATAACAATAGCAGTAGCAAGTTTTAATAGCAAGTTTTATGGATAAGCTAGCTTAAATTTTTCAACACATAATTTCATTTGCTACAGTTTCAAGACAAAATGCACACAATAGCAGCAGCAGAATGGAAAAAGACACACTAACAGAAACAAGAACACATAGTATAAAAACAAATCAAAAAATAAATACCAGGATAACACATTAGTAGAAACACAATCACAGAAATTCATATGTACTCCGATTTTTCTCAACAGAAGATGAAGAACTTGGTTGTGCGAGGAGTTTCAATGCAATGGATTAAAGTTTAGCGATTGAAAATCCATAAGTTATCAACCATTCCTTTGGTTTCAAGATCCACCGATCTTACAACGAATCACATTGGTCAAACTCTACATCAGCACTTGAAAAGCCCATTAAAAAAAGTATAAAATTATACCATTAGAAAAAAAAATTGAGCACGCGTACCCAATATATATCCAATATGTACCCGTTGGAGTACCAACTTAAAAAACAATAAAAAAAAAATAGGTACGGTGTTGGTACGTACCATACGAGTACCGTACGCGTACCGGTACCCGGTACCGGTACTTTATCTAAAATGGAGTACCCATGCTTCACAACACAGAATTATAGAAACAAATCAGAAATGAAAATAAAAAGAAAATGGAACATTAAGAGAAACTAAAACAAATAAAGCCAATAAAGATAATGTTCACATGAGTTTACTTTACTAAATTCAAAAGACATTAAAATTCTAAATTTCACTAAGAACTAAGAACTATTGTTACTTAAAACAATTTTCACAAATTCTTTCCTCAATTCATGGGTATCCATAGTGAAAAAACAGTCACATAGATTATTGTCTTTGGTGATAAGCATAGCATCCCTTACCACATCTATCGTCTGTAATCCTTCCATTTCTTTTAAAATAGGGACAATTTGATTCCTCCTATCAGCCGTGTGTTTTTCGTGCTAAAAACAAGATGTAAGTTGTTGCATATTCTCCACACTTCCAGCATAAAACTCACCTAATTTGTTCAATGAAGTTAATAAGCTATCAGAAACATCTTCATTATACTTTACCCTTTTGCCTGCACGCTTTCCAGTCTTACTTGAAGTAGCCTCGCATTGTGATTGGTTTACTTGACTTGGTGCTTGAATATCATTATAGGTAGGTGTTTCTGGTACTTGTGACTCATAATAATTCTCTTCACCTTCATTCAAATTGAATTCAAACTCACTCCCTTGTGTTGGTTGGAAAAATTCTTTCACGATATTATAAGTGTGTTCTGCTGGACTTTCTGATACATGACCGGATGATTTATCTTTTTCAAATACAACATTTAAGTTGTTAAAGTGTGGAAATGGTTTTCCATATAAACCAGTTGCAGTAGGATGAGACTGCATTGAAGTAAACATGTATCAATTATAAATATATTTGGAAAAGCATAAATTAAAATATATTATATGGTGTTAGAATTTGAAAAGAAATATCACCTTGCATCATTGGCTATAAACCTCCTTCTCTACTACAATCATCTTCCTAGCATCATCCCATCCAAAACCACTTGCACTTGGACCCGTCATATCTTTGATTGCTGAATATTGTGATTTTAGACGTTTCACTCTTGATTCAATGTAAGGGTTAGCTTTTAATGTGCAATTTGGATTTTTTCGATGGAGATACTTTTCTAACAATTTAGTATATCCTGGTTTAAATGTGCCTGCATCCGCCTTCCACCCGTCATCTACTAATTGTAATAAACCTTTGACTAATATATCATCTTCTTCTGCAGTCCACTGCCGCTTTGTGCCTTTTGCGTTTTGGTTTTCAGATAACTTGTCCATCTATCCAAAATAGAGCACCAATTAATAATTATTACATAAAAAATACTACTATGAAAACAAGAATATCAGTGGACATGCAAATTTATTTCATGAACCTTTTAGTCGAAGGCATTAATACAACTAGATTAAAAAAAATCATACAAAAAACCATACAAAATAGAAAAGACAAATAATGAGCACAAAATTTAATGATGATTCCCACTTCTCCATCTATTAAAGATGTCCAATGCTAAATTATCTCTCCATTGACTCCATGCATTAATTGGCTCCACCACTGTTATCATTTCACCAGACATGAATTCGTTAGCAGACTCAACATCTCCTAAATCCCTTTCTAATGGATCTCGTGTCATTTCTTTTCGAATATGATTATGTAGAAGACAATAAGCTGTTATAATCCTTATTTGAGTTTTTAGAGGGTAGAATAACTTCTCTCTCAATATAGCCCAACATCCCTTTAAAAGTCCAAAACATCTTTCTATTACATTTCTAGCTGATGAATGTTTCATATTGAAAAACTCTTTAGATGTAGCCGGTTGTAAGCCATTCCTCCATTCACTTAGGGGATACCTTTGACCTCTATATGGAGTGAGAAAACCTTCCCCGTTCATGTATCCAACATCACATAAATAATAATATCCTATCACCAATAAAATTAAAGTTATTACCTTATAAATATGCAAGACATGCTTTATATAAACGTGAATTCATGATGTTATACCTTGAGGAACTCTTAGCCCATTTGATCGAGAAATAACGTCTCTAAGAACTCTACTGTTGAACCCTCCCACCCGGGCAACACATATATAAATTGCAAATCTGGTGAACATACCCCTAGTACATTTGTCTCTATCTCACCCTTCCTAGTTCTGAATCTACTTTTATCATCTTCGGGCACATTGACCTTGATATAAGTTCCATCAAGAGCTCCTAAACAATTCTATAAATTGACATAACTAAAAGTTTTAGTATTTCAAAATTGAAGATTAAGTCTCATAATAATGAATAATCATAGATAATGGAATTAAACTTTATACCTTGAAGTATTTCCATCTTTCATCAACACTGCTATCCAAAATAGGTTGTGGTTGTTTTAACAATTCTTTATGACACTTCACAATAGCTAGTAAAACATTCATGAAATGTCTACTAATCGTTTCACCGGACGTAACAAATTGTCTTCTAATCATTCTATTCTTAACATGATGAGCCAATATGTGTAAAAACATGGCCACTAACTCCTCAATACACATATGTCGAGTAGGAACTAATCCATCAATACCTTTCAACATCTCACATAGTTTATGAAAAGCTGCCTTGTCCATCCTTGTATTCTCAATACAAGCCACATCACTTGTGTAAATAATTCTCTGAAAATGCACTTATCTGACTAAACTCCTTTCGTAACAATCCCATGATCTTTTTCGCTTTTTTAAGCGTTTACTTAGAGAAAAATAACATAACATCATTGTCATCAAAGTAAATAAATTCAACATCTCCAAATGCATGATCAATATTGTTGTAATCCTTTTCTTCCTCCCAAGAGCTTCCATCAAATCATCCATGGCCAAAACTTAAATTACTTATTTGTTTTGATGTATCTTAACACTGTACTACATTATTTGGTAAGTAAATATAAGTTAAGTAATAAGAATTGTAAAAGTTTAACTATGATATGATCTTAATCAAAAGATCCAGATTCACAATAGTGTACTTGTGTAACTCCACACAATTCATTTTTAATAAAACATAAAAATTGATAAAATAAAATAGTATTGGTCACCTTAAAGAAAAAAATTGGACAATAATTCTCTAATAACCACAAAACAACTATAATTGTTTGATTAAAAACTTGTATTTTCTTTCTAAAAAATAAAGTAGCAATATTTCCAGCATGAGATTTTAATCTAAAGAACTAAATCCATAACAGTGTGACAGTGTAACCTCAAACAATACATTTTTTTAAAAAATCAACTCATGAACACTGCACAAATAATTCAATTTACAATATGTAACGCCCTGTTGCGGTGAAAATCGGATAACAAGCTATTAATTAACTTGCATCATATTTCTTTTACAACCGACTTTGATTTATCCAAAGGAAAGGTTCAAGATCGAAGAAAACCTAAAAGGGGGGAGATCTAAGGTTCGGGGGTTGGTTATACAAAGGGAAGGTATTAGCACCCTAAGTATCTGTAGTACTCTACAGGAACCTCTTGTTAAGTTTGTGCTATATTATGTTGCTTGCTAAGATATCTATGCTAAGGTAAAGACCTAAGGATATGTACACTAAGTTTTGCTCGCCAAGACGTTGCATCTTGTGCCTACGTATCTGACTAAAGAATCAGAGCGACCGTAGTTCACCTAACTAAGGGGTGAAAGAAAAGGAAACATTGACTATGGCCAACGTTCCAAAGGTAATGAGCATAAGCTCACATAGAGTCCACGATAACTCTCTAAGTCTACGTTATGAAGGGAGGAAGTGAATTCTCATGATAGTGAGAACCACACAGAGTTCATGATAACTCTGTAAGTCTGAGTAAAAGGTGAAGTGAGTTCTCATGATAGTGAGAATCACATGGAGTTCATGATAACTCCATCCTATTACTAAACTATGAGGGAAACAGCTCTTATGAGGCCAAGGATGAAATGGGAAAGGTTTGTGACTTAGGAGTCAAAGTAAAGATCTTTCCTTTGGAAGGAGGGTCAAGTATGAACAATCATGAATATGATATAAACAGTGTGAATATGAACAAAGATATAATCCAGATAATATGAACAGGATATGAACATGAATATGATCAAGATAGAATGAACAAGATATGAACATGGTATATACAGTGACATCAAAGTCAAGTGATAATAAATCAAAGACTGATAGTATCCATATAGTATCATGTTAACATGCTAAAAAACAATGTCAGGCAAACATATATACATGCAGACATAAAAAATGCATCAATGTAAATGAGCAAGAGATAGAAAGATCTGACCAGAATAGTGCATAAACACTTCCCACTGATGGGCCACTGACCAGCCGAGCAAGATCCGAAGACCAGAATACCAACTCCAAGAGCATAGGGTAAAAGTCCTAAATCTAAGTCCTCAGTCCAAAACACAATAGTAACCACAGTCCGGTCAATTGAGTTTTTTAGGGTTTCGATATTTATTAGTGTATTTTAAATGAACAAATAAAATGAACAATATACACAAGATATAAATATGAACAATGATAATATTAACAAGGATAATAATCGACATAAAGAATAAATCAAGATATATATATATTGACTGAAAGTAAATTTAGTGATTGTTGATTAATTTATTGGATCGATGAATCGGGTCCAATGTAGTGATGATCCGTCGTAGCACGGTCTATGAGGAAGACCATACTATAGGAGGATGCACCATTTGATCTTTGTGTTAAGACACGATAGAGAAATGATATAGAAGATTATTCTCTGATGAAATCATGCCACGCGAAAAGAAAAGGTAAAGACCTCGTCTTAAATCACAAACTCTCGTTAATTTATCGAAGGTAACCTATCATGATCCCAAAGTATAGAAAGAGATCTCGATGATCACTCACTACAGATTTGGAACAATGAAGGTTAATCGCCTTGACAAATAACGTTTGTGAACAGAAAGACTTCATTGATCGAAAATGAAAATGAAGATAAAAGAAAAATGTGAAAAGAAGATAAAGTTGATCTCGTCTTAATCGAGGTTTGAATCGATAAATTAATAACCTTAATGTTTGACTTTCATTGACCAACAAACTAAAAAAAAGAATGGCCTCATATTTATCAAGACTTTAGTGATTTTGAATAAATTAACCAAGTCATGATTTTTGTGATATCATCGGCCAAAAATAAAGGAAATGGAATCGAAATGAAATTTAAGCGGGTCTCGTCTAAATCAAGATTTAATCGGAGGATCGATGATCTTTTGATATTCGACTTTCATTGACCAACCTAAAAGGAAAATATGGCCTCATATAATCAAAATTTATTGATTTGCAATAATCAACAAAATTATGATGTTTTTATGTCATTGGCCATGAATAAAGATAAAATAAAAAATCAAAAGATGTATAAATTGCAAGTACAAAGGTTAGGAACCAAAAGTCAATAAAATACACCAAAAATTAAAGACCTAATAACCTAAACTTAAACACAAATTAGAAATCATAGAAATAATTTTTTAAAATAAAAAAAAAATCATTAACATAAAGAGTAATTGAAAATTAAATAGAATCTCTTTTTCTAAAAAAAAATGGGGTGCGGATTGAAAAGGATGTGTGGTTTGCTGAATATAGAATGGCCTTGAGCCCATCAAAACAAAGTAGTCCAAGCCCCCTTTTTTTTAAAGAAAGAAAAAAAAGAAAAGAGTAAAGAAAAAAAATTATTGAGAGGATAAATCACAACCATGTTACAAATCACGGTCAAACAAATCCAAGTGTGGTTTTTCAACTTCCCAAACCAAATTAATAACGCAGAGAGAACACGGCCATGAAAAAAACGAATTAAACCCTAAAAAATTAAGGCTCACGGCGGCTATCATCAAAGCAAACTTAAACCGCGGACAAAATCAAATCGTTTTCTCCCCAAATTTCTCAAAAAAAATTGAATCACTCTCTCTTCCTCACGTGGATCGATCTTGACTTCTTGTTCTCGCTCCCTGATTCGCTCAGGTTTGTGAATTCGTTTTATGCTTTCAACTTTGGTTAATCTTTCTTCTTTTCTCTTCTCAATCTGATTTGGTTTATGATTTTAATTTCTTGGGTGTTTGAAAAGGTTGAAGGGTTGAGTATTGGGGCGGTTCGTGGAGGCAGTATGAGGTGCGAAGAAGAAGGAAACATTTTGTTGTCTTTGAGGAAAAACAGGGTTGTGTTTTTGAGTTTGGTGTTGTTTTGGTGGGTTCAGAGTTTGAAGAAGAAGTTTCGGTGGTAGTAACAGGGTTTGTTTTTGTTGATGGTGTTTTAAGTGAGAGATGAAGGTGATAAGTACTGTAGGTACTGATGTTGGATGAAAGAGTTTTGAAGCTGGGTTTTATGATTTTGGAGTGATTCGAAGAAGAGTTGAAGGAGAGGTTGTTTGGGTTGCTATTGATGTTGGTTCGTTGGTGTTTTGTAGATTGAGGGTCGTTTTGGATGAGGAGATTAGAGATGAATGGAAGGGTTGTATGATGCTAGGGTGGAGAGTTTTTTATGGTTGAATTTGTAGAAATTGGGACGGTGAGTTATTGTTTGCAGAAGGGTCTAGTGGTGTAGAAGACCAGTTAGAATGGCTTGCGGTTTTGAAGAATGGTGGAATCCCGTTTGGAGATGGAAGAGAGTGGTTTCTAGAAGCGCAGTGTTTTGGCAGAGAGTTTTTTGAAAGGTCTTTCTTTTTCTTCCTCCTGCTCACTGTTATCTCTTTTTTCTTTTTAAGAATGCCAAGACTTGTTGATTAAGCATCGTCCCTATTCCGTCCCTTTCTTCGCAGGCTTTATGCAGAATTATTGGTTTTGGGCGGAAAGGTCACTGTTGCTTTGAAGCAGTCTGGGTGGTACGACTTTGTTGTAGTGTTGTGGCGCCGGATTTAAGGGTGTGGTGCGCAGGAAAAAGGTATGGTTTGAGTAGTTTTAGACAAGGCCGTACGGTTGCAGCAGTAAAATTGGGGCAAGGACTCTGAACTCTAACAGGTTTTTGGCAAAAGTTTTGGGATTGTTTGGACAGGTTGGATGTAGCAGGGTTAATGTTCAACAGGTTTGGCTCATGATCCGTGTGGCTTTTTTTCAAAAAGGGCCATTTGTTTGTTTGTTTTGTAATGTCTCTTCTTTTTGGCTACTTGTAATAAGAAGAATAGACTAAATTTGAGTAAAACAAAACTGTAAAAAGCAAAACATAAACTAAATGAAAAATCATAATTACGATTAAAATTGAGATCAAACTATAATTAGATTAACTTACTACACTTAAACTAAAGTAAATTAAAATTAAAGTAAATTAAAATGGAAATTAATCTATTTGAATTAAAGCTGGAAATAAATTGAATTACTAAAAAACTAAATTAAAAATTAAAACTGAATTAAAAAGAATATAAACTGAACTAAATCCAAAATTAAATTAGATTAAAAAAAATAAGAAATTGAAGTTAAAATGGATAAATAAAAATTAACTAATTGAATTAAGTTAAATTAAAAAATATAAACTTAACTAAAATATAAACTATATTAAAAATTATATTAGAATTAAAATTGAACTAAAATTGAAAAATTAAACTCAATTAATTCTAAATAAATTTTAAAATAAAACAAATTGTAAAAAGGAACAATAAAATGACTAAAATACGTGATTAATGATTAATGAGATATTTAACTAAAAAATGCAAAAAAAACTGATTAAAAATGCTATGATAAATGATCGGAGGATCTGAGGGTAAAATTTGGGGTGCAACAGTTGCCCCTATTTAAATATTTTCACCGATTGACATGGGAAATGGAAATTATGGTGAAAGATATTTAAATATAGATAACCGAAAATTTTGCCCTTAGATACGCTGACATGCAATGATATGAAAAAAAACTAGTCTAAGATGCAGACATGCCATGAACTCTAGTATGATGATATGATGCCATGATAGATGCAAAAAATGCAGACAAAACAAGACACCAAAGGTAAAGAGCAAACGACCACCAGTGAGTATCACTGAGGAAGGATAAAGGTTAGTATTCACGAGGTAAACTCACTGGGGATACAGGCTAACCGATAAAAGAGACTCATTGGGGAGGCTCCAAGGAAACACTGGGGATAGAAAAATAAAGCTGAGGGGAAAAACCCTACAGATCATCACTAGAGATAGGAGTCAGAGAGGTTCTCCACTGGGGAAAGATCCAGGGAGGTAGACGACGCGGTTCAAAAGTAACTGGACGATACTGGGGAAAAGACACATTCTTACTGGGCATGAAACCAGAAAGAATACATAATCACCACAGGGGATCAGTTTGAAATAAAAGGATAGACATCCTACAAAGATTTTCTGGGGATTTCCTATACTGAAGAGTTCAAACGGGATCTTCAAGAAAAGCCAGAAAAGACAGAGGTAAACTCTGCGTCAGATGATGAAAGGTGACTGGACCTTTTGGCTGTGAATGAGGTTAATGAATAAAAAATGTATCAAAACTGGTTGAGATAACAAATATGATTCCGTTTATGGAGGATGCCAGTGATGACTGGACTTTGGGTTCAAGCTTGACACGATTCAAGCAGGAACAAACTGAAATAAAATCCTAAGGTGACTCGATTCAAACCAAAGACGGTGCCAACGATAATTGGACTTCGGGTTCAAGTTTGACACGATTCAAACAGGAACGGGATCTTAAGACAAGAGACAATGTTCGACACGATTCGAACAAGGACTCGGTTCAAGTTTGACACGATTCAAACAAGAACAAGATCCTAAAACAAGAGACAATGTTCGACACGATTCAAACAAGGACTCGGTTCAAGTTTGACACGATTCAAACAAGAACCAGATCTTAAAACAAGAGACAATGTCCGACACGATTCGAACAAGGACTCGGTTCAGGTTTGACACGATTCAAACAAGAACAAGATCTTAAAACAAGAGACAATGTCCGACACGATTCGAACAAGGACTCGGTTCAGGTTTGACACGATTCAAACAAGAACAAGATCTTAAAACAAGAGACAATGTCCGACACGATTCGAACAAGGACTCGGTTCAGGTTTAACACGATTCAAACAAGAACAAGATCTTAAAAGCCTAAGGTGACTCGATTCAAACCAAAGACGATGCCAATGATAATTGGACTTCGGGTTCAAGTTTGACACGATTCAAACAGGAACGGGATCTTAAGACAAGAGACAATGTTCGACACGATTCGAACAAGGACTCGGTTCAATTTTGACACGATTCAAACAAGAACAAGATCCTAAAACAAGAGACAATGTTCGACACGATTCGAACAAGGACTCGGTTCAAGTTTGACACGATTCAAACAAGAACCAGATCTTAAAACAAGAGACAATGTCCGACACGATTCGAACAAGGACTCGGTTCAGGTTTGACACGATTCAAACAAGAAAAAGATCTTAAAACAAGAGACAATGTCCGACACGATTCGAACAAGGACTCGGTTCAGGTTTGACACGATTCAAACAGGAACAAGATCTTAAAACAAGAGACAATGTCCGACACGATTCGAACAAGGACTCGGTTCAGGTTTAACACGATTCAAACAAGAACAAGATCTTAAAAGCCTAAGGTGACTCGATTCAAACCAAAGACGGTGCCAACGATAATTGAACTTTAGGTTCAAGCTTGACACGATTCAAGCAGGAATGATTTTAAACAACAGGAAAGATGCCAGCGATGACTGGACTTAAGGTTAGACTTCTTGGAGAATACTGCACAAAGAATCAAGATCTGACACTCAAAGGTGGAGATCGGACATAAGTCTAGCTTAGCCAAAGGTTTAAGATAAACCGGGAATTTCTTCACTTTATTGGTGAAATAAAGGCTCACATTGTCAAAGAGTATGAAGATAGGGAGAAGACACGATCTCCACTTGGGGATCAATGTGAAACAAAAGGATAAACAGATTTCCTGGAGATTCTTATAATGAAGAGTTCAAACGGGATCTTCAAGAGAAACCAGAAAAGGCAGAAACAACTCTGCGTACCAGTATAAGCTGGACTTTTGAACACTTTATCAAAAAGATTGACGGAAAAAAAACCTTAACTAGGGATCACGTCAAACGGGTTGATGGAAAATGATTGATTGAAGGTGAAATCAAGGATGGATAAGCTTCTCGTGAGATAGATGACCACTTATCGTTGTAGAGGTAATGATAGCAAAATAAACTTCTCAAGATGATTGAAATTTGTTGTTGGGCATAACTTCCAAAAAGATATTGGTATTACAACACTGTTGGAGAAAATAAACATGTCTTCAACGGGGATCTGTAAATGATTCTTCCTCTGAGACACAATGCAAAATAAATGCACTTGAAAGTGGGTTCAGAAACCACACCTGCCAGGGACCAAGGTTCAGTCTAGGAGCAAGCTAGAAAGAAACAGTCAAACGAGACTCCAATTAAGGAATGAACTTAACTGGGGATTTATCTTATCTGAATGTGGAAGAAGATAACTAAAGTAACCATCATCCACGAGGATAAAACTCTGTGGGGGAATTCAGAAGGAATGAGCACTTTATACCTAGGGCTGACACCTCTATTGGAGAGAAAAGACAAACCCAGTTACTTGGGGAGATAAACGCCAAAGTGAACAACACAGGTAAACACCAGAAACATGTATCAAAAATGATAATATGCTATGCATATGAGTGCTTATGCCATGCTTAAGCTTATGCTGACAAAACAGACAAGAAGCGAAACTGGAGATGAAATAAACATCTTGACGAGGATACCCAACCAAACTCAAAAGGTTGGACCATCATTAGGGGTGAAGTAGCTTTACTTCAAGGTTATGTCCTTCTCTGGAGGAAAGAATACTCCACTTGATATAGCATCTTGACTTCACTAGGAATACCATCAAGAGTTTAATTTCTTCATTGGAGAGAAGAGATCCATTGGGAAGTGCCAAGATTAGCTGAAGAGATAACTTACTGGGAGCTGGCAGAGACGCCACAAAAGCTGAGTAGTTTTGCATAACTCATCTGCCCCAGGGTACATGGTCTGTTAGAAGAATACATCAAGAGGATTTTATAGAAGAATTGGCATACAAGGTGTTTCAATATCTTCCAACTCTTGGAGAGGTTTCATGAATCTCAGCATAACTGCCCCTGATTGACTGCCTTTGCACGACAAAGTCCTTGAACTAGTTATCCAGACTGGTTGTTGACAACTGGGGAATAAACTTGCCCCTGTCGAGTTGATCTATGAAGGAGATGCCCCAGACTAGTTGTTTTTAGAGGTTTGCAGAATCTCGAATTAACTGCTTCTGATTAACTGGTCTTGTGAGGATAAGTCATCAAAAGGATTTTATAGAAGAATTGAAATGCTAGATGCTTCAATGTCTTCAAACTCTTGAAGAGATCCATGAGTCTTGACATAACTGCCCTAGTTCAACTGTATTCGCAATACAAAGTCCTTTAAACTGTGGTAGAAACAACTGGGGAACAAACTTGCCCCTGTTGATGGGTCATCGAAGTCCAAACTTGTCATGAAATGACCTCAAGTAGGCTTGCCCCAATATTCCGAACTTTGAAGAGTTCTGCCCCTGATTCAACAATTCTTGAAATGATGGATCGGCAGAACCTTCCGTTTAGTTGCCCCTTGACTGAGCTTCCTTTATCAAATCAAATTCCCTAGCTGACTGCATTTGTCGGGATTCCTTTGATGTTGAATCATTTCACAAACAAGTATTGTTTATTTAAAATTGGCAATTTCAGTGCAAAAATTCATGCAAGCTTTTGAAATCAAGTTTTATTGATGAAACATGCACAGTGGAATAATTAAGTAATCAAAAAACAAAGTGGATCTGGTCATTTACAGAATGACAGATGAAGTGATCAACACACACAACTAGCAAAGATCATTAGGAGTCAGGTTAATCAACCTTGTTGTAGTATGCTTTCAAAACAACCTTACCTCAATTAGGTCTTTTAAGGGTTGTAACGTGGCTTGGTTCACGGTTTTATGAAACAAAGATAAAGGCTCAAAGTTTGTTTGGTACCCGCCCCATCTTCGTGATGAACTCCAATCCTAAGCTCAGTTAACTTAAGCTATACATTCAGGTTCCTACCGACTAGGAACGAGCTGATGATCATTGATGATGATTTAGACACCTTGGATAGTCAGTACTCCCTCGTAGAATTTGGCTAATCTTTGAGACTTTGAGACTTCTCCTCGTCTTTGCTGGTTGAGGTCACGATACCTCTTCTTTTGATTTGATTGAGGTCACGATACCTCTCTTTGTTTGCGGTTAGGACCTCCTTTTTGTTTGATTGTTGCTTTTGAAACTCCTTTTTTGGCTGTTGTACAAGTTCTTTTTGTATAAGGCAAAGTTTTGGGCTTCCCATCTTTCATGGCTTTTGCCTTGAAAGGGACTCGGCTCATCCTTTGATTAAGGATTTTTCAGCTATCCTTCCTTATTGTTGCTTGGATGAACAACTTGTACAACGCTAACTCATTTGATTTGAGAGAGCTGACTGGTGTCTTGCATGAAGCGCTTGCGTTCGAATGCGTAACCAAGTTAAACTGAGAACTACCCTGCCCCAATGTTGAGATTTTAAGGGTTTTTTTGTATAAAGAAAGAAAACTCCTACTTCTAGGCTCGAAGGGTTAATGAGGGATTATCTTCCTTATTTCTCCAGTGTTTAGAAATTGAAACAATGCCTTACATCCTCGGCAAGGTTTAGTCGAAAGCATACCACAACAATTATGGATAATATCTTCATCATCCTCCCCAATCTTTGCTTGAACAAAAGGATTGATATGGGAAAAAAATTTGTCTGTTTTTTGTTTTTTTTTTGGTCTTTATGAACACAAAAGTAAATGAGTGAAACGAATGGACTTAATCAAAAGATGCACAAACATTTCATTAACCTTGCCAATTTGAAAGTACAACAATGCTTATAAGCAAATATAATTCAAACATGCAAAGAAAATACAACAAAAATGCTAACAGCCAAATGATTGCCAGCTTTAGGGAATTGAAATTTCCTTCTTGATTCGCCGAACTGAGATAGTCATCTTCAGAGTTGATTGTTGAGATCCGCTTGAGAATCATCTTTACACATACTCTCAGAAAATTCTTCCACCTCAGAGTCTGATGAACCTGCCTGATTAGGCGAAGGTTTGCTGATTTGGACACCTTGAGGCGTGAATGAGAACATATCAGAGTCAAACAAAGTCTGGACCTGGCTTCTGAGTACCCTAAGTCTTCAGTTAAATGCCTCTGTGCCCCAGCATGGTGGTCACAACGAACGAGTCTGAAAAAGACAACTTCAAAAGCTACTTCAAGTCCAATGATGGCTTCAGGAAGCCGCCTGGGTTACAGACAAAGGACGGACAAGACTCAAGGCTGAGAAATGCAAATGCAGTGCAATTGACATGCAATGAGAATGCAATGCTAATGCAAGCCAAATGGTTTCAAGGAACTCAAAGGCCAACTGCGAACATTTTGGAAACTGAAGAGTTTTGTTTTAAAATCCATGATCTCTAAGGATCTTCGCAAAGAAAAGAACTTCTGAGTTCTTTGAAATCATTAATGGATGCGAGGAGATGTATGCAATGAACAAACACGGGCACACAAAACATAGATATATGCACACGTAAAAGCACACAAGCACAAACATATGTACACTGGTATTCACAGATATGCACAAACAAACATATACAGATATTCACAGATATGCACACCCAAACAAGAGAGGACCTAAGTTTGAAGATCACAAGCATGAAGCCATGGTCTACCCGTCCCAAAAGGTGTGTACTATGGGTTTTCATCTGCAGAACAGGGTTCTAAAAAGTTCCCAGAGTAGACAATCCATCTTTCGGATATTATCGACTTCCCAATTAACTTGGTAATCAACAATATTCTCAAGAGAATCTCGTCTGAGTGTAGTATCGCGTGACAACCATTTGGGATTTCTCCCTTACAGTCCTTGCACTATGTCCTAAATAGGCCAAGTGGGGGTAAAGGGATAACTAAATGTCATCACTATCTCTGGCACCAAGGTTGGAAGTAGTAACGCATTCACAATTGCTCGTTCAACATTTACCACCCCCAAGAGGGCCTCAACTGAGTGTGGACTTCAAGTTCACTCCTTTGGGATTTCTCCCTCGAAGTTCCTTGACTATGCCCATGATCCTAATCAAATGTGTACTCTCAAGTCCGGGTTAGGACTTATCTCACCACTCAATAATGGCACCCTGCACACAGAAGATCCCAAGCAAACAGATATACAGATATATACAAATATGTACAAGTATAGCAAGCAATCATAAATAACATAAACGAAACAAGGTGGGCTTAACCCTAAAAAAGAATAAGAATCCCCAGTGAAGTCGCCATTTCTGTTGCGATGAAAATCGGATAACAAGCTATTAATTAACTTGCATCATATTTCTTTTACAAACAACTTTGATTTATCCAAAGGAAAGGTTCAAGATCGAAGAAAACCTAAAAGGGGGGAGATCTAAGGTTCGGGGGTTGGTTATACAAAGGGAAGGTATTAGCACCCTAAGTATCTGTAGTACTCTACAAGAATCTCTTGTTAAGTTTGTGCTATATTATGTTGCTTGCTAAGATATCTATGCTAAGGTAAAGACCTAAGGATATGTACACTAAGTTTTGCTCGCCAAGACATTGCATCTTGTGCCTACGTATCTGACTAAAGAATCAGAGCGACCGTAGTTCACCTAACTAAGGGGTGAAAGAAAAGGAAACATTGACTATGGCCAACGTTCCAAAGGGAATGAGCATAAGCTCACGTAGAGTCCACGATAACTCTCTAAGTCTACGTTATGAAGGGAGAAAGTGAATTCTCATGATAGTGAGAACCACACAGAGTTCATGATAACTTTGTAAGTCTGAGTAAAAGGTGAAGTGAGTTCTCATGATAGTGAGAATTGTAACACCCCGTTTCCCAAATACATAATATAATAATAATTATAATAGCACTTATCAGAGTTTTCATAAAATACAGGATATTACATTCTTTTCAACTTTATAATAATAGTAACTATAAAAATAATACTTTATTAATTCCATAAAAATTCCTTTATAAAGGTTTATACAAACTGCAGCGGAAAATTTTTTTTTTATAACATCACCATCTTCAACTCAAATGGCACTAAGGCCTTCATTACAACAAATAAACAACTTCTTCATAATATGTTTCAAAATCTAATACGTAACAAAATAGGAATAAAAACAACTAAACAAGACCCATCCCGTTACGTATCAGAGCAGACTCCTACATGAAGACACAAGAGACTCCGAACTCAAGCAGCAACTACTCCAATGAATCTGCACGTTACCCACGTAAGAGGTAACATTCAAGCAGAAAGGGTGAGATTTCACAATTCATAATAAAATGATAACATAGTAAGGAATTATCATGTTCAGCAACTTACAATCCTTCACCAATAACAACACATAATGCATGTTATCAACAACAACAATATATTATCATATTATAACAACAATAGCAATTTATCACGTATGTGTAGTTAACAATTGACATCAAAATCAACACCAGATATAACAACAACCATACAACATCAACTACACATTATTATTCATATTTATCAACAGTTTACAACATCATCAACAATTAGCAACATCAATAATTTATAACATTTAGCAGCATCAACAATTAACATCAACATCATATGAAATGCAAGTGCAATCATGCATGTGGTACCCAGGGCATAAGCCCTCAACATTTTTCCTTAAATAAGGATCCAAGGCATAAGCCTTCAACAGTGCCAATCCAGGCCAACAACAGGGCATAAGCCCTCAACGATGCATATGTAATCATGCCAAATGAAATCAGCTCAAAAACATCAACAATCAACATTTGGCACAATGGCCCAAGGCATAAGCCTTCAACAACGTCATCAACAACAACATCATCAATATTGGTACAAAGACCCAAGGCATAAGCCTTCAACAAAAAACATCAACAATAACATAATTTATTTCATCAAGTAAATAATTACTCCCAACATCATTTTATACATCATTTGATTCGCCCAAATGCGTAACACAACTACCAACGATCGACACAATCATATTCAAATAATTATTTAAAATATCAAACGAAGTCAGAATCACGCAAATGAATATGTTCTGGAAAGCTTAGAGAGTATATTTCAAGGATATGAATTTTATTTTAAGACCTAATACACCAATCAGTTCAGTTTAATCAAACCATAAGAACGCATACTCACACCGGGCAAAATATTTTGTCTAACTTCAAAATGATGCCAAAACTTATATACTTATGATAAAATTCCGAAATTTTCCAGTTAGAAAGGTCATTAAGTCCTCTTTCCAACACAACTGACGCCACCCCCAAACGGACTTACGACGCTCCAGTTACACTCGAAACAAAATGACCAACGCATGACCAAAATCGCCAATATTTATGGTATAAAAACAAGGTAACCACTACTATTTAAGAACTCCTAGATTTAATTTCTCTATATAAACATAAATATTATCGCGTCAGCTTTCTAACGCTTCGAACGGGACCTCAAACGGACTTACGGAACTCAAGATATGCCCAAAACAAGTCGGTCAATACACTTCTACAGTCTCCTGCGATCCCATTACGGAAATTTCACTCTTAAACTCATTTTTTTTTTAGCTTAAAATTATGTCAAACATTCCCCAACATGTTCAAATAGCTTATTTTGAAAATCACTTATTATTGGTCAATTACTTTTTGTTATTTCACTCTAAACCTCTCAACCAACATCAATTCTAACAACATTATGCCATCAAAATTCATCCCCATTCATCAATTCAACACAAATCAACATTTAACGACATTATCAACAAACATATACAACCCTATTACATCAATTCATAATCAACTCAAAAACATCCCTAAACAACCCTAACCCCAAACATACATTATCAATCCCATTATAAAATGTTAGTCCCCCCTTACCTTGTAACTGGAGGCTCTAACTCAAAAGGGTTTGCAGAATGTTACATTCCTTTCTTTCTCTTCTCTCTACGTTCCATTTTTCACACTTCTCAGCCAGCCTTTTCCCAAATGATCATACCAATGTTACGATCTAACTTTATTCTCCCTATATTATATTTCCCATATTCCAATAATAACCTTAGGACCCCTAATATCCCAAGTTATTCCAATTCTACCCTTCTCAACTTATATTTTATTTTTTTTATAACAATATACCACTAATCCCCTTTTATTATAATTTCTAATAACAATAATAATAATAATAATAATAATAATAACCATATAATAATAATTATTATTCCCAATATTACTAATATTATATTTTAAGTATTAATAATAATAACATACTAGCATCCTCATGCCACCCCCAAGGTTCTACACTTTTGGTCATACACCCCCTACCTTATAATTTATATATATATATTTTAATTATTTTAATTACTCAATAATAATAATAATTAACTAATTATATTATTATATACCATCATCAACATCACGCAATTCATCACAAAACACAATAATTCATAAATCATCACCACAATTAGTCAAATTAATTAATTAGACTCTATAAATAATAAAATAAATAAAAGAGGGCGTTACAAGAATCACATGGAGTTCATGATAACTCCATCCTATTACTAAACTATGAGGGAAACGGCTCTTATGAGGGCAAGGATGAAATGGGAAAGGTTTGTGACTTAGGAGTCAAAGTAAAGATCTTTCCTTTGGAAGGAGGGTCAAGTATAAACAATCATGAATATGATATAAACCGTGTGAATATGAACAAAGATATAATCCAGATAATATGAACAGGATATGAACATGAATATGATCAAGATAGAATGAACAAGATATGAACATGGTATATACAGTGACATCAAAGTCAAGTGATAATAAATCAAAGACTGATAGTATCCACATAGTATCATGTTAACATGCTAAAAAACAATGTCAGACAAACATATATACATGCAGACATAAAAAATGCATCAATGTAAATGAGCAAGAGATAGAAAGATCTGACCAGAATAGTGCATAAACACTTCCCACTGATGGGCCACTAACCAGCCGAGCAAGATCCGAAGACCAGAATAGCAACTCCAAGAGCATAGGGCAAAAGTCCTAAATCTAAGTCCTCAGTCCAAAACACAATAGTAACCACAGTCCGGTCAATTGAGTTTTTTAGGGTTTCGATATTTATTAGTGTATTTTAAATGAACAAATAAAATGAACAATATACACAAGATATAAATATGAACAATGATAATATTAACAAGGATAATAATCGACATAAAGAATAAATCAAGATATATATATATATATATATATATATATATATATATATATATATATATATATATATATTGACTGAAAGTAAATTTAGTGATTGTTGATTAATTTATTAGATCGATGAATTGGGTCCAATGTAGTGCTGATCCGTCGTAGCATGGTCTATGAGGAAGACCATACTATAGGAGGATGCACCATTTGATCTTTGTGTTAAGACACGATAGAGAAATGATATAGAAGATCATTCTCCGATGAAATTGTGCCACACGAAAAGAAAAGGTAAATACCTCATCTTAAATCACAAATTCTCGTTAATTTATCGAAGGTAACCTATCACGATCCCAAAGTATAGAAAGAGATCTCGATGATCACTCACTACAGATTTGGAACAATGAAGGTTAATCGCCTTGACAAATAACGTTTGTGAACATAAAGACTTCATTGATCGAAAATGAAAATGAAGATAAAAGAAAAATGCGAAAATAAGATAAAGTTGGTCTCGTCTTAATCGAGGTTTGAATCGATAAATTGATAACCTTGATGTTTGACTTTCATTGACCAACAAACTAAAAAAAGAATGGCCTCATATTTATCAAGACTTTAGTGATTTTGAATAAATTAACCATGTCATGATTTTTGTGATATCATTGGCAAAAAATAAAGGAAATGGAATTGAAATGAAATTTAAGCGGGTCTCGTTTAAATCAAGATTTAATCGGAGGATCGATGATCTTTTGATATTCGACTTTCACTGACCAACCAAAAAGGAAAATATGGCCTCATATAATCAAAATTTATTGATTTGCAATAATCAACAAAATTATGATGTTTTTATGTCATTGGCCATGAATAAAGATAAAATCAAAAATCAAAAGATGTATAAATTGCAAGTACAAAGGTTAGGAACCAAAAGTCAATAAAATACACCAAAAATTAAAGACCTAATAACCTAAACTTAAACACAAATTAGAAATCATAGAAATAATTTTTTAAAATAAAAAAAAATCATTAACATAAAGAGTAATTGAAAATTAAATAGAATCTCTTTTTCTAAAAAAAAATGGGGTGCGGATTGAAAAGGATGTGTGGTTTGCTGAATATAGAATGGCCTTGAGCCCATCAAAACAAAGTAGTCCAAGCCCCTTTTTTTTTTAAAGAAAGAAAAAAAAGAAAAGAGTAAAGAAAAAAAATTTTTGAGAGGA
The DNA here is from genome assembly GCA_022829125.1 of Lathyrus tuberosus. Classification (NCBI taxonomy): domain Eukaryota; kingdom Viridiplantae; phylum Streptophyta; class Magnoliopsida; order Fabales; family Fabaceae; genus Lathyrus; species Lathyrus tuberosus. The sequence continues at coordinate 6,978,492 of JALAZF010000001.1, read as the reverse complement.
TAAATCACAACCATGTTAAAAATCATAGTCAAACAAATCCAAGTGTGGTTTTTCAACTTCCCAAACCAAATTAATAACGCAGAGAGAACACGGCCATGAAACAAATGAATTAAACCCTAAAAAATTAAGGCTCACGGCGGCTATCATCAAAGCAAACTCAAACTGCGGACAAAATCAAATTGTTTTCTCCCCAAATTTCTCAAAAAAATTGAATCACTCTCTCTTCCTCACGTGGATCGATCTTGACTTCTCGTTCTTGCTCCGTGATTCGCTCAAGTTTGTGAATTCGTTTTATGCTTTCAACTTTGGTTAATCTTTCTTCTTTTCTCTTCTCAATCTGATTTGGTTTATGATTTTGATTTCTTGGGTGTTTGAAAAGGTTGAAGGGTTGAGTATTGGGGCGGTTCGTGGAGGCAGTATGAGGTGCGAAGAAGAAGGAAAGGTTTTGTTGTCTTTGAGGAAAAACAGGGTTGTGTTTTTGAGTTTGGTGTTGTTTTGGTGGGTTCAGAGTTTGAAGAAGAAGTTTCGGTGGTAGTAACAGGGTTTGTTTTTGTTGATGGTGTTTTAAGTGAGAGATGAAGGTGATAAGTACTGTAGGTACTGATGTTGGATGAAAGAGTTTTGGAGCTGGGTTTTATGATTTTGGAGTGATTCGAAGAAGAGTTGAAGGAGAGGTTGTTTGGGTTGCTGTTGATGTTGGTTCGTTGGTGTTTTGTAGATTGAGGGTCGTTTTGGATTAGGAGATTAGAGATGAATGGAAGGGTTGTATGATGCCAGGGTGGAGAGTTTTTTATGGTTGAATTTGTAGAAATTAGGACGGTGAGTTGTTGTTTGCAGAAGGGTCTGGTGGTGTAGAAGACCAGTTAGAATGGCTTGCGGTTTTGAAGAATTGTGGAATCCTGTTTGGAGATGGAAGAGAGTGGTTTCCAGAAGCGCAGTGTTTTGGCAGAGAGTTTTTTGAAAGGTCTTTCTTTTTCTTCCTCCTGCTCACTGTTATCTCTTTTTTGTTTTTAAGAATGCCAAGACTTGTTGATTAAGCATCGTCCCTATTCCGTCCCTTTCTTCGCAGGCTTTATGCAGAATTGTTGGTTTTGGGCGGAAAGGTCACTGTTGCTTTGAAGCAGTCTGGGTGGTACGACTTTGTTGTAGTGTTGTGGCGCCGGATTTAAGGGTGTGGTGCGCAGGAAAAAGGTACGGTTTGAGTAGTTTTGGACAAGGTCGTACGGTTGCAGCAGTAAAATTGGGGCAAGGACTCTGAACTGTAACAGGTTTTTGGCAAAAGTTTTGGGATTGTTTGGACAGGTTGGATGTAGCAGGGTTAATGTTCAGCGGGTTTGGCTCATGAGCCGTGTGGCTTTTTTTCAAAAAGGGCCATTTGTTTGTTTGTTTTGTAATGTCTCTTCTTTTTGGCTACTTGTAATAAGAAGAATAGACTAAATTTGAGTAAAACAAAACTGCAAAAAGCAAAACATAAACTAAATGAAAAATCATAATTACGATTAAAATTGAGATCAAACTATAATTAGATTAACTTACTACACTTAAACTAAAGTAAATTAAAATTAAAGTAAATTAAAATGGAAATTAATCTATTTGAATTAAAGCTGGAAATAAATTGAATTACTAAAAAACTAAATTAAAAATTAAAACTGAATTAAAAAGAATATAAACTGAACTAAATCCAAAATTAAATTAGATTAAAAAAAATAAGAAATTGAAGTTAAAATGGATAAATAAAAATTAACTAATTGAATTAAGTTAAATTAAAAAATATAAACTTAACTAAAATCTAAACTATATTAAAAATTATATTAGAATTAAAATTGAACTAAAATTGAAAAATTAAACTCAATTAATTCTAAATAAATTTTAAAATAAAACAAATTGTAAAAAGGAACAATAAAATGACTAAAATATGTGATTAATGATTAATGAGATATTTAACTAAAAAACGCAAAAAAAAACTGATTAAAAATGCTATAATAAATGATCGGAGGATCTGAGGGTAAAATTTAGGGTGCAACACGCCCCAATTTGTTTAATTGTATTTATTTATTTCATTTATGTGAATTTTGTGAAATGTGTGAATTTATTGTATTTTACCTGCTAATTGAGTTAATTGGCTAATTTCCCTGATAGGTAAAATATTTGCAATAAATTATAATTTCTTTTCAACTTTTATTTCCCGAAATATATTTCATCGTTGTTTATGTTTTATCGCGTTTTGAGAGCGTTTGCGAGATATTTGAGCTGAGGGGTAAAATGGTCATTTTGAGGGGTTAGATATTTTAGAAAAATTAGATATTTTTATAAATAGAGATTTGAGAGAAAAAGAGAGAAAAGAAAGGGAAAGGAAAGAAAGAGAGAAAGAAGGAAAAGGAGAGGAAAGAAATGAAGAAGAGGAAAAGAGGTGGAAATCGACATAGCTCCGTTTCAAGCACGATTAATCGGGTAAGGGTGAGAAGTTTCGATTATATCTTGCTTGTGTATGTATATGTGTTGTTTGTTGTAATTGTTTTGGTTGTTTCACAACTTTTTCTTATTGATAATTTGTGATCAAAATAAATAGAAATCGATGTTTTCACAGGTGAAACTTGATATAAAATGCGTAGAATACTTGTTGTTATGTTTGGAACATGTTTTGGTTGATATATTATGATTTGGAAGTGTTTGGGTGGAAGAAATGATAAATTTTGACCCAAAATGACCCATAACAGCGCTGCTGAGAATTTCTGGGTTCGCAATTTCGCTTTGCAAACCACAGCGAAGGGGAAAGCGAAGGTTCGCCCAGAAGTTCGCATTGCGAACTTTATGCTGTTTTTTCACTGCCACGGTTCGCTGGGGATTCACATTGCGAATAGGAAAGCGAATGTGACAGATTTCCCATTTTGTTTCCTTCATAACTTTTGATCCGTAACTCGGATTGAGGCGCGGTCGGATGCGTTGGAAAGCTAATGAGATATTCTTTCTTATAAAAATTGTTTGGAGGGCAGTAGAGGAATTAATTAAGTCGTGTTTGTGTAAAAGTGTTGGGTTGTCGGGTTTTTATCGCGTTAAATGCGTGCAGTCGGTGTTTTACAGTGTGTTGTGCTATTGTTATATGACGTGGAGCTTTTATGTGGTTTATATGATGTTGAAGCATGTGATAAGTTGTTGTAATTTTTGTGGCCTTATGGCAAAATATTTTGTTGACTTGAATACAAATGTATGATATTAATGTATGTTGTTGTGGGTAACCTTTGTGCCGTGAATTCTAGTGTTGTGAGTATCATTGTATGATTGCAGGATTATTGTGGTTGATGGTGAGTAATTTTGATGTGAATTGATATGAGTGTATATGCTAAAATGATAATTGTTGTGGTTTGTGGATTATGATGAAATGCATTGTTTATGTGAAATTCAATGTGTGTTATTTGGTGGCCTTATAGCAAGTAAATGCATTGTTTGAATTGATTTCTAATGCATGAATAATGACGATGAGATCATTCATATTGTTGATTTGTGAAGATGCATTTGATTGTCATGAGTCATTTGTATGCCAAGCATCATGATATCTATCTTGTGATGTCGTGTGCCCTTGTGGGGTGTGAGCGACGAAACGATTCCAGAGGGAATCTGCTGTAACGGTCGTGTGCCTTATACAAAGAGGACCTAAAGCGACGTTATAGACGATCGTGTTCCTTATACAAAGAGGACCTAAAGCGATCGGATCATGTGCCTTATACAAAGAAGACCTAAAGCGATCCATAAACGTCGTGTGCCTTATACAAAGAGGACCTAAAGCGACAGGGAACATCGTTTGCCCGACGGGGAGTTACACTAAGTAACAAGCGATGATTCCAATAATTCCTGAGTGAATTAATGATGATGAGAATGATGGATGAATTAGTACCGCATGCATAGAGTCGTTGTGTCGGTCTCTGTGCATTTGCATAAATCATGAATTGATTGATTATGTGTTGAGCTCGTGATAGCATTGGTGATCTGATATGCATTTATGATAAATGCATTAGTTATGGATGATATGTTTTATGTATAGACATATGCTATGTTTTGTGGGGATGTTATACATTACAATGATTGTATTAATTATCTATGGTCACTACAAGAAAAAAGGAGATTTACGACACATGAGTTGCGACAGTTCACACAAAACCGCCCTTATTCCTAGACTGCGACGGTTGCCACGACGGTTAAGGTTAACCGTCACAGATTTTTTAGGCATTTTGAGTAAAATAATTGTAATTGTTTCTAATGAACCTCCATCTTTCTATATCTGCGACCATTAGAGGGAACTGTCGCGACTATTTTAGCCAATCATCGTCCTACTTTTTTATTCCTTTCTTTTCTTGTTATTTTATTCTTTTATTTTCCAACTAGATGCTAAAGAATTTGTAAAAAAAATAAATATAAATTTTTACTTTTACTAAAACTATATTTTATTTTATATTATTAATTATTATTATTATTAATATATTATTAAATTATTTTTAAAAAAACAAAAAAAACTCAGATTTTTTGGGTGAGTTATCGCTTTTTCTATTAGGGTTCAGAGTTTTTGATTCATCTTGAAAGTGTTTTCAAAATTTTCCAACAAAATATTCGGACCTCTCAAATTTGAATCGATCCTATTTTAATCTTTCATCCCAATCATTGATCCTACTTTAAACAAATTTCGAAATCGATCCAGCTGAAAACTCTCAACCTCTTTCGCTTTCAGTCCTCGAACCGAACTATTCGAAATCGATCAAGCTGAAAACTCCCAACCTCATTTTCTTTCAATCATCAAATCACTCTCAATCTTTGAATCTCTCTTAATCATTCAAATCACTGTTAATCGTTGAATTCCTCTCAATCATTCGAATCACTCTCGAACATGGAATCGCTTCTCAGCAGTTTGTTTCAAGCACAAATTTCAGGTAAATTAATAGAAATTTTTATTTCCTTTCCAATTTTTGTAAATGAAATATTTATTTTCACTTGTAGATTATCTTTGTTTATCTTGTGTTTGTGTTTTCATGACCTTGTCACTTTTTTATATGAAATTTGATTTTGGTTCAACTAGGTTATAGTTCAATATATTAAATTATATTTTGAAGAAAATGTTATCAAATGTGATTTTGTCATTATCGATTTAGCTTCAAATGTGATTTTATGTTTAGATTAAAATTGAATTGTGAGTTGTGTTGGGATAGTTAAGAACAGGGGCGCTAGCAGTATCATTAAAGATCAGTAGTATGTGGTTGTGCACTGTGAGTAGCAGTAGTAGCAGGTTTATTGATAAATAAGAAGCCACTGTAGGTTTGACATTGGTTGTTATAAACTCAAAATGAAGATTATTCTTCTTTCTTAATGGCATGTTACTGCATTTTCTTTATCTTCCAATCATGAATGAGAAAAATGTATTGGACAAGCAGTTTACTGCATTCTCTGTTTTTAAACTTTAAATTTGTTGGTAAGGGTTAATAGATATGTTTCTTTTGTATATTGTTTAATTATAGAATAAATGACACATACTTATGTCATTGCTCTTTCTTTTGTATATTGTTTAATTATAGAATAAATGACATTCAATTATATAAAAATACATCTTCAAGTAATCAAGACAAATATCTTTCTATTGAAAAAGGACCTAACTGCAATTCTCCCTTTCTTGTTATGTCTTTTCATGAGTTTGTAATACCCATTTCTTACACAAAAAAGGGTGCATATATGGAGGTTGCAAGAGGACAATGAGGTTCTGCAAGAATTAGAATTGAAGTCTTCAAAACTCTGAGAGTGCTGGTTGTTAAGGTAATGTAATAAATAAATTAATCTCTTTGAAAAACTTGTAGTAGTTATTTATTTGTTTTACAAAATAGAGAAAAATATTTCTAAATTTTAGTAGTTTATGCTTAAATAGAAAGAGAAATACCTTTGCAATTACCCTTATTGGGCTAAGTGAGTAGTATAGTACTTTCTTTCTTAATATTGCATTTCATTTGAAATTATGCTTTATAATTTAATCCTTAATAGCACTTGAAGATGCTTGAATATTCTTGCACAATAGAATCCTTGAATATGCTTGCAAAATAGAGTTCTTAGAAGCTGTTGAAGTAGCAGGAATTGACGATGATTTTGAACTTGTGTATTATTTATTTATTTCTGCAGTAGTTACTAACTATAAGTAAAAATAATTCTTTCTTTGGAGCCTAATTAGTTATCAAAATTAGTTACTAACTATAAGTATTTATTCTGCAGCATTGTCATCTGTTCACCTTTAAAATCCTTTTTCCTGCTTCCTTTCTTTGGAGCCTAATTAGTTATCAAAATTAATCAGTTACTAGAAACTAAAAGAAGTCTTATTTGTTGGGTTATGTATGCTTAGAATTGACTTATAAACTTATAGTCTTATACTGACAATACCATTTTGGACCCCTTGAAGATTTTATATTAGAATAAAACTTAAGAATTGTTATATAGGTGATGTTTATGTTATTATAATGTACCATGTGGATTAATTTTTTGACTTGACTTTAAATTCAAAGTTGTCCTAATGATACTATTAGGTACAATACATAAACCCGAATTGTAATTAGAGGAAAGTAAAAACAACACACAAGAATTTATATCTAAGTTGTCTTTTATTTTATGGACAGGTGGTGTCATGATATTGGCCGTGAACAAGCAGCCAACAACCTCTTTTAAAAACAGTTTTTCAGGTAGTTTTCATCCATGAATTTGCCCGTTTGGTATTCAATGTTTAAATGTATACACACTGACCTTTCTTTTAATTTTAGGTCATGATGCACTTATTTTTTAATGTAAGAAGATCTATCTATTTCTCCTTTTCACATGCTTGTTTAATTGTTTATGTATATGTTATGGCACATGATTAATAACTCTTAATTTGAAGGTGGAGGTTACTGCTTTGTCAAGCTACGAGGACAAAGACGATAAATTCAAAGAGGAGGTACCCTTTCATGAGATTTTACTTTGCTTTAAGGAGTTTGTTCAACTTTTCCATTTAATTCTAGAAGGAATTCTAACTCCTATTACTTTTATTAGTAGTTTAGTTTAGTCAGTTTGATTTCTTTTAACTGTAGTTTGGTTCAGTTATATGGTTGTTTGTGAAACACATATTAGGTTCATTAATCAAAAGTAATGGTTTAGTTATGATTGTTTGTGAAACACAATTTGAGTTCATTAACCAAAAGCAATGGTTCAGTTTATTTAAATGCAGTTCAGTTTGGTTTTATGGTTTTCTTGAGCATTCCTAATTGTAACACAAATTGATACACCAGTGTTTAGTTACAAACAATTGAAAGATATGTTTGAAAGTCCAAATATGGGGTTGGAAAAGGGTTTCCTAAGCTTATAGAATTATAAATAAGTTACACCTTTTTAAGTAATACATGAGAAGAAAAGCTACCAATATCAATTTGGTCTCATGCTTATGTCTTGATGGGTCTGTGAAGTTTCTATGTATTGTTTTAGTCATTTCTATGATGTATTATACTCTTATGTCATGTCCTGCGGCAAATAATTGTTAGTATCCACATATTTAAGATAAAATAAATATTTGTTATTATGTATAATTATTAAATATACATGTTCTAGAAACTTTTGATATTTTTTACACCAATATTGTAATAAATACTTAGATTCTTGATAAAAACTAGTTTGTATAGTAAGCAGAAAGAGGAGCAAAAGCCGGAAGCTATTAATATCGCTTTACATATGCAAAGGTCAGTTCAACAATGTTATTGTGAAACTTTTTTTCCGAAGTTATATTTTATTTGATTTTCTTTATTATTCAAATGCAAATATCAGTTCAACAAGGATTTTTATATTATAATCCTTGTTGGAGTGATAGAATTATAATCAATGTTGCTAGTTTGCTATGCAGGCCCATATGGTAATGCCCATTGGGACTTTGTAGCATATTGTTAATGCTTGTTGATCCCACAAGAAGGTTCCAATTATCACTCACACTTCAATCTCTTTTTTCAATTTCATTTTTGTTGCTTATACTGAAAATACTGTGTATCAATTTTCTGTGTTGTTGTGTTTAGTTTTGAGGGTTTCACTTGTGTTTTTGTATGCAGTGCATCGGTTATTACTGCTTATTTGATGAGAAGCGAGAATCTGCCACTAGAAGGTGTCAAATGAAACCAATAGTTTGTTTAAAGTCTTCAGGGACTTTCCTTTTGGTAGTGGCTTTCTTTTTGTTTATAGAATGATTTTTAGTGACTTTCTTTTGAAGCTGTGAAATTCCTTTTGATTTTTAGAATGGTTTTTATCTGTCCAGGTGTTATAGCTAGTTTGGAAGTGTATAAATGACATTATCTTAGGAATGTGATGTAGAAGTGACAATATCTTAGAAGTTATAAAATTAATAGAGTTGGAAACAATGCTCTGTGTGTGCTAATTTGACTTTTTTTTTAATTTTAGAAATATATTAGCTGCGGAATTACCTGCGGATTTTACGTTTCCTGCGGATTTACCTTTGGAAATAACTATGGTTTTTTTTATTTTTGGATAACAAAAACAATTATTTATGGCGGTTTTAACCGCCGCAATTTTCAATTTACGACAGTTCCTTACCCGTCGCAACATAGAACGACGGTTGGAGTGGCGGTTTCAGGAACCGTCGCGATATGGCCTGGCGACACACGTTTTCGCGACAGAAGAAAAACCGTCGCGGCTAGAAAATTGTGGCGGTTCAAACCGACGTAATCTGCCAATATTAACCGTCGCAACTTGCCAATTTTCTTGTAGTGGGTATGCTATAGATGAATATATGTGAGGTGGCGATGTGTTTCCATATGTTATAACTTTGGTATGCCTTATGTGTGAATATGTGATTATGTTGGTATAATTGATATATGCTATGTTGTTGGATTATTAGAAATATGTTATGTATCTGTGGCATGCTATATGTATTAGTATGTGATGCTTGTGGTGAGAATAATTATGTACGTGAATTTATATGTGTTTGCATATTATTATGCAATCTTGATTTAGTTGTTATTTCTCACCCTTCTGATGTGGTTTGTTGCTCTATGAGGCAATTGCAGATTAGTATCTTTGAGGCTTTTGTGAAGATTAGTTCTCCACCCTTTTGTCGGTCTGTCTGCTCTGATACGTAACACGGGAGTCGGGGAACGCTTCTGTTATATATGTATACATTTGTTGGATCTATTTTGTATTACCTTTGTATGAATATTTTGATGTTATAAAATAATTTATTTTGTATAACAAGTCAGTTATGGATCTTTCCAATTTATTCCATAATTGAACTTTCCTTTTGTTGGAAAAAGTTTCTCTTTTATGTTTATGCCATTTTGTGTTATGTATCAAATTTATGAGCAGGGATTATGTTTTTCTCAAATGTGGCATCCTTATTTCTGTCTAAGAATTTTCTTTTTATTCACTCTGATTTAATTATGTATTATTTAGTGCAATGGGAATTGGGGTGTTACATTAGTGGTATCAGAGCAGGTCGTTCCGTCCGGCCATATTGTTGAGTCAGTTGGTGTGACAGTTGAATACTGTCGATGTTGTTTGTTCCTTAGTATGTGATATGTGTGTGAAACACTGTCAGTACTTTTTGGTTTTCTAATCCTTTGTCTGCAGGATTTAGAATGAGATAAGTGGGGGAGAAGCTGGTGCTTCTCCAAGTTGCTTCGGTTGTGTGCCGTAGGTTGCAAGAGTGTAAGTGTTGTTTGGACAGTGTTATTTCCAGTTCCTGACGGAATGCGGAGGTAAGGTTTATGTCAACTAAGGATTTATGCCCTAGGTAGTTTTGTGCACAAGATGCAAGAAATGCTATTATAGTTTGGTAAAGACGGTTTATGCCCCTTCATGATTGTCGGCTGTTTATTGACAAATTGAGGAACTGATCACCCTTAATCTCTTGTTGATAGTAGACAAAATTATGTTGGATGGAATAGACGTGTCTTTTCGGCCTTGATAGTGTGTGCAATGAATTGTTTGGAATTAAGAAAATGATTACGGATTGTTTTGTTGAGTCGATGAAGATTCTAATATCAGAAGATGGGACGGATTGGAGGTTTTGGTATGTTGATCCAGTTGGGAAGTCATTGAGAGAGAATGATTGGGTATCATTAATGGTTGTTCTCAGAGAGTAGAGTGTGAACTCAAATTTGACGAAGGTGAAGATTTGAGGTTTGGATCTGCTAAGTAAGTAGAAGAACTTTTAGCAAGTGAAACTCAAATGTTTGTCATGTTTGTGATGATAGTGTTCTGGAAATTGGCAGGAAAGCCACAGTGATAGGCCGTCAGTTATGCATGGTTTTCAGATGTGTTTTTGGATGAAACATTAGTGTGTCGACTTGAAGAGGTCCAGCATGGTTGGTAAGGAAAAGGATGATAGCATGAGGTTGCGTGTTAATCAGTGAGTAGTATGGAAACTTGTCGTTGTGTTCTGGATAGCTTGAGTTTCAAATTGTGACGAATTGCGAACGATTTGAAGTTCCTTGATGGTATTAATTTTGTTATGGGTTGAGATCTCGTGTCAGCAGAAACCTTGAGTGAGTTGGAACCCTGTAAGAAGAATTGATATGGAATATAGTAACCAGAGATTGTTAAGCTATTTTCGATAAATTATTTCGAGCTCAGAATGAATTTTGAAGGTTGTATAAGTTATGGTTGTGGAGTATATGAATCGTATCTTCCAGACTTGTTTGGATAAGTTTATAGTGATGTTTATTGGATGATATTCTGATTTATTTTAAATCAAAGGATGAGTATGTAGTGTATTTGAGGATTGAGTTACAAGGGCTGAAGAGAGGGAGCTTTCTACTAAATTATCGAAGTGAGAATTTTGATTGAAAGAGGTTAGTTTCTTGGTTATGTTATTTTCGATGATGGTATTGTTGTGTATCTATCCAAAATAGATGCAGTTCTACATTGAGAGACTTCAAAGTCGGTTAAAGAGATTAGAAACTTTTGGGCTTAGTTGGTTGTTACTGCAGGCTATGGAAAACTTTGCTAAGTTCGTACTTCTGCTATCTTAGTTGACTTGCAAAGGGTAAGTCGTTTGTTTTGGATGTTCGTTGTGAGTAAGTTTTGGTGAGCTGAAGTAGAGATTGACTACGGCTCCAATTTTGATTCCGCCTGATCCTAATAAACTGTTTATGGAATATTGGGATGCGTCCTTGATGAGTGTAGTTAGTGTGTTAATGCGAGAGGGTAAAGTCATTTCTTATGCTTTATGACAATGGAGGATTCATGATTTCAAGATGGCTGCGGTTACTTTTGTGTTGATAATCTAGAGGAATTATTTTGAGGGTTGTAGGTTCAAGGTGTTTGGTAATCACAAGAGTATTGAGTACTTGTTTGGTCAGAAGGAATAAAGTAGGAGACAACGAGGATGGTTGGAATTCCTGATTAGTTATGACCTTGGCTCGAATTATCCTATTGGTAAAGTTAATGTCATGCCTGATGAGTTAAGTCGAACGTTTTTACATATGTCTGCTTTGATGGTTAAAGAGTGGGAACTTTTGGAAGAATTTATAGATTTGAGTTGGTGTGTGAATTGACATCTGATAATGTGAGGTTGGGTATATTAAAAGTGAACAGTTATTTTTGGCGAATATGAGAAAGAGTTAGACTTTGGAAGTGGGATTGATAGTTTTGATGGTTACGAGTAATCATAGTACGCAGCGAAAGTGTGATGTGGCACATTTCGTATATACATGTGTGACTTGTAAGAGTTCATAGGTTGAACATTGGAAACATGTAGGAGTGATGAGACCATTGGACGTTTCAGAATGGAAGTGTTAGGTGAAAGGTTTAAATATTATTCATGGGCTACTATGTAGATGGATGTTTGGTTATATGTTCGATTGGGGAATCGTGGAATTGTTGTAATAATATTGTGTGACAAAGATGTTGGTATTGTGGTTAGGTAGAGGTTGTTGAAACGATGTTGGGTCGTGGAACTTTATGTTCTTGTTTGTGTTGTTGCCTCGTTTCCATCGTGATGGTTCAAGTGCGAGTAGCTAATTCCTGTGTGGGGAAATAGGGGAGTGTTACCTAGAGTGAGGGTAACGATCTTGTTGTGTTTCGGTTCAAGAGTGAACCCGTGTGTTCGTAACTTGGGTATTCTTTGAGTTGTGAGTTGGTCGTCAAGTGCATTGTATGGACTATGAATCTTGTCGTTGTCATACCCCAAATTTTGACCACTAAGATTTCCCATCATTGTGCAAATCATCACCACAATATGGATGAACCATCATGTTACATTAGTCTCCCCAAAGATGGGTGAGCATTCACTACATCAAAATTAGGGTTTCAAGCCCTCTCAGAGTTCTTAGACAAAGGATCAATCAAGAAATGACATGGTCTTCAACTTGTCTAACCTCCCAAACATCTATAAAGGATCAAGAGGACTCCCACTTCAAGGATTAAGCACAAGGTTGCTCCCTTCTAGGTGGATCAAGCCTTAAGATCGCCAGTGTCACCAAATTAGGGTTTGGTCGACCAGGGCCTCCAGATGGAAATTCTCCTCTAGGCATGAGCCAATGCTTCAAGGCATAACCTATGATGTTCCAAGGGACATTATAAACCCAATCATCAAGTCAATTTAACCTCAGGGGATGCATTCACTAAAAATCAGGAATTAGGGTTTCTTGACCTAATTCACCCCTAAGTTGAATTTTGGGACAAATCATGAGCCAAGACCTCAAGAGAGGATTTGAGGGTCTCCAATATACCACATTGATCCATTTGTAACAATGGATTGATCCAGGAAGCTTGAGCAGCAAGTTTCAATTTCATCAGTACCACAATTAGGGTTTCGCGAGAAAAGTCAACTGTAGCTTTGACTTTTGACCAGGACATGCTCCCAAGCCCTAGGACATTGATCAATATACCCTATAACACCCATGGAACATGCCCTTCAAGTTTTATTTAGGTCAAGGACATGATTTCCTAAAGGATTGCACAGTTTAGAATTCATCTGATAAAAAGTCAACTGTGCACAAAAGTCAACTTTGACTTTTTGAGATTTTACATAAAAATGGGTTTTTAACCCTAAAATGATGTTAATGTATGATTAGAATCATCATTAATCAAGACAAATCAAGAAAAGTGGGATAACTTGTAAAAGGGGTAACCATAAAAACTTAGAAAATTTTCTAAGTTATGAAATAAAGTGGCAAGGGTACCAACTTTGGAGGATCATAACTCCTAAACCACAAAGCCATTTTTCCATCTAAATCTTGATTTGTAGATCTCATTACCCTATACAAAAGCTTAAAACTGACCTCCCTTCAAATTCCTCATGGATTTGGAGTTATGGAATGATCAAAATCACAAAAAGGGAAAATGTCACTTTTTTCCAACACTTAGTGAAATTTTCACTAAGTCAGAATCTGCCTTCACTTTTTTCCAAATGTAGGGGGATTTTTCACTTGGATCCAAAAGGTATCAAAACCAAATATGATCAAACAGTTGTTGTATCATATGAGGGATTTCCAAAGTGACCAAGAACATCACCAAGTTCCACTTGAGCCATGAGATATGACAAGGGCAATATGCCTTGCTGAAAACTGCCAAGGCTAGGCTGAATTTTGCATTTTTGCTCGATTTCGAAAAATCAGATAATTCCAAGCCTTGTCATCACTTTGGACACATATGAGGATCAAATCTAAAGGGGACAAACACTGAGCCAAGCCTCCAAAGTCCTTGGAATAAGAAGTAGCATGCCAAACCTAGAATTGCCTAAAAGAGGGACAAGACTCCAATTTTGGATTGGAGCATTCAATGCATACACCAAGGTGGCATGGACTGAGCCATTTGCAACTGAATTCAGTCAAGACTTATCCAAAACCAAGGGAACCACATCCCTGTGCCCTAACCTCTAGTCAATGGCTAGAGGAGACTTGGATTCCAAAGTGCAACCATTGGCCAAACCTCTGCTGCAGTTGCCATTCACTATTGATCCCAAAACAAACTTGCTCTACTATAAATAGAGCTCATTTGTGCTCAGTTTGAGTACACCAAAGCCATCAAACAGATGCTTTCCTCAAAATCTCTTCTTTCACTCCAATTTTGCCTTCTAAGCCAAGTCACTATCGGGTTTTGAGTTTGAGAGCTTTTCCAATCAAACCAATCACTCACACACCTCATAAACATCATATAGGAGTGATCCAAACACTTAAACAACATCTGGAACACTGATTTCTCAGAATCACCAGCCAGTTGCTCAAGGTTTTAACCAAGTTGCAGCTAAGATGCCATGAAGTGATCCAGCCATTTCCAATCAAGTCCAAGCATTCAGACACACTCCATGGCACCTAGGGAAGCTATCCAGATCATTGGAACCTAGATGTAACACCTCTAACACAAAACACGATCACCAGCTGCAAGAGGTAAGCATGAGCTCTTCTAACTCTATGATCCATGCAATTTTTGCTGCAAAATAATTTGGCCATATGTTCATAATCATGCATGGAATGTTTTCCCTCAATCAATTGCATTGTTTGAATCGTGTGTGGAATTTCTGAACCTTCATGCAGAAATTAGGGTTCTTGAGGTTTCTCTTTGATTTCTTATTCCATGTTAAAAATAAATGAAATTAAAGACCATAGACATGATCGTGAGGTTAAAACGAGTAGATTGATATGTAGATTGCATGATATAATCAAGTATTCAGTGAGATTGGATAGAAAATGCAAATTTGCAGAAACGGAGGGTGGCGCGTGTTCTTGCCCTTGTTCTTGGCGCAATTTTCTGAAAATTTGAAAATTTGAATTTTGTGATTTTATTTAATTGATTCAAAAATTAATTTCTCTCTGAGTTTTAATGATTTTGAGTTGATTCTTTTTTTAATAATTCACAAAAATGATAAAATATTTTATTTTACCAAAAAATCCCAAAAATGTTATTTATTTCATATAATTGATATTTTTGCAAAGAATTAATATTTTAATTGTTTTGGACATTTAAAATATTTTTTCCTTCTTGATTTTGTAAATTTTAATGACTTCTAATCATTTTGTAGGTCAAAACATGATTTTGGAAACATTAATCCAAGATCACAATTTGTTTTCCACATGTTAAACAATTTTTATCATTTTAATTGATTTTTTTATTCAATTAAAATACAATTTTGGAAACAAATTAGGGTTTTGATTAATTCAACCCTCATCAAACTTTTTCAAACACTTTTGGGCCTCTAATAGAGTGTAAGACCCAATCCTTTGTAAATACAAACCTATTTTGGGACTCACTCCCGTTGTATTTCAAAAAGTTCGACACGATCATCGTCTGTTGAAAAAAAATCTTTGGGCCTCTCCTCGAGCTATAAGACCCATTCAAAATCTTTGGGCCTCTATTAGAGTGTAAGACCCAACCCTTTTTGAAAACCAAACTTTTTTGGGCCTCACTTATTGTATAAGTGTTTACTGTGAATTTTGGTAAACAACCTCTGGTCTATCAATCTTAAACGAAAATTGATTAACTTGCAGGATCGACCACACAAATCCTAGGACACGTGCTAAATTTGAAAGACAAGCGTAAATGACAAATGAAAATTAAAGAGAATGTGAATTGAACTCCACGTTCGACAATGCTGAAATAAAATCTAACTGAACTCCACGTTCGACTACTTGCAATAAGGTAAAGTAAAGGCTTGAAATTTAAAGGGCTGTAAGTAAAGGGTGCATAAATTAAAGGCTTCGAAAGGAAATGACAAGAAGTAAAAAGCTTTGAAAGTAAAATGCAACGAACTCCACATTCTTGAAAAGTAAAGGCTGGAATGATAAAAGTGTCGTCGAAGGTAAAGTGCAGGAAAATAAAAGATTTTGAAAATAGATGCAATGGATTAAAGGTGAACTCCACGTTCTTGAAAATAAAAGACTTTGAAAAGTAAATGCTTGAAGATTAAATGCTTGAATGTAACAGTGCAGTCGAAGGTAAATGCAGGAAGTTTAAATGACTCTGAAAGTAACTTTGGCATGGAAGATAAAGTTCAAGAAATTGTAAAGGCATGGAAAGTAAATGGCTGACTCTTAAACATGATGAAGATAAATTGTATTAATGAAGAAAATGGTGTTACATTACGTACATTCTCACGAATTCGTTTCTCTACACGCGGGTACTTTGAGTTTCTTTGAGTAACTTGTACAAAAATATGAACACCCCTATTACATAGAACTAACTCCTATTTATAGTGCTAGGAAATAACTACTAAGTGGTGGTTACTGCTTCGAACGTGTGGATTTTGGCGCCTTCTCCTTGGTCTCAACTGTTCCCACGTTCACAACTGCTCTTATTTAAATTTCAAACATTGGAAATTCCCTCCAACCTTAATATAACCACTGCAGCGCTTGTTTCCATATTCTCATGGTCGAAACCTTTTCCAACACTTAGCCAATTTTTTGAGGTTCCTACAC
The DNA here is from genome assembly GCA_022829125.1 of Lathyrus tuberosus. NCBI lineage: Eukaryota > Viridiplantae > Streptophyta > Magnoliopsida > Fabales > Fabaceae > Lathyrus > Lathyrus tuberosus. The sequence continues at coordinate 6,962,086 of JALAZF010000001.1, read as the reverse complement.
CTCTATTCGACTCAGGCTTCACAAAAACTGGGTCGAAGCCTTCTTTACATTCAAAATAATTTTTTAACTTAAAATAGCTTTGATTCTTTCTAGCGTCGAAAATGAGGGTTAACAAATTGCCCCAAGGAATGTCCTTTCGCCAGAATTGGTAGGAAGGTAATTTCTTGATATAATAACCATTTCGACGTCTGTTTGCATGGCCTTAACTGAATATCCCACTAATTACTTAATGGCTGAATTGTTCGGTTTCTTTGACCCACGCCTCTGACGTCATACCATCATGACAAATCCTTAAAACGTCCTTTCAGCCGTATTTATCATAACACCTTTCTTGAAAACAGACGTTGGCAGTCTGCACATAACTTCTACTTTTCATCATGTCTCCAGGGGAAAGACACGCGTCCCACTAACTCCTCAGCTTCAACGGTAGATCCAAGTCTATTGGGATTTTCAAATGTCTATATATACCCATTTCCACCGCTTTGTGAACTTTCCACACTTTTCATACTCTCAAGCAACCTCTTCTTCTCTTCAGTTTCTCTCACTCAAACCCAGCAAAAACACCATCTTTTCATCTTCTTCAACAATGGCGTCTTCCCAAACTAATCCTCAAACAAAGAAAACTCAAAGAGGCAAGGCCACTCCATTTAAGCAAACCATTCCTCCGTTCGCTAATATCCCAGGCCCCCAACTAGTAGATAACCATCATTGCATGCCGGAACCCACCTCTGAAGAATCAAAAGCCATCTACAAATCTCAGGTAATGATTCCTATAGTTGTGTCTGACAAAACTTATGCGCTATCTGGTCCTTTGGCTGATGTGGACGTATCTAATGAGAGACTAAGTGAGTTTCTCCCCTCGTACCAGAAAACAAGGTCGTTAGGGCAAAAGAGTTTTCCCAAAATCAATGCTGCTGCTGGAACTTCCCCTGAAGAAATCCCCCTACCCAAAATCAACGTTGGCTATCTCACTGATGGCACCAGGCTGGTGAGGGCTGTTAATCCCTTGAAAGAATTTGCCCAATGTATGGCGAAGATGGAGAAGGTCAAAGCTGAACATTGGAAGGAGATAGGGATTTATGACCTTCTTATGCTGTCGAAGACCAGCATACCATATTGTCTGAACATGTTGGCAGCATCCTTATACTTTTGGGACAGCACCCATTATACCTTCCATCTGTCATGTGGAATGGTTACCCCAACCTTGTTCGATGTAGCTGCCATCACAGGGCTTCGCCCAGATGGCATTGTCTATAATCCTGATGTTGATGCTGAGGACACCATCAATATTTCAGGCTCCAAACTTACATACACCCTCTTCATCAAACACCACTTTAAACAAGAAGATGACGAAGTGTCTGATGAAGAACATATTGATTTTCTCACAGTCTGGCTGTCGAGATATGTTTTTTGTACCAAGTCTTTGCAGGTAGCTAAGAAGTACCTGCCCCTGGCGAATCAGCTTCACCACAACAGAGGAACCTGCTTGAGTGAACTCATCTTGGCGAGCCTTTATGAGTCTATCAGCGAGGGGGCTTCTCGACTTAAGAATATGGAAGCCCAAGGTCATATGCACTTGAGTGGGCCTCTTTGGCTACTTCAATTGTGGCTTAATGCTACATTTGAGGCTAGCCTCCCCAGAAAAGGCCTAGTTGATGAAGCCTCTGCTGAAATAAGGGAAATGAGTGTCGAAGGGACGCGTCTGGCTAAACTTACTCCCAATGATGATGGTGAAAACCTTCAAAGGGCTTTCACCAGTTATATTATGATGTTTGCCAAGCGCTATGAGTTCACTCCTAGCATGGCACCTTTTGCTCGACGAAGCTATGGCCCAGTGTGGTTTAAAAGGCCATTTCCAAATCCTCATCATCCTCTTGATCAAGAATCTGTTGCTATCTGGGAAGCCTTTTTGCTTCCCAGGTTCTTTATCCACAAGCTGAACTTAGGGAGAGGTTTATCAGCATTGATTGCCTATCAACCAAACCTTGTCTCTCGACAATTTGGGCTGGCCCAGAGCTTCCCTCAGTGCTTGTATGAGAGAAAGGGCCAAGTAATTCTTCACACCGCCTGCTTCAATAAGGAAAACGTCTCCCACACACTCGACAGTCGAAATGAGAAAAGAAGAATCCTCTCTCCTGTGTTTTTTGAACCTTCCTTTCTATGCACTTCATCCTTCCACCAATGGTGGTCGAAGGACTATAGTGAGCACTTTCTTGATGTGGCTACATTTTCTTCGTTACTTGACCAAGCTTTTCTCCATGTGCAGGACAAGACGAAAAAGAGTAAGTTCACTCACATCGAAGAAATACAGGCTTTTCAAAAATACTTTGAAACTATCTATCGACCAGATGATCTTAGTCGAACCATTCATGAGGCTGCTGTCACTCTAAAGAGAAAATTTCTAGAAAAGCTGGATCAACTAAAAATTCCTCCCAACGTCCCTCGTGAGAAACGTTATGAGGTAGCCTTTAAACTTTTTCCTCCAAAGTTCCCTCGACTGCCTAATGCTGATTTTGGAGTGGCGCTTGCCCCTCCATTTCCAGATTGGTTTGTCTGTGGGGAGCATTTAAAACTTCTTCGACAGCAGTCTCAGCCAAAGGCTCAACGAGTGGTTTCGACTAAGCATACATTAGACAGTTTTAAAGGGCACCTTTATATAGGAATTCAGGACGTTCGTGTCGAATCTGAAATATATGAAGGTTTGAAATCCTTAATCCATGGCTTTATAACTAACCACGTAATCATTAACTTGTAATAATTGTGTACTGTCTCTCAGCTGTGCCTAGGAAAGCTGCTTCGACTAGAGCTGCTACCTTGCAAAGTGGCAAAGAACCAGAGAGCACACAGGTATATTTCACCTCCCCTGCTTACGCTTGTACTGCCTCTTCAGACTGGTCGAAAACCTCCAACACCTTCCAAGAAAGGTAAAAAGGATACCCCAGCTGTGCTTATAGCTTCAGAGGCCTCAGATGAATCTCCTGAGGAGGTTCTCACAAAGAAAAAAAGGAAACCCATCAAGGCTTCTGGACCTACTGGCCCACCTCCTTCGAAGGTGGCCAAAATACTCGAGAAGGCATCCACCACAAGTGGTGTCGAGAAGGAACCTTCCAAGGTGGCCTTGAGAACCCTTCTTGGTGACCATGGGAGTGATAAATCAAGTCCTACTATTGAACAGACTCAGGTATGTGCACCATCTTTCATTATGCTGACGTCTTTCGCCCATTACTTCAATCTCATCTTCTCCACTTGTGTTCTTTAGGCACCCATAATCAACAATCCAGATCCCCGACCAACTCCAAGCAACTTCGCCACCACCATAATTGACGATTCTGTTCCTCAACCAACTTCAGGAAGCTTCACCACCACGCTCCTCAACAGCCAAGGTAAGCCAACTTATCACCCATCTTCTGATATTGGCTCTGGTTTGAGTGAGATTAATCAACCTACTCCACATGTTACAGAACACACCGCACCACCAGTTCCAACCACTACTCAAAACGCACAAGCTGATGGCGCCAACTCTGATGATGATGATGCCTTAAGCCCACCACCTTTCAATCTGGCTACCCCCATGGATAAAGGCCAGTTGGTTGAAGAAGAAAGACATGAACCTGAAGTTCAAACACACAACGCCAATCCTGATCAAGCTGCGCCTGAGGAGACAAATGAACTACATCCTACACCAGCTGATGACCAGGAGAATATGCAACCAACTGCTGAAGAGTCTGATGAAGAAATGGGAGAAGAACAAGATGAAGAAGGAGAAGAATCAGAAGAGGAGGAAGAAGAACAAATTGATCCTAATCCCCACCATACTCCTTCGCTTGTGGTCCTTCCACCACCTGGAGACTCACTGACAGTACTCAAGTGGTCGAACCCGCGTGAGTTTACCAAATTGATACTCGAGCATAAGTATGGTTCTTCTTCTTCTCTCTCTTCGACTCCAGCATTGGATGAGTTCACCAAAACAGTCCTCCAAGCCATAAGGAAAAAATTCTTCAGGGGGACATTCACAGAATTTTGGCCTTAGACTCTACTGCAACCATTTACCTGAAGAACACCCTTGCAAAGATTGAGCTCACCACCCTCAATTCAGATGTTTCTGGTTTTCTGATAGAGCTAACTGCTGTGGTGAAACAAATAGCTGCAGAAATAAAGCTGCTTCCCTCTATCAGGAATACCATAGAGAAAACATCTAGCTGTGAGAGTGCAGCCTGGTGTGGTGCAAAAGAGGCGTACAAAGAGGTCGAACGTATGGAGGCTGATCAAAAGAAAAAGCAAGATGAGATAGCCTCCAACCAGAAGGACATTGAAGCCTGGAAGCAGCAAATCACGGAGCTACAAGCCAAAATTGAAAATGCTGAAAAACGCAACCGTGATTTGCACCATTTCGACGACACTAAAATGGCTGAAGAAACAAAGAATGCTATTGATCGTATTGAGGCGGCCCAAAGATATGAAAAAGAGCTCGCAGCAGCAAAACTTGATGAATCTTTGTGCAACGCTCGCCTCAAACATCACATAGAAGCTTTTTATCAGTTGGCGTCGAGGCTTCCCTTCTGATACTTTCGACACCTTTGTTTGTTTAATCATCATTTGTTTCTTGGCCTTTTCAGGCTTTTATGTAATGACACTTTTATGCCTTTTGGCATTGATTAATCAATCATTATTCTTTTGCCCTTAACTGCTTTCGACCCATATTACATCATGATGCACTTTACTTGTTGTCTTTTATCAGTCAAATTTGCAATTAAGGCATTCTATCTTTTTCTTGGAAAGTTAGCCTTTCCAGCTTTAAATTCCAAGGCATAAGCCTCTAGCTTTTAAAGTAACATTTATAGCATAGCCCTCAGGCCTACTTCCAAGAATACCTGACGTGTTTCCATCGTTTGACTGGCCAATCCAATCAGTACTTCGCCTCTATAAATTTCTTCCACCTGACCACGTTTTGCGTAGAAGCAAACATGAATAATTCAGAGAAATCATCAGCCAAGAAAATGGCTAGAAAGGCAAAGGCAGTTGAGGAAACAAAAAAGATGGAGGCAACCAAGCAACCTGAAGCCTCCATTAGAGCAACCTCTCAAGCCAAGAAGAGAGAAACTAAAATGAAGATCTCTAAGAAAGGGTGCTCCAGCACCCAAGACTCTGATGATGATCCAGATGCAGATTATATGGATTTCCTCAAATCCATAGATTGGAGAGATTATGAATAACCTTTCCTTGATTAAAAATTGTTGTATTGGTTTTTCTTTGCTTTGTATGCCATGTTAGCCTGACTTGGCCTATTTTGGCTTTCTTTTTATTAAATAAAGCTTATGTTTTAATATGAATCTCTTGCAGCATAGGCTTATATTTTTTCAAATACTTGCCATTTACTTTCAAGACTCTTTTATCTTTGTCTAACTCTTCCACTTCATAAGCTCCATTAGAGAAAACTTGTATGACTTGGAATGGGCCTTCCCACTTAGGGGACCACTTGCCCAATGTTCTATCCTTTCGATCCATAGGCAAAATCACTTTCCAAACCAATTCCCCACATGCAAAAGATTTAGACTTAACCTTTTTGTTGTAGGATTCTTCGACCCTCTTCTTTTGTCTTCTTAACAACTCCAAGGCTCTGAGCCTTTCTTCATCCAAATCCACTAATTCATTCATCATCATTTCCCAATAATTCTCAGAGGGAATCTCATGATGTCTTTGAACTCTTACAGACTGTAAATAAATCTCAACAGGCAATACTGCATCATGACCAAAAGTAAGTCAAAATGGGGTAGTGTTGGTAGCCTCTTTAGGGGATGCAAAGAACTTGGTCTAACGTCTTGTACCAATTTCTAGGCCTCTTTCCCACATGCTTCTTAATTAGTCCAATCACTACCTTATTGGCAGCTTCGACTTGCCCATTGGCCTGGGCATAATAAGGGGTAGAAGTCAACAACTTGAAACCTATTTCTTTGGCAAACTCCTGCACCTTTCGACCAGTAAACACTGATCCTTGATCCGTAGTGATTGTTTCAGGAATACCAAATCTATAAATAATGTGATTTTGAATAAATTCAATAACATCTTCTTGACCTATATTCGCCAGTGGTATTGCTTCAATCCACTTGGTGAAATAATCAATTCCCACCAAAATATATCTTTGGTTCTTTGAAGATGCTGGTCGAATCTCTCCTACTATATCCAAAGCCCATCCTCTGAAAGGCCATGGTTTCACTATGGAATGTAATTCACTTGCAGGGATATGCTGTATGCCAGCATGAATTTGACATTCTTGGCAACCTTTAGCAAATTCTATGCAATCCTTCAGCATAGTGGGCCAATACATGCCTTGTCGAAACAACAGCCATTTCATCTTCTGGCCAACTTGGTGTGCTCCACATGCCCCACTATGTACTGTCGAAAGGGCCAAATATACCTCTGCTTCACTAAGACATTTCAATAAGACTCCCTCAGGGGTCTTTTTAAACAATTCATTACCCAATAGTACATAGCTTAAAGCTTGATACCTGATTTTTTGCTCTGTCGAAGCCGTTGGGTTTTGCAAATATTCAACTATGGGCTTCCTCCAATCTTCATCTGTTAAATTATCTATGGCAAAAATTTCAAAATTTTCGCCATCTATGCACCCAAGCTTAGTTGTTTCTAAGTCTGATGGGCACAATCCAATAGCCACCACTTTACCTCTTGCTTCAATTACTTCTTGAAGGTTTTCCTTCGACACCTTGTATCCAGAGGCAATTTGAGCCAAGTCGTTAGCAACTTGATTCTCTACTCTAGGTATGTGTTGGATGGCCACTACCTCAAATTTCTTTAATAATCTATTGGCTATCACAAAGTACATAATGAGATTTTCTTTAACACATTTATACTCCTTTGTGATTTGTTTTATAACCAATTCTGAGTCTCCCATTATTTTGACTCTAGTTGCCCCCAATTCTAACAAAATTTCAAGGCCAGCAATTAATGCTTCATATTCAGCCTCATTGCTAGAGCAAGGTCCTTCGACCTTGTACTTGAATTTTGTTGGAATTTTTTCAGGAGAAATAATGTGTATTCCCACTCCTGTTCCATTTTTATGACTTGATCCATCAAAGTATAACTTCCAGGATTTTAATTCAACATAATTCAAATCATTTTCATTTATGGAGTGATCAACTATAAAGTCTGCAACTATTTGCCCTTTCACAGCTTTTAAAGAATGATATGTTAGGGAAAATTCTATTAATGCTAATGCCCATTTGCCAATTCGACTATGCAAAATAGGTTGAGATAACATATGTTTTACAACATCAAAGTGAGAAGAAACATACACATCAACGGGCTTTATATATTGCTTCAATTTAGTACAAGAGAAATACAAGCATAAACATAACTTTTCAATCATGCTATACCTAATTTCTGCATCATTTAAAACTCGACTAAGATAATAAATGGCTCTTTCGACTCCATTTTCATCCTCCTGAGCTAACATGCTCCCTAGAGTTTTATCTGATGTAGCTATATATAATCTCATACTCTTGTTTCTACAAGGTGGTGACAAAATTGGAGGATGGCTTAGGTACTCCTTGATCTTGTCAAAGGCTTCCTGTTGTAATTGCCCCCACTCAAAATCATCTTTGTTGAAACGAAGCAATGGCAAAAAAGCTTGTGCTTTGCCACTCAGGTTGGATATAAACCTTCTTAAGAAGTTGATCTTGCCCAGCAACGACTGAAACTCCTTTTTAGTTGATGGCTCTTTCGCCTCCATTATGGCTTTGGTTTTATTCTGATTTATTTTAATCCCTTTCTTGTGGACCACAAAGCCTAGGAAATCCCCTGCCTACACACAAAAAGCACATTTGAGAGGATTCATTTGAAGACCATATTTTCTCATCCTTTCAAAGGACTGTCGAAGATGGTCAATGTGACTTTTCCCAGAAATAGATTTTATAACAATATCATCAATATAAATTTGCATGAATGTGTCTATAAAATCATGGAAGATTGAATTCATTGCCCTTTGATAAGTGGCACCAGCATTTTTGAGACCAAAAGGCATCACTACCCATACATAGCTACCTAAGGCTCCAGGGCATCTAAAAGCAGTTTTATGAACATCTTCCTCAGCAATGAATATTTGGTTGTAGCCAGAATATCCATCCAGCATACTAAGATATTCATGTCCTACTGCAGAATCTATTAACATTTCTGCTACTGGCATTGAATATTCATCTTTAGGAGTTGTAGAGTTTAAATCTCTAAAATCAATGCAAACTCTCAAAGACCCATTCTTTTTAATAACATGTACTATATTAGCCAACCATTCGACATACCTTGCAGTGCGAATGAATTTGCAACGAAGCAGTCTTTCGACTTCCTCTTTGATCTTTGACAATATCTCTGGTGCAAACCGTCTTGGATTTTGCTTGACTGGTTTTTTCCCAGGCGTCATAGGCAACCTGTGTTCGACCAACTCCCTGCTCAAACCAGGCATCTCATCATAATCCCAGGCGAAGCAGTCTTTGAACTCTTTCAACAACTGAACCACTTCAACCTTCAACTAGGGATCAAGATTGGCACTGATGTAGGTAGGCCTTTTGGTTGCCCCCTTACTGAGGTCAACTTCTTCTAAAGGATCTTGTTCTAGCATTTTTATATTATTTGCCAACGGATCCTTCTCAAATCCCAAAGGCTCATCTTCATAGATGGCGTCGAGCCTCTGGCTTTGCTCTCCAGTTTCAACCTTATCTGGAGGTTTTGGGTCGAAGTCCTTACCAGGACCTTCTTGATATAATTCAGAAATGGCTTCGCCAGCCATATATTCATTGGCGGCTTCCAAAGCCGCTTGTAGTTTTGTTTCGGCCACATAGGCCAAAATTATTTTCAAAGCGTCGAACTCAGTCATGATCACTGAATTCATCTCCCCATCCTGTGGGCTCTATTGGAGGTGAGCCTAAGCATGGAAACCTTCCTCCTGGTACCTCCCTGTCCCATCTGAAACCTTCGACAGGGTGTAAATACAACGAATAAAACGTTTCTACATCAGGCGTAAACTCAAAATCAGCTGGAGGACATGGAGCAACGTTCGCCAGATGTTTCTCAAATTGCCTACTATCCACATGATTAATAGGCACCTTAAAGTACCCTTGATCAACTTCAATATTTTCAACTATCCCATCTGGTCTCCAAATGGTGATTCTTTGATGCATAGATGAAGGTACAGCTCCTATTCCATGAATCCACTCCCTACCCAAGAGTAGATTGTAGTTAGCTTTCGTCTCGACGACCATAAACACTGTTGGTCTGGTAATAGTTCCCACAGTGAGATCCACTTGAATCACTCCTAGAGTGGAACCAACTTTTCCTTCATAGTTCGACAGAACCATGTTGTGGGGTTTGGTATCAGTCTCAAACTTCCCAATCTTGCTGAACAAAAATCTTGGCATTAAATTAACAGTTGCACCACAATCCACCAAAATTTTGTTGACAGGAACATTTTCTACTTTGCCAGTAATGTAGAGAGGCTTCAAATGACCCTTCATTGCCTCTGTGGGGCGTTCAAAGAAAGCATTCTGTTCTTTGACGCACCCATTGTTCATGATGTAATAACACACAGGCTTGTGTACCAACATTTCCAATTCAGCAGTTTGATCCAAGTCTTCGACCTCTAAGACTTAACCAAATTCTTTTGGCATTACTGACACCACATTCACCAAAATATCTAGAGAAGCTGCTGACTCACTGTTAAAGTTATCAGCCATATTCTCATCCTCTTCGACCTTCTTTTCTGGATGAACAGTGAACAACTTTCGTCGTATGGGCATCTTCTCCATTGCCCCAGCTTGATTATCAACATTGGTGCTTGACTCTCCTTGCACCTGAGCCTCCCTGACAGCCTTTCGCCTGCGTTGCTCTCTTCGCCATTGTGATCTAGACATGGGGTTTTTACCCTTGTAATTCTGAGAAATGTATGCTGATTTGTTGGTGGTATGGTTCTTTTTTCTATACTCAAATGAAGAACCTCTTTCCACATCAAATTTCTCCCACTTCTTCTTCTGCCCTCTCCCTTCGATAGGCTTGATCCAACTACCTGTTGGCACATTCGCAGCTGGTTTGAATGTACCTAGCCTAACTCCTGGTACTTGGTTTTTTAACCCTGTCTAAAGTCGTCTATAGTCAAAACCTTTGGGACCTTTATTTACCTTCTGCCCCCAGCTTCCACCAGCTTTTTTTACACCTTCTAACTTGTGGGCAGCTTTTTCATCAAAAATGGCGCTGCATCTAGGACATATCATTACTCCAGAGCCTTTCTTCTGGAAATGGTGCAAGAAATCCACAATTGTCTCTTCTTGCTTAGGATAAGCTATTTTGTTGCGCTTCTCTTGTTCATCTGCCTTACTCACTTGTTCAGATTTTTGATCTGTAATTTTGACCATATTGACATCCATTCTGTCCTTTAAGTGCATCTTGGAGAAATGGGCTTCCAGACTTTCAGTGGTCTTTGCCAGACAACCACCACTTGCTGCTGCTTTTGCAGCTTTTTGGGAAGCTTTTTGCCAAGCAGCTTTTTCAGCTTCGAACATTTCCTCAGCATTACTCTTTCAACATCAGGAGATGTCTTCAAGAATTTTTCAGCAGCCATACATATCCAGTTTTCCACCAAACAACCATCCATATCTACCATCTCTCCTACCAATAGCATGTCATCTTCCAATTCCTTAACAACTTGGACTTTGGGGGCATTTCTGCCCATAGCCTCATTGGTGCAGATGATATCTGAGCTAGAATCAGATTCTTCAGCCAATTCAACCAGGTTAATGCCTTCATTGGCATTTATCTTCAATCCACTCACGGCCATATCCAAAACCTTAGCAGCATTATCCATTTCAACAAACTTATCAACAGTTTCTTTGGTCACCAACATTAGACTGGTACCATCAACGTTCAGGCCATTTACAGCCTTACTAAAACCTTCAATTATCACAGAATTGGTGGCGAAGTCTTCAGTAACCTCCACCATGTTGACTGACTTGTCAAATCCCTCTGTGACTTCAACCATCTGAACCTCGTGAGGCTCTGTATAGTTAGCCTCTGCAACTTGCAATGGGTCAGAGTCAATCTTCATCTGGGCTTTGCCCTTGTCACCAAACTTCAGCCTTCCTTCTTGGATAGCATTTTGCACCAAATCCCTGCAAAGAAAACATTGAGAAGTTTTATGACCCAAAAAATTATGGTACTTACAAAAACCTCTTTTCTTTCTTTGTTCTAAAGGTGGCACCTTAGCACCAGCAGGCAATATCATTTGCCCATCTTTAACTAACAAATAAAAAATTTCATCACATTTAGTGACGTCAAAAGTGTATGTTTTCTTAGGAAATTTGTCGTTAGATTCGACAGGATTTTTTCCTTCTGAAGGAGCTAATAATTTGCAGGCATAAGGTGGACCTTGCTTTAACTCAGCAACGTCAACCTCATTTCCGTCGAAATAAGAGGTTTCACCATACAGACTCTCCACATCTTCATTGCATTCGACAAAGGCTACTATTTTACCCCTGCTGAATTTAGCCTTCTCTTCTTTCAGCCTTTCTAGCTGTCGAACCCTATCAGCCAACTGGGCTATATCTCTAAGATATTGGGTATCTAATTTCTTCCTAATGGAATAATCAAGACCCCCAACAGCCATTTCGACCAACTCATGTTCTGGCACTTGTGTAAAGCACCTGGCTTTAAGAAGTCGAAACCTATTCAGGTAATCATCAATTGGCTCAGTAACTATGCGTTTGATGCTAGCCAATTCTTTCAAACTAATCTTAGTTTGCCCCATGTAGAACTATTCATGAAACAAACGTTCTAGTTGGGTCCAATTGTATATGGAATTTGGAGGCAAAGTAGTAAACCATGTGAAGGCATTTTTGGTAAGGGAACTTGGGAAGTATTTGATTCTGAGGCTTTCATCAGCTGCAATTTCGCCTGCTTCAATCAAATACCTAGCCACATGTTCGACAGTAGATTCAGTAGTATCTCCTGAAAACTTGCTGAACTTTGGAACCTTCGTCCTATTGGGTAATTCTGCTTGGAGAATATAATCCACTATAGGCGAAGTATAATTTGGCCTGGTGAAGCCAAAATTCATACCATTTCTGGTCATTATCCTTTCAACCATAGCTGCAAGGTTATTTTCTTCTGCTTGATTTCGATGTCGAACCTGTCTAAGTAGTTGATCTGCATTTTGGTTCCTGTTCACCATCACTACTAGCTCCTCCTCCATCTGGTATGGCATCTGGTTTCTTGGTGGTTCGACTCTAAAATGATCAATCATCTCTTGATCTTCCAAGTTCGTCTCAGGTATCTGACGTGGATGACGTCTTGGGATATCTTCGACAACAGTTGCTCTTTGATCCACCGCTGGTACTCCCATGAAATCAGCCATGCGTGCCACTTGTGCAGCCAACTGTTGGTTAGTTTGAGTCGTATTTTGAATCAAGGGTTGAAAAACTTCTCCCATTGTCTGAGACAACGTATGCACCATTTGCATGTTACTTTCATCCATCTGCTGCCTCAAACAATTTATGGATGTATTTGTAAGGCTAGGCGTTTGAACAGAGTAACCAACACCTATATTCTGGTTGTTTCGCCCTCCTGATCCTGACCCTTGTAATGGCGAAGACACAACAGTTTCTGAAAATACAGGTGGAGCATTCTGCAGATTTTGCATCATTGATGTAGGCATACCATAGGGTTGACTCCTTGACCCTAGATGTGGAAAACCTAGAGGAGGAACGTGCCTGTACATTGAACTTCATCCTGGGGGTGTTGGGGAATTAGGACTTTGTGGTCCTATGTATTCCAACACAGGTTGAGTATATGATTTTGTATATGTTGATCCTGGTTCAAACACTACTAATGGAAGTGACGCCTGTCCTCCTGTCGAAGACACTAGTGATGGTGTGCTTTGAGACCCCATACTGCTACTTGACTGAGTGTTTGAAAGACTCCCTTGAGGATCAACTTGTTGGTTGGCATTGGTTGCCATTTTCTTAGTGTATCTTCTCTTTGGTATTCCTTCGTTTGTTGTGGCTAACTTCCCACTTCTCAATAACATACAACGAGAGTACTTCTTCACTAAGAAAGATAAGTTTGACAAAAAGTGTAAAACTTAGAACTGGGTCCCACTAGGTGTGCCAATTTGTTTACTGTGAATTTTGGTAAACAACCTCTGGTCTATCAATCTTAAACGAAAATTGATTAACTTGCAGGATCGACCACGCATATTCCTAGGACACGTGCTAAATTTGAAAGACAAGCGTAAATGACAAATGAAAATTAAAGAGAATGTGAATTGAACTCCACGTTCGACAATGCTGAAATAAAATCTAACTGAACTCCACGTTCGACTACTTGCAATAAGGTAAAGTAAAGGCTTGAAATTTAAAGGGCTGTAAGTAAAGGGCACAAAAAATAAAGGCGTCGAAAGGAAATGACAAGAAGTAAAAAGCTTTGAAAGTAAAATGCAACGAACTCCACGTTCTTGAAAAGTAAAGGCTGGAATGATAAAAGTGACGTCGAAGGTAAAGTGCAAGAAAATAAAAGACTTTGAAAATAGATGTAATGGATTAAAGGTGAACTCCACGTTCTTAAAAATAAAAGACTTTGAAAAGTAAATGCTTGAAGATTAAATGCTTGAATGTAACAGTGCAGTCGAAGGTAAATGCAGGAAGTTTAAATGACTCTGAAAGTAACTTTGGCATGGAAGATAAAGTTCAAGAAATTGTAAAGGCATGGAAAGTAAATGGCTGACTCTTAAACATGATGAAGATAAATTGTATTAATGAAGAAAATGGTGTTACATTACGTACATTCTCACGAACTCGTTTCTCTACACGCGGGTACTTTGAGTTTCTTTGAGTAACTTGTACAAAAATATGAACACCCCTATTACATAGAACTAACTCCTATTTATAGTGCTAGGAAATAACTACTAAGTGGTGGTTACTGCTTCGAACGTGTGGATTTTGGCGCCTTCTCCTTGGTCTCAACTGTTCCCACCTTCACAACTGCTCTTATTTAAATTTCAAACATTGGAAATTCCCTCCAGCCTTAATATAACCACTACAGCGCTTGTTTCCATATTCTCATGGTCGAAACCTTTTCCAACACTTAGCCATTTTTTTTAGGTTCCTACACCTCTATTCGACTCACGCTTCACCAAAACTGGGTCGAAGCCTTCTTTACATTAAAAATAATTTTTTAACTTAAAATAGCTTTGATTCTTTCTAGCGTCGAAAATGAGGGTTAACAATAAGACCCACAGCGTTTTCAAAAATCTCGGCGCGATTGCCATTTCAAACAAAAACAAACCTTGGGCCTCTCCTAGAGCTGTAAGCCCCACCACTTGTACAAAAATAAAACCTTGGGCCTCTAATAGAGTGTAAGACCCAATCCCCTTTTAACCAAAACAGTTTTTTTTGGGCCTCAGACCTTGTATAAGTCCCTCTGCGTTAAAAGAAAACCTCGGCACAATCGCCAATTCAAAAACCAATCATCTGGGCCTACCCTCATGTTATAAGCCCCATTCCTTTTTTAAAAGAAAATTTCTTGGGCCTCTTGAGAGAGTGTAAGACTCATCCCCTTTGTACAAAAAACCCTTTCTTGGGCCTCAGTCACTTGTACAAGTCCCTGTACAAATTCAAAACCACAGTACAATCACTGATAATACCTTGGGCCTCTCCTTGAGCTGTAAGCCCCAACATCTTTTCAAAGCACTTTCTCCTTTGATTTTGTATATAATATTGTTATCAAAGTTCTCTTTGTTGAATAACTAACAATACAGCATGGAAGCTCTACAACCGAGTAAGTGTTTATACGCTTTCATTTACTGCTTTCATATGTATATAACTGTACTGGGGGCTGTTTCACTGTAAGTCTTCTTTCATAAACTCATATCGACTGTGTAATAAGAGTATATATATTGAGAGTTTCCCCGACAACTACGTCTAGCACTAAGCCCTGTTGATCACTCTTAAATATACAAAACTAGATCCCCATAGGATTACCAGATACAGTCTTCCCTCCTCTTGGGTTAAACAATATGGAGATGTGAAAGGCAAATTCCTTTTGAACCCTTTCTTAGACTGTCACTCTTAGACATTGTCAAAGAAACTCTAACTCCCCAGAGATGATCTTTTCTCCGTGAATGGCATCTCTTGAGTTTCTTCTAAATTCTCGAACTTTCCCGGCTTGATCCATTCTCGATGAATGGCATGTCTTGAACTTCTCGGGGTTTGCGGACCCACAGGCTTCCTAAAAGCATCCCCGCCTCCTCTTGGGCGTTGTACAAGGACCCGTCGGCTTCTTAGAAGTATTTACAGCCTCCTCTTAGGCTTCATATAAGGATTCTTCCTTCGGGAAGAGAGCCTCCTCTTGGGCTTCGTACAAATTGTCCCTCAGCTTCTTAAAAATTTTCAGCCTCCTCTTGGCCTTCGTATAAATTGTCTCAACGACCTCCTAGAGTTATAGGAAGAGAAAGTAGTCATCTTAATAGAACAGTCTTTCAACGAGTCTAAATCCTACGACTGTCTCTCTAAGCATAGTACAAAAGATAAAACTCTAGACTTGGACAGTCTAAGACCCTTGAGTCTCAAAGACATTCTCAAGCCCCTTTCAAAGATAGGGAAAACACCCGCAGACCCGGACAGTCTCAATACCCTTTGGATTTCCCATTCCCTTAAAGAGCAGGAAATAACCCTGATCCTCCGATCAGTTCCAAAAGCACAACCTTACCTTTAATCTTCATAAGAACTGATTTTCTCTTTTAACCAACATACTGAACCTGTCACTCAACTGAAACAGTTACCATAGCCTCCTCTTGGGCTTTGTACAATGATTCTCCCCAGCGGAGCTAACCTTTCGGCCTCCATCTCGGGCTTTGTACGAGATACAAAACACTCTCTTATTGAGTATAAAAGACTCTCTTGTTGAGTCAAACCTTTCATCCTCCATCTCGGGCTTTGTACGAGATACAAAACACTCTCTTGTTGAGTATAAAAGACTCTCTTGTTGAGTCCAACCTTCAGCCTCAATCTTGGGCTTTGTACGAGATACAAGACACTCTATTATTGAGTATAAAAGACTCTCTTGTTGAGTCTAACCTTTAGCCTCCGTCTTGGGCTTCGTACAAGACACATATAAAAGATTCTCCTGTTGAGTCAACCCTTTTAGCCTCTATCTCGGGCTTCGTACGAGACACATAAAAATACCCTCTTGTTGGACTACTAGCCTCCTCTTAGGCTTTGTATAAGAAAATCCCGGTTGAGTCAATCAACCTTTTAGAATCAAGATTGTGCCTCGTTCACAGTATACAAACATCTACAACTCCTTTTCCCCCATCTAATTGCTGTAAGCGGCAAGCCTCTGGATTATTTACATCCACGCCACTGTCCCTCTTTTAGCATGAGAAATTCCTAAGGAAAGATAGCATTGCTCTACACTGAGTTAAAGTCTTCTCCTCTAGGTTGAAAAGCCCCTATAAAGGAAATTATGGCATTACCGGATTCTCATATCCCGGTTAAAGTAATTCTCCTTTATAAAATAGTTGTGACAAACATACCCCTCTTTAGAGATGACAAATTCTCTCTAAAGTCAACACCCTTTTAGCTTCACATCTTGGGCTTTGAACAAGATACAAATAGACTCTTTAGCTTCATATCTTGGGCTTTAAACAAGATACAAACCACCTTTAGCTTCATGTCTTGGGCTTCGAACAAGACACCAAAACACCATTTCCTCCCATAGAATAGGGGGAACTACGATCGCTCTGATTTCCTTATTTCGGTAAACGGGAATACGTAGGCATAAGATTGCAAGAAAAATCTTAGCGAGCACACTAATCCAAAACCCGAATCCTGTACCTCCATACATCAATCGAAAAGCATCAGTCTTAAACCCCCACCAATCACCCATGCACTTTTTTTTCATAAAATAACCTAAGAGAGACCCCCAACCTTTGTAGCATTTGTAAACCAACAGTCATCTATTCAAACTCAGTTTGCAAGCAGGGTTAATTGGAGACATCTATTTCCCTTCCTTCATTAGCTTCAATAGGATAAAAAATGAATCGAGCTGTAGTACCCCAAAAGCGATAGTGCTTCGCAACCATGCAAAAATTCGCGCTACAGGAAAAATGGCGACTCCGCTGGGGAATCCATCGAGGTCTTGTTCTCTTCCCATCTCTTAGGTAGAAACCTGAAAAAAAAGTGGCGCTCACCGTGGGGCCCTTCTTTCTTTCTTTGGAATTTCACTGGGATAGGACTTTTTGTTGACTTCACTAGGATATTAGGTAAGAAACCTTTAAAATTAGGAAGGAACTACAGGATGGCGATTTCGCCGGGGAGCCATTTTCTGTCAGGAACATAGGATTCATAGCACTTTAAAGTCTAGGACTTTAGGACGAATATATATACTGCTTTTCCTAATTGATATCTGTGTTTATTTTTCTGCTAATTGGAATGCGTGTGATGCCGCATGTGGAAAGATTGAGTATACACGTAGGAAAAACCTCTTTTAGTGGTGCGGAAACTATTGGAAATGGTTGTCACGCGATACCACCCTCTTCTGAGGGTCCTTCAAAAAACATCACCTAGCACGGTTCCCGGCCCGCTGGTGTTTTCTCGATAAGGACTGATGATTTTGAGAGACAGGTACAAAAATCACTAGTATAAACCTTTGGGATGGGTAGAGCCTTGACTCCATGACAACGACCCTTTGACCCCATGTTTTTTCTATGTTTTTGTGTGTTGCATTCATGCATTCATCTAAAAAACACTAAAACAAAGAAAAACTTCTCTTCTAGTCTCTCTTTTTCAAATTAAACTAAGACAATGATTGCAAATGTCAGAGAAAAAGATTGCGCTTATGGATTTTGGTAGAAGGAAAACTCATAAGTACACCTTCAGGGTTCTAAAGCTAGAGGATTTGAGAGGACTAGCAAGGATGATCACTAACCCTGAAGCTTTCAGAGCCAAATACGGAGGTCTGCTACCTCTGTTAAGAATCCATGTGATTGAAGGAATCATGAAGCCACTCATTCAGTTTTACGATCTGGTCTATCACTATTTCACGTTCCCGGATTACCAGCTGGCACCAACGCTGGAAGAGTACTCTCACCTGACCAATTTACACATTACTGATCGAGCTCCATTTTATGGACTGGAAGAAATTCCAAAGGATCAGACCATTGCAAGAGCAATTTATTTGGATGAATTAGAAGTCAAGACTCACTTGACACCAAGGAAGGAATCCCGGGTTTACCAGCCCAGTTCCTGACAAAGAAGGCTCTGTACTTTGCTAGTATAGGGAACATGACTACTTTTGAAAGCATCTTTGTCTTACTCACCTACGGGTTATTTCTGTTTCCCAACATTAATAACTTCATCGATATCAATGCCATTAAGGTTTTTCTCATTGAAAACCCTGTGCCAACTTTGCTCGCGGACGCGTATCATTCTATACACTTAGGGAATTTGTACAGCGGAGGAATGATCACATGCTGTGTGCCCCTGCTGTATAAATGGTTTGTCTCCCATTTGCCCAAGTCTGCTGCTTTTTGGGATCATAGGAATGCTTTATGTTGGTCACAAAAAATCATGTCCCTCACCAACTCTGATATAGATTGGTGCAATAGGATTTATGATGGGATCAGGATCATTGACCGTTACGGAAATTTCCCCAACGTACCCCTTATAGGAACTAAGGGAGAAATCAATTACCATCCAGTTTTGCTTCGTCGTCAATTTGGATACCCAATGAGGCATATCCCGCGTAATACTCATCTGGAAGGTCTTTTCTTCAAAGAAGGAGAAAGTGACAGAGCACTAAATACGAAAATAGTGCACGCTTAGAAACATGTTCATAAGAAAGGACGGGAGTCTCTAGGAAAACCAGACTGTGTTTCGGTGGAGCCTTATCTCCACTGGGTACAAACTAGAGCTCTCAAGCTAAAGATGTCTTATCCTCGTCACGGAGTTCTTCCGCCGAGGGAATTTGTCATTCATGACTGAAACGGAAAAACTTCAGGTTACTCTCAACAAAGTTCAACAGGAGAGGAGGTCTTGGAAGAACAAGTACCGCATTCTCAATGTGGAATGTATTAAAATACAGCAACTACTGAAAGATAAGGATGCTCTAGTTGAGATTTTGGAGCAACATGCTGTGGATAATCAGGATGACCAAAGGAATTTGCTCATTCCTTTCACTTGGCAAAAGAATGACAACCCGACAACGGCTCAAAAGCCCTGGTCAAAGAAAAGGAAAGTACCAGAATCAGCACCCGGGTTCTCCTCAGAGAGGACTCGGGACCCCTTAGCTTAGGTTTCTGTTTCTGCACCTTGTAATCTACTGTATTTCTATTTTCGCAATCCTTTGAATTCAATAAAACGGGGTTTCCCCACTGTTTGATATTTGCAATCTAATTGTCGAAGTTTACTTTGATTAAACCAAACAACAATTAATATAATCATTGCATTCATCATTATCACGTAACGCATTCTTCTTACCTACGAATCTCACGTTTATGTCTCGGTTCTAGTGTCAAACTATCTCATTTGTACAATACTCGGGCCAATCGTCAGAAAAAGATGGATGATCTCGAGGAAGAGAATAGAGAGTTGAGAGAAGAGATCGACACTTTGAGAGAGGATATGAGAAAGCTTCGTAACGACATGCAAGTCATGGCAAAAGCTCGACTACAATGGACTGTGATCTCGGAGATCACCTCAACGCCCATAGTGGAAAAGTCCGATCCTAGGTACAAAATGCTGAAAGATCGTCCCTGGGGCATGCCACCCAATTATATCCCAGAAGGATATATCCCGTTGATCAATGAGGATCAGGGGACTGCAGCAGGAACTCCTGGGCCTGAAGGTTACAAACTTCAGGAAAGCGAAGATGCTAGGGGCATGACAGCAACTCCTGAAGGTTACAAACTTTGAGAGACACCAAGAGTCTCGGCGATAATGATTATTCCACCGCCTATGGTACACACTGTCCCGGAAGGACAGATTCCCCAGATACCTTCTGGTGGAAACGAAAACATGTTCGAAAGAATGAATGAATTCCAGGAACAGTTCCTGGGAATGCAGAAAGAAATGCAGGCCCTTCGCGATCAGGATCTATTTGTAAAGGACGTCGCTGACCTTTGCTTGGTCCCCAATGTGAAAGTTCTGCACAAGTTCCAAGTGCCCGACTTTGAAAAGCACAAGGGTAACTCTTGCCCTCAGAGCCATTTGGTGATGTACGCTCGGCGAATGTCAGCTCGGACAGAAAACCAGGACCTACTGATTCACTACTTTCAGGATAGTTTAATCGGTGCTGCCTTAAAATGGTACATGGGTTTAAACCGTGCTACGATCAACACTTTCAGAGATCTTGGCACTGCCTTCGTCCAACAATATAAATACAATCTGGACATGGCACCAGACAGAGATCAGCTCCGATCAATGTCACAAAAGGACAAGGAAACCCTTAAGGAATATGCTCGGAGATGGCGTGAAATTACCGCTCAAATTTGTCCACCTCTTGAGGAAAAAGAGATGACAAAGATTTTCTTAAAGTCCTTGAGCTCATTTTACTACGACAGGATGGTTGCCAGCGCGCCCAGTGACTTCACCGAGATGGTGGGTATGGGAGTTCATCTTGAGGAAGCGGTCCGAGAGGGGCGTTTAGCTAAAGACGTTGGATCATTAAGTAGTACAAAACGATGCGGTAGTGCTCTCCCTAAGAAAAAAGAGCAGGATATTGGGAATATCTCTCTCAGAAAGCAAAGGAGACGTTATCAACCAGTAGCAGCTATAACTCCTGTTATCAACCCTGCGCCTGTTTCTACGTATCAACCTCAGGTTGTGCAGAGCCAACCTAATCAACAAAGGACACAACAGCCTCTTCAGCAGGCTCGTCCTCCATACAACAACAACCGTACAACGCGGCCACCAGGATTTTATCCCATACCCGTATCGTACGCAGAACTATTTTCGTTACTACTGCTAAGGGGCATGTCCAGACTAAGTCCCCTCTTACAGTACCGGAAAATCCGCCCTTTTGGTTTAAGGTGGATCAGACTTGCCCTTACCATCAAGGAGGGCCGAGGCATAACATAGAGAGCTGTCTCAATTTCAAATCTGACGTGCAAAAGCTTGTTAGGAGCGGGGTCTTATCTTTCAAGGATATGAATCCTAATGTTCTCACGAAGCCGCTGCCTCAACACGAGAAGGCTACGGTCAATTTGATAGAGGGAGAGACTAACAACCTCTATCAAATTCATGATGTACTCTTGTTAAGAGCCAATTTGGTCAAGATGCATTGTAGACAGAGTGGATATGGCCATGTGCCACCTCATAATTATCACCAGTGTGATATCTGCTCTAAAAACAATCAGGGATGTTCTGTGGTGCAATCAGCTCTACAGGAATAGATGGATCTCGAATGGATCCAAGAGCACCGAGTTCGTGGAGTTAACATGGTTTACACGAATTCTAACGTCATTTAGAACCACGACGTCCGTGCAATGAATGTCAACTTGGTGGCGATGCACTCAAGGCAATGCCAGTATCATAATCTGCTGCGGCACGATTACAGTTCCTGTCTGACTTGCTCGGTAAACAAACATGGGTGCTCTTTTGTACAAGAGGCCCTCCAGCGTCAGATGGATCTTGGATGGATCTAGGACTACCATGATAGGAATCCCTATTAGATCAACATGATTCAAATCTTCGATATTCGCTTGATAAATACCAGCTTGGTGGAGCTACATGCTAAACAGGTCCGGCTCGAGTTCCTGGTATCACATGATTATCAGAGCTGTAGGGCGGGTTGCGAAAACGATCAGGGTTGTGCCCTTGTCCAGGAAACACTTCAGCACTTGTTGAATCACTGGTGGCTTCCAATCTATATGGATGAAGACACCTAGCAAATTAGTATTACTAACGGGAACCCTACTCGGCATCAAAGTCGGGATGTCTGATCTGTGGAAACTGACCTAGTGAGGTTACATTGTATTCAAAGCGGGCGTGGCCAGGTGCCACCACACAACTATGAACGTTGTAGAGTCTGTTCGGAAAGTAACCAAGGATGTTACCTTGTGCGAGCAGCTCTTCAGATTCAAGTGGATCGTAGAGAGATTCTCCCATATCCGGGTTCCGGACCAATCAACTGGGCGCTGGACTACCTCGCTGATCAAATTGAGGATGTTGTCATAATCTCTGATCATTAGAAGGCTAGGGATATTTGTACCATCATTCCTCTACTTGACGAATCAAGAGTTCCCAACCAGGAACAGATCAAAATTACTTACGATGGTCAGAAAAATCGGAAGGCTCCCATAGTCATCTATCTACCGGGACCGCTACCGTATGAATCAACTAAGGCTATCCCTTACAAATACGGTGCAACAACAGTCGAGAATGGAAAGGAAATTCCATTACCCTCCGTCGTGAATATTGCAGACATCAGTCGAGTAACACGGAGTGGTCGAATTTTCAATCGAGGAGTTGGAGAACTTAACAAAGAAAAGGAACCTCAGACAGAAGTTCCCAATCCACCAATCGGTTAATCCAGTAATCCCGACCTTTCGAAAAACGACGATGAGATGATGAAGCTCATCCAAAGGAGTGAATACAACATTTTTGATCAACTGTTACAAACTCCTTCAAAGATTTCGGTATTATCACTTTTGCTTAGTTCAGAAGCGCACAGGGAGGCTCTACAGAAAGTCTTAGAGCAGGCCTTTGTGGAACAGGATGTAACAATTAGACAGTTCGATAGCATTGTCTCTAACATCACTTCCTGTAATAACTTGGGATTTAGTGATGAGGAATTACCTGAAGAGGGTCGTCGTCATAACATGGCGCTCAATATCACGGTCAGCTTCCAGGGCGATGCTTTAGCCAGCGTACTGGTAGACAAAGGGTCAGCCCTGAATGTTATGCCGAAGTCCACTTTGATGCAATTATCCTTCAAAGGACCCCCGATGAGAACCAGTGAGGTCGTCGTCAAAGCATTTGACGGATCCAGAAAAACGGTTATCGGCGAAGTCGACCTTCCCATAACTATTGGTCCTTACACTTTCCAAGTTGCTTTCCAGGTCATGGACATCCGGGTAACGTACAGTTGTTTATTAGGAAGACCTTGGATACATCAGGTTGGGGCGGTCACATCGACCCTCCACCAAAAGTTAAAATTCGTCCAGAACAACCAGCTCGTCACGTCTGTGGAGAACAAGCCTTGCTCATAAGCAACTTATCATCATCTACTGGTGTAGAACCCGAGGAGGTTATTGGAACTCAGTTCCAAGCACTGCCGGTGAGCAAGGACAATCAATCCAAAGAGGGAACTTCCATTTCCTCATACAAAGATGCTATCAAAGCGGTCTAGAGTGCCAATACAACAGGAGGGGGACAGCTTGTCATTCCTACTGACAATAAAACAAATAAGGGTCTTGGTTTTTCTTCAACCTGTACCCGGACAGTTGCTAACAATGAAAGTTTTCATCCCATTCAAGATTTCTTCCACAGTGGAGGTTTCCTTCACCCAGTGACTCAAGAAGTACACACTATCAATGAGGAGGATCCCTCTGACATAGATGAGGAATGAAGGTCCTATCTCAATGAGGACGGTTATACATCGCAGGAAGAGGTGCCTACGCCATTTTGCTATACCGCACAAAGTTCGAGATTTATACCGAGGTTAGATGTCGAAATGATATACGGAGATTGTGATCCGAAAGGATGCCGTGCTCCGCTAAACTCATTAGAGGAGGACACTCTAATGAAAGACAACTTCGACCACAACTACTATGGCCCGATGGATGGCCTGCCAATATGGCAGCCTTACCCAGGAAACTCGGGGCAAGAAAATCAGCCGAACGATGAAAGGCAGCTGAGCATCATTGAACAAAATGCCTGCGTCCCCACCATGTCATAGGACCAACATTTAGGTCATTCAGCACCTACCCAGCACGACGATGAATTCGCAACGTTTGCAGGACTAGAATTCATCAACTTTGCTTTTACCGAGGTCAACGTCATTGAGAGGGATGATCCCTCCAGTTCCAAAGAAGTGTGGGACACCCTGGGACAACCAAGTGGAAAATATGACCATATGGTCAAGTACACTGCTCCCTAAAGCTCTCATATCAGGCTCGAAGACATCCAGCCAACTGGATGGGGAGATTTACCTGAGAGCACAAATACTATGCAAAATACAACTAAGGAATCCTCCTACGACAACTCTGCCTGGGAGACAGATTCCAATGATCCTGCTCCGCCAAAAATCAGCGTTATTTCTGAAGACAAAAGATAGAAGGTACCAGACTTTGTGATTCACCAAGGAGTTTGCCGTCAATGGGTTGCGGTCGATGTTCCGAAGATCGTTCATCGGTCAAAGTAATTGCCATCTTTAACCTTTCACCCTGCCCAGGTGAAACGGATGTTTTAATAGGGTTCGCTTTTTGTAAATTTTCCCTCTTCGCTTCGCCCAAAGCGACAGAGTTTTGTTTTATAGGGTTGTAGTTTCAAGAATCGACTTGTTCATTAATAAAATAACGTCGTTCTGTAATTTCCGCATTAATTGTTGTTTTCTCTTTTTGCTTTTCTTAGAAAATGGTAATCCTAAAAAACAAATCAATAATAAAAACAAGCAGTTATAAAAAAAATACACTACACACACACTTGCATTTTCTCTATCTCTTCTAAACACAAATCATCACGTCGTGCAGATTGCTTGTTTTAAACCCCGTTGAAACATACGATCCAATGCCTTCTCCCAACTTTGAGTTCCCGGTATTTGGGGCCGAAGAAGAAGATGACAACGAAATTCTAGAAGAGATCTCCCGAATACTCAGACAAGAGGAAAGGTCCATTGAACCTCACAAAGAGCCGTTGGAAACGGTAAACTTGGGTTCAGAAAAAGAGAGAAAAGAAATCAGGATTGGGGCACTACTCAGTCCAACTGCCAAAGAGAGTTTGACAAAGCTTCTCAGAGAATTTCCCGATGTGTTCGCTTGGTCCTATCAGGACATGCCAGGGTTAGATACCAGCATCGTGGAACATCATCTACCGTTAAGATCAAAATGTTTTCCAGTAAAGCAAAGGTTGAGACGGACTCACCCGAACATTGCCATCAAAATCAAAGAGGAAGTACAGAAACAGATTGACGCGGGTTTCCTCGCCACATCAGAATATCCTCAGTGGTTAGCCAACATCATACCTGTTCCGAAAAAGGACGGAAAGGTCAGAATGTGTGTGGATTACAGAGATCTAAACAAGGCTAGTTCAAAGGACGACTTTCCTTTACCACACATCGACATGCTGGTAGACAGTACAACAAAGTTCAAAGTTTTCTCCTTCATGGATGGATTCTTGGGCTATAATCAAATCAAAATGGCGCCGAAAGACATGGAGAAAACCTCGTTCATTACCCCATGGGGTACCTTTTGTTACAAGGTAATGTTGTTCGGTTTGAAGAACGCCGGGGTAATCTATCAAAGGGCCATGACTACTCTGTTTCATGACATGATACACAAAGAGATCGAGGTATATGTCGATGATATGATTGCAAAATCTAAGACAGAAGAGGAGCATGTGACCCATCTGTCAAAACTATTCGAGCATTTGAGACAGTACAAACTCCGCTTAAATCCCAACAAGTGCACCTTCGGTGTCCGTTCAGGGAAACTCTTAGGGTTCATCGTCAGCCAGAAAGGAATTGAGGTTGATCCTGACAAGGTCAAGGCCATTCAAGAAATGCCTTCTCCGAAAACTGAAAAACAAGTCAGGGGATTCCTGGGACGTTTGAACTACATCTCCAGATTCATATTCCTCATGACTACGACATGTGCGCCGATTTTCAAATTACTGAAAAAGAACCAGGATTGCGTTTGGACAGAAGATTTCCAAATCGCCTTTGACAGTATTAAGGAATACATGTTGAATCTGTAATGCCCCGGTTTTGTCTTATTTATTTAATTGAGTCGATTTAATTATTTTTGTTTTATATTATTTTATTCTTGACTTTTATTTGACAATATATTATTTTTCATCGTTGTTTATGTTTTATCGCGTTTTGAGAGCGTTTGCGAGATGTTTGAGCTGAGGGGTAAAATAGTCTTTTAGGGGTTTAGATATTTTATATAAATAGAGATTAGAAAGAAATAGAGAGAAAGGAAAGAAAAAGGAAAGAAAGAGAAGGGAAGGAAAGGAAGAGGATAGAAAAGGGAGAAAGAGCAAAATCGACATAACTCCGTTTCGAGCGCGATTAATCGGGTAAGGGTGAGGAGTTTCAATTATATCTTGCTTGTGTATGTATATGTGTTGTTTGTTGTAATTGTTTTTCTTGTTTCGCGACTTTTCTTATCGATTGGAATTAGGAGCGGTTGGTAGAAATCGATGTTTTCACAGATGAAAATCGATATAAACTGCGTAGAATACTTGTTGTTAGGTTTGGATCATGTTTTGGTTGTTATAGCATGAATTGGAAGTGTTTGGGGTGGGAGAATGATGAATTTGGACCCAAATGACCTATGTTAGCGCTGCTGGGATTTTCTGGTTTCGCAGGTTCGCACTGCGAATTGCCAGCGAAGGGGAAAGCGAACGTTTGCGTGAGGTTCGCACTGCGAATGTTGTGTTGTTTTTCTTTCTGCCACGGTTCGCTGGGGGATTCGCACTGCGAAGGGGACAACAAAGGTTCGCTGGGAGTTCGCACTGCAAAACTGTAGGCTATTTTCCTTTCTGCCATGGTTCGCTGGGGTATTCGCACTGCGAATGAGGAGGCGAAGGACTCGCTAGGAGCTTCGCATTGCGAACATGACAGCTTTTCTAAATTGTTTTCTTTATAACTTTTGATCCGTAAGTCGGTTTGAGGCGCGGTTTGGTGCGTTGGAAAGCTTTTGACATGTTCTTTCTTATAAAAATGGTTTTGGGAGTAGTGGCCAATTTAATTGTGTCGGGAATTGGAATAGTATCGTTTTGTCGGCTTTTACCGTCGTAAATGTATGTGATTGACGTGTTATCATGTGACATGTTTTTAATATGTATCCTATAGCTTGTGTGTTGTTATATGATGTGAATATATATGATGATTGTTGGTGATGATGGTTTGCGGTCTTATGGAGAAATAAATGTGTTGTTTTGGGTTTGATTTCAATGTATGATAACGATGTTGTTGTATGGTAAAATACATTGTTTGATTGAATATCAATGTATGTGGTTATGAGGTTTGTGGTAATTGTTGTGGTTAATGGTGAGTAATTCTTGATGTGAATTGATATGAGTGTATATGCTAAAATGCTAATTGTTGTGGTTGCGGATTATGATGAAATGCATTGTTTATGTGAAATTCAATGTATGTTATTTGGTGGCCTTATGGCAAGTAAATGCATTGTTTGAATTGTTTTCAATGCATGAATAATGATGATGAGATAATTCATATTGTTGAATTATGGTGATGCATTTGATTGTCATGAGTTCTTGTGTGTCAAGCATCATGATATGCATCTTGTGATGTCGTGTGCCCTAGTGGGTGTGAGCGACGAAACGGTTCCAGAGGGAATCCGCTATAACATCGTGTTCCTTATACAAAGAGGTATGAACGATGATTATAGACGATCGTGTGCCTTATACAAAGAGGTGTGAGCGATCGGGTAGTGTGCCTTATACAAAGAGGTGTGAACGATCCATAAACGTCGTGTGCCTTAAAAAAATAAGAGGTGTGAGCGACGGGGAACATCGTTTGCCCGACGAGGAGTTACACTAAGTAACAAGCGATGATTCCAATAGTTCCTGAGTGAACTAGTGATGAGATGATGGATGGATGGTACCGCATATGCATAGCATAGAGTCGTTGTGTCGGTCTCTGTGCATTTGCATAAATCATGAATGAATTGATTATGTGTGGAAAATCATGAATGGATTGATTATGTGTGGAAATTGTGAATTGATTGAGTATGTGTTGAGATTTATGATTGAATTGGTGAATTGATGTGCATATGTCATAAATGCATTGGTTATGGATGATATGTGTTATGTATAGACATGTGCTATGTGATGTGGTGGTGTGTTTACATATGTTATGACTTTGGTGTGCCTTACGTGTGAATATGTGATTATGTTGGTGTGATTGATATATGTTATATGTATTGGTATGTGATGCTTGTGGTGAGAATAACTATGTATGTGAAATTATATGTGTTTGCATATTATTATGCAATCTTGATTTAGTTGTTATTTCTCACCCTTCTGCTGTGGTTTATTGCTCTATGAGGCAATTGCAGAGTTGTAGTCTTGGAGGCTTTTGTGAAGATTAGCCCTCTGTTCTTTTGTCGGTCTTGGTGTCTGCTCTGATACGTAGCACGGGAGTCGGGGAACGATTATGTTATATATGTATACCTTTGTTAGATTTATTTTGTATTACCTTTGTATGTATATTTTAATGTTATAAAACAATTTATTTTGTAAAACAAGTCAGTTATGGATCTTTCCGCTTTATTCCATAATTGAACTTTCCTTTTAATATGGAAAAAGTTTCTCTTTGATGTTATCCCAGTTTGTGTTATGTATCAAATAATTGAGCAGGGTTTGTGTTTTCTTTCTTTAATTGTGGCATCCTTGATTCTGTCGGAAAAATAAATGTTTAGTTACTCTGATTTAATTATGTATTATTTATTCGCGATGGGAATTGGGGTGTTACATTAGTGGTATCAGAGCAGGTCTGTCCGTCCGGCCAAGTTGTTGAGTCAGTTGGTGTGACAGTTGAATACTGTCGTTGTTGTTTGTCCCTTAGTACGTGATAAATGTGTGAAACACTGTCAGTACTTTCTGGTTTTTCTATTCCGTTGTCTGCAGGAGTTAGAATGAGATAAGTGGGGGAGAAGCTGGTACTTCTCCAAGTTGCTACAGTTGTGGAGTGTTGGCTTAGTGGGTCGTTGGTCGCAAGATTGTAAGTGTTGTTTGGACAGTGTTGGTTCCGGTTCCGGAGGGGATGCGGAGGTAAGGTTTGTGTCAACTAAGGATTTGTGCCTTAGGTAGTTTTGTGCACAGGATGTAAGGAATATTATTATAGTTTGGTAAAGACAGTTTATGCCCCATCATAATTGTCGGCTATCTATTGACAAATTGAGGAACTGATCACCCTTAATCTCTTGTTGATAGTAGAAGGAATTATGTTGGATGGAATAGACGTGTCTTTCTGGCTTTGATAGTGTGGGCAATGAATTGTTTGGAATTAAGAAAATGGTTATGGATTGTTTTGTTAAATCGATGAAGATTCTAATACCGGAAGATGAAATGGATTAGAGGTTTTGATATGTTGGTCCAGTTGGGAAGTCGTTGAGAGAGAACGGTTGGGTATCGTTAATGGTTGTTCTCAGAGAGTAGAGTGTGAACTCATATGTGATGAAGGTGAGGATTTGAGGTTTGGATCTGCTAAGTAAGTAGAATAACTTTTAGGAAGTGAAACTCAGATTGAAAGAGCGGTTGGAAGATTTACTGGGAAGGGGAATTGTGAGACCAAGTGTGTCGTCTTAGAGAGCTCCAGTATTGTTAGTAACAAAAAGGATGGATGATTGAACGGAATAACAAGCATGATGTGTATAATGGTATTGAGACTATGGAAAGTAAAACTTAGAGGTTTGGTGAGTTTTGGAGTTTTCAAAGTAATAGGGCATTAATGGAAATCTTGAGAAAACCCTTAGGTGTGGAGGTAATATTTGAGAGTTCTTTTTGGTTAGTTGTTGCTACATGTTGGAATTTGTGGAATTGGATGACCAGGAGAAGAAATTGTGTATGGATTACTGACAGTTGAATAAGGTAACGATGGAGAACAAGTGTCGACTTTCATGGACAGATGACTGGAATGGTTTGGTTGAGTTTGAGCGAAATTACAATTGTTGGGAATGTTTGATAAGAGTGGTGAATTGTGTGAGTTGAGGCTTTGATCGATTTAATGTGACTGGTTAGGTTTTTTATCCTCGGAATAGAGTACCATGCTCAAAAAGCCGTTAAAGGGAGTATTTTAGTCGATCATTTGGCTCATCAACCGATTGACAATCAGGAATCAATCGGGTTTGACTTCCCAGGCGAAGATGTCATGTATTTGAAAATGAAAGATTGCGATGAACCGCTACCCAGTGAAGGGCCAGAATCAGGTTCCCAATGGGGACTAA
Source organism: Lathyrus tuberosus (assembly GCA_022829125.1). Classification (NCBI taxonomy): domain Eukaryota; kingdom Viridiplantae; phylum Streptophyta; class Magnoliopsida; order Fabales; family Fabaceae; genus Lathyrus; species Lathyrus tuberosus. The sequence continues at coordinate 6,931,902 of JALAZF010000001.1, read as the reverse complement.
TCTTTGACGGAGCTGTCAATCATTACGGAAACGGAATTGGGGTAATCATTGTTACCCCTCAGGGTACCCATATTCCTTTCACTGCCAGACTTACGTTCAAATGTACAAACAATGAGGCCGAATACAAAGCTTGTATTATGGGTCTCGAGGAAGCGATTGATTTGAGGATCAAGAACTTGGACGTATATGGCGATTCAGCCCTGGTTATCAATCAGATTAAAGGAGATTGGAACACATACCAATCAGGATTGATTCCTTACAAAGACTATTCGAGAAGGTTGTTACCTTTCTTCAACAGAGTTGAGTTTCATCACATCCCTCGTGAAGAGAATCACATGGCTGATGCCTTAGCCACTCTCTCTTCCATGATTAGTGTAGGTCAATGGAATGACATACCTAAGATCGACATAATGCGCCTTGAACGGCCCGCTTACATCTTTGCGATTGAAGCAGTCATAGACGATAAACCTTGGTATCACGATATCAAATGCTTCCTTCAGAAACAGGAGTACCCACCCGGGGTATCTAGAAAGGATAGAAAAACCCTCAAAAGGCTGGCTGGCAGCTTCTTCCTGAGCGGTGATACACTCTATAAGAGAAACTTTGACATGGTCTTGCTCCGATGCGTCGACAGACCAGAAGCAAACATGCTGATGAAGGAAATTCATGAAGGATCCTTTGGCACTCATGCCAACGGACACACAATGGCGAGAAAAATTCTAAGAGCAGGGTACTATTGGTTGACCATGGAATCCGATTGCTACAAGTACATGAGGAGGTGTCACAAATGTCAGATATACTCAGACAAAATCCATGTACCGCCAATGCATCTCAAAGTTCTCTCTTCCCCGTGGCCTTTTTCTATATGGGGAATCGACATGATTGGCGTGATTGAGCCCAAAGCTTCAAACGGACATCGGTTCATCCTGGTAGCCATTGATTACTTCACGAAGTGGGTCAAAGCAGCATTGTACGCTAATGTAACCCGACAAGTGGTAGTCCGATTTATCAAAAACAATATTATCTGCCGTTATGGTGTTCCGAGCCAGATCATTACTGATAATGGATCTAACTTGAACAATAAGATGATGAAGGAGTTATGCACAGAGTTCAAGATCGAACACCATAACTCATCTCCCTACCGACCCAAGATGAATGTAGCGGTAGAAGCGGCTAACAAGAACATCAAGAAGATTGTTCAGAAGATGGTTGTAACCTACAAAGACTGGCAAGTGTTGCTACCCTTCGCTCTTCACGGTTATCGCACATCTGTCTGAACTTCAACAGGGGCAGCCCCTTTCTCTTTAGTATATGGCATGGAAGCAGTGCTTCCCATAGAAGTAGAGATCCCATCAATCCGAGTATTGATGGAAGCTAAGCTTACTGAAGCTGAATGGTGTCAAAGTCGACACGACAAACTAAATCTGATCGAAGAAAAGCGAATCACGGTACTATGCCATGGTCAGTTGTATCAGCAAAGAATGAAGAAGGCGTTCGACAAAATGGTCCGACCTCGCGTCTTCAGGAAAGGAGACCTCGTGCTTAAAAAGATACAATCATTTCTCACTGATTCCCGGGGCAAATGGGCTCCGAATTATGACGACCCTTATGTGGTCAAGAAAGCTTTCTCAGGCGGTGCCTTGAGACTTGCAACCATGGACGGAGAGGAGTTTGCCTACCCCACAAATGTTGATGTAGTCAAGAAATACTTCGCCTAAAAAAAATGTCTCGGTGGATTGAAAACCCGAAAGGGCGGTCCAGGCAAAAATTAGAGACATGATAAAAAATCATCCCGGTGGATTGGAAATCTCAAAGTATAATCCAGGCAAAAGTTAGGGATAATGGCAAGTAACTACATCTGATTAGTTCAACTCCTCAGCAGTCATGCCATCCATCAGAAAACTACAGTCAAGGTCATCTTCGACAGAAGCTCAGGATGCCCCAAATTCAAAGTTGGTAGAAGGATAGTGGTCGTTATGTTTCAATGTAGCACTTTTCCCTGTGAATTACCATTTTCTAACTTTGTATATACTCCATGGAATCACGCGTTTGGCTGATTTCCATCCTATCAATAAAATTTGAGCCTTTGTGCTTTTGTTTGCAATTCTTATTTGTTTTAGCTTTACATAACGACATTTTAGTATGATTAACGATTCTTGAAGTAAAACAAAAACGAATTTACTTGTTAAACTTTTTCTGCTTTTAAAATAAAGATGGCAATTTCTTTTGATTGTTGAACATCGAAAGAACATCGATCGCTTCTCCAGAAGTAAGCGAGCTTCAAAATGCAGAATCAAAGTGCTCCTTCTAAACCAGTATGTCTGAACGAAGGATCAAGTGTGTCAGAGACCATGTTTCATCTGACATCTTCGGCAGAGTTCTTACCTCCTAAGCCCGACCAACGGTTTTCCCCACAGGGACTATCTCTCCTAAGCAAGGCAGAATTGCTATCTTGAACCAGCGGTACTTCTTCGTCCCCAGCTGAGACCGAGTATCCAGTCCCGTTCATCCGTTAGTTTGTATGTCGCATCAGTTTTGTCAGCATATACATACATACATCATGCATTATTGATTTGCATTCGCATTAATATTGCACCACTATCACTCTAGTCGGTCTTGTCCCCTAGTGATAAAAGTTCTCTCAATCGAGTTGTCGAGTTCTTTCCTCATCAGGAAATGTCGCGTCGGAACTATCTCTCTCCTCCAGTTTATTTCTGGATCAGAGTTGGCCCTTGACCACTTTGATAACTTGAACCTCTGAAAAACCAGAGAACCTTCAACCAATGTCACTCTTCGCCATTGAAGATGATATTTTCGCTTTCCCAGATTAATGAAAAATCCCCAGAGGAAGCCTCTTAAGCAGAGATCTGGTACTACAGCAGTTTTTCTCTGGAAAAAATCTGCTGATGAAAAGGTCATCGGCACCTCAAAATTGGATCACATCATATGGCGTTTCTCCGAGAAGATCTCAAGAAAAGTATGATGTAAATACCCAAGCAGAAGCAGTCTCTCAAGAGACTCGTTTTCCCCAGTAGAAACAAATGGCATCTCCACCAGAGAAGTTTGTACACCTCTACAATTCAGACAGATGGGTTCCCCAACAAGTCTACCATCAAAATTTTTCTATCAAATGGCATCTCCCCAGGAAAATTCAGCGAGAAGTTTGAGAAAAACCGCTACGAATAGCGTCCCTTGTCAAGAAAGTTTATTGACAAAAGAAACTGAGACCATGTCCTTGGTAGGAAACCAGGATCGAGGGGAAGTTCATTTCAGAAACTGAGACCAGTTCCTTGGTAGGAAACCAAGATCGAGGGGAAGTTAATTTCAGAAACTGAGACCAGTTCCTTGGTAGGAAACCAGGATCGAGGGGAAGTTCATTTCAGAAACTGAGACCAGTTCCTTGGTAGGAAACCAGGATCGAGGGGAAGTTCATTTCAGAAATTGAGACCAGTTCCTTGGTAGGAAACCAGGATCGAGGGGAAGTTTATTTCAGAAACTAAGACCAGTTCCTTGGTAGGGAACCAGGATCGAGGGGAAGTTTACCTTTTCTAAGCATCATTGCTTAGCAAAAGGAGAAGGATGCGTGAACTACCATTCTTAACCACCATCAAAATTTCGGGTATTCCGATATTTAATCCTCTTGCACCCCGAATGCCCGAATACTTTCGTCATTCACACCTTCGGGTCCAAGAAGATTAAATAGGGGCATCTGCCATACCCCAAATTTTGACCGCTAAGATTTCCCATCATTGTACAAATCATCACCACAATATGGATGAACCATCATGTTACATTAGTCTCCCCAAAGATGGGTGAGCATTCACTACAGTCAAAATTAGGGTTTCAAGCCCTCTCAGAGTTCTTAGACAAAGGATCAATCAAGAAATGACATGGTCTTCAACTTGTCTAACCTCCCAAACATCTATAAAGGATCAAGAGGACTCCCACTTCAAGGATTAAGCACAAGGCTGCTCTCTTCTAGGTGGATCAAGCCTTAAGATCGCCAGTGTCACCAAATTAGGGTTTGGTCGACCAGGGCCTCTAGATGGAAATTCTCCTCTGGGAATGAGCCAATGCTTCAAGGCATAACCTATGATGCTCCAAGGGACATCATAAACCCAATCATCAAGTCAATTTAACCTCAGGGGATGCATTCACTAAAAATCAGGAATTAAGGTTTCTTGACCTAATTCACCCCTAAGTTGACTTTTGGGACAAATCATGAGCCAAGACCTCAAGAGAGGATTTGAGGGTCTCTAATATACCACATTGATCCATTTGTAACAATGGATTGATCCAGGAAGCTTGAGCAGCAAGTTTCAATTTCATCAGTACCACAATTAGGGTTTCGCGAGAAAAGTCAACTGTAGCTTTGACTTTTGACCAGGACATGCTCCCAAGCCCTAGGACATTGATCAATATACCCTATAACATCCATGGAACATGTCCATAAAGTTTTATTTAGGTCAAGGACATGATTTCCTAAAGGATTGCACAGTTTGGAATTCATTTGATAAAAAGTCAACTGTGCACAAAAGTCAACTTTGACTTTTTGAGATTTTTCATAAAAATGGTTTTTTAACCCTAAAATGATGTTAATGTATGATTGGAATCATCATTCATCAAGAAAAATCAAGAAAAGTGGGATAACTTGTATTAGGGGTAACCATAAAAACTTAGAAAATTTTCTAAGTTATGAAATAAAGTGGCAAGGGTACCAACTTTGGAGGATCATAACTCCTAAACCATAAAGCCATTTTTTCCCATCCAAAGCTTGATTTCTAGATCTCATTACCCTCTACTAAAGCTTAAAACTGACCTCCCTCCAAATTCCTCATGGATTTTGAGTTATGGAATGATCAAAATCACAAAAAGTGAAAATGTCACTTTTTTCCAACACTTAGTGAAATTTTCACTAAGTCAGAATCTTCCTTCATTTTTTTCCAAATGTAGGGGGATTTTTCACTTGGATCCAAAAGGTATCAAAACCAAATATGATCAAACAGTTGTTGTATCATATGAGGGCTTTCCAAAGTGACCAAGAACATCACCAAATTTCACTTGAGCCATGAGATATGACAAGGGCAATATGCCTTGCTGAAAACTGCCAAGGCTAGGCAGAATTTTGCATTTTTTCTCGATTTGGAAAAATCAGATAATTCCAAGCCTTGTCATCACTTTGGACATATCTGAGGATCAAATCTAAAGGGGACAAACACTGAGCCGAGCCTCCAAAGTCCTTGGAACAAGAAGTAGCATGCCAAACCTAGAATTGCCTAAAAGAGGGACAAGACTCCAATTTTGGATTGGAGCATTCAATGCATACACTAAGGTGGCATGGACTGAGCCATTTGCAACTTAATTCAGTCAAGACTTATCCAAGACCAAGGGAACCACAACCCTGTGCCCTAACCTCTAGTCAATGGCTAGAGGAAACTTGGATTCCAAAGTGCAACCATTGGCCAAACCTCTGCTGCAGTTGCCATTCACTATTGATCCCAAAACAAACTTGCTCTACTATAAATAGAGCTCATTTGTGCTCAGTTTGAGTACACCAAAGCCATCAAACAGATGCTTTCCTCAAAATCTCTTCTTTCACTCCAATTTTGCCTTCTAAGGCAAGTCACTATCGGGTTTTGAGTTTGAGAGCTTTTCCAATCAAACCAATCACTCACACACCTCATAAACATCATATAGGAGTGATCCAAACACTTAAACAACATCTGGAACACTGATTTCTCAAAATCACCAGCCAGTTGCTCAAGGTTTTAACCAAGTTGCAGCTGAGATGCCATGAAGTGATCTAGCCATTTCCAATCAAGTCCAAGCATTCAGACACACTCCATGGCACCTAGGGAAGCTATCCAGATCATTGGAACCTAGCTGTAACACCTCTAACACAAAACACGATCACCAGCTGTAAGAGGTAAGCATGAGCTCTTCTAATTGTATGATCCATGTAATTTTTGCTGCACAATAATTTGGCCATATGTTCATAATCATGCATGGAATGTTTTCCCTCAATCAATTGAATTGTTTGAATCGTGTGTGGAATTTCTGAACCTTCATGCAGAAATTAGGGTTCTTGAGGTTTCTCTTTGATTTCTTATTCCATGTTAAAAATAAATGAAATTAAAGACCATAGACATGATCGTGAGGTTAAAACGAGTAGATTGATATGTAGATTGCATGATATAATCAAGTATTCAGTGAGATTGGATAGAAAACGCAAATCTGCAGAAATAAAGGGTGGCGTGTGTTCTTGCCCTTGTTCTTGGCGCCATTTTTTAAAAATTTGAATATTTGAATTTTGTGATTTTATTTAATTGATTCAAAAATTAATTTCTCTCTGAGTTTTAATGATTTTGAGTTGATTCTTTTTTTAATAATTCAGAAAAATGATAAAATATTTTATTTTACCAAAAAATCCCAAAAATATTATTTATTTCATATAATTGATATTTTTGCAAAGAATTAATATTTTAATTGTTTTTTACATTTAAAATATTTTTTCCTTCTTGATTTTGTAAATTTTAATGACTTCTAATTATTTTGTAGGTCAAAACATGATTTTTGAAATATTAATCCAAGATCACAATTTGTTTTCCACATGTTAAACAATTTTTATCATTTTAATTGAATTTTTTATTCAATTAAAATACAATTTTGGAAACAAATTAGGGTTTTGATTAATTCAACCCTCATCAAACTTTTTCAAACACTTTTGGGTCTCTAATAGAGTGTAAGACCCAATTCTTTGTAAATACAAACCTATTTTGGGCCTCACTTATTGTATAAGTCCCGTTGTATTTCAAAAAGTTCGACGCGATCATCGTCCGTTGAAAAAAAATTTTTGGGCCTCTCCTCGAGCTATAAGACCCATTCAAAATCTTTGGGCCTCTATTAGAATGTAAGACCCAACCCTTGTTGAAAACCAAACATTTTTGGGCCTCACTTATTGTATAAGACCCACGACGTTTTCAAAAATCTCGGCGCGATCGCCATTTCAAACAAAAACAAACCTTGGGCCTCTCCTAGAGCTGTAAGCCCCACCACTTGTACAAAAATAAAACCTTGGGCCTCTAATAGAGTGTAAGACCCAATCCCCTTTTAACCAAAACAGTTTTTTTTGGGCCTCAGACCTTGTATAAGTCCCTCTGCGTTAAAAAAAAACCTCGGCGCGATCGCCAAATCAAAAACCAATCATCTGGGCCTACCCTCGTGTTATAAGCCCCATTCCTTTTTTAAAAGAAAATTTCTTGGGCCTCTTGAGAGAGTGTAAGACCCATCCCCTTTGTATATAAAAACCTTTCTTGGGCCTCAGTCACTTGTATAAGTCCCTGTACAAATTCAAAACCACAGTACAATCACTGATAAAACTTTGGGCCTCTCCTTGAGCTCTAAGCCCTAACAGCTTTTTAAAGCATTTTCTCCTTTGATTTTGTATATAATATTGTTATCAAAGTTCTCTTTGTTGAACAACTAACAATACAGCATGGAAGCTCTACAATCGAGTAAGTGTTTATACGCTTTCATTTACTGCTTTCATATGTATATAACTGTACTGTGGGGTTGTTTCACTGTAAGTCTTCTTTCATAAACTCATATCGACTGTGTAATAATAGTATAGATATTTAGAGTGTCCCTGGCAACTACGTCTAGCACTAAGCCCTGTTGATCACTCTTGAATAGACAAAACTAGATCCCCATAGAATTACCAGATACAGTCTTCCCTCCTCTTGGGGTTAAACAATATGGAGATGTGAAAGGCAGATTCTTTTTGAACCCTTTCTCAGACTGTTACTCTTAGACATTGTCAAAGAAACTCTAACTCCCCAGAGATGATCTTTTCTCCGTGAAGGGCATCTCTTGAGTTTCTTCCAAATTCTCGAACTTTCCCGGCTTGATCCATTCTCGATGAATGGCATGTCTTGAACTTCTCAAGGTTTGGGGACCCACAGGCTTCCTAAAAGCATCCCCGCCTCCTCTTGGGCGTTGTACAAGGACCCGTCGGCTTCTTAGAAGTATTTACAGCCTCCTCTTAGGCTTCGTATAAGGATTCTTCCTTCGGGAAGAGAGCCTCCTCTTGGGCTTCGTACAAATTATCCCTCGGCTTCTTAAAAGTTTCCAGCCTCCTCTCGGGCTTCGTACAAATTGTCCCGACGACCTCCTAGATGTATAAGAAGAGAAAGTAGTCATCTTAGTAGAACAGTCTTTCAACGAGTCTAAATCCTACGACTGTCTCTCTAAGCATAGTACAAAAGATAAAACTCTAGACTTGGACAGTCTAAGACCCTTGAGTCTCAAAGACATTCTCAAGCCCCTTTCAAAGATAGGGAAAACACCCGCAGACCCGGACAGTCTCAATACCCTTTGGATTTCCCATTCCCTTAAAGAACAGGAAATAACCCTGATCCTCTGATCAGTGCCAAAAGCATAACCTTACCTTTAATCTTCATAAGAAATTATTTTCTCTTTTAACCAACATAGTGGACCTGTCACTCAACTGAAACAGTTACCATAGCCTCCTCTTGGGCTTTGTACAATGATTCTCCCCAGCGGAGCTAACCTTTCAGCCTCCATCTCGGGCTTTGTATGAGATACAAAACACTCTCTTGTTGAGTATAAAAGACTCTCTTGTTGAGTCAAACCTTTCAGGCTCCATCTCGGGCTTTGTACGAGATACAAAACACTCTCTTGTTGAGTATAAAAGACTCTCTTGTTGATTCCAACCTTCAGCCTCAATCTCGGGCTTTGTACGAGATACAAAACACTCTCTTGTTGAGTATAAAAGACTCTCTTGTTGAGTCCAACCTTTAGCCTCTGTCTTAGGTTTCGTACAAGACATATATAAAAGATTCTCCTGTTGAGTCAACCCTTTTAGCCTCTATCTCAGGCTTCGTACGAGACACATAAAAACACCCTCTTGTTGGACTACTAGCCTCCTCTTAGGCATTGTATAAGAAAATCCCGATTGAGTCAATCAACCTTTTAGCATCAAGATTGTGCCTCGTTCACAATATACAAACATCAACAACTCCTTTTCCCCCATCTAATTGCTGTAAGCGGCAAGCCTCTGGATTATTTACATCCACGCCACTGTCCCTCTTTTAGCATGAGAAATTCCTAAGGAAAGATAGCATTGCTCTACACTGAGTTAAAGTCTTCTCCTCTAGGTTGAAAAGCCCCTATAAAGGAAATTATGGCATTGTCAGATTCTCATATCTCGGTTAAAGTAATTCTCCTTTATAAAACAATTGTGACAAACATACCCCTCTTTAAAGATGACAAATTCTCTCTAAAGTCAACACCCTTTTAGCTTCACATCTTGGGCTTTAAACAAGATACAAATAGACTCTTTAGCTTCATATCTTGGGCTTTAAACAAGATACATACCACCTTTAGCTTCACGTCTTGGGCTTCGAACAAGACACCAAAACACCATTTCCTCCCATAGAATAGGGGGAACTAAAATCGCTCTGATTTCCCTGTTTTGGTAAACAGGAATACGTAGGCATAAGATTGCAAGAAAAATCTTAGCGAGCACACTAATCCAAAACCCGAATCCCGTACCTCCATACATCAATTGAAAAGCATCAATCTTAAACCCCCACCAATCACCCAGGCACTTCTTTTTACACAAAATAACCTAAGAGAGACCCCCAATCTTTGTAGCATCTGTAAACCAACAGTCATTTGTTCAAACTTAGTTTGCAAGCAGGGTTAATTGGAGACATCTATTTCCCTTCCTTCTTCAGCTTCAATAGGATAAAAAATGAATCGAGCTGTAGTACCCCAAAAGCGATAGTGCTTCGCAACCACGCAAAAATTCGCGGTACAGTCGTGTCGTTGTAGTAGTTGCTGTTAGCAAGGTGTTTTGTTGGTTTGTGTTATTTGTGGTGTTGCCTTTAATGGCATGAGAGTGGGTTAGTCGGATATGAGAGTCGTATCCGGAGTTGTTTGCACCAAGTATATTTTCGAGGACTAAAATATCTAAGTGAGGGAGAGTTGTAATGCCCCGATTTGTTTAATTGTATTTATTTATTTCATTTATGTGAATTTTGTGAAATGTGTGAATTTATTGTATTTTACCTGCTAATTGAGTTAATTGGCTAATTTCCCTGATAGGTAAAATATTTGCTATAAATTATAATTTCTTTTCAACTTTTATTTCCCAAAATATATTTCATCGCTGTTTATGTTTTATCGCGTTTTGAGAGCGTTTGCGAGATATTTGAGCTGAGGGGTAAAATGGTCATTTTGAGGGGTTAGATATTTTAGAAAAATTAAATATTTTTATAAATAGAGATTTGAGAGAAAAAGAGAGAAAAGAAAGGGAAAGGAAAGAAAGAGAGAAAGAAGGAAAAGGAGAGGAAAGAAATGGAGAAGAGGAAAAGAGGTGGAAATCGACATAGCTCCGTTTCAAGCACGATTAATTGGGTAAGGGTGAGAAGTTTCGATTATATCTTGCTTGTGTATGTATATGTGTTGTTTGTTGTAATTGTTTTGGTTGTTTCACAACTTTTTCTTATTGATAATTTGTGATCATAATAAATAGAAATCGATGTTTTCACGGATGAAACTTGATATAAACTGCGTAGAATACTTGTTGTTATGTTTGGAACATGTTTTGGTTGATATATTGTGATTTGGAAGTGTTTGGGTGGAAGAAATGATGAATTTTGACCCAAAATGACCCATAACAGCGCTGCTGAGAATTTCTGGGTTCGCATGTTTGCTTTGCGAACCACAGCGAAGGTTCGCCCAGAAGTTCGTGTTGCAAACTTTATGCTATTCTTTCTCTGCCACGGTTCGCTAGGGGTTCGCATTGCGAATAGGAAAGCGAACGTGACAGATTTTCCATTTTGTTTCCTTCATAACTTTTGATCCGTAACTCGGATTGAGGCGCGGTCGGATGCGTTGGAAAGCTAATGAGATGTTCTTTCTTATAAAAATGGTTTGGAGGGCAGTAGAGGATTTAATTAAGTCGTGGCTGTGTAAAAGTGTTGGGTTGTCGGGTTTTTATCGCGTTAAATGCGTGCAGTCGGTGTTTTACAGTATGTTGTGCTATTGTTATATGACGTGGAGCTTTTATGTGGTTTATATGATGTTGAAGCATATGATAAGTTGTTGTAATTGTTGTGGCATTATGGAAAAATACTTTGTTGACTTGAATACAAATGTATGATATTAATGTATGTTGTTGTGGGTAGCCTTTGTGGCATGAATCCTAGTGTTGTGAGTATCATTGTATGATTGCAGGATTGTTGTGGTTGATGGTGAGTAATTCTTGATGTGAATTGATATGAGTGTATATGCTAAAATGCTAATTGTTGTGGTTTGTGGATTATGATGAAATGCCTTGTTTATGTGAAATTCAATGTGTGTTATTTGGTGGCCTTATGGCAAGTAAATGCATTGTTTGAATTGATTTCCAATGCATGAATAATGACGATGAGATAATTCATATTATTGGTTTGTGAAGATGCATTTGATTGTCATGAGTCATTTGTATGCCAAGCATCATGATATGCATCTTGTGATGTCGTGTGCCCTTGTGGGGTGTGAGCGACAAAACGATTCCAGAGGGAATCTGCTGTAACGGTCGTGTGCCTTATAAAAAGAGGACCTAAAGCGACGTTATAGACGATCGTGTGCCTTATACAAAGAGGACCTAAAGCGATCGGATCGTGTGCCTTATACAAAGAGGACCTAAAGCGATCCATAAACGTCATGTGCCTTATACAAAGAGGACCTAAAGCGACGGGGAACATCGTTTACCCGACGGGGAGTTACACTAAGTAACAAGCGATGATTCCAATAATTCCTGAGTGAATTAATGATGATGAGAATGATGGATGGATTGGTACCGCATGCATAGAGTCATTGTGTTGGTCTCTGTGCATTTGCATAAATCATGAATTGATTGATTATGTGTTGAGCTCGTGATAGCATTGGTGATTTGATATGCATTTGTGATAAATGCATTGGTTATGGATGATATGTTTTATGTATAGACATATGCTATGTTTTGTGGGGATGTTGTACATTACAATGAATGTATTAATTATCTATGGTATGCTATATATGAATATATGTGAGGTGGCAATGTGTTTCCATATGTTATAACTTTGGTATGCCTTATGTGTGAATATGTGATTATGTTGGTATAATTGATATATGCTATGTTGTTGGATTATTAGAAATATGTTATGTATCTGTGGCATGCTATATGTATTAGTATGTGATGCTTGTGGTGAGAATAATTATGCATGTGAATTTATATGTGTTTGCATATTATTATGCAGTCTTGATTTAGTTATTATTTCTCACCCTTCTGCTGTGGTTTGTTGCTCTATGAGGCAATTGCAGATTAGTATCTTGGAGGCTTTTGTGAAGATTAGTTCTCCACCCTTTTGTCGGTCTATCTGCTCTAATACGTAATACGGGAGTCGGGGAACGCTTCTGGTATATATGTATACATTTGTTGGATCTATTTTGTATTACCTTTGTATGAATATTTTGATGTTATAAAATAATTTATTTTGTAAAACAAGTCAGTTATGGATCTTTCCGCTTTATTCCATAATTGAACTTTCCTTTCGTTGGAAAAAGTTTCTCTTTTATGTTTATGCCATTTTGTGTTATGTATCAAATTTATGAGCACGGATTGTGTTTTTGTCAAATGTGGCATCCTTATTTCTGTCTAAGAATTTTCTTTTTATTCACTCTGATTTAATTATGTATTATTTAGTGCGATGGGAATTGGGGTGTTACACAATACATATGACTTACACAATGAAATTAACTTAGAAAATTATATGAAATGATTAGAGCATACCTTTTCTCCTAAGCTCCCAGGGAAAGTTATATGGACTTAAATATATCACACTCTTGGATATATGGATGAATGAAAAGTAGACTGAAATTGAAATTGGGACTTGTAAAAAGTTAATTATTAACAAATACATAATAATGGAAGAGACATTAATAAAGGAAGAAACATGAAATTGGTGATTGTGATATTTGTATAAATACTCTTATATGTGGTGTTCAACACAGTAGCATTTGATACGTAACCGCGGTGTACGACACATGAAATTTATACAAGTAGCAGTGTTATATATGCATCAATGTTTATTACATGCCGACGTTGTTCAACACACGACTCACAATAGAGCTCAATACAGTGCGAGAATGTTTGATACACAATTATGTTCTACACACAACAATGTTTAGTACCCGTCGGCATTGTTCAACACACAACAAAGTTCAATACATGACGACAATGTTTGACACTCAACGGTGTTCTACACAACAATGTCTGATATACAATAACAACATTTTACACTAAGTAGTATTTTGATATACGACGACGGTATTCGACACAACAATAATGATAATGAAATACATAAACAACAGCAGAGAAATTCAATGAACTTGAAAAATTATACCCTTTTAAAATAGAGCAAAATCCAAGTAAATTTTGGAGATGGTTGAAATTGTAATTCTCTAAATTAAAATCGAAATCTACAACAGACAAAAACAGTGCATTAGAGTGAAATAAAAAAAGTAAATAAATAAAAGAATCAAGAAAATAGACATATCAATACCATTGTTGAATGGAGAAATATCAGCAGAAAGTTAAAATGAAAAGAAATGGGTTATCTTGTTATAAAGAAGGTGGGAAAATTTAGAGAGAAGAAAACGCGGGTAAAATAGAGGATATTTGTGACTTTTGCTATGAACGTGGGCATTTCATTCCCAGGAATACAATTTTCCCATCTTAGTCTCATGGGAATAGAAATGGGGAGAACGTGGGTGAAATGGGTTTCCTGGAAACAATTTATTCCTAGGTTTATTTTTTTATTCCCATCTACCAAACAAAGGAATATTTAATTCCAACATTAGATTCCCAGGAATCTCTATTTTAGCACCGAAACAAACACACCATATGTAAATAAGTAATTCAATTAATGTTTAAATATAATAGAGAATCAAAAGTACAATGAGACTAAATATTTGTTTACATAGACTTATTTGAGCTTACATAAAAACATAAGTTTTGTGAAATTATTTGTTTAGAAGAACTTGTGAAAAAACTTATGACATTATTCATAAAGTTTTTCCAATTTATTTTCACAAGTTCTTTAAGATAACTAAACTTTACTTTTGTATTTTAATATGAAATATAAAATAAAATATAAAAAATAATATATTTATTTATATTTATTAAAATAGGTCGGCCTAATAGACTTAAAAGATTTTTTTATGGCCTATGGCCTGACCTATTTCACTAAATAAACTTATAAAAAATCCTAGACCTTTTCTACTTAAAAAAAATCTGGCCTGACCTTGGCCTGTGTAGATAGGCCGTAGACTCCTGTTAGTTAGTCTGACTTATTCGCACCCCTAGATATACTAAATAGAATTTATATAATAATTAACCAGTTTAAAAAATTTTTACATGGAGTTAGTTCAAAAATACATAGAACTACAAAGTAATGTAATTCAAATGAATAACTTTTAATAACTAATCAACCCTATAGGAACAATTATCAGTGGATGGTTTATACTCATTACGTTTTGAAAGATTATGCCTTTTTGTTCTTTCCATTGTCTTTCACATTCTTCTATCTTGCTTGATTTATCGAATTTTTTTTAAACTAACACACTTTTTCAAAAAAAATACCAAAAAACTGATTTTTCAAACTATTTACGAAAATGGCAGGGTTTGGAAAAGGGTTCCAAGGGTGGCGCCATATGGAATGGCGCCTCAGTTAGAGGCCTCAAGCCATTTCATATGGCGCCTCATGCCATATATTTTTCCTAAAAAAATTCCCTGAGGAGAAGCCATATGAAATGGTGCCTCAGGTCATTTTTTTTAAAATGTTTGTTTTTAAATTTGTGTAGAGGCATGGTTAGGAACAGTAGAAAAAGAGTGTAGACATGCATTGTTGAGTCATGCAGAGTGTGATCTTGTCAATAGTGTAGCCATGCAGAGTTGTATGGTCTTGTCAAGCTTAGTGTAGGCATGCAGTCTTGTGTGGTCATGTCAAGGATAGTGTGTAGGCATGCAGAGCAGCACATGGCTCTTTGGCAATGCTTTTCTGAAGCAATTAGACTAAAGAGACATGTTTCTTGTAATATTTTTCTGCCTATTAATACACATGAAATATACATCCTATCATCACTTACATTCAAACCATTTACAATCTGCAAACTATTTTTCTTCCAAACTTTAAAGTTTGTAACCCATTTCTTCCTAACACAAATTCAGATATGGCTCAAAGGCCACAATACTTGATAACTGCACATATCCTTGGTGAGATATTTGATTGTCTAATGAGTGGTTTCAATTTTAGGGATACATAAGTGACTAGGTTTTTATTTGATAAAAGAACAAATTTCTATCATTTGAAAGCCCGGTTAGAGAAGAAATTGCAGTGCGGTCCAGTTGGGCAAATTATATACAAAAACCCTATCTTTTTTGGGGGCATGATGTGTGCAAATTTTTTCAGATGAAAATACGGGATGATGAAGATGTGCGTAATATGTTTCTCAGCCATGAGCATTCCGGTTTCAATGAGGTTGAGTTATATGTTACGTTACAAAATCAACCATTGTCTCAACAACTTGAGGTATCGCAGGTTTTCAACAATTCTGACAACGAACAAGCTGAGGTGGATGCAGTTGACGAGGAGGAAGAAGAAGCGGAGGACGTTGTTGACGAAATGATAAACGGCGACGAGGCAGACTAATTGTCAGACAGTCATGTTTATCGCCCACCCCAACACATGACAACACTAAGCCTAGGCGACGATAAACCATCAACAGATATTTTTTACAACCCATACAAACAGACGGAGGGAGTACTAAAAGTTGGAGACAATTTTCGTACAAAAGAAGATTGTGTTCGAGCAATTAAACAATACCATATGACCTTGGCTGCAGATTATAGAGTCGATCGAACAAATCCGACTCTATACAAGATCTACTACCACAACGAGGCCTGCCCCTTTAGACTAACGACATCTTTCCAGAAGCGAAGCGATTCCTGGAAGATAGGGTCAATGGGTCTGGAGCGCACTTGCATACTAACCAATCCAAGTCAGGATCATCGCAAGCTCGACTCTCAGATGATCTGCAACGAAATTCTATCAATCGTGAGCGACAACCCTTCTGTAAAAGCCAGTACCATCATAACTCATATGGTGCAAAGATACAACTATACTCCCTCGTACAGGAAGGCGTGGATTGCTAGGACGAAGGTGGTTGAAAGGATTTATGGAAATTGGGAGGACTTTTACAAAGAACTCCCAAGATACCTCGTCACCCTAAAATAATATGCTCCAGGTACTGTTGTCTTGTTAGAGACGTTGTCGGCATATACGCCTGACGGGAATTGTGTAAGTGGAAATGGCATTTTCCACAGACTCTTCTGGGCATTTGAACCATGCATCAAAGGATTTACATTTTGTAAACCTATAATTCAAATTGATGGAACATGGTTGTACGGAAAATATAAGGGCACGCTACTAATGGCCATGGCACAGGATAGCAACAACAACATTTTCCCTATCGCATTCGCTCTAGTTGAAGGGGAGACTGCTGGAGGTTGGAGTTTTTTCTTAAAAAATCTCCGACAATATGTTGCTCCCCAACCTGACGTATGTCTAATCTCCGATAGACATCCCTCAATCGATAGTGCTTACAACAATCCTGATAACGGCTGGCAGGATCCTCCATCGAGCCACGTGTATTGCATTAGGCACATTGGGTAAAATGTCCTGCGGGCGTTCAAAGACAAGGGCCTAAAGCAGCTGGTTACTAACGCGGGATATGAATTAACAGAGCCTACGTTCAGATACTACCGGGACGAGATCAGACAAACAAACCCAGAAGCATTGAGTTGGATTGATAACATATCACAGAAGAAGTGGACAAGGGCGTATGATAATGGGCGGCGATAAGGCCATATGACAACAAACCTCGTTGAGTCTATGAACTCAGTATTCAAAGGCATCCGGAACCTGTCGATAACTGCTCTTGTGAGGTCAACTTATTTTAAGCTCGCTGTGCTCTTTGATACCAGACGTACTAAGTGGGTTTCGGTCATACAATCTGGGCAGCTGTTTAGTGACTATTCCATAAATGGAAACTCTGGGTTTCGTTTCATCAGTGGAAACTCTGGTCATTTTTCCTCCTCCGTTGCTGATGACGATGACGACCGACTATTTGAGGATGAAGACATCGTGTTGAGTAAGAGAGAGTTTGGGATATTGCTGAGGGAAGGGAGGAAATTAGAGTTTGGATGACAAGTGTTGTGCAAAAACAAGTGAGGGAGAGCCCTTATTTATAGGCAGAACATAACATACAAAATAATATAATTTTTAGTATATTAAAAAAATATAAACTAACTTAAAAAAAAATAAAAAAAAAATAAAAAAAGAAAATGGCTTGAGGCGCCATTTCATATGGCTATTCCTCAGGGAATTTTTTTAGGGCAAATATATGGCCTGAGGCGCCATATGAAATGGCTTGTGGCCTCTAACTGAGACGTCATTTTATATGGCGCCACCCTTGTATTGGATTTTCAAACCCAGCCATTTCTGTAATTATCCTGAAAAGTTGGTTTTTTTGGAATTTTTTTTGAAAATTATGGATATATTAAAAAAAAATTCTGATTTATCCATTAAAAACTATAAAGAAAATTAAGAACCATTAAATATATAAAGATAGTGATGTAGAAAGTATGTGGAAGAAAATTAAAGTTATTCGATATTCTTAAATATTTAAGAACCTTAATTTTTAAAGAAGAAAAATTTAGAAAAAATGAAAGGATTGATACGTGAATACAAAATAATAATAATATAATTTGAAAAATATTATTTATGTGTGAAAATTATTATTTATTGATGATATAACTTGAAAAAAAAGTAAATGAAGGGTAATTATGGAATATAAAATAGGCCAAACCAAAATTGTGTATTCTCTTTATATATAGTTAAAAATTGTGTATTCTCTTTATATATAGTTAAAAATTATGTATTTTTTTTTATATATAGTTATAGATAGTTATAGATGTTGGAAGTAGTGTATAGAGTAATATTATTTAAAAACACAATTAGAAAAATAACAATCATTTCTACATTGAAAATAATAATGATATTCATTTTGGAATAATTTTTTTCTATAAAACCACAATCGTTTTGAAACTGATGGAGTATAATAATAATAATAATAATAATAATAATAATAATAATAATAATAAAGCTTAAATGCTTTTTTGTCATCTATTTAAGTGTTTGACTTAATTGCAATTTTGGTCCCCTGTTTTCATTTTTTTTTGTTTTAATTCCCCTATTTTAAAATTCGGAATTTTTGTCCCTCTATTTTCAGTTTTTTTGAGTTTTGATTCCCCTATTTTAAAATCAATAATTTTGCCCCTCTATTTTCATTTTTTTTTAGTTTTAGTCCCCTTTCATTTTTTTAAACTTTTGGTCCCCTATTAAAGTAGTTCCAAATTGAAAAGGGAGACTAAAATTCAAAACAAAACTTAAAACAGGGATTAAAACTAAAAAATATGAAAATAGAGGATCAAAATTCTGAATTTTAAAATAAGGGGACCAAAACTAAAACAAAAAAACTAAAAATGGAGGGACAAAATTTTAGGATTTTAAAATAGGAGATCAAAACTAAAAAAAGTTAAAATAGATGGACCAAAATTGCAATTAAATCCAAGTGTTTTTACGTTTTCATTCTCTCTATTTACAGCTCAATTTTTAATCTCTCAAATTTACTTTCCTTGAAAACAAAATTGGCTCCCTCTACACATGTGGAAGTGATGTAGCATTAATGACTATGATAAAAATTAAAATAAAAATACTAATTAATATCCATGTTATTCGTTTTGAAAGGAAAGAACAAAAAATTATGTTCAGTGTCATTTACTTGAAGTAGACATGACGGGTGGAAAATATGTTTGAGAAATTTCTAAAATATTAAATTAATAAATAATAATGGTTAAATTAACAAAATAAATGGTCAAAAATTGCAACGATATAGAATCAAACCAGAGACCTTATTGTGATAGGACGCGTGGTCATAAGGTGCCACCACCAGACAAACACAATTTTTCATGAAATGATTTGCTATTATTGATATATAATGGTTCGCGAATGAACATGTTTAAACCATTGAAACTTTGTTTCTCCTCACCAATTCGTACAAGTTTTTCTATAAACTAGCGGGATACCCGTGTCTTCGCACGGGTACTCGTCGGTGACGCGCATTTGTTTACATTTAAAATTTAAAAAAATTAATAAAAATCAGTAAATATAAAAACTATAATTTATATTTAAAAAAATAGAAGACAAAATTATTTTACCAAAAAAAAATTTTTAAAAAAAGAATATGTTTTATTTAAATTTGGAGCATAAATATAATTTTTCTATATATACAAATATTTAGATCAACTGTATATTTTCCGGTGTGTGAATATTAATTTTGTTTTGATATTTTTTTTATAAAAATATTTATGCAATAATTTAGTTTTATAAATATAAAAAAATAACATAGTATTTATACTAATATCAGTAACATAAATAAATACATTTTGCCCGTGTTTGGATTCATACATTATTTTAAATATTTTTATTTTTATTTTTTTAATTATACAAACAATGAAATAACCTGTACATTCACATGGATTCTGGTCTGAATACCCGTGCGTTCGCACGTGTACTAGTGTGTTACAGGCATTTGTTCACATATTTTTAAAAAATGATCGATACTATTTTAATTTTTAATACTTAAATGAATATTTTAAGTTTTTCCATTTTATATTAATGAATACCCGTGATGTCGCACGGGTGCCGATGTGTTACGAGTATTTGTTTTCAAAAATGATTTTTAAAAATAAATTATAATATATAGGAAAAAAATATCTTCTTTTAGTGTTATATTCAATTGCTTTATCATGTAAACATAAAAATTTGATAGAGGTGGGATTTGAACCCACCCCCTTTATTTCAAAGACTAAGCACCTACCACTAGACTAGAGGCTTTATCTTGTAATTCAATTGCTTTTAAACATACATATTATATATTTGCATATTTGTTTGCATTTTGATCAATTATTATTAAAATATATTGTAACTATATTATATATACTATAACTATTATTAGAATATAGTTAAATAACATATTGTAAACATTATACTATATTATACTGTAGCTAAATTCTAAATATTTACTAAATATTAATATAGTATATTATTATTTAAGAAATTTATTAGTTAAATTTAAATATTTACTAAATATTACGGTAGCTATATTATTATTTACTAAATATTTACTGTAGCTAAATTTAATTGATTATTTTACTGTAGCTAAATTCTAAATATTTACTAAATATTAATATAGTATATTATTATTTAAGAAATTTATTAGCTAAATATTACTGTAGCTAAATATTACCGAATTTTATTTAAACTATTTAGTAATAGTATGTATTTTAATAAATACTGAAAAATAATATTTACTGAAAATAATGTTAAAACGTTACAAAAAAATTAATTAATATTTAAATAAAATTCTGAAATTAAAAATTAATTAATATTTACTGAAATTAATATTTACAAAAACGTTACTGAAAATAATATTATTGAAAATAACATATTGAAAATAATGTATTTTATTAATATTTACAAAAAAATAATGTGAAAATAATATTTAAATAAAAATTAATATTTAAAACGTTACTGAAATTAATTAATAGTTAAAACGTTACAAAAAAATAAAATTAATTAATTAATATTTTATTTAAACTATTTAGTAATAGTATGTATTTTATTTAAGCTACAGTAATATTTAATAAATATTTAAAATTTAGCTACAGTGAAATAATCAATTAAATTTAGCTACAGTAAATATTTAGTAAATAATAATATAGCTACCGTAATATTTAGTAAATATTTAAATTTAACTAATAAATTTCTTAAATAATAATATACTATATTAATATTTAGTAAATATTTAGAATTTAGCTACACTATAATATAGTATAATGTTTACAATATGTTATTTAACTATATTCTAATAATAGTTATAGTATATATAATATAGTTACAATATATTCTAATAATAATTGATGAAAATGAAAACAAATATGCAAACGTATAATATGTATGTTTAAAAGCAATTAAAATACAAGATAAAGGCTCTAGCTTAGTGGTAAGTGCTTAAGGTTTGAAAAAAAGGGGTGGGTTCAATCCTTGTAGTGGGCAATTTTTTGAATTTTTGAATTTTAAGCATTTCAACATCAAATATTAAAATAATAATAAAATGTCACGCGTGTAATTTAAATATATAGAAAAAATAAAAAAAACCAACAAAGCAGCCATGTCATCAATTTTGTTGACCAAATCTACTCAGGGGGCAAAACAAGGGAATCTACAAATGGCAGGGATGAAATCTGTATTTTTTTTTACAGGGTTGTTTTTGGGATTTCGCCTATATGACAGGGGGCAAAAGGGGTATTAACCCATATTTTTTTGTAAAATAAGTCTAGAATTTTTAATTGTTTTTGTATATAAAATTTTTTGGATCAACTTAAATTTTTTCCCGTGAATTCGCAAGAGTATTGGTTTGTCAATGTCAAAATGTTTTCCAATATTTTCATAAATAATAAAATTAGTCTCATAAAAAAAAATTAACATTCACTCATTAATTTAAAAATATTTTAAATTAATTTATAAGAGACATATATTTTTTCACGTATTTAAATATTTAAATTAATTTGTTGAACAGGTAGATAGGTATTTTTAAATATCTGCAATCATTTAGTTTTATAAATTTCAACTAATAACATAGTATTTGAAAATAATATTTTAATTATATAATCATGTGTTTGATTTTTTTGCTTTTAAATTATAAATTTATATACGAATATTCAATTAAAAATTATAATATAATAAAATAATTAAATTGAAGAGTAAATTTTAAAATTACGAATAAAGAATCATTAAAATCAATAAATAAGTTTAAATAATAGGTAGAATATATGTATTTGAAATTAATATTAAAATATTGGGTTAAATATATTTTTGGTCCTTATAAATATCACACATTTTACTTTTAGTCCCTATTAAAAAAAATGACATATTTGGGTCCCTACAAACAATTTATGCACGCAGTTTTAGTCATTGTTAATTTCTAAAATTTTGAAAACTATTTAATTACCTTTCAACTTTTAAATTTTTGAATAATTTTTTTCATACGTGTTCAGATTACTATAAAATGTTTCTTTACCGAATTATATGATTTTTTAAAATGAGAAGAATTAAATATGAATTTTTAAAATTTTAAAAGATAATGATAAAAGTGATGAAAATCTCGACATTTAAATTAAATTTTGAGTTCTTTTTTTTTTCGAGGAATTTTTTATAACGTTGTGAACATATCTGCGAAATAATCATTCAAAAATACACATTGGTTTAGCAGTAGAGACTAAAACTACGTGCATAATTATTTTGTATGAATCAAAATACACTATTTTTTTATAGGGACCAAAAATATAATTTGGTAATTTTATAGGGATCAAAAACATATTTAACCCTAAAATATTTGACTTGATTCAGTTATCCTGTATTTTTATGCTTTGATACATTAAATGTTAAGAATTTATATTTTGCTAAAAAGGAATTGATAAATTAATTAATCCAATAAATGCAGAATTGTAACAAATCAAACTCTTGTTGAATTCTAAATGGAAACTTTCTTGTAATGAATAGAGTTCTATTTTAGAAATTATAAAATATTGTTATATAATAATTAAATAAATATCATGTAAAATATTATTACAAAATATTATTATATCTCATGATTATACTAAATATTTCATTTTCATTGTTTACATAGGGTCCCAAGATACAAGTTGTTCTCCTTTCATAAATCAAGAGCTTTGAAATTCTCATCACATATGACTTTTTCATTGTAATACCCCGTAAATTATTTTACTCCGGATAATACTAGTTGTGATCAACATAGTCCCAGTGTGCTCTGATGAATTATCTGCAGAGATAATTAGGGTAACTGTCGGATTTAGAGTAAATCCAATTAATATTATCTGACTCTGGGATATTCTAATATTTGGACTTTAAAAACTTTTTGGACAATTAGTAGTGTTGGTAATTGTTGATGTTTTACTATATCTTTTTCTTTTCCCTCATTTTCCTCTTTAGAAACAAAGAAAGGAAAAGATAGAAAGAAAAGGGAGAGAAAGGAAAGGAAATAAGAGAAAAAGCTCAAGAACACCAAATCCTCAACCATCATCCAATCTTCAGCGAATCAACTCATCTTCTTCATCATCATCCTCTGTATAAGGTGGGTTCTAGATAGATGCTCTAGATATAGAATTCCATGTGTTTTAGAGTTAGGTTAGAATTGTGAGAAAATGAGTAATTATGTTAAAACCATGAATTTAACGGATGAAATGCGAGATAATCGTTGTTAAATGCTTGCTGTTATGATTATACCATGTTTTGATGTCTATAATGAGGTTTGGATGTGTTTTGGTTGGAAAATAATTGAATTTGGGTTGGAACACAGCGCTGTTGAGAAGTGGAATTCTCCAAGCTTCGCCTAGCGAACCTGGGGTGAGTCCCAGCGAACGGATTTTCAAGGGTTCGCCTAGCGAACCCGCCAGCGAAGGTCAGCGAGTGTTCGCCAGGGACGTTCGCCTAGCGAACCTTGGGTGTTTTCAGTGCTGTTTGCCACTGCCTTGCTTCGCTAGGTTGTTCGCGAAGCGAAGGGCGAGGCGAAGGTTCTCCAGAGTGTTCGCGAAGCGAACTTTATGTCTGTTTTTATTCTGTTTGTGCATTCTCCAGGAGCTTCGCCTAGCGAAGGCTGGAGTGAAGGCTCGCTGGGACGTTCGCCTAGCGAACATGGCTGTGTGTGGAATTTAGTTTCTTTCATAACTTTTGCATCGTTTATCCGTTTTGCGTATTCTTGATATCGATGTGAAACTGTGAATACCCTCTATTTAATAGAAGGGAGAAATATTGGTTTTGATGCCCGATTAAATGAATCGGAGGGAACCATTAATCGGCGTAATATGCGATATGTGGAATTATGTGTTTTAAATTGTGTGATTGATGTATAATTGCCTATGTTCCTATTGTTAAGCATGTTGAGTATGTATGCATGCTAAAATATGAAATAGGTAGAGTGAGGAATAACACCGTGAACATTTGTCGGATAGTGTGGAATAACATTGTGACAACGCTCGTGTAGAAGAGGCCGAGGCGTGTGTCTAGTAATAATAACCGGTTTATCTTGCGGTGTAGTTTCATGAGACTCGAGCACCTCCTCTGAAACGTATGCACAATTACTTGGCAGGTTTGATTCCCGCGTATAGTACGATTGGAGCCTACGGGTAAAGAGATTTGTGACGGTGTACGGGCCGTGTGAAGTGACGGATCACGGTGTACGGGCCGATGATCCCGAATCCAATTCGTATGCCAAGTAAATACAAGGATCCATGACTCGAATCGTCTTCTAGACGTAGAAGCGAACGGGAATAGGGGATACCTTGGTACGGTTATTGATTTGTGAGATTCTGGAGTAACAGGCTCAGAACTTACTTTGGTACTATTGTGAGTTAACAGACTCACTAGTGTATATATCGTGTGTGTACTCAAAGTCACTTCCCTTCCCTTTGACTTGAGTTAGGCTTATTAGAACCTTGTAAAGCTGAGAGGACTATAAGATAGAGAACTCACTGAGATTTGATGTATCTCACCCCACTGTTGTTGTTTACATCACAGGTTCTGCAGGTTCGGCGAAGGGTAAGGACAAATTGGTTTGACTTTTCCTTACGGATCGTGGTTTTTGAGATGGCATGGCTTCCGCTATGGCGTTTTATTTTGAGATCATTATATTGATCTAGTTCTTAGTGCATTTTGGGAGATCTTGTATATGTTATTCCGTAGGCTTTAGAACTTTGTATTTAGGGCACTTAATGTATACAATGTGTTAACTAGGAACTTGTACATATATATTTCAGTACCAAACGTATTATCCATGTATGATATATGATTTGATGCATGTATGTATATGTGGGCGTTACAGTTGGTATCAGAGCAGGTCGTATCCTCGACCTAGCCATGAAATAGTATAAGAGTTTCTTTCCGTTTCATATGTGTTGAGTCGCCATTGGTCTTAAGTGTTATATTCATGGTATTGAGCCTGATCAACTTAATCCTATCTGTATGACATTTAGGAACATGGCCGACCGACGCAGAAACAACCGTGGTAGACTGAGAATTACTCCAGCAGTGACAAATCCGCCAGGGGACGAAGGGAATGCCCCTCTGTATCAATTCATGCAACAGATGCAGTAACAGCAGAATCAGTTTGTGCAACAAATGGTATAGCAAATGGCTGGTGGTGTGCATCCTCCAGTGGTTGTGCCAGAAGTTGCAGGGGGAACCTTTAGGGATTTTATTCGTATGAATCCTCCAGAGTTTCTGGGAGGGTTAGATCCAGTCAAGGCTCATGAATGGATATCCGGTATGGAGCAGATTTTCTTGATTGTTCAGTGTAGTGAAGAGAATAAGGTTGTGTTCGCTTCTCACTTGTTAAAGGGTCCTGCCATGAGGTGATGGGAAAGCGCTTCAGCATTAATGACAATTCAAGAGGTACCGAAAGTGTGGGAGCAGTTTAAGATAACTTTTATGGAGAAGTATTTTCCAAGTTCCTTAAGGTCTCAAAAAGAATTCGAATTTCAGCAGCTGAGGCAAGGTAACTTGACGGTGGCTTCTTATGCGGAAAAGTTCGAGGTTATGGCTGCTTATTCTAGACAAGCCATGTATGCTCCTGATGAAAGATGGAAGATTGATCAGTTTCTGTTTGGTTTAACGGCTGAAATTTCACATAGTGTGTCTCAGAGAGAATTTACTAGCTATGCGGAATTGTTACGACAGTGTTATGTGGCGGAGCATAGTTTGAAAAGGGTACAAGCAGAAGGAGAGTTGAGTAGAGTGAATCAAAGTGACCATGGGCGATCGAATCAACAATTTAGACCGAGACAACAACCCTTCAAAGGGAAGCAAGTTTAGAGTTCTAAGTCTAGTGCGCCTCCAGTATGCCGTACTTGTGGTAGGAATCATTTTGGGAGGTGCAGTTGGGAAGGAATAAGGTGTTATCAGTGTAATAAGGTGGGTCATCTATCGAGGGATTGTCCTCAGAAGAGGAATCAGATGCAAGAAAAGAATACCGGTCGAGTGTATACCTTGGATGCAAGGAAGACAAAGGGAGATAACTCCTTGATTGCGGGTACGTGTTTCGTGAATGGAAGTCCTTATTTTGTTTTATTCGATTGTGGGGCAACACATTCTTTTGTGTCCACGCGATGCATGAAGCGACTTGGGTTGCAAGCTGTTCCTTTGTTTCCACCCATGGTGGTTACTACTGCCATGGATGAAATTGTTGAAACACCGTTGATGTGTGAAAATTGTGTATTGTCGGTGAATGAAAGAGACTTCCAGATTGATCTTATTTGTTTGCCGCTTAAGAAAGTGGATGTTGTTCTGGGAATGGATTGGCTTTCAGCTAATTCGGTATTTATCGGGTGTGAAGAAAAACTAATCATTATTCCATCTACTGAAGCTACTCCGACGGATGTGTTAACTACTATTTTAGAAGGTACGGTAGGAATGATTAATTTCTTGTTTGAAGAGGAAAAGTCTGTTCTTATGATTCTTACTAAGGAGGGGAGTAGTAACCTTCAAGTTTCGAGTATTCCAGAAGCTTGTGACTTTCCTGAAGCTTTCCCCGAGGATATCACTTCTCTTCCTCCGGAGCGGGAAGTGGAATTCTCTATTGACCTGATACCGGGAACGGCTCCAATATCCGTTTCTCCATATTGGATGGCACCACTTGAATTAAGAGAACTAAAGGACCAATTAGAAGAGTTGTTGGCTAAGCATTTTGTTCGACCCAGTGTTTCACCCTGGGGAGCTCCAGTGTTGTTGGTAAAGAAAAAGGATGGTGGAATGCGGTTGTGTTTTGATTACCGTCAGTTGAATAAGGTCACCATCAAGAACAAATACCCATTACCAAGGATAGACGATCTGTTAGATCAATTGAAAGGAGCCTGCGTGTTCTCAAAGATTGATTTACGGTCGGGTTATCATCAGATTCGGGTGAAGAGTTCAGATGTACCAAAGACTGCGTTCAGAACCCGTTATGGTCATTATGAATTTTTGGTGATGCCTTTCGGTGTGACGAATGCTCCGGCAGTTTTCATGGATTATATGAATCGGATATTTCAACCTTACTTGGACCAATTTGTGGTGATTTTCATTGATGACATTCTTATCTATTCTCGTGACCCTCAAGAGCACGGAGAACACCTAAGAATCGTTTTATCCATTTTGCAAGAGAGACAACTTTTTGCCAAGCTAAGTAAGTGTGAATTTTGGATGTCGGAGGTGAATTTTCTTGGACATGTCATATCTCAAGGAGGTGTAGCGGTTGATCCATCAAAAGTTGAAGCATTGATAAATTGGGAGAGACCGAAGAATGTGTCTGAAGTTAGAAGCTTTTTGGGACTAGCAGGTTATTATAGAAGGTTTATTAAGGGCTTTTCGCAACTGGCTTTACCGATGACGAGACTTACTCGGAAGAATTGTTATTATGAATGGGATTCGGCTTGTGAGCAAAGTTTTATGAGCTTGAAAGAGAGATTGACGACTGCTCATGTTTTGGTTATTCCTGATCCTAGTAAGTCGTATGAGGTGTATTGTGATGCGTCGAAGATGGGATTAAGAGGGGTGTTAATGCAAGATGGACATGTAGTGGCTTATGCTTCACGACAGTTGAAAGTACATGAAGAGAATTATCCAACGCATGATTTAGAATTGGCGGCAGTTGTTTTTACCTTGAAGGTGTGGCGTCACTATTTATATGGTGTACGTTTTGAGATGTTTAGTGACCACAAGAGCTTATAGTACCTCTTTGATCAGAAGGAGTTGAACATGCGTCAGAGGAGGTGGATGGAATATTTGAAAGATTATGACTTGGAACTAAGATACCATCCAGGTAAAGTGAATAAAGTGGCGGATGCATTGAGTAGGAAGGTGTTGCATAATTCCGAGTTAATGATGCTAGAGTATACTTTATTGGAGAAATTTCGAGATCTAAATCTTCAATTTAATTGGACTCCAAATTGTGTGATTATGCGAAACTTGAATATCAATTCTACTCTTAGGGAAGAAATCCAACAAGAGCAAGGGTTAGATGAGAAGTTGCAAGGAATGTTATTGCAACCGGGTTTTATGCGAGATACCGACGGAGTTATTGTATTTAACCAAAGGATTTGTGTTCCGGATAACACGGAGTTAAAAAGGAGGATTTTGGAAGAAGCGCATAAGGGTGCTTTTACGATACATCCGAGATCTTCTAAGATGTACCAAGACCTAAAGGGAGACTATTGGTGGCCCGGGATGAAAAAGGATATTGCGGTGTATGTGTCGGAATGTTCGGTGTGCCAACAAGTAAAGATCGAGCACCAATGGCCGGGTGGCTTGTTGAAACCTTTAGAAATCCGGTGTGGAAATGGGATAGTATTTCGATGGATTTCGCCGTGGGATTACCCCGTGCCCAAGGCGGTTATGATTCAATTTGGGTGATGGTGGATCGGTTGACGAAGTCTGCTCATTTCTTGGCCGTAAAGACTACTTATAAGGCGAGTCATCTCGCAAGGTTGTTTATTTCGGAGATCGTGAGATTGCATGGTATTCCTACTAGTATTGTTTCGGATAGAGATCCGAAGTTTACTTCGAGATTTTGGAGAGCTTTTCGACAAGCCATGGGAACGAAGTTATGTATGAGTACGTCGAATCATCCGCAAACGGATGGTCAAACGGAACGGACAATACAAACCATGGGGGATATGTTGAGAGCTTGTGTGTTGGAAAGTGGAGGAAATTGGATATAACTTTTACCGTTGATTGAATTCTCTTATAATAATAGTTATCCCGCAAACATTGGTATGGCACCTTATGAGGCGTTGTATGGTAGTGTCGCGATGAAAATTGGATACCATAGTTATTTGTTAACTAGGATCACATTTTTAATGTCACCACCGATCTTTGATTTTATCCAAGGGAGGGGAGAAAAACCGAATTCCCACAATGCAATGCAAATGTACTAAGATTCTAAGTTCGGGGGTTGGTTATACCTGGGGAAGGTGTTAGCATCCTAGATATCTGTAGTACTCTACAGGAACCTCTTGATTTATTTTATGTTATCTGTTATCTATTTGCTAAGGGTTTAAAGGTAGGTGATTTATTATTATTATTCCTAAGTGTGCTCGACAAGATATCGCATCTTGTGCCTACATATCCTGTCGAGAGGGAATCAGAGCACTTGTAGTTCCTTATTAAGGATACTAAATGTTTAAAAGGTTTAGGAGAGGAAGATGAGTCATCATCTTAAGAAAGACCACCACAGTTTTGAAAATGTTTGTATTTTGTGGGGTATGGGATTGTATGTCCCTTTCTTTGAGATGATTAACATCTAATTCTCTTGTGTGGAGAATTAGGTGGGCTAAAGTTTGATTTGAAAAATCAAAATTAAGGGGGGACTAACCTAGGAAATCTATCCTAAGTTATCTAACGAATTGTCTTAAGGGTGTCGATTATGATGCAAATGATATGCACCATGCACAATAATATGATTATCATGCATGGGATTTTCCCTTGGATATTAATGCGGTTAATTTATTGTTATTTAGGCGAGGGTGCTAGCAAAGTGATGCTAGACTTGTGTCCAGTGATCGGTAGGTTGAATGCGATGCCCTAAGGCGATCGACTTACATGGGTAGAAAAGTGGACTCGACGTTGGATCGATAATTTTTTTATTTTTTTGAAAAGGTTTAAACAGTATATCAAATAAGCATACATCAAGCAAGAAAATAAGATCAGATAAGTAAACATACAAGCAATGCACACTCGAGCGTGACGGGGATTCTAACGATGAGCAGTTTATTGAGAAAAGAGTTTTGATTCTTAAGGTTTATTATCTTGAGGATTTTTGTTGAAGATTGTTAAGTAGTTTGAAAAATTAACGATTTCCTATTAGTAAAAAGCTTTAATTATTATTTTTATAATTGATTAATTTTAAAATCAAATTAAAAGTTGAAAAAAGTTTCTTAATAAAGTTAATTATTTTAAAAGAGGAAAAAAAAGGTTTCTATTTATTTCTAAAAGAATTTTTTTTAATAAAAGAAGTTACTATATAAAAAACGTTTTAATTTAATCCTAAAATGCTGTTAGTTTTAACATTTATTTTAAAAAAGGTTTTTTCTAAAAAAAGAAGGGAAATGAACCAAGCACGAAGGGTATACGCGTGCCTCCACCCTCTCTCGTCTGGACCAAAAGGGTTCGAAAAACCCTAATTCCGAAAATCCCGCCGCCGATCCTCTCTCCGTTTCATCTCTCCGCTTCCTCTCTCCCAATCAAAAATCAACAAACATAAATCCTAAGTCTGCCCTAGCCCCAATCATACCCGATACCCCATTTCATTATCACATCACAGTTTACACGTTACAAATATGATGAGTAAAGCATAAAAGGAAGGAAAAGGTGGCCGATGCTTGAAGACGACGGGGACGTGACCGAGTCTTTCAAGGATCCTTACTCAGATGAGTCTTCTATCTCTTTTTTCTTTCTCTGCGTTTTGTACTTGTTGTGCCTTCCTCTGTGTGTGTTGATGTGTGCGTATGTGTTTCCCTTGGAATCTCCGTGAGGGTTCTCTTTTGTAGATGTGCGAGTGAGTTCTAATGCGCAAGGATGGATGTTTGGTTGTGATGAATTGATACTAGGTCTGTTGATTTTCTGGTGGGGTGGATTAATATTGTGTACTGATTATTGAGGGTATGAATTCGTGGTGAATTTCTGATATACCGGTGTAAAACGATATTTGGTTTTCTTCTGATTCTTGATGAATGGTTTTTCTTGGTTGTTTTCGTCCCCTGAAATCGTCCCCTTTTATAGGCTTGGATGTATTTAATTCTCGTTTTGGCACTTGAATGCTCAGGATTCAATTGTTATGGTTTTGATTTCTACTTAAAGTGTGGCTGATTGTGTATGATGTGGTGATGAGTCCTTTCCATTTTAGTTTAAGTGTGTCTGAGTCTCTTTTTGGAAATAATTTGAAAATGTTTGAAACGTGTTTAGAAACTCTTAACTGTGTCCGATTCTTGGTTGCCGTGGATACTAAGAAAAGAACCTGCTGACTCCAAATTATTGATCGTGTAAATGTCATTGATGATAATTGTCTGGTTAATGATTTGTTTCTGTTCTCAGGTCGTGTGAATTGAATGCCTTTTGAGAGATTCCAAAAATTCCATTTTCCTCACAGCTGCAACTAATGCGTATCAGGTATCGCTTTGGGAAGAATTGGTCTTAGCTTATTTCCTTGTCAAAGATTAATGATGGAACGATTTGGTTTGTTCTGAACAGGTTACAGGTGCTGGTGATGGTTTGCAGGTACACGCTTTGGCAAGGTTAGTAAGGGAATTAGCTCTATTGTGTTATTAACGTGGCTTGGCAAGACAAAAACATAGGCTTCAGCATGTAGAATCATGGTAAAAGGCTTGATACTATGGCAGTTCGTAGTTTTGGCAGAATTTTAAGGAGTGGTTTTGTTACCAATGTTGTGAGACTCACGTTTTGTTCATTTTCAGGTTGTGAGATATTCTTCTACGTGTCTCCATGAATCAACAGGAAAACAGGACAGAACAATAGTTTTTAGTGTGTAGGAGAGCTGGTATGGAGTTGTACTAACTGTAGTCTTTGTAGTTTTGCTCGCCGGTGGTGGAAGGCTTTGGAATTATAATGACGGTGGTGCTTTGTTGATACAGGTTTTAGGATAGAGGGTGAACTTGTGCGGTGCATACTCAGCATAGCTTCTTCTTTTAGTTCCTGTAAGTATTTAATTGTCGAAACCAAGACTATGCATTGATTAGCCCCTTGGTGTGTTTGTGATTTCTGGACGGACATGGCGGGTTGGCTGCAGGTCCGTTTGGTGATGATGGTTAATTTGGATTGATTTTGTACTGAATGCTTCCTTTCCTTTTCACGTGCGTTTGTGGTGATGGTGCTTGGATGTGATGAGCATCATTGATGACGACAGTTTTCTAAACCTCAATCTTAGCGTCAAAAGAAGAAGCTCATAACGGTAAGTAATGTCCACACGAGTTTCTTTAAGTTTAAGAGCTATGTGACCAAATTTAACCACTAGACTTTTTCCTAGGTACTGATACTAGAGCAAGATGATTGAGCATGGCCTTTCTATCACATGATCATAGCGCTGCTACTTCTATCGGTAAGTTCTTCGAACATGATCTGCATATTCATAATCTATCGTCAACATGTATAATGCTACTATCTTGAAAAATTCATGTAACAAACTGCAATTCTCAATGATTTTCATGCAGTCCGTGCGACGAATGCGACCTTCTAAAGATGCGAAAGCAAGCCATGGAATCCAAAGTAAATTTAAGGAAAAAAAGTACGCTAAGGGTTACAACTCTCTTGTCAAGGATTGCCTTTCAATATGGTGCTTCCACTTTGCTCTTGCAGAACGCCGTGGGATCTTTCAATATGTACACTTCTTATAATCCTTCTTCTCAAATGTTAATTTTGTCTTGTTTTTCTTCTTTTCGTGCACCGATCTGACAATGACTCATTGAACACTTGTTATCTTGCAGGTTGCTTCGAGAAAAAAAACTGGATCAGTTACCTCCAAGTCAGCGTGCCTTCCGGCCAAAATCCTTGGCTTTGGATCGATTTACGAGGCTTTTCATTCCTAGACTGAATCTGCTGAGTAGTGACAGATTTCAAGCAATAGAGGTGGTTGTGATTCTGAATTTACCTTCACGCTTTAAGGCGCTCTCCAATTTCGTGTTATTATGCTTATTGTGTTTTGGATATAGTTTTATTTTACTCTCCCATGATGACAGAAGCATGTTCCCATTTGTAAATTCTAAGAATAGCTCGATGAATGAAGATCAGCTTTAGGGCGCAGCATAGCTACTGGTAATCGTCTTCCTCTATTTCTCTTTATATATTCGCAGGACCTAAATAGGCATTAGGCTCACTGTATTGATTTAATTGGCAGGTTGTTCAGGCATTGAACTCTGGTGATATGCTGGTTTATGGAGAAATTCGTTGGAGTGCTCAAGAAACTCACTGCCTAAGCGACGATCACGTTTAGGAGCATCCCCAACTGAGTGAGTACAAAGCTCATTTGTAAGCTCCGGTTTTTGGATCCTCAAGGGCCATTGTGATTATGCACGCAATTGAGATCCGCAGGCGAGTACATGAGATCCTTGAGCGCGACAGAAGACTCCCTATAGCACTTTATAGGCAATTCTTCCTTTTGAATGGTTATGGTTATGGTTATGGCTTTGTATTTGAATCATAGAAAATAATATATGTATGAATGAGTCACGTAAATGTCAACATACATTCTTTTATTTTATGTGTCCCGGATGTGCTTGGGTTTGAGAAGAGCGAAGTCATGTTTTATGCTTAGTTTCCTGACAACCCTTCATGCCTTTGTAATTGCTTGTAAATACAGTAGAAACCTTTAGAAATTAGCATGAGCTTTATGGAGAAACACCCTGTAGTGTGACTTTTGTGAGCTTGTAATTTGAAACAAACGTGACATCATTCTTGTAGACGTGTTCTTGAGTCTTGTATTTAATTCATCTCCTATAAAACCCACTTGAATCTACCATTAAAATAAATGAATCCAACTTTTCCATGCCTTATGGGCCAAACCATTCTTGGGATTTAAAATCAAAAGGCCTTAAATCAAATTACATTTCCAAATGGGAGTTGCCTTGTAAAGATAACTTGGATTTCAACATGGGTTTGCATTTGTAAACAACATTCACGTATTTCTATGAGTTTTTTCGAGTTTTTTTAGAAAGTACAAAATATAGGCCTTTGTAATAGCTTGATGTAGTGACACAGATTAAGATTCCTAGCCAAGCATGATATAGTGGCATTCACCTCTGAATGGCAACAATCAAGAACTTAAGGAATTGTGAGGCTTTTAAACTTTAGTAATGGTCAAAGTATCCTGATCCTTTTAATTTCCAAAAGATCTTCAAATTTTCTTGACGAATACCCAAACATTTTATTTGAAACGGAAGGTACGAGCCTCATACTAGAATCATATGGGAATAGGGTCACAGGAGTGATGTAGGACTTCAAAACTGATCTTGTAAACTTGTGACAACAAATAGACTTGAGTTTATACTCTGAATTCCAAACTTCTAATTCCTTCTGAATTGAACTTTCCCTGATGGACCATTATTTAAAACACAAAGCATACATACTTCTTAACCTTGAAGAGCTTACAGAGGGAGGCAGATGCCATCTTGTAATATAACTCTACCACACAATCAATGACCAGTCTTTAGGGTGGCACATTCCATATCAGAGGGTATTCTGTGGAGGAAAACTGAGGAGAAAAGGCTTCGTGGTGGCTTAGGGACCAGAAAAGAAAATGACATCATCTCACAGGAATCCACGCACATCTGCAGAGACCAGAGAACCTCCACAAACACACACATAGCACGGTCTTCAGGTTCTTTGAGCCTTCTGCAGCAGCACCTGTACTCATAAAAGAGAAACAAACAGACAAAACTAGATAAAGCAGTTAGTTATGCATGAATGATGACCTAATATGCTATGCAAGGAACAAGGCGGGGATCTTAGGGTCAAAAATCAGGGTGCGACAGGTAGGAAGTGTAGGACACCGTTGTGCTGGGCAGAAGTGGGAGAGGATGGAATGTTTGGACCCGAGATCATTCATGAGACTATGGAGAAAATTAAGATAATCCGTGATAAGATCAAACAAGCCCAAGATCGTCAGAAGAGTTATGTGGATAACCGTAGAAGACCTTTAGAATTTGAAGAAGGCGATCACGTGTTTTTGAAAGTTACTCAGAGATTGCGGTTGAAGGGACCGTTTCGATCGCAGAAGTTAAGTCCAAGATACGTAGGACCGTATCAGATCTTGGAGAGAATTGGTGAAGTAGCTTACAGATTAGCCTTACCGCTTCCTCTGTCCGAGATGCACGATGTTTTTCATGTATCTCAGCTTAGGAAATTTGTCCCAGATCCTCTTCAGTGAATTTTACCAGATACCATTGATATAGAAGCAGATTTGACATTTGAACCTCAGCCGAGTCGTATCACCGGAAGAGAAACTATAGTGTTAAGGAATAAAGAGATTCCTCTTGTTAAGGTCCAGTGGGATGCGACGCATCCGGGTGATGCAACTTGGGAATTGGAATCGGAGATGCGGGAGGTCTATCCTCATCTTTTCAGGTAATTATTTTAAATTCGTGGGCGAATTTTATTTAAGGGGGGGGGGGAGGATGTAATACCCCGTAAATTATTTTACTCTGGATAATACTAGTTGTGATCAACTGAGTCCCAGTGTACTCTGATGAATTATCTGCAGAGATAATTAGGGTAACTGTCGGATTTAGAGTAAATCAAATTAATATTATCTGACTCTGGGATATTCTAATATTTGGACTTTAAAGACTTTTTGGACAATTAGTAGTGTTGGTAATTGTTGATGTTTTACTATATCTTTTTCTTTTCCCTCATTTTCCTCTTTAGAAACAAAGAAAGGAAAAGATAGAAAGAAAAGGGAGAGAAAGGAAAGGAAAGAAGAGAAAAAGCTCAAGAACACCAAATCCTCAACCATCATCCAATCTTCAGTGAATCAACTCATCTTCTTCATCATCATCCTCTGTATAAGGTGGGTTCTAGATAGATGCTCTAGATATAGAATTCCATGTGTTTTAGAGTTAGGTTAGAATTATGAGAAAATGAGTAATTATGTTAAAACCATGAATTTAACGGATGAAATGCGAGATAATCGTTGTTAAATGCTTGCAGTTATGATTATACCATGTTTTGATGACTATAATGAGGTTTGGATGTGTTTTGGTTGGAAAATAATTGAATTTGGGTTGGAACACAACGCTGTTGAGAAGTGGAATTCTCCAGGCTTCGCCTAGCGAACCTGGGGCGAGTCCCAGTGAACGGATTTTCGAGGGTTCGCCTAGCAAACCTGCCAGCGAAGGTCAGCGAGTGTTCGCCAGGGACGTTCGCCTAGCGAACCTTGGGTGTTTTCAGTGTTGTTTGCCACTGCCTTGCTTCGTTAGGTTGTTCGCGAAGCGAAGGGCGAGGCGAAGGTTCGCCAGAGTGTTCGCGAAGCAAACTTTATGTATGTTTTTATTCTGTTTGTGCATTCGCCAGGAGCTTCGCCTAGCGAAGGCTGGAGCGAAGGCTCGTTGGGACGTTCGCCTAGCGAACATGGCTGTGTGTGGAATTTAGTTTCTTTCATAACTTTTGCATCGTTTATCCGTTTTGCGTATTCTTGATATTGATGTGAAACTGTGAATACCCTCTATTTAATAGAAGGGAGAAATATTGGTTTTGATGCCCGATTAAATGAATCGGAGGGAACCGTTCATCGGCGTAATATGCAATATGTGGAATTATGTGTTTTAAATTGTGTGATTGATGTATAATTGCCGATGTTCCTATTGTTAAGCATGTTGAGTATGTATGCATGCTAAAATATGAAATAGGTAGAGTGAGGAATAACACCGTGAACATTTGTCGAATAGTGTGGAATAACATTGTGACAAGGCTCGTGCAGAAGAGGCCGAGGAGTGTGTTTAGTAATAATAACCAGTTTATCTTGCGGTGTAGTTTCATGAGACTCGAGAACCTCCTCTGAAACGTATGCACAATTACTTAGCAGGTTTGATTCCCGCGTATAGTACGATTGGAGCCTACGGGTAAAGAGACTTGTGACGGTGTACGGGCCGTGTGAAGTGACGGATCACGGTGTACGGGCCGATGATCCCGAATCCAATTCGTATGCCAAGTAAATACAAGGATCCATGACTCGAATCGTCTTCTAGACGTAGAAGCGAACGGGAATAGGGGATACCTTGGTACGGTTATTGATTTGTGAGATTCTGGAGTAACAGGCTCAGAACTTACTTTGGTACTATTGTGAGTTAACAGACTCACTAGTGTATATATCGTGTGTACTCAAAGTCACTTCCCTTCCCTTTGACTTGAGTTAGGCTTATTAGAACCTTGTAAAACCGAGAGGACTATAAGATAGCGAACTCACTGAGATTTGATGTATCTCACCCCACTGTTGTTGTTTACATCACAGGTTCTGCAAGTTCGGCAAAGGGTAAGGACAAAGTGGTTTGACTTTTCCTTACGGATCTTGGTTTTTGAGATGGCATGGCTTCCGCTATGGCGTTTTATTTTGAGATCATTATATTGATCTAGTTCTTAGTGCATTTTGGGACATCTTGTATATGTTATGCCATAGGCTTTAGAACTTTGTATTTAGGGCACTTAATGTATACAATGTGTTAACTAGGAACTTGTACATATATATTTCAGTACCAAACGTATTATCCATGTATGATATATGATTTGATGCATGTATGTATATGTGGGCGTTACAGTCATTAATTGCTTCAAATAAGCCTTTTGTATACAATGCATATTGAGTGACAAGCCACAAGACTTAAGTCTTCCATCACTAATTTTTGCCATGCTTAACATTGCTAGTGCGTGAGGCACTTTAAGTGAGGAGAGAATAGAGAGAATAAGGAAATAAGGATTTGTATTACTGAATTGTACAAATAATGATACAAACTAGAACTATTTATATACAACCCTAATTGGGCTTGGGCTAACACAACTAGGATTATATTTAAATATTAAATCTAATCAAATCTAATCAAATATTTCAACACACCCCCATAATCCAAGTTGTCGAACCTACGCTAGTCATAGTCGATTTGAACTATTCCTAATTTCTTTCTCAAATTCAGGAATCTGTCGATCTTCAATCCTTTGGTGAAAATGTCGGCCAATTGTGCTTTACTTGAGTAATGCCTAACTTCAAGTTCACCTCGATTTACCTTTTTCCTCAAGAAGTGAAATCTGGCTTCGATATACTTACTCCTTCCATGCAGAACTGAATTCTTCGCCAGATTTATGGCTGACTTGTTGTCGATTTGCAACACAAGAGGTTTCTTCGCTTCGACCTCCATTTCTTTAAGTACTGATCTGATCCAAATAACTTGACATGCAACATAGGATCCTGCTATATATTCTGCTTCACACATTGACAATGCCACCACAGGTTGCTTCTTCGAACACCATGAGATTGGGACGCCGAATACTTGAAAGAAATATCCAGTTGTGCTTCTTCGATCTTCCTTATCTCCACACCAATCAGCATCTGAAAAGCAATTAATTATTGCTCCTTTGCCTTCAGAATTTCTTCGAAATAGAATTCCAAAATCTGTTGTTCCTTTTAAGTATCTCAGAATTCTTCTTGCAGCTTTCATGTGTGACACTCTTGGTTCACCCATGAATCTGCTCACTAATCTGACTGCGAAACCTATATCAGGTCGACTGTTGCACACATATCTTAGAGATCTAACTATTTGTTTGAACAAAGTTACATTAAATTTGTCTTCCTCTCCATGCTTCTCCAACTTCAAGTTTGGTTCGACAGGTGAGGATGTAGGATTGGAATCATCCATTCTGAATCTCTTGAGTATCTCTTTGACATACTTCCTTTGATGTAGCACCATACCATGCTTCAGCATTTGAAATTCCATGCCTAGGAAATAAGACAATTTTCCCAGATCCGACATTTCAAATTCCTTCATCATCAGCTCTTTGAACTTCGACAAGTTCTTCAAACTATTTCCAATTACTAGCAAGTCATCGACATATAAGCATATTATTGTTATATCTTGTGCCACAACTTGAACATAGACACCATACTCAGACTTGCATTTGACAAATCCCAATTCGGCTATGTATGAGACGATTTTCTTATTCCATGCCCTAGGTGCCTGATTGAGGCCATAAAGTGCTTTGTGCAACTTATATACTTTACTCGCTTCCTTCTGAATCACAAACCCAAGAGGTTGTGTGACATAGACCTCTTCATCTAACGGACCATTCAGAAATGCTGACTTTACATCTAAGTGAAATGTCGACCAACCTTAGTTACATGCCAATGCTACCACTAGTCGAACAGTCTCCAGTCTTGCTACTAGAGCAAATACTTCAGAGTAGTTAAGTCCTTCTCTTTGAAGAAACCCTCGAGCTACTAATCTTGCTTTATGTCTTGCTATCGACCCATCAGCATTGTGTTTCAACTTGAACACCCACTTTACTTCGATAGCTTTTGTATGTGCTGGTAATTCGACTAACTCCCATGTGTTGTTTCTTTCGATTTCCTGTAACTCTTCGACCATAGCTAACTTCCACTGTTGAATTTTTAAAGCTTCGTTATGGTTGATTGGTTCAGCACCTACAAGTAAAGCAAAATGAACTAATTCTCCATCTGGTGAGACTTCATCATCACCAGTCACTTCATAAACATGAAGTCTTGGAGGAACTCTATTTCGTCGAGATCTTTAGCTTGTTTCAGCGACAGCCTCTGTGTCGGGAATGTCAGCAACTGCTTCTACTTCGACTTCGACTGGATTCATAGCAATTTCTTCAACTTTGACTTCATCAGTTTCTTCTTCAAAATCAGAGCTCATCAATGGCTTGTTAATTGAATTACTAGAATTCCAATCCCAGGCAGAATTTTCATCAATCACAATCTCTCAACTCAACACAATCTTCTCATTAATTGGATTGAATAGTCTGTATGCACCAGTCTTATGATATCCTACCAGAATCATAGGTTCACTCTTGTCATCAACCTTCCTTCTTCTTGCGTCAGGAACATGCTTGTAACACATTAAGCCAAACACCTTCAGATGACTCACTGATGGTCGATTGCCACTCCACACTTCTTCGAGAACCTTGTTCTTCAATTTCTTGGTAGGGCACCTATTCAGGATATAAACTGCAGTCGAAACAGCTTCACCCCATAAAGATTTTGGTAAATTCTTCTGCTTGAGCATACATCTCGCCATATCCAATATGGTTATGTTTCTTCTTTCAGAAATTCCATTATGTTGAGGAGTATAAGGAGCAGTTACCTCATGATCAACATCATGTTCTGCACAAAATGTTTCAAACATCTTCGAAGTGTATTCGCCTCCCCCATCGGTTTGTAGAACTTTGATCCTCTTCTCACTCTGGTTTTCGACAAGCATCTTGAATCTCTTAAAGATTTCAAATACTTCATCCTTTCTCTTGATCACATAGATCCACAACTTTCGACTAAACTCGTCGACAAATGAAACAAAATATCTGTTTCCACCAATGGTATATTCTTCGAATGGATCATATACCTTGCTCTTCTTCGACTCGTCTAAATATGCCTACCACTCCTTTCGACAAGTCATGTGATTTGAGCAGCCTAAGTCGAGGAACCAGATCTTGGATTCAACATGGTTATCTGCCACTGCAGCCATAACCACCATACCACTTTCAGAATCATTTAAATCTTGGTGTACAAGGTTCGCTCCTTCGTCCTTGCCTTTTTTCGACCCATTGTATTTATTGTACCAACAATGTTTGGCCAAATGACCCCACTTTTCACAGTTATAACACTGCATACCTTTCTTATCTTCTTTGTCCTTTCAATAATTTCCTCCTCCTTTTTTCGAGGATTCAGAAGCTCTATCTTCGACCTGATTCTTGTGAGGGTTCGACCAAGACTTATTTCCTTGAGTCTTGTCGACTTTGCCTTTGAATTTGTTGGAACCACCATTCCTTTTCCATGACTAAGCCTGCAGTGCTTGTATCAAATCCTGAACTCCCTTTCTTTCGACAATCCTCATCTCATGCGCCTCCAACGAACCAACCAAATCTTCCACTTTTAGGGTTTCAAGATTGTTGGATTCTTGAATAGCTACGATAACGTGATCAAAGTGAGAGGTCAACGTTCTCATTACCTTCTCAACTATCATCTTATCAGTTATAGTTTCCCCACAACCCTTCATGAGATAGACGAGTTTTTGAACCTTCGACACATATTCTGCAACTTTTTCGTCTTCTCCCATCGACAACAACTCATATTGTCGACGCAAGGTTTGCAACTTGACAACCTTGACTTTCTCACCTCCTTCATAATACGTCACCAGAATATCCCATGCCTCCTTCGTTGTTTCAGCATGAGAGATTCTATCGAAGTTAGCAGCATCGACCGCCGTCTGAATGCAATAAGCAGCCTTGCAATTGTCATACCCTAAATTTTTACCACTAATATTTCCCATCATTGTGCAAATCAACATCACAATATGGAGGAACCTTCATGCCTCATCAGTCTCCCCAAAGATGGGTGAACATTCACTACAAACAGGAATTAGGGTTTCAAGCCCTCTCTGAGCTTTAGACAAAGGATCAATCAAGGAATGACATGATCTTAAACTTTTATAAACTCTCCAACACCCATAAAGGATCAGGAGGACTCCCACTTCAAGGATTAAGCACAAGGTTGTTCCCTTCTAAGTGGATCAAGCCTCAGGATCGCCAGTGTCACCAAATTAGGGTTTTGGTCGACCAGGGCCTCCAAATGGAAATTTTCCTCTGGGCATGAGCCAATGCTTCAAAGCATAACCTAAGATGCTCCATGGAACATCATAAACCCAATCACCAAGTCAATTTAACCTCAGGGGATGCATTCATCAAAAATCAGAAATTAGGGTTTCTTGACCTAATTCACCCCTAAGTTGACTTTTGGGACAAAACAGGAGCCAAGACCTCAAGACATGATTTAAGGGTCTCTAATAAGCTACATTGATCCATTTGTAACAATGGATTGATCCAAGAAGCTTGATGCACAAGTTTCAATTTCATCTGAACCACAGTTAGGGTTTCGCGGAAAAAGTCAAATGTGCCTTTGACTTTTGAACCAGGCATGCTCCCAAACCTTGGGACATGATTCAATACACCCTATAACACCCATTGAACATGTCCATTAAGTTTGATTTAGGTCAAGGACTTGATTTCACAAAGGATCGCACAGTTTGGAATTCATCTGACAAAAAGTCAACTGTGCACAAAAGTCAACTTTGACTTTTTGAGATTTTTCACAGTTATGGTTCTTTGACCCTAAAATGATATTAATGTGTGATTGGAATCATCATTTATCAAGAAAAATCAAGAAAAGTGGGATAACTTGTAAAAGGGGTAACCATAAAAAACATAGAAATTTTCTAAGTTATCGAAACAAAGTGGCTAGGGTACCAACTTTCAAGGATCATAACTCCTAAACCACAAGGCCATTTTTCCCCATTCAAAGCTAGATTTGTATCTCTCACGGCCCTCTACAAAAGCTTCAACTACACCTCATTCCAATTCATAATGGATTTTGAGTTATGGAATGATCAAAATGGCTGAAAACATGAAATGTCACTTTTTCCAACACTTAGTGGAATTTTCACTAAGTCAGAATCTGCCTTGTTTTTTTTTTCAAATGTAGGGGCTTTTTTCACTCAGATCCAAAAGGTATCAAAACAAACTATGATCACACACATGTTGTATCATATGAGGGCCTTCCAAAATGGCCAAGAACTCCATGAAACTCCACTTAAACCATGAGATATGACCATGCCAATATGCCTTGCTGCAAACTGTCATGGCAAGGCAGATTTGGGAGTTTTGCTCGATTTTATCAAATTTTGCAAAGGGCAAGCAAATCTATCCATCTGAACACCTCAAGGGGGGACCAAGGAGGGACAAACACTGATCCATCAGCCTCCCAAGTCTTTGGAAATAAAAGTAGCATGCCAAACCTAAAAATGCCTAAAAGAGGGACAAGACTCCAATTTTGGTTTGGAGCATTTAATGGATGCACCAAGGTGGTATGGACTGAGCCTCTTCCAACTGAATTCAGTCAAGGATGATCCAAGAACTAGGGAACCTGCAGCCAGTGCCCTAACCTCTAGTCAATGGCTAGAGGAGACTTGGAGTCCTATTGATCAACATTGGCCAAACCTCTGCAACAGTTGCCATTCACTATTGCAGCCAAAACAAACTTGCTCTACTATAAATAGAGCTCATTTGTGCTTGGTTTAAGTACACCAAAGCACTACAACTGATGCTTTCCTCAAAATCTCTTTCTCTTGGCAAAAGCGCCTTCTTTAGCAAGGTAACTCTGATTTTTTGAGTTAGAGAGCAATTCAACCACAGCTCATGATCCAAACACATCCAATATGTTATATCTAAGCTGTCCAAACTCTCACAAGTGACTTGTAACACCAAGATCACAAAGTCACCTCTCAAAACCTCAAAATAGGACTTTTGTGCATTTTTCAAGCCATGTCTTGATTCAACCACTTTCCAGACCAGATAAAACCTCAAACACACTCCAAATATCATCCTTTAACTATCCCAAATGGTTCCCCACATCTGGAACACCATCTGAGAGAGTTGTTATTTAGGCCACTTTTGCCCCTTTTGCAAAAAAGAGCTCAAACTTGTTCCTGAGGTTTCCAGCTGATTCCAACCATCCTAAAAGCTTCTAAGAGATCATTTGAGGGTGTCCAAAGCATCAAATCATTTCTGGAACAAAGCACTTGGCAGATTACACAAAAGCTCCAAAAAGAGGTAAGGATCACAACTTGAACTCTTTGAAATATGCATTGCTTTGAAGTCCACTGATCATGCACATCTTATACATGTTATATGTGTTGTGTTTGAACCAATTCATCATGTAATTCATGCTGTACCAAGAGATAGCACAGAAAATGCAAATCATGGCCTATTTCAAAACCATTATCGGGTTTTTCAATAGGAGCATCATCTGAAAAAAACACCACCACCATTGGATTCCTTGTGAAATTCTAGGCAGGATAGACCTAAATTATGTCCCAATCTATGGAGAAATAAGAAAGTTATGGCCTTCACGTTTCAAACCCAAATCTTGCCTTGCCTTGCCTTGGGACAGGCCAAAAACAAGGCAAGCCTTGTATATTTGTGGTTTTGTTTCAATCAACGGATATATCACCACCCCAGTGGTAAGGTGCGCGCCCTGTACACAAGAGGTCTGGGGTTCGAATCCCCCTCGCCCCAGACCCTCTTTTTGCTATTTTTTCCACTTTTCTACTATTTTTCATATTATTTTCAATAGTTTGGAAAATTAATAACACCCTCAATTTTAATTATTTTTTATTGGTTCTTTTTGCAAAAAAATCACAAAAAATGTTGAAATATTTTATTCCACAAAAAAATCAAGTTTATATTATTTATTTAATATAATTAGTATTTTTGTGAATAAATTCCTTTTTAATTGTTTTTAAACATTTTAAAAGTGAATATTTACCTTGAAAATCAAAACCAAATGAGTTTTAAGTCATCTTGTGATTAAAACCTCATTTTTCAAACCTTAAACAAAAATCACAAGTGGTTTATTCAAACTCATTTGGTATTTTTATCATTTTTATTGATTTTCTTTAAATATTTACTTTTAAAGGAAAATAAAATTAGGGTTTCTTTGATTTCAACCCTCATCAATCATTTTCAAAACCTTTGGGCCTCTAAGTAGAGTGTAAGACCCAATCCTTTGTAAATACAAAACCTTTTTGGGTCTCAGATGTTGTATAAGTCCCGTTGTATTTTCAAAATCGCGGCGCGATCGTCGCCTGTTAAAAGAAAACCCTGGGCCTCTCCTTGAGCTATAAGACCCATTCCTTAAAATTAACCTTTGGGCCTCTTGGTAGAGTGTAAGACTTAATCCTTTGTAAATACAAACCTTTTTGGGCCTCATATGTTGTATAAGTCCCGTTGTATTTTCAAAATCACGGCGCGATCGTCGCCTTTTAAAA
The DNA here is from genome assembly GCA_022829125.1 of Lathyrus tuberosus. Lineage (NCBI taxonomy): Eukaryota > Viridiplantae > Streptophyta > Magnoliopsida > Fabales > Fabaceae > Lathyrus > Lathyrus tuberosus. The sequence goes on along the minus strand of JALAZF010000001.1, from coordinate 6,887,009 downwards.
CCACTGGGCCTCTCCTTGAGCTGTAAGCCCCATCTCTTGTACAAAAATAATCTCCTTGGGCCACTAATAGAGTGTAAGACCCAACCCCCTTTTTTTTACCAAAACTTTTTGGGCCTCAGATATTGTATAAGTCCCTCTGCGATAAAAGAAAATCTCGGCGCGAGCGCCAGTTCAAAATAAAACCCTGGGCCTCTCCTTGAGTTATAAGCCCCATCTCTGGTACAAAAACACTTGGGCCTCTAATAGAGTGTAAGACTCAATCTCGTTGTACATAAACAATTTTGGGCCTCACGTATTGTATAAGTTCCTCTGTACAGTTTTTAAAATAGCAGTGCAGTCATCGTTAAAACCTTGGGCCTCTCCTTAAGCTGTAAGCCCCAACAATCTTTTCAAAGCACTTTCTTCGTTGATTTTGAATATAATATTGATATCAAAGATTTCTTTGTTGAACAACTAACAAAACAACATGGAAGCTCTACAACCGAGTAAGTGTTTACCCGCTTTCATTTATCGCTTTCATATGTATATAACTATATTGTGGGGCTGTTTCACTGTAAGTTTTCTTTCACAACCTCTTATATACTCGTCAAATATCAACTGTGTAATACTAGTATAGTTATTTTAGAGTTTCCCCCGGCAACTATGTCTAACACTAGGTAAATCATGTTGGTCACTCTTAAATACAAACAAAACTAGATCCCCATAGGATTTCCAGATACAGTCTTCCCTCCTCTTGGGGTTAAACAATATGGAGACGTGAAAGGCAGCATTCTCGGTGAACCCTTTCTCAGACCGTCACTCTTAGAAATTGTCAAAGAAACTCTACTCCCCAGAGTTGATCTATTCTCCGTGAATAGCATCTCTTGAGTTTCTTCCAAATTCAAGAACTTTCCTGGCTTGATCTATTCTCTGTGAATAACATGTCTTGAACTTCTCTTGGTTTGGGGACCCACAGGCTTCCTAAAAGCATCCCAGCCTCTTCTTAGGCATTGTACAAGGACCCTTCTGCTTCTTAGAAGTTCTCATGCCTTCTCTTGGGCTTCATACAAGGACCCGGACGACCTCTTAAAGGTATAAGACAAAACTTAGTCATCCTTTGCTAGAGCAGTCTTTCCCGTGTCAAAACTTTGGCCGTTGCAGGGCTGATACTCATCCCTCAATGCCCGTGCCTCCTCTTGGGCATAGTACAAAAGATAAAACTCTAGACTTGGACAGTCTAAAGACCCTTGATTCTCAAAGACATTCTCAAGTTCCCTTCCAACATAGACAGAAACTCGGTCTCTCTCATGAGAGTTCCTCCCACTTGGACCCGCTTCAGGATCTCCAAAATCCACGGTGGTAAGATAGCCTCCTCTTGGGATTTATATAAATGATTCTCCCCCGCGGACCTAACCTTTTCAGACTCTCTTGTTGAGTCACCCACTTGTAGCCTCCATCTCGGCCTTCGTACGAGATAGAGAAACACTCTCTTGTTGAGTATAAAAGACTCTCTTGTTGAGTCAATCTCCTTGTAGCCTCCATCTCGGGCTTCGTACGAGATAGAAAATCACTCTCTTGTTGAGTATAAAAGACTCTCTTGTTGAGTCAACCCACTTTTATCCTTTGTCTTGGGCTTTGTACAAGACATAGAAAATCACTCTCTTGTTGAGTATAAAAGACTCTCTTGTTGAGTCAATCACCTTTTTAGCCTCTATCTCGGGCTTTGTAAGAAATACTAAAACACTCTCTTGTTGAGCATAAAAGACCTCTTGTTGAGTCAATCTTTCTTTTAGCCTTTATCTCGGGCTTCGTACGAGACAGTAAAACACTCTCTTGTTGAGTATAAAAGACTCTTTTGTTGGGTCAAACCTTTTAGCCTCCATCTCAGGCTTCGTACGAGATACTAAAACACTCTCTTGTTGAGTATAAAAGACTCTCTTGTTGAGTCAAACCTTTTAGCCTCCATCTCGGGCTTTGTACAAGACACCAAATTACTCTCTCGTTGAGTATGACAGACTCTCTTGTTGAGTCAAACCTTTTTAGCCTCAATCTTGGGCTTTGTACAAGACAGAAAGAACATTTTCCCCGGAAAAGTCAACTTCTAGCCTCCTCTTAGGCTTTGTATAAAGAAAACCCCGGTGGAGTCAATTAACCTTTTAGCATCAAAGCTGTGCCTTGTTCACAGTATACAAACATCAACAACTCCTCTTTAGAGATGACAAATTCTCTCTCAGCATAAACCTTTCAGCTTCACATCTTGGGCTTTGAACAAGATACAAATCACCCCTTTAGCTTCAATCTTGGGCTTTGAACAAGACACCAAAACAACCTTTTTCCTCCCCTAGAATAGGAGGAACTACGATCGCTCTGATTTCCTTGTGTTGGGAATACGTAGGCATAAGATTACGAAATCTTAGCGAGCATACTAATAAAAAAACCCAAACTCCCATACCTTCACACATCAGTTGAAAAGCACCCGACCTAACATCCTAACCAATAGCCTGGACACCGTTCTTAAGCAAATAACCCTAAAGAAGAACCCCCTCTTGATAGCATCTGTAAACCAACAGTTTTGACTGTTTAATCTCAGTTTGCAAGCAGGGTTAATTGAAGACATCTATTTCCCTTCCTTAATCAGCTCAATAGGATAAAAATGAATCGAACTGTAGTTCCTAAGCGATAGTGATTCGAAACCACAAAAAATTGCGCTACAGAAAAATGGTGACCACAGTGGGAGGCATTCTTTCTAGCCTCTTTTAGGGTGAAGGCCCTAAGTTCACAAAACACTACAGTAATGACGACTCTGCATGGGGGGTCATTGTCTATACAGGATCATAAGACTAGAGGTCTAGGATGATTAAGACCAATATATATATACTACTTTTCCTAATTGATATCTGTGTTTATTTTTCTGCTAATGGGAATGCGTGTGATGCCGCATGTGGAAAGATTGAGTATACACCTAAGATAGGTGATGGCAATGCGGGTAATATTGCGGGGAGTGAATCCCAGTTAAGAGTCCTCGATCGACCATCAAACTCAGTGGAGACTCCCTTTGAAGATACATTGCCTATACGACTTCGGTTGTTGAAAGTAGTGTGGTCGACTGGGTTATTTGAGAAGCTGAGGTTTTTAGTAGACTACAACCATTTTGTAGTGCAGAAGCTATCGGAAATAGTTATCACGCGATACTACCCTCATCTGAGATTTCTCTAGGATATAGAAGCTCGCTGGTGATCCGCTTGCTATTGTTATCCCAAGAGGGGTCAATGATTTTGCGGACAGGTACAAAAAATCACCAGTATAAACCTTTGGGGGGGGGGGGGGGGTAGAGCCTTGACATCATGACACCGACCCTTTGACCCCATGTTTTTTCTATGTTTTTGTGTGCTGCATTCATACATTCATTTAAAAAACATTCAAAAAAGAAAATCTTCTCTTCTAGTCTCTCTCTTTTTCAAATTAAACTGAGACAATGATTGCAAATGTCTGATAAAGAGATTGCGTATGGATTTCGGTAGAAGGAAAACTCATAAGTACACCTTCAAGGTTCCAAAACTAGAGGATTTAAGAGGTCTGGCGAGAATGATCACCAACCACGAGGGTTTCAGAGCCAAGTACAGAGGGCTGCTATCTCTGTTAAGGGTTCATGTAATCGAAGGAATCCTGTCCATACTCATCCAGTTCTATGATCCGGTCTATCACTATTTCACATTCCCGGATTATCGGCTTGCACCAACACTGGAGGAGTATTCTCACCTGACTGATTTACATATCACTGATCAAGCTCCCTTTTCTGGACTGGAAGAAATTTCAAAAGATCAAACCATTGCAAGGGCAATTTATTTGGACGAGTCAGAAGTCAGGACTCACATGACCACTAAGGGGGGAATCCAGGGTTTGCCAGCCTAGTTCTTGACAAAGAAAGCCCTATATTTTTCTAGTATAGGGAACGTTGCCACTTTCGAGAGCATCTTTGTTTTTCTCACCTACGGGTTATTTTTGTTTCCCAACGTCGATAATTTCGTAGATATCAACGCCATTAAGATTTTTCTGATTGGAAACCCTGTACCGACCTTACTCGCAGATGCGTATCATTCGGTACACTTAAGAAATTTATACAACGGAGGAATGACCACGTGCTGTGTACCCCTGCTGTACAAATGGTTCACTTCTCACTTGCCCAAGTCTGCTACATTTTGGGATCAAAAGAATACTTTACGTTGGTTGCGGAGAATCATGTCCCTTACCAACTCTGACATCGATTGGTACAATCAAATCTATGACAGAATCAGAATCATTGACCGTTGTGGAAATTTCCCAAATGTACCCCTTATAGGAACTAAGGGAGGAATCAATTATTATCTAGTTTTAGTTCGTCGTCAATTTGGATACCCGATGAGGCATATCCCGCGTAATGCTCATCTGGAAGATCTTTTCTTCAAGGAAGGAGAAAATGACAGGGCACTAAAGACGGAAATAGTGTATGCCTGGAAACACGTTCATAGAAAAGGAAGAGAGTCTCTAGGAAAACCAGACTGTGTCTCGGTGGAGCCTTATCTCCACTAGGTACAAACTAGAGCTCTCAAGCTGAGGATGCCTTACCCTCGCCAGGAAGTTCTTCCATTAAGGGACTCTGCCCTTTATTTTATGTCTGAGACGAAAAAAATTCAAGTTACTCTCAGCAAAGTTCAACAGGAGAAGAGGTCTTGGAGGAACAAGTACCGTATTCTCAACGTGGAGTGTAAGAAAATACAGCAACTGTTAAAAGAAAAAGATGCTCTGATTGAGATTTTAGAGCAACATGCTGTAGAGAATCAAGAAGACCAAAGGAATTTGCTTGCTCCTTTCACTTGGCAAAGGAATGACAACCCGACAACGGCCCAAGAGCCCTGGTCAAAGAAAAGGAAAGTACCAGAACCAGCATAACGACATGCAAGCTCTAGTAGAGGCTCAGATGCAACAACAACAGACTGTGATCTCAGAGATCACATCTACGCCCATAGTGGAGAAGTATGATCCTAGGTATAAAATGCCGAAAGATCGTCCCTGGGGCATGCCAATCAACTATATCCCGAAAGGATATGTTCCGCCGATTAATGAGGATCAAGGAACTGCAGCAGGAGCCGCCGGGCCTGAAGGTTACAAACTTCAGGAAAGCGAAGATGCCAGGGGCATGACAGCAACTCCTAAAGGTTACAAACTTCGGGAGGCACCGAGAGTCTCGGCCATGATGACTATACCACCGCCCGTGGTACACACTATCCTGGAATGACAGATTCCACAGATACCCTCTGGTGGAAACAAAAGTATGTTCGACAGAATGAATGAGTTCCAGGAACAATTCCTGGAGATACAGAAAGAACTGCAAGCCCTTCGCGACCAGGATTTATTTGGAAAGGACGCCGCAGATCTTTGTTTGGTCCCCAATGTGAAAGTCCTGCACAAATTCCAGGTGCCCGATTTTGAAAAATACAAGGGCAACTCTTGCCCTCAAAGTTATTTAGTGATGTATGCTCGGCGAATGTTAGCTCAGACAAAGAACCAGGAGCTACTGATTCACTATTTCCAGGATAGTTTAACCGGTGCCGCACTCAAATGGTACATGGGTTTAAACCGCACTAAGATCGTCACTTTCAGAGATCTTGGCGCCGCTTTTGTTCAACAATATAAATACAATTTGGACATGGCACCGGAGAGAGATCAACTCAGATCAATGTCACAAAAGGACAAGGAAACCTTTAAGGAGTACGCTCAGAGATGGCGTGAAATCTCTGCCCAAATTTGTCCACATCTTGAGGCAAAAGAGATGACAAAGATCTTCTTAAAGAACTTAAGCTCATTTTACTACGACAGAATGGTCGCCAGTGTGCCCAGTGACTTCACCGAGATGGTGGGCATGGGAGTTCGTCTTGAGGAAGCGGTCCGGGAAGGACGTTTAGTTAAAGACGCTGAATCATCAAGCAGTACAAAATAATATGGTAGTGCTCTCCCTAAGGAAAAAGTGTAGGATATTGGGAGCATATCTCTCGGAAAGCAAAGGCGACGTTATCAACCAGTAGCAGTTGTAACTCCTGCTATCAATCCCGCGCCTGTTCCTACGTATCAACCTCATGTTACGCAGAGCCAACCTAATCAACAGTAATTTTAACAAAGGACACAACAGTCTCTTCAGCAGACTCGTCCTCCGTATAACAACAACCGTACAATGCGACCACCAGGGTTCAAACCTATACCAATGTTGTATGTAGAACTGCTTCCATTACTACTGGTCAAGGGGTATGTCCAAACCAGGTTTCCTCTTACCATACCGGAAAATCTGCCTTTTTGGTTCAAAGCGGATCAGGCCTATCCTTACCATCAAGGAGGACCAGGTCATAACATAGAAAACTGTCTCAGTTTCAAATCCGACGTACAAAAGCTTGTTAGGAGCGGGGTCTTATCTTTCAAGGATACAAATCCAAATGTTCTCACGAACCCGCTGCCTCAACATGAGAAAGCTGAGTCAATTTGATAGAGGGAGAGTCTAATAACAGCTATCAAATTCATAATGTACTGTTATTGAGGGCCAATTTGGTCAGGATGCATTGTAGACAGAGCAGATACGGCCACGTGCCACCTCATAACTATCATTAGTGTGATATCTGCTCTAAAGACAATCAAGGATGTCCTGTGGTGCAAGCAGCTCTACAGAAAAAATTGGATCTCGGATGGATCCAAGAGCATCGAACTCGTGGTGTCAACATGACTTACGCGAATTCCAACATCATTCAGAACCACGACATCCGTACGATGAATGTCAACCTGGTGGAAATGCACTCAAGGCAAATCCAGTATCATAATCTACCGTGGCACGATTACAATTTCTGTCTGATTTGCTCGGTAAACAATCAGGGATGCTCTTTTGTACAAGAGGCCTTCCAGTGTCAGATGGATCTTGGATGGATCCAGGACTACCATGATAAAAATCTTTATCAGATCAACATGGTTCAGATCTTCGATATTCGTTTGATGAATACCAGCTTGGTGGAGTTACATGCCAAGCAAGTCCAACTCGATTTTCTCACTTCGCATAATTATCAGAACTGTAAAGGATGTTGTGAGAGTAATCAAGGGTGTGCTCTCGTTCAAAGAACTTTGCAACACTTGTTAAACCACTGGTGGCTTCCAATCTATATGGATGAAGACACGCAGCAAATCAGTGTGGTTGACGGGAACCCTACTCGGCATCAAAGTCAATATGTCCGATCTACAAAAACAGATCTAGTGAGGTTACACTGCATTCAAATTGGACGTGGCCAGGTGCCACCACACAATTAAGAGCACTGTAGAGTCTGCTCGGAAAATAATCAAGGATGTTACCTCGTACGAGCAGCCCTTCAGATTCAGTTGGACCGCAAAGAAATCTAACAATATTCAGTTTCGGGGTCTATCAACTGGACGCCTGACTATTTTGCTGATCAGATTAAGGACGTTGTTGTGATCTCTGACCATGAAAGTACCAAGGATGTTTGTGCCATCATCCCTCTACTGGACGAATCGAAGGTCCTTAACCAAGAATTGATTGAAGTTACTTACAACAGTCAGAGAAGTCAGAAGGCTCCTGTAGTTATCTATCTACCATGATTGTTACCGTATGAATCAGCTAAGGCTATCCCTTACAAATACGGTGCAACAATAATTGAGAATGGAAAGGAAATTCCATTACCCTCCGTCGTGAATATTGCAGACATCAGTCGAGTAACACGGAGCGGTCGAATCTTCAACCGAGGAGTTGGAGGACCTAGCAGAGAAAAGGAACCTCAGACGAAAGTTTCCAATCAACCGGTTGGTCAATCCAATGATCCCGACCTTTCAAAGAACAATGACGAGATGTTGAAACTCATCCAGAGGAGTGAATACAACATTGTTGATCATCTGTTACAAACTCCTTCAAGAATCTCTGTGCTATCACTTTTACACAGTTCTAAAGCCCACAGGGAAGCTCTGCAAAAAGTCTTAGAGAAAGCCTTTGTGGAACAGGATGTAACAATAAGGCAATTCGATAGCATCGTTTCTAACATCACTTCCTGCAACAACTTGGGATTTAGTGAGGGAGAACTTCCAGAGGGAGGAAAAAGCCACAACTTGGCGCTCAATATTACAGTCAACTACCAGGATGATGCTTTGGCCAGCGTACTGGTAGACACTGGATCGGCCATCAACGTTATGCCGAAGTCCACTTTAATGCAACTATCATTCAAAGGATCCCCGATGAGGGGCAGTGAGGTCATCGTCAAAGCATTTGACGGATCTCGAAAAGCAGTTATCAGCGAAGTCGACCTTCCCATAACTATCGGTCCTCACACTTTCCTAATTACTTTCTAAGTCATGGATGTCCGGGCAGCGTACAGCTGTTTATTAGGAAGACCTTGGATACACCAGGCTGGGGCCGTAACTTCTACACTTCACCAGAAACTGAAGTTCATCAAGAATGACCAACTCGTCATAGTCTGTGGAGAACAAGCCTTGCTCGTGAGTAACTTATCATCATCTACTTGTGTAGAACCAGAGGAGGTTGTTGGGACCCAGTTCCTAGCACTGTCGGTGAGCAATGAGAATCAATCATAGAAAGGAACCTCGATTTCCTCGTACAGAGATGCTCTCGAAGTGATCAAAAGTAACAATACAAAAGGATGGGGGACAACTTGTCATTCCTACTGATAACAAAACAAAGAAGGGTCTTGGTTTTTCTTCAACCTGTACCCAGACTGCTACTAGCGAAGCAAGTTTTCATCCCATTTAGGACTTCTTCCACAGTGGAGGGTTCCTTCACCCAGTGCATCAGGAAGTGCACACCATCAACGAGGGAGATTCCTCTGATGCGGAGGAAGAGTGGAAATCCTATCTTAACGAGGATGGCTATATGTCTCAGGCAGAGGTGCCTACACCATTTTGCTATCCCGCACAGAGTCCGAGATTTATACCCAGGTCATATGTTAGAATGATATACAGAGATTGTGATCCGGAAGGATGCCGTGCTCCACCAAACTTATTAGAGGAAGACACTCTGATGAAAGACAACTTTGACCATGAATATTATGGCCCGATGGATGGTCTGCCTATCTGGCAACCGTACCCAGGGGACTTGGGGCAAGAAAATTAGCCCAACAATGAAAATCAGCTGAGCATCATTGAAAAGAATACCTGCGTCCCCACCATGTCATGGGATCAACACTCAGGTCATTTAGAAAATATCCAGCATGACGATGAATTCGCAAAGTTTGCAGGACTAGAATTCATTAACTATGCTTTTCCCTAGGTCAACGTCATCGAAAGGGATGACTCCTCCAGTTCTAAAGAGGTGTGGGACACCTTGGGACAACTGAGTGAAAAGTTCGACTACTTGGTCAAATACACTGCTCTTGAAAGCTCTTGTATCAGGCCCAAAGACATCCAGCCAACTGGATGGGGAGATTTACCCGAGAGTACAAGTACTCTGCAAAATACAACTGAGGAATCCTCCTATGACAATTCTTCCTGGGAGACAGATTCCAATGATCCTGCTCCACCAGAAATCAGCGTTATTTCTGAAGACAAATCAAGGAAGGTACCAGACTTTGTGATTCACCGAGGAGTTCGCCGCCAATGGGTTGTTGTTGAAGTTCCGAAGATTGTTCATAAGTCTAAGTAATTTCCGTCTTTAACCTTTCACCCTGCCCAGGTGAAACAGATGTTTTGATAGGGCTCGCTTTCTGTAATTATCCCTCTTCGCTTCGCCCAAAGCAACAGAGTTTTGTTTTATAGGGCTGTAGTTTCAAGAATCGACTTGTTCATAAATAAAATAATGTCGTTCTGTAATTTCCGCATTTATTGTTGTTTTCTTTTTCATTTTTTCAGAAAATGGTAATCCAAAAAAACAATTCAAATAATAAAAACAAGCAGTTATCAGAAAATACACTGCACACACTCTTGCATTCTCTCTATCTCTTCTAAAACAAATCATCACGTCATGCAGATTGCTTGTTTTAAACCCCGTTGAAACATACGATCCGATGCCTTCTCCCGACTTTGAATTCCCGGTATTTGGGGCTGAAGAAGAAGATGACGACAAAATTCCAGAAGAGATCTCTCGATTACTCTGACAAGAGGAAAGGTCCATTGAACCTCACAAAGAGCCGTTGGAAATGATCAACTTGGGCTCAGAGGAAGAGAGAAAAGAAGTCAGGATTGGGGCACTGCTCAGTCCAACTGCCAAAGAGAATTTGACAAAGCTTCTTAGAGAATTTCCTGATGTGTTTTCTTAGTCCTATCAGTACATGCCAGGGTTGGATACCAGCATCGTAGAACATCACTTACCGTTGAGATTGGAATGTCCGCCAGTAAAACAAAGGTTGAGACGGACTCACCCAAACATGGCCATCAAAATCAAAGAGGAGGTACAGAAATAGATTGACGCGGGTTTCCTTTCCACGTCAGAATATCCTCAATGGTTAGCCAACATCGTACCAGTTCTAAAAAGGACGGAAAAGTCAGAATGTGTGTCGATTATAGAGATCTAAACAAGGCTAGTCCAAAGGACGACTTTCCTTTACCACACATTGACATGCTGGTAGACAGTATAACAAAGTTCAAAATTTTCTCCTTCATGGATGGATTCTCGGGCTATAATCAAATCAAAATGGCGCCGAAACACATGGAGAAAACTTCCTTCATTACCCCATGGGGTACCTTTTGTTACAAGGTAATTCCGTTCGATTTTAAGAACGCCGGGGCAACCTATCAAAGGGCCATGACTACTCTGTTTCATGACATGATACATAAAGAAATCGAGGTATATGTCGATGATATGATTGCTAAATCTAAGACAGAAGAGGAGCATGTGACCCACCTATCAAAGCTATTCGAGCGGTTGAGAAAGTACCAACTCCATTTGAATCCCAACAAATGCATCTTCGGTGTCAGTTCAGGGAAACTCTTAGGGTTCATCGTCAGCCAGAAAGGAATTGAGGTTGATCCTGACAAGGTCAAGGCCATTCAAGAAATGCCTTCTCCAAAGACTGAAAAACAAGTCAGGGGATTCCTGGGACGTCTGAATTACATCTCCAGGTTTATATTCCTTATGACCGCGACATGCGCGCCGATTTTCAAATTACTAAAAAAGAACCAGGACTGCGTTTGGACAGAGGACTGCCAAACCGCCTTCGACAGTATTAAGGAATACCCGGTGAACCCACCGATTCTATCACCTCTAGTGGAAGGAAGACCACTGATCATTTACTTAACAGTCCTAGAGGACTCGATGGGTTGTGTACTTGGCCAACAAGACGAAACGAAAAGGAAAGAGTCTGCCATCTATTATTTGAGCAAGAAATTCACTGACTGTGAAACTCTGTATACTATGCTTGAGAAAACTTGTTGTGCTTTGGCTTGGGCAGCCAAACGTCTTCGCCAGTACATGATTCGTCACACTACTTGGTTAATCTCAGAAATGGACCCAATCAAGTATGTCTTTGAAAAACCTGCTCTCACGGGAAGGATTGCCCGTTGGCAGATGTTGTTATCAGAATATGACATCGAATACCACACTCAGAAAGTCGTTAAAGGAAGTGTTTTAGCTGATCATTTGGCTCATCAACCGATTGACAATCAAGAATCAATCGGGTTTGACTTCCCAGACGAAGATGTCATGTATCTAAAAATGAAGGATTGCGATGAACCACTACCCAGCGAAGGGCCAGAACCAGGTTCCCAATGGGGACTTATCTTTGACGGAGCAGTTAATCATTACGGAAACAGAATTGGGGCAATCATCATAACACCTCAGGGTACCCACATTCCTTTCACTGCCAGACTTACGTTCAAGTGTACAAACAACGAGGCCGAATACGAGGCTTGTATCATGGGTCTCGAGGAAGCGATCGACTTAAGGATCAAAAACTTGGATGTATATGGCGACTTAGCCCTGGTTATCAATCAATCCAAGGAGATTAGAACACATACCAATCAGGAGTGATTCCTTACAAAGACTATGCAAGAAGCTTGTTACCTTTCTTCAACATGACTGATGCACTAGCTACTCTCTCTTCCATGATTAGTGTAGGTCAATGGAATGACCTACCTAAGATCGACATAATGCGCATTGAACGGCCCGCTTATATCTTCACGATTGAAGTAGTCATACATGACAAACCTTGGTATCACGATATCAAATGTTTCCTTCAAAAACAAGAGTACCCACCTGGGGCACTAAGAAAGGACAGAAAGACCCTCAGAAGGCTAGCAGGCAGCTTCTTCCCGAGTGGTGATACTCTCTATAAGAGAAACTTTGACATAGTCTTGCTCCGATGCATTGACAGACCAGAAGCAAGCACGCTGATAAAAGAAATTCACGAAGGATTCTTTGGCACTCATGCCAATGGACACACAATGGTGAGAAAAATTCTGAGAGCAGGATACTACTGGTTTACCATGGAATCCGACTGCTACAAGTACATGAGGAGGTGTCACAAGTGTTAGATATACTCTGAAAAAATCCATGTACCGCCAACACATCTCAAAGTTCTCTCTTCCCCATGGCCTTTTTCCATATGGGGAATTGACATGATTGGCATGATTGAACCCAAAGCTTCGAACGGAAACCGGTTCATCCTAGTAGCTATTGATTACTTCACCAAGTGGGTCGAAGCAGCATCGTACGCTAATGTAACTCGACAAGTGGTAGTTTGATTTATCAAAAACAATCTCATCTGCCGTTATGGTATTCCTAACCAGATCATTACTGACAATGGATCTAACTTGAACAACATGATGATGAAAGAGTTGTGCGCTGAGTTCAAGATCGAACACCATAACTCATCTCCCTACCGACCTAAGATGAACGGCGCGGTATAAGCGGCTAACAAGAACATCAAGAGGATCATTCAAAAGATGGTTGTAACCTACAAAGACTGGCACGAGATGCTATCCTTTGCTCTTCACGGTTATCGCACATGTGTCCGCACTTCAACAGGGGCAAACCCTTTCTCTCTAGTATATGGCATGGAGGCAGTACTCCCCATAGAAGTAGAGATCCATCAATCCGGGTATTGATGGAAGCCAAGCTAACAAAATCTGAATGGTGTCAAAATCGACACGACAAACTGAATCTAATCGAAGAGAAACGAATGACGACACTATGCCACGGTCAATTGTATCAACGGAGAATGAAGAAGGCCTTCGACAAAAAGGTTCGACCTCGCGTCTTCAGGAAAGGAGACCTCGTGCTAAAAAAGATACAATCATTCCTCACTGATTCTCGGGGCAAATGGACTCTGAATTATGACGACCCCTATGTGGTCAAGAAAGCTTTCTCAGGCGGCGTCTTGAGACTCGCAACCATGGATGGAGAAGAACATGGATGGAGAAGAATATGCCTACCCCACGAATGTTGACGTAGTCAAGAAATACTTCGTCTAAATAAAATTAAAAAAAAAGAGAAAAAAAACGTCTCGGTGGATTAAAAACCCAAAAGGGCGGTCTAGGAAAAAATTAGAGACATAATAAAAAATCATCCCGGTGGATTGGAAATTCCAAAGTACAATCCAGGCAAAAATTAGGGATAATGGCAAGTAACTACGTCCAATAGGGGCAAATCCGTCAGCAGCAATTACACCATCCATCGAAAGAAAACTCCAGTCAAGGTCATCTTTGACAGAAGCTCAGGATGTCCCGAATTCAAAGTTGGTAGAAGGATAGTGGTCGTTATGTTTCAATGTAGCCCTTTTCCCTTAAATTACCATTTTCTAAACTTTGTAAATACTCTATGGAATCACGCGTTTGGATGATTTCCATCCTATCAATAAAATTTGAGCCCTTGTGCTTTTGTTTGCAATTCTTATTTATTTTAGCTTTACAGAACGATATTTTAACATGATCAACGATTCTTGAAATAAAACAAAAATGAATTTACTTAATAAAATTTTTCTGCTTTTAAAATAAAGATGGCAATTTCTTTTGACTGTTGAACATCGAAAGAACATCAATTACGTCTCCAAAGGTGTTCGAGCCTCAAAGTGCAGAATCAAAGTATTCCTTCTAAACCAGTGCGCCTGAACGAAGGATCAGTTATGTCAGATGTGAATACTCCATCTGACATCTTCGGCAGAGTTCTTACCTCCTAAGCCCGACCAACGTAGTTCCCCGCAGGGACTATCTCTCCTAAGCAAGGCAGAATTGCTATCATGAACCAGTGATACTTTTCATCTCCCACTGTGGCCGAGTATCCAGTCGTGTTCATTCATTAGTCTGTATGTCGTGTCAGTTTTGTCAGCATATATATACATACATCATGCATTACTGATTTGCATTCACATTTATATTGCATCACTATCACTTTGGCCAGTATTGTCCCCAAGTGATAAATGTCCTCTCAATCGAGTTGTCAGTTCTTTCCTTGTCAGGAAACGTCGTGTCTGAACAACCTCTCCTCCAGTTTATTTCTGGATTGAAGGTGGTTCTTTGACCACTTTGATAACTTAAACCTCTGAGAAGCCAGAGAGCTTTCGACAAACGTCACCCTTCGCCATTGAAGATGATATCTTCACTTTCCTGGATTAAGGAAAATCCCCAGAGAAAGCCTCGCAACTACAAACTCTCAGCAACACATTGGTTTTTCTCTTCAGAAAGTCAATGTTAATGAAGTCATCAGCACCTCAAAATTGGGGTACATTGTATGGCATTTCTCTGAGAAGATCTCAAAGAAAAGTATGATGTAATATCCCCAAGCCGGAAGCAGTCTCTCCAGAGACTTGTTTTCCCCAGTAGAATCAGTAATGGCGTCTCCAACTTAGAAATTTGTGCACCTCTACAACTCAGACGAGTTGGTTCCCCAGCAACTCTGACATCAACATTTTTCTATCAAATGGCATCTCCCCAGGAAAATTCGGGGAAAAGTTTGAGGAAAACCGCTACGAATAGCGTTCCTTGTCGATAAAGTTTATTGACAAAAGAAACTGAGACCAGTTCCTTGGTAGGAAACCAGGATCGAGGGGAAGTTTACAAAAGAAACTGAGACCAGTTCCTTGGTAGGAAACCAGGATCGAGGGGGAAGTTTACAAAATAAACTTAGACCAGTTCCTTGGTAGGAAACCAGGATCGAGTGGAAGTTTATATCAGAAAACTGAGACTAGTTCCTGGGTAGGAAACCAGGATCGAGAGGAAGTTTACAAAAGAAACTGAGACCAGTTCCTTGGTAGGAAACCAGGATCGAGGGGAAGTTTACAAAAGAAACTGAGACCAGTTCCTTGGTAGGAAACCAGGATCGCAGGGAAGTTTACAAAAGAAACTGAGACCAGTTCCTTGGTAGGAAACCAGTATCGAGGGGAAGTTTACATCAGAAACTAAGATCAGTTCCTTGGTAGGAAACCAGGATCGAGGGGAGGTTTATATCAGAAACTTAGACCAGTTCCTTGGTAGGAAACCAGGATCGAGGGGAAGTTTACCTTTTCTAAGCATCATGGCTTAGCAAAAGAAGATGGACTGGCAGACTGCCCTTCATAACCACCAATAAAATTTCGGGTATTCCGATATTTAATCCTCTTGCACACCTAATGTCCGAATACCTTCGCCATTCACACCTTCGGGTCCAAGAAGATTAAATAGGAGCATCTGTCATACCCCAAATTTTGACCACTTAGATTTCCCATAATTGTGCAAATCAACATCACAATATGGAGGAACCTTCATGCCTCATCAGTCTCCCCAAAGATGGGTGAACATTCACTACAAACAGGAATTAGGGTTTCAAGCCCTCTCTGAGCTTTAGACAAAGGATCAATCAAGGAATGACATGATCTTCCACTTGTCTAAACTCTCCAACACCCATAAAGGATCAGGAGTACTCCCACTTCAAGGATTAAGCACAAGGCTGCTCCCTTCTAAGTGGATCAAGCCTCAGGATCGCCAGTGTCACCAAATTAGGGTTTTGGTCGACCAGGGCCTCCAGATTGAAATTTTCCTCTGGGCATGAGCCAATTATTCAAAGCATAACCTAAGATTCTCCATGGAACATCATAAACCCAATCACCAAGTTAATTTAACCTCAGGGGATGCATTCATAAAAAATCAGGAATTAGGGTTTCTTGACCTAATTCACCCCTAAGTTGACTTTTGAGATAAAACAGGAGCCAAGACCTCAAGACGTGATTTGAGAGTCTCTAATAAGCTACATTGATCCATTTGTAACTATGGATTGATCCAAGAAGCTTGATGCACAAGTTTCAATTTCATCTGAACCACAGTTAGGGTTTCGCAGAAAAAGTCAACAGTGCCTTTGACTTTTGACCCAGGCATGCTCCCAAACCTTGGGACATGATTCAATATACCCTATAACACCCATGGAACATGTCGATTAAGTTTAATTTAGGTCAAGGACTTGATTTCACAAAGGATCGTACAGTTTGGAATTCATCTAACAAAAAGTCAACTATGCACAAAAGTCAACTTTGACTTTTTGAGATTTTTCACAATTATGGTTCTTTGACCCTAAAATGATGTTAATGTGTGATTGGAATCATCATTCATCAAGAAAAATCAAGAAAAGTGGGATAACTTGTAAAAGGGGTAACCATAAAAAACTTAGAAATTTTCTAAGTTATGGAACAAAGTGGCTAGGGTACCAACTTTGGAGGATAATAACTCCTAAACCACAAGGCCATTTCCCCCCATTCAAAGATGGATTTGTAGTTCTCATGGCCCTCTACAAAAGCTTCAACTACACCTAATTCCAATTCATCATGGATTTTGAGTTATGGAATGATCAAAATGGCTGAAAACATGAAATGTCACTTTTTCCAACACTTAGTGGAATTTTCACTAAGTCAGAATCTGCCTTGTTTTTTTTTCAAATGTAGGGGCATTTTTCACTCAGATCCAAAAGGTATCAAAACAAACTATAATCACACACATGTTGTATCATATGAGGGCTTTCCAAAATGGCCAAGAACTCCATGAAACTCCACTTAAACCATGAGATATGACCATGCCAATATGCCTTGCTGCAAACTGTCATAGCAAGGAAGATTTGGGAGTTTTTCTCGATTTGCTCAAATTTTGCAAAGGGCAAGCTAATCTATCCATCTGAACACCTCAAGGGGGGACCAAGGAGGGACAAACACTGATCCATCAGCCTCCCAAGTCTTTGGAACCAAAAGTAGCATGCCAAACCTAGAAATGCCTAAAAGAGGGACAAGACTCCAATTTTGGTTTGGAGCATTTAATGGATGCACCAAGGTGGCATGGACTGAGCGTCTTCCAACTGAATTCAGTCAAGGATGATCCAAGAACTAGGGAACCAATAGCCTGTGCCCTAACCTCTAGTCAATGGCTAGAGGAGACTTGGATTCCTATTGATCAACATTGGCCAAACCTCTGCAGCAGTTGCCATCACTTCTACGAAAAACACATTTAACAACGGTTGGGAATGACATATAATGACGCGGTCGAAGGCGTTGTTATGTAGATTGTAGTTGTAAGTTCGTTGTTTCTACAACGGTCTGGAAACCGTTGTTGAAAGGCAGGACGCTCGCCATATATCACAACGGTTATGATAATAAATGGTTGCGATACATACACTTAGGTTCTGGGTTCGAAACCCATCAGTAGCGAATTTATATAAAACATAAATTACTTATGATATTGGTTACAATATATAACCGTTGTTGTAAGTACCCTAAGTTTATTATATTAAATGTAGATTGCTTGTTTTCCAAACACCTCACTAAATAAATATACATGGATTAAATTTGATGAAGATGTCTATAATCTGCAAATTAAACTGTTCTTGAAAACCAACTTAAACAAACCAATGTTGTTTTCTGATTGCATTCGTCTCATCGTGCATTTCACGCTCTTTTACATATATTGTGGTTTATTGATCTAACTCCTTCGATATATCGTTATCTTCGATTATAGTTAAATTTCCATAAGATAAACAAGAAATTGGATAATTTGCCTCATCTTTGATTTAACTATATTAGAAGATGGCGATGCATCTAAGGAGCGAGATCATTATACCATAATCTATATATAAAAGAACGTGAGATAAATGATGAGAGGCATGCAATCAGAAAACGACATTGGTTTGTTTAAGTTGGTTTTCAAATACAACTTAATTTGCAGATTATAAGTATCTATGTCAAATTAACTGAATGTATTTTAAGTGAGGGTTAGTGAAACAAACAATCTACATAAAATATAATAAACTCAAACAAAATTCTATACCAGGTCCAGATATTATAAACTCATATAATACGCTTGCTACCACCAGCAAACTTTAAGTGAGGGTTAGTTAAACAAACAATGTAAATAGAATATGATAAACTCAAACAACATTCTATACCAGATCCAGAAATTATAAACTGATATAATACGCTTGCTTCCACCAGCATCATCACCCTGTATCATCCCCTTAACCTGAAAGGAAACAAAGCAAACTTCAAAAATGAGCATCCTCAGTTGAAAGCAAACTTCACTATTGCAGCCAAAACAAACTTGCACTACTATAAATAGAGCTTATTTGTGCTCAGTTTAAGTACACCAAAGCACTACAACTGATGCTTTCCTCAAAATCTCTTTCTCTTGGCAAGAATGCCTTCTTTAGCAAGGTAACTCTGAGTTTTTGAGTTAGAGAGCAATTCCACCACAGCTCATGATCCAAACACATCCAATATGTCATATCTAAGCTGTCCAAACTCTCACAAGTGACCTGTAACACCAAAATCACAAAGTCACCTCTCAAAACCTCAAAATAGGACTTTTGTGCATTTTTCAAGCCATGTCTTGATTCAGTCACTTTACAAACCAGATAAAACCTCAAACACACTCCAAATATCATCCTTGAATTGTCCCAAATGGTTCCCCACATCTGGAACACCATTTGAGAGAGTTGCTATTTTGGCCATTTTTGCCCCTTTTGCAAGAAAGAGGTCAAACTTGTTCCTGAGGTTTCTAGCTGATTCCAACCATGCTAAAAGCTTCTAAGAGATCATTTGAGGGTGTCCAAAGCATCAAATCATTTCTGGAACAAAGCACTTGGCAGATTGCACAAAAGCTCCAAAAAGAGATAAGCATCACAACTTGAACTCTTTGAAATATGCATTGCTTTGAAGTCCACTGATCATGCACATCTTATACATGTTATATGTGTTGTGTTTGAACCAATTCATCATGTAATTCATGCCTGTACCAAGAGATAGCACAGAAAATGCAAATCATGGCCTATTTCAAAACCATTATCGGGTTTTTCAATAGGAGCATGATCTGGAAAAAAAACACCACCACCATTGGATTCCTTGTGAAATTCTAGGCAGGATAGACCTAAATTTTGTCCCAATCCATGGAGAAATGAGAAAGTTATGGCCTTCACGTTTCTAACCAAAATCTTGTCTTGCCTTGCCTTGGGCCAGGCCAAAACCAAGGCAAACCTTGTATATTTGTGGTTTTGTTTCAATCAACGGATGTATCACCACCCCAGTGGTAAGGCACGCGCCCTGTAGACAAGAGGTCTGGGGTTCGAATCCCCCTCGCCCCAGACCCTCTTTTTGCTATTTTTTCCACTTTTCTACTATTTTTCATATTATTTTTAATAGTTTGGAAAATTAATAACTCCCTCAATTTTAATTATTTTTTATTGGTTCTTTTTCCAAAAAATCACAAAAAATGTTGAAATATTTTATTCCACAATAAAATCAAGTTTATATTAATTATTTAATATAATTAGTATTTTTGTGAATAAATTCCTTTTTAATTATTTTTAAACATTTTAAAAGTGAATATTTACCTTGAAAATCAAAACCAAATGAGTTTTAAGTCATCTTGTGATTAAAACCTTATTTTTCAAACCTTAAACAAAAATCACAAGTGGTCTATTCAAACTCATTTGGTATTTTTATCATTTTTATTGATTTTTTTAAATATTTACTTTTAAAGGAAAATAAAATTAGGGTTTCTTTGATTTCAACCCTCATCAATCATTTTCAAAACCTTTGGGCCTCTTAGTAGAGTGTAAGACCCAATCCTTTGTAAATACAAAACCTTTTTTAGGCCTCAGATGTTGTATAAGTCCCGTTGTATTTTCAAAATCGCGGCGCGATCGTCGCCCGTTAAAAGAAAACCCTGGGCCTCTCCTTGAGCTATAAGACTCATTCCTTAAAATAAACCTTTGGGCCTCTTGGTAGAGTGTAAGACCCAATCCTTTGTAAATACAAACCTTTTTGGGTCTCAATGTTGTATAAGTCCCATTGTATTTTCAAAATCACGGCGCGATCGTCACCATTTAAAACCCTTGGGCCTCTCCTTGAGCTGTAAGCCCCATCTCTTGTACAAAAATAATCTCCTTGGGCCTCTAATAGAGTGTAAGACCCAACCCCTTTTTTTACCAAAACTTTTTGGGCCTCCGATATTGTATAAGTCCCTATGCGATAAAAGAAAATCTCGGCGCGATCGCCAGTTCAAAATAAAACCCTGGGCCTCTCCTTGAGTTGTAAGCCCCATCTCTGGTACAAAAACACTTGGGCCTCTAATAGAGTGTAAGACTCAATCCATTTGTACATAAACAATTTTGGGCCTCACGTATTGTATAAGTCCCTCTGTACAATTTTCAAAACAGCGGTGCGATCATCGTTAAAACCTTTGGCCTCTCCTTAAGCTGTAAGCCCCAACAATATTTTCAAAGCACTTTCTCCTTTGATTTTGAATATAATATTGTTATCAAAGCTTTCTTTGTTGAATAACTAACAAAACAGCATGGAAGCTCTACAACCGAGTAAGTGTTTACTCGCTTTCATTTATCGTTTTCATATGTATATAACTGTATTGTGGGGCTGTTTCACTGTAAGTCTTCTTTCACAACCTCTTATATACTCGTCAAATATCAACTGTGTAATACTAGTATAGTTATTTTAGAGTTTCCCTCGACAACTATGTCTAGCACTAGGTAAAGCCTGTTGGTCACTCTTAAATACAAACAAAACTAGATCCCCATAGGATTTCCAGATACAGTCTTTCCTCCTCTTGGGGTTAAACAATATGAAGATGTGAAAGACAGCATTCTCGGTGAACCCTTTCTCAAACTGTCACTCTTAGAAATTGTCAAAGAAACTCTACTCCCCAGAGTTGATCTATTCTCCATGAATAGCATCTCTTGAGTTTCTTCCAAATTCAAGAACTTTCCTGGCTTGATCTATTCTCTGTGAATAGCATGTCTTGAACTTCTCTTGGTTTGGGGACCCAAAGGCTTCCTAAAAGCATCCCCGTCTCCTCTTGGGCATTGTACAAGGACCCTTCGGCTTCTTAGAAGTTCTCATGCCTTCTCTTGGGCTTCATACAAGGACCCGTATGACCTCTTAAAGGTATAAGATAGAACTTAGTCATCCTTTGCTAGAGCAGTCTTTCCCGTGTCAAAACTCCGGCCGTTGCAGGGCTGATACTCATCCCTCAATGCCCGTGCCTCCTCTTGGGCATAGTACAAAAGATAAAACTCTAGACATGGACAGTCTAAAGACCCTTGAGTCTCAAAGACATTCTCAAGTTCCCTTCCAACATAGACAGAAATCCGGTCTCTCTCATGAGAGTTCCTCCCACATGGACCCGCTTCAGGATCTCCAGAATCCACGGTGGTAAGATAGCCTACTCTTGGGCTTTGTACAAATGATTCTCCCCAGCGGAGCTAACCTTTTCAGACTCTCTTGTTGAGTCACCCACTTGTAGCCTCCATCTCGGGCTTCGTACGAGATAGAGAAACACTCTCTTGTTGAGTATAAAAGACTCTCTTGTTGAGTCAATCTCCTTGTAGCCTCCATCTCGGGCTTCGTACGAGATAGAAAATCACTCTCTTGTTGAGTATAAAAGACTCTCTTGTTGAGTCAACCCACTTTTAGCCTCCGTCTTGGGCTTTGTACAAGACATAGAAAATCACTCTCTTGTTGAGTATAAAAGACTCTCTTGTTGAGTCAATCACCTTTTTAGCCTCTATCTCGGGCTTTGTACAAAATACTAAAACACTCTCTTGTTGAGCATAAAAGACTCTCTTGTTGAGTCAATCTTTCTTTTAGCCTCTATCTCAGGCTTCGTACGAGACAGTAAAACACTCTCCTGTTGAGTATAAAAGACTCTCTTGTTGAGTCAAACCTTTTAGCCTCCATCTCAGGCTTCGTACGAGATACTAAAACACTCTCTTGTTGAGTATAAAAGACTCTCTTGTTGAGTCAAACCTTTTAGCCTCCATCTCGGGCTTCGTACGAGACACCAAATTACTCTCTCGTTGAGTATGACAGGCTCTCTAGTTGAGTCAAACCTTTTTAGCCTCAATCTTGGGCTTTGTACAAGACAGAAAGAACATTTTCCCCAGAAAAGTCAACTTCTAGCCTCCTCTTAGGCTTTGTATAAAGAAAGTCAATCAACCTTTTAGCATCAAAGCCGTGCCTTGTTCACAGTATACAAACATCAACAACTCCTTTTTAGAGATGACAAATTCTCTCTCAGCATAAACCTTTCAGCTTCACATCTTGGGCTTCGAACAAGATACAAATCACCCCTTTAGCTTCAATCTTGGGCTTTGAACAAGACACCAAAACAACCTTTTTCCTCCCTTAGAATAGGAGGAACTACGATCGCTCTGATTTCCCTATGTCGGGAATACGTAGGCATAAGATTACGAAATCTTAGCGAGCATACTAATCAAAAAACCCAAACTCCCATACCTTTACACATCAATTGAAAAGCATCCGACCTAACATCTTAACCAATAGCCTGGACACCATTCTTAAGCAAATAACCCTAAAGAAGAACCCCCTCTTGATAGCATCTGTAAACTAATAGTTTTGACTATTTAATCTCAGTTTGCAAGCAGGGTTAATTGGAGACATCTATTTCCCTTCCTTAATCAGCTCAATAGGATAAAAAATGAATCGAACTGTAGTTCCTAAGCGATAGTGATTCGAAACCACAAAAATTTGCGCTACAGCAATATTTCTTCTTGACTTCATTGTGGGCTTTTTTCTGTTCTTCTGTTGCATTTTCAGCCAACACAGGAACACCGCCGGTAACCATTTCTAGGGTATCATGGAAGCCAAATAAAGATTGCATCTATTTTTTCCATTGGATCCAATTCTTGCCGTCAGGCATTGGAAGGGAATTCAGAATGCTCTTATCACCAATCATCTTCGCAGCGGTTGATTCACTTGCCCTGGAAACATGATCTCTGACGTGAAGTTCTTGAAAACTTGATCAAGAACAATAACCAGGCTCTGGATACCAATTTGTTAGTTCCCCACTTACTCACACTTGCTATATTGTTCCAACACTCCCCCTCAAGTGTGAGTCCACAATGTTCCCCCTTTTTATACTTGTACCGTCGTTGACACCTTTTTCAAGGGCCTTTCAAGGGTATTTCGATACACCTCTTCCTGGGCGTCAACGGAGCACCATTTCCTGGGCATTTCGATACAAGTAAGCCGGTCCCTTTCTCGAACCAGGCTCTGATACCATTTGTTGGGGGGAGTTTACTAGGGAGCATTGATACATAGTGTAGGACTAGGCACCTTTATGAGAGACACACCACTTGTCCACCTAAAACCTTAAGGTGATAGGTGAGTGGGTTCTCCCATGCTCAAGTCACCACATTCCTATCCAATGTGAGACTATTTCCCCACTTACTCACACTTGCTATATTATTCCAACAAACATAAGAGTTTTACCATTTTTTTCTATTACATATTGATCCATCTTTGACACACATGTCTCTCACACCTTTTAAACATCTTCATTATTACACTTATATAAGATCAGTCATCCAAATGTATAAGTCTATACCTTTTTTTTTTCAAAGTAGACAGACTAAAGTACCATTACTTATTAACTACCAAATACATATATGTTGGAGATCATTTAATAGTATCTTTTTTAAACATGCTCCAACATGATTTCTTCTATGTTTTTGCGAATATTAATAGTTTTTATAAATAATATCAATTCAAAATCAGTACATACTATTAAGTTTAAGTTGTCAACATTCAATAATTTTAAATCTTTTTATAATTCATAGCATAAAAAAATTTAATGTTAATTAACTGATACATTAAAAAGAATTAATTAAAATATATTGATTAATAACTACCGCTTCGACCCCAATCCGGTTACCGTTGAATCTTATGTCCAATAAAATCTTTACCTAGTATTTTCATATTCATGTAAAATTTTATACAATATTTGTATGCTTATATCACATATATTAATTTTTTTAATTTAAATTTGTTATTTAATAACAATAAATTAAAAAGTTACATATATTTTGTATTTTCTAACTATAAGAGAAACAAAATTATTTAGTGTCATCTATACCATATATTAAATTATTATTGCAATATTAATAAAATTTATTATTCTTTATGACATTCATTATTTTTAAAATAAATTTATAATTTAATTACATTCATTTCTTTCTCTTTAACAAATAATTAAGAGTATTATTTATAAAATAATTATTGTTATATTAAACTCTAAAATTAATAACTATTAAGAAATTTTATTTTACAGAAAAAAATTGAATAAATAATATAACAAAAAAGTATGTTGAATAAAGATATCAAAATTAATTGATGTGATGCTTTTACTATTAATATCTTAAACTAATAAAAAATATTGATATTATAATATAGCAGACCTATATATCTAAAAAAATGTTATTCCTACACCAAACCATACACCTACACCGTATTTCACTGTTCATCGGTGAAATATTATAATAATATATATATTTTTAAAAAAATAATTTTTTTTAAATTTTTAAATTAAATGATATTAACATAAAATTGTGTGATTAACCAACTTCATAACTTCATTAATCAACATTTTACATTTTATTAACCAACTTTATTTGTTGCTAAAAATTATTTTTAATATTATACGTCTATTAACCAACTTCATAACTTCGTTAACCAATTTTTTACTCTTCATTAACCAACTTTAGTTTACTTCTAAAAATTATTTTTAATATCTGGGCGTTTATTAACCAACTTCATCACTTCATTAAACAACTTTTTATATTTCATTAACCAACTTTGTTTCACTATTTTAAAGTTACTGTTTACAAACACTATTCACAGACACTGTTCACACAGTGTTCAAATGTATTGTTCATATATTGTTCATAAAAAATATTAATTTATTTAAAGAACACTGTTGGTGTATGTATTTGGTGTAACATGTAGTGTAGGAATAGCATGATTGATATATATATATATATATATATATATATATATATATATATATATATATATATATATGGATTTTTTTTATCAAATTATATCTATAGTAACTTATATCTATGTTTATAGTGTTTGGAGACACTTACTGTAACACCCTGAAATTCATAATTTAATTATTTAGTAATTATTTGTGAATATATGGCATTTGTGTTGATATGTTGTTGCATGGTTTAATTGTTGTGATGGAATTATTTTAATTGATAGTGATATATTAATAATGTATAGTATATTATTTATATATTATTAATTAATTAAAATAAGAGAAGTGGAAGTATTGAGGGTATGTTAGTCTTTTGTGGAGGATAAGTGAGGGTAAAGATGAAAGAGCCTAATTAGGGATATTTGGGAGTTAAGAGAGAAAATAGTGAGAGAGGTTCTCATATACGTGTTTTGGTGGCTGAAGCAAAAAAAAGGGCTCTGAAGAACAAGGTGGCCAGGGTTGAAGTGTTGCAGAAGGAGAAGAGGAACCAGATTCTACTCTAAGGTATGGGGAGAATCAGTGTTTATTATTCTAGTATAATGAATTGATCATGATAGGTTTGGGGTTTATGGGTTTTTATGGGGTTTTATGAGAATGGGTAGATTTGGATGAGTTAGAATGATATGAATTGTTAACGATGTTGTCTACAAGATGTTGTATGTTATTGATGTTGAAAGTTGATTTAATTAGAGGTGATTTTCGTGCCTAAAGGAGTGAAAATTGGGAGAATTGGGACTGATATGATAACAGGAATTCTGGTAGCAGAATTCTGCTACGCGTTCGCAGCGTCGGGCGGTGCAATCGAAGCGCCGGGCGGTGGCTTCTTCATCGGGCGATGCAAGAGGAGGATAAGCTAGGAACGCTACTGGATTTTTGGGATTAATTGAGGGATGCTGACGCCCGTGCAGCGCCGGGCGGTGTGAGGAGGCCGCGATGCTGTGGTGTTGTTCTTTGTTGTTTTCTTTGCCGTTTTGTGTTGTTTTTCGTTGTGTTGCTGATGCTTGATTATAATGTTGTCTAATTTGAAGAAAATGATGATGATGCATAATATAATGTGAATTATTTTGATAGCATAAAATTATGATGCACCATGTTGAATATGTTGATTTATGATGAATTGGAGGAGTACGCATCATTGCATTTCATAGCATCCTATGTTGAGACCTCGATCTGTTGATGGCTTCAATCCCATTGTGTGGATTGAAGTGACTATGTTATTTATGTTGAGCTCTTTAGCGGAGGTTTGATGGCCCAGTACCCATCACATGTTGATGAAGTCGGTACCGCATACATTGATGTATGACGCATACTAATTGACATTGCATAATTGGGTGTGTTTGTTATGGTGACTTTAGTAGTTGTTCATGAATATTTAAATGACGATATGATGTTGTCCTAAATGTTTCTTTTCGTTATATTATTATAATGAATGTTGATTACTCACCCTGCCTGTGTTTGGTGATGATTTATATGTCATCCAGCAGATACTCAAGAATAGTTGCGGTGCTTGGAGGTAGCTTGAGGTGTTTTCCGTTATTTGTTTCTGTTAGATGTAATATGGTGTCCAGCTTTGTGTCATGTAACATAGTGTTGGGAAAGATTGTGAACCATCGAGTTCGTTTGTTTTCCTTTGATTTAAATGTTGGAATTATGTTGTTTAGACTATTCAGATTTTGAGTTACATGAAAGTATGTTTTCTTTTCTGCTGTGTAGTGTTGAGATAACTGATATTGCTGAATGAAAACCGTTACTGGACAGGACAAGTGTTATTTGATGTTATGAATTAAATGTGACGCCCTTTTGGATGATGTTACTCTGATTTTATTGATTATTTATCTGTATATCTAATATGGGGTATAAGGGTGTTACATTAGTGGTATCAGAGCAGGTCGGTCTGTCCGACCAGGTCGTGTCGTGTTGTCGGTCGATGAATGTGTAAACATTGTCGATATCTTGTTTCTCCTAATGTTGGTTGATGGTGTGCAAATATGGCTGGGAGAAAAGACCGTGCTATTGCTGATTCTTTGGAATCAGTTGCTAATGTAGTAGCGCAACTCAATTCGAATGGTGGAGCTCCATATGAGTTTCGTGCTTTGGGGAAATTTCAAAGGAATAATCCACCTACTTTTATGGGTACTCATGATCCAGTAAGTGCACACAAGTGGCTGAAGGCAATCGAAAAGATTTTTTTGGGTGATGGGGTGCACTGATGAGCAACAGGTTCAGTTTGGGACGCATATGCTGGAAGAGAAAGCTGAGGATTGGTGGGATAACACCCGTCAGAGACTCATGGATGTTGGCACTGTGATAACTTGGGTTGTATTCAAGCAGGAGTTTATGGTCAAGTATTTTCCAGAGGATGCTCGCAGCAAGAGAGAAGTGGAGTTCCTTGAGCTGAAGCAAGGAGACATGACTGTGGCAGAGTATGTTGCGAATTTGAGATGCTGGTGAAGTTCTGTCCTCACTACAAACATGTTGATGCTGAGATGTCCAACTGTCTCAAGTTCGAGAATAGGTTGAGACCAGATATTAAGCAGGGTATTGGGTATCAGCAGATTCGTAGGTATACTGAATTGGTGGATAAGAGTAGAATTTATGATAAAGACAGCCGAGCTCGATCTTCTCACTACAAGCAATTGAGCGAGAAGAAAGAGAAGGGCCAGTTCTGAGGAAAACCTTATGTGACTCCAACTAAAAAAGGGAAACAACAGGTTTTAGATGGGAAGAAGCCAAGTGGGGGAGCGGGTTCTGTTCTTCTCAAGTGCTACAAGTGTGGGGAGGCAGGTCATAAGTATGATGTGTGCAACAACCAAGTGGTGAGATGCTACAGATGCGGCAAGAAGGGTCATCGAGTTGGTGATTGCCCAAATGAAGGACCAACTTGTTTCAACTGTGGTGAAGAGGGGCATATCACCACTCAGTGCTAGAAACCAAAGAAGTCTGCTACTGCCGCTCAGACCAATGGTAGAGTGTTTGCTTTGAGTGGTTCAGAAGTTCCTAAGAAGGACAACTTGATTCGTGGTACATGCTTTATTAATGATGTTGAGTTGATTGCTATTATTGACACTGGTGCTACTCATTCGCTTGTTTTGCTTGAGTGTGCGACCAGGTTGGGTTTGAAAATGTCTAATATGAATGGTAGTATGGTGATAGAAATGCCTGCTAATGGTTCTGTTACTACTACTCGTGTGTGTTTAAGTTGTCCTCTGACTATTTATGGGAAGAGTTTCTTGATGGATTTGGTGTGCTTACCCTTGCACCAAGTTGATGTTATTCTTGGAATGAACTGGTTGGAGTTCAACTTTGTGCATATCAATTGTTATGCTAAGACGGTAGAGTTTCCAGAGTTTGGTGACCATGGTGAGTTGATGTTCTTGACGGCTAAGCAAGTGGATGAACTTCTAGAAAATGAAGCCCAGATGTTTGCAATGTTTGCATCGTTGCAAGTTGACGGTGAAGCTGCGAGTGTCGAATTACCTGTTGTTCGTGAATTTCCAGATGTGTTTCCGGAAAACATAAGTGATTTGCCTCCAGAACGTGAAGTAGAGTTTGCAGTGGATTTGGTACCAGGTATTAGTCCTGTGTCGATGGCTCCTTATTGGATGTCTGCTTCTGAATTAAGTGAATTGAAGAAGCAACTAGAGGAATTACTTGAGAAGAAATTTGTTAGACCAAGTGTTTCTCCGTGGGGTGCTCTGGTGTTATTGGTTAAGAAGAAAGATGGTAGTATGAGATTATGCGTCGACTATCGGCAGTTGAATAAGGTGACTATCAAGAATAAGTATCCATTTCCGAGGATCTACGACTTGATGGATCAGTTGGTAAGAGCTTGTGTGTTCAGCAAGATTGATTTGAGGTCTGGTTATCATCAGATTCGAGTTAAGCCTGATGATATTCCGAAGACAGCTTTTCAGATGAGGTATGGTCATTATGAATACACTGTGATGCCATTTGGTGTATCCAATGCACCTGGTGTGTTCATGGAGTACATGAATCAAATTTTTCATGCATATCTGGACAAGTTTGTTGTGGTTTTCATTGATGATATTCTGATATATTCTAAGTCAGAAGAAGAACATGCAGAGCATCTGAGGATTGTGTTGCAGGTGTTGAGAGAGAAGAAGTTGTATGCGAAATTGTCAAAGTGTGAATTCTGGTTGGAGGAAGTAAGTTTCCTTGGACATGTAATTTTGAGTGGTGGAATTGTTGTGGATCCTTCGAAGATCGATGCTGTGTTGTAATGGGAGACTCCGAAGTCTGCTACTGAAATCCGAAGTTTTCTAGGATTGGCAGGTTATTACCGGAAGTTTATCGAAGGCTTTTCAAATTTGGCATTACCGTTGACTCAGTTTACTCGAAAGAGGCAAGCTTATGTGTGGTATGTTGCGTGTGAAAAGAGTTTTGTGGAACTGAAGAAGAAGTTGGCGACTGATCTAGTGTTGATTTTGCCTAATCCAAGTGAGTCCTTTGTGGTGTATTGTGATGCTTCAAAGATGGGTCTTTGAGGAGTGTTAATGCAGAATGGCCAAGTGGTTACTTATGCTTCTAGGCAACTAAGAGTTCAAGAGAGGAATTATCCTACGCATGATTTAGAATTGGCAGCCGTGGTGTTTGTGTTGAAGATTTGGAGACATTATCTTTTTGGTTCTAGATTCAAAGTGTTCAGCAATCACAAGAGTTTGAAATACTTATTTGACCAGAAGGAATTGAATATGAGATAGAGAAGATGGTTAGAATTATTGAAGGATTTTGATTTCGATTTGAGTTACCACCCTGGTAAAGCGAATGTGGTTGCGGATGCTTTGAGTATGAAGATTTTGCATATGTCGATGCTTATGGTGAAAGAGCTGGAGATGATCGAACAGTTCAGAGATATGAGTTTGTTATGTGAGACTACTTCTGATAGTGTGAAATTGGGAATGTTGAAATTAACTAATGATATTGTGGAAGAGATCCGAGTAGGGCAACAATCTGATTTGAAGTTGGTTGATCAGCTGACCTTGATTAACCAAGGTAACGGAGGTGAATTCCGAATTGACGAGAATGGTGTAATGAGATTCCGAGACAGAGTATGTATTCCCGATGTTCCAGAAATTAAGAAGAGTATTTTAGAGGAAGGACATCGAAGTAGACTGAGTATTCATCCTGGTGCTACGAAGATGTATCAAGATTTACAGAAATTGTTTTGGTGGCTAGGTATGAAAAGAGATATTGCTGAATTTGTATATGCATGTTTGATTTGCCAAAAGTCGAAGATTGAACATCAGAAACCTTTGGGAATGATGCAGCCGTTGAATATCCCAGAGTGGAAATGGGATAGTATTTCCATGGATTTTGTGTCGGGATTGCCAAGGACTGCAAAGGGAAATGATTTAATTTGGGTGATTGTGGATAGATTAACTAAGTCGGCTCATTTCTTACCGATGAAGATTAATCATTCCATGCAGAAGCTAGTTGTGATGTATATTGAGGAAATTGTGAAGTTGCACGGTATACCTTCGAGTATTGTGTCAGATAGAGATCTGCGGTTTACGTCAAGGTTTTGGAAGAGTTTGCAAGATGCGTTGGGTACTAAGTTGAGGATGAGTTCTGCATATCATCCGCAGACGGACGGTCAAATAGAGAGGATTATCCAATCTTTAGAGGATTTGCTGAGGGCATGTGTGCTGGACCATGGAGGAGCGTGGGACAGTCATTTGCCATTGATTGAGTTTACCTACAACAATAGTTTTCATGCTAGTATTGGTATGGCACCGTATGAAGCGTTGTATGGCAGGAGGTGTAGGACTCCACCGTGTTGGTATGAATCAGGTGAAAGTGTTGTACTTGGACCTGAGATTATGCAGGAGACGACTGAGAAGATTAAGATGACTGAGAAGATTAAGATGATACAAGAAAGGATGAAGGATTCGCAGAGTCGTCAAAAGAGTTATCATGATAGGAGGAGGAAAGCACTTGAATTTCAAGAAGGAGATCATGTGTTTTTTAGAGTAACTCTGGTAACAGGGGTCGGACGGGCTTTGAAGTCCAGAAAGCTCACTCTACGTTTTGTTGGTCCGTATCAGATTTCGCAAAGGATCGGGGAGGTAGCATATCAGATCGTATTACCACCGTCGCTTGCGAATTTGAATGATGTGTTTCACGTGTCGCAGTTGAGGAAGTATGTTTTAGATCCCGCGCATGTAATTCAGATGGATGATGTACAGGTAAGAGATAACCTGACTGTTGAAGTGTTACCAGTGACGATAGATGGTCGAGAGATAAAGCAGTTACGAGGTAAAGAGATTGCCTTAATGAAGGTATTGTAGGGTGGACCAGCTAGAGAGAGTTGGACATGGGAGCGTGAAGATCAGATGAAGGAGTCTACCCGACTCTATTTGCTCCAGGTAAATTTTCGAGGGCGAAAATTCCTTAAGTGGGGGAGAGTTGTAATGCCATGAAATTCATAATTTAATTATTTAGTAATTATTTGTGAATTTATGGCATTTGTGTTGATATGTTGTTGTGTGGTTTAATTGTTGTGATGGAATTAATCTAATTGATAGTGATATATTAATAATGTATAGTATATTATTTATATATTATTAATTAATTAAAATAAGAGAAGTGGAAGTATTGAGGGTATGTTAGTCTTTTGTGGAGTATAAGTGAGGGTAAAGATAGAAAAGCCTAATTAGGTGTATTTGGGTGTTAAGAGAGGAAATAGTGAGAGAGGTTCTCATATACGTGTTTTGGTGGCTGAAGCAAAAAGAGAAGGGCTCTGAAGAACAAGGAGGCTAGGGTTGAAGTATTGCAGAAGGAGAAGAGGAACCAGATTCTACTCTAAGGCATGGGGAGAATCAGTGTTTATTATTCTAGTATACTGAATTGATCATGATAGGTTTGGGGTTTAGGGGTTTTGGTGGGGTTTTATGAGAATGGGTAGATTTGGATGAGTTAGGATGATAGGAATTGTAAATGATGTTGTCTACAAGATGTTGTATGTTATTGTTGTTGAAAGTTGTTGTAATTAGAGGTGATTTTTGTGTCTAAAGGAGTGAAAATTGGGAGAATTGGGACTGATATGATAGCAGGAATTCTGGTAGCAGAATTCTGCTACGCGCTCGCAGCGCCGGGCGGTGCAATCAAAGCGTCGGGCGGTGGCTTCTTTGTCGGGCGATGCAAGAGGTGGCGGAGCTAGGAACGCTACTGGATTTTTGGGATTAATTCATGAATGCTGGCGCCCGTGCATCGCCGGGCGGTGTTAGGAGGTTGCGGTGTTGTGGTGTTGTTCTTTGTTGTTTTCTTTGTCGTTTTGTGTTGTTTTTCGTTGTGTTGCTGATGCTTGATTATAATGTTGTCTAATTTGAAGAAAATGATGATGATGCATGTTATAATGTGAATTATTTTCATAGCATGAAATGATGATGCACCATGTTGAATATGTTGATTTATGATGAATTGGAGGAATAACGCATCATTGCATTTCATAGCATCCTATGTTGAGACTTCGGTATGTTGATGGCTTCAATCCCATTGTGTGGATTGAAGTGGCTATGTTGTTTACGTTAAGCTTCTTAGCGGAGGGTTTATGGCCCAGTGCCCATCACATGTTGATGAAGTCGGTACCGCATGCATTGATGTATGACGCATACTAATTGACATTGCATAATTAGGTGTGTTTGTTATGGTGAATTTAGTAGTTGTTCATGAATATTTAAATGAAGATATGATGATGTTCTAAATATTTCTTTTCGTTATATTATTATAATGAATGTTGATTACTCACACTGCCTGTGTTTGGTGATGATTTATACGTCATCCTGCAGATACTCAAGAATAGTTGCGGTGCTTGGAGGTAGCTTGAGGTGTTTTCCGTTATTTGTTTCTGTTAGATGTAAGATGGTGTCCTGCTCTGTGTCATGTAACATCGGATTGGGAACGATTGTGAACCATCGAGTTCGTTTGTTTTCCTTTGATTTAAATGTTGGAATTATGTTGTTTAGACTATTCAGATTTTGAGTTACATGAAAGTATATTTTCTTTTCCGCTGTGTAGTGTTGAGATAATTGATATTGGTGAATGAAAACCCGTGTTACGGGACATGACAAGTGTTGTTTGATGTTAAGAATTAAATATGACGCCCTTTTGGATGATGTTACTCTGATTTTATTGATTATTTATCCATATATCTAATGTGGGGTATAAGGGTGTTACACTTACCACAAATCCTTCTTTGTACTGTAACACAACTAAATTCCTATTAATTTGGAACATAAATCCTTTAATGATTCAAAATCACTTTATTTATTTATTTATTTATTTATTATTAGATTACTCAAAATTCTAATCACATGCTTTTGATAATAGTGAAATAAATTTTGTCCAAAACCATTCATTAAAGTAAATAATTACTTACTCTCTCAATCAATTTTTCACTAATATGAGACAAGTCCTGTTTAAATGTTTCAAAGTCACTTTTTTTTTAGATATTTTAGACACGTGCACATTTTTCCTATTTTGTACTACTTTGTACTCAATCCTGGATTAAAAAAATGCAATTGAATTACATTCTCATTCTCACACAATCAAATTCCTACTAATATGGAACATACACCCTTTAAATATTTCAAAGTCATTTTTCCTATTTTTGAATATTTTAGACACATGCACCCTTTAAATATTTTAAAGTCACTTTTCCTATAAGGATATCAAATATTTTCATATTATTATAAATTTTCAAATTATAAATATTATCATATTATAAAATACTTTCATGATATCAAATATTTTCATATTATAATAAATTTGAATATAAAAAATATTTGCATTGTCTTCATTTTCGTATTATCATCAATTTCATTTAAGATCATTTATATTAAATAATGATATCAAATATTATGACATTTTTATTAATAATAAAAATATTTTAAATTAAGCATTAAATATATTTTTTATCCAATAAAATTTATATTTTGAATTAACAATGGAATTGGAATATAAGGTTGTAACCGGAGGAATTTATTTTACCATAGGATGTAATGATGTGTTAAAAAACCAAATTACATGGATGTAACTACAAATTTAAATTTGACGTAATTACATTGCCTATGTTCAAGCAGCTTCAGTTTATTAAGTTGGCAAACCAATACTTTTTTTGGTAATCTTCAGACAGCAAAAACTTGTTCTGTAGTGTGTTGACAAGTTCAGTATGCTATGATCAGCCTATAGTAAGTATAATGATATGTTGTTAAAGTAACTTCTACTTTTTGTACTGTGAACACAAAAAGTAAAGCATTGTTTACAATATTATATGCTATGACCAGCCTATAGTAAGTATGATGATATGATGTTAAAGTAACTTCTGCTTTTTGTAATGTGAGCACAAAAACCAAAGCATTGTTTACAATATTATAAGGTATAGAAACCGGGTTAGTAAGAGAGATAAGAAATTGAGCAAAGATTTCAATTAATATGGTGGTGTGACAATTGAAAAGAAAGAGACAATTATATGATAAAAGAGGGAGAGAGAGAGTACCATGAAATAGGCAATTAATTAGTAACATGCGCAATTGTTTTCTAACTATTCATCTTGTGTTATTGTTTAGGAAAATGTGTTGATAAGGCATTGGCAACATAGTATCAATTAATATAATTGTATAAGATAAGATCCCCAGTTGTCATTGTACTGCAACATATTTAAGTTTAGGTTTTTTATTAGATAATTCTTTGAAACACAATATTTTGAAATCGAACATTGAAACACAAATTTTATAATTCAAAGATTGAAACAAAATACCTATAAATCTCTAAATAAATTATATAAATTAGCGTTAATGACACTTATTAATATAATAATATTTTAAATTATATAAATTATAATTAGTGACACACATTATCCCGTATAAACTTCATAAAAACATTAAACTTTTAAAGGTGTAAAAATTATTGTCTTAAAAATAGAAGAAAGACTTAAATCCATCAAAGTTGGATGAAGAAAACCTTACCTACACTTGAAGAAGATGAACACTTCCCTCCACAACATACCTGTCCAAAAAATCTAGTAAAAAATATCAAATGAGTGATAGAACAAAGTAAACGCAATAGCCTAAATTGTGAAACTTCATGAAATCAATAAATATGTAAATGAGTAAACCTTAAAAATAAATTAAACAAAGAATTAGAGAAAATTACATGAGTTTTAAAAGGTTGGAACACCACGAGGAAATTACAATTTGAAAACCAAAAAAGAGGAAATTTTCATATCTGCTTTTTTCCATATCTCTTTTCTTCAAATCTACTTTTCTTCTGATCTGCAGAACATATTCCAAATCTATGTAAAACACAAAACCAACAAAAAAAGTAGAAATTATATATGTGAGCTGCATAACTCTAAAACACACAACAAAGTATCATGTCAGATCCAAAACACACAACTTTACAAAGAAGAACATAAAACACACAACAATTACCTAAAAACTGAATGAAAAAGATGAATAGATATCTCTTTTCTTCAAACTATTTTTTTTTCAGATCTGCAAAACATTTCCCAAATCTATATAAAACACAAAACAAACCAAAAATAAATACAATAAGTGTAAATTAGAGATGTGAGCTGCATAACTCTAAAACACACAACAAAGCATATGTTAGATCCAAAACACACAACATTACGACGAAGAACATAAAACACACAACAATTACCTAAAAACTGAATGAAAAAGATGAACAGTCGAATGAAACACTCTAAATTTCACAAAACTCTAAATTTCTTTAAAATGGAATATTTAAATCATAAATCGTTGAAGAAATCATAAACCTCAGGAACATAAATCTGCATCAAAATCATTAAGAGGAATACAAACCTGAGGTAGATCACGAATTTTTACTTATATTGTTGAAGTTGTTTGATAACATTTTCCTTCTTCATATCTCCAGATCTAGCTACAACCCGAAAAAATAAAAGAAAAAAAGTATGTTAAAAAGAAGGTGAAAAGGAAAAAAAGGATAAAGATATTGAAAAAAAAAGAAAAAAATGAGATGGATTTAGGTTGGTGATGAATCAGTGTGAGAGTTATGAGAAAGCAAAAGAATTAGGGAAAATTGAACAAAGATAGAGACAATAGTGAGGAAAAGAGAGAGAAGGAGTAGTTGATGTAGTGCAATTAATGTTTTGCATATACATTGGAAAAACAAAAGTGTTTTGTAATACTTATTTGACCAGAAGGAATTGAATATGAGACAGAGAAGATGGTTAGAATTATTGAAGGATTTTGATTTCGATTTGAGTTACCACCCTGGTAAAGTGAATGTGGTTGCGGATGCTTTGAGTATGAAGACTTTGCATATGTCGATGCTTATGGTGAAAGAGCTGGTGATGATCGAACAGTTCAGAGATATGAGTTTGTTATGTGAGACTACTTCTGATAGTGTGAAATTGGGAATGTTGAAATTAACTAATGATATTGTGGAAGAGATCTGAGTAGGACAATAATCTGATTTGAAGTTGGTTGATCAGCTGACCTTGATTAACCAAGGTAACGGATGTGAATTCCGAATTGACGAGAATGGTGTAATGAGATTCCGAGACAGAGTATGTATTCCCGATGTTCCAGAAATTAAGAAGAGTATTTTAGAGGAAGGACATCGAAGTAGACTGAGTATTCATCCTGGTGCTACGAAGATGTATCAAGATTTACAGAAATTGTTTTGGTGGCTAGGTATGAAAAGAGATATTGCTGAATTTGTATATGCATGTTTGATTTGCCAAAAGTCGAAGATTGAACATCAGAAACCTTTGGGAATGATGCAGCCATTGAATATCCCAGAGAGGAAATGGGATAGTATTTCCATGGATTTTGTGTCGGGATTGCCAAGGACTGCAAAGGGAAATGATTCAATTTGGGTGATTGTGGATAGATTAACTAAGTCGGCTCATTTCTTACCGATGAAGATTAATCATTCCATGCAGAAGCTAGATGAGATGTATATTGAGGAAATTGTGAAGTTGCATGGTATACCTTCGAGTATTGTGTCGGATAGAGATCTGCGGTTTACGTCAAGGTTTTGGAAGAGTTTGGAAGATGCGTTGGGTACTATGTTGAGGATGAGTTCTGCATATCATCCGCAGACAGACGGTCAAACAGAGAGGACTATCCAATCTTTAGAGGATTTGCTGAGGGCATGTGTGCTGGACCATGAAGGAGCGTGGGACAGTCATTTGCCATTGATTGAGTTTACCTACAACAATAGTTTTCATGCTAGTATTGGTATGGCACCGTATGAAGCGTTGTATGGCGGGAGGTGTGGGACTCCACCGTGTTGGTATGAATCAGGCGAAAGTGTTGTACTTGGACCTGAAATTATGCAGGAGACGACTGAGAAGAATAAGATGATATAAGAAAGGATGAAGACTTCACAGGGTCGTCAAAAGAGTTATCATGATAGGAGGAGGAAAGCACTTGAATTTCAAGAAGGAGATCATGTGTTTTTTAGAGTAACTCTGGTAACAGGGGTCGACGGGCTTTGAAGTCCAGAAAGCTCACTCTGCGTTTTGTTGGTCCGTATCAGATTTCGTAAAGGATCGGGGAGGTAGCATATCGAATTGCGTTACCACCGTCGCTTGCAAATTTGCATGATGTGTTTCACGTGTCGCAGTTGAGGAAGTATGTTTTAGATCCGTCGCATGTAATTCAGATGGATGATGTACAGGTAAGAGATAACCTGACTGTTGAAGCGTTACCTGTGAAGATAGATGGTCGAGAGATAAAGCAGTTACGAGATAAAGAGATTGCCTTAATGAAGGTATTGTAGGGTGGACCAGCTAGAGAGAGTTGGACATGGGAGCGTGAAGATCAGATGAAGGAGTCGTACCCAACTCTATTTGCTCCAGGTAAATTTTTGAGGGCAAAAATTCCTTAAGTGGGGGAGAGTTGTAATGCCCTGAAATTCATAA
This sequence comes from Lathyrus tuberosus, assembly GCA_022829125.1. Taxonomy (NCBI): domain Eukaryota; kingdom Viridiplantae; phylum Streptophyta; class Magnoliopsida; order Fabales; family Fabaceae; genus Lathyrus; species Lathyrus tuberosus. Next base: position 6,848,833 of record JALAZF010000001.1, on the reverse strand, counting down.
TTTAATTATTTAGTAATAATTTGTGAATTTATGGCATTTGTATTGATATGTTGTTGCGTGGTTTAATTTTTGTGATGGAATTAATCTAATTGATAGTGATATATTAATAATGTATAGTATATTATTTATATATTATTAATTAATTAAAATAAGAGAAGTGGAAGTATTGAGGGTATGTAAGTCTTTTGTGGAGAATAAGTGAGGGTAAAGATGGAAGACCCTAATTAGGTGTATTTGGGAGTTAAGAGAGGAAATATTGAGAGAGGTTCTCATATACGTGTTTTGGTGGCTGAAGCAAAAAGAAAAGGGCTCTGAAGAACAAGGAGGCTAGGGTTGAAGTGTTGCAGAATGAGAAGAGGAACCAGATTCTACTCTAAGGCATGGAGAGAATCAGTGTTTATTATTCTAGTATAATGAATTGATCATGATAGGTTTGGGGTTTAGGGGTTTTGATGGGGTTTTATGAGAATGGGTAGATTTGGATGAGTTAGGATGATAGGAATTGTAAATGATGTTGTCGACAAGATGTTATATGTTATTGTTTTTGAAAGTTGCTGTAATTAGAGGTGATTTTTGTGCCTAAAGGAGTGAAAATTGGGAGAATTGTGACTGATATGATAGCAGGAATTCTGGTAGCATAATTCTGCTACGCGCTCGCAACGCCGGGCTGTGCAATCAAAGCACCGGCAGGTGGCTTCTTCGTTGGGCGATGCAAGAGGAGGCGGAGCTAGGAACGCTACTGGATTTTTGGGATTAATTGAGGGATGCTGGTGCCCGTGCAACGCCGGGCGGTGTGAGGAGGTCGCGGTGCTGTGGTGTTGTTCTTTGTTGTTTTCTTTTCCATTTTGTGTTGTTTTTCATTGTGTTGTTGATGCTTGATTATAATGTTGTCTAATTTGAAGAAAATGATGATGATGCATGTTATAATGTGAATTATTTTGATAGCATGAAATGATGATGCACCATGTTGAATATGTTGATTTATGATGAATTGGAGGAATAACGCATCATTGCATTTCATAGCATCCTATGTTGAGACTTCGGTATGTTGATGGCTTCAATCCCATTGTGTGTATTGAAGTGACTATGTTGTTTACGTTGAACTTCTTAGCGGAGGGTTGATGGCCCAGTACCCATCACATGTTGATGAAGTCGGTACCACATGCATTGACGTATGACGCATACCAATTGACATTGCATAATTAGGTGTGTTTGTTATGGTGACTTTAGTAGTTGTTCATGAATATTTAAATGACGATATGATGTTGTCCTAAATGTTTCTTTTCGTTATATTATTATAATGAATGTTGATTACTCACACTGCCTGTGTTTGGTGATGATTTATACGTCATCCTGCAGATACTCAAGAATAGTTGCGGTGCATGGAGGTAGCTTGAGGTGTTTTCCGTTAGATGTAAGATGGTGTCCTGCTCTGTGTCATGTAACATCGGGTTGGAAACGATTATGAACCATCGAGTTCGTTTGTTTTCCTTTGATTTAAATGTTGGAATTATGTTGTTTAGATTATTCAGATTTTGAGTTACATGAAAGTATGTTTTCTTTTCCGCTGTGTAGTGTTGAGATAATTGATATTGGTGAATGAAAACCCGTGTTACGGGACATGACAAGTGTTGTTTGATGTTATGAATTAAATGTAACGCCCTTTTGGATGATGTTACTCTGATTTTATTGATTATTTATCCATATATCTAATGTGGGGTATAAGGGTGTTACACTTACCACAAATCCTTCTTTGTACTGTAACACAAATAAATTCCTATTAATTTGGAACATAAATCCTTTAAATGATTCAAAATCACTTTATTTATTTATTTATTTATTTATTATTAGATTACTCAAAATTATAATCACATGCTATTGATAATAGTGAAATAAATTTTGTCAAAAACCATTCATTAAAGTAAATAATTACTTACTCTCTCAATCAATTTTTCACTAATATGAGACAAGTCCTGTTTAAATATTTCAAAGTCACTTTTTTTTTAGATATTTTAGACACGTGCACATTTTTCCTATTTTTTACTAATTTGTACTCAATCCTGGATTAAAAAAATGCAATTGAATTGTAACGCCCATATATATATACATACATTAAAGCATATATTATACATGAATTCCACTTTTGGTACTGAAATAAACAATAAGTTCCTAGTAAACACATTATACATATACATGCCCAAAATCCTAATACAAAAAAACTACGACATAGTATATCTACAAGATGTTCCAAAGACAAATACTAAGAACTAGATCAAATAATGATCTCAAAAACTCCACAACGGAAGCAAAGCCATCAGATAAGTAAGGATAATCACACAGCCTTATCCTTACCCTTCGCGGAACCTACAGTACCTGTGATGTAAACAACAACAGTGGGGTGAGATACATCAAATCTCAGTGAGTTCCCTATCTTAAAGTCCTCTCGGCTTTACAAGGTTCTAATAAACCTAACTCAAGTCAAAGGGAAGGGAATTGACTTTGAGTACACACACTATATATGTATCCACACTCATTATCCTGTTAACTCACACTAGTACCAAAGTACGTCCTGAGCCTGTTAACTCAAGAATCTCATTAATCAATAACCGTACCAAGGCATCCCCTTTTCCCGTCCGCTTCTACGTCTAGAAGACGACCCGAGTCATGGATCCTTGAAGTTACTTGGCATACGAAATGGATTCAGGATCATCGGCCTGTTAGCCGTGAACCGTCACTTCTCATGGCCTGTTAACCATCACAAGTCTCTTTACCATATAGGTTCCATTCGTACTACACGCGGGAATCAAACCTGTCAAGTAATTGTGCATACGTTTTAGAGGAGGTGCTCGAGTCTCATGAAACTACACCGTAAGATAAACTGGTTATGATTACTAGACACACGCCTCGGCCTTTCATCGCGAGCTTTGTCACTATGACATTTCACACTTCCGACATTGTTTACGGTAAGTCCTCACTCTACCTATTTCGTATTTTAACATGCATACATATTCAAACATGTTTAACAATAAGAGTATAGGCAAATAATCATCAATCGCATAATGGAAACACATAATTCAACATATCACACATTACACCTATTCACGGTTCCCTCCGATTTATTTAATCGGGCAATAACCCAATATTTCTAACTACTACTAGCTTGAGGATATTCATAGCTTCATAACGACACCAAGAATGCTCACATCGGATAAATGAGTCAAAAGTTATGGACATAACGAAAAATGGTATCGAGAAAAAACACAAGTCTGCACCCCTCTTGGCCGTACGCGTATTGCCTTGCTCACTCGCCCATCCATACGCGTATTGCCCAAAGTGATACGCGTATGGGCAGAGACTGATTTTTCCCAAAAATTCCTTTTTAAAACCCCAATACGCGTATTGCCTCACTTCTTACGCGTATTGCCCAAAACCCTACGCGTACCATTACGCAAATGAGCAGATGGCCGAGAAAATGGAACCCCATACGCGTATTGCCCACATTTCTTCATGGCCATACGCGTATTGCCTTAGCCAATACGCGTATTGCCTTGGGTGATACGCGTATGGGCAGCGTGAACCCAGAATTTTTCCTGCATAATTGGTTCTGCGAAAACGATCCATTTTCCCTTCCAATTCACTTCTAAACACCAGAAAAATACCAATTGGATACACAACAACACATATCTAACATGTATCAATCATAAGGAATACCAAAACATGATTTTAGTGCAACTTTTCTCATTTTCTAACAATATCAAACTAACTCTAAAACTCAATAAAACTCTACTCTAAAGTGTCTAACTAGAACCCACCTGGATTACAAGATGAGGATGATGAAGCTGAGATGAAAAGATTGGAGATGGGTTGATGAATCAATCTCTTGAGCTCTTGAGAATTTCCTCTCCTTTTCCCTTCCTTTTTCCTTCCTTTTTCCTTCTCTTCCTATTCTTTCTCCAAGTTACTATCTTTTTCAAATAAGGAAAAGGAAAAGAAAAATAGACATAGGAAACATTAATTGGTAATACTACTAATTATCCAAATTATCTCAATTGCACCAATTAATAAAACTCCAAGTTAAATAATATTAATCTAATCAATCCCGATTTCGTCAGTTTACTCTAATTACTTTATCCAATAATTGCTCAGAGTACACCGGAACCCAGTTGATCATAATAATATTATCCAAAAATGTTCACAAAAATTATGGGGTATTACATCCTCCCCCCCTTAAATAGAAATTCGCCCTCGAATTTAAAAGATTACCTGAACAGATGAGGGTAGACCTCCCGCATTTCCGATTCCAATTCCCAAGTTGCATCGCCCGGATGCGTCTCATCCCACTGGACCTTAACAAGAGGAATCTCTTTATTTCTTAACACTTTTGTTTCTCTTCCTGTGATACGACTCGGTTGAGGCTCAAACGTCAAATCAGCTTCTATCTCAATTGTATCTGGTAAAATTGGCTGAAGAGGACCTGGGACAAATTTCCGAAGCTGAGACACATGAAAAACGTCGTGCATCTCTGACAGAGAAGGCGGTAAGGCTAATCTGTAAGCTACTTCTCCAATTCTTTCTAAGACTTGATACGGTCCCACGTATCTTGGACTTAACTTCTGCGATTTAAATGGCCTTTTCAATCTCAATCTTGGAGTAACCTTCAAAAATACATGATCACCTTCATCAAACTCCAACGGTCTCCTACGGTTGTCCGCATAGCTTTTCTGACGATCTTGGGCTTGTTTAATTTTTCCACGAATCATTCTAATCTTTTCTGTGGTCTCGTGAATAATCTCGGGTCCCAAAATTCTATCATCGCAAACCTCCGCCCAACACAATGGCGTTCTACACTTCCTACCATATAACGCCTCATAAGGTGCCATACCAATACTTGCAGGATAACTGTTATTATAAGAGAATTCGATCAACGGCAAAAGTTTTATCCAATTTCCCCCACTTTCAAGTACACAAGCTCTCAACATGTCCTCTATAGTTTGTATTGTCCGTTCCATCTGACCTTCCGTTTGCGGATGATTCGACGTGCTCAAACATAACCTCGTTCCCATGGCTTGTTGAAAAGCTCTCCAAAATCTGGAAGTAAACTTTGGATCTCTATCCGAAACGATACTAGTAGGAATACCATGTAATCTCACTATTTCTGAAATGAACAACCTTGCGAGATGACTCGCCTTGTAAGTAGTCTTCACAGCTAAGAAATGCGCGGATTTCGTTAACCGGTCCATAATTACCCAAATCGAATCATAACCACCTTGCGCACGGGGTAATCCCACTGCGAAGTCCATCGAAATACTATCCCATTTCCACATCGGAATTTCTAAAGGTTGCAATAAGCCACCCGGCCTTTGGTGCTCAATCTTCACTTGTTGGCACACCGCACATTCTGACACATACACCGCAATATCCTTTTTCATCCCGGGCCACCAATAGTCCCTCTTTAAATCTTGATACATCTTTGAAGATCCCGGATGTATAGTAAAAGCACCCTTATGTGCTTCTTCCAAAATCCTCCTTTTTAACTCCGTGCTATCCGGAACACAAATCCTTTGGTTAAACAAAATAGTTCCTTCAGTAGCTCGCACAAAACCCGGTTGCAATAACACTTCCTGTAACTTCTCGTCTAACCCTTGCTCTTGCTGGATTTCTTCCCTAAGAGTAGAAGAGACATTCAAATTCCCCATAATTACACAATTTGGAGTCCAGTTAAATTGAAGATTTAGATCTCTAAACTTTTCCATTAAGGTATACTCTAACATCATCAACTCGGCATTATGCAACACCTTCCTACTCAATGCATCCGCCACCTTATTTGCTTTACCCGGATGGTATTTTAACTCCAAGTCATAATCCTTCAAATATTCCATCCATCTCCTCTGACGCATGTTCAACTCTTTCTGATCAAATAAGTACTTTAAGCTCTTGTGGTCGCTAAATATCTCAAAACGTACACCATACAAATAGTGACGCCACACTTTCAAAGTAAATACAACTGCCGCCAACTCCAAATCATGCGTTGGGTAATTCTCTTCATGGACTTTCAACTGTCGTGAAGCATAAGCCACTACATGTCTCTCCTGCATTAACACACCGCCTAATCCCTTCTTCGATGCATCACAATATACCTCATACGACTTGCTAGAATCAGGAATAACCAAAACAGGAGCGGTCGTCAATCTTTCCTTCAAACTCCTAAAACTTCTTTCACAAGCCGAATCCCACTCATACGAATAATCCTTCCGAGTAAGTCTTGTCAATGGTAAAGCCAGTTGCGAAAATCCCTTGATAAACCTTCTGTAGTACCCTGCCAATCCCAAGAAACTTCTAACTTCAGAAGCATTCTTCGGTCTCTCCCAATTAATCACTGCTTCAACTTTTGATGGATCGACCGCTACACCTCCCTGGGATATGACATGACCGAGAAAATTAACCTCAGACATCCAGAACTCACACTTACTTAACTTAGCAAAAAGTTGCTTCTCTTGTAAGATGGATAAAACAATTCTTAGGTGTTCTCCGTGCTCTTGAGGATCACGAGAATAAATAAGAATGTCATCAATGAAAATCACCACAAATTGGTCCAAGTAAGGTTGGAATATCCGATTCATATAATCCATGAAAACTGCCGGAGCATTCGTCACACCGAAAGGCATCACCAAAAATTCATAATGACCATAACAGGTTCTAAACGCGGTCTTTGGTACATCTGAACTCTTCACACGAATCTGATGATAACCCGACCGTAAATCAATCTTCGAGAACACACAGGCTCCTTTCAAATGATCTAACAGGTCGTCTATCCTTGGTAATGGGTATTTGTTCTTGATGGTGACCTTATTCAACTGACGGTAATCAATACACAACCGCATTCCACCATCCTTTTTCTTTACCAATAACACTGGAGCTCCCCAGGGCGAAACACTGGGTCGAACGAAATGCTTAGCCAACAATTCTTCCAACTGATCCTTTAGTTCCTTTAATTCAAGTGGTGCCATCCGATACGGAGAAACGGATATTGGAGCCGTTCCTGGTATCAGGTCAATAGAGAATTCCACTTCCCGCTCTGGAGGAAGAGAAGTGATATCCTCGGGGAAAACTTCAGGAAAGTCACAAACTACCGGAATACTCAAAACTTGGATGTTACTACTCTCCTCCTTAGTAAGAATCAAAAGAACAGACTTTTCCTCCTCAAACAAGAAATTAATCATTCCAACCGTACCTTCTAAAATAGTAGTTAACACATCCTTCGGAGAGGCCTCGGTAGATGGGATAATGATCAGTTTTTCCTCACACCCAATAAACACCGAAGTAGCAGAAAGCCAATCCATTCCCAGAACAACATCCACTTTCTTAAGCGGCAAACAAATAAGATCAATCTAGAAAACTCTTTCATTCACCGATAATACACAATTTTCACACATCAATGGTGTTTCAACAATCTCATCCATGGCAGTAGTAACCACCATAGGAGGAAACAAAGGAACGACTTGCAACCCAAGTCGCTTCACGCATCGCGTGGACACGAAAGAATGCGTTGCCCCACAATCAAATAAAACAAAACAAGGATGTCCATTTACGAAACACGTACCCGCAATCAAGGAGTTATCATTCTTTGCTTTCCTTGCATCCAAGATATACACTCGGCCGGTATTCTTCCCTTGTGTCTGATTCCTACCTTGAGGACAATCCCTCGATACATGGCCCACCTTATTACACTGATAACACCTTATTCCCTCCAAACTGCACCTACCATAATGATTCTTTCCACAAGTACGGCATACTAGAGGCACACTAGTCCTAGAACTCTGAACTTGCTTCCCTTTGAATGATTGTTGCCTTAGTCTAACTTGTTGATTCGGTCTTCCTTGATCACTTTGATTCATCCTACTCAAAACTCCTTCCATTTGTACCTTCTTCAAACTATGCTCCGCCACATAACACTGCCTTAACAATTCGGCATAGCTAGTGAATTCTCTCTGAGACACACTATGTGAAATTTCAGCCCTCAACCCGAAAAGAAACTGATCAATCTTCCACCTCTCATCAGGAGCATACATAGCCTGTCTAGAATAAGCAGCCATAACCTCGAACTTTTCCGCATAAGAAGCCACAGTCAAGTTGCCTTGTCTCAATTGTTGAAACTCAAATTCCTTCTGAGACCTCAAGGAACTTGGAAAATATTTCTCCATAAAAGTCACCTTAAACTACTCACATACCTTTGGTACCTCTTGAATTGTCATTAAGGCTGAAGCGCTCTCCCACCACCTCATGGCAGGACCCTTCAACAAGTGAGAAGCGAAGACCACCTTGTTTTCCTCACTGCACTGAACTATTAGGAAAATCCGTTCCATACCTGATATCCATTCATGAGCCTTTACTGGATCTAACCCTCCCTGAAATTTTGGAGGATTCATACGAATGAAATCCTTAAAGGTTCCCCCTGCATCTTCAGGAACCACCACTGGAGGATGCACGCCACCAGTCATTTGCTGTACCATTTATTGCACAAACTGATTCTGCTGTTGCTGCATCTGTTGCATAAATTGGTATAAAGGGGCATTCCCCTCGTCACCTGGCGAATTAGTCCCTGTTGGAGTAGTTCTCGGTCTACCACGGTTGTTTTTGCGCCTGTCAGCCATGTTCCTGAATTTCATACAGATAGGATTAAGTTGATCAGACTCAATACCATAAATATAACACGCAAGACCAATGGAAACACGCCGCATATGAAACGGAAAGAAAATACTCATACTACTTCATGGCTAGGTCGAGGATACGACCTGCTCTGATACCAACTGTAACGCCCATATATATATACATACATCAAAGCATATATTATACATGAATTCCACTTTTGGTACTGAAATAAACAATAAGTTCCTAGTAAACACATTATACATATACATGCCTAAAAACCTAATACAAAAAAACTATGACATAGTATATCTACAAGATGTTCCAAAGACAAATACTAAGAACTAGATCAAATAATGATCTCAAAAACTCCACAACGGAAGCAAAGCCATCAGATAAGTAAGGATAATCACACAGCCTTATCCTTACCCTTCGCGGAACCTGCAGCACCTGTGATGTAAACAACAACAGTGGGGTGAGATACATCAAATCTCAGTGAGTTCCCTATCTTAAAGTCCTCTCGGCTTTAAAAGGTTCTAATAAACCTAACTCAAGTCAAAGGGAAGGGAGATGACTTTGAGTACACACACTATATATGTATCCACACTCGTGAGCCTGTTAACTCACACTAGTACCAAAGTACGTCCTGAGCCTGTTAACTCAAGAATCTCATTAATCAATAACCGTACCAAGGCATCCCCTTTTCCCGCCCGCTTCTACATCTAGAAGACGACCTGAGTCATGGATCCTTGAAGTTACTTGGCATACGAAATGGATTCGGGATCATCGGCCTGTTAGCCGTGAACCGTCACTTCTCATGGCCTGTTAACCATCACAAGTCTCTTTACCATATAGGTTCCATTCGTACTACACACGGGAATCAAACCTGCCAAGTAATTGTGCATACGTTTCAGAGGAGGTGCTCGAGTCTCATGAAACTACACCGTAAGATAAACTTGTTATGATTACTAGACACACGCCTCGGCCTTTCATGCGCGAGCGTTATCACTATGACATTTCACACTTCCGACATTGTTTACAGTAAGTCCTCACTCTACCTATTTCGTATTTTAACATGCATACATATTCAAACATGTTTAACAATAAGAGTATAGGCAAATAATCATCAATCGCATAATGGAAACACATAATTCAACATATCACACATTACACCTATTCACGGTTCCCTCCGATTTATTTAATCGGGTAATAACCCAATATTTCTCACTACCACTAGCTAGAGGATATTCATAGCTTCATAACGACACCAAGAATGCTGACATCGGATAAACGAGTCAAAAGTTATGGACATAACGAAAAATGGTATCGCAAAAAAACACAAGTCTGCACCTCTCCTGGCCGTACGCGTATTGCCCTAAGCCATACGCGTATTGCCTTGCTCACTCTCCCATCCATACTCGTATTGCCCAAAGAAATACGTGTATGGCCAGAGACTGATTTTTCCCAAAAATTCCTTTTTAAAACCCCAATACGCGTATTGCCTCACTTCTTACGCGTATTGCCCAAAACCCTACGCGTACCATTACGCAAATGAGAAGATGGCCGAGAAAATGGAACCCCATACGCGTATTGCCCACATTTCTTCATGGCCATACGCGTATTGCCTTGGGTGATACGCGTATGGGCAGCGTGAACCCAGAATTTTTCCTGCATAATTGGTTTTACGAAAACGATCCATTTTCCCTTCAAATTCACTTCTAAACACCAGAAAAATACCAATTGGATACACAACAACACATATCTAACATGTATCAATCATAAGGAATACCAAAACATGATTTTAGTGCAACTTTTCTCATTTTCTAACAATATCAAACTAACTCTAAAACTCAATAAAACTCTACTCTAAAGTGTCTAACTAGAACCCACCTGGATTACAAGATGAGGATGATGAAGCTGAGATGAAAAGATTGGAGATGGGTTGATGAATCAATCTCTTGAGCTCTTGAGAATTTCCTCTCTTTTTCCCTTCCTTTTTCCTTCTCTTCCTATTCTTTCTCCAAGTTACTATCTTTTTCAAATAAGGAAAAGGAAAAGAAAAATAGACATAGGAAACATTAATTGGTAATACTACTAATTATCCAAATTATCTCAATTGCACCAATTAATAAAACTCCAAGTTAAATAATATTAATCTAATCAATTCCGAGTTCGTCAGTTTACTCTAATTACTTTATCCAATAATTGCTCAGAGTACATCGGAACCCAGTTGATCATAATAATATTATCCAAAAATGTTCACAAAAATTATGGGGTATTACATGAATTACATTCTCATTCTCACACAATCAAATTCCTACTAATATGGAACATACACCCTTTAAATATTTCAAAGTCATTTTTTCCTATTTTTGAATATTTTAGACACATGCACCCTTTAAATATTTTAAAGTCACTTTTCATGAATATTTAAATGACGATATGATGCTGTCCTAAATGTTTCTTTTTGTTATATTATTATAATGAATGTTGATTACTCACACTGCCTGTGTTTGGTGATGATTTATACGTCATCCTGCAGATACTCAAGAATAGTTGCGGTGCTTGGAGGTAGCTTGAGGTGTTTTCCGTTATTTGTTCCCGTTAGATGTAAGAGGGTGTCCTGCTCTGCGTCATGTAACATCGGATTGGGAACGATTGTGAACCATTGAGTTCGTTTCTTTTCCTTTGATTTAAATGTTGGAATCATGTTGTTTAGACTATTCAGATTTTGAGTTACATGAAAGTATGTTTTCTTTTCCGCTGTGTAGTGTTGAGATAATTGATATTGGTGAATGAAAACCCGTGTTACGGGACATGACAAGTGTTGTTTGATGTTATGAATTAAATGTGACGCCCTTTTGGATGGTGTTACTCTGATTTTATTGATTATTTATCCATATATCTAATGTGGGGTATAAGGGTGTTACACTTACCACAAATCCTTCTTTGTACTGTAACACAACTAAATTCCTATTAATTTGGAACATAAATCCTTTAAATGATTCAAAATTACTTTATTTATTTATTTATTTATTTATTATTAGATTACTCAAAATTATAATCACATGCTTTTGATAATAGTGAAATAAATTTTGTCAAAAACCATTCATTAAAGTAAATAATTACTTACTCTCTCAATCAATTTTTCACAAATATGAGACAAGTCCTGTTTAAATATTTCAAAGTCACTTTTTTTTTTAGATATTTTAGACACGTGCACATTTTTCCTATTTTGTACTACTTTGTACTCAATCCTGGATTAAAAAAATGCAATTGAATTACATTCTCATTCTCACACAATCAAATTCCTACTAATATGGAACATACACCCTTTAAATATTTCAAAGTCATTTTTCCTATTTTTGAATATTTTAGACACATGCACCCTTTAAATATTTTAAAGTCACTTTTCCTATAAGGATATCAAATATTTTCATATTATTATAAATTTTCAAATTATAAATATTATCATATTATAAAATACTTTCATGATATCAAATATTTTCATATTATCATAAATTTGAATATAAAAAATATTTGCATTATCTTCATTTTCGTATTATCATCGATTTCATTTAAGATCATTTATATTAAATAATGATATCAAATATTATGACATTTTTATTAATAATAAAAATATTTTAAATTAAGCATTAAATATATTTTTTATCCAATAAAATTTATATTTTGAATTAACAATGGAATTGGAATATAAGGTTGTAACCGGAGGAATTTATTTTACCATAGGATGTAATGATGTGTTAAAAAACCAAATTACATGGATGTAACTACAAATTTAAATTTGAAGTAATTACATTCCCTATGTTCAAGCAGCTTCAGTTTATTAAGTTGGCAAACCAATACTTTTTTTGGTAATCTTCAGACAGCAAAAACTTGTTCTGTAGTGTGTTGACAAGTTCAGTATGCTATGATCAGCCTATAGTAAGTATAATGATATGTTGTTAAAGTAACTTCTACTTTTTGTACTGTGAACACAAAAAGTAAAGCATTGTTTACAATATTATATGCTATGACCAGCCTATAGTAAGTATGATGATATGATGTTAAAGTAACTTCTGCTTTTTGTAATGTGAGCACAAAAACCAAAGCATTGTTTACAATATTATAAGGTATAGAAACCGGGTTAGTAAGAGTGATAAGAAATTGAGCAAAGATTTTAATTAATATGGTGGTGTAACAATTGAAAAGAAAGAGACAATTATATGAAAAAAGAGGGAGAGAGAGAGAGTACCATGAAATAGGCAATTAATTAGTAACATGCGCAATTGTTTTCTAACTATTCATCCTGTGTTATTGTTTAGGAAAATGTGTTGATAAGGCATTGGCAACATAGTATCAATTAATATAATTGTATAAGATAAGATCCCCAGTTGTCATTGTACTGCAACATATTTAAGTTTAGGTTTTTTATTAGATAATTCTTTGAAACACAATATTTTGAAATCGAACATTGAAACACAAATTTTATAATTCAAAGATTGAAACAAAATACCTATAAATCTCTAAATAAATTATATAAATTAGCGTTAATGACACTTATTAATATAATAATATTTTAAATTATATAAATTATAATTAGTGACACACATTATCCCGTATAAACTTCATAAAAACATTAAACTTTTAAAGTTGTAAAAATTATTGTCTTAAAAATAGAAGAAAGACTTAAATCCATCAAAGTTGGATGAAGAAAACCTTACCTACACTTGAAGAAGATGAACACTTCCCTCCACAACATACCTGTCCAAAAAATCTAGTAAAAAATATCAAATAAGTGACAGAACAAAGTAAACGCAATAGCCTAAATTGTGAAACTTCATGAAATCAATAAATATGTAAATGAGTAAACTTTAAAAATAAATTAAACAAAGAATTAGAGAAAATTACATGAGTATTAAAAGGTTGGAACACCAAGAGGAAATTACAATTTGAAAACCAAAAAAGAGGAAATTTTCAGATCTGCTTTTTTCCATATCTCTTTTCTTCAAATCTACTTTTCTTCTGATCTGCAGAACATATTCCAAATCTATGTAAAACACAAAACCAACAAAAAAAAAAAGTAGAAATTATATATGTGAGTTGCATAACTCTAAAACACACAACAAAGTATCATGTCATATCCAAAACACACAATTTTACAAAGAAGAACATAAAACACACAACAATTACCTAAAAATTGAATGAAAAAGATGAATAGATATCTCTTTTCTTCAAACTACTTTTTTTCAGATCTGTAAAACATTTCCTAAATCTATATAAAACACAAAACCAACAAAAAATAAATAAAATAAGTGTAAATTAGAGATGTGAGCTGCATAACTCTAAAACACACAACAAAGCATATGTTAGATCCAAAACACACGACATTACGACGAAGAACATAAAACACACAACAATTACCTAAAAACTGAATGAAAAAGATGAACAGTCGAATGAAACACTCTAAATTTCACAAAACTCTAAATTTCTTTAAAATGGAATATTTAAATCATAAATCGTTAAAGAAATCATAAACCTCAGGAACATAAATCTGCATCTAAATCATTAAGAGGAATACAAACCTGAGGTAGATCACGAATTTTTACTTATATTGTTGAAGTTGTTTGATAACATTTTCCTTCTTCATATCTCCAGATCTAGCTACAACCTGAAAAAATAAAAGAAAAAAAGTATGTTAAAAAGAAGGTGAAAAGGAAAAAAAGGATAAAGATATTGAAAAAAAAAAGAAAAAAATGAGATGGATTTAGGTTGGTGATGAATCAGTGTGAGAGTTATGAGAAAGCAAAAGAATTAGGGAAAATTGAACAAAGATAGAGACAATAGTGAGGAAAAGAGAGTGAAGGAGTTTTTGATGTAGTGCAATTAATGTTTTGCATATACATTGGAAAACACAAAAGTGTTTTGTAATTTTTCAAATCAAAATAATATATAATATTAGAAGCATAAGCATTAATTGCTACTGCATAATATTGGAAAAGAAACAAATAAATATTATAAATTTGAAGGAGTGGTAATAAGGAAAAGATTTGATGATGTGGCGAAGAAAATTGAAGGAAATGCTATGAAGCCATTCACGTGGAGCTTTGAGGGACCAACAGGGGTATATTGGACTTTTTCAGAACACATGATGTTCTAATTATTTGGTAGATAGAGATACTTGTTAGGCATAAAATAGACACAAAAACTACTTATTTCAAGTGCCAAAAATTATATTTAAGTCATTCTTTTATTTTTCTAGCGCACAAGAATAAATATTAGAACTTTATTCCGTAAAATATCGTTGATCGATATGCTTAATGTGAATATGTAATTCATATTAAGGTTTCCAAAGTATCCTAAAGGGGATTTGACGGCTAACCCATTTGCATCCAATTTGTATAAATTAGTGGGGGAGAATCGAACCTAAAGCTTAGTGTAAACACACACTTTAGAATTTATTTTGTGCAACTTTTATTGTACCGTTTTCATATTCTTCTTGTTCATGTTTTGTATCAGACCCCCAACACAAGATCTAACAATCTTTAGGTTTGATTTTTGATTTTGATCCATACTTTATTTATAATTAATATTAAAGTATTCAACTTTAAAGAAGATGATAACAATTTTCAATGATTGTGAAAGGTACACAATTAATTCATATAATTTTTAAATTGTGAAATTTTAATTTATGATTTTTTTGTGATTAATTTGTGGTTGAAACTTTGATGAAGATTGGAGAGATAAACCTACATTTTTATTTATTCATATCCATGGTGAAAGGTACATACCTATATTAAATAAATATGTCATTTATATGATATTTAAAATCTATGTAAAATATGTTGAAAGTAATATTTATTTATGTTAAGTATATCATGTGAAATAAATTTATATATTCATTATTTATAAATTATTAAGTATGTGAAATATTATTCTTGGGTGCAAGTAATTTATTTCAATTAATAATGCATTATTTATGTATGAAATGATATAATAAAAAAATCATGAATTTGAATTAATGGTGCATATCAAGGATATCAAGGATGTGTTTTTAATTTGTGCTAGAATTTATTAAATTTAAAATGATGTATCTCATAATATATGTGTATTATAATATGAAAGTGTTATTTTTGTTCATCCTGGTATTAAAAGTAATTTTGGCATATTTTAAGTTATTGTAAGTTGACAAATATTTATAGAGAAAAATTATACAAAATCTTAATAATGTGAATTTATTATTTACTTTGTATTGTGATTTTTATTTGGATATACCATAGAATATTGTTAAATATGAAACATGAATTTATCAATAGAATTTTTTATGCATGTGCTAGTTATGCAAGAAAATTGTTTATTTTTAAAGAATAGAAATAAATTCAATGGTGTTGTATTTATATGGAATTTATAAATTACATGTTTGAACCCCACTTCATTAAATAAAAGTTAGTTATGACAAATTTGTATGATCATGGTTGTTGATTGCTATAATTGTTTAATAAATTAAATATATTTTAGATATATTTAAGTGGAAGTAAAACTTCAAATGAAAAAGGTTAGCAAATGAAGAATGACATAAAATTTGTGTATATGACAAAATGAATGACAAAAGTGTCATGGTGATAGTTTCTCGAAACTATCAAGAATATAAAATATATATTGTTTATGGCAACTGTACTAATATGGCAAAAATGTCTTGGTTTGATGATAGATGGTAAATACTATCAAGAGTACATAAAGGAATTATATACATGATTAGTTGAAAAATTGAATATTCAAAAATTATTAAAGTTTGGAAAATATTGCAATTCTTTGACGAAAGAATTGACAAATATATGATGTCTTTGGATATAATTGAAGACAGTGAAGACATCATTAAGGATGTGGAATAAGCCCATATCTAATTAATCATCAATAGTGGAAACTCAACTCACACTTGATTAATATTAAGTCTTGAGTTCAATGGTGAAAGTCCACTATTAGAGTGATTGAAGTACCTAATGACAGATACATCCTAAGGGGTAAAAGTACTTGGACCATAAGAATAAGTGTGGTAGGATGAGGTTTTCCTCTTAATAGACATATAACATATGTTTGCTGGAATGCATAATTATAGGTGTATTTCTGATATACTCTACCTATATGAGAATGAAGTGGTGCCGCTTCATAAAGTTCAAGGGCTTGACTCTTAAATTCTTATGAAAAGGATATGAGACACAATGCCTTATTAAATGTGTCATGTTAATAATTCGATCAATGGTACCGAGATTTCATGTGTGAGTTATGCACGCTTATTCTAATGGATAATTAGTTCAAAGCTTGTCTACCAATCTATTCGGAGATGAGTGAAAACATAACTTACTAAGTAATGATTCAAATCGTAAGATACTTTTATCTGAAACCATGAAATTTCCTGAATAATGGATTTAGATATATTTTGAAAATGGTGGGCGTTTGTTGGAGAAATTTCCAAAATATTAAATTGATAAATAATAATGGTTAAATTAACAAAATAAATGGCTAAAAGTTGCAACTGTCTAGAATCAAACCAGAGACCTTATTGTGATAGGGCCCGTGGTCATAAGGTGCCACCACCAGACCAATACAACTTTTCATGAAATGGTTTGCTATTATTGATATATAATGGTTCACGAATGGTCATGTTTAAACCATTGAAACATTGTTTCTCCTCACCAATTGGTACAAGTTTTTCTATAAATAGAGATACTTGTTAGACATAAAATAGACACACAAACTACTTGTTTCAAGTGCTAAAAATCATATCTAAGTCATTCTTTTATTTTTCTAGTGCCCAAGAATAAATAATGGAACTTCATTTCGTAAAATATCGTTGATCGATATTCTTAATGTGAATATGTGATTCATGTTAAGGTTTCCAAAGTATCCTGAAGGAGATTCACTTGTTAACCCATTTGCATCCAATTTGTCTAAATTAGTGGGGGAAAATCGAACCTAAAGCTTAGTGTAAACACACGCTTTGAAATTTATTTTGTGCAACTTTCATCAAACCGTTTTCATATTCTTCTTGTTCGTGTATTGCATCAGACCCCCAACACAAGATCTAACAAAATACACTTGGAAAAGCCCTTGTACTGGTAAACGAATGGTTTATCGCAAGCTGGATAGGACCCTGATTGACGCTGCTTATCGAATGGTTTTCCCTGGTGCATATGTTGAGGTGTTGTGTAAATTTCATTCTGATCACAACCACATTTTCCTTAGGTGTGGCATTCCCCTCAAAGACCACATGTCATGTCCTTTTAGGTTTAAGGTAGCTTGGATCACTCACCTAAAATACTCAAATATAGTTCAAACTGCTTGGAGGAAATCTCCAGATGTGCATCATCATTCTAACCTTTTCCAAAAGGAAACCTTTGGCAATATCAGCAAACAGAAGCACAACATTCAAAAGAAACACAGAAGCTTCAACACGAGTATGATGAGATCCTTTTCAAAGAGGAAATCCATTGATATCAAAAGGCTAGAGATGACTGGATTAAATTGGGAGATCGTAACACCAAATTTTTTCATACCAAGATGATAATCAGGCGGAAGAGAAATAAAGTTCGCGGCCTTCATCTTCTCAATGGTGTTTGGTGCAATGTTGCTGAATGGATCTGAATTTCTACTTTTAATGAATAACTATAATTGGAAACGTTGAGAACATCATCTACTCTAATTTCTTACTTTGGATGAGAAGCTATAAAGAAACCTTGAGTAAAAGCTATAAATGCACATTCCCATTAATCACTACAATGGTTTTCATCCTAGATGCACCCATGTCATCTTTCAATGGAACAATTTTAATAATATAAGTTGCATCATGATACCACAAGCTCTCCACTGTTGGATACCCTAACTCTTTTAAACCACTAAACACTTCAAAATAGCTACCGTAATAAGGGTCACATTTCCAAACCTCCTCTAACCCTTGATAACCTAATTTTGTAAACTCACTAAACTCAACAGCTCTTCATAGGTGTTTTTAGCGAACAATCACAAGTTTGAAAGTCTTTGTGATTAACTCCAAAAATCTTGTGATCAGTTTTGTGTGAAAAATCTCACTGTGACGTAAGTGTAAGACGTAATTGCAAATGTCTGATTGCAGACAGTATGAACGTGGACTTTAAAGACAGCAAATCTTAAATTAAAGTAAGAAGAATTTGAAATAAGCAACATTAAATGAAATGCAGGAAATGGCCTGAATAAAAGATGTTTCAATTAAGGAAACATAAAAAGTACAAAGAAAAGAGGTACGCAGACTCACGTAATTGGTCACAAATTGTTTCGCTCTTTGGCTTAGGTACTCAAGTTCTATAGAGAATGTATGTGAAAATTTTCAAACTAATATTACAACATATGATTCTTCTATATATACTAAACTAGAAATAACTTCCTTTGACAATACAACTCAACAGAAACTGACACATTATTCGAAAACATGCAACTCTTATTTCCACATCTTGCCACATTGCCAAGGCTTTGGAATTGCGGAAACCAATATCCCATGTTCTCTAATTTCTTAGAGATTAATAACTGCTTCCTTTTTAAGGTATTTACCAGAAGCACAACGTCTCCTTTATCTTTAGTGTGCTTAATCTTCCAAGTCTTTGGATCCTATTGGACTGACCTTCCTCGACATGGTGTCGAGTAATTACTCAAATATATTCCTGAGTCTCCTTCAAAACTGTCCTTGGGATATGTTTTTAAGACTCTTTCAAACTGTATCTTGAAATGTCAGTCGGGAGGCTTCAGTCGACGTATGAATGTTGTCGACTATAGTCCATTACTGATAACACTTAGTACTTCACCAATTGCAATTTTTAACTGGATTTTCCTACTAGGTAAAAAATCTCAGGTCAACAAATGCCCCAAAAAAGGCCACTTTCAATCATGATAGAATAGAAGAAAGATGGTGTTTTGACACTCTTCGACACTGTGTTCATTATGTACACGTCACTTCTGTGAAATGTTAGGGTAATTAATTATTATTGTGGCCATTATGACCACTTTACACAAAAACATCATGTCACAGACATGTGTGTGAATTCATGATAATTACCTCCTATTTCCTATGAGCTTTAAATAAAAATGTAATCATTAAAAATGCTCTCAATTCCATTCATCCTTCCCTGTGACTTTTATGGGGCCATTTGTCAACTCAGGGAAAAACTAAATTATTTTTTCCTTTGTGTATTTAACATGTTCGCTTTAACACTTTCGCATCACTTCCATCTTTCTACAACTCAAACACACAACGAGAAACACAAGATCTCCTCATTCTTCCTTAAGCTCCTCACTAAAACTCCATTCATTTCAACAGTGCTTCCAACCCAGCATCACCCAGCTTTCGCTGCTGATATCGACCTGCCTTTGTATATCAACGACCATACTTATGTTCTTGAACCTCCTATGGATGAGGAAGGAAGGAGAATATGGTATCTTTATGCCCTTATCCCATATGTTCTTTATGGTAAGGTGCATGCTTTCATGGGTCCATTACCCAAGTATATCAAGAAACCTCAAGTGGTAAAAGACTTTTTCCTACCTATCCTGACTACGAACCGTTGGTGTACATCGACTAACCTTTCAACTTCAATTTCTTCAAAAACCGAGTTTTTCGCTCTTCCCTTCCAACTGAGGAAGCTGAGTATATCAAATGGATATATAGGTTTGAAGAGAAGAAGAAACACTTTTGGAGGGATTTAGGCATTTTTTACCTAATCCAGCTGTCAAAAGCGGGTCATTCCTACAACCCTGACATGCTCATCTCTGCCATGTGCTTCTAGAACAGGTCTACAAACATGTTCCACTTACCTTGTGGGATAATAATTCCTACCCTCTTTGACACTGCTACCATAGTTAGCCTTCGACCAAATGGAGAGGCTTTTGATCCCTCAAGAAAAATAAAAACTAAGGCTACATTTAACTTCACCAGAACCGCTTACAGCTCCTTCTTGGAGGACCATTGATATTCCATAGATCGAATAACTGACCAAGAACACATTGCATTTCTCACTTACTGGCTCTCCAGGTATGTTTTCTGCACTCGATCCATTCAAGTAGCGAAGAACTACGTTCCCTTAGCTACCCAACTCCATGAGGGAAGGAAAATCTGCCTGAGTAAGTTAATCCATATGGGCCTCTATGAATCATTATGGTGGTCTGTGAAGACCTAAATGAGAGAAATAACCCCGAGAGCCTTCAAATAGGTAGCCATATCTCGCTTTTACAACTATGGCTCAATTCTAGTTTTGAACCTTCTCTTAAAACCAAAGCCCCTCCTAACCCAGAAGTAGGGGGTAAAAGGTCTTATGTTGGCTAAGCTTACTCCTGATGATGGAAAGGTGGTCTCTTTAGCGACCTTGAAAATGTTCTATAGGTGCAAAACCTTTACATTGACGATGGGTCCTTTTTCTAGTCGACAATGTGGTCCTGATTAGTTTAGGAAACCTTTTCCCAATCCGTCCCAACAGGAGGAAGATGAAATACATGACATCTTATTTGCATGCTTTAACCCCACTATTATGTGGTGGAGGCTTACTTCTGCCAAGACAGGCTTAAGGGTGCCTCCCTACCAACCCAACCTGGTAGTCAAGCAGTTTGGACTGAGCCAGCTATTTCCCAAGTGCTTCATCCCTAGAGGTGAAGATTTCTTCTGCTCCACTGACTATGTTACTGAAAATGGATTAAAGGAATCCAAGATTTTTGCAAAAAGAAAGAATTTTTTCTTCATGCTTTCGACTAGACACTTTCCTATCACTGCACTCAAGAATTTGATGATTGGTGAGTGCTCCATTGGGGTATTGTGCCTGACCACACCCTCATAACACAATGTCTGGTTGATGCTTTTTCCTTCTAGAGAGAAAGAGGTGCATTTTATTGAGTGGTTGTGAATTGATTAGCTAATTTACTTTGGATCTTTTTAGGCTAACACACTCGTTTTCCCCTTGCAGGTATTCCCACTAATCCAAAGGCTTTGACTGATGGCTCTCAAGAATCCAACACTTCAAGGGATCCAAGGGTAAAAATTAACCTTTTCTTATTTTGTTTTGTTTTCGTTAACATTATTGACCAAAGCTTGCTTTCTTAGGGTAAGAAGACAACAAATGCCTCTACCTTTGAAAAGCCATCTAAACCAAAGGATTTAGGTGATGGTGCTGACGATTCCTCTAATGAAGAAATTTGGTTTGTATCTTTATTTTGTCATCTATTTTTACTAAATTTATCCTTTACTCATACTGTCAAATTTTGTTAGTCTCCCCAGAAAGAGAGCAAGTTCGACATCAGTGATGGCGAATAAACTCCTCCCATTCTTCTACCAAAACCCACAACTGCGGTCATCCATATTGCTGAGGCAAATACTGCACCCCCTGAGGTGAACAAAATTCAAGGTGAAACTTCTGTCGGGAAGAAGAAAAAGAGAGTAAGGATCGAGATTGTAACATTCTTCAAAGATGATGATACTGAAGATAGCGTATTGCCATCTCTGAAGAAAAAGAAAAGGAGTGGTAGCACCTCCCAGCTACCTAATCAAGAATATGAAACAACAACTACGAATCCCCATCCAGAAAATGAGCATGTAACTTTACCTTTTTACTCTTCATTTTTAATATTGGGCCATACTAATTCAACTTGTTTTTGGCAACCAGTCGACCCTAACCCTGAAGGTCCTCAACCTCGGCCAACTGAACATAATAGTCGTCATGAGGATTCAAGCATCAAATATACTACCCCTTTGACGACCAACCCTTCTGACAATCTGTATAATGGTGTTGGTAATGGTGGGGTAATTAACCAGGAAAGGCCAGTTAGTGGTTGGATTTTTGAACCAACTGTGGTGAATACTAACAATGCAGCCACTAAGTCTCCAGCTAAAAGGTAAAATTGAAGTGTAACTGTATCCACTCCAACAAACCAACAAGATAAGGCCTTGATGCCCGAGGCTCTTATAAGAACCAATCCTTCACAAGTAACACGTGTGGGTGCTTACGTCGAGAAAACTCCCGCCATTGTTGGGCCTAACCTTATGCAACCACTTATAGGGTCCTTTCCTCATGATGGCTTTTAGGAACACACTCACTCTTCTCTTAATTCAGGATCTCGTTCCTCATAAAGTTTTAGTGAAGTCCACAGTAACCGGGTTCTAAAAAGTTCCATAACAGTAACCGGGTTCTAAAAAGTTCCCAGAGTCGTAAATCCATCTTTCAAATATTATCGATTTAAAGACTTGCTTGTAGACCAATAATATTCTCAAGAGAACCCCGTCTGAGTGTAGTATCATGCATCAACCATTCCAAGCCTATGCCGGGAAGGTCACCACACTACATCCTAAAAGGCCAAGAGAGGTTAAAATTTTTCTAAAGGTCTCTCAGAATCCCAAACTCCTAGGTCGAAAATAATAACGACATATGACTACCTGCATGACATTAATACCTTGAAACGGGCCTCATCTGAGCGGGGTTCTCATGCCAACCTAACAACGCTTAACGCCCATAAGGTCGACATGACTATACCACCACCTAGCTTAAGTGCACTCATGTCTGGGTAGGGAACTTATCTCACCACACAGAGATCACCAAGCACCCAAAAACCAAAGCATCAAACAATAACAATAATATACAAAAGCAATAATAAACACAGATAGACAAACTAGGCTTAACCCTTTTAGAGACTACTCTCCAGCACAGTAACTAGTTGTTGCGGCGGGAAAAATTATTGAGATTAAACTATTGATTAACTTAACTCAGAAAAAAAGTAAGAGTCTCCACCGAACTTTATTGTTTCTAAAGGGAAAGGGAAAAGGTCGAACAAAACCCACAAAAAGCAAAAAGCTAAAAAAAAGAGAGATCTGGATACGGGGGGTTGGTTATGCAACGGAAAGGTATTAGTACCCTTCACATCCATTGTACTCAACGGGAACCACTTGTAAATTTGTGTTTATAAAAAGCTGGGTTGTTTCTTGATTGATTTTATATGAAAAGATTTTTTATCGTATTCGAGTGAAAAACTCAACTTACTACCCACAAGTATGAGGAAATGAACATTTGTATCATCTTGATATGGAGAACGTTTACTTGGACTTTCTCACAAGCACATCTCAACATTCAAATGGAAAATATCAATCATTTCTCAGCATCTTGTAGAAGTATAGGGGTTTGCATCACTGCAAGAATAGACTAATGTAAGTTCTGTAGTTTTGGATTGGAAGAAATTTTGTTAAAACAATTTACAGCAAGATGTTGAGACAGGTGTCGTGACAAGTTAGTTAGACAGCATGATCAACATGATGTTGGGACATGTGGCAGGACATGTTATACAGGAAGTTTATGGCTGGGACGATTTGGTATTTAAAGTGTGAGATTTGATAGTATTTTAATTCACACAATGTTGCAATGCAAGGAGGGATATTTTAGGAACTTCTGTCTTGACATATTTGATTGTATTTCTTAAAAAGGGTCTTAGAGCCCTTTTAGGAAACTTTATATTCAGTTCCTATTTATGTGCAGAAGATCTTGCAGAAGATTTGAAGCTACTTTTCATTTTATTTAAATTGAAGAGCCCAAGCCCATGCTTATCTAAAGGCTATTTAAAGAGGAGTTCTAAACCTAATGAATGAGTGAAGCTATGTATTGAAAGAAAGAGTTTTAGGGTTTTGATAATTTTGTGTTATTTATTATTTGTGATCCTCTCTTATGTCTTTTGACATCTGAGTTAGAATGTGTTGTTTGTGCATTTGTGATCCATTCATGCACTTCTTAGGTACTTGAATTAGACTGAGTTTTGAGTTGTAATCACTCATAAGTTGTTAAGCAAAAAGTGGATTTTTGTGTCTTTGGAAGTGTGACTTCCAGTATTTTTTATTTATGAGTTTGTCACTGTAGTGTGACTGGTGGGAAGTGAGAGGGGTCTCATATCTAGGAGTTCCTAGGTAGAAGTTAGCATGAGTAGTGATTAGGTGAGAAGCTTGTAAACTTGTGGGTGTTTGATGTGGCTTTGAACTAATACTATTATAATGGATTTCCTTTTTGGCTTGGATGCCCCTAGATGAAGGTGATGTTGCACCGAACTGGGTTAACAATTGACTGTGTTATTGTTTACATTCAAGTTCTTAATTTTTCAGTATAAGTGTTGTTTGTTGTCTTGATCCCAGTGTCTGACATCTGTCTTGACATCTAGTATCTTGTAGAAGTATAGTGGTTTGTATCACTGCAAGAATAGACTAATATCTAATCTTTTGAAAAAAAAACTCTTAAAGAAAAGTGCACAAAGGCACAAAAAGAAGTTTGATGAAGCTTGTCTTTTTTAGAGATTTGAAAAGAGTTTAAATATGCTTAAGTACTTTAGCATTTATTAAGAAAAAGATTTTCTGGATCACTTGACAAAGTCAAGGTTTATTAAGAGAATGTGTGAAGTTTGAAAACAATAAGTTTTTTGAAATAGGGAGAAGTTTTGAAAATTTTAGAAGTGGGGAGGAGAAGAAGAGACTATCCTAAAGCATAAAGTAAATGGTCTCATTACCAGGTAGCCCAAGAGAAAGCCTTTGTGTGTGCAAGTGTACTAACCAAAAGAAAAGGCAAGCATTTGACATTGGTCAAAACCAGCATTCCTTTCCCTTTGGATTGAGCTACAAGATGAACAAGCAACAGACACAGATGAATATCAAATAAAATCAGATGAGTAAAAAGATCATACAACCATAGAGAAAGCATCCAAGTCTGGAATTGAAGATCATAAAGTCTCAGGTGTAGCACTATGTCTCAGTTGAATCACAACGTTTTAGATAAACTGCAAAGTCTCAGATGCTACTCCAAGAAAATGGAAATCACTAGGTCCTAAGTCCATAGTCCAAAGTACTCCTCAAGCAAGGTATAGTAGAACAAAGTCCAAGAGATTAAGTTTTTTAGGGTCTTAGCCATTTTATCATGTTTTTGTTCTTTTTGAAATAAGAAAGCAAATGAATGCATAAAGATTAAAGGCAAAAACTAAAAACAAGAATATAAATGCCATGAATGTAAATGACATAAAGTAAATGACATAAGGTAAATGACATAAATGTAAAGATATAAAATAAATGTTAGATGTTAGTACAATTAATACGTCAATGTTAGTATTAGTGAGAATTTAATCAAGTCGGGACAAATTAACGCTATGTTAAGCAATCGTAAGTCGACTTATGTAGAAGTCACACCAATCTGAGGTCGGTCAATAACAATTTATGTGTTCAAACATGCTAGAGAAATGATACAAAATCATCCTCCTAAAGCACTATAACACAAAAGTTAAAACAAAGAAGAAAGGAGATGGAGAAAAAAAGAGAGATGAGCAAGTGAAATGAAGGCTCAAGAATCACTAAGGATTATCTATCAACAAGTCAAAGGCTACAAAGCAATGATCATCAAGGGATAACCTATCTCTGATTCAAAGTGTCACAAATGATCTAAATGATCATCTGTTAACATGTTTGAGCCAAAGAAGGTTCATTCAACCTAAGGATCATCAACCAAACACTTGAAATGGTGAAAATATGCTCAACTAAGAAATCATCAAGAGACAAGTTCAAGACCTTCCCAAAATTGAATAAAATCAAAATAAAAAGGATTAAAAAATGATTTTAAATGTAAATTAAAACAAAATGCCAAAGATGCGTCAAAAATACAAAATAAATGGTTGAGAAAATTATGAGAAGTCACAAATATTGCAAATAGAAGGATCTCAAAAGTTGGATGCAAAAATATTTGAAAATGATCAAAAATAAAATGCAAAATGTGAATTAGAAGAAAATATGGATTAAATGAAAAATGATTTTTAAAAATTATGCAAAAAATATATGTGGTAAAAAACATTTTTATGAAATTATGAAAAACAATTAGAGTAAAAAAGAATAAAAAATAATTAAAATAAAAATCAGAAAAGAAAATGAAATAAAAAAAGAATTTAAATTGAAAAGGATCCAACAGCTAGCTACGTAGCGCGCCCTGATTGGCTAGAATTTGAATTTGGCACCAAAACATGCGCAACCAGCTTCATCTTCAACCTCCAGCTTGATTTTGCAAATCCATGAACCTGTGTTTTTAACCATAATCAAGCATGGATTCAAGTGCGTAACAAATCATTGTTCATGTCTCTCTGCATCAGAGCAATTGATTTTCTCTGAGCAAAGAGAATTTTCTCAAACACGTGAAGAACCCTAGTTCTTCAAAGTAAAATTAAATGACTAAATCAAAAGATAAATTCAAGGTAGAAGAGGGCTTTTGATAAGTGAAATAAGGCGAACACGCTGGTAACTTGTTTGCTCAGAAATGTTACGTGTAAGTACCTTTTCAGTTGAAGCTCGAAGGTCTAATCATGGTGGAAATGGAGAGCTTGGTTCAAGTAACTTCAAGGCATGACAATGGTACAATTAGCTTCAGAAGGTGCCGATGAGTGATTCTAGGCAAAAAATGAAGGTAAAAGAGCTTGAATCAAAGAAATAGTTGACCGGTTTTTTTAGGTATCGGGTTCAAATGGTGGCAGAATTTCTTTGGCTTTCATAGCTTGCAAATGAAGGCAAATGCTTCCTCTATTTATATGAAAAGTGTTGCTGAGCTCACACATGTGAAATAGATCTGAATTTGTGTGAATTAGGGTTGAAATTTGGTGATTTGCAATCGTGTGAGCATGAGGCAAGAAATGTGTGAATTGAAACTTGAAACAAGTTATTTTGTGTTTGTTCATACGCGTTTTACTTTACCAAAAATATTTCACATGTGTAAGTGGTCCCAACTTAGAATTTGGCATGAAACTCATGACCCAGAGTTGATCAAGAAGCGGATCTCAAGGCACCATGCTTGAGCTTAGGCCAAATAAAATCCTCTCGTGCATTTTGAGATTTTTTTTTCCAAATGATCTTCTCATGGAAAAGAATCAAATTAAAAAAGAACCACATCAAAAGGATGTTTAGATTGAAAATGGAATTGATTCAAAGTTGGGGTCGTGTCCTGAAATTTTAGGGCAAACATTAGGTCGACCAGGTCTTGGGCCTACTTTTATGCACACATGGGCAGCTGAGAAAATCCTAAAATTGATGGACTTAGAGGTTAAATTGATGTTTGGCCCTTGAAGCAAAGTTGTAGAGGAGTTGAAATGTGAAATTTGGCTCAAAGTAGATTCAAAAAATGTTGAGAGATAAAAAAAGTTATGATGTTTGGACCAAGTGACATGCCATACTTGATTTTAGGCCAACCAAACATGTGCCAACTTGAGGTTTCTTGCCATTTCTTGCATCCAAAATCCTAATGATGAACATTTGAACACCACATGAAGGAAACTTGTTTGCCTCTTTGAATAATCTTGGATGATTGCTTGAAAATTGGATAAAGATGGCATGGAAATAAACACATGAACCAACACTTGAATCATCTTTGAAATCATGCAACAAGCTTGAACTTCTCTTGATCCCATGCTGTTAAATGAAGCTTGACATGAATATGACCTAAGATTATAGGTCATGTCTTGAAGTGAAAGCTCTTGTGAACCATTTTTTGACCAAACTTTGACTTTGAGCATCCAAACCCTAATTTAGAAACCAAGCTTGATCCATTGATTACAAGTCCCTATCTTGTACAATAAGAAAGAGAAAACAACACATATTTTTTGTATTTTGAACAAGGTTAGCAATGTTAGCATGTAAGAAAGCAAAGAAAACACAAAGGTGCTTGGTGATCTCTCCCCAAAGGAAAACCCAAAGAGAGGGGGTTAGGAGGTTACCATGCTTGTGATTTTGATGAGATGCAAATGATATGATAAGTATACTATTAGGGGTAAAAAATTAGGGTATGACACATATACGTTAACAGACATTGGAAATGACAACAAAGTAAATACTCTGTCAGTTTCTTTAAAAGAAAAATAATATCACACAAAAAACACCCGAGTCCCACTGGTTGTGCCAATTTGTTCACATGTGTTTTTAGAAAACAATCACGAGTTTGAAAGTCTTTGAGATTAACTAGAAAAATATCGGGATCAATTTTGTGTAAAAAATCTCACTGTGACGTGAGTGTAAGACGTAACTACAAATGTCTGATTGTAGACAGTATGAACAAAGACTTTAAAGACGGCAAAGCTTAAATTAAAGTAAAAAGAACTTGAAATAAACAACATTAAATAAAATTCTGTAAATGACAATAATAAAAGATGTTTCAATTAAGGAAACATAAAAAGTACAAAGAAAAGAGGTACGCTGACTGACATGTATGTAAAAATTTGCAAACCATTATTACAAAACATGAGTATGCCATATATACTAAACTAGGAATAGCTGTCTTCGACAGTTCAACTCTATAGAAACTGACACATCATTTAAATACATGCAACTCCTATTTCCACATCTTGCCACATTGTCAAGGCTTTGGAACTACTCAAACTTATTCCACGTTCTCTAACTGCTTAGAGATTAATAATTGCTTCCTTGTCGTAGGTAGTTACCATAAACACTGTGTCTCCTTTATCTTTGGTTTCCTCAATCTTCTAAGTCTTTAGAGTCTGTCGAAAAGGCCTTCCTCGACATGGTGTCAATTAATTACTCAAATCTATTCTTGAGACTTCTTCAAACCCGTCCTCAGGATATGTTTTTTAAGACTCTTCCAAATTGCATCTTGAGATGTCAGTCTGGAGGCTTCATCGACGTATGAACGCTGTCGATTCTAGTCCATTATTGATAACACTTAGTACTTCACCAAATGCAATATTTGACTTGATTTTCCTACTAGGTAGAAAATCTTAGGTCAACACCAGGATGATGCACAACAACCCCAAAACCATTATCCATTCCATAGTCAAGTAAAATATTGTTTACAATAATAAGTTATAAAGAGGAAGCAATTATAAAGTTACAATTTTTATCATGCAATAACAATGTTAAACTCAAGAAATCATAAAGTATACTTACTTTAAATGCACCTTTTGAAATATGGAAATGAACAATGTCTCTCTTCAAACGTTTTCCTCTTCTACGATTTCTAGGGTTTATGCGTTCTCCTCGTCTTGAAACTAAACTTAATCAAATAAACATATAAATAAAACTTATAATAGTATTTTATTAATAAGCAAAAAAATGCCATGTTAGATAAATATATCCATCTAAGGGTTAAATTAGCATTTCACTTAATTAGTCATTCAATTAAATCTAATTTAAAGTCTATGGTTTAATGTAAGTTAAAAAATACTGATTGTTGGAGTAAATTGATTCCCATTATATATATATATATATATATATATATATATATATATATATATATATATATATATATATATATATATATATATATATATATAGACGGAGCCAGAATTTTTTAATAGCGGAGGCAATTTTTATTAATAGGTTTTTTTTGTTTAATTTTAAGTTTTGTATGATTTTTTATAAAATAATTTTATTTAACAAAATTTATAGTATTTATCAACTATTTTCAGTACTTATAATTAACATATATAATGAAAAATTCAATAAATAAAATGGTGTTAATAAAAATATATTATATTAACCTTTGTCTTCAATATAAAATTAACATGTACATTATACAGTATCTTATTTCTAATTTGGAAGAAGAAGATGTTGGGGATCTTTGCTTTGCCTGTGATCCGATCTTGGCAACTTGGGAAAGAATCGGAGATTGGTGCGGGTTTGGTAGTTTTTACGAGGGAAATAGTATAGACTTCTTCTTGGATTGGTGTGGTTTGGGTAACTCTACAGAAGAGAATATGAAGCTGGGAGTGATTTGGCTTATTACAGTTTGGAGTATATGGTTATGCAGAAATTCTATCATTTTCGAAAATAGAATTTTCAACTTGGATAACCTTTGTTGGGACATAAAGATAAGGGCTTGGAAATGGTTAAAGGCGGGTGATATTTATAAACCCAACTTTGATTTTTTAGCTTTTTGTATGGACCCTCTAAGAGAGTAGTTAGGTTAGAGTTGGTTGGAAATCTCACTTTGTTTCTTTTTAGTCTGTGTATTTTGTTTTGAACACTGTTTGTGTTCCCTCTTTTTTAATATCAATGGCTTTAAGAAAAAAAACATGTACATCAAAACTATCTTGGTTTGATTGAAATATATGTAAAGTATACTAATCATGAAGAAGTATTAAAAGATAGTGGGGGCACTAACTTGGTTTTATTGAAATATATGTATTTATGTAAAGGATACTAATTATGAAGAAGCATTAAAAGATAGTGGGGGCACTAGCCCACACTTACTTGTACATGGCTCCGTCCATATATATATATATATATATATATATAGGGTTCAAATCCAATGAGAATACAATTTTTATGAAAGAACATGAGAATGAATCTGAATCATTAGATTTTAAAATAAATGGTAGAGATTATGTGTGGTTTTTGTTTTTCTCTCTCCTCCATTATTAAAATAAATGATGGAGGAGAGAGAAAAAAGACTGACACATAATCTTCACCATTTATTTTAAAATCTAATGGTTCAGATTCATTCTCATGTTCTTACATAAAAATGACATTCTCATATGATACGTTCCCTATATATATATATATATATATATATATATATATATATATATATATATATATATATATATATATATATATAGAAGTAGTATGAAAATTAATGAATACTTGAATATACATGTTTAAATAAGGTAAAATATCAGAGTTCGAAAATTTGTATGCGAAAGAATAATTTAAATAAACAACAATGGATAAAGACATGATTTTATTAAAAGGTTTACATAGCTTAAAAACTTACAATCTTGGTTTCAAATATGACAGTTCCACTCAGAAAAAAGAGCAATGAGGAAATTTTATGATGTCAAAACCAAGATAGGAGAGTGGCTTATATAGCCTTCTTACAACACACGGACTTCAAAATAAATTACAATCTGCTTTAAGTCTAAAAAGTAATGACCAATAATGGCCTCAAAAGCAGACCTATCTATACATTATTAAAGTAGTAATGGTCGACAACACAATGGCCTGGAAAGTAACCTTGACATTTTTAAAGTAAAAGTGGCTGAAAGTAGCTTTGTCTTTATTCAAAAGTAAGATCATTATTGCTGGTAGTGGGAATCTAGTCATAGATTCCATAGCAGTCATCTTCATTTGCTGGGGCCTCCCTTATGGATGAGGACGAACTAGTGCATTCTGACATGACATTAGTAATCTGTTGTAGTTTTTCAGCAAATTCTTTGGGATCTGAAATTGCTGATAAAGACGCTAGTAGCTTGCTCTTATCTGTGAGAAAAGTAGGTTCTGTAGTAACAACTGAAGCTTTACAAAGCTTGGGTTTTTAGCAAACCAAGCCTTC
Source organism: Lathyrus tuberosus (assembly GCA_022829125.1). Lineage (NCBI taxonomy): Eukaryota > Viridiplantae > Streptophyta > Magnoliopsida > Fabales > Fabaceae > Lathyrus > Lathyrus tuberosus. The sequence goes on along the minus strand of JALAZF010000001.1, from coordinate 6,816,848 downwards.
ATGACTAATTGAGAGAGTAATTCTGGATTAAAAGTGTCCCACCATTTAATTGAGATTTTTCTAGATAAATGTATTGAGGCCGCTTCAGGCCAAATTTGGTCGGTGGTGAAAGACCAAGATAATATCCATGTAATTCCAAAGGCTATCGTAAAGGCTAAAAGACTCTTGTGCTTGGGGCAAGCGGTAGCTTCAAAAAATTCTTGATATGATTTTAATACATATTCTGGGAAGATCTGGGCTTCTAACCCATAGACCTCGAACCATTTAATAAACCATACAGGAAATTTTAATGAGATATTTTTATTAAACCAAATGAACCATGTGTGATCATATGGTCTTATCGTGAGAAAGTAAGACCAGACATCCATATAATCCAAGTAGATGTAAAATTGGGGAACAAAAACCCTAGAGAATTCTTTAGATTGGTAAGGGTGTCTTCCCTAGTCTGAAGGAGAGAGAACTTTATTAATCTTGAATTTCGAGAACTTTATATTTTTAGTAACTTCATCAGTGACGTGTGTCAGGGTAATCGAATCTGTATCAACCAAGTGTAGTGCGGTTTTTGTGGTTTCGAATCACTATCGCTTTGGTACTATAGTTCGATTCATTTTTTTATCCTGTGAAGCTGATTAAGGAATGGAAATAGATGTCTCTAATTAACCCTGCTTGCATACTGAGGTTAAACAGTCAAAACTGTTGGTTTACAGATGCTATCAAAAATGGGGGTCTGTCTTAGGTTATTTGCTTAAAAAAACAGTGTCTAGACTATTTGCGAAGGCTTCTGGTAAGGTGTTAGGTTTGATGCTTTTTGATTGATGTATGGAGGTACTGGACTTTGAGTTTTTGATTAGTATGCTCCCTAAGATTTCGCAATCTTATGCCTACGTATTCCTGTTCAATGAAACAGGGATATCAGAGCGATCATAGTTCCTCTTATTCTATGGGAGGAAAGAGATGTTTTGGTGTCTTGTTCAAAGCCCAAGATTGAAGCTAAAGGTGATTTGTATCTTGTTCAAAGCCCAAGATGTGAAGCTAAAGGTTTGACTGAGAGAGAACTTGTCATCTCTAAAGAGGAATTGTTGATGTTTGTATGCTATGAGCAAAGCACAAATTTGATGCTAAAAGGTTGATTGACTCAACCAGGGATTTCTTTATTCAAAGCCTAAAAGGAGGCTATAAGTTTGACTTTTCCAGGGAAAATGTTCTTTCTGTCTTGTACAAAGCCCAAGATTGAGGCTAAAAGGGATTTTGACTCCGTTGGGGAGAATGTATCTTGTATAAAGCCCAAGATGGAGGCTGAAATGGTTTGACTCAACAAGAGAGTACTTTTATCTGTCCTGTATAAAGCCCAAGACAGAGGCTAAAAAAGGTTGACTCAACAAGAGAGTCTTGAACAGGTGATTGACTCAACAACGGAGTCTGAAGGTTGATTGACTCAACAAGAGAGTCTTTTATACTCAACAAGAGAGTGATTTGCTGTCTCGTACGAAGCCCGAGATTGAGGCTAAAAGGAGATTGACTCAACAAGAGAGTCTTTATACTCAAAAAGAGAGTATTTTGCTGTCTCGTACGAAGCCCGAGATTGAGGCTAAAAGGAGATTGACTCAACAAAAGAGTCTTTTATACTCAACAAGAGAGTGTTTTTATATGTCTTGTACAAAGCCCAAGACGGAGGCTAAAAGTGGTTGACTCAACAAGAGAGTCTGAAAAGGTTAGCTCTGCTGGGGAGAATCATTTGTACAAAGCCCAAGAGGAGGCTGACTGACTGCTGAGGATTATTAAGATCCTGAAGCGGGTCTAAGTGTGGGGAACTCTCATGAGAGAGACCTGGTTTCTGCTGGAGATTGATCCAGAGTGATCGGTGTTTTTTCCTATGTTTGAAAGGAACTTAAGAATGTCTTTGAGACTCAAGAGTTTTAGACTGTCCAAGTCTAGAGTTTTATCTTTTGTACAATGCCCAAGAGGAGGCGCGAGCATTAAGGGATGAGTATCAACCCTACAATGGCCGGAGTTTTGATGCGGGAAAGAATGCTCTAGTAAAGGATGACTAAGTTCTATCTTATACCTTTAAGAGGTCGCCAGGGTCCTTGTATTAAGCCCAAGAGAAGGCATGGGAACTTCTAAGAAGCCGAAGGGTCCTTGTACAATGCCCAAGAGGAGGCAGGGATGCTTTTAGGAAGCATGTGGGTCCCCAAACCAAGAGAAGTTCAAGAAATGAAATTCACAGAGAAGAGATCATTCCAGGAAAGTTCGAGAATTTGGAAGAAACTCAAGAGATGCCATTCACGGAGAAAAAATCATCTCTGGGGAGTTAGAGCTTCTTTGACAATTTCTAAGGGTGACAGTCTGAGAAAAGGTTCATCGAGAATACTGCCTTTCTCTTTGTTCCATATTGTTTAACCCCAAGAGAAGGGAAGATTGTATCTAGAAATCCTATGGGGATCTAGTTTTGTTTGTATTCAAGAGTGACCAACAGGCTTTACCTAGTTCTAGACGTAGTTGTCGGGGAAAACTCTAAATAACTATACTAGTATTACACAGTGGATATGTGACAAGTATATAAAAGGATGTGAAAGAAGACTTACAGTGAAACAACCCCACAATACAGTTATATACATATGAAAGCGGTAAATGAAAGCGGATAAACACTTACCCATTGTAGAGCTTCCATGCTGTTTTGTTAGTTGTTCAACAATGAAATTAAAGAAAGTTTTGATAACAACATATACTTGAATTCAAAATCAAAGGGGAAAGTGTTTTGAAAAGATTGTTGGGGCTTACAGCTCAAGGAGAGGCCCAAGTTTTAAAGATGATCGCACCGTTGTCTTAAAAACTGTACAGAGGGACTTATACAATATGTGAGGCCCAAAAAGTTTTTATGTACAAGGGGATGGGTCTTATACTCTATAAGAGGCCCAAATATTTATTTTTGTACAAGAGATGGGACTTACAACTCAAGCAGAAGCCCAGGGTTATTTGTTTGAAAACGGCGATCGCGCCGAGGTTTTTGAAAACACAGTGGGTCTTATACAACATCTGAGACCCAAATCATTTTGGTTACAAAAAAGGGTTGGATCTTACACTCTATTAGAGGCCCAAAGAAATTTAAAGAAAAGAAATGGGGCTTATAACACGAGGGTAGGCCCAGATGATTTGATTTTTGAACTGGCGATTGCACCGAGATTTTTCTTTTAATACAGATGGACTTATACAAAATCTGAGGCCCAAAATTGTTTTGGTTAAAAGAGAATTGGGTCTTACACTCTATTAGAGGCCCATGAGTGTTTGAAAATGATTGATGAGGGTTGAATTAATCAAAACCCTAATTTTGTTTAAAAAAGAAATTAATTTTGTTAAAAAATTAATAAAAAGTGTTGAAACTATGTGAAAAATGAGTGGTTATCTTGGATCAACGTTTCAAAAATCATGTTTTTATCCACAAAATGATTGAAAACCACTTAAGTTTGGAAAATCAAGAGAAAGAAAATTTTTAAATTGTTAAAAACAAATAAAAATTAATTCTTTGCAAAAATATCAAATATATGAAATAAATAATATTTTTGGGAATTTTTGGCAAAATAAAATATTTTAACATTTTTGTGAATTATTAAAAAAAGAATCAACTCAAAATCATTAAAACTTAGAGAGAAATTAATTTTTGAATCAATTAAACAAAATCACAAAATTCAAATATTCAAATTTGTGAAAAAGGCGCCAAGAACACGCGCGAAGGGAGTTTTGCTCAGATTTGCATTTTCTATCCAATCTCACTGAATACTTGATGAAATCACACAATCCACATATCAATCTGCTCGTTTTCACCTCACGATCATGCCTATGGTCTTTAATTTCATTTATTTTCAGCAAGGAATAAGAAATCAAGACAAAACCTCAAGAACCCTAAAATTTGCATGAAGGCTGAGAATTTTGATACACGATTCAAACAAAGCAATTAATTGAGGGGAAACATTCTATGCGTGATTATGAACATTTGGCAAAAGTATTGTGCGAGGAAATATGCATAGATTAAGAGATGACCAAGTTTAGACTTACTTGAAGGTCGTGACAGCAAGAGCAATGTGATTTTTGAGTTGGAGGTGTTACAGATGAGTTGTGATGATCTGAATAGCTTCCCTACACCATATGGAGTGTGTTTAAATGCTTGGGCTTGATTGGAAATGGCTGGATCACTTCATGGCATCTCAACTGCAACTTGGTTGAAAACATGAGCAATTGGCTGGTGATTCTGAGAAATCAGTGTTACAGTTGTGTGTTTAGTGTTTGATTAGCTCACATATGATGTTTATGAGGTGTTAGAGCAATTGGCTTGAGTGGAATTGCTCTCTACTGAAAAATTCGATAGTGACTTGCTAAGAAAGGCATTTTTGAGAGTGAGAAGAGGATTTTGAGAAAGGCAAGTGTTGTAGGCCTTTGGTGTACTTAAACTGAACACAAATGAGCTCTATTTATAGTAGAGCAAGTTTGTTTTGCAAGCAATAGTGAATGGCAACTGCAGCAGATCATTGCCCAATTGCATCACTTTGGAATCTTAAGTCTCCTCTAGTCAATCAGTTCAGAGATCATCCTTGACTCATTCAGTTAGAAAAGGCTCAGTTCATGCCACCTTGGTGCATCCATTGAATGCTCCAAAACAAAATTGGAGTCTTGTCCCCTTTTTAGGGTTTTCTAGGTTTGACATGCTACTTTTGGTTCCAAAGACTTGGGAGGCTTATGGATCAGTGTTTGTTCCTCCTTGATCTCGCCCTGAGGTGTTCAGATGGATAAACTTGTTTGTCATTTGTACAAATTGCTTAAATCGAGCAAAATGCACAAATCTGCCTTGCCATGACAGTTGCAGCAAGGCATATTGCCATTGTCATAACTCTTAGCTCAAATTTTATTTGATGGAGTTCTTGGCCATTTTGGAAAGCTCTCATATGATACAACATGTGGGTGATCATAGTTTGTCTTGACACTTTTTAGATCTAAGTGAAAAATGCCCTTACACTTTTTATCAGATGAATTCCAAACTGTGCGATTCTCTATGAAATCAAGTCCTTGACCTAAATCAAACTTGATGGATTGATTTCATAGTTGTTATAGTGTGTATTGAATCATGTCCCAAGGTTTGGGAGCATGTCCTGGTCAAAAGTCAAAGGCACAGTTGACTTTTTTTGCGAAACCCTAACGGTTCTGATGAACTTGAAACTTGTGAATCAAGCTTCTTGGATCAATCCATTGTTGCAAATGGATCAATGTAGTGTATTAGGGACCCTCAAATCATGTCTTGAGGTCTTGGCTCATGTTTTGTCCCAAAAGTCAACTTAGGGGTGAATTAGGTCAAGAAACCCTAATTCCTGATTTTTTATGAATGCATCCCCTGAGGCTAAATTGACTTGATGATTGGGTTTATGAGGTCCCTTAGAGTACTTTGGGTTATGCTTTGAAGCATTGGCTCATGCCCAGAGAAAAAATTCCATCCGGAGGCCCTGGTCGACCAAAACCCTAATTTGGTGACACTGGCGATCTTGAGGCTTAATTCACTTGGAATATTGCAGCCTTGTGCTTGATCCTTGATGTGGGAGTCCTCTTGATCCATTGTGGATGTTTGAGAGGTTTAGACAAGTTGAAGATCATGTCATTCCTTGATTGATCCTTTGTCTAAGAGCTCTGAGAGGGCTTGAAACCCTAAGTTCGATTGTAGTGGATGCTCACCCATCTTTGGGGAGACTAATGAGGTATGATGGTTCATCCATATTGTGATGATGGTTTGCACAATGATGGGAAATCTTAGTGGTCAAAATTTGGGGTATGACACCAAGAGGAACTCATAAAACGAACGAGTTCTATTAATATCTGGATTGAGGAAGTAGGTTGACTTAGGAAGCAACCTGTCTACAACCTGTAAAAGTGATCCCTCTGGTGGACAATAGTGTTCTTCCAGGGGAATAATTGGTACTGAAAAATTTTTTGTAATAAATTTTGATTTGGCTCCCGAAGGAGGAGTGTAATATCCTAACCTACTTTTGAGTGGTGTCAACTTCGAAGAAGAAGACACCGTAATATCCTGAACAAACTGCAATGGTGAGACCAATGCAGGTGGGGCACCTTTTTCCTTTTGAGAGGAAATCAGAGTAATTTTCGAGGCATAGGATGGTGATCCTAGTATTAATTTTTGGCTTGTATTTTTAGGAGAGGATAAAGGAGGGTTGTAATAATCTTTAGAAGTTGGTTTCTTATTCATTCTTTCCCTGTAGAAATTCTCTGGTTAGGAAATCTGCTAATGCATTCTTAATACCTTCAATATGCATGATTTCAAAATCAAAACATGCAAGTAATGAATGCCATCTGGCAAATATGTGTTTTGACACTAAATTCTTGACATCTTTTTGTAAAACTCTTTTGGTTGATTTACAGTCAGGTTTTAATAAAAATGTTTTTGAAAATAGATCATCTAGAAACTTAGTAATGCAAAGTACGATAGATAAAATTTCTTTTTTAATAGTACTATAATTCAATTGGGTTGCAGACCAAGTTCCAGAATAATATCTGGCAACTTGTTCTTTCTCAGTACCCGATAATTTTGTTTTAAAATACCTCAGAATCCAATATCGGAAGCATTTATTTAAATAACAAGGCTTGCCTCAGGGTCTGGGATTCCTAGACACGGTAATTTTTTAACAACTTGTTTTAACTGGATAATGCTTTGGGTCATAGATTCATCCCAAGGGGGTGGACTCTTTCTTAACCTTTTAAACAAGGGTAAACATATCGTTCTGAGATTAGGGATAAAATCATATACATAATTAAGACATCCTAAAAACCTTTGTAACTGGGTTTTGTCTTTAATTTCGTTTGGAAATTTGCTAACAAACTCTAAAGATCTGGTAATTGGGGTGTACTCACCTTGGCTAATATCAAATCCTAAAAACCTAATCTTAGGTTGAAATAACTTTAATTTACTTTCAGATAAAACTAGACCATTGTCTCTAATTATCTTATAAAATTGTTCTAAGTGCTGAAAGTGCTGGTTAATTGAATATGAAAAAAACTAGAATATCATCTAGGTAAACTATAGTAAAATTTGAGTACTGATAAAAAATATCATTCATTATATTCTGAAATTCAGATGGTGCATTTTTTAAACCTAATGGCATAACATTCCATTCGTAGTGTCTGAATGGTACCGTAAAAGCAGTTTTATACTTATCTTCTTCTTTAACTTGAATTTGGTAATAACCGGACTTTAAATCGAATTTGGAAAAAAAATACTTTTATTATGTAATTTATTAATTAGATCTTTTTTATTTGGTATGGGGTATCTATCTAATCCATTGTAATGGTGTGTTTAATGGTTTGTAATTAATAACTAGTCTAGGACTTCCTCTTTCTAATTCTGAAGCATTAATTACATAGAAGGCTGAGCAACTCCATGGGGATTTGCTAGGCCTAATTAATCCTTTGTCTAAAAACCCTTGTATTTCGTTTTTACAATATTCTAGGTGTTGTTTATTCATTTGTATGGGTCTAGCTTTTGTTGGTATATTAATTTCTTTAAATTCAGGATCACAAGGTAGTGATATAGTATGAGTTTTTCTTTTCCAAAAAGTGTTAGGTTGTTCGGAACATAAATTCTTAATAAATTTGTCTTGCATGGCCCTAATCTTTTCTTTAATGATAGGTGTTTGTAATTGTTCTTCTATTCTTTTAAAATGTATCTCTTTATTAATGAAATTAATCTGTTTTCGCTTGTTGGTTATAAGATTAACTATGGTAATATTTCTGCTTTGAACAAAGTTAAGATCTCTAATCTTGGGTTTATCTAAAAATTCAAATATTACTTTATGACCTAACGCTTCAGTAGTAATGGCTTGGTCATTAACACTGAAAGGATATAGTAAAGATAAAAACGGGGTTCCAAGTATTATAACTTCTTGAAGGTTTTTAATAAGAAGAAAAGATGTTTTGTAACAAACTTAACCTTTACAAATTTTTACATTTGGTAATTTATAAGTAACCTGTAATCTACTACCATTAGCTCCTCTAAGTTTTTCTTTAGTTTTCTCATAATATTGGGTTGGTATTAAACCTTCTTGGATACAATTAAGATCCGCTCATGAGTCTACAAGGGCTATTAATTCAAAGGTTTTATTATGAATAATCAAATTTATTTTGGTATACCATTTATGAGATATAATTTTCTCTATATTATGGATATAAGGTTCTTCAGGATTTTCTTTTATATCTTCCTTATCTTTTAAAATATTGGAACTTGATTTAGTAGTTATAGATTTTAACGTATCAACAAAACTTTGATTTTGTATTATCATAGTTCCTTGTAATTCTAAATATTTCACTTCTAATTCATCCTCCCAGGTTTTTAAAGTTTGTATTTCCTGTTTTAACAACTTGATTTCTTCGTAAAGGTCATTTATGGACAAGGGCTTTTCTATAGATTCTTTAAACATATTCATAACGTCTTTAAACTCAATCTTATTAACTTGATGTTTATTAAGATCGTTGTCATCAATTATGTCCTTTATTTGCCTCATAAAGGCATCCCTACTTTCAGAAGGTTCCATTTTATCTAATATTGTGATCAATGTGTTAGCTTGACTATTAGTTATAACATTAACTATTTTTCTACAATATTTACTAAAATTTCTGCAGTCACAGAAATCAACCCCTAAACATTCTTCATGCTCAGATTCAAAATCTTCTGAGGTATTAATTTGATTTAATTCTTCACAAGTCGATTCCTCTGAGGAGGTGTTTTCTTCGTAATCGGAGTTTAACATAATCTTATTTAAGGCATTAATTAAAGTATCTTTTAACTCATCTGATAAATTTAGATTACTTAGTTACTTAATTTTTTCTTTAACTCTGCAGTCACTAGCATAGTGGCCAAATCGCCCACATTTATAGCATTTTATATCTTTATTTTTATTTTTATTTTTATCCAACTTCTTTTTCTTATGTTGATAGGGTTTTTTGTAAGGTTTTTTATTATCTTTGTAATAATCAGGTTTATCCGAATGATTCTGCTTTCTATAATTTTTATAATTTTTTCTACCTTTACTAATATTCCTCTTACTCTTAGGATTACTAGGCGCTCTTAGAGGAGTAGCTCCATATTGTTCGCAAAATGTTCCCATTTCGCGCCTGCTACTAGTCTGTTCATTTTTAATTTTGTTTTGTATCTTATAATCAGTACAAATTTGAATACCTGTTTCTACGATGTAATTAGATAATTCACCCATGGTTAGGTTATCATAAGGGATTTCTCCTTTAGAATTTTGTTGTATGTTCAATTTGACTTTTTCAGCGAAAAGTCTAGGTAATCCACTAATGAATCTTTCTTTCCAAAAAACTGTCGAGCCATCAGCTCTCAGGCAAAGTTTAGAGAAAAACATATCTCTGTACCATCTATAATCTGACATTGTAGGACAGTAAAGGTTCATTAACTGATCTGAAGCTCGTTTTTGGAGTTTTAATGGTTCTCCTACGAAGAACTTAGTAATTGCGTATAACAATGCGGTAAAGGTGGCTGGTTCACTATTTTCATTTTTAACAGACTTATCTATGATATCCTTATCTTCTTGGCTAAGAAGATTATCCCACCAACCTTTCAGTTGGCCAGTAAAACCCATAATTATCATTTATCTAGATCTTTTATCGGAATTCTTTCTTAACATGAAGGTGGTAGCCACCATGGTCATATTCTGAATAGTATCAAGTATTTGTTGTTTAGAAGCTCCATCAATATTCCATTCTACAATGGCTTCTCCTGAATAACTATTTTCAATAAAATTAGATCTTTCCTCAAACTGTGCATCAGCAAAGGAAGGTCTTGGGTAGTAATTTCTAGTATGGTTTCTTGGAGGTCTTCCTAATTTATTTATTAGATTATCAAATTCTTCTTCTCTGGATAACATATTAACTTGGGGGTCAGGTTTTAGGTCTAGACCTTTCAATATTTCTACTAATTCTTCCATTTTACCATTAGTTGAGTTTCCTAATCTTATTTTTTGTAATTCTGAGGATGAAGGGATGTCATAATGATATATAGGTCTAGTAGGATCTGGCTTGTCCAAAGGACCTGTTAATTTAAACCCAGAGGTTTCTATTCTATCTATTTGTTGTGACATCGTATGTAATATTTAATTTGAATAATTTAGTTGGCTGTGTAAGTTATTTAAATCTTTTTTATCCGTCGTAGGTGCTACAATTGCCTTAAAAGGTGTAGCATTTATTTCTACATTTTTTTCTGGGGTAATTTTAATGGCTTCTAATGGCGGATGAATAGATTCTACTATCTCTCTTTTTAGTGTTTTCCACTTAATACTAATTCTTTTATTAGCATCGATAAATAATTCAGTAGCAAAAGGATTCTTAATTTTCTATTCTAAACAAAGTAATTCAAACCAAACGAAGAAATAAATATTAATTTCATGGGTTTGTAGAAATTTATAGAACTGTTGTAAATAATCCTGAGTTTGGGCTTTGGAAAAAGTCGAGAAATACCAATTTCTCTTTTCCCTATTATATTCTGCTTCAAAGTCTTTTCTAATCCAATCTTTGTCTATGACAAAGGGTTATTCTTTTGTGATAACATGTAATATCTGTGATTCTGTTGGAGAAGGGGATTTGGAGGTCCTTTCTTCGTACAAACATTGGGGTACAGTAGGGTTAAAGTTTACCCCTGCCAGGTTTACCCTAATAGTTGAGTAAACTGATTGTTTAGCACTCTGAGCCTGACTAACACTAGGCGAGTTATGATACATATACGATTGACATCTGTTCATTCTAATTGTTACCGTTCCGTCAGTGTCCTGTATAACGTTTCTAATTGACCTAGACTCAATTTTTTCAGGTTTAACAACTTCTTGTAATATCCATTCTTCAGGTATTTTATCAATAATTTCTGATGCAGTTAATATTTTAGGAGTAATTACATTAGAACGACTTAAGTTAGCTTCTAGAAGACAGACTTGATTTCTAGGAGTACTTCTTACGGATTTAAAATCGTAATTAACAGTTGAAACTTTATAAGTTATTCTACTAATAATACTTAGGTTTGAGGCACCTTGAACGAAGGTATCTTCTAACCCGACAACCATAATAACTAACGAACCTTTTGTAAATTCATCAGCTAGACTCACAGGATTCAATTACTGCAATTGTTGAATTATTAAAATCTTTAATTCTGGTATCTCGTAAAACTAAAAGTATAGGAGTGTTTAATCCTAATTTGTGTAAGGGTTTAACAACAATTTGAATTAAACCTAGATGAATATACTTAAACTTTTCACGGTAATGGGTTTCTAATAATTTCTTATCTAATAACTCTATCATTTCTTGTTTATTACTGATAGATTTAGCATTTTCAACAGTGTGTATGATTTTCTTGGCATTGTAATCAAAAGTTCCTACTTTGTAAATTTCTTTTAATTTAATCTCAGGCATAGACCAATTTATTAATCTGTTTTCAATCTCTTGGATTTCTAATTCTTTATTTTGAAAAGTATCTTGATCTAATTCATTATTAAGTTCAGACGTACTGGCAATAATTTCATTATTATGACGTTGGTGCCTCATACTACTTCCTATGGAACTCAAAGCCCTTACGATGCTAGACATGATTATTTCAAATTTTCTGAACAAACTGAAATATTTTCTTCCTAGATCTCTCTTCCCCCCTTATAGTTTGTTCTAACCGGAATACTTCAACAGTCTAACCAATCGATTTACTACCCTCACTCAACGGGATTTACGACGTGGACTAACTGCTATTCAAAAGCTGCCTAACTTAGACTCAAAGGTCAGGGTAAGGTTAAAAGATTTCTGAAGAAAATAAAACAAGTTTAGTTTAAAAAATCAAAGTAATCACGTACCAGCACCTTAAAAAGGCTCTGATACCAGTATGGAGGCAAAGGATCGTGGAGATAATGAAGAGGTAATACATATATATATATATATATATATATATATATATATATATATATATATATATATATATATATAAGAATGTCATTTTTATGTAAGAATATGAAAATGAATCTGAACCGTAATATTTTAAAATAAATGGTAGATATTATGTGTCATTTTTTTCTCTCTTCTCCATCCTTTATTTTAGTAAGGGAGGAGAGAGAAAAAAAACCACAAATAATATCCACAATTTATTTTAAAATATAATGATTCAGATTAATTTTCATGTTCTCATATAAAAATGATATTCTCATATGATACGTTTCCTACCTACCTATATATATATATATATATTAGCTCTTAGCATTATTCACGTGAAGACAACACATTTCATTGCAAATTTATCTATATCGGATAACCGATATGAAAAATTTAAAATATATCATTATTAAAAACTTATTATTATTATTATTATTATTTTTGTATTTTCAATGTTGGTTTTTTTTTGGAACATATCATATCAGAATGACATTTTTATATAAGAACATGAGAATAAATCTGAACCATTAGATTTTAAAATAAATGATGAAAATTATATGTTGGTTTTTTTTCTCTCTCCTTCATCATTTATTTTAATAATGGTGGAGAGAGAAAAATAAAAACCATATATAATCTTCACCATTTATTTTAAAATATAATATTTCAGTTTCATTCTTATTTTCTTACATAAAAATAAGGCAAAATACCCTTTTTGGTCCTTTAACTTTACCTCAGGATTCATTTTGGTCTCTTAATTTTAAAAAGTGTCATTTTGCTCCCTTAACTCTTCAAAACGTTCCATATTAGTCATTTTGTCTTATTAGCGACAAATTTAGCGACTGATTTTTGAATTTTTCCGTCGCTAATAAGACGAAAAGGACTAATATGGAACGTTTTGAAGAGTTAAGGGACCAGTATAACACTTTTTAAAGTTAAGGGACCAAAATGAATCCCGAGATAAAGTTAAAGGACCAAAAAGAGTATTTTACCTAAAAATAATATTCTTTTTTATATATATATATATATATATATATATATATATATATATATAAACAAAAAGACATTGTTGAAAAAGTATACGGAATATCCAAAGAGCAGTATAAAGAGTATTGAACTCAGAAAAAAAATCACAGACAAAACAAAACAATCATGAAATCGATTCCAAAAATCATATTTTTATTTATAAAAACTGATATAACTTAAACATTTTAAAGATTTTAAATGGATATATGTTTAATATTATTTTAGCCTGAGGATGCAATATCTCTAATCTCAAAGCAAAAGCAATTTTTAAAACAATTTTTTCAAAAATTATTTATCAATAAAGTTTTTCAGTTTTTAAAAACTTAAAATTTGTTTTCGAAAAAAGAATCAGTCCATCCTATAACTGTAGTTTTTTATTATTTGAATTTAATTGAATATTTTAAATTTTTAAAGTTTGAAAATTTAATCGCCGTTTATGATTTAAATATTATCAAAATAATATGCAAAGTGCTCCCATTTTTGTGTTGGGACAGACTATGCCTAAAAAAACTGACTTTATACGAGGTCCTCCACAAATAGTAAAATTGATCTTTTATATAAATTTGATCTTATGGAATTAGTAAAATTTTAATACTTAATAAATTTAATTTAATAAAGAGTTTAATACCAATAAAAATATATTATTATCCTGTCATACAAATTATTTCAAAAATTTCAATTTAATTTATCTATATGATTGACACTATAAAATTAAATTATAATTGTCGCTTTTTTCTTTAATAAAAACATTGCTACACTCATTCAATATATTTAATGACTCATATGATTACATTTATATATCTAAATAAATATCATTGATTTCTCTATGTAACTGTCCATTAAAATTTGAAAAAAAAATTCGTACAAGTAAAATTTAAAAATTTAGCAGTAAATACAAAATATATGTCACAAAAATTCTAACGCCTCCTCATGTTGATAGAGTAACTAGCAAGCATTTAAAAATACCAGTTTCAAAATTCCTCGGAAATATTGCTGTCAAACAAAAAGTTCCTTAGAAATAGCAGTTATCATTTTCAAAATTTCTCAGAAAGTTTTGAAAGTTTCATCACTTCTGCAAGTTTCCTCCTATCCAATTACTTCCTTGTAAGTATCTCTCTTCCCAAAGAAAAATCTTAAGTTAGTTTTAAATTGCAGTTATAGTGGCGTTGTTGTTATATCCTCTGTAACACTGACACTTCTGACAAAAGGTGTGTCTTGTTATTCAAATTTCAATACATAATTCTTTGTTTGATTGTTTTTTTTTTGTTTTGTTAGAGTAAGCAATGGCGAACCAGATTCAAAACCTGATCCAACGGAAGCAACGGGAAGATTTTTCTTTGAAAGAAACAACACCCAACATCAACGCCGGAAGAGTGATAAGTGGTGACAGGCTTCCAACAGCATTTGATCTTGTTGAACAAATGCAGTTTCTTTTCGCAAGGGTTGTGAGGGCGAAAGAGTTACCGGAAAGCGGTAAATCCGATACTTGCAACCCTTTCGTGGAAGTGAAACTTGGAAGTTTTGTGGGATCAACAAAGGTGTTTGAGAAAAATCCAAACCCGGAGTGGAATCAGGTTTTCGCTTTTTCTAAAGAGAGGATTCAAGAACAAGTTTTGCAGATTGTTGTGAAGGAGAAAGATGTTCCTGATGCATTGATTGGCCGAGTCGCGTTCGCGATTTCTGATATTCCTATGAGGTTTCCGCCTAATAGTCCTTTGGCGCCGCAATGGTATAAGCTTGAGGATCAGAATGGTGTGAAGCGTGATCAAGGAGAGTTAATGGTGTCTGTTTGGATGGGAACACAAGCTGATGAGAGTTTTCCTGATGCATGGCATTCGGATGCAACGACTACGAGTGATGAGAACATCGCGTACACTCGCTCGAAAGTGTATATCTCTCCGAGGCTTTGGTATCTTAGGGTTACTGTGATTCAAGCGCAAGATTTGATACTCAAAAACAAAAGTGGAAACAATGGTGAAATATTTATTCAAGGTGTTATCGGGAACTTGGCGTTGAGAAGCCGACCGATGAGGATTCATCCGAACCCGATATGGAATGAGGATCTGATGTTTGTTGCGGCCGAACCTTTTGATGATTCCTTGCTTTTGAGCATTGAGCAAAGTCAAGGAAACTCCAACAAGCATGATAGCTTGGGGAGTTGTGTGATTCATCTTAAGGATGTGGAGAGAAGAATCGACGCAACTCCAACGGCTAGTGTTTGGTACAATCTTCAAAGGCCTAAAGAACTCGAAGGCGAAGAGGGGGTGAAATTTAGTACTAAGTTGAATTTTCGAATCTCTTTGGATGGAGGGTACCATGTTCTGGATGAAGCAACTCACTATAGTAGCGATCTAAGGCCGTCGTCTAAGTATTTGAACAAACCAAGTATCGGTGTTCTGGAATTGGGAATCTTGAACGCCGTGGGACTATCTCCGATGAAGAAAGATCGAACTGACGCGTATTGTGTGGCGAAGTACGGTCCTAAATGGGTGAGAACAAGGACTATTGTTGATAGTTTTTCACCAAGATGGAATGAGCAATATACTTGGGAAGTTTATGATCCTTGCACCGTGATCACGATTGTCGTGTTTGATAACGGAAACATACACGGAGGAGGGAAAAACGGCGATGGAGGAGTCGATAAGAGAATCGGTAAGGTAAGGATTAGGCTTTCAACACTTGGAAGTGATAGAATCTATACTCATTTTTATCCACTTATAAACTTGCATACTCAAGGACCAAGAAAAATGGGAGAAATTCAATTGGCAGTGAGATTTTCTTGTCCTTCTTTGTTGAATGTTTTGCAAACCTATACTCAACCTTTGCTCCCAAAAATGCATTACGTATGTCCATTGTCGATGTTTCAGCTCGATAGTTTGCGAAACCAAGCTGCTGCGATCATGATTATGAGGTTCAGAAGAGCCGAACCACCTCTTAGTAAAGAGGTTGTTGAGTACATGCTAGATATGAGGGCAAATGTATGGAGCATGAGGAGAGGAAGAGCTCAGTTTTACAGGATCGCAAGCCTTCTCAGCGGTTTAGTCGGGTTTGTTAAAAAATTCGAGGAGATTCGCAGTTGGAAGAGTTCATTTACAACAATAACTAGTTATTTCTGCTTTCTGTTTATCATTTTCAAGCCAGGAGTTATTTTGCCGTTCATGTTTACCATCTTATTCCTTAAAGGAATTTGGAACTTCCGAATTAGGCCGAGGGTTCCTTCTCATATGGATACGAGACTCTCTCATGCCGATACAGCAACTACGGAAGAGCTTGAAGAAGAGTTTGATCCTTTTCCAACTAAATTCAGTGGCGGGAATCTTCAGAAAAGGTACGACAGATTGCGAGGCATTTCGGGGAAAGTGCTTGCTGTGATGGGCGATTTGGCAACTCAAGGAGAAAGAGTGCAGTCTCTTATCAGCTGGAGGGATCCAAGAGCAACAGCTTTGTTTCTGATTTTCTGCGTGGTTGCTATGATTTTGACTTATATCATTTCTTTCCGCATTATCGTCTTCCTTTCGGTCACTTATGTGTTAAGACTACCAAGGCTTCGCTTCGATTTGCCAGCATTTCCGCAAAACTTCCTCAGGAGGATGCCTGCAAAATCAGATGGAATGCTATGAGCTGCGATTCGTCTTCAGTTTTTTGCTTTTTCTTTATTTGAATAATCTGTTTGGTTTTTTTTTCCTTATGTTTAGTAATTTGCATTTGAGTATTTCAGAAATAACATTGTCTTTCAATTTCATTTGTTTTGTTTCATCTTTTGATTAATCAATGGAATCGAGCACTTTCAAACACTATATAAACTTGCGCGAGATAGATCGTTGCGAAACATCTGTTTATTCATTGATGCTGTATGGATTAATTTACAGAAGTAACAAACTATGATGATCATAAATATAACAAGTAAGTTATAATCCTAATTTAGCATCTAAAGTTTTTTATTCCGAAGAAAATAAACAAGTATCACAGCATGCTATCAGTTTGAGCTGGTAGCCTCTTGAAGAAGTTGCTTGGAACAGAAGGCATCTTGCTCCGAAACTTTGGATGCCGCAAAAAGTACAAACCAGCGGCCAGAGCCACCACTCTCGGTGGCGTTGCGTAAAGAATCACCGCGGAACATAAGCTGAACACTATAAAGAGACTAGTTGCTCTTGTATCTCTCCAACTCAGTAGAGAATGAAACCTCTCTCCTTGTGTAGCTATGTCTCCGACAACAGTTTGAATCCTTCCTGCAACACTTCGAAGCCTATCATACCTCATTCTCACAACATCATGAGGCTTAGAAGTTGGAAATGTATCGAACTCTTCATCAAGTTCGTCGATGTTTACTCCTTCGGCCCATGAGAGTTTAGTATCCATATGAGTTGGATTTCTCGGACGAAACCGATAGTTCCACAAACCAATCAAGAACATGTAGAGAAAGATTGTTGGAAGAATCAATTCTGGATACAGAATCAATATCAGAAACAGAACGTGAACTAGAACCGACGTGACCGGATTCTTCCAATTGCAAACTTGGTTGAACCATTTCCCCGTTGTGATCACGCTAGAGAAAAGTGACATGATGCGAAAAAAGTTCGCTTTGCTTCTTCTCATGCTCCACATATGAGAATCAACATCCAACATGTACTCAACTGCTTCCTTCCTAAGAGGAGGTTCGGCTCGACCAAGCCTCGTAGCGACAATATTCATCGCTTGGTACCTTAAATTTTCAACTTGATTAACTGTGAAAGGACTTAAGTAATGCATCTTTGGAAGCAAAGGTTGTCCATAAATATAAACCATGTTGGCTAATGAGAGAGTAGTGAACCTTATTGCTAGTTGAAGCTCACCCATTTTCTTGACACCATGTTGATGCAAAACAAGAAGTGGATAAGAGTTTGTGTAAATCCTATTAGCTTCTAATGTTGAGAGCCTAATCCTTACCTTTCCAATTCTTGAATCTCTAGGAGCTTTTTCTTTTTCTTTTTCTCCGGCACCACCGAGATGACAGTTATCGAAAACTCCTAGTGTTATCACAGTGCAAGGATCATAAACCTCCCATGTGTATTGTTCATTCCATTTAGGACTAAATGTGTCGAGAATCGTTCGAGTTCTGATCCATTTCTGGCCATACTTGGCTACACAATACGCGTCTGTGCTTCCGCGACTATTGTTCATCTTCATTGGAAGAAGCTTTTGTGCTCCTAGGATCCCTACTTCAAGCATACCAATAGGCTGCTTCCATAGTTGTCTAGCAGTTGGTCGATGATCACTTGCATACAAAGTCGATTCGTCTAAGACATGGTATCCACCTTCAAGGCAAATTCTCATGTGAATCTTACTCGAAAATTTAATCTCATTTCTTCTATCACCTTCCATCATTCCAAAACCGTAT
Source organism: Lathyrus tuberosus (assembly GCA_022829125.1). Lineage (NCBI taxonomy): Eukaryota > Viridiplantae > Streptophyta > Magnoliopsida > Fabales > Fabaceae > Lathyrus > Lathyrus tuberosus. Next base: position 6,798,481 of record JALAZF010000001.1, on the reverse strand, counting down.
TTCTCGAGATTGAACCATCGAGAATGAACCGGCCTATGGTCTAGCCGCTTCTCGAAGAGTGTCAATGGCAAGATTATCTTTCCAAGTACCTCATCTTTCGAACCATGCACACGATCCTCCATGGTTATCGTCAATTGCTCCTCAAATGGTTCGGCCGCCACGAAAACCAAATCTTCATTCCAAATTGGTGTAGTAGTTGGACATACCTGTAAGAATTTAAGAAAATATCTTTGGTGTTATGTTAGAGTATCTTAGTATCTCTTAAAGATAGACTTTTCGTGGTTATAACAAACTTTGAGATAATAATGGATTTCATAAAAACCATAACTTTAACAATACCTTAGTCCCTAGTACTTGGCTTCCCATTTGAGCTTTGATAAAAACCTCCGGCCGGCGGTTTCTATTGCTCGATATCACATCTTGCGCTTCAATGACATTGACCCTTAGATACCACAGTTTCGGCGACACGTAAACCTTTGATCTGATATTGAAAACACCTTCTCCATAAACAGTTGCAGCATCAGAATGCCAAGCATCTGAGAAAGCTTCATCAGCTTGTGTTCCATTCCAAACCGCGAGCATGATATCGCCTCGAACCTTTCCGTCACCTCTTCTGTCTTCAAGTCTATACCATTGAGGAGCTAATGGACTATCTGGTGGAACTCTAGTTGGAACTTCATTGAGGTCGAAAACTACTCTTCCAATGTGATCATCTCTACCAACCGTTTCTTTATCCTTCACAATCACTTCCAAAACCGAAGATTGAATTTGATCTTTGGAGAAAGCATAGACTTGATTCCACTCCGGATTCGATTTCTTTTCGATATGCTTCGTTCTTCCTTTATAGTTCCCTAGCCTCACTTCAACATAAGGATCACAGCTTGAAGTGAGAGTGTTCGTGGAGAGATTCTTCGCTTTCACGACGCGAACATACAAATAAAACATCTGCTCAACTAGGTCATACGTGCTTGTCGATCTTTCGCCACCACTCATCCATCCTCTTCCACCATTAGGCCACCTTTCACCGAGTTGCGGACTCGTGTCCCTTAGATTGTAGTCTTCTTCATGATGACTACTAGGATGATGGAGATTTTGAACTTGAGGGCTCATTGATTGCATTGTAACTTGATTATTAGTATTACCTCCTGGTCTTCTCTTAATCGAAATCCTCGGCTGCATGGTCTTTTCGCCTTCTTCAACAAGATTCGAGCGAGGAATTTTCACCTTTTCGAGTAATGTTCGGTCAATAATAGGCCTCTTCTCGTGGTGGATTGAGACTTGAATTGTTTGAGTATGGTTAAGTTTGTGATTCAAAATGGAGTTGAGATTGTTAGTGTTTATGGAATAGGAAGCTAGAGCCTTAAGTAGCTATTCACAAGTATTGAAATATTCGATTCTTAATGAACCAAATTGTAGTTAAGAATGAAAAAAATGGAAGTTCACATAGTTAAGGTTGTTGTTTCACTTTCTCACACACTAGTAGAAGTTCTTTGGTTTCAAGAAAAGAATAGTTTGATGAAGAAGTTGCACGAGAGTAATTAGTATTAAGTTCTTTTTCATAGGTTTGTGTCAATTCAATACTTAATAATGAAGATATATGCCTGCAAAAATAATCAGTGAATTAAATCAAATACTAGTATTATAAAAAATTTAGTTAATTAAATTTAAATTAAAAATCAATTTAAATTATTGAATTAATTTTTTTTATAAATAAAAATTTCATTTTTAAAATCATAATCCAAAAATATCTTTTAGTAAAAAAGTATATTAAAATTATATTTTGAAAATCACTTTCGAAACATAAAATTTTCTGAAAAAAGTGAAAATATTTTATTTTTAAAATTTTTTTTTATCCTGTAAACATTTTTTTTTGAAAAATTGTTTTTTTCCAAATATAAAAAAAAAAGAATAACTTAAAGTGTTTTTCCTAAAACCACTTTTTTCTGAAAACAATTTTTTTTAAATTTTCACTAAACAAAAAATAAAAATAAAAAATATTTTTATTTAAAACCTAAAATAAGGTTTTTTGAAAAATAAATTAGCATTAAAAAGTTCAAAATATATAATCAATTTCTAAATGAAAATTGATTATAAATTAATATATAAATACAAATTAATTTTATATCAATTATAACCTGAATTAAAACCACTTTAACAAATTAAGTTTTCTTTTTATTAAAATAGTTATTTAAAATTGAGTAATGGTTTAGTGCATTTTATTTTATGAATGATAAATACTCTTATTTGCATAAAGTGAATAGTTGAAAGGATCAATGCTTTCTTGTATATGCAGCAATGCCAAAGGTAGTAGTAAAGTGAGGCTGCAGCATGCAACCTGCAACATAGCAAAGGAAGCTTTGGGGTTGTGTTTATATCCAAAGATACTTTCCTTGTGCTTTATTTATCCTTCTCCTTTTACGATTTTGTATATTATAATTGGTAATCCTATCTTTAGACTAGTGATATTGTTCTAATATTGTTCTTTTTAAACTTAACTCCTGTTGAAGTTATTCAAATGGATGGTGCTATTTTTGGGACAAGTCATTTCTGTAAAATGGGGTAACATCAGCGTGGGAGGATGAGGGAAAAAAAGAAGAAAGGATAATGCAATGATACAAACCCAAAACAAAAGTCCATAAGTGTTTGGACAAGACTTAAAAAAATATAATGTTTGCAGGTTTTAATAAGAAAACCATTGTAAAAGGATATTGAAAAGTATCAATATCGGTGAGTTTGACCTAATTCATTATCATAAAACCAATTTGTATGGTGAGAGGTATTACACTCTATGTCTAATCAATGAGAGATTTGAGATCTTTCTAATACACTCTCTCACATCTAACACACTTTGAGGTTTGGTGCGTGGAAATTAACAGTGATCGGTACATGGTTTGGTCGATAGACTTTGATATCATATTAAAGTTTAATATAATTCATCCTCACAAAATCGATTTGTTAGATGAAGATTTCCCCTTTATATAAACTATTTCAAAACTCTATCTAATCAAAGTAAAACTTGAAATCTTCTCTATACAATAAGACGATCATAATCAATATCAGTATTGCAACATGTACACCAATCAAAATCGCGAAAGTTATTACGTGTCTACCACATGACCGCAACTGTTGAAGAATTATATTATAGATACGAATGAATCAACTTGATATTTAACATTTACATTATATTTTTATTTAGAGTATAATGTTAGTTATTGTTCTGAACTGGGCATGCGCTTTGCCCCCAGCAGGGCAAGGCCCAATCCAGTCCAGCCATTGGCCAGGCCCAATAGCCAGGAACTAGCCGTTGGGCAGGAACTAGCCGTTGGACAGAAACTAACCGTTGGGCATGTCCCCATCACTCGCTTAACAGTTCACGCGACCAACTGTCTCTCCGAATCTCACGTAGACAGTTGGACCAGGTCAAAGGGCCATGTGCCTTGCCCTCCACCTGACAGTCTCTCATTGGTCGACTAGGTGCTTTGGCCACATAAGAGACCTTGGCCCCGCGCTGGGGGTTCTTCTATAAATACCCTCTCACTTGAGAGGGTCAGGTATCCAATATTCAATACTTGAATTCTTGTGTACTTGCTTTCTCTCTTTTGACCAAACACTTACTTTGGCATCGGAGTACCTTGCAGGTACACCTCCTCCTCTCCTACAAGCATCATCATCTGCTCTACGCGAAGGCCACGACGATCCAGTCTGATCACCTCCGATCAGTGGCGCCGTCTGTGGGAAAAAGCTTCCCCGTCTTTTGATTCAAGATCCTCTCTTTTTCACCTCAAAGACCAAAGCTCTCTTCAAACTCCTTCCGATCATCATGGCCTCCACCAAGAATGATGTTGTCCGTCAAGAACCTACGGTTGCCGTTATCGATGATAACGCCGACCACATCCTCTCCGGAGTTGCTTTCCCGGAGACAGACCATCGAGACAGGAAAATCGCCTCTCCTACTCCCGATGACGTGAAACCTCGGGCACAGGCTGCTGAGCGCGTTTTTGAGCCTATTTCGGTTCCACAAAACGTTGACCCCAGCACAGCTGCTCTCATTGCCTCCCTCAACAGGTCAAACCTTTTGATCTTCCAACAAGGTGAAAAGATCAACGTTCTCGAGCACGTCCTCCAGCAGCACCTGTCCTCGAATAAACCTCGCAGCCCTTCTCCACGTCCCCGGTCTCCCCCTCAGAAACGGAGGCGTGTCAGGTTCAGAAGCCTCTCCCCGGAGAGAAGACGATTAAGATCAGAAGTGCCCGTATCCAACCTTGCAAGAAGACGACACCGGTCTCCTTTCCGGAGGTCAAGACGTTCCCCTGCATCAAAGAAATCCAGGCCCTCAGGAAAGTACGAGCATCACCAATCGCGCAGGCATTCTCCACGACGAAGCAGAAGCCGGGGTAGTAGCTATTCTTTTTCCCGTTCTCCGAGCACAAGCAGTGACGACGATGTCCACGACCCCCTCTCACAAGAGATCATGGACACCAGAATTCCTCGCGGGTTGGAGAAGCCCCCCGCTCTGGCGACATACGATGGGACCACCGACCCCAGCGAGCACATAGAAAACATTGAAGCAATGCTCCACTACCACAATGTAAATGGAGCCATAAAATGCAGATTGTTCCCAATCACCCTCAGGAAAGGGGCGATGGTCTGGTTCAAGCGCCTTCCCCGGGGGTCGGTCACATCTTGGAGAGATTTGAAGAGCCGGTTCGCCCGGCATTTTACGGCTTCCCGACGACATCCCAAGTCGGAGGCCACCTTAGAAGCTATTATACAGGGCAGGGACGAGCCCCTGCGGGCATATATTGAACGGTTCAACAAAGAGGCCGTGGAGGTCCACACGACGGACCATATGAAAAAGTATCTCCTCGAGAAAGGCTTGAGACCGAAAAGCGAGTTTCGAAAAGCTATCGGAATCGAGACCCCTTGAACGTTGACGGAACTTCTCTGGAAACCTGAAGCATATATACAGTACGAAGAGAAGGAAGCCGCATATCATGCCCGGGACGCAAGAGATCGAGAAAGTACCCGGGCATCAAAAAAAGACGAGCCGGAGGCATCCAAGCAAGGAAAAGAGAGGCGACGAGACGATCGCCCCCGGGAAGGTAAGGGGCCTGCTGGTCGATTCATAGAGTATACCCTACTCACCGCTCCTCGCGAGCGCATTCTCTCTGAATGCATCAATACAGAGTTCAAGCAGGGAGGTGTCAAGTTCCCCAAACCGATGGCGTCCAAAGGCAACGTGGACAAAAGTAAGTATTGTTGTTTCCACCGCAGCCATGGCCATACGACCGAGGACTGTGTGCACCTTAAAGATGCTATTGAGATCCTCATCAAGGAGGGTCACTTGAAGCAGTATATCAAGAAAGGTGAATCTTCACGATGAGAGGCTTAAGACTCGAAGAAGGAAGCAAAATTATCTCCACCCAGTCCTCCCCCGTAGGTCGCTATGTCCATCACGCGACCAGAGGACTTTTCCATCCCTGATTATTTTGAGGAGCCTTCCCAGACGTTCGCGCACAACACTTGGGAAGCATTTCCTGCGGCCATGGTTATCTCATGTGGGGGGTACAACGAGCTGACGGTGGGATCGGTCAAGAGAAAGTTTGATCAATTCATTGACTGCAGTCTTGACCGGCTATCCACACTTGAAAAGGTCAAGGGGCGCTCCCAATCGATCACCTTTTACTGCGAAGAGCTGCCTGGGGGTTCTCCGAACACGCACATCCCCTTGCTCATCAGGGCAAGATTGGCAAGCACTGACATCAGAAGGATCCTGGTCGACCAGGGCAGTTCGGTAGACATAATATACATTGGCCTGTTTCGTGCCCTCAAGCTGGACCAGAAGAACCTCTCACCATACGTGGGATCCGATTTGCAGGGATTCAATGGAGCCACGGTCAGACCCTGGGGGTACGTTGAGCTGCTGGTAACATTCAGGGAAGAAGAGGCGTCCAGGTCGATCAAAACCCAGTTCCTGGTAATTGATTGCCCGTCACTGTACCAATGCATCTTGGGCAGGCCAGCCCTCGCAGAGCTAATAACTGTCCCTTCAACTGTCCACCTCAAGTTGAAGTATTATACGGAGAAGGGTCACGTTGCGACATTGCACGTGGACATAGAGGCTGCCCGTATATGTTTTGAAGCAGCGACCCGAGGACAGAACCAGATCGGTGCAGCACCCAACGCAGCTAAGCGGGCAAGGGAGGGAGATCATCCGCCCGAAGACGGCCAACCGGACAAGAAACCCGCACTTCCTGTATACACTATCGACCTCGACAGCCGGATTTCAGATAAAGGCGAGGAAGATAGCAGTGAAGGTGTGTCAATAGGGATGACCATCTCCTCCACATCAGCCCTCATGCGCCCAGTTCCAGATGGGGAGTTTGAAGTCATCGCCTTCAGCAATAACCCTAATAGAGGGGTGAAGTTTGGTGCTGGACTACCCGACGAGGTCAATCAACAACTGAAGAAATGCCTGGACGACAACACTGACCTGTTTGCTTGGAGTGCCACAGACATGCCCGGCCTGGACCCTGAGACCGTATGCCACAATTTGACCATCGACCCAGCTGCTCGTACCGTCGCACAGCGCAGCCGGAAACAATCCGACGAAAAGGCACAGGTTGCCGAAAAACTTGTACAAGACCTCTTAGAGGCAAAATTCATTTCGGAGGCCAGGTATACGGCCTGGCTATCTAATATTGTACTTATCAAGAAACATAGTGGAAAATGGCGCATGTGCATTAACTATACTGATCTCAACCGGGCTTGCCCGAAAGATGCTCATCCCTTACCGAGCATAGATAAGCTCGTAGATAATTCTGCAGGTTTCAAACTTTTGTCCTTCATGGACGTGTATTTGGGATACAACCAAATCCCCATGGCCGAAAAGGACAAGAGGTACACCGCGTTCATGACCTCGTCGGGGAACTATTACTACAATGTAATGCCCTTCGGTCTGAAAAATGCTGGGGCCACATACCAGCACATGATGAACAAGGTCTTTCGATAAAAAATCGGAGACATGCTCGAAGTTTACATGGACGATATGATCGTGAAATCCCAAGAGGAATCCGACCATACGGTCCACTTGCAAAAAGTCTTCGACCAGGCTAGAAAATGCAAAATGCGTTTTAATCCCGAAAAATGCACCTTCGGCGTGCGAGTAGGAAAGTTCCTCGGGTTCTATCTTACCGAGAGGGGGATAGAGGCGAACCCTGACAAATGTCGGGCGTTCGCAGAATTCCCTACGCCCAGGTCGAAGAAGTCCATACAATCCCTCAACAGGATGCTCACTTCACTTTCTCGTTTCGTGGCCAAGTCTGCTCAGCACGCCCTGCCCTTCTTCAAACTCCTCAGAAAGGAGGCCACATTTGAATGGACAGATGAGTGCGAGCAGGCCCTGACCCATCTTAAGCAAGCCCTGTTCGAGCCTCCCGTATTATCCCGACAAGAGTACGGGGAAACCCTGTATCTATATCTCTCTGTTACCAGCGAAGCCATCAGCACTGCACTCATTCGCGAAACAACGGACGGGTAGAAGCCCATCTATTTCACCAGCAAGGCCTTGCAAGGGCCAGAAATCAGGTACGCGCAGATAGAGAAAGTCGCCCTTGCCCTTGTTACTGCTGCGAGAAGACTTTGACACTACTTCCTGGCCCACACCATAATAGTACGCACGGACCAACCCATTAGGCAGTTGGTTTTCCGACCAGATATGGCCGACAGAATGCTCAAATGGTCCCTGGAGTTGTCAGAATTCGACATTCACTACGAGGGTCTAGCGTGCGATTTTTTTCGGTGACGCGACCACCTTATCGCACATGGGTTTCTCCTTACCGTAATGGTATGAGGGGCTGCTACTTTCTGATTTCTTATTTATCCCGTGAAGCTGGAAGGGAAAGGGAAGCTATCTAAAGCTAACCTTGCACACGAATGCTTAACTGAACAAACGCTTAAAGAGATTCGCGGAGTTTGGGGTCAGGTTATACAATGGAGAGTTATCAATTACCCATCCTATATGTGGTTATCCACAGGTTGTTAGCAATAGGTCCTGCTTTGTACTTGATGGTGTTTATATGTTGTGGGTTGGGAAAGTTTGGGAATGTTGAGAGAGAGAGAGAGAGAGAGAGAGAGAGAGTTTTTGATGATTTTGGTGAGGTACTGGACCTCAGTTTGGATTAGTATGAAGGTACTGGACCTAGAGTTTTTGATTGGTGTGCTCGCTAAGATTTCGCAATCTTATCCCTACGTATTCCCGTTAAAGATAAACAGGGAAATCAGAGCAATCGTAGTTCCTCCTATTCTATGGGAGGAAAAGATGTTTTGGTGTCTTGTTCATAGCCCAAGATTGAAGCAAAAAGGTTTATTTGTGTCTTGTTCAAAGCCCAAGATTGAAGCTAAAAGGTTTGACTGAGAGATAATTTTTCATCTCTAAAGGGAGACATCTCGTCTGTTTATCACAACTGTTGGGTGACTGTTTATAAAGGAGGGTTACTTTAACTGGGATATGTGAATCCAGTACTGCCATAATTTCTTTTAGGAGGGATTTTTCCTGAAGCAGAAAACTTTAACTCAGTGTTGAGCAATGCCATTTTTCCTTAGGAATCTTTCATGCTAAGGGAGGGACATTGGCTTGGATGTAAATAATCCAGAGGCTTACCGCTTACAACAATTAGATGAAAGAGAGGATTTTTACCAAGATAAGAGATGGACGACAACTTGGATTTCTTAATCAACAAGTGTGCCACTTATAGAAGTTATCTGGGGTTAAGGTTTGTGTGGTTTGTTTGTTTTGATGTGTGATAACACAGAGAAATGTCTTCCTGCAGAGAGATTTTGATTTCGTGAGGGGATGTTGATTTTTGTGTGCCTTGATCAAAGGCCAAGGTTGAAGCTAAGAGATTGATTGACTCCACTGGGGAAGTCCTTATACAAAGCCTAAGAGGAGGCTGGAAAAGACTGACTCAATAAGAGAGTGTTTATCTGTCTTATACAAAGCCCAAGATTGAGGCTAAAAAGAGACTGACTCTTTTGGGGGGGTATCATTATACAAAGCCTAAGAGGAGGCTAAAAGTTGACTTTCCGGGGAAATATTTTATCTGTCTTGTACAAAGCCTAAGATTGAGGCCAAAAGAAGATTGACTCAGCTGAAGAGATTTATACAGTGTCTTGTACAAAGTCCAAGATTGAGGCTGAAAAGGGGAAACTGACTCTGTAGGTGAGAGGTTTATACGGTGTCTTGTACAAAGCCCAAGATTGAGGCTGAAAAGAAATGACTCTGTGGGAAAGAAATCTTTATCTGTCTTGTACAAAGCCCAAGATTAAGGCTAAAAAGGTAGTTGACTGACTCAACTGAGGATTGTTAGGTGTCTTGTACAAAGCCCAAGATTGAGGCTGACCTTACTGGGAAAATCTTTATACAAAGCCTAAGAGGAGGCTGAAAAGAAGGTTAATTCTGCTTAGGGATATTATTTCTCAAAGCCTAAAAGAAAGTTGGGAGGAATTGACTCCGCTGGGGAAGATATTTAACCCGAGCTTAAGAGAAGGTTATGAAGATTTTGACTTTGTTGGAGAAAGTTTATATGTGTCTTGTACAAAGCCCAAGATTTAGGCTAAAAAGGAATGACTCAACAAGGGAGCGTTTTTGTTTTGTACCACTGACTCAACAAGAGAGTATGGAAAGGTGATTGAATCAACAAGAAAGTCCTTTGTTTGTCTTGTACAAAGCCCAAGATTGAGGCTAAAATGGGTTAACTCAACAAGAGAGTATTGAAGAAGTGATGGTCTCAATAAGAGAGTGCTTTTGAGGCTAACTCTACTGAGGAAAGTCATTATACAAAGCCTAAGAGGAGGCTGGAAAAGTTTGACACAACAAGAGAGTGCTGAAAAAGTGACTGACTCAACAAGAGAGCCTTGAAGGGGTGATTGACTCAACAAAAGAGTCTTTTTGAAGCTGATTGACCCAACAAGAGGTCCTTTTGAAGCTAACTCAGCTGGGGAAAATCATTATACAGAGCCTAAGAGGAGGCTGGCTTCTACTGAGGATTATTGAGATCTAGAGACAGGTCCAAGTCGGGGGATCAACTCTTGCTGAGGGTTTACAGAAGAGTTGAGGTATCAGATGCCTTGAGGTTCTGATTTGGGATAATGTTATACTGATGATAAGCTGACCCTTGGCTGGGGAAATTAAGGAGGGAAGACTGAGTTTTAGATCCTGTGAGGATTTTAACTCTACTGGAGATTGGTCAAATGACCAGGGTTTCTCCTGTGTTTGTAGGGAACTTGAGAATGTTTTTGAGATCCAAGAGGGGATTAGACTGTCCAAGTCTACTGGTATGGAAGAGTTTATCTTTGTATGATGCCCAAGAGCAGGTTGGTGTTTTAAGGGGTGAGAATCAACCTTAAATTGGTCAGAGGTTTTGACTCTGGAAAGATTGCTCTAGCAAAGGGTGACTAAGTTCTGTCTTATACCTTTAGGAGGTCTTCAGGGTACTTGTATTAAGCCCAAGAGAAGGAATGAGAACTTCTAAGAAGCCGGAGGGTCCTTGTACAAAGCCCAAGAGGAGGCGGGGATGCTTTTAGGAAGCCTGTGGGTCCAAACCTAAGAAGAGTTCAAGAAAAGTTTCACCGGGAATAATCTTTTCTTTAGTGAACAGTTCTAGGGTTTGAAGAAATTCAAGAGAGGTTTCACCGGGAATTAATCCTCTATGGGGAAATGAACTTCTTTGACAATTTCTAATAGTGATAGTCTGAGAAAAGTTTCACCGGGAATAATGCCTTTCTCTTTGTTCCATATTTTTTAAGCCCAAGAGAAGGCAAGACTGTATCTGGAGTTCCTATAGGAAACTAGTTTTGACTGTATTGAAAGAGTGACCAACTGGCTTTACCTAGTTCTAGACCTAGTTGCCGGGGAAAACTCTAAGCAGATATACAAGTATATATACAGTTGATATATGACAAGTATTTAAAAGGATATGAAAGAAGGACTTACAGGTGAGCAAGCTTCCAGCAATACAGTTATATATATGTGTAAGTATGTAAAAGAAAGCTGATAAAACTTACAGGCGAGCAAGCTTCCATTGTAACAGCTATATGGTTAGTTGTTCAAGAAATTAAAGAAAGTTTTGATAACAACTATGAATTTCAACCTAAATCAAAAGGGAAAGTTGTTTTTGAAAAGATGGTTAGGGCTTATACTCAAGGGGAGGCCCAGATGAAAAACAGTAATCGTACTGTTGATCTGAAAATTGTATCGGTACTTATACAATGACTGAGGCCCAAATTAGGTTTTTTGTACAAAGAGATGGGTCTTACAACTCAAGGAGAGGCCCAAAGTGTTTGAAAAAGAAAAGAAATGGGACTTACAACACAAGGGTAGGCCCATATGATTTTTGTTTAAAAGGCGACGACCGCGCCGAGATTTTAAAATCGTAGTGAGACTTATACAATGACTGAGGCCCAAAAAGGTTTTGGTTAAAAAGGGATTGGGTCTTACACTCTAATAGAGGCCCAAAGATGTTTGAAAATATTTGTTAGGGTGATAGTGATCAAAACCCTAATTTTTGGTTTTAAAATGTATTTTAATTGAATAAAAATTCAATTAAAATAATCAATCATGTGAAAAAAGGTTGTGATCTTGGATTTATATTTGGAAAATCATGTTTCATTCATGGGATGATATAAAAATCATTTAAATTTTGCAAAACCAAGAGAAAGAAATATTTTTAATGTTTAAAATCAAATAAAAATATAATTCTTTACAAAAATATCAAATATATGAAATAAATAATATTTTTTGTGAAATTTTCATGGAATCAAATATTTTAAAATTTTTGTGAATTTTCAAAAAAAGAATCAATAAAAAATAATTAAAATTGAGAGAGAAATTAATTTTTGGATTAATTAATAAAAACATGAAAATATTGAAAAATAGCAAAAAATAAGAGAATAGCAAAAAAGGTCTGGGTGGGGTTTGAACCCATGACCTTGTACACAAACACACATGCGCGCTACCACTGAGGTGGTGATACATCCGTGTATCAAAACCACGCCATGTGCATATATGGGGTGCCAAGTTTTCAGGCCTGGCCAAGGCAAGGCAAGACAAGTTTTGACAATTTACGTGAAGCCTCTAACTTTCTTATTTCTCCATGGATTTGGACAAAATTTAGGTGCATCTGGCCTATAATTTCACAAGGAATCCAATGGTGCTTTTGGAATTTTCAGAAAGTGTCCCAAATTTAAAACCCGATAGTGATTTCAAAATAGGCCTAGATTTGCATGTTCTATGCTATCTCATTGTACAGACAAGAATTACATGACAAACTGGTTCAAACATAACATATACAACATGTATGAGATGTTTATGATCAGTGGACATCAAAGGAATGCATAATTCAAAGAGTTCAAGTTGTCATGCACTTACCTCTTGGAGCTTGTTGTGCTAACTGTTAAGATCCTTGTGCCAAAAGTAATCCAATGCTTTGGACACTCTTGATTGATCTCTTAGGAGCTTTTAGGATGATCAAAACCAACTGGAATCCTCAGGAACAAGTTTTAGCTCTTTCTTGCAAAAGAGACAAAAGTGACCAATATGGCAACTCTCTCAAATGGTGTTCCAAATGAGGGGAACCAATTGGGACAGTTTGAGGATGATATTTGGAGTGTGTTTGAGGCCTTGTTTGGTTTTGGAAGTGACTGAATCAAGACATGGCTTGGAAAATGCAGAAAAGTCCAATTTTGAGGTTTTGGAAGTGGATTTTCTGATTTTAGTGTTTTAGGTCACAAGTGAGTGTTTGGACAGCTTAGATATGACATATTGGATGTGTTTGGATCATGAGCTGTGGTGGAATTGCTCTCTAACTCAAAAACTTAGAGATGACTTGCAAAAGAAAGCATTTTGGCCTAAAGAGAGAGATTTTGAGGAAAACATCAGTTGTAGTGCTTTGGTGTACTCAAACTGATCACAATTGAGCTCTATTTATAGTGTATCAAGTTTGTTTTGGCATCAATAGTGAATGGCAGCTGCAGCAGGCCTTTGGCCAATGTTGAGCAAAAGGAATCTCAAGCTCCTTTAGCCATTGACTTGAGGTTAGGGCACATGCCTATGGTCCTTTGATTCAGAGCTTATTTTTGACTCATTCAGTTAGGAATGTGTCAGTCCATGCCACCTTGGTGTATCCATTGAATGCTTGGAAACAAAATTGGAGTCTTGGCACGTTTTTAGCCTTGTTAGGTTTGTTATGGACAAGTGTAGATTCTTGGACTTTGGAGGCTTGGGGATCAGATCATTCTCCTTTTGTTTTATCCTCAGATGTGTCCAAATGGATGACAAGGCTTGGAGTTGTCCAAATTTGTCAAATCGAGCAAAACACTAAATTCTGCCTTGCTTAGGACAGTTAGAAATGATGATTTTGAGGGATTCATATCTCCCTGCTCAGGTTGAGTTATGAGAGGCTCTTGTGCTTTTTAGAAAGCCCTCATATAATACAAAACATGTGTGATCATAGTTTGTTTTGAAACTATTTGGATCCAACTGAAAAAACCCCATGAACATTGATGTTCAAGTCTGGTAACTTAGGCAGATTTTCACTAAGTGTTGGAAAAAGTGTCATTTTCATGTTTTTGTGATTTTGATCAATCCCTAACTCAAAATCCATAAATAATTGGAGTCTGAGGTAGTTGAAGCTTTTGTAGAGTGTAACAAGACCTAGAAATCCAGCTTTGGATCACTCAAAATGGTTGCTTGGATCTCAAGTTATGATCCTTGGAAGTTGGTACCAAAATCACTTTTGTTCCACAACTTAGAAAAATTTTGGTTTCTCATGGTTGCCCTTTTTGCAAGAAACCTAACTTTTCTTTATTTTTCTTAATGAATGATGATCAATACCATACATTAATATTATTTTTGACTTAGGGGAACCATATTTGTGAAAAATTCCAAAAAGTTAAACTTGATTTTGTGCACAGTTGACTTTTTACCGGAAGAAATCCAAACTGTGCGATCCTTTGTGAAATCAAGTCCTTGACCAAAATCAAACCTAATAGATGGATTCCATAGGTTTTATAGGGTGTATTGAATCATGTCCCAAGGTTTGGGAGCATGTCTTGGTCAAAAGTTAAAGGTACAGTTGACTTTTTTTTTTCAAAACCCTAATTGTGGTCTAGATGAAATTGAAACTTGTGAATCAAGCTTATTGGATCAATCCATTGTTGTAAATGGATCAAGGTGGTGTATTGGAGGCCCTCAAATCATGTCTTGAGGTCTTAGCTCATGCTTTGTCCCAAAAGTCAACTTAGGGGTGAATTAGGTCAAGAAACCCTAATTCCTGATGTTTTGTGAATGCATCCCCTGAGGCTAAATTGACTTGATGATTGGGTCCATGAGATCCCTTGGAGTATCTTAGGTTGTGTTTTGAAGCATTGGCTCATGCCCAGAAGAAAAATTCCACCTGGAGGCCTTGGTCGACCAAAACCTTAATTTGGTGATATTGTCGATTTTGAGGCTTGATCCACTTGAAATGTTGCAACTTTGTTCTTGATTATTGATGTGGGAGTCCTCTTGATCCTTTATAGGTGTTTGAGAGGTTAGAAAAATTGAAGATCATGTCACTCCTTGATTGATCCTTTGTCTAAGTGTTCTGAGAGGGCTCGAAACCCTAATTCTTGAGTGTGGTGAGTGCTTAATCATCTTTGAGGAGATTGATGAGGCATGAAGGTACATCTATATTGTGATGATGATTTGCCCAATGATGGGAAATCTTGGTGGTCAAAATTTGGGGTATGACAGATGCCCCTATTTAATCTTCTTGGACTCGAAGGTGTGAATGGCGAAGGTATTCGTGCATTCGGGGTGTAAGAGGATTAAATATCGGAATACCTAAAATTTTGATGGTGGTTATGAATGGCAATTTGCTCATCCATCTTCTTTTGCTAAGCAATAATGCTTAGAAAAGGGTGAAACTTCCCCTCGATCCTGGTCTTCAGCCAAGGAACTGGTCTCAGTTTCTTTTGAAATAAACCTCCCCTCGATCCTGCTCTTCAGCCAAGGTACTGGTCTCAGTTTCTGAAATAAACTTCCCCTCAATCCTAGTTTTTACCCATGGAACTGGTCTCAGTTTTTGATATAAACTTCCCCTCGATCCTGGTCTTCAGCCAAGGAACTGGTCTTAGTTTCTTTTGTCAATAAACTTCCCCTAGATCCTGGTTTTTACCCATGGAACTGGTCTTAGTTTCTTTTGTCAATAAACTTCCCCTTGATCCTGGTCTTCAAGCAAGGAACTGGTCTTAGTTTCTTTTGTTAATAAACTTCCCTTCGATCCTGGGTTTTACCCACGTAACTGGTCTCAGTTTTTTTTTAGTTTTTCCTTGACAAGGGACGCTATGTGTAGCGGTCTTCATCAAACTTCTCGCCGAGTTTTCCTGGGGAGATGCCGTTTGATGGGAAAAAGTTTTGATGTCAGACTTGCTGGGGAACCCATTTGTCTGAGTTGTAGAGGTGTTCAAACTTCTCTATTGGAGATGCCATTTGTTGATTCTACTGGGGAAAACGAGTCTCTTGAGAGGCTGTTTCATGCTTGGGGATATTACATAATACTTTTCTTTGAGATCTTCTCGGAGAAATGCCATGTGATGTAATCCAATTTTGAGGTGCTGAAGACTTCATTAACATTGACTTTCTGAAGAGAAAAACCAATGTGTTGCTGAGAGTATTTAGTTGCGAGGCTTTCTCTGGAGATTTTCCTTAATCCGGGAAAGCGAGAACATCATCTTCAATAGTAAAGAGTGACGTTTGTCGAATGTCTTCTTGTTTCTCAGAAGTTCAAGTTATCAAAGTGGTCGAGGACCGTCTCCAATCCAAAAATAAACTGGGGAGAAATTGCTCAGACGCTGCATTTCCTAATAAGTAAAGGACTGACAACTCGATTGAGAGGACTTTTATCACTTGGGAACAAGACTGACCAGAGTGATAATGGTGCAATATGAATATGAATATGAATCAATAATGCATGATGTATGTATGTTTATGCTGACAAAACTGACACGACATACAGACTAATAGATAAACACGACTGGATACTCGGCCACGGCATGGGATAAAAGTATCATTGGTTCAAAATAGCAATCATGCCTTGCTTAGGAGAGACGGTCCCTGTAGGGAGAAAGAATTGTTCAATCGTTATTAAGAGGTACGAACTCTGTTGGGGATGTCAGATGGAACATGGTCTCTGACACAGTTGATCCTTCATTCAGGTGTACTGGTTTAAAAGGAGTACTTCGATTCTGCACTTTGAGGTTCAACCACCTTCGGAGAAGCGATCGATGTTCTTCCGATGTTCAACAGTCAAAAGAATTGCCATCTTTATTTAAAAAGCAGAAAATTTTTTGACAAGTAAATTCAATTTTTTGTTTTATTTCAAGAATCGTTGATCATGTTAAAAATGCCATTCTGTAAAGCTAAAACAAATAAGAATTACAAACAAAAGCACCAGGGCTCAAATTTTATTGATATGATGGAAATCAACCAAGCACGTGATCCCATAGAGTATTTACAAAGTTTAGAAAATGGTAATTTAAGGGAAAAAGGCTACATTGAAA
Source organism: Lathyrus tuberosus (assembly GCA_022829125.1). Lineage (NCBI taxonomy): Eukaryota > Viridiplantae > Streptophyta > Magnoliopsida > Fabales > Fabaceae > Lathyrus > Lathyrus tuberosus. Next base: position 6,781,882 of record JALAZF010000001.1, on the reverse strand, counting down.
CATAATGACCGCTATCCTTCTACCAACTTTGAATTCTAGACATCCTGAGCTTCTGTCGAAGATGCCCTTGAGTGGAGTTTTCTAACTGATGGTATTACCGTTGGAGATTTAACCTCGTCGGACGTAGTTACTTGTCATTAATCCATAACTTTTGCCTGGATTGTACTTTGAGATTTCCAATCCACCGGGATTTTTGCCTGGATCGCCCTTTCGGGTTTTCAATCCACCGAGACCCTTTTTTTTAGGCGAAGTATTTCTTGACTACGTCAAAATTCGTGGGATAGGCAAACTCCTCTCCATCCATGGTCACAAGTCTCAAGGCACCGCCTGAAAAGGCTTTCTTGACCACATAGGGGCCGTCATAATTCGGAGTCCATTTTCTCTGGGAATCAGTGAGGAATAATTGTATCTTCTTGAGCACAAGGTTCCTTTTCTGAAGACGCAAGGTCAAACCTTTTTGTCTAACGCATTCTTCATTCTTTGCTGATACAACTGTCCATGACATAGAGCCGTTATTCTCTTTTCTTCGATTAGGTTCAGTTCATCGTGTTGACTTTGACACCTTTCAGCTTCTGTTAGCTTAGCTTCCATCAATACCCGGATTGATGGGATATCTACTTCTATGGGAAGCCCTGCTTCCATGCCGTATACTAGAGAGAAAGGGGTTGCCCCTGTTTAAGTGCGGACAGATGTACGATAACCGTGAAGAGCAAAGGGTAGCATCTCGTGCCATTCTTTGTAGGTTACAACCATCTTTTGAAAAATCTTCTTGATGTTCTTGTTAGCCGCTTCTACCGCTCCATTCATCATAGGTCGGTAGGGAGATGAGTTATGGTGTTCGATTTTGAACTCAGCACACAGCTCCTTCATCATCTTGTTGTTCAAGTTAGATCCTTTATCAGTAATGATCTGGCTTGGAACACCATAACGATAGATGATATTGTTCTTGATAAAGCGGACCATGACTTGTCTGGTTACATTGGTGTATGACACTGCTTCGACCCACTTGGTGAAGTAGTCAATGGCTATCAGGACGAACCGATGTCCGTTTGAAGCCTTGGGTTCGATCATGCCAATCATGTCGATTCCCCATATGGAAAAAGGCCATGGGGAAGAGAGAACTTTGAGATGCGTTGGTGGTACATGGATTTTGTCTGAGTATATCTGACACTTATGACATATTCTCATGTACTTATAGCAATAGGATTCCATGGTCAACCAATAGTATCCTGCTCTTAGAGTTTTTCTTTCCATTGTGTGTCCATTGGCATGAGTGCCAAAGGATCCTTCATGAATTTATTTTATCAGCATGTTTGCTTCTGGTCTGTCTACACATCGGAGAAAGACCATGTCAAAGTTTCTCTTATAGAGTGTATCACCGCTCAAGAAGAAGCTGCCAACCAGTCTCCTGATGGTCTTCCTGTCTTTTCTTGATGCCCCAAGTGGGTACTCTTGTTTCTGAAGGAAGCATTTGATATCGTGATACCAAGGTTTTTCGTCTATGACTACTTCTATCGTGAAGATGTAGGTGGGCCTTTCTAGGCGTATTATGTCGATCTTAGGTATGTCGTTCCATTGACCTACATTAATCATGGAAGAGAGAGTGGCTAAGGCATCAACCATGTGATTCTCTTCATGAGGGATATGGTGAAAGAATGGTAACAACCTTCTCGCATAGTCTTTGTATGGAATCAGTCCTAATTGGTATGTGTTCCAATCTCCTTTGATTTGATTGATAACCAGGGCTGAGTCTCCATACACATCCAAGTTCTTAATTCTCAAGTCAATTGCTTCTTCGAGACCCATGATACAAGCTTCGTATTCGGCCTCTTTGTTTGTACACTTGAATGTCAATCTGGCAGTGAAAGGAATGTGGGTACCCTGAGGTGTTACGATGATTGCCCCAATTCCGTTTCCATAATTTTTGACAGCTTCATCAAAGATTAGTCCCCATTGGGAACTTGGTTCTTGCCCTTCACCGGGTAGCGGTTCATCGCAATCTTTCATTTTCAAGTACATGACATCTTCGTCTGGGAAGCCAAACCCGACTGATTCTTGATCGTCAATCGGTTGATGGACCAAATGATCGGCTAAAATACTTCCTTTGATGGCTTTCTGAGCATGGTACTCGATGTCGTATTCTGATAACAACATCTGCCAACGGGCGATCCTTCTCGTGAGAGCAGGTTTTTCAAAGACATACTTGATCGGATCCATTTAGGAGATTAACCAAGTAGTGTGACAAATCATGTACTGGCAAAGACGTTTGGTTGCCCACGCCAGAGCACAGTAGGTTTTCTCAAGCATAGTGTACCGAGCTTCACAGTCTGTGAATTTCTTGCTTAAGTAGTAGATGGCAGACTCTTTTCTTTTTGTTTCATCTTGTTGGCCCAGTACACAACCCATTGAGTCTTCCAAGACTGTTAAATAGATGATCAGCAGTCTTCCCTCCATTGGAGGTGACAGAATCGGTGGATTCAACAGATATTCCTTGATACTGTCGAAGGCGGTTTGGCAGTCTTCTGTCCATACGCAGTCTTGATTCTTTTTGAGTAATTTGAATATTGGCGCGCATGTCGCGGTCATGAGGAATATAAATCTGGAAATGTAATTCAAATGTCCCAGGAATCCTCTGACTTGTTTTTCAGTCTTTGGAGAATGCATTTCTTGAATGGCCTTGACTTTGTCAGGATCAACCTCAATTCCTTTCTGGCTGACGATGAACCCTAGCAGTTTTCCTGAGCGGACACCGAATGTGCATTTGTTGGGATTCAAGCGGAGTTTGTACTTTCTCAAACGCTTGAACAACTTTGACAAGTGGGTCACATGCTCCTCTTCTGTTTTAGATTTGGCAATCATATCATCGACATACACTTCTATTTCTTTGTGTATCATGTCGTGAAACAGAGTTGTCACATCCCTTTGATAGGTTACCCCGGTGTTCTTCAAACCGAACGACATTACCTTGTAACAAAAGGTGCTCCATGGGGTGATGAACGAAGTTTTCTCCATGTCTTCTGGCACCATTTTGATTTGATTATAGTCCAAGAATCCATCCATGAAGGAGAAGACTTTAAACTTTGTTGTACTGTCTACCAACATGTCTATGTGCGGTAAAGGAAAGTCATCCTTTGGACTGGCTTTGTTTAAATCCCTGTAATCTACACACATTCTGACCTTTCCGTCTTTTTTTGGAACTGGTACTATGTTGGCTAACCATTGAGGATATTCTGAGGTGGCGAGAAAACCCGTGTTAATCTATTTCTCCACATTCTCTTTGATTTTGATGGCCATGTCCGGACGAGTCCGTCTCAGTCTTTGTTTTACTGGCGGACATTCTGATCTTAACGGTAGATGATGTTCCACGATGCTGGTGTCCAACCCTGGCATGTCCTGATAGGACCATGCAAATACATCGGGAAACTCTTTGAGAAGTTTTATCAAGTCTTCTTTGACAGTGTTGAAGCTAGAATAGCAGCAAGCAAAAATATATAAGTAACCCAGTTTTTTCGTTCTCCACAGGGATCAGTGCGAGGGAAAGAATACCATTCGACGGTTTCTATGTTTCTAAGCTCATAGTTCAAAAGTTTTGGTTTTAAGATGGAACCAAAAGCAAATGCAAAAAATGTAAAGACGAAAAATATAAAATAAAGACTGAATTATAAACGGAGCCTTGTTGGAATTGGATCTCATCAATTGATAACACATGCATTCTTCTAATCATATTATACATAAATAAATCATTCGCCTAATATCCTCACGTATCACCCACGACAAAGGTTATGTCTAACACAACGTCGAGAGATCGACCGTATTGCCTCATTGGTGATGTCTCACGCAACAAAAACCAACACAGAGCATTAAGAGTTGATACTCACGCAAGTGTTAAGCCTAAATCTATCTCTAGAGTTCAGAACAAAACAGATAATCATCTTAGATCCAGATCTGAAGAGTATATGTCTATAGCGGTTCAAATCAAAGATAAACAGGTAAACAAAGATGACACCCAAATCAGATAAATGACTGCTTCATATAAAATGCCAACGATCAGAATACGTACATAAGTTTAACCCTTTTTTTACATGTATTCAACTAATTTGCCAAATGAATGTGAATATCGTTCTTCATCACTATTATCACACATCCTCGCAATACCGTATCGATCCTACTCATGCTAGCTATGCTACTTAATCAACACAATACAACAAAAGATACAATGAATATCAACTCACAAAATCATGTCCAAAGTTTGGTTCATTGATAGATGAAAATCTAAGATCAAGGATTTGTAAAGGTTTTGTCAAGACCACAAATAATCAATCAAAGACAACAACAATATAGAATCAAAACATATTCACAAACATACATTATATGAAATACATAAGGTATCAAAAGATTACATCCAAATCCAACAAGAGATTGAAGCTCTTACCTTCCCCCCCTTGGGATTTGAGTTTTTATGCTGAAAATTACAAGTTATGATCTTTCTCTCAAGTTTCTATCTTCAAAATCCAAAAAACATAATACCTAAAAAGTGTGAAAATCTATTTATACAATTAAGGAATTTACATGTTCGCTAAGCCAATGATTCATTCGCACATCGAATGGTGAAAAATGGCACTTCAGGTGCCTCTGAACAGTTAAACCGCCCCAGAAATTCTCGTGAGTTCGCAATGCGAAGGAATGTTCATAAAGCAAACATTCGCCTTCCTGCTCGCAAAGCGAACTTTAGTTCCTTTCTCCTCTGCCAAAATATGGGTCCATTCGCTGGAGACCTCGCCAGAGTTCACAAAGCGAACCTTTGCTGGCACTCGCTTTCATGTTCGCTAAGCGAACTAACTGATATCTTCCTCTTTTCTTTGGCAGCTTGCACCATTTCTTGTGTCTTACACTTTTGATCAATTAGTGCCTTTTCCTGGACAATAACACATACATTACAAGTGTTAGTTCTTGTATTGGCTGGAATTTTGGTGAAACAAAGTTGAACAATGTTGATGTCATATGTCTGATGTCATAACATTGGTTCCTAACATTAGCTGTTGCAGGGTTGAAGTTTTATATGCTGATGTTGTAAGGGATGTCTTGACATCACTATATCAGAACATCAGAACATCAGTTGTGATGTTTTAGGGCTGCGCGTGTTAGGATGTTTTGAGGAGATCTGTTAGAGAGATTGGATGCGAATTTCTTGGAGAAGATATTGGCAATCAGATATGGAGCAGATCATGGAGCAAATCATGTAACTAACATTAGGGCTGATTTGAAAAGATTTAGGAGATCAAATCTGCATTAATTTCTGGTATCAAAAACAAATTAGATCAGAATTTTGGGAGCAGGTCCAAGCCCAAGTCAGAATGATATTTAAAGCAGCCTCAACCCTTGTTGAAGAATGACGAAGAAAGGGAGCTAAAGACTGAGTGTCATTTGTGTCTTCGTGTGTGTTTTTGTAAACCATTCATGTGTGAATTGGTGTTACTATTTTGAATTGTAAGTGTATTCACTCTAGAGCTTTTAAGCAAGAGTGTGTTGTTCTTGATCAAAGTTGTTAAGCAGAATCAAGTTGGGGTGATTAGTGTGTAATCAGTGGATTGTATCACTGTGGTGAATTAGGGAGTGAGTGGTTTCTCATACCTAAGTGGTTTCTTAGGTAGAATTGTCATTGGGTAGTGATTAAATTAGGTAGATGTCAACTGGGATTGTTGAGTCTGTAATTTGATACTACTAATAGTGATTTTCCTCCCTGGCTTGGTAGCCCCCAGACATAGGTAGTTAGACCGAACTGGGTGAACAATTATTTGAGTTATTTACTGTTGCTTTTAGCTTGTTCATATAGCAGAGTGTGTTGTTGTGACATCACTCCTTAACATCACACATCTGATACCAGAATTTCAATTGGTATCAGAGCAGGCATCCTGCTCTGCATCTGGGTGAGATCTATGGCTGATACTTTCTGGTGCAATGGACAAGGAGACTGGTGGATTTGTGAATAGACCCCATATTCTAGATGGCTCTAATTATGACTATTGGAAACCACGGATGGTCACCTTCTTGAAGTCTTTAGACAGCAAGGCTTGGAAGGCTATTGTGAAAGAATGGAAACATCCTGTTATTGTGGAAAAGGATGAGAATGGAAAGGAATTAGAGGGTAGCTCAAAATTGAAACCTGAAGAAGAATGGACCAAGGAAGAAGATGAGCTTGCCCTTGGGAATTCTAAAGCCTTGAATGCCATATTCAATGGTGTTGATAAGAACATCTTCAGGTTAGTCAACACTTGTGAAGTTGCTAAGGAAGCATGGGATATCTTGAAGACAACTCATGAAGGGACCTTTAACGTCAAGATGTCACGACTTCAACTTTTGACAACAAAGTTTGAAAATCTGAAGATGAAGGAGGATGAGATAATCCACGATTTCCACATGAACATCCTTGAGCTTTCAAATGCTTCTAGTGCCCTAGGAGAGAGGATGATTGAAGAGAAGCTGGTGAGGAAAATTCTTAGATCCCTTCCCAAGAGATATAAGATGAAGGTGACTGCAATTGAAGAAGCTCAAGACATCAGCAAAATGAGGGTTGATGAGCTAATTGGATCTCTTCAAACTTTTGAGTTAGGGTTGAGTGAAAAGGAACCTGAAAAGAAGACCAAGAGTATAGCTTTGGTATCTAATACTCAAGAAGAGAAGAAAGGGAATGGTGCTGAGTCTCAGGAGGAGCTGTCCCAGGCCATTGTCTTGCTGGGAAGACAGTTTAATAAGGTTATGAAGAGGATAAATATGAGTTATAATCCTAATGTCAAGAACATCACATCTGACACCAACTGATCAGGAGATCAGGGGAAGAAAACTAGAGATGAAGAAAAGTCCAATAGTGACAAGGGAGTTCAATGCTATGAGTGTGAAGGGTATGGTCATGTCAAGAAGGAATGTCCTACTTATCTCAAAAAGCAGAAAAAGGGGTTATCTGCATCCTGGTCTGATAGTGAAAGTGAATCAGAACATGAATCAGCTAAGCTTGTTAGAGCTATGATTGGGGTTTGTGAGTCAGATGATGATTCGTGTGATGATGAGGTTACTTATGAAGAGCTTTCTGCCTCGTATAAAGAACTGTGCATGAGAAGTGAACAAGTGTGTCTTGAAGGAGAGAAGCTGAAGAAAACCATAGTGCAGTTAGAGGTTGAAAAGACTGAACTTGAAAATGAAGTCAGTATGCTTAACTCTAAATTGGATTCTATGACCAAAACTGTCAGAATGTTGAACAATGGTACTGATACTCTAGACAACATTCTTAGTATTGGGAAAATTGCTGGAGACAAAAGTGGTTTGGGATTCAACAATGTTGCAGCTTTTGATGATGTTATTACCAGTTCCAAACCAGTGATGTTAAAACAGAAGTTTAAACATCCTAACAGGATTCTTTCTAGGAAGAAATTCAGGCTCTGGAGATGTCATCACTGTGGGCGTTTTGGACACATAAAGGCCTATTGTTATAAGCTACATGGGTATCCTCAGAAGGCACATCAGTATACTCCCACACAGAAGTTTCCCATAGGAAATCAGGCCTTAAATTCTAAGAAGCAATGGATTCCAAAAGGTAAAGTTACCAACTTAATAACTCACACTTCTCTTAGGGTTTCTACCAAAGAAGACTGGTACTTTGATAGTGGGTGTTTAAGACACATGACAGGAGTTAAAAAATTGTTGATAGATGTTAAGCTTCAGTCTTTAGGTCATGTTACATTTGGTGATGGTGTCAAAGGAGAAATCAAGGGGATGGGAAAGCTGAATTGTGCTGGTTCTCCTAGACTGGATGATGTTCTACTTGTCAAAGGGTTGAAGCAAATTTGATCAGTATTAGTCAACTTTGTGATCAAGGATTCAAAGTAGACTTTACAAAATTTGAGTGCAATGTCACAAATGAGAAATGAGAAGTCATCATGAAGGGTGTTAGGTCTAAGGACAACTGTTATCTATGGCTGCAACAAGACTCAAGTACCTCAACATGTGTGTTTGCTAGAGATGAGGAAGTCAAAATCTGGCATCAAAAGTTGGGACATCTTCATCTGAAGGGTATGAAGAGAATCATATCCTCAGAAGCTGTCAGAGGAATTCTTAAACTCAATATTGAAGAGGGAAGAGTTTGTGGAGATTGTCAAATAGGGAAGCAGACCAAGATGTCACATCAGAAGCTTCAACATAACACCACCTCCAAAGTTTTGGAACTTCTTCATATGGACTTGATGGGACCTATGCAGGTAGAAAGTCTAGGAGGGAAGAAGTATGCTTATGTTGTTGTAGATGACTATTCTAGGTACACCTGGGTGAGCTTCATTAAAGACAAATCAGGGGTGTTTGATGTTTTTAAAGATCTTTTTCAAAGACTCCAAAGGGAAAAGGAGAGTAATGTTATTAGAATAAGGAGTGATCATGGAAGAGAGTTTGAAAATAGCAAGTTTGCTGAATATTGTTCTGCTGAAGGTATAAATCATGAGTTCTCTTCTCCAATCACTCCTCAGCAAAATGGAGTTGTTGAAAGGAAGAATAAAACTATTCAAGAGTCTGCTAGGGCAATGATTCATGCCAAAAAGCTTCCTTACCATTTCTGGGTTGAAGCTATGAACACTGCTTGCTATATTCACAACAGAGTTACTTTGAGAAGGGGCACTTCAGCTACTCTGTATGAACTATGGAAAGGAAGAAAGCCAAATGTGAAGTACTTTCATGTTTTTGGAAGCAAATGTTACATCTTGTCAGATCGTGAACAGAGGAGAAAATTGGATCCTAAAAGTGATGAGGGAATCTTTCTAGGATACTCTACAAATAGCAGAGCTTACAAGGTTTTCAACTCCAGAACAAAGGTTATGATGGAGTCTATAAATGTGGTGATTGATGACACTGATAAGCAGGAAGATGCTGATGTCCTGGATGATGTTGAAACATCAGTTGAAGAAGTCACAGAAGAAACTGAAGACATAAGTGGGTCTCATAGTCAAGTTGATTCTGAGCCTGAACCTGAACAATCTAATAAAGAAACCATCTATTAGAGTGCTAAAGGATCATCCCAGGGAGCTTATCATAGGTGATCCTAAGTCAGGGGTTAGCACTAGATCAAGAGAGGTTGTGTCAAATTCTTGCTTTGTTTCTAAAATTGAGCCAAAAAATGTCAAAGAAGCCTTGACTGATGAGTTTTGGATTAATGTCATGCATGAAGAGCTGGAACAATTCAAAAGGAATGAAGTGTGGGATCTTGTACCAAGGCCTGATGGAGTTAATGTGATTGGCACCAAGTGGATTTACAAGAATAAATCTGATGAACAAGGAGTGGTCACCAGAAACAAGGCCAGATTAGTAGCTCAGGGATACACTCAGGTTGAAGGAATTGATTATGATGAAACCTTTGCTCCTGTGGCAAGACTGGAATCTATCAGATTGCTCTTAGGGATGACTTGTAATTTCAAATTCAAGCTTTTTCAGATGGATGTTAAGAGTGCCTTCTTGAATGGTTACTTAAATGAAGAGGTGTATGTTGATCAACCAAAAGGATTTATTGATCCAACATTTCCTGACCATGTGTACAAACTAAGGAAAGCTCTATATGGTTTGAAGCAAGCACCAAGAGCTTGGTATGAAAGGCTTACTGAATTCCTGGTTGTGAATGGCTACAGAAAAAGAAGGAATTGACAAGACTTTGTTTGTTAAAGAGGAAGGAGAAAAACTGATGATATCTCAAATCTATGTTGATGACGTAGTATTTGGTGGGATGTCAGATGCAATGGTGAAACATTTTGTGGAACAGATGCAGTCTGAGTTTGAAATGAGTCTTGTTGGAGAGCTCAACTATTTTCTTGGTCTATAAGTTAGACAAATGGAGGACTCCATATTCATTTCCCAGAGCAAGTATGCAAAGAACATAGTGAAGAAATTTGGTCTAGAGAATGCTAATCACAAGAGGACACCTGCTCCTACTCATTTAAAGTTGTCCAAGGATGAACATTTTGAGTTGTAAGTGTATTCACTCTAGAGCTTTTAAGCAAGAGTGTGTTAGTGTGGATCAAAGTGTATATAGAAGCATGATTGGAAGTCTATTGTATCTCACAGCTAGCAGACCTGATATTTCTTTTGCTGTTGGAGTTTGTGCCAGATATCAAGCTGAGCCTAAAGTTAGTCACTTGAATCAAGTGAAGAGGATTCTGAAATATGTGAATGGGACTAGTGACTATGGAATGCTTTACAGTCATGGATCAGGCACTGAGTTATGTGGTTTTTGTGATGCTGATTGGGCAGGGAGTGCTGATGATAGAAAAAGTACTTTAGGAGGGTGCTTCTTCTTAGGGAATAATCTGATATCATGGTTTAGTAAAAAGCAGAACTGTGTGTCTCTTTCTACTGCTGAAGCTGAGTACATAGCTGCAGGGAGTAATTATTCTCAACTTGTTTGGATGAAGTAGATGTTAACAGAATACAATGTCAAGCAAGATGTCATGACATTGTACTGTGATAATTTGAGTGCTATCAATATCTCTAAGAATCCTATTCAACATAGCAGAACTAAGCATATTGATATAAGGCATCATTTTATAAGAGATTTGGTTGAAGACAAAGTAGTTGCTTTGGAACATGTTGCTACAGATAAACAATTAGCTGACATTTTTACTAAAGCCTTAGATGCAAATCAATTTGAAAGTTTAAGAAGCATACTGGGAATTTGCATTTATGAGGATTAGGTGTGCTGGAAGGAGTTTTTTTTTGCAGTTGGGATTTTGCATATGTTTAATGGAAACAACATTTTATTCAACTGCTGAAAGCATACAAGATTGGATTTTAGTACATCAAGAGCAATATATCAAAGGTCTAAAGATTATCCCCACCCCCTGCATCAAGAAAAGTTTTCCAATCTTCATCCCATTCATCATCAGAAGGGGGAGAGTTAGCCTTAGCCTGTGTGTTGCCTAGTTGTCTGGTGTGGCTCTAGGCTTGAGGGGGAGTGTGCATGATTGAACAGCTGGTATGCTGGTTCTTGCTTTGAGGGGGAGTTTGGCTTTGTGCAACTTGTTATATGTGATTGCTGCTGGGTTGAAGTTTTTTTTCGTTTGAAGTTTTTTCCGCTGTAGGTACTTATGATGATGGCAGAGGTTGTTTTAGCCAAAATTAGCCAAAGGGGGAGATTGTTAGTTCTGGTATTGGCTGGAATTTTGGTAAAACAAAGTTGAACAATGTTGATGTCATATGTCTGATGTCATAACATTGGTTCCTAACATTAGCTGTTGCAGGAGTGAAGTTTTATATGCTGATGTTGTAAGTGATGTCTTGACATCACTATATCAGAACATCAGAATATCAGTTGTGATGTTTTAGGGCTGCGCGTGTTAGGATGTTTTGAGGAGATCTGTTAGAGAGATTGGATGTGAATTTCTTGGAGAAGATATTGGCAATCAGATATGGAGCAGATCATGGAGCAAATCATGTAACTAACATTAGGGCTGATTTGAAAAGATTTAGGAGATCAAATCTACATTAATTTATGGTATCAAAAACAAATTAGATCAGAATTTTGGGAGCAGGTCCAAGCCCAAGTCAGAATGATATTTAAAGCAGCCTCAACCCTTGTTTAAGAATGACAAAGAAAGGGAGCTAAAGACTGAGTGTCATTTGTGTCTTCGTGTGTGTTTTTGTAAACCATTCGTGTGTGAATTGGTGTTACTATTTTGAGTTGTAAGTGTATTCACTCTAGAGCTTTTAAGCAAGAGTGTGTTGTTCTTGATCAAAGCTGTTAAGCAGAATCAAGTTGGGGTGATTAGTGTGTAATCATTGGATTGTATCACTGTGGTGAATTAGGGAGTGAGTGGTTTCTCAGACCAAAGTGGTTTCTTAGGTAGAATTGTCATTAGGTAGTGATTAAATTAGGTAAATGTCAACTGGGATTGTTGAGTCTGTAATTTGATACTACTAATAGTGATTTTCCTCCCTGGCTTGGTAGCCCCCAGACGTAGGTAGTTAGACTGAACTGGGTGAATAATTCTTTGAGTTATTTACTGTTGCTTTTACCTTGTTCATATAGCAGAGTGTGTTGTTGTGATATCACACCTTAACATCACACATCTGATACCAGAATTTCAACAAGCACCAAAGGTATATTCTCAATGTTATAAGAACAAAAACAATCATGGATAAAAACCAATGAAAACATGAGAAAAGAGTGGAAAAAGTGCAAAGAAAGATATGTCATTTTTAGGTCAAATCTGCACCTAACAACTCTCCCCAACTAGAATTTTGCTTGTCCTCAAGTAAAGTATGCCCCTCATTAAAACAAGAGGATTTGCTCAAGCTTATGAATCAACCAAGAAAAGATGAAAATGCACACAAGAAACGTTCACCACTCAATTTTCATAATGGTTCAAAAATTAAGTTCTTAAGCTCTTAAACAAATATCATAATGGTTCAAAGAACAACTAAATTTTCATACTTGAATCACTCTAACACTCCTCTTCAAAATAAGAATGAAGAAATTGACGCGTTTGCAACCGTAGGGAAATTTTAGTCACCTGACAAACAATATTAATAGCAATCCAATTCATACAATATCTAACAATAAAACATGAAAACATGGAAGCAAAAAGATCTCTAAGAGCTTTAAAGGTTGTAACTTGGTCGGGTTCACAACAAAGGGACATTTCTAAAGGCCATTGAATCGAAATTGCTGATGCAAAAAGAAACATTCACTATACATGGTATTTACACATCACAACTTCATTCACCATTTTCATTCCTTTATCACAAACCTTCTCAAACTTCCTTATGCACAATTATTTCACTCTATTTTTCTCATTCAAACAAGCATTCTTTTTCTTTTGTTTTTCACATTCATATTAACACTTTTTCTTTTCATGCTTGTTTGAACTTTTTCAAAAGTTTTAGCAACCTACCAATCTTCTTTTTCATTCTCCCCAACTTGAATTCAACCAAACCTCAAGTGAATGCTCCTTGCTTTTTAAGGAAAGGAAATCAAATTAAAACAATGCTCAAAGGTTCAATAAGAAATTTTTAGAACCTCACCAAATTCAATGATGAACTATACTTGCAAATTATGTACATAAACCAAGTTCATCACTAAAATGAGATCTAAACTGTTTAGGTTTAAAGGGGCTAACGAATTCTCACTACTCACGGGTAAGGTACTTTTGGATACGGTTGTGCTCAATATAAACAAATGCCTTGATCTTTTCTAACGCTTCCACAAAATCATAATAATCAAAAGATAAAGCAAAAATCAAACGAACTAAACAAAGTTATCATTCATCCTAGTATATAGTAAACAATGGAGGTTTCTCACAATTTGTGGCTTTTGGACCTAAGTGAAACAAGCATTCAAACAAGTTGCAACATGAAACAAAGATACACATTTGCACAAAGCACAAATTTTTTAAATCATTCTAACATTCTATGAAGTATTACAATTTACCTCGTATACATTAAAATCTCACCATCCAGACTCGGTCGAAGCTTCATTGAATACTTTTATACAAATAGCAACCAATCTAGAAGGAGTTCTCATCATTCCTGATCACACTAGAGAAAACATAAAATAAACAAATACATATAATATAAACAAATGTACAAAGCTAAAAAAATATAGAAACTATCGTGATGCGACTCAATATCTAAACACCAATCCTCGGCAACGGCGCCATTTTGTTGAAGCTAGAATAGCAACAAGCAAAAATATATAAGTAACCCAGTTTTGTAGTTCTCCACAGGGATCAGTGTGAGGGAAAGAATGTCATTCGACGGTTTCTATGTTTCTAAGCTCATAGTTCAAAAGTTTTGGTTTTAAGACGAAACCAAAAGCAAATGCAGAAAATGTAAAGACGGAAAATATAAAATAAAGACTGAATTATAAACGGAGCCTTGTTGGAATTGGATCTCATCAATTGATAACACATGCATTCTTCTAATCATATTATACATAAATCAATCATTCGCCTAATATCCTCACGTATCACCCACGACAGAGGTTATGTCTAACGCAACGTCGAGTGATCGACCGTATTGCCTCATTGGTGATGACTCACGCAACAAAAACCAACACAGAGCATTAAGAGCTGATACTCACGCAAGTGTTAAGCCTAAATCTATCTCTAGAGTTCAGAACAAAACAGATAATCATCTTAGATCCAGATCTGAAGAGTATATGTCTATAGCGGTTCAAATCAAAGATAAACAGGTAAACAAAGGTGACACCCAAATCAGATAAATGACTTCTTCATATAAAATGCCAACGATCAGAATACGTACATACGTTTAACCCTTTTTTTACATGTATTCAACTAATTTACCAAATGAATGTGAATATTGTTCTTCATCACTATTATCATACATCCTCGCAATACCGTATCGATCCTAGTCATGCTTGCCATGCTACTTAATCAACACAATACAACAAAAGATACAATGAATATCAACTCACAAAACCATGTCAAAAGTTTGGTTCATTAATAGATGAAAATCTAAGATCAAGGATTTGTAAAGGTTTTGTCAAGACCACAAATAATCAATCAAAGACAACAACAATAGAGAATCAAAACATATTCACAAACATACATTAGATGAAATACATAAGGTATCAAAAGATTACATCCAAATCCAACAAGAGATTGAAGCTCTTACCTTCCCCCCCTTGGGATTTGAGTTTCTATGCTGAAAATTACAAGTTATGATCTTTCTCTCAAGTTTCTATCTTCAAAATCCAAAAAACATAATAACCTAAAAAGTGTGAAAATCTATTTATACAATTCAGGAATTTACATGTTCGCTAAGCAAACGATTCATTCACGCAGCGAATGGTGAAAAATGGCACTTCAGGTGCCTCTGAATAGTTAAACCGCCCCAGAAATTCTCGTGAGTTCGCAATAAGAAGGAATGTTCGCAAAACGAACATTCTCCTTCTAGCTTTCAAAGCGAACTTTAGTTCCTTTCTCCTCTTCCAAAATCTGGGTCCATTCGCTGGAGACCATGCTGGAGTTCACAAAGCGAACCTTCGCTGGTACTCGCTTTCACGTTCGCTAAGCGAACTAACTGATATCTTCCTCTTTTCTTTGGTAGCTTGCACCATTTCTTGTGTCTTACACTTTTGATCAATTAGTGCCTTTTCCTGCACAATAACACACATATTTCAAGCACCAAAGGTATATTCTCAATGTTAGAAGAACAACAACAATCATGGATAAAAACCAATGTAAACATGAGAAAAGAGTGGAAAAAGTGCAAAGAAAGATATGTCAATTTTAGGTCAAATCTGCACCTAACAGACAGTCGGACTAAGCAGTACCCCAATCTTTACTTCTTTTCTCTCTTCTTCTGAACCCAAGTTTACTGTTTCCAACGGCTCTTTGTGAGGCTCAATGGACCTTTCCTCTTGTCTGAGTAATCGAGAGATCTCTTCTGGAATTTCTTCGTCTTCTTTTTCAGCTTCAAATACCGGGAACTCAAAGTTGGGAGAAGGCATTAGATCGTATTGTCATACCCCAAATTTTGACAACTAAGATTTTCCATCATTGTGTAAATCATTACCACAATATGGATGAACCATCATGCCTCTTCAATCTCCTCAAAGATGGTTGAGCATTCACTACAATCAGAATTAGGGTTTTAAACCCTCTCAGAGCATTTAGACAAAGGATCAATATAGAAATGACATGATCTTCAACTTGTCTAACCTCTCAAATATCTATAAAGGATCAAGAGGACTCTCACATCAAGGATCAAGCACAAAGTTGCTACCTTCCAAGTGGATTAAGCCTCAAGATCGTCTGTGTCACCAAATTAGGGTTTTGGTTGACCAGGGCCTCCAGATGGAAATTTTCCTCTGGGCATGAGCCAATGCTTCAAAGCATAACCATAGATACTCCATGGGACCTCATGGACCCAATCATCAAGTCAATTTAACCTCAGGGGATGCATTTATCAAAAATCAGGAATTAGGGTTTCTTGACCTAATTCACCCCTAAGTTGACTTTTGGGACAAAACATGAGCCAATACCTCAAGACATGATTTGAGGGTCTCCAATACACCATGTTGATCCATTTGCAACAATGGAGTGATCCAAGAAGCTTGATTCACAAGTTTCAATTTCATCTGGACCACAGTTAGGGTTTTAAGGAAAAAGTCAACTGTACCTTTGACTTTTGACCAAGGCATGCTCCCAAACCTTAGGACATGATTCAATACACCCTATAACACCTATAGAATCCATCCATTAAGTTTTATTTAGGTCAAGGACTTGATTCCATAGAGGATCGCACAGTTTAGATTTCATCTGCTAAAAAAGTCAACTGTACAAAAAGTCAAAGTTTGACTTTTTGATTTTTTTGGTCAACCAAGGTTCCTTAACCCTAAAATGATGTTAATGTGTGATTGGAATCATCATTCATCAAGAAAAATCAAAGAAAGTGAGATAACTTGAAAAAGGTGTAACCATAAAAAACTTAGAATTTTTCTAAGTTATGAAACAAAATGGCTAGGGTACCAACTTCCAAGGATCATAACTTGAGATCCAAGCAACCATTTTGGATGGTCCAAAGATGGATTTGTAGCTCTCATGGCATACTTTAAAAGTGTCAACTACATCTCATTCCAATTCTTCATGGATTTTTAGTTATGGAGTGATCAAAATGGCTGAAAACATGAAAATACATTTTTCCAACACTTAGTGAAATTTTCACTAAGTCAAAATCTGCCTTACTTTTTCCAAAATGTAGGGACATTTTTCACCTTGATCCAAGTCAAACCAGGTCTTGGGTCGGACATCAAAGTTAAAGTATGCCATGAGGGCTTTCTAACAAGTACCAGATCATCTCCAAATTCCATTTGAGCAAGGAGATATAACCCTTGAAACATGGCCTCATGAACTGATTCTTCCAAGACAGATTTGGTAGATTTTGTGCATTTTGCTCGATTTGATCAAATCTGACAAATCCAAGCCTTGTCATCATTTTGGACACATGTGAGGATAAAATCCAAGGGGGATGATCTGATCTCCAAGCCTCCAAAGTCCATGAATCTACAAATAGCATGCCAAACCTAAAAAGGCTAAAGAAGCTTCAAGACTCCAATTTTGTTTTCAAGCATTCAATGGATGCACCAAGGTGGCATGAACTGATCCTATTCCAACTGAATTCAGTCAAGGCTTATCTTTGAACCAAAGCTACAAAGCCTGTGCTCTAACCTCTAGTCAATGGCTAGAGGAGACTTAAGATTCCAAAGTGATCCAATTGGCCAACAGCCTGCTGTAGTTGCCACACACTATTGCTTGCAAAAGAAACTTGCTCTACTATACATAAAGCTCATCTGTGCTCAGTTCAAGTACACCAAAGCACTACAACACTTGCTTTCCTCAAAATCCCTTTCTCTAGGCCAAAATGCCTTCTTTTGCAAGTTAACTTTGAGTTTTTGAGTTAGAGAGCAATTCCATCACAACTCGTGATCCAAACACATCTAATATGTCATATCTAAGCTATCCAAACTCTCACATGTGACATGTAACACCAAAATCACAAAGTCCCATCTCAAAACCTCAAAATTGGACTTTTTTGCATTTTTCAAGCCATGTCTTGATTCAGTCACTTTCAAAACCAGATAAAACCTCAAACACACTCCAAATATCATCCTTAAACTGTCCCAAATGGTTCCCCACATCTGGAACACCATTTGAGAGAGTTTCCATATTGGTCACTTTTGCCCTTTTTGCAAGAAAGAGCTCAAACTTGTTCCTGAGGATTCCAGCTGCTTCCAACCATTCTAAAAGCTTATAAGTGATCAATTGAGAGTGTCCAAAGCATCAAATTATTTCTGGCACAAAAAGCTTAGCAGATTGCTCAACAAGCTCCTAAAGAGGTAAGCATCACAACTTGAACTCTTTAAAATATGCATTGCTTTGAAGTCCACTGATCATGCACATCTCATACATGTTATATATGTTGTGTTTGAACCAATTCATCATGCAATTCATGCCTGTAACAAGAGGTAGCATAGAAAATGCAATTATAGCCCTATTTCAAGAACACTATCGGGTTTTGAAATAGGAGCCTCATCTGAAAAAACCACCACCACCATTGGATTCCTTGTGAAATTCTAGGCAAGATAGACCTAAATTTTGCCCCAATCCATGGAGAAATGAGAAAGTTACAAGCTTCACGTTTTTGGCCAAAACCTTGCCTTGCCTTGGCCAGGCCAAAAACAAGGCATGCCTCATGTATTCATGGGGTGGTTTTGATACACAGATGTATCACCACCCCAGTGGTAGAAGACGCACGCTCCACACAAGAGGTCTGGGGTTCGAATCCCCCTCGCCCCAGATCCTCTTTTTATTATTTTTCCATTTTTTTAATATTTTATATATTATTTTAAATAATTTGGAAAATTAATAACTCTCTCAATTTTAATGATTTTTGATTGGTTCTTTTTGCAAAAAATCACAAAAATGTTAAAATATTTTATTCCACAAAAAAATCAGATTTGTATTAATTATTTAATATAGTTGATATTTTTGTAAATAAATTTATTTTTAATTGTTTTAAACACTTTTAAAAGTGGATTTTTATCTTGAAAATCAAAACCAAATGAGTTTTAATTCATCTTATGATTAAAACATAATTTGTCAAGTCTCAACCAAAAAGCACAAGTTGTTTATTCAAGCTTATTTGGTATTTTATCATTATTTACTGATTTTCTTTAAGAATTTACTTTTAAAAATGATAAAATTAGGGTTTCTTTGATTTTCACCCTCACAAATCTTTTTCAAACACTGATGGGCCTCTAATAGAGTGTAAGACCCAATCCCCTTTAACCAAAACCATTTTGGGCCTCAGATATTGTATAAGTCCCGACACGATAAAAAAAATCTCGGCGCGATCGCCTGTGTAAAATAACCCTTGGGCCTCTCCTTGAGTTGTAAGCCCCATCACTTGTACAAAAATACTTTTGGGCCTCTAATAGAGTGTAAGACCCATGCCTTGTAAATAAGATACCTTGTTGGGCCTCAAACATTGTATAAGACCCGCTGTGTTTTCAAAAACCTCGGCGCGATCGCCGTTTTCAAACAAACCATCTAAGCCAACCCCCGTGTTGTAAGTCCCATCTTTCTTTTCAAAATAATGTTTGGGCCTTTCCTTGAGTTGTAAGACCCATACCTTTGTACAGAAAACCTCTTTGGGCCTCAGTCGTTGTATAAGTCCCGATACGATATTCAAAACAACGGTGCGATCACTGTTAAACCTTGTGCCTCTCTTTGAGTATAAGCCCCAACAATCTTTTCAAAATAATTTTCCTTTTGATTTAGATTCAAGTATACAATTGTTATCCAAACTTTCTTTAATTTCTTTGAACAACTAACAAAACAACATGGAAGCTTGCTCACCTGTAAGCTTTTATCCGCTTTCATTTACTCACTTTAATATATATACCTGTATTGTGGGAAGCTGCGTGTAACACCCCAATTCCCATCTAGCGTATAAATAACACATAAATAAATCAGAGTGAATAAATTTTTTTTTTGACGGAATAAAGATGCTACATTTGAAAAAAACATAATCCACCTGCTCATAACTTTGATACATAACACAAAATGGAATAAATAATAATAAGAAAGTTTTTCCAACAAAAGGGAAGTTCAATTATGGAATAAAGCGGAACGATCCATAATTGACTCGTTTTATAAAATAAGTTGTTTCATAACATCAAAATATACATAAAAGTTATCCAAAATATATACATATATATATATATATATATATATATATATATATATATATATATTCACATATATAAACATAAATAACAAAACATTTTCCCCCCGACTCTCGTGTTACGTATCAGAGCAGACACCACCGATCTAAGCAAAATGAAGATCTACCTCTTCCACTTGCCTCCACGCCTCTACAGCGGCTAATCTGCACTATGCCATAAAAGCATATTCCAGCAGAAGGGTGAGAAATAACAACTATAACAAGATTGCATAATAATATGAAAACATAAAATTCACATATATTCTTCAACTCACCCACACCCCACATGCTAACAAATATAACATACAACGGTATCATATATTCATATATACACAGGTGATGACATACATATATTTATAAACCCACACCAACACATCACATAAATTCATATTCACAGATATGACGTATAAATAGCACATCAAGAGTGGTTCTTCAAGAACCCACCAATTCCCTCAGGAAACATAGATACATCGATATACTTCCCACTGGGTTCACGATGATCCTGAACAACCAACATAATAATGCAATGCAACTCAATGACACAATGCAATGCAAGTGGTACCACACAACATGGTTCAATCAATCGAACCCGACTCATAATAGAATCCGGATAGACCACATACACCTCTACTTGGCAATGATCTATCTCCAAAACAACTCCACATTGGAGTCCGGACAAATTACATACACTCCTCCTGAGCAATGATTCATCCCCACCACACTCCACATTGGAGTTCGGATGAATCACATACACTTCTCCTAAGCAGTGATTCATCACCACCGACACCATGAATGCACGACAGTAAATATGCACACAACACACATGTATGACAACAATCATACATCTTCACGATCCTCCTGATCACACGTAAGCCATACACTTACCGTAATTCACAATAGTATCACCACAACTGTCTAATCGATTCAACATACCACATACATAATAAGAATTATGCCCAAAACACATATATATCAATCAGTTATACATATACACGATCCTCCTGATCACACTAGTATTACTACAACTGTCAAATTTATTCCTCGTAATACACACAATTAAGGGAAATACCTCACGAGGCCTTAATTATTTAATTAACTAATTAATCCACCTAAATTCAATTTTTTTAATTATTACCACTACCAATCCAAGGTTCAACAAGTTCTGACACCTACCTCAACCTCTCAGACCAAAAAGGAACCGCATCGGACGCAAAATCAGGAAAGAAATCGCGAAATGGCAAAATTCTGCACTCTCGCTGGTCATACGCGTATTGCCCAGCTCGCTCGCCCTCCATACGCGTATTGCCAAAAGTGTTACGCGTATGAGCAGAGACTGATTTCTCTCAAAAATTCCATCTTGATTCCATTTGAAACCCATTACGCGTAGTGCCTCCCTCCTTGCACGTAATGCCTTGCTCCTTACGCGTACCATTACGCGTTTCAGCAGAGGGCCGTGCAAAATGGGTTCCATACGCGTAATGCCCTCCTATAGCCCTTGCCATACGCGTAATGCCTTGCTCATTACGCGTATTTCCTTGGCCATTACGCGCATGGGCAGCGAAACACCCAGAATTTCCTGCATAATTTCTGATACGGGTTTCACTCAATTTCCCTCCAAATCTCATCTAAACATCACCATACTGCAAAGTAAATACTAAGCAACCTATAACTATCATGTATCAACAATTAGGAACCTTAACACATGATTTCCACTCAATTTACCAACTCTAACAAACGTTCACAATTCCAACCAAATGAAAAACATATATTTTTCAACCAAACATTTAAACAAATACATACATACACATACACAAGCATGATATAATTGGAACTTCTCACCCTTACCCGATTAATCGCGATTGAGACGGAGATTTTCTTCAATTTCCTCTTCCTCCTCTTCTCTCTTTTCCTTCTCTTCTTTTCCTTCTTCTTTTTTTGTCTTTTCTAACAAATATATATATATATATATATATATATATATAGATAATACTTATTATATAATATAATCCAACAGGGTAAAATACCTCCAATTGATATTTTGTCATCTCAACCCAATTGATCAATTATTAGAGTTACCTTAAAATACTCTCTTGGACTAATAATTATTGATCTGTCTCTTTCATTTAATAATAGATCTCTTCAGAGTTCTCCAGTTGCTCTATTGACCCCAATCCGTTAAGGACACTACACTTCCGCGCTCAACTACACACACCCTAAACAGGCCAAACAAATAAAATAACACACAATGATTAAATAAATTAAAATGGGGTGTTACAACTCTCTCCCACTTAAAATATTTTCGTCCTCGAAAATGTAGTTGAGATGAACAACTCCGGATACGACTCTCGCATCCGACTAACCAACTATCATGCCAACACTAGGCACACCACGAATAACACAAACTGACGAGCTACCTTGCTAACAGCAACAACAACAACGACAAGATGCAATGCCCATATACTGTATTAGACGATTAACTCATGACTCAAAGAATACCCAAGTTATGAACACATAGGTTCACTCTAGATCCAGAATACAACAAGATCGTTACCCTCACCATAGGTAACATTCCCCTAATTCCCCACATAGGAATTAGCCACTCGCACTCGAACCATCACGATGGAAAACGAGGAAACAACAAAACAAGAACATAAAGTTCCACGACACAACATCGCTTCAACAACCTCTACCTAACCATAATACCAACATCCTTGTCACACAAAATTATTACACAATGCTACGATTCACCAATCGAACATATAACCAAAACATCTATCTACATAGTAGCCCATGAATAATATTTAAACCTTTTGCCTAACACTTCCATTCCAAAACGTCCAATGGTCTCATCATTCCCACATGTTCCAATGTTCAACCTATGAACTCTTACAAGTCACACACGCATATACGTAATGTGCCACATCACGCTTCCGCTGCGCACTCTGATTACTCGCAACAACCAAATCTACCAATTTCATACCCAACTTCACACTCTACTGTGTTATCTCACACACCAGACACAAGTTTATGAACTGCTCAAATAATTATAATCCTCTGACCATCAAAACAGGCAGGTATAAAAACTTCCGACTTAACTTCACCAATAGGATAATTCCAACTAAAGTCATAACTCATCAGGAATTCCAACCATCCTCTTAGTCTCATACTCTATTATTTCCGACCAAACAGGTACTCAATATTCTTTTGATTTACTAAACACCTCGAACTCAAAACCATAAAAATAATACCTCCAGATTCTCAACACAAAAGTAACCGCAGCCATCTTGAAATCATGAATCTTCCATGGTCGTAAAACATAATCCACGACTTTACCATCTTGCATTAACACACTGACTAAACTCATCATAGACGCATACCAATACCTCACAAACGGTTTATTAGGATCACGCAGAATCAAAACTGGAGCCGTAGACAAATTCTACTTTAGCCCACTCCAACTTTCCTCACAATAAACATCCAAAGCAAACGACTTACCCTTTGCAAGTCAACTGAAGTAACGAAAATGCTAACTTGGAAAAGCCTTCCATAACCCCCGGTAATAACCAACTAAAGTCCAAAAAGCTTCTAATCACCTTAACCGACTTCGGAGCCTCTCAGTGTAGAACTGCATCTACTTCCGATGGATCCATAACAATACCATCATTAGAAATCACATACCCAAGAAAATTAACCTTTTTCAACCAAAATTCTCACTTGAATAACTTAGCATAAAAATTCCTTTATTTTCAACACTTGCAACTCGATTCTCAAACACCCTACATACTCTCCTTCTGATTTTGTAATAGGTCAGAATATCCCAATGCATACCACTCCGAACTTATCCAATGAAATATGGAAGATACAATCCATATACTCCACAACCATTCCAGACGCATTACTAACACCGAACAACATTATTGTACATTGTAATGCCCAACCAAACCAAACCTCATCCAAACTCGTCCAGACTCACATACAAGCTTAATCGAGTAAATACAACTTATTCCGATGATAACAAACATAACCAGTCACATGAAACCGATCCAAGCCTCAACTCAGACAAATTCACCACTCTTATCAAACGTTCCAAACAATTGTAATTCCAATTAAACTCAACCAAACCATTCCAATCATCTATTCTTGAAAGTGGACACTTATTCTCAATCGTTACCTTATTCAACTAACAGTAATCCATACACAATTTCCTTCTATGGACAATCCAAATTCCACAAATGCCACCAGGTATCAACCATCAACCAAAAATAACTCTCAAAACTCATTAAAACTCTAAGTTTGGCTTTCCATAGCCTTAATACAGTTACACACATGTTGCTTGTTATTCCATCCGAAAACACATTTGGAAATCACACACCACTGGCAGCCCTTCACTGTGGCTTTCCTGTCAATTCCAAAACACTATTATCACAAACATATTAGTGTCATCTTCTAAGAGTTTTTCTACTTACTTAGTAGATATAAACCTTAACTATTCACCTTCGTCCTTTTTAAGTTCACTCTCTACTCTCTGAGGAGCAACCATCAATAATACCCGATCGTTCTCCCCCAGAGACATCCCAATTGGACCAACATACCAAAGCCTCTAATCCGCCTCATCTTTCGATATAAGGATCTCCATCGACTCCTCAAAGCAATCTGTAATCACTTTCTTAATTCCAAAAAATTCATTGCACACACTATCAAAGCCGGAAAGACACGTCTATTCCATCCAACATAATTTCGTCTAATATCAACAAGAGATTAAGGGTGATCAGTTCCTCAATTTGTCAATAGACATCCGACAATCATGATGGGGCATAGACCATCTTTACCAGACCATAATAGCATTTCTGGCATCTTGAGCACAAAACTACCTAAGTCGCAGATCCTTAGTCGACATAAACCTTACCTCCGCATTCCCTTTGGAATTGGGAACAACACTGTCCAAACAACACTTATAATCTTGCAACCAACGACACACTAGCCCACGCTCCACAACTGAAGTAACTTGGAGAAGCACCAGCTTCTCCCCCACTTTTCTCACTCTCACTCCTGAAAACAAAGGACTAGAAAACCAGAAAGCACTAGTAGTGTTTCACACACATATCACATACTAAGGAACAAACAACATCGACAGTATTCAACTGTCATGCCACACCGACTCAACAACTTGGCCGGACGGACCGACCTGCTCTGATACCAATTGTAACACCCCAATTCCCATCTAGCGTATAATTAACACATAATTAAATCAGAGTGAGTAAAATTTTTTTGACGGAATAAGGATGCCACATTTGAGAAAAACATAATCCATCTGCTCATAACTTTGATACATAACACAAAATGGAATAAATAATAATAAGAAAATTTTTCCAAAAAAAGGGAAGTTCAATTATGGAATAAAGCGGAACGATCCATAATTGACTCGTTTTATAAAATAAGTTGTTTCATAACATCAAAATATACATACAAGTTATCCAAAATATATACATATACATATATATATATATATATATATATATATTCACATATATAAACATAAATAACAAAACGTTTTCCCCCCGACTCTCGTGTTACGTATCAGAGCAGACACGAACGATCTAAGCAAAATGAAGATCTACCTCTTCCACTTGCCTCCACGCCTCTACAGCAGCTAATCTGCACTATGCCATAAAAGCATATTCCAGCAGAAGGGTGAGAAATAACAACTATAACAAGATTGCATAATAATATGAAAACATATAGTTCACATATATTCTTCAACTCACCCACACCCCACATGCTAACACATATAGCATACAACGGTATCATATATTCATATTTACACAGGTGATGACATACATATATTTATAAACCCATACCAACACATCACATAAATTCATATTCACAGATATGACGTATAAATAGCACATCAAGAGTGGTTCTTCAAGAACCCACCAATTCCCTCAGGAAACATAGATACATCGATATACTCCCCACTAGGCTCACGATGATCCTGAACAACCAACATAATAATGCAATGCAACTCAATGACACAATGCAATGCAAGTGGTACCACACAACATGGTTCAATCAATCGAACCCGACTCATAATAGAATCCGGATAGACCCCATACACCTCTACTTGGCAATGATCTATCTCCAAAACAACTCCACATTGGAGTCCGGACAAATCACATACACTCCTCCTGAGAAATGATTTATCCCTACCACACTCCACATTGGAGTTCGGATGAATCACATACACTCCTCCTGAGCAATGATTCATCACTACCGACACCATGAATGCACGACAGTAAATATGCATACAACACACATGTATGACAACAATCATACATCTTCACGATCCTCCTGATCACACGTAAGCCATACACTTACCGTAATTCACAATAGTATCACCACAACTGTCTAATCGATTCAACATACCACATACATAACAAGCATTTTGCCCAAAACACATATATATCAATCAGTTATACATATACACGATCCTCCTGATCACACTAGTATTACTACAACTGTCAAATTTATTCCTCGTAACACACACAATTTAGGGAAATACCTCACGGGGCCTTAATTAGTTAATTATCTAATTAGTCCACCTAAATTCATTTTTTTAATTATTCCCACTACCAATCCAAGGTTCAACAAGTTCTAACACCCACCTCAACCTCTCAGACCAAAAAGGAACGGCATCAGACGCGAAATCGGGAAAGAAATCGCGAAACGGAAAAATTCTGCACTCTCGCTGGTCATACGCGTATTGCCCAGCTCGCTCGCCCTCCATAAGCGTATTTCCAAAAGTGTTATGTATATGAGCAGAGACTGATTTCTCTCAAAAATTCCATCTTGATTCCATTTGAAACCCATTACCGTAGTGCCTCCCTCCTTACGCGTAATACCTTACTCCTTACACGTACCATTATGCGTTTCAGCATAGGGCCGTGCAAAATGGATTCCATACACGTAATGCCCTTCTATAGCCCTTGCCATATGCGTAATGCCTTGCTCATTACGCGTATTGCCTTGGCCATTACGCGTATGGGCAGCGAAACACCCAGAATTTCCTGCATAATTTCTGCTACGGGTTTCACTCAATTTCCCTCCAAATCTCATCTAAACATCACCATACTGCAAAGTAAATACTAAGCAACCTATAACTATCATGTATCAATAATTAGGAACCTTAACTCATGATTTCCACTCAATTTACCAACTTTAACAAATGTTCACAATTCTAACCAAATGGAAAACATATATTTTTCAACCAAACATTCAAACAAATACATACATACACACACACAAGCATGATATAATTGGAACTTCTCACCCTTACCCGATTAATCGCGATTGAGACGGAGATTTTCTTCAATTTCCTCTTCCTCTTCTTCTCTCTTTTCCTTCTCTTCTTTTCCTTCTTCTTTTTTTCTTCTTCTTTTTTTGTCTTTTCTAACAAATATATACACACACACACATATATATATATATATAAATAAATAAATAAAATATATATATATATAATACTTATTATATAATATAATCCAACAGGGTAAAATACCTCCAATTGATATTTTGTCATCTCAACCCAATTGATCAATTATTAGAGTTACCTTAAAATACTCTCTTGGACTAATAATTATTGATCTGTCTCTTTCATTTAATAATAGATCTCTTCAGAGTTCTCCAGTTGCTCTATTGACCCCAATCCGTTAAGGACACTACACTTCCGCGCTCAACTACACACACCCTAAACAAGCCAAACAAATAAAATAACACACGGCGATTAAATAAATTAAAATGGGGTGTTACACTGCACATGGTTAGTCTTCTTTCATTCTTTTAAATACATGTCAAATATATATAACTGTATTGTGGGAAGATGCGCATGGTTAGTCTTCTTTCATTCTTTTAAATACATGTCAAATATATATAAATGTATTGTGGGAAGCTGCGCATGGTTAGTCTTCTTTCATACTCCTTTAAATACTTGTCATATATCAACTGTATATATACTAGTATATTTATTTAGAGTTTTCCTCGGCAACTAGGTCTAGAACTAGGTAAAGCCATGTTGGTCACTCTTAAATACAGTCATAACTAGATCCCGAAAGGATTTCTAGATACAGTCTTCCCTTCTCTTGGGGTTAATCAATATGGAACAAAGAGAAAGGCAGTATTCTCGGTGAACCTTTTCTCAGATTGTCACCCCTAGAAATTGTCAAAGAAATTCTACTCCCCGGAGTTGATCTATTCTCTGTGAATAGCGTCTCCTGAGTTTCTTCAAATCATAGAACTTTCGCTAAATGATCTATTCTCTGTGAATAGCATTTCTTGAACTTTTCCTGGTTTGGGAACCACAGGCTTCCTAAAAGCATCCCGCCTCCTCTTGGGCTTTGTACAAGGACCCGTCGGCTTCTTAAAAGTTCTCATGCCTTCTCTTGGGCTTCATACAAGGACCCTCATGACCACTTAGAGGTATAGGATAGAACTTAGTCAACCTTTGCTAGAGTTGTCTTTCTAAAAGGAGTCACAAAAAGCCCTCAGACCAATTTTAGGGTTGATACTCATCCCTTAAAAGAGTCGGCCTCCTCTTGGGCATTGTACAAAGATAGACCACACTAATAGACTTGGACAGTCTAAATCTCCTTGAGTCTTAAAGACATTCTCGAGTTCCCTACAAACATAGGAAGAAACACCGGATCCTGGATTAATCTCCAGCAGAGTTAAAACTTGTGGGTTCTAAAACCCCGTCTCTCTCATTCCCCAACCAGGGTCAGTTTATCATCATATAACACTATCCCAAATTAGAACCTCAAGGTGTTTGATCCATCAACTCTTCTGGATTCCCCCTGCAAGAGTTGATTCCCCACTTGGACATACCTCAGGATCTCAACAATTCCCAGCATAAGATAGCCTCCTCTTAGGCTTTGTATAATGATCCTTTCCTCAGGAAAGTTAGCCTCCTCTTAGGCTTTGTATAATGATCTTTTCCTCAGGAAAGTCAGCCTCTTCTTGGGCTTTGTATAATGATTCTCCTCAGCGGAGCTAACCCTTTTCAAACTCTCTTGTTGAGTCAACCACTTTTCAGACTCTCTTGTTGAGTCAATCACCTTCTCAAACTCTCTTGTTGAGTCAACCACTTTTCAGACTCTCTTGTTGAGTCAATCACCTTTTCAGACGCTCTTGTTGAGTCAATCAATTTTCAGACTCTCTTGTTGAGTCAATCACGTTCCAGACTCTCTTGTTGAGTCAACCATTTTTAGCCTCAATCTCGGGCTTCGTACGAGACAGATAAAAAGCACTCTCTTGTTGAGTCAACTGTTTTTAGCCTCAATCTCGGGCTTCGTACGAGACAGATAAGAGCACTCTCTTGTTGAATCAAACCCTTTTTTGCCTCAATCTTGGGCTTTATACAAGACAGATAAGTACCTCCCCAGTAGAGTTAGCCTCCTCTTAGGCTTCATATTAGGATATCCCCAAAGAGTCAGTCTCTTTTAGCCTCCGTCTTGGGCTTTGTACAAGACACCAATATATCCACTCTCTTGTTGAGTCGGTCTCATACAACCTCCTCTTAGGCTTTGTATAAGGACTTCCCCAATGGAGTCAATCAACCTCTTAGCTTCAACCTTGGGCTTTGATCAAGGTACATAAAAATCAACAATCCCTCTTTAGAGATAACAAATTCCCTTTTAGTCAACCTTTTAGCTTCAATCTTGGGCTTTGAACAAGACACAAATACTCCGTTTAGCCTTTGTCTTGGGCTTTGAATGAGGCACCAAAAAATCTTTTTCCTCCCTTAGAATAGGAGGAACTACGATTGCTCTGATTTGCATGTTTCATTTAAACAGGAATACGTAGGCATAAAATTGCGAAATCTTAGCGAGCATACTAATCAAAAACTCTAGGTCTAGTACCTTCATACACCAATCAAAACTTAGGTCCATCACTTTACCAAAAACATCAATAAAAACTCACTCACTCATACTTTCCCAACCCATTAACAGATAAACACCACCAAGTACAAAGCAAAACCTAAAGCTAATATCCTGTGGATAACCACATATAGGATGGGTAACTGACAACTGCCCATTGTATAACCTGACCTCGGACCCCCCAATCTCTTTAAGCGTTTGTCCTGTTAGACATTCGCGTGCAAGGTTAGTTTTAGATACCTCCCCTTTCCCTTCCAGCTTCATGGGATAAATAAGAACCAGAAAGTAGCACCCCTCCTACCATTGCTGTGAGGAAAACCCCAGCGATAAGGTGGTCGCGTCACCGACAAAAATCGCTCGCTACAGTAAAATGGTGACTTCACTAGGGAGAAGCATTTTATTGTTTAGGACTAGGATTATTATAGCTCCTAAGAGGTCTAGGATGTTAGCTTTAGGAATGAATATATATATATATATATATATATATATATATATTGCTTTTCCTACTTGATATCCGTGTTTATTTTTCTGCTAATGGGACTACGGGTGATGCCGCATCTGGAAAGATTGAGTATACACCTAAGATAGGTGATGGCAAGAGACGGGTAATCTTACAGGGAGTGACTCCCAAATAAGAGGTCTCGGTAGACCATCGAATCAGTGGAGATACCCTTTGCGGATTCAATGCCTATACGACTTCGGTTGTTGAAATCAGATTGTTTGATTGGGCTGTCCGTGAAACTGAGTATTTTAGTATACTAAGACCATGTTACTATTTTGTAGTACGGAAGCTATCGGAAATAGTTGTCACGCGATACTACCCTCATTTGAGACCACTCTAAGATACTTCAGCTCGCTCGGGTGAACCAGCCTGCTGTTGTTATCCCAAGAGGGGTCAATGATTTTGCGGACAAGTACAAAAAATCACCAGTACAACCTTTGGGGATGGGTAGAGCCTTGACTTCATGACACCGAACCTTTGACCCCATGTTTTTTCTATGTTTTTGTGTGCTGCATTCATGCATTCATTTCATTAAAAAACATTTAAAACAAAGAAAAATGTTCTCTTCTAGTCTCTTTTTTTCAAATTAAACTGAGACAATGATTGCAAATGTCAGAGAGAAAGATTGCGTTATGGAGTTTGGTAGAAGAAGGACTCACAAGTATACCTTCAAGGTTCCAAAATTAGAGGATTTAAGAGGATTGGCGAGGATGATCACCAACCCTGATGCTTTCAGACCTAAGTATGGAGGACTGTTGTCTCTGTTAAGGGTCCATGTAATTGAAGGAATCTTGGCTACGCTCATTCAGTTCTACGATCCGGTCTATCACTGCTTCACGTTCCCGGATTATCAGCTAGCACCAACACTGGAGGAGTACTCTCACCTGATTGATTTTCCTATCACTGACCAAGCTCCCTTTTCTGGACTGGAATAAATTCCAAAAGATCAAACCATTGCAAGAGCAATCTATTTGGATGAGTCTGAGGTCAGGACTCACATGACCACTAAGGGTGGAATCCAAGGTTTGCCAGCCCAATTTTTGATAAAGAAAGCCCTGTACTTTGCTAGTATAGGGAATGTGCCTGCTTTCGAAAGCATCTTTGCTTTGCTCTCCTACGGGTTATTTCTGTTTCCCAACACTGATAGCTTCGTTGATATCAATGCCATTAAGATTTTTCTAATTGGAAACCCCGTACCAACCATGCTCGCAGATGCTTATCATTCTGTAGACTTAAGGAATTTGTACAACGGAGGAATGATCACATGCTGTGTACCCTTGTTATACAAGTGGTTCACTTCTCATTTACCCAAGTCTGCTGCTTTTTAGGATCAAAAGAGCACTTTACGTTGGTCGCAGAGAATCATATCTCTTACCAACTCTGACATCGATTGGTACAATCAGATTTATGACGGGATCAGGATCATTGACCGTTATGGAAACTTCCCTAATGTACCCCTCATAGGAATTAAAGGAGGAATCAATTATCATCCAGTTTTAGTTCGTCTTCAATTCGGATACCCGATGAGTCATGTCCCGCGTAATGCTCATCTGGAAGGTCTTTTCTTCAAGGAAGGAGAAAATGACAAGGAACTAAAGAGAGAAATAGTGCACGCTTGGAAACATGTTCACAGGAAAGGAAGAGAGTCTCTAGGAAAACTGGACTGTATCTCTGTGGAGCCTTATCTCCACAGGGTACAAACTAGGCCTCCCAAACTGAGGATGCCATACCCTCGTCAAGAAGTTCTTCCGTTAAGGGAATCTGCCCTTTATTTTATGTTTGATACGGAAAAACATCAGGTTACTCCCTCCAAAGTTCAACAGGAGAAGAGGTCTTAGAGGAACAAATATCGTATTCTCAATGTGGAGTGTAACAAAATACAACAACTGTTAAAAGAAAAAGATGCTCTGATTGAGATTTTAGAGCAACATGCTGTAGAGAATCAAGAAGACCAAAGGAATTTGCTCACTCCCTTCACTTGGCAAAGGAATGACAACCCGACAACGGATCAAGAGTCCCGGTCAAAGAAAAGGAAAGAACCAGAACCAGCACCTGAGCCCTCCTCAGAGAGGACTCAGGATCCATTAGTTTAGACATTTCCTTTTACAACACTTTGTAAATTACTGTATGTCCATTTCTGCAATCTTTAAATTCAATAAAATGGGGTTTCCCCATTGTATGATATTTGCAATCCAATTGTCGAAGTTTCTTTTGAATAACAAAAAAATTTAATTAATATAATCATTGCATATCATTCATCATTCTCACATAACACATTCTTCTTCCCTACGAATCTCACGTTTGTGTCTTGGTTCTAGAGTCAAACTGTCTCATTCGTACAATACTCGGGCCAATTGACAAAAGAAAATGGATGATCTCGAGGAAGAGAACAAAGAGTTGAGATAAGAAATCGACACTCTGAAAGAAGATTTGAGGAAACTTCACAATGACATGCAAGCTCTGGCAGCAACCCAGATGCAACAAAAAAGGACTGTGATCTCAGAGATCACGTCTACGCCCATAGTGGAAAAGTATGATCCTCGGTACAACATGCCAAAGGATCGTCCCTGGGGCATGCCACTCAACTATATCCCAGAAGGATATATTCCGCTGATCATGGAAGATCCGGAAACTACAGCAGGAGCAGCTGGGCCTGAAGGTTACAAACTTCGGGAAAGCGAAGATGCAAGGGACATGACAGCAACTCCTGAAGGTTACAAACTTTGGGAAAGCGAAGATGCAAGGGACATGACATCAACTCCTGAAGGTTACAAACTTAGGGAGAGGGAAGCACGAAGAGTCACTGCCGTAATGACTGTACCACCACCCATGGTACACACTGTCCCAGAAGGACATATTCCACAGATACCTTCTGGTGGAAATGAGAGTATGAACGATAAAATGAAGGAATTCTAGGAACAGTTCCTGGAGATGCAGAAGGAACTGCAAGCCATTCGCGGTCGGGATCTATTCGGTAAGGATGCCGCAGACCTTTGTTTGGTCCCCAATGTGAAAGATCCCTCACAAATTCAAGGTGCCTGACTTTGAAAAATACAAAGGCAACTCTTTACCTCAAAGTCATTTGGTGATGTACGCTCGAAAATGTCTACCCAGACAGAGAAACAACAGCTATTGATCCATTACTTCCAGGATAGTTCAACAGGAGAAGAGGTCTTAGAGGAACAAATATCGTATTCTCAATGTGGAGTGTAACAAAATACAACAACTGTTAAAAGAAAAAGATGCTCTGATTGAGATTTTAGAGCAACATGCTGTAGAGAATCAAGAAGACCAAAGGAATTTGCTCACTCCCTTCACTTGGCAAAGGAATGACAACCCGACAACGGATCAAGAGTCCCGGTCAAAGAAAAGGAAAGCACCAGAACCAGCACCTGAGCCCTCCTCAGAGAGGACTCAGGATCCATTAGTTTAGACATTTCCTTTTACAACACTTTGTAAATTACTGTATGTCCAATTCTGCAATCTTTAAATTCAATAAAATAGGGTTTCCCCATTGTATGATATTTGCAATCCAATTGTCGAAGTTTCTTTTGAATAACAAAAAAATTTAATTAATATAATCATTGCATATCATTCATCATTCTCACATAACACATTCTTCTTCCCTACGAATCTCACGTTTGTGTCTCGGTTCTAGAGTCAAACTGTCTCATTCGTACAATACTCGGGCCAATTGACAAAAGAAAATGGATGATCTCGAGGAAGAGAACAAAGAGTTGAGATAAGAAATCGACACTCTGAAAGAAGATTTGAGGAAACTTCACAATGACATGCAAGCTTTGGCAGCAACCCAGATGCAACAAAAAAGGACTGTGATCTCAGAGATCACGTCTACGCCCATAGTGGAAAAGTATGATCCTCGGTACAACATGCCAAAGGATCATCCCTGGGGCATGCCACTCAACTATATCCCAGAAGGATATATTCCGCTGATCATGGAAGATCCGGAAACTACAGCAGGAGCAGCTGGGCCTGAAGGTTACAAACTTCGGGAAAGCGAAGATGCAAGGGACATGACAGCAACTCCTGAAGGTTACAAACTTTGGGAAAGCGAAGATGCAAGGGACATGACATCAACTCCTGAAGGTTACAAACTTCGGGAGAGTGAAGCACGAAGAGTCACTGCCGTAATGACTGTACCACCACCCATGGTACACACTGTCCCAGAAGGACATATTCCACAGATACCTTCTGGTGGAAATGAGAGTATGAACGATAAAATGAAGGAATTCTAGGAACAGTTCCTGGAGATGCAGAAGGAACTGCAAGCCATTCGCGGTCGGGATCTATTCGGTAAGGATGCCGCAGATCTTTGTTTGGTCCCCAATGTGAAAGATCCCTCACAAATTCAAGGTGCCTGACTTTGAAAAATACAAAGGCAACTCTTTACCTCAAAGTCATTTGGTGATGTACGCTCGAAAATGTACGCTCGAAAATGTCTACCCAGACAGAGAAACAACAGCTACCGTACTAAGATCATCACTTTCAGAGATCTTTGCGCTGCCTTTGTCAAACAGTATAAGTATAACCTGGACATGGCACCAGACAGAGATCAACTCAGAGCCATGTCGCAGAAGGATAAGGAAACCTTTAAGGAATATGCTCAGAGATGGCGTGAGATTGCCGCTCAGATTTGTCCACCTCTTGAGGAAAAAGAGATGATAAACATCTTCTTGAAATCCTTAAGTTCGTTTTACTACGACAGT
Source organism: Lathyrus tuberosus (assembly GCA_022829125.1). Taxonomy (NCBI): domain Eukaryota; kingdom Viridiplantae; phylum Streptophyta; class Magnoliopsida; order Fabales; family Fabaceae; genus Lathyrus; species Lathyrus tuberosus. Next base: position 6,746,951 of record JALAZF010000001.1, on the reverse strand, counting down.
ATGGTCGCCAGTGCGTCCAGTGACTTCACCGAGATGGTGGGCATGGGAGTTCGTCTTGAGGAAGCTGGCGAGAAGGACGTTTAATTAAAGATGCTGGACCATCAAGCAGTACCAAAAGATACGGTAGTGCTTTCCCTAAGAAAAAAGAGCAAGATATTGGCAATATCTCTCTCGGAAAGAAAAGGCGACGGTACCAACCAGTAGCAGCTGTAACTCCTGCTATCAACCCTGTGCCTGTTCCAATGTATCAACCTCAGGTTGCTCAGAGCCAATCGAATCAACAACAATATCAGCAAAGGACACAACAACCTCTTCAGCAGGCTCATCCTCAGTTTAGCAACAACCGTACAACGCGACCACCAGGGTTTGACCCTATACCAATATTGTACACAGAACTGTTTCCGTTACTACTGGTCAAGGGGAACGTCCAAACCAGGTCTCCTCTTACAGTACCGGAAAATCCGCCTTTTTAGTTCAAAGCGGATCAGACTTATCCTTACCATCAAGGAGGGCCAGGGCATAACATAGAAAACTGTCTCAGTTTCAAATATGATGTGCAAAAGCTTGTCAGGAGCGCGGTCTTATCCTTCAAGGATACAAATCCGAATGCTCAAACGAACCCGTTGCCTCAACACGAGAAAGCTGCAGTCAATTTGATAGAGGAAGAGTCTAACCACATCTATCAAATTCATGATGTACTATTATTGGGAACCAACCTGGTCAAGATGCATCACAGACAGAGCGAATATGGGCATGTACCACCTCATAACTATCACCAGTGTGATATCTGTTCGAAAGATAATCAAGGGTGTTTTGTGGTGCAATCAGCTCTACAAGAATAATTGGATCTCGGTTGGATCCAGGATCACAGAATTCGTGGGGTCAACATAACTTATACGAATTCCAACATCATTCAAAACCACAACATCCGTGCGATGAATGTCAACTCGGTGGGAATGCACTCAAGGCAAAGCCAACATCATGATCTGCCACAACACGATTATGATTCCTATGTGATTTGCTCGGTAAATAATCAGGGATGCTCTTTTGTATAAGAGGCCCTCCACCGTCAGATGGATTTTGGATATCCAAGACTACCATGATAGAAATCCCTATCAGGTCAACATGATTCAAATTTTCGATATTCGCTTGATGAATACCAGCTTGGTGGAATTACACGCTAAGCAAGTCCAACTTAGTTTTCTGACTTCGCATGAGTATCAGAACTGTAGCGTATGTCATGAGAGTAACCAAGGCTGTGCACTCGTTCAAAGGACACTGCAACATTTGTTAAACCACTGGTGGCTTCCGATCTATCTAGATGAAGACACATAACAAGTCAGTATGATTGATGGGAACCCTACTAGGCATCGAAGTCAGGATGTTCGATTAATGGACACAGATCTAGTAAAGCTACACTGCATTCAAAGCGGACGTGGCCGGGCGCCACCACACAACTACGAGCGTTGTAGAGTCTGCTCGGAGAATAATCAAGGATGCTACCTCGTGCGAGTATCCCTTCAAAGTCAGTTGGACCATAAGGAAATTCAACCATGGTCAAGCTCTGATTCAATGTCAAACTATCATCCTGGTCAAAGCAAGGATGTTATCTTGATCCCTAAGCGAAAAGTGGCCAAAGACGTATGTGCCATAATCCCTCTACTCCGTGGATCAAGAGTCCCTCTTGATGGTTGAAAGGTTCTCAATCTTGAACCGATTGAGGCTGGTTATGATGGTCGGAAAAATCAGAAGGCTCCTATAGTTATCTATCTGTCGGGACCAATACCGTACAATTCCGATAAGGCGATCCCTTACAAGTACGGTGCAACAACTGTTGAGAATGGAAAGGAAACTCCATTACCCTCCGTCGTGAACATTACCGACATCAGTCGAGTAACACGGAGCGGTCGAATCTTCAACCGAGGAGTTGGAGAACCCACCAAGGAAAAGCAACGTCAAATAGAAGTTCCTAATCAACCAGTCGGTCAATCCAGTGGTCCCGACCTATCAGAGAACAACGATGAGATGCTGAAGCTCATCCAGAAGAGTGAGTACAACATTGTTGATCAGCTGTTGCAAATTCCTTCAAAAATCTCTGTGGTATCTCTATTACTCAGTTCCGAAGCTCACAGGGAGGCTCTACGGAAAGTCTTAGAGCAAGCCTTAGTGGAACAAGATGTAACAATAAGACAATTCGACAGAATCATCTCCAACATCACTTCCTGCAACAACTTGGGATTTAGTGATGAGGAACTGCCATAAGAAGGCAAAAGTCACAACATGGCACTTAATATCACAGTCAACTGCCAGTATGATGCTTTAGCCAGCGTACTGGTGGATACCGGATCGGCTCTGAATGTTATACCGAAGTCCACATTAATGCAACTATCATTCAAAGGATCCCTGATGAGGGGCAGTGAGGTCATCGTCAAAGCATTTGACGGATCCCAGAAAGCAGTTATTCGCGAAGTCGACCTTCCCATAACTATCGACCCTCAAACTTTCCTAGTCACTTTCCAGGTCATGGACGTCCGGGCAGCATACAGCTGTTTATTAGGAAGACCTTGGATACACCAGCCTGGGGCAGTCACTTCGACACTGCACCAGAAACTAAAGTTCGTCAAGAATGACCAACTAGTCACAGTCTGCGGAGAGCAAGCCTTGATCGTGAGTAACTTATCATCGTCTACTTGTGTAGAACCAGAGGAGGTTGTTGGAACTCAGTTCCAAGCACTGTCGATGAGCAATGAGAATCAATCAGAAAAAGGAACATCGATTTCCTCGTACAAAGATGCTCTCGAAGTGATCAAGAATAACAATGCCAAGGGATGGGGACAACTTGTCATTTCTAGTGATAACAAAACAAAGAAGGGTCTTGGTTTTTTTCCTCAACCTGCACCCAGACTGCTACTAATGACGAAAGTTTTCATCCCATTCAGGATTTCTTCCACAGTGGAGGTTTCCTTCACCCAGTGCCTCAGGAAGTGCATACCATCAACGAGGGTGACTCCTCTGATACAGATGAAGAATGGAAGTCCTATCTTAACAAGGACGGTTATATATCTCAGGAAGAGGTGCCTACGCCATTTTGGTATCCCGCACAAAGTCCGAGACTTATACCGAAGTCAGATGTCAAGATGATATACGAAGATTGTGATCCAGAAGGATGCTGTGCTCCACCAAACTCATTAAAGGAGGACACTCTAATGAAAGACAACTTTGACCATGACTATTATGGCCCAATGGATGGCCTGTCTATCTAGCAGCCGTACCAGGTAGACTCAGGGCAAAAGAGTCAGCCCAAAGATGCATATCAACTGAGCATTATCAAAAATAATACCTACGTCCCCACCACATCATGGGATCAACACTCAGGATATTCAGAACCTATCCAGCACGACGATGAATTTGCAAAGCTTGCAAGGTTAGAATTCATCAACTATGCTTTTCCCGAGGTCAACGCCATCGAAAGAGATGACTCCTCCAGTTCCAAAGAAGTGTGGGACATCTTAGGATAACCAAGCGGCAAGTTCGACTACTTGGTCAAGTACACCGCTCCTGAAAGCTCTCGTATCAGGCTCGAAGACATCCAGCCAACTGGATGGGGAGATCCACCTGAGAGTACAAATACTATGCAAGATACAACAAAAGAGTTTGTCTATGACAACTCTGCTTGGGAAACAAATTCCAATAATCCCGCTCCACCAGAAATCAGCGTTATTTCTGAAGACAAGTCAAGAAAGAAGGTACCAGACTTTGTGATTCACCGAGGAGTTCGCCGCCAATGGGTTACTGTCAAAGTTCCGAAAGTCGTTCATAAGTATAAGTAATTGCCGTCTTTATCTTAACCTTTCACCCTGCCCAGGTGAAACGGCTGTTTTGATAGGGCTCACTTTCTATAAATTTCTCTCTTCGCTTCTCCCAAAGTGACTGAGTTTTGTTTTATAGGGCTGTAGTTTCAAGAATAGACAAGATCATAAATAAAATAACGTCGTTATGTAATTTCCGCATTTATTGCTGTTTTCTCTTTTCGCATTTTCAGAATATGGTAATCCTAAAAAATAACTCAATAATAAAAACAAGCAGTTTTCCAAATAAAATACACTGCACACACTCTTGCATTCTCTCTATCTCTTCTAAAAATAATCATCACGTCATGCAAATTGCTTGTGTTAAACCCCATTGAAACGTACGATCCAATGCCTTCTCCCAACTTTGAATTCCCGGTATTTGAGGATGAAGAAGAAGTTGATGACGAAATACCAGAAGAGATCTCCCGATTACTCAGACAAGAGGAAAGGTCCATTGAACCTCACAAGGAGCCATTGGAAATTGTCAACTTGGGTTTAGAAGAAGAGAGAAAAGAAGTCAAGATTGGGGCACTGCTCAGTCCAACTGTCAAATAATATTTGATAAAGCTTCTCAAAGAATTTCCCGATGTATTCGCTTGGTCCTACTAGGATATGCCAGGGTTGGATACCAGCATCGTGGAACATCATTTACCGTTAAGACCGGAATGTACACCAGTAAAACAAAGGTTTAGACGGACTCATCCAGACATGGCCATCAAAATCAAAGAGGAAGTACACAAACAGATTGACGCGGGTTTCCTCGCCACATTAGAGTATCCTCAATGGTTAGCCAACATAGTACCCGTTCCAAAAAAGGAGGGAAAGGTCAGAATGTGTGTAGACTACAGGGATCTAAACAAGGCCAGTCCAAAGGATGACTTTCCTTTACCACACATTGACATGCTGGTAAACAGTACAACAAAGTTCAATGTATTCTCCTTCATGGATGGATTCTCGGGCTATAATCAGATAAAAATGGTGCCGAAAGACATGGAGAAAACTTCGTTCATTACCCCATGGGGTAATTTTTGTTACAAGGTAATGTCGTTCGGTTTGAAGAATGTCGGGGCAACCTATCAAAGGGCCATGACTACTCTCTTTCATGACATGACACACAAAGAAATCGAGGTATATGTCGATGATATGATTGCCAAATCTAAGACAGAAGAGGAGCATGTGACCCACCTATCAAAGCTATTTGAGCGGTTGAGAAAGTACAAACTGCGCTTGAATCCTAATAAGTGCACATTCGGTGTCCGTTCAGGGAAACTTTTAGGGTTCATCGTCATCCAGAAAGGAATTGAGGTTGATACTGACATGGTCAAGGCCATTCAAGAAATGCCTTCTCTAAAGACTGAAAAACAAGTCAGGGGATTCCTGGGACGTTTGAATTACATTTCCAGATTTATATTCCTCATGACTACTACATGTGCGCCAATCTTCAAATTACTCAAAAAGAATTAGGACTGCGTATGGACAGAAGACTGCCAAACTGCCTTCGACAATATCAAGAAATACCAGTTGAATCCACCGATTCTATCACCTCCAGTGAAAGGAAGACCACTGATCATCTACCTAACAGTCTTGGAAGACTCAATGGGTTGTGTACTTGGCCAACAAGATGAAACAAAAAGGAAAGAGTCTTCCATCTACTATCTAAGCAAGAAATTCACCAACTGCGAGACTCGGTACACTATGCTTGAGAAAACTTGTTGCGCTCTGGCTTGGGCATCCAAACGTCTTCGCCAGTATATGATTCGTCACACTACTTGGTTAATCTCAGAAATGGATCCAATCAAGTATGTCTTTGAAAAGCCTGCTCTCACGGGAAGAATTGCCCGTTGGCAGATGTTGTTATCAGAATACGACATCGAGTACCATGCTCAGAAAGCCGTCAAGGGAAGTATTTTAGCTGATCATTTGGCTCATCAACCGATTGACGTCCAGGAATCAATCGGGGTTGACGTCCCAGACGAAGATGTCATGTATTTGAAAATGAAAGATTGTGATGAACCGCTACCCAGTGAAGGGCCAGAACCAGGTTCCCAATGGGGACTAATCTTTGACAAAGCTGTAAATCATTATGGAAATGGAATTGGGGCAATCATCATAACACCTCAGGGTACCCACATTCCTTTCACCGCCCGACTGACATTCAAGTGCACAAACAACGAGGCCGAGTACGAAGCTTGTATCATGGGTCTCGAAGAAGCGATCGACTTAATAATTAAGAACTTGGATGTGTATGGAGACTCAGCCCTGATTATCAATCAGATCAAAGGAGATTGGAACACATACCAATCAGGACTGATTCCTTACAAAGACTACGCGAGAAGGTTGTTACCATTCTTCAACATAATCGAGTTTCACCATATCCCTCGTGAAGAGAATCACATGACTGATGCATTAGCCACTCTCTCTTCCATGATTAGTGTAGGTCAATGGAACAACCTACCTAAGATCGACATAATGCGCCTCGAGAGGCCCGCTTATATATTCACGATTGAAGTAGTCATAGACGACATACCTTGGTATCACAATATCAAATGCTTCCTTCAGAAACCAGAGTACCCACCTGGGGCATCCAGAAAAGACAAAAAGATCCTCAGAAGGCTAGCAGGTAGTTTCTTCCTGAGCGGTGATACACTCTATAAGAGAAATTTTGACATGGTCTTACTTCGATGCGTAGACAGACCAGAAGCAAACATGCCGATAAAAGAAATTCATGAAGGATCCTTTGGCACTCATGCCAACGGACACACAATGGTGAGAAAAATTCTGAGAGCAGGGTACTATTTGCTGACCATGGAATCCGACTGCTACAAGTACATGAGGAGGTGTCACAAGTGTGAGATATACTCAGACAAAATCCATGTACCGCCAACGTATTTCAAAGTTCTCTCTTCCCCATTGCCTTTTTCCATATGGGGAATCGACATGATTGGCATGATCAAACCCAAGGCTTCAAACGGACATCGGTTCATCCTAGTAGCCATTGATTACTTCACCAAGTGGGTCGAAGCAGCGTCATACGCCAATGTAACCTGACAAGTCGTGGTCCGTTTTATCAAAAACAATCTCATCTGCCATTATGGTGTTCCAAGCCAGATCATTACTGATAATGGATCCAACTTGAACAATAAGATGATGAAAGAGTTATGCGCTGAGTTCAAGATCGAACACCATAACTCATCTCCCTACCGACCTAAGATGAACAGAGCGGTAGAAGCAGCTAACAAGAACATCAAGAAGATTGTTCAGAAGATGGTCATAACCTACAAAGACTGGCTCGAGATGCTACCCTTTGCTCTTCACGGTTATCGTACATCTGTCCGCACTTCAACAGGGGCAACCCCTTTCTCTCTAATATATGGCATGGAGGCAGTGCTCCCCATAGAAGTAGAGATACCATCAATCAGGGTATTGATGGAAGCTAAGCTAACAGAGGCTGAATGGTGTCAAAGTAGACACGACGAACTAAATCTGATCGAAGAAAAGCGAATAACGACACTATGTCATGGTCAGCTATATCAGCAAAGAATGAAGAAGGCGTTTGACAAAAAGGTCCGACACCGTGTCTTCAGAAAAGGAGACCTTGTGCTCAAGAAGATACAATCTTTTCTCACTGACTCTCGGGGCAAATGGACTCCGAATTATGACGGCCCCTATGTGGTCAAGAAAGCTTTCTTAGGTGGTGCCTTGAGACTTGCAACCATGGACGGAGAAGAATTTGCCTACCCCACGAATGTTGACGTAGTCAAGAAATACTTCGCCTAAAAAAAAAGGAAAAAAAAACGTCTCGGTGGATTGAAAACCCGAAAGGGCGGTCCAGGCAAAAATTAGAGACATAAGAAAAAATCACCCTGATGGATTGGAAATCTCAAAGTACAATCCAGGCAAAAGTTAGGGATAATGGCAAGTAACTACGTCCAACAGGGGCAAATCCCCCAGTAGCCGTTATGTAGTCCATCAAAAAACTCCAGTCAAGGTCATCTTTGACGGAAGCTCAGGATGTCCAGAATTCAAAGTTTGTAGAAGGAATACGGTCGTTATGTTTCAATGTAGCCCTTTTCCCTTAAATTACCATTTCCTAACTTTGTAAATACTCTATGGAATCACGCGTTTGGCTGATCTCCATCCTATCAATAAAATTTGAGCCCTAGTGCTTTTGTTTGTAATTCCTATTTATTTTAGCTTTACAGAACGACGTTTTAACATGATTAACGATTCTTGAAATAAAACAAAAATGAATTTACTTGTCAAATTTTTCTGCTTTTAAAATAAAGATGGAAATTCTTTTGACTGTTGAACATCGAAAGAACATCGATTGCTACTCCAAAGGCGATTAAGCTTCAAAGTGCAGAATCAAAGTACTCCTTCTAAACCAGTACGCTTGAATGAAGGATCAAGTGTATCAGATGTGATTTTCCCATCTGATATCCCCGGCAGAGTTCTTACCTCCTAAGCCCGACCAACGTTTTTCCCCGCGGAAACTACTTTCTCCTAAGCAAGGCAGAATTGCTATTTTGAACCGAAGATACTTCTTCGTCCCCTGCAGTGGCCGAGTATCCAGTCGTGTTCATCCACTAGTATGTATGTCGCGTCAGTTTTGTAAGCATACACATACATACATCATGCATTATTGATTTACATTCATATTCATATTTCATCACTATCACTCTAGTTGGTCTTGTCCCCTAGTGATAGAAGTCCTCTCAATCGAGTTGTCAGTTCTTTCCTCGTTAGGAAATGTTGCGTCTGAACAATCTCTCTCCTCCAGTTCATTTCTGGATTAGAGTTGGCCCTTGACCACTTTGATAACTTGAACCTCTGAAAAAAAAAAACCTTCGACAAATGTCACTCTTTGCCATTGAAGATGATATCTTCGCTTTCCCGGATTAAGGAAAATCCCCAGAGAAAGCCTCACAACCAAAGGCTCTCAGCAACACATTAATTTTTCTCTCCAATAGAGTCAATGTTAATAAAGTCATCAACACCTCAAAATTAGGGTACATTGTATGACATTTCTCCGAGAAGATCTCGAAGAAAATTATGATGTAATATCCCCAAGCCGAAAGCAGTCCCTCAAGAGACTCGGATGGGTTCCCTAGCAAAGAAGTTTGTGCACCTCTACAAATCAGACGAATGGGTTCCCCAGTAAGTCTGACGTCAAAAGTTTTTCCCATCAAATGGCATCTCCCCAGGAAAATTCGGCAAGAAGTTTGAGGGAAACCGCTACGAATAGCGTCCCTTGTCAAGAAAGTTTATTGACAAAAGAAACTAAGACCAGTTCCTTGGTAGGAAACCAGGACCGAGGGGAAGTTTATAATAGAAACTGAGACTAGTTCCTTGGTAGGAAACTAAGATCGAGGGGAAGTTTATTACAGAAACTTAGACCAGTTCCTTGGTAGGAAACCAGGATCGAGGGGAAGTTTATTTCAGAAACTTAGACCAGTTCCTTGGTAGGAAACCATGATCGAGGGGAAGTTCATTTCAAAAGAAAATTGAGACCAGTTCCTTGGATGAAGACCAGGATCGAGGGGAAGTTTTACCTTTTCTAAGTATCATTGCTTAGTAAAAGAAGATGGATGAGCAAACTGCCATTCATAACCACCGTCAAAATTTTGCGTATTCCGATATTTAATCATCTTGCACCCCGAATGCTCGAATACCTTCACCATTCACACCTTCGGGTCCAAGAAGATTAAATAGGGGCATCTGTCATACCCCAAATTTTGACCACTAATATTTCCCATCATTGTGTAAATCATTACCACAATATGGATGAACCATCATGCCTCATCAATCTCCTCAAAGATGGTTGAGCATTCACTACAATAAGAATTAAGGTTTTAAACCCTCTCAGAGCATTTAGACAAAGGATCAATCAAGAAATGACATGATCTTCAACTTGTCTAACCTCTCAAACATCCATAAAGGATCAAGAGGACTCCCACATCAATGATCAAGCACAAAGTTGCTACCTTCCAAGTGGATTAAGCCTCAAGATCGCCAGTGTCACCAAATTAGGCTTTTGGTTGACCAGGGCCTCCAGATGGAAAATTTCCTCTGGGCATGAGCCAATGCTTCAAAGCATAACCCTAGATACTCCATGAGACCTCATTTTCCCAATCATCAAGTCAATTTAACCTCAGGGGATGCATTTATAAAAAATAAGAATTAGGGTTTCTTGACCTAATTCACCCCTAAGTTGACTTTTGGGACAAAACATGAGCCAAGACCTCAAGACATGATTTGAGGGTCTCCAATACACCATGTTGATCCATTTGCAACAATTGATTGATCCAAGAAGCTTGATTCACAAGTTTCAATTTCATCTGGACCACAGTTAGGGTTTTAAAGAAAAAGTCAATTGTACCTTTGACTTTTGACCAAGGCATGCTCCCAAACCTTGGGACATAATTCAATACACCCTATAACACCTATGGAACCCATCCATTAAGTTTTATTTAGGTCAAGGACTTGATTCCATAGAGGATCGTACAGTTTAGATTTCATATGCTGAAAAAGTCAACTGTATAAAAAGTCAAAGTTTGACTTTTTGATTTTTTTGGTCAACCAAGGTTCCTTAACCCTAAAATGATGTTAATGTGTGATTGGAATCATCATTCATCAAGAAAAATCAAAGAAAGTGAGATAACTTGAAATAGGGGTAACCATAAAAAACTTAGAATTTTTCTAAGTTATGAAACAAAATGGCTAGGGTACCAACTTCCAAGGATCATAACTTGAGATCCAAGCAACCATTTTGGATGGTCCAAAGATGGATTTGTAGCTCTCATGGCATACTTTAAAAGTGTTAACTACATCTCATTCCAATTCTTCATGGATTTTTAGTTATGGAGTGATCAAAATTGCTGAAAACAAGAAAATCACATTTTTCCAACACTTAGTTAAATTTTCACTAAGTCAAAATCTGCCTTACTTTTTCCAAAATGTAGGGACATTTTCCACCTTGATCCAAGTCAAACCAGATCTTGGGTTGGACATCAAAGTTAAAGTATGCCATGAGGGCTTTCTAACAAGTACCAGATCATCTACAAATTCCATTTGAGCAAGGAGATACAACCCTTGAAACATGGCCTCATGAACTGATTCTTCCAAGACAGATTTAGCAGATTTTGTGCATTTTGCTCGATTTGATCAAATCTGACAAATCCAAGCCTTGTCATCATTTTGGACACATCTGAGGATCAAATCCAAGGGGGATGATCTGATCTCCAAGGCTCCAAAGTCCATGAATCTACAAATAGCATGCCAAACCTAAAAAGGCTAAAGATGCTTCAAGACTCCAATTTTGTTTTCAAGCATTCAATGGATGCACCAAGGTGGCATAAACTGAGCCTATTCCAACTGAATTCAGTCAAGGCTTATCTCTGAACCAAAGCTACAAAGCCTGTGCTCTAACCTCTAGTCAATGGCTAGAGGAGACTTAAGATTCCAAAGTGATCCAATTGGCCAACAACTTGTTGTTGTTGCCACACACTATTGCTTGCAAAACAAACTTGCTCTGCTATAAATAGAGATCATTTGTGCTCAGTTTAAGTACACCAAAGCACTACACCACCTGTTTTCCTCAAAATCCCTTTCTTTAGGCCAAAATGCCTTCTTTTGCAAGGTAACTCTGAGTTTTTGAGTTAGAGAGCAATTCCATCACAACTCATGATCCAAACACATCCAATATGTCATATCTAAGCTGTCCAAACTCTCACATGTGACCTATAACACCAAAATCACAAAGTCCCCTCTCAAAACCTCAAAATTGGACTTTTTTGCATTTTTCAAGCCATGTCTTGATTTAGTCACTTTCAAAACCAGATAAAACCTCAAACACACTCCAAATATCATCCTTGAACTGCTCCAAATGGTTCCCCACATCTGGAACACCATTTGAGAGAGTTGCCATATTGGTCACTTTTGCCCTTTTTGCAAGAAAGAGCTCAAACTTGTTCCTGAGGATTCCAGCTGGTTCCAACCATTCTAAAAGCTTCTAAGGGATCAATTGAGAGTGTCCAAAGCATCAAATTACTTCTGGCACAAGAAGCTTAGCAGATTGCACAACAAGCTCCTAAAGAGGTAAGCATCACAACTTGAACTCTTTAAAATATGCATTGCTTTGAAGTCCACTGATCATGCACATCTCATACATGTTAATTCATGCCTGTAACAAGAGGCATAGAAAATGCAATTATAGCCCTATTTCAAGAACACTATCGGGTTTTGAAATAGGAGCCTCATCTGAAAAAACCACCACCACCATTGGATTCCTTGTGAAATTATAGGCAAGATAAACCTAAATTTTGTCCCAATCCATGGAGAAATGAGAAAGTTAAAAGCTTCACGTTTTTGGCCAAAACCTTGCCTTGGCCAGACCAAAAACAAGGCATGCCTCATGTATTCATGGGGTAGTTTTGATACATGGATGTATCACCACCCCAGTGGTAGAAGGCGCACGCTGCACACAAGAGGTTTGGGGTTCAAATCCCCCTCGCCCCAGATCCTCTTTTTATTATTTTTTCCATTTTTTAAATATTTGTTATATTATTTTAAATAATTTGGAAAATTAATATCTCTTTCAATTTTAATGATTTTTGATTGGTTCTTTTTGTAAAAAATCACAAAAATGTTAAAATATTTTATTCCACAAAAAAATCAGATATGTATTAATCATTTAATATAGTTGATATTTTTGTAAAAAAATCATTTTTAATTGTTTTAAACACTTTTAAAAGTGGATTTTTATCTTGAAAATCAAAACCAAATGACTTTTAATTCATCTTGTGATTAAAACATCATTTTTCAAGTCTCAACAAAAAATCACAAGTTGTTTATTCAAGCTTATTTGGTATTTTATCATTTTTTCATTGATTTTCTTTAAGAATTTACTTTTAAAAATGATAAAATTAGGGTTTCTTTGATTTTCACCCTCACAAATCATTTTAAAACACTCATGGGCCTCTAATAGAGTGAAAGACCCAATCCCCTTTAACCAAAACCATTTTGGGCCTCAGATATTGTATAAGTCCTGACACGATAAAAAAAATCTCGGCGCGATCGCCAGTGTAAAATAACCCTTGGGCATCTCCTTGAGTTGTAAGCCCCATCACTTGTACAAAAACACTTTTGGGCCTCTAATAGAGTGTAAGACCCATTCCTTGTAAATAAGATACCTTGTTGGGACTCAGACATTGTATAAGACCCACTGTGTTTTCAAAAACCTCGGCGCGATCGCCGTTTTCAAACAAACCATATGGGCCAACCCTCGTGTTGTAAGTCCCATCTTTCTTTTTCAAAATAATCTTTGGGCCTCTCCTTGAGTTGTAAGACCCTTATCTTTGTACAGAAAACCTCTTTGGGCCTCAGTCATTGTATAAGTCTCGATACGATATTCAAAACAAAGGTGTGATCACTGTTAAACCTTGGGCCTCTCTTTGAGTATAAGCCCCAACAATCTTTTTAAAACAATTTCCCTTTTGATTTAGATTCAAGTATACAGTTGTTATCAAAACTTTCTTTAATTTCTTTGAACAACTAACAAAACAGCATGGAAGCTTGCTCACCTGTAAGTTTTTATCCGCTTTCATTTACTCGCTTTAATATATATACCTGTATTGTGGGAAGCTGTGCATGGTTAGTCTTCTTTCATTCTTTTAAATACATGTCAAATATATATAACTGTATTGTGGAAAGCTGCGCATGGTTAGTCTTCTTTCATTCTTTTAAATACATGTCAAATATATATAACTGTATTGTGGGAAGCTGCACATGGTTAGTCTTCTTTTATACTCCTTTAAATACTTGTCATATATCAACTGTATATATACTAGTATAATTATTTAGAGTTTTCCCCAGAAACTAGGTCTAGAACTAGGTAAAGCCATGTTGGTCACTCTTAAATACAGTCAAAACTAGATCCCCATAGGATTTCCAGATACAGTCTTCCCTTCTCTCGGGGTTAATCAATATGGAACAAAGAGAAAGGCAATATTCTTGGTGAACCTTTTCTCAGACTGTCTCACCCCTAGAAATTGTCAAAGAAATTCTACTCCCCGAAGTTGATCTATTCTCTATGAATAGCATCTCCTAAGTTTCTTCAAATCACAGAACTTTTGCTAAATGATCTATTCTCTGTGAATAGCATTTCTTGAACTTTTCTTGGTTTGGGACCCACAGGCTTCCTAAAAGCATCCCCGCATCCTCTTGGGCTTTGTACAAGGACCCGTCGGCTTCTTAAAACTTCTCATGCCTTCTCTTGGGCTTCATACAAGGACCCTCACGACCTCTTAGAGGTATAGGACAGAACTTAGTCATCCTTTGCTAGAGCTGTCTTTCTAAAGGAATCACAAAAAGCCCTCAGATCAATTTTAAGGTTGATACTCATTCCTTAAAAGAGTCGACCTCCTCTTGGGCATTGTACAAAGATAGACCACACTAATAGACTTGGACAGTCTAAATCTCCTTGACGCTCAAAGACATTCTCAAGTTCCCTACAAACATAGGAAGAAACCCCGGATTCTGGATTAATCTCCAGCAGAATTAAAACTTGTGGGTTCTAAAACCGCGTCTCTCTCATTCCCCACCCAAGGCCAGTTTATCATCATATAACACTATCCAAAATTAGAACCTCAAGGTGTCTGATCCATCAACTCTTCTAGATTCCCCCTGCAAGAGTTGATTCCCCACTTGGACATACCTCGAGATCTCAACAATTCCCAGCATAAGATAGCCTCCTCTTAGGCTTTGTATAATGATCCTTTCCTTAGGAAAGTTAGCCTCCTCTTAGGCTTTATATAATGATCTTTTCCTCAGGAAAGTCAGCCTCCTCTTGGGCTTTGTACAATGATTCTCCCCAGCGGAGCTAACCCTTTTCAGACTCTCTTGTTTAGTCAACCACTTTTCAGACTCTCTTATTGAGTCAATCACCTTTTCAGACTCTCTTGTTGAGTCAACCACTTTTCAGACTCTCTTGTTGAGTCAATCACCTTTTTCAGACTCTCTTCTTGAGTCAACCACTTTTCAGACTCTCTTGTTGAGTCAATCCCGTTCTAGACTCTCTTGTTGAGTCAACCATTTTTAGACTCAATCTCGGGCTTCGTACGAGACAGATAAAAAGTACTCTTTTGTTGTGTCAACCGTTTTTAGCCTCAATCTCGGGCTTCATACGAGATAGATAAGAGCACTCTCTTGTTGAATCAAACCCTTTTTCGCCTCAATCTTGGGCTTCATACAAGACAGATAAGTACCTCCCTAGTAGAGTTAGCCTCCTCTTAGGCTTCATATAAGGATATCCCCAAAGAGTCAGTGTCTTTTAGCCTCCGTCTTGGGCTTTGTACAAAACACCAATAGGTCCACTCTCTTGTTGAATCGGTCTCATACAACCTCCTCTTAGGCTTTGTTTAAGGACTTCACTAGTGGAGTCAATCAACCTCTTAGCTTCAACCTTGGGCTTTGATCAAGGTACATAAAAATCAACAATCCCTCTTTAGAGATAACAAATTCTCTTTCAGTCAACCTTTTAGCTTCAAGCTTGGGCTTTGAACAAGACACAAATACTCCGTTTAGCCTCTGTCTTGGGCTTTAAACGAGACACCAAAACATCTTTTTCCTCCCTTAGAATAGGAGGAACTACGATTGCTTTGATTTCCCTATTTCGTTTAAACGGGAATACGTAGGCATAAGATTGCGAAATCTTAGCGAGCATACTAATAAAAAACTCTAGGTCCAGTTCCTTCATACACCAATGAAAACTTAGGTCCAACACCTTACCAAAAACATCAACAAAAACTCACTCACTCATACTTTCCCAACCCATTAACAGATAAACACCACCAAGTACAAAGCAAAACCTAAAGCTAATATCCTTTTGATAACCACATATAGGATGGGTAACTGACAACTACCCATTGTATAACCTGACCCCGGACCCCCCAATCTCTTTAAGCATTTGTCCTGTTAGACATTCACGTGCAAGGTTAGTTTTAGATACCTTCCCTATCCCTTCCAGCTTCATGGGATAAACAAGAAATCAGAAAGTAGCACCTCCTCCTACCATTGCGGTGAGGAAAACCCCAACAATAAGGTGGTCGCGTCACAGACAAAAATCGCTCGCTACACGTATGTTTCAATAGGGTTTAAAATAAGCAATCTGCATGACGTGATGATTGTTTTTTAGAAGAGATGGAGAGAATGCAAGAGTGTGTGTAGTGTATTTTCTGAAAAATGCTTGTTTTTATTTTTGAGTTGTTTTAGGATTACCATTTTCTGAAAAGCGAAAAGTGAAAACAACAATAAATACGGAAATTACAGAACGACGTTATTTATTTATTTATTTATGATTTTGTCGATTCTTGAAACTACATCCCTATAAAACAAAACTCTGTCGCTTTGGGCAAAGCGAAGAGGAACATTCACAGAAAGTGAGCTCTATAAAAACATCCGTTTCACCTGGGCAGGGTGAAAGGTTAAAACAAAGATGGCAATTACTTAGACTTATGGACGACTTTCGGGACATCGACATCAACCCATTGGCGGCGAACTCCTCGGTGAATCACAAAGTCTGGCACCTTCTTTCTTGGTTTGTCCTCAGAAATGACGCTGATTTCTGGCGGAGTAGGATCATTGGAGTCTTTCTCCCATGCAGAGTTGTCGTAGACAAACTCTTCTATTGTATCTTGCCCAGTTTTTTCACTCTCAGGTGGATCTCCCCATCCAGTTGGCTGGATGTCTTCGAGCCTGATACGAGAGCTTTCAGGAGCGGTGTACTTGACCAAGAAGTCGTACTTGCCACTCGGCTGTCCTAAGGTGTCCCATACTATTGTGGGACTAGCAGAGTCATCTTTCTCGATGACGTTGACCTCGGGAAAAGCATAGTTGATGAATTCTTGCCCTGCAATCTTTGCAGATTCATCGTTGTGCTGGATATTTTCTGAATACCCTGAGTAATGATCCCATGATTTGGTGGGGACGTATGTATTCTTTTCAATGATGCTCAGCTGATATGCATCGTTTGGCTTACTCTTTTGCCCCAAGTCTTCTGGGTACGGCTGCCAGATAGGCAAGTTATCCATTGGGCCATAATAGTCATAGTCGAAGTTGTCTTTCATCAGAGTGTCTTCCTCTAATGAGTTGGGTGGAGCATGGCATCCTTCCGGATCACAATCTCCGTACATCATCTTGACGTCTGATCTTGGTATATATCTTAGACTTTGCGTAGGATAGCAAAATGGCGTACGCGTTTCTTCCTGAGACATATAACCTTCCTCATTGAGATAGGACTTCCACTCTTCATCTGTATCAGAGAAGTCACCCTCATTGATGGTATGTACTTCTTGAGACACTGGGTGAAGGAAGCCTCCACTGTGGAAAAAGTCCTGAATTAGATGAAGACTTTCATCATTAGTAGCAGTCTGGGTATAGGTTGAGGAAAAACCAAGACCTTTCTTTGTCTTGTTATCAGCAGGAATGACAAGCTGTCCCCATCCTTTTGCATTGTTACTCTCGATCACTTTGAGAGCGTCTTTGTATGAGGAAATCGATGTCCCTCTTTCTGATCGATTCTCATTGCTTACCGAGAGTGCTTGAAACTGAGTTCCAACGGCCTCCTCGGGTTCCACACAGGATGATGATGATAAATTACTTATGATCAAGGCCTGATCTCCGCAGACTGTGACTAGCTTGTCATTCTTGACAAACTTCAGCTTTTGGTGAAGTGTCGAAGTGACTGCCCCAGCTTCGTGTATCCAAGGTCTTCCTAACAAACAACTGTATGCTGCCCGGATGTCCATGATCTGGAAAGTGGCTTGGAAAGTGTGAGGACCGATAGTTATGGGATGGTCGACTTCGCCGATAACTATTTTTCTAGATCCGTCAAAGGCTTTGACGATGACATCGCTGCCTCTCATCGGGGATCCTTGAAATGATAGTCGCATCGGAGTAGATTTTGGCATAACATTTAGAGCTGATCTGATATCTACCAGTACGCTAGCTAAAGCATTTTCCTGGCAGTTGACTGTAATATTAAGCGCCATGTTTTGATTTTTGCCTTCTTCCGGTAGTTCTTCATCACTGAATCCTAAGTTGTTGTAGGAAGTGAAATTGGAGATGATGCTGTCGAATTGTCTTATTGTCACATCTTGTTCTACAAAGGCTTGCTCTAAGACTTTCTGTAGAGCTTCCCTGTGAGCTTTGGAACTGAGCAAGAGAGATAGCACAGAGATTCTCGAAGGAGTTTGCATCAGTTTGTCTACAATGTTTTACTCGCTTTTCTGGATGAGCTTCAGCATCTCATCGTTGTTCTTTGAAAGGTCGGGATTACTGGATTGACCAACTGGTTGATTGGGAACTTCTGTTTGAGGTTTCTTTTCCTTGGTGGGTTCTCCAATTCCTCGGTTGAAGATCCGACCGCTCCGTGTCACTAGACTGATATCGGCAATGTTTACGACGGAGGGTAATGGGGTTTCCTTTCCATTCTCGATTGTTGTTGCACCGTACTTGTAAGGGATAGCCTTATCGGATTTGTACGGTATTGGTCCCGACAGATAGATAACTACAGGAGCCTTTTGATTTTTCTGACCATCGTAGTCGGCCTTAATTGGTTCGAGGTTGAGAATCTTTCTACTATCAAGAGGGACTCTTGATTCATGTAGTAGAGGGATTATGGCGCATATGTCTTTGGCCATTTCATGTTTAGAGATTAAGATAACATCTTTGCTTTGATTAGGAAGATAGTCTTACATTACGTTGATTGAACCAGAACTTGAACATGGTCAAATCTCTTTTCGGTCCAACTGATTTTGAAGAGCTGACCGTACAAGATAACATCTTGGTTGTTCTCTGAGCAAACTCTACAGTGCTCATAGTTGTGTGGTGGCACCTGGCCACATCCGCTTTGTATGCAGTGCAACTTCACTAGATCTGTTTCCATCGCCCGAACATCTTGACTTTGATGCCTAGTAGGATTCTCACCAGTCATACTGACTTGTTGTGTATCTTCATCTAGGTAGATCGAAAGCCACCAGTGGTTCAAAAGGTGTTGAAGTGTTCTTTGGACAAGTGCACATCCTTGATCGTCTTTACGACACACTTTACAGTCTTGATAATCATGTGAAGCCAGAAAACCGAGCCTGACCCCGCTTAGCGTGTAATTCTACCAGACTGGTATTCATAAAGCGAATATCAAAGATCTGAATCATATTGACTTGATGGCTACTTCTATCACGGTAATCTTGGATCCATCCGAGATCCATCTGACGCTGGAGGGCCTCTTGTACAAAAGAGCATCCCTGATTGTTTATTGAGCAGATCAGACAGGAATTGTAATCGTGTCGTGGCAGATCATGATGTTGGCTTTGCCTTGAGTGCATTGCCACCAAGTTGACATTCATTGCTAGAATGTTGTAGTTCTGGACAATGTTGGGATTTGCGTGAGCCATATTGACCTCACGGATTCGATGATCTTGGATCCATCTGAGATCCATCTATTCTTGTAGAGCTGATTGCACTACGGAACATCCTTGATTATTCTTTGAGCAAATATCACACTGGTGATAATTATGAGGTGGTACATGACCATACCCGCTCTGTCTACAATGCATCCTGACCAGATTGGTTCCTAATAAGAGTACATTGTGAATTTGATAGCTGCGGTTAGATTCTTCCTCTATCAAATTTACTGCAGTTTTCTCATGTTGAGGCAACGGGTTTGTCTGGACATTCAGATTAGTATCTTTGATGGATAATACCCCATTCCTGACCAGCTTCTGTACATCAGATTTGAAAATGAGACAGTTTTCAATGTTGTGCCCTGGTCCTCCTTGATGGTAAGGGAAAGTTTGATCTGCTTTGAACCAAAAAGGCAGATTTTCCGGTACTGTAAGAGGAGACCTGGTTTGGACGCGCCCCTTGACCAGTAAGAGTGGAAACAGTTCTGCATTCAACATTGGTATAGGGTCAAACCCTGGTGGTCGTGTTGTACGGTTAATGTTGTTGTACTGAGGACGAGCCTGCTGAAGAGGATGTTGTGCCCTTTGCTGATACTGTTGTTGATTTGGTTGGCTCTGAGCAACCTGAGGTTGACACATTGGAGCCGGCGCAGGGTTGATAGCAGGAGTTACCGCTGCTACTGGTTGATACCTTTGCCTTTGCTTTCCGAGAGAGATATTACCAATATCTTGCTCTTTTTTCTTAGGGAAAGCACTACCGTATCTTTTGATATTGCTAGATGGTTCTGCACCTTTGACCAGACGTCCTTCTCAGATTGCTTCTTCAAGGCGTACCCCCATGTTCACCATTTTAGTGAAGTCGCTGGGTGCACTGGCGACCATTCGGTCATAATAGAATGAGCTCAAGGTTTTCAAAAAGATATTTGTCATCTCTTTTTCCTCAAGAGGGGGACAGATCTAGGCGGCAATTTCACGCCATCTCTGAGCATATTCCTTAAAAGTTTCCTTATTCTTTTGCAACATTGCTCTGAGTCGATCTCTGTCTGGTGCCATGTACAGGTTATACTTATACTGCTAAACAAAGACAGTGCCAAGATCTCTGAAAGTGACGATCTTGGTGCGGTTTAAAGCCATGTACCATTTGAGTGCGACACCGGTTAAACTGACTTGGAAGTAATGGATCAGTAGCTGTTGATTCTCTGTTTGAGTTGACATCTTTCGAGCGTACATCACCAAATGACTTTGAGGGCAAGAGTTTACCCTGTATTTTTCGAAGTCAGGCACCTTAAATTTGTGCGGGATTTTAACATTAGGGACCAAACAAAGGTCTGCGACGTCCTTTCTGAATAAATCCTGACCGCGAATGGCATGCAGTTCCTTCTGCATTTCCAAGAATTGTTCCTGGAACTCATTCATTCTGTCGTACATATCTTCATTTCCACCAGAGATTACTTGTGGAATCTGTCCTTCCGGGACAGTGTGTACCATGGGTTGTGGTATGGTCATTACGGCGGTGACTCTTGGTGCTTCCCTATCCCAAAGTTTGTAACCTTCAAGAGTTGCTGTCATGACTCTTGCATCTCCACCTTCCTGAAGTTTGTAACCTTCAGGCCCAGCGGTTCCTGCTGCAGTATCCGGGTCTTCCATGACCGGCGGAATATATCCTTTAGGGATAAAGTTGATAGGCATGCCCCAGGGACAATCTTTAGGCATGTTGTACCGAGGATCATACGTCTCCACTATGGGCGTAGATGTGATCTCCAAGATCACAGTCCTTTGTTATTGTCTTTAAGCTGCTGCCAGAGATTACATGTCACTGTGAAGTTTCCTCAGATCTTCTTTTAGAGCGACAATTTCTTCTCTCAGCTCTCTGTTCTCTTCCTCGAGATCGTCCATTTTCTTTTGTCGATTGGCCCGAGTATTGTACGAATGAGACAGTTTGACTCTAGAATAGTGACACATACGTGAGACTCGAAGATAATAAGAACGCATTATGGGAGAATGATGAATGTAATGCAATGGTATATATTAATTTATTTGTTTTTGCTTTAATCAAAAGAAACTTAAACAACTAGATTGCAAATATCATACAGTGGGGAGACCCCGTTTTATTGAATTTGAAAGATTGCAAAAAGGGAAATACAGTATTTTACAAAGTGTTGTAAAAGGAAAAGTCTAAGCTTATGGATCCTGAGTTCTCTCTGAGGAGGGCTCAGGTGCTGGTTCTGGTATTTTCCTTTTCTTTGATCGGGGCTCTTGAGCCATTGTCGGGTTCTCGGTCTTTTGCCAAGTGAAAGGAGCGAGCAAATTTCTTCAGTCTTCTTGATTTTCTACAACATGTTTCTCTAATATACTAATCAGAGCGTCCTTTTCTTTCAACAGTTGTTGAATTTTGGTACACTCCACATTGAGAATACTGTACTTGTTCTTCCAAGATTTCTTTTCCCGTCGAACTTTGTTGAGAGTGACCTGGAGTTTTTCTGTATCAGACATAAAATAAAGGACAGATTCCTTTAGCGGAAGAACTTCTTGACGAGGGTAAGGCATCCTCAGCTTGAGGGCTCTGGTTTGTACCCAGTGGAGATAAGGTTCCACAGAGACACAATATGGTTTTCCTAGAGAGTCACTTCCTTTCTTGTGAACATGTTTCCAGGCATGCACTATTTCTATTTTTAGCGCCCTGTCATTTTCTCCTTCCTTGAAGAAAAGACCTTCCAGATGAACATTACATGGGATATGCTTCATCGGGTATCCGAGTTGACGGTGAACTAAAATCGGCTGATAGTTGATTCCTCCTTTAGTTCCTATGAGGGGTACATTAGGGAAGTTTCCACAATGGTCGATGATCCTTATCCCGTTATAGATCCGATTGTACCAATCTATGTCAGAGTTGGTAAGAGACATGATTCTCTGTGACCAACGTAGAGTACTCTTATGATCCCAAAAATCAGTAGACTTGGGTAAATGGGAAGTGAATCATTTATATAGCAGGGGCACACAACATGTGATCATTCCTACGCTATACAAATTCCTTAAGTGTACATAATGATAAGCATCTGTGAGTAAGGTTGGTATAGGGTTTCCAATCAGAAATATCTTAATGGCATTGGTATTGACAAGTTATCGATGTTGGGAAAAAGGAACAACCCATATGTGAGTAGCACAAATATATCTTCGAAAGCAATAACGTTTCCAATACTGGCAAAGTATAGGGCTTTCTCTACCAAAAACTTGGCCGGTAAACCTTGGATTCCTTCCTTAGTGGTCACGTGAGTCCTGACTTCTGACTCGTCCAGATAGATTGCTCTTGCAATGGTTTGATCCTTTGGAATTTCTTCCAGTCCAGAAAAGGGAGCTTCGTCAGTGATGGGTAAATCAGTCTGGTGAGAGTACTCCTCCAGTGTCGGTGCTAGTTGATAATCTGGGAATGTGAAACAGTGATAAACCAGATCGTAGAACTGAATCAGCGTAGACAGGATTCCTTCAACTACATGGACCCTTAACAGAGAAACAACCCTCCATACTTAGCTCTGAAAGCATCAGGGTTGGTGATCATCCTTGCCAACCCCCTTAAATCCTCTAGTTTTGGAGCCTTGAAGGTGTACTTGTGCGTCTTCCTTCTACTGAAATCCATAATGCAATCTTTCTCTCTGATGTTTGCAATCATTGTTTTAGTTTAATTTGAAAAAAGAGAGAAGAGAAAAGAAGATTTTTTCTTTATTTAAGAGTTTTTTAAATGAATGCATGAATGGAGCTCACAAAAACATTGAAAAAACATGGGTGCAAGGGTTCAACGTCACGAGCATAGAGTCATGGCTCTACCCATCCCCAAAGGTTGTATTCTTGTGAATTTTTGTACCTGTAGAACGGGTTAAAAGTTCCAAAAATAATTGACTCCCCTAGGGATAACAACAACAAGCTGGTTCACCCGAGCGAGCTGTAGCATCCTAGGGTAATCTCAATTAAGTGTAGTATCGCGTGTCAATTATTTCCGATAGCTACCGCACTACCAAATGGCAACATGTTTACTGTCTACTAAATCCTCAGTTTCACGGATACCACATTGGGACAATCTGCCTTCACAACCGAGTCGTTAAGCATTGAATCCGCAAAGGGTATCTCCACTGATTTGATGGTCTACCGGGACAGCTTATTTGGGATTCACTCCCTGTAAGACTACCCGTCTATGCCATCGCGTATCTTAGGTATCACTCAAACTTTCCACATTCGACATCACTCGCATTCCCATTGACAGTAAAATAAACACGGATATCAAGTAGGAAAAGCAGTATATATATATATATATATATATATATATATATATATATATAGTATGATTCCTAAAACTAACATCCTAGACCTCTTAGAAACTATAATCCTAGTCCTAAACAGACAAAATGACTCCCCAGCAGAGTCGCCATTTTCCTGTTGGAAAATGGGGACGAATGATGACTAAGGTAAAACAGATCCTAATGGGAGTCCCCAGCAGAGTCGCCATTTTCCTGTTGGAAAATGGGGATGAATGATGACTAAGGTAAAACAAATCCTAATGGCACTCCCCAGCAGAGTCGCCATTTTCCTGTAGCGTGCAATTTTTGTCGGTGACGAGACCACCTTATCGCACATGGGTTTCTCCTCACCACAATGGTAGGAGGGGGGTGCTACTTTCTGATTTCTTATTTATCCCGTGAAGCTGGAAGGGAAAGGGAAGCTGTCTAAAACTAACCTTGCACGCGAATGTTTATCTGAACAAACGCTTAAAGAGATTTGGGGAGTTCGGGGTCAGGTTATACAATGGGGAGTTGTCAATTACCCATCCTATATGTGGTTATCCACAGGTTGTTAGCAATAGGTTCCACTTTGTACTTGATGGTGTTTATCTGTTGTGGGTTGGGAAAGTTTGGGAATGTTGAGAGAGAGAGATAGTTTTTGATGATTTTCGTGAGGTACTGGACCTCAGTTTGGATTAGTATGAAGGTACTGGACCTAGAGTTTTTTATTGGTGTGCTCGCTAAGATTTTGTAATCTTATGCCTACGTATTCCCGTTAAAGATAAACAGGGAAATCAGAGCAATCATAGTTCCTCCTATTCTATGGGAGGAAAATATGTTTTGGTGTCTTGTTCAAAGCCCAAGATTGAAGCTAAAAGGTTTATTTGTGTCTTGTTCAAAGCCCAAGAATGAAGCTAAAAGGTTTGACTAAGAGAGAATTTGTCATCTCTTAAGGGAGATATCTCGTGTGTTTATCACAACTGTTGGGTGACTGTTTATAAAGGAGGGTTACTTTAACTGCGATATGTGAATCCAGTAATGCCATAATTTCCTTTAGGAGGGATTTTTCCTGAAGGAGAAAACTTTCACTTAGTGTTGAGCAATGCCATTTTTCCTTAGGAATCTTTCATGCTAAGAGAGGGACATTGGCTTGGATGTAAATAATCCATAGGCTTGCCGCTTACAGCAATTAGATGAAAGAGAGGATTTTTACCAAGATAAGAGATAGACGACAGCTTGGATTTCATAATCAATAAGTGTGCCACTTATAGCAGTTATCTGGGGTTAAGGTTTGCGTGATTTGTTTGTTTTGATGTGTGATAACATAGAGAAATGTCTTCCTACAGAGAAATTTTGATTTCCTCTGAGGGGATGTTGATTTTTGTGTGCCTTGATCAAAGCCCAAGGTTAAAGCTAAGAGATTGATTGACTCCACTGGGGAAGTCCTTATACAAAGCCTAAGAGGAGGCTGGAAAATACTGACTCAATAAGAGAGTGTTTATCTGTCTTGTACAAAGCCCAAGATTGAGGCTAAAAAGAGATTGACTCTTTTGGGGGGTATCATTATACAAAGCCTAAGAGGAGGCTAAAAGTTGACTTTCCGGGGAAATATTTTGTCTGTCTTGTACAAAGCCCAAGAATGAGGCCAAAAGAAGATTGACTATGCTGAAGAGATTTATACAGTGTCTTGTACAAAGCCCAAGATTGAGGCTGAAAAGAGGAAACTGACTCTGTAGGTGAGAGGTTTATACGGTGTCTTGTACAAAGCCAAAGATTGAGGCTGAAAAGAAATGACTCTGTGGGAAAGAAATCTTTATCTGTCTTGTACAAAGCCCAAGACTGAGGCTTGAAAGGTAGTTGACTGACTCAGCTGAGGATTTTTAGGTGTCTTGTACAAAGCCCAAGATTGAGGCTGACCTTACTGGGAAAATATTTATACAAAGCCTAAGAGGAGGCTGAAAAGAAGGTTAATTCTGCTTAGGGATATTATTTCTCAAAGCCTAAAAGAAAGTTGGGAGGAATTGACTTCGCTGGGGAAGATATTTAACCCGAGCTTAAGAGAAGGTTATGAAGATTTTGACTTTGTTGGAGAAAGTTTATATGTGTCTTGTACAAAGCCCAAGATTGAGGCTAAAAAGGAATGACTCAACAAGAGAGCATTTTTGTTTTGTACCACTGACTCAACAAGAGAGTATGGAAAGGTGATTGACTCAACAAGAGAGTCCTTTGTTTGTCTTGTACAAAGCCTAAGATTGAGGCTAAAATGGGTTAATTGAACAAGAGAGAATTGAAGAAGTGATGGTCTCAACAAGAGAGTACTTTTGAGGCTAACTCTACGGAGGAAAGGCATTATACAAAGCCTAAGAGGAGGCTGGAAAAGTTTGACTCAACAAGAGAGTGCTGAAAAAGTGGCTGACTCAACAAGAGAGCCTTGAAGGGGTGATTGACTCAACAAGAGAGTCTTTTTAAAGATGATTGACCCAACAAGAGAGTCCTTTTGAAGCTAACTCAGCTGGGGAAAATCATTATACAAAGCCTAAGAGGAGGCTGGCTTCTGCTGAGGATTATTGAGATCCAGAGACAGGTCCAAGTCGGGGGATTAACTCTTGCTGAGGGTTTACAGAAGTGTTGAGGTATCAGATGCCTTGAGGTTCTGATTTGGGATAGTGTTATACTGATGATAAGCTGACCCTTGGCTGGGGAAATTAAGGAGGGAAGAGTGAGTTTTAGATCCTGTGAGGATTTTAACTCTACTGGAGATTGGTCAAATGACCAGGGTTTCTCCTGTGTTTGTAGGGAACTTGAGAATGTCTTTGAGATCCAAGAGGGGATTAGCCTGGCTAAGTCCACTAGTATGGAAGAGTTTATCTTTGTATGATGCCCAAGAGGAGGCTGGTGTTTTGAGGGATGAGAATCAACCCTAAATTGGTCTGAGGTTTTGACTCTGGAAAGACTGCTCTAGCAAAGGATGACTAAGTTCTATCTTATACCTTTAGGAGGTCTTCAAGGTCCTTGTATTAAGCCCAAGAGAAGGCATGAGAACTTCAAAGAAGCCGGAGGGTCCTTGTACAAAGCCCAAGAGGAGGCAGGGATGCTTTTAGGAAGCCTGTGGGTCCAAACCTAAGAAGATTTCAAGAAAAGTTTCACCGGGAATAATCTTTTCTTTAGTGAACAGTTCTAGGGTTTGAAGAAATTCAAGAGAGGTTTCACCGGGAATTAATCCTCTCTGGGGAAATGAAATTCTTTGACAATTTCTAATAGTGACAGTCTGAGAAAAGTTTCACCGGGAATAATGCCTTTCTCTTTGTTCCATATTGTTTAAGCCCAAGAGAAGGCAAGACTGTATCTGGAATTCCTATGGGGAACTAGTTTTGACTGTATTGAAAGAGTGACCAACTGGCTTTACCTAGTTCTAGACCTAGTTGTCGGGGAAAAATCTAAGCAGATATACAAGTATATATACAGTTGATATATGACAAGTATTTAAAAGGATATGAAAGAAGGACTTACAGGTGAGCAAGCTTCCAGCAATACAATTATATATATGTGCAAGTATGTAAAAGAAAGCTGATAAAACTCACAGGCTAGCAAGCTTCCATTGTAACAACTGTATGGTTAGTTGTTCAAGAAATTAAAGAAAGTTTTGATAACAACTATGAATTTCAACCTAAATCAAAAGGGGAAGTTGTTTTTGAAAAGATGGTTGGGGCTTATACTCAAGGGGAGACCCAGATGAAAAACAGTAATCGTACCGTGATCTGAAAATTGTATCAGGACTTATAGAATGACTAAGGCCCAAATTAGGTTTTCTGTACAGAGAGATGGGTCTTATAACTCAAAGAGAGGCCCAAAGTGTTTGAAAAAGAAAAGAAATGGGACTTACAACACAAGGGTAGGCCCAGATGATTTTTGTTTAAAAGGCGACGACCGCACCGAGATTTTAAAATCGCAGTGGGACTTATACAATGACTGAGGCCCAAAAAGGTTTTGGTTAAAAAGGGATTGGGTCTTACACTCTAATAGAGGCCCAAAGATGTTTGAAAAGATTTGTTAGGATGATAGTGATCAAAACCCTAATTTTTGGTTTTAAAATGTATTTTAATTGAATAAAAATTCAATTAATATAATCAATCATGTGAGAAAAGGTTGTGATCTTGGAGTTATATTTGGAAAATCATGTTTCATTCATGGGATGATTTAAAAATCATTTAAATTTTTCAAAACTAAGAGAAAGAAATATTTTTAATGTTTAAAAACAAATAAAAATATAATTCTTTACAAAAATATCAAATATATGAAATAAATAATATTTTTTGTGAAATTTTTATGGAATAAAATATTTTAATACTTTTGTGAATTTTCAAAAAAAGAATCAATAAAAAATAAATAAAATTGAGAGAGAAATAAATTTTTGGATTAATTAATAAAAACATGAAAATATTGAAAAATAGCAAAAAATGAGAGAACAGTAAAAAAGGTCAGGGTGGGGTTTGAACCCATGACCTTGTACACAAACACACATGTGCGCTACCACTGGGGTGGTGATACATCCTGTAGCGGCAAAATCGTGAGTGTAAGCTATTGATTAATTTAACTCGAAAAGCAAGAGTCGCCACCACACTTTTATTTTATCCAAAATGGAAAGGAAAAAGAGCGAACAAAACCTACACAAGCTCTACAACAAGAACAAGTGAAGAGAGACTAGATAAGGGGGGTTGGTTACGTTAAGGGAAGGTGTTAGCACCCAAAACGTCTATAGTACTCTATAGGAACCCTTTGAAATATTTACGCTTTTGGTCTGAAAAAGTTTGCTTGAAAAGTGATTGAGGAGATGAGAAGAGAAATTGTTTTTAAGATTTTTGTGTTTGGATAGACTTGTCGTCTCATGCCTACGTACCCACGATGTGCAATGTAGGATCAAAACCTCGTAGTTCATGGTACAAAGAATGAAATTTGTTTGTTATGGTTGATTTTAAATGTAAAGACAAGTCGTCATTTCCAAGCGAATAATTCCGCTTAAAGAAATGAATCATGTCTAAACTTATGAAAAAGTTAAGGAAAAAAGTGCACGAGGGCACAAAAAGAGAGTGATGAGTTTGGTGTTTTTAAGGTCTTTTGAAAAAGGTGTCAATATGCTTATGTCGTTTAGCATTTGTTAAGAAAAGGAAGAGAAAAGAGTAAAATCACTTGACAAAATCATGGTTTGATTATGAAAGAGGTGATAGTTTGAAATCAAGAAAGTTTTGAAAAAGGGAGAAAGTTTTGAAAATTGAAGAATGGGGAGGAGAAGAAGTGACTATCCTAAAGCATAAAGTAAAAGCTAAGGATAAGAAAGATCTAACCACAAATGTAGTTGTCTTCACCATAAACCAAGCAAAAACACAAGGCTTCAAAGTCTTCGAACCATAATTCCAAAGCAAAGGGAAAAGG
This sequence comes from Lathyrus tuberosus, assembly GCA_022829125.1. Lineage (NCBI taxonomy): Eukaryota > Viridiplantae > Streptophyta > Magnoliopsida > Fabales > Fabaceae > Lathyrus > Lathyrus tuberosus. The sequence goes on along the minus strand of JALAZF010000001.1, from coordinate 6,717,938 downwards.
TCCTAGTTCTAAGTCCAAGGTTCTAAGAATAGCATTGGATGTCCAAGGTCTAGGTGCAAAACTCCATGTCCATTGCAAATGATAGTAACGATAGTCCAAGATTCGAAGCACAAGTTTTGTTAGAGGTTTTGGCTTTTATTAATGTTTTTGATCCAAGTGGACAAAGAGAAAAAGGCATAAGCATAAACATGGGTCAAACGGACAAAGGAAAAATTGCGGAAGCATAAACATGTGTCCAACGGACAAAGGAAAAATTTCGGAAACATAACCATGTGTCCAACGGACAAAGGAAAAATTGCGGAAACATAAACTTGATATGAAATGATAATAATGGAGCATAAAAGTAAAAGAGAGATAGGGAGCGAGAAGGAATTGTAAAAGTAAAAGTTAGAAGTTAGTGATTAGTTGTTAGTTGTTAGAGTAAGTGATCAATAATAATTGAATAATTGCACTTAGGTCAAGGTTAATGAGAACTCATTAGAGGATTGATAAGACCAAAGCCTCCTAACAACAAGTCTCATAAGTGTTGAACCAAAAGACAAATAATAAATAATTTTTTATTGTTTCCGATAAAGGGACATATGTTGCACTATGTTAAGCAATAGTCGAGTAATTTATAGAGTAATTACCCTACAATGAGGCCGGTCAATAGCTTTTTGTGCTAATGCATGCTAGATGAACGATATGTAGATCGTCATCCTAAAGCAATACCGCACGAAAAGAAAATAGGTGACGATCTCGTCTTGATAAAAAACTCAACAAAGGAATTCTAAGATCCATAAGACTTTCATCGATAAAAAGAAAAGAGAAATAGATGAAGAGAAAGCCAAATTAAACCACACAATTATGTGATCTAAGGCTAAGAACAAAAGGAAAGGGAAGAAAATGGAAAAGGAACCAAAACAGTCCCAAAAACAAGTCAAAATGTGCATTCTGTTTCTAAGTAACCGGTTACTGCATATCTGCTAACCGGTTACTTAGATCAAAATAAGTGCAGTTTTTTCAAAATTAACACAGAGTAACTGGTTACTGCATATCTGCTAACCGGTTACTCTGCACCAGAATGCTGAAAATTGTGCAAAATTCATCATGATCCACTTCCAAAACTTTTTACAAACACCTTGTGATCATGGAACTGAAATTGCACGAAATTTAAAGTAAAATAACAGCAAAAACCAGCAATTAAACACAATTAAAAGATCCAAAGAATCAAGTAACAAAGATCTCCAAAGATCTACATTATGGAAGATGAAGATGAAGCTTCAACAATGGTGAAAGATGAATTACCACTTCAAATCTGAAAATTCCTTCAAATTGCTTCAAAATCCAAACACCAAAGCCTTGATCTATGAGAATTGATGAAGAAAACAAGTTTGGATGAAGGTTTAGCTCAAAGTTGAACAAGATTCAATGTGAATTCTTGTTAACTTTCAAAAGAAGAAAAGTGAGCTTTGGTGAATTTTGTGGTTGGGGAGAGAATTTGCAAGAGGTTTTTTGGCTATCAAAAGCTTGTGAAATGAATGAAATGAGGCCTCTATTTATAGAGTTTAGGCTTGGAAAATTTGGTGGATTGGAATTTGGTTTGGAAATGAAAATTAGGCTTGGAATTTGAATTTGGAGGGAAATTCATAAAAGAGTGGTGATTAGTGAAGGTGTATGGTAGGAAATGATCAAAGTGATGTAGGGGAATTAAAATGAGATGGTCTAGAATATTCCAAATGTGATCAAGGGCTGAGATTGGTGCAAAATTGCTGAATTTGAATTTGCTGAATTTTTTCAAATTTTCACGAGGGTAACCGGTTACTCACCACAGGGTAACTGGTTACTCACTGCAAAATTTGTGAAAAATAAGCATTTTGTTGCACTGTTGTGGTTCCGACTCGATTCTTTTGCTTGTCAAAGAAGGCATGGAAATAAACACATGAACCTTGGAATTCCTTGAATAATAATCTATTAAAGAATCCTTGACCAGATAAGTATGACATGATTGCGGATCAACTTCGACTTTTTCTCAAATAAAATTCATTCGAGCCGTGGGACTGTTATTTTGGCATTTTTAACCTGTTCTTCCCCTGAAAATGTCAATAAAGAGAAAACAAAATATTTTTAGGTTTTGGTTAAGGTTAGTAAAATATAAACAAATAAAGTAATAAAGTGAATAAGAAACACACAGATGCTCGCTGATTCCTGCAAGACATAAACCCAAAGAAGAGAGGGACAAGGGAACCAAGGCATGATCTTGTTTGTGGTAAAGATGCAAAATGAGATGTTAATGATATGTGGAATCTTAGGGGTCAAAAATTAGGGTCTTACAGCTGCCCCTATTTAAGTCTCTTCTATCGGGAGATATGAAGATACTTAAATACAAAAAGCTATATTTTTTATCCCTAAGATACCACAAGATGATATGAATGCAAATGATAAAACACTCTGCGAGGAAACTTGAAACAAGGGATTTACGGTAAATTGAGAGAGATAACGCGAAAAGACACGTCGGGGAACACAAGCTATTTCTGGAGATCTGTCAAGGTGACAAGAAGTATCCATCAATAGTTGGAAACAGAGGGACAAGACCCTGGAAGACGAGTACTGACATCCAAGAATGGCATTGGATGGAAAATATGAACGAGACAAAAGGTATGTCAAAAGATGTCCAAGAATGGCACTAGACAATAACAGGAAAGTTTTTGGTAAAAACAGTAGCGTCATCCAAGAATAGCATTGGATGGGGGCGAAAAAACACTCTATTGGGGATAAGATATCCAAGAATGGCATTGGATAAAAGAAACTACAACATTCAAGAATGGCATTGAATGAGGCAACAACAAACATCAGAGTCATCCAAGAATAGCATTGGATATAAACAAAATTCCATTTGAAAACTTCATTGGGGGCATCCAAGAATGGCATTGGATGGCAAGGTTAAACATCAGAGATATCCAAGAATAACATTAGACTTGGTTGGGGAAAAGGTGTCCAAGAATGGCCTTGGACAGAAGAATCTCAACATCCAAGAATGGCATTGGATGAAATGAGAGAAGTTCTGGAAAATATATCAGAAGTATCCAAGAATGGCATTGGATAAAAAAGAGTTCACGATATCCAAGACTGGCATTGAATAAAGTGAGCAAGAACTTTCAGGAATGGCACTGAAAGGTAAAGGTAAATCACTACATTCAAGAATGGAATTGAATGATAGTGAGAAAGACATCCAGGAATGAAACTGAATGCAAAGGAGAAAACTCATCCAGGAATGGCACTGAATGAACAGATAAAACTCTCAGGAATGGCACTGAAAGTAAAGGAGAGAACTCATTCAGGAATGGCACTGAATGAACAGATAAAACTTTCAGGAATGACATTGAAAGATATCCAAGATAATATAATGGGGATTACAAAAGAGAGGCAAAACTTCTAGGAATAGCACTGGGAGAAATAAGAGGAACAAGATATCTAGGAATGGCACTGGAGATCAAAAGAGACAGACATCCAGGAATGGCACTGGAGTGAAAGAATATAAAGATCCAGGAATAACACTGGAATGAAAGAAAACAAACATCTAACAACAGGACAAGATGCACAGGGAAACGACAATATCCAGGTTTGGCACTGGAAAGAAAGAAGACAGGTAAACGATAACATTTAGGAATGGCACTGAATGAAAAGGTCGGTAAAAGTTTTGGTAGGCGCCAAGTAAGTTGGACTTTGATCACAAGGTAAGATGTTGAAAGCAACAGGACCTCGGGAAATGCATATGAGCGTGAAGCACACTTCGAGCTATGAAAATATTTCTATGTATGATAGATGAATGATTTATGTATGCAATGCAGATGATTGGGACAACAGAGATAGACTCCTTTTGTGAGGGAAGAAAGGGAACTCTGATTCCTCAACACAGGGAACACTGCCAACTCCGCTTGGAGAGAAAATGTTGAGCACATCTCTGTGACACTTATGAATTGTATCAGACTGATGGTCTTTTGAGGAAAGACATCTTGAGGATTCTTAAAGAAGACTGCCCCAGATTGATTGACTGATGAAGATAAACTAACCATAGCTTCTGTTTGACTGCTGCAGGGGAAGAATGAACTGATCATGACTTCAATTCTTGAAATGATTGTTGAGGATAAACTGATCATAGCTTCAGTTGCTAGGGACAGACTGATCATGGCTTCAGTTCTTGAAATGACTGTTGAGAAGGTTAAACTCAATATGGGTATTGAAGGAGATCTTCTGGCTAACCAAATTTGATAATAATTTGCACCGAGCAACAAATCATGAACTGATTCACAACATGATCTGGAAGTAATATGCCCCTAATTGGATCACTGGCCAAGTTTCTCAACTGTTTGAAATTTCTTGATGAAGAAAGTTTGTCTGCAAATAAAATCATTCAAACATGGTAATTTTAATGCAAAGCTTATGCAATTTTGAAATCAAAAAACATTTTTGGAATGATATTATTGATGTAAAGCAAAATGAATCACTTGTCAAAACACAGCGGTTTAGACATTCAAAAATGAAAGTGAAAGCAAAGGTATGACATCAAAGCAAATGATTGGTAAGAATCTTAGGGGTCAATTTACGCAACCTTGCTGTAGTATGCTTTCAAAAGAAACCTGGCTTCAATTAGGTCTTTTAAGGGTTGTAATGTGGTATGGTTCACGGTTTTCGAAACAAAGGATATAGGCTCAAAGTTTATTTGTACCCAACCCATTCTTCATGATGATCTCCAGTCCTATGCTCAGTTAATTCCAACTATGCATTTAGGTTCCAAGTGATTTTGGAATTGCAACACATTTATGATGATGGCTCAAGGGCCTTGGGATTTTTGAGATGGCAGTCACTTCTCTCTTACAACATTTTGGTGTTTTTGATGAGGACCTGAGTCAACTCGTTTTGTCTTTGAGGATTTTGGTAACCTCTTGATTTTTCTTTTGTTATCCCTAACTTTTGCCTGAACTGTGTCATTTGAGCTTACAGTCATCGGGATGCCCCAATTTTTTTGCCTAAGTCTCCTTCATAGGTTTTGACTTAGCGGGCTTTCCTTTTGATTTTTTTTTCATTCTTTTTTTTTGAAGGATAGTGGCTGCCTGGCTTAATGATTACGGTGAACCATCATTGGCTTTTAACTTGAAATACATCTTCAACACTTCTTTGATGTGTGCGAAGGAAAGCTTGTGACTGCAATGATTCTCTTGTGTTTAAATACATAGTCAAGTTAACTGAAACTACCCATCCCCAGGTTAAGATTGCGAGCTTTTTCGTTCAGAAAGAAACTCCACCTTCTAGGCTCAAAGGGGTTGACGAGGGATTAACTTCCTTATTTCTCCAGTGTTTGGGAGTTGAAACAATGCCTGTACATCATCAGCCAAGTTTTAAATAGAAAGCATACAGTCCATCAATTTTAGGCATTTCGTTTTCATCATCCTCCCTCTAATCTTTGCATAAACAAAAGCTTGATAAAGAGAGTGAACAGAAGATATATTTTTGTTTGTTTTTGTGAAAAAGAAAGCATAAAGATGCACACAATGGATATAAATGAATTGAATCAAAACAATACAATGCTCATTTCATTGAAATTACCATGAAAGTACAAATAAGGTTCAAAAGCAATCAGTCAATACAATCAAATAAAAATGCAAATAGAAAGAAACAAGGCCTAGTGACTAATCAACAACAAGGATGAGCTGTCCTGTCTGAAACACTGGCTTTAGGAGATAATGTGTCTAAACTGACTCAAACTTCACTTGGCATGCTCTGGCAAAGGATTGTTGACAACATTGGGATTGTCATCAAGAAAAGTCAGAATCTTTGAGTTCACCAATTCTTGTACTCTAGCTTTCAATGCATAGCAACCTTCCAAGTTATGGCCTTCCCCACCTCGATGGAACTCACAGTGAAGATCAGCCCTATAGCCGGCTGGGAGAGGATTTGGAGGAGGAGGTAGAGTCCTTGTTGTAACCAAACCTTTCTTTACAAGACATGGATACAGCTCAGTGTAGGACATCGGGATAGGATCAAAGTTAACGCTATTGAGATTCTGATTTTGTCTAACAATCTGACGAGGAGCTTGAACTGGTTGAGCATTGACAACAGGAGCAACTGCAGCTACATATTGTTGTTGCCTACGATGAGGTTTACCTTCAACTGAAACAGCATGGGTATCACCATCCTTTTTCTTTTGAAAATTCCCAGCATACTTTTTAGCACCACTGAAGGCTTCAGCATTGGCAATCTTTCCTTTCTTGATACCTTCTTCTAATCTTTCTCCAATAGTGACTAGGTCAGCAAAACCAGATGATACACTGCCTATCATCTTTTCCCAAAAGAGTGGCTGAAGAGTGTCCATGAACAAACCAGTCAATTCTTTTTCTGCCAATGGTGGCTCCACTTGAGCAGTTAGCTCTCTCCAGCGCTGAGCGTACTCCTTAAAGGATTCTTTTTCTTTCTGAGACATGTTTTTCAATTGACGATGATCAGGTGCCATGTCCAGATTGTACTTATATTGCTTTAAGAAAGCATCAGCCAAGTCTTTCCAGCTTTGGATACAGTTCTTCTCAAGTCCCATATACCATTTCATTGAAGCCCCAATCAAGCTATCTTAGAAATAGTGAATGAGCAGTTTGTCATTTTTGGCATGAGCAGCCATCTTGCGGCAGTACATCACCAAGTGACTTCTGGGATAGGTGTGCCCCTTGTATTTCTCAAAATCAGGAGTTTTGAATTTTGCAGGCATAACCAAATCTGAAACCAAGCACATGTCCATTGCGGCAGCACTAAAGACATCACTTCCTTCCACGACTCTTATCCATTTGTCCAGAGTTTGCCATTGTTCTCTGACTTCTTCAATGTATCCAGGTTCTCCCTGACTTTCAGATTGTGGACCAGCAGCATGGTACATGAAATGAGGATTCTTAGGAATAACTTGAGCAACAGAATGCACAACAGGCTGAGGTTCAGTGAACAATGAAGCTGAAGATACTGGTAGTACAGACGGGACAACCACATGAGTAGTTACAAAGGGTGGCGAGTAATTCGGAGGTAACCCAAATTCTGGCCAAGTAGAAGCTGGTTGCTGAGTCAATGGAGGGTCAACAACAGCAGGTAAGATTTCAGAGATCACATTCCTCTGATATGGTTCCCCTCTAGCAATCAGAACTTGCATCATTTCTGTGAGTTTAGTCATGTCGACCTTCAACTCATCAATTTCCATTCTGACTTCGGCATTTTGTTGTTCTTGGTTTTCCATTCTCAATCTGATGGCAACTCTAGTTCCGTAGTTGTGTTGAGGAAACAGCTTGACGGTGAACAGATAACTAAAAAAGGAGACAGTTGAAATCAGTTTTTGAGACAACTGGGAAGAATGCAGATGTATGCTCATGGATGCAAGAGTACATGGATGCAACAAACACAAACAATATCACTCAAAGCACACATGTTCAAAGGTTCGTGTCATGAGCATGGAGTCTAGGTTAAGAAACCAATCCCACAAAAGGTATGTACTAAGGTTTGTCTTCATTGTACTTATAGAAAACAGCGGTTCTAACAGAGTACCCAGGGTCCACAATCCACTATCAGACACACCAGCGCACCGATTTACTCGGAGGTTGGTAGTTATCCTCAAGAGAATCTAATCTGAGTGTGGCATCGCGTAACAGCTAAGTCAGATTTGCATCCTCATAGCTTCCACGCCACGATCCTAAAAAGGCTAAGATGGGTTAAGGGTTACTACGGTCCTCAGTGTTATAGGCTTCTATGGAAAAATTAATGCCTTCAACGATCTCTCGATCTGCATCAGTAATTCCAAAGAGGCAACCACCGAGTGGATAGATTCTCAAGTTCTGCTTTTTCGGGATTCGACTCCCTCAAAGCTCCCTTGACTATACCATCCTCCTATCTCAAAGTACACTCTGGTCCGGGTATAGGACCTATTTCACACACAGAGGAACTCCCAAACAGAACAATCAAGTAACAAGCAAATCAGACAAAAAGCAGTAAATAAATCAAAGTAGGCTAAACCCTTCAAGGGAGAATTTCCCCAGCAGAGTCTCCACTTTTCTGTAGCGGCAACATCGTGAGTATAAGCTATTGATTAACTTAACTCGAAAAGAAAGAGTCTCCACCGCACTTTTATTTTATCCAAAAAAGAAAGGAAAAAGAGTGAACAAAACATACACAAGCTCTACAACAAGAACAAGTGAAGAGAGACTGGATAAGGGGGCTTGATTACGTTAAGGGAAGGTGTTAGCACCCAAAACGTCTATAGTACTCTATAGGAACCCTTTGAAATATTTACGCTTTTGGTCTGAAAAAGTTTTCTTGAAAAGTGATTGAGGAGATGAGAAGAGAAATTGTTTTTAATATTTTTGTGTTTGGAGAGACTTGTCGTCTCATGCCTACGTACCCACGATGTGCAAAGTAGGATCAAAACCTCGTAGTTCATGGTACAAAGAATCAAATTTGTTTGTTATGGTTATTTTTAAATGTAAAGACAAGTCGTCATTTCCAAGCGAATAATTCCGCTTAAAGAAATGAATCATGTCTAAACTTATGAAAAAGTTAAAGGAAGAAGTGCACGAGGGCACAAAAAGAGAGTGATGAGTTTGGTTTTTTTTAAGGTCTTTTGAAAAAGGTGTCAATATGCTTATGTAGTTTAGAATTTGTTAAGAAAAGGAAGAGAAAAGAGTAAAATCACTTGACAAAGTCAAGGTTTGATTATGAAAGAGGTGATAGTTTGAAATCAAGAAAGTTTTGAAAAAGGGAGAAAGTTTTGAAAATTGAAGAATAGGGAGGAGAAGAAGTGACTATCCTAAAACATAAAGTAAAAGCTAACGATAAGAAAGATCTAATCACAAATGTAGTTGTCTTCACTATAAACCAAGCAAAAACACAAGGCTTCAAAGTCTTCGAACCATAATTTCAAAGCAAAGGGAAAAGGTCATAGTTCTAAGTCCAAGGTTCCAAGAATAGCATTGGATGTCGAAGGTCTAGGTGCAAAACTCCATGTCCATTGCAAAGGATAGTAACCATAGTCCAAGATTAGAAGCACAAGTTTTTTAGAGGTTTTGGCGTTTATTAATGTTTTTGGTCCAAGTGGACAAAGAGAAAAAGGAATAAGCATAAACATGTGTCCAACAGACAAAGGAAAAACCGCGGAATCTTAAACATGTGTCCAACGGACAAAGGAAAATTTTTGGAAACATAACCATGTGTCCAACGGACAAAGGATAAATTGCGGAAACATAAACATGATATGAAATGATAATAACGGAGCATAAAAGTAAAAGAGAGATAGGGAGCGAGAAGGAATTGTAAAAGTAAAAGTTAGAAGTTAGTGATTAGTTGTTAGATGTTAGAGTAAGTGATCAATAATAATTGAATAATTGCACTTAGGTCAAGGTTAATGAGAACTCATTAGAGGATTGATAAGACTAAAGCCTCCTAACAACAAGTCTCATAAGTGTTGAACCAAAAGACAAATAATCAATAATTTTTTATTGTTTTCGATAAAGGGACATATGTTGCGCTATGTTAAGCAATCATGAGTAATTTACAGAGTAATTAACCTATAATGAGGCCGGTCAATAGCTCTTTGTGCTAATGCATGCTAGATGAACGATATGTAGATCGTCATCTGAAAGCAATACCGCACGAAAAGAAAATAGGTGACGATCTCGTCTTGATAAAAAATTCAACAAAGGAATTCTAAGATCCATAAGACTTCATCGATCAAAAGAAAAGAGAAATAGATGAAGAGAAAGCCAAATTAAACCACACAATTATGTGATCTAAGGCTAAGAACCAAAGGAAAGGGAAGAAAATGGAAAAGGAACCAAAACAGTCCCAAAAACAAGCCAAAATGTGCATTCTATTTCGAAGTAACCGGTTACTGCATATCTGCTAACCGGTTACTTAGTTCAAAATAAGCGCAGTTTTTTCAAAATTAACACAGAGTAACCGGTTACTGTGTATCTGCTAACCGGTTACTCTGCACCAGAATGCAGAAAATTGTGCAAAATTCAGCATGATCCACTTCCAAAACTTTTTACAAACACCTTGTGATCATGGAACTGAAATTGCACGAAATTTAAAGTAAAATAACGGCAAAAACCATCAATTAAACTCAATTACAAGATCCAAAGGATCAAGTAACAAAGATCTCCAAAGATCTACATTATGGAAGATGAAGATGAAGCTTCAACAATGGTGAAAGATGAATTACCACTTCAAATCTGAAAATTCCTTCAAATTGCTTCAAGATCCAAACACCAAAGCCTTGATCTATGAGAATTGATGAAGAAAACAAGTTTGGATGAAGGTTTAGCTCAAAGTTGAACAAGATTCAACATGAATTCTTGTTAACTTTCATAAGAAGAAAAGTGAGCTTTGGTGATTTTGTGGTTGGGGAGAGAATTTGCAAGAGGTTTTTTGGCTATCAAAAGCTTGTGAAATGAATGAAATGAGACCTCTATTTATAGAGTTTAGGCTTGGAAATTTGGTGGATTGGAATTTGGTTTGGAAATGAAAATTAGGCTTGGAATTTGAATTTGGAGGGAAATTCATAAAAGAATGGTGATTAGTGAAGGTGTATGGTAGGAAATGATCAAAGTAATGTAGGGGAATTAAAATGAGATGGTCTAGAATATTCCAAATGTGATCAAGGGCTGAGATTGGTGCAAAATTGCTGAATTTGAATTTTATGAATTTTTTCAAATTTTCACGAGGGTAACCGGTTACTCACCACAGGGTAACCGGTTACTCACTACAAAATTTGTGAAAAATGAGCATTTTGTTGCACTGTTGTGGTTCCGGCTCGATTCTTTTGCTTGTCAAAGAAGACATGGAAATAAACACATGAACCTTGGAATTCCTTGAATAATAATCTATTAAAATTTGGAGAATCCTTGATCAAATAAGTATGACATGATTGCGGATCAACATTGATTTTTTCTCAGATAAAATTCATTCGAGCTGTGGGACTATTATTTTGGAATTTTTAATATGTTTTTCCCCTGAAAATGTCAATAAAGAGAAAACAAAATATTTTTGGGTTTTGGTTAAGGTTAGTAAAATATAAACAAATAAAGGAATAAAGTGAATAAGAAACACACAGATGCTCGGCGATTCCTGCAAGACATAAACCCAAAGAAGAAAGTGACAAGGGAACCAAAGCATGATCTTGTTTGTGGTAAAGATGCAAAATGAGATGTGAATGATATGTGGAATCTTAGGGGTCAAAAATTAGGGTCTTACACATCCGTGTATCAAAACCACCCCATGTGCATATATGGGGTGCCAAGTTTTCAGGCCTGGCCAAGGCAAGGCAAGGCATGTTTTGGCAATTTATGTGAAGCCTCTAACTTTCTCATTTCTCCATGGATTTGGACAAAATTTAGGTGCATCTGGCCTAGAATTTCACAAGGAATCCAATGGTGCTTTTGGAATTTTTTAAAAGTGTCCCAATTTTAAAACCCGATAGTGGTTTCAAAATAGCCCTAGATTTGCATGTTCTATGCTATCTCATGGTACATGCAAGAATTACATGAAAAATTGGTTCAAACACAACATATACAACATGTATGCGATGTTTATGACCAGTGGACATCAAAGGAATGCATAATTCAAAGAGTTCAAGTTGTCATGCACTTACCTCTTGAAGCTTCTTGTGCTAACTGTCAAGATCCTTGTTGTAGCGAGCGATTTTTGTCGGTGACGCGACCACCTTATCACTGAAGTTTTCCTCTCTGCAATGGTAGGAGGAGGTGCTAATTTCTGATTTCTTATTTATCCCATGAAGCTGGAAGGGAAAGGGAAGATATCTAAAACTAACCTTGCACGCGAATGTTTAACTGAACAAACGCTTAAAAGAGATTAGGGGGTCCGGGGTCAGGTTATACAATGGGCAGTTGTCAGTTACCCATCCTATATGTGGTTATCCACAGGATATTAGCTTTAGGTTCTGCTTTGTAATTGATGATGTTTATCCGTTAATGGGTTGGGAAAGTTTCTTCTTTGGGAGATATGAGAGAGAGTTTTTGATAATTTTGGTGAGGTATTGTGTAACGCCCCGATTTTGTCTTATTTATTCAATCGAGTAAATTTAATTATTTTTATTATTATATTATTTTATTCTTGACTTTTATTTGCCAATATATTATATTTCGCCGCTGTTTATGTTTTATCCCATTTTGAGAGCGTTTGCGGGATATTTAAGCTGAGGGTAAAATAGTCTTTTTAGGGGTTTAGATATTTTATATAAATAGAGATTTGAGAGGAAATAGAGAGAAAAGAAAATAGAGAGAAAGAAAAGAGAAGATAGAAAGGAAGAGGAAAGAAAAGAGGAGAAAGAGGAAAATCGCGGGAACTCCGTTTCGAGCGCGAATAATCGGGTAAGGGTGAGAAGTTTCGATTATATCTTGCTTGTGTATGTATATGTGTTGTTTGTTGTAATTGTTTTGGTTGTTTCGCGACTTTTCTTATCGATTGAAATTAGGAGCAATTTATAGAAATCGATGTTTTCACGAATGAAATTCGATATAAACTGCGTAGAATACTTGTTGATTAGGTCTGAACATGTTTTGGTTGTTCTGGTATGAATTAGAAGGGTTTGGGTGGTAGAAATGATGTATTTTGGTCCCATGTGACCAATATTGACGCTGCTGCGAATTCTGGGTTTCGCGGGTTCGCCTACCGAACCCCAGCGAAGGAACGGGCGAATGTTCACCTAGAGGTTCGCCTAGCGAACTTTATGTTGGTTTTCCACTGCCTTGGTTCGCTAGCGTTCGCCTAGCGAATACTGGAGCGAAGTGGCAGATTTTTCTATTTTGTTTTCTTCGTAATTTTCAAAACGTAAGTCCGTTTTGGTCGCCGTTCGAAGCGTTGGAAAGCTAATGAAATATTATTTCTATTAAAAATGGTTTGGAGGGTAGGATATGATTTATTTAAGTCGTGGTTTTATAAAAGTGTTGGGTTATCAGGTTTTTATCGCGTTAAATGCGTGCGGTCGGTGTTTTACCGTGTCTTGTGCTATTGTTGTGTAACATGGAGCTTTTATGTGGTTTATATGATGTTGATGGAGGTGATAATTATGTTGTTGTGTGGTAAAATACATTATTTGATTAAATACCAATGTATGTTGTTATGATGTTTTGTGGGATTGTTGTGGTTTGTATGATGTTGAAGCATGTGACAAGTTGTTGTGATTGTTGTGGTTGATGGTGAGTAATTCTTGATGTGAGTTGATATGAGTGTATATGCTAAAATGCTAATTGTGGTGGTTTTGGATTATGATGGAATGCATTGTTTATGTGAAATTCAATGTGTGTTATTTGGTGGCCTTATGGCAAGTAAGTACATTTTTTGAATTGATTTCCAATGCATGAATAATGATGATGAGATAATTCATATTGTTGAATTGTGGTGATGAATTTGATTGTCATGAGTTCTTGTATGTCAAGCATCATGACATGCATCTTGTGATGTCGTGTGCCCTTGTGGGGTGTGAGCGACGAATCAATTCCAGAGGGGATCCGCTATAACATCGTGTGCCTTAAAAAAATAAGAGGACCTAAAGCGATGATTATAGACGATCGTGTGCCTTATACAAAGAGGACCTAAAGTTATCGGATCGTGTGCCTTGTACAAAGAGGACCTAAAGCGATCCATAAACGTCGTGTGCCTTAAAAAAATAAGAGGACCTAAAGCGACGGGGAACATCGTTTGCCCGACGGGGTGTTAGATGAGTAATCCTAAGTAACAAGCGATGATTCCAATAGTTCATGAGTGAACTAGTGATGAGATGATGGACGGATGGTACCGCATTGCATTTGCATAGAGTCGTTGTGTCGGTCTCTTTGCATTTGCATGAATCATGAATGGATTGATTATGTGTGGAAAATCATGAATGGATTGATTATGTGTGGAAAATCATGAATTGATTGAGTATGTATTGACATTTATGTTTGAATTGGTGAATTGATGTGCATATGTGATAAATGCATTGGTTGTGGATAATATGTTCTATGTATAGACATGTGCTATGAGATGTGGTGGTGTGTTTCCATATGTTGTGACTCTGGTATGCCTTATGTGCAAATATGTGATTATGTTGGATAATTAATATATGTTATGTATATGTGGCCTGCTATATGTATTGGTATATGATGCTTGTGGTGAGAATAACTATGCATGTGAACTTATGTGTGTTTGCATATTATTATGCAATCTTGATTTAGTTGTTATTTCTCACCCTTCTGCTGTGGTTTATTGCTCTATGAGGCAATTGCAGATTTGTGTCTTGGAGGCTTTTGTGAAGATTAGTTCTCCATTCTTTTGTCAGTCTTGGTGTCTGCTCTGATACGTAACATGGGAGTCGGGGAACGCTTTTGTTATATATGTATACATTTGTTGAATGTATTTTGTTTTACTTTGTATGAATATTTTGATGCTATAAAACAATTTATTTTGTAAAACAAGTCAGTTATGGATCTTTCCACTTTATTCCATAATTGAACTTTCCTTTTATATGGAAAAAGTTTCCCCCTGTATGTTTATTCCATTTTGTGTTATGTATCAAAATTATGAGCAGGGAATGTGTTTTATTTCTTTAAATGTGGCATCCTTGTTTCTGTCGGAAAAATAGATTTTTATTTACTCTGATTTAATTATGTATTATTTATTCACTATGGGAATTGGGGTGTTACATAAGTGGTATCAGAGCAGGTCGGTCCGTCCGACCAAGTTGTTGAGTCAGTTGGTGTGACAGTTGAATACTGTCGATGTTATTTGTTCCTTGGTAGGTGATATGTGTGTGAAACACTGTCAGTACCTTCTGGTTTCCTAATCCTTTGTCTTCAGGTGTGAGAATAAGATAAGTGGGGGAGAAGTTGGTGCTTCTCCAAGTTGCTCCAGGTGTGGAGCATTGGCTCAGTGTGCCGTTTATTGCAAGATTGTAAGTGTTATTTGGACAGTGTTGTTCCCGATTCCAGAGGGAATGCGTAGGCAAGGTTTATGTTGACTAAGGATTGGTGCCTTAGGTAGTTTTGTGCACAAGATGCAAGAAATGCTATTATGGTTTGGTAAAGACGGTTTATGCCCCATCATGATTGTCGGCTGTCTATTGATAAATTGAGGAACTGATCACCCTTAATCTCTTGTTGATAGCAAACGGGAATAATGTTGGATGGAATAGACGTGTCTTTCCGACTTTGATAGTGTGTGCAATGAATTGTTTGGAATTAAGTAAAGTGGTTATAGATCGTTTTGTTAAATCGATGAAGATTCTAATACTGGAAGATGAGACGGATTAGAGGTTTTGGTATGTTGGTTCCGTTGGGAAGTCGATGAGAGAGAAAGATTGGGTATCGTTAATGGTTGTTCTCAGAGAGTAGAGTGTGAACTCAAATTGGACGAAGGTGAGGATTTGAGGTTTGGATCTGCTAAGTAAGTAGAAGAACTTTTAGGAAGTGAAACTCAGAGGTTGTCTTCTTGGAGAGCTCCAGTGTTGTTAGTAACAAAAAGGATGGATGATTGAACGGAATAACAAGCATGATGTGTATGATGGTATTGAGACTATGGGAAGCAAGACTTAGAGTTCTGGTGAGGTTTGGAGTCTTTGGAATTTTAGAGCATTAATGGAAATCTTGAGAGAACCCTTAGGTGTGGATGTAATATTGAGAGTTCTTTTTGTTTGGTTGTTGCTACATGTTGGGATTTATGGAGTTTGGACTATCAAGAGATGAAATTGTGTATGGATTACTAATAGTTGAATAAGGTAACGATTGAGAACAAGTGTCCACTTTCAAGAATAGATGACCGGAATTGTTTGGTTGAGTTTGAGTGAAATTACAATTGTTTGGGATGTTTGATAAGAGTGGTGAATTGTATGAGTTGAGACTTTGATCGATTTAATGAGACCGATTACGTTTGTTATCATCGGGATAGGCTGTTATTTACTCGGTTAAGCTTATATGTGAGTAACCAGTTACCCAGTGAATTTTTTTGCAAAGCTTTAAGAATTTATATCTTTTGGAATTTGGTTGGGCATTACAACGTACAGTGATGTTATTTGGTGTTAGTAATGCATCTGTAATGTTGGTGGAGTATTTGAATCGTATCTTCTATATTTACTTGGATAAGTTCGTAGTGGTTTTGATTAAGGATATTCGAATCTGTTATAAAATCAGAGGAAGAACAGGTAGAGTGTTTGAGATTTGAAATACAAGTGTTGAAAAGAAACGAAGTTTATGCTAAGTTATTCAAGTGAGAATTTTGGTTGAAAAGGTTAGTTTTCTTGGTTATGTTATTTCAGATGAGAGTATGGTTATGGATCCATCAGAAGTAGATGCAGTTCTACAATGAGAGGCTCCGAAGTTGGTTTAGGAGATTAGAATCTTTTTGGACTTTAGTTGGCTATTACCGGAGGTTAGGGAAGGCTTTTCCAAGTTAGTGTTTTCGTTACTTCGGTTGGCGTGCAGAGGGTAAGTCATTTGCTTTGGATGTTTATAGTGAAGAAAGTTTGAGAGGGTTAAAGTAGAAGTTGTCTACGGCTCCAATTTTGATTCTATGTGATCCTAATAAACCGTTTGTGAGGTATTGGGACGCGTCTTTGATGAGTTTAGTCAGTGTGTTAATGCAAGAGGGTAAAGTCGTGGCTTATGCCTTACGATAATTGAGGATTCATAAGAGGATTTATACTATTCCGGATTTGGAATTGGTTGCGGTTGTATGGTGTTGGAATATTTGGAGGTATTATTTTGAGGGTTTTAGGTTCAAGGTGTTTGGATGGAGAAAATAATGGTTTTGGATGAGTAACAGCACTGCTGGAATTCTGAGTAACATTCGCTACTGGAATGTGTTTTCTTTCTTTAAATGTGGCATCCTTGTTTCTGTCGGAAAAATAGATTTTTATTTACTCTGATTTAATTATGTATTATTTATTCGCGATGGGAATTAGGGTGTTACATAAGTGGTATCAGAGCAGGTCGGCCCGTCCGACCAAGTTGTTGAGTCAGTTGGTGTGACAGTTGAATACTGTCGATGTTGTTTGTTCCTTAGTAGGTGATATGTGTGTGAAACACTGTCAGTACCTTCTGGTTTCCTAATCCTTTGTCTTCAGGTGTGAGAATAAGATAAGTGGGGGAAAAGTTGGTGCTTCTCCAAGTTGCTCCAGGTGTGGAGCATTGGCTCAGTGTGTCGTTGATTACAAGATTGTAAGTGTTATTTGGACAATGTTGTTCCCGATTCCAGAGGGAATGCGTAGGCAAGGTTTATGTTGACTAAGGATTGGTGCCTTAGGTAGTTTTGTGCACAAGATGCAAGAAATGCTATTATGGTTTGGTAAAGACGGTTTATGCCCCATCATGATTGTCGGCTGTCTATTGACAAATTGAGTAACTGATCACCCTTAATCTCTTGTTGATAGCAGACGGGAATAATGTTGGATGGAATAGATCTGTCTTTCCGACTTTAATAGTGTGTGCAATGAATTGTTTGGAATTAAGTAAAGTGGTTACTGATCATTTTGTTAAATCGATGAAGATTCTAATACCGGAAGATGAGACAGATTAGAGGTTTTGGTATGTTGGTTCCGTTGGGAAGTCGTTGAGAGAGAAAGATTGGGTATCGTTAATGGTTGTTCTCGGAGAGTAGAGTGTGAACTCAAATTGGACGAAGGTGAGGATTTGAGGTTTGGATCTGCTAAGTAATTAAAAGAACTTTTAGGAAGTGAAACTCAGAGGTTGTCTTCTTGGAGAGTGATTTACTGTCTCGTACAAAGCCTGAGATTGAGGCTAAAAGGAGATTGACCATACAAGAGAGTCTTTTATACTCAACAAGAGAGTCTGAAAAGGTTAGCTCCCCTGGGGAGAATCATTGTACAAAGCCCAAGAGGAGGCTGACTGTGTTTGAGGAAAGATAATTATACAAAGCCTAAGAGGAGGCTATCTTACTGCTCAGGATTAGATCCATAGGCAGGCCCAAGGATGGGGAATTCTCATGAGAGAGACCGGGTTTCTGTTGGAGATTTATCCAAAGTGATCAGTGTTTTTCCCTATGTTTGAAAGGAACTTGAGAATGTCTTTGAGACTCAAAGGGGGTTTAGACTGTCCAAGTCTACTGGTGTTGAAGAGTTTTATCTTTTGTAGGATGCCCAAAAGAGGGTAAGGGCCTTAAGGGATGAGAATCAACCCTAAGGTGGCTAGAGGTTTGACACTAGAAAGACTGCTTTAGCAAAGGATGACTAAGTTCTGTCTTATACCTTTAAGAGGTCGTTAGGGTCCTTGTATTGAGCCTAAGAGAAGGCATGAGAACTTCTAATAAGCCGAAGGGTCCTTGTACAAAGCCCAAGAGAAGGCAGGGATGCTTTTAGGAAGTCTATGGGTCCCCAAACCAAGAGAAGTTCAAGAAATGCAATTCACAGAGAAGAGATCATTCCAGGAAAATTAGAGTATTTGGAAAAAACTCAAGAGATGATATTCACGGAGAATAGATCAACTCTGGGGAGTAGAATTTCTTTGACAATTTTTAAGGGTGACAGTCTGAGAAAAGGTTCACCGAGAATACTGCCTTTCTCTTTGTTCCATATTGATTAACCCCAAGAGAAGGGAAGACTGTATCAGGAAATCCTATGGGGATCTAGTTTTGTTTGTATTTAAAGAGTGACCAACAGGGCTTTACCTAGTTCTAGACGTAGTTGCCGGGGAAAAATATAAATAACTATACTAGTATATATACAGTTGATATATGACGAGTATTTAAAGGAGTATGAAAGAAGACTAACCATGCGCAGCTTCCCACAATACAGTTATGTATATGAAAGCATTTAAAAGAATGAAAGAAGACTAACCATGCGCAGCTTCCCACAATACAGTTATGTATATGAAAGCATATAAAAGAAAGCGGATAAACACTTACCCGTTGTAGAGCTTCCATGTTGTTTTGTTAGTTGTTCAACAAAGAAATTAAAGAAAGTTTTGATAGAAACTATACATTTGGATTCAAAATCAAAGGAGAAAGTATTTGAACAGAGATCAGGGCTTACAGCCCAGTGAGAGGCCCAAATTTTAACAGTGAGGGCACTGTTATTTTGTATCGGGACTTATACAACGACTGAGGCCCAAAAAGTTTTGGTCAAAAGGGGATTGGGTCTTACACTCTATTAGAGGCCCAAAGAGTTTGAAAATGAATAGAGATGGGTATTATAGCTTAAGGAGAATCCCAGTTGATTTTGTTAAAAAAGGCGACGATCGCGCCGAACTTTTGAAAATATACAGAGGGACTTATACAATGTGTGAGGCCCAAAAGGTATTATTTACAAAGGGGTTGAGTCTTACACTCTATTAGAGGCCCAAAAAAGTTTCTAAGAAAAGGAATGAGACTTATAGCTCGAGGAGAGGCCGAGATGATTATTTGTTTAAAAAATGGTGATCGCGTCGAGTTTTGAAAACACAGTGGGTCTTATACAATATCTGAGGCCCAAATTATTTTTGGTTTTCAAAATGGGTTGGGTCTTACACTCTATTAGAGGCCCATGAGTGTTTGAAAAAGATTAATGAGGGTGAAAATCAAAGAAACCCTAATTTTGTTTAAAATGTAATTAATTTTATTTAAAAATTAATAAAAATTATTGAAAACATGTGAAAAATGAGTGGTGATCTTAGATCAAAGTTTCAAAAATCATGTTTTTATCCACAAAATGATTGAAAACCATTTAAGTTTGGAAAATCAAGAAAGAAAAAATATTTTAAATGTTAAAAAACAAATAAAAATTAATTCTTTGCAAAAATATCAAATATTATGAAACAAATAATATTTTTGGGAAATTATTGTAAAATAAAATATTTTAACATTTTTGTGAATTATTAAAAAAAGAATAACCTCAAAATCATTAAAAACCAGAGAGAAATTAATTTTTGAATCAATTAAATAAAATCACAAAAATTTAAATATTCAAATATTTGAAAAAGGGCGCCAAGAACACCTTGGTCTTGCCCGCGTGCTCTGTTCTTAGTTAATTTGCGTTTTCTCATCAATCTCACTGAATACTTAATGAAATCACACAATCCACATATCAATCTACTTATTTTCACCTCACGATCATGTCTATAGTCTTTAATTTCATTTATTTTAAGCATGGAATAAGAAATCAAAGAGAAACCTCAAGAACCCTAAATTCTGCATGAAGGCTCAGAAATTCCACACACGATTCATACAAGGCAATTAATGGAGGGAAAATATTCTATGCATGATTATGAACATTTGGCAAAAGTATTGTGCGAGGAAATATGCATAGATTAAGAGATGACCAAGTTGAGGCTTACCTCTTGCAGCTGGTGATCGTGTTTTGTGTTGGAGGTGTTACAGCTTGGTTCCAATGATGTGGACAACTTCCCTAGGTGCTGGGGAGTGTGTCTGAATGCTTGGAGTGGATGGAAATGATCTGGAACTTGAGATGGTACCCCAACTTCAAATCTATCAAGAACTTGAGCAATTGGCTGGTGATTTTGTGAAATTGGTGTTCCAGATGTTGTTTAAGTGTTTGGATCACTTCTATATGATGTTTATGAGGTGTGTGTGTGTGATTGGTTTGGTTGGAATTGCTCTCAAACTCAAAACCCGATAGTGACTTGCTTTAGAAGGAAATTTTGGAAGTGAGAAGGTGATTTTGAGGAAAACATCAGTTGTAGTGCTTTGGTGTACTTAAACTGAGCACAAATGAGCTCTATTTATAGTAGAGCAAGTTTGTTTTGCAAGCAATAGTGAATGGTGGCTGCAGCAGGCTGTTGGCCAATTGGATCACTTTGGAATCTTAAGTCTCCTCTAGCCATTGACTAGAGGTTAGAGCACATGCCTATGGTTCTTTGGTTCAAGGATAAGGCTTGACTGAAGTGTTCATTCTTGCTCTGATTCATGCCACCTCTAAGCATCCATTGAATGCTCTAAAACAAAATTGGAGTCTTGAAGCATCTTTAGCTTTTAGGGGTGCCAAACCTATATGTAGTTCCAAAGACTTGGGAGGCTTATGGATCGGTGTTTGTCCCTTAGTTGTTCCCCCTTGAGGTGTGAAGATGGATAAGCATGCTTGGAATTTCACAATTTGAGCAATTCGAGCCCTTGTGCACAAATCTGCCTTGCCAAGACAGTTTGCAGCAAGGCAGTGCACAAATCAGGTGGAGTTTGATGAAGTTCTTGGCCATTTTGGAAAGCTCTCATATGATACAACATATGTGTGATTATAGTTTGTCTTGACACTTTTTGGATTCTAGTGAAAAATGCCCCTACATATTGAAAAAAGTGAAACAGATTCTGACTTAGTGAAAATTTCACTAAGTGTTGGAAAAAATGGCATTTCCATGTTTTTGTCATTTTGGTCACTCCATAACTAAAAATCCATGAGGAATTGGAATGAGATGTAGTTGACACTTTTAAAGTATGCCATGAGAGCTACAAATCCATATTTGGATAATCCAAAATGGTTGCTTGGATCTCAAGTTATGATCCTTGGAAGTTGGTTCCCTAGCCACTTTGTTTCATAACTTGGAAAAATTCTAAGTTTTTATGGTTACCCCTTTTACAAGTTATCCCACTTTGTTTGATTTTTCTTGATGAATGATGATTCCAATCACACATTAACATCATTTTAGGGTTAAGGAACCGTAATTGTGAAAAATCTCAAAAAGTCAAACTTTGACTTTTGTGCACAGTTGACTTTTTATCAGATGAATTCCAAACTGTGCGATCCTATATTAAATCAAGTCCTTGACCTAAATCAAACTTAATAGATGGATTCCATAGGTGTTATAGGGTGTATTGAATCATGTCCCGAGGTTTGGGAGCATGTCTTGGTCAAAAGTCAAAGATACAGTTGACTTTTTCTTCAAAACCCTAATTGTGGTTCAGATGAAATTGAAACTTGTGAATAAAGCTTCTTAGATCAATCCATTGTTGTAAATGGATCAATATGGTGTATTAGAGACCCTCATATCATGTCTTGAGGTCTTGGCTTATGTTTTGTCCAAAAAGCCAACTTAGGGGTGAATTAGGTCAAGAAACCCTAATTCCTGATTTTTTGTGAATGCATCCCATGAGGCTAAATTGACTTGATGATTGGGTCCATGAGATCCCATGGAGTATATTAGGTTGTGCTTTGAAGCATTGGCTCATGCCTAGATGAAAATTTCCATCTGGAGGCCCTGGTCGACCAAAATCCTAATTTGGTGACACTAGCGATCTTGAGGCTTAATCCACGTGGAAGGTAGCAACTTTGTGCTTGATTCTTGCTGTGGGTGTCCTCTTGATCCTTTATAGCTGTTGGAGAGTTTATACAAGTTGAAGATCATGTCAATTCTTAATTGATCCTTTGCCTAAGGGCTCTGAGAGGGCTTGAAACCCTAATTCCTATTTGTGGTGAATGCTCACCCATCTTTGAGGAGATTGATGAGGCATGATGGTTCATCCATATTGTGATAATGATTCACACAATGATGGGAAATCTTAGTGGTCAAAATTTGGGGTATGACAGATGCCCCTATTTAATCTTCTTGGACCCGAAGGTGTGAATGGCGAAGGTATTCGGGCATTAGGGGTGCAAGATGATTAAATATCGGAATGCGCAAAATTTTAACGGTGGTTATGAATGGAAGTTTTCTCATCCATATTCTTTCGCTAAGCAATGATGCTTAGAAAAGGTAAACTTCCCCTCGATCCTGGTCTTCAGCCAAGGAACTGGTCTCAGTTTTCTTTTGAAATAAACTTCCCCTCGATCCTGGTTTCCTACCAAGGAACTGCTCAGTTTTTGGAATAAACTTCCCCTCAATCCTGGTTTCTTACCAAGTAACTGGTCTCAGTTTCTGATATAAACTTCCCCTGGTTTCCTACCAAGGAACTTGTCTAAGTTTCTTTTGTCAATAAAATTTCTTGACAAGGGACGCTATTTGTAGCAGTTTTCCTCAAACTTCTCGCCGAATTTTCCCGGGGAGATGCCATTTGATGGGAAAAACTTTTGATGTCAGACTTGCTGGGGAACCCATTCGCCTGAGTTGTAGAGGTGTACAAACTTCTCTGTTTAGAGACGCCATTTGTCGACCCTACTGGGGAAAACGAGTCTCTTGAGAGTCTGCTTTCCTCTTGGGTAAATTACATCACACTTTTCCTCGAGATCTTCTAAGAGAAATACCATACAATGTACCCCAATTTTGGGGTGCTGATGACTTCATTAACATTGACTCTCTTGAAGAGAAAAATGAATGTGTTGTTGAGAGTCTTTAGTTGTGAGGCTTTCTCTGGGGATTTTCCTTAATCCGGGAAAGCGAAGATATCATCTTCAATGGCAAAGAGTGACATTTGTCAAAGGTTTTCTGGTCTTTCAGAGGTTCAAGTTATCAAAGTGGTCGAGGACCAACTTCATCCTAGAAATAAACTAGAGGAGAGAGATTGTTCAGATGCAACATTTCCTGACGAGGAAAGAACTGACAACTTGATTGAGAGGACATTTATCACTAGGGGATAAAACCGACTAGAGTGATAGTGATGTAATATGAATATGAATGTAAACCAATAATGCATGATGTATGTATGTATATGCTGACAAAACTGACGCGACATACAGACTAGTGCATGAACATGACTGGATACTCGGCCACTGCAGGGGATGAAAAGTATCACTGGTTCAATATAGCAATTCTGCCTTGCTTTGGAGAAAGTAGTTCCCGCGGGGAAAGACGTTGGTCGGGCTTAGGAGATAAGAACTCTGCCGGGGGTGTCAGACGGAATAATCGCATCCGACACAGTTGATCCTTCGTTCAGGCGTACTGGTTTAGGAGGAGCACTTTCATTCTGCACTTTGAAGCTCAATTTCTTTTGGAGAAGCAATCGATGTTCTTTTGATGTTTAATAGTCAAAAGAAATTACCATTTTTATTTTAAAAGCAGAAAAATATTTGACAAGTAAATTCATTTTTGTTTTATTTCAAGAATCGTTTATCATGTAAAAATGCCGTTATGTAAACCTAAAACAAATAAAAATTGCAAACAAAAGCATAAGGGCTCAAATTTTATTGATAGGTTAGAAATCAGCCGAACGCATGATTCCATATAGGATTTACAAAGTTTAGAAAATGGTAATTTAAGGGAAAAGGGCTACATTGAAACATAACGACCGCTATCCTTCTACCAAATTTGAATTCTGGGCATCCTGAGCTTCTGTCAAAGATGACCTTGACTGGGGTTTTCTGATGGATGGCATGACTGCTACTAGGGGATTTGCCCCTGTTGGGCGTAGTTACTTGCCATTATCCCTAACTTTTGCTTGGATTGTACTGAGATTTCCAATCCATCGGGATGATTTTTGATTATGTCTCTAATTTTTGCCCGGACCGCCCTTTCGGGTTTTCAATCCACCGATACATTTTTTTTATTTAGGCGAAGTATTTCTTGACTACGTCAACATTTGTGGGGTAGGAAAATTCTTCTCCATCCATGGTTGCGAGTCTCAAGGCGCCGCCTGAGAAAACTTTCTTGACCACATAGGGGCCATCATAATTCGGAATCCATTTGCCCCAGGAATCAGTGATAAATGATTGTATCTTTTTTAGCACGAGGTCTCCTTTCCTGAAGACGCGCGGTCGAACCTTGTTGTCAAACGCCTTATTCATTCTTTGTTGATACAACTGACCGTGGCATAATGCCGTTATTCATTTTTCTTCGATTAGATTTAGTTCGTCGTGTCGACTTTGACACCATTCAGCTTCTGTTAGCTTAGCTTCCATCAATACCCAGATTGATGGGACCTCTACTTCTATGGGGAGCACTGCCTCTATGCCCTATACTAGAGAGAAAGGGGTTGCCCCTGTTGAAGTGCGGACAAATGTGTGATAACCGTGAAGAGCAAAGGGTATCATCTCGTGCCAGTCTTTGTAGGTTACAACTATCTTCTGAGAAATCCCCTTGACGTTCTTGTTGGCCGCTTCTACCGCTCCGTTCATCTTAGGTCGGTATGGAGATGAGTTATGGTGTTCAATCTTGAACTCAACGCACAACTCTCTCATCATCTTATTATTCAAGTTAGATCCATTATCAGTAATGATATGGCTTGGAACATCACAACGACAGATGATATTGTTTTTGATAAATCAGACCACCACTTGTCGGGTTACATTAGCGTACGACGCTGCTTCGACCCACTTGGTGAAGTAATCAATGGCTACCAGGATGAACCGATGTCCGTTTGAAGCATAGGGTTCAATCATGCCAATTGTGTCGATTCCCCATATGGAAAAAGGCCATGGGGAAGAGAGAACTTTGAGATGCGTTGGTGGTACATGGAATTTTTCTGAGTATATCTGACACTTGTGACACCTTCTCATGTACTTATAGCAGTCGGATTCCATTGTCAACCAATAGTACCCTGCTCTTAGAATTTTTCTCACCATTGTGTGTCCATTGGCATGAGTGCCAAAGGATCCTTCATGAATTTCTGTCATCAGCATGTTTGCTTCTGGTCTGTCTACACATCGAAGCAAGACCATGTCAAAGTTCCTCTTATAGAGTGTATCACCGCTCAGGAAGAAACTACCTGCTAGCCTCCTGAGAGTTTTTCTGTCTTTCCTTAGTGCCCCAGGTGGGTACTCTTGTTTCTGAAGAAAGCACTTGATGTCGTAATACCAAGGTTTATCATCTATGACTGCTTCAATCGTGAAGATGTAAGCGGACCGTTCTAGGCGCATTATGTCGATCTTAGGTAGGTCGTTCCATTGACTTACACTAATCATGGAAGAGAGAGTGGACAATGCATCAGCCATGTGATTCTCTTCACGAGGGATATGATGAATCTCGATTCTGTTGAAGAAAGTGTCATACCCCAAATTTTTACCACTAAGATTTCCCATCATTGTGCAAATCATCATCACAATATGGGTGTATCATTATGTCTCATTAGTCTCCCCAAAGATGGGTGAGCATCCACTACAATAATTAGGGTTTCAAGCCCTCCCTGAGCTTTAGAGAAAGGATCGATCAAGTAATGACATGATCTTCAACTTGTCTAACCTCTCAAACATCTACAATGGATCAAGAGGACTCCCACAGCAAGAATCAAGCACAAGGCTGCAACATTCCAAGTGGATCAAGCCTCAAGATCTCTAGTGTCACCAAATTAGGGTTTTGGTCGACCAGGGCCTCCAGATGGAAATTTTCCTCTGGGCATGAGCCAATGCTTCAAAGCATAACCTAAAATTCTCCATGAAACCTCATGGACCCAATCATCAAGTCAATTTGACTTCAGGGGATGCATTCATAAAAAATCAGGAATTAGGGTTTCTTGACCTAATTCACCCCTAAGTTGACTTTTGGGACAAAACATGAGCCAAGACCTCAAGAGAGGATTTGAGGGTCTCTAACACACTACATTGATCCATTTACAACAATGGATTGATCCAAGAAGCTTGATCAACTAGTTTCAAATTCATCAGAACCACAGTTAGGGTTTTGCGGGAAAAAGTCAACTGTGCCTTTGACTTTTGACCCAGGAATGCTCCCAAACCTTGGGACATGATTCAATACACTTTATAACACCTATGAAATCAATCCATCAAGTTTGATTTAGGTCGAGGATTTGATTTCATAAAGGATCGCACAGTTTGGAATTCATCTGACAAAAAGTCAACTGTGCACAAAAGTCAACTCTGACTTTTTGAGATTTTTAACAATTATGGTTCTTTGACCCTAAAATGATGTTAATGTGTGCTTGGAATCATCATTCATCAAGAAAAATCAAGAAAAGTGGGATAACTTGTAAAAGGGGTAACCATAAAAAACTTAGAAATTTTCTAAGTTATGGAACAAAGTGGCTAGGGTACCAACTTTGGAGGATCATATCTCCTAAACCACAAGGCCATTTTTTCCCATCCAAAGCTGGATTTGTAGCTCTCATTGCCCTCTACAAAATCTTCAAACAGAACTCATTCCAATTCCTCATGGATTTTTAGTTATGGAATGATCAAAATCACAAAAAGTGAAAATGTCACTTTTTTCCAACACTTCGTGAAATTTTAACTAAGTCAGAATCTGCCTTCACTTTTTTCCAAATGTAGGGGCATTTTTCACTTGGATCCAAAAATTATCAAAACCAACTATGATCAAACAGTTTTTGTATTATATGAGGGCTTTCCAAAATGGCCAAGAACTCCATCAAATTCCACTTGAGCCATGAGATATGACCATGCCAATATGCCTTGCTGAAAACTGTCATGGCAAGGCAGATTTGGGAGTTTTGCCCGATTTGCTCAAATTTTGCAAAGGGCAAGCAACTCTATCCATCTGAACACCTCAAGGGGGGACCAAGGAGGAACCAACTCTGATCCCAAGCCTCCCAAGTCTTTGGAACCAAAAATAGCATGCCAAACCTAGAAATGCCTAAAAGAGGGACAAGACTCCAATTTTGTTTTGGAGCATTTAATGGATGCACCAAGGTGGCATAGACTGAGCCATTTCCAAGTGAATTCAATCAAGACTTATCCAAGACCAAGGGAACCAGCATCCTGTGCCCCAAACTCTAGTCAATGGCTAGAGGAGACTTGGATTTTCATTGCTCAACATTGGCCAAACCTATGCAGCAGTTGCCATTCACTATTCCTTGTAAAAAACTCGTTCTACTATAAATAGAGCTCATTTGTGATCAGTTTGAGTACACCAAAGCCATCAAACATATGCTTTCCTCAAATTCTCCTTCTTACTTCCAATTTTGCCTTCTAAGGCAAGTCATTATCAGATTTTGAGTTTAAGAGCAATTCTAATCAAACCAATCACACACACACACCTCATAAACATCATGTAGAAGTGATCCAAACACTCACACAACATCTGGAACACCAGATTCTCAAAATCACCAGCCATCTGCACAAGCCTTTGACAGATTTGCAGTTGAGGTGCCAAATCAAGTTCCAACTCAATTCAATCCACTCCAAGCATCCAGACACACTCCATGGCACCTAGGGAAGCTATCCACATCATTGGAACCTAGTTGTAACACCTCTAACACAAAACACGATCACCAGATGCAAGTGGTAAGCATGAACTCTTCTAACTCTATGATCCATGCATTTTTTGTTGCACAATAATTTGGCCATATGTTCATAATCATGCATGGAGTGTTTTCCCTCAATCAAATGCTTTGTTTGAATCGTGTGTGAAATTTCTGAACCTTCATGCATAATTTAGGGTTCTTGAGGTTTCTCTTTGATTTCTTATTCCATGTTTAAAATAAATGAAATTAAAGACCATAGACATGATCGTGGGGTTGAAATGAGTAAATTGATATGTAGATTGCATGATATAATCAAGTATTTAGTGAGATTGGATAGAAAATGCAAATCTGAAGAAACATAGAGTGGCGCGTGTTCTTGCCCTTGTTCTTGGCGCCCTTTTTGAAAATTCAAATATTTGAATTTTGTGATATTATTTAATTGATTCAAAAATTAATTTCTCTCTGAGTTTTAATGATTTTGAGTTGATTCCTTTTTTAATAATTCACAAAAAATGTTAAAATATTTTATTTTCCCAAAAAATCCCAAAAATATTATTTATTTTATATACTTGATATTTTTGTAAAGAATTAATATTTTAATTGTTTTTGACATTTAAAATATTTTCTCCCTCTTGATTTTTCAAAATTTAGTGATTTCCAATCATTTTGTGGATCAAAACCTGATTTTTGAAACATTAATCCAAGATCACAATTTATTTTCCACATGTTAAACAATTTTGGTCATTTTAATTGAATTTTTTATTCAATTAAAATACATTTTGAAAACAAATTAGGTATTTTTTTATTAATTCAACCCTCATCAAACTTTTTCAAAACTTTTGGCCTCTAATAGAGTGTAAGACCCAACCCCTCTTTGAGACCAACATGATTTGGGCCTCAGTCATTGTATAAGACCCACGGTGTTTTCAAAGATCTCGGCGCAATCACCTTTTCAAAAATAATCAACTGGGCTTCTCCTTGAGCTATAAGACCCATCTTTATACATTTTCAAAAACTTTGGGCCTCTATTAGAGTGTAAGACCCAATTCCTTTGTAAATACACCACTTTTTGGGCCTCAGTCATTGTATAAGTCCCATTGTATTTTCAAAAACAACGGCGCGATCGTCGCCTCTTTTAAAAATCATCTGGGTCTATCCTCGTGTTATAAACCCCATTTCTTTTCTTTAAAACTCTTTGGGCCTCTAATAGAGTGTAAGACCCGATCGCCTTTTAACCAAAATCTTTTGGGCCTCACACATTGTATAAGTCCCTCTGCGTTAAAAGAAAATCTCGGCGCGATCGCCCGTTCAAAAATCAAACTCTGGGACTCTCCTTGAGCTGTAAGCCCCACCACTTGTATAAAAATAAACCTTTGGGCCTCTTGAGAGAGTGTAAGACCCATCCCTTTGTACAGAAAACCTCTTTGGGCCTCAGTCACTTGTATAAGTCCCTGTACAAATTCCAAACAACAGTGCAATCACTGATAAAACCTTGGGCCTCTCCTTGAGCTGTAAGCCCCAACAATCTTTTTAAAGCACTTTCTCCTTTGATTTTGAATATAATACTGTTATCAAAGCTTTCTTTGTTCAACAACCAACAAAACAACATGGAAGCTCTACAACCGAGTAAGTGTTTACCCATTTTCTTTATCCGCTTTCATATATATATAACTGTATTGTGGGGCTGCTCACTGTAAGTCTCCTTTCATAAACTTTTATATACTTGTCAAATATCCACTGTGTAATACTAGTATAGCTATTTAGAGTTTTCCCCGGCAACTACGTCTAGCACTAGGTAAAGCCCTGTCGGTCACTCTTAAATACAAACAAAACTAGATCCCCATAGGATTACCAGACACAGTCTTCCCTCCTATTGGGGTTAAACAATATGGAGAAGTGAAAGGCAGCATTCTCTGTTAACCCTTTCTCAGACTGACACCCTTAGAAATTGTCAAAGAAACTCTAACTCCCAAGAGATGATCTTTTCTCTGTGAATGGCATCTCTTGAGTTTCTTCCAAATTCTCGAACTTTCCTGGCTTGATCTATTCTCGGTGAATAACATGTCTTGAACTTCTCGGGGTTTGGGGACCCACAGGCTTCCTAAAAGCATCCCCGCCTCCTCTTGGGCGTTATACAAGGACCCTTCGGCTTCTTAAAAGCTCTCATGCCTTCTCTTGGGCTTAGTACAAGGACCCAGAGACCTCTACAGGTATATGAACAGAACCTAGTCATCAATTTGCTAGAGCTATCTTTCTGAGTCAAGTGTCTGACCAGTTAATGGGTTGACCTTCATCGCTTAATATATCAGTCTTCTCTTGGGCATTATACAAAGATCATTCACTACTTGAGAATCGATTTCTCAAAACACCAGTAGACTTGGACAGTCTCAATACCCTTTAGATTTCCCATTTCCTTAAAGAACAGGAAATAACCCCGATCCTCTGAGCAATCCCTAAGCGCAACATTACCCATATAAGAACTGATTTTCTCTTTATCCAATATACTGGACCTGTCACTAAACTGAAACAATCGCCAGTATGATAGCCTCCTCTTAGGCTTTGTATAATGATCCTTCCTTTGTGAAGTCAGCCTCCTCTAGGGCTTTGTACAAATAATTCTCCCCAGCGAAGCTAACCCTTTCAGATTCTCTTGTTGAGTTAAGTCTCCTTTTAGCCTCCATCTCGGGCTTTGTACGAGACACTAAAACACTCTCTTGTTGAGTATAAAAGACTCTCTTATTGAGTCGATCTCCTTTTAGCCTCTATCTCGGGATTTGTACGAGATACAAAATCACTCTCTTGTTGAGTATAAAAGACTCTCTTGTTGAGTCAATCAACTTTTTCAGCCCCTATCTCGGGCTTCGTACGAGATACAAAAACACTCTCTTGTTGAGTATAAAGGACTCTCTTGTTGAGTCAAGCCCCTATCTCGGGCTTCATACGAGATACAAAAACACTCTCTTGTTGAGTATAAAAGACTCTCTTGTTGAGTCAAGCGCCTTTTACCCTCCATCTCGGGCTTCGTACGAGATACAAAACACTCTCTTGTTGAGTATAAAAGACTCTCTTGTTGAGTCAATCACCTGTCAAATAGACTCCCTTGTTGAGTCACAAACCTTTTAGCCTCTATCTCGGGCTTCGTATGAGACATATAAAAATCACCCTCTTGTCGGGTCAATAGCCTCCACTTAGGCTTTGTATAAGGAAACCCCCAGTTGAGTCAATCAACCTTTTAGCATCAAAGTTGTAACTTGTTCATAACCTACAAACATCAACAAATCCTTTTCCCCATCTAATTGCTGTAAGCGGCAAGCCTCTGGATTATTTACATCCACGCCACTGTCCCTCTTTTAGCATGAGAAATTCCTAAGGATAGATAGCATTGCTCTACACTGAGTTAAAGTCTTCTCCTTCAGGTTGAAAATCTCCCATAAAGGAAATTATGGCATTGCTGGATTCACATATCCCAGTTAAAGTAATTCTCCTTTATAATCAGTCACCCAACAGTTGGGACAAACAGACCAAATATCCCCCTTTAGAGATGACAAATTCTCTCTAAAGTCAAAACCCTTCAGCTTCACATCTTGGGCTTTGAATAAGATACAAAAAACCCCTTTAGCTTCACATCTTGGGCTTTGAACAAGATACAAACTACCTTTCAGCTTCACATCTTGGGCTTTGAACAAGATACAAACCACCTTTAGCTTCATGTCTTGGGCTTTGAACAAGAAACCAAAACACCTTTTTCCTCCCATAGAATAGGAGGAACTACGATCGCTTTGATTTCCCTGTTTCGTCAAACAGGAATACGTAGGCATAAGATTGGAAAAATCTTAGCGAGCACACTAATTAAAAACATCAAATCTAGTACCTATCCAAAATCCACATGAATAGTCCCGTCATTTCATTCTTAACAAAATAAGCAGAGAGAGGCCCACAATCTAAACTGCATTTGTAAACCAACAGTCATCTGTTTAAACTCAGTATGCAAGCAGGGTTAATTGGAGACATCTATTTCCCTTCCTTAGTCAGCTTAATAGGATAAAAAATGAATCGACCTGTAGTACCCCAGAGCGACAGTGCTTAAGAACCACGTCCAAAATCGCTTGCTACAGAAAGGTAACAACCTTCTCGCATAATCTTTATAAGGAATCAGTCCTGATTGGTATGTGTTCCAATCCCTTTGATCTGATTGATAACCAGGGCTGAGTCGCCATATTGTAATACCCCAAAATTTTCCGTCTCTCTTCTTCATATCTTTTGGCATGAGCTTTCATTGCATTGCATTGCGTTCAAGCATAGAAAAACAAAGCATCAAGCAGTTAGCATTGCATCTTGCATAAGGGCATGTGATCAGGTGATTCTCTAAGGTGTTGATCATCCAAAGAAGAAGACCAAGTGTTTCTCACAAGCTTCAAGGACCTCTTACATCATGTATCATCTCCATTTGATCTCACAAGTCATGGGAAGAGGAGAATTCATCAAGAAGAATGGACAGTGCATGATCTCCTACACAAGGCAGTCAAAAGTTGGGATCTGACCCCCAAATGTGCAATCTCTTTGAGTTTTTATCATATCTAAAGGGCATGTCTCATCTTTGTTTGAGAGGATACACAACATATTCAGAGGAATTGAGATTTGGAGGATGTGTTTTTTCCTCCTAACCAGAGGGTGCCAAAACTAGGGTTGAGCCTAAAATCAGTTTATTTCAGATTTCTTGGGCAAGACTTGATCTCATGGCATTCCTTATGTCCTCAAGTGTCTAGGGATGGAAGATTGCCCATCAATTTGTCTCAGAAGGTTTTCAATTGATCAGAAATTTCAAAATCAGGAGAATTGGGAATAAAGTCAACTGTGCAGTGAAAAAGTCAACTCCTGACTTTTTGAGGTCAACATCATGATTTTCAAGTCAAATATGGTCCATGGACAAGATTTGATCAAGAAATGTTCAAGGATTCATGAAAAATCAAGAATGTGGAAAAGTTGCTATTTTTGGAAATCTAGGTTTTTAAGAAGTTGCTATTTTGGGAAAGTTCTAGCATGAATTCAGCCATCTTCCAAGCCAATTTCCATCAGGATACAAGCTTCATTTCAATTTTCCTCAAACATGAAAGTTTTAGAGCATTCTTCAAGCTTTCCAACCATGTAAATTTTGTGTCATTTGGATCATTATTGAGCAAGTTATGGTTGTTGGAAGTTGACATTTTCAAATTTGTATTTTCCAACACTTATAAATTTTTTCTAATTGTTAGAGTTCAGTTTGAAGTACTCATGTTCATGCCCATTTTTGATCAAATTCCAAGCCTCATCTTGAAAAACCTCGAACATGAATATTGTAGCTTGCATTCCCACCTTTCCAAAATGTCCAAGAAGTCAGCATTTGGATTAAAACTCATCAAGTTATAATGCTTGCAAAATCAAGGTTTCAAGTTGTGACATGAGCAAGAAAACTAATATTTTTCTGAGTACTTTGAAGTCAGCCTTGGGGACAGTTTCATGATCAATTTCCACATAGCTCCAAGCATTGGTTCAAGTTGATTCTCACATAGAATTTGCTCATTGTTATTCCTACTATCATTAGAGCACAAGAGCATACCAAATAGAGCCATATTTTTTGAATTTTCCTCATTCAAAGTAGGCCATATGATTGTGTTTCAAGGCATCGTATCATGGTTGTTTTGGCATAAAAATGATTTCTTTCTTGCACATGATCATCACACATCACTTTTGTTTGCCCAAAATGGACACGCATGACCTGACCCAAGAGAGGGAATTTGCCAAAATGCAAAAGAAAGAATGAATACAAATGGATCAAAACATTGTCGTTTGAATGGGTACAAGTTGTCAGCCCAATACCACATTGATGATACCTCATTCCAGACCAGATATCAAAGCAAAAACTCATTCCTTACCAAGCCTATCCGAACCTACACCTTAACACATGCTTCTCACTCATCTTGAATTCAAAACCAAAACAACCAACTTCCAAACCTTAGCTGCATTCCCTAACCTTCTCCTTACCCTAAAACTCTCTCATATATAAACTAAAATGCTCAAGAACCTGCCTCATTTTTTTTGACACACTTCCAGATCTAAAAGAAAAAACTCACTTGTTCTTCATTTTTCTCTCTCACGAAGCTTGTTCATCAAGAGATTTTGGGTTTGGTTTGGCTCTTAAATCATCAGTACTGAAGGTTATTGAGTAGATTATTGAAGTTTTCCTCAAGGTTTTGACAAGGGATCAAGGTGCAGTGGACATAACTCCACTAGGTAAACTTTTTCAACTTTCTTTAAACTCTCTTTTCCATGTCTATTTTTGCTCATGCGTTGCATCTGAACCTGCCTGAAATGATGGCGCTACCTAGTTGTTTGAATGTGTGTTGTTTGCCATTTTTGAATTTTATGTTTTTAGCTTCTGATGCTCTACTTTTGTGCCATATTTCTTTGCGTTTGAGCTATTAATTTGAGATCTACTTGATGTGTTTTTGTTCTACTCACGGAGTACTCCAGTTTGCTATTTTATTTCACTTGTTTTGATTAATTTTTCATGGAAATATTGTTGAGTGAAGCTGTGGGATCGAACACGGCTTCGGGATGCGTTTATCGTGTCCTTGATGATGGTGTTGGTGTGTGCATGAAGAAGACGATGAGGTGTTATCGCTTGATTGGCTGGATTTTTTTTTGCCTTTTTCCCACTTAAGCATTTGTGACCGATTGATGAATGATGCATGTGTGGCTGCGTTACCTTTTTTTTTCCTTTTCTTATTTCGTTTTTTTTTATTATTCATTTATTCTGATGGAGTATTGGGCCTTGCTTTTCTTCTTTCCGCACCCTCCATTTTGGCCCAAGCGCGCGTTTATGAATGTATCATGTGTTGCTGATAATTGCTATTGCACCCCCCTTCTGCCTTGTGCTTCATTCAATTTATTTTTCATTTTCTTTAGTTTTCAATTTTGTTTTAATCGATAAATGCATCATAAAAATACAAAAAATTGTTTTCTGATCCATGATTGTCTTGAGTTTATTTTCATAATTTTTATTTTTATTTTCATTTATTTTTAATATTTTATTTGGTTTTAACTTAAAGATGTGTTTCCAATGATACCCTTTCTCAAGGGTTAGGAACTTTTGTGACTTTTATTCACCTTTTAAGACCAATCTCTTGGACACTCTTTGACATTGATATGAATTTGATTTGGTGTTGGTTTGATGATGGTTTGAGTTACTTTTAGTGATTTTCCATCCAAGTTTTATGGACACTCGATCCTTGCTCGATTATGTGCACTTCTTGACTTGTGATTCGCCTTTTGACAAGCTCTTTAAGTCTTTTTGATCCAATCTCTTTGTACATGTTACTTGACTGAGTTAGCTTCTGTTTTCTTATTTTTGGGGATTTTATTGAGTCACTTTACTATTTTTGATTGAGTTTTACTTGTGATGCAAGTTTGATTGAGGTATGCTTGGATACATGATCTAGTTTGAGTGCATTTGCTTACTTGTGATGGAGTGGTGCTTGATATGTTTTTATGGTATGATCATGTTCTGTTTTAGTTTACTTGTGGCTTTGGAATCATACTCATTTGATCATTTTTCAATTTGTTCTTGATTTTACAAGTTGATGTTGTTTTGGACTTGAATCTTGTGGCATGTTCAACCTAATCTTGTGATGCTTCTTTGTATGATCTCACTCATGTATGAAACCTTTTGTTTGATTTGTATGACATGCTAGAGGTTCTGACCCTCTTGGTTTAAGGTTCATTATGTGACTTCCATTTCACCTTATGCTTCATATGTTTCTTTGCTTGCTTGCATGAATGATAAGTGAATGCTTTGATTAACTTTGATGCATGTTTTGAATGTATTGCTTAAGGATTCTTCTTGCATGACTTGAGTTTGATGTTGGTATGATGTTGATGTGTATGCTACTTCACCTTGAGTTCATTAATTGGCTTTCATCTCACTTGATCATCATGGTTTGATTTATATGATGCATATCATCATCATTGGTTTTGTGGTTTATTTGGCTCATAATGCATCATGATGTGACGCATTCTTGCATGTTTGGATTAGATGATCATGACATGAATTGATTTCTGACTTGGTTTTACTTTCATCTTATTTTGTTCATGTCATCTTTGTATGAACTCTTAGTGTGTGAAATTGTGAATCTTGTATAAGTTTACTTGCATCCTTTCTTGTGCGCCTTCACTTGTATGCTTGATATGTGCTTATATGATCTTTGAAGCATGTTTTGTGTTTTGATTTGGATATGATGTTTATGATGTGCTTGCTGCCCCATCTCTTCTTCTTCTTCTCTCTTCTTCTCTTTCACTCTTTCTCATCCCATGAATCTCAAGACTTGTTCAAGTCTTGGATTCTTTTCCCCTTAGAGCTACCTAGTCCAACTTAATTTTTGATTAAGCTTGGAGTAGGATTAGCATTAGGTTAGGTAGTCTTTTCTCCTAAACCTCACTAACTCTAGGATATCCGTGCATGATAACATTAGGACTCTTAGTTTCCCTTTAGAGTTTCCCTTGCGTCGTTTCTCTTCTCATCTCAAAAGAAAAATAAAAATACTTAATAAAGGTTAACGTGTATTGCGTCCGAGCCTTAAATGTAGGAAATGAAGAACGAGGGGTCCCCCCTCCTCTTCTAGAGTGTTTAGCATACGTTCCATTTGGGGGCGACCATGCGATTCACTCGTTCCCGCACGATAGACTTTGGTGCAATGCAAGTTGCAAGCTAACTTAAAAAACACTTCTGTCTAAAAAACTTCAACCAACAATAACGTCTTTCCTTCGGGAATTCTTTTCTCATCTCACTCACTCTTAACGTACGAATGTGCTCCTACTCGTTCTCTCGCAAGATGGTAACGCACTCGGACCAGCGAGCCTGCAACACCTGAGCTAGAACGTTAGTCGTTCCCTAAAAACACAAACAAGGCGACCCTCGTTGAGGGGAACTACGTCGCTCTGATTCTCATGTTCCCGATGAGATACGTAGGTAGTGGGGTAGGGCCCATTCGAGCACTTCTTTTATTTTCCCTACATTTGTTTCTTTTTCTTTCTCTTTTCTTTTCCGTTCCTTTCCCTTTCCAGTAGCAGTGGAGCTCCAGACGACTACACCCTTTGATCGAGACAAGCAAGCGTGGATCCCATCGGGTACGATGGACGTGAGGGGGTGCTAACACCTTCCTCTCACGTAACCGACTCCCGAACCCAGTTCTCTTGGTCGCAAGACCATGCTCTTTCCTTTCTCTTCAGGTTTATGCGGTGTTTCCTTTCCCTCTCTTGGGATAAATACACATTGCTGACGACTCTGTTTCGGTGCCACATTCGCGTTTGTACTTGGATGAAAATCCCGTGAGCGACAGCTGGCGACTCTGCTGGGGATGATGCCCAGAATCTCTGGTTTCCTTAGCGAGTCAGTCCTAGCGCTTGTTCGTTTTCTTTCTTTGGGTGTTTATTCTGGTGATGTGTTTTGCTTTGTTGTATATTACTGTATTGCTATTTACTGTATTTTTACTTTACTGCTTTACTGTTTTTACAGCTTTTATTGCATTGCATTTCATATTATTACTGTCATACAGGATATTTCTGTGCTGTTCTGCTGCTGTTTTTTTTGTTTGTAGGGTGAGATGGATTCATGAGAGAAAAGCCCAAAACCAAGGCTTGAGCATACACCTATGATTAGCGTGGAAAGTAATGTGACTTGTTTGGCATTTGGCCAGACGAAGTATACATGAAAACTCCACATCCAGACAAGGTTTTCTTGGTAATATTCTGTCCTGTCCATTTGGGGCAGACGATGGAATATAACCTGGAAAGCTGTCGACTCTGGCGACCGTTTCCTGAGAACTCAGTAACGACACTCCTCCCGAGACGTGATAATGGCAGACCACCCTCTGTGGCAAATCCATTACGCTTATCGATCCGAGGACCCAATACTGGGAACTTGCTATAGGGTTTCCTTTTGGAAAGGAATCAGTGGAAGCACTCCTCGATTGGCGATAGTACTGTACCCCAAGGGATGAATGTACTATTGCTTCTCGACCTCAGTGCCGAAGCTGAAGACTTGCCATAGGATGTTTTCTTTTGAGGGGAATCAGTTGAGGCCTCCTCGATTGGTGATGATGCCAAACCAGAAATGGTGAACGTATCATCATTTCTCGACCTGAGAGCCCGGGATATTAAGGATCCTCGCCTTTCTAGAACCCACATGTGAGAGGGGTTGGGTGTTTGCAGGTTTGCAGGTAACCGAGACCTTCAACCTACCTGGTTTCTGGATTTCTCATCAGTGTACTATTATTATCCTGGCATTCTGGCAGTTTGATTGGGTTGTTATTCTGGATTTCTGGGTTTCCGGTATTCTGGGTCTTATTCAGTCAGCAGAACAGCAGCAGTTTGAGCATTTTGGATACCTTGATCCCATGTCTGCATTTTGCATCATCTTTTTGCATTTTGACATGTTTGTTCATTTGTAGGGTTGCATCCTAACTTTGATTCCAGTTGTCTGAAGACTGTCCATGATGAGTATTAGCACTGAAGAAAGAAAGAACATCATCCTATACAAGTTCCCAGAGCTTCATCTAGATGCTGTGCACAAGATCTCGGCTATGGCAAAACCTGAAGTATTGGCAGATTTCAGAGGAGAATATGGGAGGATTCTGAGTTTCGCCCGGAATGTTACCAACTATGAGTTCAGGGCCCTGCACACTCTGGTACAGTTCTATGACCCTCAACTCCGGTGTTTTCTATTTGATTATTATCTTTTGGCTCTTACGTTTGAAGAATTTGCTCTTATTTTGGATGTTTCGGTCAAGGAAGGAGCTCCCTTCTATCCTTCTAAGGAGTTTCCTGATCTGGAAAGGGTTGCTGCTACTTTACGCTTGGATCAGTCACTGTTGAAGAAAAATATTGCTAGTAAAGGGGGTTATCAAGGTTTTCACACGAAGTTTTTGATCGAACAGGCTGCTACTTGTGCTAAGGCTAAGTGTTGGTCAGTGTTCAATGCAATTCTGGCTATGTGTGTTTATGGAACAACGTTATTCCCTAATGTGAAGGATTTTGTAGATGCACATGTTGTCCGGATATTCACCACGAAGAATCCGGTACCTACCTTGCTTGGGGATCTGTATTATTCGATGCACTATAAGAATGAGAAAAGGAGAGGTGGACCTCTTTATTGTTGTGCTTCAATTTTCTATAAGTGGTTTGCTGATCGTCTTCCCAAATCTGGGGCATTCGAAGACACTAAAGGAACTTTAGATTGGGCAAAGAGATTAATGGGGTTAAGGGCTGACAACTTGATTTGGATCAATCGTGATTTATTGGGCCAAGAGATCCTAGTTAGTTGCGGAGGTTACCCGAACGTACCCTTAATAGGAAGGAAGGGGGGAATTAACTACAACCCCATTCTTGCTATTAGGCAATTTGGGTATGCTTTAAAAGAGCCGCCAAAAGACCAAGATGTGCAAGAGTCACTATTTTTGGGTGAGGAAGCCAATCTGGAGGTGTTGAAAGAAGCTGCAAACGCTTGGAGAGATCGCCATAAGAAAGGAAAGGCTTCTTTTGGAAAGTGTAACAACAAAGCTTTTCCTGCGTATGAAGACTGGGTTCAGAGCAGAGTAGAGAGTGTACTTTTTCCATTCTGCAGGGAACCTCCCTCTTACCATTTGCTGATTGAACCTCCAACCATGATTGAGATGGAGAAGTATAACCAATTATGGGCTGAAAAGGAGAAATTTCGAGAGGAGAACCGTGAGTTGCAAAAGGAAATCTACCAGTTGAAACATGAGCGAGGTGAGGCTGTTCATATTGCCAAGCTGAAGACAGAACGTCTCGCTGAGAAAGAAAAGGAGCTGGTTGAAGAGATAGCAGCTAGGAAAAGGGTAGGACAAGCTCTAAAAGGCGTTTGCAAGACTCTCAAATCCAAGAAGGATGACTTAGCCAAGGCTTGGGCGAAGATTCACAGGTTCAATGCTTACCGAGATACTGCAATCACGGCCAACAAGCAGAAAGAAGATAAGCATTTGGAGCAGATTGAGAGTCTGAAGTTGAAGCTCAGGAAGAAGGACGAGGAGATCTTGTCAAGGACGTTCCAAAGACACGCAGTCGAGGAACGGCTCAAAGAAGCCATAACAACCATGGAAGAGCTGAAAATACAAGCAGGAGTGAAGAGGTCTAAGTGGGAGTGCTCTAGCTCAGGCAGTGGCCCTCATACGGTGCAAGATCCTTGAAGGGAACTCTACTCAGTAGTTTGTACTTTGTTCTTTCTTTGTATTTTGGGTCACCACCAGAATTGTTGGCTGGGACCTCTGCTTATTTTTGTTTCAGGCTATTTT
Organism: Lathyrus tuberosus; assembly: GCA_022829125.1. Taxonomy (NCBI): domain Eukaryota; kingdom Viridiplantae; phylum Streptophyta; class Magnoliopsida; order Fabales; family Fabaceae; genus Lathyrus; species Lathyrus tuberosus. The sequence goes on along the minus strand of JALAZF010000001.1, from coordinate 6,677,574 downwards.
TTTTTTTGGTACCTTGGGTTGTAATTTCTGACAGTGATTCACTCTGATTTATATGAGCAGCAGTTTCATCCTATTTCATCTTTAAACTGGAATCAAGGGGTGGATCACCCTGCGAATATATAAACATGTTTGCATTTGCATTTGCATAAGCATAAGCATTTTTTGCATAACAGGTACCTGTTGCAGGGGATCTCTAACCTTTATTTGGTTTCAGGAACTATAGCTGAGAATCATATTCATCGTTACTCAACTCGAGGAAATCAGGCTAGAGCCATGGATCAAATGCAGAGTGACTTGGCTGAAATGAGGGCAAGAATGGACCAGTTCATGACTCTCATGACTGGAATGGCACAAAATCAAGAAAGATTGAGGCTTATGGTCGAGCGTCCAGAAGGCACGCTTGGGGTTAATCAGAATGGCAATGGCACTCCTCCTCCTGTTGGCAATCCCCCTCCGGTGGGTAATGTGGGTAATGGAAATGGCAGAAATGTTGGTGGTGTTCAGGAAGATGGTCAAGAAGACCAATTTACTCTGTTGGATGTTGAGATGTGTGCTCCTAATGATAAAAGGTACGATGAGTTGGCTGAAAAGATACGAGCTATGGAATGCAAGAATTCTATGGGTATTGATGTTACTAGTTTGGGGCTGGTACTAGGGGTCAGGATCCCTCCAAAATTCAAGCCGCCTACTTTTGATAAATATCATGGCAATACGTGTCCCCAGACACATATCCAAGCTTATTTTGGGAGGATCTCAGCTCATACAGATGATGAGAAGTTGTGGATGCATTACTTTCAAGACAGTCTGGCTGGAGCTTCTTTGACCTGGTATATGAAATTGAATAGAGCTGCTGTGAGAAGTTGGAAAGATCTAGCTGAAGCATTCCTAAAACAGTACCAGTACAATATTGATGTGGCGCCCAATCGCACTCAATTGCAGGGGTTATCACAGAATGCTAAAGAAAGTTTCAAAGAATATGCACAGAGGTGGAGAGAGATGGCTGCACAGGTTCAACCTCCTTTGATGGATAGAGAAATGGAAGACATGTTTATGGGCACCCTGCAAGGGGCATATCTTGAAAGATTAGCTGCTTGTCCATCAACCGGATTTGCTGAGATAGTGATTGCTGGAGAAAGAATAGAGAGTTTGTTGAAGCTTGGAAAGATTCAAGATGTGAGTGGGGCTGGATCTTCTGGGACGAAGAAACCGTTTGTTGGTAGTAAGAGAAGAAGAGAAGGAGATACAAATGCTGTGTTTAGAGGACGAGGCAGAGGACGTTCTCAGGGTTATCACCAGGTAGGTGCAGTGACAATCCCAGCACCGCCTATTCAGCAATAACAACCCCAACAGCAGGTTCAGCAGCAACAACAACAACCACCTTTCCAACAGAGGTCTAGGCAGAGGGATCGTAAGATTGACCCTCTCCCTTTGACTTATTCTACGTTGCTACCACAGTTACTCCAGTTGAAGTTGGTTGAGCTCCGAACTATGAGGCCTCCTGCCCCTGGCAACTTGCCTCCTAATTTTGATGCTAACGCACGATGCGAGTTCCACTCAGGTGCTCAGGGGCACTCCATTGAAAGATGTTGGGCTTTTCATCATAAAGTGCAAGACTTGATTGATGCCAAGGCAATCAATTTCTCTCGGCCTCCTAATATTATTCAGCACCCCATACCTAATCATGGTGCGGCAAATGTGCATGCTGCGGAAAATATGCATGCTATCGAAGATGGAAAGCGGTTGAATTTGGTAGCAGACATCAGTCAGGTGAAGACTTCTTTGTTGGTTTTAAAAGATCGTTTGTTGAAGGGACAGGTGTTCCCGGGCTGTAATCAAGATTGTTCTGAGTGTATGAATCAAGAGAATGGCTGTGATAAGTTAAAAGCGGGTTTGCAGAATCTGATCAATGAAGGATGTCTACAGTTTGACAGGGTTGTGAAAGAGACTGATGAGGTATCAACTGTGACCATCTATTATACTCCCACCGAGATCCAGGTGCCTGCTAGTACAGTTCCTGTAGCAAGTGTTGTGCAACAAAGACCTAGTCCTGCTACCATCATGGTGCCAGGACCAGTTCCGTTTACAACTACACAAGAAACCCCGGGCACTATGGGGCAGATGTATATTATACTCCCGCTGAGATCCAGGTGCCTGCTAGTACAGTTCCTGTAGCAAGTGTTGTGTAACAAAGACCCAGTCCTGTTACCATCACGGTGCCAGGACCAGTTCCGTTTACAACTACAAAGGCAATTCCATGGCACTATGGAGCAGACATATATTATGAAGGTAAGAAGCAAGAAGTTGGATCATCGGCCGGTTCGAATATTGATAATGTGGGTGGTGTAGGTGGTTTTACATGAAGCGGAAGATTGTTTACTCCCCAAACTTTGCGCAGTGATCAAGAAGCTGAAGCTGCTGCAAGAGCTAAAGGAAAACAGGTGGTCGAGAGTGTGCCTGTACCTGAAACTAAGAAAAAGATTACTTTTGATAATGAGATGGAAGAGTTCATGAGGATAATCAAGAAAAGTGATTATAAGATTGTTGATCAACTGAATCAGACCCCTTCGAAGATTTCAATTTTGTCACTGTTGATGTGTTCTGACGCGCATCGGGAGGCTTTGTTGAAAGTGTTGAAGAGTGCATATGTGCCACAGGCAATCACTGTAAATCAGCTTGAAGGTGTAATTTCCAATGTTAATGTCAGCCATGGTCTGGGCTTCACAAGTAGGGATTTGACTGCTGAAGGAAGAAACCACAATAAAGCTTTGCACATCACAATGGAGTGTAAGGGGACAGTGTTGTCTCATGTACTGGTGGACATTGGTTCCTCACTCAATGTCTTGCCTAAGAAGGCACTAATGATGCTGGAAGTTTATGGTTTGATTTTAAGGCCTAGTGAGTTGGTAGTCAGAGCATTTGATGGTACTAAAAGATCTGTGTTTGGTGAAGTTGAATTGCCCGTGCAAATTGGACCGCAGGTGTTCAAATCCACATTCCATGTGATGGACATACAGCCTGCATATAGATGTTTATTGGGTCGCCCTTGGATTCATTCAGCTGGGGCTGTTACATCCACCTTACACCAAAAGCTGAAGTATGAGTTTGAAGGACAAGTTGTGACAGTGTGTGGTGAAGAAGATATCTTTGTGAGTCATTTGTCCACGTTCAAGTATGTGGAAATGGACGGAGAAATTCACGAGATGCTTTGCCAATCATTTGAAGCGGTAAATATTGACAATGTGCCTGAGTCTTCCACTGCACCAGTTGGAGTCGGTACCTCCATTTCATCCTACAAACAAGTTGTTGAGGTCATCAGAGCCGGCAATACCCAAGGCTGGGGCAGGTTGATAGAGACACCAATGAAAGAGGACAAATTTGGCATTGGTTATCATCCCTATATGACTTCAGAGGCGGAAAGCAGTGGACCCATCACTTTCAGTAGTGGGGGAATTATTTTCACAGATCAGTCTTGTACAGCTACAGAAGATGGTGTTGACAGTGACTGTGACCTGGACAACTGGGTACGCCCACGTGCTCCGGGACAACAAGTGCAGAACTGGTATGTTGAAGAAGTCGTTCGGGTTACTCTTCAGACAGAGTAATTTTTTACTTGTTTTTCTAATCATAATGCATGTCAAAATCTTGCGCTCTGCCCAAGGCGTATAGATTCATTTGTAGGGCCACCATGTTTGCATTTGCAATTTTAATCATCAATAAAGGATGTTTTGCACTCAAATTTTTTGTTCTCTGTCTTTCTGTTTTTATTTTTGCACAAATTTAATAAAATGGCAATGTTTCTTTTTCTGTTTGTTTTACAATATTTTCTAAAATAAAGCATGAACCCGTTCGTGCAGACTTGATCCTCCGGATTCCATTGATAACGATTTTGCTATGGCTATGAATGACTTTGACAAACCGATTTATCAAGCCGAAGAAGGGGATGAGAAGGATTGTGAACTCCCTGAGGAACTGGCCAGATTGTTAAAACAAGAGGAAAGGGTCATCCAGCCTCATCAGAGACTGTAGAGATCATCAATATTGGTACCGAGGATGCTAGGAAAGAGATCAAGATTGGTGCCAGCCTGCAAGCAGATGTGAAAAGGGCTTTGATTGAGTTGTTGTGTGAATATGCTGACATCTTCGCCTGGTCGTATCAAGACATGCCAGGGTTTGATACTGATATTGTTGTTCACAGGCTGCCTTTGAGAGAAGAATGTCCGCCGGTTAAATAGAAACTTCGTCGGACTCACCCCGACATGGCCATAAAGATCAAAGAAGAAGTTCAAAAACAATGGGATGCATGGTTTCTTGCAGTGACTCACTACCCTCCCTGGGTTGCCAACATTGTGCCGGTACCGAAGAAAGACGGAAAGGTTAGAATGTGTGTGGATTATCGAGATCTTAATAAAGCTAGTCCAAAATATGATTTTCCACTGCCACACATTGATGTACTGGTCGACAATACAGCTCAGTTTTCAGTGTTCTCATTTATGGACGGTTTCTCCGGATACAACCAGATTAAGATGGCACCTGAAGATATGGAGAAAACCACGTTCATTACTCCGTGGGGTACATACTGTTATAAGGTGATGCCTTTTGGGTTGAAAAACGCAGGGGCAACGTATCAACGGGCAATGGTAACTTTGTTTCACGACTTGATTCATAAAGAGATTGAATGTTATGTGGATGACATGATTGCCAAGTCGAGAACAGAAGAAGAACATCTGGTTAACTTGAAAAATCTGTTTGAAAGGTTGAGGAAGTTCCGCTTGAGATTAAATCTAAATAAGTGCACTTTTGGGGTGCGTTCTGGAAAGCTGCTGGGTTTCATTGTGAGTGAAAAAGGAATTGAGGTTGATCCTGCCAAGGTGAAAGCAATACAAGAAATGCCTGAGCCGAGAACGGAAAAAGAGGTTCGTGGTTTTCTGGGTAGATTGAACTACATTGCAAGGTTCATATCTCACCTAACAGCCACGTGTGAACCAATATTTAAGCTGCTAAGAAAAGATCAGACGGTCAGGTGGAATGACAATTGCCAGTTGGCATTCGATAAGATAAAAGAATACTTGCAGGAACCTCCAATTCTCATACCTCCAGTTGAAGGAAGACCTTTGATAATGTATTTGATAGTGCTTGAAGGTTCTATGGGTTGTGTTCTCGGTCAACACGACGAGACAGGTAGGAAGGAGCATGCTATCTACTACCTGAGCAAAAAGTTCAATGATTGTGAGTCCCGTTACTCAATGCTTGAAAAGACATGTTGTGCACTTGCATGGGCCGCAAAGCGATTGAGACAATATATGATTAGGCACACAACCTTGTTGATTTCCAAAATGGATCCTATCAAGTACATTTTTGAGAAACCAGCGCTAACAGGCAGAATTGCAAGGTGGCAAATGGTTCTGACAGAGTATGATATTCAGTACACCTCCCAAAAGGCCATCAAAGGAAGTGTCTTGTCAGACTATCTTGCGCAACAATCGATTGATGATTACCAACCCATGAAGTTTGATTTCCCTGATGAGGACATCATGTTTCTCAAAGCCAAAGACTGCGAGGAACCACTCCCGGAGGAGGGGCCAGACCCTGAATCCAAATGGAGTCTGATGTTTGATGGGGCCGTCAATATGAATGGATGCGGAGTTGGAGCAGTTCTTATCACGCCGGAAGGTGTTCATATGCTTTTCACTGCCCGAGTAACTTTCGGATGCACCAACAATGAAGCAGAGTATGAAGCTTGTATAATGGGGATTGAGGAGGCGATTAATTTACAGATTAAGACCCTAGATATCTTTGGTGATTCAGCTTTGGTAATTAATCAGGTGAAAGGGAGTTGGTACACGCACCAAGCAAATCTGGTTCCGTATAGGGATTATACAAGAAGATTGCTGACATTCTTTACAACAGTGAAGCTGTACCATATTCCTCGAGATGAGAATAGGTTTGCAGATGCCCTGGCCAAATTGTCCTCCATGATCAAAGTGCAAGGATGGAATCATGTACCTAAGATCGTTGTGTCTCGTCTTGACAGACCTGCATTTGTGTTTGCTGTTGATGCAACGTCTGATGACAAGCCATGGTTTCATGATATCAAGTGTTTCTTGAAAAGTCAAGAGTACCCGCCTGGGGCATCTACTAAAGATAAGAAGACGTTGAGAAGGTTGTCGGGTAGTTTCTTCTTGAATCAGGATGATGTGCTGTACAAGCGGAATTTTGACATGGTTCTCCTCAGATGTGTGGATAAATATGAGGCAGCCTTGTTAATGCAGGAAGTACATGAAGGCTCTTTTGGTACCCATGCCGGAGGACATGCAATGGCTAAGAAATTGTTGAGATCAGGATATTACTGGTTGACTGTGGAGTCAGATTGCTGCAAGTATACCCGCAAGTTTCACAAATGTCAGATCTATGCGGACAAAGTGCATGTTCCTCCAAACCCGTTGAGTGTCATGTCCTCTCCTTGGCCCTTTGCCATGTGGGGCATTGATATGATCGGAAAGATTGAGCCTACTGCTTCAAACGGCCATCGTTTTAACTTGGTCGCCATTGATTATTTCACCAAATGGGTTGAAGCTGCATCTTATGCCAATGTCACTAAGCAAGTGGTAGCTCGTTTCCTGAAACGGGATATCATTTGTCGCTATGGAGTGCCCGAGAGAATCATTATTGATAATGGTTCTAATCTGAATAACAAAATGATGGCTGAGCTGTGCCGGGACTTCAAAATTGAACACCACAATTCTTCTCCATATCGCCCGAAGATGAATGGCACTGTGGAAGCGGCCAACAAGAACATTAAGAAGATTGTGCAGAAAATGGTGGTCACCTACAAAGATTGGCATGAGATGTTACCGTTTGCTTTGCATGGGTACCGAACGTCAGTGCGCATGTCCACTGGGGCAACCCCATTCTCACTTGTATATGGTATGGAGGCAGTACTGCCGGTTGAAGTGGAGATTCCATCCCTCAGAGTCATGATGGATGTCAAGTTAGACGAGGCTGAATGGGTGCGCACCAGGTTTGAGCAGTTGAGCCTTATTGAGGAGAAACGACTGGCAGCTGTGTGTCATGGACAGTTATACCAACGGAGGATGAAGCAGGCATTTGACCAAAAGGTGCGTCCTCGGGTTTACAAAGTGGGAGGTGTGGTACTCAAAAGGATCCTTCCTCCAAGTACAGATCACAGGGGCAAATGGACTCCTAACTATGAAGGCCCATTCGTGGTTAAGAATGTTTTCTCAGGCGGAGCCTTGTTACTTACAACCATGGATGGCGAAGACTTTTCATCCTCTGTTAACTCAGACGTAGTCAAAAAATACTTCGCATGAATAGATCCGCTGGACAAAAAAGAAGAAAAGTCCAGGCAAAAAAGGGCATCCCGGCGAACCACAAAAACAGAATAAAAAGGTTCGGGCAAAAATTAGGAATATAAAATAAAAAATTGTACACCCGGTGAGTTGAAAATCCACAAGGACAACTCAGGCAAAAAGGGTATCCCGGTAGATTGAAAACCCGAAAGGACGGTCTACACAAAAGAGGGATTTAAGCGAACGACTACGATCTGAGTTTATTTGTACTTCATCATCCGTTTCAATAAATGACATTCTAAAGGGTAGGAATCGGTCTGATCATTCCTCAGAAGGCAAGGTCGGGGAGTCTTGAAGACATACTGGCCATAGTAGAATTGAAACTCAGTGGAACGCCGTTTTCACATTTCCATTAGGATAGTTTCTTTTCTCAATTTTCAGCGATCACCTCTTTCCAGGGATTGCTTCCTGATGTAATTGCCTATTCTGGGCCTTTTGATCAATAAATTGAATTTCAGTTAAAAGCTTCTTATTTTGTTTTACTGCTTTGTTTGCAAAAACGTCCGATTTTTTTGATAAAACATTGCATTTGAAAACATGGTGGCTTCACAATAACACGTGCAGAAAAACAGTTAGAATTGCTTTGAATGTTGAATAATCCTGAATGGTGGATTCAAACCACGCAATATTCTGGGGCATGTGTGTATTTCCTTTTGTTGCAGGTAACAGATTCAGATGATTTTAAGCACAAGACGAGTAATCACTTATTCCCACGCAGGAGACTGGGGCAATCATGTTCAGGGAAGGGTTTACTTGTTACCCTTTTGTCACAACGTTTACTGATTGAGTTTATCAGATGGTTGACGGTCGTTCGCGACGTCTCAGTATCAGGGAATGGAATTCAACTGGGTATCATTGTATCTTATCGTTGTCAACTCTCTCATTCAGTACTTCCAACAGCTACAAGCTTTTCTGTGTCGATAATGGTTGCGAATTCCCAGTAAAGTTGTTTCGCAGACACCGAAGTTGTGATTAATACCCAGTGAAGTCGTCAGGAGTTTGAAGATGCTTGATCTTCTGTAAAATCCTCTTATGATGTTTCTTCAGGTAAGTCTTATAGCATGGGGCATTTTGGATTTCCCCAGCGAGAGATATTCCAGGTCTATTATCCCCAGTAGAGTTTGAGGACGTTTGGTCTTCTGTAAAATCCTCTCAAAAGGCATTCCCCAGCATGAGACGCTTTGAAGCGGTTTTCTCCAGCAGAGTTGATGATAAACTCATTAACCCCAACGGAATCGTCAAACGTAAAGTTCGCCTGACATGGGGAATTGTGGCACTTATCCTAAGCTCAACAGTCTTATTCCTCAGCAGACTACCATGGAATTGCTTTAGGTTTCCCCAACAAATATAGGGACTTTTTCCCAGCAGGTTGCAGTGAAATGTTCTAACCAGGATTTGCATATCCCCGGCAGAGTAGCCCTGATCCCCAGCAAGATCGTATCTCTGGTAGCGGTATCCCCACAGAGTTCAGCTTTGAATCTTGCTAAACAATACTCCCCAGCTGAGTTTTTTTTGTCCCCGCAGAGGCCTGTTGATCAACAAAATCTATTCCTCGGCAGAGTGTTAGTACATGCTTTCCCCAGCCGGATGACAGGTTGATTCTCCCCGCAAAGGATCTCCGGCATGATAGATCCTCAAGCAGAGTTTTAATGACTTGTTTCCCTAGCAGAACGTCATGCAAAGAAATTGTCATCCCCAGCGGAGTTGCTGTGACCAGAATTCATCCCAGACAGATGAAGTAATTCCTGGCAGAATCATCACTCCCCTCATATTTCAAAGTCCAATTTATTTTTGGCAAACTTGACAATTCGAAGCAGACGGATTGTTCATTCATTCTCCAGCAGAGATGTTATCCTTTCAGGAATCTCTGAGATCAAATCATTGATTGTTGTTCCTCAGCAGAGTCAGCAGAGATGTCTGACATGAATGTAGAGCGTAATCCAATATTGGAATTGCTAAAGTCCACCCGTAGTGTGGCAAGCCAGTAGTCGTCTGGCATTGTTAAAAGACGTTATCAAAGTCCAACCGTAGATTGGCAAAAGGTCCATCCAAGGGTGGCAAATTCTCAAAGTCCAACCGTAGATTGGCGAAAAGTCCATCCAAGGGTGGCAAATCATTGGAAAGTCCAACCGTAGATTGGCAAAAGGTCCATCCAAGGGTGGCAAATTCTCAAAGTCCAACCGTAGATTGGCAAAAGGTCCATCCAAGGGTGGCAAATTCTCAAAGTCTAACCGTAGATTGGCAAAAAGTCCATCCAGGGGTGGCAAATCATTGGAAAGTCCAACCGTAGATTGGCGAAAGGTCCATCCAAGGGTGGAAAATCATTGGAAAGTCCAACCGTAGATTGGCAAAAGGTCCATCCAAGGGTGGCATATTCTCAAAGTCCAACCGTAGATTGGAAAAAGGTCCATCCAAGGGTGGAAAATCATTGGAAAGTCCAACCGTAGATTGGCAAAAGGTCTATCCAAGGGTGGCAAATTCTTAAAGTCCAACCGTAGATTGGCAAAAGTCCACCCGTAGTGTGGCAAGTCACTAGTCGTCTGACTCCCTTTAAAAGACCGCAGCTAAGTCCAACCGTAGATTGGCAAAAGACCATCCAAGGGTGGTAAATCATCAGCAAGTCCAGCCGTAGATTGGAAAAAGTCCCCCGTAGTGTGGCATTTCAGCTGCAAAGTCCAACCATAGCTTGGCAAAAGTTCACCCGTAGTGTGGCAGGTCAGTAGCCTTCTGGCTCCATTCAACAAGACAGTCCACCCGTAGTGTGGCAGGTCAGTAGCCTTTTGGCTCCATTCAACAAGACAGTCCACCCGTAGTGTGGCAAGCCAGTAGTCGTCTGGCATTGTACAAAAGACATTGCTAAAGTCCACCCGTAGTGTGGCAGGCCAGTAGTCGTCTGGCGTTGTACAAAAGACATTGTTAAAGTCCACCCATAGTGTGGCAAGCCAGTAGTCATCTGGCGTTATGTAAAAGACATCTCTCTAGTGGTTTTCTTCATCGCTAGAGTTTTATTCAAGCTGAGTTCGTCTGGTTGGGTTTATCCTTTTTCTTCTTCCCTGCGGAGTGCAAATTTTTTGGTTATTGTCGTATTCAATCCCTCCATACCTTGAAAGGCTGACAGCAATCGCTATCATCCGTTCAGGTCTACAGTGATTGAATAGGGGCAGCTGTAATACCCCAAAATTTGCCCTCTTTCTTCTTCATATCTTTTGGCATGAGCTTTCATTGCATTGCATTGCATTCAAGCATAGAAAAACAAAGCATCAAGCAGTTAGCATTGCATCTTGCATAAGGGCATGTGATCAGGTGATTCTCTAAGGTGTTGATCATCCAAAGAAGAAGACCAAGTGTTTCTCACAAGCTTCAAGGACCTCTTACATCATGTATCATCTCCATTTGATCTCACAAGTCATGGGAAGAGGAGAATTCATCAAGAAGAATGGACAGTGCATGATCTCCTACCCAAGGCAGTCAAAAGTTGGGATCTGACCCCCAAATGTGCAATCTCTTTGAGTTTTTATCATCTTTAAAGGGCATATCTCATCTTTGTTTGAGAGGATACACAACATATTCAGAGGAATTGAGATTTGGAGGATGTGTTTTTTCCTCCTAACCAGAGGGTGCCAAAACTAGGGTTGAGCCTAAAATCAGTTTATTTCTTATTTCTTGGGTAAGACTTGATCTCATGGCATTCCTTATGTCCTCAAGTGTCTAGGGATGGAAGATTGCCCATCAATTTGTCTCAGAAGGATTTCAATTGATCAGAAATTTCAAAATCAGGAGAATTGGGAATAAAGTCAATTGTGTAGTGAAAAAGTCAACTCCTGACTTTTTGAGGTCAACATCATGATTTTCAAGTCAAATATGGTCAATGGACAAGATTTGATCAAGAAATGTTCAAGGATTCATGAAAAATCAAGAATGTGGAAAAGTTGATATTTTTGGAAATCTAGGTTTTTAAGAAGTTGCTATTTTGGGAAAGTTCTAGCATGAATTCAGCCATCTTCCAAGCCAATTTCCATCAGGATACAAGCTTCATTTCAATTTTCCTCAAACATGAAAGTTTTAGAGCATTCTTCAAGCTTTCCAACCATGTAAATTTTGTGTCATTTGGATCATTATTGAGCAAGTTATGGTTGTTGGAAGTTGACATTTTCAAATTTGTATTTTCCAACACTTAGAAATTTTTTCTAATTGTTAGAGTTCAGTTTGAAGTACTCATGTTCATGCCCATTTTTGATCAATTTCCAAGCCTCATCTTGAAAAACCTCGAACATGAATATTGTAGCTTGCATTCCCACCTTTCCAAAATGTCCAAGAAGTCAGCATTTGGATTAAAACTCATCAAGTTATAATGCTTGCAAAATCAAGGTTTCAAGTTGTGACATGAGCAAGAAAACTAATATTTTTTTGAGTACGTTGAAGTCAGCCTTGGGGACAATTTCATGATCAATTTCCACATAGCTCCAAGCATTGGTTCAAGTTAATTCTCACATAGAATTTGCTCATTGTTATTCCTACTATCATTAGAGCACAAGAGCATACCAAATAGAGCCATATTTTTTGAATTTTCCTAATTCAAAGTAGGCCATATGATTGTGTTTCAAGGCATCGTATCATGGTTGTTTTGGCATAAAAATGATTTCTTTCTTGCACATGATCATCACACATCACTTTTGTTTGCCCAAAATGGACACGCATGACCTGACCCAAGAGAGAGAATTTGCCAAAATGCAAAGGAAAGAATGAATACAAATGGATCAAAACATTGTCGTTTGAATGGGTACAAGTTGTCAGCCCAATACCACATTGATGATACCTTATTCCAGACCTGATATCAAAGCAAAAACTCATTCCTTACCAAGCCTATCTGAACCTACACCTTAACACATGCTTCTCACTCATCTTGAATTCAAAACCACAACAACCAACTTCCAAACCTTAGCTTCATTCCCTAACCTTCTCCTTACCCTAAAACTCTCTCATATATAAACTAAAATGCTCAAGAACCTGCCTCATTTTTTTTGACACACTTCCAGATCTAAAAGAAAAAACTCACTTGTTCTTCATTTTTCTCACTCACGAAGCTTGTTCATCAAGAGATTTTGGGTTTGGTTTGGCTCTTAAATCATCAGTACTGAAGGTTATTGAGTAGATTATTGAAGTTTTCCTCAAGGTTTTGACAAGGGATCAAGGTGCAGTGGACATAACTCCACTAGGTAAACTTTTTCAACTTTCTTTAAACTCTCTTTTCCATGTCTATTTTTGCTCATGCGTTGCATCTGAACCTGCCTGAAATGATGGCGCTACCTAGTTGTTTGAATGTGTGTTGTTTACCATTTTTGAATTTTATGTTTTTAGCTTCTGATGCTCTACTTTCGTGCCATATTTCTTTGCGTTTGAGCTATTAATTTGAGATCTACTTGATGTGTTTTTGTTCTACTCACTGAGTACTCCAGTTTGCTATTTTATTTCACTTGTTTTGATTAATTTTTCATGGAAATATTGTTGAGTGAAGCTGTGGGATCGAACACGGCTTAGGGCTGCGTTTATCGTGTCCTTGATGATGGTATTGGTGTGTGCATGAAGAAGACGATGAGGTGTCATCGCTTGATTGGCAGGATCGTGTTTTTTTGTCTTTTTCCCACTTAAGCATTTGTGACCGATTGATGAATGATGCATGTGTGGCTGCGTTACCTTTTTTTTTTTCCTTTTCTTATTTCATTTTTTTTATTATTCATTTAATATGATGGAGTATTGGGCCTTGCTTTTCTGCTTTCCGCACCCTCCATTTTGGCCCAAGCGCGCGTTTATGAATGTATCATGTGTTGCTGATAATTGCTATTGCACCCCCCTTCTACCTTGTGCTTCATTGAATTTATTTTTTATTTTCTTTAGTTTTCAATTTTGTTTTAATCGATAAATGCATCATAAAAATACAAAAAAATTGTTTTCTGATCCATGATTGTCTTGAGTTTATTTTCATAATTTTTATTTTTATTTTCATTTATTTTTAATATTTTATTTGGTTTTAATTTAAAGATGTGTTTCCAATGATACCCTTTCTCAAGGGTTAGGAACTTTTGTGACTTTTGTTCACCTTTTAAGACCAATCTCTTGGCCACTCTTTGACATTGATATGAATTTGATTTGGTGCTGGTTTCATGATGGTTTGAGTTACTTTTAGTGATTTTCCATCCAAGTTTTATGGACCCTCGATCCTTGCTCGATTATGTACACTTCTTGACTTGTGATTCGCCTTTTGACAAGCTCTTTAAGTATTTTTGATCCAATCTCTTTGCACATGTTACTTGACTGAGTTAGCTTCTGTTTGCTTATTTTTGGGGATTTTATTGAGTCACTTTTCTATTTTTGATTGAGTTTTACTTGTGATGCAAGTTTGATTGAGGTATGCTTGGATACATGATCTAGTTTGAGTGCATTTGCTTACTTGTGATGGAGTGGTGCTTGATATGTTTTTATGGTATGATCATGTTCTGTTTGAGTTTACTTGTGGCTTTGGAATTATCCTCATTTGATCATTTTTCAATTTGTTCTTGATTTTACAAGTTGATGTTGTTTTGGACTTGAATCTTGTGGCATGTTCAACCTAATCTTGTGATGCTTCTTTGTATGATCTCACTCTTGTATGAAACCTTTTGTTTGATTTGTATGACATGCTAGAGGTTCTGACCCTCTTGGTTTAAGGTTCATTATGTGACTTCCATTTCACCTTATGCTTCATATGTTTCTTTGCTTGCTTGCATGAATGATAAGTGAATGCTTTGATTAACTTTGATGCATGTTTTGAATGTATTGCTTAAGGATTCTTCTTGCATGACTTGAGTTTGATGTTGGTATGATGTTGATGTGTATGCTACTGCCCCTTGAGTTCATTACTTGGCTTTCATCTCACTTGATCATCATGGTTTGATTTATATGATGCATATCATCATCATTGGTTTTGTGGTTTATTTGGCTCATAATGCATCATGATGTGAAGCATTCTTGCATGTTTGGATTAGATGATCATGACATGAATTGATTTCTGACTTGGTTTTACTTTCATCTTATTTTGTTCATGTCATCTTTGTATGAACTCTTAGTGTGTGAAATTGTGAATCTTGTGCAAGTTTACTTGCATCCTTTCTTGTGCGCCTTCACTTGTATGCTTGATATGTGCTTATATGATCTTTGAAGCATGTTTTGTGTTTTGATTTGGATATGATGTTTATGATGTGCTTGCTGCCCCATCTCTTCTTCTTCTTCTCTCTTCTTCTCTTTCACTCTTTCTCATCCCATGAATCTCAAGACTTGTTCAAGTCTTGGATTCTTTTCCCCTTAGAGCTACCTAGTCCAACTTAATTTTTGATTAAGCTTGGAGTAGGATTAGCATTAGGTTAGGTAGTCTTTTCTCCTAAACCTCACTAACTCTAGGATATCCGTGCATGATAACATTAGGACTCTTAGTTTCCCTTTAGAGTTTCCCTTGCGTCGTTTCTCTTCTCATCTCAAAAGAAAAATAAAAATACTTAATAAAGGTTAACGTGTATTGCGTCCGAGCCTTAAATGTAGGAAATGAAGAACGAGGAGTCCCCCCTCCTCTTTTAGAGTGTTTAGCATACGTTCCATTTGGGGGCGACCATGCGATTCACTCGTTCCCGCACGATAGACTTTGGTGCAATGCAAGTTGCAAGCTAACTTAAAAAACACTTCTGTCTAAAAAACTTCAACCAACAATAACGTCTTTCCTTCGGGAATTATTTTGTCATCTCACTCACTCTTAACGTACGAACGTGCTCCTACTCGTTCTCTCGCAAGATGGTAACGCACTCGGACCAGCGAGCCTGCAACACCTGAACTAGAACGTTAGCCGTTCCCTAAAAACACAAACAAGGCGACCCTCGTTGAGAGGAACTACGTCGTTCTGATTCTCATGTTCCCGATGAGATACGTAGGCAGTGGGGTAGGGCCCATTCGAGCACTTCTTTTATTTTCCCTACATTTGTTTCTTTTTATTTCTCTTTTCTTTTCCGTTCCTTTCCCTTTCCAGTAGCAGTGGAGCTCCAGATGACTACACCCTTTGATCGAGACAAGCAAGCGTGGATCCCATCGGGTACGATGGATGTGAGGGGGTGCTAACACCTTCCTCTCACGTAACCGACTCCCGAACCCAGTTCTCTTGGTCGCAAGACCATGCTCTTTCCTTTCTCTTCAGGTTTATGCGGTGTTTCCTTTCCCTCTCTTGGGATAAATACACATTGCTGGCGACTCTGTTTCGGTGCCACTTTTGCGTTTGTACTTGGATGAAAATCCCGGGAGCGACACATATACATCTAAGTTCTTAATGAAGTTGCTCATTCCGGATATCAGTTAGTTTGTTGTTTTGTTGCTTTGCTTATATTTGTCGTTTAATTTGAGTTCCCTGGGTTATTAATCATCAATCACATGCTAGAGTATTTGATCCATGCATTTATTAAGTTGAATATGTATCCTAGCTGTGTGAATTGATTCAGCTGTGTTTCTGACTTGATTCAAAGCTTTTTTGTGCTTCCTGACTCGATTCAAGACTTTCATGACTCGATTCATGAAAGTGTCTCAAACGTTCAATTTGGTTCTGTTTGCGCGAATCGATTCAACATCAGTTTTGAATCAATTCACAGGACTGGAAATTCCAATTTGAATTGATTCAGTAAGGGTTTTGAATTGATTCAGCATGCTAATTTGAATTAATTCATTTTAGAGTTGACTCAAGTCACCTGCCCTAACTGAATCAAGTCATGGGAATTATGAATCAATTCACGCTGCTATTTTTTAACTAACTTTTTGCACTTTTCTCTTTCATCTATAAATAAAGATTTCATTCCCTCATTTTAAAGTGAGATCAAAATTTTTCTTGAGAGAAAACCTTTGCAAAAACACATCTTCCTTCTCCCTTTCAAATCTTCATCTTAATCATACCCACAGAAATTATTCTCTTGTGTGTGTGTGTGATGATTAATCTTAGGGAAACATTAGGGATCTAATTGTTTGTTGAAGTGTGTAGATTTGCAAGAGGTGTTTTTGGTCTTGGATATTTCTAGGGTTGAAATTTCTTGAAGGAAAAAGAAGAAGAAGCTTTTCTCCATTGTTGTGGAGTTTTTCTACAGATTTGTCAACTTGTTGAAGAAAGGGATTCAAGGCTTGGAATTTCAAGATTGGGTAAAAATTTGGGAAATTCATCAAGAGAGGAATCCATCAAAAGCTGAAAATCAAGATCTTGGGCAAAGATCAAGTTAGCAGTGGTAGCTAGTTACAAGTAAGTTCGTACAAGAAGCAAGAAAGAAGATTACGTGGATTGTTATAATTTGTCTTTTTGCTTTTGTGGATTGTTGTAACAAAGAACCAAAATTCAATATTGTTTTAATGGAAGAAATAACTCTTCGATGGTTCTCCGTCGAAGACTAGATGTAGGTGCCTGCGAGGACGATAACACCGAACTAGTATATATCCTGGTGCACTCTCTCCCTCTCCCTTTATTGTTTAAAATTGCATAGTTTTTGATTTGTAAAAAGTTTAGGTTTGATTAGATTTGTTCTTCTAAAGGATCCAGTTAATTGATTATTGTAAGAACATTGAATTTAGATTTGCCTTTAAAATTGAAGAATTGTTAAAGTCTTAAGCATCTCGTTGAAACTTTAATCATTAATCAATTCATTGTATTCTACCTCATTACAAACCTTTGGTGTAAGTGTAACGCAAATTCTCTTCCAATATCATAAAAACTTTTATAAACAATTTTTCACCATATCCGGTTCCGCTTGCTTAATCTGATTTTTTGAAAACAAGGGATTTTTGTAATTGTCTATTCAACCCCCCCTTCTAGACAAGTTACTCCATATTCAAACCAACACTTAATTATCAAGTCGATCGCTTCTTCGAGACCCATGATACAAGCTTCGTATTCGGCCTCGTTGTTTGTGCACTTGAACATCAATTGGGCGTTGAAAGGAATGTGGGTACCCTGAGGTGTTATGATGATTGCCCCAATCAGATCCATAATGATTTACAGCTCCGTCAAAGATTAGTCCCCATTGGGAACCTGGTTCTTGCCCTTCACTGGGTAGCGGTTCATCGCAATCTTTCATTTTTAAATACATGACATCTTCGTCTGGGAAGTCAAACCCGATTGATTCCTGATCGTCAATCGGTTGATGAGCCAAATGATCGGCCAAAATACTTCCCTTAACGGCTTTCTGAGCGTGGTATTCTATGTCATATTCTGATAACAACATCTGCCAACGGGGAATTCTTCCCGTGAGAGCAGGCTTTTCAAAGACATACTTGATTGGATCCATTTCTGAGATTAACCAAGTAGTGTGACAAATCACATACTGGCGAAGACGTTTGGCTGCCCAAGCCAGAGCACAACAAGTTTTCTCAAGCATAGTGTACCGAGTCTCGTAGTCGGTGAATTTCTTGCTCAGATAGTAAAGGGAAAACTCTTTTCTTTTTGTTTTGTCTTGTTGACCAAGCACATAACCAATCGAGTCTTCCAAGACTGTTAAGTATATGATCAGTGGCCTTCCTTCCACTGGAGGTAATAAAATCGGTGGATTCAACAGGTATTCCTTAATACTGTCGAAGGCAGTTTGGCAGTCTTCTGTCCAAACGCAATCCTGATTCTTTTTGAGTAATTTGAAGATTGGCGCACATGTCGCGGTCATAAGGAATATAAATCTGGAAAGGTAATTCAAATGTCCCAGGAATCCCCTGACATATTTTTCAGTTTTTGGAGAAGGCATTTCTTGAATGGCCTTGACTTTGTCAGGATCAACCTCAATTCCTTTCTGGATGACGATAAACCCTAAAAGTTTCCCTGAACGGACACCGAAAGTGTACTTATTGGGATTCAAGCATAGTTTGTACTTTCTCAACCGCTAGAATAGTTTTGACAGGTGGGTCACATGCTCCTCTTCTATCTTATATTTCGCAATTATATCATCGACATATACCTCGATCTCTTTGTGTATCATGTCATGAAACAGAGTAGTCATGGCCCTTTGATAGGTTACCGTGGCGTTCTTCAAACCGAACGACATTACCTTGTAACAAAAAGTACCCCATGGGATAATGAACGAGGTTTTCTCCATGTCTTTTGGTGCCATTTTTATCTGATTATAGCCCGAGAATCCATCCATAAAGGAGAAGACTTTGAACTTTGTTGTACTGTCAACCAGCATGTCAATGTGTGGTAAGGGAAAATCATCCTTGGGACTGGCCTTTTTTAAATCTCTGTAGTCCACACACATTCTGACCTTTCCGTCTTTTTTTGGAACTGGTACTATGTTGGCTAGCCATTGAGGATATTCTGATGTGGCGAGGAAACCCGTGTTAATCTGTTTTTGTACTTCCTCTTTGATTTTGATGGTCATGTCTGGGTGAGTTCGTCTCAACCTTTGTTTTACTAGTGGACAATCCGATCTTAATGGTAGATGATGTTCCACGATGCTGGTATCTAACCCTGGCATGTCCTGATAGGACCAAGCAAATACATCGTGGAATTCTTTGAGAAGCTTTATCAAACTTCCTTTGACATTCGAATTGAGCAGTGCCCCTATCTTGACTTCTCTTCTCTCCTCTCTTGAACCCAAGTTGACCGTTTCCAACGGCTCTTTGTGAGGTTCAATGGACCTTTCCTCTTGTCTGAGTGTCATACCCCAAATTTTGACCACTAAGATTTCCCATCATTGTGCAAATCATCATCACAATATGGAGGAACCTTCATGCCTCATCAGTCTCCCCAAAGATGGGTGAGCATTCACTACTATCAAAATTTGGGTTTCAGGCCCTCTTAGAGCTTTAGACAAAGGATCAATCAAGGAATGACATGATCTTAAACTGGTCTAGACCTCTTAAACATCCACAATGGATCAAGAGGACTCCCACATCAAGGATTAAGCACAAGGCTGCAACCTTCTAAGTGGATCAAGCCTCAAGATCGCCAGTGTCACCAAATTAGGATTTTGGTCGACTAGTGCCTCCAGATGGAAATTTTCCTCTAGGCATGAGCCAATGCTTCAAAGCATAACCTATGATGCCCCAAGGGACATCATGAACCCAATCATCAAGTCAATTTTGCTTTAGGGGATGCATTCACTAAAAATCAGGAATTAGGGTTTCTTGACCTAATTCACCCCTAAGTTGACTTTTGGGACAAAACATGAGCCAAGACCTCAAGGGAGAATTTTAGGGTCTCTAACATACTACATTGATCCATTTACAACAATGGGTTAATCCAAGAAGCTTGAGAAACAAGTTTCAATTTCATCTGAACCACAGTTAGGGTTTCGCGGGAAAAGTCAATTGTAGCTTTGACTTTTGACCAGGACATGCTCCCAAACCCTAGGACATGATTCAATACACCCTATAAAACCTATGAAATCAATTCATCAAGTTTGATTTAGGTCAAGGACTTGATTTCATAGAGGATTGCACAATTTGGAATTCATCTGACAAAAAGTCAACTGTGCATAAAAGTCAACTTTGACTTTTTGAGATTTTTCACAAATATGGTTCTTTGACCCTAAAATGATGTTAATGTGTGATTTGAATTAACATTCATCAAGAAAAATCAAGAAAAATGGGATAGCTTGTAAAAGGGGTAGCCATAAAAACTTAGAAAATTTTCTAAGTTATGGAATAAAGTGGCTAGGGTACCAACTTTGGAGGATCATAACTCCTAAACCACAAAGCCATTTTTCCCCATTCAAATCTGGATTTGTAGCCCTCATGGCCCTCTACAAAAGCTTCAACTACACCTCATTCCAACTCATCATGGATTTTGAGTTACGGAATGATCAAAATGGCTGAAAACATGAAATGTCATTTTTTCCAACACTTAGTGAAATTTTCACTAAGTCAGAATCTGCCTTCACTTTTTCCCAAATGTAGGGGCATTTTTCACTTGGATCCAAAAAGTATCAAAACCAATTATGATCAAACAGTTGTTGTATCATATAAGGGCTTTCCAAAATGGCCAAGAACTCCATCAAATTCCACTTGAGCCATGAGATATGACAATGCCAATATGCCTTGCTGCAAACTGTCATGGAAAGGCAAATTTTGGAGTTTTGCTCGATTTGCCCAAATTTTGCAAAGGGAAAGCAACTCTATCCATCTGAACACCTCAAGGGGGACCAAGGAGGAACCAACTCTGATCCCAAGCCTCCCAAGTCTTTGGAACCAAAAATAGCATGCCAAACCTAGAATTGCCTAAAAGAGGGACAATACTCCAATTTTGGTTTGAAGCATTCAATGCATACACCAAGGTGGCATGGACTGAGCCCTTCCCAACTGAATTCAATCAAGACTTATCCAAGACCTAGGGGACCAGCAGCCTGTGCCCTAACCTCTAGTCAATGGCTAGAGGAGACTTGGATTCTCATTGCCCAACATTGGCCAAACCTCTGCGATAGTTGCCATTCACTATTGCAGCCAAAACAAACTTGCTCTACTATAAATAGAGCTCAATTGTGTTCAGTTTGAGTACACCAAAGCCATCAAACAGATGCTTTCCTCAAAATCACCTTCTCACTTCAAATTTTGCCTTCTAAGGCAAGTCAATATCAGGTTTTGAGTTAGAGAGCAATTCCACCATAACTCATGATCCAAACACATCCAATACATCATATCTAAGCTGTCCAAACTCTCACAAGTGACCTGTAGCACCAAAATCACAAAGTCACCTCTCAAAACCTCAAAATATGCCTTTTGTGCATTTTTCAAGCCATGTCTTGATTAAGTCACTTTCCAAACCAGATAAAAGCTCAAATACACTCCAAATATCATCCTTGAACTTTCCCAAATGGTTCCACACATCTGGAACACCATTTGAGAGAGTTACTATTTTGGCCACTTTTGCCCCTTTTGCAAGAATGAGCTCAAACTTGCTCCTGAGGTTTCCAGCTGATTCCAACCATCCTAAAAGCTTCTAAGAGATCATTTGAGGGTGTCCAAAGCATCAAATCATTTCTGGAACAAGTGGCTTGGCAGATTGTACAAAAGCCCCAAAAAGAGGTAAGCATCACAACTTGGATTCTTTGAATCATGCTTTCTTTTTATGTCCACTGATCATGCATCTCTTATACATGTTATATGTGTTGTGTTCGCACCAATTTATCATGTAATTCATGCTTGTACCAAGAGATAGCATAGAAAATGCAAATCATGGCCTATTTCAAAACCACTATCGGGGTTTTCAATAGGAGCATGATCTGAAAAAAAATACCACCACCACTGGATTCCTTGTGAAATTATAGGCAGGATAAACCTAAATTTTATCCCAATCCATGGAGAAATGAGAAAGTTATGGCCTTCACGTTTCTGACCAAAATCTTGCCTTGTCTTGCCTTGGGCCAGGCCAAAAACAAGGCAAGCCTTGTATATTTATGGTTGTGTTTTAATCAACGGATATATCACCACCCCAGTGGTAAGGCGCGCGCCCTATACGCAAGAGGTCTGGGGTTCGAATCCCCCTCGCCCCAGATCCTATTTTTTACCACTTTTTCATATTTTATTATTTTTCTTATTATTTTTAATGATTTGAAAAATTAATAACTCCCTTAATTTTAATTATTTTTGATTGGTTCTTTTTGTAAAAAATCAAAAAAATGTTGAAATATTTTATTCCACAAAAAAATTAAGTTTATATTATTTATTTAATATAACTAGTATTTTTGTGAATAATTTCCTTTTTAATTGTTTTTTTAAACATTTAAAAGTGAATATTTACCTTGAAAATCAAAACCAAATGAGTTTTAATTCATCTTGTGATTAAAACCTCATTTTTCAAACCTTAAACAAAAATCACAAGTGGTTTATTGAAACTTATTTGGTATTTTTATCATTTTATTTGATTTTCTTTAAATATTTACTTTTAAAGGAAAACAAAATTACGGTTTCTTTGATTTTCACCCTCACAAATCATTTTCAAACACTCATGGGCCTCTATTAGAGTGTAAGACCCATCCCCTTTGTAAATACACCACTTTGGGCGTCAGTCATTGAATAAGGCCCACTGTATTTTCAAAAAAAAAAACCTCGGCACGATTGCCGTTTTCAAACAAAAGAAAATGGGCCTCTCCTTGAGCTATAAGCCCCATCACTTGTACAAAAATGAATCTTTGGGCCTCTAATAGAGTGTAAGACCCAACCCCCCTTTTAACCAAAACAATTTTTGGGCCTCAGACATTGTATAAGTCCCCCTGCGTTAAAAGAAAACCTCGGCGCGATCGCCTTTTCAAGATAAAACCTTGGGCCACTCCTTGAGCTGTAAACCCCACCACTTGTATAAAAATAAACCTTTGGGCCTCTTGAGAGAGTGTAAGACCCATCCCTTTGTACAGAAAACCTTTTTGGGCCTCTCCTTGAGCTGTAAGCCCCAACATTTCTTTCAAAGCACTTTCTCCTTTGTTTTTTAATATAATATTGTTATCAAAGCTTTCTTTGTTGAACAACTAACCAAACAGCATGGAAGCTCTACAACCGAGTAAGTGTTTACCCGTTTTTTTACTTACTTTCATATATAAATAATTGTATTATGGGGCTGCTCATTGTAAGTCTTCCTTCACAAACTTTTATATACCTGTCAAATATCAACTGTGTAATACTAGTATAGCTATTTAGAGTTTTCCCCGGCAACTACGTCGAGCACTAGGTAAAGCCCTGTTGGTCACTCTTAAATACAAACAAAACTAGATTCGTATAGGATTACCAGACACAGTCTTCCCTCCTCTTGGGGTTAAATAATATGGAGACGTGAAAGGCAGCGGTCTCGGTGAACCCTTTCTCAGACTGTCACTCTTAGAAATTGTCAAAGAAACTCTACTCCCCAGAGTTGATCTATTCTCCGTGAATAGCATCTCTTGAGTTTCTTCCAAATTCTCGAACTTTCCTGGCTTGATCTATTCTCTGGGAATAGCATGTCTTGAACTTCTCGGGGTTTGGGGACCCACAGGCTTCTTAAAAGCATCCCCGCCTTCTCTTGGGCGGTGTACAAGGACCCTTCGGCTTTTTAAAAGCTCTCATGCCTTCTCTTGGGCTTAGTACAAGGACCCAGAGACCTCTACAGGTATAGGAACAGAACCTAGTCATCAATTTGCTAGAGCTGTCTTTCTGAGTCAAGTATCAGACCTGTTAATGGGTTGACCTTCATCCCTTAACATACCAGCATTCTCTTGGGCATTATACAAAGATCATTCACTACATGAGAATCGATTTCTCAAAACACCCGTAGACTTGGACAGTCTCAATACCCTTTGGATTTCCCATTTCCTTAAAGAACAGGAAATATCCCTGATCCTCTAATCAATCCCAAAGCACAACAATACCTTTAATCGTTCCCTTTATAAGAACTGATTTTCTCTTCTATCCAACATACTGGACCTGTCACTAAACTGAAACAGTCGCCAACAGATAGCCTCCACTTAGGCTTTGTATAATGATCCTTTCTTCCGGAAAGTTAGCCTCCTCTTGGGCTTTGTACAAATGATTCTCCCCAGCGGAGCTAACCTTTTCAGACTCTCTTGTTGAGTCAATCTCCTTTTAGCCTCTATCTCGGGCTTTGTACGAGATACTAAAACACTCTCTTGTTGAGTATAAAAGACTATCTTGTTGAGTCAAACCCCTTTTAGCCTCTATCTCGGGCTTTGTACGAGATACTAAAACACTCTCTTGTTGAGTATAAAAGACTATCTTGGTGAGTCAAACCCCTTTAAGCCTCTATCTCGGGCTTTGCACGAGATACTAAAACACTCTCTTGTTGAGTATACAAGACTCTCTTGTTGAGTCAATCTCCTTTTAGCCTCCATCTCAGGCTTCATACGAGATAAAAATCACTCTCTTGTTGAGTGTAAAAGACTCTCTTGTTAGGTCAAACCCATTTTCAGCCTCCATCTCGGGGCTCGTACAAGATACAAAATTACTCTCTTGTTGAGTATAAAAGATTCTCTTGTTGAGTCAATCACCCTTTTAGCCTCCGTCTTGGGCTTCGTACAAGACACATACAAAAATGCTCTTTTGTTGAGTACAACAGACTCTCTTGTTGAGTCAATCCCTTTTAGCGTCTCTCTCCGGCTTCGTACGAGACACACAAAAGCACCCTCTCGTTGGGTCAATAGTCTCCTCTTAGGCTTTGTATAAAGAAAACATCGGTTGAGTCAACCAACCTCTTAGCATCAAAGTTGTGCCTTGTTCATAGCATACAAACATCAACAACTCCCCTTTAGAGATGACAAATTCTCTCTAAAGTCAAAACCCTTTAGCTTCATATCTTGGGCTTTGAACAAGATACAAACCACCTTTAGCTTCACGTCCTGGGCTTTGAACAAGACACCAAAACAACCTTTTTCCTCCTATAGTACGATAGCTCTGATTTCCCTGTTTCGTCAAACGGGAATACGTAGGCATAAGATTGGAAAAATCATAGCTAGCACACTAATCAAAAAACCCAAAATCCCATACCTTCACACATCAATCGAAAAGCATCAGTCCTAACATCCTACCAATAGCATAGTCCCGTCATTTCATTCTTAGCAAAATAAGCAGAGAGAGGCCCCACTTCCACATAGCATCTGTAACCTAACAGACCACTGTTTAAACTCAGTATGCAAGCAGGGTTAATTGGAGACATCTATTTCCCTTCCTTCATCAGCTTCAATAGGATAAAAAATGAATCGTCCTGTAGTACCCCAGAGCGGCAGTGCTGAAGAACCACGTCCAAAATCGCTCGCTACAGGAAAAATACCGCCCACCGTAGGGCCTATCTTTCTTTCTTACAATTTAGGATAAAAACCTTGGACAAGTCATTTTCATGCCGGTGACCACCACAGAAAAAATGGCGCCCACCGTGGGGCCTTACAGGGCATTTTGTCCCTCTTATCCCTCTGGTTGAAACTCTAAATTCATGTCACAGAAATGACGACTCTGCCGGGGAGACATTGTCTGTATAGGATCATAAGACTAGAGGTCTAGGATGATTAAGACAAATATATATATATATATATATATATATATATATATATATATACTGCTTTTCCTAAATGATATCTGTGTTTATTTTTCTGCTAATGGGAATGCGTGTGATGCCGCATGTGGAAATATTGAGTATACACCTAAGATAGGTGATGGCAATGCGGGTAATCTTACTGGGAGTGAATTCCAGTTAAGAGCCCCCGATCGACCATCAAACTCAGTGGAGACTCCCTTTGCAGATATTATGCCTATACGACTTCGATTGTTGAAAGTAGTGTGGTCGACTGGGTTATCTGAGAAGCTGAGGTTTTTAGCAGACTTAAGCCATTTTGTAGTGCGGAAGCTATCAGAAATAGTTGTCACGCGATACTACCCTCATCTGAGATCACTCTAGGATACATCAGCTCGCTGGCGATCCGCTTGCTGTTGTTATCCCTGAGGGGTCAATGATTTTGCGGACAGGTACAAAAAATCACCAATATAAACCTTGGGGTGGGGGGGGGGGGGGGGGGTAGAGCCTTGACTTCATGACACCGACCCTTTGACCCCATGTTTTTTCTATGTTTTTGTGTGCTGCATTCATGCATTCATTTAAAAAAAGTCATTAAAACATTAAAACAAAGAAAATATTCTCTTCTAGTTTCTCTTTTTCAAATTAAATTGAGACAATGATTGCAAATATCAGAGAAAGGAGATTGCACTAATGGATTTCGGTAGAAGGAAAACTCATAAGTACACCTTCAAGGTTCCAAAGTTAGAGGATTTGAGAGGTTTGGCGAGGATGATCACCAACCACGAGGCTTTCAAAGCCAAGTATGGAGGACTGCTGTCCTTGTTAAGAGTCCACTTAATTGAGGGAATCCTGTCCACGCTAATCCAGTTCTACGATCCAGTTTATCACTGTTTCACGTTCCTGGATTATCAGCTTGCACCAACGTTGGAGGAGTACTCCCACCTGAATGATTTGCATATCACTGATCAGGCTCCTTTTTCTGGACTGGAAGAAATTCCAAAGGATCAAACCATTGCAAGAGCAATTTATTTGGACGAGTCAGAAGTCAGGACTCACATGACCACTAAGGGTGGCATCCAGGGTTTTCCAGCCCAGTTCTTGACAAAGAAAGCCCTGTACTTTGCCAGTATAGGGAACGTGGCCGCTTTCGAGAGCATCTTTGTTTTGCTCACCTACGGGTTATTTTTGTTTCCCAACATTGATAACTTCGTATACATCAATGCCATTAAGATTTTTCTGATTGGAAACCCTATGCCAACCTTACTCGTGGATGCGTATCATTCGGTACACTTAAAGAATTTATACAATGGAGGAATGATTACGTGCTGTGTACCCTTGCTTTACAAATGGTTCACTTCCCATTTGCCCAAGTCTGCTGCATTTTGGGATCAAAAGAATACTTTACGTTAGTCGCAGAGAGTCATGTCTCTTACCAACTCGGACTTCGATTGGTACAATCGAATCTAAGACGGGATCTGAATCATTGACCGGTGTGGAAATTTCCCAAATGTACCCCTTATAGGAACTAAGGGAGGAATCAACTATCATTCGGTGTTAGTTCATCGTCAATTTGGATACCCGATGAGGCATGTCCCGCGCAGTGCTCATCTGGAAGGTATTTTCTTCAAAGAAGGAGAAAATGGCAGGGCACTAAAGATAGAAATAGTGCACGCTTGGAAACACGTTCACAGGAAAGGACGAGAGTCTCTAGGAAAACCAAACTGTGTCTCGGTGGAGCCTTATCTCCACTGGGTACAAACTAGAGCTCTTAAGCTGAGGATGCCTTACCCTCGTCAGGAAGTTCTTCCATTAAGGGAATCTGCCCTTTATTTCATGTCTGAGACGGAAAAACTTCAGGTTACCCTCAGCAAAGTTCAACAGGAGAAGAGGTCTTGGAGGAACAAGTACCGTATTCTCAATGTGGAATATAAGAAAATATAGCAACTGTTAAGAGAAAAATATGCTCTGATTGAGATTTTAGAGCAACATGTTGTAGATAATCAGGATGACCAAAGGAGTTTGCTCGCGCCTTTCACTTGGCAAAGGAATGACGACCTGACAACGGCCCAAGAGCCCCGGTCAAAGAAGAGGAAAGCACCAAAACTAGTACTTGAGCTCTCCTCAGAGAGGACTCAGGATCCATTAGTTTAGGTTTCCTTTTCCAGCACTTTGTAATCTACTGTATTTCCATTTCCGCAATCCTTTGAATTCAATAAAATGGGGTCTCCCCACTGTTTGATATTTGCAATTTAATTGTCGAAGTTTACTTTGAATAAACAAAAAATAATTAATAATCATTGCATTCATTATTCTCATAAACGCATTCTTCTTACAATACTCGGGCCAATCGTCAGAAAAAGATGGATGATCTCGAGGAAGAGAACAGAGAGTTGAGGGAAGAGATCGACACTCTGAAAGAGGATTTGAGAAAGCTTCATAACGACATGCAAGCTCTAGTAGAAGCTCAGATGCAACAACAAAGGACTGTGATCTCAGAGATCACATCGACGCCCATTGTGGAAAAGTCTGATCCTAGGTACAAAATGCCGAAAGATCGTCCCTGGGGCATGCCTATCAATTATATCCCGGAAGGATATGTTCCGCTGATCAATGAGGATCAGGGAACCGCAGCAGGAACCGCTGGGCCTGAAGGTTACAAACTTCGGGAAAGCGAAGATGTCAGGGGCATGACAACAACTCCTGAAGGTTACAAACTTCGGGAGGCACCGAGAGTCTCGGCCATAATGACTATGCCACTGCCCGTGGTACACACTGTCCCGGAAGGACAGATTCCACAGATACATTCTGGTGAAAATGACATCATGTTCGACAGAATGAATGAGTTCCAGGAACAGTTCCTGGAAATGCAGAAAGAACTGCAATCCCTTCACGGTCAGGATTTATTTAGAAAAGACGCCGCAGACCTCTGCTTGGTCCCCAATGTGAAAGTTCCGCACAAGTTCCAAGTGCCCGACTTTGAAAAATACAAGGGTAACTCTTGCCCTCAGAGCCATTTGGTGATGTACGCTCAGCGAATGTCAGCTCAGACAAAGAACCAGGAGCTACTGATTCACTACTTTCAGGGTAGTTTAACCGGTGCCGCATTAAAATGGTACATGGGGTTAAACCGCGCCACGATTGGCACATCCATCTTCATATATGTTGACAATGGATCCTTCTCGAAGCCCAAAGGCTCATCGTCGCAAATGGCATCAAGGCTTTGATTCTTCCATTCGCCCAATTCTCCATCGAGCAGAATTTCATCAAAGTCGTTGTGAGGACATTGTTGGTCGTCTTCGACCTGATTGGCTTCGACAGCCATGTACCTCACTTCGGCCTCTAGAGCCGCATTGAGTTTGTTCTCGGCTATATAAGCCGCGATCTTTTCGAGCGCTAGTGACTCACTCATTTTCACTGAACTCGCTACCCCATCCAGTTGGTTGTATGTGTACAGTGCCGAAGATGTAATTCGCCTCACCAACCACCTCCCTATCCCATTGGAACCCATGTGTGGGATGGAGGCATAGCGAACAAAAAGAATTATCAGTTGCCATCATGTCAAATGTGGCTGGACTGCAAGGAGCAATGTGGGCCAAGTTTCTATCGAAACTTCGGCGATCAACATTGTTTACATCAGCTAGAAAATAGCTCTGATCAGCCTCAATGTTCTCCACTATTCCATCAGCGCGCCAGATTGTTATTCTCTGATGCATTGATGAAGGAATGACACCTATGCCGTGTATCCATTCTCTTCCCAGGAGGAGATTGTAATTTGCCTTTGAAGCTATCACCATAAACATCGTCGGCTTAGTAATTGTTCCGACTGTCAAATCTACCTGTATCACACCCATTGTTGTCCCTACTTTTCCCTCATAGTTCGACAAAACCATGTTGTGGGGCTTGGTGTCTGAATCGTCTTTGCCAATTTTTTAAGCATGTAGTGTGGCATTAGATTTACTGCCGCTCCTCCATCGACTAGGATTTTATTTACGCCCATATTTCCCACCTTTCCTTTTATGAATAGAGGTTTAAGGTGGCTTCGCATGGAGTCGTATGGCCTTTCAAAAAATGCATTTTGCTCCTGAACGCATTCGTTATTCATTATGTAGTAGCACACTGGTCTGTGCCTTGTGGTTTCACTTTCCATGACTTCCTCTTCTTTTTCGACCTCCATCACTTGATCGTACTCCCTAGGGAGCACTGAGACTACGTTGCACATAACATCGAAGGACGCCTCTGATTCTGATTTGAAGTCATCAGTCATTTCTTCATCTTTGTTTATATCTTCTTTCGACGACGCTTGTTCAGGCACACTGTGTTGTTCATTGTCTATGGATTCCTCTCTCTGACTCACAGTTTGGATGTTGCTGCTAATTTCTGCCTTGCTTTTTTTTTCTGCAGCCTCTCTCTCCGCCTTCTTTCGCCTTTGAAACCTCCTCCATTGAGATTTCGACATTGGGTTCTTACCCTTATAATTCTCTGAAGGGTAAGGCATTCTCCTGGGCTTCTCACTTTCTTTCTTCCCTGTCAACGAGGAGCCCCTTTGCACCTCAAAGTTCTTCCATTTCTTCTGGCCCTGAGCCTGGCGAATTGGTTGAACCCACTTATCATCTGGGACTTTGCTTGTGGGTTTGAAGGTGTTTGGATACCTTCCTCCCAGCCTCTGCTTATTCTGATCTCCCCTTCTAGGGTCGAATCTCTCCTTTCTTGAAGATGGTACTTCCCCCCAATTTCCTCTCCTTTTAGCCCTCTCGATTCCTTCCAAGTTTTTTGCTGCCTTCTTATCGAAGACAGCGCTGTAGCGAGGGCATAACATCACCTCAGATCTTTTCTTCTGGCATCTTTGAATAAACTCTACCAAATTCTCTCCTTCTTTTGGGTATGCCACCTTCTGGTACTCTTCTCGTCGACGCTCCTCGTCGATTTGCACTAGGACTTTCTGGGATACTTCCACCATATTCACATTGGCGGTTGGCTCAGTTGCAATGCTCAATTTGTTCATTCTCATGCTGAGCCCTTCGTCAACCTCATGTTTCTTCTTAGCTTGGTCGAAATCTTCATGATCACCTTTTGTGTGAATCTTCAAAGGCAAGCTTTTGACATCATGTTGGCAGCAAAACTCGACCACTTTCTCCTTAGGGTCTTCCATTATCTGTCAAAGAATCCCTACAACAATTGGTTTATAGGAAGCTTCAGTAGTCCCTCTGTTGGTTTGGGTGAAGCCATCAGCAGCTTCATCTTTGACTTTGTCGAAAACTTCCGAAACTTCCGTATTAATGTTGTTGAGGCCCTCAGTGGCCTTGTTGTTAATGTCACTGAAGCCTTCAGTAGCTTCACTGTTGATGCAGTTTTCTATAACTCCTTCATCAAGGTGTTCAGTAACCTTGATCATCACTGGCTAGTTTATGAAGTCATTGGAGACCTCTTCGACATCACTTTCATTGGTGGGGATCTCAGTGATCTCTACCATATTTAAATTGTTGTCGAAGCCTTCAGTGGACTAGATCATCTCAAAGTTGTAGTCGAAACCTTCTTCAGCCTCCACCATATTCATTGTGAATGGTTCAGCATAATGGACTTCTGCCCCCTGCATTGTGTAGCGAGCGATTTTGGATCCGGTTCTTAAGCGCGGTCGCTCTCTGGAGTCAGTTCACTACAGGTCGATTTATTCTTTATCCTATTAAAGCTGATGAAGGGAAGGGAAATAGATGTCTCCAATTAACCCTGCTTGCATACTGAGTTTAAACAGCGGTCTGTTAGGTTACGGATGCGATCAATGTGGGGGGCCTTTGTATTGGTTATTTGTATTTTTGCCAATACTGATTTCTCTCTGGGATTTTGTTAGGATACTGCTTCAGATTATGATATATGGGATTTGAATTTTTGGTTTATTGTGCTCACTAAGATTTTTTCTTTCAATCTTATGCCTACGCATTCCCGTTTATCGAAACAGGGAAATTAGAGCGTTCATAGTTCCTCCTTTTCTACGGGAGGAAATGGTTGTTTTTGGTGTCTTGTTCAAAGCCCAAGACGTGAAGCGAAAGGTGGTTTGTATCTTGTTCAAAGCCCAAGATGTGAAGCTAAAGAGTTTATTTGTATCTTGTTCGAAGCCCAAGATATGTAGCTAAAGGTGTTGACTTTAGAGAGAATTTGTCATCTCTAAAGAGGTATGTTTGTCACAACAGTTTATAAAGGAGAATTACTTTAATCGGGATTTGTGAATCCGGCAATGCCATAATTTCCTTTATAGGGGATTTTAACCTGAAGGAGAAGACTTTAATTCAGTGTAAAGCAATGCTATCTTTCCTTAGGAATTTCTCATGCTAAAAGAGGGACAGTTGCATGGATGTAGATGATCCAGAGGCTTGCCGCTTACAGCGATTAGATGAAGGGGAAGGAGTTGTTGATGTTTATGTACTGTGAATGAGGCACAACTTTGATGCTAAAAGGTTGATTGGATCAACCAGTGATTTTCTTATATAAAGCCTAAGAGGAGGCTGATATGTGTCTCGTACAAAGCCCGAGAGAGAGGCTAAAAGGTTTTGACTCGACGATGGAGTCTTTTGGTATCTCGTATAAAGCCCGAGATGAAAGCTATTTGACTCAATAAGAGAGTTTTTTGTATCTCGTACGAAGCCCGAGATGGAGGCTATTGTTTGTTTGGCTCAATAAGAACCTTTTTGTATCTCGTATAATGCCCGAGATGGAGGCGAAAGGGTGATTGACTCAACGAGGGAGTCTCTTATATGTCTCATACAAAGCCCGAGAGAGAGGCTAAATGTTGTTTGACTCCGCTGGGGAGAATCATTATACAAAGCCCAAGAGAGAGGCTAAGCGTCACTGGAGAAGGATCATTATACCAAGCCTAAGAGGAGGCTATGGTGACTGTTTTCAGTTGAGTGACAGGTCCAGTATACTGATTTTGAAAGAGAAAATCAGTTCTTATATGAGCAACACTGTACTCAAGGATTTGATTCAAGGATCCGGGTTATTCCTGTTCTTTAAGGAAGTGGGAAATCTGAAGGGTATTGAGACTGTCCGAGTCTACGGGTTTTCTTCCTATTTAACGAAGGGGTCACTTGAGAATGTCTTTGAGACTCAAGGAGATTAGACTGTCCAAGTCTAGAGTTTCACCTTTTGTACTATGCTTTGAGAAATAGTAGTAGACTCTTTGAAAGGACTGTCCTATGGAGATGATTAAGTTCTGTTCCTATACCTCTAGGAGGTCGTCGGGACAATTTGTACGAAGCCCAAGAGGAGGCTGGAAACTTTTAAGAAGCCGAGAGGTCCTTGTACGAAGCCCAAGAGAAGGCTATCATTCCCGGAGGAAGAGATCATTATACGAAGCCTAAGAGGAGGCTGTGAATACTTCTAAGAAGCTGACGGGTCCTTGTACTAAGCCCAAGAGGAGGCGGGGTTGCTTTTAGGAAGCCTGTGGGTCCTTGTACGATGCCCAAGAGGAGGCCGATGCTTTTAAGAAGCCCGTGGGTCCCCAAACCCCAAAATATTCAAGGAAAGCTATTCACAAGGAATAGAACAAGTCAGGAAAGTTCGAGAATTTGGAAGAAACTCAAAGATGCCATTCACGGAGAATACATTCATCTTTGGGAGTAGAGTTTCTTGACAATTCCTAATGAGGACAGCCGAAGAGAAGACTGTATCTGGTGAACCTATTGGGGATCTAGTTGTCTATTTCTACGAATAAACGAAACGGCGTCACCTAGTTCTAGACGTAGTTGCCGGGGAAACTCAAAATATCTATACTATTATTACACAGTTGATATGAGTTTATGAAAGAAGACTTACAGTGAAACAACCCCACAATACAGTTATATGTATATGAAAGCGGTAAATGAAAGCAATAACCACTTACTCGGTTGTAGAGCTTCCATGCTGTTTGGTTAGTTGTTCAACACAGAAAGATTGAAAATAACAATATATTCAAAATCAAAGGAGAAAGTGCTTTGAAAAAGAAAGATTTGGGGCTTACAGCTCAAGGAGAGGCCCAGGGTTTTATTAGTGAGCACACTGTTTGAATTTGTACAGAGGGACTTATACAAGTGACTGAGGCCCAAAAGAGGTTTTCTGTACAAAGGGATGGGTCTTACACTCTCTCAGGAGGCCCAAAAAGTTTTAAACAAAAAGAGTGGGGCTTATAACATGAGGGTAGGCCCAAAGTTTGTTTTTGAAATGGCGATCGCGCCAAGATTTTCTTTTAACGCGAAGGGGCTTATACAATATCTGAGGCCCAAAATGTTTTGGTTAAAAGGGGATTAGGTCTTACACTCTAATAGAGGCCCAAATGAGTTTTAAGAAAAGAAATGGGTCTTACTACTCGAGGGTAGGCCCAAGGTTTTTTGTTTTGAAAAGGCGACGATCACGCCGTTTGTTTTTTACGGTATCGGGACTTATACAATATACTGAGGCCCAAAAATGATTTGGTCAAAAAAAGGATTGGGTCTTACACTCTATTAGAGGCCCAAAAAGTTTTGAAAATGATTTATGAGGGTTGAATTAATCCAAAAACCCTAATTTGTTTTCAAAAATGTATTTAATTGAATAAAAATTCAATTAAAATGATCAAAATTGTTTAACATATGGAAAACAAATTGTGATTTTGGATTAAGGCTTCAAAAATTAAGTATTGACCTACAAAATAATTAGAAAGCATTAAAAGTTGCAAAATCAAGGTGTAAAAAATATTTTAAATGTTAAAAACAATTAAAACATTAATTCTTTGCAAAAATATCAATTATATAAAATAAATAATATTTTTGGGATTTCTTGGGAAAATAAAATATTTTAACATTTTTGTGAATTATTAAAAAAAGAATCAACTCAAAATCATTAAAACTCAGAGAGAAATTAATTTTTGAATCAATTAAACAAAATCACAAAATTCAAATATTTGAATTTGTGGAAATGGCGCCAAGAACAGCTGAAGAACACGCACGTTTTTCAGCTTGGCCCAGATTTGCATTTTCTATCCAATCTCACTGAATACTTGATTATATCATGCAATCCACATACCAATCAACTCGTTTTAACCTCACGATCATGTCTATGACAATTAATTTCATTTAAATTAAACATATAATAAGAAATCATGAAAAATCCTCAAGAACCCTAATTTTTGCATGAAGGCTAGGATTTTTGATACACGATTCAAACAATGCAATTAATTGAGGGGAAACATTCCATGCATGATTATGAACATATGGCCAAATTATTGTGTAGCAAAAATTGCATGGATTATAGAGTTAGAAGAGCTCATGCTTACCACTTGCAGCTGGTGATCGTGATTTGTGTTGGAGGTGTTACAGCTAGGTTCCAATGATCTGGATAGCTTCCCTAGGTGCCATAGAGTGTGTATGAATGCTTGGAATGGATTGAAATGATCTGGAACTTGAGATGGTACCCCAACTGCAAATCTGTCAAGAACTTGAGCAATTGGCTGGTGATTTTGGGAAATTTGTGTTCCAGATGTTATGTGAGTGTTTGGATAACTTCTATATGATGTATATGAGGTGTGTGTGTGTGATTGGTTTGGTTGGAAAAGCTCTCAAACTCAAAACCCGATAGTGACTTGCCTTAGAAAACAAAATTGGAGTGAAAGAATAGATTTTGAGGAAAGCATCTGTTTGATGGCTTTGGTGTACTTAAACTGATCACAATTGAGCTATATTTATAGTAGAGCAAGTTTTTTTTGTAAGGAATAGTGAATGGCAACTGCTGAGTAGGTTTGGCCAATGTTGGCAAATGAAAATCCAAGTCTCCTCTAGCCATTGATTAGAGGTTAGGGCACAGGCTGCTGGTTCCCTTGGTCTTAGATAAGTCTTGACTGAATTCAGTTGAGAATGGCTCAGTCCATGCCACCTTGATGCTTCCATTGAATGCTCCAATCCAAAATTGGAGTCTTGTCCCTATTTTGGCAATTCTAGGTTCAACATGCTATTTCTTGTTCCAAAGACTTTGGAGGCTTGGCTCAGTGATTGTCCCCTTTAGATTCAATCCTCAGATGTGTCCAAGTGGATAGGAGCATTTGGATTTGGCTGATTTTTCCAAATCGAGCAAAAGTGCAAAATCTGCCTTGCCTTGGCAGATTTCAGCAAGGCAACTTGCCAATGTCATATCTCATGACTCAAATTGAATTTAGTAATGTTCTTGGCCATTTTGGAAAGCCCTTACATGATACAACAACTGTTTGAACATGTTTGGTTTTGATCTCTTTTGAATCCAAGTGAAAAATCCCCCTACATTTGACAAAAAGTAGGGTAAAATCTGACTTAGTGAAATTTTCACCAAGTGTTGGAACAAAGTGACTTTTCTTGATTTTGATCACTCCATAACTCAAAATCCATGAGGAATTTGGACATAGGTCAGTATGAAGCTTTTGTAGAGGGCAATGAGATCTACAAATCAAGCTTTGAATGGGGAACAATGGCCTTGTGGTTTAGGAGTTATGGTCCTCCAAAGTTGGCACATTAGTGTCACTTTTTCCATAACTTAGAAATTTTTCTAAGTTTTTATGGTTACCCCTTTTACAAGTTATCCCACTTTCTTTGATTTTTCTTGATGAATGATGATTCAAATCATACATTAACATCATTTTAGGGTTAAAAATCCATTTTGGTGAAAAATCTCAAAAAGTCAAAGTTGACTTTTGTGCACAGTTGACTTTTTATCAGATGAATTCCAAACTGTGCAATTCTTCATGAAATCATGTCCTTGACCTAAATCAAACTTGATGGACATGTTCCATGGGTGTCATAGGGTATATTGAATCATGTCTTAAGGTTTGGGAGCATGTCCTAGTCAAAAGTCAAAGTTACAATTGACTTTCCACGCGAAACCCTAATTGTGGTGCAGATGAAATTGAGACTTGTTGCTCAAACTTCTTGGATTAATCCATTGTTCCAAATGGATCAATATAGTTTATTAGAGACCCTCAAACCCTCTCTTGAGGTCTTGGCTCATGATTTGCTCTAAAAGTAAGCTTAGGGGTGAATTAGGTCAAGAAACCCTAATTCCTGATTTTTGATGAATGCATCCCCTGAGGCAAAATTGACTTGATGGTTGTGTCCATGAGGTTCCATGGAGTATATTAGGTTGTGTTTTGGATCCTTGGCTCGTGCCCAGAGGAAAATTTCCCTTTGGAGGCCCTGATCGACAAAACCCCTAATTTGGTGATACTGGCGATCTTGAGGCTTGATCCACCTAGAAGGGAGCAGCTTTGTGCTTAATCCTTGGAGTGGGAGTCCTTTTTGATCCTTTGTAGCTACTTGAGAGGTTAGACAAGTTGAATATCATGTCATTCTTTGATTGATCCTTTGCCTAAAAGCTCTGAGAGGGCTTGAAACCCTAAGTCTGATTGTAGTGGATGCTCACCCATCTTTGGGGAGATTGATGAAATATGATGGTTCCCCCATATTGTGATGATGATTTTCACAATGATGGGAAATCTTAGTGGTCAAAATTTGGGGTATGAAAGATGCCCCTATTTAATCTTCTTGGACACGAAGGTGTGAATGACGAAGGTATTCGGGTATTCAGGGTGCAAGAGGATTAAATATCGGAATACCCAAAATTTTGATGGCTATGAATGGCAGCTTACGCATTCATCTTCTTTAGTCAAGCGATGATGCTTAGAAAAGGTAAAACTTCCCCTCGATCCTGGTCTTCAGCCAAGGAGCTGGTCTCAGTTCCTTTTTGGGATAAACCTCCCCTCGATCCCGGTTTTCTACCAAGGAACTGGTCTCAGTTTCTTTTGTCAACTTCCCCTCGATCCTGGTTTCCTACCAAGGAACTGGTCTCAGTTGCTGATTTAAACTTCCCCTTGATCCTGGTTTCCTACCAAGGAACTGGTCTCAGTTTCTTTTATCAACTTCCCCTCGATCCTGGTTTTCTACCAAGGAACTGGTCTTAGTTTCTTTTGTCAATAAACTTTATTGACAAGGGACGCTATTTGTAGCGGTTTTCCTTCAAACTTCTCGCAGAATTTTCCTGGGGAGATGCCATTTGAGTGGAAAAAGTTTTGATATCAGACTTGTTGGGGAACCCAGTGGTCTGAGTTATAGAGGTGCACAAACTTCTCTGTTGGAGACGCCATTTGTTTCTACTGGGGGAAAGCATGTCTCTTGGGAGACTGCTGTCGCTTGGGATCTTACATCATACTTTTCTCGGGGTCTTCCCGGAGAAATGCCATATGATGGGGTCCAATTTTGAGGTGTCGATGACCTTTTCATCAGCGATCTTTCAGAGCGAAACTGGCGTGCTGCCGAATCTCTGATTACGAGGCTTTCTCTGTGGATTTTCCTTAATACGGGAAAGCAAGGATATCATCTTCAATGGCGAAGAGTGATGCTGACTGAAAGTTCCTTTGGTTTTTCAGAGGTTCAAGTTATCAAAGTGGTCAAGGGCCAACTTCCTTCCAGAAATAAACTGGAGGCGAGGT
Organism: Lathyrus tuberosus; assembly: GCA_022829125.1. Classification (NCBI taxonomy): domain Eukaryota; kingdom Viridiplantae; phylum Streptophyta; class Magnoliopsida; order Fabales; family Fabaceae; genus Lathyrus; species Lathyrus tuberosus. Next base: position 6,639,731 of record JALAZF010000001.1, on the reverse strand, counting down.
TGTTCAAACCCAGCGTTTCCTGACGAGGCAAGAACTGACAACTCGATTAAGAGGACTTTTTATCACCAGGGGATAAAACCGACTAGAGTGATAGTGATGCAATATGAAATGTGAATGCAAATCAATAATGCATGATGTATGTATGTTTATGCTAACAAAACTGATGCGATACACAAACTAAAAGATGAACACGACTGAATACTTGGCCATCGCGGGGCGAAGAAGTATCGCTGGTTCAATATAGCAATTCCACCTTGCTTAGGAGAGATAGTCCCTGTTGGGAGCTACCGTTGGTCGGGGTTAGGAGGTAAGAACTCTTTCGTGGCGTATCAGATGAAACAAGGTCTCTGACACAGTTGATCCTTTATTTAGGCGTACTGGCCTAGAAGGAGTACTTTGATTATGCATTTTGAAGTTCGCTTACTTCAGGAAAAGCGGTTGATGCTCTTTTGATGTTCAACAGTCAAAAGAAATTGCCATCTTTATTTTAAAATCAGAAAAAGTTTTAACAAGTAAATTCATTTTTGTTTTATTTCAAGAATCGTTAATCATGTTAACAACGTCGTTCTGTAAAGCTAAAACAAATAAGAATTACAAACAAAAGCACAAAGGCTCAAATTTTATTGATAGGATGGAAATCAGCCAAACGCGTGATTCCATTGAGTATTTACAAAGTTAGAAAATGGTAATTTACAAGGAAAAGGGCTACGTTGAAACATAACGACCACTATCCTTCTACCGACTTTGAATTATGGGCATCCTGAGCTTCTGTCGAAGATGACCTTGACTGGAGTTTTCTGACAGATGATGTAACTGCTGCTGCTGAGGGATTCGCCTCTGTTGAACATAGTTACTTTCCATTATCCCTAATTTTTGCCTGGACTGCCCTTTCAGATTTTCAATCCACCGAGACGTTTTATTTTTTTTAGTTTAGGCAAAGTATTTCTTGACTACATCAACATTCGTGGGGTAGGCAAATTCCTCTCCGTCCATGGTGGCAAGTCTCAAGGCGCCGTCTGAGAAAGCTTTCTTGACCACATAGGGGCCGTCATAGTTTGGAGTCCATTTACCCCGAGAATCAGTGAGAAATGATTGTATCTTTTTGAGCACGAGGTCTCCTTTCCTGAAGATGTGAGGTCGAACCTTTTTGTCGAACGCCTTCTTCATTCTCTGTTGATACAGATGACCATGGCATAGTGCCGTGATTCACTTCTCCTCGATCAGATTCAATTCATCGTGTCGACTTTGACACCATTCAGTTTCTGTAAGCTTAGCTTCCATCAATACTTGGATTGAAGGGATCTCTACTTCTATGGGGAGCACTGCTTCCATGCCATACACTAGAGGGAAAGGGGTTGCCTCTGTTGAAGTGCGGACAGATGTGCGATAACCATGAAGTGCAAAGGGTAGCATCTCGTGCCAGTCTTTGTAGGTTACAACCATCTTCTGAACGATCTTCTTGATGTTCTTGTTGGCCGCTTCTACCGCTCCATCCATCTTGGGTCGGTATGGAGATAAGTTATGATGTTCGATCTTGAACTCTACGCATAACTCTTTCATCATCTTATTGTTCAAGTTAGATCCATTATCAGTAATGATATCCCTTGGAACACCATAACGGCAGATGATATTGTTTTTGATAAATTGGACCACCACTTGTCAGGTTACATTAGCGTACGACGCTGCTTCGGCCCACTTGGTGAAGTAGTCAATGGCTACTAGGATGAACCGATGTCCGTTTGAAGCCTTGGGCTCAATCATGCCAATCATGTCGATTCCCCATATCGAGAATGGCCATGGGGAAGAGAGAACTTTGAGATGTTATGGTGGTACATGAATTTTGTCGAAGTATATCTGACATTTGTGACATATGTACTTGTAGTAGTCGGATTCCATGGTCAACCAGTAGTACCCTGCTCTTAAAATTTGTCTCGCCATTGCGTGTCCATTGGCATGAGTGCCAAAGGATCCTTCATTAATTTCTTTCATAAGCATGTCTGTTTCTGGTCTGTCTATGCATCGGAGCAAGACCATGTCAAAATTTATCTTATAGAGAGTGTCACCGCTCAGGAAGAAGTTCCCAGCCAATCTTCTGAGGGTTTTCCTGTCTTTTCTAGACGCCCTAGGTGGGTACTCTTGTTTCTGAAGGAAGCATTTGATATTGTGATACCAAGGTTTGTCATCTATGACTGCTTCAATCGTGAAGATGTAAGACGGTCATTCAAGGCGCATGATGTCGATCTTAGGTATGTCATTCCATTGACCTACACTAATCATAGATGAGAGTGTGGCTAATACATCAGCCATGTGATTCTCCTCACGAGGGATGTGATGAAACTCGACTCTGTTGAAGAAAGGTAGCAACCTTCTTGCGTAGTCTTTGTAAGGAATCAATCCTGATTGGTATGTGTTCCAATCTCCTTTTATCTGATTGATAACCAAGGCTGAGTCGCCGTAAACGTCCAAGTTTTTGATCCTTAAATCAATCGCTTCTTCGAGACCCATGATACAAGCTTCGTATTCGGCCTCGTTGTTCGTACATTTGAACGTAAGTCTGGAAGTGAAAGGAATGTGGGTACCCTGAGGGGTAACAATGATTTCCCCAATTTCGTTTCCATAATGATTAACTGCTCCGTCAAAGATAAGTCCCCACTGGGAACCTGGTTCTGGCCCTTCACTGGGTAACGGTTCATCGCAGTCTTTCATCTTTAGATACATGACATCTTCGTCTGGGAAGTCAAACCCGACTGATTCCTGATCGTCAATCGGTTGATGAGCCAAATGATCGGCTAAAATACTTCCCTTAACGGCTTTCTGAGTGTGGTACTCTATGTCATATTCTGATAGCAACATCTGCCAACGGGCGATTCTTCCCTTGAGAGCAGATTTTTCGAAAACGTACTTGATTGGATCCATTTCGGAGATTAACCAAGTAGTATGACGAATCATGTACTGGCGAAGATGTTTGGCTGCCCAAGCCAAAGCACGGCAAGTTTTCTCGGGCATCGTGTACCGAGTTTCACAGTCGGTGAATTTCTTGCTCAAATAGTAAATGGCAGACTCTTTCCTTTTGGTTTCGTCTTGTTGGCCAAGTACACATCCCATTGAGTCCTCTAGAACTATGAGGTAAATGATCAGTGGCCTTCCTTCCACTGGAGGTGATAGAATTGGAGGATTCAACAAATATTCCTTGATACTGTCGAAGGCGGTTTGGCAATCTTCTAACCAAACGCAATCCTGGTTCTTTTTGAGTAATTTGAAAATCGGCGCGCAGGTCGCGGTCATGAGGAATATGAATCTGGAGATGTAGTTCAAATGTCCCAGGAATCCTCTGACTTGTTTTTCAGTTTTCGGAGAAGGCATTTCTTAAATGGCCTTGACCTTGTCAGGATCAACCTCAATTCCTTTCTGGCTGATGATGAACCCTAGTAGTTTCCCTGAACGGACACCGAAGGTGCACTTGTTGGGATTCAAGCGGAGTTTGTACTTTCGCAAACGCTCGAATAGTTTTGACAGGTGGGTCACATGCTCCTCTCCTGTCTTAGATTTTGCAAACATGTCATCGACATATACCTCGATTTCCTAGTATATCATGTCATGAAAAAGAGTAGTCATGGCTCTTTGATAGGTTGCCCCGGCGTTCTTCAAACCGAACGGCATTACCTTGTAACAAAAGGTGCCCCATGGGGTGATGAACGAAGTTTTCTCCATGTCTTTCAGCGCCATTTTGATCTGGTTATAGCCCGAGAATCCATCCATGAAGGAGAATACTTTGAACTTTACTGTACTGTCTACCAGCATGTCAATGTGTGGTAAAGGAAATTCGTCCTTTGGACTAGCCTTGTTCAGATCCCTGTAATCGACACACATTCTGACTTTTCCGTCCTTTTTGGGAACGGGTACAATGTTGGCTAACCATTGAGGATACTCTGATGTGGTGAGGAAACCCGCGTCAATCTGTTTCTGTACCTCCTCTTTGATTTTGATGGCCATGTCCGGGTGAGTGCGTCTCAACCTTTGTTTTACTGACGGACATTCCAATCTCAACGGTAAGTGATGTTCTTGTAAAAGGGGTATCCAACCCTGGCATATCCTGATAGGACCAAGCGAATACATCGGGAAATTCTCTGAGAAGCTTTATCAAACCCTCTCTAGCAATTGGACCGAGCAGTGCCCCAATCCTGATTTCTTTTCTCTCTTTTTCTGAACCCAAGTTCACCGTTTCCAATGGTTCTTTGTGAGTTTCAATGGACCTTTCCTTTTGTCTGAGTAATCGGGAGATCTCTTCTGGAATTTTGTCGTCATTTTCTTCTTCAGCCCCGAATACCGGGAACTCAAAGTTGGGAGAAGGCATCGGATCGTATGTTTCAACGGGGTTTAAAACAAGCAATCTGCATGACGTGATGATTCGTGTTTAGAAGAGATAGAGAAAATGCAAAAGTGTGTGCAGTGTTTTATTTTACTGCTTGTTTATATTTTTAATTGTTTTTTAGGATTACCATTTTCTGAAAAACGAAAAGAGAAAACAGCAATTAATGCGGAAATTACAGAACGACATTATTTTATTAATAAACAAGTCGATTATGGAAACTACAGCCCTATAAAACAAAACTCTGTCGCTTTGGGCGAAGCGAAGAGGGAAAATTTACAGAAAGCGAGCCCTATCAAAACATCTGTTTCACCTGGGCAGGGTGAAAGGTTAAAAGATGGCAATTACTTTGACTGGTGAACGACCTTCGGAACATCGACAACAACCCATTGGGGGCGAACTCCTCGGTGAAACACAAAGTCTGGTACCTTCCTTGATTTTTCTTCAGAAATAACGCTGATTTCTGGTGGAGCAGGATCATTGGAATCTGTCTCCCAGGCAGAGTTGTCGTAGGAGAATTCCTCTGTTGCATTTTGCATAGCATTTGTACTCTCAACTGTATCTCCCCATCCAGTCGGCTGGATGTATTCGAGCCTGATACAAGAGCTTTCAGGAGCAGTGTACTTGACCATATAGTCAAACTTTCCACTCGGTTGTCCCAAGGTGTCCCACACTTCTCTGGAACTGGAGGAGTCATCTCTCTCGATGACGTTGACCTCGGGAAAAGCATAGTTGATGAATTCAAGTCCTGCAAATGTTGCGAATTCATCTTCATGTTGAGTAGCTTCAGGATGACCTGAGTGTTGATCCCATGAAATGGTGGGGACACAAGTATTCTGTTCAATGAGACTCAGCTGATTTTCATTGTTCGGCTGACTTTCTTGCCCCAAGTCTCCTGGATAAGGTTGCCACATTGGCAGACCATCCGTTGGGCCATAGTAGTGGTAGTCAAATTGGTTTTTCATCAGAGTGTCTTTCTCTAATGAGTTTGGTGGAGCACGACATCCTTCCGGATCACAATCTCCATATATCCTTTCGACATCCGACCGTGGTATAAATCTCGGACTCTGTGCGGGATAGCAAAATGGCGTAGGCACCTCTTCCCGAGACATATAACCGTCCTCGTTAAGATAGGACTTCCATTCTTCATCTGTGTCGGAGGGATCCTCCTCATTGATAGCATGGATTGCCTGAGGCACTGGGTGAAGGAAACTTCCACTGTGGAAGAAGTTTTGAAGGGGATGAAGACTTTCATTGTTGGCAGCTATCTGGGTACAGGTTGCAAAAAAACCAAGACCCTTCTTTGTTGTATTTCCAGTAGGAATGACAAGCTGTCCCCATCCGGTTGTATTGGTGCTCTCGACCGCTTTGATAGTGTCATACCCCAAATTTTGACCACTAAGATTTCCCATCATTGTGCAAATCATCATCACAATATGGATGAACCATCATACTTTGTCAGTCTCCCCAAAGATGGGTGAGCATCCACTACAATCAAATTTAGGGTTTCAAGCCCTCTCAGAGCTTTTGACAAAGGATCAATCAAGGAATGACATGATCTTCAACTTGTCTAAACCTCTCAAACATCCACAAAGGATCAAAAGGACTCCCACTTCAAGGATTAAGCACAAGGTTGCTCCCTTCTAGGTGGATCAAGCCTCAAGGTCACCAGTGTCACCAAATTAGGGTTTTGATCGACCAGGGCCTCCAGATGGAAATTTTCATCTGGGCACAAGCCAATGATCCAAAACATAACCTAATATGCTCCATGTAACCCCATGGACCCAATCATCAAGTCAATTTTGCCTCAGGGGATGCATACATCAAAAATCAGGAATTAGGGTTTCTTGACCTAATTCACCCCTAAGTTGACTTTTGGGACAAATCAATAGCCAAGACCTCAAGACATGATTTGAGGGTCTCTAATGAACTATATTGATCCATTTAGAACAATGGATTAATCCAAGAAGCTTGAGCAACAAGTCTCAATTTCATCTGCACCACAATTAGGGTTTTAAGAGAAAAGTCAACTGTAACTTTGACTTTTGACCAGGACAAGCTCCCAAGCCCTAGGACATACCTCAATATACCCCATAACACCCATGGAACATGTCCATCAAGTTTGATTTAGGTCAAGGACATGATTTCCTGAAGAATTGCACAGTTTGGAATTCATCTGATAAAAAGTCAACTGTGCACAAAAGTCAACTTTGACTTTTTGAGATTTTTCACCAAAATGGATTTTTAACCCTAAAATGATGTTTATGTATGATTTGAATCATCATTCATCAAGAAAAATCAAGAAAAGTTGGATAATTTGTAAAAGGGGTAACCATAAAAACTTGGAAAATTTTCTAAGTTAAAAATAAAGTGACAAAGGTACCAACTTTGAAGGACCATAACTCCTAAACCACAAGGCCATTTTTTTCCATCCAAAGCTTGATTTGCAGATCTCATTGCCCTCTAAAAAAACTTCAACTAGGCCTAACTCCAATTCATTAGGGATTTTGAGCTATGAGTGAGCCAAAGTGGCTGAAAACATGAAAGTGTACCATTTTCCAACACTTAGAAAAATTCTGTCCAAGACAGATTTTGTTGAAACACCAAAACTTGTGGGATTTTTTCACACAGTTGCAAGCTGAATCAAGTCCAAAGTTAAACATCAATGTTGTTGCATATGTTGCCAAGAATTCAAAGAGCTCAACAGCATGAATTGATTCAACTTGAGCCAAGAAAAATCCTTGCCCAAAGTCATGCTGCTGCAGGCTGTTTTGAGAAAATCAGTTTGCATGTTTGCTTGCCACACACGATTTTGAGCCAAAGACTAAGGATCACTATGCCACCTGTGTTCAAACCAATCACATTGCATCTGATTCAACTGATAAATCTGAGTCAAAAAGCCAAGGAATCTTCCAACTTGAAGTTCATCCACTTTGGCACATTTTGCCTTGAATTCAAAGTGCACTAATGTGGAATAGTGCATTGTCAAGGTAGCTACCCTTCTCAGTCAATTTCTCTGATTAAACAACATTAAAAACATCTGAGGAATGTGGTTTTGGTCAAGGCATAGCCCTGCTCTTGGAAATGGCTAGCTTGCCTTGCTTTAGAAGAAATCCTCTAAGCCAATCCATGCAAATGTGATCTGATCCAGCAGCCATTCACTATTCCTCCAAAACAAAAGTTGATCACCTATAAATAGAGGTCCCAATGGATCATTCAACTCACACCAAAGCCATTTACAGCACTGCTTTCTCTCATTCTTTCTTAAACCTCAAGTTTTCTTGTTTTTGAGTAACCACTATCGGGTTTTGAGTTGCAGCCACAATCAATCCATTCCAATTGCTCAAACACATCACATATGATGTATTTGAGGTGTCCAAACACTTAAACACCAACTGTAACACCCCAGGCTCAAAATCACTCTTCAACCAAGCCATTATGCTTCAATTTTGCAGGTGGAGGTCTCTAGCTTGATCCAGAAGGTTTCAGAGTGTTCCAAAGCTTGCAACACACTCCATAACATCCATTGAAGCTGTAGGGATCATCAATTCACGACTGGAACACCATCTGGGCAAAGTTCCATTTCAGCTTGCATCAAGCTGAGCTTCAAACTCAAACTTCATGATCCCTGCATATTTCCTCGTATGGTATTTTTGCCATTTACTTGCCATCATGTGTTGATTGTTTTGCCTCAAGAAATTGGATCATAGACCTCATAACCATGCCTGCACGATTGCTTTTGCAAATTAGGGTTTGTCTGTGTTCATCATGATTATTTTACTCCACACTGAAAATAAATAAAATTGGGTATTGCCATCTTATTCCTTGTGAAAAAACGCACGAGTTTGGTGTTTGAATCATGTCCAATGGTTGAGAGATGAGTGAGATATGGTGCTTCACGCACGAGCTCAAGGAAGAAGATGGCCATGGCGCCATTCTTCAAAAAATCCAACAAGTTTGATATATATTTTTCACTTGCCATGTTATTAATGAATTGGTATTGCGCCCCAGCGGTTCATCAGCTGGTTTTGTGAGTATTGGCAAGCGAGAGGTCTGGGGTTCGAATCCCCCTCGCCCCAGACTTCTTTTTACCACTTTTTTATTTTGTTATTTTTCATATTATTATTTTTAATGATTTGAAAAATTAATAACTCCTTCAATTTTTATCATTTTTTATTGGTTGTTTTTGCAACAATTCACAAAAATGTTGAAATATTTTATTCCACCAAAAAATTTGATTTATATTATTTATTTAATATAATTAGTATTTTTGTGAATAAATTCGTTTTTAATTGTTTTTAAACATTCTAAAAATGAATATTTACTTTGAAAATCAAAACCTAATGAGTTCAAATATTCCTTGTGATTATCCCCATTTTTTTTAAACCTTAAGCAAAATCATAAGTGGATTATTCAAATTTATTTTGAATTTTGTTTGATTTTCAATAAATATTTATTTTTAAAGATTAAAATTAGGGTTTTTCTTGATTCAACTTTCAAAATTGATTTTCAAAACACTTTGGGCCTCTAATAGAGTGTAAGACCCAATCCCCTTTTAACCAAAACCATTTGGGCCTCACTTATTGTATAAGTCCCTCCGCGTTAAAAGAAAACCTCGGCGCGATCGCCATTTCAAACGGAAAAATCATCTGGGCCTACCCTCGTGTAGTAAGACCCACCCTTTTTCTTTAAAACTTTTTGGGCCTCTATTAGAATGTAAGACCCAACCCCTTTTGTACAGAAGACCTTTTTTGGGCCTCAGTCACTTGTATAAGTCCCTCTGTACGAATTCAAACAGTGCGCTCACTGATAAAACCCTGGGCCTCTCCTTGAGCTGTAAGTCGCAAATCTTTCTTTTTCAAAGCACTTTCTCCTTTGATTTTGAATATACTGATGTTTTCAATCTTTCTTTGTTGAACAACTAACCAAACAGCATGGAAGCTCTACAACCGAGTAAGTGGTTATTGCTTTCATTTACCGCTTTCATATACATATAACTGTATTGTGGGGCTGTTTCACTGTAAGTCTTCTTTCATAAACTTATATCAACTGTGTAATAATAGTATAGATATTTAGAGTTTCCCTGGAAACTACGTCTAGAACTAGGTGACGCCGTTTCGTTTATTCGTAGAAATAGACAACTAGATCCCCAATAGGATCACCAGATACAGTCTTCTCTTCGGCTGTCCTCATTAGGAATTGTCAAGAAACTCTACTCCCCAATGATGAATGTCTTCTCCGTGAATGGCATCTTTGAGTTTCTTCCAAATTCTCGAACTTTCCTGACTTGATCTATTCCTTGTGAATAGCTTGCCTTGAATTTCTCTGGGTTTGGGGACCCACGGGCTTCTTAAAAGCATCGGCCTCCTCTTGGGCATCGTACAAGGACCCACAGGCTTCCTAAAAGCAACCCTGCCTCCTCTTGGGCTTAGTACAAGGACCCTACGGCTTCTTAGAAGTATTCACAGCCTCCTCTTAGGCTTCGTATAATGATCTCTTCCTCTGGGAATGATAGCCTCCTCTTGGGCTTCGTACAAGGACCCGTCGGCTTCTTAAAAGTTTCTAGCCTCCATCTCGGGCTTCGTACGAGATACAAAAGACTCTCTTGTTGAGTCAAATAGCCTTCATCTCGGGCTTTATACGAGATACCAAAAGACTTCATCGTCAAGTCAAAACCTTTTCGCCTCTCTCTCAGGCTTTGTATGAGACACATATTAGCCTCCTCTTAGGCTTTGTATAAGAAAACCACTAGTTGATCCAATCAACCTTTTAGCATCAAAGCTGTGCCTCATTCACAGTATACAAACATCAACAACTCCTTCCCCTTCATCTAATCGCTGTAAGCGGCAAGCCTCTGGATCATCTACATCCATGCCACTGTCCCTCTTTTAGCATGAGAAATTCCTAAGGAAAGATAGCATTGCTCTACACTGAGTTAAAGTCTTCTCCTTCAGGTTAAAATCCCCTATAAAGGAAATTATGGCATTACTAGGGTCCGTGTATCCCGGTTAAAGTAATTCTCCTTTATAAAACAGTTGTGACATACAACCCCCTTCTTTAGAGATGACAAATTCTCTCTAAGGTCAAACCCCTTCAGCTTCACGTCTTGGGCTTTGAACAAGACACAAATAAACTCTTCAGCTTCACATCTTGGGCTTTGATCAAGATACCAATCACCTTTCGCTTCACGTCTTGGGCTTTGAACAAGACACCAAAACAACCACTTCCTCCCATAGAATAGGAGGAACTACGAACGCTCTGATTTCCCTGTTTCGGTAAACGGGAATACGTAGGCATAAGATCGAAAGAAAAGATCTTAGCGAGCACAATCCACAAAAAACCCAAATCCCATAAATTCAAAAACATCAGTCCTAACATCCTAATCCGTGTTCCCCGCCAGAAACCTTCTGTCTAGATAAAACCCGTATTGGCGAAAATACAAATAACCAATACAAAGGCCCCCCCACATTGATAGCATCCGTAACCTAACAGACCGCTGTTTAAACTCAGTATGCAAGCAGGGTTAATTGGAGACATCTATTTCCCTTCCTTCATCAGCTTTAATAGGATAAAAAATGAATCGACCTGTAGTTTTAAGCTCAACCGCAGAGAGCAACCAGCGCTTAAGAACCGCGTCCAAAATCGCTCGCTACAGAAAAATGGCGCCCACCGTGGGGCATGTCAAAGTTAGATCTAGACACGGTCTTCTTTTCACCTGTTGTGTATACCACAGATTGGGGCTTCCGCGGGGGAACCCATTTTCTGTCAAGAACTTAGGATTCATAGCTTTAAAAGGTCTAGGATGTTTAGGACAAATATATATACTGCTTTTCCTAATTGCTATACGTGTTTATTTTTCTGCTAATGGGAATGCGGGTGATGCCGTATGTGGAAAGATTGAGTATACACCTAAGATAAGTGATGGCGACGGGGTCGACCATCAACCTCAGTGGAGGCTGACCAACACAACCCATTCACTCTTCTAGCCAATGGGCCGGTTGTTAAGTCTGAGAAGCTGAGGAGCCAAACCCTTTCGTAGTGCGGAAACTATCGGAAATAGTTGTTACGCGATACTACCCTCATTTGAGGCTGGTGATCTATTCTCGGTGATGATAATGAGTACAGGTACTAAAATCCGCTTGTTGTTTTGCTTTCTTGGGAGGAGCTGATGATAATGAGTACAGGTACTAAAATCACCCTAGTATAAACCCTTGGGGATGGGTAGAGCCTTGACTTCATAACAACGACCCTTTGACCCCATGTTTTTTCTATGTTTTTGTGTGCTACAGTCATGCATTCATTTAATAAAACATTAAAACATTCAAAAAACTTCTCTTTTAGTCTCTCTGTTTTTCAAATTAAACTAAGACTGTGATTGCAAATATCAGAGAAGAGGATTACACTAATGGATTTCAGTAGAAGGAGAACTCATACGTACACCTTCAAGGTTCCAAAACTAGAGGATTTGAGAAGGTTAGCGAGGATGATCACTAACCCTGAGTCTTTCATAGCCAAACACGGAGGTCTGTTGCCTCTATTAAGAGTCCATGTGATTGAGGGAATCATGGATGCGCTCATTCAACTCTACGATCCGGTTTATCACTGTTTCACATTCCCGGATTACCAGCTTGCACCAACGCTGTAGAAGTATTCTCATCTGATCGATCTACACATTACGGATCGAGCTCCATTTTCTAGACTGGAAGAAATTCCAAAGAATCAGACCATTGCAAGAGCAATTCATTTGGACGAGTCTGAGGTTAGGACTCACCTAACTACCAAGGGTGGCATCCAAGGTTTACCAGCCTAGTTCTTGACAAAGAAGGCCCTGTACTTTGCCAGTATAGGAAACGTGACTGCTTTTGAAAGGATCTTTGTCTTGCTCACCTACGGATTATTTTTGTTTCCCAACATCAATAACTTCGTCGATATCAACGCCATTAAGGTTTTTCTCATTGGAAATCCTGTGCCGACTTTGCTCGCAGATGCGTATCATTCTGTACACTTAGGAAATTTGTACAGTGGAGGGGAGATCACATGATGTGTACCTCTGCTTTACAAATGGTTCATCTCTCACTTGCCTAAGTCTACTGCTTTTTGGGATTGTAAAAGTGCCTTACGTTGGTCGTAGAAGATCATGTCTCTTACCAACTCTAATATAGACTGGTGTAATAGGATTTATGATGGAATCAGGATCATTGATCGTTGCGGAAACTTCCCCAACGTACCCCTCATTAGAACTAAAGGAGGAATCAACTACCATCCGGTATTGGTTCGCCGTCAATTTGGATACCCGATGAGACACGTCCCACTAGGTGTTCATCTGGAGGGTCTTTTCTTCAAAGAAGAAGAAAACGACAGAGCACTAAAAATGGAAATAGTGCATGCTTGGAAACATGTTCATAAGAAAGGACGAGAGTCTCTAGGAAAACCGGATTGTGTCTCGGATGAGCCTTATCTCCACTGGGTACAAACTAGAGCTCTCAAGCTAAAGATGCCTTATCCTCGTTACGGAATTCTTCCGCCGAGGGAATCTGTCATATACTTCATGACTGAGACTGAAAAGCTTCAGGTTACTCTCAACAAAGTTCAGAAGGAGAGAAGGTCTTGGAAGAACAAGTACCACACCCTCGACATAGAGTGCATCAAAATACAGCAATTACTGAAGGAAAAAGACGCTCTGATTGAAATTTTGGAGCAACATACTGTAGAGAATCAAGATGACCAAAGGAATTTGCTCACTCCTTTCACTTGGCAAAGGAATGACAACCCGACAACGGCCCAAGAGCCCCGATCAAAGAAAAGGAAAGTCCCAGAATCAGCACCCGATTTCTCTTCAGAGAGGACTCGAGACCCATTAGCTTAGGTTTCTGTTTCTGCACTTTGTAATCTACTGTATTTCCATTTCTGTAATCCTTTGAATTTCAATAAAAAAGGGGTTTCCCCACCGTTTGATATTTGCAATCTAATTGTCGAAGTTTATTTTGATTAAACCAAAAAAACAATTAATATAATCATTGCATTCATCATTCTCACATCGCGTATTCTTCTTCCTTACGAATCTCACGTTTGTGTCTCGATTCTAGAGTCAAACTGTCTCATTCGTATAATACTCGGGCCAATCATCAGAAAAATATGGATGATCTTGATGAAGAAAATAGAGAGTTGAAAGAAGAGATCGACGCTCTGAGAGAGGATATGTGAAAGCTTCGTAACGACATGGAAGCCATGGCAGAAGCTCAGCTACAAAGAACTGTGATCTCCGAGATCACCTCAACGCCCATCATAGAGAAGTATGATCCTAGGTATCAAATACCAAAAGATCGTCCTTGGGGCATTCCTGTTAACTATATCCCGGAAGGATATGTTCCGCCGATCACTGAAGATTAGGGAATCACAACAGAAGCCGCTGGGCCTGAAGGTTACAAACTTCGGGAAAGCGAAGATGCCAAGGGCATACTGAAGACTCCTAAAGGTTACAAACTTCGGGAAACGCCAAGACTCACCACCGTAGTCACGGTACCACCTCCTTTGGTGCACACTGTCCCGGAAGGATAGGTTCCACCAATACCTTATGGTAAAAAGGAAACTATGATTGACCGAATGGATGAATTCCAGGAGCAGTTCCTGGAAATGCAGAAGGAATTGCAAGCCATTCGCGGTCAAGATTTATTTGGAAAGGACACCGCAAATCTCTGCTTAGTCCCCAATGTGAAAGTCCCGCACAAATTCCAAGTGCCCGACTTTGAAAAATATAAGGGTAACTCTTGCCCTCAGAGCCATCTGGTGATGTACGCTCGGCGAATGTCAGCCCAGACAGAGAATCAGGATCTACTGATTCACTACTTTCAGGATAGTTTAACCGGTGCCGCACTCAAATGGTACATGGGTTTAAACCGTACTACGATCAGCACATTCAGAGATATTGGTACTGCCTTTGTCCAACAATACAAATACAATTTGGACATGGCACCTGACAGAGATCAACTCAGATCGATGTCGCAAAAGGACAAGGAAACCTTTAAGGAGTATGCTCAAAGGTGGCGTGAAATTGCCGCTCAAATTTGTCCGCCTCTTGAGGAAAAAGAGATGACGAAGATCTTCTTAAAGACCTTAAGCTCATTTTACTATGACCGAATGGTTGCCAGTGCGCCCAGTGATTTCACCGAAATGGTCGGCATGGGCGTACGTCTTGAGGAAGCCGTCCGAGAAGGACGTTTGGTAAAAGACACTGGATTGACGAGCGGTACTAAAAAATACGGTAGTGCTCTCCCTAAGAAAAAAGAGCAAGATATTGGGAATATCTCTCTTGGAAATCAAAGACGACGTTATCAACCGGTAGCAGCTGTGACTCCTGCTATCAACCCTGCGTCTATTCCTACGTATCAACCTCAGGTTGCACAGAGCCAACCTGACCAGCAAAGGACACAACAGCCTCTTCAGCAGGTTCGTCCTCCATATAACAACAACCGTACAACACGGCCACCAGGATTTGATCCTATACCCGTAACGTACGCAGAGCTGTTTCCGTTACTACTAGCCAAGGGGCACATTCAGACTAAGTCCCCCCTTACAGTACCGAAAAATCTACCTTTTTGGTTTAAGGTGGATCAGACGTGCCCTTATCATCAAGGAGGTTCAGGGCATAACATAGAGACTTGCCTCAATTTCAAGTCTGACGTGCAAAAACTTGTTAGGAGCGGGGTCTTATCCTTCAAGGATATGAATCCTAATGTTCTCACAAACCCGCTGCCTCAGCATGAGAAGGCTGCAGTCAACCTGATTGAGAAAGAGACTAACAGTGTCTATCAAATTCACGATGTACTCTTATTGAAAACCAATTTGGTCAAGATGCATTGTAGACAGAGTGGATATGGCCATGTGCCACCTCATAACTATCATCAGTGTGATATCTGCTCTAAAGACAACCAAGGATGTTCTGTGGTGCAAGCAGCTCTACAGGAACAGATGGATCTCGGATGGATCCAGGAGCACCGAGTTCGTGGAGTTAACATGGTCTACACAAATTCCAACGTCATTCAAAACCACGACATCCGTGCAATGAATGTCAACTTGGTGGCGATGCACTCAAGGCAAAGCCAGTATCATAAATCTGCCACGGCACAATTACAGTTCCTGTCTAATTTCCTCGGTAAACAAACACGGATGCTCTTTCATACAAGAGGCCCTCTAGCGTCAAATGGATCTTGGATGGATCCAAGACTACCATGATAGGAAGTCCTATTAAATCAACATGGTTCAGATCTTTGATATTCGCGTGATGAATACCAACCTGGTAGAGTTACATGCTGAACAGGTCCGACTCGGATTCTTAATATCACATGACTATCAAAGCTGTAAAGCAAGTTGCGAAAACGATCGAGGTTGTACCCTTGTCCAGGAAGCACTCCAGCACTTGTTAAATCACTGGTGGATGCCAATCTACTTGGATGAAGATACTCAGTAGATTAGTATCAGTAACAGGAATCCTACTCGTCGTCAAAGTCGGGATGTCCGATCAGTGGAAGGTAACCTAGTGAGGTTACATTATATTCAAAGTGGGCGTGGCCAGGTGCCACTACACAATTACGACAGTTGTAGCGTCTGTTCGGAAAGTAACCAGGGGTGTCACCTTGTGAGAGCAGTTCTTCAGGGTCAGGTCGATCGTGGAGAAATTCGTCCCTATCCGGGTTCTGGACCCATCAAATGGTCGCCGAACTACCTTGCCGAGCAAATTGAGGATGTTGTCACCATCTCTGGTCATCACCATACCAGGGATGTTTTTACCATCATCCCTCTACTTAACGAATCTAAAGTTCCCAACCGGGAATGGATCGAGATTACTTACGATGGTCAGAAAAACGAGAAAGTTCCCGTAGTCATCTATCTACCGGGACCGCTACCATATGAATCAGCTAAGGCAGTCCCTTACAAATACGGTGCAACAACAATTGAGAATGGAAAGGAAATTCCATTACCCTCCGTCGTGAACATTGCAGACATCAGTCGAGTAACACGGAGCGGTCGAATATTCAACCGAGGGGTTGGGGAACATAACAAAGAAAAGGAACTTCAGACAAAAGCTCCTGATCCACCAGTCGGTCAATCCAGTAATCCCGACCTTTCGAAAAATGATGATGAGATGCTGAAGCTCATCCAAAGGAGTGAATACAACATTGTTGATAAACTGTTACAAACTCCTTCGAAGATCTCGGTATTATCACTGTTACTCAGTTCCGAAGCCCACAAGGAGGCTCTACAGAAAGTCTTGGAGCAAGCCTTTATGGAACAAGATGTAACAATCAGACAGTTCGATAACATTATCTCTAACATCACTTCCTGCAACAATTTGGGATTTAGTGATGAAGAATTACCTGAAGAGGGTCGCCGTCATAACATGGCGCTCAATATTACAGTTAACTGCCAGGACGATGCTTTAGCCAGCGTACTGGTAGACACAGGGTCAGCCCTGAATGTTATGCCGAAGTCCACTTTCATGCAATTATCATTCAAAGGCCCTCCGATGAGAGTCAGCGAGGTCGTCGTCAAAGCATTCGACAGATCCCGAAAAACAGTTATCGGCGAAGTTGATCTTCCCATAACTATTGGTCCTCACACTTTCCAAGTCAATTTCTAGGTCATGCACATCCGGGCAACATACAGTTGTTTATTAGGAAGACCTTGGATACATCAGGCTAGAGCGGTTACTTCAACCCTCCACCAAAAGCTAAAATTCGTCAAGAACGATCAACTCGTCATAGTTTGCGGGGAACAAGCCTTGCTGGTGAGTAACTTGTCATCATCTGCTGGTATAGAACCCGAGGAGGTTATTGGAACGCAGTTCCAAGCATTATCGGTTGGCAAGGACGATCATTTCAAAGGAGGAACCTCGATTTCCTCATACAAAGATGCTATCAAGGCAGTCGAGAGTACCAATACAACATGATGGGGACAGCTTGTCATTCCTATTGATAATAAAACAAAGAAGGGTCTTGGTTTTTCTGCAACCTGTACCCAGGCAGCTGCCAACGATGAAAGTCTTCATCCCCTTCAAAACTTCTTCCACAGTGGAGGTTTCCTTCACCCAGTGTCTCAAGCAGTACATGCTATCAATAAGGAAGATCCCTCCGACACAAATGAAGAATGGAAGTCCTATCTCAACAAGGACGGTTATATGTCTCAAGAAGAGGTGCCTATGCCTTTTTGCTTTCCTACAGAAAGTCTGAGGTTTATACCAAGATCAGATGTTGAAATGATATATGGAGATTGTGATCCGGAAGGATGCCGTGCTCTGCCAAATTCATTAGAGGAGGACACTCCAATGAAAGACAATTTTGACTACAACTACTATGGCCCAATGGATGGTCTGCCAATGTGGTAACCTTATCCAGGAAACTTGGGGCAAGAGAGTCAGCCAAACAATGAAAATCAGTTGACCGTCATTGAACAGAATACCTGTGTCCCCACCATGTCATGGGATCAACACTCAGGTCATTCGGAAACTATTCAACATGAAGATGAATTCGCAACGTTCGCAGGACTTGAATTCATCAACTATGCTTTTCCTGAGGTCAATGTCATCGAGAGAGATGACTCCTCCAGTTCCAAAGAAGTGTGGGACACCCTAGGAGAACCAAGTGGAAAGTACGACTTTATGGTCAAGTACACTGCGCCCGAAAGCTCTCGTATTAGGCTCGAAGACATCCAGCCGACTGGATGGGGAGATACAGCTGAGAGCACAAATGCTATGCAAAATGCAACAGAAGAATTCTCCTACGACAATTCTGCCTGGGAGACAGATTCCAATGATCCCGCTCCATCAGAAATCAGCGTCATTTCTGAAGACAAATCAAGGAAGGTGCCAGACTTTGTGATTCACCGAGGAGTTCGCCGCCAATGGGCTGCTGTCGAGGTTCCGAAGGTCGTTCATCAGTCAAAGTAATTGCCATCTTTTAACCTTTCACCCTGCCCAGGTGAAACGGATGTTTTGATAGGGCTCGCTTTCTGTAAATTTCCCTCTTCGCTTTGCCCGAAGCGACATAGTTTTGTTTTATAGGACTGTAGTTTCAAGGATCGACTTGTTCATTAATAAAATAACGTCGTTCTGTAATTTCCGCATTAATTGCTGTTTTCTCTTTTTGCTTTTTCAGAAAATGGTAATCCTAAAAAAATAATTAAAAATAAAAACAAACAGTAATAAAAATAAAACACTGCACACACTTGCATTTTCTCTATCTTTTCTAAACACGAATCATCACGTCATGCAGATTGCTTGTTTTACACCCCGTTGAAACATACGATCCGATGCCTTCTCCCAACTTTGAGTTCCCGGTATTCAAGGCTGAAGAAGAAAATGACAACGAAATTCCAGAAGAAATCTCCCGACTACTTAGACAAGAGGAAAGGTCTATTGAACCTCACAAAGAGCCGTTGGAAACGGTAAACTTGGGTTCAGAAAAAGAGAGAAAAGAAATCAGGATTGGGGCACTGCTCAGTCCAACTGCTAGAGAGGGTTTGATAAAGCTTCTCAAAGAATTCCCCGATGTATTCGCTTGGTCCTATCAGGATATGCCAGGGTTGGATACCAGCATCGTGGAACATCACTTACCGTTGAGATCGGAATGTCCGCCAGTAAAGCAAAGGTTGAGACGGACTCACCCGGACATGGCCATCAAAATCAAAGAAGAAGTACAGAAACAGATTGACGCAGGTTTCCTCGCTACATCTGAATATCCTCAATGGTTAGCCAACATCGTACCTATTCCGAAAGAGGACGGAAAGGTCAGAATGTGTGTCGACTACATAGATCTAAACAAGGCAAGTCCAAAGGACGACTTTCCTTTACCACACATTGACATGCTGGTAGACAGCACGGCAAAGTTCAAGTATTCTCCTTCATGGATGGATTCTCGGGCTATAACCAGATTAAAATGGCACCGAAAGACATGGAGAAAACTTCGTTCATTACCCCATGGGGTACCTTTTGTTACAAGGTAATGCCGTTCGGTTTGAAGAACGCTGAGGCAACCTATCAAAGAGCCATGATTACTCTGTTTCATGACATGATACATAAAGAAATAGAGGTATATGTCGATGATATGATTGCAAAATCAAAAACAGAGAGTGAGCACGTTGAAAATCTGTCAAAATTGTTTGAACGTCTAAGAAAATTCAAGCTCCGTTTGAATCCCAACAAGTGCACCTTCGGTGTCTGTTCAGGGAAACTACTAGGGTTCATCGTCAGCCAGAAAGGAATTGAAGTTGATCCTAACAAGGTCAAGGCCATTCAAGAAATGCCTTCTCCGAAAACTGAAAAACAAGTCAGAGGATTCCTGGGATGCTTGAACTACATCTCCAGATTCATATTCCTCATGACCACGACATGCGCGCCGATCTTCAAGTTACTCAAAAAGAACCAGGATTGCATTTGGACAGAAGATTGTCAAACTGCCTTCGACAGTATTAAGGAATATCTGTTGAATCCTCCGATTTTATCACCTCTAGTGGAAGGAAGACCACTGATCATCTACCTCACAGTCCTAGAGGACTCAATGGGATGTGTACTTGGCCAACAAGACGAAACCAAACGGAAAGAGTCTGCCATTTACTATCTAAGCAAGAAATTCACTGACTGTGAAACTCGGTACACGATGCTCGAGAAAACTTGCTGCGCTTTGGCTTGGGTAGCCAAACGTCTTCGCCAATACATGATTCGTCATACTACTTGGTTGGTCTCCGAAATGGATCCAATTAAGTATGTTTTCGAAAAGCCTGCTCTCACGGGAAGAATTATCCTTTGGCAGATGCTGTTATCAGAATATGACATAGAGTATCACGCTCAGAAAGCCGTTAAGGGAAGTATTTTAGCCGATCATTTGGCCCATCAACCGATTGACGATCAGGAATCAATCGGGTTTGACTTCCCAGACGAAGATGTCATGTATCTAAAAATGAAAGATTGCGACGAACCGCTACCCAGTGAAGGGCCAGAACCAGGTTCCCAATGGGGACTTATCTTTGACGGAGCAATTAATCAATATGGAAACGAAATTGGGGCAATAATTGTTACCCCCAGGGTACCCACATTCCTTTCACTGCTAGACTTACGTTCAAGTGTACGAACAACGAGGCCGAATACGAAGCTTGTATTATGGGTCTCGAAGAAGCGATTGATTTAAGGATCAAAAAATTGGTCGTATACGGTGACTCAGCCTTGGTTATTAATTAGATTAAAGGAGAGTGGAATACATACCAATCAGGATTGATTCCTTACAAGGACTACGCAAGAAGGTTGCTACCTTTCTTCAACAGAGTTGAGTTTCATCACATTCCTCGTGATGAGAATCACATGGCTGATGCATTAGCCACTATCTCTTCCATGATTAGCGTAGGACGATGGAATGACATACCTAAGATCGACATAATGCGCCTTGAAAGGCCCACTTACGTCTTCACAATTGAAGCGGTCTTAGATGACAAACCTTCGTATCACGATATCAAATGCTTCCTTCAGAAACAAGAGTACCCATCTGAGGCACTCAGAAAAGACAAAAAAACCCTCAGAAGATTGGCTGGAAACTTCTTCCTGAGCGGTACACTCTCTATAAGAGAAATTTTGACATGGTCTTGCTCCGATGCGTCGATAGGCCAGAAACAGACCTACTCATGAAAGAAATTCATGAAGGATCCTTTGGCACTCATGCCAACGGACATACAATGGTGAGAAAAATTCTAAGAGCAGGGTACTATTGGTTGACAATGGAATCCGACTGCTACAAGTACATGAGGAAATGTCACAAGTGTCAGATATACTCCGACAAAATTCATGTACCGCCATCACATCTCAAAGTTCTCTCTTCCCCGTGGCCTTTTTCTATATGGGGAATCGACATGATTGGCATGATTGAGCCCAAGGCTTCAAACGGACATCGGTTCATCCTTGTAGCCATTGACTATTTCACCAAGTGGGTCGAAGCAGCGTCGTACGCTAATGTAACCCGATAAGTGGTGATCCGATTTATCAAAAATAATATCATCTGCCGATATGGTGTTCCAAGCGAGATCATTACTGATAATGGATCTAACTTGAACAATAAGATGATGAAAGAGTTGTGCGCTGAGTTCAAGATCGAACACCATAACTCATCTCCCTACCGACCCAAGATGAACGGCGGTAGAAGCGGCTAACAAGAACATCAAGAAGATCGTTCAAAAGATGGTTGTAAACTATAAAGACTGGCACAAAATGCTACCTTTTGCTCTTCACGGTTATCGCACATCTGTCCGCACTTCAACAGGGGCTACCCCTTTCTCTCTAGTGTATGGCATGGAAGCAGTGCTGCCCATAGAAGTAGAGATCCCATCAATCTGGGTATTGATGGAAGCTAAGCTCACCGAAGCTGAATGGTGTCAAAGCCGACACGACGAACTGAATCTGATCGAAGAGAAACGAATCATGGCCCTATGCCACGGTCAGTTGTATCAACAGAGAATGAAGAAGGCGTTCGACAAAAAGGTCCGACCTCGTGTCTTCAGAAAGGGAGACCTCGTGCTCAAGAAGATACAATCATTTCTCACTGATTCTCGGGGCAAATGGACCCCGAATTATGATGGCCCCTATGTGGTCACGAAAGCTTTCTCAGGCGGCGCCTTGAGACTTGCAACCATGGACGGAGAGGAATTTTCCTACCCCACAAATGTTGATGTAGTCAAGAAATACTTCGCCTAAAAAAAATGTCTCGGTGGACTGAAAACCCGAAAGGGCGGTCCAGGAAAAAGTTAGAGACATGAAAAATAATCATCCCGGTGGATTGGAAACATCAAAGTACAATCCAGGAAAAAATTAGGGATAATGGCAAGTAACTATGTTCAACAGAGGCAAATCCCTCAGCAGCAGTTACATCACCCATCGGAGGAAAACTCCGGTCAAGGTCATCTTCGACAGAAGCTCAGGATGCCCCGAATTCAAAGTTGGTGGGAGGATAGTGGTCGTTATGTTTCAACGTAGCCCTTTTCCCTGTAAATTACCATTTTCAAGCTTTGTATATACTCTTTGGAATCATGCGTTTGGCTGATTTCCATCTTATCAATAAAATTTGAGCCCTTGTGCTTTTGTTTGTAATTCTTATTTGTTTTGGCTTTATAGAACGACGTTGTTAACATGATTAACGATTCTTGAACAAAATGAATTTACTTGTTAAAACTTTTCTGCTTTTAAAATAAAGTCGGCAATTTCTTTTGACTGTTGAACATCATAAGAATCTCGATCGCTTCTCCAAAGGTGTTTGAACCTCAAAGTGCAGAATCAAAGTACTCCTTCTAAGCTAGTACGCCTGAATGAAGGGTTCAACTGTGTCAGAGACCTTGGTTCGTATGACACACCTCGAACGAGTTCTCATCTCCTAAGCCCGACCAACATAGCTCCCAACCGGGACTATCTCTCCTAAGCAAGGTGGAATTGCTATTTTGAACCAGCGATATTTCTATACGCCCCGCGATGGCCGAGTAACCAGTCGTGTTCACCCGTCAGTTTGTGTGTAGCGTCAGTTTTGTCAGCATATACATACATACGTCATGCATTTGATTTGCATTCACATTTCATATTGCATCACTATCACTCTAGTCGGTCGTATCCCCTAGTGATAAAAGTCCTCTCAATCGAGTTGTCAGCCTTTTCCTCATCAGGAAGTGCTGTGTTTGAACAACCTCGCTCCCAGTTTATTTCTGGATCGAAGTTGGTCCTTGACCACTTTGATAGCTTGAACCTCTGAAAGGCCAGAGAAAACTTTCAACAAACATCACTATTTGCCATTGAAGATGATATCCTTGCTTTCCCGGATTAAACAAAATCCCGAGAGAAAGCCTCGTAATCAGAGATTCAGCAGTACGGCAGTTTTTCTCTGAAAAACCCACTGATGAAAAGGTCATCGGCACCTCAAAATTAGATCACATCATATGGCATTTCTCCGAGAAGATCTTTGAGAAAAGTATGATGTAAAGACCCCAAACGAAGGCAGTTTCTCAAGAGACTCGTTTTCCCCAGTAGATTCGACAAATGGCATCTCCAAACAGAGAAGTTTGTGCACCTCTACAACTCAGACGACTGGGTTCCCCAGCAAGTCTGACATCGAAACTTTTTCCACTCAAATGGAATCTCCCCAGGAAAATTCGGCGAGAAGTTTGAGGAAAACCGCTACGCATAGCGTCCCTTGTCAATAAAGCTTATTGACAAAAGAGACTGAGACCAGTTCTTGGTAGGAAACCAAGAACGAGGGGAAGTTCATTTCAGAGACTGAGACCAGTTCTTGGTAGGAAACCAGGATCGAGGGGAAGTTTTTACCTTTTCTAAGCATCATTGCTTAGCTAAAGAAGATGAATGTGTAAGCTGCCATTCATAGCCATCAAAATTTCGGGTATCCCGATATTTAATCCTCTTGCACCCCGAATGCCCGAATACCTTCGTCATTCACACCTTCGTGTCCAAGAAGATTAAATAGGGGCATCTGTCATACCCCAAATTTTGACCACTAAGATTTCCCATCATTGTGCAAATCATCATCACAATATGGATGAACCATCATACTTTGTCAGTCTCCCCAAAGATGGGTGAGCATCCACTGCAATCAAATTTAGGGTTTCAAGCCCTCTCAGAGCTTTTGACAAAGGATTAATCAAGGAATGACATGATCTTCAACTTGTCTAAACCTCTCAAACATCCACAAAGGATCAAAAGGACTCCCACTTCAAGGATTAAGCACAAGGTTGCTCCCTTCTAGGTGGATCAAGCCTCAAGGTCGCCAGTGTCACCAAATTAGGGTTTTGATCGACCAGGGCCTCCAGATGGAAATTTTCATCTGGGCACAAGCCAATGATCCAAAACATAACCTAATATTCTCCATGGAACCCCATGGACCCAATCATCAAGTCAATTTTGCCTCAGGGGATGCATACATCAAAAATCAGGAATTAGGGTTTCTTGACCTAATTCACCCCTAAGTTGACTTTTGGGACAAATAAAGAGCCAAGACCTTAAGACATGATTTGAGGGTCTCTATTGAACTATATTGATCCATTTATAACAATGGATTAATCTAAGAAGCTTGAACAACAAGTCTCAATTTCATCTGCACCACAATTAGGGTTTTAAGAGAAAAGTCAACTGTAACTTTGACTTTTGACCAGGACAAGCTCCCAAGCCCTAGGACATACCTCAATATACCCCATGACACCCATGGAACATGTCCATCAAGTTTGATTTAGGTCAAGGACATGATTTCCTGAAGAATTGCACAGTTTGGAATTCATTTGATAAAAAGTCAACTGTGCACAAAAGT
The DNA here is from genome assembly GCA_022829125.1 of Lathyrus tuberosus. Taxonomy (NCBI): domain Eukaryota; kingdom Viridiplantae; phylum Streptophyta; class Magnoliopsida; order Fabales; family Fabaceae; genus Lathyrus; species Lathyrus tuberosus. The sequence continues at coordinate 6,615,029 of JALAZF010000001.1, read as the reverse complement.
CAACTTTGACTTTTTGAGTTTTTTCACCAAAATGGATTTTTAACCCTAAAATGATGTTTATGTATGATTTGAATCATCATTCATCAAGAAAAATCAAGAAAAGTTGGATAACTTGTAAAAGGGGTAACCATAAAAACTTAGAAAATTTTCTAAGTTAAAAATAAAGTGACAAAGGTACCAACTTTGAAGGACCATAACTCCTAAACCACAAGGCCATTTTTTTCCATCCAAAGCTTGATTTGTAGATCTCATTGTCCTCTACAAAAACTTCAACTAGGCCTAACTCTAATTCATTAGGGATTTTGAGCTATGAGTGAGCCAAAGTGGCTGAAAACATGAAAGTGTACCATTTTCCAACACTTAGAAAAATTCTGTCCAAGACAGATTTTGTTGAAACACCAAAACTTGTGGGATTTTTTCACACAGTTGCAAGCTGAATCAAGTCCAAAGTTAAACATCAATGTTGTTGTATATGTTGCCAAGAATTCAAAGAGCTCAACAGCATGAATTGATTCAACTTGAGCCAAGAAAAATCCTTGCCCAAAGTCATGCTGCTGCAGGCTGTTTTGAGAAAATCAGTTTACATGTTTACTTGCCAAACACGATTTTGAGCCAAAGACTAAGGATCACTATGCCACCTGTGTTCAAACCAATCACATTGCATCTGATCCAACTGATAAATCTGAGTCAAAAAGCCAAGGAATCTTCCAACTTGAAGTTCATCCACTTTGGCACATTTTGCCTTGAATTCAAAGTGCATTAATGTGGAATAGTGCATTGTCATGGTAGCTACCCTACTCAGTCAATTTCTCTGATTAAACAACATTAAAAACATCTGAGGAATGTGGTTTTGGTCAAGGCATAGCCCTGCTCTTAGGAATGGCTAGCTTGCCTTGCTTTAGAAGAAATCCTCCAAGCTAATCCATGCAAATGTGATCTGATACAGCAGCCATTCACTATTCCTCCAAAACAAAAGTTGATCACCTATAAATAGAGGTCCCAATGGATCATTCAACTCACACCAAAGCCAGTTACATCACTACTTTCTCTCATTCTTTCTTAAACCTAAAGTTTTCTTGTTTTTGAGTAACCACTATCGGGTTTTGAGTTGCAGCCACAATCAATCCATTCCAATTGCTCAAACACATCACATATGATGTATTTGAGGTGTCCAAACACTTAAACACCAACTGTAACACCCCAGGCTCAAAATCACTCTTCAACCAAGCCATTATGCTTCAATTTTGCAGGTGGAGGTCTCTAGCTTGATCCAGAAGGTTTCAGAGTGTTCAAAAGCTTGCAACACACTCCATAACATCCATTGAAGTTGTAGGGATCATCAATTCACGACTGGAACACCATATGGGCAAAGTTCCATTTCAGCTTGCATCAACGTGAGCTTCAAACTCAAACTCCATGATCCATGCATATTTCCTCGCATGATATTTTTGCCATTTGCTTGCCATCATGTGTTGATTGTTTTGCCTCAAGAAATTGGATCATAGACCTCATAACCATGCCTGCACGATTGCGTTTGCAAATTAGGGTTCGTCTGTGTTCATCATGATTATTTTACTCCACACGGAAAATAAATAAAATTGGGTATTGCCATCTTATTCCTTGTGAAAAACGCACGAGTTTGGTGTTTGAATCATGTCCAATGGTTGAGAGATGAGTGAGATATGGTGCTTCATGCATGAGCTCGAGGAAGAAGATGGCCATGGCGCCATTCTTCAGAAAATCCAACAAGTTTGATATATATTTTTCACTTGCCATGTTATTAATGAATTGGCATTGCGCCCCAGCGGTTCATCAGCTGGTTTTGTGAGTATTGGCAAGCGAGAGGTCTGGGGTTCGAATCCCCCTCGCCCCAGACTTCTTTTTACCACTTTTTTATTTTGTTATTTTTCATATTATTATTTTTAATGATTTGAAAAATTAATAACTCCTTCAATTTTTATCATTTTTGATTGGTTCTTTTTGCAACAATTCACAAAAATGTTGAAATATTTTATTCCACCAAAAAATTAGATTTATATTATTTATTTAATATAATTAGTATTTTTGTGAATAAATTCATTTTTAATTGTTTTTAAACATTCTAAAAATGAATATTTACTTTGAAAATCAAAACCTAATGAGTTTAAATATTCCTTGTGATTATCCCTCATTTTTTTTAAACCTTAAGCAAAATCATAAGTGGATTATTCAAATTTATTTTGAATTTTGTTTGATTTTCTTTAAATATTTATTTTTAAAGATTAAAATTAGGGTTTTTCTTGATTCAACTTTCAAAATTGATTTTCAAAACACTTTGGGCCTCTAATAGAGTGTAAGGCCCAATCCCCTTTTAACCAAAACCATTTGGGCCTCACTTATTGTATAAGTGCCTCCGCGTTAAAAGAAAACCTCGGCGCGATCGCCATTTCAAACGGAAAAATCATCTGGGCCTACCCTCGTGTAGTAAGACCCACCCTTTTTCTTTAAAACTTTTTGGGCCTCTATTAGAGTGTAAGACCCAACCCCTTTTGTACAGAAGACCTTTTTTGGGCCTCAGTCACTTGTATAAGTCCCTCTGTACGAATTCAAACAGTGCGCTCACTGATAAAACCCTGGGCCTCTCCTTGAGCTGTAAGTCCCAAATCTTTCTTTTTCAAAGCACTTTCTCCTTTGATTTTGAATATACTGTTATTTTCAATCTTTCTTTGTTGAACAACTAACCAAACAGCATGGAAGCTCTACAACCGAGTAAGTGGTTATTGCTTTCATTTACCGCTTTCATATACATATAACTGTATTGTGGGGCTGTTTCACTGTAAGTCTTCTTTCATAAACTCATATCAACTGTGTAATAATAGTATAGATATTTAGAGTTTCCCCGGCAACTACGTCTAGAACTAGGTGACGCCGTTTCGTTTATTCGTAGAAATAGACAACTAGATCCCCAATAGGATCACCAGATACAGTCTTCTCTTCGGCTGTCCTCATTAGGAATTGTCAAGAAACTCTACTCCCCAAAGATGAATGTCTTCTCCGCGAATGGCATCTTTGAGTTTCTTCCAAATTCTCGAACTTTCCTGACTTGATCTATTCCTTGTGAATAGCTTACCTTGATTTTCTCGGGGTTTGGGGACCCACGGGCTTCTTAAAAGCATCGGCCTCCTCTTGGGCATCGTACAAGGACCCACAGGCTTCCTAAAAGCAACCCTGCCTCCTCTTGGGCTTAGTACAAGGACCCTACAGCTTCTTAGAAGTATTCACAGCCTTCTCTTAGTCTTCGTATAATGATCTCTTCCTCCGGGAATGATAGCCTCCTCTTGGGCTTCGTACAAGGACCCGTCGGCTTCTTAAAAGTTTCTAGCCTCCATCTCGGGCTTCATACGAGATACAAAAGACTCTCTTGTTGAGTCAAATAGCCTTCATCTCGGGCTTTATACAAGATACCAAAAGACTTCATCGTCAAGTCAAGATACCAAAAGGCTTTGTACGAGACACATATTAGCCTCCTCTTAGGCTTTGTATAAGAAAACCACTGGTTGATCCAATCAACCTTTTAGCATCAAAGTTGTGCCTCATTCACAGTATACAAACATCAACAACTCCTTCCCCTTCATCTAATCGCTGTAAGCGGCAAGCCTCTGGATCATCTACATCCATGCCACTGTCCCTCTTTTAGCATGAGAAATTCCTAAGGAAAGATAGCATTGCTCTACACTGAGTTAAAGTCTTCTCCTTCAGGTTAAAATCCCCTATAAAGGAAATTATGGCATTACTAGGGTCCGCGTATCCCGGTTAAAGTAATTCTCCTTTATAAAACAGTTGTGACATACAACCCCCTTCTTTAGAGATGACAAATTCTCTCTAAGGTCAAACCCCTTCAGCTTCACGTCTTGGGCTTTGAACAAGACACAAATAAACTCTTCAGCTTCACATCTTGGGCTTTGATCAAGATACCAATCACCTTTCGCTTCACGTCTTGGGCTTTGAACAAGACACCAAAACAACCACTTCCTCCCATAGAATAGGAGGAACTACGAACGCTCTGATTTCCCTGTTTCGGTAAACGGGAATACGTAGGCATAAGATCGAAAGAAAAGATCTTAGCGAGCACAATCCACAAAAAACCCAAATACCATAAATTCAAAAACATCAGTCCTAACATCCTAATCCTTGTTCCCCGCCAGAAACCTTCTGTCTAGATAAAACCCGTATTGGCAAAAATACAAATAACCAGTACAAAGGCCCCCCCACATTGATAGCATCCGTAACCTAACAGACCGCTGTTTAAACTCAGTATGCAAGCAGGGTTAATTGGAGACATCTATTTCCCTTCCTTCATTAGCTTTAATAGGATAAAAAATTAATCGACCTGTAGTTTTAAGCTCAACCGCAGAGAACGACCAGCGCTTAAGAACCGCGTCCAAAATCGCTCGCTACAGATAGCATCGTTGTATGAGGAAATCGAGGTTCCTTGTTTGAACTGATTGTTCTTACTCACCGGAAGTGCTTGGAACTGAGTTCCAATAACCTCCTCGGGTTCTATACCAGTAGATGATGACAAGTTACTCACAAGCAAGGCTTGTTCTCCACAAACTTGACAAGTTGATCGTTCTTGACGAACTTTAGCTTTTGGTGGAGGGTTGACGTAATCGCTCCAGCCTGGTGTATCCAAGGTCTTCCTAATAAACAACTGAACGCTACCTGGATGTCCATGACCTGGAAAGTGACTTGGAAAGTGTAAGGACCGATAGTTATGGGAAGGTCAACTTCACCGATAACTTCTTTTCTGGATCCGTCGAATGCTTTGACGACAACCTTGTTGGTTCTCATCGGAGGGCCTTTGAATGATAATTGCATCAAAGTGGACTTCGACATAACATTCAGGGCCGACCCTGCGTCTACCAGTACGCTGGCTAAAGCATCGTCCTGGCAGTTAACTGTGATATTGAGCGCCATGTTATGACGACGACCCTCTTCAGGTAATTCCTCGTCACTAAATCCCAAGTTGTTGCAGGAAGTGATGTTAGAGACAATGCTATCGAACTGTCTAATTGTTACATCATGTTCCACAAAGGCTTGCTCCAAGACTTTCTGTAGAGCCTCCCTATGCGCTTGTGAACTGAGTAACAGTGATAACACATATATCTTTGAAGGAGTATGCAACAACTGATCAATAATGTTGTATTCACTCTTCTGGATGAGCTTCAACATCTCATCGTTGTTTTTCGAAAGGTCGGGATTACTGGATTGACCGACTGGTAGATCAGGAGCTTCCGTCTGAAGTTCCTTTTCTTTGTTAGGTTCCCCAACCCCTCGGTTGAAGATTCTGCCACTCCGTGTTACTCGACTGATGTCTGCAATATTCACGACGGAGGGTAATGGAATTTCCTTTCCATTTTCAATGGTTGTTGCACCGTATTTGTAAGGGATAGCCTTAGTTAATTCATACGGTAGTGGTCTCGGCAGATAGATGACTACGGGAGTCCTCTGATTTTTTCGACCATCGTAAGTAATCTCGATCTGTTCCCGGTTGGGAACTTTAGATTCGTCAAGTAGAGGGATGATGGAAAAAACATCCCTGGTCCTATGATGACCAGAGATTGTGACAACATCCTCAACTTGATCGGCAAGGTAGTTCGGCGTCCAGTTGATAGGTCCAGAACCCGGATATGGACGAATTTCTCCATGATCCACCTGACCCTGAAGAGTTGCTCTCACAAGGTAACACCCTTGGTTACTTTCCAAACAGATGCTACAACGGTCATAATTATGTGGTGGCACCTGGCCACGCCCACTTTGAATACAATGTAACCTCACTAGGTTAGCTTCCATTGATCAGACATCCTGACTCTGACGCCGAGTAGGATTCCTGTTACTGATACTATTTACTGAGTATCTTCATCCATATAAATTGGCATCCACCAGTGATTTTACAAGTACTGAAGTGCCTCCTGGACAAGGGTACAACCTCGATCGTTATCGTAACCGGCTTTACAGCTGTGATAATTATATGAGACCAGGAATCCAAGTCGGACCTGTTCAGCATGTAACTCTACCAGGCTGGTATTCATCACGCGAATATCAAAGATCTGAACCATGTTGATCTGATAAGGGTTCCTATCATGGTAGTCTTGGATCCATCCAAGATCCATCTGACGCTGGAGGACCTCTTGTATGATAGAGCATCCCTGTTTGTTTATCGAGCAAGTCAGACAGGAACTGTAATCGTGCCGCGGCAGATTATGATATTGGCTTTGCCTTGAGTGCATCGCCACCAAGTTGGCATTCATCGCACGGATGTCGTGGTTTTGAATGACGTTGGAATTCGTGTAGACCATGGTAACTCCACGAACTCGGTGCTCTTGGATCCATGCGAGATCTATTTGTTCCTGTAGAGCTGCTTGCACCACAGAACACACTGATGATAGTTATGAGGTGGCACATGGCCATATCCACTCTGTCTACAATGCATCCTGACCAGATTGGTTTTCAACAAGAGTACATCGTGGATTTGATAGACATTGTTAGTCTCTCCTTCTATCAAATTGATTGCAGCCTTCTCGTGTTGAGGCAGCGGGTTCGTAAGAACATTAGGATTCGTATCCTTGAAGGATAAGACCCCACTCCTAACAAGTTTTTGCACGTCGGATTTGAAATTGAGACAATTCTCAATGTTATGCCCGGGACCTCCTTGGTGGTAAGGGCAAGTTTGATCCACCTTAAACCAAAAAGGCGGATTTTCCTGTACTGTAAGAGGAGATTTAGTCTGAATGTGCCCCTTGGCTAGCAGTAATAGAAACAGCTCTACGTACGATACGGGTATAGGATCAAATCCTGGTGGCCGTGTTGTACGGTTGTTGTTGTATGGAGGACGAGCTTGCTTAAGAGGCTGTTGTGTCCTTTGCTGATCAGGTTGGCTCTGCTCAACCTGAGGTTGATACATATGAATAGGCGCAGGGCTGATAATAGGAGTTACAGCTGCTACCGGCTGATAACGTCGCCTTTGCTTTTCGAGAGAGATATTCCCAATATCTTGCTCTTTTTTCTTAGGGAGAGCACTACCGTATTTTTTAGTACCGCTTGTCGATCTAGTGTCTTTTACCAAATGTCCTTCTCGGACGGCTTCCTCAAGACGTACACCCATGCCCACCATCTCGGTGAAATCACTGGGTGCACTGGCAACCATTCGGTCGTAGTAAAATGAGCTTAAGGTCTTTAAGAAGATCTTTGTCATCTCTTTTTCCTCAAGAGGCGGACAAATTTGAGCGGCAATTTCACGCCACCTTTGAGCATACTCCTTAAAGGTTTCCTTATCCTTTTGCGACATTGATCTGAGTTGATCTCTGTCGGGTGCCATGTCCAAATTGTATTTGTATTGTTGGATGAAGGCAGTGCCAAGATCTCTGAAAGTGCTGATCGTGGCACGGTTTAAACCCATGTACCATTTTAATGCGGCACCGGTTAAACTATCCTGGAAGTAGTGAATCAGTAGATCCTGATTCTCCGTCTGAGCTATCATCCGCCGAGCGTACATCACTAGATGGCTTTGAGGGCAAGATTTACCCTTGTACTTTTCAAAGTCGGGCACTTGGAACTTGTGCGGGACTTTCACATTGGGGACCAAGCAGAGGTCTGTGGCGTCCTTTCCAAATAGATCCTGACCGCGGATGGCTTGCAGTTCTTTCTGCATTTCCAAGAACTGTTCCTGGAATTCATCCATTCTATCGAACATAGTTTCCTTTTTACCAGAAGGTATCGGTGGAATCTGTCCTTCCAGGACAGTGTGCACCACAGGGGGTGGTATCGTGACTACGGCAGCGAATCTTGGCGTTTCCCGAAGTTTGTAACCTTCAGGAGTCTTCAGTATGCCCCTGGCATCTTTGCTTTCCCGAAGTTTGTAACCTTCAGGCCCAGCGGCTTCTGTTGTGATTCCCTGATCTTCAGTGAGCGGCGAAACATATCCTTCCGGGATATAGTTAACAGGCATGTCCCAGGGACGATCTTTCGGCATTTGATACCTAGGATCATACTTCTCCACGATGGGCGTTGAGGTGATCTCTGAGATCACAGTCCTTTGTAGCTGAGCCTCTGCCATGGCTTGCATGTCGTTACAAAGCTTTCTCATATCCTCTCTCAGAGCGTCGATCTCTTCTTTCAACTCTCTATTTTCTTCCTCAAGATCATCCATCTTTTTCTGATGATTGGCCCGAGTATTGTACGAATGAGACAGTTTGACTCTAGAATTAAGACACAAACGTGAGATTCGTAGGTAAGAAGAATACGCGATGTGAGAATGATGAATGCAATGATTATATTAATTGTTTTTTGGTTTAATCAAAATAAACTTCGACAATTAGATTGCAAATATCAAACAGTGGGGAAACCCCTTTTTTATTGAATTCAAAGGATTACAGAAATGGAAATACAGTAGATTACAAGGTGCAGAAATAGAAACCTAAGCTAATGGGTCCCGAGTCCTCTCTGAAGAGAAATCGGGTGCTGACTCTGGTACTTTCCTTTTCTTTGACGGGGCTCTTAGGCCGTTGTCGGGTTGTCATTCCTTTTCCAGGTGAAAGGAGTGAGCAAATTCCTTTGGCCATCTTGATTTTCTACAGCATGTTGCTCCAAAATTTCAATTAGAGCATCTTTTTCTTTTAGTAATTGCTGTATTTTGATGCACTCTATGTCGAGGGTGCGGTACTTGTTCTTCCAAGACCTTCTCTCCTTTTGAACTTTGTTGAGAGTAACCTGAAGCTTTTCCGTTTCAGTCATCAAGTACATGACAGATTCCTTTGGCGGAAGAATTCCGTGACGCGGATAAGGCATTTTTAGCCTGAGAGCTCTAGTTTGTGCCAAATGGAGATAAGGCTCCACCGAGACACAGTACAGTTTTCCTAGAGACTCTCGTCCTTTCTTATGAACGTGTTTCCAAGCGTGCACTATTTCCATCTTTAGTGCTCTGTCATTTTCTCCTTCCTTGAAGAAAAGACCTTCCAGATGAATACCCCGTGGGACGTGTCTCATCAGGTATCCAAATTGACGACGAACGAGAACTGGATGGTAACGGATTCCTCCTTTAGTTCCTATGAGGGGTACGTTGGGGAAGTTTCCACAACGATCAATGATTTTGATTCCATCATAGATCCTATTACACCAATCTATATCAGAGTTGGTGAGGGACATGATCCTCTGCGACCAACGTAAAGTATTCTTTTGATCCCAAAAAGCAGCAGACTTAGGCAAATGGGAGATAAACCATTTGTAAAGCAAAGGTACACAACATGTGATCTACCCACCCCCCCCCCCCCCCCCCCGCTGTACAAATTTCCCAAGTGTACAGAATGATACGCATCTGCGAGCAAAGTCGGCACAGGATTTCCAATGAGAAAAATCTTAATGGAGTTGATATCGACGAAGTTATTGATGTTGGGAAACAAAAATAACCCGTAGGTGAGCAAGACAAAGATGCTTTCAAAAGCAGTTACGTTTCCTATACTGGCAAAATACAGGGCTTTCTTTGTCAAGAACTGGGCTGGCAAACCTTGGATGCCACCCTTAGCGGTCATGTGAGTCCTGACCTCAGACTCATCTAAATGAATTGCTCTTGCAATGATCAGATTCTTTGGAATTTCTTCCAGTCCAGAAAATGGAGCTTGATCTGTAATGTGTTGATCAATCAGATGAGAATACTCCTCCAGCGTTGGTGCGAGCTGGTAATCCGGGAATGTGAAACAGTGATAAACCAGATCGTAAAACTGAATGAGCGCATCCATGATTCCCTCAATCACATGGACTCTTAACAGTGGTAGCAAACCTCCGTGCTTGGCTCTGAAATCCTCTTGATTTGTGATCATCCCTGCTAACCTTCTCAAATCCTCCAGCTTTGGAACCTTGAAGGTATACCTATAGGTTCTCCTTCTACCGAAATCCATTAGTTCAATCCTTTTCTCTGATATTTGCAATCACAGTCTTAGTTTAATTTGAAAAACAGAGAGACTAGAAGAGAAATTTTTTCTTGTTTTAATGTTTTTTAAATGAATGCATGAATGCAGCACACAAAAACATAGGAAAAACATGGGGTCAAAAGGTCCTTGTCATGAAGTCAAGGCTCTACCCATCCCCAAAGGTTTATACTAAGGTGATTTTTGTACCTGTACTCATTATCATCAGCTCCTCCTAGGAAAGCAAAACAACAAGCGGATCGCCAGCGAGTTGTAGAGCAATCTTAGAGTAAGTGCCATTCACCGAGAATAGATCACCAGCCTCAAATGAAGGTAGTATCGCGTAACAACTATTCCCGATAGTTTCCGCACTACAAAAGGGTTTGGCTCCTTAGGTTCTCAGACATCACAATCGGCCCATTATCTAGGTGAGAGAATGGGTTGCATTGGTCAGCCTCCACTGAGGTTGATGGTCAACCTCGTCGCCATCACTTATCTTAAGTGTATACTCAATCTTTCCACATGCGGCATCACACGCATTCCCATTAGCAGAAAAATAAACACGTATAGCGATTAGGAAAAGCAGTATATATATTTGTCCTAAACATCCTAGACCTTTAAAGCTATGAATCCTAAGTTCTTGACAGAAATGGGTTCCCCGGCGGAAGCCCCAAATCTGTGGTTTTCACACAAGTGAAAAAAAAGTTAGAAGGGTCCCACGGTGGGCGCCATTTTTCTGTAGCGAGCGATTTTGGACGCAGTTCTTAAGCGCGGTCGCTCTCTGGAGTCAGTTCACTATAGGTTGATTCATTTTATATCCTATTAAAGCTGATGAAGGAAGGGAAATAGATGTCTCCAATTAACCCTGCTTGCATACTGAGTTTAAACAGCGATCTGTTAGGTTACGGATGCGATCAATGTGGGGGGCCTTTGTATTGGTTATTTGTATTTTTGCCAATACTGATTTCTCTCTGGGATTTTGTTAGGATACTGCTTCAGATTATGATACATGGGATTTGAATTTTTGGTTTATTGTGCTCGCTAAGAATTTTTCTTTCAATCTTATGCCTACGTATTCCCGTTTATCGAAACAGGGAAATCAGAGCGTTCGTAGTTCCTCCTATTTTACGGGAGGAAATGGTTGTTTTTGGTGTCTTGTTCAAAGCCCAAGACGTGAAGCGAAAGGTGGTTTGTATCTTGTTCAAAGCCCAAGATGTGAAGCTAAAGAGTTTATTTGTATCTTGTTTGAAGCCCAAGATATGAAGCTAAAGGTGTTGACTTTAGAGAGAATTTGTCATCTCTAAAGAGGTCTGTTTGTCACAACAGTTTATAAAGGAGAATTACTTTAACCGGAATTTGTGAATTCGGCAATGCCATAATTTCCTTTATAGGGGATTTTAACCTGAAGGAGAAGACTTTAACTCAGTGTAGAGCAATGCTATCTTTCCTTAGGAATTTCTCATGCTAAAAGAGGGACAGTTGCATGGATGTGGATGATCCAGAGGCTTGCCGCTTACAGCGATTAGATGAAGGGGAAGGAGTTGTTGATGTTTGTGTACTATGAACGAGGCACAACTTTGATGCTAAAAGGTTGATTGGATCAACCAGTGATTTTCTTATATAAAGCCTAAGAGGAGGCTGATATGTGTCTCGTACAAAGCCCGAGAGAGAGGCTAAAAGGTTTTGACTCGACGATGGAGTCTTTTGGTATCTCGTATAAAGCCTGAGATGAAGGCTATTTGACTCAACAAGAGAGTTTTTTGTATCTCGTACGAAGCCCGAGATGGAGGCTATTGTTTGTTTGGCTCAATAAGAACCTTTTTGTATCTCGTATAAAGCCCGAGATGGAGGCGAAAGGGTGATTGACTCAACGAGGGAGTCTCTTATGTGTCTCGTACAAAGCCCGAAAGAGAGGCTAAACGTTGTTTGACTCCGCTGGGGAGAATCATTGTTCAAAGCCCAAGAGAGAGGCTAAACGTCACTGGAGAAGGATCATTATACCAAGCCTAAGGGAGGCTATGGTGACTGTTTTCAGTTGAGTGACAGGTCCAGTATACTAATTTTGAAAGAGAAAATCAGTTCTTATATGAGCAACACTGTACTCAAGGATTTGATTCAAGGATCCGGGTTATTCCTGTTCTTTAAGGAAGTGGGAAATCCGAAGGGTATTGAGACTTTCCGAGTCTACGGGTTTTCTTCCTATTTAACGAAGGGGTCACTTGAGAATGTCTTTGAGACTCAAGGAGATTAGACTGTCCAAGTCTAGAGTTTCATCTTTTGTACTATGCTTTGAGAAACAGTAGTAGACTCTTTGAAAGGACTGTTCTATGGAAATGATTAAGTTCTGTTCCTATACCTCTAGGAGGTCGTCGGGACAATTTGTACGAAGCCCAAGAGGAGGCTGGAAACTTTTAAGAAGTCGAGAGGTCCTTGTACGAAGCCCAAGAGAAGGCTATCATTCCCTGAGGAAGAGATCATTATACGAAGCCTAAGAGGAGGCTGTGAATACTTCTAAGAAGCCGACGGGTCCTTGTACTAAGCCATAGAGGAGGCGGGTTGCTTTTAGGAAGCCTGTGGGTCCTTGTACGATGCCCAAGAGGAGGCCGATGCTTTTAAGAAGCCCGTGGGTCCCCAAACCCCAAAAAATTCAAGGCAAGCTATTCACAAGGAATAGATCAAGTCAGGAAAGTTCAAGAATTTGGAAGAAACTCAAAGATGCCATTCACGGAGAATACATTCATCTTTGGGAGTAGAGTTTCTTGACAATTCCTAATGAGGACAGCCGAAGAGAAGACGTAGTTATCTATTGGGGATCTAGTTATCTATTTCTACGAATAAACGAAACGGCGTCACCTAGTTCTAGACGTAGTTACCGGGGAAACTCGAAATATCTATACTATTATTACACAGTTGATATGAGTTTATGAAAGAAGACTTACAGTGAAACAGCCCCACAATACAGTTATATGTATATGAAAGCGGTAAATGAAAGCAATAACCACTTACTCGGTTGTAGAGCTTCCATGCTGTTTGGTTAGTTGTTCAACAGAGAAAGATTGAAAACAATAGTATATTCAAAATCAAAGGAGAAAGTGCTTTGAAAAAGAAAGATTTGGGGCTTACAGCTCAAGGAGAGGCCCAGGGTTTTATCAGTGAGCGCACTGTTTGAATTTGTACAGAGGGACTTATACAAGTGACTGAGGCCCAAAAGAGGTTTTTTGTACAAAGGGATGGGTCTTACACTCTCTCAGGAGGCCCAAAAAATTTTAAACAAAAAGAGTGGGGCATATAACACGAGGGTAGGCCCAAAGTTTGTTTTTGAAATGGCGATCACGCCGAGATTTTCTTTTAACGCGAAGGGGCTTATACAATATCTGAGGCCCAAAATGTTTTGGTTAAAAGGGGATTGGGTCTTACACTCTAATAGAGTCCCAAATGAGTTTTAAGAAAAGAAATGGGTCTTACTACTCGAGGGTAGGCCCAAGGTTTTTTGTTTTGAAAACGCGACGATCGCGCCGTTTGTTTTTGACGGTATCAGGACTTATACAATATACTGAGGCCCAAAAATGATTTGGTCAAAAAAAGGATTGGGTCTTACACTCTATTAGAGGCCCAAAAAGTTTTGAAAATGATTTATGAGGGTTGAATTAATCCAAAAACCCTAATTTGTTTTCAAAAATGTATTTAATTGAATAAAAATTCAATTAAAATGATCAAAAGTGTTTCACATATGGAAAACAAATTGTGATTTTGGATTAATGCTTCAAAAATTAAGTATTGACCTACAAAATAATTAGAAAGCATTAAAAGTTGCAAAATCAAGGTGGAAAAAATATTTTAAATGTTAAAAACAATTAAAACATTAATTCTTTGCAAAAATATCAATTATATAAAATAAATAATAGTTTTGGGATTTTTTGGGAAAATAAAATATTTTAACATTTTTGTGAATTATTAAAAAAAGAATCAACTCAAAATCATTAAAACTCAGAGAGAAATTAATTTTTGAATCAATTAAACAAAATCACAAAATTCAAATATTTGAATTTGTGGAAATGGCGCCAAGAACAGCTGAAGAACACGCGCGTTTTTCAGCTTGGCCCAGATTTGCATTTTCTATCCAATATCATTGAATACTTGATTATACAATGCAATCCACATACCAATCAACTCGTTTTAACCTCGCGATCATGTCTATGACAATTAATTTCATTTAAATTAAACATATAACAAGAAATCATGAAAAATCCTCAAGAACCCTAATTTCTGCATGAAGGCTAGGATTTTTGATACACGATTCAAACAATGCAATTAATTGAGGGGAAACATTCCATGCATGATTATGAACATATGGCCAAATTATTATGCAGCAAAAATTGCATGGATCATAGAGTTAGAAGAGCTCATGCTTACCACTTGCAGCTGGTGATCGTGATTTGTGTTGGAGGTGTTACAACTAGGTCCCAATGATCTGGATAGCTTCCCTAGGTGCCATGGAGTGTGTATGAATGCTTGGAATGGATTGAAATGATCTGGAACTTGAGATGGTACCCCAACTGCAAATCTGTCAAGAACTTGAGCAATTGGCTGGTGATTTTGTGAAATCTGTGTTCTAGATGTTATGTGAGTGTTTGGATCACTTCTATATGATGTATATGAGGTGTGTGTGTGATTGGTTTGGTTGGAAAAGCTCTCAAACTCAAAACCCGATAGTGACTTGCCTTAGAAGGAAAAATTGGAGTGAAAGAAGAGATTTTGAGGAAAGCATTTGTTTGATGGCTTTTGTGTACTTAAACTGATCACAATTGAGGTCTATTTATAGTAGAGCAAGTTTGTTTTGCAAGGAATAGTGAATGGCAACTGCTGAGTAGGTTTGGCCAATGTTGGCAAATGAAAATCCAAGTCTCCTCTAGCCATTGACTAGAGGTTAGGGCACACGCTGCTGGTTCCCTTGGTCTTAGATAAGTATTAACTGAATTCAGTTAAGAATGGCTTAGTCCATGCCACCTTGATGCTTCCATTGAATGCTCCAATCCAAAATTGGAGTCATGTCCCTATTTTGGCAATTCTAGGTTCAACATGCTATTTCTTGTTCCAAAGACTTTGCAGACTTGGCTCAGTGATTGTCCCCTTTATATTTAATCCTCAGATGTGTCCAAGTGGATAGGAGCATTTGGATTTGCTGATTTTGGCAAATCGAGCAAAAGTGCAAAATCTGCCTTGCCTTGGCAGATTTCAGCAAGGCAACTTGCCAATGTCATATCTCATGACTCAAATTGAATTTGGTAATGTTCTTGGCCATTTTGGAAAGCCCTTACATGATACAACAACTGTTTGAACATGTTTGGTTTTGATCTCTTTTGAATCCAAGTGAAAAATCCCCCTACATTTGACAAAAAGTAGGGTAAAATTTGACTTAGTGAAATTTTCACTAAGTGTTGGAACAAAGTGACTTTTCTTGATTTTGATCACTCCATAACTCAAAATCCATGAGGAATTTGGACATAGGTCAGTATGAAGATTTTGTAGAGGGCAATGAGATCTACAAATCAAGCTTTGAATGGGGAACAATGGCCTTGTGGTTTAGGAGTTATGGTCCTCCAACGTTGGCACATTAGTGTCACTTTTTCCATAACTTAGAAATTTTTCTAAGTTTTTATGGTTACCCCTTTTACAAGTTATCCCACTTTCTTTGGTTTTTCTTGATGAATGATGATTCAAATCATACATTAACATCATTTTAGGGTTAAAATTCCATTTTGGTGAAAAATCTCAAAAAGTCAAAGTTGACTTTTGTGCACAGTTGACTTTTTATCAGATGAATTCCAAACTGTGCAATTCTTCATGAAATCATGTCCTTGACCTAAATCAAACTTGATGGACATGTTCCATGGGTGTCATAGGGTATATTGAATCATTTCTTAGGGTTTGGGAGCATGTCCTAGTCAAAAGTCAAAGTTACAGTTGACTTTCCTCGCGAAACCCTAATTGTGGTGCAGATGAAATTGAGACTTGTTGCTCAAACTTCTTGGATTAAACCATTGTTCCAAATGGATCAATATAGTTTATTAGAGACCCTCAAACCCTCTCTTGAGGTCTTGGATTATGATTTGCCCTAAAAGTCGGGTTAGGGGTGAATTAGGTCAAGAAACCCTAATTCCTGATTTTTGATGAATGCATCCCCTGAGGCCAAATTGACTTGATGGTTGTGTCCATGAGGTTCCATGGAGTATATTAGGTTGTGTTTTGGATCCTTGGCTCGTGCCCAAAGGAAAATTTCCCTTTGGAGGCCCTGATCGACCAAAACCCTAATTTGGTGATACTGGCGATCTTGAGGCTTGATCCACCTTGAAGGGAGTAGCTTTGTGCTTAATCCTTGGAGTGGGAGTCCTTTTTTATCCTTTGTAGCTACTTGAGAGGTTAGAAAAGTTGAAGATCATGTCATTCTTTGATTGATCCTTTGCCTAAAATCTCTGAGAGGGCTTGAAACCCTAAGTCTGATTGTAGTGGATGCTCACCCATCTTTGGGGAGGCTGATGAAATATGATGGTTCCCCCATATTGTGATGATGATTTTCACAATGATGGGAAATCTTAGTGGTCAAAATTTAAGGTATGACACATTGGATTAAAATCAACTTTCATCGGCGACTTTGATTTGTCGCCGAATTTGAGTCTTCCATCGCGAATTCCATTCTGCACCAAATCCCTGAAAAGGAAACATTGAGACATTTTATGACCCAAGAAATTATGGTACTTTCAAAAACCTCTCTTCTTTTGTTGTTCTAGAGGAAGCACTTTAGTACCAGGTGGCATTATCAGTTGGCCATCCTTAACTAATAAATCGAATATTTCGTCGCACTTGGTAACGTCGAACGTATAAGTCCTTTTGGGGAACTTATCATTCTTTTCAGACTCGAGTGGGTCCTTCCCGTTCGACGGAGCCAAAACTTTACAAGCATATGGCGGACCCTGTTTCAGTTCTGCCAAATCAATTTCCCGCTCGTCGAAATTTGGTGATTCACTTTCGTCCTCATCTTGACATACTCCTACATAAGCCACTCTCTCTTTTTTATTCTTATTGGCTCTAGCTTTTTCAGCCTTTAGTCTTTTGACCTGTCTAACTCTATCAGCCAATTGGGCCATGTCTCTCAAATATTGTGTGTCTAATTTCTTTCTGATCGAATAATCAAGGCCACCTGCGGCCATTTCGACCAACTCATGTTCAAGCACTTGTGTGAAACATCTTGCCTTAAGCAACCTAAACCTATTCAAGTAATCATCAATTGGCTCAGAGACTTTTCTCTTGACGCTAGCCAGTTCCTTCAAACTTATCTTTGTTTGTCCCATATAAAATTGTTCATGGAACAATCACTCCAACTGGGTCCATGTATGGACCGACCCTGCAGGCAAAGATGTGAACCAAGTAAAAGCATTTTTTGTCAGAGAACTCGAAAAATATTTTATCTTCAAGTTCTCATTGTGCGCTATTTTGCCTACTTCGATCAAGTACCGGGCCACATGTTCGACTGTCGATTCACTCGTGTCTCCTGAAAACTTAGTGAACTTGGGGACTTTCCATCTTGGGGGTAAATCTTCCTGCAATATATATTCAGATAATGGTGATGTGTAACTAGGCCTCTTTAGTCCTACATTTACCCAATTTCGAGCCATTATTCTTTCGACCACGACTGCTAAATTATTTTCTGCTGGCATGTTATTACAACGTATTCGTTGCACAACATCATCAGCATTTTAATCCCTATTTACTAACACCCTCACAGGTTCTTGCTGAACAGGAATTTCGACCCGGGGTGGTTCGACCACTATTTCTTGGTCTCTAGGGTTCGCTTGAGGAACATTTATTTGTCTTTGGTTTATAGTAGTTTCCTCTTCGAAGACTACCCTTGGGTTTTGGACTACCTGCTCTCTTTGAGTGGGTTGGGGAACGCCAAAAAAATCGGCAATACGCGCCATTTGCAATGCCAATTGTTGGTTCGTTTGAGTGGTATTTTGAATCAATGGGTTAAATACAACCCCCATTTGTTGAGTCAACATCTGAACCATGTCATGGTTACTCTCATCTATTTATTGCCTAATCACTTGCGCAGAATTGTTAGTGATACTTGGCATATAGGTTTGATACCCTGTTGCCAAAGGCTGACTCATTCTCCCTATATGGTTTGCGCCAGACCCTGATCCTTGCAAAGGCGAAGTTACATTAATCATGGGATCTGTATATATTGGTGACGCATTATGTAAACTTGCCATCACCGTAGTTGGTGTAACACCCCAGTTTTTGTTAGTTTTATTTAATCGAGTCGATTTAATTATTTTATTTTTATATTATTTTATTCTTGACTTTTATTTGGTAATATACTATTTTTCATTGTTGTTATGTTTTATTGCGTTTTGGGAGCGTTTGCGAGATATTTGAGTGTAGGGGTAATTTAGTCATTTTACTTATTTTTCTTAAGTTAGAACTTAAAGAGAAAAAAAGAGAGAAAATAGTAAGGAAGGAAAAGAGAAAGAAGGAAAAGAGAAAGGAGAGAAGAGAAAAGAGGGAAAAAAACTTGAAGTTTAAGAATGGATTCAACCGACATTTCTAAACACGATTAATCGGGTAAGGGTGCGAAACTCGGTTATTCTATACTTGTGTATGATTATGTATGTATGTATTTGTTTGATATTTGGTTGAAATTGAATATAGAACAAAAACCATTAATATGTTGAGATTGTTGGAATTTGATACAATTTGTGTTGAAAATCATGTTTTAAGGTTCCTTATTGTTGATACATGTTAGATATATGTTGTTGTGCATTCAATTGGTAATTGGCTGGTGTTTAGATGAGATTTGGGAGAGAAATTGGTTGAATTTCGCAGCAGAAATTCTGCAGGAAAAATTCTGGGTTTTCTCTGCCCAAACGCGTATCAAGCAAGGCAATACGCGTATTGGTTAGGGCAATACGCGTATGGCAAGGGGAAAATGAGGGCAATACGCGTATGGAACCCATTTTGCACGGCCTCTGCCGAAATGCGTAATGGTACGTATACTCGGCAAGGCAATACGCGTAGGACCAGAGAGGGTGTAGAATTTTCCCGATTTTGCGTCCGATGCCGTAACTTTTGATCCGTAACTCGGATCAAGGCATACTTGGTACCGTTAGAAAGCTTATGAAATGTTCTTTCTTATTAAAATGGTTTTGAGATTTGTGGCCGATTTAATTATGTCGGGAATTTGGAAATGTGTCATTTTGTCGACTTTTACCGTCTTAACTGTGTGTATTTGATGTGTTATCATGCAATATGCTTTTGATATCTATCGTATGACTTGTGTGCTGTTGTATGATGTAAATGCATGTGTTGGGATGTTGTGGTGATGGTTTGTGGCCTAAGGACAAGTAAATGCATTGTGTTGTGTATGATTATATATGCATGATTATGGATGTTGGAATGGTTCACATGGATGTGTATATGTATGCATTTGATTGTCATGAGTCATTGTATGCCAAGCATCATGATATGCATTCTTGTGATGTCGTGTGCCCTAGTGGGTGTGAACGACGAAACGATTCCAGAGGGAATCTGTCATAATGATCGTGAGCCTTATACCGAGAGGACCTAAAGCAACGTTATAGACGATCGTGTGCCTTATACAAAGAGGACCTAAAGCGATCGGATCGTGTGCCTTATACAAAGAGGTGTGAGCGATCCATAAACGTCGTGTGCCTTATACAAAGAGGTGCGAGCGACGGGGAATATCGTGTGCCCGACGGATAGTTATACTAAGTAACAAGCGATGATTCCAATAGTTCCTGAGTGAACTAATAATGAGAATGATGGATGGAACGGTACTGCATTGCATTGCATAGAGTCGTTGCGTCGGTGTCTGTGCATTTGCATAAATCATGAATGGATTGATTTTGTGTGGAATTGTGAATGGAATTGATGAGTTGATATATATATATATATATATATATATTGGTGATAAATGTATTGAGCATGATTGATATGCCTTTGTGACGGATATATGAGATATGAATTGTGTTGTTTTGTGTTTGAATTATGGTGTAAGTTATGGTGAGAATGTTGTATACATGTATTTTGTGTTATTATATAATTATATGCAATTATATTATAATTGTGTTTCTCACCCTTCTGCTGTTTTGAATGCTCTATGAGGCATTGCAGATTAGATGCTGGAGGTCTCTTTGTGAAGCTTAGGTCTTCATTCTTTGGTCGGTCGGCTCTAATATGTAGCACCGGGTAGTCGGGGAGATCGTTATGTGATTTTGTGTATATGTATTTATATCTTTTTGGATTGTACATGTATGACTCTGTATGTAACAGACAAACTTTTATGTTATATATATATGAGATTCAGTTGCAGATTTTCCACTTCTATTCTGTATCTGAATTGTGGGTGTTAGGAACTGAGTTCCTCTGTTATGTGCTACCTGATTGTTGCATATCTAAATGAGCAGGTTGTGGTATTTTGTTTCAATTGATGTAACGCCTCCGTCTATGCCATGAATGTTTTAAATTATACTCTGATTATTTGTTATCGCTTTATTTGCACGAGGTATAGATTGGGGGTGTTATATTAAGTGGTATCAGAGCCAGTTTGTGTCAGTTTGACCCAGTCTGTGCCAGTCCGTGTCGGTCTTTGTGTTGGGGTGAGCTGTTTGTTTAACCATAGTTGCTGTTATTGGATATGAACAGAATATGGCTGGTAGGAATGATGCTGCTCTTGCTGCTGCTATGCAAGCTATGGCTCAGGTTGTGCGGGTGCACCTAATGCTGGTGGGAATGATGAGTTCAGGAAGAACAAACCGCCTGTCTTCAAAGGAAGACATGATCCTGATGGTGCTCAAATTTTGCTTAAGGAGATTGAAAGGATCTTTCGGGTCATGGACTGTGCTGAGGAACATAAGGTGAGACTGGGTACTCACATGTTGCAGGAAGAGGCTGATGAATGGTGGGTTAGTAAGCGTCTTGTGTGGGAAGCTACAGGTGAAGTGGTCACTTGGGCTTTGTTTAACAGTGGGTTTTTGAGGAAGTATTTTCCTGAAGATGTTAGGGGAAATAAGGAAATAGAGTTCTTGGAGTTGAAACAAGGTAACATGTCTGTTGTTGATAACACTTGTAAGTTTGTGGAGCTTGTTCAGTTTTATCCACATTACGCTGAAGCAAATGCGGAGTTTTCTGAATGTGTGAAGTTTGAGAATGGGTTGCGTCCTGAGATCAAGCAGGCAATTGGTTATCAAAGGATTAGAAGGTTTTTTGGATTTGGTGGATTGTTGTAGAATTTATGAAGAGGATAGCAAAGCTCGTTCTACTCATTATAAGAGTGTGAACGAAAGGAAGGGAAAGCAACTGTTTCGTGGTGGTCCTTATGTGTCACCAGCTGACAAGGGTAAGCAAAGAGCTAATTTTGGTAAAAGGCCAAGTGGGGGAGGTATGTCTAATCCTCTGAGATGTTTTAGGTGTGGTGACTTAGGACATCGTCAGTTTGAATGTAGAAAGGATACGAGGAAGTGTTCCAATTGTGGAGGTTTAGGACATGTAACAGCTGAGTGTAAGAGGAATGTGGTGAAGTGTTTCAACTGTGGTGAACCTGGTCATATTAGTATGAGGTGTCCGAAACCAAAGCAAGCTCAGGCTGGAGGGAAAGTATTTGCATTGACAGGAACTCAGACTACTAGTGCAGATCATCTGATCAGAGGTACTTGTTTTATTAATAGTACGCCTTTAGTTACTATTATTGATATCGGAGCGACTCATTCGTTTATTTCGTCTGAGTGTGCGCAACGTTTGAATCTTTTGTTGTCTTCGATGGATGGAGAGATGGTTATTGATACTCTAGCAATGGGGTCGGTAACTACTTCTTTGGTTTGTTTAAGTTGTCCTTTGACCATTTATGGTAAGGATTTTGAGATGGATTTGGTGTGTTTTCCGTTGGAGGGTTTAGACGTGGTTCTGGGAATGAACTGGTTGCAGTTTAATCGAGTTCATATTGATTGTTATCATAAGTTGGTAAGATTTCCTTCTCTCGAAGAAGATGAGGAATCGAGTTTCTTATCTACCAAAGAGTTGAAGAAACTTTTAGCGGATGAAGCTCAGTTGTTCGGGTTATTTGCATCGTTGACCGTGGATAGTCAAGTTGCAATTGAGGTGTTTCCAGTTGTGTGTGATTTTCCAGAGGTATTTCCGGAGGATATTTCAGATGTGCTGCCCGAAAGAGAGGTGGAGTTTTCTTTAGATCTAGTTCCTAGTACTAGACCTGTATCTATGGCACCTTATCATATGTCGGCATCTGAGTTGGTTGAGTTGAAGAAGCAGTTGAATGAATTGCTAGAAAAGAGGGTTGTGAGGCCGAGTGTGTCACCTTGGGGTGCTCCCGTTTTATTGGGGAAAAAGAAAGATGGAAGTATGCGATTGTGTATTGATTATCGCCAGTTGAATAAGGTGATGATTAAGAATAAGTATCCTCTTCTGAGAATTGATGATTTGATGAATTGCTAGAAAAGAGGGTTGTGAGGCCGAGTGTGTCACCTTGGGGTGCTCCCGTTTTATTGGGGAAAAAGAAAGATGGAAGTATGCGATTGTGTATTGATTATCGCCAGTTGAATAAGGTGATGATTAAGAATAAGTATCCTCTTCTAAGAATTGATGATTTGATTGACCAGTTGGTAGGTGCGTGTGTGTTTAGTAAAATTGATGTGAGGTCAGGTTATCATCTGATTAGAGTGAAAGAGGAAGATATTCAAAAGACGGCTTTTAGGACACGCTACGGACATTACGAATATTATGTGATGTCGTTCGGGGTTTCAAATGTGTCGGGTGTGTTTATGGAGTATATGAATCGTATTTTCCATGAGCATTTGGATCGATTTATTGTTGTGTTTATTGATGACATCTTTGCATATGTGGTAGCTTGAATTACCATCCTGGTAAAGCTAATGTGGTAGCCGATGCGTTAAGCTGGATATCTTTGCATATGTCTGCTTTGATGGTTAGAGAGTGGGAACTTTTGGAAGCATTTAGAGATCTGAGTTTGGTGTGTGAATTGACATCTGATAGCATGAGGCTTGGTATGTTAAAGGTTACTAATGATTTTCTGTTGACCGTTAGCGAGAAATAGAAACTGGATGTGAAATTTGTGGATTTGATGACGGTTGGAGATCAAAGTGTGAATGGTGACTTTAAAGTGGACGATAAGGGTGTTTTGAGATTCCGTGGTAGATTTTGTATTCCTTATGATTCGGACTTGAAAAAGATGATTTTAGAGAAAGGACACCAGAGTAGTTTGAGTATACATCCACGAGCTAATAAGATGTATCAAGATTTGAAGAAGATCTTTTGGTGGTCCGGATTAAAGAGGGATGTGGCTCTTTTTGTTTATGCGAGTTTGACGTGTCAGAAGTCAAAGGTAGAACATCAGAAGCCTAGTGGATTTTTGCAACCATTGGATATTCCCGAGTGGAAATGGGACAGCATTTCTATGGATTTTGTGACAGGGTTGCCGAATACACAGAGGGGACACAATTCCATTTGGGTGGTTGTGGATAGGCTGACTAAATTGGCATATTTCCTTCTGATTGACATCAGTTTTTCCTTGGAGCGGTTGGCTGAGATTTATATCCGGGTGATTGTGAAGCTACATGGTGTTCCGTTGTGTATTGTTTCTGATCGAGATCCGAGGTTTACTTCCAGATTTTGGGAAAGTTTGCAAAAGGCGTTAGGTTCCAGGTTGAGATCGAGTTCTGCTTATCATCCTTAGATGGATGGTCAGACCGAGAGAACTATTCACTCGTTGGAAGATTTGTTGAGAGCGTGTGTTCTTGAGCAAGGTGGTGCTTGGGATAGTTATCTTTTGTTGGATGAATTCACGTATAACAACAGTTTCCATTCGAGCATTGGAATGGCACCTTTTGAAGCGTTGTATGGAAGAAGATGTCGAACACCTTTGTGTTGGCATGAATCTGGTGAGAGTTCGGTGGTTGGACCGGAGTTAGTGCAGCAGACTACAGACAAGGTGAAACTTATTCGTGAGAAAATGAAGGCTTCTCAGAGTAGGCAGAAGAGTTATCATGATCGAAGGAGGAAAGATCTTGAGTTTCAAGAAGGTGATCATGTATTTTTGAGAGTTACACCGGTGACGGGTGTTGGGCGTGCATTGAAGTCGAAGAAGCTTACTTCTCGGTTTATTGGTCCTTACCAGATATCCGAGAGAGTGGGTGATGTGGTTTATCGGGTGGCGTTGCCACCGAATCTTTCGAATTTGCATGATGTGTTCCATGTTTCACAGCTTCGGAAGTATGTTCCGGATCCTTCGCATGTGATTCCGATGGATGAGGTCGAGGTAAGGGAGAACCTTACGGTTGAGGCATTACCAGTGGAAATTTTGGATCGTGAGTTGAAGCGGTTAAGAGGCAAGGATATTGCGCTTGTGAAAGTGGGGTGGGGAGGCGCTGCTGAGGGCGATTTTACTTGGGGGTTGGAGAGTCGGATGCGGGAGTCGTATCCGGAGTTGTTCGTCTCAGGTAATATTTTCGAGGACGAAAATTTCTAAGTGGAGGAGAGTTGTAACGCCCCAGTTTTTGTTAGTTTTATTTAATCGAGTCGATTTAATTATTTTATTTTTATATTATTTTATTCTTGACTTTTATTTGGTAATATATTATTTTTCATTGTTGTTATGTTTTATCGCGTTTTGGGAGTGTTTGCGAGATATTTGAGTGTAGGGGTATTTTGGTTATTTTACTTATTTTTCTTAAGTTAGAACTTAAAGAGAAAAAAGAGAGAAAATAGTAAGGAAGGAAAAGAGAAAGAAGGAAAAGAGAAAGGAGAGAAGAGAAAAGAGGGAAACAAACTTGAAGTTTAAGAATCGATTCAACCGACATTTCTAAACACGATTAATCGGGTAAGGGTGCGAAACTCTGTTATTCTATACTTGTGTATGATTATGTATGTATGTATTTGTTTGATATTTGGTTGAAATTGAATATAGAACAAAAACCATTAATATGTTGAGATTGTTGGAATTTGATACAATTTGTGTTGGAAATCATGTTTTAAGGTTCCTTATTGTTGATACATGTTAGATATATGTTGTTGTGCA
Source organism: Lathyrus tuberosus (assembly GCA_022829125.1). NCBI lineage: Eukaryota > Viridiplantae > Streptophyta > Magnoliopsida > Fabales > Fabaceae > Lathyrus > Lathyrus tuberosus. Next base: position 6,589,964 of record JALAZF010000001.1, on the reverse strand, counting down.
TTCAATTGGTAATTGGCTGGTGTTTAGATGAGATTTGGGAGAGAAATTGGTTGAATTTCGCAGCAGAAATTCTGCACGAAAAATTATGGGTTTTCTCTGCCCATACGCGTATCAGGCAAGGCAATACGCGAATTGGTTAGGGCAATACGCATATGGCAAGGGGAAAAGGAGGGAAATACGCGTATGGAACCCATTTTGCAGGGCCCTCTGCTGAAATGCGTAATGGTACGCGTACTCGGCAAGGCAATACGCGTAGGACCAGAGAGGGTGTAGAATTTTCCCGATTTTGCGTCCAATGCCGTAACTTTTGATCCGTAACTCGGATCGAGGCATACTTGGCACCGTTAGAAAGCTTATGAAATGTTCTTTCTTATTAAAATGGTTTTGAGATTTGTGGCCGATTTAATTATGTCGGGAATTTGGAAATGTGTCATTTTGTCGACTTTTACCGTCTTAACTGTGTGTATTTGATGTGTTATCATGCAATACGCTTTTGATATCTATCGTATGACTTGTGTGCTGTTGTATGATGTAAATGCATGTGTTGGGATGTTGTGGTGATGGTTTGTGGCCTAAGGACAAGTAAATGCATTGTGTTGTGGTGATTGTATATGCATGATTATGGATGTTGGAATGGTTTACATGGATGTGTATATGTATGCATTTGATTGTCCTGAGTCATTGTATGCCAAGCATCATGATATGCATTCTTGTGATGTCGTGTGCCCCAGTGGGTGTGAGCAACGAAACGATTCCAGAGGGAATATACTATAACGGTCGTGAGCCTTATACCGAGAGGACCTAAAGCAATGTTATAGATGATCGTGTGGCTTATACAAAGAGGACCTAAAGCAATCGGATCGTGTGCCTTATACAAAGATGTGTGAGCGATCCATAAACATCGTGTGCCTTATACAAAGAGGTGTGAGCGACGGGGAACATCATGTGCCCGACGGGGAGTTACACTAAGTAACAAGCGATGATTCCAATAGTTCCTGAGTGAACTAATGATGAGAATGATGGATGGAACGGTACCGCATTGCATTGCATAGAGTCGTTGTGTCGGTCTCTGTACATTTGCATAAATCATGAATGGATTGATTTTGTGTGGAATTGTGAATGGAATTGATGAGTTGATATATATATATATATATATATATATATATATATGTTGGTGATAAAGTATTGAGCATGATTGATATGCCTTTGTGACGGATATATGAGATATAAATTGTGTTGTTTTGTGTTTGAACTATGGTGTAAGTTATGGTGAGAATGTTGTATATATGTATTTTGTGTTATTATATAATTATATGCAATTATATTATAATTGTGTTTCTCACTCTTCTGCTGTTTTGAATGATCTATGAGGCATTGCAGATTAGATGCTGGAGGTCTTTTTGTGAAGCTTAGGTCTTCATTCTTTGGGCGGTCGACTCTGATATGTAGCACCACCGGGTAGTCGGGGAGATCGTTATGTGATTATGTGTATAAGTATTTATATCTTTTTGGATTGTACATGTATGACTCTGTATATAACAGACAAACTTTTAAGTTATATATATATGAGATTCAGTTGCAGATTTTCCGCTTTTATTCTGTATCTAAATTATGGGTGTTAGGAACTGAGTTCCTCTGTTATGTGCTACCTGATTGTTGCATATCTAAATGAGCAGGTTGTGGTATTTTGTTTCAATTGATGTGACGCCTCTGTCTATGCCATGAATGTTTTAAATTATACTCTGATTATTTTTTATCGCTTTATTTGCTCGGGGTATAGATTGGGGGTGTTACATTAAGTGGTATCGGGGCCAGTTTGTGTCAGTTTGAGTCAGGTTGTGCCAGTCTGTGTCGGTCTTTGTGTTGGAGTGAGCTGTTTGTTTAACCATAGTTGCTGTTATTGGATATGAACAGAATATGGCTGGTAGGAATGATGCTGCTCTTGCTGCTGCTATGCAAGCTATGGCTCAGGCTGTACGGGGTGCACGTAATGCTGGTGGGAATAATGAGTTCAGGAAGAACAAACCGTCTGTCTTCAAAGGGAGACATGATCCTGATGGTGCTCCGATTTGGCTTAAGGAGATTGAAAGGATCTTTCGGGTGATGGACTGTGCTGAGGAACATAAGGTGAGACTGGGTACTCACATGTTGCAAGAAGAGGCTGATGATTGGTGGGTTAGTAAGCGTCTTGTGTGGCAAGCTACAGGTGAAGTGGTCACTTGGGCTTTGTTTAGCAGTGAGTTTTTGAGGAAGTATTTTCCTGAAGATGTTAGGGGAAAGAAAGAAATAGAGTTCTTGGAGTTGAAACAAGGTAACATGTCTATTGTTGATTACACTTGTAAGTTTGTGGAGCTTGTTCAGTTTTATCCACATTACGCTGAAGAAACTGCGGAGTTTTCCAAATGTGTGAAGTTTGAGAACGGGTTGCGTCCTGAGATCAAGCAGGCAATTGGTTATCAAAGGATTAGAAGGTTTTCAGATTTAGTGGATTGTTGTAGAATTTATGAAGAGGATAGCAAAGCTCGTTCTACTCATTATAAGAGTGTGAACGAAAGGAAAGGAAAGCAACTGTTTCGTGGTGGTCCTTATGTGTCACCAGCTGACAAAGGTAAGCAAAGGGCTAATTTTGATCAAAAGCCAAGTGGGGGAGGTATGTCTAATCCTCTGAGATGTTTTAGGTGTGGTGACTTAGGACATCGTTAGTTTGAATGTAGAAAGGATATGAGGAAGTGTTCCAATTGTGGAGGTTTAGGACATGTAACAACTGAGTGTAAGAGGAATGTGGTGAATTGTTTCAACTGTGGTGAACCTGGTCATATTAGTACGAGGTGTCTGAAACCAAAGCAAGCTCAGGCTGGAGGGAAAGTATTTGCATTGGCAGGAACTCAGACTACTAGTGCAGATCGTCTGATCAGAGGTACTTGTTTTATTAATAGTACGCTTTTAGTTGCTATAATGATACCGGAGCGACTCATTCATTTATTTCGTCTGAGTGTGCGCAGCATTTGAATCTTTTGTTGTCTTTAATGGGTGGAAAGATGGTTATTGATACTCCAGCAATAGGGTCGGTAACTACTTCTTTGGTTTGTTTAAGTTGTCCTTTGACCATTTATGGTAAGGATTTTGAGATGGATTTGGTGTGTTTGCCGTTAGAGGGTTTAGACGTGGTTCTGGTAATGAACTGGTTGCAGTTTAATCGGGTTCATGTTAATTGTTATCATAAGTTGGTAAGATTTTCTTCTCTCGAAGAAGACGAGGAATCGAGTTTCTTATCTACCAAAGAGTTGAAGAAACTTTTAGCGGGTGAAGCTCAGTTGTTCAGGTTGTTTGCATCGTTGACCGTGGATAGTCAAGTTGCAATTGAGGTGTTTCCAGTTATGTGTGATTTTCCAGAGGTATTTGCGGAGGATATTTCAGATGTGCCGCCCGAAAGAGAGGTGGAGTTTTCTATAGATCTAGTTCCTGGTACTAGACCTGTATCTATGGCACCTTATCGTATGTCGGCATCTGAGTTGGTTGAGTTGAAGAAGCAGTTGAATGAATTGTTAGAAAAAAGGTTTGTGAGGCCGAGCGTGTCGCCTTGGGGTGCTCCCTTTTTATTGGTGAAAAAGAAAGATGGAAGTATGCGATTGTGTATTGATTATTGCCTGCTGAATAAGGTGACGATTAAGAATAAGTATCCTCTTCCGAGAATTGATGATTTGATGGACCAGTTGGTAGGTGCGTGTGTGTTTAGTAAAATTGATTTGAGGTTAGGTTATCATCAGATTAGAGTGAAAAAGGAAGATATTCAAAAGATGGCTTTTAGGACACGCTACGAACATTACGAATATTCTGTGATGCCGTTCGGGGTTTCTAATGCGCCAGGTGTGTTTATGGAGTATATGAATCATATTTTCCATGAGCATTTGGATAAATTTGTAGTTGTGTTTATTGATGACATCTTGATTTATTCTAAGTCCCGGGAGGAGCATGCGAAACATTTGCGTGTTGTGTTGCAAATTTTGAAGGAGAAGAGACTTTATGCCAAGTTGTCCAAGTGTGAGTTCTGGTTGTCAGAAGTGAGTTTTCTTGGGCATGTGATTTCAGGTAATGGTATTGCTGTGGATCCATCTAAAGTAGATGCAGTTCTACAATGGGAGGTTCCTAGATCTGTTACTGAAATTAGAAGCTTTTTGGGTTTAGCTGGATATTATCGAAGATTTATTGAAGGCTTTTCTAAGTTAGCACTTCCTTTGACCCAACTGACTTGTAAAGGTCAAGCGTTCGTTTGGGATATTCAGTGTGAGGAAAGTTTTAGTGAGCTGAAGAGAAGGTTGACTACAGCTCCAATTTTGATCTTACCGAATCCTACTGAGCCGTTTGTGGTGTATTGTGATGCGTCTTTGAGTGGTTTAGGTGGAGTGTTGATGCAAGAAGGTAAGGTTGTGGCTTATGTTTCGAGGAAATTGAGGATCCATGAGAAGAATTATCCTACTCATGATTTGGAATTAGCGGCTGTGGTTTTTGTGTTGAAAATTTGGAGGCATTATCTCTACGGTGCAAGATTCGAAGTCTTTAGTGATCATAAGAGTTTGAAATACTTGTTTGATCAGAAAGAGTTGAATATGAGGCAACGGAGATGGTTGGAATTTTTGAAGGACTACGATTTTAGCTTGAATTACCATCCTGGTAAAGCTAATGTGGTAGCCGATGCGTTAAGCCGGAAATATTTGCATATGTCTGCTTTGATGGTTAGAGAGTGGGAACTTTTGGAAGCATTTAGAGATCTGAGTTTGGTGTGTGAATTGACATTTGATAGCATGAGGCTTGGTATGTTAAAGGTTACTAATAATTTTCTGTTGACCGTTAGCGAGAAACAGAAGCTGGATGTGAAATTTGTGGATTTGATGACGGTTGGAGATCAAAGTGTGAATGGTGACTTTAAAGTGGACGATAAGGGTGTTTTGAGATTCTGTGGTAGAATTTGTATTCCTGATGATTCGGACTTGAAAAAGATGATTTTAAAGGAAGAACACCGGAGTAGTTTGAGTATACATCCGGGACCTAATAAGATGTATCAAGATTTGAAGAAGATCTTTTGGTGGTCCGGATTGAAGAGGGATGTAGCTCAGTTTGTTTATGCGTGTTTGACGTGTCAGAAGTCAAAGGTAGAACATCAGAAGCCTAGTGGATTTTTGCAACCGTTGGATATTCTCGAGTGGAAATAGGACAACATTTCTATGGATTTTGACAAAGGGTTGCCGAATACACAGAGGGGACATAATGCCATTTGGGTGGTTGTGGATAGGCTGACTAAATCGGTGCATTTCATTCCGATTGACATCAGTTTTTCCTTGGAGCGGTTAGCTGAGATTTATATCCGGGTGATTGTGAAGCTATATGGTGTTCCGTTGTGTATTGTTTCTGATCGAGATCCGAGGTTTACTTCCAGATTTTGGGAAAGTTTGCAAAAGGCGTTAGGTTCCATGTTGTGATTGAGTTCTGCTTATCATCCTCAGACGGATGGTCAAACCGAGAGAACTATTCAGTCGTTGGAAGATTTGTTGAGAGCGTGTGTTCTTGAGCAAGGTGGTGCTTGGGATAGTTATCTTTCGCTGGTTGAATTCACATATAACAATAGTTTCCATTCAAGCATTGGAATGGCACCTTTTGAAGCGTTGTATGGAAGAAGTTGTCGAATACCTTTTTGTTGGCATGAATCTGGTGAGAGTTCGGTGGTTGGACCAAAGTTAGCGTAGCAGACTACAGACAAGGTGAAACTTATTCGTGAGAAAATGAAGGCTTCTCAGAGTAGGAAGAAGAGTTATCATGATCGAAGGAGGAAAGATCTTGAGTTTCAAGAAGGCGATCATGTATTTTTGAGAGTTACACCGGTGACGGGTGTTGGGCATGCATTGAAGTCGAAGAAGGTTACTTCTCGGTTTATTGGCCCTTACCAGATATCCGAGAGAGTGGGTGATGTGGTTTATCGGGTGGCGTTGCCACCGAATCTTTCGAATTTGCATGATGTGTTCCATGTTTCATAGCTCCGGAAGTATGTTTCGGATCCGTCGCATGTGATTCTGATGGATGAGGTTGAGGTAAGGGAGAACCTTACGGTTGAGGCATTACCGGTACGAATTTTGGATCGCGAGTTGAAGCGGTTAAGAGGCAAGGATATTGCGCTTGTGAAAGTGGCATTGGGAGACGCTGCTGAGGGAAATTTGACTTGGGAGTTGGAGAGTCGGATGCGGGAGTCGTATCCGGAGTTGTTCGTCTCAGGTAATATTTTCGAGGACGAAAATTTCTAAGTGGGGGAGAGTTGTAATGCCCCAGTTTTTGTTAGTTTTATTTAATCGAGTCGATTTAATTATTTTATTTTTATATTATTTTATTCTTGACTTTTATTTGGTAATATATTATTTTTCATTGTTGTTATGTTTTATCGCGTTTTGGGAGCGTTTGCGAGATATTTGAGTGTAGGGGTATTTTGGTCATTTTACTTATTTTTCTTAAGTTAGAACTTAAAGAGAAAAAAAGAGAGAAAATAGTAAGGAAGGAAAAGAGAAAGAAGGAAAAGAGAAAGGAGAGAAGAGAAAAGAGGGAAAAAAACTTGAAGTTTAAGAATCGATTCAACCAACATTTCTAAACACGATTAACCGGGTAAGGGTGCGAAACTCGGTTATTCTATACATGTGTATGATTATGTATGTATGTATTTGTTTGTTATTTGGTTGAAATTGAATATATAACAAAAACCATTAATATGTTGAGATTGTTGGAATTTGATACAATTTGTGTTGGAAATCATGTTTTAAGGTTCCTTATTATTGATACATGTTAGATATATGTTGTTGTGCATTCAATTGGTAATTGGCTGGTGTTTAGATGAGATTTGGGAGAGAAATTGGTTGAAATTTCGCAGTAGAAATTCTGCAGGAAAAATTCTGGGTTTTCTCTGCCCATACGCGTATCAGGCAAGGCAATACGCGTATTGGTTAGGGCAATACGCATATGGCAAGGGGAAAAGGAGGGCAATACGCGTATGGAACCCATTTTGCACGGTCCTCTATTGAAATGTGTAATGGTACGCGTACTCGGCAAGGCAATACGCGTAGGACCAGAGAGGGTGTAGAATTTTCCCGATTTTGCGTCTGATGCCGTAACTTTTGATCCGTAACTCGGATCGAGGCATACTTGGTACCGTTAGAAAGCTTATGAAATGTTCTTTCTTATTAAAATGGTTTTTTTATTTGTGGCCGATTTAATTATGTTGGGAATTTGGAAATGTGTCTTTTAGTCGACTTTTACCGTCTTAACTGTGTGTATTTGATATGTTATCATGCAATATTCTTTTGATATCTATCGTATGACTTGTGTGCTGTTGTATGATGTTAATGCATGTGTTGGGATGTTATGGTGATGGTTTGTGGCCTAAGGACAAGTAAATGCATTGTGTTGTGTATGATTGTATATGCATGATTATGGATGTTGGAATGGTTCACATGGATGTGTATATGTATGCATTTGATTGTCATGAGTCATTGTATGCCAAGCATCATGATATGCATTCTTGTGATGTCGTGTGCCCTAGTGGGTGTGAGCGACGAAACGATTCTAGAGGGAATCTGCTATAACGGTCGTGAGCCTTATACAAAGAGGACCTAAAGCGATCGGATCGTGTGCCTTATACAAAGAGGTGAGAGCAATCCATAAACATCGCGTGACTTATACAAAGAGGTGTGAGCAACGGGGAACATCGTGTGCCCGACGGGGAGTGACACTAAGTAACAAGTGATGATTCCAATAGTTCCTGAGTGAACTAATGATGAGAATGATGGATGGAACGGTACCGCATTGCATTGCATAGAGTCGTTGTGTCGGTCTCTGTGCATTTGCATAAATCATGAATGGATTGATTTTGTGTGGAATTGATGAGTTGATATATATATATATATATATATATATATATATATATATATATATATATATATATGTTGGTGATAAATGTATTGAGCATGATTGATATGCCTTTGTGACGGATATATGAGATATGAATTGTGTTGTTTTGTGTTTGAATTATGGTGTAAATTGTGGTGAGAATGTTGTATATATGTATTTTGTGTTATTATATAATTATATGCAATTATATTATAATTGTGTTTCTCACCCTTCTGCTGTTTTGAATGCTCTATGAGGCATTGCAAATTAGATGCTGGAGGTCTTTTTGTGAAGCTTAGGTCTTCATTCTTTGGTCGATCGGCTCTGATATGTAGCACCGGGTAGTCGGGGAGATTGTTATGTGATTATGTGTATATGTATTTATATCTTTTTGGATTGTACATGTATGACTCTGTATATAACAGAAAAACTTTTATGTTATATATATATGAGATTTAGTTGCAGATTTTCCGCTTTTATTTTGTATCTGAATTATGGGTGTTAGGAACTGAGTTCCTCTGTTATGTGCTACCTGATTGTTGCATATCTAAATGAGCAGGTTGTGGTATTTTGTTTCAATTCATTTGACGCCTCCGTCTATGCCATGAATGTTTTAAATTATACTCTGATTATTTGTTATCACTTTATTTGCTCGGGGTATAGATTAGGGGTGTTACAGTTGGCATTCCATATGGTTTATCTCAGTTTAATGGAGGCATCATAAAACCAGACACAAAAGGCCTGTACGTGCTTCCTGGAGGAGGGGGTGTCATTTGTTGCATTTGAGACCCCATAGTAGAGAAACTTGGCGCATTTTGGGGAATCGAATGCGCAGGCTTCGAACCAGCTGTTGATGGCATAGCCTCTGACACTGATATGGAGGTCGTATTACCCCCAGTCGAAGGATTAGGGGGTGGCACTTCATTATTCGTAGGATTCTGGTTGTTAGGCGGATTTGGATTCGCCATTCTGCGTACTCGTCTCCTTCTGGGTCTTTCTTCGTTATTTTCGGCAATCTTACCGCTCCTTAATTTCATACAACAAAACGAAGACGACTACAAAGGAAAAGAAAATTTAAAAAATAAAGGTTTAAAAAATTGTCAAAACGCACAAGGTCCTACCAGGTGTGCCAATTTGTTCGCCTTGAAGTTTAGCAAACAACCTCTGGTCTTCTAATTTATGGAATTAGTTTACTAACAGGACCGACCACACAAATCCTAGGACACAGTGCTTTAAAAATGCTGACAATTTGAGTAAAACTCTTACCTTTTCATCATTGTTTTATTATTGTTCTCACAGTTGGTAATTTTCGACTAACTAAAATAAAAAGAACTTGGAATTGGTAAATAACTGGGTAAATGAAAGTAATGTGACAAGAATAAAATTTGCAGAATCTTAAAGAGTATTGTAAACAAACTTAAATTTCATAAAGAATTGCAAGTAATAAACTGGTGTTTTTCTCAAACGTACATTGTTTCCATAATGACTCATTTCTCTCACACGGTTACTTTGAGTAATTTGAATAACTTGTACAATTTTGAAATGCACACACTTTTTTCATACTATGACTACCTATTTATATACAAACAAAACAACTGTCAATAACAACTATTTCCCCTAAATGTGACAAATGGCATCTTGCATGCTTCCTTGCCTTGGATATGCTCCACACGTCTGATTTCTTCAACTGTATCTCCCTCTCAATTTTGAATTTCAAACTATCTGACGAAATACCTCTCCAACTCAAGTTGTCGAAAAAATGAACTTCTTTATTACTTAGAGAAATTCACATCACTTGTTCTAGTTTTCAGACCATCTGCCACTAGCTTTTAATTCAGCGTCAAATCTTGAGTCGAAATAATTCAGCATCAAATCTTCGACCAGCTCCTTCTACTTTTTTGTTTTCCAATCAATCCATTGTCGTCGAAAATAGCAGTCTACACCTAGTTCTTGAGCATTGTTCTTGCATGAATCCATTTGATGTTTGATGATCTTAATTGACTTGAAAAGCTATGTTTGAGCTTCTGATTTCTTATGATTCATTATGTATGGCTTTCCCTTTGAACTCCTTTGTTCTATGTGAATGATTGAATCCTTTTGAGGTTGATAAGGAATGATTCATGCCTAGTTCTTTGCTCATGATTTATGGTTGATTCTTATTGAGTTTCTTTGACGTCTTGGTGATGAATAAATATCGAAATGCTTGTGTTTACTTTTAACTTACCATGTTCACATGCTTTAATTGCATAAGTTTGACCATTGTTGCTTTGCCTTCTTGAGATAAATGTTCACATGTGCCTAACCCTTGCTTTGATTCATGATGAATGCTCTTGTGTATATTTTCTCATCTTTTAAATGTGTTGAACATGCTGTGATATAGATTCTGACCATGATTGTTTTTCATCTCCCTTGATTCACTCTGTCTTGGTTTTCTCATAGTTGATATGTGGTTAACTTCTTATGGCATATACACTTGTGCACAATTTGATTTTCCTTTGCCTAAATGTTTGAGTGTTATTGTGTGAATTATTTGAGCATGTTTATAAGATTCAAATGTGTATGAGTGTTCACTTGTATGCCTCTTTGTTGCTTTGGTTTAAGTTGGAAACACGTGTTGTCTTACATACTTGCTTGTTCTTTCTTACTTGGGTTGATTAAGCCTTCTTGCTTTGGGTGTTTAAGTTGAATCCTAGATGACTTGTTTCATTTATACTTGAGGTATTTCTCTACCTCTTTCATACTTTACATCTCATTTCCCCCCTTGGTGGGAATTATGTATCCCTCTCCCCCATTACAATGTAGCAACTTAGTTTCTTTTTATGCTTGCTTGCTTGATTTTTAAGAAAGATAAAATTGAACTAGGGTAGAACACCTTTTCAAAATAAAGAACAAATAAGGCTCGATCCAACGTCAAGTCATTTTTCAAATTCATTCAATTTGGTTTTCACCTTAGGGTTTCTCTTCTCTTTTCATTCTTATTGTAGCGTACGATTTTTGTCGGTGACACGACCACCTTACCGTAATGGAATTTGGGTGCTACTTCTGATCTCTTATTTATCATATGAAGCTGGATAGGAAAGGGAAGATGTCTAAAACTAACCTTGCACACAAATGTTTTCTTTAACAAATGCTAAGAGATTGGGGATCGGGGTCAGGTTATACAAAGGGAAGCTATTAACACCCAATGTATATATGGTTATCCATACACCTTTTATTACATGTTTCTCTGTTGATTTAAGTGCTTTCTGGTGTTTATCTGCCATGGCTTGGAAAAGTTTCTCCTTTGGGAGTGTTGAGAGAATGTTTTTGTTGCTTTCGGGTTTTCCGTTATTTTTGGGAAGGTATTGAACCTAAAGTTTTTGATTTGTGTGCTCGCTAAGATTTCATAATCTTATGCCTACGTATTCCCGTAAAGAGATTTGGGAAATCACAGCAATCATAGTTCCTCCTATTTCTATGGGAGGAAAGATGTTTGGTGTCTTGTTCAAAGCCCAAGATTGAAGCTATCGGAGTATTTGTGTGTTGTTCAAAGCCTAAGATTCAAGCTAAAAGGGTGACTGAGAGAGAATTTGTCATCTCTAAAGAGAGAATATCCCACCTATTCATCACAAATTATTGAGAAATTAGTTATAAGGGAAATTACTTTAACTGGGATATGCGAATCCATCAATGCCATAATTTCCTTTATAAAGGGTGATGTTATGAAGGAAGAAATCTTTAACTCAATGTAGAGCAATGCCACTTTTTCCTTATGAATATTTCATGCTAAGAGAGGGACATTGGTTTGGATGTATGGAATCCAGAGGCTTGCCACTTACAACAGTTAGATGAAAGATAAATTTTAACCAGGATAAAAGAAGGACTCCAGCTTGGATTTTGAATCAACAAGTGTGCCACTTACAACAATTATCTGGAAAAAGGTTTTGATTATTTTGTTTTGATATGTGATATATAGAAGAAATATACTCCTGCAGAATGGACTCATGGTCTCATCTGAGGGGATGTTGATTTTTTGTGTGCCTTGATCAAAGTCCAAGGTTGAAGCTAAAAGAAACTGACTCCATTGGGGAGGGTTTTATCTGTCTTATACAAAGCCCAAGATTGAGGCTAACTGACTCCACTGGGGGAAATTTATATATGAAGCCTAAGAGGAGGCTATTTCTTGTTGAGGATTTATAGAAATCCAGGAGCTGGTCCAAATGGTATTGGGGAATCCAAAAGTTTTACTCTTGTTGAGGATTAGGGAAGAGTTGAGATTTCAGATGCCATGAGGTTATGATCCCACTGGGGATTTGTTGATTGTTGATTGACCCTGGTTGGGGATTTTTAAGGTGAATGCTTAAACCTTGTTGGTGGTCAAAGAAGTTTAAAAGTTCATTTTGAAAAACTATAAAGGTTTTAACACTGCTGAAGATTAGTTTATTAATGAAATGATCAGAGTTTTTTCCTATGCTTTTAGGAAACTTGAGGGTTTCTTTGAGAGATTCAAGAGGATATGACACTTTCTAAGTATTATTTGTATGAAGCCCAAGAGGAGGCTGACACTGTCCAAGTCTCTCAAGAAATGGTAGGTTCTAGTGTAGAGAGAGATCTTTGTATGATGCCCAAGAGAAGGTTGTTGGTCTTAAGGGATGAAGATCAACCCTATGATGGTCTGATGTTTTGGAATTCTTTGACTCTCTTGAGGATTGAACTAGTAGAGATGAGTAATTTCTGTCCTATACCTTTAGGAGGCCTTTGAATCCTTGTACTAATCCCAAGAGAAGGCTGAGGAACTTCTAAGAAGCCTGAGGGTCCTTGTACTAAGCCCAAGAGGAGGCTAGGGATGCTTTTAAGAAGCCTTTGGGTCCTTGTACTAATCCCAAGAGGAGGCTGGGGATGCTTTTAAGAATCCTGTGGGTCCAAGCCAAAGAAAAGTTCAAGAAAGGTTTCACCGGGAATAAGCCCTTTCTTTGCTGAATAGTTCTGGGGTCTGAAGAAATTCAAAAGAGGTTTCACCGGGAATTAATCCTCTTTGGGGAAATGAATTTCTTGTACACATATATATTTCTAAGTTTGACAGTCTTGATAAAAGTTTCATCGGGAATACTGCTTTTCTCTGTTCCATATTGTATAAGCCCAAGAGGAGGCAGGACTGTATAGGGAATTTCTTATGAGGGAACTAGTTTTGACTATGTTATAAGTAAACACTGATTTGACCTAGCATAAACCTAACTATTGGGGAGACTCTAAGAAAGATATGCACAAGTATATACAGACAATTATATTGACAGATATACATAAGAAATATGCACTGAAAAAGATATGGGGACTTACCTCCTGAGAAGAAGCCCAAGTAAAATGTGATCTGTTGTATTTACTACAACTGTATTCCCTCTTTTAGGGTTTCAAGAAATTGAAGAAAAGTTTTGAAAGAAACAACATTGAATTTGAATTTTTGAATTAAAGAAACAAGTTGTTAAATAAGATTTTTTTTGGGCTTATAGCTCAAGGAGAGGCCCATATAACTTATGTTTAAAAGGCGACGATCGCGTCGTGCTTTTGAAAACCACAGAGTTACTTATACAATGACTGAGGCCCAAAAATTATTTATATACAAGAAGGAATGGGTCTTACACTCTATTAGAGGCCCAAAAGTTTATTTTTATATAGGAGATGGGGCTTATAGCTCAAAGAGATGCCCAGATGAAAAACAACGATCACACTGTTTATCGTATCGAGACTTATATAATGACTGAGGCCCAAAATGGTTTATTTACAAATGGGATGGGTCTTACACTTTATAAGAGGCCCAAAAGTGTTAAAAAAAGAAAGATGGGACTTACAACCAAAGGGAGGCCCAAAATGACTTTTATTAAAAAGGTGACGATCGCGCCGAGGTTTTAGAAAACACGGTGGGACTTATTCAGTGACTGAAGCCCAAAATTATTTATGTGTGACAAGGGATGGATCTTACACTCTATTAGAGGCCCAAAAGTGTTTATGTGAAGTTTGAAAAATCAAATTTAGAAAAAACCCTAATTTTGAATTTAAAAATATATTTTTCAAAGGAAATTAAATAAAAAATGATATAAAATATCAAATATATTCAAAAACAAATTGTCAACTTTGAAAAATATTTAGAAAAATGATGTTTAATCACATGAAAGCTTGAAATTCATTTAAATTTGAAAATTCAAGGTGGAAATTTCATTTAAAAATGTTAAAAAAACAAATAAAATGAAATTATTTACAAAAATTCCAACAATATTAAATAAATAATATAAATTTGATTTTTTTGTAGAATAAAATATTTTAACATTTTTGTGACTTTTTAAAAAAAAGAACCAATATAAAATGACTAAAAATGAAAGAGAAATTAAGTTTTGAAATCATTTAATAAAAATATCAAATATTCAAAAAATCAAAAATTTGAAAATGGCGCCAAGGCCATCTTCTTCTTCCTCGCGTGTACCCTCCATAGCCAATTTGCAAAACCTCACATATCTCTCTCTATACGTAATGGTTTTGACTTTTGTAAACATGAAAGTTGTGTATTTTTGAACAAGGATTCCAATGATATAAATTAATTGCATTTATTTTAAGTGTGGAGTGAGAAATCAGAAGATGAACTCAAGAACCCTAATTTCTGCAAGAACACTATGAAATCCTATACACGAAATCTACAAAGCAATTGATTGAGGGGAATCACTCTATATAAGTGCAGAAACATGTTTGTAACTTGAAAACACATTTATGATGCATAGATCATAGAGTTTGAGAGTGTCAGGCTTACCTCTACAAGAGGAAATCGAATCCTCAGTTGTAAGTGTTATAGATGTTGTGTGATGGTCTAGACAGCTTCAATGGACCTAATATAAGGTGTTTGGAAGCTTGGAATAGATTGAATGCACCTGGTTCTTGCTGTGGCACCTCAATTGCAAGTAGGCCAAAAAGCTTGAGCAAATGGGGGGGTGACTTTGTGATTCAGGTGTTCCAGATGTGTTTTGAGGTTATGGATCACTTATATATGATATATGTGAGGTGTTGGCATGGTTGGTTTTGATGGAATTGATAACTATTTGAAAATTCGATAGTTACTTCAAGAAGAAGCAAAATCTTGTTTTTGAAATGTGATTTGGAGGAAAGCATGTATTGCTATGCTTTGGTGTACTTGAATTGATCAGAAAGAACCTCTATTTATAGTAGAGCAACTTTGTTTTAGGAGCAATAGTGATCGGAGGCTGGATCACTCCAATATCCATTGAACTTTGTCATGTAGCCAAAGTCTCCTCTAGCCATTGACTTGGGTCAATCTTGCAGGTCTATGGTCTTCTGATGCTTGAGTTTATCTTGACTCATTTGCAATGTTGTGGACTGATACATGCCAGCTCTATGCATCCATTTAATTCCTCATGACAAGTTTAAAGTTTTTGGATTTGAACTTTGAATGTCACATGCCTAAAGGATTGGATTTTGGACTTGGTGTCCTTGTGATCAGATTCTTCATCATTCAAGTTGATTTTGGACAGAAATGAAATTATGCAAGTGTCTAAAATTGGTTCAAGAAATCGTGGTAACCAAGTTATGTATCAATGCATTTGTGTGGGCAGGGTGAAAAATGCCATCTTTAGAGGTTTATAACTCCTTGCTCAAGTGGAACCATGGGAGGCTCTTGTACTTTTTGGAAAGCCCCAATAACATACTTCAACTTTGATGTCCAATAATGGTCTTGAATCATCTTGGATCAAAATGAAAAATGGCCTCAAAGTTGGTGATAATCCAAAACAGATTCTGTCCAAAATGTCACTAAGTGTTGGAAAAGTGGTCATTTTCATATTCTTGTGATTTTGATCAATCCATAACTTAAAATCCATGAGGATTTGGAATCTGATGTAGTTGACAATCTTGAAGTATGTATTGAGAGCTTTCATTTGAGCTTTGGATGGAAGAAAAAGGTTGCTTGGATCACAAGTTATGGCCTTGCAAAGTTGGGTATAAGTCATTTTTTTTATAACTTAGTGAAATTTCAAGTTTCTTATGGTTGTCCCTTTTGCAAGTAACCCCACTTTTCTTGATTTTTATTGATGGATGATGATCTAAACCATAAGTTAACATTGTTTTTTACTTAAGGAAGCCTTGTTTGTCAAGAAATTCAAAAAGTCAAACTTGGTTTTTGGTGAATGCACCCTCTAAGGCCATTTTGACCTTATGATTGGATCTATGAGGTCCCTTTGAGCTTCTTGGATCATGTTTTGAAGTATTGGTCTATGCCCAAATGAAAAGTTCCCTCTAGAGGCCTTGGTTGACCAAAACCCTAATTTGGTGACACAGATGATTTTGAGGCTTGATCCCCTTGGAATGTTGCACTCTTGTGCTTGATTCTTGATGTGGGAGACCTCTTAATCCTTTATAGATGTTTGAGAGACTTGAAAAGTTGAGGATCATGTCCATTCTTGATTGATCCTTTGTCTGAGTGCTTTGAGAGGGCTCATAACCCTGAATCTTGGTTGAACTGGATGCTCAACAATATTTGAGAGGATTGATGAGGCATAAAGGTACATCCATATTGTGGTGATGATTTGAAAAATGATGGGAAATCTTGTGGTCAAAATTTGGGGTATGACAGATGCCCCTATTTAATCTTCTTGGACCTGAAGGTGTGAATGGAGAAGACGTTCGAACATTCAAGGCAGAAGAGGATTAAATATCGGAATACTCAAAATTTTGATTGTGGTTAAGAATGGTGGCTATTTGCTCATCCATATTCTTTTGCTAAGTAATGTCACTTAGAAAAATTGTAAACTTCCCCTCGATCCTGGTCTTTAGCCACGGAACTGGTCTCGGTTTTTTTTTTATAAAGTTCCCCTTGATCCTGGCCTTCAGCCACAAAACTGGCCTTAGTTTCTTGAAGAAATAATCTTCCCCTCGATCCTGGTCTTCTGTCATGGAACTGGTCTCAGTTTTCTTTTGAAATAAACTTCCCCTTGATCCTGGTCTTCTGTCATGGAACTGGTCTCAGTTTTCTTTTGAAATAAACTTCCCCTCGATCCTGGTCTTCAGCCATGGAACTGGTCTTAGTTTCTTTGAAATAAACTTCCCTCGATCCTGGTCTTCAGCCATGGAACTGGTCTTAGTTTCTTCTTGTCGAGTTTCTTCCTCGACAAGGAACACTATTTGTAGTGGTCTTCATCAAACTTCTCGCCAAGTTACTGGGGAGATGCCATTTGATGGAAAAAGATTTGATGTCAGACTTTCCGGGGAAACCCATTTATCTGAACTGCAAAGGAGCGCAAACTTCTCTGTGAGAGATGCCATTTGTTGACCTATTGGGGAAAGCAAGTCTCTTGAGAGATTGCTTGTTGCTTGGTAATATTACATCATACTTTTCTTTGAGGCCTTTTTCAGAGAAATGTCATATGATGTAATCCAATTTTGAGGTGCTGATGACTTCATTGAAAGCAATTTTTCAGAGAGAGACTGCCAAATTGTAGAGAGTCTTCTGTTGAGAGGCTTTCTCTGGGGATTTTCTTTAATCCAGGAAAGCAAAATATCATCTTCAATGGTGAAGAGTGATGTTCCAAAATGTGCTTGTCCAAATGACTTCTTGCCTTTCAGAGGTTCAAGTTATCAAAGTGGTTTAAGGACCGACTCCAATCCAGAAATGCATTGGAGAGAGATTTTTTAGACGGTACATTTTCCTGACGAGGAAAGAACTCAGACTAGGATTTTGTCCTATCTTACACAGAAAGGAAGACTGAAGACTCTATCGGAGAGATGACACTTATCACTTGGGGATGAAAATGACCAGGGTGATATTAATGCAACATGTGTATGAATATGAATCAATTATGCATGATGTATGCATGTTTATACTGACAAAAGAGACACGACATACAGACTGATGAGGAATACAACTGGATACTTGGTCACTCCAATTTCTAGAGGTATAAACCTGCTAAGCATAAAAATCTATTCTTGTTTTTCAGAGGTGGACCTTACTGGGGAGAAAAACCAATAATGGGTTTTCAGAGGTAAGAACTCTGTCAGGGATATCAAATGGGACATCCTGTCTGAAGTAATTGATCCCTTATTCAGGAAGTATTTGATTCGGCATTTCGAAGTTAAATCACTACCAGAGAAGTAGTCGATATTCCTTTTTGTACTCATTAATCGAAAGGAAATTACCATATTTGTTTTAAAAGTAAAACTTGGACTTCTCGTTTCGAAAAAGTAAATTCATTTTTGTTTCAAGAATCGTTAATCATATTAAAATGTCATTCTGTAAAGCAAAATAAATGAGAATTGAAACAAAAGGCACACAAGCTCAAATTTTATTGATAGAATGGTAATCAGCCAAGCGCGTGATCCCATAGAGCATTAAAAAGTTTAGAAAAATGGTAATTTAAAGGAAAAGGGGCTACATTGAAACATAACGACCGCTATCGTTACACCACCTTTGAATTCTGGACATTCTGAGCTTTTGTCGAAGGTGACCTTGACTGAAGTTTTTCTGATAGATGGCATTACCGCTAGGGATCTAATCTTGTCAGAAGTAGTTACTTGCCATGAATCCCTAACTTTTTCCTGGATTACGTTTTCAGGTTTTCAATCCATAGGGATGCTTTTTGCTTATGTATCTAATTTTTGCCAGGACCGCCCTTTCGGTTTTTCAATCCAACGAGACGTTGTGTTTTTTTTATCTAGGTGAAGTATTTCTTGACTACGTCAACATTTGTGGGGTAGGTAACTCCTCTCCATCCATGGTTGCGAGTCTCAACGCACCGTCTGAGAAGGCTCTCTTAACAACATAAGGGCCATCGTAATTCAGAGTCCATTTGCCCTTGGAATCAGTGAGAAATGATTGTATCTTCTTGAGCACGAGGTCTCCTTCCCTGAAGACACGGGGTCGGACCTTTTTGTCAAACGCTCTCTTCATCCTTAGTTGATATAACCGACCATGGCATAAATCCGTCATTCTCTCTTCTTCGATTAAGTTCAGTTCATCGTGTCGATTTTGACACGATTCAGCTTCTGTTAGCTTGGCTTTCATCAATACTCTTATTGATGGGATCTATACTTCTAGGGGGAGCACCGCTTCCATGCCATATACTAGAGAGAAAGGGGTTGCCCCTGTTGAAGTGCAGACAGATGTACGATAACCGTGAAGAGAAAATGGTAGCATCTCATGCCAGTCTTTGTAGGTTACAACCATCTTCTGAATGATCTTCTTGATATTCTTATTAGCCGCTTCTACCATTCTATTCATTTTAGGTCGGTAGGGAGATGAGTTATGATGTTCGATCTTGAACTCAGCGCACAACTCTTTCATCATCTTGTTGTTCAAGTTGGATCCATTATCCGTAATGATCTGGCTTGGAACACCGTAACGGCAGATGAGATTATTCTTGATAAATCACACCACAACTTGTCGGGTTATATTGGTATATGATACTACTTCGATCCACTTGGTCATGGAGAAGAAAGTACTTTGAGATGCGTTGGCGGTACATGGATTTTGTCAGCGTATATCTGACACTTGTGACACCTCCTCATGTACTTGTAGCAATCGAATTCGATTGTTAGCCAATAATATCCTGCTCTCAGAATTTTTCTTGCCATTGTATATCCATTGGCATGATTTCCAAAGGATTCTTCGTGAATCTCTTTCATCAACAGGTTTGCTTCTTGTCTGTCTACGCATCTGAGCAAAACCATGTCGAAGTTTCTCTTGTAGAGTGTATCACCGTTTAGGAAGAAGTTTCCAGCCAGCCTTCTGAGAGTCTTCCTATCCTTTCTGGATGCCCCAAGCGGGTATTCTTGTCTTTGGAGGAAACACTTGATATCATGATACCAGGGTTTGTCATCTATTACTGCTTCAATTGTGAAGATGTAAGCATACTTTTCAAGGTGCATTATGTCGATCTTAGGTACGTCGTTCCATTGACTTACACTAATCATGGAGGATAAGGTGGCTAATGCATCAGCCGTGTGATTTTCTTCACGAGGGATATGATGAAACTCGATTCTGTTGAAGAATGGTAACAACCTTCTCGCGTAGTCTTTGTAAGGAATCAATCCTGATTGGTAGGTATTCCACTCTCCTTTGATCTGATTCATAACCAAGGCTGAGTCTCCATACACATCCAAGTTCTTTATCCTTAGGTCAATAGCTTCTTTGAGACCCATGATACAAGCTTCGTATTCGGCCTCATTGTATGTGCATTTGAATGTCAATCTGGCAGTGACAGGAATATGGGAACCCTGAGGTGTTACGATGATTTCCCCAATTCCGTTTCCATAAGTGTTGACGGCTCCGTGGAATATTAGTCCCCATTGGGAACCTGGTTCTGGCCTTTCACTGGGTAGCGGTTCATCACAATCTTTCATTTTTAAGTACATGACATCTTCGTCTGGGAAGTCAAATCTGACTGATTCCTGATCTTCAATCGGTTGATGAGCCAAATGATTGGCTAAAATACTTCCTTTGACAATGTTCTGAGCATGGTACTCGATGTCGAATTTCGATAACAACATCTGCCAACGGGAAATCCTTCCCGTGAGAGAAGGCTTTTCAAAGACGTACTTGATTGGATCCATTTCGGAGATTAACCAAGTAGTGTGACAAATCATGTACTGGCGAAGACGTTTGGCTGCCTAAGCTAAAGCGCAACAAGTTTCCTCGAGCATAGTGTATCGAGTCTCACAGTCCGTGAACTTCTTGCTTAAGTAGTAAATGGCAGACTCTTTTCTCTTTGTTTCATCTTGTTGGCCAAGTACACAACCCATGGAGTCTTCCAAGTTTGTTAGGTAGATGATCAGTGGTCTTCCTTCTACTGGAGGAGACAGAATCGGTGGATTCAATAGATATTCTTTGATGCAGTCGAAAGCCTTTTGGCAATCTTCTGTCCATATGCAGCTTTGGTTCTTTCTGAGTAGTTTGGAGATCGGCGCGCATGTCACGGTCATGAGGGATATGAACCTTGAGATATAATTCAGACGTCCCAAAAATCCTCTAACCTGTTTTTCAGTCTTTGGTTTAGGCATTTCTTGAATTGCCTTGACCTTGTCAGGATCAACCTCAATTCCTTTCTGGCTGACGATGAATACTTAGAGTTTTCCTAAGCAGACACCAAATGTACACTTATTGGGATTCAAGCGGAGTTTGTATTTTCTCAGACGCTCGAATAACTTTGACAGGTGTGTCACATGCTCTTCTTCTGTTTTAGATTTGGCAATCATGTCATCGACGTACACTTCAATATCTTTATGCATCATGTCGTGAAATAGAGTTGTCATGGCCCTTTGATAGGTTCCCCACGCGTTCTTCAGACCGAACGACATTACCTTATAACAAAAGGTGCCCCATGGGGTGATGAATGAAGTTTTCTCCATATCTTTTGGCGCCATTTTAAATCCATCCATGAAGAAGAAGACTTTGAATTTTGCTGTACTGTCCACCAGCATGTCAATGTACGGTAGGGGGAAGTCATCCTTTGGACTTGCTTTGTTCAGATCCATATAGTCTAACACATTCTGACTTTTCCGTCCTTTTTCGGAACTAGCACTATGTTGGCTAACCATTGAGGATATTTTGAGGTGGCAAGGAAACCTGTGTCGATCTGTTTCTGCACTTCCTCCTTAATTTTGATGTCCATATCTGGATGAGTCCTTCTCAGTCTTTGTTTTACTCGAGGACATTCTGGTTTTAGTGGTAAGTGATGTTCCATGATGCTGGTATCCAACCCTGGCATGTCCTGATAGGACCAAGAAAATACATCTGGAAACTCTTTGAGAATTTTTATCAATTTTTCTCTAACAACTAGACTGAGCAGTGCCCCAATCTTAACTTCTTTGCTTTCTTCTTCTGAACCCAAATTGACCGTTTCCAACGGCTCTTTGTGAGGCTCGATGGACCTTTCCTCTTGTCTGAGTAATCGAGAGATCTCTTCTGGAATTTCTTCATCCTCTTCTTCTTCAGCTTCAAATACCGAGAATTCAAAGTTGGGAGAAGGCATTGGATCATATGTTTTGATGGGGTTTAAAACTAGCAATCCGCATGACGTGATGATTCCTTTTTTAGAAAGGACAGAGAGAATGCAAGAGTGTGTGCAATGTATTTTCTGAAAAACTTGTTTTTATTTTTTGGGTTTTTTTTTAGGATTACCATTTTCTGAAAAATTAAAAGTGAAAACAGCAATAAATGCTGGAATTCAGAATGACATTATTTATTCATGATTTGTCGATTCTTGAAACACAACCCTATAAAACAAAACTTTGTCGCTTTGGGCGAAGCGAAGAGGGACATTTACAGAAAAGTGAGCCCTATAAAACATCCATTTCACCTGGGCAAAATGAAAGATTAAAACAAAGATGGTAGTTACTTAGACTTATGGACGACTTTCGGGACATCGACTGCAACCCAATGGCGACAAACTCCTCTGTGAATCACAAAGTCTGGTACTTCCCTTCTTGCTTTGTCTTCAGAAATGGCACTGATTTCTGGTGGGGTAGGATCGTTGGAGTCTTCTTCCCATGCAGAGTTATCGTAAAGGGACTATTCTGTCGCATCTTCCATAATGTTTTCACTCTCAAGAGGATCTCCCCATCCAGTTGGCTGGAAGTCCTCGTATATGATGCGAAAGCTTTCGGGAGCGATGTATTTGACTAGAAAGTCGTATTTGTCCCTTGGCTATCCCAAGGTATTCCTGGTTTCTGTTGGAATAGAGGAGTCATCTTCCGTAATGTTGTTGACCTTAGGAAATGCGTAGTTAATGAATTCTTGTCCTGCAATCTTTGTAAATTCATCACCGTGGTGTTGGGCATTTTCAGAATGTCCTGAGTAATGACTCCATGACTCTGTGGTAACATGGGCATTCTTTTCAAGATTACTCAGCTGATAGGCATGGTCCGGCTTACTCTTTTTCCCTGAGTCTTCCGTGTATGGCTTCCAGATAGGCAAGTCTTCTAGGGGATCATAATAATCATAGTTAAAGTTGTCTTTCATCAAATTGTCTTCCTCTAATGAGTTAGGTGGAGCGCGGCATCCTTCAGGATCACAGTCTCCATAGATCATTTTGACGTCTAATCTTGGTATATATCTTGGGCTCTGATTTGGGAAACAGAATGACATGTGCTTTTCTCCCTGAGATATATAACCTTCATCGTTGAGACAAGACTTCCACTCCTCATCCATATCGGAGGAGTCGTTCCCATCGATGGTGTGTATTTCTTGAGATACTGGGTGGAGGAAACCTCCGTTGTGGAAGAAATCCTGAATGGGACGAAAACTTTCGTCCTTCTTTGTAGTCTGGGTACAGGTCAGAGAGAAACCAAGACCTTTTCTTGTCTTGTTATCAGCAAGAGTTACTATCTTTCCCCATCCTTTTATGTCATTACTCCCGATCACTTTGAGAGCATATTTGTATGAGGAAATCGACGTCCCTCTTTCTTGTTGATTCTTATTGCTCACCGAGAGTGCTTGGAACTATGTTCCAACAACCTTCTCAGATTCTACACAGGAGAAGGATGATAAGTTGCTCACGATTAAGGCTTGCTCTCTACATACTGTGACTAATTTGTCATTCTTGACGAACTTCAGCTTCTGGTGAAGTGTCAAAGTGACTGCCCTAGCTTCGTGTGTCCAAGGTCTTCCTAATAAACAACTGTATGCTACCCAGATGTCCATGACCTAGAAAGTGACTTGGAAAGTGTGAGGACCAATGGTTATGGGAAGATCGACTTTGCCGATAATTGTTTTCCTGGATCCGTCAAAGGCTTTGACGATGATCTCACTGTCCCTCATCGGAGTTCCTTGAAAATATAGTCGAACCAGAGTTGAACTTGGCATGACACTTAAGGATGAACCTGTGTCTACCAATACCCTGGCTAAAGCATCGTATTGGAAATTGACTGTGATATTGAGTGCCGTATTATGGTTCTTGCCTTCCTCCGGCAGTTCCTCGTCACTGAATCCCAAGTTGTTGCAGGAAGTGATGTTAGAGATGATGCCGTCAAATTGTCCTACCGTCACATCTTGTTCCACAAAGGTTTGTTCTAAGACTCTTTGTAGAGCTTCTCTGTGGGCTTCTGAACTAAGCGGGAGAAATAATACAGAAATTCGAGACAGAGTTTGTAATAATTGGTCCACAATATTGTACTCGCTTTTCTGAATGAGCTTCAACGTCTCATTGCTGTTCTTTACGGGTTTTGTATTGCTGGATTGACCGACTTGTTGGTTAGGAATTTCTGTTTGAGGTTCCTTTTCTTTGGTAGGTTCTCCAACTCCTCTGTTGAAGATCCGACCGCTCCAGGTAACTCGACTGATGTCGGCAATGTTCACAATGGATGGTAGTGGAGTTTCTTTTCCATTTTCTATGGTCGTTGTACCGTACTTGTAGGGGATAGCCTTTTCCGACTTGTACGGTATTGGACCTAGCAAGTAGATGACCACAGGGGCTTTTTGGACCTTTTGACTGTCATAGGCAACCTCGATCAATTCTAAGTTTGGAATCTTCCTACTGTCAAGAGAGACTTTTGACTCATTGAGTAGAGGAATTATGGCACAAACATCCTTGGTTATTCCATGATTGGAGATTATGACAGTGTTTTTGCTTTGACCAGAGAGGTAATCTTGTATCATGTTGATTGATTCAGAATTCGAACATGGTTGAATCTCATTTCGGTCTAACTTATGCTGGAGGACTGCACACACTAGATAGCATTCTTGGTTATTTTCCGAGCATACTCTACAACGTTCATAATTGTGAGGTGGTACCCGACCATATCCGCTTTGTATGCAGTGCATCCTTACTAGATCCATTTCCATTGAGCGGGCATCATAACTTTGATGTCTATCAGGATTCCCATTAGTCATGTTAACTTGTTGTGTGTCTTCATCCATGTAGATCGGAAGCCACCAATGGTCCAACAGATGTTGAATCGTCCTTTTCACAGGTGCACACCCTTGGTTGTCTTCGCAACATTCTTTATAGTTTTGATAATCATGTGAAGCCAGAAAACCAAGTCTGACTTTCTTAGCATGCAATTCCACTAGACTGGTATTCGTCAAGCGTATGTCAAAGATTTGAACCATATTGACTTGATGATCACCTCTTTCATGGTAGTCTTGGACCCATCCAAGATCCATTTGGCGTTGGAGGGCCTCTTGTACAAAAGAGCATCTCTGATTGTCTTTTGAGCAGATTGGACAAATGTTGTAATCGTGCCGCGGCAGATTGTAATATTGACTTTGTCTTGAATGCAGCACCACTAGATTAACGTTCATTGCACGGATGTCGTGGTTCTGAATAATGTTGGGATGTGCATGGACCACGTTTACTTCACGAATCCTATGATCTTGAATCCAGCCCAGATCCATTTGTTCTTGTAGAGCTGCTTGTACTATGGCACACCTTTGGTTGTCCTTAGAGAAGATATCACACAAATGATAGTTGTGAGATGGCACATGGTTGTACCCACTCTGTTTGCAATGCATCTTTACCAGGTTGGTTCCCAGTAAGCGTACATTGTGAATTTGATAATTGTTGACAGGTTCCCCTTCTATCAAATTCACTGTAGTCTTTTCATGTTGCGGTAATGGGTTCGTCTGAACATTTGGATTAGTATCCTTGAAAGATAAAACCATGTTCTTGACGAGCTTCTGTACATCAGACTTGAAGCTGAGAAAATTCTCAATGTTATGTCCTGTTCCTCCTTGATGGTCAGGGCAAATTTGATCTGCTTTGAACCAAAAAGGTGGATTTTCTAGTACTGCGAGTGACATCTTGGTTTGAACGTGCCCCTTGGCCAGTAGAAGTGGAAATAACTCGGTGTACAACATTGGTATAGGGTCGAACCATGATGGTCGTGTAGTACGATTGTTGTTATTGTACTGCAGGCGAGCCTGCTGAAGAGGCTATTCTGGCCTTTGCTAATACTGTTGTTGATTTGGTTGGCTCTAAGCAACCTGAGGTTGATAAGTGGTAGCTGGCATTGGGTTGATAGCGGGAGGTACCGATGTTATTGGTTGATACCTTTGCCTTTACTTTTCGAGAGAGATATTACTGATATCTTGCTCTTTCTTTTTTTAGAAAGCACTGCCGTATCTTTTAGTACTTCTGGATGGCTCTGCATCTTTGACCAATCGTCCTTCTCGAACTGCTTCTTCAAGGCGTACTCTCATGTTCACCATTTCAGTGAAGTCACTGGGCGCACTGGCAACCATTCGGTCGTAGTAAAACGAGCTCAATGTTTTTAGGAAGATCTTTGTCATTTCCTTTTCCTCGAGAGGGGGAAAAATCTGGGAGGCGACTTCACACCATCTTTGAACATATTCCTTGAAGGTTTCTTTATCCTTTTGTGACATTGCTCTAAGCTGGTCCCTATTTGGTGCCATGTCCAAGTTGTATTTATACTGCTGAACAAAGGCTGGCCCAAGATCTCTGAAAGTACTGATCTTGGTGCAGTTTAAACCCATGTACCATTTGAGTACGACACCGGTTAAACTGTCTTGGAAGTAATGGATTAGTAGCTATTGATTATTTGTCTGGGTAGACATTTTCCGAGCGTACATCACCAAATGACTTTGAGGGCAAGAGTTGCCTTTGTATTTTTCAAAGTCGAGCACCTTGAATTTGTGCGGTATCTTTACATTAGGGACCAAATAGAGGTCGGTAGCGTCTTTTCCAAATAAGTCTTGACCGCGAATGGCATGCAGTTCTTTATGCATTTCCAAGAATTGTTCCTGGAACTCATTCATCCTTTCGTATACGTCTTCATTTCCACCAGAAGTCGCTTGCAGAATCTGTCATTCCGGGACAGTGTGTACCAGTGGCTGTGGTATATTCCTTGAAGGCCTATGGATCCTGAGTCCTCTCTGAGGAGAGCTCAGATGTTGGTTCCAGAACTTTTCTTTTTTTTTATTGGGCTCCTTCAGCCATTGTTGGGTCGACGATTCTCTGTAAGTGAAATGAGTGAGCAAATTCCTTCGTTCTTCCCGACTTTCCATAGCATGCTGCTATAATATCTCAATCAGAGCATCCTTTTCCTTTAGTTGTTTCTGAATCTTGGCACACTCCAAATTAAGGATCTGGTATTTGTTTTTCCAAGAGTTCTTCTCACGTTGGACTTTGTTGAGAGCGATTTGTAGTTTTTCCGCGTCAGACATGAAATAAAGGACATATTCCTTTAAGGGAAAAACTTCTTGACGAGGGTAAGGTATCCTCAGTTTGATAGCTCTAGTTTGTACCCAGTGGAGATAAGGTTCTGCAGAGGAAAAATTTGGTCTTCCCAGGGATTCTATCCCTTTCCTGTGAATATGCTTCCAGGCATGCACTATTTCTTTCTTTAGTGCCCCATCATTTTCCCCTTCCTTGAAGAAAAGACCTTCTAGATGAGCATTATGTGGGATATTATTCATCGGGTATCCGAGTTGTCGGCGAGCTAGAATTGGATGATAGCTGATTCATTCTTTAGTACCAATAAGGGGTACATTAGGGAAATTTTCGCACCTGTCGATGATTTTCATTCCTTCGTAAATCCGATTGTACCAATCTATGTCTGTATTGGTAAGAGACATAATCTTTTGCGACCATCGCAAATTACTCTTGTGATCCCAAAAAGCAGCAGACTTGGGCAAGTTGGAAATAAACCATTTGTAGAGTAATGGTACACAGCATGTGATCATCCCTCCACTGTACAAATTCCTTAAGAGTAATGGTATGGGGTTCCCAATCAAGAATATCTTAATAACATTGGTGTCGACGAAGTTGTCGATGTTGGGTAAGAGGAATAACCCATATGTGAGTAGGACAAAGATATCCTCGAAAGCAGTCACATTTCCTATACTAGCAAAGTATAGAGCTTTCTCCATCGGGAATTTAGCTGGTAAACCCTGGATTCCTACATTGGTGGTCATGTGAGTCCTAACCTCTGACTCATCCAAAGAAATTGCTCTTGCAATGGTCTGCTCTTTTGGAATTTCTTCCAGTCCAGAAAATGGATCTCGATCAGTGATGGGTAAGTCAATCAGGTGGGAGTACTCTTCCAGTGTTGGTATGAGCTGATAATCTGGGAATATGAAGCAGTGGTAAACTGGATCGTAGAACTGATTCAGCGTAGACATGATCCTTTCAACCATGTTGATCTTCAGAAGAGATAACAGTCCCCCGTGCTTAGCTATGAAAGCCTCGGGATAAGTAATCATCCTTCCCAATTTCCTTAGGTCGTCCAGTTTTGGAACCTTGAAGGTGTACTTGTGCATTTTTCTTCTGCCAAAATCCATAACGCAAACTCTCTGATATTTGCAATTATTGTTTTAGTTCTTTTGAAATTTTTCTTTTGTTTTTCTGTTTTGAAAAAGGTTTTTTAATGAATGCATGGATTCATGAATGCAGCAAACAAAAACACTTGAAAACATGGGTTTAGGGGTTCATCGTCACGAGCATGGAGTCATGGATCTACCCATCCCCAAAGGTGTGAACTAATTGGTCAATTTTTGTACCTGTAGAACGGGTTCTAAAAGGTTCCCAAAATCATTTACCCCTCTTAGGGATATTAACGGCAAGCCGATTGACTCAAGCGAGTTGTAATATCCTAAGATGAATCTCTTTTAAGTGTAGTATCGCATGTCAACTATTCCAGATAGTCACCACACTATCTAATGGTTTAAATGGGTAATTGCCGACTAAATCCTCAGTGTCATGGGTACCACACTGGGAAGGCTATGCTTTCACGACAATCGGTCGTTCAACATTAGCAAGTCCACACGGGTACCTCGACTGATTCGGTGGATTGCCAGGTTAGCTTGGTCGGGATTCAAATCCTATAAGCCTTTCCTGGAGACGCCACCACTTATCTTAATGTTCTCTCAAACTTTCCACACGCGTATCAATCGCATTCCCATTTAACAGAAATTTAGACACGAGTATTAAGTAATATGACAGTAATTGATATATATAGCAGAAAACTGAGAAAATAAGTAAATAGAGAAATAAATGCAAAGCAAAGCCTAAACCTCTTAGGAACTCTAATCCTAAAAACCCCAGCAGAGTTGCCATTTTTCTGTAGCGTGCGATTTTTGTCGGTGACACGACCACCTTACCGCAATGGAATTTGGGTGCTACTTTATGATTTCTTATTTATCCTATGAAACTGGAAAGGAAAGGGAAGATATCTAAAACTAACCTTGCACGCAAATGTTTTCTTTAACAAATGTTAAGAGATTGGGGATCATGGTCAGGTTATATAAAGGGAAGCTATTAACACCCAATGTATATATGCTTATCCATAGACCTTTCGTTACATGTTTCTCTGTTGATTTAAGTGCTTTCTGGTGTTTATCTGCTGTGGCTTGGGAAAGTTTCTCCTTTGGGAGTGTTGAGAGAATGTTTTTGTTGTTTTCGGGTTTTCCGTTGTTTTTGGGAAGGTATTGAACCTAAAGTTTTTGATTTGTGTGCTCGCTAAGATTTCGCAATCTTATGCCTACGTATTCCCGTAAAGAGATTTGGGAAATCAGAACAATCGTAGTTCCTCCTATTTCTATGGGAGGAAAGATGTTTGGTGTCTTGTTCAAAGCCCAAGATTGAAACTATCGGGGTATTTGTGTCTTGTTCAAAGCCCAAGATTGAAGCTAAAAGGGTGATTGAGAGAGAATTTGTCATCTCTAAAGGGAGAATATCCCACCTATTCATCACAAATTGTTGAAAAATTGATTATAAGGGAAATTACTTTAACTGGGATATGTGAATCCAACAATGCCATAATTTCCTTTATAAAGGGTGATGTCATGAAGGAAGAAAGCTTTAACTCAGAGTAGAGCAATGCCACTTTTTCCTTATGAATCTTTCATCCTAAGAGAGGGACATTGGCTTGGATGTATGGAATCTAGAGGCTTTCCACTTACAACAATTAGATGAAAGATAAATTTTGACCAGGATAAAAGGAGGACTCCAGCTTGGATTTTGAATCAACAAGTGTGCCACTACAGCAATTATCTGGAAAAATGTTTTGATTGTTTTGTTTTGATATGTGATGTATAGAAGAAATATTCTCCTGTAGAATGGATTAATGGTCTCATCTGAGGGGATGTTGATGTTTTGTGTGCCTTGATCAAAGCCCAAGGTTTAAGCTAAAAGAAACTGATTCCACTGGGAAGGGTTTTATCTGTTTTGTACAAAGACCAAGATTGAGGCCGACTAACTCCACTGGGGGAAATTTTTATATGAAGCCTAAGAGGAGGCTATCTCTTGTTGAGGATTTATGGAAATCCAGGTGCCGGTCCAAATGGTATTAGGGAATCCAAAAGTTTTACTTTTGTTGAGGATTAGGGAAGAGTTGAGATATCAGATGCCATGAGGTTCTGATCCCACTGGGGATTTGTTGATTGTTGATTGACCTTGGTTGGGGATTTTTAAGGTGAATGCTTAAACCTTATTGGGGGTCAAAGAAGTTTAAAAGTTGAGTTTGAAAACCTATAAAGGTTTCAACTCTGCTGGAGATTAGTATATTGATGAAATGATCAGGGTTTTTTTCCTGTGCTTTTAGGAAACTTAAGGGTTTCTTTGTGAGATTCAAGAGGATATGAGACTTTCCAAGTCTTCTTTGTATGAAGCCCAAGAGGAGGCTGAGACTGTCCAAGTCTCTCAATAAATGGTAGGTTCTAGTGTAGAGAGAGATCTTTGTATGATGCCCAAGAGGAGGCTGTTGATCTTAAGGGATAAAGATCAACCCTATGATGGGCTGATGTTTTGGAATTATTTGACTCTCCTGAGGATTGAACTAGTAGAGATGACTAATTTCTGTCCTATACCTTTAGGAGGCCTTTGAGTCCTTGTACTAAGCCCAAGAGGAGGCTGAGGAACTTCTAAGAAGCCTGTGGGTCCTTGTACTAGGCCCAAGAGGAGGTTGGGGATGCTTTTACGAAGCCTGTGGGTCCTTGTACTAAGCCCAAGAGGAGGCTGGGGATGCTTTTAAGAAGCCTGTGGGTCCTTGTACAAAGTCC
Organism: Lathyrus tuberosus; assembly: GCA_022829125.1. Lineage (NCBI taxonomy): Eukaryota > Viridiplantae > Streptophyta > Magnoliopsida > Fabales > Fabaceae > Lathyrus > Lathyrus tuberosus. Next base: position 6,559,060 of record JALAZF010000001.1, on the reverse strand, counting down.
TTTCTTTGTTGAACAGTTCTAGGGTTTGAAGAAATTCAAAAGAGGTTTCACCGGGAATTAGTCCTCTTTGGGGAAATACTTTTTCTTGTACACATATACATTTCTAAGTTTGACAGTCTTGAGAAAAGTTTCACCGGAAATAATGCCTTTCTCTGTTCCATATTGTATAAGCCCAAGAGTAGGCTAGACTGTATAGGGAATTTCCTATGAGGGAACTAGTTTTGACTATGTTATAAGTAAACACTGGTTTGACCTAGCATAGACCTAACTGTTGGGGAAACTCTAAGCAAGATATGCACAAGTATATACAGACAATTTTATTGACAGATATACATAAGAAATATGCACTAAAAAGATATAGGGACTTACCTTCTGAGAAGAAGCCCAAGCATAATGTGATCTGTTGTATTTACTACAACTATACTCCCTCTTTTAGGGTTTCAAGAAATTGAAGAAAAGTTTTGAAGGAAACAACATTGAATTTGAATTTTTGAATTAAAGAAACAAGTTTTTAAAAAAGATTTGTTTTTGGGGCTTATAGCTCAAGGAGAGGCTCAGATAACTTATGTTTAAAAGGCGACGATCGCGTCGTGCTTTTGAAAACCACAAAGGGACTTATACAATGACTGAGGCCCAAAAATTATTTATGTACAAGAAGGAATGGGTATTACACTCTATTATAGGCCTAAAAGTTTATTTTTATACAAGAGATGGGGCTTATAGCTCAAAGAGATGCCCATATGAAAAACAACGATCACATCGTTTATCGTATCGGGACTTACACAATGACTGAGGCCCAAAATGGTTTATTTACAAAGGGGATGGGTCTTACACTCTATTAGAGGCCCAAAACAGTTAAAAAAAGAAAGATGGGACTTACAACCAAAGGGAGGCCCAAAATGACTTTTGTTAAAAAGACGACGATTGCACCGAGGTTTTAGAAAACACAGTGGGACTTATTCAGTGACTGAAGCCCAAAATTATTTGTGTGACAAGGGATGGGTAGTACACTCTATTAGAGGCCACAAATTGTTTATATGAAGTCTGAAAAATCAAAATTTAGAGAAAACCCTAATTTTGAATTTAAAAATATAATTTCCAAAGGAAATTAAGTAAAAAAAATGATATAAAATATCAAATATATTCAAAAAATTTTCAACTTTGAAAAATATTTTAAAAAATCATGTTTAATCACATGAAAGCTTGAAATTCATTTAAATTTGAAAATTCAAGGTGGAAAATTCATTTAAAAATGTTAAAAAACAAATAAAATGAAATTATTTACAAAAATTCCAACTATATTAAATAAATAATATAAAATTTATTTTTTTTGTAGAATAAAATATTTTAACATTTTTATTACTTTTTAAAAAAAGAACCAATAAAAAATGATTAAAAATGAAAGGGAAATTAATTTTTGAAGTCATTTAATAAAAATATCAAATATTCAAAATCAAAAAGTTGAAAATGGTGCCAAGGCCATCTTCTTCTTCCTCGCGTGTACCCAACATAGCCAATTTGCAAAACCTCACATATCTCTCTTAATACGTAATGGTTTTAACTTTTGTAAACATGAAAGTTGTGTATTTTTGAACAAGGATTCCAATGATATAAATTAATTGCATTTATTTTAAGTGTGGAGTGAGAAATTAGAATATGAACTCAAGAACCCTAATTTCTGCAAGAACACTATGAAAGCCTATACACAAAAGCTACAAAGTAATTGATTGACGGGAATCACTCTACATAAGTGCAGAAACATGTTTGTAACTTGAAAACACATTTATGATGCATGGATCATAGAGTTTGAGAATGCCAGGCTTACATCTGCAAGAGGAAATCGAATCCTTAGTTTTAGGTGTTACAGATGTTGTGTGATGATCTGGACAGCTTCAATGGACCTAATATAAGGTGTTTGGAAGCTTGGAATGGATTGAATGCACCTGGTCCTTGTTGTGGCACCTCAACTGCAAGTAGGCAAAAAAGCTTGAGCAAATGGGGGGTGACTTTGTGATTCAGGTGTTCCAGATGTGTCTTGAGGTTGTGGGTCACTTATATATGATATATGTGAGGTGTTGGCATGGTTGGTTTTGATGGAATTGATCCCTATTTGAAAATTCGATAGTTACTTCAAGAAGAAGCAAAATCTGATTTTTGAAATGTGATTTGGAGGAAAGCATGTATTGTTATGCTTTGGTGTACTTAAATTGATCAGAAAGAACCTCTATTTATAGTAGAGAAACTTTGTTTTGAAGGAATAGTGATTGGAGGCTGGATCATTCCAATATCCATTGAACTTTGTCATGTAGCCAAAGTCTCCTCTAGCGATCGACTTGGGTTAATCTTGCAGGCCTATGGTCTTCTGATGCTTGAGTTTATCTTGAATCATTTGCAATGTTGTGGACTGATACATGCCTGCTCTATGCATCCATTTAATGCCTCATGACTGTCATACCCCAAATTTTGGCCACTAAGATTTTACATCATTGTGCAAATCCTCATCACAATATGGATGTATTTACATGCCTCATCAGTCTCCCCAAAGATGGGTGAGCATTCACTACAAACAAGAATTAGGGTTTCAAGCCCTCTCTGAGCACTTAGACAAAGGATCAATCAAGGAATGACATGATCTTCTACTTGTCTAGCCTCTCAAACATCCACAAAGGATCAAGAGGACTCCCACATCAAGAATCAAGCACAAGGTTGCAAAATTCCAAGTGGATCAAGCCTTAAGATCGCAGTGTCACCAAAGTAGGGTTTTAGTCGACCAGGGCCTCCAGATAAAATTTTCATCAGGGCATGAGCCAATACTTCAAAGTATAACCCAAGATACCCCAAGGGATCTCATGGACCCAATTATCAAGTCAATTTAACCTCAGGGGATGCATTCATAAAAAATTAGGAATTAGGGTTTCTTGACGTAATTCACCCCTAAGTTGACTTTTGGGACAAAACGTGAGCCAAGACCTCAAGGCATGATTTGAGGGCCTCATGTATACCACATTGATCCATTTGCAACAATGTATTGATCCCAGGAGCTTGATCTACAAATTTCAAATTCATCTGGACCACAATTAGGGTTTTGGGGAAAAAGTCAATTGTTCCTTTGACTTTTGACCAAGACATGCTCCCAAACCTTGGACATGATTCAATACACCCTATATCACCTATGGAATCCATCTGTTAAGTTTGATTTAGGTCAAGGACTTGATTTCATAGAGGATCGTACAGTTTAAAATTCATCTGCTGAAAAAGCCAACTGTACAAAAAGTCAAAGTTTGACTTTTTGAGTTTTTGGTCAACCAAGGTTCCTTAACCCTAATACAATGTTAATATGTGATTTGAATCATCATTCATCAAGAAAAACCAAAGAAAAGGAGTTAACTTGTAAAAGGGGTAACCATAAAAAACTTAGCAATTTTCTAAGTTATGGAACAAAGTGGCTAGGGTACCAACTTCCAAGGATCATAACTTGAGATCCAAGAAACCATTTTTGATGATCCAAAGATGGATTTGTAGCTCTCATGGCATACTTCAAAAGTGTCAACTACAAGAATTTCCAATTCATCATGGATTTTGAACTATGGAGTGATCAAAATGGCTGAAAATATGAAAATGGCATTTTTCAACACTTAGACAAATTTCTGTCCAAGACAGATTTTGTTGAAAACACCAAAACTGGTGAGGTTTTTTCACATAGTTGCAAGTGAAATCAATTCCAAATATAAACATCAATGTTGTTTCAAATGTTGCTAAGAATTCAATGAACTTATTAGCATGAATTGATTCAACTTGAGCCAAGAGAAATCCATGACCAAACATGCCTTGTTGCAACTGTTTTGCAGCTGATTTTGTTACATAACTTGATGAACTCGATTCTTATCCAAATAGCATTAATCACAATACATGCTACACACACTTTGATGACTACAAGCTCTGCACCACCTGCCAATTCAGTTTAAAGACCAGGCAATGAGAGCATGAACATAAGAGAATATGCTTGGAATCCAATGTGCATTTATGAGCAAATAGTGAATATTCAACATTCCCTTTATGATCAATCAAGCTGCCTTCATAATCCACCAATAAGAAGACTCTAGAATGTGGAATTTGTCAGACCATAGCTGAGTTATTTGGAGGCTCCTTTATTCCTTGTGAGTGAAGATATTAACCAAGCTTTGACCAAGAAAACTTAGAGCATATCTCTTGAGCCCGAGCTGGCAACTTTAGGGAAACATCTTTGCCTATGAATAGAATGCATATTTCATTCTTCAAAGCACGCCAAAGCACAAGAATTCTTTGCTTTCTTTCTTTTACTCTCCAAGCACAAAAACTCCATATTTGGGCCAGTCACTATCGGTTTTTAAGTTGCAGAGCCAAGCAACTCAAACCATCACTTCTAACACATCACATATGATGTATAGAAGTTGTCCAAACATCTAAACTACTTCTGAAACACCTGAATCAAAATCTCAATCTTCAACCTACCTGTTATGCAGTTGGATTTCTCCAACTTGATCCAAAGATTTTCAAAGTGTTCTAAGGCTTGCAATCCACTCAGCAGCATCCATTGAAGCTGTAGAGTTCGTCAAATTACTTCTGAAACACAATTTGTGCAGAGTTCCAATTCTTCTTGCAGCCAGGTAAGCCTCAAACTCTCATAACATGATCCATGCATATTTCCTCGCATGATACTTTTGCCAAATGTTTATTATCATGTTCTAAGTGTTTCCCCTCAAAAAATTTGATCATAGCACTCACAAACATGTCTACACGATTGCTTTTGCAAAATTAGGGTTCATACATTCATGTTAATGTAACTTATTGCGCACTAAAAATAAATGAAATCAAATATTGCCATCATGTTCCTTGTTAAAAAAACGCATGAATTTGGTGTTTGAATCATGTCAAATGGTTGAGAAACGAGTGAGATAGAGAGCTTCACGCATCTGGCCCAAGGAAGAGGATGGCCGTGGCGCCATTCTTCAGGTTTTCAAACCAATTTGCCTTATATTTTTCATTTGCCATACTATATTTGAATTGACATTGCACTCCAGTGGTTGATTAGCTGTTTTGTATGTATTGAGCGAGTGGAAGGTCTGGGGTTCGAATCCCCCTCGCCCCAGACCTCTTTTTTTTATCACTTTTTCCACTTTTTATTATTTTTCATATTATTTGCATTAATAACTTGGAAAATTAATTTCTCTTTCAATTTTAATGATTTTTTATTGGTTCTTTTTGTAAAAAATCACAAAAATGTTAAAATATTTTATTCTACAAAAAAAAAATCAAATTTATATTATTTATTCAATATATTTGGTATTTTTGTAAATAAATTCATTTTTAATTATTTTTAAACATTTTTAAAAGTGGATTTTTATCTTGAAAATCAAAACCAAATGAGTTTTAATTCATCTTGTGATTAAAACATCATTTTTCAAATCTCAACCAAAAATCACAAGTTGTTTATTCAAACTTATTTGGTGTTTTATCTTTTTTTTTATTGATTTTCTTTAAGAATTTACTTTTAAAAATGATGAAATTAGGGTTTCTTTGATTTTCACAATAACAAATCTTTTTCAAACACTCATGGGCCTCTATTAGAGTGTAAGACCTATCCCTTTTGTAAATACACAACTTTTTGGGCCTCAGTCATTGTATAAGTCCCATTGTATTTTCAAAACAACGGTGCGATCGTCGTCTTTTAAACAAAACCAACTGGGCCTCTCCCTGAGTTGTAAGCCCCACCACTTGTACAAAAATAAATTTTGGGCCTCTAATAGAGTGTAAGACCCAACCCCTTTGTACATAAATAAATTTGGGCCTCATATATTGTATAAGTCCCTCTGTACGGTTTTCAAAACGACGGTGCAATCATTGTCTATCATCTGGGCCTACCCTCGTGTTGTAAGTCCCACTTCTTTTCTTTAAATAATATTTGGGCCTCTCCTTGAGTTGTAAGACTCATACCTTTGTACAGAAAACCTTTTCGGCCTCAGTCATTGTATAAGTCCCAGTACAATTTTATTAAAACAACTTTCCTTTTGATTTAGGTTCAAATATACAGTTGTTATCAAAACATTCTTTGATTTCTTTGAACAACTAACATTACAGCATGGAAGCTCACGCACCTGCTTTAATATATATATATATATATATATATATATATATATATATAACTGTATTGTGGGAAGCGGCGCATGGTTAGTCTTCTTTCATTCTTTTAAATACATGTCATATATATATATATATATATATATATATATATATATATATATTACTGTATTGTGGGAAGCTGCGCACGATTAGTCTTCTTTCATATCCTTTTACATACTCGTCATATATCAACTGTATAAATATACTAGTATAGTTACTTAGAGTTTTCCCCGGCAATTAGGTCTAGAACTAAGTAAAGCCCGTTTGGTCACTCTTAAATACAGTCAAAACTAGATCCCTATAGGATTTCCAGATACAGTCTTGCCTCCTCTTGGGCTTATACAATATGGAACAAAGAGAAAGGCAATATTCTTTGTGAACCTTTTCTCAGGCTGTCACCTCTAGAAATTATCAAAGAAATTCTACTCCCCAGAGTTGATCTATTCTCGGTGAATAGAATCTCTTGAGTTTCTTTAAATCTTAGAACTTTCATTAAATGATCTATTCTCGGTGAATAGCATTTCTTGAACTTTTCTTGGTTTAGGACCCACAGGCTTCCTAAAAGCATCCCCGCCTCCTCTTGGGCTTTGAACAAGGACCCGTCGGCTTCTTAAAAGTTCTCATGCCTTCTCTTGGGCTTCATACAAGGACCCTGAAGACCTCCTAAAGGTATAGGACAGAACTTAGTCATCCTTTGTTAGAGCTGTCTTTCTAAAAGGAGTCACCAAAACCCTCAGACCAATTTTAGGGTTGATACTCATCCCTTAAACGAGTCGGCCTCCACTTGGGCATTATACAAAAGATAAAACTCTTCCACACCAGTAGACTTGGACAGTCTAAACTCCTTGAGTCACAAAGACATTCTCAAGTGCCTTACAAACATAGGAGAAACCCCGGACAGTCTGGAACAATCTCCAGCAGAGTTAAAACTTGTGGTTTCTAAAACCCCGTCTCTCTCCCAAAATTCCTCAACCAGGATCAAGTCATAACACTATCAGAGCCTTAAGGTTTATGATCTATCAACTCTATATGCATTCCCCGGCGAGAGTTAATTCCCCATTTGGACATGCCTCGGGATCTCAAGAATCCCCGGCAGAAGTTAGCCTCCTCTTAGGCTTTATATAATGATCCTTCTGTTCCTCAGCATAGTCAGTCTCCTCTTGGGCTTTGTACAATGATTCTCCCCAGCGGAGCTAACCTTTTCAGACTCTCTTGTTGAGTCAGTCCCCTTTTCAGACTCTCTTGTTGTGCCAATCAATCAATTACTTTTTAGACTCTCTTGTTGAGTCAATCACCTTGTCAGACTCTCTTGTTGAGTCAATCACTTTTACAGACTCTCTTGTTGAGTCAATCACCTTTCAGTACTCTCTTGTTGAGTCGACCCTTTTTTTGCCTCATTCTCGGACTTTGTACGAGACAGATAAAAACCATTCTCTTGTTGAGACCATCTCTTTTAGCCTCCTCTTAGGCTTTGTATAATGATTTCCCCTAGCAAAGTTAGCCTACTCTTAGGCTTTCTCCAGCTTGTTTAGCCACAATCCTGGGCTTTGTACATGACAGATAAAAGTACTCTCTTGTTGAGTCAAACCCTTTTAGCCTCCATCTCGGGCATTGTACGAGACATAAATCTCCGTAACATTCTCTTAAGCTTGGGACAAATAATCCTCCCCCAACAGAATCAACTCCTCTGAGCCTTCATTTAGGCTTTGAGAAATAAATTCCCAAGAAGAGTCAAACCAGTTTTAGCCTCAATCTTGGGCTTCGTACAAGACAGATAATACTCTCCTGCAGAGTCAAAACTTTTGGCCTCCATTTTGGGCCTTGTACAAGATACATACAACTCCTCCCCAGTGGAGTCAAAAATCCTTTTTAGCCTCAATCTTGGGCTTTGTACAAGATAGATAAAACAATTTCCCATTTTTAGCCTCCTCTTAGGCTTTGAATAATGATATCCCCAAAGAATCAGTCTCTTTTAGCCTCTATCTTGGGCTTCGTACGAGATACATATATAAACACTCTCTTGTTGAGTCAGTCATTTCCAGCCTCCTCTTAGGCTTTGTATAAGGACTTCCCCAGTGGAGTCAATCAACCTCTTAGCTTCAACCTTGGGCTTCGATCAAGGCACACAAAAATCAACAATCCCTCTTTAGAGATGACAAATTCTCTCTCAAATTAACCTTTTAGCTTCAATCTTGGGCTTTGAACAAGACACAAATACTCCTTTTAGCCTCTGTCTTGGGCTTTGAACAAGACACCAAAACATCTTTTCCTCCCTTAGAATAGGAGGAACTACGATTGCTCTGATTTCCCTGTTTCGTTTAAACGGGAATACGTAGGCATAAGATTGCGAAATCTTAGCGAGCATACTAATCAAAAACCTTAGGTCCAGTACCTTCACACATCAATCAAAACTTAGGTCCAGTACCTTACCAAAAACATCAACAAAAACTCACTCAATCACTCACTCACTCATATTTCCCAAGAAACTTTCCCAACCCATCAACAGATAAACACCATCAAATACAAAAGCGAAACCTAATGCTAATATCCTGTGGATAACCATATATAGGATGGGTGACTGGCAACTACCCATTGTATAACCTGACCCGACTCCCCGAATCTCTTTAAGCGTTTGTTCAGTTAAACATTCACGTGCAAGGTTAGTTTTAGATACCTTCCCTTTCCCTTTCAGCTTCATGGGATAAATAAGAAATCAGAAAGTAGCACCCACTTTCTCCATGAGGAGGAAAACCCAAATTCAACGATAAGGTGGTCATGTCACCGACAAAAATCGCTCGCTACAATGACAAGTTTGAAGATTTTGGATTTGAACTTTGAATGTCACATGCCTAAAGGATTGGATTTTGGACTTCATGGCCTTGTGATCAGATTCTTCATCATTCAAGTTGATTTTGGACAGAAATGAAATGATGAAAGTGTCCAAAATTGGTTCAAGAAATCGTGGGAACCAAGTTATGTATCAATTCCTTTGTGTGGGCAGGGTGAAAAATGCCATTTTTGGAGGTTTATAACTCCTTGCTCAAGTGGAACCATGGGAGGTTCTTGTACTTTTTGGAAAGCCCCAATAACATACTTCAACTTTGATGTCCATCAATGGTCTTGAATCATCTTGAATCATAATGAAAAATGGCCTCAAAGTAGGTGGAAATCCAAAACAGATTCTATCCAAAATTTCACTAAGTGTTGGAAAAGTGGTCATTTTCAGATTTTTGTGATTTTGATCAATCCATAACTCAAAATCCATAAGGAATTGGAATCTGATGTAGTTGACAATCTTGAAGTATGTAATAAGAGCTTTCATTTGAGCTTTGGATGGAAGAAAAAGGTTGCTTGGATCACAAGTCATGGCCTTGCAAAGTTGGGTATAAATCAAATTTTTTTCATAACTTAGTGAAATTTCAAGTTTCTTATGGTTGCTCCTTTTGCAAGTAACCCCACTTTTCTGGATTTTTCTTGATGGATGATGATCCGAACCATAAGTTAACATTATTTTTTACTTAAGGAAGCCTTGTTTGTTAAGAAATTCAAAAAGTCAAACATGGTTTTTGGCACAGTTGATTTTTTATCAGATGAATTTTAAACTTTGTGATCCTCTATGAAATCAATTCCTTGACCTAATTCAAACCTAATGGATGGATTCCATAGGTGTTATAGAGTGTCTTGAATCTTGTCCCAAGGTTTGGGATCATGTCTTGGTCAAAAGTCAAAGATACAGTTGACTTTTATCAGGAAACCCTAATTGGTCCAAATGAATTTGAATCCCTGTACTGCTTATAAACAAAGTTCTTTGAATCAATCCATTCTTGTAAATGGATAAATATGATTTATTGGAGGTCTTCAAAACACTTCTTGAGGTCTTGGATCATGTCTTGCTCCAAAAGTCAACTTAAGGGTGAATTAGGTCAAGAAACCCTAATTTCTGATTTTTGATGAATGCACCCTCTGAGGCTATTTTGACCTTATGATTGGATCCATGAGGTCCCTTTGAGCTGCTTGGATCATGTTTTGAAGTATTGGTCCATGCCCAGATGAAAATTTCCCTCTAGAGGCCTTGGTTAACCAAAACCCTAATTTGGTGACACAGATGATCTTGATGCTTGATCCTCTTGTAATGTTGTACTCTTGTGTTTGATTCTTGATGTGGGAGACCTCTTGATCATTTATAGATGTTTGAGAGACTTTACAAGTTGAGAATCATGTCCATTCTTGATTGATCCTTTGTCTGAGTGCTCTGAGAGGGCTCAAAACCCTAACTCTTGGTTGAAGTGGATGCTCAACAATCTTTGAGAGGATTGATGATGCATGAAGGTACATCCATATTGTGGTGATGATTTTCACAATGATGGGAAATCTTGTGGTCAAAATTTGGGGTATTACACTCATCTCTTATCTTTTATCTTCAACCCCACACTAACCTTGCATGTATTTCACCCTTGTAAGTCGATTGCCTTACGCATCGCCGTCAACCTACCTTGCTCTATTCACCACCCATTCTTTTAAAAACATTTTCTCTATTTATTTTGTCTCCTTGAGTCTAAAAACCTTGGTCTTGTACCAAGTGCTTTTACAAATCTTTTCTCAATAAACTTGGATGGTTGTGGAGTGGTTAGGCGAAGGCCTTGTCCTATCCCGAGTGCTTGACATTACCTTTAGGGTTCACTGTCGAAAAGCACTTACTATCTAAAATAAAGCACCTTAAATAAGAGAATAAGGTTCTCTTTGTATCGAACTAAAGAGAGAGGATTGAGTGAAGACTTCTTCCTCTCTAAGTATTAGGATGCTCATTGTAGAGTGTGTGGTCTTGATACTCGACTTTCAATACGAAGACGTGACTAAATTCACCACACAATTTTCAAAACATACCTTTTGAGATAAAGAATTAGGTTCTACCCGCAGGGGTTCCTATCCGGGGACTTATTTCACCCTTAAAATTAATCTCAACCAATCAAATGTGACATCTTTTCTTGATGGCGAAAATTAAACATTTTCAAAAAGGGCATGTTACGTCCGTTCTACCGCAAAAAGGCAACGCATAAGACTCCACGAGCGAGCTCTAATACACCTAAATTCTAGAATGTGCACGTTAGCATTGTCCATAAAAAATACCAACAAACCGTAGTCCCATGAACTACGGACGCTCTGATTCTTCAATTCTTTTAAGTAAAGATAGGTAGGCACAAGGGCCCCAATCCTGGGCGGGCACCCTTTCATTTTCTTCACCCATAGTCCTCCGAACTACATTGACTTTAACTTTCCCATTGCATGAGGGAATACGTAGGCATAGGACTGCGAAGTCCTATCGAGTCACCTTTTCTTTTTCCACCCTTTTCTTTTCCTTTTTCCTTCATTTTCTTTCACATTCTTTGTTTCTTACCCTTCTCTCTCCCTCTTGGAACACTTTTAGAAAGCAATCCTTTAGCAAACATCTTTATACGTAAGACAAGCGAATGGTTCCCATCGAGTACGATGGATGTGGGGGGTGCTAATACCTTCCCTTCGTATAACTGGCTCCCGAACCCATAATTTGGTTGTGAGACCATCTTATCCTTTCTCTTGGGGTTTTCTCGATGTTTTCCCTTCCCTCTTGGGAGAAATAAAGTTCGATAGCGACTCTCTGTTTCTTTCTTTTTTTCCCCACGTCGTCTATTTTTCGATTAACGATAGTTGGCGACTCTGCTGGGGATATGGTTCACCCTAGCAAGCCAAACCTAGTTCTGTTTGTCGTATGTGTAGATTGTTTTCTTTTATTGCTTATTGCTTTATGCTTTGTGTTCCTCTTATCTGTTGGGTTTATTGGGGATGGTTTGTGAGGAGAAAGGCTCTCTACCCGAGCTTTTCGAGTATACACTAAGTAAGAGGTGGTTGCCCTGTGATTTATGAGACTTAGGACTCGTTGAGTTGGTTTGACTTCCATCGCTCAGATGAGGCCCCTTTGGGAATGATTAAGTCTTACGAGCAGTTGTAATGGCGTCTTTGTTTCTGACCTGGGAGTTCGTGATTCCGAGGACCTTTTTTAGAACCTTATTCCAAAGGTTACTAAGACATAACTCTGTGCTCATCCTTTGAAGGGATTAATGTCTTAAGAATTGGGAAACTTTTGAGGTTTAGTGCATGGGATCTTGTTTGAAAACCTTTGGGATGCCCTGTTGTAAACCAATAGAATGACTACCCGAGGTGAGAGATATCTTGTTGTGTTGTCTTGCAGAATTTGTGACCTTGATCCTTGTGCTGTAAGCCCGTTCCAAAGCATGGCATTCATGACATTGCATACCATTTACATATCAAGGGGCTTAAAAGACTATGGTTATCTTAGGTATTTCTGAAAGAATGGCTGATCATAAGAAGAGAAACACCAATTCAATGAAGTTTAGATAACCAAAATTAGATGCTATCTAAGATATTCTGATGAATGTGCCAAAAGCAATCAAGATCAACTTTCAAGGGGAGCATGGGAAGCTACTTGATCTCCTCGATACTAGATTGGATACTTGGGTGTTTTTTGCGATGGCTCAATTTTATGATGCTCCACTATGATGCTTCACTTTTCAGAATTATCAGTTGGCTCCCACTCTTGAGGAATATTCCCATATGCTCAATATCAAGATCAAAGACTATAGCGTGCGATTTTTGTCGGTGACACGACCACCTTATCGCACAGAATGGTTTCCTCCACAAAGAGGATGAGTGGGGTGCTACTTTCTGATTTCTTATTTATCCCATGAAGCTGGAAGGGAAAGGAAAGCTATATAAAACTAACCTTGCATGCGAATGTTTAACTGAACAGACTCTGAAAGAGGTTCGGGGAGTTTGGGGTCAGGTTATACAATGGGGAGTTGTCAATTACCCATCCTATATGTGGTTATCCATAGGTTGTTAGCATTAGGTTACACTTTGTACTTGATGGTGTTTATCTGGGAATGGGTTGGGAAAAGTTTGAGATAGAGAGTGAGTTTTTGATGATTTTTGTGAGGTACTGGACCTCTGTTTTGATTGATGTGAAGGTATTGGACCTAAAGTTTTTGTTTGGTATGAAGGTACTGGACCTAGAGTTTTTGTTTGGTATGCTCGCTAAGATTTCACAATCTTATGCCTATGTATTTCCGTTTAAAGAAATAGGGAAATCAGAGCAATCGTAGTCCCTCCTATTCTATGGGAGGAAAAATATGTTTTGGTGTCTTGTTCAAAGCCCAATATTGAAGCTAAAAGGTTGAGTATTTGTGTCTTGTTCGAAGCCCAAGATTGAAGCTAAAGGTTTGACTTAGAGAGAATTTGTCATCTCTAAAGGGGAGACATTTAGTCTGTTTATCACAATTGTTGGGTGACTGATTATAAAGGAAGATTACTTTAACTGGGATGTGAGAATCCAACAATGCCATAATTTCCTTTATAGGGATTTATCCTGAAGGGGAAAACTTTAACTCAGTGTTGAGCAATGCCATTTTTCCTTAGGAATCTTTCATGCTAAGAGAGGGACAGTGGCGTGGATGTAAACAATCCAAAGGCTTGCCGCTTACAGCAATTAGATGAGAGAGAGATTTTTACCAGGATAAAAGATGGACTACAACTTGGATATTTGAATCAAGAAGTGTGCCACTTACAGCAGTTATCTGGAATTAGGGTTTGTTTTGGGTATTCTGTTTTGAAGAGTGATAAATAGAGAAATGACTTCCTACATAGATTTTGATCTCCTCTGAGGGTATGTTGATTTTTGTGTGCCTTGATCAAAGCCCAAGGTTGAAGCTAAGAGGTTGATTGACTCCACTGGGAAGTCCTTATACAAAGCCTAAGAGGAGGCTGGAAAAGACTAACTCAACAAGAGAGTGTTTATCTGTCTTGTACAAAGCCCAAGATTAAGGCTAAAAGAGTTGACTCTTTGGGGATATCATTATACAAAGCCTAAGAGGAGGCTAAAAGTTTGACTTTTCCGGGGAAATATTTTGTCTGTCTTGTACAAAGCCCAAGATTGAGGGTAAACGAGATTTCGACTCCGTTGGGGAGGGTTTTTATGTGTTTTGTACAAAGCCCAAGATTGAGGCTGAAATGAGACCTTACTGACTCGGCTGAGGATATTTTAGGTGTCTTATACAAAGCCCAATATTGAGGCTGAAATGAGTTTAATTCCGCTGGAGAGTATTATCTGTCTTGTACAAAACCCAAGATTGAGGCTGAAAGAGGATTGACTCTGCTTAGGGAAATTTATATGGTGTCTTGTACAAAACCCAAGATTGAGGCTGAAAGAGGTTGACTCAACAAGAGAGTGCTTTTGTTTTGTACCATTGACTCAACAAGAGAGTGTGGAAAGGTGATTGACTCAACAAGAGAGTCTTAAAAGGTTAACTCAGCTGGGGAAAATCATTGTACAAAGCCCAAGAGGAGGCTGGCTTATGCTGAGGATTATTGAGATCTAGAGGCAGGTCCAAAAATGGGGAATCAACTCTCGCTGAGGGTTTACAGAAGAGTTGAGGTATCAGACACCTTGAGGTTCTGATGATAAAATGACCATGGCTGGGGAAGTTTAGGATAAAAGACGGAGTTTTAGAACTCACGGGTTTCGAATCTACTGGGGATTGATTAAATGACCAGTGTTTTTTCTGTCTTTATAAGGAACTTGAGAATTTCTTTGAGACCCAAGAGGAGATTAGACTATCTAAGTCTATTGGTATGGCGGAGTTTATCTTTGTATAACGCCCAAGAGGAGGCTGACTCTTTGAAGGGATGAGTATCAACCCTAAAATTGGTCTGAGGTTTAGACTCTTTTAGAAAGATAGCTCTAACGAAGGATGACTAAGTTTTGTCCTATACCTTTAAGAGGTCTTCAGGGTCCTTGTACTAAGCCCAAGAGAAGGCATGCGAACTTTTAAGAAGCCGGAGGGTCCTTGTACAAAGCCCAAGAGGAGGCGGGGATGCTTTTAGGAAGCCTGTGGGTCCCAAACCTTAGAACAGTTCAAGAAAGGTTTCACCGAGAATAATTCCTTTAGTGAACAGTTCTATGGTTTGAAGAAATTCAAGAGAGGTTTCACCGAGAATAATTCCTCTATGGGGAATTAAATTTCTTTGACAATTTCTAAAAGTGACAGTCTGAGAAAAGTTTCACCAAGAATAATGCCTTTCTCTTTGTTCCATATTGTTTAAGCCCAGGAGAAGGCAGGACAGTATCTGGAAATCCTATGGGGATCTAGTTTTGACTGTATTTAAGAGTGACCAACTGGCTTTACCTAGTTTTAGACCTAGTTGCCGGGGAAAACTCTAAGCAGGTATACTAGTATATATAAAGTTGATATATGACAAGTATTTAAAAGGATATGAAAGAAGGACTTACAGGTGAGCAAGCTTTCAGCAATACAGTTATATATGAAAGCATGTAAAGAAGGTTGATAAAAACTTACAGGCGAGCAAGCTTCCATTGTAACAGTTGTATGGTTAGTTGTTCAAGAAACTAAAGAAAGTTTTGATATCAACTAGGGATTTGAACCTAAATCAAAAGGAAGGTTGTTTTTGAAATGATTGTTGGGGCTTATACTCAAGGAGAGGCCCAGATGAAAAACAGTAATCGTATCGTCGTTTTGTAAACTGTACTGGGGCTTACACAATGACTGAGGCCCAAAAAGGTTTTCTGTACAGAGGGATGGGTCTTACAACTCAAGGAGAGGCCCAAAGTTTATTTTATATACAAGTGATAGGGCTTACAACTTAAGGAGAGGCACAGAGGTTTTTTGTTTAAAAAGGCGACGACCGCGCTGAGATTTTAAAATCGTATCGGGACTTATATAATGACTGAGGCCCAAAAAGGTTTATGTACAAAGGGGGTTGGGTCTTACACTCTATTAAAGGCGCAAATGTTTGAAAAAATATTTGTTAGGGTGAGAGTGATCAAAACCCTAATTTTTTGGTTTTTTAATGTATTTAAATTGAATAAAAATTCAATTAAAATAATCAAACATGTGAAAAAAGGTTGTGATTTTGGATTTAAATTTGGAAAATCATGTTTCATTCATGGGATGATTTAAAAATCATTTGAATTTTGTAAAACCAAGAGAAAGAAACATTTTTAATGTTTAAAAACAAATAAAAATATAATTCTTTACAAAAATACCAAATATATGAAATAAATAATATTTTTGTGAAATTTTCACGGGATAAAATATTTTAACATTTTTGGAAATTTTCAAAAAAAGAACCAATAAAAAATAATTAAAATTGAGAGAGAAATTAATTTTTCAATTAATTAACAAAAACATGAAAATATTGAAAAATAGCAAAAATGAGAGAGGTAGCAAAAAAGGTTTGGGTGGGGTTTGAACCCACGACCTCATACACAAACACACATGTGCGCTACCACTGGGGTGGTGATACATTCGTGTATCAAAACCACCCCATAAATACATAAGGCATGCCTTGTTTCTAGGCTTGGGCAAGGCAAGGCAAGGCAAGCTTTTGGGCAATTTACGTGAAGCCTCTAACTTTCTCATTTCTCCATGGATTAGGACAAAATTTAGGTGTATCTGACCTAGAATTTCATGAGGAATCCAATGGTTCCCTTGGAGTTTTTAGAAAATGTTTTCTCCTCAAAACCCGATAGTGATTTCAAAACAGGCCTATTTTTGCATGTTATATGCTATCTCATGGTATAGGCAAGAATTGCATGACAATTTGGTTCAAACACAACATATATAACATGTATGAGATGTGTATGATCAGTGGACATCAAAGGAATGCATAATTCAAGGAGTTCAAGTTGTCATGCACTTACCTCTTGGAGCTTTTTGTGCCATCTGCCAAGTTCCTTATGCCAGAAGTTATTTGATGCTTTGGCCACTCTCAATTGATCCCTTAGAAGCTTTTAGAATGATTAGAACTAGCTCGAATCCTCTGGAACAAGTTTTAGCTCTTTCTTGCAAAAGTGGCAAAAGTGACCAATATGGCAACTCTCTCTAATGGTGTTCCAGATGAGGGGAACCATTTGGGACAGTTTGAGGTTGATATTTGAAGTGTGTTTGAGGCCTGGTTTGGTTTTGGAAGTGACTGAATCAAGACATGGCTTGAAAAATGCAAAAAAAGTCAATTTTTGAGGTTTTGGAGGTTGACTTTGTGATTTTGGTGTTTCAGGTCACATGTGAGTGTTTGAAAAACTTAGATACAACATATTAGAGGTGTTTGGATCATGAGCTGTGGTGGACTTGCTCTCTAACTCAAAAACTCTGAGATACCTTGCAAAAGAAGGCATTTTGGCCTAAAGAAAGAGATTTTGTGGAAAGCAAATGTTGTAGTGCTTTGGTGTACTCAAATTGAGCACAAATGAGCTCTATTTTTAGTAGAGCAACATTGTTTTGCAAGCAATAGTGAATGGCAGCTGCAGCAAGCCCTTGGCCAATGTTGAGCAAAAGGAATCTCAAGTCTCCTCTAGCCATTGACTTGAGATTAGGGCACAAGCCTATGGTCCTTTGATTCAGTGCTGATCATTGACTCATTCAATTAGGAATGTGTCAGTCCATGCCACCTTGGTGTATCCATTAAATGCATTGCAACAAAATTGGAGTCTTGGCACCTTTTTAGCCATTTTAGGTTTGTTATGGCTAATGTAGATTCTTGGACTTTCGAGGCTTGGTGATCAGATCATTCCCTTCTTGTTTTATCCTCAGATGTGTCCAAATTGATGATAAGGCTTGGATTTATTAGATTTGGACAAATCGAGCAAAATGTACAAATTCTGCCTTGTAAAAACCAGTTCATGATGCCATGTTCCAAGGGCTGTATCTCCCTGCTCAAATGGAATTTGGAGATGATCTGGTACTTGTTGGAAAGCCCTCATGGCATATTTCAACTTTGATGTTCACCCCTAGACCTGGTTTAACTTGGATCAAGGTGAAAAATGTCCCTACATTTTGGAAAAAGTAAGGCAGATTCTGACTTTTGTTGAAAATTTCACTAAGTGTTGGAAAAGTGTCATTTTCAAGTTTTTTGCCATTTTGATCATTCCATAACTCAAAATCCATAAGGAATTGGAGTCTGCGGTAGTTGAAGCTTTTGTAGAGTGTAGCAAGACCTACAAATCCACCTTTGGATCACCCAAAATGGTTGCTTGGATCTCAAGTTATGATCCTTGGAAATTGGTACCAAAATCACTTTTATTCCATAACTTAGAAAAATTTTGGTTTCTCAAGGTTGCCCCTTTTGCAAGAAACCTCACTTTTCTTGATTTTTCCTGATGAATGATGATCAATACCACACATTAACATCATTTTTTACTTAGAGGAACCATATTTGTGAAAAATTCCAAAAAGTCACACTTAATTTTGTGCACAGTTGACTTTTTATCGGATGAAATCTAAACTGTGCGATCCTTTGTGAAATCAAGTCTTTGACCTAAATCAAACCTAATGGATGGACTCCATAGGTGATATAGGGTGTATTGAATCTTGTCCCAAGGTTTGGGAGCATGTCTTGGTCAAAAGTCAAAGGTACAGTTGACCTTTTCCTCAATACCCTAATTGTGTTCCAGATGAAATTGAAACTTGTGAATCAAGCTTCTTGGATCAATCCATTGTTGCAAATGGATCAGTGTGATGTATTTAAGGCCCTCAAATCATGTTTTGAGGTCTTGGCTCATGCTTTGTCCCAAAAGTCAACTTGGGGGTGAGTTAGGTCAAGAAACCCTAATTCCTAATTTTTGGTAAATGCATCCCCTGAGGTTAAATTAACTTGATGATTGGGTCCATGAGGTCCATTGGAGTATTTTAGGTTATCCTTTGAAGCATTGGCTCATGCCTAGAGGAAAAATTCCATTTGGAGGCCTCAGTTGATCAAAACCCTAATTTGGTGACACTGGCGATCTTGAGGCTTAATCCACTTGGAATGTTGCAACCTTGTGCTTGATTCTTGATGTGGTAGTCCTATTGATCCTTTATAGGTGTTTGAGATGTTAGACAAGTTGAAGATCATGTCATTTCTTGATTGATCCTTTGCCTAAGTGCTCTGAGAGGGCTCAAAACCCTAATTCTTGATTGTAGTGAATGCTCAGCCATCTTTGAGGAGATTGATGAGGTGTGAAAGTACACCCATATTGTGATGATGATTTGTACAATGATGGGAAATCTTGGTGGTCAAAATTTGGGGTATGACAAGGACCAACCCATTTACACAGGCTTAGAAGAAGAACCACAACCTCCAGTCATTGCTCATGCACTTCACATTACAAAAGAGGAGGTTGTTGCTGGTTTGGTCCATAAAGGAGGTACTCATGGGTTCCCTCTGAAATTCCTTCTTGACAAGTTTGCTCAATATAAAGCCATGGAAGATTGGGAAATATTTGGTATCTCTCTTGCTCTGATAATCTATGGGATTGTCCTCTTCCTGAATATAGATAATTTTATAGACATTGCCGTTGTCACTCTCTTTTTTCAGAAGAATCTAGTTCCCACCCTCCTTGCGGACACTTATCACTCCATTCATTGGAGGAGTGATAAGAAGACAGGGATGGTTCAATGCTGTTCTCACCTGTTATACAAGTTGTATATCTCTCATCTGCCCAAGGATGGCCCTTTGTGGAGAACAAGTTGAAGCTGAGGTGGTCTAACCGTATCATGTCTTTGGTGGCTGACGACATTGCTTAGTACTCTCATGAGTACTATGACATGGAAATCATATTCAGTTGTGGGGAGTTTTGCAATGTACCCTTGATTGTAAGAGTAGGTTGTATCAACTACAATTCGATCATGGCATTACGCCAACTTGGCTATGCTATGGAGGACGAGCCTGAAGCATATAAAATCCAAAGTTTCTTTTTGGCCAACAAAACAGATGATCCGAGATTTGTGAGAAGGATCACTAGAGCGTGGACCAAGATCCACATAAGAGGAAGAAAGGACTTAAAAGAAAAGAACTGTATGGCGAAAGAACCATACAATAGGTGGTTGTTGGCTAGGGTGGCAGAAAGGTTATTACTGAAGGTGCGAGAAAGAAACAAGAAAGGGGGGGTTTGAATTGTGTTTTTAACTTTTAACATATTTTTGGACTCTTATCATTAACGCGCTAAGAGATAATCAGAGTTGAGTTGAGAGACCCTGACTTGCTATTCGTCATTCAGATTGCGCTATGCATGAAGCATAAGCAGCAAGGAGAATCTGAATAAGCGATGCTTGAATCAGATTTGCAATGCGAAAGCTTATCAGAGATATATTGCAAGGTTCTGACTTGCCATGCAAGGTCTTGATAACAAATACAGAAACATAAACAATAATTCAAAGCATAAGCAAGAGTAAAGAACACACGATATATCCTGGTTCACTTGAGCCATTCCCAAGCTAGTCCAGTCCACCCTTCCAAGGTGATTTCGCCTTGAGCACAAGGACTTAATCCACTATAATCAAACATAGATTACAGATGCACGGGCTAATGCTGATGACTAACAACATGCACAACCGCAGTTGTGACTAACGCACAATGAACCGTTCAGGGATCCAAGTTAATGGATATAACGAACATTGACCCAATAGGTTCCAATCTCGCAAGATCTACTATTAGGATTTCACAGCTAAACGTTCAGGGATCCGATTCACAGATATAACGTTTACTGCCCATTCTTCCAAGATTTTCAATGAGTTCCATCAGTGATCTCATAAGAGTCTGACCCACACTTGGTCCTCTTTGAGATATGAGTATTATTGACCATATTTCAGGATTTCCACAATGACACCAAGCCATTGTCTTCTCAAGTCTCCGACCACACTGATCACTTGAGGAATCCTAATTCACATAGAATTAGTTGTTCTGGAGATTACATTGATGCTTCTTAACAAGCAGATAACTCCTAATTTTAAATACAAATGAACACTTAGTGTTCTTAGAAAGATATGAGCAACAGCTCCTTGCTATCTTTTTATTCTACAAAGATGCATGTTGATTTGACAGTTTGATGACATCTTGTAGATCTTCTTTATCTTCTTTGTTAAGTAAGCTTCGAGCAACAACTCCTTGCTTCAGAACTTCAATATAGCCCAGATGATGAAGTTGGTTGATGACTTGACTGATTTACAATGTTGTCTTGTTCATCAACACTTGTGCTTTTGATTGTTGTTGTGTTGATAGATATTTCTTTTAAGTTGCAAAAACAATGGTTGTGTTTCCATTTTAACAGCAACTGCTGTATTGACTATGATGATCTTGATCGTGAACAATAACAACGATCATGGTTTCCAACAACGACAACCTAGAAGCACTTTCGTCTTTTCTTTATATAGCCATAAAAAATAGAGTCGTTGAAAGACTGTTGGCTGTTTGAAAAGAGTCGTTATGCAATGATGAAAGTTGTACTGCCATATCTTCTTTTTACTGTAGAAGAAGTGATGGGACAGATCTTTTTAGCACGATGTACAATCATTGCTAACGTAACATTTATCTTCAAATCTTCAGAGGCTTCTGATGGTAATTAATTGAAGCATGAGTAGAGACTTTATAACTGGGTCTTCAGAAACTTCAAGTCTTCAATCTTCAGAACTTGTCCATTAGAAATCTGTCTTCAGAGCTTTAGCACTTGTCTTGAAACCCTTTATCTTCACTGCTTCAAGTCTTCAGATTCTTCAGAACCTTGTTCACTCAAAACGCTGTCTTCAGAGTCTTCAGCACTTGATCTTTAGAACCATAATCTTCAGAACACTTCAGTCTTCCGAGTCTTTTTGTACTTGATCTTCAGAGCCTTCAGCCTTCAGAACTTCAAGTCATGAGAATCTTCAGCACTTCGGTTCTCCATAAAATTATCTCTTCAGAAGCTTCGCTATCTTCAGAATCATAGCCACTTTCAGAGTAGCATCCACAAGAGCATTGCAAAAGCAATATCGACATCCTCGGATCTATCTGATTATGATCAGATACAAAAGCATACTTGCTTCTTGCGACTTGTGTTACACATAGTAACTCGCATATGATCATTTACGCACATCTTGATAGTGTTTGTTGGATCTGATATCTTCTATGATTATGATCTGCACACAACACACATTAGAACATAAAATAGTTTTTTCACAAATACCCATTGTTATCATCAAAACATAGAGATGACTTGCAGAGACAACTCTTGCTCTTACAATTACCATTTCCTTATGAGCCTCCCATGCAAACAAAGCCTCATGTACCCACTCATGTTCTTATGGAGGAGTACAACAAGTTAAAGTTGTTGGTGGAGAAGTTGACCAAGGAAAATGAAGAGCTACAAGCAGAAATCCACTGAGCTGGTGAGGAGACTAGCAAGTTCAAAAGAAAGGCTTAGATTGAACAAGATCAAGTGGCTGAAAGTAGCAAGAGGTTGAAGGCAGAAACTGATATGAGAGTCATGTATCAAAATGGCATTGAAGGGACTGATGCATCAGTGAAAACTCTCCGACAACGCTTAAAAGAGGCTAAAGATTCATGTAGTAGAGCTTGGCACCTCTATGAAGAGGTTTCTGCTGCAAAGAAGAAGACCAGAGAAAGGCTTGAAGATGACATTGATGACCGACTAAGGAATTCCTTGACATTAGCTAGAGATGAGTGTCACCTCAAAGAGGAAGCCATAAGATCTTCGCGCCACACTCCTGAAATGTGGAACAATAAGTGCAAAGAGTTGGAAACTTCTCAAGAGCTGGTGGAACATTGGAAGAGTAATTTTGAGGCCTTGAAGAGAGATAACTCCCAATGGATTAAAAGGGAGAAGAACCGCAATCAGCTGCTTAACACTCATGTAGAGTCTCTGAACATTTGTCAGCCAACTTTGGATATGTACTGTGCTAGGTACAATGGTCTGGTGGAGTATTGAAATCTCATAATTAAGGATGTACATTGGAGGTTGGAAAGTGAAATACATGACTTGGATGGCAACAACGCCCCTCTCTCGGTTAACCACTTCATTCACCTATGTGATCAGATGGTTGGCAGATTTTTGTTCGAGTATAAGAAACTTGAAGAACGCATCCGAAGGAAAACCATTTGATTGTTGTTTTGTATTCTCATGTCTTATTGCAAAACTTATGTACTCATTTTAATGAACATGCTCAGTTGTTTGTTTTTGGTCTTCCAGTGAATTAATGAAAAGTTTCTTTTGCTCTTAAAGCTGTGCAACTTACATTGTCTATTCATTGCTATAATACCTATGATAACCACAAGTCTCAAGGGTCCCCTTGAACATCATTCAAGCATTGTATACACATTCATATATCATCCTGCATTTCATAAAACCAGAATTTATAACAACTTGGCCTTCTGCAGTAGGGCAAACTGACTTCCCGACACTCTTACAACACCAGAAATAATCAAAGAAGAATCATGGACTAGTTGGAGCAGAATCAAGCTGCCATGAGAGAAGAGATGCAGAATATGCGGACCCAGATCACTCAAATGATGGAGGTCATACAGAATATGGCCAGAGGACAAGAAGAGATTAGGTAAGCTGCAGAGAGAAATGCTGCCAATCCTCCTCCTCCAACTCCCGGTGGTGCAGCTCCTCCTCCTCCTCCCGGTGGGGTGATTCCTTCTTCCGGTGGAGCCATTCTAATTCCTGTTGGAGGAGCGATTCCACTCCCTGTTGGGGCAATCCCAACTCCAGTCCAGTTTGATAATCATGAAGACATTTATAGCCCTCAGGACGACTCAGTCATAGATGCTTTTGGACCACCAACTACTGACCCAGAGAAGAAAGTGCTTGCACTACAAGAGACAGTGAAAGGCTTGTAAGGATCAAACACATTCAGTTTAGATGTCTTTGATATGTGCCTAGTGTCTGGCGTCAGGATCCCTCCCAAATTCAAAGTCCCTGACTTTGAGAAATACAAATGAGTCAGCTGTCCAAGAACACATATTTGGCCATACTGCAGGAAGATGGCTACTCATTCTGATGATGAAAAATTGCTTATGCATTTATTTCAAGATAGCCTCAGTGGGGCTTCCCTTGAATGGTATATGCAATTGGAGCGTACTCATATTAGAACATGGGAAAAATTAGCCGAAGCCTTCTTAAAGCATTACTAATATAACTCGGACATGGCATCCAATCACACACAACTCTAGGGTTTGACCTAGAAGTTTGGTGTGTCATTTAAGGACTATGCTCAGAGATGGAGAGACCTAGCTGCAAGGGTCTAACCACCTCTCTTTGACAGAGAACTCACTAACATGTTCATGGGGACTCTCTAAGGACCCTTCCTAGAGCGCTTATCATGATGTATATCATCTGTATTCTCCGATTTTGTCATGGATGGAGAAAGGAATGAGAGCATGATAAAGATAAGGAAGATTCAAAATGCTGCTGGAGCTTCCAGTGGATCTAAAAAGCCCTACCAAGGTTTCTCAAAGAAGAAAGAAGGTGAGGCTAACACTGCTTTAATGAATAAGGGGAAGGCTAGATCATATCAGAAATATCATCATGTGGATGTTGTCACCCCAAATCGGTATCATCAACCTTTGTCTATTCCTGCAAGCCAGCCTGTTGTTCAGCTACAAGCACCTCAGCGTCAAAACTATTATTAGGGTCAACCAAGGCAGAGGAGACCTGAGAAAAAGTTTGACCCCATTCCAACAACTTATGCTAGATTGCTTCCATTCTTGTTTAAAAGATCATTGGTACAATTGAGATAGATGAAGTCTCCACCATCTACTTTACCTTCTGGTTACGATGCAAATACTCACTGCGAGTTCCACTATGGAGCTCCTGGGCACAACATCGAGAACTGTAAGGCCCTAAAGTACATAGTGCAGGACCTCATCGATTTAAAATCCATCAATTTCACAAGAAATACTCCCAATGTTACTAATAACCCCATGCCAGTTCATAATCATGCTACAAATATGATTGAAGAGTCAAGAGGAAAGAAGTTGATGTCGAAGGTTGACAAGAGGAAGACTTCTTTTGCAATTGTTAAAGAACAATTATTGATGAAAGACATTTTCCCAGGATGTTCCGTGGATTGCCAATATTGTTTGGTAGATCCCCAAAGTTGTGATGACTTGAAGATTGGTATTCACAAGGCGTTATATTGGTAGGACAGATATCAACTGCTGAAGAAGTGGCAACTTGGAAATCCCTTATGATCAAATAGAAATTCCTTATGATGATGTACCATTGAATGATCCATATGGTCAAGTCTGTGTACCATTGGAAATTCCCTATGATGATGTGTCGTTGGATAATTTGTATAATCAACCTCGTGTGCCTTTAGAAATCCCGTGTGATTGTGATTGGTATCCTATTCAGATTCCTTGTGATCAAGTGCGTGTGCCTTTGGAAATCCCCTATGATCCATTTGAAATTCCAGCATCACCACCTTCAATGGCTCCATTGGTGATAACAGTGCCTTCTTCTTTCCCTTTTGAGAGAACCAAGGTTGTCCCTTGGAATTATGATTCAACCATCTACATTAATGGACATAAGATGGAAGAGTAAATGGTGGTAATTAAAAGTTCTGTCGAAAACATCGCTGGAACGGGAGGGGTGACTAGGAGTGGAAGGATCTTTGCACCTACACCACCACCAAACAATAACTCTGGAGCTGTGGATAAGGCGAATGGGAAGCATACAATAGTTAACCAAGAACAATCCTCTACTCAGAAGGCAAGTTCTTGTGTTGAGGCAAAAGTGTTTTTCCGCAATATCAGAAAAAGTAACAACAAATTGGTTGACCAACTCAACCAAACACCTTCCAAGATTTCAATGTTGTCATTGCTAATGTGCTCTCCAGCCCATCAGGAGGTGTTGTTAAAGTTTTTAAAGGCTTCCCACGTTCCTCAAGAGATCTCCGTTGTCGAGTTTGAAGGATTTGTGTCAAACATTGCATCTAAGCATGTTTTGAGTTTCAGTGATGAAGAATTGCCCCCGAAGGGGAAGAGTCACAATAAAGCTTTGTATATATCCATTGAATATGTTGATGTTGTTTTGTCGAGAGTTTTGGTGGATTATGGGTCATCACTAAATGTTTTGCCCAAGAATTCTTTGTCCAAGCTGACCATTGAGGGGTTAATGATTAAGCCGAGCTCGATGATAGTGAAGGCTTTTGATGGGGCTAGGAGAACTGTGATAGGGGAGGTTGACCTCCCTATCAAAATTGGACCTCATACTTTCATCATCACATTTTATGTGAATGATATTTATCCATCCTATTGTTGCCTCTTAGGGCGCCCCTGGATCTATGCTGCTGGCGCAGTGACATCCACACTCTATCAAAAATTCAAGTTCATGATTAACAACCAGCTTGTTGTTATTGATGGGGAGGAGGATATACTAGTAAGCCACTTAACCTCATTTTGTTACATTGAAGTTGGAGGGGAAGTGGATGAGACCCCTTTGCAAGCTTTCGAGGTTATAAATGTGGAGATGATTCCAACTGAGAAGGAGAAGAAGAAGTTAGAGAAGACTTGGTCCCAGATAATCACTTGGAAGGACGCAAAGACTGTGATTGAAGCCAGTCACCCTGAAGGTTAGGGAAGAATGTTGGAGTTACCCGTTATCAAGAACAGTGCTGACTTGGGATTCCCAAGCAATCAAAAAGCTCAACAGAAGACAACCTCTGATAAAGGCAAATGACCCATTCCTCCTCCTATCTTCACTAGTGGCGGACATCTTGTAGATGACCAAGTTACCTGTGTGGAAGCTGAAGACGACGCGCCCAATGAAGTCTACATGGTGTATCCAAGAGCACCAAATCAACAACTCAACAACTAGACTATCATGGAAATACCGAAAGTCACCCTAGGAGAAGAGTAATTTTCCGTATTTTGTTTCCAAATATCCTATGCTCTGCCCAAGGCATATGGATTAAAGTTTGTAGGGCCCCTTTTCTTTTAAAGCTTTGCTTATCATAAATAAAATGAACTTTTTGCATTCAATTGTGTTCCCTGTCTTTGTTTTTTATTTTTGCATAAACAAAATGGAAATGTTTTTTTCCTTGCATTTCCTTTTTTTCATCTTCTTAAAAATAAAAGCATAAAATCATCATCATGCAGATCCACTTCGGATTCCATTGATAACGATTGTGCTATGGCCCAATATGACTTTGATAACCCAATTTACCATACTGATGAAGACTATGAGGAAGATTGTGAGCTCCTAGAGAAGTTAGCCAGGTTGTTGAAGCAAGAGTCAAAGGTTATCCAACTGCATCAGGAATCGGTAGAAATCATCAATCTTGGGACCGAAAATGACAGAAAAGAAGTCAAGATAGGTGTCACTTTAGAAGAAGATATAAAGAGAAGATTGGTCGAGTTGCTGCAACAATATAAGGACATGTTCGCTTGGTCTTACCAAGACATGCCCAGACTGGATGAAGAAATTGTAGTGCATAGTTTACCTCTCAAGGAAGGATGCTCTCCGATAAAGCAAAAGATGAGAAGAACCCAACCCGATATGGGCATAAAAATCAAAGAAGAAGTCCAAAAGTAGCTAGACGCAGGATTTCTGCTGTATCCAACTACCCCAAATGGGTCGCAAACATTGTTCCTATTCCCGAGAAAGATGGGAAGGTACGAATGTGCGTAGACTACAGAGATCTTAAAAAGGCCAGTCCTAAGGACAATTTTCCTTTGCCACATATTGACGTACTGGTGGACAACACAGACCAATTCTCTGTCTTTTCTTTTATGGGTGGGTTTTCTGGATACAATTAGATCAAGATGGCCTTGAAGGGTATGGAAAAGACTACCTTCATCACCCCTTGGGGAACCTTTTGTTACAAGTTTATGCCCTTCGGACTGAAAAACGCAGGGACAATATATCAGCGAGCAATGGTAACTCTCTTTCATGACATGATTATGTCATACCCCAAATTTTGACCACCAAGATTTCCCATCATTGTGAAAATCATCATCACAATATGGATGAACTTTCATGTCTCATTAATCTCCTCAAAGATGATTGAGCATTCACCACAATCAAGAATTAGGGTTTTGAGCCCTCTCAGAGCACTTAAAAAAAGGATCAATCAAGGAATGACATGATCTTCAACTTGTATAACCTCCCAAACACCCATAAGGGATCAAGAGGACTCCCACATCAAGAATAAAGCACAAGGTTGCAACATTCCAAGTGGATCAAGCCTCAAGATCAACAGTGTCACCAAATTAGGATTTTGGTCGACCAAGGCCTCCAGGTGGAAATTTTCCTATGGGCATGAGCCAATGCTTCAAAACACAACCCAAGATACTCCAAGGGACCTCATGGACCCAATCATCAAATCAATTTAACCTCAGGGGATGCATTTACCAAAAATCAGGAATTAGGGTTTCTTGACCTAGTTCACCCCTAAGTTGACTTTTGGGACAAAGCATGAGCCAAGACCTCAAGACATGATTTTATGGCCTTAAATACATCACATTGATCCATTTGCAACAATGGATTGATCCAAGAAGCTTGATTCATAAGTTACAATTTCATCTGGACCACAATTAGGGTTTTAAAGGAAAAATCAACTGTATCTTTGACTTTTGACTAAGACATGCTCCCAAACCTTGGGACATATTCAATATACCCTATAACACCTATGGAATCCATCCATTAGGTTTGATTTAGGTCAAGGGCTTGATTTCACAAAGGATCGCACGGTTTGGATTTCATCCGATGAAAAGTCAACTGTGCACAAAATCAAGTTTGACTTTTTGGAATTTTTCAAAAATATGGTTCGCCTTAGTCAAAAATAATGTTAATGTATAGTATTGATCATCATTCATTAAGAAAAATCAAGAAAAGTGAGGTTTCTTGCAAAAGGGACAACCTTAAGAAACTAAAATTTTTCTAAGTTATGGAACAAAGTGGCTAGGGTACCAACTTCCAAGGACCATAACTTGAGATCCAAGCAACCATTTTGGGTGATCCAAAGCTGGATTTGTAGGTCTTGCTACACTCTACAAAAGCTTCAACTACCTCCAACTCCAATTCTTTATGGATTTTGAGTTATGGATTGATCAAAATCACAAAAATGGGAAATGACCACTTTTTCCAACACTTAGTGAAATTTTCAATAAGTTAGAATCTGTCCTATTTTTTTCAAATGTAGAGGCATTTTTCACTTTGATCCAAGCTGAACCAAGACCAACCTTGAACATCAAAGTTTAAGTATGTCATGAGGGCTTTCCAACAAGTACAAGATCATCTCCAAATTCAATTTGAGCAAGGAGATACAACCCTTGGAACATGGCATCATGAACTGGTTTTTACAAGGCAGAATTTATGCATTTTGCTCGATTTGTTCAAATCTGATAAATCCAAGCCTTGTCATCAATTTGGACACATCTGAGGATAAAACAAGAAGGGAATGATCTGATCCCCAAGCCTTCAAAGTCCAAGAATCTACAATAGCATTGCCAAACCAAAAAAGGCTAAAAAGGTGCCAAGACTCCAATTTTGTTGCAATACATTTAATGGATACACCAAGGTGGCATGGACTGACGCATTCCTAACTAAATGAGTCAAGGATCAACATTGAATCCAAAGACCATACGCCTGTGCCCTAATCTCAAGTCAATGGCTAGAGGAGACTTGAGATTCCTTTTGTTTAACATTGGCCAAAGGCTTGCTGCAGTTGCCACACACTATTGCTGCCAAAACAAACTTGTTGCACTATAAATAGAGCTCAATTGTGATCAGTTTGAGTAAACCAAAGCATCACAACACTTGCTTTCCTCAAAATCCCTCTCTTTAGGCCAAAATGCCTTCTTTTGCAAGGTATCTCTGTGTTTTTGAGTTAGAAAGCAATTCCACCACAGATCATGATCCAAACACCTCTAATATGTTGTATCTAAGCTGGTCAAACACTAACATGTGACCTGTAACACCAAAATCACAAAGTCAACCTCCAAAACCTCAAAAATTAACTTTTCTGCATTTTTCAAGCCATATCTTGATTCAGTCACTTCCAAAACCAAACCAGGCCTCAAACACACTTCAAATATTACCCTTAAACTTTCCCAAATGGTTCCCCTCATCTAGAACACCATTTGAGAGAGTTGCCCTATTGGTCACTTTGGCCATTTTTGCAAGAAAGAGCCACAACCTGTTCCTGAGGATTCCAGCTGCTTCCAATCATTCTAAAAGCTTCTGAGGGATCAATTGAGAGTGTTCAAAGCATTGGATCACTTCTGGCACAAGGAGCTTCAAGAGGTAAGTGCATCATCACTTGAACCATCTAAATCATGCATTGCTTTGAAGTCCACTGATCATAAACATCTCATACATGTTATATATGTTGTGTTTGAACCAATTTTCCATGTAATTCTTGCCTGTACCATGAGATATCATAGAACATGCAAAAATAGGCCTATTTTGAAACCACTATCGGATTTTGAGGAGGAAACATTTTCTGAAAATTCCAAGGGCACCATTGGATTCCTCATGAAATTCTGGGTCAGATGCATATAAATTTTGTCCCAATCCATGGAGAAATGAGAAAGTTAGAGGCTTCACGTAAATTGCCAAAACTTGCCTTGCCTATACCTGAAAAAAGACACCCCATATATGCACATGGGGTGGTTTTGATACACGGATGTATCACCACCCCAGTGGTAGCGCGCATGTGTGTTTGTTTCCAAGGTCGTGGGTTCAAACCCCACCCAGACCATTTTGCCTCTTTTTCATATTTTTGCTATTTTTTCAATAATTTTATGTTTTTATTAATTAATTGAAAAACTAATTTCTCTCTCAATTTTAATTATTTTTTATTGGTTCTTTTATTGAAAATTCCCAAAAAAGTTAAAATATTTTATTCCATGAAAATTTCACAAAAATATTATTTATTTCATATATTTGGTATTTTTGTAAAGAATGATATTTTTATTTGTTTTTAAACATTAAAAATATTTCTTTCTCTTGGTTTTGCAAAATTCAAATGATTTTTAAATCATCCCATGAATGAAACAAGATTTTTCAAATATAAATCCAAGATCATAACTTTTTTTTTCACATGTTTGATTATTTTAATTGAATTTTTTTCAATTAAAATACATTAAAAAACCAAAAATTAGGGTTTTGATCATTATCACCCTAACAAATCTTTTTTCAAACACTTGGGCCTCTATTAGAGTGTAAGACCCAATCCCTTTTTAAACTAAAACCATTTTGGGCCTCAGACATTGTATAAGTCCCAACACATTTTCAAAAGAATCTCGGCGCGATCGCCAGTTCAAAATCAAATAACCTGGGCTTCTCCGTGAGCTATAAGTCCCACTTATTTTCTTTTTAAAACAATTTTGGGCCTCTAATAGAGTGTAAGACCCAACCATCTTTTGTACATAAAACTTTTTGGGCCTCAGTCATTGTATAAGTCCCAGTATAATTTTCAAAACAACGGTGCGATCACTGTTTCGCCATGGGCCTCTCCTTGAGTTGTAAGCCCCATCACTTGTACAAAAATAAATCTCTGGGCCTCTAATAGAGTGTAAGACCCAATCCTCCTTTGTACATAAATAATTTTGGGCTTCAGTCATTGTATAAGACCTAGTACAGTTTACAAACAACGGTAAGATTACTGTTTTTCATCTGGGCCTCTCCTTGAGTATAAGCCCCAACAATCTTTTCAAAAGTAACTTCCCTTTTGATTTAGGTTCAAATATACAATTGTTATCAAAACTTTCTTTAATTTCTTGAACAACTAACAATACAACATGGAAGCTTGCTCACTTGTAAGTTTTTATCAGCTTTCATTTACTTGCTTTCATATATATAACTGTATTGTGGGAAGCTTCTCCCCTGTAAGTCCTTCTTTCATACCCTTTTAAAATACTTGTCATATATCAACTGTATATATACTAGTATATCTATTTAGAGTTTTCCCCAATAACTAGGTCTAGAACTAGATAAAGCCAGTTGGTCGCTCTTTAATACAGTCAAAACTAGATCCCCATAGGACTTCCAAATACAGTCTTGCCTTCTCTTGGGCTTAAACAATATGGAACAAAGAGAAAGGTAGTATTCTTGGTGAACCTTTTCTCAGACTGTCACTATTAGAAATTGTCAAAGAAATTCTACTCCTCATAAATGATTCATTCTCGGTGAATGATATCTCTTGAATTTCTTCAAACCTCAGAAATATTCACTAAATGACTCATTCTCGGTGAATGACACCTCTTGAACAGTTCTTTGGTTTGGACCCACAAGCTTCCTAAAAGCATCCCCACCTTCTCTTGGGCTTTGTACAAGGACCCTCCAACTTCTTAGAAGTTCTCATGCCTTCTCTTGGGCTTAGTACAAGGACCCTGAAGACCTCTTAAAGGTGTAGGACAAAACTTAGTCATCCTTCGTTAGAGCTGTCTTTTTAAAAGAGTCAAAACCTCAGACCAATTTTAGGGTTGATACTCATCCCTTAAAAGAGTCAGCCTCCTCTTGGGCGTTATACAAAGATAAACTCTTCCATAACAATAGACTTGGATAGTCTAATCCCCTCTTGAGTCTCAAATAATTCTCAAGCTCCTTATAAACATAGGAGAAACCCCGGTCATTCTGCATCAATCTCCAGTAGACCTAAAACCGAGTCTCTCTCCTAAAAATCCCCTAGCCAGGGTCAACTTATCATCAGTATAACACTATCAGAACCTCAAGGAATCTGATACCTCAACTCTTCTTTAACCCTTAGCAAAAGTTGATTCCCCATTTGGACCTGCCTCGGGATCTCAAGAATCCCCAGCAGAAGATAGCCTCCTCTTAGGCTTTGTATAATGATCATTCCTTTCCTCAGAATAGCCAGCCTCCTCTTGGGCTTTGTACAATGATTCTCCCCAGCAGAGCTAACCTTTTCAGACTCTCTTGTTGAGTCAATCACTCTTTTCAGACTCTCTTGTTGAGTTATTCACCCTTTTTAGACTCTCTTGTTGAGTCAATCAATTTTCAGACTCTCTTGTTGAGTCAATCACCTTCTCAGACTCTCTTGTTGAGTCAACCCTTTTCAGCCTCAGTCTTGGGCTTTGTACAAGACACTATACAAATTTCCTTAAACAAAGTCAATCTTTTTTTCTCCGCCTCAATCTTGGGCTTTGTACAAGACAGATAATACTCTCCCGCAGAGTCAAACTCATTTCATCCTCAATCTTGGGCTTTGTACAAGACACTTAAAATATCCTCAGCCGAGTCAGTAAAGCCTTATTTTAGCCTCAATCTTGGGCTTTGTACAAGACAGATAAAGAGTTCTTTCCCACAAAGTCAGTCTTCTTTTTCAGCCTCAATCTTGGGCTTTGTACAAGACACATACAAATCCTCCCCGACAGAGTCAAAAATCTTTTTTAGCCTCAATCCTGGGCTTTGTACAAGACAGACAAAACAAGTTCCCTGGAAAAGTCAAACTTTTAGCCTCCTCTTAGGCTTTGTATAATGATATCCCCAAAGAGTCAGTCTCTTTTAGCCTCAATCTTGGGCTATATACAAGACACATATAAACACTCTCTCGTTGAGTCAGTCATTCTCAGCCTCCTCTTAGGCTTTGTATAAGGACTTCCCCAGTGGAGTAAATCAACCTCTTAGCTTCAACCTTGGGCTTTGATCAAGGCACACAAAAATCAACACCCCTTTAGAGGAAATCAAAATCTCTCTGTAGGAAGTCATTTCTCTATATTATCATATGTCAAAATAAAAACTCCCTTCTTTCATCTAATTGCTGTAAGCGGCAAGCCTCTGGATTATTTACATCCACGCCACTGCCCCTCTCTTAGGATGAAGGATTCCTAAGGAAAAATGGCATTACTCTACATTGAGTTAAAGTTTTCTCCTTTAGGACAAATCCTCATAAGGAAAATTATGGCATTGCTGGATTCTCATATCCCAGTTAAAGTAATCCTCCTTTATAAACAGTTATCCAACAGTTGTGATAAACAGACAAGATGTCTCCCTTTAGAGATGACAAATTCTCTCTAAGTCAAACCTTTTAGCTTCAATCTTGGGCTTTGAACAAGACACCAAAATATATTTTTTCTCCCTTGGAATAGGAGGAACTATGATTGCTCTGATTTCCCTGTTTTGTTTAAACGGGAATACGTAGGCATAAGATTGCAAAATCTTAGCGAGCATACTAAACAAAAACTATAGGTCCAGTACCTTCATACATCAATCTTTAGGTCCAGTACCATATCAAAAACATCGGAAAAACCCAAACATCAACATCATTCATCCCCATTTTCCACATAAAACAAAATCTCTCTCATATTTCCCAAGAAACTTTCCCAACCCATTAACGGATAAACACCATGAAGTACAAAGCAGAACCTAAAGCTAACAACCTGTGGATAACCACATATAGGATGGGTAATTGACAACTCCCCATTGTATAATCTGACCCCGAACTCCCCGAGTCTCTTTAAGTGTTTGTTCAGTTAAACATTCGCGTGCAAGGTTAGTTTTAGATATATTCCCTTTCCCTTTCCGCTTCATAGGATAAATGAGAAATCAGAAAGTAGCACCCCCTCCTATTCATTGAGGAGAAAACCCAAATTCCGCGATAAGGTGGTCGCGTCACTGACAAAAATCGCGCGCTACAGGAAAATGGCGACTCTGCAGGGGACATCTTTGATTTGTTTAGGATTATAGACTAGAATTCTTAAGAGGTCTAGGATGTTAGTTTTAGGAATGAATATATATATATATATATATCTTTTCCTACTTGATATCCGTGTTTATTTTTCTTCTAATGGGACTGCAGGTGATGCCGCATGTGGAAAGTTTGAGTGATACCTAAGATAAGTGATGGCATAGACAGGTGGTCTTACAGGGAGTGATTCCCGAATAAGAGATCCTGGTAGACCATCAAATCAGTGGAGATACCCTTTTCGGATTCAATGTCTAACGACTTCGGTTGTGAAAGCGGATTGTTCGATTGTGGTATCCATGAAACTGAGGATTTAGTAGACTGAAACTATGTGACTATTTTGTAGTACGGAAGCAATCGGAAATAGTTGTCATGCGATACTACCCTTATTTGAGATTACTCTAAGATACTACAGCTCGCTCGGGTGAACCAGCCTGCTGTTGTTATCCCAAGGGGGGTCAATGATTTTGAGGACATGTACAAAAATTCACCATAATACAACCTTTGGGAATGGGTAGAGCCATGACTCTATGCTCGTGATGCTGAACCTTTGAACCCATGCTTTTTCTATGTTTTTGTGTATTGCATTCATGCATCCATCTAAAAAACTTTAAACAAAGAAAAATTTTCTCTTCTAGTCTCACTTTTTTTCAAATTAAACTAAGACAATGATTGTAAATATCAGAGAGAACGATTGCAATATGGATTTCGGTAGAAGAAAGAGTCACAAGTACACCCTCAAGGTTCCAAAACTAGAGGATTTAAGAGGGTTGGCAAGGATGATCACCAACCCTGATGCTTTCAGAGCTAAGTACGAAGGACTGCTGTCTTTGTTAAGAGTACATGTAGTTGAAGGAATCCTGTCTACGTTGATTCAGTTCTACGATCCGGTTTATCACTGTTTCACATTCCCAGATTATCAACTAGCACCAACACTGGAGGAGTACTCTCACCTGACTGATTTACCTATCACTGACCAAGTTCCCTTTTCTGGACTAGAAGAAATTCCAAAGGATCAAACCATTGTAAGAGCAATCTATTTGGACGAGTCAGAAGTCAGGACTCACATGACCACTAAGGACGGAATCCAAGGTTTACCGGCCAAGTTCCTGGTAGAGAAAGCCCTGTACTTTGCCAATATAGGAAGCGTTATTGCTTTCGAAGATATCTTTGTCCAACTTATATACGGGTTATTCCTGTTTCCCAACATCGATAACTTCATTGATATCAATGCCTTTAAGATATTTCTAATTGGAAACCCTGTACCGACCTTGCTCGCAGATGCTTATCATTCTGTACACTTAAGGAATTTGTACAGCAGAGGAATGATCACATGCTGTGTACCCCTGCTATACAAATGGTTCACTTCCCATTTTGCTAAGTCTGCTGCTTTCTGGGATCATAAGAGTACTTTACGTTGGTCACAGAGAATCATGTCTCTTACCAACTCTGACATAGATTGGTACAATCGAATCTATGATAGGATAAGAATCATTGACCGTTGTGGAAAATTCCCTAATGTACCCCTTATAGGAACTAAAGGAGGAATCAACTATCATCCAGTTTTAGTTCGTCGTCAATTCGGATACCCGGTGAGACATATCCCGCGTAATGTCCATCTGGAAGGTCTTTTCTTCAAGGAAGGAGAAAGTGACAGAGCACTAAAGACAGAAATAGTGCATGCCTGGAATTATGTTCACAGGAAAGGAAGAGAGTCTCTAGGAAAACCAGACTGTGTCTCTGTGGAAATTTATCTCCACTAGGTACAAACTAGAGCCCTTAAACTGAGGATGCCTTACCCTCGTCAAGAAGTTCTTCCGTTAAAGGAATCTATCCTTTATTTTATGTCTGATGCAGAAAAACTCCAGGTCACTCTCAACAAAGTTCAACAGGAAAAGAAATTTTGGAAGAACAAGTACCGAATTCTCAATGTGGAGTGTACCAAAATTCAGCAACTGTTAAAATAAAAAAATGCTCTGATCGAGATTTTAGAGTAACATGCTGTAGAAAATCAAGAAAACCGAAGGAATTTGCTCGCTCTTTTCACTTGGTAAAGGACTGACAACCCGACAATGGCTCAAGAGCCCCGGTCAAAGAAAAGGAAAATACCAGAACCAGCACCTGAGCTCTCTTCAGAGAGGACTCAGGATGCATAAGTTTAGACATTTTCTTTTACAGCACTTTGTAAATTACTGTATTTCCATTTCTGCAATCTTTGAATTCAATAAAACGGGGTTTCCCCCACTGTATGATATTTTCAATCTAATTGTTGAAGTTTCTTTTGATTTAAAAAAAATTAATATATAATTATTGCATATCATTCATCATTCTCACATAACGCATTCTCCTTCTCTACGAATCTCACGTCTGTGTCTCGATTCTAGAGTCAAACTGTCTCATTCGTACAATACTCAGGCCAATCTACAAAAGAAATGGATGATCTCGAGGAAGAGAACAGAGAGTTGAGAGAAGAAATCGACACTCTAAAAGAAGATCTGAGAATACTTCATAATGACATGCAATCTCTGGAAGCAGCTCAGAAACAACGACAAAGGACTGTGATCTCAGAGATCACATCTACGCCCATAGTGGAAAAGTATGATCCTCGGTATAACATGCCTAAAGATTGTCCCTGGGGCATGCCACTCAACTATATCCCAGAAGGATATATTCCGCCGATCACGGATGATTCGGAAACTGCAGCAGGAACCGCTGGGCCTGAAGGTTACAAACTTCGGGAAAGCGAAGATGCAAGGGGCACGACAGCAACTCCTGAAGGTTACAAACTTTGGGATAGGGAAGCACCGAGAGTCACAGCCGTAATGACTATACCACCACCCGTGGTACACACTGTCCCAGAAGGACAGATTCCACAGATACCCTCTGGTGGAAATGAAAGTATGTACGACAGATTGAATGAGTTCCAGGAACAATTCCTGGAGATGCAGAAGGAACTGCATGCTATTCGCGGTTAGGATTTATTTGGAAAGGACGCTGCAGACCTTTGTTTGGTCCCTAATGTGAAAATTCTGCACAAATTCAAGGTGCCCAAATTTGAGAAATACAAGGGCAACTCTTGCCCTCAAAGTCATTTGGTGATGTACGCTCGAAAGATGTCAACTCAGACAAAGAATCAACACCTACTGATCCACTACTTCCAAGATAGTTTAACCGGTGTCGCACTCAAATGATACATGGGTTTAAACTGCACTAAGATCGTCACTTTCAGAGATCTTGGCACTGCCTTCGTTTAACAATATAAGTATAACCTAGACATGGCACCGAACAGAGATCAACTTAGAGCCATGTTGCAGAAGGACAAGGAAACCTTTATGGAATATGCTCAGAGATGGCGAGAAATTGCCGCCCAGATTTGTCCACCTCTTGAGGAAAAGGAGATGACAAATATCTTTTTGAAAACCTTGAGCTCATTCTATTACGACCGAATGGTCGCCAATGCGCCCATCGACTTTACTGAAATGGTAAACGTGGGAGTTCGTCTTGAAGAAGCAGTCCGAAAAGGACGTCTGGTCAAAGATACAGGACCATCAAGCAGTACCAAAAGATACTGTAGTGTTTTCCCTAAGAATAAAGAGCAAGATATTGGTAATATCTCTCTCGGAAAGCAAAGATGACGGTACCAACCAGTAGCAGCTGTAACTCCTGCTATCAACCCTTTGCCTATTCCAACGTATCAACCTCAGGTTGCTCATAGCCAACCGAATCAACAACAATATCAGCAAAGGACACAACAGCCTCTTCAGCAGGGTCGTCCTCAGTACAACAATAACAACCGTACAATGCGACCACCAGGGTTTGACCCTATACCAATGTTGTACGCAGAACTATTTCTATTACTACTGGCCAAGGGGCATGTCCAAACCAGGCCTCCTCTTACAGTACCGAAAAATCCGCCTTTTTGGTTCAAAGCGGATCAAACTTGCCCTTACCATCAAGGAGGACCAGGGCATAACATAGAAAACTGTCTCAACTTCAAATCCGATGTGAAAAAGCTTGTCAGGAGTGGGGTCTTGTCTTTCAAGGACACAAATCCAAATGTTCAGACGAACCCATTGCCTCAACATGAGAAGACAACAGTAAATTTGATAGAGGAAGAGTCTAACCACAACTATCAAATTCGTGATGTACTCTTATTGGGAATCAACTTGGTCAAGATGCATTGCAGACAGAGCAGATACGGTCATGTACCATCTCACAACTATCATCAGTGTGATATCTGCTCTAAAGACAATCAAGGATGTTCCATAGTGCAATCAGCTCTACAAGATCAGATGGATCTCAGATGGATCCAAGATCACCGAATTCGTGAAGTCAACATGACTTATATAAATTCCAACATCATTCAAAACCACGACATCCGTGCGATGAATGTCAACTTGGTGGCAATGCACTCAAGGCAAAGGCAACATCATGATCTGCCACAACACGATTACGATTCCTGTCTGATCTGCTCGGTAAATAATTAGGGATGTTCTTTTATACAAGAGGCCCTCCAGCGTCAGATGGATCTTGGATGGATCCAGGATTACTGTGATAGAAGTCATTATCAAGTTAATATGACTCAAATCTTTGATATTCGCTTGATGAATACCAAGTTGGTGGAATTACACGCCAAGCAAGTCTGGCTCGGTTTTCAGACTTCACATGATTATCAGGACTGTAAAGTGTGTCGTGAAGATAACCAAGGATGTGCGCTTGTCCAAAGAACACTTCAACACTTGTTGAACCACTGGTGGCTCCCGATCTATCTAGATGAAGACACACAATAAGTCATTATGACTGACAGGAATCCTGATAGACATCAAAGTCAGGATGTGCGATCAATGGAAACAGATCTAGTGAGATTGCACTGCATACAAAGCGGGCATGGCCAGGTGCCACCACACAACTATGAGCGCTGTAGAGCTTGCTCGGAGGATAAACAAGGATGCTACCTCGTGCGAGCAGCCCTTCAAAGTCAGTTGGACCGCAAAGAGATTCAATCGTGTTCAAGCTCTGGTCCTATTAACATAATGTCAGACTATCTTCCCAATCGAGGTGAAGACATTGCCTTAATCCCTAAACAAGAAGTGGCCAAAGATGTATGTGCCATAATCCCTTTACTCCATGAATCAAGAGTTCTTCTTGAGAGTGGAAAGATTCTCAACCTCGAACCCATTGAGGCCGCCTACGATAGTCAGAAAAACAAGAAGGCTCCTGTGGTTATCTATCTGCCAGGACCAGTACTGTATAAATCCGATAAAGCTATCCCTTACAAATACGGTGCAACAATAATCGAGAATGGAAAGGAAACTCCATTACCCTCCGTCGTAAACATTA
The DNA here is from genome assembly GCA_022829125.1 of Lathyrus tuberosus. Taxonomy (NCBI): domain Eukaryota; kingdom Viridiplantae; phylum Streptophyta; class Magnoliopsida; order Fabales; family Fabaceae; genus Lathyrus; species Lathyrus tuberosus. The sequence goes on along the minus strand of JALAZF010000001.1, from coordinate 6,519,026 downwards.
TTGATATCAGTCGAGTAACACGGAGCGACCGGATCTTTAACAGGGGAGTTGGAGAACCCATCAAGGAAAAGGAACCTCAAACAAAAGTTCTAAATCAACCAGTCGGTCAATCCAGTAATTCTGACCTTTCAACGAACAACGATGAGATGCTAAAGCTCATCTAGAAGAGCGAGTACAACATAGTAGATCAACTATTACAAACTCCGTTGAGAATCTCTATGCTATCTCTTTTACTCAATTTCAAAGCTCACAGGGAAGCTCTACAGAAAGTCTTAGAGCAGGCCTTTGTGGAACAAGATGTAACAATAAAATAGTTCGACAACATCATCTCCAACATCACTTCCTGCAACAATTTAGGATTCAGTGATGAAGAACTGCCGGAAGAAGGCAAAAATCACAACATGGCACTTAACATTACAGTCAACTGCCAGGATGATGTTCTAGCCAGTGTACTGGTAGACACAGGATCAACTTTAAATGTTATGCCAAAATTAACCCTGATGCGACTATCATTTCAAGGATCTCCGATGAGAGGTAGCGAGGTCATCGTCAAAGCCTTTGACGGATCCAGAAAAACAGTTATAGGCGAAGTCGATCTTCCCATAACTATCGTTCCTCATACTTTCCAAGTCACTTTCCAGGTCATGGACATCCGGCCAGCATACAGCTGCTTATTAGGAAGACCTTGGATACACGAAGCTGTGGCAGTCACTTCGACACTTCACCAGAAGCTGAAGTTCATCAAGAATGACCAACTAGTCATAGTCTGTGGAGAGCAAGCCTTGATCGTAAGCAACTTATCATCATCCTGTGTAGAACCGAAGGAGGTTATAGGAACTCAGTACCAAGCACTTTCGGTGAGCAATGACAACCAATCAGAAAGAGGAACATCAATTTCCTCATACAAAGATGCTCTCAAAGTAATTAAAAGTAACAATGCAAAAGGATGGGGACAACTTGTCATTCCTACGGATAACAAGACAAAGAAAGGTCTTGGTGTTTCCTCGACCTGTACCCAGACTGGTACTAACGATGAAAGTTTTCATCTCATTCAGAACTTCTTCCACAGTGGAGATTTCCTTCACCCAGTGTCTCAAGAAGTACACACTATCAACGAGGGTGACTCCTCTGATATAGATGAGGAATGGAAGTCCTATCTCAACGAGGACAATTATATGTCTCAGGACGAAACGCCTACGCCATTTTGCTATCCCGCACGAAGTCTGAGATATATACCGAGATCAGATGTCAAGGTGATGTACGGAGACTGTGATCCGGAAGGATGTCGGGCTCCACCAAACTCATTAGAAGAGGACACTCCGATGCAAGACAACTTTGACTATGATTTTTATGATCCAATGGATGACTTGCCTATCTGGCAGCCATATACAGAAGACTTGGGGCAAAAGAGTCAGCCCAACGATACATATCAGCTGAGCATCATTAAATAGAATACATGCGTCCCCACCATATCATGGGATCAGTACTCAGGATATTCAGAAGATATCCGGCACAACAACGAATCTGCAAAGATTGCAGGACTAGAGTTCATCAACTATGCTTTTCCTGAGGTCAACGTCATCGAGAGGGATGACTCCTCCAGTTCCACAGAAGTATGGGACACCTTAGGACAGCCGAGTGGCAAGTACGACTACTTGGTCAAGTACACCGCTCCTGAAAGCTCTCGTATCAAGCTCAAAGACATCCAGCCAATTGGATGGGAAGATCCACCTAAGAATGAAAACACTATGCAAGATACAACAAAAGAGTTTGTTTACGACAACTCTGCCTGGAAGGAAGACTCCAACGATCCGGTTCCACCAGAAATCAGCGTCATTTCTGAGGACAAGTCAAGAAAGAAGTTACCACACTTTGTGATTCAACGAGGAGTTCGCCGCCAATTGGTTACTGTCAATGTCCCAAAAGTCGTTCATAAGTCTAAGTAATTGTCGTCTTCATCTTAACCTTTCACCTTGCCCAGGTGAAACAGATGTTTTGATAGGGCTCACTTTCTGTAAATGTCCCTCTTCGCTTCACCCAAAGCGACAGAGTTTTGTTTTATAGGGTTGTAGTTTCAAGAACCGACCAAATCATAAATAAAATAACGTCGTTATGTAATTTCCGCATTTATTGTTGTTTTCTCTTTTTGCTTTTTCAGAAAATGGTAATCCTAAAAACAACTCAAATAATAAAAACAAGCATTTTTCAGAAAAGTACACTACACACACTCTTGCATTTCTCTCTATCTCTTCTAAAAAACAATCATCACGTCATGCAGATTGCTTGTTTTAAACCCCATTGAAACATACGATCCAATGCCTTCTCCTAACTTTGAATTCCCGGTATTTGAGGCTGAAGAAGAAAATGACGAAGAAATTCCAGAAGAGACCTCCCGATTACTCAGACAAGAGGAAAGGTCCATTGAACTTCACAAAGAGCCGTTGGAAAAAGTTAACTTGGGTTCAGAAGAAGAGAGAAAAGAAGTCAAGATTAGGGCACTGCTTAGTCCAACCGCCAAAGAGAATTTGTTATAAGAAGGTTTGATAAAGCTCCTCAAAGAATTTCCCGATGTATTCGCTTGGTTCTATTAGGATATGCCAGGGTTGGATACCAGCATCGTGGAACATCATCTACCGTTAAGATCTAAATGTCCGCCGGTAAAACGAAGACTAAGACGGACTCATCCAGACATGGCCATCAAAATCAAAGAGGAGGTACAGAAACAGATTGACGCCGGTTTCCTCGCCACATCAGAATATCCTCAATGGTTAGCCAACATAGTACCAGTTCTGAAAAAGGGCGGAAATATCAGAATGTGTGTAGAATACAGGGATCTGAACAAAGCCAGTCTAAAGGATGACTTTCCCTTACCACACATAGACATGCTGGTGGATAGTACAACAAAGTTGAAAGTATTCTCCTTCATGGATGGGTTCTCGGGCTATACTCAGATAAAAATGGCGCCGAAAGACATGGAGAAAACTTCATTCATCACCCCATGGGGCACCTTTTGTTACAAGGTAATGCCGTTCGGTTTGGAGAACGCCGGGGCAACCTATCAAAGGGCCATGACTACTCTATTTCACGACATGATACACAAAGAAATAGAAGTGTATGTCGATGATATGATTGCCAAATCTAAGACAGAAGAGGAGCATGTGACCCACTTGTCAAAGCTATTCGAGCGTCTGAGGAAATACAAACTCCGCTTGAATCCTAACAAGTGCACATTCGGTGTCCGTTCAGGGAAATTGCTAGGGTTCATTGTCAGCTAGAAAGGAATTGAAGTTGATCCTGACAAGGTAAAGGCCATTCAAGAAATGCCTTCTCCAAAGACTGAGAAACAAGTAAAGGGATTCCTGGGACGTTTAAATTACATTTCCAGATTTATATTCCTCATGACAGCGACATGTGCGCCAATTTTCAAATTACTCAAGAAGAATCAGGACTGCATATGGACAGAAGACTGCCAAACCGCCTTCGACAGTATCATGGAATGCCTGTTGAATCCACCGATTCTATCACCTCCAGTGGAAGGAAGACCACTGATCATCTACTTAACAGTCTTACGGCTTTATGTCATGGTCAGTTGTATCACAATGAATGAAGAAAGCGTTTGACAAAAAGGTTCGACCCCGTGTGTTTAGGAAAGGAAACCTCGTGCTCAAGAAGATACCGTCATTTCTCACTGATTCTCAGGGCAAGTGGACTCCGAATTATGACAGGCCTTATGTGGTCACGAAAGCCTTCTCAGGAGGTGCCTTGAGACTCACAACCATGGATGGAGAAGAATTTTCCTACCCCACGAATGTTAATTTAGTCAAGAAATACTTCGCCTAGATAAAAAAATGTCTCGGTGGATTGAAAACTCGAAAGGGTGGTCCAGGCAAAAATTAGAGACATAAGCAAAAAATCATCTCGATGGATTGGAAATCTCAAAGTACAATCCAGGCAAAAGTTAGGGATTAATGGCAAGTAACTACATCTAACACGGGTAAATTCCCCAGTAGTCATGCCATCCATCAAGAAAACTCCAGTCAAGGTCATCTTCGCCGGAAGCTCAGGATGTCTAGAATTCAAAGTTGGTAGAAGGATAATGGTCGTTATGTTTCAATGTAGCCCTTTTCCCTTAAATTACCATTTTCTAAACTTTGTAATGCTCTATGGTATCACGCGATTGGTTGATTACCATCCTATCAATAAAATTTGAGCCCTCGTGCTTTTGTTTGCAATTCTCATTTGTTTTAGCTTTACAGAATGACATTTTAACATGATCAACGATTCTTGAAATAAAACAAAAAATGAATTTACATGTCAAAATTTTTCTGTTTTAAAATAAAGATTGCAATTTCTTTTGGAAAGAACATCGATCGCTTCTCCGAAGGCGATTGAACCTCAAAGTGCAGAATCAAAGTACTTCTTCTAAACCAGTACGCCTGAATGAAGGATCAATTGTTTCAGATGACATGTTTCATCTGACATCCCCAGCAGAGTACGTAACTCTTAAGACTGATTGAACGACTCTTTCTCCCCACGGGGTCTACTTCTCCTAAGCAAGACGGAATTGCTATCTTGAACCAGTGATACTTTTCAATCCCCGCAGTGGCCGAGTATCTAGTCGTGTTCATCTATTAGTCTGTATATCGCGTCAGTTTTGTCAGCATAAACATACATACATCATGCATAATTGATCCACATTAGCATTCATATTGCATCACTATCACTCCAGTCGGTCTTGTTCCCAAGTGATAAAAGTCCTCTCAATCAAGTTGTCTGTTCTTTCCTCATCAGGAAATGTGAACAATTTCTCCCCCCAGTTTATTTCTGGATTGGAGACGGTTCTCGGCCCCTTTGATAACTTGAACCTCTAAAAAACAAGGAGACATTCAACAAACGTCACTCTTCACCATTGGAGATGATATGTTCGCTTTCCCGGATTTAAGGAAAATCCCCAGAGAAAGCCTCTCAAACCGAAGACTCTCGGTAATACAGCAGTTTCTCTCTAAAAATTTTGCTATCAAATAAGGTCATCAGCACCTCCGAATTGGATTACATCACATGGCATTTCTCCAAGAAGATCTCGAAGAAAAGTATAGTGTAATATCCCCAAGCAGGAAATCGTCTCTCAAGAGACTCGTTTTCCTGTAGAGTCAACAAATGGCGTCTCCAAACAGAAGTTTGCACACCTCTACAGCTCAGACGAATGGGTTCCCCAGCAAGTCGGACATTAAAACTTTTTCTGTCATATGGCGTCTCCCCAGTGGAAAAATTGGTGAGAAGTTTGATGAAGATCGCTACAAATAGCATCCTTTGCCGAGGAAGAAACTCGACAAGAAGAAACTGAGACCAGTTCTGTGGCTGAAAACCAGGATCGAGGCGAAGTTTATCAACAAGAAAAAACTGAGACCAGTTCCGTGGCTGAAGACCAGGATCGAGGGGAAGTTTATTTCAGAAACTGAGACCAGTTCCTTGGCTGAAAACCAGGATCGAGGGGAAGTTTATCACAGAAACTTAGACCAGTTCCTTGGCTGAAGACCAGGATCGAGGGGAAGTTTATCACAGAAACTGAGACCAGTTCCTTGGCTGAAGACCAGGATTGAGGGGAGGTTTATCACAGAAACTGAGACCAGTTCCTTGGCTGAAGACCAGGATCGAGGGGAAGTTTATTGACAAAAGAAACTTAGACCAGTTCCGCGGCTAAAGACCAGGATCGAGGGGAAGCTTTTACCCTTTTCTAAGCATCATTGCTTAGCATAAAAAAAAGGATGAGCGACTTGCCATTCATAACCACCATCCAAATTTCGGGTATTCCGATATTTAATCCTCTTGCACCTCGAATGCCCAAATACCTTTGCCATTCACACCTTCGTGTCCAAGAAGATTAAATAGGGGCATCTGTCGTACCCCAAATTTTGACCACCAAGATTTCCCATCATTGTGAAAATCATCATCACAATATGGATGTACTTTCATGTCTCATTAATCTCCTCAAAGATGATTGAGCATTCACCACAATCAAGAATTAAGGTTTTGAGCCCTCTTAGAGCACTTAGACAAAGGATCAATCAAGGAACGACATGATCTTCAACTTGTCTAACCTCCCAAACACCCATAAGGGATCAAGAGGACTCTCACATCAAGAATAAGCACAAGGTGGCAACATTCCAAGTGGATCAAGCCTCAAGATCGACAGTGTCACCAAATTAGGGTTTTGGCCGACCAAGGCCTACAGGTGGAAATTTTCCTCTAGGCATGAGCCAATGCTTCAAAATACAACCCAAGATACTACAAGGGACTTCATGGACCCAATCATCAAGTCAATTTAACCTCAGGGGATGCATTTACCAAAAATCAGGAATTAGGGTTTCTTGACCTAATTCACCCCTAACTTGACTTTTGGGACAAAGCATGAGCCAAGACCTCAAGACATGATTTTAGGGCCTTAAATACATCACATTGATCCATTTACAACAATGGATTGATCCAAGAAGCTTGATTCACAAGTTTCAATTTCATCTGGACCACAATTAGGGTTTTAAAGGAAAAGTCAATTGTATCTTTGACTTTTGACCAAGACATGCTCCCAACCCTTGGGATATGATTCAATATACCCTATAACACCTATGGAATCCATCCATTAGGTTTGATTTAGGTCAAGGGCTTGATTTCACAAAGGATCGCACAGTTTGGATTTCATCCGATGAAAAGTCAACTGTGCACAAAATCAAGTTTGACTTTTTGGAATTTTTCACCAATATGGTTCCCCTAAGTCAAAAATAATGTTAATGTATGGTATTGATCATCATTCGTTAAGAAAACTCAAGAAAAGTGAGGTTTCTTGCAAAAGGGGCAACCTTAAGATACAAAAAATTATCTAAGTTATGGAACAAAGTGGCTAGGGTACCAACTTCCAAGGACCATAAGTTGAGATCCAAGTAACCATTTTGGGTGATCCAAAGCTGGATTTGTAGGTCTTGTTACACTCTACAAAAGCTTCAACTACCTCCAACTCCAATTCTTTATGGATTTTGAGTTATGGATTGATCAAAATCACAAAAATGGGAAATGGCCACTTTTTCCAACACTTAGTGAAATTTTTAATAAGTCAGAATCTGTCCTGTTTTTTTTCAAATGTAGAGGCATTTTTCACTTTGATCCAAGCTGAACCAAGACCAACCTTGAACATCAAAGTTAAAGTATGTCATGAGGGCTTTCCAACAAGTACCAGATCATGTCCAAATTCAATTTGAGCAAGGACATACAACCCTTGGAACATGGCATCATGAACTGGTTTTTACAAGGCAGAATTTGTGCATTTTGCTCGATTAGTCCAAATCTGATAAATCCAAGCCTTGTCATCAATTTGGACACATCTGAGGATAAAACAAGAAGGAAATGATCTGATCCCCAAGCCTCCAAAGTCCAAGAATCTACAATAGCCATGCCAAACCTAAAATGGCTAAAAAGGTGCCAAGAATCCAATTTTGTTGCAATGCATTTAATGGATACACCAAGGTGGCATGGACTGACACATTCCTAACTGAATGAGTCAAGGATCAACACTAAATCCAAAGACCATAGGCATGTGCCCTAATCTCAAGCCAATGGCTAGAGGAGACTTGAGATTCCTTTTGCTTAACATTGGCCAAAGGCTTACTGCAGTTGCCACACACTATTGCTGCCAAAACAAACTTGTTGCACTATAAATAGAGCTCAATTGTGATCAGTTTGAGTAAACCAAAGCATCACAACACTTGCTTTCCTCAAAATCCCTCTCTTTAGGCCAAAATGCCTTCTTTGCAAGGTACCTCTAAGTTTTTGAGTTAAAAAGCAATTCAACCATAACTCATGATCCAAACACCTCTAATATGTTGTATCTAAGCTGTTCAAACACTAACATGTGACCTGTAACACCAAAATCACAAAGTCAACCTCCAAAACCTCAAAAATTGGCTTTTCTACATTTTTCAAGCCATGTCTTGATTCAGTCACTTCCAAAACCAAACCAGGCCTCAAACATACTTCAAATATTATCTTCAAACTGTCCCAACTCATCTGGAACACCATTTGAGAGAGTTGCCATATTGGTCACTTTTGCCATTTTTGCAAGAAAGAGCCACAACCTGTTCCTGAAGATTCCAGCTTGTTCCAATCATTCTAAAAGCTTCTGAGGGATCAATTGAAAGTGTTCAAAGCATTGGATCACTTATGACACAAGGAAATTGACAGATAGCACAAGGATCTTCAAGAGGTAAGTGCATCATCACTTGAACCATCTAAATCATGCATAGCTTTGAAGTCCACTGATCATAAACATCTCATACATGTTGTCATACCCCAAATTTTGACCACTAAGATTTCCCATCATTGTGCAAATCATCATCACAATGTGGATGAACCATCATGCCTCATCAAATGCCGTAAGGGTTGTTGAGCATTCACTACAATCAAAATTAGGGTTTCAAGCCCTCTCAGAGCCTTAGACAAAGGATCAATCAAAGGAATGACATGATCTTCAACTTGTCTAACCTCTCAAACATCCACAATGGATCAAAAGGACTCCCACTTCAAGGATTAAGCACAAGGCTGCTCCCTTCTAGGTGGATCAAGTCTCAAGATCGCCGGTATCAACAAATTAGGGTTTTGGTTAACCAGGGCCTCCAGATGAAAAATTTCATCTGGGCACAAGCCAATGATCCAAAACATAACCTAATGTACTCCATGGAACCTCATGGACCCATTCATCAAGTCAATTTTGCCTCAGAGGATGCATACATCAAAAATCAGGAATTAGGGTTTCTTGACCTAATTCACCCCTAAGTTGACTTTTGGGACAAATCAAGAGCCAAGACCTCAAGACATGATTTGAGGGTCTCTAATGAACTATATTGATCCATTTGGAACAATGGATTAATCCAAGAAGCCTGAGCAACAAGTCTCATTTTCATCTGCACCACAATTAGGGTTTCGCGAGGAAAGTCAACTGTAACTTTGACTTTTGACCAGGACATGCTCCCAAACCCTAGGACATGCCCCAATATACCCTATGACACCCATGGAACATGTCCATCAAGTTTTATTTAGGTCAAGGACATGATTTCCTGAAGAATTGCGCAATTTGGAATTCATCTGATAAAAATTCAACTGTGCACAAAAGTCAACTTTGACTTTTTGAGATTTTTCACCAAAATGGATTTTTAACCCTAAAATGATGTTAATGTATGATTTGAATCATCATTCATCAAGAAAAATCAAAGAATGTTGGATAACTTGTAAAAGGGGTAACCATAAAACTTAGAAATTTTTCTAAGTTATGGAAAAAGTACCACTAATGCACTAACTTTGGAGGATCATAACTCCTAAACCACATGGCCATTTTTTCTCATCCAAAGATGGATTTGTAGCCCTCATTACCCTCTACAAAAACTTCAACTAGACCTAAGTCCAATTCATTAAGGATTTTGAGTTATGGAGTGATCAAAATCAAGAAATCACACTTTGTTCCAACACTTAGTGAAAATTTCACTAAGTCAGATTTTGCTTCACTTTTTGCCAAATGTAGAGGGATTTTTCACTTGGAATCAGAAGAGATCAAAACTAAATATGTTCAAACAGTTGTTGTATCATGTAAGGGCTTTCCAAAATGGCCAAGAACATTACCAAATTCAATTTGAGTCATGAGATATAACATTGGAAAGTTGCCTTGCTGAAATCTGCCAAGGCAAGGCAGATTTTGTATTTTGGCTCGATTTGCCAAAATCAGCCAAATTCAAATGCTCTTATCCACTTGGACACATCTGAGGATTGAATCTTAAGGAGACAATCACTGAGCCAAGCCTCCAAAGTCCATGGAACAAGAAATAGCATGTTGAACCTAGAATGGCCAAAATAGGGACAAGACTCCAAATTTGGATTGAAGCATTCAATGGAAGCATCAAGGTGGCATGGACTAAGCCATTCTCATCTGAAATCAGTCAAGACTTATCCAAGACCAAGGGAACCAAAGCTCTGTGCCCTAACCTCTAGTCAATGGCTAGAGGAGACTTGGATTTCCATTGGACAACATTGGCCAAACCTACTTACCAGCTGCCATTCACTATTCCTTGTAAAACAAACTTGCTCTACTATAAATAGAGCTCAATTGTGATCAGTTTGAGTACACCAAAGCCATCAAACAGATGCTTTCCTCAAAATCTCTTCTTTCACTCCAATTTTTCCTTCTAAGGCAAGTCACTATCGGGTTTTGAGTTTGAGAGCAATTCCAATCAAACCAATCACTCACACACCTCACATACATCACATATGAGCTGATCAAACACTTAGATCACTTCTGAAACACCAATTTCACAAAATCACCAGCTGGTTGCTCAAATTTTCAATCAAGTTGCAGCTGAGGTACCACAAATTGATCCAGCCAATTTCAATCAAGTCCAACCATTCAAACACACTCCATAGGGTGTAGGGAAGCTGTTCAGATCATCACCACTCATCTGTAACACCTCCAAATCAAAAATCACATTGCACTTGCTGTCACGACTTAGAGGTAAGCATATACTTGGTTATCTCTCAATCTATGCATATTTCCTCGCACAATAATTTGGCCATATGTTCATAATCATGCATAGAATGTTTCCCCTCAATTAATTGCATTATTTGAATCGTGTATCAAAAATCCTAGCCTTCATGCAGAAATTAGGGTTCTTGAGGATTTTTCGTGATTTCTTGTTATATGTTTAATTTAAATGAAATTAATGGACATAGACATGATCGTGAGGTTGAGACGAGCATAATGATATGTGGATTACATGATATGATTAAGTATTCAGTGAGATTGAGGAGAAAATGCAAATCAGCCAAACCCAGAACACGCGTGTGTTCTTGGTGTGTTCTTGGCGCCATTTTTGAATAATTCAAATATTTGAATTTTGTGATTTTATTTAATTGATTCAAAAAATTAATTTCTCTCTAAGTTTTAATGATTTTGAGTTGGTTCTTTTTTTAATAATTCACAAAAATGTTAAAATATTTTATTTTACCAAAAAATCCCAAAAATATTATTTATTTCATATAATTGATATTTTTGCAAAGAATTAATATTTTAATTGTTTTTGACATTTTAAATATTTTTTCTACATTGATTTTGCAACTTTTAATGCTTTCTAATTATTTTGTAGGTCAATACTAAATTTTTGAAGCATTAATCCAAAATCGCAATTTGTTTTTCACATGTTAAACAATTTTGATCATTTTAATTGAATTTTTATTCAATTAAATACATTTTTGAAAACAAATTAGGGTTTTTGGATTAATTCAACCCTCATAAATCATTTTCAAAACTTTTTGGGCCTCTAATAGAGTGTAAGACCCAATCCTTTCTTGACCAAAACATTTTGGGCCTCAGTGTATTGTATAAGTCCCGATACCGTCAAAAATAAACGGCGCGATCGTCGCCTTTTGAAAAATAACCTTTTGGGCCTCTCCTTGAGCTATAAGACCCATTCAAAACTTTTGGGCCTCTAATAGAGTGTAAGATCCAACCCCCTTTTAACCAAAACATTTTGGGCCTCAGATATTGTATAAGCCCCTCTGCGTTAAAAGAAAACCTCGGCGCGATCGCCATTTTAAACGGAAAAATCATTTGAGCCTACCCTCGTGTTATAAGCCCCACTCTTTTTCTTTAAACCTTTTGGGCCTCTTGAGAGAGTGTAAGACCCACCCCTTTGTACAGAAAACCATCTTGGGCCTCAGTCACTTGTATAAGTCCCTCTGTACAAATTCAAACAGTGCGCTCACTGATAAAACCATGGGCCTCTCCTTGAGCTGTAAGCCCCAAAACTTTCTTTTTCAAAGTACTTTCTCCTTTGATTTTGAATATACTGTTGTTTTCAATCTTTCTTTGTTGAACAACTAACCAAACATCATGGAAGCTCTACAACCGAGTAAATGGTTATCGCTTTCATTTACCGCTTTCATATACATATAACTGTATTGTGGGGCTGTTTCACTGTAAGTCTTCTTTCATAAACTCATATCGACTGTGTAATAATAGTATAGATATTTCGAGTTTCCCTGGCAACTACGTCTAGAACTAGGTGACGCCGTTTCATTTATTCATAGAAATAGACAACTAGATCCCCAATAGGATCACCAGATACAGTCTTCTCTTCGGCTGTCCTCATTAGGAATTGTCAAGAAACTCTACTCCCAGAGATGAATGTATTCTCCGTGAATGGCATCTTTGAGTTTCTTCCAAATTCTCGAACTTTCCTGACTTTGATCTATTATCGGTGAATAGCATTGCCTTGAATTTCTCGGTATTTGGGGACCCATCAGCTTCTTAAAAGCATCGGCCTCCTCTTGGGCATCGTACAAGGACCCACAGGCTTCCTAAAAGCAACCCCGCCTCCTCTTGGGCTTAGTACAAGGACCCACAGGCTTCTTAGAAGTATTCACAGCCTCCTCTTAGGCTTCGTATAATGATCTCTTCCTCCGGGAATGATAGCTTCCTCTTGGGCTTAGTACAAGGACCCGTCGGCTTCTTAAAAGTTTCCAGCCTCCTCTTGGGCTTCGTACAAATTTTCCCGACGACCTCCTAGAGGTATAGGAACAGAACTTAATCATTTTCATAGAACAGTCCTTTCTTAGAGTCTACAACTGTTTCTCAAAACACAGTATAAAAGATGAAACTCTAGACATGGACAATCTAACTTCCTTGAGTCTCAAAGACATTCTCAAGACACCCCTTCGTTAAATAGGAAGGAAACCCGCAGACTCGGACAATCTCAATACCCTTCGGATTTCCGGCTTCCTTAAAGAACAGGAATAACCCGGATCCTCGAATCAAATCCTTGAGTACAGTGTTGCTCATATAAGAACTGATTTTCTCTTTAAAATCAGTATACCGGACCTATCACTTAACTGAACAGTCACCATAGCCTCCTCTTGGGCTTTGTACAATGATTCTCCCCAGCGGAGTCAAACAACGTTCGGCCTCAATCTCGGGCTTTGTACGAGACACATAAGAGACTCCCTCGCTGAGTCAATTACCCCTTTTGCCTCCATCTCGGGCTTTATACGAGATACAAAAAGGTTCTTATTGAGCCAAATAAACAACAGCCTCCATCTCGGGCTTCGTACGAGATACAAAAAACTCTCTTGTTGAGTCAAATAGCCTCCATCTCGGGCTTTATACGAGATACCAAAAGATTCCCTCGTTGAGTCAAAACCTTTTCGCCTCTCTCTCGGGCTTTGTACGAGACACACATCAGCCTCCTCTTAGGCTTTGTATAAGAAAACCACTGGTTAATCCAATTAACCTTTTAGCATCAAAACTGTGCCTCGTTCACAGTACACAAACATCAAACAACTCCCTTCATCTAATCGCTGTAATCGGCAAGCCTCTGGATCATCTAAATCCATGCCACTGTTCCTCTTTTAGCATGAGAAATTCCTAAGGAAAGATAGCATTGCTCTACACTGAGTTAAAGTCTTCCCCTTCAGGTCCCCTATAAAGGAAATTATGGCATTGCTAGGATCCGCGTATCCCAGTTAAAGTAATTCTCCTTTATAAATAGTCATAACAGACAAACCCCTCTTTAGAGATGACAAATTCTCTCTAAGGTCAACACTTTCAGCTTCATATCTTGGGCTTTGAACAAGACACCAAAAACAACCATTTCCTCCCATAGAATAGGAGGAACTACGAACGCTCTGATTTCCCTGTTTTGGATAAACGGGAATACGTAGGCATAAGATTGAAAGAAAAATCTTAGCGAGCACACTAAACAAAAACCCAAAATCCCATATCAAAAGCAGTAATTCAAAAACATCAGTCCTAACATCCTAATCCTTGTTCCCCGCCAGAAACCTGTCATTCTGTTAAATAACACAAAAAAGGCCCCCCCACATTGATAGCATTCGTAACCTAACAGACCGCTGTTTAAACTCAATATGCAAAGCAGGGTTAATTGGAGACATCTATTTCCCTTCCTTCATCAGCTCACAATAGGATAAAAAATGAATCGACCTGTAGTAAACTCAACCGCAGAGAGCGACCAGCGCTTAAGAACTGCGTCCAAAATCACTCGCTACAGAAAAATGGCGCCCACCGTGGGGCTTTTCAAAGTTAGGTCTAGGCACGGTCTTCCTTTTCTTCACTTGTGTGAATACCACAGATTGGGGCTTCCGCCGGGGAACCCATTTCCTGTCAGAAACTTAGGATTCTTAGCTTTATAGGTTTAGGATGATTAGGACAAATATATATACTGCTTTTCCTAATTGTTATACATGTTTATTTTTCTGCTAATGGGAATGCGGGTGATGCCGTATGTGGAAAGAATGAGTATACACCTAAGATAAGTGATGGCGACGGGGTCGACCATCAACCTCAGTGGAGGCTGACCAACGCAACCCATTCTCTCACCTAGACAATGGGCCGGTTGTTAAGTCTGAGAAGCTGAGGAGCCAAACCCTTTCGTAGTGCGGAAACTATCGGAAATAGTTGTTACGCGATACTACCCTCATTTGAGGCTGGTGATCTATTCTCGGTGAATGGCACTTACTCTAAGATTGCTCTACAACTCGCTGGCGATCCGCTTGTTATTTTGCTTTCCTGGGAGGAGCTAATGATAATGAGTACAGGTACAAAAATCACCCTAGTATAAACCTTTGGGGATGGGTAGAGCCTTGACTTCTTGACAACGACCCTTCGACCCCATGTTTTTTCTATGTTTTTGTGTGCTGCATTCATGCATTCGTCTAAAAAACATTAAAACATTCAAAAAATCTTCTCTTCTAGTCTCTCTGTTCTTTCAAAATAAACTAAGACTGTGATTGCAAATATCAGAGAAAAGGATTGCACTAATGGATTTCGGTAGAAGGAGAACTCACCAGTATACCTTCAAGGTTCCAAAACTAGAGGATTTGAGAAGGTTAGCGAGGATTATCACTAACCCTGAGGCTTTCAGAGCCAAGCACAGAAGTTTGCTACCACTGTTAAGAGTCCATGTGATTGAGGGAATCGTGGATGCGCTCATTCAGTTTTATGATCCGGTTTATCACTGTTTCACATTCCCGGATTACTAGCTTGCACCAACGCTGGAGGAGTATTCTCACCTGATCGATCTACACATTACGGATCGAGCTCCATTTTCTGGACTGGAAGAAATTCCAAAGAATCAGACTATTGCAAGAGCAATTCATTTGGACGAGTCTGAGGTCAGGACTCACATGACCGCTAAGGGTGGCATCCAAGGTTTGCCGGCCCAGTTCTTGACAAAGAAAGCCCTGTATTCTGCCAGTATAGGAAACGTGACTGCTTTTGAAAGCATCTTTGTCTTGCTCACCTACGGGTTATTTTTGTTTCCTAACATCAATAACTTCGTCGATATTAAATCCATTAAGGTTTTTCTCATTGGAAATCCCGTGCCGACTTTGCTTGCAGATGCGTATCATTCTGTACACCTGGGAAATTTGTACAGTGGAGGGGAGATCACATGCTGTGTACCTCTGCTTTACAAATGGTTTATCTCTCACTTGCCCAAGTCTGCTGCTTTTTGGGATTACAAGAGTGCCTTACGTTGGTCGCAGAAGATCATGTCTCTTACCAACTCTGATATAGATTGGTGTAATAGGATTTATGATGGAATCAGAATCATTGACCGTTGTGGAAACTTCCCCAACGTACCCCTTATAGGAACTAAAGGAGGAATCAACTACCATCCGATATTGGTTCGCCGTCAATTTGGATACCCGATGAGACACATCCCACTGGGTGTTCATCTGGAAGGTCTTTTCTTCAAGGAAGGAGAAAATGACAGAGCACTAAAGATGAAAATAGTGCACGCTCGAAAGCATGTTCATAAGAAAGGACGAGAGTCTCTGGGAAAATTGGATTGTGTCTCGGTGGAGCCTTATCTCCATTGGATACAAACTAGAGCTCTCAAGCTAAAGATGCCTTATCCTCGTTACGGAATTCTTCCGCCAAGGGAATCTGTCATGTATTTCATGACGGAAACTGAAAAGCTTCAGGTTACTCTCAACAAAATTCAAAAGAAGAGAAGGTCTTGGAAGAACAAGTACCGCACCCTCGACGTAGAGTGCATCAAAATACAGCAATTACTGAAAGAAAAAGATGCTCTGATTGAAATTTTGGAGCAACATGCTGTAGAGAATCAAGATGACCAGAGGAATTTACTCGCTTCTTTCACTTGGCAAAGGAATGACAACCCGACAACGGCCCAAGGGCCCCGGTCAAAGAAAAGGAAGATACCAGAATCAGCACCTGATTTCTCTTCAGAGAGGACTCAGGACCCATTAGTTTAGGTTTCTGTTTCTGCACTTTGTAATTTACTGTATTTCCACTTCTGTAATCTTTTGAATTTCAATAAAAAGGGGTTTCCCCACCGTTTGATATTTGCAATCTAATTGTCAAAGTTTATTTTGATTAAACCAAAAGAACAATTAATATAATCATTGCATTCATCATTCTCACATCCCGTATTCTTCTTACCTACGAATCTCACGTTTGTGTCTCGATTCTAGAGTCAAACTGTCTCATTCGTATAATACTCGGGCCAATCGTCAGAAAAGGATGGATGATCTTGAGGAAGAAAACAGAGAGTTGAAAGAAGAGATCGACGCTCTGAAAGAAGATATGAGAAAGCTTCGTAATGACATGCAAACCATGGCAGAAGCTCAGCTACAACGAACTGTGATCTCAGAGATCACCTCAATGCCCATAGTGGAGAGGTATGATCCTAGGTATCAGATACCGAAAGATCGTCCTTGGGGCATGCCTGTTAACTATATCCCAGAAGGATATGTTCCGCCGATCACTGAAGATCAGGGAATCACAACAGAAGCCGCTGGGCCTGAAGGTTACAAACTTTGGGAAAGAGAAGATGCCAGGGGCATACTGAAGACTCCTGAAGGTTACAAACTTCGGGAGACGCCAAGACTCAATGCCGTAGTCACGGTACCACCCCCTGTGGTGCACACTGTCCCGGAAGGACAGATTCCACCAACACCTTCTGGTCAGAAGGAAATTATGTTTGACAGAATGGATGAATTCCAGGAACAGTTCTTGGAAATGCAGAAGGAACTGCAAGCCATTCGCGGTCAGGATTTATTTGGAAAGAACGCCGCAGATCTCTGCTTGGTCCCAAATGTGAAAGTCCCGCACAAGTTCCAAGTGCCCGACTTTGAAAAATATAAGGGTAACTCTTGCCCTCAAAGCCATCTGGTGATGTACGCTCGGCGGATGTCAGCCCAGACGGAGAATCAGGACCTACTGATTCACTACTTTCAGGATAGTTTAACCGGTGCCGCACTCAAATGGTACATGGGTTTAAACCATGCTACAGTTAGCACATTCAGAGATCTTGGTACCGCCTTCGTCCAATAATACAAATACAATTTGGACATGGCACCCGACAGAGATCAACTCAGATCGATGTTGCAAAAGGACAAGGAAACCTTTAAGGAGTATGCTCAAAGGTGGCGTGAAATTGCCGCTCAAATTTGTCCACCTCTTGAGGAAAAAGAGATGACAAAGATCTTCTTAAAGACCTTAAGCTCATTCTATTATGACCGAATGGTTGCCAGTGCGCCCAGTGATTTCACCGAAATGGTCGGCATGGGTGTACGTCTTGAGGAAGCCGTCCGAGAAGGACATTTGGTAAAAGACACTGGATCGACGAGAGGTACTAAAAAATATGGTAGTGCTCTCCCTAAGAAAAAAGAGCAAGATATTGGGAATATCTCCCTCGGAAAGCAAAGACGACGTTATCAACCAGTAGCAGTTGTAACTCCTGCTATCAGCCCTGCGTCTATTCCTACGTATCAACCTCAGGTTGCGCAGAGCCAACCTGACCAGCAAAGGACACAACAACCTCTTCAGCAGGCTCGTCCTCCATACAATAACAACCGTACAACACGACCATCAGGGTTTGATCCTATACCCATGTTGTACGCAGAACTGTTTCCGTTACTACTAGCCAAGGGGCACATTCAGACTAAGTCCCCTCTTATAGTACCGGAAAATCTGCCTTTTTGGTTTAAGGTGGATCAAACTTGCCCTTATCATCAAGGAGGTTCAGGGCATAACATTGAGAATTGTCTTAATTTCAAGTCCGACGTGCAAAAGCTTGTTAGGAGCGGGCTCTTATCCTTCAAGGATACAAATCCTAATGTTCTCACGAACCCGCTGCCTCAACATGAGAAAGCTGCAGTCAATCTGATTGAGAAAGAGACTAACAATGTCTATCAAATTCACAATGTACTCTTGTTAAAGACCAACTTGGTAAAGATGTATTGTAGACAGAGTGGATATGGCGATGTGCCACCTCCTAACTATCACCAGTGTGATATCTGCTCTAAAGACAATCAAGGATGTTCTGTGGTGCAAGCAGCTCTACAGGAACAAATGGATCTTGGATGGATCCAAGAGCACCGAGTTCGTGGAGTTAACATGGTCTACATGAATTCTAACGTCATTCAGAACCACGACATCCGTACAATGAATGTAAACTTGGTGGCGATGCACTCAAGGCAAAGCCAGTATCATAATCTGCCACGACACGATTACAGTTCTTGTCTGATTTGCTCGGTAAACAAACATGGATGCTCTTTCATACAGGAGGCCCTCCAGCGCCAGATGGATCTTGGATGGATCCAAGACTACTATGATAAGAACCCTTATCAGATCAACATGGTTCAGATCTTTGATATTCGCGTAATGAATACCAACCTGGTAGAGTTACATGCTGAGCAGGTCCGACTCGAATTCTTAATATCACATGACTATCAAAGCTATAAAGCGGGTTGCAAAAACAATCGAGGTTGTACCCTGGTCCGGGAGGCACTTCAGCACTTGTTAAATCATTGGTGGATGCCAATCTACATGGATGAAGATACTCAGCAGATTAGTATCAGTAATAAAAACCCCACTCGGCGTCAGAGTCAGGATGTCCGATCAGTGGAAGCTAACCTAGTGAGGTTACATTGTATTCAAAGTGGGCGTGGCCAAGTGCCACCACACAACTATGACAGTTGTAGCGTCTGTTCAGAAAGTAACCAAGGGTGTTACCTTGTGAGAGCAGCTCTTCAGGGTCAGGTCGATCGTGGAGAAATTCGTCCATATCCGGGTTCCGTACCAATCAGCTGGTCGCCAGGCTACCTTGCCAATCAAATCGAGGATGTTGTCGTAATTTTTGATCATCAGAGGACTAGGGATGTTTTCGCCATCATCCCTCTACTTGACGAATCAAGAGTTCCTAACTAGGAACGGATTGAGATTACTTACGATGGTCAGAAAAATCAGAAAGTTCCCATAGTCATCTATCTGCCGGGACCATTACTGTATGAATCAACTAACGCTATCCCTTACAAATACGGTGCAACAATAATTGAAAATGGAAAGGAAATTCCATTCCCTCTGTTGTGAACATTGCAGACATCAGTCGAGTAACAAGGAGTGGTAGAATCTTCAACCGAGGGGTTGGGGAACTTAACAAGGAAAAGGAACTTCAGACAGAAGCTCCCGATCCCCCAGTCGGTCAATCCAGTAATCCCGACCTTTCGAAAAAAAATGATGAGATGCTGAAGCTGAAGCTCATCCAAAGGAGTGAATATAACATTGTTGATCAGCTGTTACAGACTCCTTCAAAGATCTCGGTGTTATCACTGTTACTCAGTTCAGAAGCCCACAGGGAGGCTCTACAGAAAGTCTTGGAGCAAGCCTTTGTGGAACAGGATGTAACAACCAGACAGTTCGATAGCATTGTCTCTAACATCACTTCCTGCAACAATTTGGGATTTAGTGATGAAGAATTACCTGAAGAAGGTCGTCGTCATAACATGGCGCTCAATATCACAGTTAACTGCCAGGACGATGCTTTAGCCAGCGTACTGGTAGACACAGTGTCAGCCTTGAATGTTATGCCGAAGTCCACTTTGATGCAATTATCATTCAAAGGCCCTCCGATGAGGGTTAGCGAGGTTGTCGTCAAAGCATTCAACGGATCCAGAAAAACAGTTATCGGCGAAGTTGATCTTCCCATAACTATTGGTCCTCACACTTTCCAAGTCACTTTCCAGGTCATGGACATCCGGGCAACATACAGTTATTTATTAGGAAGACCTTGGATACACCAGGCTGGAGCAGTCACTTCGACCCTCCACCAAAAGATAAAATTCGTTCAGAACGATCAGCTTGTCACGGTTTGTGGGGAACAAGCCTTGCTCGTGAGTAACTTGTCATCATCTACTGGAATAGAACCCGAGGAGGTAATTGGAACTCAGTTTCAAGCATTGTCGGTGAGCAAGGACAATCATTTCAAAGGAGGAACCTCGATTTCCTCATACAAAGATGCTATTAAAGCGGTCAAGAGTACCGATACAAATGGATGGGGACAACTTGTCATTCCTATTGACAATAAAACAAAGAAGGGTCTTGGTTTTTCTGCAACCTCTACCCGGACAGATGCCAACGATGAAAGTCTTCATCCCTTTCAAAACTTCTTCCACAGTGGAGGTTTTCTTCACCCAGTGTCTCAGACAGTTCATGCTATCAATGAGGAAGATCCCTTCGACACAGATGAAGAATGGAAGTCCTATTTGAATGAGGACGGTTATATGTCTCAGGAAGAGGTGCCTATGCCTTTTTGCTTTCCTACAGAAAGTCTGAGATTTATACCAAGATCAGATGTCGAAATGATCTACGGGGATTGTGATCCAGAAGGATGCCGCGCTCCGCCAAATTCATTAGAGGAAGACACTCCGATGAAAGATAATTTTGACTACACCTACTATGGCCCAATGGATGGTTTGCCAATGTGGCAACCTTACCCAGGAAACTTGGGACAAGAAAGTCAGCCGAATAATGAAAATCAACTGACCGTCATTGAACAGAATACCTGTGTCCCCACTATGCCATGGGATCAACACTCAGGTCATTCAGAAACTACTCAACATGAAGATGAATTCACAACGTTTGCAGGACTTGAGTTCATCAACTATGCTTTTCCCGAGGTCAACGTCATCGAGAGAGATGACTCCTCCAGTTCCAAAGAAGTTTGGGACACCTTGGGAGAACCAAGTGGAAAATACAACTTCATGGTCAAGTACACTGCGCCTGAAAGCTCTCGTATCAGGCTCGAAGACATCCAGCCAACTGGATGGGGAGATACACCTGAGAGCAGAAATGTTATGCAAAATGCAACATAGGAATTCTCCTACGACAATTCTGCCTGGGAGACAGATTCCAACGATCCCGCTCCACCAGAAATCAGCGTCATTTCTGAAGACAAATCAAGGAAGGTGCCAGACTTTGTGATTTACCGAGGAGTTCGCCGCCAATGGGTTGCCGTCGAGGTTCCGAAGATCGTTCATCAGTCAAAGTAATTGCCATCTTTAACCTTTCACCCTGCCCAGGTTAAAGGGATATTTTGATAGGGCTCGCTTTCTGTAAATTTCCCTCTTCGCTTCGCCCAAAGCGACGGAGTTTTGTTTATAGGGTTGTAGTTTCAAGAATCGACTTGTTCATTAATAAAATAACGTCGTTCTGTAATTTCCGCATTAATTGCTATTTTCTCTTTTTGCTTTTTCAGAAAATGGTAATCCTAAAAAAACAAAACTATAAAAAACAAGCAGTAAAATAAAACACTGCACACACTTGCATTTTTTTCTATCTCTTCTAAACATGATTCATAACGTCATGCAGATTGCTTGTTTTAAACCCAGTTTAAACATACGATCCGATGCCTTCTCCCAACTTTGAGTTCCCGGTATTTGGGGCTGAAGAAGAAAATGACAACGAAATTCCAGAAGAGATCTCCCGATTACTCATACAAGAGGAAAGGTCCATTGAACCTCACAAAGAGCCATTGGAAACGATAAACTTAGGTTCAGAGCAAGAGAGAAAGGAAATCAGGATTGGGGCACTGCTCAGTCCAATTGCCAGAGAGAGTTTGATAAAGCTTCTCAGAGAATTTCCCGATGTATTCGCTTGGTCTTATCAGGATATGCCAGGGTTGGATACCAGCATCGTGGAACATCACTTACCGTTAAGATCGGAATGTCCGCCAGTAAAGCAATGGTTGAGACGCACTCACCTGGACATGGCCATCAAAATCAAAGAGGAGGTACAAAAGCAGATTGACGCGGGTTTCCTCGCTACAGCTGAATATCCTCAATGGTTAGCCAACATCGTACCCGTTCCTAAAAAGGACGGAAAGGTCAGAATGTGTGTTGACTACCGAGATCTGAACAAGGCTAGTACAAAGGATGACTTTCCTTTACCACACATTGACATGCTGGTTGATAGTACATCAAAGTTCAAAGTTTTCTCCTTCATGGATGGATTCTCGGGCTATAACCAGATCAAAATGGCGCCGAAAGACATGGAGAAAACTTCGTTCATTACCCCATGGGGTACCTTTTGTTACAAGGTAATGCCGTTCGGTTTGAAGAACGCCGGGATAACCTATAAAAGGGCCATGACTACTCTGTTTCATGACATGATACATAAGGAAATTGAGGTATATGTCGATGATATGATTGCAAAATCAAAAACAGAGAGTGAGCACGTTGAACATCTGTCAAAATTGTTCGAACGTTTAAGAAAATTCAAGCTCCACTTGAATCCCAACTAGTGCACCTTCGGTGTCCGTTCAGGGAAACTACTAGGGTTCATCGTCAGCCAGAAAGGAATTGAGGTTGATCCTGACAAGGTCAAGGCCATTCAAGAAATGCCTTCGTCGAAAACTGAAAAACAAGTCAGAGGATTTTTGGGACGTTTAAACTACATCTCCAGATTCATATTCCTTATGACCGCCACATGTGCGCCGATTTTCAAATTACTGAAAAAGAACCAGGATTGCGTTTGGTCAGAAGACTGCCAAACTGCCTTCGACAGTATTAAGGAATATCTGTTGAATCCTCTGATTCTATCACCTCTAGTGGAAGGAAGACCACTGATCATTTACCTCACAGTCCTAGAGGACTCAATGGGATGTGTACTTGGCCAACAAGACAAAACTAAAAGAAAAGAGTCTGCCATCTACTATTTGAGCAAGAAATTCACCGACTGCGAGACTCGGTACACGGTGCTTGAGAAAACTTGTTGCGCTTTGGCTTGGGCAGCCAAACGTCTTCGCCAATACATGATTCGTCATACTACTTGGTTAATCTCTGAAATGGATCCAATCAAGTACGTATTTGAAAAACTTGCTCTCACGGGAAGAATTGCCCGTTGGCAGATGCTGTTATCAGAATATGACATAGAGTACCACGCTCAGAAAGCCGTTAAGGGAAGTATTTTAGCCGATCATTTGGCTCATCAACCGATTGACGATCAAGAATCAATCGGGTTTGACTTCCCAGACGAAGATGTCATGTATTTAAAAATGAAAGACTGCGATGAACCACTACCCAGTGAAGGGCCAGAACCAGGTTCCCAATGGGGACTTATCTTTGACGGAGCAGTTAATCATTATGTAAACGGAATTGGGGAAATCATTGTTACCCCTCAGGGCACCCACATTCCTTTCACTGCTAGACTTACGTTCAAATGTACGAACAACGAGGCCGAATACGAAGCTTGTATCATGGGTCTCGAAGAAGCAATTGATTTAAGGATCAAAAACTTAGACGTATACGGCGACTCAGCCTTGGTTATCAATCAGATAAAAGGAGATTGGAACACATACCAATCAGGATTGATTCCTTACAAAGACTATGCAAGAAGGTTGTTACCCTTCTTCAACAGAGTTGAGTTTCATCACATCCCTCGTGATGAGAATCACATGGCTGATGCATTAGCCACTATCTCTTCCATGATTAGTGTAGGTCAATGGAATGACATACCTAAGATCGACATAATGCGCCTTGAACGGCCCGCTTACATCTTCACGATTGAAGCAGTCATAGATTACAAACCTTGGTACCACGATATCAAATGCTTCCTTCAGAAACAAGGATACCCACCTGGGGCATCTAGAAAAGACAGGAAGACCCTCAGAAGACTAGCAGGCAACTTCTTCTTGAGCAGCGATACACTTTATAAGAGAAATTTTGACATGGTCTTGCTCCGATGCGTAGACAGACCAGCAGCAGACATGCTTATGAAAGAAATTCATGAAGGATCGTTTGGCACTCATGCCAACGGACACACAATGGCGAGAAAAATTCTAAGAGAAGGGTACTACTGGTTGACCATGGAATCCGACTGCTATAAGTACATGAGGAGGTGTCACAAGTGTCAGATATACTCCGACAAAATTCATGTACCGCCATCACATCTCAAAGTTCTCTCTTCCCCGTGGCCTTTTTCCATATGGGGAATCGACATGATTGGCTTGATTGAACCGAAGGCTTCGAACGGACATCGGTTCATCCTTGTAGCCATTGACTACTTCACCAAGTGGGTCGAAGCAGCGTCATTCGCTAATGTAACCCGACAAGTGGTGGTCCGATTTATCAAAAACAATATCATCTGCCGTTATGGTGTTCCAAGCGAGATCATTACTAATAATGGATCTAAATTGAACAATAAGATGATGAAGGAGTTGTGTGCAGAGTTCAAGATTGAACATCATAACTCATCTCCCTACCGACCCAAGATGAACGGGGCGGTAGAAGCGGCTAACAAGAACATCAAGAAGATTGTTCAAAAGATGGTTGTGACCTACAAAGACTGGCACGAGATGCTACCCTTTCCTCTTCATGGTTATCGCACATCTGTCCGTACTTCCACAGGGGCTACCCCTTTCTCTCTAGTATATGGCATGGAGGCAGTTCTCCCAATAGAAGTAGAGATCCCGTCAATCAGGGAATTGATGGAAGCTAAGCTCACCAAAGCTGAATGGTGTCAAAGTCGACATGACGAACTGAATCTAATCGAAGAAAAGAGAATAACGACACTATGCCACGGTCAGTTGTATCAACAGAGAATGAAGAGGGCGTTCGACAAAAAGGTCCGACCTCGTGTCTTCAGGGAAGGAGACCTCGTGCTCAAAAAGATTCAATCATTTCTCACTGATTCTCGGGACAAATGGACTCCGAATTATGATGGCCCCTATGTGGTCACGAAAGCTTTCTCAGGCGGCGCCTTGAGACTTGCAACCTTGGATGGAGAGGAATTTGCCTACCCCACGAATATTGATGTAGTCAAGAAATACTTCGCCTAAAAAAAATGTCTCGGTGGATTGAAAACCCGAAAGGGCGGTCAAGGCAAAAGTTAGAGACAAAATAAAAAAAAAATCATCCCGGTGGATTGGAAACATCATAGTACAATCCAGGCAAAAATTAGGGATAATGGCAAGTAACTATGTTCAACAGAGGCAAGTCCCTCAGCAGCAGCAGTTACATCATCGAAAGAAAACTCCAGTTAAGGTCATCTTCGACAGAAGCTCAGGATGCCCTGAATTCAAAGTTGGTAGAAGGATAGTGGTCGTTATGTTTCAACGTAGCCCTTTTCCCTGTAAATTACCATTTTTAAACTTTGTAAATACTTAATGGAATCACACGTTTGGCTGATCTCCATCTTATCAATAAAATTTGAGCCCTTGTACTTTTGTTTGTAATTCTTGCTTGTTTTAGCTTTACAGAACGACGTTGTTAACATGATTAACGATTCTTGAAATGAAACAAAAATGAATTTACTTGTTAAAACTTTTTCTGCTTTTAAAATAAAGATGGCAATTTCTTTTGACTGTTAAACATCGAAAGAACATCAATCGCGTCTCCAAAGGTGTTCGAACCTCAAAGTGCAGAATCAAAGTACTCCTTCTAGACCAGTACGCCTGAATAAAGGGATCAACTGTGTCAGAGACCTTGTATCGCCTGACACGCCACGACAGAGTTCTTACCTCCTAAGCCCGATCAACGGTATTCCCCACAGGGATTATCTCTCCTAAGCAAGGTGGAATTGCTATCTTGAACCAACGATATTTCTATACGCCCCGCGATGGCCGAGTATCCAGTCATGTTCATCTTTTAGTTTGTGTGTCGCGTCAGTTTTGTCAGCATATACATACATACATCATGCATTATTGATTTGCATTTACATTTCATATTGCATCGCTATCACTCTAGTCGGTCTTATCCCCTAGTGATAAAAGTCCTCTCAATCGAGTTGTCAGACCTTTCCTCGTTAGGAAGTGAATCATCTAAGTAATCTCTCTCCCGTTTATCTCTAGATCAGAGTCGGCACTAGACCACTTTGATAACTTGAACCTCTGAAAAGCCAGAGAACCTTCAACAGATGTCACTCTTCGCCATTGAAGATGATATCCTTGCTTTCTCGGATTAAAGAAAATCCCCAGAGAAAGCCTCTTAAGCAAGGGTTCGGCAGTACATCAGTATTTCTCCGAAAATCCGCTGATGAAAAGGTCATCGGCACCTCAAAATTGGACCCCATCATATGGCATTTCTCTGGGATGATCCCGAGAAAAGTATAATGTAAGATCCCCAAGTGGAAACAGTCTCTCAAGATACTCGCTTTCCCCCAGTAGAATCGACAAATGACATCTCCAACAGAGAAGTTTGTGCACCTCTACAACTCAGACGACCGGGTTCCCCCAGCAAGTCTGACATCGAAACTTTTTCATCTCAAATGGCATCTCCCTAGGAAAATTCGGCGAGAAGTTTGAAGGAAGGCCGCTACGAATAGCGTCCCTTGTCAATAAAGTTTATTGACAAAAGAAACTAAGACCAGTTCCTTGGTAGGAAATCGGGATCGAGGGGAAGTTTACATCAGAAACTGAGACCAGTTCCTTGGTAGGAAACCAGGATCGAGGGGAAGTTTATTTCAGAAACTAAGACCAGTTCCTTGGTAGGAAACCAGGATCGAGGGGAAGTTTGTTTCCGCAACTAAGACCAGTTCCTTAGCTGAAGACCAGGATCGAGGGGAAGTTTACCTTTTCTAAGCATTATTGCTTAGCAAAAGAAGATGAATGCGCAAGCTACCATTCATAACCACCATCAAAATTTTGGGTATTCCGATATTTAATCCTCTTGCACCCCGAATGCCCGAATACCTTCGTCATTCACACCTTCGGGTCCAAGAAGATTAAATAGGGGCATCTGTCATACCCCAAATTTTGACCACTAAGATTTCCCATCATTGTGCAAATCATCATCACAATGTGGATGAACCATCATGCCTCATCAAATGCCTTAAGGGTTGTTGAGCATTCACTACAATCAAAATTAGGGTTTCAAGCCCTCTCAGAGCCTTAGACAAAGGATCAATCAAAGGAATGACATGATATTCAACTTGTCTAACCTCTCAAACATCCACAATGGATCAAAAGGACTCCCACTTCAAGGATTAAGCACAAGGCTGCTCCCTTCTAGGTGGATCAAGTCTCAAGATCGCCGGTATCACCAAATTAGGGTTTTAGTTGACCAGGGCCTCCAGATGAAAAATTTCATCTGGGCACAAGCCAATGATCCAAAACATAACCTAATGTACTCCATGGAACCTCATGGACCCATTCATCAAGTCAATTTTGCCTCAGGGGATGCATACATCAAAAATCAGGAATTAGGGTTTCTTGACCTAATTCACCCCTAAGTTGACTTTTGGGACAAATCAAGAGCCAAGACCTCAAGACATGATTTGAGGGTCTCTAATGAACTATACTGATCCATTTGGAACAATGGATTAATCCAAGAAGCTTGAGCAACAAGTCTCATTTTCATCTGCACCACAATTAGGGTTTCGCGAGGAAAGTCAACTGTAACTTTGACTTTTGACCAGGGCATGCTCCCAAACCCTAGGACATGCCCCAATATACCCTATGACACCCATGGAACATGTCCATCAAGTTTGATTTAGGTCAAGGACATGATTTCCGGAAGAATTGCACAATTTGGAATTCATCTGATAAAAAGTCAACTGTGCACAAAAGTCAACTTTGACTTTTTGAGATTTTTCACCAAAATGGATTTTTAACCCTAAAATGATGTTAATGTATGATTTGAATCATCATTCATCAAGAAAAATAAAAGAATGTTGGATAACTTGTAAAAGGGGTAACCATAAAACTTAGAAAATTTTCTAAGTTATGGAAAAAGTACCACTAATGCACTAACTTTGGAGGATCATAACTCCTAAACCACATGGCCATTTTTTCTCATCCAAAGATGGATTTGTAGCCCTCATTACCCTCTACAAAAACTTCAACTAGACCTAAGTCCAATTCATTAAGGATTTTGAGTTATGGAGTGATCAAAATCAAGAAATTACACTTTGTTCCAACACTTAGTGAAAATTTCACTAAGTCAGATTTTGCTTCACTTTTTGCCAAATGTAGAGGGATTTTTCACTTGGAATCAGAAGAGATCAAAACCAAATATGTTCAAACAGTTGTTGTATCATGTAAGGGCTTTCCAAAATGGCCAAGAACATTACCAAATTCAATTTGAGTCATGAGATATAACATTGGAAAGTTGCCTTGCTGAAATCTGCAAAGGCAAGGCAGATTTTGCATTTTGGCTCGATTTGCTAAAATCAGCCAAATTCAAATGCTCCTATCCACTTGGACACATCTGTGGATTGAATCTAAAGGGGACAATCACTGAGCCAAGCCTCCAAAGTCCATGGAACAAGAAATAACATGTTGAACCTAGAAAGGCCAAAATAGGGACAAGACACCAAATTTGGATTGAAGCATTCAATGGAAGCATCAAGGTGGCATGGACTGAGCCATTCTCATTTGAAATCAGTCAAGACTTATCCAAGACCAAGGGAACCAAAGCTCTGTGCCCTAACCTCTAGTCAATGGCTAGAGGAGACTTGGATTTCCATTGGACAACATTGGCCAAACCTACTTACCAGCTGCCATTCACTATTCCTTGCAAAACAAACTTGCTCTACTATAAATAGAGCTCAATTGTGATCAGTTTGAGTACACCAAAGCCATCAAACAGATGTTTTCCTCAAAATCTCTTCTTTCACTCCAATTTTGCCTTCTAAGGCAAGTCATTATCGGGTTTTGAGTTTGAGAGCAATTCCAATCAAACCATTCACTCACACACCTCACATACATCACATATGAGCTGATCAAACACTTAGATCACTTCTGAAACACCAATTTCACAAAATCACCAGCTGGTTGCTCAAATTTTGTATCAAGTTGCAGCTGAGGTACCACAAATTGATCCAGCCAATTTCAATCAAGTCCAACCATTCAAACACACTCCATAGGGTGTAGGGAAGCTGTTCAGATCATCACCACTCATCTGTAACACCTCCAAATCAAAAATCACATTGCACTTGTTGTCACGGCTTAGAGGTAAGCATATACTTGGTCATCTCTCAATCTATGCATATTTCCTCGCACAATAATTTGGCCATATGTTCATAATCATGCATAGAATGTTTCCCCTCAATTAATTGCATTGTTTGAATCGTGTATAAAAAATCCTAGCCTTCATGCAGAAATTAGGGTTCTTGAGGATTTTTCGTGATTTCTTGTTATATGTTTAATTTAAATGAAATTAATGGACATAGACATGATCGTGAGGTTGAGACAAGCATAATGATATGTGGATTACATGATATGATTAAGTATTCAGTGAGATTGAGGAGAAAATGCAAATCAGCCAAACCCAGAACACGCGCGTGTTCTTGGTGTGTTCTTGGCGTCATTTTTGAATAATTCAAATATTTGAATTTTGTGATTTTATTTAATTGATTCAAAAATTAATTTCTCTCTGAATTTTAATGATTTTGAGTTGGTTCTTTTTTTAATAATTCATAAAAATGTTAAAATATTTTATTTTACCAAAAAGTCCCAAAAATATTATTTATTTCATATAATTGATATTTTTGCAAAGAATTAATATTTTAATTATTTTTGACATTTTAAATATTTTTTCTACATTGATTTTGCAACTTTTAATGCTTTCTAATTATTTTGTAGGTCAATACTAAATTTTTGAAGCATTAATCCAAAATCACAATTTGTTTTTCACATGTTAAACAATTTTGATCATTTTAATTGAATTTTTATTCAATTAAATACATTTTTGAAAACAAATTAGGGTTTTTGGATTAATTCAACCCTCATAAATCATTTTCAAAACTTTTTGGGCCTCTAATAGAGTGTAAGACCCAATCCTTTCTTGACCAAAACATTTTGGGCCTCAGTGTATTGTATAAGTCCCGATACCGTCAAAAATAAACGGCGCGATCATCGCCTTTTGAAAAATAACCTTTTAGGCCTCTCCTTGAGCTATAAGACCCATTCAAAACTTTTGGGCCTCTAATAGAGTGTAAGACCCAACCCCCTTTTAACCAAAACATTTTGGGCCTCAGATATTGTATAAGCCCCTCTGCGTTAAAAGAAAACCTCGGCGCGATCGCCATTTTAAACGGAAAAATCATTTGGGCCTACCCTCGTGTTATAAGCCCCACTCTTTTTCTTTAAACCTTTTGGGCCTCTTGAGAGAGTGTAAGACCCACCCCTTTGTATAGAAAACCATCTTGGGCCTCAGTCACTTGTATAAGTCCCTATGTATAAATTCATACAGTGCGCTCACTGATAAAACCCTGGGCCTCTCCTTGAGCTGTAAGCCCCAAAACTTTCTTTTTCAAAGCACTTTCTCCTTTGATTTTGAATATACTGTTGTTTTCAATCTTTCTTTGTTGAACAACTAACCAAACAACATGGAAGCTCTACAACCGAGTAAGTGGTTATCGCTTTCATTTACCGCTTTCATATACATATAATTTTATTGTGGGGCTGTTTCACTGTAAGTCTTCTTTCATAAACTCATATCGACTGTGTAATAATAGTATAGATATTTCGAGTTTCCCCGGCAACTACGTCTAGAACTAGGTGACGCCGTTTCATTTATTCGTAGAAATAGACAACTAGATCCACAATAGGATCACCAGATACAGTTTTCTCTTCGGCTGTCCTCATTAGGAATTGTCAAGAAACTCTACTCCCAGAGATGAATGTATTCTCCGTGAATGGCATCTTTGAGTTTCTTCCAAATTCTCGAACTTTCCTGACTTTGATCTATTCTCGGTGAATAGCATTGCCTTGAATTTCTCGGGATTTGGGGACCCATCGGCTTCTTAAAAGCATCGGCCTCCTCTTGGGCATCGTACAAGGACCCACAGGCTTCCTAAAAGCAACCCCGCCTCCTCTTGGGCTTAGTACAAGGACCCTACGACTTTGTAGAAGTATTCACAGCCTCCTCTTAGGCTTCGTATAATGATCTCTTCCTCCGGGAATGATAGCCTCCTCTTGGGCTTAGTACAAGGACCCGTCGGCTTCTTAAAAGTTTCCAGCCTCCTTTTGGGCTTCGTACAAATTTTCCCGACGACCTCCTAGAGGTATAGGAACAGAACTTAATCATTTTCATAGAACAGTCCTTTCTTAAAGTCTACTACTGTTTCTCAAAACACAGTATAAAAGATGAAACTCTAGACACGGACAGTCTAACTTCCTTGAGTCTCAAAGACATTCTCAAGTGACCCCTTCGTTAAATAGGAAGGAAACCCGCAGACTCGGACAGTCTCAATACCCTTTGGATTTCCCGCTTCCTTAAAGAACAGGAATAACCCGGATCCTCGAATCAAATCCTTGAGTACAGTGTTGCTCATATAAGAACTGATTTTCTCCTTAAAATCAGTATACCGGACCTATCACTTAACTAAACAGTCACCATAGCCTCCTCTTGGGCTTTGTACAATGATTCTCCCCAGCGGAGTCAAACAACATTCGGCCTCTCTCTCGGGCTTTGTACGATACACATAAGAGACTCCCTCGCTGAGTCAATTACCCCTTTTGCCTCCATCTCGGGATTTATACGAGATACAAAAAGGTTCTTATTGAGCCAAATAAACAACAGCCTCCATCCCGGGCTTCGTAGGGGATACAAAAAACTCTCTTGTTGAGTAAAATAGCCTCCATCTCGGGCTTTATACGAGATACCAAAAGATTCCCTTGTTGAGTTAAAACCTTTTCGCCTCTCTCTCGGGCTTTGTACGAGACACACATCAGCCTCCTCTTAGGCTTTATATAAGAAAACCACTGGTTAATCCAATTAACCTTTTAGCATCAAAATTGTGCCTCGTTCACAGTACACAAACATCAAACAACTCCCTTCATCTAATCGCTGTAAGCGGCAAGCCTCTGGATCATCTACATCCATGCCACTGTCCCTCTTTTGGCATGAGAAATTCCTAAGGAAAGATATCATTGCTCTACACTGAGTTAAAGTCTTCCCCTTCAGGTTAAAACCCCCTATAAAGGAAATTATGGCATTGCTAGGATCCGCGTATCCTGGTTAAAGTAATTCTCCTTTATAAATAGTCGTAACAGACAAACCCCTCTTTAGAGATGACAAATTCTCTCTAAGGTCAACACTTTCAGCTTCATATCTTGGGCTTTGAACAAGACACCAAAAACAACCATTTCCTCCCATAGAATAGGAGGAACTACGAACGCTCTGATTTCCCTGTTTTGGATAAACGGGAATACGTAGGCATAAGATTGAAAGAAAAATCTTAGCGAGCACACTAAACAAAAACCCAAAATCCCATATCAAAAGCAGTAATTCAAAAACATCAGTCCTAACATCCTAATCCTTGTTCCCCGCCAGAAACCTGTCATTCTGTTAAATAACACAAGAAAGGCCCCCCCCACATTGATAGCATTCGTAACCTAACAGACTGCTGTTTAAACTCAGTATGCAAAGCAGGGTTAATTGGAGACATCTATTTCCCTTCCTTCATCAGCTCACAATAGGATAAAAAATGAATCGACCTGTAGTAAACTCAACCGCAGAGAGCGACCAGCGCTTAAGAACCGCGTCCAAAATCGCTCGCTACACATGTTATATATGTTGTGTTTGAACCAATTTTCAATGTAGTTCTTGCCTGTACCATGAGATAGCACAGAACATGCAAAAATAGGCCTATTTTGAAACCACTATCGGATTTTGAGGAGGAAAAATTTTCTGAAAATTTCAAGGGCGCCATTGGATTCCTCATGAAATTCTGGGTCAGATGCATATAAATTTTGTCCCAATCTATGGAGAAATGAGAAAGTTAGAGGCTTCACGTAAATTGCCAAAACTTGCCTTGCCTTGCCCAGGCCTGAAAAAAGGCACCCCATATATGCACATGGGGTGGTTTTGATACATGGATGTATCACCACCACAGTGGTAGCGCGCATGTGTGTTTGTTGCCAAGGTCGTGGGTTCAAACCCCACCCTGACCAGTTTGCCTCTTTTTCATATTTTTGCTATTTTTTCAATATTTTCATATTTTTATTAATTAATTGAAAAATTAATTTCTTTCTCAATTTTAATTATTTTTTATTGGTTCTTTTTTTGAAAATTCCCAAAAATGTTAGAATATTTTATTCCATGAAAATTTCACAAAAATATTATTTATTTCATATATTTGATATTTTTGTAAAGAATTATATTTTTGTTTGTTTTTAAACATTAAAAATATTTCTTTCTCTTGGTTTTGCAAAATTCAAATGATTTTTAAATCATCCCATTAATGAAACATGATTTTTCAAATATAAATCCAAGATCATAACTTTTTTTCACATGTTTGATTATTTTAATTGAATATTTTTTCAATTAAAATACATTAAAATACCAAAAATTAGGGTTTTGATCATTATCACCCTAACAAATCTTTTTTCAAACACTTGGGCCTCTATTAGAGTCTAAGACCCAATCCTTTTTTAAACTAAAACCATTTTGGGCCTCAGACATTGTATAAGTCCCAACACATTTTCAAAAGAATCTCGGCGCGATTGCCAGTTCAAAATCAAATAACATAGGCTTCTCCTTGAGCTATAAGTCCCACTTCTTTTCTTTTTAAAACAATTTTGGGCCTTTAATAGAGTGTAAGACCCAACCATATTTTGTTCATAAAACTTTTTGGGCCTCAATCATTGTATAAGTCCCAGTACAATTTTCAAAACAACGATGCGATCATTGTTTCGCCATGGGCCTCTCCTTGAGTTGTAAGCCTCATCACTTGTACAAAAATAAATCTATGGACCTCTAATAGAGTGTAAGACCCAATCCCCTTTTGTACATAAATAATTTTGGGCTTCAGTCATTGTATAAGACCCAGTACAGTTTACAAACAACGGTAAGATTACTTTTTTTCATCTGGGCCTCTCCTTGAGTATAAGCCCCAACAATCTTTTCAAAAGTAACTTCCCTTTTGATTTAGGTTCAAATATACAGTTGTTATCAAAACTTTCTTTAATTTCTTGAACAACTAACAATACAGCATGGAAGCTTGCTCACCTGTAAGTTTTTATCAGCTTTCATTTACTTGCTTTCATATATATAACTGTATTGTGGGAAGATGCTCCCTTGTAAGTCCTTCTTTCATACCCTTTTAAAATACTTGTCATATATCAACTACATATTTACTAGTATATCTATTTAGAGTTTTCCCCAGCAACTAGGTCTAGAACTAGGTAAAGCCAGTTGGTCGCTCTTTAATATAGTCAAAACTAGATCCCCATAGGACTTCCAGATATAGTCTTTCCTTCTCTTGGGCTTAAACAATATGGAACAAAGAGAAAGACAGTATTCTCGATGAACCTTTTCTCAGACTATCACTATTAGAAATTGTCAAAGAAATTCTACTCCCCAGAAATGATTCATTCTCGGTGAATGACATATCTTGAACTTTTCTTTGGTTTGGACCCACAGGCTTCCTAAAAGCATCCCCGCCTCCTCTTGGGCTTTGTACAAGGACCCTCCGGCTTCTTAGAAGTTCTCATGCCTTCTCTTGGGCATAGTACAAGGACCCTGAAGACCTCTTAAAGGTATAGGAGAGAACTTAGTCATCCTTCGTTAGAGCTGTCTTTCTAAAAGAATCAAAACCTTAGACCAATTTTAGGGTTGATACTCATCCCTTAAAAGAGTCAGCCTCCTCTTGGGCGTTATACAAAGATAAACTCTTCCATAACAATAGACTTGGACAGTCTATTCCCCTCTTGAGTCTCAAAGACATTCTCAAGCTCCTTATAAACATAGGAGAAACCCCGGTCATTCTGGATCAATCTCCAGCAGACCTAAAACCGAGTCTCTCTCCTAAAAATCCCCCTGCCAGGGTCAGCTTATCATCAGCATAACACTATCAGAACCTCAAGGCATCTGATACCTCAACTATTCTGTAACCCTTAGCAAGAGTTGATTCCCCATTTGGACCTGCCTCGGGATCTCAAGAATCCCCAGCAGAAGATAGCCTCCTCTTAGGCTTTGTATAATGATCCTTCCTTTCCTTAGAATAGCCAGCCTCCTCTTGGGCTTTGTACAATGATTCTCCCAAGCGGAGCTAACCATTTCAGACTCTCTTGTTGAGTCAATCACCCTTTTCAGACTCTCTTGTTGAGTCATTCACCCTTTTTAGACTCTCTTGTTGAGTCAATCAACTTTCAGACTCTCTTGTTGAGTCAATCACCTTTTCAGACTCTCTTGTTGAGTCAACCCTTTTCAGCCTCAATCTTGGGCTTTGTACAAGACACTATACAAATTTCCCTAAACAAAGTCAATCTTTTTTTATCAGCCTCAATCTTGGGCTTTGTACAAAATAGATAATACTTTCCCACATAGTCAAACTCCTTTCAGCCTTAATCTTGGGCTTTTTACAAGACACTTAAAATATCCTCAGCCGAGTCAGTAAAGCCTTATTTTAGCCTCAATCTTGGGCTTTGTACAAGACAGATAAAGAGTTCTTTCCCACAAATTCAGTCTTCTTTTTCAGCCTCAATCTTGGGGTTTATACAAGACACATACAAATCCTCCCCGACAGAGTCAAAAATCCTTTTTAGCCTCAATCTTGGGCTTTGTACAAGACAGACAGAACATGTTCCCCGAAAAAGTCAAACTTTTAGCCTCCTCTTAGGCTTCGTATAATGATATCCCCAAAGAGTCAGTCTCTTTTAGCCTCAATCTTGGGCTTTATACAAGACACATATAAACACTCTCTCGTTGAGTCAGTCATTCTCAGCCTCCTCTTAGGCTTTGTATAAGGACTTCCCCAGTGGAGTCAATCAACCTCTTAGCTTCAACCTTGGGCTTTGATCAAGGCACACAAAAATCAACATCCCTTCAGAGGAAATCAAAATCTTTCTGTAGGAAGTCATTTCTCTGTATTATCATATGTCAAAATAGAAACTCCCTTCTTTCATCTAATTGCTGTAAGCGGCAAGCCTCTGGATTATTTACATCCACGCCACTGCCCCTCTCTTAGCATGAAGGATTACTAAGGAAAAATGGCATTACTCTACACTGAGTTAAAGTTTTCTCCTTTAGGACAAATCCTCATAAGGGAAATTATGGTATTGTTGGATTCTCATATTCCAGTTAAAGTAATCCTCCTTTATAAACAGTCACCCAACAGTTGCGATTAACAGACAAGATGTCTCCCTTTAGAGATGATAAATTCTCTCTAAGTCAAACATTTTAGCTTCAATCTTGGGCTTTGAACAAGAGACAAATACCCCATTTAGCTTCAATCTTGGGCTTTGAACAAGACACCAAAATATATTTTTCCTCCCTTAGAATAGGAGGAACTACGATTGCTCTGATTTCACTGTGTTGTTTAAACAGGAATACGTAGGAATAAGATTGCGAAATCTTAGCGAGCATACTAAACAAAAACTCTAGGTCTAGTACCTTCATACATCAATCTTTAGGTCCAGTACCTTATCAAAAACATCGGAAAAACCCAACCATCAACATCATTCATCCCCATTTTCCACATAAAACAAAATCTCTCTCATATTTCCCAAGAAACTTTCCCAACACATTAACGGATAAACACCATCAAGTACAAAGCAGAACCTAAAGCTAACAACCTGTGGATAACCACATATAGGATGGGTAATTGACAACTCCCCATTGTATAACATGACCCCGAACTCCCCGATCTCTTTAAGCATTTGTTCAATTAAACATTCGCGTGCAAGGTTAGTTTTAGATATCTTCCCTTTCCCTTTCAGCTTCATGGGATAAATGAGAAATCAGAAAGTAGCACCCCCTCCTCTTCATTGAGGAGAAAACCCAAATTCCGCGATAAGGTGGTCGCGTCACCGACAAAAATCGCTCGCTTCAGATTCATAAAGAGACTGAATGTTATGTTGATGATATGATTGTAGAATCAAAAACTAAGGAAGAGCACCTCACTCATCTGGAGAAGCTGTTTGCAAGACTGAGGAAATTCAGATTGAGACTGAATCCCAACAAGTGTATTTTTGGTGTGAGATCTGGTAAATTGCTGGGCTTCATTGTAAGTCAAAGAGGGATCGAAGTCGACCCAGAAAAAGTCCAAGCTATCCAAGAGATGCCTGCCCCGAAGACTGAGAATGAAGTATGTGGTTTCCTAGGGAGATTGAACTATATTTCTCGGTTCATATCCCATCTGAAGGCCACCTGTGAGGCCATATTTAAGCTGCTTCGAAAGGATCAAGTAGTCGTGTGGAATGGCAATTGTCTGAAAGCTTTTGAGAAGATAAAAGAATATCTGCAAGAACCACCAATCTTGATACCTCCTGTGCCAGGGAAACCTCTCATTATGTACTTGACTGTGTTAGATGGATCCATGGGATGCCTACTGAGGCAGCAAGATGAGGCAGGTAGGAAAGAGCACGTTATATACTACCTGAGCAAGAAATTTAATGATTACGAAACAAGATACCCGATGCTTGAGAAAACTTGTTGTGCATTGGCCTGGGCTGCCAAACGCCTGAGACAATATATACTGACCCATACCACTTTCTTGATCTCAAAAATGGATCCCATCAAATACATCTTTGAGAAACCTTTTCTCACTGGACGAGTTGCTCGCTGACAGGTGGTATTAACAGAGTACGGCATTCAATATGTCACACAAAAAGCCATCAAGGGAAGTGTGTTATCTGATTATCTTGCCCACAAGCCCGTGGAAGACTACCAACCCATGCGTCTCGATTTTACCGATGAAGATGTTATGCTCGCCAAAGATTATGAAATTCCAGGCCCAGATGACGGACCCGAACCAGGATCGCGATGGATGCTCGTGTTCGATGGTGCCGCAAATGCTCAAGGTAGTGGAATTGGGGTAATCATTACATCACCCACTGCGTTTCATATTCCCTTCACTGCTAGGCTGTGCTTCGAATGTACTAACAGCATGGCCGAATATGAAGCTTGCATATTTGGGATAGAAGCTGCCATTGATCACAGGATCAAAATTATAGAAGTCTATGGTGACTCAGACTTAGTCATCAGTCAAACTAAAGGGAATTGGATGGCTCGTGATAGCAAGCTCATCCCATACAGAGATCATGTCTTTAAGTTAATCTTGTACTTTGATGAGATTACTTTCAACCACATTCCCAGAGAACGTAATCAATTGGAAGATGCCCTAGCCACGCTAGAATCCATGTTTAAGGTCAAGTGGAAGAACGAAGTGTCGACCATTCGTCTTAAGTACCTTGATGAACCAGCTTACTGTTTGGCAGCTGATGCCACAGAACCGAAAATTGATGATCATCCTTAGTTCTACGATATCAAGCGGTATCTAGAAACACAAGAGTATCCAGAGAACATCACATCACTAATAAGAAATACTTGAGGAAGCTCTCATCAAAATTCTTCCTGAGTAGGGATGTACTCTATAAGAGGAACTATGACTCGGTCCTGCTCAGATGCGTGGATAGACACGAAGCAGACCAAATCATAAATAAAGTTCATCAATGGTCTTTCGGGACACATTCTAGTGGGCACACAATGGTTAAGAAGATCTTGAGGGAAGGATATTATTGGATGACATTGGAAACTGATTGTTATCACCACGTGCAAACATGGCATAAATGCCAGATCTATGCAGACAAGATCCATGCTTCACCACTTCCTTTAAATATGCTGACATTGCCTTGGCCATTCGCCATGTGGGGCATAGACGTGATTGGATGTATCGAGCCCACTGCTTCTAACGGACACCGTTTCATATTAGTGGCCATTGACTACTTCACTAAATGGGGGGAGGTCGTATCTTATGCAAACGTCACTAAGCAAGTGGTGGCTCACTTCATCAAGAAAGAGATCATCTACAGATATGGGATTCCAAATAAAATCATTACGGATAATGGTTTGAACCTCAACAACAAAATGATGAAGGAGTTGTGCGAAAGCGTCAAGATCGAGCACCACAATTCAACGTCGTACCGTCCAAAGATGAATGGAGCTGTTGAGGCGGCGAATAAGAACATTAAAAAGATTGTCCAGAAGATGGTGAAGACATATAAAGACTGGCATGAGATGTTGCCCTTTGCTTTGCATGGCTACCGCACTTCAATGCGTACCTCCACTGGGGCATCCCCGTTCTCTCTCGTGTATGGCATGGAAGTAGTGTTTCCTATTGAAGTAGAGATTCCTTCCTTGAGGATTTTAATAGATGTCAAACTAAACGAAGTTGAATAAGTGCAAGCAAGATGCGACCAGCTCAATCTCATTGATGAAAAGTGCATGACGGTCATATGTCACGGTCAGTTATACCATAAGCGGTTAAAGATAGCCTTTGACAAGAAAGTTTGCCCTCAACATATCGAAGCAGGAGATCTGGTCTTGAGGATAATTCAATCAATTCACA
This sequence comes from Lathyrus tuberosus, assembly GCA_022829125.1. Taxonomy (NCBI): domain Eukaryota; kingdom Viridiplantae; phylum Streptophyta; class Magnoliopsida; order Fabales; family Fabaceae; genus Lathyrus; species Lathyrus tuberosus. Next base: position 6,479,383 of record JALAZF010000001.1, on the reverse strand, counting down.
TCGACCCAAGGGGCAAATGGACATCGAAACTTTAAGGTCCATATGTGGTGAGAAAGGTTTTCTCCGGTGGAGCATGTAGCGTGCGATTTTTGTCGGTGACGCGACCACCTTGTCATACCCCAAATTTTGACCACTAAGATTCCCATCATAGTGAAAATCATCATCACAATATGGAGGAACTAACATGCCTCATTAGTCTCCCCAAAGATGGGTGAGCATTCACTACAATCAAACTTAGGGTTTCAAGCCCTCTCAGAACCTTAGACAAAGGATCAATCAAGAAAGGGGATGATCTTCAACTTGTCTAACCTCTCAAACACCCACAAAGGATCAAGAGGACTCCCACATCAAGGATCAAACACAAGGCTGCAGCATTCCAAGTGGATTAAGCCTCAAGATCATCAGTGTCACCAAATTAGGGTTTTGATCGACCAGGGCCTCTAGGTGGAGATTTTCATCGGAGCATGAGCCAATAATTCAAAACATACCCTAAGATACTTCAAGGGACCTCATGTACCCAAGCATCAAGTCAATTTAGCCTCAGGGGTTGCATTCAGCAAAAATTAGGAATTAGGGTTTCCTGACCTAATTCACCCCTAAGTTGACTTTTGGGACAAAACATGAGCCAAGACCTCAAGACATGATTTGAGGGTCTCCAATATACCATGTTGATCCATTGGCCACAATGGATTGATCCAAGAAGCTTGATTTACAAGTTTCAATTTCATCAGGACCACAGTTAGGGTTTCGAGAAAAAAGTCAACTGCACCTTTAACTTTTGATCAAGACATGCTCCCAAACCTTGGGACATAAGTTAACACATCCTATAACACCTATGGAATCTATCCATCAAGTTTGATTTAGGTCAAGGACTTGATTTCATAGAGGATCGCACAGTTTGGAATTTACCTGATAAAAAGTCAACTGTACCAAAAAGTCAAAATTTGACTTTTTGATTTTTTGGTCAATTATGGTTCCTTAACCCTAAAATGATGTTAATGTGTGATTGGAATCATCATTCATCAAGAAAAATCAAAGAACGTGGGATAACTTGTAAAAGGGGTAACCTTAAAAACTCAGAAATTTTCTAAGTTATAGAACAAAGTGGCTAGGGTACCAACTTTGGAGGATCGTATCTCCTAAACCACAAGGCCATCTTTCCCCATTCAAAGCTGGATTTGTAGCTCTCGTGGCACTCTACAAAAGCTTCAACTACACCTCATTCCAATTCATCATGGATTTTGAGTTATGGTTTGATCAAAATGGCTAAAAACATGAAATGTCACTTTTTCCAACACTTAGTGAAATTTTCACTAAGTCAGAATCTGTTTCACTTTTTCCAAAATCTAAGGGCATTTTTCACTTAGATCCAAAAAGTGTCAAGACAAACTATGATCACACATATGTTGTATCATATGAGAGCTTTCCAAAATGGCCAAGAACTCCACCAAATTCCACTTGATCCATGAGATATGACAATGGCAATATGCCTTGCTGCAAACTGTCATGGCAAGGCATATTTATGCATTTTGCTCGATTTTCCCAATTTGTGCAAATGACAAGAAGTCTATCCATCTGAACACCTCAGGGGGAGACCAAGGAGGGACAAACACTGATCCATCAGCCTCCCAAGTCTTTGGAACTAAAAATAGCATGCCAAACCTAAAATGCCTAAAAAGGGGACAAGACTCCAATTTTGTTTTGGAGCATTCAATGGATGCACCAAGGTGGCATGGACTGAGCCTTTTCTAACTGAATGAGTCAAGGATGCCCTCTGAATTAGGGAACCACAAGCATGTGCTCTAACCTCTAGTCAATGGCTAGAGGGGACTTGGATTCCTATTGATCAACATTTGCCAAACTTCTGCAGCAGTTTCCATTCACTATTGCTTGCAAAACACTTGCTCTACTATAAGTAGAGCTTATTTGTGCTCAGTTTAAGAACACCAAAGCCATCAAACTGATGCTTTCCTCAAAATCTCATCTTTCACTCAAAACTTGCCTTCCAAAGCTAGTCACTATCGAGTTTTGAGCTTGGGAACAATTCCAACCAAACCAATCACACACACACACACACCTCATAAACATCATATAAAAGTGATCCATGCACTTAAACAACATCTGGAACACTGATTTCTCAGAATCATCAGCTAACTGCTCAAGGTTTTACCCAAGTTGCAATTGAGATGCCATGAAGTGATCCAGCCATTTTCAATCAAGTCCAAGCATTCAAACACACTCCATATGGTGTAGGGAAGCTGTTCAGATCATCATAACTCATTTGTAACACCTCCAACTCAAAAATCACTTTGCTCTTGCTGTCACGACCTACAAGTAAGCCTAAACTTGGTCATCTCTTAATCTATGCATATTTCCTCGCACAATACTTTTGCCAAATGTTCATAATCATGCATAGAATGTTTCCCCTCAATTAATTGCTTTGTTTGAATCCTGTATCAAAATCTCAGCCTTCAATCAAATTTTAGGGTTCACAGCAGATGATCATTCCTCCCCTGTACAAATTCCTTAAGTGTATAGAATGATAAGTGTCTGCGAGCAAGGTCGGTATGGGGTTTCCAATCAGAAATATCTTAATGGCATTGATATCTACTAAGTTATCGATGTTGGGAAAACGAGCAGATTGATATATGGTTTGTGTGATTTCAACAAGTATTCAGTGAGGTTGGATAGAAAACGCAAATCTGGGCAAAACAGAGGGCGCGGGCAAGAACTTGGTGTTCTTGGCGCCCTTTTTTGAATTTTCAAATATTTGAATTTTGTGATTTATTTAATTGATTCAAAAATTAATTTCTCTCTGGATTTTAATGATTTTGAGTTGATTCTTTTTTTAATAATTCACAAAAATGTTAAAATATTTTATTTTACCAAAAATTCCCAAAAATATTATTTATTTCCTATACTTGATATTTTTGCAAAGAATTAATATTTTATTTGTTTTTTAACATTTAAAATATTTTTTCTTCCTTGATTTTCCAAACTTAATTGATTTCCAATCATTTTGTGGATAGAAACATGATTTTTGAAACATTGATCCAAGATCACAATTTGTTTTCACACATGTTTAAAAATTTTGATCGTTTTAATTGAATTTTTATTTAATTAAAATGTATTTTGAAAACAAATTAGGGTTTTGATTAATTCAACCCTCATCAAACTTTTTCAAACCTTTTGGGCCTCTAATAAAGTGTAAGACCCAACCCATTTTTAAAACCAAAACATTTTGGGCCTCAGTGTATTGTATAAGTCCCGATACTGTCAAAAAGTTCGGCGCGATCGTCACCTTTTTAACAAAACCAATTGGGCCTCTCCTTGAGTTGTAAGTCCCATTCCTTTTCAAAAATAAAACCTTTTGGGCCTCGAATCGAGTGTAAGACCCAACCCCGTTTTAAAAGCCAAACATTTTGGGCCTCAGACAATTGTATAAGTCCCCCGACAATTTTCAAAACAACGGCGTGATCACTGTTAAAACATTGGGCCTCTCCTTGAGCTATAAGCCCCAACAATCTTTTCAAAGAACTTTCTCCTTTGATTTTGAGTTCAAATATATAGTTATTATCAAAATTTTCTTTGTTGAACAACTAACCAAACAACATGGAAGCTCTACAATGGGTAAGTGTTTATCCGCTTTCGTTTACTGCTTTCGCATATATAACTGTATTGTGGGACTGCTTCACTGTAAGTCTTCTTTCACATCCTTTTATATACTTGTCATATATCAACTGTATATGGACTCGTATAGTTATTTAGAGTTTTCCCCGGCAACTAGGTCTAGAACTAGGTAAAGCCTTGTTGGTCACTCTTAAATACAAATAAAACTAGATCCCCATAGGATTACCAGATACAGTCTCCCCTCCTCTTGGGGTTAAAAAATATGGAACAAAGAGAAAGGCAGTATTCTCAGTGAACCTTTTCTTAGACTGTCACCCTTAGAAATTGACAAAAGGAATTCTACTCTCCGAGGTGATCTTTTCTCCGTGAATGGCATCTCTTGAGTTTCTTCCAAATTCTCAAACTTTTCGGGAATGATCTCTTCTCTGTGAATTGCATTTCTTGAACTTCTCTTGGTTTGGGGACCTACAGGCTTCTTAAAAGCATCCCTGCCTCCTCTTGGACGTTGTACAAGGACCCGTCGGCTTCTTAAAAGTTCTCATGCCTTCTCTTGGGCTTCATACAAGGACCCTCACGATCTCCTAAAGGTATAGGACAGAACTTAGTCATCCTTTGATTAGAGTTGTCTTTCTAAAAAGAGTCAACACTCTCAGACCAATTCTAGGGTTGATACTCATCCCTTAAACGAGTCGGCCTCCTCCAGGGCATCATACAAAAGATAAAACTCTACCAATAGACTTGGACAGTCTAAACATCCTTGAGTCTCAAAGACATTCTCAAGTTCCCTCCAAAACATAGGAGAAACCCCGGATTCTGGATTAATCTCCAGCAAGAGTTAAAACTTGTGGGTTTTATAACCCCATCTTTCTCCCGAACCAGGGTCAGTTCATCATCAGTATAACACTATCTCAAATCAAAACCTCAAGGTTTTTGATCTAGCAACTCTTCTACATTCCCCTGCAAGAGTTGATCCCCCATTTGGACCTACCTCAGGATCTCAAGAATCCTCTGCAGAAGATAGCCTCCTCTTAGGCTTCGTATAAGGACCCTTTCCTTAGCATACCCAACTTCCTCTTGGGCTTTGTACAATGATTCTCCCAGCAGAGCTAACCTTTTCAGACTCTCTTGTTGAGTCAATCACAGTCTCAGACTCTCGTGTTGAGTCGATCACCTTTCAGTACTCTCTTGTTGAGCTGACCCCTTTTAACCTCTATCTCGGGCGTTGTACGAGACAAACAAAAACACCTTCTTATTGGGTCAACAGCCTCCTCTTAGGCTTTGTATAATGATTTACTTTAACAAAGTTAGCCTACTCTTAGGCTTTCTCCAGCTTGTTCAGCCACCATCCTGGGCTTCGTATAGGATAGATAAAAGCACTCTCTTGTTGAGTATAAAAGATTATCTTGTTGAGTCACCCTTTAGCCTCCATCTTGGGCTTTGTACAAGACACAGATAAAGCACTCTCTTGTTGAGTATAAAGGATCTCTTGTTGAGTCGACCAATTTCAGCCTCCGTCTCGGGCTTTGTACAAGACATATATAAAACACTCTCTTGTTGAGTATAAACGACTCTCTTGTCAAGTCAAAATCCCTTTTAGCCTCAATCTTGGGCTTTGTACAAGACAGAAATAACATTTTCCCCGGAAAAGTCAACCTTTAAGCCTCCTCTTAGGCTTTGTATAAAGAAATCCCCGGTTGAGTCAATCAATCTTTTAGCATCAAATTTGTGCTTTACTCATTGTAGCGAGCGATTTTGGACGCGGTTCTTAAGCGCTGGTCGCTCTCTGCGGTTGAGCTTAAAACTACAGGTCGATTCATTTTTTATCCTATTAAAGCTGATGAAGGAAGGGAAATAGATGTCTCCAATTAACCCTGCTTTGCATACTGAGTTTAAATAGCGGTCTGTTAGGTTACGGATGCGATCAATGTGGGGGGGCCTTTGTACTGGTTATTTGTATTTTCGCCAATACTAATTTCTTTCTTTTTATCTTGGCAGAAGGTTTCTGGCGGGGAACAAGGATTAGGATGTTAGGATTGATGTTTTTGAATTACTACTTTTGATTAATGGAGATATGGGATTTTGGGTTTTTTGTTTTGTGTGCTCGCTAAGATTTTTTTCTTTCAATCTTATGCCTACGTATTCCCGTTTACCGAAACAGGGAAACCGGAGCGTTCGTAGTTCCTCCTATTCTATGGGAGGAAATGGTTGTTTTGGTGTCTTGTTCAAAGCCCAAGACTTGAAGCGAAAATGTGGTTTGTATCTTGTTCAAAGCCCAAGATGTGAAGCTGAAAAGTCTATTTGTATCTTGTTCAAAGCCCAAGATGTGAAGCTGAAAGGTCTCAACTTTAGAGAGAATTTGTCATCTCTAAAGAGGGGTTGTATGTCACAACTGTTTATAAAGGAGAATTACTTTAACCGGGATGTGTGAATCCTGGCAATGCCATAATTTCCTTTATAGGGGATTTTAACCTGAAGGAGAAGACTTTAACTCAGTGTAGAGCAATGCTATCTTTCCTTAGGAATTTCTCATGCTAAAAGAGGGACAGTGGCATGGATGTAGATGATCCAGAGGCTTGCTGCTTACAGCGATTAGATGAAGGGGAAAGGAGTTGTTGATGTTTATGTACTGTGAACGAGGCACAACTTTGATGCTAAAAGGTTAATTGGATTAACCAGTGGTTTTCTTATATAAAGCCTAAGAGGAGGCTATTTATGTGTCTCGTACAAAGCCCGAGAGAGAGGCTAAAAGGTTTCGACTCATGAGGGAATCTTTTGATATCTCGTATCAAGCCCGAGGTGGAGGCTGTTTGACTCAACAAGAGAGTTTTTGTGTCTCGTACAAAGCCCGAGATGGAGGCTGTTGTTTATTTGGCTCAATAAGAACCTTTTTATATCTCATATAAAGCCCGAGATGGAGGCAAAAGGGGTAATTGACTCAACGAGGGAGTCTCTTATGTGTCTCGAACAAAGCCCGAGAGAGAGGTCGAACATTGTTTGACTCCGCTGGGGAGAATCATTGTACAAAGCCCAAGAGGAGGCTAGGGTGACTGTTCAGTTAAGTGACAGGTCCACTATACTGATTTTAAAGAGAAAATCAGTTCTTATATGAGCAACACTGTACTCAAGGATTTGATTCGAGGATCCGGGTTATTCCTGTTCTTTAAGGAAGCGGGAAATCCGAAGGGTATTGAGACTGTCCGAGTCGGCGGGTTTCCTTCCTATTTAACGAAGGGGTCGCTTGAGAATGTCTTTGAGACTCAAGGAAGTTAAACTGTCCAAGTCTAGAGTTTCATCTTTTATACTACGTTTGAGAAATAGTAGTAGACTCTATGAAAGGACTGTTCTTATGAAGATGACTAGGTTCTATTCCTATACCTCTAAGAGGCCATCGGGACAATTTGTACGAAGCCCAAGAGGAGGCTGGAAACTTTTAAGAAGCCTACGGGTCCTTGTACTAAGCCCAAGAGGAGGCTATCATTCCCAGAGGAAGAGATCACTATACGAAGCCTAAGAGGAGGCTGTGAATACTTCTAAGAAGCCGTAGGGTCCTTGTACTAAGCCCAAGAGGAGGCGGGGTTGCTTTTAGGAAGCCTGTGGGTCCTTGTACGATGCCCAAGAGGAGGCCGATGCTTTTAAGAAGCCCGTGGGTCCCCAAACCCCGAGAAATTCAAGGCAATGCTATTCACCGAGAATAGATCAAAGTCAGGAAAGTTCGAGAATTTGGAAGAAACTCAAAGATGCCATTCACGGAGAATACATTCATCTTTGGGAGTAGAGTTTCTTGACAGTTCCTAATGAGGACAGCCTGAAAGAAGACTGTATCTGGTGATCCTATTGGGGATCTAGTTGTCTATTTCTACGAATAAACGAAACGACGTCACCTAGTTCTAGACGTAGTTGCCGGGGAAACTCTAAATATCTTTACTATTATTACACAGTTGATATGAGTTTATGAAAGAAGACTTACAGTGAAACAGCCCCACAATACAGTTTATATGTATATGAAAGTGGTAAATGAAAGCGATAACCACTTACTCGGTTGTAGAGCTTCCATGTTGTTTGGTTAGTTGTTCAATAAAGAAAGATTGAAAATAACAGTATATTCAAAATCAAAGGAGAAAGTGCTTTGAAAAAGAAAGGTTTGGGGCTTACAGCTCAAGGAGAGGCCCAGGGTTTTATCAGTGAGCGCACTGTTTGAATTTGTACAGAGGGACTTATACAAGTGACTGAGGCCCAAAAAGGTTTTCTGTACAAAGGGATGGGTCTTACACTCTCTCAAGAGGCCCAAAAAGTTAAAAAAAAAATAGTGGGTCTTATAACACGAGGGTAGGCCCTGATGATTTTTTTCGTTAAAAATGGCGATCGCACCGAGGTTTTCTTTTAACGCGGAGGGACTTATACAATAAGTGAGGCCCAAAAGATTTTGGTTAAAAGGGGATTGGGTCTTACACTCTAATAGAGGCCCAAGAGTTTTGAATGGGTTTTATAGCTCAAGGAGAGGCCCAAAAGGTATTTTTCAAAAGGCGATGATCGCGCCGTTTATTTTTGACGGTATCGGGACTTATACAATACACTGAGGCCCAAAATGTTTTGGTCAAGAAAGGATTGGGTCTTACACTCTATTAGAGGCCCAAAGTGTTTTGAAAATGATTTGTGAGGGTTGAATTAATCCGAAAACCCTAATTTGTTTTCAAAAATGAATTTAATTGAATAAAAATTCAATTAAAAATGATTAAAATTGTTTAACATGTGAAAAACAAATTGTGATCTTGGATTAATGCTTCAAAAATTAAGTATTGACCTACAAAATAATTAGAAAGCATTAAAAGTTGCAAAATCAATGTAGAAAAAATATTTTAAATGTTAAAAACCATTAAAACATTAATTCTTTGCAAAAATATCAATTATATGAAATAAATAATATTTTTGGGTTTTTTTGATAAAATAAAATATTTTAACATTTTTGTGAATTATTGAAAAAAGAATTAACTCAAAATCATTAAAACTCAGAGAGAAATTAATTTTTGAATCAATTAAATAAAATCACAAAATTCAAATATTTGAATTATTCAAAAATGGCGCCAAGAACACACAAAGAACACGCACGTGTTCTGGGTTTGGCTGATTTGCATTTTCTCCTCAATCTCACTGAATACTTGATTATATCATGCAATCCACATATCATTATGCTCGTCTCAACCTCACGATCATGTTTATAACACTTAATTTTTTTTAAAATTAAACATAAAACATGAAATCACGAAGAAACCTCAAGAACCCTTATTTCTGCATGAAGGCTAGGATTTTTGATACACGATTCAAACAATGCAATTAATTGAGAGAAAACATTCCATGCATGATTATGAACATATGGCCAAATTATTGTGCGAGGAAATATGCATAGATTGAGAGATGACCAAGTATATGCTTACCTCTAAGCCGTGACAGCAAGTGCAATGTGATTTTTGATTTGGAGGTGTTACAGATGAGTGGTGATGATCTGAACAGCTTCCCTACACCCTATGGAGTGTGTTTGAATGGTTGGACTTGATTGAAATTGGCTGGATCAATTTGTGGTACCTCAGCTGCAACTTGATTGAAAATTTGAGTAACCACCTGGTGATTTTGTGAAATTGGTGTTTCAGAAGTGATCTAAGTGTTTGATCAGCTCATATGTGATGTATGTGAGGTGTGTGAGTGATTGGTTTGATTGGAAAAGCTCTCAAACTCAAAACCCGATAGCTACCTTGCTAAGAAAGGCATTTTTTGCCAAGAGAAAGAGATTTTGAGGAAAGCATCTGTTAGATGGCTTTGGTGTACTCAAACTGATCACAATTGAGCTCTATTTATAGTAGAGCAAGTTTATTTTGCAAGGAATAGTGAATGGCAGCTGGTAAGTAGGTTTGGCCAATGTTGTCCAATGGAAATGCAAGTCTCCTCTAGCCATTAACTAGAGGTTAGGGCACAGAGCTTTGGTTCCCTTGGTCTTGGATAAGTCTTGACTGATTTCAGATGAGAATGGCTCAGTCCATGCCACCTTGATGCTTCCATTGAATGCTTCAATCCAAATTTGGAGTCTTGTCCCTATTTTGGCCATTCTAGGTTCAACATGCTATTTCTTGTTCCATGGACTTTGAAGGCTTGGCTCAGTGATTGTCCCCTTTAGATTCAAACCTCAGATGTGTCAAGTGGATAGGAGCATTTGAATTTGGCTGATTTTGGCAAATCGAGCAAAGTTGCAAATTCTGCCTTGCCTTTGACAGATTTCAGCAAGGCAACTTGACAATGTCATATCTCATGGTGTAAGTTGAATTTGGCAATGTTCTTGGCCATTTTGAAAGCCCTTACATGATACAACAACTTTTTGAACAAATTTGGTTTTGATCTCTTTTGATTCCAAGTGAAAAATCCCTCTACATTTGGCAAAAAGTGAAGCAAAATCTGACTTAGTGAAATTTTCACTAAGTGTTGGAACAAAGTGTGATTTCTTGATTTTGATCACTCCATAACTCAAAATCCTTAATGAATTGGACTTAGGTCTAGTTGAAGTTTTTGTAGAGGGTAATGAGGGCTACAAATCCATCTTTGGATGAAAAAAATTGGCCTTGTGGTTTTGGAGTTATGGTCCTCCAAAGTTGGTGCATTAGTGGTACTTTTTCCATAACTTAGAAAAATTTCTAAGTTTTATGGTTACCCCTTTTTCAAGTTATCCCACTTTCTTTGATTTTTCTTGATGAATGATGATTCAAATCATACATTAACATCATTTTAGGGTTAAAAATCCATTTTGGTGAAAAATCTCAAAAAGTCAAAGTTGACTTTTGTGCACAGTTGTCTTTTTATCAGATGAATTCCAATCTGTGCAATTCTTCATGAAATCATGTCCTTGACCTAAATCAAACTTGATGGACATGTTCCATGGGTGTCATAGGGTATATTGAGGCATGTCCTAGGGTTTGGGAGCATGTCCTGGTCAAAAGTCAAAGTTACAGTTGACTTTTTCCTCAAAACCCTAATTGTGGTGCAGATGAAATTGAGACTTGTTTCTCAAGCTTCTTGGATTAATCCATTGTTCCAAATGGATCAATATAGTTTATTAGAGACCCTCAAACCCTCTCTTGAGGTCTTGGCTCTTGATTTTCCCTAAAAGTCAACTTAGGGGTGAATTAGGTCAAGAAACCCTAATTCCTGATTTTTGATGTATGCATCCCCTGAGGCAAAATTGACTTAATGAATGGGTCCATGAGGTTCCATGGAGTATATTAGGTTGTGTTTTGGATCTTTGGCTTATGCCCAGATGAAACTTTCCATCTAGAGGCCCTAGTAGACCAAAACCCTAATTTGGTGACACTGTCGATTTTGAGACTTGATCCACCTAGAAGGGAGCAGCCTTGTGCTTAATCCTTAAAGTGGGAGTCCTTTTTGATCCATTGTGGATGTTTGAGAGGTTAGACAAGTTAAAGATCAAGTCATTCCTTGATTGATCCTTTGTCTAAGGCTCTGAGAGGCATTTGAATGCTCAACAACCCTTGAGGCATTTGATGAGGCATGATGATTCATCCATATTGTGATGATGATTTGCACAATGATGGGAAATCTTAGTGGTCAAAATTTGGGGTATGACAGATGCCCCTATTTAATCTTCTTGGACCCGAAGGTGTGAATGACGAAGGTATTCGGGCATTCGGGGTGCAAGAGGATTAAATATCGGAATACCCGAAATTTTGATGGCTATGAATGGCAGTTTGCGCATTCATATTCTTTGGCTAAGCAATGATGCTTAGAAAAGGTAAACTTCCCCTCGATCCTGGTTTCCTACCAAGGAACTGGTCTTAGTTTCTAGTTTAAACTTCCCCTCGATCCTGGTTTCCTACCAAGGAACTGGTCTTAGTTTCTGGTTTAAACTTCCCCTCGATCCTGGTTTCCTACCAAGGAACTGGTCTTAGTTTCTGGTTTAAACTTCCCCTCGATCCTGATTTCCTACCAAGGAACTGGTCTTAGTTTCTGGTTTAAACTTCCCCTCGATCCTGGTTTCCTACCAAGGAACTGGTCTTAGTTTCTTTTGTCAATAAACTTTATTGACAAGGGACGCTATGCGTAGCGACTTTCCCTCAAACTTCTCGCCGAATATTCCTGGGGAGATGCCATTTGACGGAAAAAGTTGACGTCAGACTTGCTGGAGAGTCCAATCTTCTGAGTTGTAGAGGTACACAAACTTCTTTGTTGGAGACGTCATTTGTCGATTCTACTGGGGAAAGCGAGTCTCTTGAGAGACTGCTTCCACTTGGGGTCTTTACATCATACTTTTCTCGGGATCTTCCCAGAGAAATGCCATATGATGGGGTCCAATTTTGAGGTGCCGATGACCTTTTCATCAGCGGATTTTCGGAGAAATACTGATGTACTGCCGAACCTTTGCTTAAGAGGCTTTCTCTGGGGATTTTCTTTAATCCGGGAAAGCAAGGATATCATCTTCAATGGCGAAGAGTGACATCTGTTGAAGGTTCTCTGGCTCTTCAGAGGTTCAAGTTATCAAAGTGGTTGAGTGCCGACTCTGATCTAAAGATACACTGGTGGCGAGATTGTTCGGATACAAAGTTCCCTGATGAGGAAAGAACTGACAACTCGATCGAGAGAACTCCTATCACTAAGGGACAAGACCGGCTAGAGTGATAGTGATGCAATATGAAATGTGAATGCAAATAAAAAATGCATGATGTATGTATGTATATGCGGACAAAACTGACGCGACACACAAATTAAAAGATGAACATGACTGGATACTCGGCCATCGCGGGGCGTGTAGAGATATCGCTGGTTCAAGACAGCAATTCCACCTTGCTTAGGAAAGATAGTCCCTGCTGGGAATACCATTGATCGGGCTTAGGAGGTAAGAACTCTGCCGTGGCGTGTCAGGCGATACAAGGTTTCTGACACAGTTGATCCCTTTATTCAGGCGTACTGGGTTAGAAAGAGTACTTTGATTCTGCACTTCGAAGTTCGCTTGCTTCTGGAGAAGCGTCCGAAGTTCTTCTGATGTTCAACAGTCAAAAGAAGTTGCCGTCTTTATTTTAGAAGCAGAAAAAGTTTTTAACAAGTAAATTCATTTTTGTTTTATTTCAAGAATCATTAGTCATGTTAACAACGTCGTTCTGTAAAGCTAAAACAAATAAGAATTACAAACAAAAGCACAAGGGCTCAAATTTTATTGATAAGATGGAGATCAGCCAAACGCGTGATTCCAAAGAGTATATACAAAGTTTGAAAATGGTAATTTACAGGGAAAAGGGCTACGTTGAAACATAACGACCACTATCCTTCCACCAACTTTGAATTCGGGGCATCCTGAGCTTCTGTCGAAGATGACCTTGACTGGAGTTTTCTAAAAGATGATGTAACTGCTGCTGCTGAGGGATTTGCCTCTGTTGAACATAGTTACTTGCCATTATCCCTAATTTTTGCCTGGATTGTACCTTGATGTTTCCAATCCACCGGGATGATTTTTTTCCATGTCTCTAACTTTTTCCTGGACCGCCCTTTCGGGTTTTCGATCCACCGAGACGTTTTTTTCTTCTTTTTTTTTTAGTTTAGGCGAAGTATTTCTTGACTACATCAACATTCGTGGGGTAGGCAAATTCCTCTCCGTCCATGGTTGCAAGTCTCAAGGCGCCGCCTGAGAAAGCTTTCGTGACCACATAAGGGCCATCATAATTCGGAGTCCATTTGCCCCGAGAATCAGTGAGAAATGAATCTTTTTGAGCACGAGGTCTCCTTTTCTGAACACACGAGGTCGGACCTTTTTGTCGAACGCCCTCTTCATTCTCTGTTGATACAACTGACCGTGGCATAGTGCCATTATTCTCTTTTCTTCGATCAGATTCAGTTCGTCATGTCGACTTTGACACCATTCAGCTTCGGTGAGCTTAGCTTCCATCAATACTCGAATTGACAGGATCTCTACTTCTATGGGGAGCACTGCTTCCATGCCATATACTAGAGAGAAAGGGGTTGCTCCTGTTGAAGTACGGACAGATGTGCGATAACCATGAAGAGCAAAGGGTAGCATCTCGTGCCAGTCTTTGTAGGTCACAACCATCTTTTGAACAATCTTCTTGATGTTCTTGTTAGCTTCTACCGCTCCGTTCATCTTGGGCCGGTAGGGAGATGAGTTATGGTGTTCAATCTTGAACTCTGCACACAACTCTTTCACCATCTTATTGTTTAAGTTAGATCCATTATCAGTAATGATCTCGCTTGGAACACTATAACGGCAGATGATATTATTTTTTATAAAGCGGACCACGACCTGTCGGGTTACATTAGCGTACGACGCTGCTTCGACCCACTTGGTGAAATAGTCAATGGCTACCAGGATGAACCAATGTCCGTTTGAAGCCTTAGGTTCGATCAAGCCAATAATGTCGATTCCCCATATGGAAAAAGGCCACGGGGAAGAAAGAACTTTGAGATGTGATGGTGGTACATGAATTTTGTCGGAGTATATCTGACACTTGTGACACCTCCTCATGTACTTGTAGCAGTCAGATTCCATGGTCAACCAGTAGTACCCTGCTCTCAGAATTTTTCTCGCCATAGTGTGTCCGTTGGCATGAGTACCAAAGGATCCTTCATGAATTTCTTTCATAAGCATGTCTGCTTCTGGTCTGTCGATGCATCAGAGCAAAACCATGTCAAAATTTCTTTTATAGAGAGTGTCACCACTCAGGAAGAAGTTTCCAGCCAATCTTCTGAGGGTTTTCCTATCTTTTCGGAGTGCCCCAGATGGGTACTCTTGTTTCTGAAGGAAACATTTGATATCGTGATACCAAGGTCTGTCATCTATGACTGCTTCGATCGTGAAGATGTAAGCGGGCCGTTCAAGGCGCATTATGTTGATCTTAGGTATGTCATTCCATTGACCTACACTTATCATAGAAGAGATAGTGGCTAATGCATCAGCCATGTGATTCTCATCACGAGGGATGTGATGAAACTCAACTCTGTTGAAGAAGGGTAACAACCTTCTTGCATAGTCTTTGTAAGGAATCAATCCTGATTGGTACGTGTTCCAATCTCCTTTTATCTGATTGATAACCAGGGCTGAGTCACCGTATATGTCCAAGTTCTTGATCCTTAAGTCGATCGCTTCTTCGAGACCCATGATACAAGCTTCGTATTCGGCCTCGTTGTTCGTACACTTGAACGTGAGTCTAGCAGTGAAAGGAATGTGGGTACCCTGAGGGGTAACAATGATTGCCCCAATTCCATTTCCATAATGATTAACTGCTCCGTCAAAGATAAGTCCCCATTGGGAACCTGGTTCTGGCCCTTCACTGGGTAGCGGTTCATCGCAGTCTTTCATTTTTAGATACATGACATCTTCGTCTGGGAATTCAAACCCGATTGATTCTTGATCGTCAATCGGTTGATGAGCCAAATGATCGGCTAAAATACTTCCCTTAACGACTTTCTGAGTGTGGTACTCTATGTCATATTCTGATAACAACATCTGCCAACGGGCAATTCTTCCCGTGAGAGCAGGTTTTTCGAAGACATACTTGATTGGATCCATTTCTGAGATCAACCAAGTAGTGTGATGAATCATGTATTGGCGAAGACGTTTGGCTGCCCAAGCCAAAGCACAGCAAGTTTTCTCAAGCATCGTGTACCGAGTCTCGCAGTCGGTGAATTTCTTACTCAAATAGTAGATGGCAGACTCTTTTCTTTTAGTTTCGTCTTGTTGGCAAAGTACACATCCCATTGAGTCCTCTAGGACTGTGAGGTAAATGATCAGTGGTATTCCTTCCACTGGAGGTGATAAAATCAGAGGATTCAACAAATATTCCTTAATACTGTCAAAGGCGGTTTGGCAATCTTCTGACCAAACGCAATCCTGGTTCTTTTTGAGTAATTTGAAATTCGGCGCACATGTGGCGGTCATAAGGAATATGAATCTGGAGATGTAGTTTAAACGTCCCAAGAATCCTCTGACTTGTTTTTCAGTTTTCGGCGAAGGCATTTCTTGAATGGCCTTGACCTTGTCAGGATCAACCTCAATTCCTTTCTGGCTGACGATGAACCCTAGTAGTTTCCTTGAACGGACACCGAAGGTGCACTTGTTGGGATTCAAGCGGAGCTTGAATTTTCTTAAACGATCGAATAATTTTGACATATGTTCAACGTGCTCACTCTCTGTTTTTGATTTTGCAATCATATCATCGACATATACCTCGATTTCCTTATGTATCATGTCATGAAACAGAGTAGTCATGGCCCTTTGATAGGTTGCCCCGGCGTTCTTCAAACCGAACGGCATTACCTTGTAACAAAAGGTACCCCATGGGGTAATGAACAAAGTTTTCTCCATGTCTTTCGGTGCCATTTTGATTAGATTATAGCCCGAGAATCCATCCATGAAGGAGAAAACTTTGAACTTTGCTGTACTGTCAACCAGCATGTCAATGTGTGGCAAAGGAAAGTCGTCCTTTGGACTAGCCTTGTTTAGATCTCGGTAGTCGACACACATTCTGACCTTTCCGTCCTTTTTCGGAACAGGTACGATGTTGGCTAACCATTGAGGATATTCAGATGTAGCGAGGAAACCTGCGTCAATCTGTTTCTGCACCTCCTCTTTGATTTTCATGGCCATGTCCGGGTGAGTGCGTCTCAATCTTTGTTTTACTGGCGGCCATTCCGATCTTAACGGTAAGTGATGTTCCATGATGCTGGTATCCAACCCTGGCATATCCTGATAGGACCAAGCGAATACATAGGGAAATTCTCTGAGAAGCTTTATCAAACTCTCTCTGGCAGTTGGACTGAGCAGTGCCCCAATCCTCATTTCTTTTCTCTCTTGCTCTGAACCCAAGTTTACCGTTTCCAACGGTTCTTTGTGAGGTTCAATGGACCTTTCCTCTTGTCTGAGTAATCGGGAGATTTCTTCTGGAATTTTGTCGTCATTTTCTTCTTCAGCCTCGAATACCGGGAACTCAAAGTTGGGAGAAGGCATCAGATCGTATGCTTCAACTAGGTTTAAAACAAGCAATCTGCATGACGGGATGATTCGTGTTTAGAAGAGATAGAGAAAAATGCAAGTGTGTGCAGTGTATTTATTTTACTGCTTGTTTTTATTTTTACATGTTTTTTAGGATTACCATTTTCTGAAAAAGAAAATAGAGAAAACAGTAATTAATGCGGAAATTACAGAACGACGTTATTTTATTAATGAACAAGTCGAATCTTGAAACTACAGCCCTATAAAACAAAACTCTGTCGCTTTGGGCGAAGCGAAGAGGGATATTTACAGAAAGCGAGCCCTATCAAAACATCCGTTTCACCTGGGCAGGGTGAAAGGTTAAAGATGGCAATTACTTTGACTGATGAACGATCTTCGGAACCTCGACGGCAACCCATTGGCGGCGAACTCCTCGGTGAATCACAAAGTCTGGCACCTTCCTTGATTTGTCTTCAGAAATGACGCTGATTTCTGGTGGAGTAGGATCGTTGGAATCTGTCTCCCAGGCAGAGTTGTCGTAGGAGAATTCCTCTGTTGCATTTTGCATAGCATTTGTGCTCTCAGCTGTATCTCCCCATCCAGTAGGTTGGATGTCTTCGAGCCTGATACGAGAGCTTTCGGGAGCGGTGTACTTGACCATGAAGTCGTATTTTCCACTTGGTTCTCCCAAGGTGTCCCAAACTTCTTTGGAACTGGAGGAGTCATCTCTCTCGATGACGTTGACCTCGGGAAAAGCATAGTTGATGAACTCAAGTCCTGCAAACGTTGCAAATTCATCTTCATGTTGAGTAGTTTCTGAATGACCCGAGTGTTGATCCCATGGCATGGTGGGGACACAGGTATTCTGTTCAATGATGCTCAGCTGAGTTTCATTACTCGGCTGACTTTCTTGCCCCAAGTTTCCTGGGTAAGGTTGCCACATTGGCAGTCCATCCATTGGGCCATAGTAGGTGTAGTCAAAATTATCTTTCATCAGAGTGTCTTCCTCTAATGAATTTGGCGGAGCGCGGTATCCTTCCGGATCATAATCCCCGTAGATCATTTCGACATCTGATCTTGGTATAAATCTCGGACTTTCTGTAGGAAAGAAAAAAGGCATAGGCACCTCTTCCTGAGACATATAACCATCCTTGTTAAGGTAGGACTTCCATTCTTCATCTGTGTCAGAGGGATCTTCCTCATTGATAGCATGAACTGTCTGAGACTCTGGGTGAAGAAAACCTCCACTGTGGAAGAAGTTTTGAAGGGGATGAAGACTTTCATCGTTGGCAGCTGTCCGGGTACAGGTCGCAGAAAAACCAAGACCCTTCTTTGTTTTATTGTCAATGGGAATGACAAGCTGTCCCCATCCTTTTGTATCGGTACTCTCGACCGCTTTAATAGCATCTTTGTATGAGGAAATCGAGGTTCCTCCTTTGAAATGATTGTCCTTGCTCACCGAAAGTGCTTGAAACTGAGTTCCAATAACCTCCTCGGGTTCTATTCCAGTAGATGATGACAAGTTACTCACGAGCAAGGCTTGTTCCCCACAAACCGTGACAAGCTGATCGTTCTGAACGAATTTTAGCTTTTAGTGGAGGGTCGAAGTGACCGCTCCAGCCTGGTGTATCCAAGGTCTTCCTAATAAACAACTGTATGTTGCCCGGATGTCCATGACCTGGAAAGTGACTTGGAAAGTGTGAGGACCAATAGTTATGGGAAGATCAACTTCACTGATAACTGTTTTTCTGGATCCGTCGAATGCTTCGACGACAACCTCGCTAACCCTCATCGGAGGTCCTTTGAATGATAATTGCATCAAAGTGGACTTCGGCATAACATTCAGGGCTGACCCTGTGTCTACCAGTACGCTGGCTAAAGCATCGTCCTGGCAGTTAATTGTAATGTTGAGCGCCATGTTATGACGGCGACCCTCTTCAGGTAATTCTTCATCACTAAATCCCAAATTGTTGCAGGAAGTGATGTTAGAGACAATGCTATCGAACTGTCTGATTGTTACATCCTGTTCTACAAAGGCCTGCTCCAAGACTTTTTGTAGAGACTCCCTGTGGGCTTCTGAACTGAGTAACAGTGATAACAACGAGATCTTTGAAGGAGTCTGTAACAGCTGATCAACAATGTTATATTCACTCCTTTGGATGAGCTTCAGCATCTAATCATTATTTTTCGAAAGGTCGGGATTACTGGATCGACCGACTGGTGGATCGGGAGCTTCTGTCTGAAGTTCCTTTTCCTTGTTAAGTTCCCCAACCCCTCGGTTGAAGATTCTACCACTCCGTGTTACTCGAATGATGTCTGCAATATTCACGACGGAGGGTCATGGAATTTTCTTTCCATTTTCAATTATTGTTGCACCGTATTTGTAAGGGATAGCCTTAATTGATTCATACGGTAATGGTCTTGGCAGATAGATGACTATGGGAACTTTCTGATTTTTCTGACCATCATAAGTAATCTCTATCCGTTCCCGGTTGGGAACTTTAGATTCGTCAAGTAGAGGGATAATGGCAAAAACATCCCTGGTCTTGTGATGACCAGAGATTGTGACAACATCCTCGACTTGATCAGCAAGGTAGTTCGGTGTCCAATTGATGGGTCCAGAAGCCGAATATGGGCGGATCTCTCCACGATCTACCTGACCCTGAAGAGCTGCTCTCACAAGTTAACACCCTTAGTTACTTTCCGAACAGACGCTACAACTATCATAGTTGTGTGGTGGCACCTGGCCACGCCCACTTTGAATACAATGTAACCTCACTATGTTAGCTTCTACTGATCGGACATCCTGACTTTGACGCCGAGTAGGATTCCTATTATTGATACTAATTTGCTGAGTATCTTCATCCATGTAGATTGGCATCCACCAATGATTTAACAAGTGCTGAAGTGCCTCCTGGACAAGGGTACAACCTCGATCGTTTTCGCAACCCGCTTTACAGCTTTGATAGTCATGTGATATTAAGAATCCGAGTCGGACCTGCTCAGCATGTAACTCTACCAGGTTGGTATTCATCACGCGAATATCGAAGATCTGAACCATGTTGATATGATAAGGGTTCTTATCATGGTAGTCTTGGATCCATCCAAGATCCATCTGATGCTGGAGGGCCTCCTGTATGGAAGAGTATCCCTGTTTGTTTACCGAGCAAATCATACAAGAACTGTAATCGCGTCACGGCAGATTATTATACTGGCTTTGCCTTGAGTGCATCACCACCAAGTTTACATTCATTGCACGGATGTCGTGGTTCTGAATGACGTTAGAATTCGTGTAGACCATGTTAACTCCACGAACTCGTTGCTCTAGGATCCATCCGAGATCCATTTGTTCCTGTAGAGCTGCTTACACCACAGAACATCCTTGGTTATCTTTAGAGCCGATATCACACTGGTGATAATTATGAGGTGGCACCTGGCCATATCCGCTCTGTCTACAATGCATCTTGACCAGATTGGTCTTCAACAAGAGTACATCATGAATTTGATAGACATTGTTAGTCTCTCTCTCTATCAAATTGACTACAACCTTCTCATGTTGAGGCAGCGGGTTCGTGAGAACATTGGGATTCGTATCTTTGAAAGATAAGGGCCCGCTCCTAACAAGCTTTTGCACGTCGGACTTGAAATTGAGACAAGTCTCAATGTTATGCCCTGATCTTCCTTGATGATAAGGGCATGTCTGATCCAGCTTAAACCAAAAAGGCGGATTTTCCGGTACTGTAAGAGGAGATTTAGTCTGAATGTGCCCTTTAGCCAGTAGTAACGGAAACAGTTCTGCGTACAACATGGGTATAGGATCAAACCCTGATGGTCGTGTTGTACGGTTATTATTGTATGGAGGACGAGCCTGCTGAAGAGGCTGTTGTGTCCTTTGCTGGTCAGGTTGGCTCTGCGTAACCTGAGGTTGATACGTAGGAATAGACGCAGGGCTGATAGCAGGAGTTACAACTGCTACTGGCTGATAATGTTGTCTTTGCTTTCTGAGAGAGATATTCCCAATATCTTGCTCTTTTTTCTTAGGGAGAGCACTACCGTATTTTTTAGTACCGCTCGTCGATCTAGTGTCTTTCACCAAACGTCCTTCTCGAACGACTTCCTCAAGACGTACGCCCATGCCGACCATCTCGGTGAAATCACTGGGTGCACTGGAAACCATTCGGTCATAGTAAAATGAGCTTAAGGTCTTTAAGAAGATCTTTGTCATCTCTTTTTCCTTAAGAGGTGGACAAATTTGAGCGGCAATTTCACGCCACCTTTGAGCATACTCCTTAAAGGTTTCCTTGTACTTTTGCGACATCGATCTGAGTTGATCTCTGTCGGGTGCTGTCGCTCCCGGGATTTTCATCCTAGTACAAACGCGAAAGTGGCACCGAAACAGAGTCGCCAGCAATGTGTATTTATCCCAAGAGAGGGAAAGGAAACACCGCATAAACCTGAAGGAGGAAGGATAGAGCATGGTCTTGCGACCAAGATAAAGGGTAAGGGAGTCGGTTACGCGAGAGGAAGGTATTAGCACCCCCTCGCGTCCATCGTACCCGATGGGATCCACGCTTGCTTGCTTCGATCAAAGGGTGTAGGAAAGGATACTGGAAAAAGAATGGAAAAGGAAAGGAGAGAGAAATAGAAACAAATGTAGGGAAAATAAAAGAGGTGCTCGCATGGGCCCTACCCCACTGCCTACGTATCTCATCGGGAGCATGAGAATCAGAGCGACGTAGTTCCCCTCACTAGGGATAGTTGTCTGTGTTTTTTAAGGAATGGCTAACGTTCTAGCTCAGGTGTTGTAGGCTCGCTGGTCCGAGTGCGTTACCATCTTGCAAGAGAATGAGAAGAAGCACATTCGTACGTTGAGAGTGAATGAGGTGAGAAAAGAATTCCCGAAGGAAAGACGTTATTGTTTGTTTTTGTCTTTTAAGAGTTTTTTTATTTGTTTGCATATGATAGTGTATCCAAATCTTTGCCATTGGAATGTGTACATTCTCACATTCCAAGATGGAATGAGTAAGAAAGTACACTAAGGGTGAAGAAGACCCTCACACTTAGTTCCAATTATTAAGGTTCAAACACACTAGCATACTTGTGTTTATTAAGTGTTTTTGTTGGTTATGAAATGAAGAAGTGTTTTTTATTTGTGCCTTCAACAATTATTGCATTTAAGTCCCTCATACCAGATCAAATGTTTAACACATTGACCCAAGATGGGCTATATGCTATACATTCTAAGATAATAAGAGAAGACCCCTTATAATCTTTTCTTTATATGAAAGGCCTAAATGCAATAAATGCCTACCTTTATTAGATATTTTGAATTTTCCTTTGAGATGAGAAAGGAGACTCAAGAGAGGAAAAAAGGTAAAATCTATGTGAACTAAGACTCAATCCTAATTGATTAAGGGAGTGATCCTAATGGTTTGTGAGGTTTAAACCTAAAGTCTAAAGGAAGAATGAATTAAACAATTCACTTCTAAAGTAGAAGATGAAATGTAACTCAAAAGGGAAAGTGATGAGTTATTAAGAGGAAGCACATAAGTGCTTAGCAAACACAAAATGGAATTGTAAAAGAGAAAGGATAGAAGTTTGAATGTGGATTCTTTATCCACACTCGATTACAACTTACCAAAGCCCCTACATGGTTAGTAAACATGTATAAGAAATACAAGAAGTAAAAGAAACCTTTAATGCACCATAAAACTCAAAAGAACAAGATGAAAGATCAAATCCTATTTGTCACAACCAGAATGTGCATCATATGGAAAACAAAAGATCATTATCATGCAAGTCCAAGTGGATAGGCAACAAACATCATCCATGACATTAGAACATGCTACCATAAGAAAAGGGAGAATGAAAGATGAAAAGAAATGAAAAAAAACATGCATGAATGGAACATGTAATCTAAGGATCAGAATTGAAATGAAATGAAAAAAGATTCACAAACATCTCACAAGTGTTCATGCATAACACATCAAGACATTCAAGAAGTGATAGAAGAAGTAGAATTGAAATGGAAGTTCAAAAAGGAAAGTGCAAACACAACATGTTAAAGGTGCACAAGGTACAAATGATAATTAACATGCAAAGATGACATATAATATGTATCAATGACCTATTATGTCACATGAATGGTTCACCAAATATGCAAATGGTCATGCAAGTATGTACAAAAGAAATCATGTAAACATGCACAAAAGTTAAGATGATATGACATGTTATTATGCTTCAAAGGTAATGCATTAAACAAAAATTAGATGGCCTCATGGAAATTAAGCAAGCATGGTTTAAAGATACACAAATCAGAAGTGAATCATATACCAAAGTAACATGCAAGAAATCAAGGCAAAAAGGATTTATACAATGCACTTAGGTCAAGTATACACATCATACAAAGTAACCCAAAAATGAACACCAAACATGCCATAAACTGACCTAAAAAAATCAAATAAAAATCACTTAACATACCTCAAGATGCTAATGACTCAATTCAAAAAGAAGAGCACCAAAACAATGTTTAATGATCAAGACACAAATGCACAAATTTATGTATCACATTAAGCATGCACACAAATTGAAATTCAAAGAATATTATAGACCAGGGGCAAAAAGTCATAAAATCAAGAAATAAAATCATGAAAAATTTTCTAAATGTCTTAAGAATGCTCAGGAATTTTTGTGGAATTTTTAATGAGGCTTTGGTATTTTTAAAAATTGAAAAGTGAAACGTGCATGAAAATAAAAAAATAAAATGAAATGTAAATGTGAATGGGGGTGTGAACATAGCAAATATTAGTTCAAAATGATTTGGGCTTTTAAAAATGGAGGTGTGGATAGCAATCTGGTTTAAGTCCATCTACGCGCCAGTACACATTAGTAACCATGCACCTCAGTCAACAAAATTGACTCATCAATAGCCATTGGATCAAGTCAAGGTCAAGCCAAAGTCAAAGTAATTGAAATCAACGCACACACATGAATGAGCACCCTTACTACCATGCGCTGCACCACACAATGTTTAAGTTGGATTAAAAATGACGCACATGACTTGCACGTGAATTTTAATGTGCTGTCAGCATTTGGACCACACGATGAGGAAAGATAGACGGACCAGATTAAAACGTGACAAAACCCTAGTAATTAAAGTCACCGGCCGGAGAGGACCTCCGGTCACCTTCTCCGGCCACGCCACCACCGTCTGCAACTTTCAAACATCACCAAAATGCACAACATATATACCAATCGAAAGCTAAGCTCATGTACAATCCATATTCATCATCCAAATCCACAAATAACAAGCCAACACAGAGAAACCGAGCCAACAATTAAGCCCTAGATTTTCAGATCTAAGCACCTAAGGTGCATATCAACTAGCCGGATTCAAAATGCTCCTATTGAGCTCATATCAACATGAAAATAACAAAATAATCAAGAAAATGCGCGAGAAATGTTTGAGTGTTTTGGAACCTGAACTTGCAGTTCCTTGAGATTCTTGAGAAAACTAGAGAAACACTTGATCTGGAGCTTGATTTGGTCAAATAAAGACGTATGTTCTTGAAATCGTGCAGAAAACCAAATTGAAGATTCAACTGAATTGAAGTGAAACTGGATTACTTGAACTTATCCACTCTTGCTGTTGATCCAAAACTGAACAATGATGATTGTGGAGATGAAATGTAGAAGGAAAATTGATGGATTCGTGTGGAGGAAAAAGAGACTTCAGAGAGAAGACTTGAGAGTGTTTTTGAGAGAAAGAGTGAGAATAAAGTGTTGAAATGAAATCGTGAAGAATGTTTTGTTTTATAGGGTGAATTAACCAGGGTTTAGTGAGTGAGTTAGTTGAGTTAAGGTGGTTAGAGTGAGTCCACCCTAACTAACTGAGCCAAGTTAGTTAGGGGACGAGTTATGCTATGGCTGTGCTGTTA
This sequence comes from Lathyrus tuberosus, assembly GCA_022829125.1. Classification (NCBI taxonomy): domain Eukaryota; kingdom Viridiplantae; phylum Streptophyta; class Magnoliopsida; order Fabales; family Fabaceae; genus Lathyrus; species Lathyrus tuberosus. The sequence goes on along the minus strand of JALAZF010000001.1, from coordinate 6,454,822 downwards.
TGGTGATGACTTATGGGGTGTTATGGTGAGGATTAAGTGAATCAGTGGTGGTGGTGTGTTGTGATGGAGATGAGCTGCAGCAAAAAAGCTTGTCCTACAAGTTTCCACTCCTTTCCCTTTTTATGATCATGTATAGCACGTGATTATGGTGATTGAGGTATATGTTTGGCTAAATGAAGCAACTATTGAGAGTGTGAGCAATACATGAGCAAGCGGGTACGATCAACAATAACCTTCACTTGCTTTTTCTGGTTTTATGTAACAGTTGAACCAATGCAGCAGTGGTTGTTTGAAGATGATTTTCTCTCTTGTTAGTGAATGATTTAATGAGGCATTGAGGGCATTAGAAAGATGGTGCACCAGAGAACAACATTGGTGTGAGAATTGTATTGAATTGAGGCCTCAAACACACCTAAAAATAGCTGTGAACACAATGGTTCAAAACTGGTTGGTGGGCGTGGCAAGAGGTTGTCTGGAAAGGCAACTTGGCACACAAAATTTCAGCACAAACAACATGACTTTGAACCCTTAAAACTATCTCATAACTTGATCAAACCAAAATTTGTCCAATATCAATATTGAAGATGACACTACAAAGAACAACTTTGATGTTGAAAAGTTTTCCATTTGAAGCTTTTATCTTGGTGAAAAACGAGTGAACATTTGGTACACCAACTGTTTGAGGAAATGATGGCGCGCAGGCCTGGCAAGACTTGGTCATGACATGGTTTTTGTCCTACTTTCCTCCAACTTTGATCAATCATATCTCCCTCAATTTTTTTTCCAATGGAGATGTTCTACACATGGATTTGAAGCTTAAAGAAAGACCTTTTGTTGTGGCCTGGTGGAATTTTCATTTGATGCTCCAATTTTAAATGGCCTTGGTTCAAAGTGTAGTGCAAAATGGCCAAAACTTGCCTTTTTTAGTAACCCTACTTCATCCAAAAATGGCAACCTTCCACATCTTGATTTTTTCATGATTCCTTTGGAGTTTCTTGACCAAATTTTGTACATTGGACACATATAACATGAATTTCATGAATTTAGCCTCAAAAAGTCAAGAATTGACTTTTTCCTCTGATTATTTGACTTAGCCCCAATTTCTCTGATTCTTGACCTTTCTTCCAATTGAACCACTTCTAAAACCAATTGAGAGGTAATTTTCCATACTCATACCCCTAAGAACATGTAGAATACCATGACATCAAGTTTTGTCCAAAAAATCAGAGATACCCTGATTTAATTGGAAACCCTAATTTTGGTACCCTCCTCCTAGGAGAAAAATGTGCAGTCTTCAATTTCAAATTCCTCAGAGTACGTTGTGTACCCTCTCAAAGGATGATGAGATATGCCATTTGAGGGTGACTTTGGATCAATGAGCTATCTCTTTTGAGGGTTTTCCTCTAATTTTTGGATCTCTTGCATAGTGAAAGATGTAGGGCTTCAATCTCCTATTGAATTTCACTTTCTTGAGGTATTGGATGGTCAATTGAGATAATATGAGATATGGAAGACCTCTTGGCTTGCTTTGAGTGAACTTGTTTGACCTTTTGTGCCTTGAATGACCCCTTGATTGTCCAACTTCCACCTGATCACATGCCTTGATGGTAAGAGGGATGCTATGCTTCATTTTTCTATGTTAAAGATGCAATGCAATGCTAATGAGATGGATATGATATAGTATATGATAATGCTATGCTATGATGACAAAAGGGAGAGCAAATTTTGGGGTATTACAGCTGCCCCTATTCAAACGCTGTAGACCTGAATGCCTGAAAGCGATTGCTTTCAGACTTTCAAGGTATATAGCGATTGAATACCAAGTATAACCAAAAATTTGCTCTGGATGATGAAGAAAAAAAGGGATATAAACCCAACAAGACTGCTGGATTGAATCTTCAAATGAAACGTTGTCGGAGAGATCTGTCTTGTGAACGATGCCAGGCGACTACTGGCTTGCCATACCGTCGATGGACTTTCAACAATGTCTTTTTGAAAGACGCCAGACAACTACTGGCTTGCCATATTGTCGATGGACTTTCAATAATGTCTTTTTGAACGACGCCAGACGACTACTGGCTTGCCATACTGTCGATGTACTTTCAACAATGTCTTTTTGAACGACGCCAGACGACTACTGGCTTGCCATACTGTCGATGGACTTTCAACAATGTCTTTTTGAACAACGCCAGGCGACTACTGGCTTGTCATACCGTCGATGGACTTTAGCTGCTCTGTCAATCTGTCGTTGGACTTTCTGCCAAACTGTCGTTGGACTTTCACCAATTTGTGCTGGATTTCTGCCAATCTGTCGTTGGACTTCTGCCAAACCGTCGTTGGACTTTCACCAATCTGTGCTGGATTTCTGCCAATCTGTCGTTGGACTTCAAAGATTACCAAACCGGTGTTTGGGATCTTAAACTTGCCATCTTCAGATGGACTTTTGCAGCTTTTACCAAACTGTCGTTGGATTTCAGTGCTTACCAAACCGGCTTTGGAAGCTTTGCCAAACTGTCGTTGGACTTCGGTGCTTACCAAACCATCGTTGGAAGCTTTGCCAAACTGTCGTTGGACTTTGGTGCTTATCAAACCGTCGTTGGAAGCTTTTCCAAATGATCATCCCACCTGCTGGAACAACCACCTGCAATATTATCCCACATGCTGGAATAATGTGAACAAACTGTATATAATGATCACCCCACTGCTGGAACAACCATCTACCATACTATCCCATCTGCTGGAATAATATGAACAAACTGTATATAATGATCATCCCACCCGCTGGAACAACCATCTACCATACTATCCCACCTGCTGGAATAATATGAACAAACTGTATATAATGATCATCCCACTGCTGGAACAACCATCTACCATACTATCCCACCTGCTGGAATAATATGAACAAACTGCATATAATGATCATCCCACTGCTGGAACAACCATCTGCCATACTATCCCACCTGCTGGAATAATATGAACAAACTGTATATAATGATCATCCCACTGCTGGAACAACCATCTACCATACTATCCCACCTGCTGGAATAATATGAACAAACTGTCTGTATGCCAAAAATAAATTGGACTTTGAGCTGTAAATGAACACTGCTGAGAATTACACCACCTGTTGGGTAATATCATATGTTGACACCTTGCTAAAGGAGAGATTCTGTCGATCTCTTTAAACCTTGCTGGGGAAATTACCGCGACTCGGCTGGGGAGTATAGCAGACAAGATTCAATGCTGAACTCTGTGGGGGTACCATTACCGGAGATACGATCTTGCTGGGAATTAGGGCTGCTCTGCCGGGGATATGCAAATCCTAGTCGGAATACAATCCGTTACAACATGCTGAGAAAGGGTCCCTAGAGATTTGTTAGGGAAACCCAAAGCAATTCCTCGGTAATCTGTTGAGGAAGATGACTGTCGAGCTTAGGATAAATGTCACAATGCCCCGTATTGGGCAAACTTTCCCTTTGACGACTCCGCTGGGGATAATGAGTTTTACAACACACTCTGCTAGGGAAAACTGCTTTAAAGCGTCTCGTGCTGGGGAATGCCCTTTTAAGGGGATTTCACAGAAAACCAAACGTCTTCAAACTCTACTGGGGATAGCAGATCGGGAATATCTTTTGCTGGGGAGATAATATGCCCCATGCACGGGATGTTCAATAACTCCGCTGGGAATTATTCTTTGACAAATTTCACATGCTGAAACCTACGGGAGATATGATACTACCACTTGCTGGTACATCCTGCCAAGAGTAAACTCCCCGAGGGATGTTAGTACTAAAAGTTTCGTCTCTTAAGAGGATTTTATAGAAAGCCAAACGTTTTCAAACTCTTAGACGAACACTCTGCCTTGAACTACCGTTCACATCATCTGCAAGGTACTGGAGGATTGGCACTTGTTATTAACCTGGAGTATTCACTGCATTAATAACCGTTATCAACACAGAAAAATTCCATCTTCGACCACCGTTGCCGTCACGAAACTCGGTGGGAACTCTTGAATGGAAGAATCAACTTAATAAGATACAACAGTATCAAGTCATAGCAAATATCTGGTCGTGGTTACGATCATGCTGCTTGGATCGATCGTGCTCATTACCTGCAACAGAAAAAGAATATGCACATGCCCCAGGATATTGCGTGGTCTTTTGAGTCCACCATCCCAGGTTGTCCAACAAGCAAAGTAATTTCAATTGTCTTTGTGCATGCTTTTCGCAAGGCCAAGATATTTTCAAAGTAACGTTTTATTATCAAAATCAGACGTTTTTGCAAACAAAACAGTAAAATGAAAATAAAAGACCGTGACTGAATATTCAATTTTATTGATGAAATGCCAAAATTGGCGGATTTACAATCGGAAGCAAACCCCCGAAAGAGGCGATTGCCATAAAATTGAGAAAAAAAACTATCCTAATGATAACGCGGAAATTGGATTCCAACTGATTTCTGATTCTGTTATAGCCAGTATGTATTCTAACTCTCCTAATTATCTTCGCCTTCGGAAGCTCGTGGTCGGACCAATTCCTCCTTTGGAATTTTTCCAGTTTGCTGAAGAGTAGAAAACGTACAGATTAATTCAGACTGCAGTCATTCGCTTTAATCCCTCTTTTGCGTGAATCGCCTTTTCAAGTTTTCAATCCACCGGGATACCCTTTTTTGCCTAAGTTGCCCTTTCGGGTTTTCAACTTACCGGGTGTACAATTCTTTTCAATTATATCCCTAATTTTTGCCCGAACCTTTATTCTGTTTTTGGTTCGCCGGGATGCCCTTTTTTACCTGGATTCCTTTTTTCTTTTATCCAGCAGGTCTCTTTATACGAAGTATTTTTTAACTGCATCTGAATTAACAGGGGATGAAAAGTCTTCACCATCCATGGTCGTCAGCAATAAGGCTCCACCTGAGAAAACCTTTTTAACCACGAATGGACCTTCATAGTTAGGAGTCCATTTGCCCCTGTGATCTGTATTCGGAGGAAGTATTCTCTTGATTACCACATCTCCGACCTTGTAGACTTGAGGTCGAACCTTTTGATCGAATGCCCTCTTCATTCTGCGCTGGTATAGCTGGCCATGACATACTGCTGCTAGTGGTTTCTCCTCAATAAGGCTCAGCTGATCAAATCTGGCTCGTACCCATTCAGCTTCATCTAGCTTAACGTCCATCAATACTCGGAGAGAGGGAATCTCCACTTCTATCGGTAGAACTGCCTCCATACCGTATACAAGTGAATATGGTGTTGCCCCAGTGGACGTGCGTACTGATGTTCGATACCCATGCAAAGCCTGTGGTAACATCTCATGCCAATCTTTGTACGTGACAACCATCTTCTGCACAATCTTCTTGATATTTTTGTTGGCCGCTTCGACCGCGCCATTCATCTTCGGGCGGTATGGAGAAGAATTGTGATGCTCAATTTTGAAGTCCCAGCATAGTTCAGCCATCATCTTATTATTCAAATTAGAACCATTATCAGTAATGATTCTTTCGGGAACTCCATATCGACAAATGATATCTCGCTTCAAGAAACGAGCCACCACTTGCTTAGTGACATTGGCATAAGATGCTGCTTCAACCCATTTAGTGAAGTAATCGATGGCGACCAAGATGAAACGATGGCCGTTTGAAGCAGTAGGCTCAATTTTCCCGATCATATCAATGCCCCACATTGCAAATGGCCACGGAGAGGACATGATACTCAACGGATTGGGAGGAACGTGCACTTTGTCTGCATAGATCTGGCATTTGTGACACTTGCGAGCATACTTGCAGCAATCTGACTCCATGGTCAGCCAATAATACCCTAATCTCAACAATTTCTTAGCCATCGCATGTCCTCCGGCATGGGTACCGAAAGAGCCTTCGTGCACTTCAATCATCAACAGGTCTGCCTCGTGTCTATCCACACATCTGAGCAGGACCGTGTCAAAATTCCTTTTATACAGCACGCCATCTTTGTTCAAGAAGAAACTACCAGCTAGCCTTCTTAATGTCTTCTTGTCATTGAAAGATGCCCCAGGCTGGTATTCTTGATTTTTCAAGAAGCATTTAATGTCATGGTACCAAGGCTTATCGTCAGACACTGCATCAACATCACACACAAAAGCAGGCCTATCAAGACGAGATACATCAATCCTAGGTACAAAGTTCCAACCATGCACTTTGATCATCGAAGATATAGTGGCCAAGGCATCTGCAAACTTATTCTCATCTCGGGGAACATGGTACAACTTGACAGTTGTAAAGAATGTCAGCAGTCTCCTCGTATAATCTCTATACGGAATCAAATTCTGCTAATGTGTGTGCCAAGTTCCCTTTACTTGATTGATTACCAGTGTTGAATCACCGAAGATATCGAGGGTCTTGATTCGTAAATCAATAGCCTCCTCAATCCCTAGTATACAAGCTTCATACTCTACTTCATTGTTGGTACACCCGAAAGTTACTCGGGCAGTGAAGGGCATGTGAACACCTTCTGGCGTAGTGAGGACTGCACCAACTCCACACCCATTCATATTAACTGCCCCATCAAACATCAAACTCCATTTGGATTCAGGGTCAGGCCCCTCCTCCAGAAGTGGTTCCTCGCAGTCTTTCGCTTTGAGAAACATGATGTCCTCATCAGGGAAATCAAATCTCATGGGCTGGTAATCATTAAGTGGTTGTTGCGCCAGATAATCTGACAGTATATTTCCTTTGATTGCTTTTTGCGAAGTAAATTGAATATCGTACTCTGTCAGTACCATCTGCCACCTTGCAACTCTGCCTATAAGTGCTGGTTTCTCAAAAATGTACTTAACCCGATCCAATTTTGAGATCAACAGGGTTGTATGTGTGAGCATGTATTGTCTCAAGTGCTTGGCGACCCATGCGAGTGCGCAGCATGTCTTCTCAAGCATTGAATAACGCGATTCACAATCTGTAAATTTCTTGCTCAGGTAGTAGATAGCATGTTCTTTCCTACCTGTCTCGTCGTGTTGACCGAGAACACAACCCATGGATCCTTCGAGCACTGTCAAGTACATAATCAGCGGTCTCCCTTGAACTGGAGGTATCAGAATCGGAGGTTCCTGCAAGTATCTTTTTATTTTATCGAAGGCATTTTGACAATCATCATTCCACCTAACCGTTTGATCTTTTCTTAGCATTTTGAATATCGGTTCGCAGGTGGCCGTTAGGTGAGATATAAACCTTGAAATGTAGTTCAATCTCCCTAGAAAGCGGCGAACTTCTCTCTCAGTTCTCGGTACAGGCATATCTTGTATAGCTTTCACCTTAGCAGGATCAACCTCTATCCCTTTTTCACTGACGATGGAACCAAGCAATTTTCCGGACCGCACGCCGAAAGTACACTTGTTAGGATTCAGTCTCAACCTGAATTTCCTCAACCTTTCAAACAGCTTCTTCAAGTTGATCAGATGTTCCTCTCCTGTCTTTGATTTAGCAATCATGTCATCCACATAGCACTCGATCTCTTTATGAATTAAATCGTGGAATAACGTCACCATTGCTCTTTGGTAAGTTGCCCCTGCGTTTTTCAACCCAAAAGGCATTACTTTGTAACAGAAGGTACCCCACGGGGTAATGAATGTCGTCTTCTCCATGTCTTCAGGCGCCATCTTTATCTGATTGTACCCGAAGAATCCATCCATAAATGAGAACACTGAAAACTGAGCAGTATTATCAACCAGCACATCAATATGAGGGAGTGGAAAGTCATCTTTAGGGCTCGCCCTGTTGAGATCTCTGTAATCCACGCACATTCTAACTTTGCCATCTTTCTTCGGCACCGGTACTATATTGGCCACCCAAGGAGGATAGTTGGTTACTGCCAGAAAACCTGCATCCAACTGTTTCTGTACTTCTTCCTTGATCTTCAACGCCATTTCCGGCTTTGTTCTGCGCAGCTTTTGCTTGACCGGTGGACAATCCTCTTTTAATGGTAGTCTATGCACAACTATGTCTGTATCTAAACCTGGCATATCTTGATATGACCAATCAAAGATGTCGACGTATTCACGTAGCATGACTATCAACTCTTGCTTTACATCAGCCCGCAGACTTGCGCCGATCTTGATCTCTTTCCTGCTTTCCTCCGAACCAATATTAATAACCTCAAGAGCATCCTGATGAGGCTGAATGGTTTTCTCTTCCTGTTTCAACAACCTAGCCAACTCTTCCGGGAGTTCATAGTCTTCATCACTTCCCTCCTCGGCTTGATAGATCGGATTGTCGAAATCATACGTGGGTATAACAGAATCATTTTCTGAGGAATTCACATAATCAAGTCTGCATGATTGGATTTATGCTTTATTTTAGATTATTTTTGCTTGAAAATAAAAGAAAAGAAAGTGCATTATCATTTTTTTGATTTTCTTTGTGCAAAAATAAAAATAAAGAAAAGAGTAAAGGAACACAAATTTGTAAACAAAAACGTCCTTTTATTGATATTTGAACATTATTTGAGAAAATATGGGGGCCCTACAAATGGATCCTCACACCTTGGGCAAAGTGTGGGATTTTATGCATTATGAAAGACAAGAATTATTACTCTGAATGGTGAACAACATGAACGATTTCTTCACTAGACCAATTTTGCAACGCCTCGCCCGGAGCCCGTGCATATACCCATCTGTCCAGATAATCTGAGCTTTCAGCGCCATCCTCTATTGCTGAGCAGGACTGATTGGGATTGATAATTCCTCCACTATTGAAACTGATTGGTCCACGGAATCGGGGAACTGGCGTCCGGCCCGGCTGGTATCCAATGCCAAACTTGTCTTCCTTCACAAACACATCAATAGCTTTACCCCAACCCTGGGCATTCCCGCTTTCTACCACTTCTCTGGTCTGCTTGTAGGACGCAATTGATGCACTCGGCCCACCTGGCACATTCGACACCACTGCTGCTGAAGTAGATTCTGGTAAGTTATTGATATTCAGGGCTTCGAAAGACTGGCACAGGGTTTCATGAATTTCTCCATCCATTTCCACATATTTGAAAGTGGATAGATGACTCACGAATATATCTTCCTCGCCGCAAACAGTAACCACTTGACCCTCGAACACATATTTGAGCTTTTGATGTAGTGTGGAGGTAACTGCGCCTGCTGCGTGAATCCATGGTCGGCCCAACAAACAGCTATAAGCAGGCTGAATGTCCATAACATGAAAAATCGTCTTGAATATCTGTGGACCAACCTGTATTGGCAGTTCAACCTCCCCAAACACCGATCTTTGGGATCCATCGAAAGCTCTCACAATCAAATCGCTGGGTCTCAGAACCAATCCATCTACTTCAATTTTCATCAGGGCCTTTTTGGGTAACACATTCAATGAAGAACCTGTGTCGACTAGCACATGTGATAAAACAGCCCCTTTGCATTCAAGTGTGATGTGCAAAGCCTTGTTGTGATTACGTCCATCCGGAGTCAAATCCCTATTCGTAAACCCCAACCCGTGGCTCACATTCACATTCGAAATTACTCCCTCCAACTGATTCACTGTAATCTCGTGGGGAACGTATGCCATATTCAGAACCTTCAACAAAGCAGCCTAGTGTGCATCTGAACTCATTAGCAGGGATAATATCGAAATTTTAGAGGCTGTCTGATTAAGCTGGTCAATGATCTTGTAATCGCTCTTTTTGATAACCCTCATAAATTCCTCAACATCATTATCAAAATTGACTTTAGGGTCTTCTTCCTGAGCAGACACCTTGTCATCAACAACCTGTTTTCCTTTCGCTCTTGCAGCGGCTTCAGCTTCTTTATCATTCCTTAGAGTCTGGGGAGCAAACAGTCGAACGCTCCTAGTGAAACCACTTGGTCCACTGACATTCTCAATGCTAGTACCAACAGCCTCTGCTTTCTGCCGACTTCCTCCTTGACGAGTATCAGTTCCATATTGCCAAGGAACTGCTCTATTAGACACATAAGCAGCCGATTCAGGAACTATAATCGTAACCGGTCTCGGCCTCTCGGGCACGATGATAGCAATAGGCTCCTCAACAGGTACCTGTATCTCAACTGGATTATAGTAAATAGTAATGGCAGAAACATCTTTTTCCTTCTCTACTTTGTCAAACTGAAGTCTTCCTTCATCCATAAGATCCTGCAGTCCAACTTTCAACTTACTGCAACCATTAATCTGTCCTGAACAATCTTCACAATCAGAGCCGCATCCAGGAAACACTTTTCCTTTTAATAAACGTTCTTTTACAATCAACAGCGGAGTCTTTACCAAATTCACATCAGTAATCAGATTCAGTTTCTCACCATCAGAAATAGCATTCATGCTTGCACCTCCATGATGGGGCATTGGATTATCACGAACATTCGGCGGCTTAGAGAAATTAATAGCTTTTGCGTCAATCAGGTATTGAACCTTATGGTGAAAAGCCCAGCACTTCTCTATCGAGTGACCTTGCGCGCCAGAATGAAATTCACATCTAGCGTTGGCATCATAACCCTGAGGCAATTTTCTGGAGTCTAGCGGTCTCATAGTCCGTAGTTCAACTAACTTCTCCTTGAGCAGTTGTGGTAACAAAGCAGTATATGACATAGGCAAAGGATCAAACTTACGGTCCCTTGGTCTGTTATTCTGAAATCGGGGTCTACCTTGCTGATCTGGAGCTTGCTGTCCAGCTGGAACCGGAATGGTTACAGCATCCACCTGATGATAGGACTGATTCCTACCTCTGCCCCCTCCTCTATGCACAGCACTGGACTCCCCTTCTCTTTTCCTTGATCTGTTGGCAAAGGGTTTCCTCGAACTCGAAGCACCAGTCCCACCGACGTCTTGAATCTTACCCAATTTCAGCAGACTCTCTATTCGTTCCCCAACAACAACAATATCAGCAAACCCTGTGGAAGGACACGCAGCCAATCTATCCAAATACGACCCTTAGAGTGTGCTCATGAACATATCAGCCATCTCACGATCACCCAAAGGTGGTTGAACTCGTGCAGCCAACTCCCTCCATCTTTGTGCGTATTGCTTAAAGCCTTCCTTAGGATCCTGAGTCATACTCTGCAGCTGAGTACGATTAGGTGCCATATCCAAGTTATATTGATACTGCTTCAGAAACGCAGCGCACAAATCTTTCCAGCTCTTGATATGAACCATGTCCAGCTTAACATACCATTCCAGGGAGGCGCTTGACAGGCTGTCCTGGAAAAAATACATCCAGAGCTTCTGGTCATCAGTATAAGCGGCAACCTTGCGATTGTAAGCTTGCAAATGTGTTTTGGGACAGGTACTGCCGTTGTACTTATCCAAAGCAGGAAGTTTGAACTTGGGAGGGATTCGCACGCCCTGCACGAGACCCATGTCTTCCACATCAATTCCCAGAGGATTTTGGCTCTCAATAGCCTTGAGTCTTTCATCTAACCCTTCGTACTTCCGGTCGTCATTATAGAAACCCATGTCATTGTTGAATGCAGTGAACTGGTCATCTTGACCATCCTCATTGTTATCAAATCCAAGATGTACCCCACCAACAGGGATGGTACCAACAGGAGGAGTGCGCACAGTGCGATTTGGGATTTCAGTTTCCAGCCTCTGGATAGTGGTTCTCATAGCTTCTTGTCCAATCCTCATGTTTTCTTGACCGGTCCTCAGCTCCTGTTGACCTTGAGCAATCCCCTGCATAAGGCTGATGAACTGTTCCATCCTTCCCCTCAAATCAGCTAACTCCGTCTAAACTTGCTCCATTACTCTTGCTTGATTGCGTCGTGTAGAATATCGGTGAACTGGGGTATCAGCTATCGTGCCTGAAAACCAAATAAAGGTTAGCAGGCGCCTGCAACAGGAAAACCTGCAATGCAAAAATGATATGCAAATGCAAATGCAAAGTTATGTTTGTCATTTCAAGATACTTTTCATATCCTGATTCCAATCGTAACCATGAATTCCTGAAGACCAGGAGTCATGATTACTGAGTTTTGCCATGAAGAGATATTCATATACATCGATCACAAATAACTGAAGACCAGAAATAGTGACTTTGTAGTGTGTCAGTGTGCAGATAACACATCACATATATCTAAAAACCAGAAATTGTGAACAGAAATAGCTCATTTCATACAAATTCCCAAAAACTTCTCAAGCACGTTTGTCGTAGTTTCAGGAACAAAATAAGAAATAAGCAATCAAATGGATCCATCAACAATTCTGATGGTAACCATTGCAAATTACAAAGAAACGGCGAAATCCTTAATCTGATAGCTCTACATCTTTCAGCTTCTGGCTGGAGTACTTAATCTCTTCAAACAGGATGCGGGTACGCTGATGATGCGGCTTCTCAATCAGCTCTTTGATCACTACGTCCCTTTTTTCCAATGCATCCTCTAATGACCCCACGTGCATCAGCAAGGCTTCATCTTCATTGGCTCCTTTGCGCCTCTTGATTCCAGCTTGAATTTTAACCAGTTTCAGCTCTGCTGTGACATCTTCAAGCTCTTTGTTGGCGATTTTCAGCCTATCTTCAGCATTTTTTACTTGTTCTTGACTTTTGCCAAGATCTTCTCGATACTTTCTTCTTTCCACGTGTGCTTTCTTTAGCTCTTCATCTTTATCTTTTAACTGGGCCTGCAATTCAGAGTTCTCAATTCTGACTTCATCCCAAGCTTGACGGAGTTTAGCTAACGAATCCTTGCTTTGGGCTAGCGCCTGCTTTGTAGCTTTATGAGCCTGACTAGTATCATCTGCTCCCAAGGTAAGCTTCCGGAAGTATCGAGCTCTCTCATCAAAATCTTCTTCTTTGTCCGCCAGGGTCTTTTCTGCTTTCAACGCTCTCTTTTCCAACTCTTTGTTGACAGCTAGAGCTTTCTGAAGACATCTGCTCATTCCAGAGTTCTCTATCTGCAATTCCCTGACCATTTTCTTCAATTTCTCGTACTCTTCGGTCGGTACCATGGAATGTTGATCTGCACATAAGAGAACTTCTCGGGAAAAGGGTAACAACAGCTTTTTGACCTTCATCTCAACCCAAGCATCGTAGTCAGGGTATGATCTACAGTCTCCTTTGCCGAAAGTCAATTTTCCCTCTCTTTGCCTAAATTTCCAAGCATTTATTACTTCCGGCACTCTTTCATTCTTGGTTCCTACGAAAAACAGAGAAGCGCTAATCTCTTCTTCAGCAGGAGGATGTCTCGAGGCATAACCAAATTGTCTAACTGCCAATACCGAGTTATAATTAATCCCACCTCTTCTTCCAAGCAGAGGCACATTTGGAAAACTTCCGCATTTAACAGTAAGCTCTATTGTCAGTAATTTAGGATCAAACCAAATGATGTTATTGGCAGTTAAACCTATCAATCTCTTGGACCACTTCATTGTCTCAGCAGTTTCTACGAAAGCACCAGTTCGAGGTAGATGTTTGAAGAGCCAGTGACATAACAATTGGGTACAACAACTAACCAAACTCCCTCTTGCCTTCTCATTTTTTTAGTGTACGGAGTAATAAAAATCCCCTAGCAAGGTAGGAATCAGATTCTTCGAAACGAACACTTTCATCGCTTGCATATCAACAAAGTCAGGTTGGCCGGGGAAAAGCACCAAACCATAGATACAAAGAGCTAACACAGCGTTGTAAGTAGTCCAATTGTTAGCCTTGGCAGCTTCCTGAGCTTGTTGAAAAAGAAACTCCAAATGAAATCCTTCATCTTCTTTGAGTCTGCTTAGGCCACTTTTCACAACAAACAGGTCCAGACGTAGAACAGCAGCAATTACTTTAAGGGCAAGAGCACCTTCAGAAAAGTACGGTATAGCAGACGTGATTGGAATTCCCAAAATAAATGAGAATTCCTCCAGAGTGGGCATCAGAATGTAGTCAGGGAATAGGAAACATCTCATTGATGGCTCATAGAACTGTAAGAAAGTATGCAACCCATCCTTCTCATACTTTGTGAATGCACAGACCATCTTAATCAGCTCTCCATATTCCTTCTGAAAAGCGCTGAGAACATCAGCACCAGCTATACCTATCATCTTGTTCAATAAATCCAGCTTAGGGTCAGGAAATTTGTATGACACATTATTCTTCCTTTGAACCTCAACTCTTTGGGAACTCATGATTGGAATCAGACAATATGGTAAGTACCTGAAAATGACAAACATAACCTGTTATGATATGATTATGCAAATGCAAAAGGCATGTGATCAGGTATCCAGGTGTCTGTGTCTGTGTTGAACTGTGTGCACTGTGTCTCTGTACTGAATCTGGCAATATATCTGAGATGAATACTCAAACCACTATCATAGGATACACTGTCTGTAATAATCATAGAATCACAAGTTCGGTATGTAGGAGGCCGGGTTACCTGCAAACCTGTAAACATCCCACCCATACTCACATGTGGTTCCTAGAAAATAAGGTTTGTCAGCTTCGGAGGTTTGAGAAGCGATAGCACATTCAGCCCGTAGGATACAATGCTATGCCAATCAAAGATGTCGTCCACTGACTCACCTTGGAAAATAAAGGTCATCCTATGCAAGTACCAAAGTGGGCCCTCGGGTGCGAGTGGGTTTGCCACAGAATGTGGTCTGCCACTGTCACCGCTAAAGAGAGATGTTTCCACTAAGGTCCTCAAGATCGGTCACTAGAGTCGACAGCTCTCTAGATCGACATCCTGGAATACGCAAGATGCGCACGCCATGATGGGTCCTAAGATAGCCTCGTCTAGCTGTGAATTTCGTGATTACCCACGTACACAGATGGCACGTAGGTCCCACTACTCTCCACTCTAAGTCTAAGTGTATACTCGAGCCTGTGTACTGAGCTCATCCCTCAGAAATCCCATCCCGCCAAACAGACAGAACAGTGCAACACAATATAATATATAAAATGTAAATGCTAATATGCTGTAAATATGGCACAAGTAATAAAATACAGTAAACAGCAAATACAATACAACAGTAAATACCCAATGAAAGAAAAGCAAACAAACGCTAGGATTGACTCGCTTAGGATGGACCAGCAATAGGTCAACCTGTCCCCAGCAGAGTCGCCAGCTGTCGCTCCCGGGATTTTCATCCTAGTACAAACGCGAAAGTGGCACCGAAACAGAGTCGCCAGCAATGTGTATTTATCCCAAGAGAGGGAAAGGAAACACCGCATAAACCTGAAGGAGGAAGGATAGAGCATGGTCTTGTGACCAAGAGAAAGGGTAAGGGAGTCGGTTACGCGAGAGGAAGGTATTAGCACCCCCTCGCGTCCATCATACCCGATGGGATTCACGCTTGCTTGCTTCGATCAAAGGGTGTAGGAAAGGATACTGGAAAAAGAACTGGAAAAAGAATGGAAAAGGAAAGGAGAGAGAAATAGAAATAAATGTAGGGAAAATAAAAGAGGTGCTCGCATGGGCCCTACCCCCACTGCCTACGTATCTCATCGGGAGCATGAGAATCAGAGCGACGTAGTTCCCCTCACTAGGGATAGTTGTTTGTGTTTTTTAAGGAATGGCTAACGTTCTAGCTCAGGTGTTGTAGGCTCTCTGGTCCGAGTGCGTTACCATCTTGCAAGAGAACGAGAAGAAGCACATTCGTACATTGAGAGTGAATGAGGTGAGAAAAGAATTCCCGAAGGAAAGACGTTATTGTTTGTTTTTGTCTTTTAAGAGTTTTTTTATTTGTTTGCATATGATAGTGTATCCAAATCTTTGCCATTGGAATGTGTACATTCTCACATTCCAAGATGGAATGAGTAAGAAAGTACACTAAGGGTGAAGAAGACCCTCACACTTAGTTCCAATTATTAAGGTTCAAACACACTAGCATACTTGTGTTTATTAAGTGTTTTTGTTGGTTATGAAATGAAGAAGTGTTTTTTATTTGTGCCTTCAACAATTATTGCATTTAAGTCCCTCATACCAGATCAAATGTTTAACACATTGACCCAAGATGGGCTATATGCTATACATTCTAAGATAATAAGAGAAGACCCCTTATAATCTTTTCTTTATATGAAAGGCCTAAATGCAATAAATGCCTACCTTTATTAGATATTTTGAATTTTCCTTTGAGATGAGAAAAGAGACTCAAGAGAGGAAAAAAGGTAAAATCTATGTGAACTAAGACTCAATCCTAATTGATTAAGGGAGTGATCCTAATGGTTTGTGAGGTTTAAACCTAAAGTCTAAAGGAAGAATGAATTAAACAATTCACTTCTAAAGTAGAAGATGAAATGTAACTCAAAAGGGAAAGTGATGAGTTATTAAGAGGAAGCACATAAGTGCTTAGCAAACACAAAATGGAATTGTAAAAGAGAAAGGATAGAAGTTTGAATGTGGATTCTTTATCCACACTCGATTACAACTTACCAAAGCCCCTACATGGTTAGTAAACATGTATAAGAAATACAAGAAGTAAAAGAAACATTTAATGCACCATAAAACTCAAAAGAACAAGATGAAAGATCAAATCCTATTTGTCATAACCAAAATGTGCATCATATGGAAAACAAAAGATCATTATCATGCAAGTCCAAGTGGATAGGCAACAAACATCATCCATGACATTAGAACATGCTACCATAAGAAAAGGGAGAATGAAAGATGAAAAGAAATGAAAAAAAACATGCATGAATGGAACATGTAATCTAAGGATCAGAATTGAAATGAAATGAAAAAAGATTCACAAACATCTCACAAGTGTTCATGCATAACACATCAAGACATTCAAGAAGTGATAGAAGAAGTAGAATTGAAATGGAAGTTCAAAAAGGAAAGTGCAAACACAACATGTTAAAGGTGCACATGGTTCAAATGATAATTAACATGAAAAGATGACATATAATATGTATCAATGACCTATTATGTCACATGAATGGTTCACCAAATATGCAAATGGTCATGCAAGTATGTACAAAAGAAATCATGTAAACATGCACAAAAGTTAAGATGATATGACATGTTATTATGCTTCAAAGGTAATGCATTAAACAAAAATTAGATGGCCTCATGGAAATTAAGCAAGCATGGTTTAAAGATACACAAATCAGAAGTGAATCATATACCAAAGTAACATGCAAGAAATCAAGGCAAAAAGGCTTTATACAATGCACTTAGGTCAAGTATACACATCATACAAAGTAACACAAAAATGAACACCAAACATGCCATAAACTGACCTAAAAAAATCAAATAAAAATCACTTAACATACCTCAAGATGCTAATGACTCAATGCAAAAAGAAGAGCACCAAAAAAATGTTTAATGATCAAGACAAAAATGCACAAATTTATGTATCACATTAAGCATGGACACAAATTGAAATTCAAGGAATATTATAGAATAGGGGCAAAAAGGTCATAAAATCAAGAAATAAAATCATGAAAAGTTTTCTAAATGTCTTAAGAATGCTCATGAATTTTTGTGGAATTTTTAATGAGGCTTTGGTATTTTTAAAAATTGAAAAGTGAAACGTGCATGAAAAAAAAAAATGAAATGTAAATGTGAATGGGGGTGTGAACATAGCAAATATTAGTTCAAAATGATTTGGGCTTTTAAAAATGGAGGTGTGGATAGCAATCTGGTTTAATTCCATCTACGCGCCAGTACACATTAGTAACCATGCACCTCAGTCAACAAAATTGACTCATCAATAGCCATTGGATCAACTCAAGGTCAAGCCAAAGTCAAAGTAATTGAAATCAACGCACACACATGAATGAGCACCCTTACTACCAGGCGCTGCACCACACAATGTTTAAGTTGGATTAAAAGTGACGCACATGACTTGCACGTGAATTTTAATGTGCTGTCAGCATTTGGACCACACGATGAGGAAAGATAGACGGACCAGATTAAAACGTGACAAAACCCTAGTAATTAAAGTCACCGGCCGGAGAGGACCTCCGATCACCTTCTCCGGCCACGCCACCACCGTCTGCAACTTTCAAACTTCACCAAAATGCACAACATGTATACCAATCGAAAGCTAAGCTCATGTACAATCCATATTCATCATCCAAATCCACAAATAACAAGCCAACACAGAGAAACGAAGCCAATAATTAAGCCCTAGATTTTCAGATCTAAGCACCTAAGGTACATATCAACTAGCCGGATTCAAAATGCTCCTATTGAGCTCATATCAACATGAAAATAAAAAAATAATCAAGAAAATGCGTGAGAAATGTTTGAGTGTTTTGGAACCTGAACTTGCAGTTCCTTGAGATTCTTGAGAAAACCAGAGAAACACTTGATCTGGAGCTTGATTTGGTCAAATAAAGACGTGTGTTCTTGAAATCGTGCAGAAAACCAAATTGAAGATTCAACTGAATTGAAGTGAAACTGGATTACTTGAACTTATCCACTCTTGTTCTTGATCCAAAACTAAACAATGATGATTGTGGAGATGAAATGTAGAAGGAAAATTGATGGATTCGTGTGGAGGAAAAAGAGACTTCAGAGAGAAGACTTGAGAGTGTTTTTAAGAGAAAGAGTGAGAATAAAGTGTTGAAATGAAATCATGAAGAATGTTTTGTTTTATAGGGTGAATTAACCAGGGTTTAGTGAGTGAGTTAGTTGAGTTAAGGTGGTTAGAGTGAGTCCACCCTAACTAACTGAGCCAAGTTAGTTAGGGGATGAGTTATGCTATGGCTGTGCTGTTATGGTGATGACTTATGGGGTGTTATGGTGAGGATTAAGTGAATCAGTGGTGGTGGTGTGTTGTGATGGAGATGAGCTGCAGCAAACAAGCTTGTCCTACAAGTTTCCACTCCTTTCCCTTTTTATGATCATGTATAGCACATGATTATGGTGACTGAGGTATATGTTTGGCTAAATGAAGCAACTATTGAGAGTGTGAGCAATACATGAGCAAGCGGGTACGATCAACAATAACCTTCACTTGCTTTTTCTGGTTTTATGTAATAGTTGAACCAATGCAGCAGTGGTTGTTTGAAGATGATTTTCTCTCTTGTTAGTGAATGATTTAATGAGGCATTGAGGGCATTAGAAAGATGGTGCACCAGAGAACAACATTGGTGTGAGAATTGTATTGAATTGAGGCCTCAAACACACCTAAAAATAGCTGTGAACACAATGGTTCAAAACTGGTTGGTGGGCGTGGCAAGAGGTTGTCTGGCAAGGCAACTTGGCACAGAAAATTTCAACACAATCAACATGACTTTGAACCCTTAAAACTATCTCATAACTTGATCAAACCAAAATTTGTCCAATATCAATTTTGAAGATGACACTACAAAGAACAACTTTGATGTTGAAAAGTTTTCCATTTGAAGCTTTTATCTTGGTGAAAAACGAGTGAACATTTGGCACACCAACTGTTTGAGGAAATGATGGCGCGCAGGCCTGGCAAGACTTGGTCATGACATGGTTTTTGCCCTACTTTCCTCCAACTTTGATCAATCATATCTCCCTCAATTTTTATCCAATGGAGATGTTCTACACATGGATTTGAAGCTTAAAGCAAGACCTTTTGTTGTGGCCTGGTGGAATTTTCATTTGATGCTCCAATTTTAAATGGCCTTGGTTCAAAGTGTAGTGCAAAATGGCCAAAACTTGCCTTTTTTAGTAACCCTACTTCATCCAAAAATGGCAACCTTCCACATCTTGATTTTTTCATGATTCCTTTGGAGTTTCTTGACCAAATTTTGTACATTGGACACATATAACATGAATTTCATGAATTTGGCCTCAAAAAGTCAAGAATTGACATTTTCCTCTGATTATTTGACTTGGCCCCAATTTCTCTGATTCTTGACCTTTCTTCCAATTGAACCACTTCTAAAACCAATTGAGAGGTAATTTTCCATACTCATACCCCTAAGAACATGTAGAATACCATGACATCAAGTTTTGTCCAAAAAATCAGAGATACCCTGATTTAATTGGAAACCCTAATTTTGGTACCCTCCTCCTAGGAGAAAAATGTGCAGTCTTCAATTTCAAATTCCTCAGAGTATGTTGTGTACCCTCTCAAAGGATGATGAGATATGCCATTTGAGGGTGACTTTGGATCAATGAGTTATCTCTTTTGAGGGTTTTCCTCTAATTTTTGGATCTCTTGCATAGTGAAAGATGTAGGGCTTCAATCTCCTATTGAATTTCACTTTCTTGAGGTATTAGATGGTCAATTGAGATAATATGAGATATGGAAGACCTCTTGGCTTGCTTTGAGTGAACTTGTTTGACCTTTTGTGCCTTGAATGACCCCTTGATTGTCCAACTTCCACCTGATCACATGCCTTGATGGTAAGAGGGATGCTATGCTTCATTTTTCTATGTTAAAGATGCAATGCAATGCTAATGAGATGGATATGATATAGTATATGATAATGATATGGTATGATGACAAAAGGGAGAGCAAATTTTGGGGTATTACAGGTGCCATATCCAAATTGTATTTGTATTGTTGGACGAAGGCAGTACCAAGATCTCTGAATGTGCTAATCGTAGCACGATTTAAACCCATGTACCATTTGAGTGCGGCACCGGTTAAACTATCCTGGAAGTAGTGAATCAGTAGGTCCTGATTCTCCGTCTGAGCTGACATCCACCGAGCGTACATCACCAGATGGCTCTGAGGGTAAGAGTTACCCTTATATTTTTCAAAGTCGGGCACTTGGAACTTGTGCGGGACTTTCACATTTGGGACCAAGCAGAGATCTGCGACGTCCTTTCCAAATAAATCCTGACCGCGAATGGCTTGCAGTTCCTTCTGTATTTCCAAGAACTGTTCCTGGAATTCATCCATTATGTCAAACATAGTTTCCTTCTTACCAGAAGGTGTTGGTGGAATCTGTCCTTCCGGGACAGTGTGCACCACAGGGGGTGGTACCGTGACTACGGCAGTGAGTCTTGGCGTTTCCCGAAGTTTGTAACCTTCAGGAGTCTTCATTATGCCCCTGGCATCTTCGCTTTCCCGAAGTTTGTAACCTTCAGGCCCAGCGGCTTCTGTTGTGATTCCCTGATCTTCAGTGATCGGTGGAATATATCCTTCCGGGATATAGTTAACAGGCATGCCCCAAGGACGATCTTTTGGTATCTGATACCTAGGATCATACCTCTCCACTATGGGCGTTGAGGTGATCTCTGAGATCACAGTTCGTTGTAGCTGAGCTTCTGCCATGGCTTGCATGTCGTTATGAAGCTTTCTCATATCCTCTCTCAGAGCGTCGATCTCTTCTTTCAACTCTCTGTTTTCTTCCTCAAGATCATCCATCCTTTTCTGACGATTGGCCCGAGTATTATACGAATGAGACAGTTTGACTCTAGAACCGAGACACAAACGTGAGATTCGTAGGTAAGAAGAATACGCGATGTGAGAATGATGAATGCAATGATTAATTAATTGTTTAATGGTTTAAGCAAAATAAACTTCGACAATTAGATTGCAAATATCAAACGGTGGGGAAACCCCTTTTTATTGAAATTTAAAGGATTACAGAAGTGGAAATACAGTAAATTACAAAGTGCAGAAACAGAAACCTAAACTAATGGGTCCTGAGTCCTCTCTGAAGAGAAATCAGGTGCTGATTCGGGTATCTTCCTTTTCTTTAACCGGGACTCTTGGGCCGTTGTCGGGTTGTCACTCCTTTTCCAGGTGAAAGGAGCGAGCAAATTCCTTTGGTCATCCTGATTATCTACAGCATGTTGCTCTAAAATTTTGATCAGAGCGTCTTTTTCTTTCAGTAATTGATGTATTTTGATGCACTCTACATCGAGGGTGCGGTACTTGTTCTTCCAAGACCTTCTCTCCTTTTGAATTTTGTTGAGAGTAACCTGAAGCTTTTCAGTTTCCGTCATGAAGTACATGACAGATTCCCTCGGCGGAAGAATCCCGTAACGAGGATAAGGCATCTTTAGCTTGAGAGCTCTAGTTTGTACCCAATGGAGATAAGGCTCCACCGAGACACAGTCCGGTTTTTCCAGAGACTCTCGTCCTTTCTTATGAACATGCTTCCAAGAGTGCATTATTTCTATCTTTAGGGCTCTGTCGTTTTCTCCTTCTTTGAAGAAAAGACCTTCCAGATGAACACCCAGTGGGACGTGTCTCATCGGGTATCCAAATTGACGGCGAACCAATATCGGATGGTAGTTGATTCCTCCTTTAGTTCCTATAAGGGGTACGTTGGGGAAGTTTCCACAACGATCAATGATCCTGATTCCCTCATAAATCCTATTACACCAATCTATATCAGAGTTGGTAAGAGACATGATCTTCTGCGACCAGCGTAAGGCACTCTTGCAATCCCAAAAAGCAGCAGACTTGGGCAAGTGAGAGATAAACCATTTGTAGAGCAGAGGTACACAACATGTGATCTCCCCTCCACTGTACAAATTCCCCAAGTGTACAGAATAATACGTATCTGCGAGCAAAGTCGGCACAGGATTTCCAATGAGAAAAACCTTAATGGAGCTAATATCGACGAAGTTATTGATGTTGGGAAACAAAAATAACCCGTAGGTGAGCAAGACAAAGATGCTTTCAAAAGCAGTTATGTTTCCTACACTAGCAAAATATAGGGCTTTCTTTGTCAAGAACTGGGCTGGCAAACCTTGGATGCCACCCTTAGTGGTTAGGTGAGTCCTGACCTCAGACTCGTCCAAATGAATTGCTCTCGCAATGGTCTGATTCTTTGGAATTTCTTCCAGTCCAGAAAATGGAGCTCGATCAGTGATATGTAGGTCAATCAGGTGAGAATACTCCTCCAGCGTTGGTGCGAGCTGGTAATCCGGGAATGTGAAACAGTGATAAACCGGATCATAAAACTGAATGAGCGCATCCATGATTCCCTCAATCACATGGACTCTTAACAGTGGTAGCAAACCTCCGTGCTTGGCTCTGAAAGCCTCTTGGTTAGTGATCATCCTAGCCAACCTTCTCAAATCCTCTAGTTTTGGAACCTTGAAGGTATACTGGTGAGTTCTCCTTCTACCGAAATCCATTAGTGCAATCCTTTTCTCTGATATTTGCAATCACAGTCTTAGTTTAATTTGAAAAAACACAGAGAGACTAGAAGAGAAGATTTTTTTGAATGTTTTTTTTTATTAAATGAATGCATGAATGCAACACACAAAAACATAGAAAAAACATGGGGTCAAAGGGTCGTTGTCATGGAGTCAAGGCTCTACCCATCCCCAAAGGTTTATAATAGGGTGATTTTTGTACCTGTACTCATTATCATCAGCTCCTCCCAGGAAAGTAAAACAACAAGCGGATCGCCAACGAGTTGTAGTGCAATCTTAGAGTAAGTGCCATTCATCGAGAATAGATCACCAGCCATCAAATGAGGGTAGTATCGCGTAACAACTATTTCCGATAGTTTCCGCACTACGAAAGGGTTTGGCTCCTCAGCTTCTCAGACTTAACAACCGGCCCATTGTCTAGGTGAGAAAATGGGTTGCGTTGGTCAGCCTCCACTGAGGTTGATGGTCGACCCCGTCGCCATCACTTATCTTAAGTGTATACTCATTTTTTCCA
The DNA here is from genome assembly GCA_022829125.1 of Lathyrus tuberosus. Taxonomy (NCBI): domain Eukaryota; kingdom Viridiplantae; phylum Streptophyta; class Magnoliopsida; order Fabales; family Fabaceae; genus Lathyrus; species Lathyrus tuberosus. Next base: position 6,431,356 of record JALAZF010000001.1, on the reverse strand, counting down.
CATACGGCATCACCCGCATTCCCATTAGCAGAAAAATAAACACGTATAGCAATTAGGAAAAGCAGTATATATATTTGTCCTAAACATCCTAGACCTTTAAAGCTATGAATCTTAAGTTCCTGACAGAAAATGGGTTCCCCGGCGGAAGCCCAAATCTGTGGTATTCACACAAGAGATGAGAAGGAAATTAGAATTAGGCCCCACGGTGGGCGCCATTTTTTCTGTAGCGAGCGATTTTGGACGCGATTCTTAAGCGCTGGTCGCTCTCTGCGGTTGAGCTTAAAACTACAGGTCGATTCATTTTTTATCCTATTAAAGCTGATGAAGGAAGGGAAATAGATGTCTCCAATTAACCCTGCTTTGCATACTGAGTTTAAACAGCGGTCTGTTAGGTTACGGATGCGATCAATGTGGGGGGGCCTTTGTACTGGTTATTTGTATTTTCGCCAATACTGATTTCTTTCTTTTTATCTTGGCAGAAGGTTTCTGGCGGGGAACAAGGATTAGGATGTTAGGACTGATGTTTTTGAATTATTGCTTTTGATTGATGGAGATATGGGATTTTGGGTTTTTTGTTTAGTGTGCTCGCTAAGATTTTTTTCTTTCAATCTTATGCCTACGTATTCCCATTTACCGAAACAGGGAAATCAGAGCGTTCGTAGTTCCTCCTATTCTATGGGAGGAAATGGTTGTTTTGGTGTCTTGTTCAAAGCCCAAGATGTGAAGCGAAAAGGTGGTTTGTATCTTGTTCAAAGCCCAAGATGTGAAGCTGAAAAGTCTATTTGTATCTTGTTCAAAGCCCAAGATGTGAAGCTGAAAGGTTTCAACTTTAGAGAGAATTTGTCATCTCTAAAGAGGGGGTTGCATGTCACAACTGTTTATAAAGGAGAATTACTTTAACCGGGATGTGTGAATCCTGGCAATGCCATAATTTCCTTTATAGGGGATTTTAACCTGAAGGAGAAGACTTTAACTCAGTGTAGAGCAATGATATCTTTCCTTAAGAATTTCTCATGCTAAAAGAGGGACAGTGGCATGGATGTAGATGATCCAGAGGCTTGCCGCTTATAGCGATTAGATGAAGGGGAAAGGAGTTGTTGATGTTTGTGTACTGTGAACGAGGCACAACTTTGATGCTAAAAGGTTAATTGGATTAACCAGTGGTTTTCTTATATAAAGCCTAAGAGGAGGCTATTTATGTGTCTCGTACAAAGCCCGGGAGAGAGGCTAAAAGGTTTCGACTCACAAGGGAATCTTTTGATATCTCGTATCAAGCCCGAGGTGGAGGCTGTTTGACTCAACAAGTGAGTTTTTGTGTCTCGTACAAAGCCCGAGATGGAGGCTGTTGTTTATTTGGCTCAATAAGAACCTTTTTGTATCTCGTATAAAGCCCGAGATGGAGGCAAAAGGGGTAATTGACTCAGCGAGGGAGTCTCTTATGTGTCTCGTACAAAGCCCGAGAGAGAGGCCGAACGTTGTTTGACTCCACTGGGGAGAATCATTGTACAAAGCCCAAGAGGAGGATAGGGTGACTGTTCAGTTAAGTGACAGGTCCACTATACTGATTTTAAAGAGAAAATTAGTTCTTATATGAGCAACACTGTACTCAAGGATTTGATTCGAGGATCCGGGTTATTCCTGTTCTTTAAGGAAGCGGGAAATTCGAAGGGTATTGAGACTGCCCGAGTCAGCGGGTTTCCTTCTTATTTAACGAAGGGGTCACTTGAGAATGTCTTTGAGACTCAAGGAAGTTAGACTGTCCAAGTCTAGAGTTTCATCTTTTATGCTACGTTTGAGAAACAGTAGTAGACTCTATGAAAGGACTGTTCTTATGAAGATGACTAGGTTCTGTTCCTATACCTCTAGGAGGTCGTCGGGACAATTTGTACGAAGCCCAAGAGGAGGCTGGAAACTTTTAAGAAGCCGACGAGTCCTTGTACTAATCCCAAGAGGAGGCTATCATTCTCGGACGAAGATATCATTATACACAGCCTAAGGGGAGGCTGTGAATACTTCTAAGAAGCCGTAGGGTCCTTGTACTAAGCCCAAGAGGAGGCGGGCTTGCTTTTAGGAAGCCTGTGGGTCCTTGTACGATGCCCAAGAGGAGGCCGATGCTTTTAAGAAGCCCGTGGGTCCCCAAACCCTGAGAAATTCAAGGCAATGCTATTCACCGAGAATAGATCAAAGTCAGGAAAGTTCGACAATTTGGAAGAAACTCAAAGATGCCATTCACGGAGAATACATTCATCTTTGGGAGTAGAGTTTCTTGACAGTTCCTAATGAGGACAGCCTGAGAGAAGACTGTATCTGGTGATCCTATTGGGGATCTAGTTGTCTATTTCTACGAATAAACGAAACGGTGTCACCTAGTTCTAGACGTAGTTGCCGGGGAAACTCTAAATATCTATACTATTATTACACAGTTGATATGAGTTTATGAAAGAAGACTTACAGTGAAACAGCCCCACAATACAGTTTATATGTATATGAAAGCGGTAAATGAAAGCGATAACCACTTACTCGGTTGTAGAGCTTCCATGCTGTTTGGTTAGTTGTTCAACAAAGAAAGATTGAAAACAACAGTATATTCAAAATCAAAGGAGAAAGTGCTTTGAAAAAGAAAGGTTTGGGGCTTACAGCTCAAGGAGAGGCCCAGGGTTTTATCAGTGAGCGCACTGTTTGAATTTGTACAGAGGGACTTATACAAGTGACTGAGGCCCAAAAAGGTTTTCTGTACAAAGGGATGGGTCTTACACTCTCTCAAGAGGCCCAAAAATTTTAAAGAAAAAGATTAGGGCTTATAACACGAGGGTAGGCCCAGATGATTTTTTTTCGTTAAAAATGGTGATCGCGCCGAGGTTTTCTTTTAACGCGGAGGGACTTATACAATAAGTGAGGCCCAAAAGATTTTGGTTAAAAGGGGATTGGGTCTTACACTCTAATAGAGGCCCAAGAGTTTTGAATGGGTCTTATAGCTCAAGGAGAGGCCCAAAAGGTATTTTTCAAAAGGCGATGATCACGCCGTTTGTTTTTGACGGTATCGGGACTTATACAATACACTGAGGCCCAAAATGTTTTGGTCAAGAAAGGATTGGGTCTTACACTTTATTAGAGGCCCAAAGTGTTTTGAAAATAATTTGTGAGGGTTGAATTAATCCAAAAACCCTAATTTGTTTTCAAAAATGTATTTAATTGAATAAAAATTCAATTAAAAATGATTAAAATTGTTTAACATGTGAAAAAAAATTGTGATCTTGGATTAATGCTTCAAAAATTAAGTATTGACCTACAAAATAATTAAAAAGCATTAAAAGTTGCAAAATCAATGTAGAAAAAATATTTTAAATGTTAAAAACCATTAAAACATTAATTCTTTGCAAAAATATCAATTATATGAAATAAATAATATTTTTGGGATTTTTTGATAAAATAAAATATTTTAACATTTTTGTGAATTATTAAAAAAAGAATCAACTCAAAATCATTAAAACTCAGAGAGAAATTAATTTTTGAATCAATTAAATAAAATCACAAAATTCAAATATTTGAATTATTCAAAAATGGCGCCAAGAACACACCAAGAACACGCGCGTGTTCTGTGTTTGGCTGATTTGCATTTTCTCCTCAATCTCACTGAATACTTGATTATATCATGCAATCCACATATCATTATGCTCGTCTCAACCTCACGATCATGTTTATAACACTTAATTTTATTTAAATTAAACATAAAACATGAAATCACGAAGAAACCTCAAGAACCCCAATTTCTGCATGAAGGCTAGGATTTTTGATACACGATTCAAACAATGCAATTAATTGAGGGAAAACATTCCATGCATGATTATGAACATATGGCCAAATTATTGTGCGAGGAAATATGCATAGATTGAGAGATGACCAAGTATATGCTTACCTCTAAGCCGTGACAGCAAGTGCAATGTGATTTTTGATTTGGAGGTGTTACAGATGAGTGGTGATGATCTGAACAGCTTCCCTACACCCTATGGAGTGTGTTTGAATGGTTGGACTTGATTGAAATTGGCTGGATCAATTTGTGGTACCTCAGCTGCAACTTGATTGAAAATTTGAGCAACCAGCTGGTGATTTTGTGAAATTGGTGTTTCATAAGTGATCTAAGTGTTTGATCAGCTCATATGTGATGTATGTGAGGTGTGTGAGTGATTGGTTTGATTGGAAAAGCTCTCAAACTCAAAACCCGATAGCTACCTTGCTAAGAAAGGCATTTTTTTGCCAAGAGAAAGAGATTTTGAGGAAAGCATCTGTTAGATGGCTTTGGTGTACTCAAACTGATCACAATTGAGCTCTATTTATAGTAGAGCAGGTTTTTTTTGCAAGGAATAGTGAATGGCAGCTGGTAAGTAGGTTTGGCCAATGTTGTCCAATGGAAATGCAAGTCTCCTCTAGCCATTGACTAGAGGTTAGGGCACAAAGCTTTGGTTCCCTTGGTCTTGGATAAGTCTTGACTAATTTCAGATGAGAATGGCTCAGTCCATACCACCTTGATGCTTCCATTGAATGCTTCAATCCAAATTTGGAGTCTTGTCCCTATTTTGGCCATTCTAGGTTCAACATGTTATTTCTTGTTCCATGGACTTTGGAGGCTTGGCTCAGTGATTGTCCCCTTTAGATTCAATCCTCAGATATGTCCAAGTGGATATGAGTATTTGAATTTGGCTGATTTTGGAAAATCGAGCAAAGTTGCAAATTCTGCCTTGCCTTTGACAGATTTCAGCAAGGCAACTTGACAATGTCATATCTCATGGTGTAAGTTGAATTTGGCAATGTTCTTGGCCATTTTGGAAAGCCCTTACATGATACAACAACTATTTGAACAAGTTTGGTTTTGATCTCTTTTGATTCCAAGTGAAAAATCCCTCTACATTTGGCAAAAAGTGAAGCAAAATCTGTGAAATTTTCACTAAGTGTTGGAACAAAGTGTGATTTCTTGATTTTGATCACTCCATAACTCAAAATCCTTAATGAATTGGACTTAGGTCTAGTTGAAGTTTTTGTAGAGGGTAATGAGGGCTACAAATCCATCTTTGGATGAAAAAAATTGGCCTTGTGGTTTAGGAGTTATGGTCCTCCAAAGTTGGTGCATTAGTGGTACTTTTTCCATAACTTAGAAAAATTTCTAAGTTTTATGGTTACCCTTTTTACAAGTTATCCCACTTTCTTTGATTTTTCTTCATGAATGATGATTCAAATCATACATTAACATCATTTTAGGGTTAAAATCCATTTTGGTGAAAAATCTCAAAAAGTCAAAGTTGACTTTTGTGCACAGTTGACTTTTTATCAGATGAATTCCAAACTGTGAAATTCTTCATGAAATCATGTCCTTGACCTAAATAAAACTTGATGGACATGTTCCATGGGTGTCATAGGGTATATTGAGGCATGTCCTAGGGTTTGGGAGCATGTCCTGGTCAAAAGTCAAAGTTACAGTTGACTTTTTCCGCAAAACCCTAATTGTGGTGCAGATGAAATTAAGACTTGTTGCTCAAGTTTCTTGGATTAATCCATTGTATCAAATGGATCAATATAGTTCATTAGAGACCCTCAAACCCTCTCTTGAGGTCTTGGCTCTTGATTTCCCCTAAAAGTCAACTTAGGGGTGAATTAGGTCAAGAAACCCTAATTCCTGATTTTTGACGTATGCATCCCCTGAGGCAAAATTGACTTGATGAATGGGTCCATGAGGTTCCATGGAGTATATTAGGTTGTGTGTTGGATCTTTGGCTTATGCCCAGATGAAACTTTCCATCTAGAGGCCCTGGTCGACCAAAACCCTAATTTGGTGACACTGTCGATCTTGAGACTTGATCCACCTAGAAGGGAGCAGCCTTGTGCTTAATCCTTAAAGTGGGAGTCCTTTTTGATCCATTGTGGATGTTTGAGAGGTTAGAGAAGTTGAAGATCAAGTCATTTCTTGATTGATCCTTTGTCTAAGGCTCTGAGAGGGCTTAAAACCCTAATTTTGATTGTAGTGAATGCTCAACAACCCTTGAGGCATTTGATGAGGCATGATGATTCATCCATATTGTGATGATGATTTACACAATGATGGGAAATCTTAGTGGTCAAAATTTGGGGTATGACACTCATGACATACAAACATTCATGATACCTCTTTAGAGATGACAAATTCTCTCTAAAAACCCTTTAGCTTCAATCTTGGGCTTTGAACAAGACACCAAAGCACCTTCTTTCCTCCCTTAGAATAGGAGGAACTACGATCGCTCTGATTTCCCTATACTCCATAACAGGGAATACATAGGCATAAGATTGAAAAATATTAGCGAGCACACTAATAAAAAACATCAGATCCAGCATTCACCCAAGAGCCTCATAATCAATCCAGACATTCTATTTTCTTAACAAAATAAACCAAGAGAGACCCACATCTTAACCGCATATGTAAACCAATAGTCATCTGTTTAAACTCAGTATGCAAGCAGGGTTAATTGGAGACATCTATTTCCCTTCCTTAATCAGCTTAATAGGATAAAAAAATGAATCGAACTGTAGTACCAAAGCGATAGTGATTCGCAACCACAAAAATCGCGCTACAGAAAAAATGGAGACTCCGCTGGGGACAGGAATGATCATTCTGCTCCCATCTCTTGGATGGAAACCTTGAGAAAATACCACGGAAATGGCAACTCTGCTGGGGAATCATTGTCTGTTTATGAACTAGGATAATTATAGCTCTTAAGAGGTCTACGATGTTAGTTTTAGGATAAATATATATACTGCTTTTCCTAATTGATATTCGTGTTTATTTTTCTGCTATCGGAAATAGTTGTCACGCGATACTACCCTCATTTGAGACTACTCTAAGATACTTCAGCTCACTGGCGATCCGCTTGCTGTTGTTATCCCAAGATGAGTCAATGATTTTTAGAGACAGGTACAAAAATCACCAGTATAAACCTTTGGGGATGGGTAGAGCCTTGACTTCATGACACTGAACCTTTGACCCCATGTTTTTTCTATGTTTTTGTGTGCTGTATTCATGCATTCATTTAAAAAACATTAAAACAAAGAAAATTTTCTCTTCTAGTCTCTCCTTTTCAAATTAAACTAAGATGATGATTGCAAATATCAGAGAGAAAGATTGCGTTATAGATTTCGGTAGAAGGAAGACTCACAAGTACATCTTCAAGGTTCCAAAATTAGAGGATTTAAGAAGTTTGGCGAGGATGATCACCAATCCTGATGCTTTCAGAGCTAAGTACGGAGGATTGCTATCTCTGTTAAGGGTCCATGTAATCGAGGGAGCCCTGTCTACGCTCGATCAGTTCTACGATCCGGTTTATCACTGTTTCACATTCCCGGATTATCAGCTAGCACCAACGCTGGAGGAGAACTCTCACCTGACTGATTTACCCATCACTGATTACGCTCCCTTTTCTGGACTGGAAGAAATTCCAAAGGATCAAACCATTGTAAGAGCAATCTATTTGGATGAGTCAGAAGTCAGGATTCACATGACCACTAAGGGTGGAATCCAAGGTTTGCCCGCCCAGTTTTTGATAAAGAAAGCCCTATACTTTGCTAGTATAGGGAATGTGCCTGCTTTCAAAAGCATCTTCGTTTTGCTCACCTACGGGTTATTTTTGTTTCCTAACATTGATCACTTCGTTGATATCAATGCCATTAAGATACTCTTGATTGGAAACCCCGTACCAACCTTGTTCACAGATGCCTATCATTCTGTACACTTAAGGAATTTGTACAGCGAAGGAATGATCACCTGTTGTGTACCCCTGCTATACAAATGGTTCACTTCCCATTTGCCAAAGTCTGCTGCATTTTGGGATCAAAAGAGTACTTTGCATTGGTCACAGAGAATCATGTCTCTTACCAACTCTGACATCGATTGGTACAATCGAATCTATGACGGGATCAAGATCATTGACCGTTGTGGAAATTTCCCAAATGTACCCCTTATAGGAACTAAGGGAGGAATCAATTACCATCTAGTTTTAGTTCGTCATCAATTCGGATACTCGATGAGGCATATACCACGTGATGCTCATCTGGAAGGTCTTTTCTTCAAGGAAGGAGAAAACGACAGGGCACTAAAGACAGAAATAGTGCATGCTTGGAAACATGTTCGTAGGAAAGGAAGAGAGTCTCTAGGAAAACCAGACTGTGTCTAGGTGGAACCTTATCTCCACTGGGTACAAGCTAGACCTCTCAAATTGAGGATGCCTTACCCTCGTCACGAAGTTCTTCCATTAAAAGAACTTGTCCTTTATTTTATGTCTAATACGGAAAGACTTCAGGTTACTCTTAACCAAGTTCAATAGGAGAGGAGGTCTTGGAAGAACAAATACCACATTCTCAATGTGGAATGTAAGAAAATACATCAACTATTGAAAGATAAAGATGCTCTGATCGAGATTTTAGAGCAACATACTGTAGAGAATTAGGAAGACCAAAGGAACTTGCTCGCTCCTTTCACTTGGCAAAGGAATGACAACCCAACAACGGCTCAAGAGCCCCGGTCAAAGAAAAGGAAGATAGCAGAACCAGCACCTGAGCCCTCCTCAGAAAGGACTCGGGACACATAAGTTTAGATTTCCTTTTACAGCACTTTGTAATTACTGTATCTCCATTTCCACAATCTTTGAATTCAATAAAACGGGGTTTCCCCACTGTTTGATATTTGCAATCCAATTGTTGAAGTTTCTTTTGATAACAAAAAACTAAATAAATATAATCATCGCATTCATCATTCTCGCATTAACGCATTCTTCTTCCCTACGAATCTCAGGTTTGTGTCCCGATTCTAGAGTTAAATTGTCTCATTCGTACAATACTCGAGCCAGTCAACAAAAGAAAATGGATAATCTCGAGGAAGAGAACAGAGAGTTGAGAGAATAAATCGACGCTCTGAGAGAGGATCTTAGGAAGCTTCATAGTGACATGCAAGCTCTGGCAGCATCTCAGATACAAAGGACTGTGATCTCAGAGATCACATCAATGCCTATAGTGGAAAAGATCGATCCTAGGTATAACATGCCTAAAGATTGTCCCTGGGGCATGCCTATCAATTATATCCCGGAAGGATATATTCCGCCGATCACTAAAGATCCGGAAACGGCAGTAGGAGCCGCTGGGCCTGAAGGTTACAAACTTAGGGAGGCGCCTAGAGTCGCAGCCGTAATGACTATACCACCGCCTGTGGTACACACTATCCCGGAAGGACAGATTTCCCAGATACCTTCTGGTCGAAATGAAAGTATGGACGAAAAAATGAAAGAGTTCCAGGAACAGTTCCAGGAAATGCAGAAAGAACTGCAAGCCATTCACGGTCAGGATCTATTTGGAAAAGACGCCGCAGACCTTTGTTTGGTCCCCAATGTGAAAGTTCCTCCCAAATTCAAGGTGCCCGAATTTGAGAAATACAAGGGTAACTCTTACCCTCAGAGTCATTTGGTGATGTACGCTCGGAGGATGTCCACTCAGACTGTGAACCACCAGCTACTGATCCATTATTTCCAAGATAGTTTAACCGGTGCCGCACTCAAATGGTACATGGGTTTAAACCGCACTAAGATCGCTTCTTTCAGGGATCTTGGCACTGCCTTCGTTCAGCAGTACAAATATAACCTGGATATGGCACCAGATAGCGATCAACTTAGATCCATGTCGCAGAAGGACAAGGAAACCTTTAAAGAATATACTCAGAGATAGTGTGAAATTGCCTCCCAGATTAATCCACCTCTTGAGGAAAAAGAGATGACAAAGATCTTCTTAAAGACCCTGAGCGCATTTTACTACGATAGAATGGTCGCCAGTGCGCCCAGCGACTTCACTGAAATGGTCGGCATGGGAGTTCGTCTCGAGGAAGCAGTCCGAGAAGGACGTTTAGTTAAAGACGCTAGACCATCAAGCAGTACCCAAAGATACGATAGTGCTCTCCCTAAGGAAAAATAGCAAGATATTGGAAATATCTCTCTCAGAAAGCAAAGGCGATGATACCAATCAGTAGAAGCTGTAACTCCTGCTATTAACCTTGTGCCTGTTCCTACGTATCAACCTAAGGTTGCTCAAAGCCAACCGAATCAACAACAATTTCAGCAAAGGACACAACAGCCTCTTCAGTAGGCTCGTCCTCCATACAACAATAATAGTACAACAAAACCACCAGGGTTCGACCCTATACCAATGTTGTACGCAGAACTATTCCCATTACTACTGGTCAAGGGGCACGTCCAAACCAGGGCTCCTCTTACGATTCCAAAAAATCTGCCTTTTTGGTTCAAAGCGGATCAGACATGTCCTTACCATCAAGGAGGACCAGGGCATAACATAGAAAACTGTCTCAGTTTCAAATCCGATGTGCAAAAGCTTGTTAGGAGCGGGGTCTTATCCTTCAAGGATACAAATCCAAGTGTTCAGACGAACCCGTTGCCTCAACACGAGAAGGCTGCAGTTAATTTGATAGAGGGAGAGTCTAACAACAACTATCAAATTCATGATGTACTCTTATTGAGGGTCAACCTAGTCAAGATGCATCGCAGACAGAGCGGATACGGTCACGTACCACCTCATAATTATCACCAGTTTGATATCTGCTCTAAAGACAATCAAGGATGTTTTGTGGTGCAATCAGCTCTACAGGAACAGTTGGATCTCGGGTGGATCCAGGAGCACCGAATTCGTGGAGTCAACATGACTTATACGAATTCCAACATTATTCAGAATCACGAAATCTGTGCGATGAATATCAACTTAGTGGCGATGCACTCAAGGCAAAGCCAGTATCATAATCTGTCGCGGTACGATTACAGTTCCTGTCTGACTTGCTCGGTAAACAATCAGGGACGCTCTTTCATACAAGAGGCCCTCCAACGTCAGATGGATCTTGGATAGATCCAGGACTGTAGCGAGCGATTTTGGACGCGGTTCTTAAGCACTGGTCGCTCTCTGCGGTTGAGCTTAAAACTACAGGTCGATTCATTTTTTATCCTATTGTGAGCTGAATAAGGAAGGGAAATATATGTCTCCAATTAACCCTGCTTGCATACTGAATTTAAACAGCGGCCTGTTAGGTTACGGATGCTATCAATGTAGGGGGCCTTTGTACTGGTTATTCGTATTTCGCCAATACAGGTTCTTTCTTTCTTTTTTTCTAGGCAAAGGGTTTCTGGCGGGGAATAAGGATTAGGATGTTAGGACTGGTGCTTTTGAATTACTGCTTTTGATTGATGGGGATATGGGATTTGGGTTTTTTGTTGATTGCGCTCGCTAAGATCTTTTCTTTCGATCTTATGCCTACGTATTCCCGTTTACCGAAACAGGGAAATCAGAGCGTTCGTAGTTCCTCCTATTCTATGGGAGGAAATTGGTTTTTGGTGTATTGTTCAAAGCCCAAGACGTGAAGCAAAAGGTGATTTGTATCTTGTTCAAAGCCCAAGATATGAAGCTGAAAGGTCTATTTGTGTCTTGTTCAAAGCCCAAGACGTGAAGCTGAAAGACCTCGACTTTAGAGAGAATTTGTCATCTCTAAAGAGGGGGAAGGAGAATTACTTTAACTGGGATACGCGGATCCGAGCAATGCCATAATTTCTGAAGAAAGGGTTTTAACCTGAAGGAGAAGACTTTAACTCAGTGTAGAGCAATGCCATCTTTCCTTAGGAATTTCTCATGCTAAAAGAGGGACAGTGGCATGGATATAGATGATCCAGAGGCTTGCCGCTTACAGCGATTAGATGAAGGAGTTGTTGATGTTTGTGTACTGTGAACATGGCACAACTTTGATGCTAAAAGATTGATTGGATCAACCAGTGGTTTTCTTATACGAAGCCTAAGAGGAGGCTAATTTCCGCTAGGAAAATCATTATACAAAGCCTAAGAGGAGGCTATTTTGTGTCTCGTACAAAGCCCGAGAGAGAGGCTAAAGGTTTTTGACCCAGTGGGGCATATCGTTATACAAAGCCTAAGAGGAGGCTAGAAAAGAGTTCGACTCTTGCTTAAGGGATTTATATCTCGTACGAGGCCCGAGATGGAGGCAAAAAAGGGGTGATTGACTCAACGAGGGAATCTTTTGTGTCTCATACAAAGCCTGAGAGAGGGGCGAAAAGGTTGTTTTGACTCCACTGGGGAGAATTTTGGTATCTCGTACGAAGCCCGAGATGGAGGCTATTGTAATTGTTTCAGTTGAGTGACAGATCCAATATACTGATTTAAAAGAGAAAATCAGTTCTTATATGAGCAGCACTGTACTCAGGGATTTAATTTGAGGATCAGGGGTATTTCCTTCTCTTTGAGGAAACGGGAAATCCAAAGGGTATTGAGACTGTCCGAGTCTGCGGGTTTCCTTCTTATTTAACGAAGGGTGCTTGAGAATGTCTTTGAGACTCAAGGAAGTTAGACTGTCCGTGTCTAGAGTTTTATCTTTGGTACTATGCTTTGAGAAACAGTAGTAGACTCTATGAAAGGACTGTTCTATGAGGATGACTAGGTTCTGTTCCTATACCTCTAGGAGGTCGTCGGGACAATTTGTACGAAGCCCAAGAGGAGGCTGGAAACTTTTAAGAAGCCGACGGGTCCTTGTACGAAGCCCAAGAGGAGGCTATCATTCCCGGAGGAAGAGATCGTTATACGAAGCCTAAGAGGAGGCTGTGAATACTTCTAAGTAGCCGTAGGGTCCTTGAATAATGCCCAAAAGGAGGGGGGGTTGGTTTTAGGAAGCCTGTGGGTCCTTGTATGATACCCAAGAGGAGGCCGATGCTTTTAAGAAGCCCGTGGGTTCCAAACCAAAGAAAAGTTCAGGAAAACTCTTTTAGAGTTAAAACCACTGGTAAACGTGCGAGGTTTACTATCCAGTGACTTTAACTTTTAGAGAGAGTCTGAACCGTTCGGCGGTTTGAAGAAATTCAAGAGAAGTTTCACCGAGAATAATTCATCTCTGGGGGATAGAATTTCTTGACGATTCCTAAGGAGGACAGCCGAAGAGAAGACTGTATCTGGTGCTCCTATTGGGGATCTAGGCGTCTATTTCTACGAATAAATGAAACGGCGTCACCTAGTTCTAGACGTAGTTGCCGGGGAAACTCGAAATATCTATACTATTATTACACAGTAGATATGAGCTTATGAAAGGAGACTTACAGTGAGCAGCCCCACAATACAGTTTATAATATGAAAGCAGTAAATGAAAGCGATAACCACTTACTCGGTTGTAGAGCTTCCATGCTGTTTGGTTAGTTGTTCAACAAAGAAATATTGAAAACAACAGTATATTCAAAATCAAAGGAGAAAGTGCTTTGAAAAAGAAAGATTTGGGGCTTACAGCTCAAGGAGAGGCCCAGAGTTTTATCAGTGAGCGCACTGTTTGAATTTGTACAGCGGGACTTATACAAGTGACTGTGGCCCAAAAATGGTTTTCTGTACAAAGGGATGGGTCTTACACTCTCTCAAGAGGCCCAAAAAGGTTTAAAGGAAAAAGAGTGGGGCTTATAACACGAGGGTAGGCCCAAATGATTTTTCGTTTAAAAATGGCGATCGCGCCGAGGTTTTCTTTTAACGCAGAGGGACTTATACAATAAGTGAGGCCCAAAATGTTTTGGTTAAAAGGGGGATTGGGTCTTACACTCTAATAGAGGCCCAAAAGTTTTGAATGGGTCTTATAGCTCGAGGAGAGGCCCAGATGTTTTTTGAAAAGGCGACGATCGCGCCGTTTGATTTTTGATGGTATCGGGACTTATACAATAAGTGAGGCCCAAAGATGATTTGGTCAAAAAAGGATTGGGTCTTACACTCTAATAGAGGCCCAAAGTGTTTTGAATGGGTCTTATAGCTCAAGGAGAGGCCCAAATGATTTTTATTTTTAAACGGGCGACGATCGTGCCGTTTACTTATACAGAGGGACTTATACAATGAGTGAGGCCCAAAAAGTTTTTGTACAAGGGGGGATGGGTCTTACACTCTCTCAAGAGGCCCAAAGAGTTTTGAAAATGATTTATGAGGGTTGAATTAATCCAAAACCCTAATTTGTTTTCAAAATGTATTTAATTGAATAAAAATTCAATTAAAATGATCAAAAATTGTTTAACACATGGAAAACAAATTGTGATCTTGGATTAATGCTTCAAAAATTAAGTATTGACCTACAAAATAATTAGAAAGCATTAAAAGTTGCAAAATCAATGTAGAAAAAATATTTAAAATGCCAAAAACAATCAAAATATTAATTCTTTACAAAAATATCAATTATATGAAATAAATAATATTTTTGGGATTTTTTGATAAAATAAAATATTTTAACGTTTTTGTGAATTATTAAAAAAAGAATCATCTCAAAATCATTAAAACTCAGAGAGAAATTAATTTTTGAATCAATTAAACAAAATCACAAAATTCAAATATTCAAATATATGAAAATGGCGCCAAGAACAACACCAAGAACACGCGCGTTTTTTCAGTTTGCCCAGATTTGCATTTTCCATCTAATCTCACTGAATACGTAATTATAACATGCAATCCACATATCATTATGCTCGTCTCAAAGTCACGATCATGTCTATGTACTTTAATTTCATTTAAATTAAACATACAACAAGAAATCACGAAGAAACCTCAAGAACCCTAATTTCTGCATGAAGGCTAGGATTTTTGATACACGATTCAAACAATACAATTAATTGAGGGAAAACATTCCATGCATGATTATGAACATATGGCCAAATTATTGTGCGAGGAAATATGCATAGATTGAGAGATGCCCAAGTTTAGGCTTACCTTCAAGTCGTGACAGCAAGAGCAGATGTGATTTTGAGTTGGAGGTGTTACAGACAAGTTGTGATGATCTGGACAGCTTCCCTACACCATATGGAGTGTGTTTGAACACTTGGATTGAATTGAAATGGACTGGATCAGTTAATGGCATCTCAGCTGCAACTTGTTTGAAAATTTGAGCAACCAGCTGGTGATTTCATGAAATTGATGTTTCAGAAGTTATGTGAGTGTTTGATCAGCTCATATGTGATGTATGTGAGGTGTGTGAGTGATTGGTTTGTGCAGAATTGCTCTCAAACTCAAAACCCGATAGCTACCTTGCTAAGAAAGGCATTTTTGCCAAGAGAAAGAGATTTTGAGGAAAGCATCTGTTAGATGGCTTTGGTGTACTTAAACTGACCACAATTGAGCTCTATTTATAGTAGAGCAAGTTTGTTTTGCAAGGAATAGTACATGGCAGCTGGTAAGTAGGTTTCCTCAATGTTGGCCAATGGAAATGAAAGTCTCCTCTAGCCATTGACTAGAGGTTAGGGCACGGAGCTTTGGTCCCCTTGGTCTTGGATAAGTCTTGACTGATTTCAGATGAGAATGGCTCAGTCCATGCCACCTTGATGGTTCCATTGAATGCCTCATTCCAAATTTGAAGTCTTGTCCCTATTTTGGCCATTCTAGGTTCAACATGCTATTCTTTGTTCCTTGGACCTTGGAGGCTTGGCTCAGTGATTGTCCCATTTGGATTCAATCCTCTGAGGTGTCCAAGTGGATTGGAGCAATTGCAATTGGCTGATTTTGGTAAATCGAGCCAAAATGCAAATTCTGCCTTGCTTTGACAGATTTCAGCAAGGCAACTTGCCAATGTTGTATCTCATGATGTAGGTTGAATTTGGCAATGTTCTTGGCCATTTTGGAAAGCTCTTACATGATACAACAACTGTTTGAACAAGTTTGGTTTTGATCTCTTTTGATTCCAAGTGAAAAATCCCACTACATTTGGCAAAAAGTGAAGCAGAATTCTGACTTAGTGAAAATTTCACTTAGTGTTGGAAAAAGTGACATTTTCACTTTTCAGCCACTTTGATCACTCCATAACTCAAAATCCTTAATGAATTGGAATGACTTGTAGTTGAAGTTTTTGTAGGTGATAATGAGGGCTACAAATCCATCTTTGGATGAGAAAAAATGGCCTTGTGGTTTAGGAGTTATGGTCCTCCAAAGTTGGTACCTTTGCCACTTTATTTTTAACTTAGAAAAATTTCTAAGTTTTATGGTTACCCCTTTTACAAGTTATCTCACTTTTCTTGATTTTTCTTGATGAATGATGATTCAAATCATACATTAACATCATTTTAGGGTTAAAAATCCATTTTGGTGAAAAATCTCAAAAAGTCAAAGTTGACTTTTGTGCACAGTTGACTTTTTATCAAATGAATTCCAAAATGTGCAATTCTTCAGGAAATCATGTCCTTGACCTAAATAAAACTTGATGGACATGTTCCATGGGTGTCATAGGGTATATTCAATCATGTATTAGGGTTTGGGAGCATGTCCAGGTCAAAAGTCAAAGTTACAGTTGACTTTTCCCTTAAAACCCTAATTGTGGTGCAGATGAAAATGAAACTTGTTGCTCAAGCTTCTTGGATCAATCCATTGTTCCAAATGGATCAATATGGTGTATTAGAGACCCTCAAATCATCTCTTGAGGTCTTGGCTCATGGTTTGTCCCAAAAGTCAACTTAGGGGTGAATTAGGTCAAGAAACCCTAATTCCTGATTTTTGATGAATGCATCCCCTGAGGCAAAATTGACTTGATGCATGGGTTCATGAGGTTCCATGAAGTATATTGGGTCATGTTTTGGATCATTGCCTTGTGCCCAGATGAAAATTTCCATCTGGAGGCCCTGGTCGACCAAAACCCTAATTTGGTGACACTGTCGATCTTGAGACTTGATCCACCTAGAAGGGAGCAGCCTTGTGTTTAATCCTTGAAGTGGGAGTCCTTTTTGATCCATTGTGGATATTTAAGAGAATAGACAAGTTGAAGATCATGTCATTTCTTGATTGATCCTTTGTCTAAGCACTCAGAGAGGGCTTGAAACCCTAATTTTGATTGTATTGGATGCTCACCCATCTTTGGGGAGACTGATGAAGCATGATGGTTCATCCATATTGTGATGATGATTTTCACAATGATGGGAAATCTAAGTGGTCAAAATTTGGGGTATTACAGATGCCCCTATTTAATCTTCTTGGACCCGAAGGTATGAATGACGAAGGTATTCGAGCATTCGGGGTGCAAGAGGATTAAATATCGGAATATCCAAAATTTTGATGGTGGTTATGAATGGTAGCTTACGCATTCATCTTCTTTAGCTAAGCAATGATGCTTAGAAAAGGTAAACATCCCCTCGATCCCGGTCTTCAGCCAAGGAACTGATCTCAGTTTTCTTTTGAAATAAACCTCCCCTCGTTCTTGGTTTCCTACCAAGAACTGGTCTTAGTTTCTGATATAAACTTCCCCTCAATCCTGGTTTCTTACCAAGGACTGGTCTTAGTTTCTGATTTAAACTTCCCCTCGATCCTGGTTTCTTACCAAGAACTGGTCTTAGTTTCTGATTTAAACTTCCCCTCGATCCTGGTTTCCTACCAAGAACTGGTCTTAGTTTCTTTTGTCAATAAAATTTCTTGACAAGGGACGCTATTCATAGCGGCTTTCCTCAAACTTCTCGCCGAATTTTCCTGGGGAGATGCCATTTGAGTGGAAAAAGTTTTGATGCCAGATTTGCTGGGGAACCCAGTCGTCTGAGTTGTAGAGGTACACAAACTTCTCTGTTTTGGAGACGCCATTTGTCGATTCTACTGGGGAAAGCGAGTCTCTTGAGAGACTGTTTTCATTTGGGGTTACATCATACTTTTCTCGGGATCTTCCCGGAGAAATGCCATATGATGGGATCCAATTTTGTGGGGCCGATGACCTTTTCATCAGTGGTCCTTTCGGAGCAAAACTGGCATGCTACCGAATCTCTGATCACGAGGCTTTCTCTGTGGATTTTCCTTAATCCGGGAAAGCGAGGATATCATCTTCAATGGCGAAGAGTGACATTTGTTGAAGGTTCTCTGATCTTTCAGAGGTTCAAGTTATCAAAGTGGCCAAGTGTCGACTCTGATCTAAAGATACACTGGTGGCGAGATTGTGCAGACGCAACATTTCCTGGCGAGGAAAGAACTGACAAACTCGATTGAGAAACCTGTTTATCACTAGGGGACAAGACCGACTCAAGTGATAGTGATGCAATACGAAATGCGAACGCAAATAAAATGCATGAAGTATGTATGTTTATGCTGACAAAACAGACGCGACATACAAACTAATGGATGAACACAATTGGATACTCGGCCATCGCGGGGCAAAAAAGTACCATTGATTCAAAATAGCAATTCCACCTTGCTTAGGAGAGATAGTCCACGCGGGGAGCTATGTTGATCGGGCTTAAGAGATGAGAACTCGGCCGAGGCGTGTCAGACGAAACAAGGTCTCTGACACAATTGATCCCTTCATTCAGGCGAACTGGTTTAGAAGGAGTACTTTGATTATGCACTTTGAAATTCGCTTACTTCGGGAGAAGCAATCGATGTTCTTCTGATGTTCAACAGTCAACAGAAATGCCATCTTTAATTTAAAAGTAGAAAAAGTTTTAACAAGTAAATTCATTTTTGTTTTATTTCAAGAATCGCTGATTAAGTTTAAACAACGTCGTTCTGTAAAGCTAAAGCAAGTTAAGAATTACAAACAAAAGCACAAAGGCTCAAATTTTATTGATAAGATGGAGATCAGCCAAACGCGTGATTCCAAAGAGTATATACAAAGTTAGAAAATGGTAATTTACAGGGAAAAGGGCTACGTTGAAACATAACGACCACTATCCTTCTACCAACTTTGAGTTCGGTACATCCTGAGCTTCCATCGAAGATGACCTTTGACTGGAGATTTCCTCCGATAGATGATGTAACTACTGCTGCTGAGGGACTTGCCTCTTTTGAACATAGTTACTTGCCATTATCCCTAATTTTTGCCTGGATTGTACTATGAGATTTCCAATCCATCGGGATGATTCTTTTTTTTTCATGTCTCTAACTTTTGCCTGGACCGCGCTTTCGGGTTTTCAATCCACCGAGATGTTTTTTTTTTTTTTTTAGTTTAGGCGAAGTATTTCTTGACTACATCAACATTCGTGGGGTAGGCAAATTCCTCTCCGTCCATGGTTGCAAGTCTCAAGGTGCCGCCTGAGAAAGCTTTCGTGACCACATATGGGCCATCATAATTCGGGGTCCATTTGCCCCGAGAGTCAGAGAGAAATGATTGTATCTTCTTGAGCATGAGGTCTCCTTTTCTGAAGACACGAGGTCGGACCTTTTTGTCGAACGCCCTCTTCATTCTCTGTTGATACAACTGACCGTGGCATAGTGCCGTGATTCTCTTCTCTTCGATCAGGTTCAGTTCGTCGTGTCGACTTTGACACCATTCAGCTTCGGTGAGCTGAGCTTCCATCAATACCCTGATTGACGGGATCTCTACTTCTATGGGGAGCACTGCTTCCATGCCATATACTAGAGAGAAAGGGGTAGCCCCTGTTGAAGTGCGGACAGATGTGTGATAACCGTGAAGAGCAAAGGGCAGCATCTTGTGCCAATCTTTATAGGTTACAACCATCTTTTGAACGATCTTCTTGATGTTCTTGTTAGCCGCTTCTACCGCTCCGTTCATCTTGGGTCGGTAGGGAGATGAGTTATGGTGTTCAATCTTGAACTCTGCGCATAACTCTTTCATCATCTTATTGTTCAAGTTAGATCCATTATCAGTAATGATCTCGCTTGGAACACCATAACGGCAGATGATATTGTTTTTGATAAATCGGACCACCACTTGTCGGGTTACATTGGCGAATGACGCTGCTTCGACCCACTTGGTGAAATAGTCAATGGCCACCAGGATGAACCGATGTCCGTTTGAAGCCTTGGGCTCAATCATACCAATCATGTCGATTCCCCATATGGAAAAAGGCCATGGGGAAGAAAGAACTTTGAGATGTGATGGCGGCACATGAATTTTGTCGGAGTATATCTGACACTTGTGACACCTCCTCATGTACTTGTAGCAGTCGGATTCCATGGTCAACCAATAGTACCCGGCCCTGAGAATTTTTCTCGCCATTGTGTGTCCGTTGGCATGAGTGCCAAAGGATCCTTCATGAATTTCTTTCATGAGCACGTCTGCTTCTGGTCTGTCGACGCATCGGAGCAAAACCTTGTCAAAATTTCTCTAATAAAGAGTGTCACCGCTCAGGAAGAAGTTTCCAGCCAATCTTCTGAGGGTCTTCCTGTCTTTTCTGAGTGCTCCAGATGGGTACTCTTGTTTCTGAAGGAAGCATTTGATATCATGATACCAAGGTCTGTAGTCTATGACTGCTTCAATCGCGAAGATGTAAGCGGGCTGTTCAAGGAGCATGATGTCGATCTTAGGTATGTCATTCCATCGACCTACACTAATCATGGAAGAGAGAGTGGCTAATGCATCAGCCATGTGATTCTCATCACGAGGGATGTGATGAAACTTAACTCTGTTGAAGAAAGGTAACAACCTTCTTGCATAGTCTTTGTAAGGAATCAATCCTGATTGGTATGTGTTCCAATCTCCTTTTATCTGGTTAATAACCAATGCTGAATCGCCGTATACATCCAAGTTTTTTATCCTTAAATCAATCGCTTCTTCGAGACCCATGATACATGCTTCGTATTCGGCCTCGTTGTTCGTACATTTGAACGTAAGTCTGGCAGTGAAAGGAATGTGGGAACCCTGAGGGGTAACAATGATTGCCCCAATTCTGTTTCCATAATGATTGACTGCTCCGTCAAAGATAAGTCCCCACTGGGAACCTGGTTCTGGCCCTTCACTGGGTAGCGGTTCATCGCAATCTTTCATCTCTAGATACATGACATCTTCGTCTGGGAAGTCAAACCCGATTGATTATTGATCGTCAATCGGTTGATGAGCCAAATGATCGGCTAAAATACTTCCTTTAACGGCTTTCTGAGCATGGTACTCTATGTCATATTCTGATAGTAACATCTGCCAACGGGCAATCCTTCCCGTGAGAGCAGGTTTTTCGAAAACGTACTTGATTGGATCCATTTCGGAGACCAACCAAGTAGTATGACGAATCATGTACTGGCGAAGACGTTTGGCTACCCAAGCCAAAGCGCAACAAGTTTTCTCAAGCATTGTGTACCGAGTTTCACAGTCGGTAAAATTCTTGCTTAGATAGTAAATGGCAGACTCTTTCCTTTTAGTTTCGTCTTGTTGGCCAAGTACACATCCCATTGAGTCCTCTAGGACTGTGAGGTAAATGATCAGTGGTCTTCCTTCCACTGGAGGTGATAGAATCGGAGGATTCAACAGATATTCCTTGATACTGTCGAAGGCGGTTTGGCAATCGTCTGACCAAACGCAATCCTGGTTCTTTTTCAATAACTTGAAAATCGGCGCACAAGTGGCGGTCATAAGGAATATGAATCTGGAGATGTAGTTCAAATGTCCCAGGAATCCTCTGACTTGTTTTTCAGTTTTCGGAGAAGGCATTTCTTGAATGGCCTTGACCTTGTCAGGATCAACTTCAATCCCTTTCTGGCTGACGATGAATCCTAGTAATTTCCCCGAACGGACACCGAAGGTGCACTTATTGGGATTCAAGCGGAGCTTGAATTTTCTTAGACGTTCAAACAATTTTGACAGATGTTCAACGTGCTCATCCTCTGTTCTTAATTTTGCAATCAAATCATCGACATACACCTCAATTTCTTTGTGTATCATGTCATGAAACAGAGTAGTCATGGCCCTTTGATAGGTTGCCCCGGCATTCTTCAAACCGAACGGCATTACCTTGTAACAAAAGGTACCCCATGGGGTAATGAACGAAGTTTTCTCCATGTCTTTCGGCGCCATTTTGATCTGGTTATAGCCCGAGAATCCATCCATGAAGGAGAATACTTTGAACTTTACTGTGCTGTCAATCAACATGTCAATGTGTGGTAAAGGAAAGTCGTCCTTTGGACTCACCTTGTTTAGATCTCTGTAATCAACACACATTCTGACCCTTCCGTCCTTTTTGGGAACGGGTACGATGTTGGCTAACCATTTAGGATATTCAGATGTAGCGAGAAAACCCGCATCGATCTGTTTCTGTACCTCCTCTTTGATTTTGATAGCCATGTCTGGGTGAGTGCGTCTCAACCTTTGCTTTACTGGCGGACATTCCGATCTCAACGGTAAGTGATGTTCCACGATGCTGGTATCCAACCCTGGCATATCTTGATAGGACCAAGCGAATACATCGGGGAATTCTTTGAGAAGCTTTATCAAACCCTCTCTGGCAGTTGGACTGAGCAATGCTCCGATCCTGATTTCTTTTCTCTCTTTTTCTGAACCCAAGTTTACCGTTTCCAATGGTTCTTTGTGAGGTTCAATGGACCTTTCCTCTTGTCTGAGTAGTCGGGAGATCTCTTCTGGAATTTCGTTGTCATTTTCTTCTTCAGCCTCGAATACCGAGAACTCAAAGTTGGAAGAAGGCATCGGATCGTATGTTTCAAAGGGGTATAAAACAAGCAATTTGCATGACGTGATGATTCATGTTTAGAAGAGATAGAGAAAATGCAAGTGGGTGCAGTGTATTTATTTTATTGCTTGTTTTTATTATTGAATGTTTTTTTTAGGATTACCATTTTCTGAAAAAGCAAAAAGAGAAAACAGCAATTAATGCGGAAATTACATAACGACGTTATTTTATTAATGAACAAGTCGAATCTTGAAACTACAGCCCTATAAAACAAAACTCTGTCGCTTTGGGCAAAGCGAAGAGGGACATTTACAAAAAGCGAGCCCTATCAAAACATCCGTTTCACCTGGGCAGGGTGAAAGGCTTAAAGATGGCAATTACTTTGACTGACGAACGACCCTCGGAACCTCAACGGCAACCCATTGGCGGCGAACTCCTCGGTGAATCACAAAGTCTGGAACCTTCCTTGATTTGTGTTCAGAAATGACGCTGATTTCTGGTGGAGTAGGATCATTGGAATCTGTCTCTCAGGCAGAATTGTCGTAGGAGGATTCCTCTGTTGCATTTTGCATAGCATTGGTGCTCTCAGCTGCATCTCCCCATCCAGTTGACTGGATATCTTCGAGCCTAATACGAGAGCTTTCAGGAGCAGTGTACTTGACCATAAAGTCGTATTTTCCACTTGGTTGTCCCAGAGTGTCCCAAATTTCTTTGGAACTGGAGGAGTCATCTCTCTCAATGACGTTGACCTCAGGAAAAGCATAGTTGATGAATTCTAGTCCTGCAAACGTTGCGAATTCATCTTCATGTTGAGTAGTTTCTGAATGACCTGAGTGTTGATCCCTTGACATGGCGGGGACACAGGTATTCTGTTCAATGATGCTCAGCTGAGTTTCATTACTCGGCTGACTTTCTTGCCCCAAGTTTCCTGGGTAAGGCTGCCACATTGGCAGACCATCCATCGGGCCATAGTAATTGTGATCAAAGTTTTCTTTCATCGGAGTGTCATCCTCTAATGAATTTGGCGGAGCACGGCATCCTTTCGGATCACAATCTCCGTAGATCGTTTTGACACCTGATCTTGGTATAAATCTCAGACTTTCTGTAGGAAAGCAAAAAGGCATAGGCACCTCTTCCTGAGACATATAGCCGTCCTTGTTAAGATAGGACTTCCATTCTTCATCCGTGTCAGAGGGATCTTCCTCATTGATAGCATGAACTGTCTGAGACACTGGGTGAAGAAAACCTCCACTGTGGAAAAAGTTTTGAAGGGGATGAAGACTTTCATCGTTGACAGCTGTCTGAGTACAGGTTGCAGAAAAACCAAGACCCTTCTTTGTTTTATTGTCAATAGGAATGACAAGCCATCCCCATCCTTTTGTATCGGTACTCTCGACCGCTTTGATAGCATCTTTGTATGAAGAAATTGAAGTTCCTTCTTCGGATTGATCGTTCTTGCTCACCGATAGTGCTTGGAACTGAGTTCCAATAACCTCCTCGGGTTCTACACAAACAGATGATGATAGGTTACTCACAAGCAAGGCTTGTTCCCCATAAATCGTGACAAGTTGATAGTTCTTGACGAACTTTAGCTTTTGGTGGAGGGTTGAAGTAACCGCTCCAGCCTGATGTATCCAAGGTCTTCCTAATAAACAACTGTATGTTGCCCGGATGTCCATGACCTGGAAAGTGATTTGGAAAGTGTGAGGACCAATAGTTATGGGAAGATCAACTTCGCCGATAACTATTTTTCTGGATCCGTCGAATGCTTTGACGACGACCTCGCTGACTCTCATAGGAGGGCCCTTAAATGATAATTGCGTCAAAATGGACTTCGGCATAACATTCAGGGCTGACCCTGTGTCTACCAGTACGTTGGCTAAAGCATCGCCCTGGCAGTTAACTGTAATGTTGAGCGCCATGTTATGACGGCGACCCTCTTCAGGTAATTCTTCATCACTAAATCCCAAATTATTGCAGGAAGTGATGTTAGAGACAATGCTATCGAACTGTCTGATTGTTACATCCTGTTCCACAAAGGCTTTCTCCAAGACTTTCTGTAGAGCCTCCCTGTGGGCTTCTGAACTGAGTAACAGCGATAATACTGAGATCTTTGAAGGAGTCTGTAACAGTTGATCAACAATGTTATATTCACTCCTTTGGATGAGCTTTAGCATCTCATCTTTGTCTTTAGAAAAGTCGGGATTACCAGATTGACTGACTGGTGGATCAGGAATTTCTGCCTGAAGTTCCTTTTCTTTGTTGGATTCTCCAACCCCACGGTTGAAGATTCGACCACTCCATGTTACACGACTGATGTCTGCAATATTTACGACGGAGGGTAATGGAATTTCCTTTCCATTCTCGATTATTGTTGCACCGTATTTGTAAGGGATTGCCTTAGCTGATTCATACGGTAGTGGCCCCGGTAGATAGATGACTATGGGAACCTTCTGATTTTTCTGACCATCATAAGTAATCTTGATCCGTTCCTGGTTGGGAACTTTAGATTCGTCAAGTAGAGGAATGATGGCAAAAACATCCCTGGTCCTATGATGACTAGAGATTGTGACAACATCCTCAACTTGATCGGCAAGGTAGTACGGCGTCCAGTTGATGGGTCCAGAACCTGGATATGGACGAATTTCTCCATGATCGACCTGATCCTGAAGAGCTGCTCTCACAAGGTAACACCCTTGATTACTTTCCGAACAGACGCTACAACTGTCATAGTTGTGTGGTGGCACCTGGCCACGCCCACTTTGAATACAATGTAACCTCACTAGGTTACCTTCCATTGATCGGACATCCTGACTTTGACGACGAGTAGGATTCCTGTTATTGATACTAATTTGCTGAGTATCTTCATCCATGTAGATTGGCATCCACCAGTGATTTAACAAGTGCTGAAGCACCTCCTGGACAAGGGTACAACCTCGATCGTTTTCGCAAGCCGCTTTACAGTTTTGGTTATCATGTGATATTAAGAATCCGAGTCGGACCTGCTCAGCATGTAACTCTACCAGGTTGGTATTCATTACGCGGATATCGAAGATCTGAACCATGTTGAATTGTTAGGAGTTCCTATCATGGTAGTCTTGGATCCATCCAAGATCCATCTGACGCTGGAGGGCCTCTTGTATGAAAGAGCATCCCTGTTTATTTACCGAGCAAATCAGACAGGAACTGTAATCGTGTCGCGGCAGATTATGATACTGGCTTTGCCTTGAGTGCATCGCCACCAAGTTGACATTCATCGCACGGATGTCGTGGTTTTGAATGACGTTGGAATTCGTGTAAACCATGTTAACTCCACGAACTTGGTGCTCTTGGATCCATCCAAGATCCATTTGTTCCTGTAGAGCTGCTTGCACTACAGAACATCCTTGGTTATCTTTAGAGCAGATATCACACTGGTGATAGTTATGAGGTGGCACATGGCCATATCCACTCTGTCTACAATGCATCTTGACCAGATTGGTCCCCAATAAGAGTACATCGTGAATTTGATAGACATTGTTAGTCTCTTTCTCAATCAGATTGACTGCAGCTTTCTCGTGTTGAGGCAGCGGGTTCGTGAGAACATTAGGGTTCGTATCTTTGAAAGATAAGAGCCCGCTCCTAACAAGCTTTTGCACGTCGGATTTGAAATTGAGGCAAGTCTCAATGTTATGCCCTGAACCTCCTTAATGATAAGGGCATGTTTGATCCGCTTTAAACCAAAAAGGCGGATTTTCCGGAACTGAAAGGGGAGACTTAGTCTGGATGTGCCCCTTAGCCAGCAGTAACGGAAACAACTCTGCGTATGTTACAGGTATAGGATCAAATCCTGGTGGTCGTGTTGTACGGTTGTTGTTATATGGAGGACGAGCCTGCTGAAGAGGCTGTTGTGTCCTTTGTTGATCAGGCTGGCTCTGTGCAACCTGAGGTTGATACGTAGGAACAGGCGCGGGGCCGATAGCAGGAGTAACAGCTGCTACTGGCTGATAACGTCGCCTTTGCTTTCCGAGAGAGATATTCCCAATATCTTGATCTTTTTTCTTAGGGAGAGCACTACCATATTTTTTAGTACCGCTCGTCGATCCAGTGTCTTTTACCAAACGTCCTTCTCGGACGGCTTCCTCAAGACGTACACCCATACCGACCATCTCGGTGAAATCACTGGGTGCACTGGCAACCATTCGGTCATAGTAAAACGAGCTTAAGGTCTTTAAGAAGATCTTTGTCATCTCTTTTTCCTCAAGAGGTGGACAAATTTGAGCGGCAATTTCACGCCACCTTTGAGCATACTCCTTAAAGGTTTCCTTTTCCTTTTGCGACATTGATCTGAGTTGATCTCTGTCGGGTGCCATGTCCAAATTGTATTTGTATTGTTAGACGAAGGCAGTACCAATATCTCTGAATGTGCTGATCGTAGTACGGTTTAAAACCATGTACCATTTGAGTGCGGCACTGGTTAAACTATCCTGGAAGTAGTGAATCAGCAGGTCCTGATTTTCCGTCTGAGCTGACATCCGCCGAACGTACATCACCAGATGGCTCTGAGGGTAAGAGTTACCCTTGTATTTTTCAAAGTCGGGCACTTGGAATTTGTGCGGGACTTTTAAATTTGGGACCAAGCAGAGGTCTGCGGCGTCCTTTCCAAATAGATCCTGACCGCGAATGGCTTGCAGCTCTTTCTGCATTTCCAGGAACTGTTCCTGGAATTCCTCCATTTTGTAAAACATAGTTTCCTTCTTACCAGAAGGTGTTGGTGGAATCTGTCCTTCCGGGACAGTGTGCACCACAAGGGGGTGGTACCGTGACTACGACAGTAAGTCTTGGTGCTTCCCGAAGTTTGTAACCTTCAGGAGTCTTCAGTATGCCCCTGGCATCTTCGCTTTCCCGAAGTTTGTAACCTTCAGGCCCAGCGGCTTCTGTTGCGATTCCCTGATCTTCAGTGATCGGCGGAACATATCCTTCTGGGATATAGTTAACAGGCATGCCCCAAGGATGATCTTTCGGTATCTGATACCTAGGATCATACTTTTCTATGATGGGCGTTGAGGTGATCTCTGAGATCACAGTTCTTTGTAGCTGAGCTTCTGCCATGGCTTGCATGTCGTTACGAAGCTTTCTCATATCCTCTCTCAGAGCGTCGATCTCTTCTTTCAACTCTCTGTTTTCTTCCTCAAGATCATCCATCTTTTTCTGACGATTGGCCCGAGTATTATACGAATGAGACAGTTTGACTCTAGAATCGAGACACAAACGTGAGATTCGTAGGTAAGGAGAATACGCGATGTGAGAATGATGAATGCAATGATTATATTAATTGTTGTTTGGTTTAATCAAAATAAACTTCGACAATTAGATTGCAAATATCAAACAGTGGGGAAATCCCTTTTTATTGAATTCCAAAGGATTACAGAAATGGAAATACAGTAGATTACAAAGTGCAGAAACAGAAACCTAAACTAATGGGTCCCGAGTCCTCTCTGAGGAGAAACCGGGTGTTGATTCTGGCATCTTCCTTTTTTTTTACCAGGGCGCTTGGGCCGTTGTCGGGTTGTCATTCCTTTGCCAAGTGAAAGGAGTGAGCAAATTCCTTTGGTCATCTTGATTCTCTACAGCGTGCTGCTCCAAAATTTCAATCAGAGCATCTTTCTCTTTCAGTAATTGTTGTATTTGGATGCACTCTACGTTGAGGGTGCGGTACTTGTTCTTCCAAGATCTTCTTTCCTTTTGAACTTTGTTGAGAGTAACCTGAAGCCTTTCAGTTTCCGTCATGAAGTACATGACAATTTCCCTCGGCGGAAGAATTCCGTAACGAGGATAAGGCATCTTTAGCTTGAGAGCTCTAGTTTGTACCCAATGGAGATAAGGCTCCACCGAGACACAGTCCGGTTTTCCCAGAGACTCTCGTCCTTTCTTATGAACATGTTTCCAAGCTTGCACTATTTCCATCTTTAGTGCTCTGTCGTTTTCTCCTTCTTTGAAGAAAAGACCTTCCAGATGAACATCCAGTGGGATGTGTCGCATCGGGTATCCAAATTGACGAAGAACTAATATCGGATGATAGTCGATTCCTCCTTTAGTTCCTATGAGGGGTACGCTGGGGAAGTTTCCACAACGGTCAATGATTCTGATTCCCTCATAAATCCTATTACACCAATCTATATCAGAATTGGTGAGGGACATGATCTTCTGCGACCAACGTAAGACACTCTTGCAATCCCAAAAAGCAGCGGACTTAGGCAAGTGAGAGATAAACCACTTGTAAAGCAAAGGTATATAGCATGTGATCTCCCCTCCGCTGTACAAATTTCCTAAGTGTACAGAATGATACGCATCTGCGAGCAAAGTCGGCACAGGGTTTCCAATGAGAAAAACCTTAATAGCATTGATATCGACGAAGTTATTGATATTGGGAAACAAAAATAACCCGTAGGTGAGCAAGACAAGGATGCTTTCAAAAGAAGTCTCGTTCCCTATACTAGCGAAGTACAGAGCTTTCTTTGTCAAGAACTGGGCTGGCAAACCTTGGATGCCACCCTTAGCGGTCATGTGAGTCCTGACCTCAGACTCATCCAAATAAATTGCTCTTGCAATAGTCTGATTCTTTGGAATTTCTTCCAGTCCAGAAAATGGAGCTCGATCAGTGATATGTAAATCATCCAGATGAGAGTACTCCTCCAGCGTTGGTGCCAGCTGGTAATTCGGGAATGTGAAACAATGATAAACCGGATCGTAGAACTGAATGAGCGCATTCATGATTCCCTTAATCACATGGACTCTTAACAGTGGTAGCAAACCGCCGTGCTTGGCTCTGAAAGCCTCTGGGTTAACGATCATCCTCGCTAACTTTCTCAAATCCCCTAGTTTTGGAACCTTGAAGGTATACTGGTGAGTTCTCCTTCTACCAAAATCCATTAGCGTAATCTTTTTCTCTGATATTTGCAATCACAGTCTTAGTTTAATTTTGAAAAACAGAGAGACTAGAAGAGAAATTTTTTGAATGTTTTAATGTTTTATTAAATGGATGCATGAATGCAGCACACAAAAACATAGAAAAAACATGGGGTCAAAGGGTCGTTGTCATGAAGTCAAGGCTCTACCCATCCCCAAAGGTTTATACTAGGGTGATTTTTGTACCTGTACTCATTATCATCAGCTCCTCCTAGGAAAGCAAAACAACAAGCGGATCGCCAGCGAGTTGTGTGCAATCTCAGAGTAAGTGTTATTCACCGAGAATAGATCACCAGCCTCAAATGAGGGTAGTATCGCGTAACAGCTATTTCTGATAGCTTCCGCACTACGAAAAAGGTTGGCTTTTCTTAAGTGTATACTCATTCTGTCCACATACGGCATCACCCGCATTCCCATTAGCAGAAAAATAAACATGTATAGCAATTAGGAAAAGCAGTATATATATATTTGTCCTAATCATCCTAGACTTATAAAGCTATGAATCTTAAGTTCCTGACAGAAATGAGTTCCCCGACGGAAGCCCCAATCTGTGGTTCCCTGCCTAAGAGATGGACCAGCATAGGTCAATCTTTCTCTTCGGTAGAGTTCCCATTTTCCGTGGAAAACGGGGATGATGCCCTAAGACAGAAAGACCTTGGCAATGACTCCCCAGCAGAGTCGCCATTTTCAAAGAAAACAGAAACAGAAAGAAAGATCGCCCCACGGTGGGCGCCACTTTTCTGTAGCGAGCGATTTTGGACGCGGTTCTTAAGCGCTGGTCGCTCTCTGCGGTTGAGCTTAAAACTACAGGTCGATTCATTTTTTATCCTATTGTGAGCTGAATAAGGAAGGGAAATAGATGTCACCAATTAACCCTGCTTGCATACTGAATTTAAACAGCGGTCTGTTAAGTTACGGATGCTATCAATGTAGGGGGGCCTTTGTACTGGTTATTCGTATTTCGCCAATACAGGTTCTTTCTTTCTTTTTTTCTAGGAAAAGGGTTTCTGGCGGGGAATAAGGATTAGGATGTTAGGACTGGTGCTTTTGAATTACTGCTTTTGATTGATGGGGATATGGGATTTGGGTTTTTTGTTGATGCGCTCGCTAAGATCTTTTCTTTCGATCTTATGTCTACGTATTCCCGTTTACCGAAACAGGGAAATCAGAGCGTTCGTAGTTCCTCCTATTCTACGGGAGGAAATTGGTTTTTGGTGTCTTGTTCAAAGCCCAAGACGTGAAGCGAAAGGTGATTTGTATCTTGTTCAAAGCCTAAGATATGAAGCTGAAAGGTCTATTTGTGTCTTGTTCAAAGCCCAAGACGTGAAGCTGAAAGACCTCGACTTTAGAGAGAATTTGTCATCTCTAAAGAGGGGGAAGGAGAATTACTTTAACTGGGATACGCGGATCCGAGCAATGCCATAATTTCCGAAGAAAGGGTTTTAACCTGAAGGAGAAGACTTTAACTCAGTGTAGAGCAATGCCATCTTTCCTTAGGAATTTCTCATGCTAAAAGAGGGACAGTGGCATGGATATAGATGATCTAGAGGCTTGCCGCTTACAGCGATTAGATGAAGGAGTTGGTGATGTTTGTGTACTGTGAACATGGCACAGCTTTGATGCTAAAAGATTGATTGGATCAACCAGTGGTTTTCTTATACGAAGCCTAAGAGGAGGCTAATTTCCGCTAGGAAAATCATTATACAAAGCCTAAGAGGAGGCTATTTTGTGTCTCGTACAAAGGCCGAGAGAGAGGCTAAAGGTTTTTGACCCAGTGGGGCATATCGTTATACAAAGCCTAAGATGAGGCTAGAAAAGAGTTCGACTCTTGCTTAAGGGATTTATATCTCGTACGAGGCCCGAGATGGAGGCAAAAAAGGGGTGATTGACTCAACGAGGGAATCTTTTGTGTCTCATACAAAGCCTGAGAGAGAGGCGAAAATGTTGTTTTGACTCCACTGGGGAGAATTTTGGTATCTCGTACGAAGCCCGAGATGGAGGCTATTGTAACTATTTCAGTTGAGTGACAGATCCAATATACTGATTTAAAAGAGAAAATCAGTTCTTATATGAGTAACACTGTACTCAGGGATTTAATTTGAGGATCAGGGGTATTTCCTTCTCTTTGAGGAAACGGGAAATCCAAAGGGTATTGAGACTGTCCGAGTCTGCGGGTTTCCTTCTTATTTAACGAAGGGTGCTTGAGAATGTCTTTGAGACTCAAGGAAGTTAGACTGTCCGTGTCTAGAGTTTTATCTTTGGTACTATGCTTTGAGAAATAGTAGTAGACTCTATGAAATGACTGTTCTATGAGGATGACTAGGTTCTGTTCCTATACCTCTAGGAGGTCGTCGGGATAATTTGTACGAAGCCCAAGACGAGGCTGGAAACTTTTAAGAAGCCGACGGGTCCTTGTACGAAGCCCAAGAGGAGGCTATCATTCCCGGAGGAAGAGATCGTTATACGAAGCCTAAGAGGAGGCTGTGAATACTTCTAAGAAGCCGTAGGGTCCTTGAATAATGCCCAAGAGGAGGCGGGGTTGCTTTTAGGAAGCCTGTGGGTCCTTGTATGATGCCCAAGAGGAGGCCGATGCTTTTAAGAAGCCCGTGGGTCCCAAACCAAAGAAAAGTTCAGGAAAACTCTTTTAGAGTTAAAACCACTAGTAAACGTGCGAGGTTTACTATCCAGTGACTTTAACTTTTAGAGAGAGTCCGAACCGTTCGGCGGTTTGAAGAAATTCAAGAGAAGTTTCACCGAGAATAATTCATCTCTGGGGGATAGAATTTCTTGACGATTCCTAAGGAGGACAGCCGAAGAGAAGACTGTATCTGGTGCTCCTATTGGGGATCTAGGCGTCTATTTCTATGAATAAATGAAACTGCGTCACCTAGTTCTAGACGTAGTTGCCAGGGAAACTCGAAATATCTATACTATTATTACACAGTAGATATGAGCTTATGAAAGGAGACTTACAGTGAGCAGCCCCACAATACAGTTTATAATATGAAAGCAGTAAATGAAAGCGATAACCACTTACTCGGTTGTAGAGCTTCCATGCTGTTTGGTTAGTTGTTCAACAAAGAAAGATTGAAAACAACAGTATATTCAAAATCAAAGGAGAAAGTGCTTTGAAAAAGAAAGATTTGGGGCTTACAGCTCAAGGAGAGGCCCCAGAGTTTTATCAGTGGCCCAAAAATGGTTTTCTGTACAAAGGGATGGGTCTTACACTCTCTCAAGAGGCCCAAAAAGGTTTAAAGGAAAAAGAGTGGGGCTTATAACACGAGGGTAGGCCCAAATGATTTTTCGTTTAAAAATGGCGATCGCGCCGAGGTTTTCTTTTAACGCAGAGGGACTTATACAATAAGTGAGGCCCAAAATGATTTGGGCAAAAGGGGGATTGGGTCTTACACTCTAATAGAGGCCCAAAAGTTTTGAATGGGTCTTATAGCTCGAGGAGAGGCCCAAATGATTTTTATTTTTAAACGGGCGACGATCGTGCCGTTTACTTGTACAGAGGGACTTATACAATGAGTGAGGCCCAAAAAGTTTTTGTACAAGGGGGGATGGGTCTTACACTCTCTCAAGAGGCCCAAAGAGTTTTGAAAATGATTTATGAGGGTTGAATTAATCCAAAACCCTAATTTGTTTTCAAAATGTATTTAATTGAATAAAAATTCAATTAAAATGATCAAAAATTATTTAACACATGGAAAACAAATTGTGATCTTGGATTAATGCTTCAAAAATTAAGTATTGACCTACAAAATAATTAGAAAGCATTAAAAGTTGCAAAATCAATGTAGAAAAAATATTTAAAATGCCAAAAACAATCAAAATATTAATTCTTTACAAAAATATCAATAATATGAAATAAATAATATTTTTGGGATTTTTTGATAAAATAAAATATTTTAACATTTTTGTGAATTATTAAAAAAAGAATCAACTCAAAATCATTAAAACTCAGAGAGAAATTAATTTTTGAATCAATTAAACAAAATCACAAAATTCAAATATTCAAATATATGAAAATGGCGCCAAGAACACCACCAAGAACACGCGCGTTTTTTCAGTTTGCCCAGATTTGCATTTTCCATCCAATCTCACTGAATACGTAATTATAACATGCAATCCCCATATCTTTATGCTCGTCTCAACCTCACGATCATGTCTATGTACTTTAATTTCATTTAAATTAAACATACAACAAGAAATCACGAAGAAACCTCAAGAACCCTAATTTCTGCATGAAGGCTAGGATTTTTGATACACGATTCAAACAATGCAATTAATTGAGGGAAAACATTCCATGCATGATTATGAACATATGGCCAAATTATTGTGCGAGGAAATATGCATAGATTGAGAGATGCCCAAGTTTAGGCTTACCTTCAAGTTATGACAGCAAGAGCAGATGTGATTTTGAGTTGGAGGTGTTACAGACAAGTTGTGATGATCTGGACAGCTTCCCTACACCATATGGAGTGTGTTTGAACACTTGGATTGAATTGAAATGGACTGGATCAGTTTATGGCATCTCAGCTGCAACTTGTTTGAAAATTTGAGCAACC
This sequence comes from Lathyrus tuberosus, assembly GCA_022829125.1. Classification (NCBI taxonomy): domain Eukaryota; kingdom Viridiplantae; phylum Streptophyta; class Magnoliopsida; order Fabales; family Fabaceae; genus Lathyrus; species Lathyrus tuberosus. The sequence continues at coordinate 6,397,449 of JALAZF010000001.1, read as the reverse complement.
AGCTGGTGATTTCATGAAATTGATGTTTCAGAAGTTATGTGAGTGTTTGATCAGCTCATATGTGATGTATGTGAGGTGTGTGAGTGATTGGTTTGTGCAGAATTGCTCTCAAACTCAAAACCCGATAGCTACCTTGCTAAGAAAGGCATTTTTGCCAAGAGAAAGAGATTTTGAGGAAAGCATCTGTTAGATGGCTTTGGTGTACTTAAACTGACAACAATTGAGCTCTATTTATAGTAGAGCAAGTTTGTTTTGTAAGGAATAGTACATGGCAGCTGGTAAGTAGGTTTCCTCAATGTTGGCCAATGGAAATGAAAGTCTCCTCTAGCCATTGACTAGAGGTTAGGGCACAGAGCTTTGGTCACCTTGGTCTTGGATAAGTCTTGACTGATTTCAGATGAGAATGGCTCAGTCCATGCCACGTTGATGGTTCCATTGAATGCCTCATTCCAAATTTGAAGTCTTGTCCCTATTTTGGCCATTCTAGGTTCAACATGCTATTCTTTGTTCCTTGGACCTTGGAGGCTTGGCTCAGTGATTGTCCCCTTTGGATTCAATCCTATGAGGTGTCCAAGTGGATTGGAGCAATTGCAATTGGCTGATTTTGGCAAATCGAGCCAAAATGCAAATTCTGCCTTGCTTTGACAGATTTCAGCAAGGCAACTTGCCAATGTTGTATCTCATGATGTAGGTTGAATTTGGCAATGTTCTTGGCCATTTTGGAAAGCTCTTACATGATACAACAACTGTTTGAACAAGTTTGGTTTTGATCTCTTTTGATTCCAAGTGAAAAATCCCCCTACATTTGGCAAAAAGTGAAGCAGAATTCTAACTTAGTGAAAATTTCACTAAGTGTTGGAAAAAGTGCATTTTCACTTTTCAGCCACTTTGATCACTCCATAACTAAAAATCTTTAATGAATTGGAATGACTTGTAGTTGAAGTTTTTATAGGTGATAATGAGGGCTACAAATCCATCTTTGGATGAGAAAAAATGGCCTTGTGGTTTAGGAGTTATGGTCCTCCAAAGTTGGTACCTTTGCCACTTTATTTTTAACTTAGAAAAATTTCTAAGTTTTATGGTTACCCCTTTTACAAGTTATCTCACTTTTCTTAATTTTTCTGGATGAATGATGATTCAAATCATACATTAACATCATTTTAGGGTTAAAAATCCATTTTGGTGAAAAATCTCAAAAAGTCAAAGTTGACTTTTGTGCACAGTTGACTTTTTATCAGATGAATTCCAAACTGTGCAATTCTTCAGGAAATCATGTCCTTGACCTAGATCAAACTTGATGGACATGTTCCATGGGTGTCATAGGGTATATTCATGTATGTATTAGGGTTTGGGAGCATGTCCAGGTCAAAAGTCAAAGTTACAGTTGACTTTTCCCTTAAAACCCTAATTGTGGTGCAGATGAAAATGAAACTTGTTGCTCAAGCTTCTTGGATCAATTCATTGTTCCAAATGGATCAATATGGTGTATTAGAGACCCTCAAATCATCTCTTGAGGTCTTGGCTCATGGTTTGTCCCAAAAGTCAACTTAGGGGTGAATTAGGTCAAGAAACCCTAATTCCTGATTTTTGATGAATGCATCCCCTGAGGCAAAATTGACTTTATGCATGTTTTCATGAGGTTCCATGAAGTATATTAGGTAATGTTTTGGATCATTGCCTTGTGCCCAGATGAAAATTTCCATCTAGAGGCCCTGGTCGACCAAAACCCTAATTTGGTGACACTATCGATCTTGAGACTTGATCCACCTAGAAGGGAGCAGCCTTGTGCTTAATCCTTGAAGTGGGAGTCCTTTTTGATCCATTGTGGATATTTAAGAGATTAGACAAGTTGAAGATCATGTCATTTCTTGATTGATCCTTTGTCTAAGCACTCAGAGAGGGCTTGAAACCCTAATTTTGATTGTATTGGATGCTCACCCATCTTTGGGGAGACTGATGAAGCATGATGGTTCATCCATATTGTGATGATGATTTTCACAATGATGGGAAATCTAAGTGGTCAAAATTTGGGGTATTACAAGGACTATCATGAGAAAAATCCTTATTAGGTGAACATGATTCAAATCTTTGATATTCGTTTGATGAATACCAGCTTGGTAGAGTTACACGCCAAGCAAGTCCAGCTCAGTTTTCTCACTTCACATGATTATCTGAGCTGTAAAATATGTTATGAGAGTAACCAAGGGTGTGCTCTCGTTCAAAGAACTTTGCAACACCTGTTAAACCATTGGTGGCTTCCGATCTATCTAGAGAAGACACGCAACAACTCAGTGTGAAAAATGGGAACCCTACTAGGCATCAAAGTCAGGATGTTCGATCTATGGAAATAGATCTACTGAGGTTACACTGCATTCAAATTGGACGTGGCCAGGTGCCACCGCACAACTACGAGCGTTGTAGAATCTGCTCGGAGAATAACCAAGGATGCTACCTCGTGCGAGCAGCCCTTCAAAGTCAGTTGGACCGCAAAGAGATTCAACCGTGTCTGAGTTCTGGGTCAATCAACTAGACGCCAGACTATTTCTATGATCAGATTAAGGATGTTGTCGTAATCTCTGATCATGAGAAATACAAGGATGTTTGTGCCATAATCCCTCTGCTTGACGAATCAAGAATTCCTTTGGACAGTAGGAAAGTTCCCAACCAGGAACTGGTTAAAATTACTTACAATGGTCAGAAAAATCAGAAGGCTCCGGTAGTCATCTATCTGCCGGGACCAGTACTGTACAAATACGATAAGGTAATCCCTTACAAATACGGTGCTACAACAATTGAAAATAGAAAGGAAATTCCATTACCCTCCGTCGTGAATATTGCAGACATCAGTCGAGTAACACGGAGCGGTCGAATCTTCAACCGAGGAGTTGGAGAACCTAACAAAGAAAAGGAACCTCAAACTGAAGTTCCCAATCCACCAGTTGGTCAATCCAGTGATCCCAACCTTTCAAAGAACGATGATGAGATGCTGAAGCTCATCCAAAGGAGTGAATACAACATCGTTGATCAGCTGTTACAAACTCCTTCAAAAATCTCAGTGTTGTCTCTTTTACTAAGTTTCGAAGCTCACAGGGAAGCTCTACAGAAAGTCTTAGAGCAGGCCTTTATGGAATAGGATGTAACAATACGACAATTCGACAACATCATTGCCAACATCACTTCCTGCAATAACTTGGGGTTTAGTGATGAGGAATTGCCAGAGGAAGGCATAGGTCACAATATGGCGCTCAATATTACAGTCAACTGTCAGGACAAAGCTTTAGCCAGCGTACTGATAGATATCGGATCAGCTCTCAACGTTATGCCAAAGTCCGCTTTAATGTGACTATCATTTAAAGGATCTCCAATGAGAGGCAGTGAGGTCATTGTCAAAGCATTTGACGGATCCTGAAAAATAGTTATCGGCGAAGCCAACTTTCCCATAACTATCGGTCCTCACACTTTCCAAGTCATTTTCTAGGTCATGGACATCCGAGCAACATACAACTATTTGTTGAGAAGACCTTGGATACACCAGGATGGGGCAGTCACTTCAATACTTCACCAAAAACTGAATTTCGTCAAGAATGACCAACTCGTCATAGTCTGTGGAGAACAAGCCTTGATCGTGAGTAACCTATCAACATCTACCTGTGTAGAACCCGAGGAGGTTGTCGGAACTCAGTTCCAAGCACTTTCGGTGAGCAATGAGAATCAATCTGAGCAAGGAACCTCTATTTCCTCATACAAAGATGCTCTCGAAGTGATCAAAAGTAACAACGCAAAAGGGTGGGGACAACTTGTCACTCCCACTGATAACAAAACAAAGAAGGGTCTTGGTTTTTCTGCAAACTGTACCCAGACTGCTGTTACCGATGAAAGTTTTCATCCCATTCAGGACTTCTTCCACAGTGGAGGTTTCCTCCACCCAGTGTCTCAAGAAGTACATACCATCAACGAGGGAGATTCCTCCGATACAGATAAAGAATGGAAGTCCTATCTCAACGATGACAATTATATGTCTCAAGAAGAAGCACCTATGCCATTCTGTTTCCCCGTGCAGGGTCCAAGATATATACCAAGGTCAGATGTTAAGATGATATACGGAGATTGTGACCCGGAAGGATGTCGTGCTCCACCAAATTCATTAGAGGAGGACACTCTGATGAAAGATAACTTTGACCACGACTAATATGGCCCGATGGATGGCCTGATGGATGGCCTGCCTATCTGGCAGCCGTATCCAGGAGACTTGGGGCAAGAGAATCAGCCGAACAATGAATATTAACTGAGTAATATTGAAAAGAATACCTGCGTCCCCACCATGTCATGGGATCAACACTCAGGGCATTCACAAAATATCCAGCACGACGATGAATTTGCAAAGCTCGCCGGACTAGAATTAATTAACTATGCTTTTCCTGAGGTCAACGTCATCGAGAGGGATGACCCCTCCAGTTCCAAAGAAGTGTGGGACACCTTAGGGCAACCAAGTGGAAAGTATGACTACCTGGTCAAGTACACCGCTCCTGAAAGCTCTCGTATCAGGCTCAAAGACATCCAGCCAACTGGATGGGGAGATATACCTGAGAGCACAAACACTATGCAAGATACAGCTGAGGAATCCTTCTACGACAACTCTGCCTGGGAGACAGATTCCAGCGATCCTGCTCCACCAGAAATCAGCGTCATTTCTGAGGACAAATCAAGAAGGAAAGTACCAGACTTTGTGATTCACCGAGGAGTCCGCCGCCAATGGGTTACTGTCGATGTCCTGAAGATCGTTCATAAGTCAAAGTAATTGCCATCTTTAACCTTTCACCTTGCCCAGGTGAAATGGATGTTTTGATAGGGCTCACTTTCTCTAAATATTCCTCTTCGCTTTGCCCAAAGTGGAAGATTTTTGTTTTATAGGGCTGTAGTTTCGAGAATCGACAAGATCATAAATAAAAAATGTCGTTCTGTAATTTCCGCATCAATTGCTATTTTCTCTTTTCGCTTTTTCAGAAAATGGTAATCCTAAAAAAACATCTCAAACAATAAAAATAAGCAGTTTTTCAGAAAATACACTGCACCCACTCTTGCATTCTCTCTATCTCTCCTAAAATCAATCATCACGTCATGCAGATTGCTTGTTTTAAACCCCATTGAAACATACAATCTGATGCCTTCTCGCGACTTTGAATTCCTGGTATTCGAGACTGAAGAAGAAGATGATGAAGAAATTCCAGAAGAGATCTCACGACTACTCAGACAAGAGGAAAGGTCCATTGAACCACACAAAGAGCCATTGGAAATGGTCAACTTGGGTTCAGAAGAAGAGAGAAAAGAAGTCAAGATTGGGGCACTGATCAGTCCGACTATCAAAGAGGGTTTGATAAAGCTTCTCAAAGAGTTTCTCGATGTATTCGCTTGGTCCTATCTGGATATGCCAGGGTTGGATACCAGCATCGTGGAGCGTCATCTACCGTTGAGATCAGAATGTCCGCCAGTAAAACAGAGGTTGAGAAGAACTCACCCAGACATGGCCATCAAAATCAAAGAGGAAGTACAGAAACAGATTGACGCGGGTTTCCTCGCCATATCATAATATCCTCAATGGTTAGCCAACATCGTACTAGTTCTGAAAAATGAAGGAAAGGTCAGAATGTGTGTAGACTACAGGGATCTGAACAAAGCCAGTCCAAAGGATGACTTTCCCTTACCGCACATAGACATGCTGGTTGACAGTACAGTAAAGTTCAATGTTTTCTCCTTCATGGATGGATTCTCGGGCTATAACCAAATAAAAATGGCGCCGAAAGACATGGAGAAAACTTATCAAAGGGCCATGACTACTTTGTTTCATGACATGATACACAAAGAAATCGAGGTATATGTCGATGACATGATTACCAAATCTAAAATGAAAGAGGAGCATGTGACCCACTTGTCAAAACTATTTGAGCGTCTGAGAAAGTACAAACTCCGCTTGAATCCCAACAAATGCACCTTCGGTGTCCGTTTAGGGAAATTACTAGGGTTCATCGTTAGCCAGAAAGGAATTTAGGTTGATCCTAATAAGGTCAAGGCCATTCAAGAAATGCCTTCTCTAAAAACTGAAAAACAAGTCAGGAGATTCCTGGGATGTTTGAATTACATTTCCAGGTTCATATTCCTTATGACCGCGACATGCGCGCCGATCTTCAAATTACTCAAAAAGAATCAGGACTGCGTTTGGACAGAAGACTGCCAAACCGCCTTCGACAGTATTAAGGAATACCTGTTGAACCCACCGATTCTATTACCTCTAGTGGAAGGAAAGCTATTGATCATTTACTTAACAGTCTTGGAAGACTCCATGGGTTGCGTACTTGGCCAAAAAGACAAAACAAAAAGGAAAGAGTCTGCCATCTACTATCTGAGCAAGAAATTCACCGAGTGTGAAACTCGGTACACGATGCTTGAGAAAACTTGCTGTGCTCTGGCTTGGGCAGCCAAACGTCTTCGCCAGTACATGATTCGTCACACTACTTGGTTAATCTCAGAAATGGATCCAATCAAGTACGTCTTTGAGAAACCTGCTCTCACGGGAAGGATTTTCCATTGGAAGATGTTGTTATCAGAATACGACATCAACTTTGACATGGTCTTGCTCCGTTGCGTCGACAGACCAGAAGCAAACATGCTAATAAAGGAAATTCATGAAGGATCCTTTGGCACTCATGCCAACAGACACGCAATGGCGAGAAAAATTCTAAGAGCAGGGTACTATTGGTTGACCATGGAATCCGATTGCTACAAGTACATGAGGGATGTCACAAGTGTCAGATATACTCAGACAAAATCCATGTACCGCCAACGCATCTCAAAGTTCTTTCTTCCCCATGGCATTTTTCCATATGGGGAATCGACATGATTGGTATGATTGAACCCAAGGCTTCAAATGGACATTGGTTCATCCTAGTAGCCATTGACTACTTCACCAAGTGGGTCGAAGCAGCGTCATACGCCAATGTAACCCGACAAGTGGTGGTTCGATTTATCAAAAACAATCTCATCTTCCGTTATGGTGTTTCGAGCCAGATCATTACTGACAATGGATCTAACTTGAACAATTAGATGATGAAAGAGTTGTGTGCTGAGTTCAAGATCGAACACCATAACTCATCTCCCTACCGACCTAAGATGAACGGAGCGGTAGAGGCGGCTAACAAGAACATCAAGAAGATTGTTCAGAAGATGGTTGTAACTTTCAAAGACTGGCACGAGATGCTACCCTTTGCTCTTCACGGTTATCGCACATCTATCCACACTTCAACAGGGGCAACCCCTTTCTCTCTAGTATATGGCATGGAAGCAGTGCTTCCCATAGAGGTAGAGATCCCGTCAATCAGGGTATTGATGGAAGCTAAGCTAACAGAAGTTGAGTGGTGTCAAAGTCGACACGACGAATTGAATATGATCAAAGAAAAGCGAATAACGGCTTTGTGTCAGGGTCAGTTGTATTAACAAAGGATGAAGAGAGCGTTTGACAAAAAGGTCCGACCTCGTGTCTTCAAGAAAGGAGACCTTGTGCTCAAGAAGATACAATCATTTCACACAGATCCTCTGGGCAAGTGGACTCCGAATTATGACGGCCCCTATGTGGTTAAGAAAGCTTTCTCAGGCGGTGCCTTGAGACTTGCAACCATGGATGGAGAAGAATTCTCCTATCCCACGAATGTTGACGTAGTCAAGAAATACTTCGCCTAAATAAAAAAAAGAAAAAAAAATGTCTCGGTGGAATGAAAACCCGAAGGGGCGGTCCAGGCAAAAATTAGAGACATAATAAAAAATCATCCCGGTGGATTGGAAATCTCCAAAGTACAATCCAGGCAAAAGTTAGGGATAATGGCAAGAAACTACGTCTAACAGGGGCAAATTCCCCAGTACCAGTCGCGTCATTCATCATAAAACTCCAGTAAAGGTCATCTTCGACAGAAGCTCCGGATGTCTAGAATTCAAAGTTGGTAGAAGGATAACGGTCGTTATGTTTCAATGTAGCCCTTTATCCTGTAAATTACCATTTTATAACTTTGTAAATACTCTATGGGATCACGCACTTGGATGATTTCCATCCCATCAATAAAATTCGAGCCCTTGTGCTTTTGTTTGCAATTCTTATTTGTTTTAGCTTTACAGAACGACATTTTAATATGATTAACGATTCTTGAAATAAAACAAAAATGAATTTACTTGTAAAACTTTTTCTGCTTTTTAAAATAAAGATGGCAATTTCTTTTGACTGTTGAACATCAAAAGAACATCGATCGTTTCTCCGGAAGTAATCGGGCTTCAAAGTGCAGAATCAAAGTACTCCTTCTAAACCAGTGCACCTGAATGAAGGATCAACTATGTCGAATATTCCGTCCGGCATCCCCGGCAGAGTTCTCACCTCCTAAGCCCGACCAACGTTGTTCCCCGCAGGGACTACCTCTCCTAAGCAAGGCAGAATTGCTATTTTGAACAAGTGGTACTTCTTTGTCCCCCGTCGTGGCGAGTATCCAGTCCTGTTCATTCCCTTAGTTTGTATGTCGTGTCAGTTTTGTCAGCATATACATACATCATGCATTATTTATTTGCATTCACATTCATATTGCATTACTATCACTCTGGTTGGTCTTATCCCCTAGTGATAAAAGTCCTCTTGTCAATCGAGTTGTCAGTACTGTCCTTGTCAGGAAATGTTGCATCCAAACAGTCTCTCTTCCAGTTTATTTTTGGATTATAGTGGGCTTTCGACCACTTTGATAACTTGAACCTCTGAAAGGCAAGAAAATAGTCAACCAACATCACTCTTCATTATTGAAGATGATATCTCTGCTTTCCCGGATTAAGGAAAATCCCCAGAGAAAGCCTCACAATCAAAGCTTCGACAACATAGCAGTTTCTCTTTGAAAATTTGCTATCAAACGAGGTCATCAGTACCTCCAAATCAGATTACATCATATGGCATTTCCCCGAGAAGATCTTGGGAAAAGTTTGATGAAATACCCTCAAACAGAAGAGCAGTCTCCCGAGAGACTCGTTTTTCCCCAGTAGAGCCGACAAATGGCGTCTCCAAACAGAGAAGTTTGTGTACCTCTACAGCTCAGGCAGATGGGTTCCCCAGCAAGTCTGACATCAAAACTTTTTCCCATCAAATGGCATCTCTTCAGGAAAATTCGGCGAGAAGTTTGATGAAAACCGCTATCAATAGCGTCCCTTGTCAAGAAAGTTTATTGACAAAAGAAACTGAGACCAGTTCCTTGGTAGGAAACCAGGATCGAGGGGAAGTTTATTTCAGAAACTGAGACCAGTTCCTTGGTAGGAAACCAGGATCGAGGGGAAGTTTATATCAGAAACTGAGACCAGTTCCTTGGTAGGAAACCAGGATCGAGGGGAAGTTTATTCCAAAGGAAACTTAGACCAAATCCTTGGTAGGAAACCAGGATCGAGGGGAAGTTTATTCCAAAGGAAACTTAGACCAGTTCCTTGGTAAGAAACCAGGATCGAGGGGAAGTTATACCCTTTTCTAAGCATCATTGCTTAGCAAAAGAAGATGGATGAGCACACTGCCATTCATAAACACTATCAAAATTTTGGGTATTCCGATATTTAATCCTCTTGCACCCCGAATGTCCGAATACCTTCGCCATTCACAGCTTCGAGTCCAAGAAGATTAAATAGGGGCATCTGTCATACCCAAAATTTTGACCACTAAGATTCCCATCATTGTGAAAATCATCATCACAATATGGAGGAACTAACATGCCTCATTAGTCTCCCCAAAGATGGGTGAGCATTCACTATAATCAAACTTAGGGTTTCAAGCCCGCTCAGAACCTTAGACAAAGGATCAATCAAGAAAGGGGATGATCTTCAACTTGTCTAACCTCTCAAACACCCACAAAGGATCAAGAGGACTCCCACATCAAGGATCAAACACAAGGATGCAGCATTCCAAGTGGATTAAGCCTCAAGATCATCAGTGTCACCAAATTAGGGTTTTGATCGACCAGGGCCTCCAGGTGGAGATTTTCATCTGAGCATGAGCCAATAATTCAAAACATACCCTAAGATACTTAAAGGGACCTCTTGGACCCAAGCATCAAGTCAATTTAGCCTCAGGGGATGCATTCAGCAAAAATCAGGAATTAGGGTTTCTTGACCTAATTCACCCCTAAGTTGACTTTTGGGACAAAACATGAGCCAAGACCTCAAGACATAATTTGAGGGTCTCCAATATACCACATTGATCCATTTTCCACAATGGATTGATCCAAGAAGCTTGATTTACAAGTTTCAATTTCATCAGGACCACAGTTAGGGTTTCGAGGAAAAAGTCAACTGCACCTTTGACTTTTGATTAAAACATGCTCCCAAACCTTGGGACATAAGTCAACACACCCTATAACACCTATGGAATCTATCCATCAAGTTTGATTTAGGTCAAGGACTTGATTTCATAGAGGATCGCACAATTTGGAATTCACCTGATAAAAAGTCAACTGTACAAAAAAGTCAAAATTTGACTTTTTGATTTTTTTGGTCAATTATGGTTCCTTAACCCTAAAATGATGTTAATGTGTGATTGGAATCATCATTCATCAAGAAAAATCAAAGAAAGTGGGATAACTTGTAAAAGGGGTAACCATAAAAACTTAGAAATTTTCTAAGTTATGGAACAAAGTGACTAGGGTACCAACTTTGGAGGATCATATCTCCTAAACCACAAGGCCATTTTTCCCCATTCAAAGATGGATTTGTAGCTCTCATGTCACTCTACAAAAGCTTCAACTACACCTCATTCCAATTCATCATGGATTTTGAGTTATGGTTGGATCAAAATGGCTGAAAACATGAAATGTCACTTTTTCCAACACTTAGTGAAATTTTCACTAAGTCAGAATCTGTTTCACTTTTTCCAAAATGTAAGGGCATTTTTCACTTGGATCCAAAAAGTGTCAAGACAAACTATGATCACACATATGTTGTATCATATGAGAGATTTCCAAAATGGCCAAGAACTCCACCAAATATCACTTGAGTCATGAGATATGACAATGGCAATATGCCTTGCTGAAAACTGTCATGGCAAGGAAGATTTGTTCAATTTGTTCGATTTGCCCAATTTTTGCAAATGACAACAAGTCTATCCATTTGAACACCTCATGGGGAGACCAAGGAGGGACAAACACTGATCCATCAACCTCCCAAGTCTTTGGAACTAAAAATAGCATGCCAAACCTAAAATGCCTAAAAAGAGGACAAGACTCTAATTTTGTTTTGGAGCATTCAATGGATGCACCAAGGTGGCATGGACTGAGCCTTTTCCAACTAAATGAGTCAAGGATGCTCTCTAAACTAGGGAACCACAGGCCTGTGCTCTAACCTCTAGTCAATGGCTAGAGGAGACTTAGATTCCTATTTATCAACATTTGCCAAACTTCAGTAGCAGTTGCCATTCACTATTGCTTGCAAAAAAACTTACTCTACTATAAATAGAGCTAATTTGTGCTCAGTTTAAGTACACCAAAGCCATCAAACTGATGTTTTCCTTAAAATCTCTTCTTTCACTCCAAACTTGCCTTCCAAAGCAAGTCACTATCGGGTTTTGAGCTTGGGAACAATTCCAACAAAACCAATCACACACACACCTCATAAACATCATATAGAAGTGATCCATGCACTTAAACAACATCTGGAACACTGATTTCTCAGAATCACCAGCCAACTGCTCAAGGTTTTAACCAAGTTGCAGTTGAGATGCCATGAAGTGATCCAGCCATTTTCAATCAAGTCCAAGCACTCAAACACACTCCATATGGTGTAGGGAAGCTGTTCAGATCATCACAACTCATCTGTAACACCTCCAACTCAAAAATCACTTTGCTCTTGCTGTCACGACCTACAAGTAAGCCTAAACTTAGTCATCTCTTAATCTATGCATATTTTCTCGCACAATACTTTTGCCAAATGTTCATAATCATGCATAGAATGTTTCCCCTCAATTAATTGCTTTGTTTGAATCGTGTATCAAAAATCTCAACCTTCATGCAAATTTTAGGGTTCTTGAGGTTTTGTCTTGATTTCTTATTACATGCTTAAAATAAATGAAATTAAAGGCCATAGACATGATCGTGAGGTGAAACGAGCAGATTGATATATGGTTTGTGTGATTTCATCAAGTATTCAGTGAGATTCGATAAAAAAATGCAAATCTGGGCAAAACAGAGGGCGCGGGCAAGAACTTGGTGTTCTTGGCGCTCTTTTTTGAATTTTCAAATATTTGAATTTTTGTGATTTTATTTAATTGATTCAAAAATTAATTTCTCTATGGTTTTTAATGATTTTGAGTTGATTCTTTTTGTAATAATTCACAAAAATGTTAAAATATTTTATTTTACCAAAAATTCCCAAAAATATTATTTATTTCCTATACTTGATATTTTTGCAAAGAATTAATATTTTATTTGTTTTTTAACATTTCAAATATTTTTTCTTCCTTGATTTTCCAAACTTAATTGATTTCCAATCATTTTGTGGATAGAAACATGATTTTTGAAACATTGATCCAAGATCACAATTTGTTTTTACACATGTTTAACAATTTTGATCATTTTAATTGAATTTTTATTGAATTAAAATGTATTTTGAAAGCAAATTAGGGTTTTGATTAATTCAACCCTCATCAAACTTTTTCAAACCTTTTGGGCATCTAATAGAGTGTAAGACCCAACCCATTTTTAAAACCAAAACATTTTGGGCCTCAGTGTATTGTATAAGTCGCGATACTGTCAAAAAGTTCGGCGCGATCATCGCCTTTTTAACAAAACCAATTGAGCCTCTCCTCGAGATGTAAGTCCCATTTCTTTTCAAAAATAAAACCATTTTGGGCCTCTAATAGAGTGTAAGACCCAACTACTTTTTGAAAGCCAAACATTTTGGGCCTTGGACAATTGTATAAGTCCCCCGGCAATTTCCAAAACAACGGCGCGATCACTGTTAAAACAGTGGGCCTCTCCTTGAGCTATAAGCCCCAACAATCTTTTCAAAGCACTTTCTCCTTGGATTTTGAATTCAAATATACAGTTATTATCAAAATTTTCTTTATTGAACAACTAACCAAACAGCATTGAAGCTCTACAACGGGTAAGTGTTTATCCGCTTTCATTTACTGCTTTCGCATATATAACTGTATTGTGGGGCTGCTTCACTGTAAGTCTTCTTTCACATCCTTTTATATACTTGTCATATATCAACTGTATATATACTCGTATAGTTATTTAGAGTTTTCCCCGACAACTAGGTCTAGAACTAGGTAAAGCCCTGTTGGTCACTCTTAAATACAAACAAAACTAGATCCCCATAGAATTACCAGATACAGTCTTCCCTCCTCTTGGGGTTAAATAATATGGAACAAAGAGAAAGGCAGTATTCTAGGTGAACCTTTTCTCAGACTATCACCCTTAGAAATTGTCAAAAGGAATCTACTCCCCGAGGTGATCTTTTCTCCGTGAATGGCATCTCTTGAGTTTCTTCCAAATTCTCGAACTTTCCTGGAATGATCTCTTCTCTATGAATTGCATTTCTTGAACTTCTCTTGGTTTGGGGACCCACAGGCTTCTTAAAAGCATCCCTGCCTCCTCTTGGGCGTTGTACAAGGACCCGTCGGCTTCTTAAAAGTTCTCATGCCTTCTCTTGGGCTTCATACAAGGACCCTCACGATCTCCTAGAGGTATAGGACAAAACTTAGTCATCCTTTGATTAGAGTTGTCTTTCTAAAAAGAGTCAACACTCTCAGACCAATTCTAGGGTTGATACTCATCCCTTAAATGAGTCGGCCTCCTCTTGGGCATCATACAAAAGATAAAACTCTACAAATAGACTTGGATAGTCTAAACATCCTTGAGTCTCAAAGACATTCTCAAGTTCCCTCCAAAACATAGGAGAAACCCCAGATTTTGGATTAATCTCCAGCAAGAGTTAAAACTTGTGGGTTCTATAACCCCATCTTTCTCCCGAACCAGGGTCAGTTCATCATCAGTATAACACTATCTCAAATCAAAACCTCAAGGTTTTTGATCTATCAACTCTTCTACATTCCCCTGCAAGAGTTGATCCCCCATTTGGACCTGCCTCAAGATCTCAAGAATCCTTTGCAGAAGATAGCCTCCTCTTAGGCTTCGTATAAGGACCCTTTCCTCAGCATACCCAGCCTCCTCTTGGGCTTTGTATAATGATTCTCCCCAGATGAGCTAACCTTTTCAGACTCTCTTATTGAGTCAATCACAGTCTCAGACTCTCTTGTTGAGTCGATCACCTTTCAGTACTCTCTTGTTAAGCCAACCCCTTTTAGCCTCTATCTCGGGCGTTGTACGAGACAAACAAAAACACCCTCTTGTTGGGTCAACAGCCTCCTTTTAGGCTTTGTATAATGATTTACTTTAACAAAGTTAGCCTACTCTTAGGCTTTCTCTAGCTTGTTCAGCCACCATCCTGGGCTTCGTACAGGATAGATAAAAGCACTCTCTTGTTGAGTATAAAAGATTCTCTTGTTGAGTCACCCTTTAGCCTTCGTCTTGGGCTTTGTACAAGACACAGATAAAGCACTCTCTTGTTGAGTATAAAGGACTCTCTTGTTGAGTCAACCACTTTCAGCCTCCGTCTTGGGCTTTGTACAAGACACATATAAAACACTCTCTTGTTGACAAATTCTCTCTAAAAACCCTTTAGCTTCAATCTTGGGCTTTGAACAAGACACCAAAACACCTTCTTTCCTCCCTTAGAATAAGAGGAACTACGATCTCTCTGATTTCCCTATACTCCATAATAGGGAATACGTAGGCATAAGATTGAAAAATCTTAGCGAGTACACTATCAAAAACATCAGATCCAGCATTCACCCAAGAACCTCATAATCAATCCAGACATTCTATTTTCTTAACAAAATAAACCAAGAGAGACCCACATCTTAACTGCATCTGTTAACCAACAGTCATCTGTTTAAACTCAGTATGCATGCAGGGTTAATTGGGGACATCTATTTCCCTTCCTTAATAAGCTTAATAGGATAAAAAATGAATCGAACTGTAGTACCAAAGCGATAGTGATTCGCAACCACAAAAATCGCGCTACACACCTTACCACATTGGTTGGAATTGAGTGCTACTTTCTGATTTCTTATTTATCCTATGAAGCTGGAAAGGAAATAGAAGCTATCTAAAACTAACCTTGCACGCACATGTTTTTCTTTAAAAAATGCTAAGAAATTGGGGGGGTGGGGGTTCCGGGGTCAGGTTATACAATGGGGAGTTGTCAATTACCTAGCGTATATATGGTTATCCATATATTGTTTAGCATTTTCTTCTGTTATCTACTTACTGGTGTTTATCTATTATCAATTGGGAAAGTTTCACCTTTGGGAATGTTTGAGAGTGTATTTTTGTTGATTTTTCCATTTTTTTCCGATGTTTTTGGTAAGGTACTGGACCTAAGGTTTTTGTTATGTGTGCTCGCTAAGATTTTGCAATCTTATGCCTACGTATTCCCGTTAAAGAAAACAGGGAAATCAGAGCAATCGTAGTTCCTCATATTCTATGGGAGGAAAAGATATTTGGTGTCTTGTTCAAAGCCCAAGATTGAAGCTAAAGATTATTTGTGTCTTGTTCAAAGCCCAAGATTGAAGCTAAAGGGTTTGATTGAGAGAGAATTTGTCATCTCTAAAGGGAGATTTCTCATCTGTTTATCACAGTTGTTGGGTAACTGATTATAAAGGAGAATTACTTTAACTGGAATGTATGGAATCCAGCAATGCCATAATTTCCTTTATAAGGGTGATGTCCTGAAGGAGGAAACTTTAACTTTGTGGAGCAATGCCATTTTTCCTTAGGAGTATTTCATGCTAAGAGAGGGACATTAGCTTGGTTATAAATAATCCAAAGGCTTGCCACTTAAAGCAATTAGATGAAAGAAGGGATTTTACCAGGATAAGAGATGGACCACAACTTGGATTTTTGAAACAACAAGTGTGCCACTTACAACAGTTATCTGGAATTAGGGTTTGTTTGATTGTCTGTTTTGATGTGTGATGTATAGAGAAATATCTTCCTACAGAGAAATCTTGATTTCCTCTGAGGGGTGTTGATTTTTGTGTGCCTTAATCAAAGCCCAAGGTTGAAGCTAAAAGGTTGACCCTACTAGGGGGTTTTATATCTGTCTTGTACAAAGCCCAAGATTGAGGCTGAAAAGGGAGATTGACTCTTTTGGGGAATATTTTGTCTGTCTTGTACAAAGCCCAAGATTGAGGCTGAAAAAGAAATTGACTCTACTGGGGAGGTTTTATCTGTCTTGTACAAAGCCCAAGATTGAAGCTAAAAAGAATTGACTGACTCAGTTGGAGAATATTTATATGTGTCTTGTACAAAGCCCAAGATTTAGGCTAAAACTGCTGAGGGAAAATCATTATACAAAGCCTAAGAGGAGGCTGGTTGGGGAATTTCTTATATGAAGGCTAAGAGGAGGCTAACTTCTGCTGAGGATTATTGAGATCAAGAGACATGTCTAAATTGGGGAATCAAGTCTTACTGAGGTTTGAAGAATAGTTGAGATATCAGATGCCTTGAGGTTCTGATTTAGGGTTTATTAATGATAATTTGACCTTATCTAGGGGAATTTAAAGTGAGAGCTTAAATATTGAGTTTTTAGCCTTCTTGAGGTTTTAAACTCTGCTGGTGATTTATGAAATGGTCAGGATTTTTTCCTGTGTTTTTAGGAAACTTGAGGGTTTCTTTGAGATCCAAGAGGAGATGAGACTTTCCAAGTCTACTGGTTATGAGAAGGTTTTCTCTTAACTGGAGAAAGATCTTTGTATGAAGCCCAAGAGGAGGCTGATGTTTTAAGGGATGAGAATCAACCCTAAACTGGTCTGATGTTTTGACTCTTTGGAGGACTGCTCTAGCAAAAGATGACTAATATTTGTCCTATACCTGTAGGAGGTCTTTTGGGTCCTTGTACTAAGCCCAAGAGGAGGCTGAGAACTTCTAAGAAGCCTGAGGGTCCTTGTACAAAGCCCAAGAGGAGGCTGGGGATGCTTTCAGGAAGCCTGTGGGTCCAAACCTGAGAAAAGTTCAAGAAAGGTTTCACCGTGAATAATCGTTTATGTAGTGAACAGTTCTAGGGTTTGAAAAAATTCAAGAGAGGTTTCACTGGGAATTAATCCTCTCTGGGGAAATGAACTTCTTGACAAATTTCTAATAGTGACAGTCTTGAGAAAAGTTTCACCGGGAATAATGCCTTTCTCTGTTCCATATTATATAAGCCTAAGAGGAGGCAAGACTGTATCTGGAATTTCCTATGGGGAACTAGTTTTGATTGTGTTAAAAGAGTGACCACTGGCTTGATCTAAAACCTAGACCTAATTGTTGAGGAAAACTCTAAGCAGATATACAAGAATATATATACAGATGAAGTATATATAAGCAAATATAAAAGAAAGCTTGTAGAACTTACAGGTGAGCAAGCTTCCAGTATTATAAACACAACTGTATGGTTAGTTATTCAAGAAATTGAAGAAAGTTTTGATAAAAACTATGAATTTGAATCTAAATCAAAGGGAAAGTTGTTTTAAAAGGAAGTTTGGGGCTTATACTCAAGGAGAGCCCCAAATGGATTCTTTTTGAAAAGGCGACGATCGCGTCGTAGTTTTGAAAACAACAGAGGGACTTATACAATGACTGAGGCCCAAATTTATTATATTTACAAAAGAGGTTGGGTCTTACACTCCATTAGTGGCCCAAGAGTTAATTTTTGTACAAGAGATGAGGCTTACAACTCAGGGAGAGGCCCAGATGCAAAATAGTGAATGCACCGTTATTTTGAAAACTGTACTGGGACTTATACAATGACTGAGGCCCAAATTATTTATTTACAAAGGGGGGTTGAGTCTTACACTCTATTAGAGGCCCAAAATGGTTTTAAAAAGGAAGAAAAATGAGACTTACAACCAAAGGGAGGCCCAAATAATTTTGTTTAAAAGGCGACGATCACGTCGCGGTTTTAGAAAATGCAGTGGGACTTATACAATGACTGAAGCCCAAAATTTATTTATGTGACATGGGATGGGTCTTACACTCTATTAGAGGCCCAAAAGTGTTTATGTGAAGTTTGAAAAATCAAAATTTAGAGAAAACCCTAATTTTGAATTTAAAAGGTATAATTTTCAAAGGAAATTAAATAAAAAATGATATAAAATATCAAATATATTCAAAAACAAGTTGTCAGCTTTGAAAAATATTTTGAAAAATCATGTTTAATCACATAAAAGCTTGAAATTCATTTGGAATGAAAAGATCAAAGTGAGAACTTCATTTTAAAATGTTTAAAAACAAATAAAATGAAATAAATTACAAAAATTCTAACTATATTAAATAAATAATATAAATTGGAATTTTTCATAAAATAAAATAATTTAACATTTTTGTGACTTTTAAAAAAAAAGAACCAAACAAAAATGATAAAAAATGAGAGAAATTGATTTTTGAAATCAATTAAATAAAATATCAAAAATTCAAATATTTGAAAATTTGAAAAATGGGTGCCAAGAACAAGAGGAAGAACACGCGGGACTCTGTTTTTCCCAGATTTTCATTTTCTCACTTTTCTCTCTGATTACTCAATAGTTTTGCACGATTCAAACACCAATCTTGTTCGTTTTTGAACAAGGATCACAACCATATAGATTAATTGCATTTATATTAAGTGTGGAATGAGAAATCAGAGGATGAACTCAAGAACCCTAGTTTCAGCATGAACGATATGAAATTCCATACACGATTCATACATAGCAATTGATTGAGGGTTATCACTCTATATACATGCAGAAACAAGATGGTAACTCAAAAATTCATTTATGATGCATGTAATATGTAGTTTGAAGGCTTCATGCTTACCTCTTGCAGCTGGTGATCGAATTCTATGTTGGAGGTGTTACAGATGTTGTATGATGACTTGGACATCTTCAATGGACCTCAAGTAATGTGTTTGAAGGCTTGGAATGGATAGAATCAGCCCAGAACTTGTTGTGGCACCTCAACTGCAAACAGACCAAAAGCTTGAGTAAATGGATGATGATTTTGTGATTCTGATGTTCCAGATGTGTTTCAAGGCCATGGATCACTCATATATGATGTATATGAGGTGTTGGCATGATTGGTTTGGTTTGAATTGCTTCCTATTTCAAAATTTGATAGTGACTTGAAATAGAAGGAAAATCTGGTTTTTTGAAAGTGATTTTGAGGAAAGCATCAGTTTGGGTGCTTTGGTGTACTTAAAATAATCACAAATGAGCTCTATTTATAGTAGAGCAAGTTTGTTTTGTAAGGAATAGTGAATGGAAACTGGTATAGGTCTTTGGCCAATGCTTGCATAAAGGATTCCAAGTCTTCTCTAGCCATTGACTTGGGTCAGTGCAGCAGGCTATGAGTCCTTTGTTGCAAGGATAAGGCTTGACATAATTCAGTCAGCAATCTTTTGATGCTTGCCACCTTGTGAATCCATTGAATGCACTGAAACAAAATTGGAGTCTTTGAGATTCTTAGTCTTTTTAGGGGTCACATAGCTATATGTAGATCCTTGGACTTGGGAGGCTTATGGATCAGACATTGTCCCTTAGATGTTATCCCTTGAGGTGTTCAAATGGATAACAAGACTTGTAATTGTCCAATTTAGCTAACTCGAGCAAAATGTACAAATCTGTCTTGTAAAAATCAGTTTTGGATGACCAACTTTCAATGAATGTAACTCTTAGCTCAAGTTGAATTAGGATGAGTTCTTGTACATTTTGGAAAGATCTCATTACATATTTTAACTTTGATGTTCAAGATTGGTCTTGGTTCAGCTTGGATCAAGGTGAAAAATGGCCTTAAAGTTTGGAAAAAGTGAAACAAATTTTGACTTTGAATATTTCACTAAGTGTTGGAATGAAAATATCCATTTTCATTTTTTGTGATTTTGATCAATCCATAACTCAATAATCTATAAGGATTTGGAATGAGATGTAGTTGACATATTTGAAGTATGTAAGATGAAATTTCATTTGACCTTTGGATGGGAGAAAAAGGCCTTGTGGTTTAGGAGTTATGACCTTGCAAAGTTGGTACCAAATCACTTTTGTCCCATAACTTAGAAAATTTTTGGTTTCTCATGGTTGCTCCTTTTGCAAGAAACCTCACTTTTCTTGATTTTTCTTGATGAATGATGATCAATATCATACATTAACATTGTTTTTGACTTAGGGGAACCATATTTGTGAAAAATTCCAAAAAGACAAACTTGATTTTAGGCACAGTTGACTTTTTGTCAGATGAATTCCAACCTGTGTGATCCTTGATGAAATAAAGTCCTAGACCTAATTCAAACCTAATTGATGGATTCCATAGGTGTTTTAGGGTGTCTTGAATCATGTCCCAAGGTTTGGGAACATGTCTTGGTCAAAAGTTAAAGGCACAGTTGACTTTTTCTTTAAAACCCTAATTGTGGTCCAAATGAAATTGAAACTTGGGAATCAAGCTTCTTGGATAAATACATTGTTGTAAATGGATAAATGTGGTGTATTTGAGGCCCTCAAATCATGTCTTGAGGTTTTGGTTCATGTCTTGCCTCAAAAGTCAGCTTAGGGGTGAATTAGGTCAAGAAACCCTAATTCCTGATTTTTGATGAATGCTTCCCCTGAGGTTGTTTTGACTTGATGATTGGGTCCATGAGGTCCTTTTGAGCATCTTGGGTCATGCTTTAAAGTATTGGCTCATGCCAAGATGAAAATTTCATCTGGAGGTCTTGGTCGACCAAAATCGTAATTTGGTTACACTATCGATCTTGAGGCTTGATCCACTTGGAATGTTGCAACCTTGTGCTTAATTCTTGATGTGGGAGTCCTCTTGATCCTTTAGGGGTGTTTGAGAGGTTATACAAGTTTGAAGATCATGTCCTTTCTTGATTGATCCTTTGTCTAAATGCTCTGAGAGGGCTCAAAACCCTAATTCTTGACTGTAGTGAATACCCAACAATTCTTAAGGAGATTGATGAAGCATGATGGTACACCCATATTGTCGTGATGATTCACACAATGATGGGAAATCTTGGTGGTCAAAATTTGGGTTATGACAGTATCGCGTATCAACTACTTCGAGACTACTCCCTCATAGTCACCGCACTACGTCCTAAGATGGCCAAGTTGGGTTAAGGGTAACTAAAGGTCCTTAGTGTCACGGGCTCCTAGGTCGAAAGTAGTAATGTTTTCACGAATACTGGTTCAACAATACTACTCCCACGAGGGCCTCCACTGAGCGGTGATTTCTCAAGTTAGCTTGGTCGGGAATCAACTCCCTATAAGCCTCCTTGAATATATCACATTCCTATCATAAGTGCACTCAAGTCCGGGTTATGACTTTTCTCACAACAGTATGTAACCACCTTGCATACCGAAAAACCCAAGCAGATAGATATATACAAATATACAATAACACATACAAAACTAGTTAGGGTTAACCCTCTTAAGGTAGTCCCCAGTGAAGTCGCCATTTCTGTCGCGGTGAGAATCGAATATCAAGCTATTAATTAACTTGAATCACAAATCTTAATTCACCACCGATCTTTAATTTATCCAAGGGAAAGGAAAAAGAGTGGATAACTCGAAATATGCAATGTAATGCAAAGCAAAAGAGAATCTAAGGTTCGGGGGTTGGTTATACATAGGGAAGGTGCTAGCATCGTAAGTATCTGTAGTACTCTACAAGAACCTCTTGTTTTATTGTATTATTTGCTATTTTGTCTACTAAAGGGTGAAAAGGTAAAGGGAGACCAAGGTGTTAGTCCTAAGTATGCTCGCCAAGACATCACATCTCATGCCTACGTATCCTGATGGGAATGGAATCAGAGCATCCGTAGTTCCCCTCAATGATGGTGAGGAACTCTTGATTGTGATCAAGGCTCCAAGGGAAGGTAAGTATCCATGGAAAGACACGTACGTAGAGTACGGCGACTCTAAACCTAAGGCTAGGTTGAAAGGGAAAGGAAAGAGTAAGCATCCATAACCGTGACACTTACATAGAGCACGACGATGCCAATCTTAAGGCTAGGATAAAAGGGAAAAAAAGTGTCTATGGCAAGACACTCACATAGAGTACGGCGACTCTAATCCTAAGGCTAGGGTGAAAGGGTAAGACTCTAACAAAGTCTCAAGGGAACAGTGGAAAAGGCTATGCTAAACATGATGTGACAGTCAACGGGAGTGATCCTTTCCTTGGGAACATATTGAGAAATCGTCGAATGAAATAGGCATCAAGAACGGGACTTAATCACAGCCCAGACATCAAGAATTAAATTCAAAAATGAACATAAAGAATTAACAAAAAAGAAATCGAGGATTGTCAAGACTAATTTAATAATTAACTAAAAATAAAATCTAATTAAACCAAAATCTAATTAAAGAACTAATTAACTAATTAAACTAAAATCTAAAAAACTAATTAACTAATTAAATTCTAGTTAAAAACTAATTAATTATATTCTAAAAACTAATACTAAAAAATCAAATAGCTAATAGTTTAAATAACTAATTTAACTATAACTAATTATTAAATTACTAATCTAGATTTAAACAAAAATAAAATAATAATAATAATAATAACCAAATACAAGTGAAGGGTGCATGATAAAAAGAGGGGTGTTAACATAGAAAATGGAATTTGGCCTAATCCAATCTAAACACAAATAATTCTAAATAAAATAAAATGTAAACAAAAATAAAATAAATAAACATATCTGTCAGATTTATCGATCCAAATTTCAATCAAGTGAAATAAATACAAAAGACAAGGCATTAATTAGAAAACAATATTCATCACCATTCTCTACTTGAAACAACAAAAATGCCTCCCTTCTACCATTTAAAATAAATAAATAAAAGAAAATAAAGCCTTGTTTTGAACCACACACAAACAAGAATAATGATTTTTATGTTCAAACTCAATAACAGTAAGATGGCCAAGAGAACAAACAAGAACAAAAGAAATGCAGAGGTAAAGAGGAGACAGAAAGTGGACCGAATGAGGGCGGCTGAGACGTCGGAGTGCGGTGGTGTTGTCGTCGGAGCTGAGCTTGGAGGTGAACGTAGGTGGAGATTGAACAGTTCGTGCTATGGTTGTTTTTTTGTGTGTCCTCTTTGTTTTTTTTCTAATGCATATATGTAGGACTAGAAAATAGACAAGAATGACAATAACAATTAACACAATTTTTTTTTTTGTTTTTTATAATGAGACAAAAATAAAAAGAATTAAATATGTTTTTGTGTTTTTTAGAAGGAGAAACATAATTCAGTATTGATTAAATAGGAGGTTTTTGTGTTTTTTATAAAAAAAAAGAAAATATCAATAAACAAATTAAAAATAAAAATTTAAATTAAATATCTAATTAAACCTAAATAAATTAAATGATTAGTTAACTAAAACATAAATAAAAATGATAAAAAAAACAAAATAAAAGGTCGGGCAGAAAAGTGCTCGAAAAAATAAAATGAACACACCAAAATAATAAGCGCGAAATAAACATATTGAAAAAATACAGTGTTTGGTCAGATTTTGAAATAAATTTTACCTGCTAAAAAGGCTTAAACTGATCAAAAAACTGATCAAAAAACGTA
The DNA here is from genome assembly GCA_022829125.1 of Lathyrus tuberosus. NCBI lineage: Eukaryota > Viridiplantae > Streptophyta > Magnoliopsida > Fabales > Fabaceae > Lathyrus > Lathyrus tuberosus. The sequence continues at coordinate 6,373,751 of JALAZF010000001.1, read as the reverse complement.
GATTAATATCACTGACGTTTGCAGGCTCGATTCCTAAAATTTTCGTCAAATGATTTTTCGTATATTGACTTTTAATTTGACCGATTCGGCTGTAATTCCAACAAGTTTATTCCAACTGATAAATTGGGTATTATGCATGATAAAATGTGTGATATGTTGTGCAGTCGATGCGAAACGAACAACAGAATCTTAGGGTCAAAAATTAGGGTATGACATTTACCTTTTGTAGGTATCCTCTCTGCCTTTTGCAGGAGGAATCATGTCTCTCCAAACCTTTTGTTCTAGGGTCCTCTCTACCTTTCGTAGAAGGAATTTGTCTCCAAACCTTTTGTTCTGGGGTCCTATCTACCTTTCGTAGAAGGAATTATTCTTCTAACCTTTTGTTTTGGAGTCCATTCTGCTTTCACAGAAGTAAGTACGACCGTCTTCTCCCAAGGGAGTCTCCTCTACCGGTTGTAGAAGGAGTTTGTTATTTCTCTAAGCCTTTTGTTCTGGGGCCCTTCCTACCTTTTGTAGAAGGAATTTTCTCTAAACCTTTCGTTCTGGGGTCCTTCCTATCTTTGTCGAAGGAATTGTCTCCAAACCTTTTGTTCTGGGGTCCCTACTACCTTTTGTAGAAGGAATTGTCCCTTCAAACATTTCTTTCTGAGGTCCTCTCTAACTTTTGTAGAAAGAATTTGTCTCCAATCCTTTTGTTCTGGATTCCTCTATACCTTTGTAGGAGGAATTTTTCTTCAAGCTTTTTGTTCTGGAGCCCATTCTGCTTTTGCAGAAAATAGTACAATCGTCTTCTCCCAAGGGAGTCTCCTATACTTGTTATAGCAGGAATTTTTCTCCAAACCTTTTGTTCTGGGGTCCTCTCTACCTTTTGTAGAAGGAATTTATCTCCAAGCCTTTTGTTCTGGGGTTCTCTTTGCCTTTTGTAGAAGGAAACTTTTTCTCCTAACTTTTTGTTCAGGGGTCCTCCTTGTCTTTTGCAAGAGGATAACCAATTTCTATTTCATTCTTTATTCTTGAGTCCTCTCTATCTTTCGTAGGAGGAATATCTCATTCTTTATTCTTGAGTCCTCTCTACCTTTTATGGGATGAATATCTCATTCTTTATTCTTGAGTCCTCTCTATCTTTCGCAGGAGGAATATCTCATTCTTTATTCTTGAGTCCTCTCTACCTTTCGTAGGAGGAATATCTCTCGTAATCCTTTATTTCTAGAGTCCTCTCTATCTTTTGTGGAAGGAGTATCTCACCAACTAACTTTTAGAGTCCTATCTACCTTTCGTAGAAGGAGTATCTCGTAACCTTTTATATGTCTTCAGGATGCTACAGGGATGCCTCCCATTTTAAGACTGGAAAAGCACTCATGTTCATTCCGTATTGCATCTTAAGCATATCATCATCATATCCCTCATAACCAACTCCCCTTTTCCAATGACAGATGCCTTTTCAAGCCATCCCACTGATTCATCACTTTCATTCCACACCTTTTCGGCTGAAAATTTTGGGTATTCTTATAATTAATCCCCTTGTACCTTGACTGTAAGAAAGCCTTACCACTTTCACCTTCAAGATCAAGAAGATTAAACAGGGGCATCTGTCACACCCTTATTTTATCCCTAACCTTTTCATAGCATTTCCATCATATAGCCATCCTCTATGTCATAATCATTCATGCTTTGCTCTGGTTCTAAAGGCTTGGGATTAAGGCATCTTGGGTATCATCAATCAAAGAGGAAGACTTGATTTTTCAAGGCAATGAACAAGAAAATATTCTCAATGATAATGGCTCTCTCAAGCTACAAGCTCCTCACACACCTCAAAATGTTTCAACAAGGTTACATGTGCACCTAGCAACAAGAGTTTCAAGAGATTGAAGGTTGATTAGTGCTCCTATCTTATGGCTCTAGTCTAGGGTTTCTTGGCTAAGCAATTTATGGTGGAGTTCTTGAGCAAAACATGTCTCCATGGTTCAAAGTACTCCTCAAGTCATCCATACAAGCATCTTGGTTCATCACAAGTCATGTCAAGAGCTCCTCAAGTGCATAGAGGAAGTTTTGGATTCATTTGGCCAAAAGTCAACTGTTGCCTTCACAAAGGTCAACTCTTGGGATTCTAAGTCAAACATGATATTCTCAAGTCATCATCTATGATTTCATGAAGTTTGATAAAGAGAAAGTGAGTGGAATCATTTAATCAAGAGAAATTACCAAGATTAGGGTTGGAATTTTTTCTAAGTCATGAAGAAAAACCTAATTTGGTGCCAACTTGCCAAGGGCATAACTCACAATCTATACATCCATTTTCCTTGATCCAAAGATCAATTTGAAAAGCATTTCCCATACTATAACTTTGTTAATATGGTTGGATTCTAAAAAAATGCATGGATTTCAAGTTATGAGGGCATAAAGTTATGAAAAACAACATTTTGGAACATTGTACTTAGAATTTTTTTAAGTATGGAATTTTAACTTCGGGGGTGAGTTTTCAAAGCTTTCTTTTTCATGGTTCAAGGCTCCAATTAAATTTTCTTGCAACATGAAAGTTGTTGTGTGTCATACAAGGTTTCCATCCATACCAAGAACTCCTTCATTGGATCAACACAACTCAAGTTATGTTGTCTTAAAGTTAGGATGATGAAGATATCCAACTTTTTGAGGTCAACTTCAAGTGCATTTTACATTGACTTCCAAGTTTCAAATCAAGTTTCTTTCCACATGAAGTTTGTTCCGCTTGTTCCAAGCTTTCCATGGATAACAAGATCTCCTTCATTCGATCAATAGAACTCAAGATATGTGGTTTCAAAGATGATGTTCCAAAGTTGCCAAAGTTCAATAACTTAGAAAAATTTCTAAGTTATTTGGGACAGATTGGTGAACACAACTTCCGACCATTTTTTCTCATGGATCCAAGCCTTGTTTCAATTCATTTTGAACATGGAACTTGATAATTATTCTTCCTAATTTTCATTGAGCCAAGAAACTCACCATTTGGAGAAATATGCATGGACTTATAATGATTCAAAGTTGGTCATATGACTTGTTTCTAAGGTTTGATTCTTGAACTCTTTTTCATGCAAATTGAACAAATCTCATGCATCATATTCCTTGTTACACAATCATGCGCATACCTCACCAAATATTGCCATTCCAATCCAAACATTATGTTTTCCTTCATGTAGCTTTTTGAATCATGTGACCAAAAGTGGAAAAGATGAGAAACCTGCTCACAAAGGATTGCATTGCCAAGCCACTCACATTTCCGATTTCATTCTCCTTCCACTCCACAAAAGGACAATAAAAAACAACCTCTCCCATGTGCCATGCATACTATACCATCATCCACCGTCCATTTTGATTTTATTCACACAAAACCATTACCCAATAATTTAACCACAGTAACTTGATTCTAACCAATCAAAAACCCTCATATATAAACTAAAAGTAAACCCTAGAAAGAGTGGAGGTTCATTTCTATAGCCAGATACCACAAACTCTCTCAGTCACTCTCAAAATTTTTCTTCTTCGAATCTCTTTTCTCCAAGCTCATTCCTTCACTTTTTTACCACCATCATCATCTTAGAAGCACAAAGAAGCCAAAGGAAGAGTTGAGGGAAAGGTTAACACCAAGATCAGAAGCTACAAGAAGCTCCATTTTGAGTAACTTTTCTCTTTCCCTTTGCTTCCTTTTCATGGCATGTTTTAGTTTGTGATGTTTGTTTGTCTTGGTTTGAGACTGTGAGGAACATTTATTGGTTGTTGTTGTCTTGTTTGGTTGAGGTTCCATCATGTGTGTTTAATTTTCGTGTGTGGTTTTAAGGGCCTATTTTAATGAAATCCTTCTTGGCCTATTTTTTGCTTGCTTCAGATTGTATTTGGTACATGGGCCTAGCAAATTGATACTCACGCCACCTCTTTTCAGTCCATCAACGTGCAACACATGATCCAGTTATTTTGGATTTTGCTGATACACCCCCATCCCTTTGTTTCTTTTTTTTTTTTTTTTTCATTTTGTTTTCCTTTTTTTTATATTTATTTTTAATTGTTCCCTTGTCATAAAAAATCATTAAAAATAATTTTTAGACACTTTGATGTCTCTAGTTTTTTTCTACATATTTTTGTCTTTATTTTTTAAAATCTTTTTATATTTTATTTTGAATTATTTTTAGAAGGTATTTCCTAAAGTACCCTTATATTGGGGTTTAGATTTTTGATGCTTTGTACACCTCTCCTTGAGACAAGTTTTTGCTATGTTTTGACACATGATGTGGTGATGTTTGTGTGTTTTTGATGTGCTTTGAAGATGTTGTTTGGTATGCTTTTAATTTGGTTATTTGTGACCCTCGATTTATGCTCGATAAGTGAAGTACTCTAAGCTTGTTGGTTGGTTTTGTGTATGTTCTTTTGCCTTACTTTTAGAAACCTTTTGCACATACACAAACACACACACACACACACACACACACACACACTTGAGTCTGTGACCATTGGTTTGAGCTTTTGTTTTGAATTTATTTGGACAATTTACTATTTTTGAACGTTGCTTCAAGTTGGTGATGTTTTGATCATGATATTATGCATACTTTGACCTAGTTCTTGAGCATTGTTCTTGCATGAATCCATTTGATGTTTGATGATCTTAATTGACTTGAAAAGATATGTTTGAGCTTCTTATTTCTATTGATTCATTATGTATGGCTTGCCCTTTGAACTCCCTTGCTTGTATATGAATGATTGAATCCTTTTGAGGTTGATAAGGAATGATTCATGCCTAGTTCTTTGCTCATGATTTGTGGTTGGTTATTGATGAGTTTCTTTGATGTCTTGGTGATAAATAAACATTGAAATGCTTGTTTTCACATGTGACTTCCCATGTTCACATGCTTTAATTGCATAGGTTTGAGAATAAGTGTTCACATTGAAATGCTTGTGTTTGCGTCTGACTTCCCATGTTCACATGTCTTGGTGATAAATAAACATTGAAATTGCTTATGTTTGCACTCATGAGATAAGTGTTCACGTACATGTGCCTAACCCTTGCTTTGATTCATGATGAATGCTCTTGTGCATCTTTTATCATCTTTTAAATGTGTTGAACATGATGTGATATAGACTCTGACCTTGATTGTTTTTCATCTCTATTGATTCACTTTGTCTTGGTTTCCTCATAGTTGATATGTCATTAAATTCTTAGGGCATGTACACTTGTGCACAATTTGATTTGCCTTTGCCTAAATGTTTGAGTGTTATTGTGTGACTTCTTTGAGCATGTCTAGAAGATTAAAATGTGTATGAGTGTTAACTTGTATGCCTCTTTGTTGCTTTGGTTTAAGTTGGAAACATATGTTGTCTTGCATACTTTCTTGTTCCTTCTTACTTGGGTTGATTAAGCCTTCTTGCTTTGGGTTTTCAAGTTGAATCCTTGATGACTTGTTTCATTCATACTTGACACATTTCTCTACCTCTTTCATACTTTACATCTTATTTCCCCCTTTGTGGGCATTATGTATCCCTCACCCCCATTACAATGTAATAGCTTAGAACACCTTTTCAAAAGAAAGAACAAATAAGGCCTGGTCCAACGTCAAGTCATTTTTCAAATTCATTCAATTTGGTTTACCCCTTAGATTTATCTTCTCTTTTCATTCTCATCTCTTATCTTTTCTCTTAAACCCCACCTTAACCTTGTATGTATTTCACCCTTGTAAGTTGGTTGTCTTGCGCATCACCATCAACCTACCCTGCTCTATTCACCACCCATTCTTTTCAAAATCTTTTCTCTCTTTCTTTTGTCTCCTTGAGTCTGAAAACCTTGGTCTTGTTCTAAGTGCTTTTTCAAATCTTTTCACAATAAACTTGGATGGTTGTGGAGTGGTTAGGCGAAGGCCTTGTCCTATCCCGAATGCTTGACATTATTTTTAGGGTTCAGTGTCAAAAAGCACTTACTATCTAAAATAAAACACCTTAAATAAGAGAATAATGTTCTCTTTGTATTGAACTAAAGAGGGAGGATTGAGTGAAGACTTCTTCCTCTCCGAGTATTAGGATGCTTACTTTAGAGTGTGTGGTCTTGATACTCGTCTTTCAACACGAAGACGTGACTATATTCGCCACACAATTTTCAAAACCAACCTTTTGAGATAAAGAATTTGGTACTGCCCGTAGGGTTTCCTATCCGAGGACTTATTTCACCCTTAAAATTAATCTCAAGCAATCAAATGTGATATCATGCCTTGATGGTGAAAATTAAACCTTTTCAAAAAGGGCATGTTACGTCTGTTCTACCGCAAACAGATAACACATAAGACTCCACGAGCGAGCTGTAATACACCTAACTGCTAGAATGCGCACGTTAGCATCGTCCATAAAAAACACCAACAAACCGTAGTCCCACAAACTACGGACGCTCTGATTCTTCACTATTTTTAAGTGAAGATACATAGGCACAAAGGCCTCAATCCTTTGCAAGCACCCTTCCATTTTCTTCACTTGTAATCCTCTAAACTACGTTGAGTCTAACTTTCCCATTGCATGAGGGAATACGTAGGCATAGGACTGCGAAGTCCTATCGAGTCACCTTTTCTTTTTCCACCCTTTTCTTTTCCTTTTTCCTTCATTTTCTTTCACATTCTTTGTTTCATACACTTCCCTCTCCCTCTTAGAACACTTTTAGAAAGAAATCCTTTAGCAAAGATCCTTACACATAAGACAAGCGAATGGTTCTCATCGAGTACGATGGATATAGGGGGTACTAATACCTTCCCTTCGCATAACCGGCTTCTGAACCCATAATTTAGTTGCGAGACCATCTTATCCTTTCTCTTGGGGTTTTCTCGATGTTTTCCCTTCCCTCTTGGGATAAATAAAGTTTGATGGCGACTCTCTATTTCTTTCTTTTTCGCCTCACGTCATCTATTTTTCGAGTAGCAACAAGGGGAAACACTTTTAGACCTCCCCATAAGAGGCGACAATGAAATGAGGCCTAAAGGGAAGTATTATCTCTCCCCTGAACCTTCCTATCACTCGAATTGGGGAAACATGGGATATGACGTTTCTAAGACAGAGAGAAGTCATGGTCAATACCTGATCCATGACTTCTTATGAAATAGGGATTCAACGTTCCACCATTGAATGAGTGGGCAATGACCTTTTCCAAGAGAATTCTATGCCTTAATATATACACTTCCTCCCAAGGGGAGAAAGACAGATCCCAAATGATACACATTCTTTACACCCAGTAAAGTCACAACACTCGAATGACCATAACCATACACTTGCTCCCAATCATCATCGATCATCTATAGAACCTCTCACCTCACATGACCATGACTTCTAAACCACCTCAAAACACCACCGTACATGGCTTGTCGTTGTCGTGGCAAGCCCTAACCATCATATCGTGATGTAAACCAACTAAGGCATCAGAGGCTCCCCATCCTTTCAAGGGGACCACACTTACATATACTTTTTACCCAATAAAATAGTATTAGTGGATTATTTTGATACCTATTCTTGCATATGACATGATATTTTTAAAATATTATAAACTCGCACGAAAAATCCACATGATTTTGTGAATCATAAATAACATATATTTAAAACCCGCCATCAAATAAATTTGGAATGAACTATGGTATAAATTTACCACTTCTAAATGTTCCAAGCTATTAAGCACATGAAAAAAGAAAAAATGCCATGTTTACCATAATGTGTGAAATACTCAGTGTCATTTGATTTGGAGTGTATACAACCATGGCTTCAACTTGATCTTGTTGAAAGGAACATGTAAGCTTTACTCTAACAATGTTGATGCAATATTTTCCAACAACATAAAAAAAAAAATTTTTTTAAATCTAAATACGGCAAATTAAATACTTTATTCTAGCTGGAGATATTGTCGTTTTTAAAACTTTGGTGAAGAAGAAGATGAGAGAATTCAGTAGGGATCTTGATGATGAAACTGATGTTAGTTTGACTCCATGATACTATCTCTTTTGTATATGACTCGTCAACCATCTCTAAGTTTTCTCTTTGAATGGTGTCGAAAAACCATTACCACCACAACCTAATTATTGTTTAAGGGAACTATGTTTAGATAATTTGTAACAAAAAAATCATAGAGAGTTTGTTGGCTTTATTAGGTGGTGGTGGTGGAGGCTTTTTGACACCGTTCCGAGTGAAAACTTACCAGATGGTTGATGATTTGTCTACGGATGAGATAATATCATGGAGTCAAACAAACAACAATTTTCAAACCATAGTTAAAAAAATTTCCATTTTCGTACTTATCATGAACTCAATGTCTCTCCATGATCTCATTGCAGTTTTTATTTCATTTTTTTTATATTCGAAGACCTACACATTCAAAAAAAATATACTTTAACATAACATATTAAATAAGTAGTAAGTTCAAGATATCATACAAGTGATTTCAACTATATTGCACATTATCACATATAACATCAACATGAGAATCGTATAATATTTGTGTAAAACAGATTATAATTGTTTTGTATTCTTTAATAAACAAGTCAAATATCAATTTCTTTATTAAATACAATGTATGTTAATGTATTAAACAATGTTAAAAATAATTTTTGAAGGCCTATATGGTTAAAAAATAATAAAATACCACAATGATAGATATAATGGAAAAAAATATATATTTGGACCGACCTAATAAATTTAGACACCTAAAAGAAGATTTAAAATGAAGCTTATTAACAATTTTATAAAAAAATAAATAAAACACCTCTCTAAGAATAATTAGTGTTTACAATATTAATTAATAAAAAATTCAATCCATATATAAAATTGATTATATTTTTAAGGTATTAATTTATAATAAAATTATTGAATAAAATTATACAATGAACCTAAAATACTTGATACTAATAAAATTATTAGTATTAGTTAAATTAAAACGAAAAACTTGAGGCCAAAGAAAAACCTCACTAGTCCTTGCACCGACCTTATAATATACTTTTATAAGTAATAGTATAATTATATGACAAAAAATGATGTATCTAAAATGATTACCGATTCCACGCAAAATAATTTTAATTTGATGAAATTCATATTCAAATAAATATACATAGTACATACAAAGATAAATACAACCAATAAAAATTCACATAATTATCACTGCAAATATATATATTTTTCACAATTATTACCTTCTTTTAAAAACAAGATAAAACCATCTTCAATGTTTTGTGCACACACTTTAATTCATATTTAATTAAGAAAATCACGTCGACCGGAGATCAGATCTGAAATGATAAAGAAAGAACAAACGTTAGTTGATGAGTAAAAATATAAAATACAATCGATTATTTCCAGTCTATCAGGCATTTTATGATAGTCCTTAAATTGAATAATGTTTCTTTGCTCATAGATCTAGTCAAAAGAAAATAAAACAACACAAAATTAAACAGAATACCATAAATCAATTATTAAATAGAGAATAAAAATGAAGAATAATGAAATCAAAATCGATGTTTCCTCGATCCATAACATATAATCATAATCAACTCAATAATAGAACAATAGATGTTGAAAATACTTTTTATATGAATGACTGATGCTTAGATGGTGGAGTTTTTTCTTTGCTACTCTTAGTAAATGTAAGAAATGTAAAAGATAAAGATACTCTTATATCTTTGAAATGGCCGCCATGGTCATCTCGAGTTATATCGAAGTGGTGACAGCACCCCCTTTTATAATGGGCTCACAAAAGGATAGGTTATAATTAGATTAAACTTTCAGGTTATCTAGAATTTATAATATTATAAAAAATATATAATTTTTTATACAAAATATCATATATTTATTTAATTTTTAAAAATTAATTTTACAAAAAAAATATAAATAAAATAATACATTCAACTTTAAAAAAGAGATTAATTTATACGTGTGCATTGAAGAACATGCCACCAATGGAACTTAAGGAATTGAAAAAATTTGTATCGGGTATCTTCGATCAATTTGGATGCTTGATGCATGTATGGCCAAGAACTGAATGCTCGCCATGCCCAAAGAATATCATCTCCACCGTTGTGCCTGTGAGATAAAATTATGTTCTAATACCCTGTACAAGTTTCCTCTTCCTTTTGCATGATAATGGTTATTACCCCTTCACTCACTTGCTGTAAATCCTTACGTGCCTTTTGCACAGGTCCCTTTCACCTTACGTTTTTTAAGTCCATTCCGTGTATCCTTACCTTTCGTAAGGGATTTCATTGCCTTTCGCGTGAAATCTTAGTCGTTCGCTTTCCTTTCGCAAGTGTTCTCGCTGCCTTTCGCACACGAAAGAACATTATATCGGGTATCTTCAATCAATTTGGACGCTTGATGCATGTGTGTCCAAGAACCTAATGGTCGCCATGCCCAAAGAATGCCATCTCCACCGTTGTGCCTGTGAGGTCAAATCATGTTCTGGTACCCTTTGTAAGTTTCCTTTGCCTGTTGCAGGAAGATGGTTATTGCCTTAAACTTACCATTAGTAAGAGTCCTCCCGTGCCTTTTCCACTGTTTCTTTTCAGTTTACCTTTTGTAGGTATCCTCTCAGCCTTTTACAAGAGGAATTATGTCTCTCCAAACCTTTTGTTCTGGGGTCCTCTATACCTTTCGTAGAAGGAATTTATCTCCAAACCTTTTGTTTTGGGGTCCTATCTACCTTTCGTAGAAGGAATTATTCTCCTAATATTTTGTTTTGGAGTCCATCCTGCTTTCGCAGAAGTAAGTACGACCTTCTTCTCCCAAGGGAGTCTCCTTTACCTATTGTAGAAGGAGTTTGTTATTTCTCCAAGCCTTTAGTTCTGGGGTCCTTCCTACCTTTTGTAGAAGTAATTTTCTCTAAACCTTTTGTTCTGGGGTCCTTCATACCTTTTGTAGAAGGAATTATCTCCAAACCTTTTGTTCTGGGGTTCTTCCTACCTTTTGTAGAAGGAATTGTCCCTCCAAACCTTTCTTTCTGGGGTCCTCTTTGCCTTTTGTAGAAGGAATTTGTCTCCCAGTCTTTTGTTCTCGAGTTTCTCTACCTTTTGTAGGAGGAATTTTTCTTCAAGCCTTTTGTTCTGGAGTCCATTCTGCTTTTGTAGAAAATAATACGATCGTCTTCTCCCAAGGGAGTCTCCTTTACTTGTTATAGTAGGAATGTTTCTTCAAACCTTTTGTTATGGGGTCCTCTCTACCCTTTGTATAAGGAATTTGTCTCCAAGCCTTTTGTTCTGGGGTCCTCTCTGCCTTTTGTAGAAGGAAACTTTTTCTCCTAACCTTTTATTCAGGGGTCCTCCTTGTCTTTTGCAAGTGGATAACTAATTTTTATCTCATTCTTTATTGTTGAGTCCTCTCTACCTTTCTATCATACCCTAAATTTTGATTACAAGACTTCACATCATTGTGCAAATCATCCTCACAATATGGATGTATCTTCATGCCTCATCAATCCTCTCAAAGATTGTTAAGCATTCACCTCAACCAAAGATTAGAGTTTTGAGCCCTCTCAGAGCATCCAAGAAGAGGATCAATCAAGAATTGACATGATCTTCAAACCTCTTAAACATCTATGAAGGATCAAGAGCTATCCCACATCAAGAATCAAGTATAAGAATGCAACATTGCATGTTTATCAAGCCTCAAGATCATCAGTGTCACCAAATTAGGGTTTTGATTGACCAAGGCCTCCAGAGGGAAATCTTCATCTGGGTATGAGCCAATACTTCAAAACATGATTCAAGAATCTCAAAGGGACCTCGTGAGTCTAATCATGAGTTCAAAATAGCCTCAGGGGACGCATTCATAAAAAATCAGGAATCAGGGTTTTCTTGACCTAATTCACCCTTAAGTTGACTTTTGGAGCAAGGCATGGGTCAAAACCTCAAGAAATGTTTTTAAAAACTCAAGTATCTTATATTGATCCCCTCACAAGTTTAAATTGACACAAAGAACTTGATTCATGAGCAATATAAAGATTCAAATTCATCTGGACCATAAACTAGGGTTTTTGAGAAAAAGTCAACCCTAACTTTGACTTTTTACCAAGACATGATCTTAAACCTTGGGACATGATTCAAGACCCTCTAAAACACCTATGAAATCCATCCATTAGGTTTAATTTAGCCCAAGGGCTTGATTTCATAAAGGATCACAAAGTTTGAAATTCATCCGATAAAAAGTCAATTGTGATCAAAACCAAGTTTGACTTTTGAGATTTTTTGACAAACATGGCTTCTTTAAGGCAAGAACAATGTCAACTTATGATTTGGATCATAATCCATCAAAAAAAATCAAGAAAAGTGAGGTTACTTGCAAAAGGGGCAACTTTAAGAAACTTAAAATTTCACTAAGTTAAGGAAAAAAGTGATTTTTACCCAACTTTGCAAGACCATAACTTGTGATCCAAGTAACCATTTTCTTCCATCCAAAGCTCAAATGATAGGTCTTGTTACATACTATAAGTTTGTCAACTACACCACATTCCAAATATTCATGGATTTTAAGTTATGGATTGATCAAAATCACAAAAATTAGGGAATGAACTTTTTCTTGACACAGAAAAATTTTAGGCAAAATCTGTCTCATGTTTTGCCCAACTTTGGAGAGATTTTTTATCATGATCCAAGATGAACCAAGACCAGATGCAAACATCAAAGTTGAAGTATGATTTGAGGGCTTTTTAAAAAGTACAAGAGCCTCCCATGATTCAATTTGACCAAAAAGTTATAAGCCTTGCAAAATAGCAATTTTCATCCTGGTTTTACAAGACAGATTTCACAACACAACTTGGTTTTGTCATTTTATGACTTGGCAAACCTTGTCACCATGCAAGACAAATTTCTAAGATGCAATGCACTTGTTATCTCTAGAGGAATCATACCATAGAGCCTTGCGAGTCAAGACATTATCCCTTTGGCATGTGGCATTTAAGTTTCAAAACCAAAAAATTCAATTTTGTCATGAAGCATTGAAAGGATGCATAGAGGTGACATGTATCAGTCCATGACAGTCAATTTGAGTCAAGATTGGTTCAAAAATCAGAAGACCTAAAGCTACAAAGATCAACTCAAGTCAATGGCTAGAGGAGACTTGGTACCTTAGCATTCAAGACATGATACATGGGCATATCCATTGGATAATAGGGTGATCCAACCTCCATTCACTATTCCTTCAAAAACAAACTTCCTCTACTATAAATAGAGGTTATTTGTGACTGATTTCAACACACCAAAACAATACCAAAGCCTTGTTTTTTCACTTCCTTTCTCTTGCTCCAAATTTCAAGTTTCAAGGATCAAACTTGGAATTCTCAAAACTAGAGCTTGAATCACTCAAGCAACCATCCAAACACTTCACAAATCATCCATTGGAGGTGTTCAAACCTTCATCTTTAACTCAGAACACCAGAATCAGAAAGTCAACCATCAAAACCTAAAAATTTGACTATTCTGCAATTTTCAAACCATGTCTTGATTCAATCACTTTCAAAGCTAAACAAAACCTCAAACACTCTCCAAATATCACCCCTAAGTTGTTCCAACAAGTGTCTCTCAACTGTAACACCAATTGAGGGAGTTACCATTTTGGTCACTTTTGCCACTTTTGCCAGAAGGAGTCAATTTCGGTTCTAGAGCTTTCCAGTTGATTTTGATCATCCTAAAAGCTTCTAAAGGGTCTATTAAGAGTGTCCAAAGCATTGGATTACTTCTGGCACAAGCATCTTGAAAGTTATCAAGTGGGGCTTCAAGAGGTAAGTACATAACAAGCTGAACTTTGTGAAATATACATTGGTTTGATGTCCATTGATCATGAACATGTCATAAATATCATATGTGTTGTGTTTGAACCAATTTACCATGCTATTATTGCTTGTATGAAGTTGTAGCATAAAACTTGCAAATTTTGACCTATTTTGAAACCACTATCGATTTTTAAAATGTAGGCATTTTTAGAAAATTCCAAGACCACTATTGGATTCCTCATGAAATTCTAGGTAGGATTCATCTTTATTTTATCCATTTTCATGGAGAAATAAGAAAGTTATGGCCTTCTTGCAAGAGGAACAAAATCAAGCCTCTTTAGGCAAGGGCCAGGCCATGGCGCCTTGGCCTGGCCTAAAAACACGCCACCCATATATGTTTATGGGGTGGTTTTGATACACGGATGTATCACCACCCCAGTGGTAGAAGCGTGTGTTTTCAAGTGTGTTTGGCTGGAGGGCGTGGTTTCAACACCCACCCATGCCATTTTGCCAAATTTTTCATATTTTTGTTATTTTTTAATTATTTCGTAATTAATTTCAAAATTTCATATCTCTCTCATTTTTAATATTTTTCAAATGATTTTTTAAACATAAATCATTTATACATTTCAATATTTTATTCCACAAAAAAATCAAAAAATATTTTATATTTGATATATTTTTGAATTTTTTAAAGAATTTCTTTTTAATTGTTTTAAACATTTTCAAATGAATTCTTTCTCTTGATTTTTCAAAAACAAATGAATTTCAAACCATCATGTGAATAAAATATCGATTTTCAAACATTTATCAAAGTTCATAACATGTTTATTAAATATATTTGATATTTTTGTATAATTTTTATTTAATTTTCTTTGAAAAATACATTTTAAAATAAAATTAGGGTTTCTTCCTTGATTTTAAACTTTCAAACTTTCAACAAACATTTTGGGTCTCTAATAGAGTGTAAGACTCAACCCCTTTGTGAATAAATAATTTTGGGCCTCTGTCATCATATAAGTCCCAGTACAATTTTAAAAAATAACGATGCGTCCACTGTTTTTCAAATGGGCCTCTCCTTGAGTATAAACCCCACTTTTCTTTCTATCAATAAACATTTTGGGCCTCTAATAGAGTGTAAGACCCAACCACTATGCACATAAACAAATTTTGGGCCTTTCCTATAGTATAAGTCCCACAACGTCTTTCGATAGCGCAGTGCAATCACTATTTTCTAAAGAAGTCATCTGGGTTTCTCCTTGAGTATAAGCCCCAATATTTTGTACATAAACTTTGTTTTTAACAATAAACAACCTCCATAGTGTCATACCCCAAATTTTGACCACCAAGATTCCCATCATTGTGAACACCATCATCACAATATGGATGATCTTTCATACTCATTAGTCTCTCCAAAGATGGGTGAGCATTCACTACAATCAAGAATTAGGGTTTCAAGCCCTCTCAGAGCCTTTAGACAAAGGATCAATCAAGAAAGGACATGATCTTCAATTTGTCTAAACCTCTCAAACATCCACAAAGGATCAAGAGGACTCCTACATCAAGAATCAAGCACAAGGCTGCAGCATTCCAGATGAATCAAGTCTCAAGATCGCCAGTGTCACCAAATTAGGGTTTTTGGTGGACTAGGGCCTCCAGATGGAAATTTTCCTATGGGCATGAGCCAATGCTTCAAATCACAACCCAAGATACTCAAGGGGACCTCATGGACCCAATCTGCAAGTCAATTTAGCCTCAGGGGATGCATTCATCAAAAATCAGGAATTAGGGTTTCTTGACCTATTTCACCCCTAAGTTGACTTTTGGGACAAAACATGAGCCAAGACCTCAAGACATGATTTGAGGGTCTCTCATATACCACATTAATCCATTTGCAGCAATGGATTAACCCAAGAAGCTTGATCAACAAGTTTCAATTTCATCTGGACCACAATTAGGGTTTTGAGGAAAAAGTCAACTGTACCTTTGACTTTTGATCAGGACATGCTCCCAAACCTTGGGACATAAGTCAACACACCCTATAACACCTATGGAATCCATCTATCAAATTTGATTTAGGTCAAGGACTTGATTTCGTAGAGAATCGCACAGTTTGGAATTCATCTGACAAAAAGTCAACTGTGCCAAAAAGTCAAAGTTTGACTTTTTGATTTTTTCATCAATTATGGTCCCTTATCCCTAAAATGATGTTAATGTGTGATTGGAATCATCATTCATCAAGAAAAATCAAGAAAAGTGGGATAACTTGTAAAAAGGGTAACCATAAATAACTTAGAAATTTTCTAAGTTATGGAACAAAGTGGCTAGGGTACCAACTTTGGAGGATCATATCTCCTAAACCACAAGGCCATTTTTCTCTATTCAAAGCTGGATTTGTAGCTCTCATGGCCCTCTACAAAAGCTTCAACTACACCTCATTCCAATTCATCATGGATTTTGAGTTATGGTTGGGTCAAAATGGCTGAAAACATGAAATGTCACTTTTTCGAACACTTAGTGAAATTTTCACTAAGTCAGAATCAATCTCACTTTTTCCAAAATGTAAGGGAATTTTTCACTTAGATCCCAAAAGTATCAAAACCAACTATGATCACACATATGTTGTATCATATGAGGGCTTTCCAAAATGACCAAGAACTTCACCAAACTCAATTTGAGCAAGTAGTTATGACAGTGGCAATATGCCTTGCTGCAACTGTCATAACAAGGCAGATTTGGGCATTTTGGTCGATTTGCTCAAATTTTGCAAAGGGCAAGCAAATCTATCCATCTGAACACCTCAAGGGGGGACCAAGGAGGGACAAACACTGATCCATCAGCCTCCCAAGTCCTTGGAACCAAAAATAGCATGCCAAACCTAAAAATCCCTACAAAGGGGACAAGACTCCAATTTTATTTTGGAGCATTTAATGGATGCACCAAGGTGGCATAGACTGAGCCTTCTCCAACTGAATTCAGTCAAGACTCATCCAAGAACTAGGGAACCAACAGCCTGTGCTCTAACCTCTAGTCAATGGCTAGAGGAGACTTGGATTCTCATTGATCAACATTTGCCAAACTTCTGCAGCAGTTGCCATTCACTATTACAGCCAAAACAAACTTGACACACTATAAATAGAGCTCAATTGTGATCAGTTTAAGTACACCAAAGCCATCAAACAGATGCTTTCCTCAAAATCACTTTCTCTAGGCAAAAATACCTTCTTTAGCAAGGTAACTCTGAGTTTTTGAGTTAGAGAGCATTTCTATCATAGCTCATGATCCAAACATATCCAATATATCATATCTAAGCTGTCCAAACTCACACAAGTGACCTGTAACACCAAAATCACAAAGTCACCTCTCAAAGCCTCAAAATAGGACTTTTGTGCATTTTTCAAGCCATGTCTTGATTCAGTCACTTTCAAAACCAGATAAAACCTCAAACACACTCCAAATATCATCTTGAACTGTCCCAAATGGTTCCCCACATCTGGAACATCATTTGAGAGAGTTACTATTTTGGCCACTTTTGCCCCTTTTGCAAGAAAGAGCTCAAACTTGCTCCAGAGGTTTCCAGCTGATTCCAACCATCCTAAAAGCTTCTACGGGATCATTTGAGGGTGTCCAAAGCATCAAAACATTTCTGGAACAAAGCACTTGGTAGATAGCCCAAAAAGCTCCAAAAGAGGTAAGCATCACAACTTGAACTCTCTAAAATATGCCTTGCTTTGAAGTCCACTGATCATGCATCTCTTCTACATGTTATATGTGTTGTGTTTGTACCAATTTATCATGTAATTCATACCTGTACCAAGAGGTAGCACAGAAAATGCAAAACATGGCCTATTTCAAAACCACTATCGGGTTTTGAGGAGGATTTGTTTTCTGAAAAAACTACCACCACCATTGGATTCCTTGTGAAATTATAGGCCAGATGCATATAAATTTTGTCCAAATCCATGGAGAAATGAGAAAGTTATGGCCTTCACGTTTCTAACCAAAATCTTGCCTTGCCTTGCCCTGGGCCAGGCCAAAAACAAGGCAAGCCTTGTATATTTGTGGTTGTGTTTCAATACACGGATGTATCACCACCCCAGTGGTAGGAGGCGCGCACTGTACACAAGAGATCTGGGGTTCTAATCCCTCTCGTCCCAGACCCCTTTTTAATGCCTTTTCCACTTTTTTTATTATTTTTCATATTATTTTTAGTGATTTGAAAAATTAATAACTCCCTCAATTTTAATTATTTTTTATTGGTTCTTTTTGCAAAAAATCACAAAAATGTTGAAATATTTTATTCCACAAAAAAAATCAAGTTTATATTATTTATTTAATATAGTTGGTATTTTTGTGAATAAATTCACTTTTAATTGTTTTTAAACATTTTAAAAATGAATTCTCATGTTGAAAATTAAAACTAAATGAATTTTAATTCGTCTTGTGATTAATACATCATTTTTCAAATCTCAACAAAAAATCACCAGTGGTTTATTCAAACTTATTTGGTAAATTATCATTTTTTATTGATTTTCTTTGAGAATTTACTTTTAAAATGATGAAATTAGGGTTTCCTTGATTTTCACCCAAAACAAAACCTTTTAAACACTTTTGGGCCTCAAGTAGAGTGTAAGACCCAACCTTTTTTGAAAACCAAAATGATTTGGGCCTCAGTGTATTGTATAAGTCCCGATACCATCAAAAAGTTCGGCGCGATCGTCGCCTTTTTAACAAAAAAAACCCATGGGCCTCTCCTTGAGTTGTAAGCCCCATCTCTTGTACAAAAATAACACTTTTGGGCCTCTAATAGAGTGTAAGACCCAACCCCCTTTTAACCAAAACTTTTTGGGCCTCAGATATTATATAAGTCCCTCTGCGTTAAAAGAAAAATCTCGGCGCAATCGCCAGTTCAAAAATCAAATCATCTGGGCTTATCCTCGTGTTATAAGCCCCATTCCTTTTCTTTAAATACTTTTTGGCCTCTTGAGAGAGTGTAAGACCCATCCCTTTGTACAAAAAACCTTTTTGGGCCTCAGTCACTTGTATAAGTCCCTGTACAAATTCAAAACAACAGTGCAATCACTGATAAAACGTTGGGCCTCTCCTCGAGCTGTAAGCCCCAAGAATCTTTTCAAAACACTTTCTCCTTTGATTTTGAATTCAAATATATGTTGTTATCAAGACTTTCTTTGTTGAACAACTAACAAAACAGCATGGAAGCTCTACAACGGGTAAGTGTTTATCCGCTTTCTTTTACCGCTTTCATATCTATATAACTGTATTGTGGGGCTGTTTCACTGTAAGCCTTCTTTCACATCCTTTTATATACTTGTCATATATCCACTGTGTAATACTAGTATAGTTATTTAGAGTTTTCCCCGGCAACTACGTCTAGTACTAGGTAAAGCCTTGTTGGTCACTCTTGAATACAAACAAAACTAGATCCCCATAGGATTAGCAGACACACTCTTCCCTCCTCTTGGGGTTAAACAATATGGAACAAAGAGAAAGGAAGTATTCTCGGTGAACCTTTTCTTAGACTGTCACCCTTAGAAATTGTCAAAGAAACTCTAACTCCCCTGAGATGGTCTTTTCTCCGTGAATGGCATCTCTTGAGTTTCTTCCAAATCCTCGAACTTTCCTGGCTTGATCTATTCTCTGTGAATAGCATGTCTTGAACTTCTCGTGGTTTGGGGACCCACAGGCTTTCTAAAAGCATCCCCGCCTCCTCTTGGGCGTTGTACAAGGACCCTTCGGCTTCCTAGAAGTTCTCATGCCTTCTGTTGGGCTTAATACAAGGACCCTGACGACCTCTTAAAGGTATAAGACAAAACTTAGTCATCCTTTGCTAGAGCAGTCTTTCCAGCGTCAAAACTCCGGCCATTTTAGGGTTGGTACCCATCCCCTAATACCCGTGCCTTCTCTTGGGCATAATACAAAAGATGAAACTCTAGACTTGGACAGTCTAAACCTCTTGAGTCTCAAAGACATTCTCAAGTTCCTCCAAAACATAGGCAGATGCTCGGTCTCTCTCATGAGAGTTCCCCACACTTGGACTTCCCTAGGACTCTCAGTGACCTTCGGCAGTAAGACAACCTCCTCTTGGGCTTTGTACAAATGATCCTCCCCAGCGGAGCTAACCTTTTCAGACTCTCTTGTTGAGTCCTACCCCTTTAGGCTCAATCTCGGGCTTCGTACGAGATAGAAACACTCTCTTGTTGAGTATAAAAGATTCTCTTGTTGAGTCAATCACCCTTTTTTATCCTCCGTCTTGGGCTTCGTACAAGACACATAAAAACTCTCTTGTTGAGTATAAAAGACTCTCTTGTTGAGTCAAACCACTTTTTTAGCCTCCGTCTTAGGCTTCGTATAAGACACATAAAAACTCTCTTGTTGAGTATAAAAGACTCTATTGTTGAGTCAATCTCCTTTTAGCCTCTGTCTTGGGCTTCGTACAATACAAATAAACACTCTCTTGTTGAGTATAAAAGACTCTCTTGTTGAGTCAATCAGCCTTTTTTCGCCTCCGTCTTGGGCTTTGTACAAGACACACAAAAACACTCTCTTGTTGAGTCAGCCCTTTTATCCTCAATCTTGGGCTTTGTACAAGACAGAAAGAATATTTCCCCAAAAAAGTCAAACTTTTAGCCTCCTCTTAGGCTTTGTATAAAGAAATCCCCAGTTGAATCAATCAACCTTTTAGCATCAAATTTGTGCCTGGCACACAGCATACAAACATCAATAATTCCTCTTTAGAGATGACAAATTCCCTCTCAGTCAGGACCCCTTTAGCTTCACATCTTAGGTTTTAAACAAGATACAAACCACCTTTAGCTTCATGTCTTGGGCTTTGAACAAGGCACCAAAACATTTTTTCCTCCCATAGAATAGGAGGAACTACGATCGCTATGATTTCCCTATTTAGTCAAGCGGGAATACGTAGACATAAGATTGCAAAAATCTTAGCGAGCACAATCAATAAACACTCCAAGTCCAGTCCCTTCATATATCAACCAAGGAAAATTCAGCCCAGCATCCTAACCAAAAAGCTCCTATACCGTAAAGACACTTTCGTAATTAAGCGCATAACCCTAAGAAAGACCCCCCTTTTGATAGCGTCTGTAAACCAACAGTTTTGACTGTTTAACCTCAGTATGCAAGTAGGGTTAATTGGAGACATCTGTTTCCCTTCCTTAATCAGCTCAATAGGATAAAAAATGAATCGAACTGTAGTACCAAAGCGATAGTGATTCAAAACCACAAAAACCGCGCTATAGAAAAATGGCGACCACAGTGGGAGTCAAACTAAGATCTAGTCGTCCCCATTTTCCACAGAAAAATGGCGACCACAGTGGGAGACATTCTTTCTTGCCTCTCTTAGGATGAGACCTTGATTTCAAAGTGTCACAGAAATGGCGACTCTGCTGGGGAGCCATTGTCTGGTAGGATCATAGGATTCAGAGGCTAGGATGTTAGGACAAATATATATACTGCTTTTCCTAATTGATATCTGTGTTTATTTTTCTGCTAATGGGAATGCGTGTGATGTTGCATGTGGAAAGATTGAGTATACACCTAAGATAAGTGATGGCACTAGACGAGTAATCTTACGGGGAGTGAATCCCAGATAAGAGTTCCCGGTCGACCATCAAATCAGTGGAGATACCCTTTGCGGATTCAATGCCTATACGACTTCAGTTGTTGACAGCAGATTATTCGATTGGGTTATCTGAGAAGCTGAGGATTTTAGTAGACTAAAACCATTTTGTAGTGCGGAAGCTATCTAAAATAATTGTCACGTGATACTACCCTCATTTGAGACTACTCTAAAAGATACACGAGCTCCCTTGGTGATCCGCTTGCTGTTGGTATCCTAAAGAGGGGTCAATGATTTTGAGGACAGGTACAAAAATCACCAGTATAAAACCTTTGGGGATGGGTAGAGCCTTGACTTCATGACACCGACCCTTTGACCCCATGATTTTTCTATGTTTTTGTGTGCTGCATTCATACATTCATTTAAAAAAACATTAAATAAAGAAAATCTTCTCTTCTAGTCCCTCTCCTTTTCAAATTAAACTAAGACAATGATTGCAAATGTCAGAGAGAAAGATTGTGCTAATGGATTTCGGTAGAAGGAAGACTCACAAGTACACCTTCAAGGTTCCAAAGCTAGAGGATTTGAGAGGATTGGCAAGGATGATCACCAACCCTGAGGCTTTCAGAGCTAGGTACGGAGGTCTGATATCTCTTTTAAGGGTCCATGTAATTGAAGGAATCATGGCTACACTCATTCAGTTCTATGATCCGGTCTATCACTGTTTCACGTTCCCGGATTATCAACTAGCACCAACGCTGGAGAAATACTCTCACCTGACTGATTTACACATTACTGACCAAGCTCCCTTTTCTGGACTGGAAGAAATTCCAAAGGATCAAACTATTGCAAGAGCAATCTATTTGGACGATTCAGAAGTCAGGACTCACATGACCATTAAGGGTGGAATCCTGGGTCTACCAGCCAAGTTTTTGATAAAGAAAGCTCTATACTTAGCTAGTATAGGGAACAAGATTGCTTTCGAGTGCATCTTTGCCTTGCTCACTTACGGGTTATTTTTGTTTCCTAACATTGATAATTTCGTCGATATCAATGCCATTAAGGTTTTTCTGATTGGAAACCCTGTACCGACTTTGCTCGCAGATGCGTATCATTTTGTACACTTGAGGAATTTGTACAACGGAGGAATGATCACATGCTGTGTACCCCTGCTGTACAAATGGTTCACTTCCCATTTACCTAAGTTTGCTACATTTTGGGATCCTAAGAGTTTTTACGTTGGTCGCAGAGAATCATAGCTCTTACCAATTGTGACATCGACTGGTACAATCGCATCTATGACGGGATCAGAATCATTGACCGTTGTGGAAATTTCCCTAATGTACCCCTCATAGGAACTAAAGGAGGAATCAATTATCATCCAGTTTTAGTTCGGCGTCAATTTGGATACCCGATGAGGCATGTCCCGCGTAATGCTCATCTGGAAGGTCTTTTCTTCAAGGAAGGAGAAAACGACAGAGCACTAAAGACAGAAATAGTGCATGCCTGGAAACACGTTCATCAAAAAGGACGAGAGTCTCTAGGAAAACCGGACTGTGTCTCGGTGGAACCTTATCTCCACTAGGTACAAACTAGAGCTCTCAAGCTGAGGATGCCTTACCCTCGTCAAGAAGTTCATCCATTAAGGGACTCTGTCCTTTATTTTATGTCTGATACTGAAAAACTTCAGGTGACTCTCAACAAAATTCAACAGGAGAAGAGGTCTTGGAAGAACAAGTACCGTATTCTCAATGTGGAGTGCAAGAAAATACAGCAACTACTGAAGGATAAAGATGCTCTGATTGATATTTTAGAGCAACATGCTGTAGAGAATTAAAAATACCAGAGTAATTTGCTCACTCCTTTCACTTGGCAAAGAAATGACAACCCGACAATGGCCCAAGAGCCCCGGTCAAAGAAAAGGAAAATACCAGAGCCAGAACTTGAGCTCCCCTCAAAGAGGACTCAGGACCCATAAGTTTAGATTTCCTTTTACAGCACTATGTAAAATACTGTATTTCTATTTCCGCAATCTTTGAATTCAATAAAATGGGGTTTCCCCACTGTTTGATATTTGCAATCCAATTGTCGAAGTTTATTTTGATTAAACAAAAAATATATATAATCATTGCATATCATTCATCATTCTCACGTAACACATTCTTCTTACCTACGAATCTCACGTTTGTGTCTCGATTCTAGAGTCAAACTGTCTCATTCGTACAATACTCGGGCCAATCGTCAAAAAAGATGGATAATCTCGAGGAAGAGAATAGAGAGTTGAGAGAAGAAATTGACACTCTGAGAGAGGATCTAAGAAAGCTTCACAGTGACATGTAAGCTCTGGCAGAAGCCCAGCTACAAAGGACTGTAATTTCAGAGATCACATCAACGCCCATAGTGGAGAAGTATGATCCTAGGTATAACATGCCAAAAAATCGTCCCTGGGGCATGCCTATTAACTATATCCCGAAAGGATATGTTCCACCGATCACTGAAGATCCAAGAACCGCAGCAGGAACCGCTGGGCTTGAAGGTTACAAACTTCGGGAAAGCGAAGATGCCAAGGGCATGACAACAACTCCTGAAGGTTACAAACTTCGGGAGACACCAAGATTTACGGTCGTAATGACTGTACCACCACCCGTGGTGCACACTGTCTCGGAAGGACAGATTCCACATATACCTTCTGGTGGAAACGAAGGTATGGACGAGAGAATGAAGGTGTTCCAGGAACAATTCCTGGAAATGCAGAAGGAACTGCAAGCCCTTCGTGGTCAGGATCTATTTGGAAAGGACGCCGCAGACCTGTGTTTGGTCCCCAATGTGAAAGTTCCGCCCAAATTCAAAGTGCCCGAATTTGAAAAGTACAAGGGTAACTCTTGCCCTCAAAGCCATTTAGTGATGTACGCTTGGAGGATGTCAACTCAGAAAAAGAACCAAGAGCTACTGATCTACTACTTCCAGGATAGTCTAACCAATGTCGCGCTCAAATGGTACATGGGTTTGAACCGCACCAAGATCGGTACTTTCAGAGATCTTGGCGCTGCCTTCATGCAATAGTACAAATATAACCTGGACATGGCACCAGACCGAGATCAACTTAGAGCCATGTCACAAAAGGACAAGGAAACCTTTAAGGAATACGCTTAGAGATGGCACGAGATTGCCGCTCAAATTAGTCCACCTCTTGAGGGAAAAGAGATGACAAAGATCTTTTTAAAGACCTTGAGCTCATTTTACTACGACCGAATGGTCGCCAGTGCGCTCAGCGACTTCACCGAAATGGTCGGCATGGGAGTTCATCTTGAGGAAGCAGTCCGAGAAGGACGTTTAGTTAAAGACGATGGATCATCAAGTAGTACAAAACGATACGGTAGTGCTCTCCCTAAGGAAAAAGAGCAGGATATTGGCAATATCTGTCTCGGAAAGCAAAGGTGATGATACCAACCAGTAGCAGCTGTAACTTCTGCTATCAACTCTGCGCCTGTACCTATGTATCAAACTCAGGTTGCTCAAAGCCAACCGAATCAACAGCAATTCCAGCAAAGGACACAATAGCCTCTTCAGCAGGCTCGTCCTTAATACAACAACAACCGTACAACGCGGTCACCAGGGTTCGACCCTATACCAATGTTGTACACAGAGCTACTTCCGTTACTGCTGGTCAAGGGGCATATCCAGACCGAGGCTCCTTTCGCAATACTGGAAAATCCGCCTTCCTGGTTCAAAACGGATCAGACTTGTCCTTACCATCAAGGAGGATCAGGGCATAACATAGAGAACTGTCTCAGTTTCAAATCCGATGTGCAAAAGCTTGTTAGGAGCGGGGTCTTATCATTCAAGGATACAAATCCTAATGTTCTCACGAACCCGCTGCCTCAACATGAAAAAACTACAGTCAATTTGATAGAGGGAGAGTATAACAACATCTATCAAATTCATGATGTACTCTTATTAAGGGCCAACTTTGTCAAGATGCATTGTAGACAGAGTGGATACGGCCATGTGCCACCTCATAATTATCACCAGTGTGATATCTTCTCTAAAGACAATCAAGGATGTTCTGTGGTGCAATCAACTCTACAAGAATAGCTGGATCTCGGATGGATCCAAGAGCACCAAGTTTGTGGAGTCAACATGACTTATACGAATTCCAACATCATTCAAAATCACAACATTCTGGCAATGAAGGTCAACTTGGTGGCAATGCACTCAAGGCAAAGCCAGTATCATAATCTGCCGCGGAACGATTACAATTCCTGTCTGACTTACTCGATAAACAATCAAGGATGCTCTATCATACAAGAGGCCCTCCAGCATCAGATGGATCTTGGATGGATCCAGGACTATCATGATAAAAATCCTTATCAGATCAACATGATTCAAATTTTCGATATTTGTCTGATGAATACCAGCCTGGTGGAGTTACACGCCAAGCAAGTCCAACTTGGTTTTCTCACTTCACATGATTATCTGAGCTGCGAAGTATGCAGTGAGAGCAACCAAGGATGTGCCCTTGTTCAAAGAACTTTACAACACTTGTTAAACCATTGGTGGCTTCCGATCTATCTAGACGAAGACACATAACAAATCAGTGTGACAAACAGGAACCCTACTAGACGTCAAAGTCAGGATGTTCGATCTATGGAGACGGATCTAGTAAGGTTACACTGCATCCAAAGGGGACGTGGCCAGGTGCCACCACACAACTATGAACGTTGTAGAGTCTGCTCAGAGAATAACCAAGGATACTGCCTCGTGCGGGCAGCTTTTCAAAGTCAGTTGGATCGTAAAGAGATTCAACCATGTCCAAGTTCCGGGTCAATCAACTGAACGCCAGACTATTTCACTGATCAAATCAAGGACGTTGTCGTAGTCTCTGATCATCAAAGGAACAAAGATGTTTGTGCCATCATCCCTCTACTTGATGACTCAAAATTTCCTAACCTGGAACCGATTGAAATTACTTACAATGGTCAGAAAAATCAGAAGGCTCCTGTAGTTATCTATCTGCCGGGACCACTACCATATGAATCAACTAAGGTTATCCCTTACAAATACGGTGCAACGACAATCGATAATGGAAAGGAAACTCCATTACCCTCCGTCGTGAATATCACATACATCATTTGAGTAACACGGAGCGGTCGAATCTACATTGTTGATCAGTTGTTGCAAGCTCCTTCAAAAATCTCGATTCTATCTCTTTTACTCAATTCAGAAGCTCACAGGGAGGCTCTATAGAAATTCTTAGAACAAGCCTTCATGGAACAGGATGTAACAATTAGACAGTTCGATAGCATCGTCTCCAAATCACTTCCTGCAATAACTTAGGATTCAGTGATGAAGAACTGCCAGAAGAGGGCCACTGTCACAACATGTCACTCAATATTACAGTCAACTGCCAGAACGATGCATTAGCCTGCGCACTGGTAGACACCGGATCAACTCTCAACGTTATGCCGAAATCTACATTAATGCGACTATCATACCGAGGATCTCCGATGAGAGCCAATGATGTCACCGTCAAAGCGTTTGACGGATCCCAAAAAACATTATCGGCGAAGTCGATCTTCCCATAACTATCGGTCCTCACACGTTCCAAGTCACTTTCCAGGTCATGGACATCCGAGCAACATATAGTTGCTTATTAGAAAGACCTTGGATACGCCAGGCTGGGGCAGTCACTTCGACACTTCACCAAAAGCTGAAGTTTGTCAAGAACGACCAACTCGTCACAATTTGCAGAGAACAGGCCTTGATCGTGAGTAACTTATCGTCATCCACCTGTGTAGAACCGGAGGAGATAATCAGAACCCAGTTCCAAGCACTTTTGGTGAGCAATGATAATCAGGCAGAAAGAGGAACCTTGATTTCCTCGTACAAAGATGCTCTCGAAGTAATCAAAAGCAACAATACGAAAGGGTGGGGACAACTTGTCACTCCTACTAATAATAAAGCGAAGAAAGGTCTTGGCTTTTCCTCAACCTGTACCCAGACTGCTACTAACGATGAAAGTCTTCGTCCCATTCAGGATTTCTTCCACAGTGGAGGTGTCCTTCACCCAGTGTCTCAGGGAATACATACCATAAATGCAGGTGATTCCTCCGATACGGAGGAAGAACAGAAATCCTATCTTAACAAAGATGGTTATATGTCTCAGGACGAAACGCAGACTCCATTCTGCTTCCCCTCACAGAGTCTGAGATTTATACCAAGGTCAGACGTCAAAATGATCTACGGAGATTGCGATCCGAAAGGATGTCGTGCTCCACCCAACTCATTAGAGGAGGACACTTTAATGAAAGATAACTTTGACCACAATTATTATGGGCCAATGGATGGCATGCCTATGTGGTAGCCGTACCCCGGAGACTCGGGGCAAGAAAATCAGCCGAACAATGAAAATCAGTTGAGCATCATTGAAAATAATACCTGCGTCCCCACCCTGTCATGGGATCAACATTCAGGATATTTTTAAAATACCGAGCACGACGATGAGTTTACAAAGTTTGCAGGACTAGAATTCATCAACTATGATTTTCCCGAGGTCAACGTCATTGAAAGAAATGACTCCTCTAGTTCCAAAGAAGTGTGGGACACCTTAGGACAACTAAGTGGTAAATACGACTTTATGGTCAAATACACCGCTCCTGAAAGCTCTCGTATCAGGCTCGAGGACATCCAGCCAACTGGATGGGGAGATACGCTTGAGAGTACAAACATTATGCAAAATACCGCTGAATAATCCTCCTATGACAACACTGCCTAAGAGACAGATTCCAATGATCCAGCTCCACCAGAAATCAGCGTCATTTCTGAGGACAAGCCAAGAAAGAAGGTACCAGACTTTGTGATTCACCAAGGAGTTCGCCGCCAATGGGTTGCAGTAAACGTTCCGAAAGTTGTTCATAAGTCTAAGTAATTGCCGTCTTTATCTTAACCTTTCACTTTGCCCAGGTGAAACGGATGTTTTGATAGGGCTCACTTTTTGTAAATACACCTCTACGCTCGCCCACGACGACAGAGTTTTGTTTTATAGGGCTGTAGTTTCAAGTTTCGACTGATCATAAATAAAACAACGTCATTCTGTAATTTCCGCATCTATTTTTGTTTTCTCTTTTTGCTTTTCTAGAAAATGGTAATCCTAAAAAACAATTCAGAACAAATAAAAAAAAACGAGCATTGTTCAAATACACTTCACACACTCTTGCATTCTCTCTACCTCTTCTAAACACAAATCATCATGTCTTGTAGACTGCTTGTTTCAAACCCCGTTGAAACACGCGATCAAATGCCTTCTCCCAACTTTGAGTTCCCGGTATTCGAGGCTGAAGAAGAACGAAGGAATTCCAGAGGAGATCTCCCGATTACTCAGACAAGAGGAAAAGTCCATTAAACCTCATAAAGAGCCGTTGGAAACGTTCAACTTGGGTTCAGAAGAAAAGAGAAAAGAGGTTAAGATTGGGTCACTGCTCAGTCCAATTGTCAATGAAGACTTGATAAAGCTTCTCAAAGAGTTTCCCGGTGTATTCGCTTGGTCCTATCAAGATATGCCAAGGTTGGATACCAGCATCGTGGAGCATCATTTACCACTAAGATCAGAATGTCCGCCAGTAAAATAAAGGTTGAGAAGGACTCACCCGGATATGGCTATCAAAATCAAAGAGGAAGTATAGAAACAGATTGACACAGGTTTCCTCGCCACATCGGAATATACTCAATGGTTAGCCAACATCGTACCCGTTCCGAAAAAGGACGGAAGGGTCAGAATGTGCGTGGACTACAGAGATCTAAACAAGGCTAGTCCAAAGGATGACTTTCCCTTGCCACACATTGACATGTTGGTCGACAATACAGCAAAGTTCAAAGTATTCTCCTTTATGGACAGATTCTCGGGCTATAATCAGATAAAGATGGCGCCGAAAGACATGGAGAAAACTTCATTTATCACCCCATGGGGCACCTTTTGATACAAGGTAATGCCGTTCGGTTTGAAGAACACCAGGGCAACCTATCAAAGGGCCATGACTACTCTATTTCACGACATGATACACAAAGAAATCGAGGTATATGTCGATGATATGATTGCCAAATCTAAGACAGAAGAGGAGCATGTGACCCACCTGTCAAAATTATTCGAGCGGCTGAGAAAGTATAAACTCCGCTTGAATCCCAACAAGTGCATCTTCGGTGTCCGTTCAGGGAAACTGTTAGGGTTCATCATCAGTCAGAAAGGAATTGAGGTTGATCCTGACAAAGTTAAGGCCATTCAAGAAATGCCTTCTCCGAGGACTAAAAAATAAGTCAGGGGTTTCCTGGGACGTTTGAATTACATTTCCAGATTTATATTCCTCATGACCGTGACATGCGCGCCAATTTTCAAATTACTCAAAAAGAATCAGGACTGTGTTTGGACAAAAGATTGCCAAACCGCCTTCGACAGTATCAAGGAATACCTATTGAACCCACTGATTCTATCACCTCCAGTGGAAGGAAGACCACTGATCATCTACCTAACAGTCTTGGAAGACTCCATGGGTTGTGTACTTGGCCAACAAGACGAAACGAAAAGGAAAGAGTCTGCCATCTACTATTTGAGCAAGAAATTCACCGACTGCGAGACTCGATACACTATGCTCGATAAAACTTGTTGTGCCTTGGCTTGGGCAGCCAAACGTCTTCGCCAGTATATGATTCATCACACTACTTGGTTAATCTCCGAAATGGATCCGATCAAGTACGTCTTTGAAAAACCCGCTCTCACGGGAAGGATTGCCCGTTGGCAGATGTTGTTATCAGGATATGACATAGAGTACCATGCGCAGAAAGCCGTTAAAGGAAGTGTTTTAGCCGATCATTTGGCTCATCAACCGATTGACGATCAAGAATCAGTCGGATTTGACTTCCCAGACGAAGATGTCATGTATCTAAAAATGAAAGATTGCGATGAATCGCTACCCAGTGAAGGGCCAGAACCAGGTTTCCAATGGGGACTAATCTTTGACGGAGCTATCAACCATTACGAAATAGAATTGAGGCAATCATCATAACCCCTCAGGGTACCCACATTCCTTTCACCGCTCGACTGACATTCAAGTGTACAAACAACGAGGCCGAATATGAAGCTTGTATCATGGGTCTCGAAGAAGCGATCGACTTAAGGATCAAGAACTTGGATGTATATGGTGACTCAGCCCTGGTTATCAATCAGATCAAATGAGATTGGAACACATACCAATCAGAATTTATTCCTTACAAAGACTACGCAAGAAGGTTGTTACCCTTCTTCAACAGAATTGAGTTTCATCATATTCCTCGTGAAGAGAACCACATGGCTGATGCATTAGCCACTCTCTCTTCCATGATTAGTGTAGGTCAATGGAACGACTTACCTAAGATTGACATAATGCGCCTTGAACGGACCGCTTACATCTTCATGATTGAAGCAGTCATAGATGACAAACCTTGGTATCATGATATCAAATGCTTCCTTCAGAAACAATACTACCCACCTGGGGCATCCAGAAAAGATAGAAAAACCCTCAGAAGTCTGGCCGGAAACTTCTTCCTGAGCGGTGATACACTTTATAAGAGAAACTTTGACATGGTCTTGCTCTGATGTGTAGACGGACCAGAAGCAAACATGCTGATGAAAGAAATTCATGAAGGATCCTTTGGCACTCATGCCAATGGACACACAATGGAAAGAAAAATTCTAAGAGCAAGGTACTATTAGTTGACCATGGAATCCGACTGCTACAAGTACATGAGGAGGTGTCGCAAGTGTCAGATATACTCAGACAAAATCCATGTACCGCCAATGCATCTCAAAGTTCTTTCTTCCCCATGGCCTTTTTCCATATGGGGAGTTGACATGATTAGTGTAATTGAGCCCAAGGCTTCAAATGGACATCGGTTCATCCTGGTAGCCATTGATTACTTCACCAATTGGGTCGAAGCAGCGTCATACGCCAATGTGACCCGACAAGTGGTAATCCGATTTATCAAAAACAATCTCATCTGCCGTTATGGTATTCAGAGCCAGATCATTACTGATAATGGATCTAAATTGAACAACAAAATGATGAAGGAGTTGTGCGTTGAGTTCAAGATTGAACACCATAACTCATCTCCCTACCGACCTAAGATGAACGGAGCAGTAGAAGCGACTAACAAGAACATCAAGAAGATCGTTCAAAAGATGGTTGTACCCTACAAAGATTGGCATGAAATGTTACCCTTCGCTCTTCACGGTTATCGCACATCTGTCCGAACTTCAACAGAGGCAACCCCTTTCTCTCTAGTATATGGCATGGAAGCAGTGCTTCCCATAGAAGTAGAGATCCCATTAATCCAGGTATTGATGGAGGCTAAGCTAACAAAAGCTGAATGGTGTCAAAGTCGACACGACGAACTGAATATGATCGAAGAGAAGTGAATAACGGCTTTATGCCATGGTCAGTTGTATCAGCAAAGAATGAAGAAGGCGTTCGACAAAAAGGTCTGATCTCGTGTCTTCATGAAAGGAGACCTTGTGCTCAAGAAGATACAGTCATTTCTCACTGATTCCCAGGGAAAATGGACTCCGAATTATGATGGCCCCTATGTGGCCAAGAAAGCTTTCTCAGGAAGTGCCTTGAGACTCGCAACCATGGACGGAGAGGAATTTTCCTACCCCACAAACATTGACGTAGTTAAGAAATACTTCGCCTAAATAATAAAAAAAACGTCTCGGTGGATTAAAAACCCGAAAGGGCGGTCCAGGCAAAAATTAGAGACATAATAAAAAATCATCCCGGTGGATTGGAAATCTCAAAGTACGATCCAGGCAAAAATTAGGGATTCATGACAAGTAACTACGTCCAACAAAGAGGCAAGTCCCTCGGCAGCAGTTACATCATCCGTCAGAAATCTCGATCAAGGTCAT
Source organism: Lathyrus tuberosus (assembly GCA_022829125.1). Taxonomy (NCBI): domain Eukaryota; kingdom Viridiplantae; phylum Streptophyta; class Magnoliopsida; order Fabales; family Fabaceae; genus Lathyrus; species Lathyrus tuberosus. The sequence goes on along the minus strand of JALAZF010000001.1, from coordinate 6,341,489 downwards.
CTTCGACAGAAGCTCAGGATACCCAGAATTCAAAGTTGGTAGAAGGATAGTGGTCGTTATGGTTCAATGTAGCCCTTTTTCCCTTAAATTACCATTTTCTAACTTTGTAAATACTCTATGGAATCACGCGTTGGCCGATCTCCATCCTATCAATAAAATTTGAGCCCTAGTGCTTTTGTTTGCAATTTTCATTTGTTTTAGCTTTACAGAACGATGTTTTTAACATGATCAAATGATTCTTGAAATAAAACAAAAATGAATTTACTTGTCAAATTTTTTTTGCTTTTAAAATAAAAATGGAAATTTCTTTTGACTGTTGAACATCAAAAGAACATCGATCGCTTCTCCAGAAGTTATCGAACCTCAAAGTGCAGAATCAAAGTACTCCTTTTAAGCCAGTGCACCTGAATGAAGGATCAGCGGTGCCAGATGCGAATATTCCGTCTGACACCCCCGGCAGAGTTCTTACCTCCTAAGCCCGACCAACGTTGTTCCCCACAGGGACTATCTCTCGTAGGCAAGGCAGAATTGCTATCTTGAACCAGTGATACTTTTCATCTCCCACTGTGGCCGAGTATCCAGTAATGTTCATCTATTAGTTTGTATGTCACTTCAGTTTTGTCAGCATAAACATACATACATCATGCATTGAATTACATTCATATTCATATTATAACACTATCACTCTAGTTGGTCTTACCCCCTAGTGATAAAAGTCCTCTTGTCCTTCAAGTTGTCAGTTCTTTCCTTGTCAGGAAATGTTGCGTCCAAACAGTCTCTTTTCCAGTTTATTTCTAGATTGTAGTGGGCCCTCGACCACTTTGATAACTTAAACCTCTGAAAAGGCAAGAAAACCTTCAATAAACGTCACTCTTTGCCATTGAAGATGATGTCTTCGCTTTCCCGGATTAAGGAAAATCCCCAGAGAAAGCCTCGCAACTAAATACTCTCAGCAACACATTGGTTCTTCTCTCCAGAAAGTCAATGTTAATGAAGTCATCGGCACCTCAAAATTGGGGTACATCGTATGGCATTTCTCCAAGAGGATCTTAGAGAAAGGTATGATGTAATATCCCCAAGCGGAGGCAGTCTCTCAAGAGACTCGTTTTCCCCAGTAGATTCAACAAATGGCGTGTCCAAAAAGAGAAGTTTGTGTACCTCTACAGCTCAGACAGATGGGGTCCCCAGCAAGTCTGACATCAAAACTTTTCCATCAAATGGCATCTCCCCAGGAAAATTCAGCGAGAAGTTTGAGGAAAACCGCTACGAATAGCGTCCCTTGTCAAGAAAGTTTATTGACAAAAGAAACTGAGACCAGTTCCTTGGTAGGAAACCAGGATTGAGGGGATGTTTATTTCAGAAACTAAGACCAGTTCCTTGGTAGGAAACCAGGATCGAGGGGAGGTTTATTTCAGAAACTGAGACTAGTTCCTTGGTAGAAAACCAGGATCGAGGGGAAGTTTAAATCAGAAACTGAGACTAGTTCCTTGGTAAGAAACCGAAATCGAGGGGAAGTTTGTATCAGAAACTGAGACTAGTTCCTTGGTAGGAAACCAGGATCAAGGGGAAGTTTATTTCAAAAGAAAATTGAGACTAGTTCCTTGGCTGAAGACCAGGATCGAGGGGAAGTTTCTACCTTTTCTAAGCATCATTACTTAGCGAAAGAAGATGGACGAGCAAACTACCGTTCACAGCAAACCATCAAAATTTTGGGTATTCCGATATTTAATCCTCTTGCACCCCGAATGCCCGAATACCTTCGCCATTCACACCTTCGGGTCCAAGAAGATTAAATAGGGGCATCTATCATACCCCAAATTTTGACCACCAAGATTCCCATCATTGTGAACACCATCATCACAATATGGATGATCCTTCATACTCATTAGTCTCCCCAAAGATGGGTGAGCATTCACAACAATCAAGAATTAGGGCTTCAAGCCCTCTCAGAGCCTTTAGACAAAGGATCAATCAAGAAAGGACATGATCTTCAACTTGTCTAAACCTCTCAAACATCCATAAAGGATCAAGAGGACTCCTACATCAAGAATCAAGCACAAGGCTGCAGCATTCCAGATGAATCAAGTCTCAAGATCGCCAGTGTCACCAAATTAGGGTTTTTGGTGGACCAGGGCCTCCAGATGGAAATTTTCCTCTGGGCATGAGCCAATGCTTCAAAGCACAACCCAAGATACTCAAAGGGACCTCATGGACCCAATCATCAAGTCAATTTAACCTCAGGGGATGCATTCATCAAAAATCAAGAATTAGGGTTTCTTGACCTAATTCACCCCTAAGTTGACTTTTGGAACAAAACATGAGCCAAGACCTCAAGACATGATTTGAGGGTCTCTCATATACCACATTAATCCATTTGCAGCAATGGATTAACCCAAGAAGCTTGATCAACAAGTTTCAATTTCATCTGGACCACAGTTAGGGTTTTGAGGAAAAAGCCAACTGTACCTTTAACTTATGATCAGGACATGCTCCCAAACCTTGGGAAATAAGTCAACACACCCTCTAACACCTATGGAATCCATCTATCAAATTTGATTTAGGTCAAGGACTTGATTTCCTAGAGAATCGCACAATTTGGAATTCATCTGAAAAAAGTCAACTGTGCCAAAAAGTTAAAGTTTAACTTTTTGATTTTTTCATCAATTATGGTCCCTTAATCCTAAAATGATGTTAACGTGTGATTGGAATCATCATTCATAAAAGAAAATCAAGAAAAGTGGGATAACTTGTAAAAGGGGTAACCATAAATAACTTAGAAATTTTCTAAGTTATGGAACAAAGTGGCTAGGGTACCAACTTTGGAGGATCATATCTCATAAACCACAAGGCCATTTTTCCCCATTCAAAGCTGGATTTGTAGCTCTCATGGCCCTCTACAAAAGCTTCAACTACACCTCATTCCAATTCATCATGGATTTTGAGTTATGGTTGGGTCAAAATGGCTGAAAACATGAAATGTCGCTTTTTCCAACACTTAGTGAAATTTTCACTAAGTCAGAATCTGTCTCACTTTTTCCAAAATGTAAGGGCATTTTTCACTTGGATCCCAAAAGTATCAAAACCAACTATGATCACACATATGTTGTATAATATGAGGGCTTTCCAAAATGGCCAAGAACTTCACCAAACTCAATTTGAGCAAGGAGTCATGACAGTGGCAATATGCCTTGCTGCAACTGTCATAACAAGGCAGATTTGGGCATTTTGCTCGATTTGCTCAAAATTTTGCAAAAGGCAAGCAAATCTATCCATTTGAACACCTCAAGGGGGGACCAAGGAGGGACAAACACTGATTCATCATCCTCCCAAGTCCTTGGAACCAAAAGTAGCATGCCAAACCAAAAAAACCCTACAAAGGGGACAACACTCCAAATTTGTTTTGGAGCATTTAATGGATGCACCAAGGTGGCATGGACTGAGCCTTCTCCAACTAAATTCAGTCAAGACTCATCCAAGAACTAGGGAACCAGCAGGCTGTGCTCTAACCTCTAGTCAATGGCTAGAGGAGACTTGGATTCTCATTGATCAACATTTGCCAAACTTCTGCAGCAGTTGACATTCACTATTGCAGTCAAAACAAACTTGACACACTATAAATAGAGCTCAATTGTGATCAATTTAAGTACACCCAAGCCATCAAACAGATGCTTTCCTCAAAATCACTTTCTCTAGGCAAAAATACCTTCTTTAGCAAGGTAACTCTGAGTTTTTGAGTTAGAGAGCATTTCCATCACAGCTCATGATCCAAACACATCCAATATATCATATCTAAGCTGTCCAAACTCACACAAGTGACCTGTAACACCAAAATCACAAAGTCACCTCTCAAAACCTCAAAATAGGACTTTTGTGCAATTTTCAAGCCATGTCTTGATTCAGTCACTTTTAAAACCAGATAAAACCTCAAACACACTCCAAATATCATCCTTGAACTATCCTAAATGGTTCCCCACATTTGGAACACCATTGAGAGAGTTGCTATTTTGGCCACTTTTGCCCCTTTTGCAAGAAAGAGCTCAAACTTGCTCCATAGGTTTCCAGCTGATTCTAACCATCCTAAAAGCTTCTAAGGGATCATTTGAGGGTGTCCAAAGTATCAAGACATTTCTGGAACAAAGCACTTGGTAGATAGCCCAAAAAGCTCCAAAAGAGGTAAGCATCATAACTTGAACTCTTTGAAATATGCCTTTCTTTGAAGTCCACTGATAATGCATCTCTTCTACATGTTATATGTGTTGTGTTTGGACCAATTTATCATGTAATTCATACCTGTACCAAGAGGTAGCACAGAAAATGCAAAACATGGCCTATTTCAAGACCACTATCGGGTTTTGAGGAGGATTTGTTTTCTGAAAAAACTACCACCATGTAGCGAGCGATTTTGGACGCGGTTCTTAAGCGCTGGTCGCTCTCTGCGGTTGATCTTGAACTACAGGTCGATTCATTTTTTATCCTATTGTGAGCTGAATAAGGAAGGGAAATAGATGTCTCCAATTAACCCTGCTTGCATACTGAGTTTAAACAGCGGTCTGTTAGGTTACGGATGCTATCAACGTGGGGGGGCCTTTGTACTGGTTATTTGTATTTTCGCCAATACGGTTTTCTTTCTTTTTTATCTGGGCAGAAGGTTTTCTGGCGGGGAACAAGGATTAGGATGTTAGGACTGATGCTTTTGAATTACTGCTTTTGATTGATGGAGATATGGGATTTGGTTTTTTTGTTGATTGCGCTCGCTAAGATCTTTTCTTTCGATCTTATGCCTACGTATTCCCGTTTACCGAAATAGGGAAATCAGAGCGTTCGTAGTTCCTCCTATTCTATGGGAGGAAATTGGTTTTTGGTGTCTTGTTCAAAGCCCAAGACGTGAAGCGAAAGGTAGTTTGTATCTTGTTCAAAGCCCAAGATGTGAAGCTAAAGGGTGGTTTGTGTCTTGTTCAAAGCCTAAGACGTGAAGCTGAAGGACCTCGACTTTAGAGAGAATTTGTCATCTCTAAAGAAGGGAGAAGGAGAATTACTTTAACTGGGATACGCGGATCCGAGCAATGCCATAATTTCCGAAAAAATGGTTTTAACCTGAAGGAGAAGACTTTAACTCAGTGTAGAGCAATGCCATCTTTCCTTAGGAATTTCTCATGCTAAAAGAGGGACAGTGGCATGGATGTAGATGATCCAGAGGCTTGCCGCTTACAGCGATTAGATGAAGGTGAAAGGAGTTGTTGATGTTTGTATACTGTGAACAAGGCACAACTTTGATGCTAAAAGGTTGATTGGATCAGCCAGTGGTTTTCTTATACAAAGCCTAAGAGGAGGCTAATTTCTGCTAGGAAAATCATTATACAAAGCCTAAGAGGAGGCTATTTTGTGTCCCGTACAAAGCCCGAGAGAGAGGCTAAAAGGGTTGACTCAACGGGAGAATCTTTTATACTCAACAAGAGAGTTTTTTGTATCTCGTATGAAGCCCGAGATGGAGGCTGTTGCTTGTTTGGCTCAATAAGAACCTTTTTGTATCTCGTATAAAGCCCGAGATGGAGGCGAAAGGGGTGATTGACTCAACGAGAGAGTCTCTTATGTGTCTCGTACAAAGCCCGAGAGAGAGGCTAGATGTTTTTTGACTCCACTGGGGAGAATTTTGGTATCTCGTACGAAGCCCGAGATGGAGGCTATCGTAACTATTTCAGTTGAGTGACAGATCCAATATACTGATTTTAGAAGAGAAAATTAGTTCTTATATGAGCAACACTGTACTCAGGGATTTGATTTGAGGATCAGGGATATTTCCTTCTCTTTGAGGAAACGTGAGATCCAAAGGGTGTCGAGACTGTCCGAGTCTGCGGGTTTCCTTCCTATTTAACGAAGGGTGCTTGAGAATGTCTTTGAGACTCAAGGAAGTTAGACTGTCCGCGTCTAGAGTTTTATTTTTTGTACTATTCTTTGAGAAACAGTAGTAGACTCTATGAAAGGACTGTTCTATGAGGATGACTATGTTCTGTTCCTATACCTCTAGGAGGTCGTCGGGACAATTTGTACGAAGCCCAAGAGGAGGCTGGAAACTTTTAAGAAGCCGACGGGTCCTTGTACGAAGCCCGAGAGGAGGCTATCATTCCCGGAGGAAGAGATCATTATACGAAGCCTAAGAGGAGGGTGTGAATACTTCTAAGAAGCCGTAGTGCCCTTGAATAATGCCCAAGAGGAGGCCGATGCTTTTAAGAAGCCCGTGGGTCTATCATCTCCCTTCCATTAGGAGAGATAACTCTTTTAAAGATAAAAACCACTGGTAAACGTGCGAGGTTTACTATCTAGCGACTTTTAGCTTTTAAAGAGGGTTCCTTAGTTAAGGTCCAAGATTATGACCGTAGTGGGTACCCAAATCCCGAGACATTCAAGGCAAGCTATCCACAAGGAATAGATCAAGTCAGGAAAGTTCGAGAATTGGGAAGAAACTCAAAGATGCCATTCACGGAGAATACATTCATCTTGGGGGAGTAGAGCTTCTTGACGATTCCTAAGGAGGACAGCCGAAGAGAAGACTGTATCTGGTGCTCCTATTGGGGATCTAGGCGTCTATTTCTACGAATAAGTGAAACGGCGTCACCTAGTTCTAGACGTAGTTGCCGGGGAAACTCAAAATATTTATACTATAATTACACAGTAGATATGAGTTTATGAAAGGAGACTTACAGTGAGCAGCCCCACAATACAGTTTATAATATGAAAGCAGTAAACGAAAGCGATAACCACTTACTCGGTTTGGTTAGTTGTTCAACAAAGAAAGATTGAAAACAACAGTATATTCAAAGTCAAAGGAGAAAGTGCTTTGAAAAAGAAAGATTTGGGGCTTACAGCTCGAGGAGAGGCCCAGGGTTTTATCAGTGAGCGCACTGTTTGACTTTGTACAGCGGGACTTATACAATGAACTGGGGCCCAAAATGGTTTTCTGTACAAAGGGATGGGTCTTACACTCTCTCAAGAGGCCCAAGAAGGTTTAAAGAAAAGAGTGGGGCTTATAACACGAGGGTAGGCCCAAATGATTTTTCGTTTAAAAATGGCGATCGCGCCGAGGTTTTCTTTTAACGCAGAGGGACTTATATAATAAGTGGGGCCCAAGATGTTTTGGTTAAAAGGGGGATTGGGTCTTACACTCTAATAGAGGCCCAAAAAGGTTTTGAATGGGTCTTATAGCTCAAGGAGAGGCCCAGATGATTTTTATTTTTAAACGGGCGACGATCGCGCCGTTTACTTGTACAGAGGGACTTATACAATGAATAAGGCCCAAAAAGTTTTTGTACAAGGGGGGATGGGTCTTACACTCTCTCAAGAGGCCCAAAGAGTTTTGAAAATGATTTATGAGGGTTGAATTAATCCAAAACCCTAATTTGTTTTCAAAATGTATTTAATTGAATAAAAATTCAATTAAAATGATCAAAAATTGTTTAACACATGGAAAACAAATTGTGATCTTGGATTAATGCTTCAAAAATTAAGTATTGACCTCCAAGTCGTGACAGCAAGTTCAAAGTGATTTTTGATTTGGAGGTGTTACAGATGAGTGGTGATGATCTGAACAGCTTCCCTACAACCTATGGATTGTGTTTGGATGGTTGGACTTGATTGAAATTGGCTGGATCATTTTGTGGTACCTCAGCTGCACTTTGGTTAAAACCTTGAGCAACCAGCTGGTGATTTTGTGAAATTGATGTTTCAGAAGTAATCTAAGTGTTTGATCAGCTCATATGTGATGTATGTGAGGTGTGTGAGTGATTGGTTTGATTGGAATTGCTCTCAAACTCAAAACCCGATAGTGACTTGCCTTAGAAGGCAAAATTGGAGTGAAAGAAGAGATTTTGAGGAAAGCATCTGTTAGATGGCTTTGGTGTACTCAAACTGACCACAATTGAGCTCTATTTATAGTAGAGCAAGTTTGTTTTGCAAGGAATAGTGCATGGCAGCTGGTAAGTAGGTTTGGCCAATGTTGGCAAATGAAAATCCAAGTCTCCTCTAGCCATTGACTAGAGGTTAGGGCACAGAGCTTTGGTCCCCTTGGTCTTGGATAAGTCTTGACTGATTTCAGATGAGAATGGCTTAGTCCATGCCACCTTGATGGTTCCATTGAATGCCTCATTCCAAATTTGAAGTCTTGTCCCTATTTTGGCCATTCTAGGTTCAACATGCTATTTCTTGTTCCATGGACTTTGGAGGCTTGGCTCAGTGATTGTCCCCTTTAGATTCAATCCTCTGAGGTGTCCAAGTGGATAGGAGCAATTGAATTTGGCTGATTTTGGCAAATCGACCAAAGTTGCAAATTCTGCCTTGCCTTGACAGATTTCAGCAAGGCAACTTGGCAATGTTGTATCTCATGGTGTAGGTTGAATTTGGCAATGTTCTTGGCCATTTTGGAAAGCTCTTACATAATACAACAACTGTTTAAACAAGTTTGGTTTTGACCTCTTTTGATTCCAAGTGAAAAATCCCCCTACATTTTGCAAAAAGTGAGGCAGAATCCGACTTAGTGAAAATTTCACTAAGTGTTGGAAAAAGTGACATTTTCACTTTTCAGCCACTTTGATCACTCCATAACTCAAAATCCTTAATGAATTGGAATGAATTGTAGTTGAAGTTTTTGTAGGTGATAATGAGGGCTACAAATCCATCTTTGGATGAGAAAAAATGGCCTTGTGGTTTAGGAGTTATGGTCCTCCAAAGTTGGTACCTTTGCCACTTTATTTTTAACTTAGAAAAATTTCTAAGTTTTATGGTTACCCCTTTTTCAAGTTATCTCACTTTTCTTGATTTTCCTTGATGAATGATGATTCAAATCATACATTAACATCATTTTAGGGTTAAAAATCCATTTTGGTGAAAAATCTCAAAAAGTCAAAGTTGACTTTTGTGCACAGTTGACTTTTTATCAGATGAATTCCAAACTGTGCAATTCTTCAGGAAATCATGTCCTTGACCTAAATCAAACTTGATGGGCATGTTCCATGGGTGTCATAGGGTATATTCAATCATGTATTAGGGTTTGGGAGCATGTCCTGGTCAAAAGTCAAAGTTACAGTTGACTTTTCCCTTAAAACCCTAATTGTGGTGCAGATGAAATTGAGACTTGTTGCTCAAACTTCTTGGATCAATCCATTGTTCCAAATGGATCAATATGGTATATTAGAGACCCTCAAATCATCTCTTGAGATCTTGGCTCATGGTTTGTCCCAAAAGTCAACATAGGGGTGAATTAGGTCAAGAAACCCTAATTCCTGATTTTTGATGAATGCATCCCCTGAGGCAAAATTGACTTGATGCATGGGTTCATGAGGTTCCATGAAGTATATTAGGTTATGTTTTGTATCATTGCCTTGTGCCCAGATGAAAATTTCCATCTGGAGGCCCTGGTCGACCAAAACCCTAATTTGGTGACACTGTCGATCTTGAGACTTGATCCACCTAGAAGGGAGCAGCCTTGTGCTTAATCCTTGAAGTGGGAGTCCTTTTTGATCCATTGTGGATGTTTGAGAGATTAGACAAGTTAAAGATCATGTCATTTCTTGATTGATCCTTTGTCTAAGCACTCAGAGAGGGCTTGAAACCCTAATTTTGATTGTAGTGGATGCTCACCCATCCTTGGGGAGACTAATGAAGCATAAAGGTACATCCATATTGTGATGATGATTTTCACAATGATGGGAAATCTAAGTGGTCAAAATTCGGGGTATTACAGATGCCCCTATTTAATCTTCTTGGACCCGAAGGTGTGAATGACGAAGGGATTCGGGCATTCGGGGTGCAAGAGGATTAAATATCGGAATACCCAAAATTTTGATGGTGTCTATGAATGGCGGATCGCATTCATCTTCTTTTGCTGAGCAATGATGCTTAGAAAAGGTAAACTCCCCCTCGATCCTGGTCTCCTACCAAGGAACTGGTCTTAGTTTCTGATTTAAACTTCCCCTCGATCCTGGTCTCCAACCAAGGAACTGGTCTTAGTTTCTTTTGAAATAAACTTCCCCTCGATCCTGGTTTCCTACCAAGGAACTGGTCTTAGTTTCTTTTGTCAACTTCCCCTCGATCCTGGTTTCCTACCAAGAACTGGTCTTAGTTTTTTTTTTGTCAATAAACTTTATTGACAAGGGACGCTATGTGTAGCGGTTTTCCTTCAAACTTCTCGCCGAATTTTCCTGGGGAGATGCCATTTGACGGAAAAAGGTTTGATGTCAGACTTGCTGGGGAACCCAACATCTGAGTTGTAGAGTTGCACAAACTTCTCTGTTGGAGACGCCATTTGTCGATTCTACTGGGGAAAGCGAGTCTCTCGAGAGACTGTTTTCATTTGGGATCTTTCGTCATACTTTTCTCGGGATCTTCCCAGAGAAACGCCATATGATGGGGTCCAATTTTGAGGTGTCAATGACCTTCTCATCAGTGGTTTTTCAGAGCAAAACTGGCGTGCTGCCGAATCTCTGATCACGAGGCTTTCTCTGTGGATTTTCCTTAATCCGGGAAAGCAAGGATATCATCTTCAATGGCGAAGAGTGATGTTTATTGAAAGTTCTCTGATCTTTTAGAGGTTCAAATTATCAAAGTGGCCACGTGCCAACTTCTTTCCAGAATTAAACTGGAAACGAGGTTGTTCCGACACAGTATTTCCTGACGAGGCAAGAACTGACAACTCGATTGAGAGGACTTCTACCACTAGGGGACAAGACCGACTAGAGTGATAGTGATGCAATATGAAATGTGAATGCAAAAAAAAATGCATGATGTATGTATGTATATGCTGACAAAACAGACGCGACATACAGACTAATGGATGAACACAATTGGATACTCGGCCATCGCGGGGCGAAGAAGTACCGTTGATAGCAATTCCACCTTGCTTAGGAGAGATAGTCCCGTTGGGATCTATGTTGATCGGGCTTAGGAGATGAGAACTCGGCCGAGGCGTGTCAGACGAAACAAGGTCTCTGACACAGTTGATCCCTTCATTCAGGCATACTGGCTCAGAATGAGTACTTTGATTCTGCACTTTGAAGTTCGCTTACTTCGGGAGAAGTGATCAATGTTCTTCTGATGTTCAACAGTCAAAAGAAATGCCATCTCTAATTTAAAGCAGAAAAAGTTTAACAAGTAAATTCATTTTTGTTTTATTTCAAGAATCGCTGATTAAGTTTAAACAACGTCGTTCTGTAAAGCTAAAACAAGTAAAGAATTACAAACAAAAGCACAAGGGCTCAAATTTTATTGATAAGATGGAGATCAGCCAAACGCGTGATTCCAAAGAGTATATACAAAGTTAGAAAATGGTAATTTACAGGGAAAAGGGCTACGTTGAAACATAACGACCACTATCCTTCTACCAACTTTGAGTTCGGGGCATCCTGAGCTTCCGTCGAAGATGACCTTTGACTGGAGATTTCCTCCGATAGATGATGTAACTATTGCTGAGGGACTTGCCTCTGTTGAACATAGTTACTTGCCATTATCCCTAACTTTTGCCTGGATTGTACTATGAGATTTCCAATCCATCGGGATGATTCTTTTCATGTCTCTAACTTTTGCCTGGACCGCCCTTTCGGGTTTTCAATCCACCGAGACGTTTTTTTTTTAGTTTTAGGCGAAGTATTTCTTGACTACATCAACATTCGTGGGGTAGGAAAATTCCTCTCCGTCCATGGTTGCAAATCTCAAGGCGCCGCCTGAGAAAGCTTTCGTGACCACATAGGGGCCATCATAATTTGGGGTCCATTTGCCCCGAGAATCAGTGAGAAATGATTGTATCTTCTTGAGCACAAGGTCTCCTTTCCTGAAGACACGAGGTCGGACCTTTTTGTCGAACGCCCTCTTCATTCTCTGTTGATACAACTGACCATGGCATAATGCCGTGATTCGATTCTCTTCGATCAGGTTCAGGTCGTCGTGTCGACTTTGACACCATTCAGCTTCGGTGAGCTTCGCTTCCATCAATACTCGGATTGTCGGGATCTCTACTTCTATGGGAAGCACTGCCTCCATGCCATATACTAGAGAAAAAGGGGTTGCCCCTGTTGAAATACGGACAGATGTGCGATAACCATGAAGAGCAAAGGGTAGCATTTTGTGCCAATCTTTATAGGTTACAACCATCTTTTGAACAATCTTTTTGATGTTCTTGTTAGCCGCTTCTACCGCTCCGTTTATCTCGGGTCGGTAGGGAGATGAGTTATGGTGTTCGATCTTGAACTCTGCACACAACTCTTTCATCATCTTATTGTTCAAGTTAGATCCATTATCAGTAATGATCTCGCTTGGAACACCATAACGGCAGATGATATTGTTTTTGATAAATCGGACCACCACTTGTCGGGTTACATTGGCGAATGACGTTGCTTCGACCCACTTGGTGAAATAGTTAATGGCTACCAGGATGAACCGATGTCCGTTTGAAGCCTTGGGCTCAAGCATACCAATCATATCGATTCCCCATATGGAAAATGGCCACGGGGAAGAAAGAACTTTGAGATGTGATGGCGGTACATGAAATTTGTCGGAGTATATCTGACACTTGTGACACCTCCTCATGTACTTGTAGCAGTCGGATTCCATGGTCAACCAATAATACCCAGCCCTGAGAATTTTTCTCGCCATTGTGTGTCCGCTGGCATGAGTGCCAAAGGATCCTTCATGAATTTCTTTCATGAGCACGTCTGCTTCTGGTCTGTCGACGTATCGGAGCAAGACCATGTCAAAATTTCTCTTATAAAGAGTGTCACCGCTCAGGAAGAAGTTTCCAGCCAATCTTCTGAGGGTCTTTCTATCTTTTCTGAGTGCCCCAGATGGGTACTCTTGTTTCTGAAGGAAGCATTTGATATCGTGATACCAAGGTCTGTCGTCTATGACTGCTTCAATCGCGAAGATGTAAGCGGGCCGTTCAAGGCGTATTACGTCGATCTTAGGTATGTCATTCCATCGACCTACACTAATCATGGAAGAGAGAGTGGCTAATCCATCAGCCATGTGATTCTCATCACGAGGGATGTGATGAAAGTCGACTCTGTTGAAGATAGGTAACAATCTTCTTGCATAGTCTTTGTAAGGAATCAATCCTGATTGGTATGTGTTCCAATCTCCTTTTATCTGGTTAATAACCAGGGCTGAATCGCCTTATACGTCCAAGTTTTTGATCCTTAAATCAATCGCTTCTTCGAGACCCATGATACATGCTTCGTATTCGGCCTCGTTGTTCGTACATTTGAACGTAAGTCTGGCAGTGAAAGGAATGTGGGAATCCTGAGGGGTAATAATGATTGCCCCAATTCCGTTTCCATAATGATTGACTGCTCCGTCAAAGATAAGTCCCCACTGGGAACATGGTTCTGGCCCTTCACTGGGTAGCGGTTCATCACAATCTTTCATCTTTAGGTACATGACATCTTCGTCTGGGAAGTCAAACCCGATTGATTCTTGATCGTCAATCGGTTGATGAGCCAAATGATCGGCTAAAATACTTCCCTTAACGGCTTTTTGAGCATGGTACTCTATGTCATATTCTGATAGTAACATCTGCCAACGGGCAATCCTTCCCGTGAGAGCAGGTTTTTCGAAAACGTACTTGATTGGATCCATTTCGGAGACCAACCAAGTAGTATGATGAATCATGTACTGGCGAAGACGTTTGGCTGCCCAAGCCAAAGCGCAACAAGTTTTCTCAAGCATTGTGTACCAAGTTTCACAGTCGGTGAATTTCTTGCTTAGATAGTAAATGGCAGACTCTTTCCGTTTAGTTTCGTCTTGTTGGCCAAGTACACATCCCATTGAGTCCTCTAGGACTGTGAGGTAAATGATCAGTGGTCTTCCTTCCACTCGAGGTGATAGAATCGGAGGATTCAACAGATATTCCTTAATACTGTCGAAGGCGGTTTGGCAATCTTCTGACCAAACACAATCCTGGTTCTTTTTGAGTAATTTTAAAATCGGCGCACACATCGCGGTCATAAGGAATATGAATCTAGAGATGTAGTTCAAACATCCCAGGAATCCTCTGACTTGTTTTTCAGTTTTCGGAGAAGGCATTTCTTGAATGGCCTTGACCTTGTCAGGATCAACTTCAATTCCTTTCTGGCTGACGATGAACCCTAGTAGTTTCCCCGAACGGACACCGAAGGTGCACTTGTTGGGATTCAAGCGGAGCTTGAATTTTCTTAGACGTTCGAACAATTTTGATAGATGTTCAACGTGCTCATCCTCTATTCTTGATTTTGTAATCAAATCATCGACATATACCTCGATTTCTTTGTGTATCATGTCATGAAACAGAGTAGTCATGGCCCTTTGATAGGTTGCCCCGACATTCTTCAAACCGAACGGCATTACCTTGTAACAAAAGGTACCCCATGGGGTAATGAACGAAGTTTTCTCCATGTCTTTCGGCGCCATTTTGATCAGGTTATAGCCCGAGAATCCATCCATGAAGGAGAATACTTTGAACTTTGCTGTGCTGTCAACCAGCATGTCAATGTGTGGTAAAGGAAAGTCGTCCTTTGGACTTGCCTTGTTCAGATCTCTGTAATCAACACACATTCTGACCATTCCGTCCTTTTTGGGAACGGGTACGATGTTGGCTAACCATTGAGGATATTCAGATGTAGCGAGGAAACCCGCGTCGATCTGTTTCTGTACCTCCTCCTTCATTTTGATGGCCATGTCCGGGTGAGTGCGTCTCAACCTTTGCTTTACTGGCGGACATTCTGATCTCAACGGTAAATGATGCTCCACGATGCTGGTATCCAACCCTGGCATATCCTGATAGGACCAAGCGAACACATCGGGGAATTCTTTGAGAAGATTTATCAAACCCTCTCTGGCAGTTGGACTGAGCAGTGCTCCGATCCTGATTTCTTTTCTCTCTTTTTCTGAACCCAAGTTTACCGTTTCCAACGGCTCTTTGTGAGGTTCGATGGACCTTTCCTCTTGTCTGAGTAGTCGGGAGATCTCTTCTGGAATTTCGTCGTCATTTTCTTCTTCAGCCTCGAATACCGGGAACTCAAAGTTGGAAGAAGGCATCAGATCGTATGTTTCAACGGGGTATAAAATAAGTCATCTGCATGACGTGATGATTCGTGTTTAGAAGAGATAGAGAAAATGTAAGTGTGTGCAGTGTTTTGATTTTACTGCTTGTTTTTATTATTGAATGTTTTTTAGGATTACCATTTTCTGAAAAAGCAAAAAGAGAAAACGGCAATTAATGCAGAAATTACAGAACGACGTTATTTTATTAATGAACAAGTCGAATCTTGAAACTACAGCCCTATAAAACAAAACTCTGTCACTTTGGGCAAAGCGAAGAGGGAAATTTACAGAAAACGAGCCCTATCAAAATATCCGTTTCACCTGGGAAGGGTGAAAGGTTTAAAGATGGAAATTACTTTGACTGGCGAATGACCTTCGGAACCTCGACAACAACCCATTGGCGGCGAACTCCTCGGTGAATCACGAAGTCTGGCACCTTCCTTGATTTGTCTTCAGAAATGACGCTGATTTCTGGTGGAGCAGGATCATTGGAATCTGTCTCCCAAGCAGAATTGTCGTAGGAGGATTCCTCTGTTGCATTTTGCATAGCATTTGTGCTCTCAGCTGTATCTCCCCATCCAGTTGGCTGGATATCTTCGAGCCTGATACGAGAGCTTTCGGGAGTAGTGTACTTGACCATAAAGTCGTATTTTCCACTTGGTTGTCCCAGGGTGTCCCACACTTCTGTGGAACTGGAGGAGTCATTTCTCTCGATGACGTTGACCTCGGGAAAAGCATAATTGATGAATTCTAGTCCTGCGAACATTGCGAAATCATCTTCATGTTGAGTAGTTTCTGAATGACCTGAGTGTTGATCCCATGACATGGTGGGGACACAGGTATTCTGTTCAATGATGCTCAGCTGAGTTTCATTGTTCGGCTGACTTTCTTGCCCCAAGTTTCCTGGGTAAGGCTGGCACATTGGCAGGCCATCCATCGGGCCATAGTAATTGTGGTCAAAGTTGTCTTTCATCAGAGTGTCCTCCTCTAATGAATTTGGCGGAGCACGGCATCCTTCCGGATCACAATCTCCGTAGATCATTTCGACATCTGATCTTGGTATAAATCTCGGACTTTCTGTAGGAAAGCAAAAAGGCATAGGCACCTCTTCCTGAGACATATAACCGTCCTTGTTAGGGTAGGACTTCCATTCTTCATCTGTGTCAGAGGGATCTTCCTCATTGATAGCATGAACTGTCTGAGACACTGGGTGAAGAAAACCTCCACTGTGGAAGAAGTTTTGAAGGGGATGAAGACTTTCATCGTTGGCAACTGTCTGGGTACAGGTTGCAGAAAAACCAAGACCCTTCTTTGTTTTATTGTTAATGGGAATGACAAGCCGTCCCCATCCTGTCGTATCGGTACTCTCGACCGCTTTGATAGCATCGTTGTATGAAGAAATTGAAGTTCCTTCTTTGAACTGATTGTCCTTGCTTACCGACAGTGCTTGGAACTGAGTTCCCATAACCTCCTCGGGTTCCACACAAGTAGATGATGATAAGCTACTCACAAGCAAGGCTTGTTCCCCACAAACCGTGACAAGTTAATCATTCTTGACGAACTTTAGCTTCTGGTGGAGGGTTGAAGTAACCGCTCCAGCCTGATGTATCCAAGGTCTTCCTAATAAACAACTGTATGTTGCCCGGATATCCATGACCTGGAAAGTGATTTGGAAAGTGTGAGGACCAATAGTTATGGGAAGATCCACTTCGCCGATAACTATTTTTCTGGATCCGTCGAATGCTTTGACGACGACCTCGCTGACTCTCATCGGAGGGCCCTTGAATGATAATTGCATCAAAGTGGACTTCGGCATAACATTCAGGGCTGACCCTGTGTCTACCAGTACGTTGGCTAAAGCATCGCCCTGGCAGTTAATTGTAATGTTGAGCGCCATGTTATGACGGCGACCCTCTTCAGGTAATTCTTCATCACTAAATCCCAAATTATTGCAGGAAGTGATGTTAGAGACAATACTATCGAACTGTCTGATTGTTACATCCTGTTCCACAAAGGCTTGCTCCAAGACTTTTTGTAGAGCTTCCCTGTGGGCTTCTGAACTAAGTAACAGTGATAATACCGAGATCTTTGAAGGAGTCTGTAACAGTTGATCAACAATGTTATATTCACTCCTTTGGATGAGCTTCAGCATCTCATCTTTGTCTTTTGAAAAGTCGGGATTACTAGATTGACCGACTGGTGGATCAGGAATTTCTGCCTGAAGTTCCTTTTCTTTGTTGGATTCTCCAACCCCTCGGTTGAAGATTCGACCGCTCCGTGTTACACGACTGATGTCTGCGATATTCACGACTGAGGGTAATGGAATTTCCTTTCCATTCTCGATTATTGTTGCACCGTATTTGTAAGGGATTGCCTTAGCTGATTCATACGGTAGTGGCCCCGGTAGATAGATGACTATGGGAACCTTCTGATTTTTCTGACCATCGTAAGTAATCTCGATCCGTTCCTGGTTGGGAACTCTAGATTCGTCAAGTAGAGGGATGATGGCAAAAACATCCCTGGTCCTGTGATGACCAGAGATCATGACAACATCCTCAACTTGCTCGGCAAGGTAGTTCGGCGACCAAATGATGGGTCCTGAACCTGGATATGGATGAATTTCTCCATGATCGACTTGACGCTGAAGAGCTGCTCTCACAAGGTAACACCCTTGGTTACTTTCCGAACAGACGCTACAACTGTCATAGTTGTGTGGTGGCACCTGGCCATGCCCACTTTGAATGCAATGTAACCTCACTAGGTTATCTTCCATTGATCGGACATCCTGACTTTGACGACGAGTAGGATTCCTGTGACTGATACTAATTTGCTGAGTATCTTCGTCCATATAAATTGGCATCCACCAATGATTTAACAAGTGCTGAAGTGCCTCCTGGACAAGGGTACAACCCTGATCATTTTCGCAACCCGCTTTACAGCTTTGGTAATCATGTGATATTAAGAATCCGAGTCAGACCTGCTCAGCATGTAACTCTACCAGGTTGGTATTCATTACGCGGATATCGAAGATCTGAACCATGTTGATTTGATAGGAGTTCCTATCATGGTAGTCTTGGATCCATCCAAGATCCATCTGACGCTGGAGGGCCTCTTGTATGAAAGAGCATCCCTGTTTGTTTACCGAGCAAATCAGACAGGAACTGTAATCGTGCCGCGGCAGATTATGATACTGGCTTTGCCTTGAGTGCATCGCCACCAAGTTGACATTCATCGCATGGATGTCGTGGTTCTGAATAACGTCGAAATTCGTGTAAACCATGTTAACTCCACGAACTCGATGCTCTTGGATCCATCTGAGATCCATTTGTTCCTGTAGCGCTGCTTGCACTACCGAACATCCTTGGTTGTGTTTAGAGCAGATATCACACTGGTGATAGTTATGAGGTGGCACATGGCCATATCCACTCTGTCTACAATGCATCTTGACCAGATTGGTCTTTAACAAGAGTACATCGTGAATTTGATAGACATTGTTAGTCTCTTTCTCAATCAGATTGACTGCAGCTTTCTCATGTTGAGGCAGCGGGTTCATAAGAACATTGGGATTCGTATCTTTGAAAGATAAGAGCCCGCTCCTAACAAGCTTTTGCACGTCGGATTTGAAATTGAGACAAGTCTCAATGTTATGCCCCGAACCTCCTTGATGATAAGGGCATGTTTGATCCGCTTTAAACCAAAAAGGCAGATTTTCCGGAACTGAAAGGGGAGACTTAGTCTGAATGTGCCCCTTAGCCAGCAGTAACGGAAACAGTTCTGCGTACGTTACGGGTATAGGATCAAATCCTGGTGGCCGTGTTGTACGGTTGTTGTTATATGGAGGACGAGCCTGCTGAAGAGGCTGTTGTGTCCTTTGTTGGTCAGGTTGGCTCTGCGCAACCTGAGGTTGATACATAGGAACAGGCGCGGGGCCGATAGCAGGAATAACAGCTGCTACTGGTTGATAACATCGCCTTTGCTTTCCGAGAGAGATATTCCCAATATCTTGCTCTTTTTTCTTAGGGAGAGCACTACCATATTTTTTAGTACCGCTCGTAGATCCAGTGTCTTTTACCAAACGTCCTTCTCGGACGGCTTCCTCAAGACGTACGCCCATGCCGACCATTTCGGTGAAATCACTGGGCGCACTGGCAACCATTCGGTCATAGTAAAATGAGCTTAAGGTCTTTAAGAAGATTTTTGTCATCTCTTTTTCCTCAAGAGGCGGACAAATTTGAGCGGAAATTTCACGCCACCTCTGAGCATACTCCTTAAAGGTTTCTTTGTCCTTTTGCGACATTGATCTGAGTTAATCTCTGTCGGGTGCCATGTCCAAATTGTACTTGTATTATTGGACGAAGGCAGTACCAAGATCTCTGAAAGTGCTGATTGTAGCACGGTTTAAACCCATGTACCATTTGAGTGCGGCACCGGTTAAACTATCCTGGAAGTAGTGAATCAGCAGGTCCTGATTCTCCGTCTGAGCTGACATCCGCCGGGCGTACATCACCAGATGGCTCTGAGGGCAAGAGTTACCCGTGTATTTTTCAAAGTCGGGCACTTGGAACTTGTGCGGGACTTTCACATTTGGGACCAAGCAGAGGTCTGTGGCGTCCTTTCCAAATAGATCCTGACCGCGAATGGCTTGCAGCTCTTTCTGCATTTCCAAGAACTGCTCCTGGAATACATCCATTCTGTCAAACATAGTTTCCTTCTTATCAGAAGATGTCTGTGGAATCTGTCCTTCCGGGACAGTGTGCACCACAGGGGGTGGTACCGTGACTACGGTAGTAAGTCTTGGCGCCTCCCGAAGTTTGTAACCTTCAGGAGTCTTGAGTATGCCCCTGGCATCTTCGCTTTCCCGAAGTTTGTAACCTTCAGGCCCAACGGCTTATGTTGCGATTCCCTGATCTTCAGTGATCGGCGGAACATATCCTTCCGGGATATAGTTAACAGGCATGCCCCAAGGACGATCTTTCGGCATCTGATACCTAGGATCATACTTTTCTATGATGGGCGTTGAGGTGATCTCTGAGATCACCGTTCTTTGTAGCTGAGCTTCTGCCATGGCTTGTATGTCGTTACGAAGCTTTCTCATATCCTCTCTCAGAGCGTCGATCTCTTCTTTCAACTCTCTGTTTTCTTCCTCAAGATCATCCATCCTTTTCTGACGATTGGCCCGAGTATTATACGAATGAGACAGTTTGACTCTAGAATCGAGACACAAACGTGAGATTCGTAGGGAAGGAGAATACGCGATGTGAGAATGATGAATGCAATGATTTTATTAACTGTTATTTTTTTGGTTTAATCAAAATAAACTTCGACAATTAGATTGCAAATATCAAACAATGGGGAAACCCCTTTTTATTGAATTCCAAAGGATTACAGAAATGGAAATACAGTAGATTACAAAGTGTAGAAACAGAAACCTAAACTAATGGGTCCCGAGTCCTCTTCTTTGACCGGGGCGCTTGGGCCGTTGTCGGGTTGTCATTCCTTTGCCAGGTGAAAGGAGCGAGCAAATTCCTTTGGTCATCTTGATTCTCTACAGCATGCTGCTCCAAAATTTCAATCAGAGCATCTTTCTCTTTTAGCAGTTGCTGTATTTTGATACACTCTACGTTGAGGGTGTGGTACTTGTTCTTCCAAGATATTCTTTCCTTTTGAACTTTGTTGAGAGTAACCTGAAGCTTTTCAGTTTCCGTCATGAAGTACATGACAGTTTCCCTCGGTGGAAGAATTCCGTAACGAGGATAAGCCATCTTTAGCTTGAGAGCTCTAGTTTGTACCCAATGGAGATAAGGCTCCACAGAGACACAGTCCGGTTTTCCCAGAGACTCTCGTCCTTTCTTATGAACCTGTTTCCAAGCATGCACTATTTCCATCTTTAGTGCTCTGTCGTTTTCTCCTTCCTTGAAGAAAAGACCTTCCAGATGAACACCCAGTAGGATGTGTCTCATCGGGTATCCAAATTGACGAAGAACTAATATCGGATGATAGTTGATTCCTCCTTTAGTTCCTATGAGGGGTACGCTGGGGAAGTTTCCACAACGGTCAATGATTATGATTCCCTCATAAATCCTATTACACCAATCTATATCGGAATTGGTGAGAGACATGATCTTCTGCGACCAACGTAAGACACTCTTGCAATCCCAAAAAGCAGCAGACTTGGGCAAGTGAGAGATAAACCATTTGTAGAGCAAAGGTACACAACATGTGATCTCCCCTCCGCTGTACAAATTTCCTAAGTGTACAGAATGATACGCATCTGCGAGCAAAGTCGGCACAGGGTTTCCAATGAGAAAAACCTTAATAGCGTTGATATCGACGAAGTTATTGATGTTGGGAAACAAAAATAACCCGTAGTTGAGCAAGACAAAGATGCTTTCAAAAGCAGTTATGTTCCCTATACTGGCAAAATACAGGGCCTTCTTTGTCAAGAACTGGGCTGGCAAACCTTGGATGCCACCCTTAGTGGTCATGTGAGTCCTGACCTCTGACTCGTCCAAATGAATTGCTATTGCAATAGTCTGATTCTTTGGAATTTCTTCCAGTCCAGAAAATGGGGCTCGATCCGTGATATGTAAATCAGTCAGATGAGAATACTCCTCCAGCGTTGGTGATAGCTGGTAATCCGGGAATGTGAAACAGTGATAAACCGGATCGTAGAATTGAATGAGCGCGTCCATGATCCTCTTAATCACATGAACTCTTAACAGTGGTAGCAAACCACCGTGCCTGGCTCTGAAAGCCTCTGGGTTAACGATCATCCTCGCTAACTTTCTCAAATCCCCTAGCTTTGGAACCTTGAAGGTATACTGGCGAGTTCTCCTTCTACTGAAATCCATTAGCGTAATCCTCTTCTCTGATATTTGCAATCACAGTCTTAGTTTAATTTTGAAAAACAGAGAGACTAGGAGAGAAGTTTTTTGAATGTTTTAATGTTTTATTAAATGAATGCATGAATGCAGCACACAAAAACATAGAAAAAACATGGGGTCAAAGGGTCGTTGTCATGAAGTCAAGGCTCTACCCATCCCCAAAGGTTTATACTAGGGTGATTTTTGTACTTGTACTCATTATCATCAGCTCCTCCCAGGAAAGCAAAACAACAAGTGGATCGCCAGCGAGTTGTAGAGCAATCTTAGAGTAAGTGCCATTCACCGAGAATAGATCACCAGCCTCAAATGAGGGTAGTATCGCGTAACAACTATTTCCGATAGTTTCCGCACTACAAAAGGGTTTGGCTCCTCAGCTTCTCAGACTTAACAACCCGCCCATTGGCTATAAGAGTGAATGGGTTGCGTTGGTCAGCCTCCACTGAGGTTGATGGTCGACCCCGTCGCCATCACTTATCTTAAGTGTATACTCATTCTCACCACATGCGGCATCACACGCATTCCCAGTAGCAGAAAAAATAAACACGTATAGCAATTAGGAAAAGCAGTATATATATTTGTCCTAATCATCCTAGACTTATAAAGCTATGAATCCTAAGTTCCTGACAGAAATGGGTTCCCCGGCGGAAGCCCCAATCTGTGGTATTCACATAAGTGAAGAGAAAAAAAGGAAGAAGAAAGACCAGCCCCACGGTGGGCGCCATTTTTCTGTAGCGAGCGATTTTGGACGCAGTTCTTAAGCACTGGTCGCTCTCTACGGTTGAGCTTGAACTATAGGTCGATTCATTTTTTATCCTATTGTGAGCTGAATAAGGAAGGGAAATAGATGTCTCCAATTAAACCTGCTTGCATACTGAGTTTAAACAGCGGTCTGTTAGGTTACGGATGCTATCAATGTGGGGGGGCCTTTGTACTGGTTATTTGTATTTTCGCCAATACGGTTTTCTTTCTTTTTTATCTGGGCAGAAGGTTTTATGGCGGGGAACAAGGATTAGGATGTTAGGACGGATGCTTTTGAATTACTGCTTTTGATTGATGGAGATATGGGATTTGGTTTTTTTGTTGATTGCGCTCGCTAAGATCTTTTCTTTCGATCTTATGCCTACGTATTCCCGTTTACCGAAACAAGGAAATTAGAGCGTTCGTAGTTCCTCCTATTCTATGGGAGGAAATTGGTTTTTGGTGTCTTGTTCAAAGCCCAAGACGTGAAGCGAAAGGTAGTTTGTATCTTGTTCAAAGCCCAAGATGTGAAGCTAAAGGGTGGTTTATGTCTTGTTCAAAGCCCAAGACGTGAAGCTGAAGGACCTCGACTTTAGAGAGAATTTGTCATCTCTAAAGAAGGGAGAAGGAGAATTACTTTAACTGGGATACACGGATCCGAGCAATGCCATAATTTCCGAAAAAGGGGTTTTAACCTGAAGGAGAAGACTTTAACTCAGTGTAGAGCAATGCCATCTTTCCTTAGGAATTTCTCATGCTAAAAGAGGGACAGTGGCATGGATGTAGATGATCCAGAGGCTTGCCGCTTACAGCGATTAGATGAAGGTGAAAGGAGTTGTTGATGTTTGTATACTATGAACAAGGCACAACTTTGATGCTAAAAGGTTGATTGGATCAACCAGTGGTTTTCTTATACAAAGCCTAAGAGGAGGCTAATTTCCGCTAGGAAAATCATTATACAAAGCCTAAGAGAAGGCTATTTTGTGTCCCGTACAAAGCCCGAGAGAGAGGCTAAAAGGGTTGACTCAACGGGAGAATCTTTTATGCTCAACAAGAGAGTTTTTTGTATCTCGTATGAAGCCCGAGATGGAGGCTGTTGCTTGTTTGGCTCAATAAGAACCTTTTTGTATCTCGTATAAAGCCCGAGATGGAGGCGAAATGGGTGATTGACTCAACGAGAGAGTCTCTTATGTGTCTCGTACAAAGCCCGAGAGAAAGGCTAGATGTTTTTTTACTCCACTGGGGAGAATTTTGGTATCTCGTACGAAGCCCGAGATGGAGGCTATCGTAACTGTTTCAGTTGAGTGACAAATCCAATATACTGATTTTAGAAGAGAAAATCAGTTCTTATATGAGCAACACTGTACTCAGGGATTTGATTTGAGGATCAGGGATATTTCCTTCTCTTTGAGGAAACGGGAGATCCAAAGGGTGCCGAGACAGTCCGAGTCTGCGGGTTTCCTTCCTATTTAACGAAGGGTGCTTGAGAATGTCTTTGAGACTCAAGGAAGTTAGACTATCCGCGTCTAGAGTTTTATTTTTTGTACTATGCTTTGAGAAACAGTAGTAGACTCTATGAAAGGACTGTTCTATGAGGATGACTATGTTCTGTTCCTATACCTCTAGGAGGTCGTCGGGACAATTTGTACGAAGCCCAAGAGGAGGCTGGAAACTTTTAAGAAGCCGACGGGTCCTTGTACGAAGCCCGAGAGGAGGCTATCATTCCCGGAGGAAGAGATCATTATACGAAGCCTAAGAGGAGGCTGTGAATACTTCTAAGAAGCCGTAGTGTCCTTGAATAATGCCCAAGAGGAGGCCGATGCTTTTAAGAAGCCCGTGGGTCTATCATCTCCCTTCCATTAGGAGAGATAACTCTTTTAAAGATAAAAACCACTGGTAAACGTGCGAGGTTTACTATCCAGCGACTTTTAGCTTTTAAAGAGGGTTCCTTAGTTAAGGTCCAAGATTATGACCGTAGTGGGTACCCAAATCCCGAGACATTCAAGGCAAGCTATCCACAAGGAATAGATCAGTTCAGGAAAGTTCGAGAATTGGGAAGAAACTCAAAGATGCCATTCACGGAGAATACATTCATCTTGGGGGAGTAGAGCTTCTTGACGATTCCTAAGGAGGACAACCGAAGAGAAGACTGTATCTGGTGCTCCTATTGGGGATCTAGGCGTCTATTTCTACGAATAAGTGAAACGGCGTCACCTAGTTCTAGACGTAGTTGCCGGGGAAACTCAAAATATCTATACTATTATTACACAGTAGATATGAGTTTATGAAAGGAGACTTACAGTGAGCAGCCCCACAATACAGTTTATAATATGAAAGCAGTAAACGAAAGCGATAACCACTTACTCGGTTGGAGTGCTTCCATGCTGTTTGGTTAGTTGTTCAACAAAGAAAGATTGAAAACAACAGTATATTCAAAATCAAAGGAGAAAGTGCTTTGAAAAAGAAAGATTTGGGGCTTACAGCTCGAGGAGAGGCCCAGGGTTTTATCAGTGAGCGCACTGTTTGACTTTGTACAGCGGGACTTATACAATGAACTGGGGCCCAAAATGGTTTTCTGTACAAAGGGATGGGTCTTACACTCTCTCAAGAGGCCCAAGAAGGTTTAAAGAAAAGAGTGGGGCTTATAACACGAGGGTAGGCCCAAATGATTTTTCGTTTAAAAATGGCGATCGCGCCGAGGTTTTCTTTTAACGCAGAGGGACTTATATAATAAGTGAGGCCCAAGATGTTTTGGTTAAAAGGGGCATTGGGTCTTACACTCTAATAGAGGCCCAAAAAGGTTTTGAATGGGTCATATAGCTCAAGGAGAGGCCCAGATGATTTTTATTTTTAAACGGGCGACGATCGCGCCGTTTACTTGTACAGAGGGACTTATACAATGAATGAGGCCCAAAAAGTTTTTGTACAAGGGGGGATGGGTCTTACACTCTCTCAAGAGGCCCAAAGAGTTTTGAAAATGATTTATGAGGGTTGAATTAATCCAAAACCCTAATTTGTTTTCAAAATGTATTTAATTGAATAAAAATTCAATTAAAATGATCAAAAATTGTTTAACACATGGAAAACAAATTGTAATCTTGGATTAATGCTTCAAAAATTAAGTATTGACCTCCAAGTCGTGACAGCAAGTTCAAAGTGATTTTTGATTTGGAGGTGTTACAGATGAGTGGTGATGATCTGAACAGCTTCCCTACACCCTATGGATTGTGTTTGGATGGTTGGACTTGATTGAAATTGGCTGGATCATTTTGTGGTACCTCAGCTGCACTTTGGTTAAAACCTTGAGCAACCAGCTGGTGATTTTGTGAAATTGATGTTTCAGAAGTAATCTAAGTGTTTGATCAGCTCATATGTGATGTATGTGAGGTGTGTGAGTGATTGATTTGATTGGAATTGCTCTCAAACTCAAAACCCGATAGTGACTTGCCTTAGAAGGCAAAATTGGAGTGAAAGAAGAGATTTTGAGGAAAGCATCTGTTAGATGGCTTTGGTGTACTCAAACTGACCACAATTGAGCTCTATTTATAGTAGAGCAAGTTTGTTTTGCAAGGAATAGTGCATGGCAGCTGGTAAGTAGGTTTGGCTAATGTTGGCAAATGAAAATCCAAGTCTCCTCTAGCCATTGACTAGAGGTTAGGGCACAGAGCTTTGGTCCCCTTGGTCTTGGATAAGTCTTGACTGATTTCAGATGAGAATGGCTCAGTCCATGCCACCTTGATGGTTCCATTGAATGCCTCATTCCAAATTTGAAGTCTTGTCCCTATTTTGGCCATTCTAGGTTCAACATGCTATTTCTTGTTCCATGGACTTTGGAGGCTTGGCTCAGTGATTGTCCCCTTTAGATTCAATCCTCTGAGGTGTCCAAGTGGATAGGAGCAATTGAATTTGGCTGATTTTGGAAAATCGACCAAAGTTGCAAATTCTCCCTTGCCTTGACAGATTTCAGCAAGGCAACTTGGCAATGTTGTATCTCATGGTGTAGGTTGAATTTGACAATGTTCTTGGACATTTTGGAAAGCTCTTACATTATACAACAACTGTTTGAACAAGTTTGGTTTTGACCTCTTTTGATTCCAAGTGAAAAATCCCCCTACATTTGGCAAAAAGTGAGGCAGAATCTGACTTAGTGAAAATTTCACTAAGTGTTGGAAAAAGTGACATTTTCACTTTTCAGCCACTTTGATCACTCCATAACTCAAAATCCTTAATGAATTGGAATGACTTGTAGTTGAAGTTTTTGTAGGTGATAATGAGGGCTACAAATCCATCTTTGGATGAGAAAAAATGGCCTTGTGGTTTAGGAGTTATGGTCCTCCAAAGTTGGTACCTTTGCCAATTTATTTTTAACTTAGAAAAATTTCTAAGTTTTATGGTTACCCCTTTTTCAAGTTATCTCACTTTTCTTGATTTTCCTTGATGAATGATGATTCAAATCATACATTAACATCATTTTAGGGTTAAAAATCCATTTTGGTGAAAAATCTCAAAAAGTCAAAGTTGACTTTTGTGCACAGTTGACTTTTTATCAGATGAATTCCAAACTGTGCAATTCTTCAGGAAATCATGTCCTTGACCTAAATCAAACTCGATGGCCATGTTTCATGGGTGTCATAGGGTATATTCAATCATGTATTAGGGTTTGGGAGCATGTCCTGGTCAAAAGTCAAAGTTACAGTTGACTTTTCCCTTAAAACCCTAATTGTGGTGCAGATGAAATTGAGACTTGTTGCTCAAACTTCTTGGATCAATCCATTGTTCCAAATGGATCAATATGGTATATTAGAGACCCTCAAATCATCTCTTGAGGTCTTGGCTCATGGTTTGTCCCAAAAGTCAACATAGGGGTGAATTAGGTCAAGAAACCCTAATTCCTGATTTTTGATGAATGCATCCCCTGAGGCAAAATTGACTTGATGCATGGGTTCATGAGGTTCCATGAAGTATATTAGGTTATGTTTTGGATCATTGCCTTGTGCCCAGATGAAAATTTCCATCTGGAGGCCCTGGTCGACCAAAACCCTAATTTGGTGACACTGTCGATCTTGAGACTTGATCCACCTAGAAGGGAGCAGCCTTGTGCTTAATCCTTGAAGTGGGAGTCCTTTTTGATCCATTGTGGATGTTTGAGAGATTAGACAAGTTGAAGATCATGTCATTTCTTGATATATCCTTTGTCTAAGCACTCAGAGAGGGCTTGAAACCCTAATTTTGATTGTAGTGGATGCTCACCCATCCTTGGGGAGACTAATGAAGCATAAAGGTACATCCATATTGTGATGATGATTTTCACAATGATGGGAAATCTAAGTGGTCAAAATTTGGGGTATTACACACCACCATTGGATTCCTTGTGAAATTATAGGCCAGATGCATATAAATTTTGTCCCAATCCATGGAGAAATGAGAAAGTTATGGCCTTCACGTTTCTAACCAAAATCTTGCCTTGCCTTGCCTTGGGCCAGGCCAAAAATAAGGCAAACCTTGTATATTTGTGGTTGGGTTTCAATACACAGATGTATCACCACCCCAGTGGTAGGAGGCGCGCACTTCACACAAAAGGTCTGGGGTTCGAATCACCCTCGCCCCAGACCCCTTTTTAATGCCTTTTCCACTTTTTTTTATTATTTTTCATATTATTTTTAATGATTTGAAAAATTAATAACTCCCTCAATTTTAATTATTTTAGATTGGTTCTTTTTGCAAAAAATCACAAAAATGTTGAAATATGTTATTCCACAAATAAATGAAGTTTTTATTATTTATTTAATATAGTTGGTATTTTTGTGAATAAATTCACTTTTAATTGTTTTTAAACATTTTAAAAATGAATTCTCATGTTGAAAATCAAAACTAAATGAATTTTAATTCATCTTGTGATTAAAACATCATTTTTCAAATCTCAACCAAAAATCACAAGTGGTTTATTCAAACTTATTTGGTATTTTATCATTTTTTATTGATTTTCTTTGAGAATTTACTTTTAAAATGATGAAATTAGGGTTTCCTTGATTTTCACCCAAAACAAAACCTTTTAAACACTTTTGGGCCTCTAGTAGAGTGTAAGACTTAACCCTTTTTGAAAACCAAAATGATTTGGGCCTCAGTGTATTGTATAAGTCCCGATACCATCAAAAAGTTCGGCGCGATTGTCGCCTTTTTAACAAAAAAAACCCATGGGCCTCTCCTTGAGTTGTAAGCCCCATCTCTTGTACAAAAATAACACTTTTGGGCCTCTAATATAGTGTAAGCCCCAACCCCCTTTTAACCAAAACTTTTTGGGCCTCAGATATTGTATAAGTCCCTCTGCGTTAAAAGAAAAATCTCGGCGCAATCGCCAGTTCAAAATTCAAATCATCTGGGCCTACCCTCGTGTTATAAGCCCCATTCCTTTTTGTTAAATACTTTTGGGACTCTTGAGAGAGTATAATACCCATCCCTTTGTACAGAAAACCTTTTTGGGCCTCAGTCACTTGTATAAGTCCCTGTACAAATTCAAAACAACAGTGCAATCACTGATAAAACCTTGGGCCTCTCCTCGAGCTGTAAGCCCCAACAATATTTTCAAAACACTTTCTCCTTTGATTTTGAATTCAAATATATGTTGTTATCAAAACTTTCTTTGTTGAACAACTAACAAAACAGCATGGAAGCTCTACAACGGGTAATTGTTTATCCGCTTTCTTTTACCACTTTAATATGTATATAACTGTATTGTGGGGCTGTTTCACTGTAAGTCTTCTTTCACATCCTTTTATATACTTGTCATATATCCACTGTGTAATACTAGTATAGTTATTTAGAGTTTTCTCCGGCAACTACGTCTAGTACTAGGTAAAGCCTCGTTGGTCACTCTTGAATACAAACAAAACTAGATCCACATAGGATTACCAGACACAGTCTTCCCTCCTCTTGGGGTTAAACAATATGGAACAAAGAGAAAGGCAGTATTCTCGGTGAACCTTTTCTCATACTGTCACCCGTAGAAATTGTCAAAGAAACTCTAACTCCCCAGAGATGATCTTTTCTCTGTGAATGGCATCTCTTGAGTTTCTTCCAAATCCTCAAACTTTCTTGGCTTGATCTATTCTCTGTGAATAGCATGTCTTGAACTTCTCGTGGTTTGGGGACCCACATGCTTCCTAAAAGCATCCCCGCCTCTTCTTGGGCATTGTACAAGGACCCTTCGGCTTCCTAGAAGTTCTCATGCCTTCTCTTGAGCTTAATACAAGGACCCTGATGACCTCTTAAAGGTATAAGACAGAACTTAGTCATCCTTTGCTAGAGCAGTCTTTCCAGTGTCAAAACTCCGGCCATTTTGGGTTTGGTACCCATCCCCTAATACCCGTGCCTTCTCTTGGGCATAGTACACAAGATGAAACTCTAGACTTGGATAGTCTAAACCTCTTGAGTCTCAAAGACATTCTCAAGTTCCTCCAAAACATAGGCAGAAGCCCGGTCTCTCTCATGAGAGTTCCCCACACTTGGATCTGCCTAGGACTCTCATTGAGCTTCGGTAGTAAGGCAACCTCCTCTTGGCCTTTGTAAAAATGATCCTCCCAGCGGAGCTAACCTTTTTAGACTCTCTTGTTGAGTCCAACCCCTTTATCCTCAATCTCGGGCTTCGTACGAGATAGAAACACTCTCTTGTTGAGTATAAAAGATTCTCTTGTTGAGTCAATCACCCTTTTTTAGGTTCCGTCTTGGGCTTCGTACAAGACACATAAAAACTCTCTTGTTGAGTATAAAAGACTCTCTTGTTGAGTCAAACCCCTTTTTTAGCCTCCGTCTTGGGCTTCGTACAAGACACATAAAAACTCTCTTGTTGAGTATAAAAGACTCTCTTGTTGAGTCAATCAACCTTTTTTCGCCTCCGTCTTGGGCTTTGTACAAGACACACAAAAACACTCTCTTGTTGATTGAGCCCTTTTAGCCTCAATCTTGGGCTTTGTACAAGACAGAAAGAATATTTCCCAAGAAAAGTCAAAATTTTAGCCTCCTCTTAGGCTTTGTATAAAGAAATTCCCGGTTGAATCAATCAACCTTTTAGCATCAAATTTTTGTCTGGCTCACAGCATACAAACATCAATAATTCCTCTTTAGAGATGACAAATTCCCTCTCAGTCAGGACCCCTTTAGCTTCACATCTTGGGCTTTAACCAAGATACAAACCACCTTTAGCTTCATGTCTTGGGCTTTGAACAAGACACCAAAACATTTTTTCCTCCCATAGAATAGGAGGAACTACGATCGCATTGATTTCCTTGTTTAGTCAAGCAGGAATACGTAGACATAAGATTGCAAAAATCTGAGCGAGCACAATCAATAAACACTCCAAGTCCAGTCCCTTCATATATCAACCAAGGAAAATTCAGCCTACCATCCTAACAAAAAAGCCTCCTATACCGTAAAAACACTTTCGTAATTAAGTGCATAACCCAAAGAAAGACCCCCCTTTTGATAGCGTCTGTAAACCAACAGTTTTGACTGTTTAACCTCAGTATGCAAGCAGGGTTAATTGGAGACATTTATTTCCCTTCCTTAATCAGCTCAATAGGATAAAAAATGAATCGAACTGTAGTACCAAAGCGATAGTGATTCAAAACCACAAAAATCGCGCTACACATAGGCCTCTCCTTGAGTTGTAAGCCCCATACCTATGTTTTCAATATCATCTGTCTGTTTTAAACTGGTACTAAGAGGAGCATTATTCCCGGTGAAATTACTCTTAGACCACTTGGGCCTCTCTTTGAGTTATAAGCCTCAAACATTCTTTTCTTTTCAACAACTTTCTCTTAATTCAAATTCAAATTCAAAGTTTTCTCAAAACTTTCTTCAATTTTTCAAAACCCTAATCATACAGTTGTAATCAATACAACAAATCACAATACACTTGGGCCTCTTTTCATAATGTAAGACCCAACGTCTTTTCAAATCAATGCATAGTTGTTTATATATCTGTTAATTCACATATTTTTATATACTTGTGCACACCTATCTAGGGTTTCCCCAGCAGTTAGGTCATCCCCAGTTTACCCTTTAGGTCAAACAGTAGGATATTCATAACATAGTCCAATAACTAGTTCCCTCATAGGAAACTTTCCCAATACAGTCTGCCTCTTCTTGAGCTTTATTCAATATGAAACAAAGAAAGGCATTATTCTCGATGAAAATTTTCTTAAGACTGTCAAAAATTAGAAACATATAAAAGAAATTCATTTCCCCAGAGAGGATTAATTCCCGGTGAAACCTCTTTGAATTTCTTCAAAACTTGGATCTGTTCAACAAAGAAAGGATTATTCCCGATGAAACCTTTCTTGAACTTTTTTTAGGCTTGGACCGACAGGCTTCCTAGAAGTACCCCAGCCTCCTCTTGGGCTTAGTTCAAGGACCATCAGGCTTCTTAAAAGTTCCCCCCAGCCTCCTCTTGGGCTTAGTACAAGGACCCAAAGGCTTCCTAAAAGTATAGGATAAAATTTAGTCATATCTACTAGTTCAATCCTCAGGGAAGTCAAAACTCTAGAACATCCAATCAGTTAAGAATTGATCTTCATATCTAGAACCCTCAACCTCCTCTTGGGCATCATACAAAGATCTTTCTCCAACCAGAGTCTACCTCTTCTTAAGGGACTTGGGTAGTCTCAACCTCCTCTTGGACTTCATACATGTAGACTTGGAAAGTCTCACCCCTATAGCCTCCTCTTGGGCTTAATACAAGGACCCACGGGCTTCCTAAAAGCATAGGATAGATCCTGATCATTTTTACCAATACATCCATTCTCAGAAGAGTCAAAACCTCTAAGGTTTTTGAACTCATCTTTAAATCCCTCTAGACCCCCAACAAGGCTTAACTTTTATCTTAGAAATCCCCAACCAGGGTCAGATTGACATCAACAAATCCTCAAAAGAATCAGAGCCTCATAGCATCTGATAAATTAACTCTGCTCAAATCACCAACAAGAGTTAGTTTCCCTTTGGATTCCCCAACACAGTTTAGACCTTCTCACGTATTTCAATAATCCTCAGCAGGAGTCAGCCTCCTCTTAGGCTTCATATAAGGATTTTTCCAATCAGACTCAATCTTGGGCTTTGTACAAGACAAACATCATACTCCCCAATTGAGTCAGTCTTCTTTAAAGCTATACTCAAACTCTTCAGCTTCATCATCTTGGGCTTCAAACAAGATACTCAAATAAAACCCTCCCCAGTGGAGTCAGTTTCCATTAGCTTCAACCTTGGGCTTTGATCAAGGCACACAAAAATCAACATCCCCATAGATGAGACCATGAGTCCTCTCTATAGGAGGATATCCATTCTACATATCACATGTCAAAACAAATAATCAAAATCTTTTTCCCAGATAAATTGTTGTAAGTGGCACACTTGTTGATTCAAAATCCAAGCT
Organism: Lathyrus tuberosus; assembly: GCA_022829125.1. Classification (NCBI taxonomy): domain Eukaryota; kingdom Viridiplantae; phylum Streptophyta; class Magnoliopsida; order Fabales; family Fabaceae; genus Lathyrus; species Lathyrus tuberosus. Next base: position 6,308,387 of record JALAZF010000001.1, on the reverse strand, counting down.
GGAGTCCCTCCTTTATCATGAATAAAATTCCTCTTTCATCTAACAGCTATAAGTGGCAAGCCTCTGGATTCTATACATCCAAGCCAATGTCCCTCTTTTAGCATGAAAGATTCATAAAGGAAAAAGTGGCATTGCTCTACACTGAGTTAAAGCTTCTTCCCTCATGAAATCTCTCTTATAAAGGAAATTATGGCATTGCTGAATTCCACACATCCCAGTTATAGTAATTTCCCTTATAACCAATCACCTGACATTTTGTGATAAATAAGTGAGATATCTCCCTTTAAAGATGAAAGATTCTCTCTCTCAGTCAACTTTTAGCTTCAATCTTGGGCTTTGAACAAGATACAAATACTCTGCTAGCTTCAATCTTGGGCTTTGAACATGACATTAAATTTTCCTCCTATACGATTGCTCTGATTTCCCAAATCTCTTTACGGGAATACGTAGGCATAAGATTGTGAAATCTTAGCGAGCACGCAAATAAAAAATCTTAGGTCCAGTACCTTCCCAAAAATAATAGAAAACCCAAAAACTACAAAAACATTCTCTCAACCCTCACAAAGGAAAAAAATTCCCAATCAACAACAGATAGACTTTAGAAAGCATTTCAAAATAGTAGAAAATACCTGCAAATAAAGGTTCCTATGGACAACTAGAGATACTCTAGGTGTTAATAGCTCTCATTTGTGCACCTAAACCCCGATCCCTGATCTCTTAGCATTTGTTAAAGAAAACACTTACGTGCAGGGTTAGTTTAAGATATCTTCCCCTTCCTTTTAAGCTTCATAGGATAAATACAGAAATCAGAAAGTAACACAAAATAGCGGTAGGTGGTCGCGTCACCAAAAAACCGACGCTACAGAAAAATGGCGACTCTGCTGGGGATGATAGGATTTCCTAAGAGGTTTAGGCTTTAGCTTTACATTTATTGTTTTGCTTTTTTTATTTGCTTTCTCATTTTATATCATTTGTTGTTATATTATCTGCCTATTTGCTATACTTGTTTAAATTATCGCTATCTAGGAATGCGACTAATAAGCATGTGGTGAGTCCGAGAGCACATTAAGATAAGTGATGGCTTACTCAGGAAGGCTTATAGGGAGTGAGTCTCGACCAAGCTAACTTGAAAGTCCGTCGAATCAGTGGAGGTACCCTTTTGGAATTACTGATGTTGAACGAGCAAGTCGTGAAAACATTACTTTTTCCATTGGGCACCCTTGAAACTGAGGATTAGTAAACATTTAACCATTTGACCATTAGATAGTGCGGTAACTATTGGGAATAGTTGATACGCGATACTACACTCAAAAGAGATTCATCTCGGGAATATTACAGCTCTCATGAGTCAGTCGGTTTGCTGTTAATATTCTTGAGAGGGGTCAATGATTTTGGGAACCTTTGTTAGAACCCGTTCTACAGGTACAAAAATTAAACCCTAGTACACACCTTGGGGATGGGTAGATCCATGACTCCATGCTCGTGATGATGAACTTCTAAACCCATGTTTTCAAATGTTTTTGTTTGCTGCATTCATGCATCCATGCATTTCTTTCATTAAAAAAATCTTTTAAACAAGAAAAAAAATCTTTTTCCAAAAAGAACTAAAATAATCGTCGCAAATATCAGAGGTAGTACAATGGATTTAGGTAGAAGAAAAACGCATAAGTACACCTTAAAGGTTCCAAAACTGGAAGACCTAAGGAAATTAGGAAGGATGATTACTAATCCCGAGGCTTTCAGAGCTAAGCACGGAGGATTGTTGTCTCTTTTGAAGGTCCACATAGTAAAAGGAGTCCTGTCTACATTGGTTCAGTTATATGATCCAGTATACCACTGCTTCACATTTCCGGATTATCAGCTTGCACCAACACTGGAAGAATACTCTCATCTGGTTGATTTACCTATCACTGATCAAGATCCATTTTTTGGACTGGAAGAAATTCCAAAAGATCAAGCCATTGCAAGAGCTACCTCATTGGAAGAGTCAGATATCAGAACTCACATGACCACCAAGGGAGGAATCCAGGGTTTACCAGCCAAATTCCTGATGGAGAAAGCCATATACTTTTCCATTATAGGAAATGTAACTGCTTTCGAAGATGTCTTTGTTCTGCTCATATATGGGTTATTCCTATTTCCCAACATTGACAACTTCGTCGATGTTAACGCTTTCAAGATATTCTTAATTGGGAATCCAGTCCCAACTTTGCTCGCAGATGCTTATCATTCTGTACATTTAAGGAATTTTTACATTGGAGGAATGATCACATGCTGTGTACCATTACTCTACAAATGGTTTATTTCCCACTTACCCAAGTTTCCTGCTTTTTGGGACCCCAAGAGCGGTATGCGATGGTCGTAGAAGATTATGTCCCTTACCCATTCTGACATAGATTGGTACAATCGGATCTATGACGGAATAAAAATCATCGACAAGTGTGGAAGTTTCCCCAATGTACCCCTCATTGGCACTAAGGGAGGAATCAACTACCATTCAGTTTTAGCCCGTCGTCAACTTGGATACCCGATGAAGAATGTACCACACAACGTTCATCTGAAAGGTCTTTTCTTCAAGGAAGGAGAAAACTACAGAGCACTAAAGAAATAAATTGTGCATGCTTGGCAACATGTTCATAGGAAGGGAAGAGAATCCTTAGGAAGGCCAAACTGCATCTCTGCAGAACCTTACTTCGATGGGTACAAACTAGGGCCATCAAAATTGAAGATGCCTTATCCTCGTCAGGAAGTTTTTCCCTTGAAAGAGTCCATTATTTACTTCATGAATGACACAGAGAAGCTTCAGATCGCTTTCAACAAAGTCCAACGCGAGAAGAACTCTTGGAAGAACAAGTACCAGATTGTTAGCTTGGAATGCGCAAAAATCCAAGAGCTTTTAAAGGAAAAGGATGATCTGATTGAGCTATTAGAGCAACATGCTATAGAAAGTCAGGAGGAACGAAGAAATTTGCTCTCTCCTTTCACATGGCAAAGGATCATCGACCCGACAACGATTGAAGAGGCCCGATGAAAGAAAAGAAAAATTCTGGAACCAGCGTCTGAGCTTTCTTCAGAAAAAACTCAGGATCCATAGGCCTAGTTTTCCTTCTCTCACTTTGTAAGATTCTGTACTTTTCCCTCTAAGATACTGCAATCCTTTGAATTCAATAAAAGGTTTTCACCACTGTATGATATTTGCAACATAATTGTTATATGTTCTTTTGAAAATAAAAACTAAAAAGATCATTCTCATTTTTTGCATATCATTCATCATTCTTACATTAACATTTTTTGTCATTGAGTCTCACACATGTGTCACACTCTAGAGAGTCAAATTATCTCATTCGTACAATACTCAGGCCAATCGGCAAAAGAAAATGGATGATCTCGAAGAAGAGACAGAGAACTAAGAGAAGAAATTAACGCTCTGAAAGAGAGTTTGGAGAAACTCCACAACACGATTGAATCCTTGGCAGCAGCTCAGGATCAACAACGTCAAAGGACTGCAATCTCAGAGGTTATGTCTACACCAGCGTTTGAGACACCTGGCAGTCATCCTCAGTACAACATACCCAAAGGTTTTCCCTGGGGCATGCCTTTCAATTTTGTACCTAAAGGATATATACCTCCGGTCACTGAAGACCTAGATGCCATAGCAGGAACCCCCATGTTAGACGAAGGCAATTGATCTAGAAGGGGGGTTGAATAGATCACTTCTTTTTAAATGCGAGTCGGCACTAAAATTTGTTTTTAAAATTATTTTGTGGAAGCGGCCGAGGATAATTCGTCTATACGAACCGAGTTACTGAGAGGATCGGATATACGTAAGCCAAATGGAACGAAAGGCACGAAGAGAAAAACTAGAATCTCAAATTAACATTTAATCAATTTACCAAAGGCACTTAACAATGTGCAATGTCCAATGAGTATTCAAAATAAATCCAAACTTGAAAATATGTCAAGCACCTTGTATGTGTTCAACGTATCAAACACTTAGAGTGCTAAAAACTCCAAGTTTAGACTTCTATTATAGTTGATGCAGAATTTTCACTAAGCACAATCCAAAATGATTGTGCAATGATTTTTCAAAATAATTTTCTGCACAAAAACTATATCAGAATTTTTGTTGATTGATTGAACGATTACATGTGTAAACAATTCAAAATATAAATGAGATAAGGAAAAGGAAACAACACCAGGTTTGTTTAGGCAGTTCCCCTATCGTCCTCGCTTAGGGTACGTCTGCCCCCAATTCTAAAAATAGAATTGAGATATCTATAACTTGTTTATAATGTTTTTACAAGAGAAAACTTAGCTATCCCACATCAAGAACACTTTGTTGATGAAGATACTTCGTCTTTTATTCCCTTGATTCGAGTCGAATCAAGTGCCTCGAACTTGTTGGAAGAACCTCCGTTTAACATTACTAGATTGCAAGAACACATAATTCTTCAATCACCTTCACTCGGCTGATTCAAATCCACACACAGTTCGATCCTCAAAACTTGTTGCACAATCCTCCGCTAACGCTACTAGATCGACAAAACCTTCCATTCTTCGATCACCTTCGCTCGGCTGAATTCAATGCACACAAGATCTGATCCAAAAACCCCCTAATCCAATGATCTTGGAGGGCAAAACCCTAGGTTTTATTCAAGAACAAACCCACTGAACCTCTCACCCCAAACAAAGATACAACTCTAAGCTTTAGACGTTATCATTTCATGATGCAAAAAATCAACAAGAATGACTATGTGTAATTGTTGAAAAAGGTGCAAGATGAAGATGAAATTGATGAGAGAAAAATGTTCAATGTATTTCTTTCACTTGTTCTAGTTAATCATAAAAATATGAGGAACCAACTATATATATGATGCAATAACCAACTGAATCAAGTAGCAGCAAAAATAACATAACAGAATGCAGAAAAAATGACCCAAACGAGCGAAGAGTCGACCGCTCGCTGGATGAGGGTCGGCGGGCGCTTACCCGGTGAAGCATCTGTGCAAAATGATCAAGCATGCGTCGACCGCAACAGGACCATGCGTCGACGCATGGATGTTAAAAATGTAGAATAAGGAAACCCAGAAGCATGCATCAACCGTATGCTTAGAAAGGGGTTAGCGTGCGCTTACCTGGACGTTTCACAAAATTGGTCAAGAGTGCATGAGTCAACTCATGCACAGGTCTGGTCGATGTAAGACATGAAAAATCCCAAAAATTGATTTTTCTATAAGTTTTCACCAACTTAGTCACTAATGATGCATACCTAACATTAATACCATGATTATACGCATGTAGGAAATGTGTTGGACTCTTCCTATATGCTTAGACATATGATTATCAATTGTTGTGTGCAATGAGAACGACAAAGACATGATATCGTCCAAATTACAAACTACGAACTAGCCTACATTGTTTACATCATTAAAATAGAAACCAAGTGAAAAGCACCTTGCCCTCACATACTCCCCCTTTTTTATGATGGCAACTTTAGCTTGGTTTGAAATTTGAATCCTCTAATTCTGCCCCTATCTTTGTGAGGTCTTTTAAAATCAAATTGCTGCTTGTAGAGATATATCCTTCTCCCCTTTTGACAACATAAAAAAGAGAAACAGAAGATGGTCAAATGTAAAACATCATGATACTTGAGGATTCACTCAATAATTTGCAAACAAGAATTATTAACACGCATTCACATAGAATGATGATAAAAACAAAAATAAATGAATAAATAAGCACGAGAGATGCAAACACATAGAAACAACAACATTCCATAGAAGTGCAAAAAGTAACATAGTTCAAAAAGGAAACCAAGTACAAAAGCAAAATGCAAATAGTTAAAGTCATACAACCCAGATACGAAATATAATATGCATCAAAATATAATCCTATATATCATGGTCTCCTCCCCCTAAATTGATGGCCTCTTCCTCTAAAGTGTTGTCCTTATAGTGGAGGGAGTGGCTGTTCCTCTAAATATTCATTAAGCTCAATCACAGATCGATTGAGAACACCTAAACCGTTGGTTACATTCTGAGTCTGATGTTCAACTGCAATGTCCAAAGCAGTAAATCTATTCATTGCAGGATCAACAAGCCGGTTGAAATCTTGAGTGTGGCTTTCCAACTGATTTAAGAGAGATGTAAACCTCTTCTCCTGAGCTGTATACCGTTCCTTTTGTATGGTCATAAAGTTCTCTTGCTCCAGCTGCATTTGATTTAACATAGCCAGGATTTCTTCGGTGTTCTGTTGTTGTGGCTGTGGAGGTGTAGGAATCAAATACTCGGGCTGTTGCCATTCGTATTCGTCAGTTTGTTGTTGCCAGCCATAAGTGGGAGGAACATAAGAAGCACCAAGGGAAGTCCATCCAGTGTGTTTCCATTCTCCCCAACCTTGATTTTCATAAGGATCGCGCGGTGGAGAGTAACCCATCCATTCCACATTGTCTTCCTCCATCATGTTTACCTCAGTTGGTACGTTATTTCCGACTTATTCTTCCTGCACATTTTCTTCTGCAACAGCTTGTTAATCAGGAACATCATACTGAATATCATTATAATTTTCTCTGTGTTTGAACTTGAACTCTTCATTTTCAGAGTCCCAAAAGTAACCCATCATAGTCAGGGTCTTCTTTGTGAATTCATGATCAGGGGTAACTGTTACATAGAGAATACCCGAAACCTTTATCCCAGCCTTTTTCAAAATGCACTGAATACATGAAGCATAACATAAAGAAGTACCTCTTATAGAATCCCGTAGCGCAAACATTCAATACATGAAGTAGTATGGCCAGTTGATGCGGATTTTGTTCTTCAGTAGATAGACTAAATGGACTTCTGCTTGATCAACCCGAGAAAATCCTCCTTTCTTAGGCCTCAAGATGTGAGCAACAATCCATTGCAAAATACGATCAACAGGTTTTAATGTACCTGTTGTGACAGTTTTGGGAAATAGATCGCTGTTCACAAGACTGTCCGAGTAAGGATCACGCAACATTGAGTTCAATGCAGGCTTAAACACATAGTTATCGACAAACTTAGTATCAATCACTTTGGGAAGATCTGTAGTTTCCAACTTAAACAAACTATTCCAAACAACATCATCCATAGAGTAGGTCTTATCATCAATAAGATACTGAAAATCCGTACCTTGAAATTTATCCAAAATTCCAGTGTAAAACAATCTCACCAAATCTTCATTGTACTTAGTGTCACATTCTAAAAATTCGTCAAATTTCCGAACCTTCAACAGTTCAATGATTTCTGTGAGATGATAATCATCTGCCCTCAGTGGGTAGTATACATACTGCTTAATAACGGAGCGGTTTCGGAAGTCGTTGTTGAAAACCTCAGATAACGCATCAGAAAGTAAAGAAATAGCAGTTACCGGTGTTGAAGATGGCCCAGCCCTTGATGTTGATGCTCTAGTGTACCTTTTTCCTGTTACTCTTTGGGAAGCCATTGATGAGCAATTTGATGAAGTCAGTTGAATAGTGCCAAATTTTGAATAGGATGATGAACAGTATGAGTTTGATGATGATGAGAGGGTTAAAAACCAACCTTGATTCCAATGTAAAGTGAGAACCCCCTTTTTAAAGACTTTGTTGATTGGAAATTTTGTGGGTTTTGAAGAATGTAGAAGTTATGGTTTATTAGGGTTTGGAAGATTGAAGGAAAGAAGAGATGAGGAGACACAAGAGAGAATGCATGCACTTGGAAAATGAAAAGAAATAAAGTTGTAGTTACTTTTCCAAACATATGAAACGGCGCACGCCTTCCCAAGAGAGAAAAATTCAGAGTTCGTCAGCGATACATCGACTGAAGCAGGTCATGCATCTGCGCAGGCTGAACGAATTTTGACAAATTTGAAAAATTTTTAGGATGCGTCGACCATAGGTCGGTGTGCGCTGACCCACGCGTTCATATGAGAAAATGCACTTTTCTTGAGTCGACCCATGACATGTTTTGGTCGACTCAAACAAGCATAAATGGAAAAATTTATGTTTTACTCTACTTATGCACCAAGTATTAAAAAATAACACACCAAACATATGCCAATACTAAAAAATAGATCAAAATACATTTAATCATGAATAAACATCAATTTAAACCACATTTTGGCCATAATAATTCATAAACATCATTGATCAAGAATAGACTTTCTAAGAGGGAACGATATTACCTCCGACGATTGATGATGAGTGCCCTCACATATCGCTTAATCTTATCATTTGATGGTTAGTGAAAATATAAAGACAAGCAAAGTAATAGAGCATGCAATCATATAATCAAACTCGATCCGAGATATCGAGAACACCAAGTTCCCTACGGATGTTAAAGAAAGGCTCCGTTGCAAGCGGTTTAGTGAAAATATCCGCAAGTTGATTCTTAGAATCAACATGCTCAAATGCGACATCGGCTTTCTCTACATGATCCCAAAGAAAATGATGCCTAACTTCTATATGTTTTGTGTGAGAATGTAATACCAGGTTTTTGGTTAAGTTAATGCCACTTGTATTTGTCATACCCCAAATTTTGACCACTAAGATTTCCCATCATTGTGCAAATCATCATCACAATATGGATGAACCTTCATGCCTCATCAATTTCCTCAAGGATTGTTGAGCACTCACCACAGTCAAGGATTAGGGTTTTAAGCCCTCTCAGAGCACTTAGACAAAGGATCAATCAAGAAATGACATGATCTTTAACTTGTCTAACCTCTCAAGCATCCATGAAGGATCTAGAGGACTCCCACATCAAGAATCAAGCACAAGGTTGCAACATTCCAAGGGGATCAAGCCTCAAGATCACCAGTGTCACCAAATTATGGTTTTGGTCGACCAGGGCCTCCAGATACTCTAAGGGACCTCATAGACCCAATCATCAAGTCAATTTAACCTCAAGGGATGCATTCATAAAAAATCAGGAATTAGGGTTTCTTGACCTAATTCACCCCTAAGTTGACTTTTGGGACAAAACATGAGCCAAGACCTCAAGGCATGATTTGAGGGCCTTAAATACACTACATTGATCCATTTACAACAATGTATTGATCCAAGAAGCTTGATCCACAAGTTTCAATTTCATCTGGACCACAATTACGGTTTTGAAGAAAAAGTCAACTGTGCCTTTGAATTTTGACCAAGACATGCTCCCAAACCTTGGGACATGAGTCAATACACCCTATAACACCTAGGGAATCCATCTATTAAATATGATTTAGGTCAAGGACTTAATTTCATAGAGGATCGCACAGTTTGGATTTCATCTGGTGGAAAAGTCAACTGTACAAAAAGTCAAAGTTTGACTTGTTGATTTTTTGGTCAACCAAGGTTCCTTAACCCTAAAACAATGTTAATATGTGATTTGAATCATCATTCATCAAGAAAAACCAAAGAAAAGAAGTTAACTTGTAAAAGGGGTAACCATAAAAAACTTAGAATTTTTCTAATTATGGAACAAAGTGGCTAGGGTACTTACTTCCAAGGATCATAACTTGAGATCCAAGCAACCATTTTGGATGATCCAAAGATGGATTTGTAGCTCTCATGGCATACTTCAAAAGCTTCAACTACAGCTCATTCCAATTCCTCATGGATTTTTAGTTAGAGAGTGATCAAAATGGCTAAAAACATGAAAATCACATTTTTCCAACACTTAGTGAAATTTTCACTAAGTCAGAATCTGCATTACTTTTTCTAAAATGTAGGGACATTTTTCACCTTGATCCAAGTTAAACCAGGTCTAGGGGTGAACATCAAAGTTAAATTATGCCATGAGGGTTTTCCAACAAGTACCAGATCATCTCTAAATTCAATTTGAGTAAGGAGATACAGCCCTTGAAACATGGCATCATGAACTGGTTTTTCAAGGCAGAATTATGCACATTTGCACGATTTGTCCAAATGTGATAAATCCAAGCCTTGTCATCATTTTGGACATATCTGAGGATCAAATCCAAGGGGGATGATCTGATCTCCAAGCCTCCAAAGTCCAAGAATCTACAAGTAGCATGCCAAACCTAAAAATCCTAAAAGAGGCCAAGACTCTAATTTTGTTTTGGAACATTTAATGGATGCATAGAGGTGGCATGTATCAGAGCAAGGATGAACACTTCAGTCAAGCCTTATCCTTGAATCAAATAACCATATGCCTATGCTCTAATCTCAAGTCAATGGCTAGAGGAGACTTGAGATTCCATTTGATCCACATTGGCCAAATGCCTGCTGCAATTGCCATTCCCTATTCCTTGCAAAACAAACTTGACACACTATAAATAGACCTCGTTTCTGATCAGTTTGAGTACACCAAAGGCCTATAACACTTGCCTTTCTCAAAATTACACTCTCACTTCCAAAAATGCCTTCTAATGCAAGCTACTATCGGGTTTTGAATTAGAATGTGTTTCCAACCAAACCAATCACACACACACACCTCATAAACATCATATGTGAGCTGATCAAACACTAAACCAACAACTGGAACACCAAATTCATGAAATCACCATCCAACTACTCAAGTTCTTGACAGAGTTGCAGTTGAGGTACCATCTCAAGTTCCAGCTTGTTTCAAACCATTCCAAGCATTCAGAAACATCACTTGGCACCTAGGGAAGCTGTTCAGATCATTGGAACCAGCTTGTAACACCTCCAACTCAAAACACGATCACCAGCTGAAAGAGGTAAGCCTGAACTCTTCAAACTACATGATGCATGCGTATTTCCTCGCACAATAATTTTACCATATGTTCATAATCATGTATAGAATGTTTACCCTTAATCAATTGCTTTGTATGAATCGTGTATGGAATTTCTGAGCCTTCATGCAAAATTTAGGGTTCTTGAGGTTTCTCTTTGATTTCTTATTCCATACTTAAAATAAAAGAAATTAAAGACCATAGACATGATCGTGAGTTGAAAACGAGCAGATTGATATGTGGATTGTATGATTCCATAAAGTATTTAGTGAGATTGATGAGAAAACACAAATCTGGGCAAAACAGGGCACGCGGGCAAGAACAAGATGTTCTTGGCGCCCTTTTTCAAATTTTTGAATTTTTGAATTTTTGTGATTTTATTTAATTGATTCAAAAATTAATTTCTCTCTGAATTTTAATGATTTTGAATTGATTCTTTTTTTAATAATTCACAAAAATGTTAAAATATTTTATTTTACAAAAATTCCCCAAAAATATTATTTATTTCACACATTTGATATTTTTGAAAAGAATTAATTTTTATTTGTTTTTCAACATTTGAAAATTTTCTTTGTCTTGATTTTCCAAACTTGTATGGTTTTCAATCATTTTGTGGATAGAAACATGATTTTTGAAACATTGATCCAAGATCATCACTCCTTTTTCACATGTTTTCAATAATTTTTATTAATTTTTTAACAAAATTAATTCCATTTTAAACAAAATTAGGGTTTTGATTGATTCCACCCTCATCAATCTTTTTCAAACACTATTTGGGCCTCTAATAGAGTGTAAGACCCATTCCTTGTAAATAAGACACCTTGTTGGGCCTCAGTCTTTGTATAAGACCCACTGTGTTTTCAAAAAAAACTCTCGGCGCGATCGCCGTTTTCAAACAAACTATCTGGGCCTCCCCTCGTGCTGTAAGTCACATCTTTCTTTTTCAAAGTAATCTTTGGGCCTCTAATAGAGTGTAAGTCCCATCCCTTTGTAAATAAAACAATTTTGGGCCTCACATGTTGTAAAAGTCCCTCCGTACATTTTCAAAACAACGGCGTGATCGTCGCCTTTTCAAAATCATTTGGGCTTCTCCTTGAGCTATAAGTCCCATCTTTATTCATTTTCAAACTCTTTGGGCCTCTAATAGAGTGTAATAACCAAGCCTTTTGTACATAAATAAACTTGGGCCTCAGTCATTGTATAAGTCCTAGTATAGTTTTCAAAACGACGGTGCGATCACTGTCTATCATCTGGGCCTACCCTCGTGTTGTAAGTCCCATTTCTTTTCTTTAAATAATTTTTGGGCCTCTCCTTGAGTTGTAAGACCCATACCTTTGTACAGAAAACCTTTTGGGCCTCAGTCATTGCATAAGTCCCAGTACAATCTTTTCAAAACAACTTTCCTTTTGATTTAGATTCAAATATACAGTTGTTATCAGAACTTTATTTAATTTCTTTGAACAACTAACAATACAGCATGGAAGCTTGCTCACCTGTAAGTTTTTATCTGCTTTCATTTACCTGCTTTAATATATATTACTATACTGTGGGAAGCTGTGCATGGTTAGTCTTCTTTTATTCTTTTAAATACATGTCATGTATATATTACTATATTATGGGAAGCTGCGCACGGTTAGTCTTCTTTCATATCCGTTTAAATACTTATCATATATCCACTGTATATATACTAGTATAATTATTTAGAGTTTTCCCCGACAACTAGGTCTAGAACTAGGTAAAGCCAGTTTGGTCACTCTTTAAAACAGTCAAAACTAGATCCCCATAGGATTTCCAGATACAGTCTCGCCTCCTCTTGGGCTTATACAATATGGAACAAAGAGAAAGGCAGTATTCTTCGTGAACCTTTTCATAGACTGTCATCCCTAGAAATTGTCAAAGAAATTCTACTCCCCAGAGTTGATCTATTCTCAGTGAATAACATCTCTTGAGTTTCTTCAAACCGTAGAACTTTCACTAAATGATCTATTCTCGGTGAATAGCATTTCTTGAACTTTTCTTGGTTTGAGACCCATGGGCTTCCCAAAAGCATCCCCGCCTCTTCTTGGGCGTTGTACAAGGACCCTTCAGCTTCTTAGAAGTTCTTACACCTTCTCTTGGGCTTAATACAAGGACCCCAAAGACCTCTTACAAGTATAGGACATAACTTAGTCATCCTTCGTTAGAGCTGTCTTTCTAAAAAAGAGTCAAAACCTTCAGACCAATTTTAGGGTTGATACTCGTCCCTTAAAAGAGTCGGCCTCCTCTTGGGCATCATACAAAAGATAAAACTCTTCCAATAGACTTGGACAGTCTAAATCCCCTTGAGTCTCAAAGACATTCTCAAGTGCCTTACAAAGCATAGGAGAAACCCCAGATTCTGGACTAATCTCCAGCAGAGTTAGAACTTGTGGGTTCTAAAACCCCGTCTCTCTCCCAAAATTCCCCAACCAGGGTCAAGTCAGTATAACACTATCAGAACCTCAAGGTTTCTGATCTATCAACTCTTCTGCATTCCCCTACAAGAGTTGATTCCCTATTCGTACCTGCCTCGGGATCTCAAGAATTCCCAGCAGAAAGTTAGCCTCCTCTTAGGCTTTGTATAATGATCCTTTCCTTAGGAATGTCAACCTCCTCTTGGGCCTTGTACAATGATTCTCCCCAGCGGAGCTAACCTTTTCAGACTCTCTTATCGAGTCAATCACCTTTTCAGACTCTCATGTTGAGTCAATCACTCTCATAGACTCTCTTGTTGAGTCAATCACCTTTTTTTACTCTCTTGTTGAGTCAACCCCTTCAGCCTCCATCTCGGGCTTTGTACAAGACATATAAAAGTAGTCTCTTGTTGACTCAACCCTTTTAGCCTCAATCTCGGGCTTCGTACGAGACAGATACAAACCATTCTCTTGTTAAGACAGTCTTTTCCAGCTTCCTTTTAACCTTGGCATAAAGATTTCCCCTAGCGAAGTTAGCCTACTCTTAGGCTTTCTCCAGCTTGTTCAGCCACAATTCTGGGCTTTGTACAGGACAGATAAAGGTACTCTCTTGTTGAGTCAAACCCTGTTAGCCTCCATCTCGGGCTTCGTGCGAGATATAAATTTTCATAACCTTCACTCAAGCCTGGGACGAGTATCTCCCCTAGCAGAGTCAATTCCTCCGAGCCTTCATTCAGGCTTCGAGAAATAAATTCCCAAGCAAAGTCAAACTCATTTTAGCCTCAATCTTGGGCTTTGTACAAGACAGATAATACTCTCCCGCAGAGTCAAACCTTTCAGCCTCCATCTTGGGCTTTGTACGAGATACATAAAAATACCCTCACTAGAGTCAGTTAAATTTCCCATTTCAGCCTCCTCTTAGGCTTTGTATAATGATATCCCCAAAGAGTCAGTCTCTTTCTTGCCTTAGTCTTGGGCTTCGAACGAGACACCAATATATACACTCTCTTGTTGAGTCGGTTTCATACAACCTACTCTTAGGCTTTGTATAAGGACTTCCCCCAGTGGAGTCAATCAACCTCTTAGCTTCAACCTTGGGCTTTGATCAAGGCACACAAAAATCAACATTTTCCTTTAGAGACGACAAGTTCTCTCTCGGTCAAACCTTTTAGCTTCAATATTGGGCTTTGAACAAGACATAAATACTCCTTTTAGCCTCTGTCTTGGGCTTTGAACAAGACACCAAAACATCTTTTCCTCCCTTAGAATAGGAGGAACTACGATTGCTCTGATTTCCCTGTTTCGTTTAAACGGGAATACGTAGGCATAAGATTGCGAAATCTTAGCGAGCATACTAATCAAAAACCTTAGGTCCAGTACCTTCACACATCAATCAAAACTTAGGTCCAGTACCTTACCAAAAACATCGGGAAGAACCCGAACATCAACAAAACTCACTCTCCCTGTCATACTTTCCCAAGAAACTTTCCCAACCCATTGCCAGATAAACATCATCAAGTACAAAAGCGAAACCTAATGCTAATATCATGTGGATAACCATATATAGGATGGGTGATTGACAACTACCCATTGTATAACCTGACCCTGACTCCCCGAATCACTTTAAGCGTTTGTTCAGTTAAATATTCACGTGCAAGGTTAGTTTTAGATACCTTCCCTTTCCTTTTAAGCTTCATGGGATAAATAAGAAATCAGAAAGTAGCACCCCCTTTCTCCTTGAGGAGGAAAACCCAAGTTTAGCGATAAGGTGGTCGCGTCACCGACAAAAATCGCTCGCTACAGTATTATCACACAAAATGGGAATACATTCTAGTTTAACATTGTAGTCTAGTAATTGTTGCTTAAGCCATAAGACTTGAGCACAACAACTACCGGCCGCAACATATTCCGCCTCGGCTGTTAACAAAGCAACAGAAACTTGCTTTTTGCTATGCCAACTCACTAAGGAATTCGAGAAAAAGTGACAAGTACCACTTCTACTTTTCCTATCCGATTTACAACTGGCAAAGTCGGAATCAGAATAGCCAACCAAAGAGCAATCGCTTCCTTTGGAGTACCAAAGCCCATACTTTGGAGTACCACATAGGTACCTAAGTATGCACTTCACGGCTTTTAAATGCGGCTCCTTAGGTCACGATTGGTACCTAGCACAGATGCAGACACTAAACATGATATCTAGTCATGATATGGTATGATAAAGTAGAGAGCCAATCATACCTCGATATCTTTTGACATCTACGTCCTTACCTATTCATCTCGACTCAAGTTGACACACGTAGGCATCGGAGTGTCAATCGCTTTGGAGCTAGCTATGTCGAAGCGCTTGAGCAATTTAAGGCAATACTTCGTCTGGCTTATGAACGTTCCTTCATCGAGTTGCTTGAATTGCAATCTGATGAAATAGTTAAGCTCCCCCATCATGCTCATCTCGAACTCTCCCTGCATTAACTTAGAGAATTATTTGACCAAATTTATGTTAGTAGACCCAAAGATAATATCGTCTACATATATTTGAACCAAAATTTGATGTTTTCTTTGACGTTTAATGAAAAGGGTTGTGTCAACCTTTCCTCTAGAGTATCCTTGATCAAGGAGAAATTTGCTAAGACACTCATACCAAGCCCTAAGGGCTTGTTTTATACCATACAAAGCACGTTTTAATTTGTAAACATGATCGGGATACTCATGGGACTCAAATCCAGAAGGTTGGGCAACATAAACCTCTTCATATATATAACCATTAAGGAATGCACTTTAAATATCCATTTGAAATAACTTGAAGTTTTTGGCACATGCATAGGCGAACAATAGGCGTATAGCCTCAAGTCGGGCAATAGGCGCATAAGTTTCCTCATAGTCTATGCCTTCCTCTTGGTTATACCCTTGCGCAACCAAACGCGCTTTATTTCTCGTTATGACTCCATTTTCGTCGAGCTTGTTCCTAAACAACCATCAGGTGCCGATTACTCGATGGCCTCGCAGAGGAGGGACAAGGTCCCAAACCTCATTTCTTTTAAATTGATTTAACTCCTCTTGCATTGACAAAAGCCAATGTTCATCGAGTAACATCTCTTTTGAGTTTTTAGGCTCAACTTGCAAAAGGAAAGCGGAGTAATAACAGAAGTTACTTAGCTTGGAACGAGTTGTTACTCCCTTTGAGACGTCACCGAGAATGTTGTCGATGGGATGGTCTTTGGTAGACTTCCAAGCTTGAGGAAGGTCATCTTTATTAGACGGATGATCCTCCTCACTCTTCACTGGTTGGTGATCTTTTTCCTCCTCAACATGCACTGCTTCAGGTTGATCAATCCCTTTATCAGTGTCCTTGAGTGTGTCTTCAGAAGATACACCTGTACCATGATCAGAACTACCTTTTCCGACATTTTTCGGATAAGACTCATTAAAAGTAACGTGAACCGACTCCTCAACAGTAAGAAACCTCTTATTGTAAACCCTATATGCCGTACTTGACTGAGAATATCCAAGAAAAATACCCTCGTCGGCCTTAGCATCAAACTTACCAAGTGTCTCTTTACCATTATTCAACACGAAACACTTACAACCAAAAGCGTGAAGGTGAGATACATTAGGCTTTCTCCCTTTTAAAAGCTCATACGGTGTCTTGTTTAGAATAGGACGGATGAGCACCCTATTCAAATGTAACAAGCCGTACTTATGGCGTTGGCCCAAAAGTATTTTGGAAGTTCACTCTCTTTGATCATAGTCCTTCCTAATTCTTCCAAAATTCTATTTTTACGTTCCACAACCCCGTTTTGTTGAGGGGTACATGGTGCGGAAAAATTATGATCAATTCCATGGCTTTCACAAAATGCTTCAAAAAGATGATTTTCGAACTCACCCCCATGATCACTTCTAATTGATATAATGTCCGTGTTTAATTTGTTTTGGGATAACTTGGAAAATCGTTCAAAGGCCGAATAAGTATCGCTCTTGTTTACTATGAAAATAGTCTAGCAAAAGCGCGAAAAGTCATCGACTATCACAAAACCATAATAGTTACCACCTAGACTTTTAATCCTAGATGGTCCAAAGAGGTCCATATGGAGGAGCTCAAGAGACATCGTAGTTGAAACTATGTTTTTAGATTTGAACGAGATCCTTGTTTGCTTCCCCATTTAACAAGCATCACATAAGTGATCCTTTGTGAATTTGATTTTGGGCAAGCCGATGACTAGGTCTTTAGAGACTATTTTATGAAGCAAATCAAAATTGAGATGCGCCAACCGTCTATGCCATAACCATGAATCTTCACTCATGGTGACTAGACACTTGTCGCTACTCAACGATACCTCATTTAAGTTTAGCATATAGATGTTATTCACCCTCAAGCCCTTAAACACGTCATTTTTATCACTATTCTCAATTATGCAACAATACTTAGAGAAAGATACTTTATAGTCCTTGTCACATAATTGACTAATGCTTAAAAGGTTATGTTTAAGGCCCTCAACAAGAAGCACATCAGAGATAGTAGTAGACGAGGGGTTACCTACACTACCTTTGCCAAGAATTTGTCTCTTGTTGTTGTCTCTGTAGGTTACAAACCCCTCTTTCTTCGCCACAAAGTCAATGAAAAGCGATATGTCTCATGTCATATGTCTTGAGCAGCCACTATCCAGAACCCATCTTCTTTCGGTGGTCTCAAGATGTTGTACCTACAAAGTCAATCAAGGGAAAGTAGGTACCCAATTCTTATTGGGTCCTTTGTGGTGAGTGAAAACAGGATTGCATTTGGGCAACCATTGATAAATGCCCTTAGGAACAAGAAACCTCCTAAAACGACACTTAGCAATAGTATGACCCCGTTTGCAACAATATAAGCAAGTAAGGTTAACATGAGAATCACTTTTGCTAGATTGATTTCTAATCACGTAAGTATATTTTTGATACAGATTAACCATGCTTTTCTTAAAGTGTGATTTATCAATAGCAAAAGTCATTTTTGGTTGTAGAGCCTTGTCAACTTGACCTTAAGAGTTCTAACCTTTTTTTGCCAAATGTGACACGTATCACAACCAAAATTTAACCACCTACTTTTTTCTTCCTCAACATCTACCTTTGTTAATTCCACCATGGACTTTTTAAGAGCCTCTAATTCCTTTTCAAAATCAGAGATCTTTTGCTCTAAATGAGAAAATATTTGTTTATTTGAAGCTAACCATTTAAAGGCTTCCTTGGCCTCATGGTGTAGTGTATCAAAGGCACATTGTAGTTCAAAATAAGACATTGAATTAGAGTTTTCATACTTAGAGTGTCTTACCTTTTTGTTCTTTTTCCTTTGGTGAACGGAAAGGCAAAGATTGACGGATTCACCTTTGTCACTAGAACTTTCAGCACTTGATGATTCACTATCGCTTTCCCAAGCGATATAAGATCTCTTAGGTTTTGATTGTTTCTTCCCGTGATGACTTTTATCCTTACCTTTGTCCTTCTTCAAAAAAGGACAGTCCGACTTGTCATGGCCGACTTTCCCACAGTTATAACAAGAACCCTTAGTTTTTCCACTCTTTTTGTCTTCATTCTTGGAAGACTTTTATTGCTTACGAAAGTTGACGACGTTTTTCTCCAAATGTTGGATACCATTTTTCTTGATGTAGCGATTGTATCGCTTCACAAATCATCCCATTTCTTCATTCGAATCCTCTTCCTTGTCATCACTGGATTCACTCTCACTCGGCTCGTATGCGGAGGATTTTGAACTAGAAGTCTTTAGAGCTATCGACTTCTTTTCCGCTTCCTTGGTCTTACTCTTTTCCATTTTCTCTCTTTTCTCAAATTGGTCTAAGCTTATGAGCGTTTGCTCATGTTCTTCGAGCTTCCCAAACAACGTTGTGATGTCTAACGTCATTAGGTCGTTGGCTTCTTTAATGGCGGTCACCTTCGGTTGCCAATCCCTAGTCAAACACCTCAAGATTTTGTTAGTAGCAACCTCAGTCGGCAATGGTTTCCCCTTGCTTCATGTGAAAGAGGTCGAACTCTTGAGTCAATGTATTGATTCTAGCTAGCTTGACGTCGTTAGTACCCTCATGGGCAACTTGTAACGCATCCAACATAAGTTTTGCACTCGTACAATGTGAAACACGATAATATTCGTCAACTCCCAATGAGGAGATCAGAATATTTCTCGCCTTCCAATCGTAGTTGTACTTTTTCTCGTCTTTCTCATTCCATTGTGCTTCTGGCTTGGGTACTACCACGTTATTCGCATCGGTCATGGTTATTTCGATTGGACCGTTTTAAATAACGCTCCATACCTTCCTATCAATAGAATTGATGTGAACACGCATGCAATCCTTCCAGTAACTATAATTCTCAACTTTAAAAACAGGTGCTCTATTATAAGCCCCTTTCGGTTCGTTTGCCATCTTCTACAAAGTTATACTTGAAGCACTGAAATTAACCGGTGCTCCTGATACCACTTATTAGACGAAGGCAATTGATCTAGAAGGGGGGGGGGGTTAAATAGATCACTTCTTTTTAAATGTGAGTCGGTGCTAAAATTTGTTTTTAAAATTATTTTGCGGAAGCGACTGAGGATTATTCGTCTATACGAACCGAGTTACTGAGAGGATCGGATATACGTAAGCCAAATGGAACGAAAGGCGCGAAGAGAAAAACTAGAATCTCAACTTAACACTTAATCAATTTACCAAAGGCACTTAACAATGTGCAATATCCAATAAGTATTCAAATTAAAGCCAAACTTGAAAATATGTCAAGCACCTTGTATGCGTTCAACGTATCAAACACTTGGAGTGCTAAAAACTCCAAGTTTAGACTTCTATTATAGTTGATGCAGAATTTTCACTAAGCACAATCCAAAATGATTGTGCAATGATTTTTCAAAATAATTTTTTGCACAAAAACTATATCAGAATTTTGGTTGATCGATTGAACGATTACAAGTGTAAACAATTCAAAATATAAATGAGATAAGGAAAAGGAAACAACACCCGTTTGTTTAGGCAGTTCCCCTATCGTCCTCGCTTAGGGTACGTCTGCAACCAATTCTAAAAATAGAATTGAGATATCTATAACTTGTTTGCAAATGTTTTTACAAGAGAAAACTTAGCTATCCCACACTCTAGAACACTTCGTTGATGCGGATACTTTGTCTTCTCTTCCCTTGATTCGAGTCAAATCAAGTGCCTCGAACTTGTTGGAAGAACCTCCGTTTACCGTTACTAGATTGCAAGAACACACAATTCTTCAATCACCTTCACTCGGCTGATTCAAATCCACACACAGTTTGATCCTCAAGACTTGTTGCACAATCCTCCGCTTAACGCTACTAAATCGACAAAACCTTCCATTCTTCGATCACCTTCGCTCGGCTGAATTCAATGCACACAAGATCTGATCCAAAAGCCCCCAAATCCAATGATCTTGGAGGGCAAAACCCTAGGTTTTATTCAAGAACAAACCCACTGAACCTCTCACCCCAAACAAAGATACAACTCTAAGCTTTGGTCGTTATCATTTCATGATGCAGAAAATAAACAAGAATGACTATGTGTAATTGTTGAAAAAGGTGCAAGATGAAGATGAAATTGATGAGAGAAAAATGTTCAATGTATTTCTTTCACTTGTTCTTGTTAATCATAAAAATATGAGGAACCAACTATATATATATGATGCAATAACCAACTGAATCAAGTAGCAGCAAAAATAACATAACAGAATGCAGAAAAATGACCCAAACGAGCGAAGAGTCCACCACTCGCTGGATGAGGGTCGGCGGGCGCTTACCCGGTGAAGCATCTGTGCAAAATGATCAAGCATGCGTCGACCGCTACATGACCATCCGTCGACGCATGGATGCTAAAAATGCCGAATAAGGAAACCCAGAAGCATGCGTCGACCATATGCTTAGAAAGGTCAGCGTGCGATTACCCGGACGTTTCACAAAATTGGTCAAGAGTGCATGAGCCGACTCATTTATAGGTCTGGTCGACGGATAATTATACGCGTGTAGGAAATGTGTAGGACTCTTCCTATATGCTTAGACATATGATTATCAATTGTTGTATGCAATACGAACGACAAAGACATGATACCGTCCAAATTACAAACTAAGAACTAGCCTACATTGTTGACATCATTAAAACAAAAACCAAGTGAAAAACACCTTGCCCTCACACTCCAGACCGGAAGGTTACAAACTTCAGGTAAATGAAGATGCAGGGGTTACGATAGAAACTCCTGAAGGTTACAAACTTCAGGTCACTGAAGCGCTAAGAGTTACCACAATAATTTCTATACCATAACCAGTGGTACATACTATCCCAGAGGAAGAGATTCTGCAGGCCACTTGTGGCAGAAATGAAGAAGTATATAAAAGGATGATTGGATTCCAGGAATAGTTCTTGGAAATGCAGAAAGAACTGCATGCCATTCGCGGGCAGGACTTGTTTGGTAAGGATGTCGCTGACCTCTGTTTGGTCCCTAATGTAAATATACCGCACAAATTTAAGGTTCCTGACTTTGAAAAATACAAAGGCAAATCTTGCCCTCAAAATCATTTGGTAATGTATGCTCAGAAGATGTCTACCCTGACAGAAAATGAACATCTACTAATCCACTACTTCCAAGACAGTTTAACAGGTGCCGCACTCAAATGGTACATGGGTTTAAAATGCACCAAGATTAGTACTTTAAGAGATCTTGGGGTAGCTTTAGTTCAGCAGTATAAATACAATTTGGACATGGCACCAGATACGGACCAGCTCAGAGAAATGTCTCAGAAAGATAAATAAACCTTCAAGGAGTATGCTCAGAGATGGCGTGAAATCGCCGCCCATATCTGTCCTTCTCTCGAGGAGAAGTAAATGACAAAGATCTTCCTAAAAACATTGGGCTCATATTATTATGACCAAATGGTTGCAAGTGCACCTAGTGACTTCACCGAAATGGTGAACATGGGAGTACGCCTTGAGGAAGCAGTCCGAGAAGGTCGGTTAGTCAAAGAGACAGAACCGTCCAGCAGCACTAAAAGATACGGTAGTTCTTTCCAAAAGAAGAAAGAGCAAGATATTAGTAATATCTCTCGAGGTAAGCAAAGGCGAATGTATCAACCTCGACAGGTAGCAACAGTATATCCTATTGTTAGTCCCGCGCCAGCTCCAACATATCAACCTCAGGTGGCTCAGAGCCAGCCAAGTCAACAACAATATCAGCAAAGGCAGCAACAACCTCTTCAGCAGGCTCGCCTGCAGTACCACAATAACAATCATACTACGCGGTCACCAGGGTTTGACTCTATGCCAATGTTATACGCAAAATTATTTCCACTTCTGCTAGCCAAGGGGTGCGTTCAAACCAGGACTCCTCTCACAGTACCGGACAATCTACCTTTTTGGTTCAAAGTAGATCACTCTTGCCCTTACCATCAAGGAGGATCAGGGCATAACATTGAGAGTTGCCTCAGCTTTAAATCTGATGTACAGAAGGTCGTCAGAAATGGAGTTTTATCCTTCAAAGATACAAACCCAAATGTCAGACGAATCTGTTGCCGCGACATGAAAAAACGTCAATAAACTTGATAGAAGGAGAACTCGGTAGCAGCTATCAAATTCACAATGTACGCCTACTGGAAACAAATTTGGTGAAAATGCATTGCAGACAAAGCGGGTACAACCATGTACCATCTCAAAACTATCACTAGTGTGATATATGTTCAAAGAACAACCAAGGATGCGTTATCATACAAGCAGCTCTTCAAGAACAAATGGATCTAGGCTGGATTCAGGATCACAGGATTCGGGAAGTAAACATGGCCCATGCACATCCAAACTTTATTCAAAATCATGATATCCGTGCAATGAACGTCAATTTAGTGGCAATGCATTCAAGACAAAGTCAATACTACAATTTTCCGCTGCACGATTACAACGCTTGTCCGATTTACAACACCCTTCTACCCCACAAAACATTCACGGTAAATAAAAGTAAGTATATCAGAGTACATCACCAAAAGGGTGTCACATTTCGACATAAAACTACATAATAACGTCCTACTCCGTAACACGGGTTTTTTTGTCAACATAAATTAAATCAAATACTACGCAGCGAAAAAATCAAATCTCAACATAATTCATAATTCAAAAGTCTTAAAACAAGATTCTTATAGTATCATGATGTCAATAATAAAAGAACATAACGGTTCGACTCAAACATCCCGACCTGATGTTACATATCAGAGCAAGACCCTCTAATCAACATAAATGACCAAAATACTTCAAGGCTAATTCTTCACGCACCAAGAGAGCTAATTCTGATCACCTGCACGTTACCCACATGGAGGCAAAATTCAAACATGCAGGGTGAGTAATCACAATTCATTATACAAGATATAAAGATAAGGTATACAAATACATTAGCATTCAACAGTTCACATACATCATCATAGAATCATTAAACAACATAATTATCATCAAATCGTCATCATCGTGCATCATCTAAAATCACGTCATCAAATACAACATTCATTCACAAATATACAATGCCACATAACATGAAATACATCAACATAGACTCATGTATGTGGTACCAAATCGTCATGTCGATGGACACTGGGCCATCACCCTCCAAAGATCCCCACCAATAGATCGATTCTACACAAGAACCGGTGCACAACATAAACACCTCAATCCACACAATGGGATTGAAGCCAACACTGTACCAAAGTCCTATCATCAACACTGGACCGAAGTCCCAACATCAACGTTGGACCGAAGTCCTAATATGCTATGAATGCATGATGTAAACTTCATAATCAATCATCACCACAGTTTGTCAAGTTGCATCATCATTCATAAAAGCTCACCAAAACATCGTAGTATTTACATCATATTTATGCATCATAATTCTTCACATTACTACACACATCATCATGTTATAGTCATCAATTACTTAAGGCATACGAACAGCATGGCACAAGACAACACGAAAAAAAGAAGAAAAGAAAATAACATGAAAAACTACTACTCCTGCTCGCCTGGAGCTCGCCCGACGAAGCAGGGGAGAAATCCCTCCCCAATACAAAAACCAGGAGCACTCATTTTCACCTCTCGCTCGCCTCTCATTTCGCCCGACGACCTCCGAGCGAATAGTCTTCGCCTGGAGAAACGGTTCCTCGCACGGCGATTTCCTGCGAACAACAATCTGCTGCTACGATTTCTGCATACGAAAATTCCCTTCCAACAACTCTCCAAAGATCTAATACTCATCCAGAATTACACACATATTTCTACAAGTTCAGAATGAATCATATGTACAATCTCAACCAATTACTAACACCTAATTCATCGACTTAAAACATCAACCTAAACACACAATTTCATTAGGTTTCCATCAATCAACACATAGCACACAAAATCCTACCTCTACCTTAAACCCCACATCATATATAATAACCCAGATTCTCCCCCCGTACCTTAGAATTCTCAGCAACTGACTTCTTCTTGAGTTCTTCAGAATTCTCTCTGAGCCCTAGCCTTTTCTCTTTCTTTCCTCAGAGTGCTTTCCCAAAAATACGATCGTACCAAATAAACTTCTCCACTCTCTTTTTTTCCTTTTTGTCCAACATACCCCTAGGAGCCCCATTGTAGCGGTAAAATCATGAGTGTAAGTTATTGATTAACTCAACTCAAGGAAAATAGAGTCGCCGCCGCGCTTTTATTTATTCCACAAAGAAAAAGGAAAAAAGAGCAAATAAAGCCTAAGTAGTCTAAAAAAGAAAAAGATAAAAAAGACAAAGAGAAATGGGTAAGGGGGTTGCTTACGCAATGGGAAGGTATTAGCACCCAAAACGTCTATAGTACTCTATAGGAGCCCTTTGATGTATTCATGCTTTTTGGTTTGAAAATGGTTTGCTTGAAAAAGATTGGGAGGGATGAGAAGAGAAATATTTTTTAAGATTTTTGTGTTTGGAGAGACTTATCGCCTCATGCCTACGTACCCACGATGTGCAATGTAGGATCAAAATCTCGTAGTTCGTGGTACAAAGAATGAAAATTGTTTGTTTTAGTTGATTTTAAGTGTAAAGACAAGTCGTCATTTCCAAGCGAATAATTCCGCTTAAAGAGATGAATCATGTGTAAACTTATGAAAAAGTTTTAAAGGAAAAAGTGCACAAAGTACAAAAAGAGTTTGATGAGTTTTGTATTTTTTATGTCTTTTTGAAATGGTCAAAATAGGATTAACAATTGATTGACATTTTCATGAAGGATCTTTTGCTACCCATGACAAAATACGATATCCATTGTCAGCCAATAGTAACCTGCCCTTAACATCTTCTTAGCCATTGCATGCCCATTGGCATGGGTACCAAAAGATCCTTCATGAATTTCTTTCATCAACACGTCTGCTTCGTGTCTATCCACGCATCTGAGCAAGACCACGTCGTAATTTCTTTTATACAGCACCTCATCATTCAAGAAGAAACTACCAGCCAATCTTCTCAAAGTCTTCTTATCTTTCTTGGATGCCCCAATCAGGTACTCTTGATTTTGAAGAAAGTATTTAATATCATCATACCACGGTTTATCATCAACAACCTCTTCAACCACAAACATATGAGCTGGTCTATCAAGGCGCATAACATCGATTTTGGGCACATCATTCCACCGATTCACCACAATCATGGAGGATATAGTGGCTAAAGCGTCCGCCATTCGATTTGCTGCTCTGGGTACATGGTGAAACTCAACCTTATTGAAGAAAGTTAACAACCTTCTTGCATAATCTCGATAAGGAATCAAATCAGGTTGACGTGTCTCCCACTCTCCCTTAATTTGATTAATCACTAGGGTTGAATCCCCGTATACATCAAGAATCTTGATTCTTAAATCAATAGCTTCTTCCAATCCCATAATACATGCTTCATACTCTGCCGCATCGTTTGTGCAAGTGAACATCAACCTTGCAGTGAAAGGGATATGAGAACCATGAGAAGTAACAATTATTGCCCCAATACCATTTCCATACTCATTAACAGCTCCGTCAAAAATCAAACCCCAACAGGATCCAGGCTCAGGCCCTTCATCAGGTAATGGTTCTTTACAATCTTTAACTTTTAGATACATCACATCCTCATCAGGAAAATCAAACCTGATAGGTTGATAATCATCAATTGGCTGGTGTGCCAAATGGTCAGCCAAAACACTTCCTTTTATCGCTTTTTGAGTTCGGTACTCGATATCATATTCTGACAACAACATTTACCAATGAGCGATCCTCCCAGTTAAAGCAGGCTTTTCAAAGATATACTTGATTGGATCCATTTTGGATATCAACCAAGTTGCATGATTCAACATATACTGGCGGAGGCGCTTGGCAGCCCAAGCTAAAGCACAACACGTCTTTTCAAGCATTGAGTACCGAGACTCACAGTCTGTGAACTTCTTGCTCAAATAATAAATGGCAAACTCTTTTCTACCAGATTCATCTTGTTGACCCAGAACACAGCCCATAGACTCTTCCAGCACAGTTAAATACATGATCAAAGGTCTTCCTTCCACGGGAGGAGACAAAATCGGAGGTTCAAGCAGATACTCTTTAATCCTCTCAAAAGCTTTCTGACAATCCTCTGTCCATATACAACCCTGATCTTTGCGAAGAAGCTTGAAGATCGGCACACAAGTGGCAGTCATATTGGATATAAATCGGGAGATATAATTCAAACGTCCCAAGAATCCTCTTACTTGTTTTTCTGTTTTAGGCGCAGGCATTTCCTGAATAGCTTTAACTTTGACAGGATCAACTTCAATGCCTTTTTGGCTGACAATAAAGCCCAATAATTTTCCGGAACAGACACCAAAAGTACATTTATTTGGATTCAAACGGAGCTTAAACTTTCTCAAACGTTGAAACAGCTTCAATAAGTACTCAATATGATCTTCTTCAGTCTTCGACTTACAAATCATATCATCCACATAGACCTCAATTTCTTTATGCATCATATCATGGAACAAAGTAGTCATAGCTCTCTGGCACGTTGCACCAGCATTTTTCAAACCGAAGGGCATCACTCTGTAACAGAATGTTCCCCAGGGTGTAATGAATGTTGTTTTTTCCATATCCTCGGGTGCCATTTTTATTTGATTATAACCGGAAAATCCATCCATAAAAGAAAAGATACTGAATTTAGAAGTATTATCTACCAACATATCAATGTGTGGCAGTGGAAAATCATCTTTTGGACTAGCTTTATTCAAATCTCTATAGTCAACGCACATTCAGACTTTTCCGTCTTTCTTTGGAACAGGCACAATATTGGCCACCCATTGAGGATACTCAGAAGTCACAAGAAAACCAACATCAATCTGCTTTTGAACCTCCTCTTTGATCTTCACAACCATGCTGGGATGAGTCCTTCTCAATTTCTGCTTCATAGGTGGACATTCAGGCTTCAGCGGCAAATGGTGCTCCACAATATCGGTATCAAGACCAGGCATGTCTTGATAAGACTAAGCAAACACGTCATCATATTCTCTAAGAAGCTCCACTATCTTCTTCTTAACATCTGACTAAAGTAGTGCCCCAATCTTGACTTCTTTCTTATCATCATCTGAACCCAAGTTAACCAATTCCAACGGCTCTTCATGAGGCTGAATGGCCTTTTCCTCGTGCTCAAGCAACCAAGAAATTTCATCTAGAATCTCCTCAATACCCTCCTCTTCAGCTCCAAACATAGGGAAATCAAAGTTCGGAGAGGGCATAGGGTCATTGTTTTCAATGGGTTTAACAATCAATCTGCATAATGATTTATGTTTGATTTTAGAATATGAACAGGAAATGCAAGTATCATGCAGATAAAAGTGATCATCACATTATTATTATTTTTTGGTTTTTTATGTTACCATTTTTCAGAAATAAAGCAAGAAGGGAAAACATAACATGGATAAACAAAATAACATTTTATTGATGATGATAAAATTTGAAACAAAGCCCTCACAAATTCACTTTCACCTTGGACAGAGTGAAAGGATTTTTGAAAGAAACACAAACAAATTACTTTGAAATATGAATAACAGTGGGAACATCAACAGCTATCCAATTCTGGCAGACTTGTCCATGTGTCACGAAGTTAGGAAGTTCTTCTTCTTCATCATCCTCAATGTTGGCACTGACTTCATATTCAGGTTCCTTAAACTTCTTCCGATGGGAATAAAAAGACACATATGCATCCTCTGGGGACATATACCCGGGGTCTTCCAAATAAGGCTCCCAATCTTCAGCAGGAATGACATCATCTTTAGAACCAAAAGGGATGTAGCCTACAGGGTCATTTCAAGAATCGCAGCCGTAGAATGATCTTTACTAGGACAATCTTGAATCATATTGACAGACGCCTTGCCATGATTAGGCAGCGGATTCGATTGTACATTTGAGTTGGAATCTTCGAAAGACAAAATACCACTCCTAGCCAACCTTTGAACTTCCATCTTCAATGGATAACAGTTCTCAATATCATGTCCAGCTCCTCCCTGATGAAAAGTACAACGAGCTTTAGGCTTATACCACCATGGCAAATCTTTTGGAACAGCAGGTGGTGCACGGGTCTGAACAAGATTCTTCTGAATTAAGCAAGGAAGCAAATCTGTATATGTCATCGGAATCAGATCAAAATCTTTCTGAACACGGCCCCATTGATTGTTCTGTTGATTAGAACATTGTTAAGCCAGAGCTACCTGAACAATAGGAGCTGAACTGATAACAGGAGTAACAGATGCAACATGTTGCTGACACTGATTATTCTTACTGTAACTCTTTTTGCGTCCTCCATGGGAAATAGCATGGGTCTCACCCTCTTTCTTCTTGGCAAATCCTCCACCATACTTCTTGGAATTACTAGCAGAATTACCATCTTTTGACAATCGTCCCTCACGGACACCTTCTTCTAATCTCATCCCCATATTAACCATCTTAGTAAAATCGCTCGGGGCACTAGCAATCATACGCTCATAATAGAAAGGACTCAGAGTTTTCAGAAAAATCTTAGTCATCTCTTTTTCTTCCAAAGGAGGATTAATCTGAGCAGTAATCTCGCGCCACCTTTGCGCGTATTCTTTGAATGTCTCCTTATCTTTCTGAGCCATTGCCCGAAGCTGGTCACGATCAGGAGCCATATCCTCATTATACTTATACTGTTTCACAAAAGCCTCACCCAAATCTTCGAAAGTGCGAATTCGAGTACTGTCGAGCCCCATATACCATTTCAAAGCTGTACCAGACAAACTATCTTGAAAGTAGTGAATGAGAAGCTGATCATTATCCTTCTGAGTCGACATCTTACGAGCATACATAGTCAAATGACTCATCGGACAAGAGTTACCCTTATACTTTTCAAAGTCAGGGACTTTGAACTTATGCGGGATCTTCACATTAGGAACCAAGCATAACTCATGAGAATTCTTTCTAAACAGCTCTTTACCTCTCAGAGCTTTGATCTCTTTCTGCATTTTAGCAAACTGGTCTTGAATCTCTTCCATTCTATCATAAGCACTGGCATTTTCACTTGGAGCAGTATGGAAAATCTGTTCTTCACCAAAAGGAACATTATGAATCACAGGCGGTGGCACAGTCATCACAGGTTGAACGGTAGGAACAGTTGGAACTTCAGGAGGCGGTGGTGGTTGATAACCTTCAGGAACAAAGTTTCGAGGCATGCCCCAGGGGAAACCAGGAGGCATGGAGTATTGAGGAACACTAGCAGGCACCACAGAGATGGGCGTGGAGACAATCTCAGAAATGTCTGTCCTTTGCATAGGAGTTGAAAATGTAGGAGGCGGAGGTGGTGGCTGATTCTGAGCATCCACCAGAGCTTCCGTCATAGCAGTGAGTCTCTCCAAACTATCCTTCAAATTTGTCACTTTCTCACGAAGCTCACGGTTCTCTTTTTGCAGTTGATCCATCTTTTTCTTCAGATTAGCCCGAGTATTATACTGGTGAGACAGCTCGGCTGAATGAAGACCAAAGGGAAACAATAAGACACCTGAAAAGGCAAGAAACAATGCAGAATGATCCTTGATATGCAAGATGCAAATGCAAAGTTTCAAGGAATTATAAGGCATATTGCAAACATTGTTATTTGAAAAACCAAAATCTCATTCATTAATGATGGAAAAGATTACATCTCGGAAGTACAAATCCAAGAATCCTAAAACAAAAGGGAATAAAGAAAACTAGATCCCTAGAGAATCCTATGAGAAGAAGTTCCAGCTCTATCTTCTAACTTCTTGACGTGGGCTTGCATCTGAGTCTTCTCAATCAGCAACTGGTCAACGATCAACTTCCAAGGAGATTCTGAACTCTTTGGAATATCGGAAACTGGCTGAATGCGAGAGGAAAATAAATCCTCTTGCACCTTTCTCTTCTTGTTGGCAACTTCATCTTCATTCTTCTTCTTGAAGTGCTCTTGAAGTCTTGCATTCTCTAACTCAACAATCTGATACTTGTTCTTCCAAGCATCTCTCTCTTGTTGCATTTCGGCCAAAGTGATCTGAAGCTTCTCTGTGTCTTCCATAAAGTAGAGAATATGCTTCTTATCAGTTAGAGACAAAGGTTCCTGACGCATATAAAGCATCTTCAAAGTAATAACTCTATTCTTAACCCACTGGAGGTAAGATTCCGAAGAGACACAATTCGGATTTCCCAAACTTTCCTTTCCCTTTCTACGAATGTTGCACCAAGCTTCCACAATTTCTCTCTTGAGAGCAACCTGAGATTCTTCTTCCTTGAAAAAGATACCGGCCAAATGAATGTTCTTCAGTACCTCTCGCAAAGGATATCCCAACTGACGACGAGCCAACACACGATTATAGTTGATTCCTCCCTTTGTGCCAAGAAGAGGCACGTTGGGAAAATCACCACAACTATCAATAATCATCGTTCCCGAAGGAACACGGCTACACTAATCAATATCAGAATGAGTGAGAGACATGATCTTCTGCGACCAATATAAACCATCCTTGAGATTTCATAAAGCTGCAGACTTCGGCAAGTGAGAAATAAACCACTTGTAAAGCAAAGATGCACAACAGATAATCATCCCTTCACCATGGATATTCCTGAGGTGAATAGAATGGTAAGCATCGGCAAGCAAAGTGGGAATTGGATTCCCAATCAAGAAGACCTGAATAGCGTTGATGTCGACAAAGTTTTCAACATTCGGGAAGAGGAATAGTTCATAAATAATCAAGGCAAGGATAGCCTCAAAAATAATTGTGTTCTTCACGCTAGCAAAGTGATGAGCTCTATCCATCAAGAACTTAGCGGGTAACCCAAGAATCTTTCCTTTGGTATCCATGCGAGCCTTAATCTCAGAAACCTTCAAGTGAGTAGCCTTTGCAATAACATCATGCTCGGGAACGGGATCCAAACCAGAGAAAATCTAACCATGAACAGGCAAAACAAGCAGAGCGTAGGTACCAACTGATAATCAGGAAAGGTGAAACAATGAAGCAAAGGGTCATAGAACTGAACCAAAGTAGCAAGCAATCCTTCAGCCATATCAACCTTCAAGAGAGATAAAAGCCTTCCATATCTGGACTCGAACTTCTTGGTATCTGCAACCAAAGATCCTAGCTCTCTCAAACCCCCTAACTTAGGACTCTTGAAAGTGTACTTCTTTGTACTTCTCCTTCCAAAATCCATAAAAAAATTACCTACAATGTTTACAATAACACCTTTAAGTTCCTTGAAACCTTCCAAAAGAATGCTCATGAATGCATGAGTGCATGAATGCAACACCCACAAACAAGATCACACAAAACACACGGGTCAAGGTTCAAGTCACGAGCATGAAGCCAAGGGTAAGAACCAATCCCACAAAGGTATGCACTAAGGCTTTATCTTCATTGTACCTGCAGAAAACAGTGGTTCTAACAGAGTGCCTAGGGTCCACAATCCACTATCAGACACACCAGCACACCGATTTGCTCGGAGGTTGGTAGTTATCCTCAAGAGAATCTAACCTGAGTGTAGCATCGCGTGACAGTTAAGTCAGATTTGCATCTTCATAGCTTCCGCTCTACGATCCTAAAAAGGCTAGGATGGGTTAAGGGTTACTACGGTGTTCAGTGTTATAGGCTTCTATGGAAAAAGTAGTGCCTTCACGATCGCTCGATCGGCATCAGTAATTCCAAAGAGGCAACCACCGAGTGGAAAGATTCTCAAGTTCTTCTTTTTCGGGATTCGACTCCCTCAAAGCTCCCTTGACTATACTATCCTCCTATCTCAAAGTACACTCTGGTCCGGGTATAGGATCTATCTCACACACAGAGAGAAACTCCCAAACAAAACACACAAGTAACAAGCAAATCAAACAAAAAATAGTAAATAAATCAAAGTAGGCTAAACCCCTCAAGGGAGACGATCCCCAGCAGAGTCGCCACTTTTTTGTAGTGGTAAAATCATGAGTGTAAGCTATTGATTAACTCAACTCAAGGAAAACAGAGTCGCCACCGCGCTTTTATTTATTCCACAAAGGAAAAGGAAAAAAGAGCGAATAAAACCTAAGAAGTCTAAAAAAGACAAAGAGAAATGGGTAAGGGGGGTTGGTTACGCAATGGGAAGGTTTTAGCACCCAAAACGTCTATAGTACTCTATAGGAGCCCTTTGATGTATTCATGCTTTTTGGTTTGAAAATGGTTTGCTTGAAAAAGATTGGGAGGGATGAGAAGAGAAATATTTGTTAAGATTTTTGTGTTTGGAGAGACTTATCGCCTCATGCCTACGTACCCACGATGTGCAATGTAGGATCAAAACCTCGTAGTTCGTGGTACAAAGAATGAAATTTGTTTGTTTTGGTTGATTTTAAATGTAAAGACAAGTCGTCATTTTCAAGCGAATAATTCCGCTTAAAGAGATGAATCATGTCTAAACTTATGAAAAAGTTTTAAAGGAAAAAGTGCACAAAGCACAAAAAGAGTTTGATGAGTTTTGTATATTTTTATGTCTTTTTGAAATGGTCAAAATAGGATTAACAATTGATAGACATTTATTAAAGAAAACTAAGCTTAAAAATCGCTTGACCGAAGTCAAGGTTTTATTATGAAAGCGGTTTTAAGTTTGAAAACAAGAAGGTTTTGAAAAAGGGAGAAGGTTTTGAAAATTTAAGAAGTGGGTGGAGAAGAAGTGACTATCCTAAAGTATAAAATAAAAGCTAAGGATAAGAAAGATCTAACCACAAATGTAGCTATCTTCACCATAAACCAAACAAAAGCACAAGGCTTCAAAGTCTTCAAACCATAATTCCAAAGCAAAGGGAAAAGGTCCTAGTTCTAAGTCCAAGGATCCAAGAATAGCATTGAAGTCCAAGGTCTAGGTACAAAATTCCATAATGATCCAAAGCATAGGAAGAGAATCCTAATTCTAAGTCCACAAGTCCATAATCAAGAATACAGGTCCTCCAATGCAAAGGATAGTAACCATAGTCCAAGATTAGAAGCACAAATTTTTTAGAGGTTTTGGCATTTATTAATATTTTTGGTCCAAGTGGACAAAGAGAAAAAGGCATAAGCATAAACATGTGTCCAACGGACAAAGGAAAAATTGCGGAAGCATAAACATGTGTCCAACGGACAAAGGAAAAATTACTTAAAATAAAAGAGAGATAAGGAGCGAGAAGGAATTGTAAAGAAGTTAGTAGTTAGTGATTAGTTGTTAGAGTAAGTGATCAATAATGTTTGAATAATGTACTTAGGTCAAGGTTAATGAAGACTTGTTAGAAGATTGATATAATCAAAGCCTCTACAACAACAAGCTTCATAGATTTTGAACCTAATACAAAAGATCAATCAACATTGAGTTGTTTTCCTATACGGGACATAATGTTGCGCTATGTTAAGAAATGCCGAGTAATTTACGGAGTAATTACCCTACAATGAGGTCGGTCAATAGCTCTTTGTGCTAATGCATGCTAGATGAACGATATGTATATCGTCATCTGAAAGAAATACCGCACAAAAAGAAAAGAAGGTAATGATCTCGTCTCGATCAAGAATTCGATAAAGAAATTCTAATGATCCATAAGACTTTCATCGATCCAAATAAAAGAGAAATAGATGAAGAGAAAGCCAAATTAAACCACAAAAATATGTGATCTAAGGCTAAGAACAAAGGAAAGGGAAGAAAATGGCAAAAAAACCAAAACAATCCCCAAAACAAGTGGAAATCACATTCTGGATGTTGGTTAATCGATTAACCACTTCAAAGTGTAATTATGTTAATCGATTAACCAGTGCAAACTTCCAATTTTTTGCGCAGAAACAAGCTGTTAATCGATTAACCTAATTGCACTGGTTTTGGTTAATTGATTAACACTGTGAAAACAGCAGATAATCAGTTTGAAAATTGCCAAATCCTTGATCACTCATTTATTCAAACACCTCATGATCAAGGATGCAATTGAGCACGAAATTTTGAGTAAAACAACAGCAAAAACCAGTAATCAACACAAATTGCAAGATCCAAAGATCAAGCAAACAAAATCAACAAAAGATCTACATTGTGGAAGATGAAATTGAAGCTTCAACAATGGTGAAAGATGAATTACCACTTCAAATCTAAAAATTCCTTCAAATTGCTTCAAGATCCAAATACCAAAGCCTTGATCTATGAGAATTGATGAAGAAAACAAGTTTGGATGAAGGTTTAGCTCAAAGTTGAACAAGATTCAATTTGAATTCTTGTTAACTCTCAAAAGAAGAAATGTGAGCTTTGAGTGAATTTTGTGGTTGGGGAGAGAATTTGCAAGAGGTTTATTGGTTATCAAAAGCTTGAAGAATGAATGAAATGAAGGCTCTATTTATAGAGTTTAGGCTTGGAAAATTTGGTGGTTTGGAATTAGGATTGGAAGATCAAAATTAGGATTGGAATTCAAATTTGGAGGGAAATCACAAAAGAGTGGTGATTAGTGATGGTACATGGTGGGAATTAATTATGATGATGTAGGGAATTAAAATGGGATGGTCTAGAATATTCCACATGTGATCAAAATGGTGAAAATTGGTGCCAATTGCTGCAGAATTTGAATTTGGCACATTGTTTTCAAAAATTGCACGTGTTAATCGATTAACCATTTCACAGTGCAATTAGGTTAATTATTAACCAGTGAAAAAAAGAAAAAAATGGCTTTTTTGATGTGCTGTCTTGGTTCTGGCTCGATTTTCTTTCTTGTCAAAGAAGGCATGGAAATAAACACATAAACCTTGGAGTCCCTTGATATATAATCAATTAAATCTTGGAAACTCTTGATCAGATAATTTTTGAATTAATCGCAGATCAACTTTGACTTTATTCAGATGAAATCCATTCGAGTTGAGGGGCTGGTTTTTGGTATTTTTAACCTGTTCTTCCCCTGAAAATGTTAGTGAAAGAAAACAAAATATTTTTGGATTTTTATTAAAGGTTAGTAAACATAAACAATTAAACAATAAAACAACTAACAGACACACACAAACCCCAAAGATCCCTGCAAGGCACAATCCTATAGAAGAGGGAACCAATGTGTGATCTTGTTTGTAGTATGAGATGCAAAAGAAAAGCAAAGAATCTTAGGGGCAAAAATTAGGGTATTACACCCATTATGATTTCCCAACTTCGTCCTTACTTATTCCACCCAACATTACCATTTTACCCTCAGTGTTCCCCTCCTTTTATTTAAAATAACAATAATAATATAAATAACATTATTCACATTATTCCACTATTATTATTATTATCAAAATAATTCTAATAAATCATACACTTCTAAATATCCCCAATACCCTCTTAACATCATCCTTACCCCACAATACAAATCATCAGGCATCAAAATATTTCACCAAAATTCACCAAAAATCGCGAATATTTATAATAAATAAATAAACCTCTTTGAATTTCTTCAAACATTTGAACTTTTCAACAAAGAAAGGATTATTCCTGGTGAAACCTTTCTTGAAATTTTCTTAGGCTTGGACCCACAGGCTTCCCAGTAGTACCCCAGCCTCCACTTGGGCATAGTACAAGGACCATCAGGCTTCTTAAAAGCTCCCTCCAACCTCCTCTTGGGCTTAGTACAAGGACCCAAAGGCTTCCTAAAAGTATAGGATAGAATTCAGTCATATCTACTAGTTCAATCCTCAAGGAAGTCAAAACTCTAGAACATCCAGTCAGTCAAGAATTGATCTTCGTCTCTAAAACCCTCAGCCTCCTCTTGGGCATCATACAAAGATCTTTCTCCAACTAGAGTCTACCTCTTTTTAATGGATTTGGGTAGTCTCAGCCTCCTCTTGGGCTTCATACAAGTAGACTTGGAAAGTCTCACCCCCATAGCCTCCTCTTGGGCTTAGTACAAGGACCCACAGGCTTCCTAAAAGCATAGGATAGATCCTGATCATTTTTACCAATACACCCATTCTCAGAAGAGTCAAAACCTCTAATGTTTTTGAACTCATCTTTAAATCCCTCCAAACCTCCAACAAGGCTTAACTTTTATCTTAGAAATCCCCATCCAGGGTCAGATTGACATCAACAAATCCTCAAAAGAATCAGAGCCTCATAGCATCTGATAAATCAACTCTGCTCAAATCACCAGCAAAAGTTACTTTCCCTTTGGATTCCCCAACACAGTTTATACTTTCTCACGTATTTCAATAATCCTCAGCAGGAGTTAGCCTCCTCTTAGGCTTCATATAAGGATTTTTATAGTCAGCCTCAATCTTGGGCTTTGTACAAGACAGACATCATACTCCCCAATTGAGTTAGTCTTCTTTAAAGCTATACTCAAACTCTTCAGCTTCATCATCTTGGGCTTCAAACAAGATTCTCAAATAAAACCCTCCCCAGTGGAGTCAGTTTCCTTTAGCTTCAACCTTGGGCTTTGATCAAGGCACACAAAAATCAACATCCCCACAGATAAGACCACGAGTCCTCTATGTAGAAGGATATCCCTTCGACATATCACATGTCAAAACAAACAATCAAAACCTTTTTCCCAGATAAATTGGTGTAAGTGGCACACTTGTTGATTCAAAATCCAAGCTGGAGTCCCTACTTTATCATGGTTTAAATTCCTCTTTCATCTAACAGCTATAAGTGGCAAGCCTCTAGATTCTATACATCCAAGCCAATGCCCCTCTCTTAGCATGAAAGATTCATAAAGGAAAAAGTGGCATTGTTCTACACTGAGTTAAAGCTTCTTCCTTCATGACATCTCTCTTATAAAGAAAATTATGGCATTGCTGGAATCCTCACATCCCAGTTAAAGTAATTTCCCTTATAACCAATCACCTGACATTTTGTGATAAATAGGTGAGATATCTCCCTTTAGAGGTGACAAATTCTCTCTCTCAGTCAACTTTTAGCTTCATCTTGGGCTTTGAACAAGATTCAAATACTTTGCTAGCTTCAATCTTGGGCTTTGAACAAGACATCAAATTTTCCTCCAATAGAATAGGGGAACTACGATTGCTCTGATTTCCCAAATCTCTTTATGGGAATACGTAGGCATAAGATTGAGAAATCTTAGCGAGCACACAAATCAAAAATCTTAGGTCCAGTACCTTCCCAAAAACAATAAAAAACCCAAAAACAACAAAAACATTTTCTTAACCCTCACAAACGAAAAACTTTCCCAATCAACAGCAGATAGACTTAAGAAAGCATTTCAAAGCAGTAGAAAATACCTGCAAATAAAGGTTCCTATGGACAACTAGAGATACTCTAGGTGTTAATAGCTCTCCTTTGTGTGCCTAAACCCCGATCCCCGCTCTCTTTGCATTTGTTAAAGAAAACACTTGCGTGCAGGGTTAGTTTAAGATATCTTCTCCTTCCTTTTAAGCTTCATAGGATAAATACAGAAATCAGAAAGTATCACAAAATAGCGGTAGATGGTCGCATCACCAAAAAAATGACGGTACACTTTCGTAGGAGGAATATCTCATTCGTTGTTCTTGAGTCCTCTCTACCTTTTGTGGGAGGAATATCTCACTCTTTATCCTTGAGTCCTCTCTATCTTTCGTAGGAGGAATATCTCATTCTTTATTCTTGAGTCATCTCTACCTTTCATAGGAGGAATATCTCTCGTAATCCTTTATTTCTAGAGTCCTCTCTACCTATTGTGGAAGAAATATCTCACCAACTAACTTCTAGAGTCCTATCTACCTTTCGTAGAAGGAGTATCTTGTAACCTTTTATATGTCCTCAGGATGCTACAGGGATGTCTCCCCTTTCAAGACTAGCAAAGCACTCATGTTCATTTTGCATTGCATCTCAAGCATATCATCATCATATCCCTCATAACCAACTCCCTTTTTTCTAATGAAAGATGCCTTTTCAAGCCATCCCACTGATTCATCACTTTTATTCCACACCTTTTCGGCTGAAAATTTTGGGTATTCTTATTTTTAATCCCCTTGTACCTTGACTATAAGAAAGCCTTTGCCACCCCGACCTTCAAGATTAAGAAGATTAAATAGGGGCATCGGTCACACCCTCATTTTCACCCTACCTTTTTCATAACATTTCCATCATATAGCTATCCCTCTATGTCATAATCGTTCATGCTTTGCTCTGGTTCTAAAGGCTTAGAATCAAGGCATCTTTGGTATCATCAATCAAAGAGGAAGACTTGATCTTTCAAGGCAATGAACAAAAAAGATTCTCAATGATAACGGCTCTCCCAAGCTACAAGGTCCTCATACACCTCAAAATGTTTCAGCAAGGTTACATGTGCACCTAGCAACAAGAGTTTCAAGTGATTGAAGATTGATCAGTGCTCCTATCTTACGGCTCTAGACTAGGGTTTCTTGGCTAAGTAATTTATGGTGGAGTTCTTGAGCAAAACATGTCTCCATGGTTCAAAGTACATCTCAAGGCATCCATACAAGCATCTTGGTTCATCACAAGTCATGTCAAGAGCTCCTCAAGTGCACAGAGGAAGTTTTGGATTCATTTGGCCAAAAGTCAACTGTTGCCTTCACAAAGGTCAACTCTTGGGATTCTACGGCAAACATGAGCTTTTTAAGTCATCATCTATGATTTCATGAAGTTTGATCAAGAGAAAGTAAGTGGAATCATTTAATCAAGAGAAATTACCAAGATTAGGGTTGGAATTTTTTCTAAGTCATGAAGAAAAACCTAATTTGGTGCCAACTTGCCAAGGGAATAACTCACAATCTAGACATTTATTTTCCTTGATCCAAAGATCAATTTGAAGAGCATTTCCCATACTATAACTTTGTTAATATGGGTGGATTCTCAAAAAATGCACGGATTTCAAGTTATGAGGGCATTAAGTTATGAAAAACACGATTTTGGAACTTTGTACTTAGAATTTTTCTAAGTATGGAATTTTAACTTAGAGGGTGAGTTTTCAAAGGTTTGTTTTTCATGGTTCTAGGCTCCAATTCAATTTTCTTGCAACATGAAAGTTGTTGTGTGTCATCCAAGGTTTGCATCCATACCAATAATTCCTTCATTGGATCAACAAAACTCAAGTTATGTTGTCTTAAAGTTAGGATGATCAAGATATCCAACTTTTTGAGGTCAACTTCAAGTGCATTTTACATGGAATTCCAAGTTTCAAATCAATTTTCTTTCCACATGAAGTTTGTTCCTATTGTTCCAAGTTTTCCATGAATAACAAGATCTCCTTCATTGGATCAATAGAACTCAAGATATATTGCTTCAAAGATGATGTTCCAAAGTTTCCAAAGTTCAAATACTTAGAAAAATTTCTAAGTTATTTGGGACAGATTTGTGAACACAACTTCCAACCATTTTGTCTCATGGATCCAAGCCTTGTTTCAATTCATTTTGAACATGGAACTTGATCATTATTCTCCCTACTT
Organism: Lathyrus tuberosus; assembly: GCA_022829125.1. Taxonomy (NCBI): domain Eukaryota; kingdom Viridiplantae; phylum Streptophyta; class Magnoliopsida; order Fabales; family Fabaceae; genus Lathyrus; species Lathyrus tuberosus. The sequence continues at coordinate 6,268,375 of JALAZF010000001.1, read as the reverse complement.
TTCAATTAGCCAAGAAACTCACCATTTGGAGAAATGTGCATGGGCTTATAATGATTCAAAGTTGGTCATATGACTTGTTTCTAAGGTTTGATTCTTCAACTCTTTTTCATGCAAATTAAACAAATCTCCTGCAGCATATTCCTTGTTACACAATCATGCGCATACCTCACCAAATATTTCCATTCCAAGCCAAACATTACATTTTCCTTCATGTACCTTTTTGTATCATGTTACCAAAAATTGAAAAGATGAGAAACTTGCTCACCAAGGATTGCATTGCCAAGCCACTCACATTTCTGATTTCATTCTCCTTCCACTCCACAAAAGGACAATCAACAATGACCTCTCCCATATGCCATGCGTACCATACCATCACCCACCATCTATTTTGATTTTTTTCACACAAAACCACTAACCAATGTGTAACACCTCAAAATTTGCCCTCATGTTTCTCACACTAACTGGCTTATGTTTCATTTCATTCTTGCATTATCGTTTGGGCATATAATTGGTTTTTAGCATGGGATCAAGGTATCTAGGCCAACTTAAGGGAAGAAGATGTTTTCCAGGGGTTTAAGCAAAAGATCATGTGTATTGTCCAAGAGACCAAAGGAGAGAAAGGTTCTTGATGGCACTTTTGCTCAAGCCACAATGGGTTCTTATGTCACAAGGCATCTTGATGAGGCCATCACCTCATCATATGATCAAGTTTGGTGAGAGATTTCAAGTGAATCACATCCTCCTAGCTTGATTTCTCAAACTAGGGCTTTTGGGATTCTTGAGTTTAACACCCCAATGGGCAAGACTTTTGAGTTTTTATCATCATCAAGTGGCATATTTCATCCTTGTTTGAGAGGATGCACATCATATTCAGAGGAATTTGGATTTTGAGCATGGATCGGTTTCTCCTAAACCATGGGTGCTAAAATTAGGGTTTGCCATAAAATCAGTTTATTTCTGATTTTTTGGGCAAGACTTGATTCCATGGTATTCCACATGTCCCTAAGTGTCTAGGAATGGAAGATTGTCCATCAATTTGGTTCATAAGGGTTTCAATTGTTCAAAGGTTTTAAGAAACTATTTTAGCAAGTTTTTAACCACTTTCGAAGCCAATTTTCACCATGATCAAGGCTTCATTTGCAAATCTTTTCCACATGAAAGTTGTAGTATGAAACTTTTCCTTCAAAATGAGCACAAGAACCATGTCATTTGAGTCATTTTTGAATGAGTTATGGTACTCCAAAGTTGGACATTTTCACCTTGCAAAGTTCTAAAACTTAGAATTTTTTGTAAGTTGTTTTGGCAGATTTGGTGAACACATATTCATGGCTTTTTTTCAATACTTTCCAAGCTTCGTTCCATTTATTTCTGAACATGAAAATTGTACTCTATGCTCCCACCTTTTTAAAGGACCCAGAAACACATCATTTGGAGCATTGTGGATCAAGTTATGGAAATTCAAATGTGGTGTTTTCAAGTGGGCAAGTCGCATTTCATGACATGAATGGCAAGGCAAGTTAAATCAGTTTGGTGGACACAAATTCAATGTCAATTTTCACATGATTCTAAGCTTTATCTCAAGTTGTTTTGAACATCAAACTTGTTCACTCAACTTCCTATTTTGTTTTAAAATAAAAAACTCACCATTGTCATGATTTAAAGTGGCATGTATGAACACTTTTTTTAAACACATTGTCAAGTTGTTACTCTTGTACATGACCTGATGTCTTGCTTGCATGGTCATGCAATTTCATTTTCCACACGCATACATCATCACAACATTGCCAAGAGTGATCCAACATTGCCATACATCATCATGCACGCATGATGAATTTTCTTGCATTATTTTGGAAAAGAATAAAAGGTACAAATTCCATTCCACTTGCTCTCTCTCACGTGCATGTAACCACACACTCCTCATGAACAATTGCCAACCCAAACCACTGCTCCATACCTCATGCCAAACCTGAATCCGAGCCACCCCCACATGTGCTTCATTTTCAAATTCCAAACCAAGTGAAACAAACTCACACTCTCATTTTCGGTTTCCCAAACCAGAGCCACACTCCAAGCCTCAACTTTGATCTCTAACCTAAAGTCACATCCTATATAAGCCAAACAATTCTAAACCTAGCCAGAAAATTGATTTTTCAGATATGAAATTCTCTCATCTCTCAAGAATTTCTCACTCTCGAGTCAAGTTTTTCTCTGCATTTTTGCTTCACATCTTGGCTCTCTTCATCATCAAGCAAGCTCAGAGTTGCATTTCTCTTCATTTTAGCTCGCAAGAACAAGGTGCAGTGGACATATGCCACTAGGTAACACCTAAACCTTTCCACTTTCATGCTAGATCTATGAATGCTTAGGCTCATATCATTGCATCTGAAGACCTACTCGTGTAGGAAGTGGCTAATGTGTGCTTATATGCCTGAATCTTGAATTTCAGTTGTGTGCTTGACTTTTCAATTCATCATTTCCATGAGTTTCTGCAGCTGTTTACGTGAGTTATTGTTGTGTTTGAGATCTATGAGAAGTGTGCTTGAACTATATGCCATGCTTGTGTTGATTTGTGAACATTACATTTTAGATCTTGTTTTTGTTTCTCTTCGATTCACTGTGTAAACGTGTTTATTTTCATGAATGGGTGTTGGATTGGTGATCAGTGTGAAATTTGGAGTGAAGTGGTGGTGGTCTGGTGAATTTCTAGAAGTTTCATGGTGGCTCTGGCGGCCAACTCGCCGGAGAAGATGATCGGAGCTAGGGCTCCAGCGTCTAAAGGTTGATGATAGGTGATGTGGCGTTCGCGCCAATTTTTAAATTTGAATTGTTTGACTTGTTTTGATCCTGGCCAATGAATTTGCCACCTCAATTAATGAGGCCTGCGTGGCAATTTTTTTGTTTGAAATCTGAGTGTGAAGTTTGTTTGGGCCTGATTGGTTTCTGATATTCCCACCCCCTGTTCTTGAGCCCATGTGTGGCTGTACTGACTTCCCTTTGTACTGATTATTACTCATACACCTCTCTATTTCACCTTGTTTTTATTTTTTCTTTTTATTTCCTTTTTTCATTTCAATTTTGTTTTAATTGTTAAACTCTTATAAAAAATCCAGAAAAATGTATTTCTGATCCATGATTGTCTTGAATTATTTTCCTTGATTTTTATTTTATTTTTACATTTATTTTTCTATTTTATTTTGAATTAATTTTGAGGATGCTTTTACATGTTTACCCTTGAGCTAGGGTTTTGTCCTTTGATGCCTTTGATTGCTTTCATGATCCAATTTTCTTACCATGCTTTAATACATCTTTGGAGAATATTTAAGGATTAATTTGGTGCTGAGATGTTTAAGTTTTGATTAATTCTTGATTGATTTTAATTGGTCCTCGATGCATGCTCGATTCGCCTCATTCATGTGATTGCTTGATTCAATTTGTGGTGAAATTTTTTGATTCTTATTGAGACCTTTTGCACATTTGCTCTTAATGGATATAAAATGAGTTTGGAATTTTATTTAGAATTTTATGAAGCATGTTTCTATTTTTGGTTGATGCTTACTTGTGGTTTGATGTTGGTTGAAACATGTTTGGATACTTGACCTAATTTGGATTCTTTTGACCACTTGTGCTTAAATGATGCTTGTAGTGATTATTTAGTGTGATCATGTACTGTATTAGTTTGTTTATGGCTTTGGAACCATCCTCATTTGATCATTTTTTCTATTTGTTGTTGGTTTTCCAAATTGGCAATGTTTTGACTTTGATCCTTTGGTGCTCTTGACCTAATCTTGTGAGGTGCTTTCTTGTATGATCTAATGAATGTTTGAGGACTCTTGTTTGCATTGAATGACATGTTTAAGGTTCTGATCCTCTTAATGTTGTGTCCATCGTGTGATCATTTCTTACTTTTTGCCTCACTTGATCATGTGTTTCTTGTATGGATGTCTTAAGTGGATATTTGCCTAGTTGTGGTGCATGTTTTAAAAGTGATTCTTATTGTTTCTTCTTGTTATCCATGAGTTGATGTTTGAATTGATATACATGCTCATCTTGCTACCCATTTTCTTTCATGCCTTAATTTCACATTGTTTGATCATTTGAAGTGATGTTGTGCATGATATAGTTGTTGCTAATTGTTTGGATGTTGATGAGATGCATACTTGATACCCTTGAGATCATTTTCTAATGTTTGAATTGGTTGACCATGAGATAACTTAGGTTCTGACTTAGTTTTATTTCCATCTTACTTTGATCATTTCACCTTTGTATGAGTTTTAATGGTGTTCAATTGTGCTTCTTATGCAAGTTTGCTTGCATCCTTTCATGTTTATTTCTACTTGTTTGCTTAAACTTCATTGTGTGATATTTTGAAGCATGATTAATGCTATGAGTTTGATATGATATGCATGATGTGCTTGCTGCCCTCTTTTGTTTCTTATCTTATGTTTCATCTTTCTTCTTCATCTATTAACTCATCCCCCTCCCTTGAATCTCAAGACTTGTTTAAGTCTTGGATTTGCCTTTTCCCTTAGGATTTCCTAGTCCAACTTAATCTTTGATTAAGCAAGATTAAGTTGGACTAGGATAGACATTAGGATTCAAACCATGCATGCTAACATTAGGTAGAAGCTTCCCCTCTTACCTCAACCTTAGTGCCACCTTTGCATGACAACATTAAGATAGAATTCCCGTAGTGTTTTTATTTTCCTTTGAGTCCTCTCTTCTCATCTCATAAAAATTCTAAAACACTTAATAAAGACAACTTGCATTGCACACGAGCCTTAAGCATAGGAAATAAAGAATGAGGGGTCTCCCTCCATTCTTCTAGAGTGTTGAGCATACGTCCCATTGGGGGCGACCATGCGATGCATTTGTTCCCGTGTCATAGACTTTGGGTGCAATGTAGGTTATGAACTAACTTAACTCACCTATGTCTAAAAAACAAAAAACAAATTCAAAGCTTTCTATCCTTCGGGAATGTTGGGTTTCAAATCATTTTTAGAAAAGAGCTCATCGCTCTCGTAAAAAACATAAAGACCTTGTTAGGTTGAACTACGATAGCTCTGATTTCCTCTTTCTCGTCCGATTGAGGATACGTAGGCACAAGATGAGATATGTTGGCGAGCACCCTTTCCTCTTTTTTGACCCGTAGGTCGAACTATGATTGCTCTGATTTCCTCTTTCTCGTCCGATTGAAGATACGTAGGCACAAGATACGATATCTTGGCAAGCACCCTTCCCTCTTTTTTGACCCGTAGGTCGAACTACGACTGCTCTGACTTCCTCTCTCTCGTCCGATTGAGGATACGTAGGCACAAGATGTGATATCTTGGCGAGCACCCTTCCCTCTTTTCGACCCGTCCATTGAACTACGTTTGCTCTGATTCCTCTTTCCCGTCCGATTAAGGATACGTACGCACGAGATGCGATATCTCGACGAGCAAGCTCCCCGTTAGCGTGTAGTCCGTCGAACTACGTTGACCCTGATTCTTCATTCGTCCACGAAGATACGCATGAATAGGATTGCGATAATACTTGTGAGTCCGTCCGTCTTTGTTTTTCCCTTCCCCGTTTTCGTTTAGCCATAGATTTTAGGATAAGTCACCCTTTTGTTTAGACAACAAGCGCGGATCCCATCGAGTACAGTGGACGCGTGGGGGTGCTAATACCTTCCCCTCGCGTAACCGACTCCCGAACCCGGACTATGGTTGCAATGACAAGTTTTCCCTTCCTCCAGGTTTTCTTCGATCGTTTCCTTTTGCTGCATCGGGATAAATAACGTTCGGTGGCGACTCTTCTGTTCTAGTTTCTCGCCGGTTGTTTTTCGCAGTTACGACAGCTGGCGACTCTGCTGGCGACTCTGGTTCCCTATGCGAGTCAATCCTAACACTTGTCTGTTTTTATTTCACTGGGTGTTTACTGTTGTGCTTTATTTTGTTGTATATTATTATTTTACTGCATTTTATTACATTTGGATTACTGTTATCATATTGCTCTGCTGCTGTTGTGCTGTTGGGTGGGTGCATTCATGAGAGATAAGCCCAATACAAAGGCTTGAGCATACACGTAGGATTAGCGTGGAAAGTAGTGTGACTTATGTGGCATTTGGCCAGACGTAGTATAGATGAAAACTCCACATCCAGACGAGGTTTTCTTTGGTAATATTCTATCCTGCGCATGGGTGCAGATGATGGAATGTAACCTGGAAAACTGTCGACTCTGGCGACCGTTCCCCGAGGACTCAGTTGAGCATTGTGGATACCTTGATCCCATGTGTGCATTTGCATCATCATTTTGCATTCTAACATATTTGTTCATTTGTAGGGTTGCATCCTAACTTTGATTCCGGTTTTTGAAGACTATCAAAGATGAATACTGAGAAGAAAAAGAACATCATCGTGTACAAGTTCCCTCCACTTATTTTGGATTTCCTTCAGAAGATATTGGCTATGGCAGAGCCGGGGGTATTGGCAGACTTTAGACGAGAGTATGGAAAAATTATGAATTTTGTTCGCAACATCACCGAATACGAATATAGGGCTTTGCACACTATGGTGCAATTCTATGACCCTCACCTGCAGTGTTTTCTATTCACTGATTATCTTTTGGCTTCGACATTGGAGGAATTTGCTCTCATTCAGGATGTTTCTATCAAGGAGGAGGCTCATTTCTATCCTTCAAAAGAGCTTCCAGATTTGGAAAAGGTCTCTGCTGCTTTACATTTGGATCTATCTTTGTTGAAAAGCAATGTTGCCAGCAAAGGAGAATGTAAAGGCTTTCACATGAAGTTTTTGGTGGATCAGGATGCCATACATGCTAAGGCTAGGTGTTGGTCAGTTTTTAATGCAATCTTGGCTATGTGTGTCTATGGGATGGTGTTGTTCCCAAACGTGAAGGATTTTGTAGACATGCACGCTGTCTGGATATTTACCATGAAGAATCTGGTGCCTACCTTGCTTGGAGATCTGTACCATTCAATGCATTACAAGAATGAGAAGAGGAGGGGAGGACCCCTTGATTGTTGCGCACCAATCTTCCACAAATGGTTTGCTGATCGCCTTCCCAAGTTTGAGGCATTTATGGACACAATAGGGATGTTGGATTGGTCCAAAAGACTAATGGGATTAAGAGCGGATAATTTGATTTGGGTCAACCGTGACTTGTTAGTTCAAGAGATCATGATCAGTTGTGGAGATCTCCCAAATGTGCCTCTAATAGGAAGAAAGGGGGAATTAATTACAACCCTATTCTTGCTATTAGGCAATTCAGGTATGCCTTGAGAGAGCCGCCAAAAGACGAGGATGTCCGAGAATTTCTATATTTGAGTGGGGAAGTCAATCCAGAACTGTTGAAAGAAGCTGCAAATGCTTGGGAAAATCGTCATAGGAAAGGGACGACTTCTTTTGGAATGAGTAACAACAGAGCATTTCCTGCATACGAAGATTGGATTCAAAAAAGAGTAGAGAAGGAGCTTCTACCGTTCTCCAAAGAACCACCATCTTACCCCTTACTGATTGAGCCTCCTACCACAGTTGAGATAGAGAAGTTTAACAAGTTGTGGGCTGAAAAAGAGAGGCTTCGAGAAGAGAACAATGAGATACGGAGAGAGATCTACCAGCTGAAGCACGAGCGAGGTGAAGCTATCTATGCTGCCAAGATGAAGACAGAGTTTCTCGCTAAGAGGGATAAGGAGCTAGCTGAAGAGGTTGCATCCAGACAACGAGTAAGTCAAGCTTTAGAAGAGAATAACAAGGTGCTTAAGTCCAAGAAAGAAGAGTTGGCTAATGTAACACCCCCAATCTATACCCCCAATTAAATAAAGCAGTAAAAGAAATTCAAAATTTCATCAGAGTATATTTAAATTATCATGGCATAGACGGGGGGAGTCACATTATATTGAAACAAATCATACAACACCTGCTCAAAAAGATATGCAACAGTGGGGTAGCAATCAACAGAGGGACTCAGTTCCTTACACCCATATTTCAGATTTTAGAATAAAAGCGGAAAAAGCTAAAATTGAATATCATATATATATATATATATATCACATGAAAAGTTTGTCATACATCAAGTTATACATGCGCAAGCCAAAAGATATATATACATAATACACAATAATCACAAACGGCCTCCCTAACTACCCGGTGTCACATATCAGAGCCGACCGACAAAAGAATAAAGTCCTAAGCTTCACAAAAAGACCTCCAGCAACTCTAATCTGCAATGCCTCATAGAGCATTATAAAACAGCAGAAGGGTGAGAAAAACAATCATAATATAATTGCATACAATTATATATAACACTAAAAGAAATACATATATATATTGTTCTCACCAAAACTCATACCAGTATTCAAACACAAGGCAACACAATGTATAATTCATATTTCCTTTACCAAGGTATACTAACCATACACATTGCAAGTATCGCCAACACATATCCATATATCAATTTTATCCACAATTCCACACATAAACAACCATTAATGATTTATGCAAATGCAAGAGACCGACACCACGACTCTATGCATATGCACATGCGGTACCGACTTCCAATGTTTCTCATCACTAGTTCACTCAGGAACTCTGCTGGAATCATCGCTCGTTACATCACTGTAACTCCCCGTCGGGCATATGCATATGCACATGCGGTACCGACTTCCAATGTTTCTCATCACTATAATAATCGAGTTTCGCACCCTTACCCGATTTAATCGCGTTTAGAAAAGTCGGGAGATCGATTTCTTGATTTCCAAGTTTTTCTCTCTTTTTTCTTCTCTTCTTCTCTTTTCTTTCCCTTTTCCTTCTTCTCTTTTTCTTTCTCTCTATTTTTCTCTCTTTCTATTTTCTATTCTTTCTAACTTAAAGAAAATATCATGAAATGACCAAAATACCCCCACACTCAAATATCTCGCAAACGTTCCCAAAACCCGATAAAATATCACAACATTGAAAAATAACATATTTCCAAATAAAAATCGAAAATAAAATAATATAATAATAAAATAATCAAAAACGACTTGATTAAATAAAAACTGACAAAACTAGGGCGTTACAACTCTCCCCCACTTAGAAATTTTCGTCCTCGAAAATATACCTGAGACGAACAACTCTGGATACGACTCCCGCATCCGACTCTCCAACTCCCAAGTCAAATTGCCCTCAGCAGCGCCTCCCCACGCCACTTTCTCAAGTGCAATATCCTTGCCTCTCAACCGCTTCACTTCGCGATCCAAAACCCTAATTGGTAATGCCTCAACCGTAAGGTTCTCCCTTACCTCAACCTCATCCATCGGAATCACATGTGACGGATCCGGAACATACTTCCAAAGCTGTGAAACATGGAACATATCGTGCAAATTTGATAGATTCGGCGGCAACGCCACCCTATAAGCCACAGCACCCACTCTCGCGGATATCTGGTAAGGACCAATAAACTTAGAAGTGAGTTTCTTCGATTTCAATGCACGACCCACACCCGTTACCGGCGTAACTCTCAAAAATACATGATTGCCCTCTTGAAACTCAAGATATTTCCGTCTCCGATCATGATAGCTCTTTTGCCTACTCTGAGAAGCCTTCATTTTCTCACGAATAAGCTTCACTTTTTCTGTAGTCTGTTGCACCAACTTTGGTCCAACCACCGAACTCTCACCAGATTCGTGCCAACATAACGGTGTTCGACACCTTCGCCCATACAGTGCTTCAAACGGTGCCATTCCAATACTTGAATGAAAAATGTTATTATACGTAAATTCAATCAATGCAAGATAACTATCCCACGCACCACCTTGTTCAAGAACACACGCTCTCAACAAATCTTCCAATGACTGAATCGTCCTCTCCGTCTGACCATCCGTCTGCGGATGATAAGCCAAACTCAATCTCAAATTAAAACCCAACGCCTTCTGTAAACTTTCCCAAAATCTCGAAGTAAACCTAGGATCTCGATCCGAAACAATACTCAATGGAACCCCATGCAATTTCACAATCACACTGATGTAAATCTCCGCTAACCTCTCCAAAGTAAAACTGATATCAATCGGAATGAAATGAGCCGATTTAGTCAGCCTATCAACAACCACCCAAATAGCATTATGCCCTTGCTGAGTATTCGACAACCCTGTCACAAAATCCATCGAAATGCTATCCCATTTCCACTCAGGAATATCCAACGGTTGCAACAAACCACTAGGCCTCAGATGTTCCACTTTCGATTTCTGACAAGTCAAACATGCATAAACAAACTGAGCCACATCTCTTTTCAATCCAGACCACCAAAAAATCTTCCTCAAATCCTGATACATCTTATTCGCTCCCGGATGTATACTCAAATTACTCCGGTGTCCTTCCTCCAAAATCATCTTTTTCAACTCCACATCATCATGAATACAAATTCTACCTCGGAACCTCAAAACACCATTAATATCCACTTTAAAATCACTATTCACATCTTTTCCTCCCACTAACCTCAAATCCACAAATTTCACATCCAGCTTCTGTTTCTCACTAACAGTCATCAGAAAATCATTAGTAATCGTTAGCATTCCAAGCCTCACGCTATCCGACGTCACTTCAGAAACCAAACTCAAATCTCTAAACGATTCCAAAAGTTCCCACTCCTTAACCATTAAAGCGGACATATGTAACGATTTCCGACTCAACGCATCGGCTACCACATTAGCTTTACCAGTATGGTAATTCAAGCCAAAGTCGTAGTCCTTAAAAAATTCCAACCATCTACGCTGCCTCATATTTAGCTCTTTCTGATCAAACAAATATTTCAAACTTTTATGATCACTAAAGACTTCAAACCTTGCACCGTAGAGATAATGCCTCTAGATCTTCAACACAAAAACCACAGCCGCTAATTCAAGATCATGAGTAGGATAATTTTTCTCATGCACTCTCAATTGCCTCGAAGCATAAGCCACCACCTTACCTTCTTGCATCAGAACCCCACCTAGACCAATCAAAGAAGCATCACAGTACACCACAAATGGTTCATTAGGATTCGGCAAAATCAAAATCAGAGCTGTCGTCAATCTTCTCTTCAGCTCATTAAAACTTTCCTCGCACCGAATATCCCAAATAAACGCTTGCCTATTACAAGTCAACTAGGTCAAAGGAAGCGCTAGCTTAGAAAAACCTTCAATAAACCTTCGATAATATCCAGCCAAACCCAAAAAGCTTCGAATTTCAGTAACAGATCTCGGAACCTCCCATTGTAGAACTGCTTCTACTTTAGATGGATCCACAAAAATACCATTACCTGAAATCACGTGCCCAAGAAAACTCACTTCCGACAACCAGAACTCACACTTGGACAACTTGGCAAAAAGCTTCCTTTCTTTCAAAACCTGCAAAACAATACGCAAATGCTCTGCGTGCTCCTCCTGAGACTTAGAATAAATCAAAATGTCATCAATAAACACAACAATAAATCGATCCAAATGCTCGTGAAAAATACGATTCATGTACTCCATGAACACACCTGGCGCATTAGAAACCCCGAACGGCATCACAGAATATTCATAATGACCGTAACGTGTCCTAAAAGCCGTCTTCTGAATATCTTCCTCTTTCACCGTAATCTGATGATACCCTGACCTCAAGTCAATCTTACTAAACACACAAGCACCAACCAACTGATCCATCAGATCATCAATCCTTGGAAGAGGATACTTATTCTTAATCGTCACCTTATTCAACTGGCGATAATCGATACACAATCGCATACTTCCATCCTTCTTTTTCACCAATAAAACTGGAGCACCCCAAGGAGAAACACTAGGTCTCACAAACCTCTTCTCCAACAACTCATTCAACTGTTTCTTCAACTCAACCAAATTAGATGCCGACATACGATAAGGTGCCATAGAAACAGGTCTAGTACCAGGAACTAGATCTATAGAAAACTCCACCTCTCTCTCTGGCGGCAAGTCCGAAATATCCTCAGGAAACACTTCAGGAAATTCACACACAACAGGAAACACATCAAGTGAAACTTGACTATCCACAGTCAAAGATGCAAACAACCCAAACAACTGAGTTTCATCCGCCAAAAGTCTCTTCAACTCTTTGGTAGATAAGAAACTCGAGTCTTCGTCTTCCTCAAGAGAAGGAAACCTTACCAGCTTATGATAACAATCAATATGAAATTGATTGAATTGCAACCAATTCATTCCCAGAACCACATCTAAACCCTTAAATGGTAAACACACCAAATCCATCTCAAAGTCTTTACCATAAATGGTCAAAGGACAACTTAGACAAACCAAAGAAGTAGTTACTGACCCCATTGCTGGAGTATCAATAACCATTTCACCATCCATCAAAGACAACACAAGATTCAAACGCTTCGCGCACTCAGACGAAATAAACGAATGAGTCGCTCCAGTATCAATAATAGCAACTAAAGGCGTACTATTAATAAAACAAGTACATCTGATCAGACGGTCTGCACTTGAAGTCTGAGTCCCTGCCAAAGAAAATACCTCCCCACTAGCTGGAGCTTGCTTCAGTTTCTGACACTTCGTACTAATATGCCCAGGTTCACCACAGTTGAAACATTTCGCCACATTTTTCTTGGCACACTCAGCTGCAACATGTCCTACACCTCCACAATTAGTACACTTCCTCATATCTTTCCTGCACTCAAACTGACGATGTCCCAACTCACCACATTTATAACATCTCAGAGGACCAGACATTCCTCCTCCACTTGACCTTTTCTCAAAATTTCCCCTTTGTTTACCCTTATCAGCTGGTGTTACATACGGACCACCACGGAATTGTTGCTTCCCTTTCCTCTCGGTCACACTCTTGTAGTGAGTAGAACGAGCCTTACTGTCCTCCTCATAAATCCTACAACAATCGACCAAATCAGAAAACCTCCAAATCCTTTGATAACCAATTGCCTGCTTTATCTCAGGACGCAATCCGTTCTCAAACTTTACGCACTTAGAAAATTCCGCAGTCGCTTCAGCATAATGAGGATAGAACTATACAAGTTCCACAAACTTAGCAGTATAATCAACAATAGACATATTACCTTGTTTTAGTTCTAAGAACTCAATCTCCTTCTTTCCTCTTACATCTTCAGGAAAATACCTCCTCAGAAACTCCATACTAAACACAGCCCAAGTGATCTCTTCCTCTGCAGCTTCCAACACATGACGAGTACTAACCCACCAATCATCAGCTTCTTCCAGTAACATATGAGTACCCAGTCTCACCTTCTGATCTTCAGCACAATCCATTACTCGGAAAATCCTTTCAATCTCTTTCAGCCATATCTGTGCACCATCAGGATCATATCTTCCTTTGAAGACAGGCGGTTTGTTCTTCCTGAACTCATCATTACCTGCAGCATTAGGTGCACCCTGCACAGCTCGAGCCATAGCTTGCATAGCAGCAGCCAAAGCAGCGTCATTCCTACCAGCCATATTCTGTTCATTTCCAATAACAGCAACTATGGTTAAACCAACACCAAGACCAACAAGGACTGACACAACTGACACGGACTGGCACTGACTGACACGAACTGGCTCTGATACCACTTAATGTAACACCCCCAATCTATACCCCCAATCAAATAAAGCAGTAAAAGAAATACAAAATTTCATCAGAGTATATTTAAATTATCATGGCATAGACGGGGGGAGTCACATTATATTGAAACAAATCATACAACACCTGCCCAAAAAGATATGCAACAGTGGGGTAGCAATCAACAGAGGGACTCAGTTCCTTACACCCACATTTCAGATTTTAGAATAAAAGTGGAAAAATCTAAAACTGAATATCATATATATATATATATATATATATATATATATATATATATATCACATGAAAAGTTTGTCATACATCAAGTTATACATGCACAAGCCAAAAGATATATATACATAATACACAATAATCACAAACGGCCTCCCTAACTACCCGGTGTCACATATCAGAGCCGACCGACAAAAGAATGAAGTCCTAAGCTTCACAAAAAGACCTCCAGCAACTCTAATCTGCAATGCCTCATAGAGCATTATAAAACAGTAGAAGGGTGAGAAAAACAATCATAATATAATTGCATACAATTATATATAACACTAAAAGAAATACATATATATATTGTTCTCACCACAACTCATACCAGTATTCAAACACAAGGCAACACAATGTATAATTCATATTTCCATTACCAAGGCATACTAACCATACACATTGCAAGTATCGTCAACATATATCAATATATCAATTTTATCCACAATTCCACACATAAACAACCATTAATGATTTATGCAAATGCAAGAGACCGACACCACGACTCTATGCATATGCACATGCGGTACCGACTTCCAATGTTTCTTATCACTAGTTCACTCAGGAACTCTACTGGAATCATCGCTCGTTAAATCACTGTAACTCCCCGTCGGGCATACGATGTTCCCCGTCGCTCACACCCCACATGGGCACACGACGTTTATGGATCGCTCACACCCCACACGGGCACACGACCCGGTCGCTCACACCCCACATGGGCACACGATCGTCTATAACCATCGCTTTCGGTCCTCTTATTTTTAAGGCTATTCATACCTCTTATTTTAAGGCTCACGATGTTATAGCAGATTCCCTCTGGAATCAAACCGTCACTTAGGACGTCACAACAATGCATATCATGATGCTTGGCATACAAGGACTCATGACATTCAAATACACACATATATGCAACCATCTCTCTTAACAAAATCACACTTTGCACTTAAGTCCAAAACAATTCATTTAATTGCCATACGGCCACCAATCATCTCAACACCATCTAAACACATGCATTTACATCATACAACAGCACCTTGCATGATACACATCAATTACGCACAGTTACAACGACAAAAGTCGACAAACCGACACTATCCCAAATTTCTGACATAATTAAATCGGCTAACAATTTCAAAATTATTATCATAAGAAAGTACAGTTCAATAGCTACACAACGATACCAAGAATGTAAAAATCGGATAAATGGAACACAAGTTACGGACTAAACAAGAAAAGACATCGCGGAAAAACCCCATTTTACAATTTTCCTGACTATACGCGTATGGCCCCTCTCATACGCATACGGAAAAACCCTCATACGAGTACAATACGCATCTCACCAGAAGGCCGGGAAAAGTGACATCTCATACGCGTATTGGCCCCAAAACTCGCCAATGATACGCATATCGCCAAGGCCCATACGCGTAAGAACATCCCCCATACGCGTATGATCTGGGCAAAACCAGAAAAAAAATCTGCATGTTCTTGCTGTTACGGGTTTCACACCCAAAACCCTCCAAATCATCATCCAAACTCAGAAAAACACCAATTTGAGGTATAACAATACATATTCAACAGGTATAAACAACAAAGAACACAATCAACATGAGTTTAGACACATTTGGATCCATTTCTACCAATTTCTAAACATTATGATTTTTACTATAATCTCCATTTTAATCCAATAACAATCAACAAACACACATACATAATCATACACAAGCATATAATAATAGAGTTTCGCACCCTTACCCGATTTAATCGCGTTTAGAAAAGTCGGGAGATCGATTTCTTGATTTCCAAGTTTTTCTCTCTTTTTCCTTCTCTTCTTCTCTTTTCTTTCCCTTTTCCGTCTTCTCTTTTTCTTTCTCTCTATTTTTCTCTCTTTCTATTTTCTATTCTTTCTAACTTAAAGAAAATATCATGAAATGACCAAAATACCCCCACACTTAAATATCTCGCAAACGTTCCCAAAACCCGATAAAATATCACAACATTGAAAAATAACATATTTCCAAATAAAAGTTAAAAATAAAATAAAATAATAATAAAATAATCAAAACGACTCGATTAAATAAAAACTGACAAAACTGGGGCGTTGCAGCTAAAGCCATGGCAAGAATCCAAAGGTTTGATACTCACCGAGACACTACAATGGCTGATAATAATCGAAAGGAAGATGATTATCTAGCTCAGATTGATCAGTTGAAGTTGAAGCTCAAGAAAAAACATGAAGAGAACTTATCAGAGGTATTCCAGAGATGAGCAGTCGAAGATCGAATCAATGAGGCCTTAGTTGCTATGGAGGAGCTGAAGATTCAAGCAGAAGTGAAGAGGCCTAGAAATGAGGGTCCTAGCATGGATGGTGTTTTTGGAGAAGATGCTTGGGAACTGCATTGCCGATACCTGAAAGGGATCATGCACAGAAGAGATATTCTCATTCAAGAGTTGATCCAGAGACCGAAGCATCCCGACACCAAGAAACTATTCAATGAAGCGCAAGATTGGAGCAAAGAGCATAATGGCTGGGGAGGATTGGCACTTGTGGACTTTGATGACATGCCATAGTTTTCTCTTTCTCTTTTATCGTGTTTTGATCACCGTCAGGCTTGTTGGTTGGGATCTTTGATTATCATATTCAGACTTCTATCTGTATCTTGGGCTGTAATTATTGACAAATGATTATCCTCTGGTTTTCTTAATATATGAGCAGAAATTCCGTTCTATCTTGTTGTTAAATTGGAATCAAAGGGTGGATCGCCCTACAAATATTCCAACATGTTCATTTGCATTTGCATATTCATAATCCTTGTGCATAATAGGTGTTTATATCTGGTTTTCTTATCTTGTTCTTTTCTCCGGACAGGATTACTGATCAACACATTTACCGGTATTCTACCAGACAAAATCAGAAGTAAGCCATGGATCAATTACAAGCTGAGATGATTGAGATGCGGACTCGCATGGCTCAATTCATGGATTTCATGCAAAATGTTGTTGTGGGTCAGGAAGAGCTAAGGACCCTTGTCCAACCACTGGTTGCTAGAGTTGACGATGACGGAGTTCTTCATGGTGGGCTTCACACCCATGTTATTCCTCCGGGCGGAGGCGTCGGTGGTAATGGTGGTAATGGTGTCTAAGATCGTCCTCCGGGCGGAGGTATTCCCATCACTTCTGTTGTTATCCCTCCGGGCGAAGGAGAGAATGTTATGATCCCTTCTATAGTAGGGGGAGGTAACAATGTCTGTGTAGTAAATGGTCGTCGCTATGATGATCAACAAGATGATATATTTTCTATGCCAGGTGGGGATGTTGGCCCCCACCCTGATAATGATAGGAGATTCAGAATAATTGAAGAGAAAATGAAAGCTTATGAGAATCAGAATTCCCTGGGTTTGGATATGGATGACTTGGGATTGGTTCCCGGGGTTAGGATTCCTCACAAGTTTCAGGTACCTACTTTCGAGAAGTACAACGGTGTCACTTGCCCGAAGACTCATGTCAGGGCTTATGCTAGAAAGATGGCTGCCTATTCTGATGATGAGAAGTTATTGATGCACTTTTTCCAAGATAGCCTGTCTGGGGCATCTTTGGAATGGTATATGCAGTTAGAAAGATGCCATGTTCGTAATTGGCGTGAACTGGTGGAGGCTTTTGTCAAGCACAATTAGTATAATACTGACATGGCTCCCAACAAAACACAATTGTAAAGTTTGTCACAGAAAAATAATGAGAGTTTTAAGGAGTACGCCCAGAGGTGGCGGGAATTGGCAGCTAGGGTACAACCTCCCATGGTAGAGCGGGAGATGATCGATATGTTTATGGCCACCCTACAGGGTCATTATTATGAAAAGCTGGTGCCTTGTATGCCTGGAAAGTTTGCTGACACTGTCCTAGTTGGAGAAAAAGTAGAGAGTGGGATCAAAACTGGGAAGATATCAGGTAATGATGGATCCTCGTCTGGAGGAGGGAAAAATCCGTATGTAAATTACAAAAAGAAAGAGGGAGACACAAATTTTGTTTCATCGTATAATGGTAGGGGGAAGGCTCGACAAAATTACAATCAACAAATTGCTTCTGTGACTATTCCGGCTGCGCCTCAGCAGCAGAGGAATACTCCCAATCAGTACCAAAACAGGCAGCCGGCCAACATCAAAACAGACAAAGGAATTCCGAAAGGCATTTTGATCAGACACCCATGTCATATGATCAATTATTACAACACCTGCTACAGCTGCGTTTAGTTGAGCTCCGCACATTAGCTCCGCCCACTGGAAGGCTACCTCCGGGCTGTGATGCTAACGCACATTGTGATTTCCACTCCGGTGCCCCAGGGCATACGATTGAAGGGTGTAGGGCATTCCACCATAAAGTGCAAGATTTGGTAGACTCTAAAGCCATCAACTTCTCTAATTATGTTCCAAATGTCATTCAGAACCCAATGCCAAATCACGGTGGCCCAAGGGTTAATGCTATCATGGAGGATAGTGAATCCTTGGATTTGGTCTTAGATGTGAACGAGTTGAAGACTCCCTTGTTTGTGGTAAAGGAAAGGTTACTGAAAGGTGGGGTATTCCCTGGCTGTGATAAGGGTTGTTCAAAATGTGTGTTGCAATCGAGCTGTTGTGATTTGTTAAAATCGGGTATTAAAAAATTGATTAATGAAGGGCAATTACAGTTTGACAGATGTGATAAGCAGAGAAAAATTACTGACAAAGAGAATGATGTTGCCACTATAACAATTCCTTTCAAAACAATAACCATATTAGCACCGGCGAGACCAGCGCCGGTCATCATCACAGTTCCTGGGCCAGTCCTATATGAAAGTACCAAAGCCGTTCCCTGGAATTATGGGGCTGAGGTATTTGTTGATGGAAATAAGCAGGAATTAGTAGGAACATCAGCTATGAATTCAGAGGTTGAAAGTAATGTTGAAACTGGGGCTATCACTAGAAGTGGTAGAGTTTTCATTCCATCTGATAATCAGGCTGGCAGTTCCAAGCAGGATAAGGGGAAACAGGTGATGGATGATTCTGTACAGAGACAGGTCGTGAATGATTTTGCAACAAAACAAGTTGACAACTCTTTCTCAGAAAATATGGAGGAGTTTATGAGATTAATTAGGAAAAGTGATTACAAGATTGTTGATCAGCTGCATCAGACGCCATCGAAAATATCTATTATATCTCTGCTGTTGTGCTCTGAGGTGCACCGGAATGCGTTGTTAAAGGTTTTGAATACAACGTATGTACCTCAAGAAATATTCGTTAATCAGTTAGAAGGGGTTGTGCCTCATGTGAATAAGGGTAATGGCTTAGGTTTCATAGACCTAGATCTGACTCCAGCTGGGAGGAATCACAACAACGCTCTACATATCTCAGTGGAATGCCGAGGTTCTCTAATGTCGCATGTGATAGTTGATACTGGCTCATCCTTGAATATGTTGCCAAAGAAGGCTCTAATGAAGTTAGATAGCCGTGGTCTGATTTGCACGCCAAGTGACTTGGTGGTGTGTGCTTTCGATGGATCAAAGAAGTCTATCTTTGGAGAGATTGTATTGCCGATTAAAGTTGGTCCTGAAATTTTTGACGCCACTTTCTACATCATGGACATTCAGCCCGCCTATAGTTGTTTATTGGGTCATCCATGGATCCATAGTGCTGGGGCAGTAACATCCACATTGCACCAAAAGTTGAAATATATGGTGGATGGGCACGTTGTAACAGTTTGTGGTGAGGAGGACATTATGGTGAGTCACCTATCAACCTTCAAGTATGTGGAGGTGGACGGTGAGATACGCGAAACTTTGTGTCAAGCCTTCGAAGCTGTGAAAATTCCTAAGGAGCCTCCGAGAGTAGTCAATCAGCCCGAGGTGGTCAGTCAGCCTGAAATTGTCAATCAACCAGAAGTTTCAATGTCTTCTTTGAAAGATGCACGCGCCGTAGTGGAAGCTGGTAATTCCCAGAAGTGGGGCCAGGTAATTGATGTTCAGATGAAGCAGAATACTTATGGTCTGGGATACAACCCACCCAGACGATTTCAAGAGCCTCCCAAGTATGATGGTCCAGTTCAATTCACAAGTGCTGGGTATTTCTTCAACCAGGTCAATGCTATTGGGGATGAGGGAGATAGTGATTGTGACATGGATGAATGGATTCGTCCCTGCACTCCTGGTCAGAGCCTATGCAACTGGTCTTCCGAGAAAGTCATCCAAGTGACCCGTCAAGAGTAATTGCCTTTGTTTTTCATTTGTGTTAAATCCTACATTCTGCCCAAGACATAATGATACTTGTCTGTAGGGCTTTGATGTCATATTTGCTACTTTATTGTTAATAAAGGACGTTTTCACATTCAAATATTTTGATCCCTGTTTTTCTGTTTTTACTTTTTGCATTTATTCACATCAAAATGCAATGTGTTTTTTTTGTTTGTTGCATTCATAATAAACATAAAACATCAATCATGCAGGTTTCTTTGTTCAGATCCCACCAATAATGATTCAGCTATGGCTCGATATGACTACGAAAATCCTATCTATCAGGCTAAAGAAGAGGCCGACGAAGATTGTGATTTACCGGAAGAATTGGCCAGACTGCTAAAACAGGAGGAAATGGTTATTCTACCTCATCAGGACGAAATTGAGATTGTTAATTTGGGAACCGAGGACGCGAAGAAGGAAGTAAGGATTAGGGCTGCTTTGGAAGACACTATTAAGGGAAGATTGATAGAGATGCTTCGAGAGTATATGGATATCTTCGTCTGGTCTTACCAAGACATACCCAGGCTTGACACTGATATTGTGGTACACCGGCTACCGCTTAAGGAGGGATGTACTCCGGTTAAGCAAAAACTAAGAAGGACGAAACCGAATATGGTTGTCAAAATCAAGGAAGAGGTTCAAAAACAGTTAGACGCTGGGTTTCTTGCCGTGACAAATTATCCTCCGTGAGTTGCTAATATTGTGCATGTACCTAAGAAAGATGGAAAGGTCAGGATGTGTGTCGATTACAGAGATTTGAATAGAGCAAGCCCGAAAGATGATTTCCCGCTTCCCCACATTGACGTGTTAGTGGACAAAACTGCCCAATACTCTGTATTTTCCTTCATGGATGGCTTCTCTGGGTATAACCAAATCAAAATGGCCCCAGAGGACATGGAGAAGACGACGTTCATAACACCGTGGAGAACATTTTGCTACAAGGTAATGCCCTTTGGATTGAAAAATGTTGGGGCAACCTATCAGCGGGCAATGGTGACTCTCTTTCATGATATGATTCACAAAGAGATCGAGGTCTATGTTGATGACATGATTGCGAAGTCACAAATGGAGGAAGAACATTTGGTGAATTTGCATAAACTATTTGAAAGGTTAAGGAAGTTAAGACTGAGGTTGAATCCGAACAAGTTCACTTTTGGTGTGAGATCTAGAAAATTGCTGGGGTTTATTGTTAGTGAAAGAGGTATCGAGGTTGATCCTGCTAAAGTAAAAGCCATACAAGAAATTCCTGAGCCGAGAACAGAAAAAGAGGTTTGTGGTTTCTTAGGGGCATTGAACTACATTGCTAGATTCATCTTTCATCTTACAGCCACATGTGAACCGATATTCAAACTGTTAAGAAAAGACCAAGAGGTCAGGTGGAATGAAAATTGTCAAAAGGCATTTGAAAAGATAAAAGAATATTTGCAGGAACCTCCGGTCCTCATGCCGCCAGTACCAGGAAGGCCGTTGATTATATATCTTACGGTTCTTGAGAATTCGATGGGGTGTGTGCTCGGTCGGTACGACGAGTCAGGTAGAAAAGAACATGTTATCTACTACCTGAGTAAAAAGTTCACTAATTGTGAGTCGAGGTACTCTATGCTGGAGAAAACATGTTACGCACTCGCTTGGGAAGCCAAACGTTTGAGGCAGTATATGTTAAACCACACAACCCTGTTGATTTCAAAGATGGATCTGATTAAGTATGTGTTTGAGAAGCAAACACTTTCTGGGAGAATAGCCCATTGGCAGATGGTTTTGATAGAATACGATATTCAATATGTTTCCCAAAAGGCCATTAAGGGAAGTGTTTTGTCAGAATATCTTGCCGAACAGCCGATCGAGGATTATCAACCAATGAAGTTTGAATTTCCAGATGAGCATATCATGTTCCTGAAGATGAAAGACTGTGAAGAGCCTTTGCCTGACGAAGGACCTGAAATTGGATCTCAATGGAAGCTAGTTTTTGATGGAGCTGTTAATTCATATGGTAAAGGAATCGGGGCAATCATTACTACTCCAAAGGGTTCTCATATACCTTTTACTGCCCGATTAGCGTTCATATGCACCAACAATGAGGCAGAGTATGAAGCATACATCATGGGGTTAGAAGAAGCTATTGATTTGAGAATCAAGAACCTCGATGTTTATGGTGATTCTGCGTTGGTAGTTAATCAGATCAAAGGAGAGTGGGAGACTCGTCAGGCGAATTTGGTGCCGTACAATAACTATGCCAGAAGATTGTTACCATTCTTTGATAGGGTTGAATTTCATCATGTACCCCGGTTGGAAAATCAGATGGCAGATACGTTGGCAACGTTGGCTTCGATGTATCAGGTGAATCGGTGGAATGAGACACCGTCAATCAGAATTATGCTTCTTGATAGACCGGCATTTGTATTTGCGGTTAAAGAGGTATCAGATGGCAAGCCTTGGTATCATGACATTAAATGTTTTCTCAAGACTCAAGAGTACCCAGCTGGGGCATCCGCCAAGGATAAGAAAACTCTGAGGAGGTTAGCAGGTAATTTCTTTTTGAATGAAGATGACGTGTTGTACAAGAGGAACTTCGACATGGTCTTGCTACGTTGTGTTGATGAACACGACGCAAGCCTGTTGATGGAAGAAGTGCATGAAGGTTCTTTCGGTACCCATGCCAATGGGCATGCTATGGCTAGAAAGCTGTTGAGGGCAGGATATTATTGAATGACTATGGAGTTCGATTGTTTTAAATATGCCAGGAAATGCCATAAATTCCAAATTTATGCTGATAAGGTGCACGTACCGCCTACTCCTCTGAATGTATTGTCATCTCCTTTGCCGTTTTCCATGTGGGGCATTGATATGATTGGAAAGATTGAGCCGACTGCTTCTAATGAGCATCGTTTCATATTGGTTGCCATTGATTATTTCACGAAGTGGGTGGAAGCGGCCTCGTATGCCAACGTCACCAAACAAGTGGTAGCTCGGTTTATAAAGAAGGACATCATCTGTCGTTATGGGGTCCCGGGGAGAATCATTACTGATAATGGTTCAAATTTGAACAATAAGATGATGAAGGAGTTATGTTAGAGCTTTAAGATTGAGCATCACAATTCTTCTCCATATCGTCTAAAGATGAATGATGCTGTTGACGCAGCAAATACGAATATCAAGAAGATTGTGCAGAAAATGGTGGTAACATATAAGGACTGGCATGAGATGTTGCCTTATGCCCTACACGGTTATCGTACTTCGGTACGTACATCAACCGGGGCAACTCCTTTCTCACTGGTATATGGTATAGAGGCGGTCCTACCATTAGAGGTTAAGATTACTTCTTTGAGAATTCTGGCAGATGTAAAGCTTGATGAAGCTTAATGGGTACGTGCCAGGTTGAATCAGCTGAGCCTTATTGAAGAAAAGAGATTGTTAGCCATTGCACATGGCCGGTTGTATCAGAGCAGGATGAAGAAATCCTTTGATCAGAAAGTACGTCCTTGATGTTTTCAGACAGGCGAGTTGGTTTTGAAGAGGATCCTTCCTCCTCAGACAGATCACAGGGGAAAGTGGACTCCAAACTACGAAGGGCCATATGTAGTAAGAAAGGTTTTTTCTGGTGGAGCCTTGCTACTCTCAACTATGGATGTTGAAGATTTTACGTCCCCTGTGAACACAGACGTAGTAAAAAAATATTTGCATAAAAGAGATCCACTGGACATAAAAAGAAGATCC
Source organism: Lathyrus tuberosus (assembly GCA_022829125.1). Classification (NCBI taxonomy): domain Eukaryota; kingdom Viridiplantae; phylum Streptophyta; class Magnoliopsida; order Fabales; family Fabaceae; genus Lathyrus; species Lathyrus tuberosus. The sequence goes on along the minus strand of JALAZF010000001.1, from coordinate 6,244,582 downwards.
AGGCAAAAAAAGGGCATCCCGACGAACCATAAAAAGAAAGGGTTCGGGCAAAAGTTAGGGATAAAAAAGAAAAAAAAAAGAATAAACCAGCAAAGTTGAAAACCTGAAAAGGAAATTTTGGCAAAAATGGGTATCCCGGTGGATTGAAAACCCGAAAAGGGCGATCCAGGCAAAAGTTAGGGATTTGAAAGCTAGAGGCTACGATCTACGTTCGATCTGTGAGCATTTGTGATACTTGGGAATTTTGAAGGAAAGGAATCAGTCCAGTCAGTCTCTTCGAAGGTCAAGACATCTGTGGATAAGCAAGACATATGGGTCATAGCTGAATTGAATCATGGTGGATATCTATTCCCACATTGCCGACATGTGTTTTTTCTTTTTGTTTTTGCGCAATTACCTCTTTTCAGGAATTGCTTCCACTTGTAAATGCCTATTTATAGGCCAATTCATTCAATAAAATTTTCATTTCACTCAAAGAGCTTTCCATTTATGTTTTTACTTTTACTGTTTTTTTTTTGTGAAAACGTCCGATATTTTGATGAACATTGCATGTGAAAATGTTAAGCTTTGCGGAGCATATCAGAAAACAATGGAAATTGCTTAGGCAACGGATATTGTTGATGACAATTAAGGTATCCATTTTTGTATATAAAATATGATGTTATTGTTGTGTGTTTGCAGGGTAACAAGTTTGTTTCTCCCCAGTAGAGTTAATCTCCCCAGCACTGAAAATTTCATCATCCTCAGCAGAGCATACTCTCCCCAACAAGAGTACCGAGGATTGATTCCCCAGCCAGAGTCGTGGTTGGTTCATTACTCCCCAGCAAGCATTCAGAAGTCGATTGCTCCATGGATTTAATGTTGTTGTATCTCCAGCGGGAGATTTGTGGAAAATTTTCCCTGGACAAAGATGTTATCATCCCCACAGAGTCTTGGTGTTTACTTTCCTCGGTCGCTAAGGAAGTATAGTCTCGACGACAACCGTTTGATCTAATCCCCAGCAGGGTGAGGGTAAAGTCATTTCCCCCAACAGCAGGTTAAGCTCGATGGCATCCCCAAGTAGAGTTTGGTGGTAATCCTCGCAACGGTTTGTTCAACAATGGCTGACATCCCTGGCAGGTTTTAAGTACAAAGATATTGGCACCTTTCACTATCAGGTTTTGGGTTTCATCTTCAGCAGAGGTTGTGATCAGGAAAGTTGTTCAGTGTGGTTTTCCTCAGCAGGGTCTTTGATTCAGAGGACAATTTAGTTTGTCAGTCCCGGTGGAGTTGCCTTCGTCTTCAGTGTTTATTTTGCTGGAACGCTTCTTTTGCATTGCATAAGCATGTTTGCATGGCATCCTCCCAAAAGCATAGCATTTCCATTTCGTATGGAGCATTACGCCATAGAAAAATTCAAAAATATGTATTCGAAGCATAGGCCAGGTTTGAGTTCTCGTTTGCCAGGTGTTTCCTAAACAGAAAAAACAGTAATTCAGGAGATATTGTCCAAACTTTATTCCCCAAGCAGTGGACTTGGACATTTGGAGAGACTATTTGGTATACCCCTGCAGAGTTTGTCAGGATCGTCAGTCTGTGGTTTCTTTTATTTTCACCCCTTCGTCCAGGTGGTCTTTTGGATTATCCCCTCAAAGTTGTAAACATTAAACACCCGTCCGTGTTCTTTCAACACTCGTCTGTGTTCTCTCAACACTCGTCTGTGTTCTCTTTCATTGCCTCAATACTTCGTCCATATTGATTTTAAACACTCGTCCGTGTTCTCTCGGCACCGTCCGTGTTCGTTTTAGCATTTCAATCCCCAGTAAAGTTGCCATTTGACCTTTTAGACACCCGTCCGTGTTCTTTCAGTACCCATCCGTATTGACCTTTTAGACACCCGTCTGTGTTCTTTCAGTCCCCAATCGTATTGACCTTTGACACCCATCCGTATTCTTTCAGCACCCGTCCGTGGTTGAGCTTTTTAGCCAATACCCGTCCGTATTGACCTTTGACACCTATCCGTGTTCTTTCAGCACCCGGCCGTGTTTGAACTTTTTAGCCAATACCCGTCCGTATTGACCTTTGACACCCGTCCGTGTTCTTTCAGCACCCGTCCGTGTTAGAACTTTTTGGCCAATACCCGTCCGTATCGACCTTTTAGACACCGGTCAGTGTTCTTTTAGTACCCATCCGTGGTTGACCTTTTTAGCCAATACCCGTCCCTATTGACCTTTGACACCCGTCCGTTTTCTTTCAGCACCCGTCCGTGTTTGAACTTTTTAGCCAATACCCATCCGTATTGACCTTTGACACCCGTCCGTGTTCTTTCAGCACCCATCCGTGTTTGAACTTTTTAGCCAATACCCGTCCGTATTAACCTTTGACACTCGTCCGTGTTCTTTCAGCACCAGTCTGTGTTTGAACTTTTTAGCCAATACCCGTCCTATTGACCTTTGACACCCATCCATGTTCTTTCAACACCCGTCCGTGTTTGAACTTTTTAGCCAATACCCGCCCGTATTGACCTCTGACACCCGTCCGTGTTCTTTTAGCACCCGTCCGTGTCTAAACTTTTTAGCCAATACCCGTCCGTATTGACCTTTGACACCCGTCCGTGTTCTTTCAGCACCCGTCCGTGTTTGAGCCTTTTAGCCAATACCCGTCCGTATTGACCTTTAACACCCGTGCGTGTTCTTTCAGTACCCGTCCGTGTTTGAACTTTTTAGACAATACCCATCCGTATTGACCTTTGACACTCATCCGTGTTCTTTCAGCACCCGTCTGTGTTTGAACATTTTAGCCAATACCCGTCCGTATTGACCTTTGACACCCGTCCGTGTTCTTTCTGCACCCGTCCGTGTTTGAACTTTTTAGCCAATACCCGTCCGTATTGACCTTTGACACCCGTCTGTGTTCTTTCAGCACCAGTCCGTGGTTGAACTTTTTAGCCAATACCCGTCCGTATTTACCTTTGACACCTACCCGTGTTCTTTCAGCACCCGGCCGTGTTTGAACTTTTTAGCCAATACCCGTCCATCTTGACCTTTGACACCCGTCCGTGTTCTTTCAGCACCCGTCCGTGTTTGAACTTTTTAGCCAATACCCGTCCGTATTCTTTCAGCACCCGTCTGTGTTTGAAATTTTTAGATAATACCCATCCGTATTGACCTTTGACACCCGTCTGTGTTCTTTCAGAACCCGTCAGTGTTTGAACCTTTTAGCCAATACACGTCCGTATTGACCTTTGACACCCGTCCGTGTTCTTTCAGCACCCGTCTGTGTTTGAACTTTTTAGCCAATATCCGTCCGTATTGACCTTTGACACCCGTCCGTGTTCTTTCAGTACCCGACCGTGTTTATCCCCAGCGTAGTCAACACTCGTTCGTTTTTTGTTTCAGTACTTCGCCTGTATTGATCTCTGACACTCGTCGGTGTTATGATTTGACACTTTTTATTACTTGTTCCCCAGCATAGTTGTCTCTCCTTTTGCAGGATTCAAGTTTGTGCGGTTATTTTGGTATTCAATCTCCGTGTATCCCGACTGTCTGGAAGCCTTTGCTTTCTTACCCTCGGATCCAACAAGTTTGAATAGGGGCAGCTGTAACACCTCAAAATTTTCCCTCATGTTTCTAACACTAACTGGCTTATGTTTCATTTTATTCTTGCATTATCATTTGTGCATATCATTGGTTTTTAGCATGGGATTAAGGTGTCTAGGCCAACTCAAGGGAATAAGATGTTTTCCAGGGGTTCAAGCAAAAGATCATGTGTACTGTCCAAGAGCCCAAAGGAGAGAAAGGTTCTTGACGGCACTATTGCTCAAGCCACAATGGGTTCTTATGTCACAAGGCATCTTGATGAGCCCATCACCTCATCATATGATCAAGTTTGGTGAGAGATTTCAAGTGAATCACATCCTCCTAGCTTGATTTCTCAAACTAGGGTTTTTGGGATTCTTGAGTTTAACACCCCAATGGGCAAGACTTTTGAGTTTTTATCATCATCAAGTGGCATATTTCATCCTTGTTTGAGAGGATGCACATCATATTCAGAGGAATTTGGATTTTGAGCATGGGTCGATATCTCCTAAACCATGGGTGCTAAAATTAGGGTTTGCCATAAAATCAGTTTATTTTTTATTTTTTGGGGAAGACTTGATTCCATGGTATTCCACATGTCCCTAAGTGGCTAGGAATGGAAGATTGTCCATCAATTTGGTTCAGAAGGGTTTCAATTATTCAAAGGATTTAAAATTAGGAGAATTGGGGATAAAGTCAACTGTGCAGTGAAAAAGTCAACTCCTGACTTTTTGAGGTCAACATGGTGATTTTCAAGTCAAATATGATTAATGGATGAGATTTGGCCAAGGAATGTTCAAGGATTCATGAAAAATCAAGAATGTGGAAAGGTTACTAAATTTGGAAAGTTAGGTTTTAAGAAACTTACTATTTTTGGCAAGTTTTTAACCACTTTCGAAGCTAATTTTCACCATGATCAAGGCTTCATTTGCAAATCTTTTCCACATGAAAGTTGTAGTATGAAACTTTTCCTTCAAAATGAGCACAAAAACCATGTCATTTGTGTCATATTTGAATGAGTTATGGTACTCCAAAGTTGGACATTTTCACCATGCAAAGTTTTAAAACATAGAATTTTTTCTAAGTTGTTTTGGCAGATTTGGTGAACACATATTCATGGCTTTTTTTCAATACTTTCCAAACTTCGTTCCATTTATTTCTGAACATAAAAATTGTAGTCTATGCTTCCACCTTTCTAAAGGACCCAAAAACACATCATTTGGAGAATTGTGGATCAAGTTATGGAAGTTCAAATGTGGTGTCTTCAAATGGGCAAGTCGCATTTCATGACATGAATGGCAAGGAAAGTTAAATTAGTTTGGTGGACACAAATTCAATGTCAATTTTCACATGATTCTAAGCTTTTTCTCAAGTTGTTTTGAACATCAAACTTGTTCACTCAACTTCCTATTTTATTTTAAAATAAAAAACTCACCATTACATTAAGAATCCACTAGGTTATCATGATTTAAAGTGGCATGTATGAACACTTTTTTTTAAACACATTGTCACGTTGCTACTCTTGTACATGACCTGATGTCTTGCTTGCATGGTTATGCAATTTCATTTTCCACACGCATACATCATCACAACATTTCCAAGAATGATACAACATTGCCATACATCATCATGCACGCATGATGAATTTTCTTGCATTATTTTGGAAAAGAATAAAAGGTACAAATTCCATTCCACTTTCTCTCTCTCACGTGCATGTAACCACACACTCCTCATGAACAATTGCCAACCCAAACCACTGCTCCATACCTCATGCCAAACCTGAATCCGAGCCACCCCCACATGTGCTTCATTTTCAAATTCCAAACCAAGTGAAACAAACTCACACTCTCATTTTCGGTTTCCCAAACCAGAGCCACACTCCAAGCCTCAACTTTGATCCCTAACCTAAAGTCACATCCTATATAAGCCAAACAATTCCAAACCTGGCCAAAAAATTGATTTTTCAGATTCTAAACTCTCTCATCTCTCAAGAATTTCTCACTTTTGAGTCAAGTTTTTCTCTACATTTTTGCTTCACATCTTGGCTCTCTTCATCATCAAGCAAGCTCAGAGTTGTATTTCTCTTCATTTTAGCTCGCAAGAACAAGGTGCAGTGGACATATTCCACTAGGTAACACCTAAACTTTTTCACTTTCATGCTAGATCTATGTATGCTTAGGCACATATCATTGCATCTGAAGACCTACTCGTGTAGGAATTGGCTAAGGTGTGCTTATATTCTTGAATCTTGAATTTCAGTTTTGTGCTTGACTTTTTAATTCATCATTTCCATGAGTTTCTGCAGCTGTTTACGTGAGTTATTATTGTGTTTCAGATCTATGAGAAGTGTGCTTGAATTATATGCCATGCTTGTGTTGATTTGTGAACATTGCAGTTTAGATCTTGTTTTTGTTTCTCTTTGATTCACTATGTAAACGTGTTTATTTTCATGAATGGATGTTGGATTGGTGATTAGTGTGAAATTTGGAGTGAAATGGTGGTGGTCTGGTAAATTTCTGGAAGTTTCGTGGTGGCTCCGGCGGCCAGCTCGCCGGAGAAGACGACCAAAGCTAGGGCTCCGGCGTCTGAAGGTTGATGATAGGTGATGTGGCGTTCGCGCCAATTTTTGAATTTGAATTGTTTGACTTGTTTTGATCCTGGCTAATGAATTCGCCACGTCAATTAATGAGGCATGTGTGGTAATTTTTTTTGTTTGAAATCTGAGTGTGAAGTTTGTTTGGGCCTGGTTGGTTTCTGATATTCCCACTCCCTGTTCTTGAGCCCATGCATGGCAGTACTGACTTCCCTTTGTACTGATTATTACTCATACACCTCTCTATTTCACCTTGTTTTTATTTTTTCTTTTTATTTCCTTTTTTCATTTCAATTTTGTTTTAATTGTTAAACTCTTATAAAAAATCCACAAAAATGTATTTCTGATCCATGATTGTCTTAACTTATTTTTCTTTATTTTTATTTTATTTTTCCATTTATTTTTCTATTTTATTTTGAATTAATTTTGAGGATGCTTTTACATGTTTACCCTTGAGCTAGGATTTTGTCCTTTGATGCCTTTGATTGTTTTCATGATCCAATTTTCTTACCATGCTTTAATACATCTTTGGTGAATATTTATGGATTGATTTGGTGCTGAGATGTTGAATTTTTTATTAATTCTTGATTGCTTTTAATTGGTCCTCGATGCATGCTCGATTAGCCTCATTCATATGATTGCTTGATTCAATTTGTGGTGAAATTTTGTGATTCTTATTGAGACCTTTTGGACATTTGCTCTTGATGGATATAACATGAATTTGGAATTTTATTTGTTATTTTATGAAGCATGTTTCTATTTTTGGTTGATGCTTACTTGTGGTTTGATGTTGGTTGAAACATGTTTGGATACTTGACCTAATTTGGATTCTTTTGACAACTTGTGCTTAAATGATGCTTGAAGTGATTATTTGGTGTGATCATGTACTGTCTTAGTTTGTTTGTGGCTTTGGAACCATCCTTATTTGATCATTTTTTCTATTTGTTGTGGGTTTTCCAAATTGGCAATGTTTTGAATTTGATCCTTTGGTGCTCTTGACCTAATCTTGTGAGGTGCTTTCTTGTATGATCTAATGAATGCTTTAAGAATCTTGTTTGCATTGAATGACATGTTTAAGGTTCTAATCCTCTTAATGTTGTGTCCATCGTGTGATCATTTCTTACTTTTTGCCTCACTTGATCATGTGTTTCTTGTATGGATGTCTTAAGTGGATATTTGCCTAGTTGTGGTGCATGTTTTGAAAGCGATTCTTATTGTTTCTTCTTGTTATCCATGAGTTGATGTTTGAATTGATATACATGTTCATCTTTCTTCCCATTTGCTTTCATGCCTTAATTTCACATTGTTTGATCATTTGAAGTGATGTTGTGCATGAGATAGTTGTTGCTAATTGTTTGGATGTTGATGAGATGCATACTTGATACCCTTGAGATCATTTTCTAATGTTTGGATTGGTTGACCATGAGATAACTTAGGTTCTGAATTAGTTTCATTTCCATCTTACTTTGATCATTTCACCTTTGTATGAGTTTTAATGGTGTTCAATTGTACTTTTTATGCAAGTTTGCTTGTATTTTTACATGTTTGTTTCTACTTGTTTGCTTGAACTTCATTGTGTGATATTTTGAAGCATGATTAATGCTATGAGTTGGATATGATATGCATGATATGCTTACTTCCCTATCTTGTTTCTTATCTTATGTTTCATCTTTCTTCTTCATCTATTAACTCATCCCCCTCCCTTGAATCTCAAGACTTGTTTAAGTCTTGGATTTGCCTTTTCCCTTAGGATTTCCTAGTCCAACTTAATCTTTTATTAAGCTTGGAGTAGGATAGACATTAGAATTCAAACCATGCATGCTAACATTAGGTAGAATCTCCCCCTCTTATCTCAACCTTAGGGCCACCTTTGCATGACAACATTAGGATAGAATTCCCGTAGTGTTTTTATTTTCCTTTGAGTCCTCTCTTCTCATCTCATAAAAATTCTAAAACACTTAATAAAGACGACTTCCATTGCACCCAAGCCTTAAGCATAGGAAATGAAGAATGAGGGGTCTTCCTTCATTCTTCTAGAGTGTTGAGCATACATCCCATTGGGGGCGACCATGCGATGCATTCGTTCCCGTGTCATAGACTTTGGGTGCAATGTAGGTTATGAACTAACTTAACTCACCTCTATCTGAAAAACACAAAACAAATTCAAAGCTTTTTATCCTTCGAGATTGTTGGGTTTCAAATCGTTTTCAGAAAAGAGCTTGTCACTCACGTAAAAAACATAAAGACCTTGTTAGGTCGAACTACGATTGCTCTGATTTCCTCTTTCTCGTCTGATTGAGGATATGTAGGCACAAGATGCGATATCTTGGCAAGCACCCTTCCCTCTTTTTCGACCCGTAGGTTGAACTATGATTGCTCTGATTTCCTCTTTCTCTTCTGATTGAGGATACGTAGGAACAAGATGCGATATCTTGGCGAGCACCCTTCCGTCTTTTTTGACCCGTAGGTCGAACTACGACTGCTCTGACTTCCTCTCTTTCGTCCGATTAAGGATACGTAGGCACAAGATACGATATCTTGGCGAGCACCCTTCCCTCTTTTCGACCCGTCTGTTGAACTACGTTTGCTCTAATTCCTCTTTCCCGTCCGATTGAGGATACGTAGGCACGAGATGCGATATCTCGACGAGCAACCTCCCCGTTAGCGTGTAGTCCATCGAACTACGTTGACTCTGATTCTTCATTCGTCCACGAAGATACGTAGGCATAGGATTGCGATAATCCTTGCGAGTCCGTCCGTCTTTGTTTTTCCCTCCCCCGTTTTCATTTAGCCGTGGATTTTAGGATAACTCACCCTTTTGTTTAGACAACAAGCGTGGATCCCATCGAGTACGGTGGACGCGTGGGGGTGCTAATACCTTCCCCTCGCGTAACCGACTCCCGAACCCGGACTATGGTTGCAATGACAAGTCTTTCCCTTCCTTCAGGTTTTCTTCGATCATTTCCTTTTCCTGCGTCGGGATAAATAACGTTCGGTGGCGACTCTTCTGTTCTAGTTTCTCGCCAGTTATTTTTCGCAGTTGCGACACAATGATTTAACCACAGTAACTTGATTCTAATAACTCAAAAACCCTCATATATAAACTAAAAGTAAACCCTAGAGAGAGGGGAGGTTCATTTCTGCAGCCAGATACCACAAACTCTCTCACTCACTCTCAAAATTTTTCTTCTTCGAATCTCTTTTCTCCAAGCTCATTCTTTCACTTTTTGACCACCATCATCATCTTAGAAGCACAAAGAAGCCAAAGGAAGAGTTGAGGGAAAGGTTAACACCAAGATAAGAAGCTACAAGAAGCTCTATTTTGAGTAACTTTTCTCTTTCCCCTTGCTTCCTTTTCATGGCACTTTTTAGTTTGTGATGTTTGTTTTTGTCGGTTTGAGAATGTGAGTAACATTTATGCGGTGTTGTTGTCTTGTTTGGTTGAGGTTCCATCATGTGTGTTTAATTTTCGTGCGTGGTTTTAAGGGCCTATTTTAATCAAATCCTGCGTGGCCTATTTTTTGTTTGCTTCAGATTATATTTGGTACATGTGCCTAGCAAATTGATACTCAGACCACCTCTTTTCAGCCCATCAGCTTGGTACACATGAATCCAATTATTCTGGATTTTGCTGATACACCCCCACTCCCTTGTTTCTTTTTTTTTTTCATTTTCTTTTCTTTTCTTTTTTATTTATTTTTAATTGTTCCCTTGTCATAAAAAATAATTAAAAATAATTTTTAGACACTTTGATTTCTCTAGTTTTTTTTTCATATTTTTTATTTTTATTAAAAATTTTTTTTTATTTTATTTTGAATTATTTTTAGAAGGTATTTCCTAAAGTACCCTTAGTTAGGGTTTAGATTTTTTATGCTTTTTACACCTCTCCTTGAGCCAATTTTTTGCTATGTTTTGACACATTATGTGGTGATGTTTGTGTGATTTTTATGAGCTTTTATGGTTTTGTTTGGTACGCTTTTCATTTGGTTATTTGTGACCCTCGATTTATGCTCGATAAGTGAAGTACTCTAAGCTTATTGGTTAGTTTTGTGTATGTTCTTGTGCCTTACTTTTAGCAACCTCTTGCACACACACTCTTGAGTCTATGAACATTGGTTTGAGATTTTGTTTTGAATTTATTTGGACATTTTACTATTTTTGAACGTTGCTTCAAGTTGGTGATGTTTTGATCATGATATTGTGCATACTTTGACCTAGTTCTTGAGCATTGTTCTTGCATGAATCCATTTGATGTTTGATGATCTTAATTAACTTGAAAAGCTATATTTGAGCTTCGGATTTCTTTTGATTCATTATGTATGGTTTGCCCTTTGAACTCCTTTTTGTATGTGAATGAATGAATCCTTTTGAGGTTGATAAGGAATGATTCATGCCTAGTTCTTTGCTCATAATTTGTGGTTGATTCTTATTAAGTTTCTTTGATGTCTTGGTGATGAATAAATATTTAAATTCTTGTGCTTTCTTCTGACTTCCCATGTTTACATGCTTTAATTGCATAAGTTTGACCATTGTTGCTTTGCCCTCTTGAGATAAATGTTCATATGTGCCTAACCCTTGCTTTGATTCATGATGAATGCTCTTGTACATCTTTTATCATCTTTTAAATGTGTTGAACATGATGTGATATTGACTCTGACCTTGATTGTTTTTCATCTCTCTTGATTCAGTTTGTCTTGGTTTTCTCATAGTTGATATGTGGTTAACTTCTTAGGGCATGTACACTTGTGCACAATTTGATTTGCTTTTGCCTAAATGTTTGAGTGTTATTGTGTGACTTCTTTGAGCATGTTTAGAAGATTCAAATATGTATGAGTGTTCACTTGTATGCCTCTTTATTTCTTTGGTTTAAGTTGGAAACATGTGTTGTCTTGCATACTTGCTTGTTCCTTCTTACTTGGGTTGATTAAGCCTTCTTACTTTGGGTGTTTAAGTTGAATACTTGATGACTTGTTTCATTTATACTTGACATATTTCTCTACCACTTTCATGCTTAACATCTCATTTCCCCCCTTGGTGGGCATTATGTATCCCTCTCCCCCTTACAATGTAATAGCTTAGTTTCTTTTTATGCTTGCTTGCTTGATTGTTAAGAAAGATAAAATTGAACTAGGGTAGAACACCTTTTCAAAATAAAGAAAAAATAAGGCTTGATCCAACGTCAAGTCATTTTTCAAATTCATTCAATTTGGTTTACCCCTTAGGGTTTCTCTTCTCTTTTCATTCTCATCTCTTATCTTTTCTCTTAAACCCCACACTAACCTTGTATGTATTTCACCCTTGTAAGTCGATTGCCTTGCGCATCGCCATCAACCTACCTTGCTGTATTCACCACCCATTCTTTTCAAAACTTTTTCTCTCTTTCTTTTGTCTCCTTGAGTCTAAAAACCTTGGTCTTGTACCAAGTGCTTTTTCAAATCTTTTCTCACTAAACATGGACTGTTGTGCAGTGGTTAGGTGAAGGTGTCATACCCCAAATTTTGACCACTAAGATTTCCCATCATTGTGCAAATCATCATCACAATATGGAGGAACCATCATACCTCATCAGTCTCCCCAAAGATGGGTGAGCATCCACTGCAATCAAAATTAGGTTTTTAATCCCTCTCTGAGTGTTTAGACAAAGGATCAATCAAGGAATGACATGATCTTAAACTTGTCTAAACCTCTCAAACATCCACAATGTATCAAGAGGACTTCCACTTCAAGGATTAAGCACAAGGCTGCTCCCTTTTAGGTGGATCAAGCCTCAAGATCGCCAGTATCACCAAATTAGGGTTTTGGTCGACCAGTGCCTCCAGATGGAAATTTTCATCTGGGCATGAGCCAATGATTCAAAACATATCCTAATATACTCCATGGAACCTCATGGACCCAATCATCAAGTTAATTTGGCCTCAGGGGATGCATTCATCAAAAATCAGGAATTAGGGTTTCTTGACCTAATTCACCCCTAAGTTGGCTTTTTGGACAAATCATTAACCAAGACCTCAAGACATGATTTGAGGGTCTCTAATATACCATATTGATCCATTTGGGACAATGGATTGATCCAAGAAGCTTGAGTAACAAGTTTCAATTTCATCTGAACCACAGTCAGGGTTTCGCGGGAAAAGTCAACTGTAACTTTGACTTTTGACCAGGACATGCTCCCAAGCCCTAATACATGATTCAATACACTCAATACCACCCATGGAACATATCCATAAAGTTTGATTTAGGTCAAGGACATGATTTCCTGAAGAATTGCACAGTTTGGAATTCATCGGATAAGAAGTCAACTGTGCACAAAAGTCAACTTTGACTTTTTGAGATTTTTCACAAAAATGGATTTTTAACCCTAAAATGATGTTAATGTATGATTTGAATCATCATTCATTAAGAAAAATCAAAGAAAATGGGATAACTTGTAAAAGGGGTAACCATAAAAACTTAGAAAATTTTCTAAGTTATGAGAAAAAGTGACAAAGGTACCAACTTTGGAAGATCATAACTCCTAAACCACAAAGCCATTTTTTTCCATCCAAAGCTTGATTTGTAGATATCATTTCCCTCTACAAAAGCTTCATACTGACCTATGTCCAAATTCCTCATGGATTTTGAGTTATGGAGTGATCAAAATCAAGAAAAGTCACTTTGTTCCAACACTTAGTGAAAATTTCACTAAGTAAGATTTTGCCTTACTTTTTTCCAAATGTAGGGACATTTTTCACTTAGATACAAAAAGTATCAAAACCAAATATGATCAAACAGTTATTGTATCATATAAGAGCTTTCCAAAATGGCCAAGAACATCACCAAATTCAACTTGAGCCATGAGATATGACATTGGCAAGTTGCCTTGCTGAAATCTGCCAAGGCAAGGCAGAATTTTGCACTTTTGCTCGATTTGCCAAAATCAGCCAATTCCAAGCCTTGTCATCACCTTGGACACATCAGAGGATTGAATCTAAAGGGGACAATCACTGAACCAAGCCTCCAAAGTCCTTAGAACAAGAAATAGCATGCTAAACCTAGAATTGCCCAAAATAGGGACAAGACTCCAATTTTGGATTGGAGCATTCAATGGAAGCATCAAGGTGGCATGGACTGAGCCATTAGCGACTGAATTCAGTCAAGACTTATCCAAGACCAAGGGGACCAGCAGCCTGTGCCCTAACCTCTAGTCAATGGCTAGAGGAGACTTGGATTTTCATTTGCCAACATTGGCCAAACCTACTCAGCAGTTGCCATTCACTATTCCTTGCAAAACAAACTTGCTCTACTATAAATAGAGCTCAATTGTGATCAGTTTAAGTACACCAAAGGCCTACAACACTTGCCTTTCTCAAAATCCACTTCTCACTCTCAAAAATGCCTTTCTTAGCAAGTCACTATCGGGTTTTTCATTAGAGAGCAATTCCACTCAAACCAATAACACACACACCTCATATACATCATATGTGAGCTGATCAAACACTTAAACAACATCTGGAACACTGATTTCTCAGAATCACCAGTCAATTGCTCAAGGTTTTAACCAAGTTGCAGTTGAGATGCCATGAAGTGATCCAGCCAATTTCTATCAAGTCCAAGCATTCAAACACACTCCATAGGGTGTAGGGAAGTTGTTCAGATCATCACAATTCATCTGTAACACCTCCTACTCAGAAGTCAATTTGCTCTTGCTGTCACCACCTAGAGGTAAGCCTAAACTTGGTCATCTCTCAATCTATGCATATTTCCTCGCACAATACTTTTGCCAAATGTTCATAATCATGCATGGAATGTTTCCCCTAAAGTAATTGCTTTGTTTGAATCGTGTATCAAAAATCCCAGCCTTCATGCAGAATTTAGGGTTCTTGAGGATTTTTCGTGATTTCTTGTTTTATGCTTAATTTAAATGAAATTAATTCCCATGCATAGACATGATCGTGAGGTTGAAACGAGTTGATTGGTATGTGGATTGCATGATATGATCAAGTATTCAGTGAGATTGGATAGAAAATGCAAATCTGGGCAAAACTGAAAATGCGCGTGTTCTTCAGCTGTTCTTGGCGCCATTTCTCTCAAATTCAAATATTTGAATTTTTTGATTTTATTTAATTGATTCAAAAATTAATTTCTCTCCGAGTTTTAATGATTTTGAGTTGATTCTTTTTTTAATAATTCACAAAAATGTTAAAATATTTTATTTCCCAAAAAATCCCAAAAATATTATTTATTTCATATAATTGATATTTTTGCAAAGAATTTATATTTTAATTGTTTTTGACATTTTGAATATTTTTTCCACCTTGATTTTACAACTTTTAATGCCTTAATTTTTGAAGCATTAATCCAAGATCATAATTTGTTTTCCATATTTTAAATAATTTTGATCATTTTAATTGAATTTTTATTCAATTAAAACACATTTTGAAAACAAATTAGGGTTTTTGATTAATTCAACCCTCATACATCATTTTCAAAATACTTGGGCCTCTAATAGAGTGTAAGACCCAACCCTTTGTAAATACAACCTATTTTTGGGTCTCACTTATTGTATAAGTCCCGTTGTATTTCAAAAAGTTTGACGCGATCATCATCCGTTGAAAAACATACTTTGGGCCTCTGCTCGAGCTATAAGACCCATTCAAAACTTTTGGGCCTCTAATAGAGTGTAAGACCCAATCCCCTTTTAACCAAAAACAAATTTGGGCCTCTAATAGAGTGTAAGACCCAACCCTTTATAAATACAACCAATTTTTGGGCCTTACTTATTGTATCAGTCCCGTTGTATTTCAAAAAGTTCGACGCGATCATCATCCGTTGAAAAATAAACTTTGGGCCTCTCCTCGAGCTATAAGACCCATTCAAAACTTTTGGGCCTCTAATAGAGTGTAAGACCCAATCCCCTTTTAACCAAAAACAAATTTGGGCCTCTAATAGAGTGTAAGACCCAACCCTTTGTAAATACAACTTATTTTTGGGCCTCACTTAATGTATAAGTCCCGTTGTATTTCAAAAAGTTCGACGCGATCATCATCCATTGAAAAACAAACTTTGGGCCTCTCCTCGAGCTATAAGACCCATTCAAAACTTTTGGGCCTCTAATAGAGTGTAAGACCCAATCCCCTTTTAACCAAAAACAAATTTGGGCCTCAGATATTGTATAAGCCCCTTCGCGTTAAAAGAAAATCTCGGCGCGATCGCCATTGTAAACAAAAAATCATTTGGGCCTACCCTTGTGTTATAAGCCTCACTCTTTTTCTTTAAACCTTTTGGGCCTCTAATAGAGTGTAAGACCCAATCCCTTTGTACAGAAAACCTTTTTTTGGGCCTCAGTCACTTGTATAAGTCCCTCTGTACAAATTCAACAGTGCGATCACTGATAAAACCCTGGGCCTCTCCTTGAGCTGTAAGCCCCTAATCTTTCTTTTTCAAAGCACTTTCTCCTTTTATTTTGAAATATACTACTATTTTCAATCTTTCTTTGTTGAACAACTAACCAAACAGCATGGAAGCTCTATAATCGAGTAAGTGTTTATCCGCTTTCATTTACCGCTTTCATATACATATAATTGTATTGTGGGGCTGTTTCACTGTAAGTCTTCTTTCATAATGTTATTTCTGTGATTTTGTGGTTGGCATTTATTTTGCTAAAACTATTCTAGCAGCAAGATGTTGAAACAAGATGTTCTATTTTTCTGCATTCAACATGTCGAATAAAGATGTCCCATACTGGCTCATAGGACATCGCGTCTGATTTTGGTCTAAAAGGAAGATTCTGTTGTTGTTAATTGTTACTGAATATTCTGTGAATATTTAGTTATCCTATGTGGCATCCAAAGTATTTTTGGGTTGAGTTTTTGTGTTGGTTTTCGGATTCTCAACGTTTTCTAAATATGGAGACATATTAGGAAACTTTAGATTGAAGACCTATTTACTTGGAGTTTATTTTGCAGATTTGTGAGCAGTCTCTTTGCTGCATTTTTGAAGCCCAATCCAGTCCATATTTAATGCTATATATTGACTGGTGTTATCCTAGAGTAGGTGTGGAACTTACGTGTGTTTTTGTTAGGGTTTTCGAGTGTTATTTGTGAGCCTAACTTGTATCATTCTGATAATAGTATAAGGACTGGTTTTTATGTTGTAAGTTCTGTCAGTTACTCATAAGCTTTTAAGCATTGAGTTTCTTGTGTGTCAATTCTCATAAGCTTTGAAGTATTGAGAATTGTGTGTTTTGAAAGTGTGGCTTTCGTTTTGTTACTTGTGTTGAAAGGAACCAATCACGGGTTGTGATTGTAAAGGGATTTAAGGAGGGCCTCATACCAAGGTGAGTCTTAGGTAGAAGTCATAGGAAGGGTAGTGATTAAGTGAGCAGATTGTAACCGGGTGTGGTTGTTGTATGATCTGTGAATTGATACTATCGTATATTGGTTTCGTCCCTGGCTTGGTAGCCCCCAGAGTAGGATTATTGATCCGAACTGGGTAAACATATCACTGTGTTCTTTACTTTCTGCACTGTTATTATTATTGTTATCTTATTCATTGTGTTGGATATCCGTGTCTCAACATCTGTGTAGGACATCTGATATCTGTGCCAGAATTTCAATTGGCATCAAGAGCTTGCACCCTTGTTTGGTTCTGGGTGAGATTTAGGGAAGGTACTTTCTGGTACAATGGACAAGGATGAAGGATTTTTGAACAAATCACCTCTGCTTGATGGTTCCAACTATGACTATTGGAAACCGAGGATGATAGCTTTCATCAAATCCATGGATGATCAAGCATGGAAAGCTGTTATAAAAGGATGGGAACCCCCAAAGGTTAGAGATGGAGAAGGTAAACCTACTGATGTGGTGAAGGAAGAGGAAGACTGGGATGATGCAGATTACAAAGGGTCCTTGGGAAATTCCAAAGCCATGAATGCATTGTTTAATGGTGTTAATAAGAATATTTTTAGGTTAATTAAACATTGCACCATTGCAAAAGAGGCGTGGGAGGTCTTGAAGGTTGGTCATGAAGGGACTTCAAAGGTGAAGATGTCAAAACTTCAGCTTCTCACTACCAAGTTTGAGAGTTTCAATATGAAGGAAGATGAGAGCATTCATGATTTTCACATGAACATTATTGAGATAGCTAATGCTTCAAGTGCCCTAGGTGAAAAGATGTCTGATAGCAAACTGGTCAGAAAAATCCTCAGATCTCTACCTAAGAGATTTGACATGAAAGTGACTGCTATAGAGGAAGCTCAGGACATAAATAAGATGAAAGCGGATGAACTTGTGGGATCTCTTCAAACATTTGAATTGGGGATCAGTGAAAAGTCTGAAAAGAAGAAGAGCATAGCTTTTGTGTCAAATACTGGTGATTTAGACGATGAAGGTGACCTGGTCAGAGATGAAGGGGTGTCTAAAGATCTGGTATTGCTTGGAAAACAATTTAACAAAGTGTTGAAAAGGATTGACTGGAAGTCAAGAGCAAATGTTCAGAACAAGTCACTCGACATCAGTAAAAACCAGGATGGAGGCAGAAGGTCCAGAACTGAAGAAGACTCTAATCAAGGGAAGAGAGTTCAGTGTTTTGAATGTGAGGGATTTGGGCACATAAAAACTGAGTGTCCCACGTATCTCTAAAGGCAGAAGAAGGGCTTATCTGTGTCTTGGTCAGAAGGAGAGTCTGAGAGTGATCTTGAAGAAGAATCAGCAAAATTGGTGACAGCCTTGACCAGAATATGTAAGGCTGATGGAGAAACGACTTGTGAGTCTGATTCTGACAAAGAATCTTATATTGGAGAACTCACTAAGCAAGAAGTCTTCACCGGGTTCTCAGAGTTGTGTATCAAGAATGAAGAGAGGTGCCAGATAATATTAGAACAGAAGGTTCTGATAGCTCAACTAGAAGCTAAGAAGGAAGAACATCTATCAATCATTGCGGATCTTAAAGAGGAGGTTTTATGGCAAAAGTCAAAACTTGACAATATGACCAAATCTATAAGAATGCTGAACAATGGTACCACGCAGCTGGATGAGATTCTTCAGACTGGGAAAAATGCTGGAAATGTACAAGGTCTTGGTTTTAACAATCAAGCAGAGAACTACAAGAAGCCTGTATTAAAGTTTGTTCCTAAAAAAATAAAGCAAGAGGAGGAGATGTCAAATCACATGGTTCAACATCAGATGAAGCATCAGAAAAGAGTATGTAGTTCAAAGTATAAACCATGGAGATGTTATTACTTTGGAAAGATTGGTCACTTAAAGTCCTTTTGCTACAAGTTGCATGGTTATCCCAAAACTGCTCATCAACAAAATAAAGGACAGAGTTGGGCTAAAGTAAAGAAAAGATGGACTCCTAGAAATATGATGGCTGGTTTCATAGCACATACCTCTCTCAGAGCATCTGCAAGGGAAGATTGGTACTTTGACAGTGGTTGTTCAAGACACATGACTGGTGTGAAGATATTCTTGTCAGATATCAAGCCTCACTCCACCAATTATGTCACTTTTGGGGATGGATCAAAAGGTGAAATACAAGGTGTTGGAAAGCTAGACTACACAGGACAACCAAATCTGGATCGTGTTCTATTTGTCAAAGGGCTGACTGCAAATTTGATCAGTATAAGCCAACTGTGTGATCTAGGACTCAAAGTAAATTTCACAAAATCTGAATGTCTAGTAACCAATGAGAAAGATGAAGTTGTCATGAAGGGAACCAGGTCTAAGGATAACTGCTATCTGTGGAATCCTCAAGAATCGGAAATTTTGTCTACCTGTTTGATGTCAAAGGAAGATGAAACCAAACTGTGGCATCAGAAACTGGGTCACTTACATTTGAAATGGATGAAGAAAGTTATGTCAAGTGAAGCTGTTAGAGGTATTCCCAAGCTGAAGATTGATGAGGATAAAATATGTGGTGAATGTCAAGTTGGGAAGCAAACAAGGGTGTCACACAAAAGGCTTCAACATCTTACCACAACTTCTAGAGTCCTGGAACTGCTTCACATGGACTTAATGGGACCTATGCAGGTTGAAAGTCTTGGTGGGAAGAAGTATGCCTATGTTGTCGTTGATGATTACTCCAGATTCACCTGGATAAGCTTTATCAGAGAAAAGTCTGAAGTATTTGCAGCCTTCAAAGAGTTGTGTGAAAGGATTCAACGAGAAAAGGATTGTGGTGTTGTTCGAATAAGAAGTGACCATGGGAAAGAATTCGAAAATAGCAGGTTTGAAGAGTTTTGTTTATCTGAAGGAATGACTCATGAATTCCATTCACCAATCACTCCTCAGCAGAATGGTGTGGTGGAACGCAAGAATAGGACTATACAAGAGTGTGCGAGGGTCATGATTCATGCCAAAAAGCTTCCATATCATTTTTGAGCTGAAGGCATGAATACCGCTTGCTATATACACAATAGGGTGACTATCAGATCAGGTACTTCTGTTACTCTTTATGAGCTATGGAAAGGTAGAAAGCCAAATGTGAAGTATTTCCATGTTTTTGGGAGTAAGTGCTATATCTTGGCGGATCGTGAGCAGAGGAGAAAGATGGATCCTAAGAGTGAGGAAGGGATATTTTTGGGATACTCTACAAACAGTAAAGCATATAGGGTATTTAATTCCAGAACTAAGGTGATGATGGAATCCATAAATGTGGTGGTTGATGACTCTGGCAAAGACGAAGATGTCCCAAATGATGTTGGAGCATGCTTTCCCATGAACAATGAAATATCACAAGACATTGAGTCCGTAGAAGATAATGCTCAAGAAACCGACCCTAGACCTGAGAATGAAGAGGTAGAGGATGCTAACAGAGGACCCTCTATAAGGATTCAGAAGGATCACCCCAAGGAGTTGATTATTGGAAATCTGAATGAAGGTGTAAGAACCAGAACGAGGGAGACTGTGTCAAATGCTTGCTTTGTTTCAAAGCTTGAGCCAAAGAATGTTAAAGAGGCATTTACGGATGAGTTTTGGATAAGTGCTATGCAGGATGAGCTTTGTCAATTCAAGAGGAATGAAGTCTGGGAACTATTACCACGACCAGCGGGAACAAATGTGATTGGAACAAAGTGGGTTTATAAGAATAAGTCTGATGAACAAGGAGTTGTTACCAGAAACAAAGCCAGATTAGTTGCTCAAGGATACACACAGATTGAAGGAGTAGATTTTGATGAAACATTTGCTCTTGTGGCTCGATTGGAATCCATCAGAATGTTGCTAGGAGTGGCATGTTTGTTGAAATTCAAATTGTTTCAAATGGATGTCAAGAGTGCCTTTCTGAATGGCTATCTTAATGAGGAAGTTTATGTTGAGCAGCCTAAAGGGTTTGTGGATCCAAATTTTCCTGATCATATCTTCAAGCTAAAGAAGGCTTTGTATGGTTTGAAACAAGCTCCACGAGCTTGGTATGAAAGGCTGACTGAGTTCTTAGTCAAACATGGATACAGGAAGAGTGGTATTGATAAAACACTTTTTGTCAAGGAGAAAGATGGGAAACTAATGATTGCTCAGATTTATGTAGATGATATCGTGTTTGGTGGGATGTCGGATGAAATGGTCCAACATTTTGTCAACCAAATGCAGTCTGAATTTGAAATGAGCTTGGTAGGTGAATTGACTTACTTCCTTGGATTGCAAGTCAAGCAGATGGAAGATTCCATTTTTATTTTTCAGAGCAAATATGCGAGGAATATTGTGAAGAAGTTTGGATTGGATAATGCCAAGCATAAGAGAACTCCTGCTCCTACTCACTTGAAGTTATCCAAAGATGAAAAGGGAGTGAATGTTGAACAAAGTTTATACAGAAGCATGATTGGCAGTCTGCTGTATCTTACAGCAAGTAGGCCAGACATAACCTTTGTTGTTGGTGTATGTGCAAGATACCAAGCAGAACCCAAGGTCAGTCACATCAATCAAGTTAAGAAAATTCTTAAGTATATGAGTGGTACATGTGATTATGGGTTGTTGTACTCCCATGAATCAAATTCCATTTTAGTAGGATATTGTGATGCTGATTGGGCTGAAAGTGCTGATGATAGGAAGAGTACCTCTAGAGGTTGTTTCTTTTTGGGAAATAATCTTATTTCATGGTTTAGTAGGAAGCAAAATTCTGTATCTCTTTGTACTACTGAAGCTGAGAACATAGCAGCTGGAAGTAGTTGTGCTCAACTGGTGTGGATGAAGCAAATGTTATCTGAGTATAATGTCACACAAGATGTCATGACATTATTTTGTGACAACCTGAGTGCTATTAATATTTCTAAAAATCCTATTCAACATAGCAGGACTAAGCACATTGATATCAGGTATCACTTCATCAGAGAACTTGTGGAGGACAAAGTCATAACTCTTGAGCATGTGAGCACAGAAAATCAGCTTGCTGACATATTTACCAAGGCTCTGGATGCAGTTCAGTTTGAAAACCTGAGGAGTAGACTTAGGGTTTGCATTCATGAAGAACTATAGCAATTAATGTTCCTTCTGGCTGCCAGATTGAAAAGATTGAAGGTGGTTCTGGTAGTGCAGTGTGTGCAGGTGGCTATGAAGGGGAAGATGTTGCGGTTTGAGCATGACACTTGGTCATGTGATGTGGTGTGCATCTACTCTCTGATGCTGTTTATTCTGGTTTATGACTTGATCATTTCTCAAAAATTAATAATTGTTCTACTTGCCTTTGTCATAATTCTGGCTAAAAAGGGGGAGTAGTGTGCTTGTGCGTGTTGTGCTTGTGCTGGTGCTACAATTGAGGGGGAGTTTTTGTTGCTGCAGTTGAGGGGGAGTTTTTGTTGGTATTATTGTGTGTTTTTCGCTGCTGTCTCTGATATGGATGTTTTGTTTGTGTTATCTTTGCAAGATTTGTTTGGTGTGTAGTTTTAGCCAAAATAAGCCAAAGGGGGAGATTGTTATTTCTGTGATTTTGTGGTTGGCATTTATTTTGCTAAAACTATTCTAGCAGCAAGATGTTGAACCAAGATGTTCTATTTTTCTGCATTCAACATGTCGAATAAAGATGTCCCATACTGGCTTATAGGACATCGCGTCTGATTTTGGTCTAAAAGGAAGATTCTGTTGCTGTTAATTGTTACTGAATATTCTGTGAATATTTAGTTATCCTATGTGGCATCCAAAGTATTTTTGGGTTGAGTTTTTGTGTTGGTTTTCGGATTCTCAGCGTTTTCTAAATATGGAGACATATTAGGAAACTTTAGATTGAAGACCTATTTTCTTGGAGTTTATTTTGCAGATTTGTGAGCAGTCTCTTTGCTGCGTTTTTGAAGCCCAATCTAGCCCAGATTTAATGCTATATATTGACTGGAGTTATCCTAGTTTAGGTGTGGAACTTACGTGTGTTTTTGTTAGAGTTTTCGAGTGTTATTTGTGAGCCTAACTGGTATCATTCTGATAACAGTATAAGGACTGGTTTTTGTGTTGTAAGTTTTGGAGGATCAATTGAGATAGTATGAGACATGAAAGACCTCTTGGCTTGCCTTGAGGAAACTTGTTTGACCTTTTGTGCCTTGAATGATTCCTTGATTGTCCATCTTTCCCCTGATCACATGCCTTGATGGTAAGAGGGATGATATGCTTCATTTTTCTATGTTAAAGATGCAATGCAAGGCTAATGAGATGGATATAATATGATATATGATAATGCTATGCTATGATGACAAAAGAGAGAGCAAATTTTGGGGTATTACAGCTGCCCCTATTTAAACGCTGTAGACCTGAATGCCTGAAAGCGATTGCTTTCAGACTTTCAAGGTATATAGTGATTGAATACCAAATATAACCAAAAATTTGCTCTGGATGACGAAGAACAAAAGGGAAATAAACCCAAAGAGACTGCTGGATTGAATCTTCAATGAAACGTTGTCGGAGAGATCTGTCTTTTGAACGACGCCAGACGACTACTGGCTTGCCCTACTATGGATGGACTTTCAACAATGTCTTTTTGAACGACGCCAGACGACTACTGGCTTGCCACTCAACTGGTGGACTTTAGCTGCTCTGCCATTCTAAACAATGGACTTTTACCATTTTCGTGTTGGATTTCTGCCAATCTATCGTTGGACTTCAATGATTACCAAACCGGCTTTGGAATCTCAAACTTCCCATCCTCAGATGGACTTTTGCAGCTTTGCCAAACTAACATTGGACTTCGATGCTTATCAAACCGGCTTTGGAAGCTTTCCCAAACCAACGTTGGACTTTGCCGAGAATATAGTAGTTTATCACCATCCCACCTACTGGAACAATATAAACTACTGTTTGTATGATCATTCCACCTGCTGGAAAAACCATCTGCAATACTATCCCACCTGCTGGAATAATATGAACGATTATCTGTATGATCACCCCACCTACTGGAACAACCATCTGTAATACTATCCCACCTGCTGGAATAATATGAACGATTATCTGTATGATCACCCCACCTGCTGGAACAACCATCTGCAATACTATCCCACCTGCTGGAATAATATGAACAACTATCTGTATGATCACCCCACCTGCTGGAATAACCATCTGCAATACTATCCCACCTGCTGGAATAATATGAACAACTATCTGTATGCCAAAAATAAATTGGACTTTGAGTTGTAAATGAGCAATGCTGAGAATTACACCACTGGCTGGGTAATATCATATGCTGACACTTTGCTGAAGAAGAGATTCCCTCGATCTATTTAGACCCTGTTGGGGAAATTACTTTCAAAATGTTGAACTCTGTGGGGAGAGAAAACAATTCAGCAGGGAATTATTCTTTGATAAATTTCACATGCTGAAACCTGTGGGAAATATGACACTACCACTTGCTGGTAAATCCTACCGAGAAAAAACTCCACAGGGAATGTTACTGCGAGAAGCTTCGTCTCTTAAGAGGCTTTTATAGAAAACCAAGCGTTTTCAAACTCTTAGACGAACACCCTGTCTTCAACTTCGGAACATTCGCTCTTGCATTACCCTTCACATTGTCTGCGAGGTACCAGAAGATTTGCACTCGTTATGGACATGGAGTGCTCACTGCATTGATAACCGTTATCAACACAAAAGAATTCAATCTTCGACAACCGTTGTCGTCACAAAACCCGGTGGGAAATCTTGAATGAAAGAATCGACTTAATAAGATACAACAATATGATTATGCTGAGAGATAACTTTCGTGCTGCTTGGATCGATCGTACTCATTACCTGCAACAGAAAAAAAAATGCACATGCCCCAGGATATTGCGTGGTTTTTTGAGTCCACCATCCAAGGTTGTCCAACAAGCAAAGTAATTTTAATTGTCCTTTTTGTGCATGTTTTTGCAAGGCCGTGATATTTTCAAAGCAATGTTTTATTATCAAAAATCGGACGTTTTTGCAAACAAAACAGTAAAATGAAAATAAAAGCTTGTGACTGAATATTCAATTTTATTGAGGAAATGCCAAAATCGGCGAATTTACAATCGGAAGCAAACCCCTGAAAGAGTTGATTGCCATAAAATTGAGAAAAGAAACCTATCCTAATGATAATGCAGAAATTGGGTTCCAACTGATTTTTGATTCTGTTATAGCCAGTATGTATTCCAACTCTCTTGATTATCTTCGCCTTCGGAAGCTCGTGGTCGGAACAATTCCTCCTTCGGAAACTTTGCTAGTTTGCTGAAGAGTAGAGAACGTACAGATTAATTCAGACTGCAGTTATTCGCTTAAATCCCTCTTTTGTGTGGATCGCCTTTTCAGGTTTTCAATCCACCGGGATACCCATTTTTGCCTAAGTTGCCCTTTCGGGTTTTCAACTTACCGGGTGTACAAATTTTTTACTTATATCCCTAATTTCTGCTCGAACCTTTATTCTGTTTTTTTGTTCTCCAGGATGCCCTTTTTTGCCTGGATTTTTTTTTATCCAGCGGGTCTATTTATACGAAGTATTTTTTAACTGCATCTGAATTAACAGGGGATGAAAAGTCTTCACCATCCATGGTTGTCAGCAATAAGGCTCCACCTGAGAAAACCTTTTTAACCACGAATGGACCTTCATAATTAGGACTCCATTTACCCCTGTGATCTGTACTCAGAGGAAGTATTCTCTTGATTACCACATCTCCGACCTTGTAAGCTTGAGGTCGAACCTTTTGATCGAATGCCCTCTTCATTCTGTGCTGGTATAGCTGGCTATGACATACTGCTACTAGTCTCTTCTCCTCAATAAGGCTCAGCTGATCAAATATGGCTCGTACCCATTCAACTTCATCTAGCTTAACGTCCATCAATACTCAGAGAGAGGGAATCTCAACTTCGATCGGTAGAACTGCCTCCATATCGTATACAAGTGAGTATGGTGTTGCCCCAGTGGACGTGCGGACTGACGTTCGATACCCATGCAAAGCAAATGGTAACATCTCATGCCAATCTTTGTACGTGACAACCATCTTCTGCACGATCTTCTTGATATTTTTGTTGGCCGCTTCGACCACGCCATTCATCTTCGGGCGGTACAGAGAAGAATTGTGATGTTCGATTTTGAAGTCCCGGCATAGCTCAGCCATCATCTTATTATTCAAATTAGAACCATTATCAGTAACGATTCTCTCGGGCACTCCATAGCGACAAATGATATCTCGTTTCAAGAAACGAGCTACCACTTGCTTAGTGACATTGGCATAAGATGCTGCTTTAACCCATTTAGTGAAGTAATCAATGGCGACCAAGATGAAACGATGGTCGTTTGAAGCAGTAGGCTCAATCCTCCCGATCATATCAATGCCCCACATTGCAAAGGGCCACGGAGAGGACATGACACTCAACGGATTTGGAGGAACGTGTATTTTGTCTGCATAGATCTGGCATTTATGACACTTGCGAGCATACTTGCAGCAATCTGACTCCATTGTCAACCAATAATACCCCGATCTCAATAATTTCTTAGCCATCGCATGTCCTCCGGCATGGGTACCGAAAGACCCTTCATGCACTTCAATCATCAACAGGTCTGCTTCGTGTCTATCCACGCATCTGAGTAGAACCGTGTCAAAATTTCTTTTATACAGCACGCCATCTTTGTTCAGGAAGAAACTACCGGCTAGCCTTCTTAATGTCTTCTTGTCTTTGGAAGATGCCCCAGGCGGGTATTCTAGATTTTCCAAAGAAGCATTTAATGTCATGGTACCAAGGCTTATCTTCAGACACTGCATCAACATCAAACACAAAAGCAGGTCTATCAAGACGAGATACATCAATCCTGGGTAAAAAGTTCCAACCATGCACTTTGATCATCGAAGATATAGTGGCCAAGGCGTCTGCAAGCTTATTTTCATCTCTGGGAACATGGTACAACTTGACAGTTGTAAAGAATGTCAGTAATCTCCTCGTATAATCTCTATACGGAATTAAATTCTGCTGATGTGTGTGCCAAGTTCCCTTTACTTGATTGATTACCAGTGCTGAATCACCAAAGATATTGAGGGTCTTGATTCGTAAATCAATAGCCTCCTCAATCCCTAGTATGCAAGCTTCGTATTCTGCTTCATTGTTGGTACACCCGAAAGTTACTCGGGCAGTGAAGGGCATGTGAACGCCTTCTGGCGTAATGAGAACTTCACCAACTCCGCACCCATTCATATTAACTGCCCTGTCAAACATCAAACTCCATTTGGATTCAGGGTAAGGCCCCTCCTCCTGAAGTGGTTCCTCGCAGTCTTTCGCTTTGAGAAACATGATGTCCTCATCAGGGAAATCAAACTTCATGGGCTGGTAATCATCAAGAGGTTGTTGTGCAAGATAATCTGACAGTATACTTCCCTTGATTGCTTTTTGCAAAGTATATTGAATATCGTACTCTGTCAGTATCATCTGCCACCTTGCAACTCTGCCTGTAAGTGCTGGTTTCTCAAAAATATACTTGATCGGATCCATTTTTGAGATCAACAGGGTTGTATGTGTGAGCATATATTGTCTCAATCGCTTTGCGGCCCATGCGAGTGTGCAACATGTCTTCTCAAGCATTGAATAACGTGATTCACAATCTGTAAACTTCTTGCTCAGGTAGTAGATAGCATGTTCTTTCCTACCTGTCTCATCGTGTTGACCGAGAACACAACCCATGGATCCTTCGAGCACTGTCAAGTACATAATCAGTGGTCTCCCCTGAACTGGAGGTATCAGAATCGGAGGTTCCTGCAAATATCTTTTTATTTTATCGAATGCATTTTGACAATCATCATTCCACCTGACCGTTTGATCTTTTCTTAGCATTTTGAATATCGGTTCCCAGGTGGCAGTTAGGTGAGATATGAACCTTGAAATATAGTTCAATCTCCCTAGAAAGCCGCGAACTTCTTTCTCAGTTCTTGGTACAGGCATATCTTGTATAGCTTTCACTTTAGCAGGATCAACCTCTATTCCTTTTTCACTGACAATGAAACCAAGCAATTTTCCAGACCGCACGCCGAAAGTACACTTGTTAGGATTCAGTCTCAACCTAAATTTCCCCAACCTCTCAAACAACTTCTTCAAGTTGATCAGATGTTCCTCTTCTGTCTTTGATTTAACAATCATGTCATCCACATAGCACTCGATCTCTTTATGAATTAGATCGTGAAATAATGTCACCATTACTCTTTGATAGGTTGCCCCTGCGTTCTTCAACCCAAAAGGCATTACTTTGTAACAGAAGGTACCCCACGGGGTAATGAATGTCGTATTCTCCATGTCTTCAGGTGCCATCTTTATCTGATTATACCCGGAGAATCCATCCATAAATGAGAACACTGAAAACTGAGCAGTATTGTCAACCAGCACATCAATATGAGGGAGTGGAAAGTCATCTTTAGGGCTCGCCCTGTTGAGATCTCTGTAATCCACGCACATTCTGACCTTGCCATCTTTCTTCGGCACCGGTACTATATTGGCCACCCAGGGAGGATAGTTAGTTACTGCCAAAAAACCTACATCCAAATATTTCTGTACTTCTTCCTTGATCTTCAAAGCCATTTCTGGTTTTGTTCTGCGCAGCTTTTGCTTGACTGGTGGACAGGCCTCTTTCAATGGTAGTCTATGCATAACTATGTCTGTATCTAAACCTGGTATATCTTGATATGACCAAGCAAAGATGTCAATGTATTCACGTAGCATTACTATCAGCTCTTACTTTACATCAGCCCGCAGACTTGCACCAATCTTGATCTCTTTCTTGCTTTCTTCTGAACCAATATTGATAACCTCAAGAGCTTCCTGATGAGGCTGAATGGTCTTTTCTTCCTGTTTCAACAATCTAGCCAACTCTTCTGGGAGTTCATAGTCTTCATCACTTTCCTCCTCAGCTTGATAGATCGGATTGTCGAAATCATACGTGGGCATAACAGAATCATTTTCAGGGGAATTCACAAAATCAAGTCTGCATGATTGGATTGATGCTTTATTTTAGATTATTTTTGCTTGAAAACAAAAGAAAAGAAAGTGCATTATCATTAAAAAATAAAGAAGGAATAAAGGAACACAAATTTGTAAACAAAAACGTCCTTTTTATTGATGTTTGAACATTATATGGGAAAATATGGTGGCCCTACAAATGGATCCTCACACCTTGGGCAGAGTGTGGGATTTTATGCATTATGAAAGACAAGAATTATTACTCTGAATGGTGTACAACATGAATGACTTCTTCACTAGACCAGTTTTGCAATGCCTCACCCGGAGCCAGTGAATACACCCATCTGTCCAGATAATCTGAGCTTTCAGCGTCATCTTCTATTGTTGAGCAGGACTGATTAGGGTTGATAATTCCTCCACTGTTGAAATTGATTGGCCTACGGAATCGGGGAACTGGCGTCTGGCCCGGTTGGTATCCAATGCCGAAGTTATCTTCTTTCACAAACACGTCTGTTAGTTCTTGGATTGGCTGGAATTTTGGTAAAACAAAGTATATTCAATGTTGATGTCAAGGTACTAATGTTGCAACATTGAAGTCTTAACACTGGGCTGTGTTAAGTAATTAATTGCTGGAGTTGGATGTCTGATGTCACATAGGCGATGCTGTGACATCTGATGTCAGATATTTTCTGCTGCATAGGAGATCTGGTGCAGATTTGTAGGAGATTTAAAAGGTTGAAGTTTAAAAAGATTTTAGGAGAAAATCTGTTTTAAATATTCAGTTTTAAATAACAAATCTGGGAGATATTGTAGCAGGTCCTAGACCAATTCAAGGAGCTATATAAAACGCACCAGTACTAGAGAAAAGTGACGAAGAAAGTGAGCCAAAGACTGAGAGTCGTGTTGTGTCTTCGTGCATGTTTTGTAAGTCATTCGAGAGTGGATTGGCATTGTGATTTTGAGTTGTTCTTGATCAAAGCTGTGAGGCAGAATCAAGTAGTGGTATTCAAAGTGTGTAATCTTTGAAGTGTTTTAGGGATTGAGTAGTGTTCTCATATCTAAGTCGGTTCTTAGGTAGAAAGTCACTAGTAGAGATTAAGTTTAGGAGATTGTCAACTGAGCTGTTGAGTCTGTAAATTAATTCTACAAGTAGTGAATTTCATCCCTGGCTTGGTAGCCCCCAGACGTAGGTAGTTAGACCGAACTGGGTGAACAATTCTTGGTGTTATTTTGCTGTTTATTCTGTCCATTGTGCAGAGTGTGTTGTTGTGACATCGCACCTTAACATCACATGTCTGATACCATAATTTCAATTGGTATCTGAGCAGGCATCCTATCTGTCTCTGGGTGAGATCTAGGGAAGTTACTTTCTGGTGTAAAGATGGACAAAGAAGTCGGAGGATTTATCAACAGACCCCCTATTTTGTATGGATCCAATTATGATTATTGGAAGCCAAGGATGACTACCTTCTTAAAATCCTTGGACAGCAGGGCTTGGAAGGCTGTTATTAAAGAGTGGAAAGTTCCTGTTGTGTGTGAAAAAGATGATGCTGGCAAAGATAAAGAAGGCACCTCAAAGCCAAAGCCTGAAGAAGAGTGGACCAAGGAGGAAGATGAGCTCGCCCTTAGAAATTCCAAAGCTCTAAATGCAATCTTCAATGGAGTGGATAAGAACATCTTCAGGTTAATCAATACCTGTGAAGTTGCTAAGGAAGCGTGGGATATTTTGCAGGCTACACATGAAGGAACATCTAGAGTTAAGATGTCAAGACTTTAGCTGTTAACATCAAAATTTGAAAGCCTGAAGATGAAGGAAGATGAGACCATTCATGACTTCCACATGAGTGTTCTTAAGCTGGCCAATGCTTCTAATACTCTTGGAGAGAAAATGTCTGAAGAAAAGCTTGTAAGGAAGATTCTTAGATCCCTTCCTAAGAGGTACAAGATGAAGGTGACTGCTATAGAAGAAGCTCAAGACATCAGGAAGATGAGAGTAGATGAGCTAATTGGATCTCTTCAAACTTTTGAGCTTGGTTTGAATGAAGAAGAACCGAAAAAGAAGCCCAAGGGTATTGCTTTGGTTTCCACTCCTGCAGAAGATAAGGAAGTCAAAGATTCTCCGGAAGATTTGTCTCAAGCCATTGCAATGTTGGGAAGGCAGTTCAATAAAGTGTTAAAAAGATGGAACAATAACTACAAGCCTGATGTCAAGAACAGTTCTTCTGACATCAGTAGGGCAAAAGAGAAAGATGAAGAGAAGACTGCCCAGGATAGAGGTGTTCAGTGCTTTGAATGTGAAGGGTTTGGACATGTCAAGAAAGAATGTCCCACATTCTTGAAGAAGCAGAAGAAGGGCATGTCAGTTTCCTGGTCTGAATCAGATAGTGAAAGTGAAAGTGAGTCAGCAAGGCATGCTAGAGCCTTAACAGGAACTGTTGTGTCTGATGATGATAGTGATGAAGAAATAACTTATGAGGATCTAGCTTCTACTTATCGAGAGCTATGTTTGAAAAGTGCTGAGATTTGTCAAGAAAACAAGTGTCACAAGCTACAGATTGCTCATCTTGAAAATGAAAAAGCTGATCGGGAAAACGAAGTTGTTCTAGTTAAGTCTCAACTGGATCAGATGACAAAATTAGTTAGGACGATGAACAGTGGTACTGCTAATCTTGATAAGATTCTTCAGTCAGAGAAAGCTGCTGGAGATAAATCAGACATAAGATATGTGGCCAGCACTTCAGGAACAAAAAGGGAGATATCTCAACCTTTGTCTCAACATCAACCTAAGAGACAGGGTCCTACCCCAAAGAAGGCTGTTCAGCCCCAGAATGTTGAGAAAAAGGATGGTCCCCAACATAGGAAGATGCAGCCTCAAGGAGTTAGTCAGCATACGCCTCCCCAATATCACAAGAGCTTGGAGGCTGTTGGGTCTAATCAGAACAGGTTTCATCATCAGGGTAACTGGAATGGAAATGAATTCAACAAAGCTGTGCCTTATTACTATGGAAGAAGGAAGCCTTATCACCATAGAAGACAGCCTAAGAGACAACATCATCAGTACAAGAGAAGACAATTCAACTATGGAATAAGGAGACAACATTATGGGTGGCAGCCACATTATTATCAAAGTGGAAGAAGAGTTAACCACTTTAAAAATGACAGAGTCAGATGCTTCTATTGTGGCAGGATTAGGCATATGCAGTCCTCGTGCTTCAAGCTTCACGATTATCCTAATTCTGCTCGTCAACCCAAACAGAAAAAGGTATGGCCTAAAGTGATGAAGCAATGGATACCTAAAGTTACCAGCTTGATAGCTCCCACTTCCTTGAGGGTTTCTACCAAAGATGACTGGTATTTTGATAATGGGTGTTCAAGACACATGACTGGAGTAAAGAATCTGCTTGTTGATGTGAAACCTCAGACTTCTGGCTACGTTACATTCGGTGATGGAATCAAAGGAGAGATAAAGGGGATTGGTAAACTAAACTGTGCTAGTGCTCCCAGACTGGAGAATGTTCTTCTTGTTAAAGGACTAGCAGCAAATTTGATTAGTATTAGTCAACTTTGTGATCAAGGATTCAAAGTAGACTTCAAAAAGTCCGAATGTATGGTCAAAGATGACAAAGGAGAAGTAATCATGAAGGGAACCAGGTCGAAGGACAATTGTTATCTTTGGGTGCCGCAAAACTCAGATTCCTCCACGTGTGTGCTTGCTAAAGAAGATGATGTCAAAATCTGGCATCAGAAGTTGGGACATCTTCACCTAAAGGGAATGAAGAGAATTATCTCCTCAGAGGCAGTCAGAGGGATTCCCAAACTTAGTATTGAGGAAGGAAAGGTGTGTGGAGACTGTAAAAAAGGAAAGCAGACAAAGATGTCTCATCCGAAGCTTCAACATGAAACCACCTCCAAGGTTTTGGAACTCCTTCATATGGATTTTATGGGACCTATGCAGGTTGAAAGTCTGGGTGGAAAGAAATATGCTTATGTTGTTGTGGATGACTATTCAAGATACACCTGGGTGAATTTCATCAAAGACAAATCTGAGGTGTTTGATGTCTTCAAAGAGCTCTGTCAAAGACTCCAAAGAGAAAAGGAGAGTAAGGTCATCAGAATAAGAAGTGATCATGGAAGAGAGTTTGAGAATAGCAAGTTTGAAGAATTTTGCTCAGCTGAAGGTATAAGTCATGAGTTTTCATCGCCTATCACGCCTCAGCAAAATGGAGTAGTTGAGAGGAAGAACAGAACTATACAAGAGTCGGCTAGAGCAATGATTCATGCCAAGAAACTTCCTTATCACTTCTGGGCTGAAGCCATGAACACTGCCTGCTACATTCACAACAGAGTTACCCTAAGAAGAGGCACTTCATCCACTATATATGAACTATGGAAGGGAAGAAAACCTAATGTTAAGTACTTCCATGTGTTTGGTAGTAGATGTTACATCCTGGCAGATAGAGAGCAGAGAAGGAAATTAGATTCCAAAAGTGATGAAGGGATATTTTTGGGGTACTCCATCAATAGCAGAGCATATCGGGTCTTCAATTCCAGGACCAAAGTAATGATGGAGTTAATCAATGTTGTAATTGATGATGAAGATAAGCATGAAGTTGAGGATGTCATAGAAGATGTTGGATCATCAGCTGATGAAGTTTCTGTAGAAGTTGAAGAAAGAAATCCATCTCCTGGTGCTACTGATACTGAGCCTGAGCAACCTCAGAAGGATCCTTCTATCAGAATTCAGAAGGATCATCCTAAGGAGCTAATTATAGGTGATCCAAATTCTGGAGTAAGGACTAGGTCCAGAGAAATCATAGCTAGCTCGTGCTTCGTATCCAAAATTGAGCCAAAAAATGTCAAGGAAGCTCTGACAGATGAGTTTTGGATAAATGCTATGCAAGAAGAACTGGAGCAGTTCAGAAGAAATGAAGTCTGGGATCTTGTGCCAAGACCAGAAGGGGTGAATGTTATTGGAACAAAGTGGATCTACAAAAACAAGTCAGACGAGCTTGGAGTGGTTACAAGAAACAAAGTGAGACTTGTTGCACAAGGTTATACTTAAGTTGAGGGAGTAGACTTTGATGAGACATTTGCTCCAGTGGCTAGATTAGAATCCATCAGACTACTCTTGGGTATGGCTTGTAACCTAAGATTCAAGCTGTTCCAAATGGATGTGAAGAGTACTTTTCTAAATGGATATCTGAATGAAGAAGTCTATGTAGATTAACCTAAAGGATTCACTGATCCAAACTTCCCTAATCATGTGTTCAAACTGAGGAAATCACGGTATGGCTTAAAACAAGCTCCAAGAGCCTGGTATGAGAGGTTGACAGAATTCTTAGTAGCAAATGGGTATAGAAAAGGAGGGATTGACAAAACTTTGTTTGTCAAGGAAGAAGGCGGAAAATTAATGGTAGCCCAAATTTATGTGGATTACATTGTATTTGAGGGAATGTCAGATGCTATGGTAAAACAGTTTGTTCAACAAATGCAATCAGAATTTGAAATGAGTTTGGTTGGAGAACTTAGCTACTTCCTTGGATTACAAGTTAGACAAATGGAGGATTAGATCTTTGTTTCTCAAAGCAAATATGCTAAGAGCATAGTAAAGAAATTTGGCCTGGATAATGCCAATCACAAAAGGACACCTGCCCCCACCCATTTGAAGCTATCCAAGGATGAGAATGGAGTGAGTGTGGACCACAGCTTGTATAGAAGTATGATTGGGAGTTTACTGTATCTCACAGCAAGCTGACCTGATATTTCCTTTGCTGTAGGAGTGTGCGCTAGATATCAATCTGATCCTAAGGTGAGTCACTTGAATCAAGTGAAGAGGATTCTGAAATATGTGAATGGCACAAGTGACTATGGGATGCTATATAGCCATGATTCTAGGACTGATTTAAAAGGATATTGTGATGCTGATTGGGCTGGAAGTGCAGATGATAGAAAAAGCACTTTAGGAGGGTGTTTCTTTCTAGGGAACAATCTGATTTCCTGGTTCAGCAAGAAACAGAATTGTGTATCTCTCTCAACTGCTGAAGCGGAGTATATAGCAGCAGGAAGTAGTTGCTCTCAACTGGTTTGGATGAAGCAGATGTTGAGTGAATACAATGTTAAACAAGATGTTATGACACTATACTGCGATAATCTGAGTGCAATTAATATATCTAAAAATCCTATACAGCATAGTAGGACAAAGCACATAGACATAAGGCATCACTTCATAAGGGATCTGGTTGAAGACAAAATTGTTACCTTGGAGCATGTAGCCACAGATAACCAGCTGGCTGACATATTCACTAAAACCTTAGATGCAAACCAATTTGAAAGGTTAAGAAGCAAATTGGGAATCTGCATTTATGAAGACTAAATCTGCTATAAAGGGGTTGTGGGCAGTTGGAGTTTTTCTGAAAATGTTTAGTCAACTGCCAGGTGAAGGTTGTCAAATTGTGACTAAAAAGGGGGAGAAGTAGCCAAAAGTAGCTAAAGTACAATATGCAGAGATTAAGGGGGAGTAATTGACAGTTGTTATGCTGGTTGTTGCATTAAGGGGGAGTGCTCATTGCTGCTAATAATGAAATATGTGCAGCTGTTTAAAGATTGTAGTTGAAGCAAATTGACAGCAGAGTATGCTGAAGTTTTTATGTGAGCAGCAGAGTTTTGAATTGAAGATGTTGCTGATGCTGCTGCTTGGAGTTTCAAGATTTTTTATTGAAGTTTTTCCGCTGCTGAAGTCTCTGAAGGTGCAGAGTGCAGAGAATGTTTTAGCGAAAATTAGCCAAAGGGGGAGATTGTTAGTTCATGGATTGGCTGGAATTTTGGTAAAACAAAGTATATTCAATGTTGATGTCAAGGTACTGATGTTGCAACATTGAAGTCTTAACACTGGGCTGTGTTAAGTAATTAATTGCTGAAGTTGGATGTCTGATGTCACATAGGCGATGTTGTGACATTAGATCTGCGGATTTAATAACATCAGGTGGTGATGTTGTTAGGGTTGCGTGTTAGCTGGAATTGTTGAGAGCAAGCTGTCTCATTGGATGCGAATATCTTGGGATAGATATTTTCTGCTGCATAGGAGATCTGGTGCAGATTTGTAGGAGATTTAAAAGGTTGAAGTTTAAAAAGATTTTAGGAGAAAAATTGTTTTAAATAACAAATCTGGGAGATATTGTAGCAGGTCCAAGACCAATTCAAGGAGCTATATAAAGCGCACCAGTACTAGAGAAAAGTGACGAAGAAAGTGAGCCAAAGACTGAGAGTCGTGTTGTGTCTTCGTGCATGTGTTGTAAGCCATTCGAGAGTGAATTGGCATTGTGATTTTGACTTGTTCTTGATCAAAGCTGTGAAGCAGAATCAAGTAGTTGTATTCAAAGTGTGTAATCTTTGAAGTGTTTTAGGGATTGAGTAGTGTTCTCATATCCAAGTGGGTTCTTAGGTAGAAAGTCACTAGTAGAGATTAAGTTTAGGAGATTGTCAACTGGGTTATTGAGTCTGTAAATTAATTCTACAAGTAGTGAATTTCATCCCTGGCTTGGTAGCCCCCAGACGTAGGTAGTTAGACCGAACTGGGTGAACAATTCTTGGTGTTATTTTGCTGTTTATTCTGTCCATTGTGTAGAGTGTGTTGTTGTCACATCGCACCTTAACATCACACGTCTGATACCAGAATTTCAACGTCGATAGCTTTACCCGAACCTTGGGCATTTCCGCTTTCAACCACTTCTCTGGCCTGCTTGTAGGACGCAATTGATGCACTCGGCCCAACTGGCACATTTGACACCACTGATGTTGAAGTAGGTCCTGGGAATTTGTTGATATTCAGGGCTTCAAAAGACTGGCACAAGGTTTCATGAATCTTTCCATCCATTTCCACATATTTGAAAGTGGATAGATGACTCACAAATATATCTTCTTCACTGCAAACGGTAACCACTTGACCCTCGAACACGTATTTGAGCTTCTGATGTAGTGTGGAGGTAACTGCGCCTGCTGCGTGAATCCACGGTCGGCCTAACAAACAACTGTAAGCAGGCTGAATGTCCATAATGTGAAAGATTGTCTTGAATATCTGTGGACCAACCTATATTGGTAATTCTACCTCTCCAAACACCGATCTTTGGGATCCATCGAAAGCTCTCACAATCAAATCGCTGGGTCTAAGAATCAATCCATCTACTTTAATTTTCATCAGGGCCTTTTTGGGTAACATATTCAAGGAAGAACCTGTGTTGACTAGCACATGCGACAAAACAACTCCTTTGCATTCAAGTGTGATGTGCAACGCTTTGTTGTGATTACGTCCATCTGGAGTCAAATCCCTATTCGTAAACCCCAACCCATGGCTCACATTGACATTAGAAATTACTCCCTCCAACTGATTCACAATAATCTCTTGGGGAACATAGGCCATATTCAAAACCTTCAACAAAGCAGCCCGGTGTGCATCAGAACTCATTAACAGGGATAATATTGAGATTTTAGAGGGTGTCTGATTGTGCTGATCAATGATCTTATAATCGCTCTTTTTGATAATCCTCATAAATTCCTCAACATCACTATCAAAATTGACTTTAGGGTCCTCTTCCTGAACAGGCACCTTGTCACTAACAACCTGTTTTCCTTTTGTTTTTGCAGCTGCTTCAGCTTCTTTATCACTCCTTAGAGTATGGGGAGCAAACAGTCGACCACTTCTGGTGAAACCACTTGGTCCACTGACATTCTCAACACTGGTACCAACAGCAGCCTCTGCTTTCTGTTGACTTCCTCCTTGATAAGTGTTAGTTCCATATTGCCATGGAACTGCCCTATTAGACACATAAGAAGCAGATTCAGGAACTATAATCGTAACTGGTCTCGGCCTCTCGGGCACGATGATAGCAACAGGATCTTCAACGGGCACCTGTATTTCAACTGGATTATAATAAATGGTAACGGCTGAAACATATTTTTCCTTCTCTACCTTATCAAACTAAAGACTTCCTTCGTCCATAAGATCCTGCAGTCCAACTTTCAACTTACTGCAGCAATTAATCTGTCTTGAACAATCCTCACAATCAGAGCCACATCCAGGAAATACCTTTCCTTTTAACAAATGCTCTTTTACAATCAACAGCGGAGTCCTTACCAAATTAACATCGGTAATCAGATTCAATTTCTCGCCTTCAGAAATAGCATGCATGCCTGGATCTCCATGATGAGGCATTGGATTATCACGAACATTCGGTGGCTTAAAGAAATTAATAGCTTTTGCGTCAATCAGATCATGAACCTTATGTTGAAAGGCCCAACACTTTTCTATCGAGTGACCCGGCGCACCAGAATGAAATTCACATCGAACATTAGCATCATAATTTTGAGGCAATTTTCCAGTATCTGGCGGCCTCATAGTCCGAAGTTCAACCAACTTCTCTCTGAGAAATTGTGGTAACAAAGCAGCATACGTCATAGGCAAGGGATCAAACTTATGGTCCCTTTGTCTATTAGTCTGGAATCGGGGTCTAGCTTGCTGATCTGGAGCTTGCTGTCCTGCTGGAACCGGAATGGTTACAGCATCCACCTGATGATAGGACTGAGTCCTGCCTCTGCCCTTTCCTCTATGCACCGCACTGGACTCCCCTTCTCTTTTCCTTGGTCCATTAGCAAAGGGTTTCTTCGAACTTGAAGCACCAGTCCCACTGACGTCTTGAATCTTACCCAACTTCAGCAAACTCTCTATTCGTTCCCCAGCAATAACAATGTCGGCAAACCCTGTTGAAGGACACGTAGCCAATCTATCTAAATACGGCCCTTGGAGTGTGCTCATGAACATATCAGCCATCTCACGATCAGCCAAAGGTGGTTGAACTCGAGCAGCCAATTCTCTCCATCTCTGCGCGTATTGCTTAAAGCCCTCCTTGTGATCCTGAGTCATACTCTGCAGCTGAGTACGATTGGGCGCCATGTCCAAATTATATTGATACTGCTTCAGAAACGCAGTGCACAAATCTTTCCAGCACTTTATATGAACCCTGTCCAACTTAATGTACCATTCCAGGGAGGCGCCTG
Organism: Lathyrus tuberosus; assembly: GCA_022829125.1. Taxonomy (NCBI): domain Eukaryota; kingdom Viridiplantae; phylum Streptophyta; class Magnoliopsida; order Fabales; family Fabaceae; genus Lathyrus; species Lathyrus tuberosus. The sequence goes on along the minus strand of JALAZF010000001.1, from coordinate 6,206,048 downwards.
ACAGGCTGTCCTGGAAGAAATACATCCAGAGCTTTTGGTCTTCAGTATAAGCGGCAATCTTGCGATTGTAAGCTTGCAAGTGTGTTTTGGGACAGGTACTGCCATTGTACTTATCCAATGTAGGGAGCTTGAACTTGGGAGGGATTCTCACACCTTGCACGAGACCCATGTCCTCTACGTCAATTCCCAGAGGACATCTAACCCTTCGTACTTCCGGTCTTCATTGTAGAAACCCATGTCGTTGTTGAATGCGGTAAACTGGTCATCTTGACCATCCTCTAAACCACCATTATCAAATCCCAGATGTACCCCACCAGTGGGGATGTTGCCAACAGGGGGAGTGCGCACATTGTGATTTGGGATTTCAGTCTCCAGCCTCTGAATAGTGGCTCTCATGGCATCTTGACCAACCCTCATGGTTTCTTGACCGGCCCTCAGTTCCTGCTGACCTTGAGCAATCCCCTGTATAAGGTTCATAAACTGCTCCATTCTTCCCCTCAAATCAGCTAATTCAGTCTGAACTTGTTCCATGACTCTGGCGATTGCGTCGGGTGGAATATCGGTGGATTGAGGTATCAGCTATCGTGCCTGAAAACCAAATAAAGGTTAGCAGGCGCCTGCAAAAAAAGAAAACCTGTAATGCAAAAATGATATGCTATGCAAATGCAAATGCACAGTTATGTTTGTCATTTCAAGATACTTTTCATATCCTGATTCCAATCGTAATCACGAATTCCTGACGACCAGAAATCATGATTATTTAGTTTTGCCAATCACAAATATCTGATGACCAGAAATAGTGATATTGTAGTGTGCCAGTGTGCAGATATCTTATTACATCAGATATATCTGAAGACCAGAAATTGTGAACAGAAATAGCTCATTTCATACAAATTCCCAAAAGTTTTCAAGCACATTTGTCATAGTTTCAGCAACAGAATAAGAAACAAGTAGTCAAATGGATCCATCAACAATTCTGATGATAACCATTGCAAATTACAAAGGAATGACGAAAATCATTAATCTGATAGCTCTACGTCTTTCAGCTTCTGGCTGGAATACTTAATCTCTTCGAACAGGATGCGGGTACACTGATGATGTGGCTTCTTAATCAGCTCTTTGATTACGACGTCCCTTTTTTCCAATGCATCAACTAATGAACCCATGTGCATCAGCAAGGCTTCATCTTCATCGGCTCCTTTGCGCCTCTTAATTCCAGCTTGAATTTTAACCAGCTTCAGATCTGCCGTGACATCTTTAAGCTCTTTGTTGGTAATTTTCAGCTTATCATCAACATTCCTTACCTGTTCTTGACTTTTACCAAGGTCCTCTCGATACCTTCTTCTTTCTACATGTGCTTTCTTCGGCTCTTCATCTTTATCTTTTAACTGGGTCAGCAATTCAGAGTTTTCAATTCTGACCTCATCCAAAGCTTGACGTAGTTTAGCTAATGAATCCCTGCTTCGGGCTAACGCCTGCTTTGTAGTCTTATGAGCCTGACTAGTATCATCTGCTCCCAAAGTAAGTTTCCGGAAGTACCGAGCTCTATCATCAAAATCTTCTTCTTTGTCTGCCAAGATTTTCTCCGCTTTCCATGCTCTCTTCTCCAAATCTTTGTTGTCAGCCAAAGCTTTCTGAAGACATCTGCTCATTCCAGAGTTCTCTATCTGCAACTCTCTAACCATTTTCTTCCATTTCTCGCACTCTTCAGCCGGTACCATGGAGTGTTGATTTGGACATAAGAGAATCTCTCTTGAAAAGGGTAGCAACAGCTCTTTGACCTTCATCTCAATCCAAGCATCGTAGTCAGGGTATGATCTACAGTCTCCTTTGACAAAAATTAACTTTCCATCTCTTTGCCTAAATTTCCAGGCATTTATTACTTCTGGCACTCTTTCATTCTTGGTTCCCACGAAAAATAGAGAAACACTAATCTCTTCATCAGCAGGACGATTTTTCGAAGCATAACCAAATTGTCTAACAGCCAACACCGGGTTGTAATTAATCCCACCTCTTCTTCCAAGTAGAGGCACATTTGGAAAACTTCCACATTTAACAGTAATCTCTATTGTCAGTAATTTGGGATCAAACCAAATGATGTTATTGGCAGTCAAACCTATCAATCTCTTGGACCATTTCATTGTCTCAGTAGTTTCTACGAAAGCACCAGTTCGAGGTAAATGTTTGAAGAGCCAATGGCATAACAATTGGGTACAGCAACTACCAGACTTCCTCTTCCCTTCTCATTTTTGTAGTGTACTGAGTAATAAAAATCCCCTAACAGGGTAGGAATCGGATTCTTCGAAGCGAACACTTTCATCGCCTGCATATCAACAAAGTCAGGTTGACCGGGGAAAAGAACCAAACCATAGATACAAAGAGCTAACACAACATTGTAAGTAGTCCAGTTTTTAGCCTTGGCAGCTTCCTGAGCTTGTTGGAAAAGAAACTCCAAATGAAATCCTTCGTCTTCTTCAAGTTTACTCAGGCCACTTTTCACAACAGACAGGTCCAGATGTAGAACACCAGCAATTACTTTGGGGGTAAGAGCATCTTCAGAAAAATACGGTATAGAAGACGTGACTGGAATTCCCAAAATAAATGAGAATTCCTCCAAAGTGGGCATCAAAATGTAATCAGGGAACAGGAAACATCTCATTGATGGTTCATAGAACTGTAAGAAAGTGTGCAACCCATCCTTCTCATACTTTGTGAATGCACATACCATTTTAATCAGCTCTCCATATTCCTTCTGAAAAGTACTGAGAACACCAGAACCAGCCATGTCTATCATCTTGTTCAATGAATTCAGCTTAGGACCAGGGAATTTATATGACACATTATTCTTCCTTTTAACCTCAACCTCTTGGAAACTCATGATTAGAATCAAACAATACGGTAGGTACCTAAAAATGACAAACATAACCTGTTATGATATGAGTATGCAAATGCAAAAGGCATGTGATCAAGTATTCAGGTGTCTGTGTCTGTGTTGAACCGTGTGCACTGTGTCTCTGTACTGAATCTGGCAATATATCTGAGATGGATACTCAAACCACTGTCATAGGATACACTGTCTGTAACAATCATAGAATCACAAGTAAGGTATGCAGGAGGCTGGGTTACCTGCAAACCTGTAAACATCCCACCCATACTCACATGTGGTTCCTAGAAAACAAGGCTTGTCAACTTCAGAGGTTTGAGAAGCGATAGCACATTCAGCCCGTAGGATATAATGCTATGCCAATCAAAGAGGTTGTCCACTGACTCACCTTAGAAAATAAAGGTCATCCTATGCAAGTTCCAAAGTGGGCCCTCGGGTGGGAGTGGGTTTGCCACAGAATGTGGTTTGCCACTGTCACCACTAAAGAGAGATGTTTCCACTAAGGTCCTCATGATCGGTCACTAGAGTCGACAGCTCTCTAGATCGACATCCTGGAATACGCAAGATGCGTACGCCATGATGGGTCCCAAGATAGCCTCGTCTAGCTGTGAATTTCGTGATTACCCAACGTAAACAGATGGAACGTAGGTCCCACTACTCTCCACTCTAAATCTAAGTGTGCACTCAAGCCTTGGTAATGGGCTCATCTCTCAGAAATTCCATCCCGCCAAACAGACAGAACAGTGCAACACAGTATAATATATGAAATGTAAATACTAACATGCTGTAAATATGGTACAAGTAATAAAATACAGTAAACAGCAAATACAAGATAACAGTAAACACCCAATGAAAGAAAAGCAAACAAGCGCTAGGATTGACTCGCTTAGGATGGACCAGCAATAGGTCAACCTGTCCCCAGCAGAGTCGCCAGCTGTTGCTCCCGGGATATTCATCCAAGTACAAACGCGAAAGTGACACTGAAACAGAGTCGCCAGCAATGTGTATTTATCCCAAGAGAGGGAAGGGAAACACCGCATAAACCCGAAGGAAAGGATAGAGTATGGTCTTGCGACCAAGAGAAATGGGTTCAGGAGTCGGTTACGTACAGGGAAGGTATTAGCACCCCTACGCGTCCATCGTACCCGATGGGATCCACGCTTGCTTGTCTCAATCAAAGGGTGTAAGGAAAGATGCTGGAAAAGGAACTGGAAAAGGAATGGAAAGAGAAAGAGAAACAAATGTAGGGAAAATAAAAGAAGTGCTCGAATGGGCCCTATCCTACTGCCTACGTATCTCACCGGGAACATGAGAATCAGAGCGACGTAGTTCCCCTCAACGAGGGTCACTTTGTTTGTGTTTGTTAGTGGAAACGTCAGAGTGCGCGTCCCAGCAGTTTAGGTGTTGCGACTCGCTGTATGGAGACTTAGGCGTTACCTGTTTGCAGTAGAACGGATGTGACGAGTCCTTAAGACTGAAATGAATGAGAGGAGAAAAGAATTGTTTGTTTGTTTGTTGTCTTTTAAGAAAAATGTTTGTTATTTGTTCGCGTATGATAATGTATCTAAATCTTAATCATTGGAGTGTATACATCCTCACATTCCAAGATGGAATGAATAAGAAACTACACTAAGTGTGAAGAAGACCCTCACATTTAGTTCCAATTATTAAGGTTCAAATACACTAGCATACTGGTATTTATTAAGTGTTTTTGTTAATTATGAAATGAAGAAGTGTTTTTTTTATTTGTATCTTCAACAATTATTGCCTTTAAGTCCCTCATACAAGATCAAAAGTTTAACACATTGACCCAAGATGGGCTATATGCTACACATTCTAAGATTATAAGAGAAGACCCCTTATAATCTTTTCTTTATATGAAAGGCCTAAATGCAATAAGTGCCTACCTTCATTAAATATTTTGAATTTTCTTTGAGATGAGGAGATGAAAGACTCAAGTGGGCGAGAAAGGTAAAATCTATGTGAACTAAGACTCGATCCTAATTGATTAGTTAAGGGAGTGATCCTAATTGTTTGTGAGGTTGCAAAGCCTAAGGTCTAAAGAAGGAATGAGTTAAGCAACTCACTTCTAAAGTAGAAGATGAATTGTAACTCAAACGGGAAAATAATGAGTTAATCAAAGAAAGCACATAAGTACTTACAAAACACAAGTTTGAATTGTAAAAGAAGAAAGGAAAGAAATTTGAATGTGGATTCTTTATCCACACTCAATTTCAACTTACCAAAGCCCCTACATGGTTAGTAAACATGGAAACATGTATAGGAAGTAAAAAGCACTTAATACACATTAAAGTTCAAAAGAATAAGATGAAGAATCAAATCTTAATATCACAACCAGAATGTGAATCATATTGACAACAAGTGAATATCATCATAAAAGTTCAAATGAATAAGCAACAATCATCATCCATAGCATTTAAACATGTTATCATAAGAAAGGATAGATGAAAGATGAAAAGAAATGAAAAGAACATGCATAAATGGAACATGTAATCCAATAATCAGAATTGAAACTAAATGAAAAATGGTTTATAAACATCTCAAAGTATTCATGAATCAACATTCAAGACATTCAAGAAGTAATAGAAGAAGAAGTGAGATGGAAGTTCAAAAGGAAAATGCAAAAAATACATGTTAAGGATGTACAAAGTTCAAGTTGAAATGAACATGTAAATATGACCTATAATGTGCACCAAAGACCTATAATATCACATGAATGACTCATAAAACATGCAAATGCTCATACAAATATGCACAAAAGAACTCATGCAAACATACACTAAAGTTAGAATGATATGACATGGATTATGCTTCAAATGCAATGCATCAAACAAAAATCAAATGGACTTATGAAAATTATACAAGCATGGTATTTGATTTTCTAAGTCAAAAGTAAATCATACATCAAGATGGCATGTCAAAATTCAAAGCAAAATGACTTTAAACAATGCATTAGGTCAATTTGAAACATCATGCAAAGTGGTGCAAAGAAAAGCATCAAAATGTGTCATAAATTGACCTAAAAAATCAAACAAAAATTAACTAACATGCTTCAATGTATTAGTGAATCAATGCAAAAAGAATCAGGTCAAAACAGTTTGTAATGAGCAAGTTCAAAATTCTACAAATTCATGTATCATATTTGGAATGCATACAAATGGAAATTCAAAGAAAATCATGAAACAGTGGTAAAAATGTAATAAAATCATGAAATAAAAATACCAAAATTTTCCTAAATGTCTTGATAATACTCATGAATTTTTCCAGAATTTTTCATAATGCTTTGGTATTTTAAAAAATCAAATATGAAATATGTACATAAAAAAGAAAAAATAAAATGAAAGAAAACAAGTAGGGGTGCAGGGAAGTAAATTTACACGTTCAGAATTACAAGAGGGCCTAAAGGAAGGGGTGGGAATAGCAAGCCCAAGTTACAAAAGTCTAATAGCGAAGTCAATCAAGCACATGTGGAAATTAGTCAACACTCAGACTCATTATCAATCCTAGGATCAATCATACGCTCACAACCAAGTCAACAAAATGATCAAGTAGCCTAGATCAACACACAAGATTAAGAGGTACACGATAAAATGGTACACACGCACACACCAAGCACAATCAGAGCACAATAGGACCCCACGTGATAGGCACATGCATTTTTAATTTGTTGACAACACTTCACCCGCATGATTAATCAGACGTCTTAGAATCAGTCAACCACTTAACAAGTAATCAAGATGAGAGTGTATGATATGAGGGCACATGGTAGCACGCGTGAGGCATCAAACACACAAACCACAAGAACAAATTCAGAATTAAAATCACGTGGCAAATCGTGGATCATTGGGTCAATCAAATCAACGGATGAAATTCAAACTGGATAAAAACCCTAGCCATCACTCACCGGCCGGAGAGGGACCTCCGGTCACCTTCTCCGGCGAGAACCACCACTTGAAAATCTTACGTGTTCACAGAAATGCACACTACGTATACCAAAATGAAGTTGAGATAATGGAGATTAAGGACACACAATTGTTTTTCATAGAACAAACACATACATGGAGAACAGAGAGGATTAAAACATGCCCTAACTTTTGGATCTACGCCTCTATGAGGCCTATCAACTAGCCGGAGTATCAAATGCTCCTAGTGAGCTCATATCATCATGAAAACAATAAAATAAACCATAAAACGTGAGAAAAATGTTTGAGAGTTTTAGAACCTGAACTTGCATCTCTTGGAGATTCTTGAGAAAACCATAGAAAACACTTGCTCTTCAACCTTGGAGCTTCAAATTAAGCAAAATAAATGCTGCTGGAATTTGTTATCTTGAGAGCAGAGAGATTCAAAACTTGCTGACATACACTTGAAGAAATCGTGTGGATTATGATAGATCTTCCTTCAATCATGCGCCATTGATGATGATATAGATGAAGTAGATGAAAATCTCGTGCACTCAGAGACTAAGTTTTGAGAGAGTTGGTGAAAAAAGTGAGCGAATCAGAGAGAAAGTAGAGAGAGTTTTGGGATGAAAAATGAGAAAATGAATTTGAAGTTGAAATGTGAGTGAAGTTTCTATTTATAAGAGAGCTTAACTATGGTTCACATGAGTTGGTTAATTGAGTTGAGATGGTTTAGGTGAGTCCATCCTAACTAACTGAGTCAAGTTAGTTAGGGGACGATTTTGAGGAGTTCTGATATGGTGCAGGGGGTTTAGGATAAGCTCTAGTGTGGTTTGCTGCAACAACTTCTTTGGCAAGTTTCTTCCTTCCACTTATATGCTACACTCGAGCATGTGTGTATGTAAAGGTGTGTGTGTGTTTAGCTGAAAGAGGAAAGCAAATGTGATGAAGTGTTTGTGGTGTGTGTGAACCAAGAGATGCAAATTCTGATGTGATGCATAAGATGAAATCAGTTGGAAATGGTGATATTTAAGCATGAATATCTCTCTCTTTAGGCCATGGAAATGTATGATTCTGGTATCATTACAAAGTGTGTACATGATACAACAACTTTGATGTTGAAAAGAAATGAAAATGAGGCTTGCAACATATTGGAAATGTGCTTCAAACATAGGAACTCAAAACTGGCTTGAAATGTTGCATAATGTGCGCGTGTGTGGCATGACTTGGTTATGACTTAGTCAATTTTTCAGTTACATTGACCCTACTTTGAGCCATCATAACTTCTTATCCTTTGATCAAATGAACAAATCATGAACACCAGTTTTGAAGATCTCACATAGAGGAACAACTTTCATGTTGAAATATTTTTCATTTGAGGCCTCTAACCATGAGTAATTGATCAAAACATTTGGCCCACCACATGTTTGTGAAAATGACTGCGCATGACTTAAGATTTGCCCAAGCTGACTTGCATTTTGCCCAAGTTTGTCTCAACTTTGATCATCCATAACTCTCTCAATTTTGATCCAATGGAGATGTTCTACACATGGATTTGAAGCTTAAGATGAGATCTTTTATTGTGGCTGAGTGAAATTTTTATTTGACGTCTCAATTTTGGATGGCCTTGGTTCAAAGTTTGGTGCAAAATGGCCAAAACTTTCCTTATTTAGAAACCCTACTTCTTCCAAAAATGGCAACTTTTCAAATCTTGATTTTTCATGATCCTTTTGAAGTTTCTTGATCAAATTTTGTACATTGGTCACATATAACATGAATTTCATGAATTTGGCCTCAAAAAGTCAAGAGTTGACTTTTTCCTCTGATTATTTGACTTAACCCTAACTTTTCGGATTTTTGATCTTTCTTCCAATTGAACCACTTCTAAAACCAATTGAGAGGCAATTTTCCACACACATACACTTAAGGACATGTAGAATACCATGACATCAAGTTTTTTTCATAAAATCAGAAATGACCTGATTTAATTGGAAACCCTAGTTTTGATACCCACCTACTAAGGGGAAAAAGTGCAGTCTTCAACTTCAAATTCCTCAGAGTATATTGTGTATCCTCTTAAAGGATGATGAGATATGCCACTTGAGGGTAATTTTGAACCAATAAACTATCTCTTTTGAGGGTTTTCCTTCAGTTTTTTGGATCTCTTGCATAGTGAAGGATGTAATGCTTCAATATCCTATTGAATCTCACCTTCTTGAGGTTTTGGAGGATCAATTGAGATAGTATGAGACATGAAAGACCTCTTGGCTTGCCTTGAGGCAACTTGTTTGACCTTTTGTGCCTTGAATGATTCCTTTATTGTCCATCTTTCCCCTGATCACATGCCTTGATGGTAAGAGGGAGTCTATGCTTCATTTTTCTATGTTAAAGATGCAATGCAAGGCTAATGAGATGGATATGATATGATATATGATAATGCTATGCTATGATGACAAAAGAGAGAGCAAATTTTGGGGTATTATAGCTGCCCCTATTCAAACGCTGTAGACCTGAATGCCTGAAAGCAATTGCTTTCAGACTTTCAAGGTATATAGTGATTGAATACCAAATATAACCAAAAATTTGCTCTGGATGATGAAGAACAAAAGGGATATAAACCCAACGAGACTGCTGGATTGAATCTTCAATGAAACGTTGTCGGAGAGATCTGTCTTTTGAACGACGCTAGACGACTACTGGCTTGCCATACTATGGATGGACTTTCAACAATGTCTTTTTGAACGACGCCAGACGACTACTGGCTTGCCACTCAACTGGTGGACTTTAGCTGCGCTGCCATTCTAAACAATGGACTTTTACCAATTCGTGTTGGATTTCTGCCAATCTATCGTTGGACTTCAATGATTACCAAACCGGCTTTGGAATCTCAAACTTGCCATCCTCAGATGGACTTTTGCAGCTTTGCCAAACTAACATTAGACTTCGATGCTTATCAAACCGGCTTTGGAAGCTTTGCCAAACCAACGTTGGACTTTGCCGAGAATATAGTTGTTTATCACCATCCCACCTGCTGGAACAATATAAACTACTGTTTGTATGATCATTCCACCTGCTGGAAAAACCATCTGCAATACTATCCCACCTGCTGGAATAATATGAACGATTATCTGTATGATCACCCCACCTGCTGGAACAACCATCTGCAATACTATCCCACCTGCCGGAATAATATGAACGATTATCTGTATGATCACCCCACCTGCTGGAACAACCAATTGCAATACTATCCCACCTGCTGGAATAATATGAACAACTATCTGTATGATCACCCCACCTGCTAGAACAACCATCTGCAATACTATCCCACCTGCTGGAATAATATGAACAACTATCTGTATGCCAAAAATAAATTGGACTTTGAGTTGTAAATGAGCAATGCTGAGAATTACACCACTGGCTGGGTAATATCATATGCTGACACTTTGCTGAAGAAGAGATTCCCTCGATCTATTTAGACCCTGTTGGGGAAATTACTTTCAAAATGTTGAACTCTGTGGGGAGAGAAAACAATTCAGCAGGGAATTATTCTTTGATAAATTTCACATGCTGAAACCTGCGGGAAATATGACACTACCACTTGCTGGTAAATCCTGCCGAGAATAAACTCCACAGGGAATGTTACTGCGAGAAGCTTCGTCTCTTAAGAGGCTTTTATAGAAAACCAAGCGTTTTCAAACTCTTAGATGAACACCCTGTCTTCAACTTCCGAACATTCGCTCTTGCATTACCCTTCACATCGTCTGCGAGGTACCAGAAGATTTGCACTCGTTATGGACATGGAGTGCTCACTGCATTTATAACCGTTATCAACACAGAAGAATTCAATCTTCGACAACCGTTGTCGTCACAAAACCCGGTGGGAAATCTTGAATGAAAGAATCGACTTAATAAGATACAACAGTATGATTATGCTGAGAGATAACTTTCGTGCTGCTTGGATCGATCGTACTCATTACCTGCAACAGAAAAAAAATGCACATGCCCCAGGATATTGCGTGGTTTTTTGAGTCCACCATCCAAGGTTGTCCAACAAGCAAAGTAATTTTAATTGTCCTTTTTTTGCATGTTTTTGCAAGGCCATGATATTTTCAAAGCATTGTTTTATTATCAAAAATCGGACGTTTTTGCAAACAAAACAGTAAAATGAAAATAAAAGCTTGTGACTGAATATTCAATTTTATTGAGGAAATGCCAAAATCGGCGAATTTACAATCAGAAGCAAACCCCTGAAAGAGTTTATTGCCATAAATTTGAGAAAAGAAACCTATCCTAATGATAATGTGGAAATTGGGTTCCAACTGATTTCTGATTCTGTTATAGCCAGTATGTATTCCAACTCTCTTGATTATCTTCGCCTTCGGAAGCTCGTGGTCGGAACAATTCCTCCATCGGAAACTTTGCTAGTTTGCTGAAGAGTATAGAACGTACAGATTAATTCAGACTACAGTCATTCGTTCAAATCCCTCTTTTGCGTGGATCGCCTTTTCAGGTTTTCAATCCACCGGGATACCCATTTTTGCCTAAGTTGCCCTTTTGGGTTTTCAACTTACCGGGTGTACAAATTTTTTACTTACATCCCTAATTTCTGCTCGAACCTTTATTCTGTTTTTTTGTTCGCTGGGATGCCCTTTTTTGCCTGGATTTATTATTTTTTTTTTATCCAGCGGGTCTATTTATACGAAGTATTTTTTAACTGCATCTGAATTAATAGGGGATGAAAAGTCTTCACCATCCATGGTTGTCAGCAATAAGGCTCCACCTGAGAAAACCTTTTTAACCACGAATGGACCTTCATAATTAGGAGTCCATTTACCCCTGTGATCTGTACTCGGAGGAAGTATTCTCTTGATTACCACATCTTCGACCTTGTAAGCTTGAGGTCGAACCTTTTGATCGAATGCCCTCTTCATTCCGCGCTGGTATAGCTGGCCATGACATACTGCTGCTAGTCGCTTCTCCTCAATAAGGCTCAGCTGATCAAATCTGGCTCATACCCATTCAGCTTCATCTAGCTTAACGTCCATCAATACTCGGAGAGAGGGAATCTCAACTTCGATCGGTAGAACTGCCTCCATACCGTATATAAGTGAGTATGGTGTTGCCCCAGTGGACGTGCGGACTGATGTTCGATACCCATGCAAAGCAAATGGTAACATCTCATGCCAATCTTTGTACGTGACAACCATCTTCTGCACAATCTTCTTGATATTTTTTTTGGCCGCTTCGAGCGCGCCATTCATCTTCGGGCGGTACGGAGAAGAATTGTGATGTTCGATTTTGAAGTCCCGGCATAGCTCAGCCATCATCTTATTATTCAAATTAGAACCATTATCAGTAATGATTCTCTCAGGCACTCCATAGCGACAAATGATATCTCATTTCAAGAAACGAGCTACCACTTGCTTAGTGACATTGGCATAAGATGCTGCTTCAACCTATTTAGTGAAGTAATCAATGGCGACCAAGATGAAACGATGGCCGTTTGAAGCAGTAGGCTCAATCCTCCCGATCATATCAATGCCCCACATTGCAAAGGGCCACGGAGAGGCCATGACACTCAACGGATTTGGAGGAACGTGTATTTTGTCTGCATAGATCTGGCATTTGTGACACTTGCGAGCATACTTGCAGCAATCTGACTCCATTATCAACCAATAATACCCTGATATAAATAATTTCTTAGCCATCGCATGTCCTCCGGCATGGGTACCGAAAGAGCCTTCGTGCATTTCAATCATCAACAGGTCTGCTTCGTGTCTATCCACGCATCTGAGCAGAACCGTGTCAAAATTTCTTTTATACAGCACGCCATCTTTATTCAGGAAGAAACTACCGGCTAGCCTTCTTAATGTCTTCTTGTCTTTGGAAGATGCCCCAGGCGGGTATGCTAGATTTTCCAAGAAGCATTTAATGTCATGGTACCAAGGCTTGTCGTCAGACACTGCATCAACATCAAACACAAAAGCAGGTCTATCCAGACGAGATACATCAATCCTGGGTACAAAGTTCCAACAATGCACTTTGATCATCGAAGATATAGTGGCCAAGGCGCCTGCAAGCTTATTTTCATCTCTGGGAACATGGTACAACTTGACAGTTGTAAAGAATGTCAGTAATCTCCTCGTATAATCTCTATACAAAATCAAATTCTGCTGATGTTTGTGCCAAGTTCCCTTTACTTGATTGATTACCAGTGCTGAATCACCAAAGATATCGAGGGTCTTGATTCGTAAATCAATAGCCTCCTCAATCCCTAGTATGCAAGCTTCGTATTCTGCTTTATTGTTGGTACACCCAAAAGTTACTCGGGCAGTGAAGGGCATGTGAACGCCTTCTGGCGTAATGAGAACTGCACCAACTCCGCACCCATTCATATTAACTGCCCCGTCAAACATCAAACTCCATTTGGATTAAGGGTCAGGCCCCTCCTCCAGAAGTGGTTCCTCGCAGTCTTTCGCTTTGAGAAACATGATGTCCTCATCAGGGAAATCAAACTTCATGGGCTGGTAATCATCAAGAGGTTGTTGTGCAAGATAATCTGACAGTATACTTCCCTTGATTGCTTTTTGCAAAGTATATTGAATATCCTACTCTGTCAGTATCATCTGCCACCTTGCAACTCTGCCTGTAAGTGCTGGTTTCTCAAAAATATACTTGACCGGATCCATTTTTGAGATCAACAGGGTTGTATGTGTGAGCATATATTGTCTCAATCGCTTTGCGGCCCATGCGAGTGCACAACATGTCTTCTCAAGCATTGAATAACGTGATTCACAATCTGTAAACTTCTTGCTCAGGTAGTAGATAACATGTTCTTTCCTACCTGTCTCGTCGTGTTGACCGAGAACACAACCCATGGATCCTTCGAGCACTATCAAGTACATAATCAGTGGTCTCCCCTGAACTGGAGGTATCAGAATCGGGGGTTCCTGCAAATATCTTTTTATTTTATCGAATGCATTTTGACAATCATCATTCCACCTGACCGTTTGATCTTTTCTTAGCATTTTGAATATCGGTTCGTAGGTGGCAGTTAGGTGAGATATGAACCTTGAAATATAGTTCAATCTCCCTAGAATGCCGCGAACTTCTTTCTCAGTTCTTGGTACAGGCATATCTTGTATAGCTTTCACTTTAGCAGGATCAACCTCTATTCCTTTTTCACTGACAATGAAACCAAGCAATTTTCCGGACCGCACGCCGAAAGTACACTTGTTAGGATTCAGTCTCAACCTGAATTTCCTCAACCTCTCAAATAACTTCTTCAAGTTGATCAGATGTTCCTCTTCTGTCTTTGATTTAGCAATCATGTCATCCACATAGCACTCGATCTCTTTATGAATTAAATCGTGAAATAACGTCACCATTGCTCTTTGATAAGTTGCCCCTGCGTTCTTCAACCCAAAAGGCATTACTTTGTAACAAAAGGTACCCCACGGGGTAATGAATGTCCTATTCTCCATGTCTTCAGGCGCCATCTTTATCTGATTTTACCCGGAGAATCCATCCATAAATGAGAACACTGAAAACTGAGCAGTATTGTCAACCAGCACATCAATATGAGGGAGTGGAAAGTCATCTTTAGGGCTCGCCCTGTTGAGATCTCTGTAATCCACACACATTCTGACCTTGCCATCTTTCTTCGGCACCGGTACTATATTGGCCACCCAGGGAGGATAGTTGGTTACTGCCAAAAAACCTGCATCCAACTGTTTTTGTACTTCTTCCTTGATCTTCAAAGCCATTTCTGGTTTTGTTCTGCGCAGCTTTTGCTTGACCGGTGGACAGGCCTCTTTCAATGGTAGTCTATGCATAACTATATATGTATCTAAACCTGGCATATCTTGATATGACCAAGCAAAGACGTCAACATATTCACGTAGCATGACTATCAGCTCTTGCTTTACATCAGCCCGCAGACTTGCACCGATCTTGATCTCTTTCTTGCTTTCTTCTGAACCAATATTGATAACCTCAAGAGCTTCCTGATGAGGCTGTATGCTATTTTCTTCCTGTTTCAACAATCTAGCCAACTCTTCCAGGAGTTCATAGTCTTCATCACTTTCCTCCTCAACTTGATAGATCGGATTGTCGAAATCATACGTGGGCATAACAGAATCATTTTCAGGGGAATTCACAAAATCAAGTCTGCATGATTGGATTGATGCTTTATTTTAGATTATTTTTGCTTGAAAACAAAAGAAAAGAAAGTGCATTATCATTAAAAAATAAAGAAGGAATAAAGGAACACAAATTTGTAAACAAAAACGTCCTTTTTATTGATGTTTGAACATTATATGGGAAAATATGGTGGCCCTACAAATGGATCCTCACACCTTGGGCAGAGTGTGGGATTTTATGCATTATGAAAGACAAGAATTATTACTCTGAATGGTGTACAACATGAATGACTTCTTCACTAGACCAGTTTTGCAATGCCTCGCCCGGAGCCAGTGAATACACCCATCTGTCCAGATAATCTGAGCTTTTAGCGTCATCTTCTATTGTTGAGCAGGACTGATTAGGGTTGATAATTCCTCCACTGTTGAAATTGATTGGCCCACGGAATCGGGGAACTGGCGTCTGGCCTGGTTGGTATCCAATTCCGAACTTATCTTCTTTCACAAACACATCTGTTAGTTCTTGGATTGGCTGGAATTTTGGTAAAACAAAGTATATTCAATGTTGATGTCAAGGTACTGATGTTGCAACATTGAAGTCTTAACACTGGGCTGTGTTAAGTAATTAGTTGCTGAAGTTGGATGTCTGATGTCACATAGGCGATGTTGTGACATTAGATCTGCGGATTTAATAACATCATGTGGTGATGTTGTTAGGCTTGCGTGTTAGCTGTAATTATGGAGAGCAAGCTGTCTCATTGGATGCGAATATCTTAGGATAGATATTTTCTGCTGCATAGGAGATCTGGTGCAGATTTGTAGGAGATTTAAAAGGTTGAAGTTTAAAAAGATTTTAGGAGAAAATCTGTTTTAAATATTCAGTTTTAAATAACAAATCTGGGAGATATTGTAAGAGGTCCAAGACCAATTCAAGGAGCTATATAAAGCGCACCAGTACTAGAGAAAAGTGACGAAGAAAGTGAGCCAAAGACTGAGAGTCGTGTTGTGTCTTCGTGCATGTTTTGTAAGTCATTCGAGAGTGAATTGGCATTGTGATTTTGAGTTGTTCTTGATCAAAGCTGTGAAGCAGAATCAAGTAGTGGTATTCAAAGTGTGTAATCTTTGAAGTGTTTTAGGGATTGAGTAGTGTTCTCATATCTAAGTGGGTTCTTAGGTAGAAAGTCACTAGTAGAGATTAAGTTTAGGAGATTGTCAACTGGGCTGTTGAGTCTGTAAATTAATTCTACAAGTAGTGAATTTCATCCCTGGCATGGTAGCCCCCAGACGTAGGTAGTTAGACCGAACTGGGTGAACAATTCTTGGTGTTATTTTGCTGTTTATTCTGTCCATTGTGCAGAGTGTGTTGTTGTGACATCGCACCTTAACATCACACGTCTGATACCAGAATTTCAATTGGTATCAGAGCAGGCATCCTGTCTGTCTCTGGGTGAGATCTAGGGAAGTTACTTTCTGGTGTAAAGATGGACAAAGAAGTTGGAGGATTCATCAACCGACCCCCTATTTTGGATGGATCCAATTATGATTATTGGAAGCCAAGGATGACTACCTTCTTAAAATCCTTGGACAACAGGGCTTGGAAGGCTGTTATTAAAGAGTGGAAAGCTCCTGTTGTATGTGAAAAAGATGATGCTGGCAAAGATAAAGAAGGCACCTCAAAGCCAAACCCTGAAGAAGAGTGGACCAAAGAGGAAGATGAGCTCGCCCTTGGAAATTCCAAAGCTCTAAATGCAATCTTCAATGGAGTGGATAAGAACATCTTCAGGTTAATCAATACCTGTGAAGTTGCTAAGGAAGCGTGGGATATTTTGCAGGCTACACATGAAGGAAGATAAGACCATTCATGACTTCCACATGAGTGTTCTTGAGCTGGCCAATGCTTCTAATGCTCTTGGAGAGAAAATATCTGAAGAAAAGCTTGTAAGGAAGATTCTTAGATCCCTTCCTAAGAGGTACAAGATGAAGGTGACTGCCATAGAAGAAGCTCAAGACATCAGTAAGATGAGAGTAGATGAGCTAATTGGATCTCTTCAAACTTTTGAGCTTGGTTTGAATGAAGAAGAACCGGAAAAGAAGCCCAAAGGTATTTCTTTGGTTTCCACTCCTGAAGAAGATAAGGAAGTCAAAGATTCTCAGGAAGATTTGTCTCAAGCCATTGCAATGTTGGGAAGGAAGTTCAATAAAGTGTTAAAAAGATGGAACAATAACTACAAGCCTGATGTCAAGAACAGTTCTTCTGACATCAGTAGGCCAAAAGAGAAAGACGAAGAGAAGACTGCCCAGGATAGAGGTGTTCAGTGCTTTGAATGTGAAGGGTATGGACATGTCAAGAAAGAATGTCCCACATTCTTGAAGAAGCAGAAGAAGGGCATGTCAGTTTCCTGGTCTGAATCTGATAGTGAAAGTGAAAGTGAGTCAGCAAGGCATGCTAGAGCCTTAACAGGAACTGTTGTGTCTGATGATGATAGTGATGAAGAAATAACTTATGAGGAGCTAGCTTCTACTTATCGAGAGCTATGTTTGAAAAGTGCTGAGATTTGTCAAGAAAACAAGTGTCACAAGCTACAGATTGCTCAGCTTGAAAATGAAAAAGCTGATCGGGAAAACGAAGTTGTTCTAGTTAAGTCTCAACTGGATCAGATGACTAAATTAGTTAGGATGATGAATAGTGGTACTGCTAATCTTGATAAGATTCTTCAGTCAGAGAAACCTGCTGGAGATAAATTAAGCATAGGATATGTGGCCAACACTTCAGGAACAAAAAGGGAGATGTCTCAACCTTTGTCTCAACATCAACCTAAGAGACAGGGTCCTACCCCAAAGAAGGTTGTTCAGCCCCAGAATGTTGAGAAAAAGGATGGTCCCCAACATAGGAAGATGCAGCCTCAAGGAGTTAGTCAGCATACGCCTCCCCAATATCACAAGAGCTTGGAGGCTGTTGGGTCCAATCAAAACAGGTTTCATCATCAGGGTAACTGGAATGGAAATGAATTCAACAGAGTTGTGCCTTATTACTATGGAAGAAGGAAGCCTCATCACCATAGAAGACAGCCTAAGAGTCAGCATCATCAGTACAGGAAAAGACAATTCAACTATGGAATAAGGAGACAACATTATGGGTGGCAGCCACAGTATTATCAAAGTGGAAGAAGAGTTAACCACTTTAAAAATGACAGAGTCAGATGCTTCTATTGTGGCAGGATTGGGCATATGCAGTCCTCGTGCTTCAAGCTTCACGGTTATCCTAATTCTGCTCGTCAACCCAAACAGAAAGAGGTAAGGCCTAAAGTGATGAAGCAATGGATACCTAAAGTTACCAGCTTGATAGCTCACACTTCCTTGAGACGCATGACTGGAGTAAAGAATCTTCTTGTTGATGTGAAACCTCAGACTTCTGGCTACGTTACATTCGGTGATGGAATCAAAGGAGAGATAAAGGGGATTGGTAAACTAAACTGTGCTAGTGCTCCCAGACTGGAGAATGTTCTTCTTGTTAAAGGACTAGCAGCAAATTTGATTAGTATTAGTCAACTTTGTGATCAAGGATTCAAAGTAGACTTCACAAAGTCCGAATGTATGGTCAAAGATGACAAAGGAGAAGTAATCATGAAGGGAACCAGGTCGAAGGACAATTGTTATCTTTGGGTGCCGCAAAACTCAGATTCCTCCACGTGTGTGCTTGCTAAAGAAGATGATGTCAAAATCTGGCATCAGAAGTTGGGACATCTTCACCTAAAGGGAATGAAGAGAATTATCTCCTCAAAGGCAGTCAGAGGGATTCCCAAACTTAGTATTGAGGAAGGAAAGGTGTGTGGAGACTGTCAAAAAGGAAAGCAGACAAAGATGTCTCATCCGAAGCTTCAACATGACACCACCTCCAAGGTTTTGGAACTCCTTCATATGGATTTTATGGGACCTATGCAGGTTGAAAGTCTGGGTGGAAAGAAATATGCTTATGTTGTTGTGGATGACTATTCAAGATACACCTGGGTGAATTTCATCAAAGACAAATCTGAGGCGTTTGATGTCTTCAAAGAGCTCTGCCAAAGACTCCAAAGAGAAAAGGAGAGTAAGGTCATCAGAATAAGAAGTGATCATGGAAGAGAGTTTGAGAATAGCAAGTTTGAAGAATTTTGCTCAGCTGAAGGTATAAGTCATGAGTTTTCATCGACTATCACGCCTCAGCAAAATGGAGTAGTTGAGAGGAAGAACAGAACTATATAAGAGTCGGCTAGAGCAATGATTCATGCCAAGAAACTTCCTTATCACTTCTGGGCTGAAGCTATGAACACTGCCTGCTACATTCACAATAGAGTTACCCTAAGAAGAGGCACTTCATCCACTATATATGAACTATGGAAGGGAAGAAAACCTAATGTTAAGTACTTCCATGTGTTTGGTAGCAGATGTTACATCCTGGCAGATAGAGAGCAGAGAAGGAAATTAGATTCCAAAAGTGATGAAGGGATAGTTTTGGGGTACTCCATCAATAGCAGAGCATATCGGGTCTTCAATTCCAGGACCAAAGTAATGATGGAGTGAATCAATGTTGTAATTGATGATGAAGATAAGCATGAAGTTGAGGATGTCATAGAAGATGTTGGAACATCAGCTGATGAAGTTTCTGTAGAAGTTGAAGAAAGAAATCCATCTCCTGGTGCTGCTGATACTGAGCCTGAGCAACCTCAGAAGGATCCTTCTATAAGAATTCAGAAGGATCATCCTAAGGAGCTAATTATAGGTGATCCAAATTCTGGAGTAAGGACTAGGTCCAGAGAAATCATAGCTAGCTCGTGCTTCGTATCCAAAATTGAGCCAAAAAATGTCAAGGAAGCTCTGACAGATGAGTTTTGGATAAATGCTATGCAAGAAGAACTGGAGCAGTTCAGAAGAAATGAAGTCTGGGACCTTGTGCCAAGACCAGAAGGGGTGAATGTTATTGGAACAAAGTGGATCTACAAAAACAAGTCAGACGAGCTTGGAGTGGTTGCAAGAAACAAAGCGAGACTTGTTGCACAAGGTTATACTAAAGTTGAGGAAGTAGACTTTGATGAGACGTTTGCTCCAGTGGCAAGATTAGAATCCATCAGACTACTCTTGGGTATGGCTTGTAACCTAAGATTCAAGCTGTTCCAAATGGATGTGAAGAGTGCTTTTCTAAATGGCTATCTGAATGAAGAAGTCTATGTAGATCAACCTAAAGGATTCACTAATCCAAACTTCCCCAATCATGTGTTCAAATTGAGGAAAGCACTGTATGGCTTAAAACAAGCTCCAAGGGCCTGGTATGAGAGGTTGACAAAATTCTTAGTAGCAAATGGGTATAGAAAATGAGGGATTGACAAAACTTTGTTTGTCAAGGAAGAAGGCGGAAAATTAATGGTAGCCCAAATTTATGTGGATGACATTGTATTTGGGGGAATGTCAGATGCTATGGTAAAACAGTTTGTTCAACAAATGCAATTGGAATTTGAAATGAGTTTGGTTGGAGAACTTAGCTACTTCCTTGGATTACAAGTCAGACAAATGGAGGATTCGATCTTTATTTCTCAAAGCAAATATGCTAAGAGCATAGTAAAGAAATTTGGCCTGGATAATGCCAATCACAAAAGGACACCTGCTCCCACCCATTTGAAGCTATCCAAGGATGAGAATGGAGTGAGTGTGGACCACAGCTTGTATAGAAGTATGATTGGGAGTTTACTGTATCTCACAGCAAGCAGACCTAATATTTCCTTTGCTATTGGAGTGTGCGCTAGATATCAATCTGATCCTAAGGTGAGTCACTTGAATCAAGTGATGAGGATTCTGAAATATGTGAATGGCACAAGTGACTATGGGATGCTATATAGCCATGATTCTGGGACTGATTTAAAAGGATACTGTGATGCTGATTGGGCTGGAAGTGCAGATGATAGAAAAAGCACTTCAGGGGGGTGTTTCTTTCTAGGGAACAATCTGATTTCCTAATTCAGCAAGAAACAGAATTGTGTATCTCTCTCAACTGCTGAAGCGGAGTATATAGCAGCAGGAAGTAGTTGCTCTCAGCTGGTTTGGATGAAGCAGATGTTGAGTGAATACAATGTTAAACAAGATGTTATGACACTATACTGCGATAATCTGAGTGCAATTAATATATCTAAAAATCCAATACAGCATAGTAGGACAAAGCACATAGACATAAGGCATCACTTCATAAGGGATCTGGTTGAAGACAAAATTGTTACCTTGGAGCATGTAGCCACAGATAACCAGCTGGCTGACATATTCACTAAAGCCTTAGATGCAAACCAATTTGAAAGGTTAAGAAGCAAATTGGGAATCTGCATTTATGAAGACTAAATCTGCTAGAAAGGGGTTGTGGACAGTTGGAGTTTTTCTGAAAATGTTTAGTCAACTGTCAGGTGAAGGTTGTCAAATTGTGGCTAAAAAGGGGGAGAAGTAGCCAAAAGTAGCTAAAGTACAATATGCAGAAATTAAGGGGGAGTAATTGACAGCTGCTATGCTGGTTGTTGCATTAAGGGGTGGTGCTCATTGCTGCTAATAATGAAATATGTGCAGCTGTTTAAAGATTGTAGTTGAAGCAAATTGACAGCAGAGTATGCTGAACTTTTTATGTGAGCAGCAGAGTTTTGAATTGAAGATGTTGTTGATGCTGCTGCTTGGAGTTTCAAGATTTTTGATTGAAGTTTTTCCACTACTGAAGTCTCTGAAGGTACAGAGTGCAGAGATTGTTTTAGCCAAAATTAGCCAAAGGGGGAGATTGTTAGTTCTTGGATTGGCTGGAATTTTGGTAAAACAAAGTATATTCAATGTTGATGTCAAGGTACTGATGTTGCAATATTGAAGTCTTAACACTGGGCTGTGTTAAGTAATTAATTGCTGAAGTTGGATGTCTGATGTCACATAGGCGATGTTGTGACATTAGATCTGCGGATTTAATAACATCAGGTGGTGATGTTGTTAGGGTTGCGTGTTAGCTGGAATTAAGGAGAGCAAGTTGTCTCATTGGATGCGAATATCTTGGGATAGATATTTTCTGCTGCATAGGAGATCTGGTGCAGATTTGTAGGAGATTTAAAAGGTTGAAGTTTAAAAAGATTTTAGGAGAAAATCTGTTTTAAATATTCAGTTTTAAATAACAAATCTGGGAGATATTGTAGCAGGTCCAAGACCAATTCAAGGAGCTATATAAAGCGCACCAGTACTAGAGAAAAGTGACGAAGAAAGTGAGCCAAAGACTGAGAGTCGTGTTGTGTCTTCATGCATGTTTTGTAAGCCATTCGAGAGTGAATTGGCATTGTGATTTTGAGTTGTTCTTGATCAAAGCTATGAAGCAGAATCAAGTAGTGGTATTCAAAGTGTGTAATCTTTGAAATGTTATAGGGATTGAGTACTGTTCTCATATCTAAGTGGTTCTTAGGTAGAAAGTCTCTAGTAGAGATTAAGTTTAGGAGATTGTCAACTGGGATGTTGAGTCTGTAAATTAATTCTACAAGTAGTGAATTTCATCCCTGGCTTGGTAGCCCCCAGACGTAGGTAGTTAGACCGAACTGGGTGAACAATTCTTGGTGTTATTTTGCTGTTTATTCTGTCCATTGTGCAGAGTGTGTTGTTGTGACATCGCACCTTAACATCACACGTCCGATACCAGAATTTCAATGTCGATAGCTTTACCCCAACCTTGGGCATTTCCGCTTTCAACCACTTCTCTGGCCTGCTTGTAGGACGCAATTGATGCACTCGGCCCAACTGGCACATTTGACACCACTGATGTTGAAGTAGGTTCTGGGAATTTGTTGATATTCAGGGCTTCAAAAGACTGGCACAAGGTTTCATGAATCTCTCCATCCATTTCCACATATTTGAAAGTGGATAGATGACTCACAAATATATCTTCTTCACTATAAATGGTAACCACTTGACCCTCGAACACGTATTTTAGCTTCTGATGTAATGTGGAGGTAACTGCGCCTGCCGCGTGAATCCACGGTCGGCCTAACAAATAGCTGTAAGCAGGCTGAATGTCCATAATGTGAAAGATTGTCTTGAATATCTGTGGACCAACCTGTATTGGTAATTCTACCTCTCCAAACACCGATCTTTGGGATCCATCGAAAGCTCTCACAATCAAATCGCTGGGTCTAAGAATCAATCCATCTACTTCAATTTTCATCAGGGCCTTTTTGGGTAACACATTCAAGGAAGAACCTGTGTCGACTAGCACATGCGACAAAATAGCTCATTTGCATTAAGTGTGATGTGCAACGCTTTGTTGTGATTACGTCCATCTAGAGTCAAATCCCTATTCCTAAACCCCAACCCGTGGCTCACATTGACATTAGAAATTGCTCCCTCCAACTGATTCACATTAATCTCTTAGGGAACATAGGCCATATTCAAAACCTTCAACAAAGCAGCCCGGTGTGCATCAAAACTCATTAACAGGGATAATATTGAGATTTTAGAGGGTGTCTAATTGAGCTGATCAATGATCTTATAATCGCTCTTTTTGATAATCCTCATAAATTCCTCAACATCACTATCAAAATTGACTTTAGGGTCCTCTTCCTGAACAGGCACCTTGTCACTAACAACCTGTTTTCCTTTTCTTTTTGTAGCTGCTTCAGCTTCTTTATCACTCCTTAGAGTCTGGGGAGCAAACAGTCGACCACTTCTGGTGAAACCACTTGGTCCACTGACATTCTCAGCACTGGTACCAACAACAGCCTCTGCTTTCTGTTAACTTCGTCTTTGATGAGTGTTAGTTCCATATTGCCATGGAACTGCCCTATTAGACACATAAGAAGCAGATTCAGGAACTATAATCGTAACTGGTCTCGGCCTCTCGGGCACGATGATAGCAACAGGATCTTCAACGGGCACCTGTATTTCAACTAGATTATAATAAATGGTAACGGCTGAAACATCTTTTTCCTTCTCTACCTTATCAAACTGAAGACTTCCTTCGTCCATAAGATCCTGCAGTGCAACTTTCAACTTACTGCAGCAATTAATCTGTCTTGAACAATCCTCACAATCAGAACCACAACCAGGAAATACCTTTCCTTTTAACAAATGCTCTTTTACAATCAACAGTGGAATCCTTATCAAATTAGCATCGGTAATCAGATTCAATTTCTCGCCATCAGAAATAGCATGCATGCCTGGATCTCCATGATGAGGCATTGGATTAGCACGAACATTCGGCTGCTTAGAGAAATTAATAGCTTTTGCGTCAATCAGATCCTGAACCTTATGTTGAAAGGCCCAACACTTTTCTATCGAGTGACCCGATGCACCAGAATGAAATTCACATCGAACATTAGCATCATAATTTTGAGGCAATTTTCCAGTATCTGGCGGCCTCATAGTCCGAAGTTCAACCAACTTCTCTCTGAGCAATTGTGGTAACAAAGCAGCATACGTCATAGGCAAGGGATCAAACTTACGGTCCCTTTGTCTATTAGTCTGGAATCGGGGTCTAGCTTGCTGATCTGGAGCTTGCTGTCCTGCTGGAACCGGAATGGTTACAGCATCCACCTGATGATAGGACTGAGTCCTGCCTCTGCCCTTTCCTCTATGCACCGCACTGGACTCCCCTTCTCTTTTCCTTGGTCCATTAGCAAAGGGTTTCTTCGAACTCGAAGCACCAGTCCCACTGACGTCTTGAATCTTACCCAACTTCAGCAAACTCTCTATTCGTTCCCCAGTATAAGCGGCAATCTTGCAATTGTAAGCTTGTAAATGTGTTTTGGGACAGGTACTGCCATTGTAATTATCCAATGTAGGGAGCTTGAACTTGGGAGGGATTCTCAAACCTTGCACGAGACCCATGTCCTCTACGTCAATTCCCAGAGGATTTTGGCTCTCAATAGCCTTAAGTCTTTCATCTAACCCTTCGTACTTCCGGTCTTCATTGTAGAAACCCATGTCGTTGTTGAATGCGGTAAACTAGTCATCTTGACCATCCTCTAAACCACCATTATCAAATCCCAGATGTACCCCACCAGTGGGGATGTTTCCAACAGGGGGAGTGCGCACATTGTGATTTGGGATTTCAGTCTCCGGCCTCTGAATAGTGGCTCTCATGGCATCTTGACCAACCCTCATGGTTTCCTGACCGGCCCTTAGTTCCTGCTGACCTTGAGCAATCCCCTGCATAAGGTTCATGAACTGCTCCATTCTTCCCCTCAAATCAGCTAATTCAGTATGAACTTGTTCCATGACTCTGGCTTGATTGCGTCAGGTGGAATATCGGTGGACTGGGGTATCAGCTATCGTGCCTGAAAACCAAATAAAGGTTAGCAGGCGCCTGCAAAAAAAGAAAACCTGTAATGCAAAAATGATATGCTATGCAAATGCAAATGCACAGTTATGTTTGTCATTTCAAGATACTTTTCATATCCTGATTCCAATCGTAACCACGAATTCCTGACGACCAGAAATCATGATTATTGAGTTTTGCCAATCACAAATATCCGATGACCAAAAATAGTGATATTGTAGTGTGCTAGTGTGCAGATATCTTATTACATCAGATATATCTGAAGACCAAAAATTGTGAACAGAAATAGCTCATTTCATACAAATTCCCAAAAGTATTCAAGCACATTTGTCATAGTTTCAGCAACAGAATAAGAAACAAGTAGTCAAATGGATTCATCAACAATTCTGATGATAACCATTGCAAATTACAAAGGAATGACAAAAATCATTAATCTGATAGCTCTACGTCTTTCAGCTTCTGGCTGGAATACTTAATCTCTTCGAACAGGATGCAGGTACGCTGATGATGTGGCTTCTTAATCAGCTCTTTGATTACGACGTCCCTTTTTTCCAATGCATCAGCTAATGAACCCATGTGCATCAGCAAGGCTTCATCTTCATCGGCTCCTTTGCGCCTCTTAATTCCAGCTTGAATTTTAACTAGCTTCAGATCTGCCGTGACATCTTCAAGCTCTTTGTTGGTAATTTTCAGCTTATCTACATCATTCCTTACATGTTCTTGACTTTTACCGAGGTCCTATCGATACCTTCTTCTTTCTACATGTGCTTTCTTCGGCTCTTCATCTTTATCTTTTAACTGGGTCAGCAATTCAGAGTTTTCAATTCTGACCTCATCCCAAGCTTGACGAAGTTTAGCTAATGAATCCCTGCTTCGGGCTAATGCCTGCTTTGTAGTCTTGTGAGCCTGACTAGTATCATCTGCTCCCAAAGTAAGTTTCCGGAAGTACCGAGCTCTATCATCAAAATCTTCTTCTTTGTCTGCCAAGATTTTCTCCGCTTTCAATGCTCTCTTCTCCAAATCGTTGTTGTCAGCCAAAGCTTTCTGAAGACATCTGCTCATTCCAGAGTTCTCTATCTACAACTCTCTAACCATTTTCTTCCATTTCTCGAAATCTTTAGTAGGTACCATGGAGTGTTGATTTGGACATAAGAGAATCTCTCTTGAAAAGGGTAGCAATAGCTCTTTGACCTTTATCTCAATCCAAGCATCGTAGTCAGGGTATGATCTACAGTCTCCTTTGCCAAAAATTAACTTTCCCTCTCTTTGCCTAAATTTCCAGGCATTTATTACTTCTGGCACTCTTTCATTTTTGGTTCCCACGAAAAACAGAGAAGCACTAATCTCTTCATCAGCAGGAGGATTTCTCGAAGCATAACCAAATTGTCTAACAGCCAACACCGGGTTGTAATTAATCCCACCTCTTCTTCCAAGTAGAGGCACATTCGGAAAACTTCCACATTTAACAGTAAGCTCTATTGTCAGGAATTTGGGATCAAAGCAAATGATGTTATTGGCAGTCAAACCTATCAATCTCTTGGACCATTTCATTGTCTCAGTAGTTTCTACGAAAGCACCAGTTCGAGGTAAATGTTTGAAGAGCCAATGACATAACAATTGGGTACAGCAACTAACCAGACTTCCTCTTCCCTTCTCATTTTTGTAGTGTACTGAGTAATAAAAATCCCCTAGCAGGGTAGGAATCGGATTCTTCGAAACGAACACTTTCATCGCCTGCATATCAACAAAGTCAGATTGACCAGGGAAAAGCACCAAACCATAGATACAAAGAGCTAACACAGCATTGTAAGTAGTCCAGTTTTTAGCCTTGGCAGCTTCCTGAGCTTGTTGGAAAAGAAACTCCAAAAGAAATCCTTCGTCTTCTTTAAGTTTACTCAGGCCACTTTTCACAATAGACAGGTCCAGATGTAGAACAGCAGCAATTACTTTGGGGGTAAGAGCATCTTCAGAAAAATACAGTATAGAAGACGTGACTGGAATTCCCAAAATAAATGAGAATTCCTCCAAAGTGGGCATCAAAATGTAATCAGGGAACAGGAAACATCTCATTGATAGTTTATAGAACTGTAAGAAAGTGTGCAACCCATCCTTCTCATACTTTGTGAATGCACATACCATTTTAATCAGCTCTCCATATTCCTTCTGAAAAGTGCTGAGAACACCAGAACCAGCCATGTCTATCATCTTGTTCAATGAATCCAGCTTAGGATCAGGGAATTTATATGACACATTATTCTTCCTTTTAACCTCAACCTCTTGGAAACTCATGATTAGAATCAAACAATACGGTAGGTACCTGAAAATGACAAACATAACCTGTTATGATATGAGTATGTAAATGCAAAAGACATGTGATCAAGTATTCAGGTGTCTGTGTCTGTCTTGAACCGTGTGCACTGTGTTTCTGTACTGAATCTGGCAATATATCTGAGATGGATACTCAAACCACTGTCATAGGATACACTGTCTGTAACAATCATAGAATCACAAGTAAGGTATGTAGGAGGTTGGGTTACCTGCAAACTTGTAAACATCCCACCCATACTCACATGTGGTTCCTAGAAAACAAGGCTTGTCAGCTTCGGAGGTTTGAGAAGCGATAGCACATTCAGCCTGTAGGATACAATGCTATGCCAATCAAAGAGGTCGTCCACTGACTCACCTTAGAAAATAAAGGTCATCCTATGCAAGTTCCAAAGTGGGCCCTCGGGTGGGAGTGGGTTTGCCACAGAATGTGGTCTGCCACTGTCACTACTAAAGAGAGATGTTTCCAATAAGGTCCTCATGATCGGTCACTAGAGTCGACAGCTCTCTAGATCGACATCCTGGAATACGCAAGATGCGTACGCCATGATGGGTCCCAAGATAGCCTCGTCTAGCTGTGAATTTCGTGATTACCCAACGTACACAGATGGCACGTAGGTCCCACTACTCTCCACTCTAAATCTAAGTGTGCACTCAAGCCTTGGTAATGGGCTCATCTCTCAGAAATTCCATCCCGCCAAACAGACAGAACAGTGCAACACAGTATAATATATGAAATGTAAATGCTAACATGCTGTAAATATGGTACAAGTAATAAAATACAGTAAACAGCAAATACAAGATAACAGTAAACACCCAATGAAAGAAAAGCAAACAAGCGCTAGGATTGACTCGCTTAGGATGGACCAGCAATAGGTCAACCTGTCCCCAGCAGAGTCGCCAGCTGTCGCTCCCGGGATTTTCATCCAAGTACAAACGCGAAAGTGGCACTGAAACAGAGTCGCCAGCAATGTGTATTTATCCCAAGAGAGGGAAGGGAAACACCGCATAAACCCGAAGGAAAGGATAGAGTATGGTCTTGCGACCAAGAGAAATGGGTTCGGGAGTCGGTTACGTGCAGGGAAGGTATTAGCACCCCTACGCGTCCATCGTACCCGATGGGATCCACGTTTGCTTGTCTCAATCAAAGGGTGTAAGGAAAGATGCTGGAAAAGGAACTGGAAAAGGAATGGAAAGAGAAAGAGAAACAAATGTAGGGAAAATAAAAGAAGTGCTCAAATGGGCCCTACCCTACTGCCTACGTATCTCATCGGGAACATGAGAATCAGACCGACGTAGTTCCCCTCAACGAGGGTCGCTTTGTTTGTGTTTTTTAGTGGAAACGTCAGAGTGCGCGTCCCAGCAGTTTAGGTGTTGCGACTCGCTGTATGGAGACTTAGGCGTTACTTGTTTGCGGTAGAACGGACGTGACGAGTCCTTAAGACTGAAATGAATGAGAGGAGAAAAGAATTGTTTGTTTGTTTGTTGTCTTTTAAGAAAAATGTTTGTTATTTGTTCGCGTATGATAATGTATCTAAATATTAATCATTGGAGTGTATACATCCTCACATTCCAGGATGGAATGAATAAGAAACTACACTAAGTGTGAAGAAGACCCTCACATTTAGTTCCAATTATTAAGGTTCAAATACACTAGCATACTGGTATTTATTAAGTGTTTTTGTTAATTATGAAATGAAGAAGTGTTTTTTTTATTTGTATCTTCAACAACTATTGCCTTTAAGTCCCTCATGCAAGATCAAATGTTTAACACATTGACCTAAGATGGGCTATATGCTACACATTCTAAGATTATAAGAGAAGACCCCTTATAATCTTTTCTTTATATGAAAGGCCTAAATGCAATAAGTGCCTACCTTCATTAAATATTTTGAATTTTCTTTGAGATGAGGAGATGAAAGACTCAAGTGGGCGAGAAAGGTAAAATCTATGTGAACTAAGACTCGATCCTAATTGATTAGTTAAGGAAGTGATCCTAATAGTTTGTGAGGTTGCAAAGCCTAAGGTCTAAAGAAGGAATGAGTTAAGCAACTCACTTCTAAAGTAGAAGATGAATTGTAACTCAAACGGGAAAATAATGAGTTAATCAAAGAAAGCACATAAGTACTTACAAAACACAAGGTTGAATTGTAAAAGAAGAAAGGAAAGAAATCTGAATGTGGATTCTTTATCCACACTCAATTTCAACTTACCAAAGCCCCTACATGGTTAGTAAACATGGAAACATGTATAGGAAGTAAAAAGCACTTAATACACATTAAATTTCAAAAGAATAAGATGAAGAATCAAATCTTAATATCCCAACCAGAATGTGAATCATATTGACAACAAGTGAATATCATCATACAAGTTCAAATGAATAAGCAACAATCATCATCCATAGCATTTAAACATGTTATCATAAGAAAGGATAGATGAAAGATGAAAAGAAATGAAAAGAACATGCATAAATGGAACATGTAATCCAAAAATCAGAATTGAAACTAAATGAAAAATGGTTTATAAACATCTCAAAGTATTCATGAATCAACATTCAAGACATTCAAGAAGTAATAGAAGAAGAAGTGAGATGGAAGTTCAAAAGGAAAATGCAAACAATACATGTTAAGGATGTACAAAGTTCAAGTTGAAATGAACATGTAAATATGACCTATAATGTGCACCAAAGACCTATAATATCACATGAATGACTCATAAAACATGCAAATGCTCATACAAATATGCACAAAAGAACTCATGCAAACATACACTAAAGTTAGAATGATATGACATGGATTATGCTTCAAATGCAATGCATCAAACAAAAATCAAATTGACTTATGAAAATTATACAAGCATGGTATTTGATTGTCTAAGTCAAAAGTAAATCATACATCAAGATGGCATGTCAAAATTCAAAGCAAAATGACTTTAAACAATGCATTAGGTCAAGTTGAAACATCATGCAAAGTGGTGCAAAGACAAGCATCAAAACGTGTCATAAATTGACCTAAAAACTCATACAAAAATTACCTAACATGCTTCAATGTATTAGTGAATCAATGCAAAAAGAATCAGGTCAAAACAGTTTGTAATGAGCAAGATCAAAATTCTACAAATTCATGTATCATATTTGGAATGCATACAAATGGAAATTCAAAGAAAATCATGAAACAGTGGTAAAAATGTAATAAAATCATGAAATAAAAATATCAAAGTTTTCCTAAATGTCTTGATAATAGTCATGAATTTTTCCATAATTTTTCATGATGTTTTGGTATTTTAAAAAATCAAATATGAAATATGTACATAAAAAAGAAAAAATAAAATGAAAGAAAACAAGTAGGGGGTGCAGGGAAGTAAATTTACACGTTCAGAATTACAAGAGGGCCTAAAGGAAGGGGTGGTAATAGCAAGCCCAAGTTACAAAAGTCCAATAGCGAAGTCAATCAAGCACATGTGGAAATTAGTCAACACTCAGACTCACTATCAATCCTAGGATCAATCATACGCTCACAACCAAGTCAACAAAATGATCAAGTAGCCAAGATCAACACACAAGATTAAGAGGCACACGATAAAATGGTACACACGCACACACCAAGCACAATCAGAGCACAATAGGACCCCACATGATAGGCACATGCATTTTTAATTTGTTGACATCACTTCATCCGCATGATTAATCAGACGTCTTAGAATCAGTCAACCACTTAACAAGTAATCAAGATGAGAGTGTATGATATGAGGGCACATGGTAGCACGCGTGAGGCATCAAACACATAAACCACAAGAACAAATTCAGAATTAAAATCATGTGGAAAATCGTGGATCATTGGATCAATCAAATCAACGGATGAAATTCAAACTGGATAAAAACCCTAGCCATCACTCACCGGCCGGAGAGGGACCTCCGGTCACCTTCTCTGGCGAGAACCACCACCTGCAAATCTTACGTGTTCACAGAAATGCACACTACGTATACCAAAATGAAGCTGAGATAATGGAGATTAAGGACACACAATTGTTTTTCATAGAACAAACACATACATGGAGAACAAAGAGGATTAAAACATGCCCTAACTTTTGGATCTACGCCTCTATGAGGCCTATCAACTAGCCGGAGTATCAAATGCTCCTAGTGAGCTCATATCATCATGAAAACAACAAAATAAACCATAAAACTTGAGAAAAATGTTTGAGAGTTTTAGAACCTAAACTTGCAGCTCTTGGAGATTCTTGAGAAAACCAGAGAAAGCACTTGCTCTTCAACCTTGGAGCTTCAAATTAAGCAAAATAAATGCTGCTGGAATTTGTTATCTTGAGAGCAGAGAGGTTCAAAACTTGCTGACATACACTTGAAGAAATCGTGTGGATTGTGATAGATCTTCCTTCAATCATGCGCCATTGATGATGATATAGATGAATTAGATGAAAATCTCGTGCACTCAGAGACTAAGTTTTGAGAGAGTTGGTGAAAAAAGTGAGAGAATCAGAGAGAAAGTAGAGAGAGTTTTGGAATGAAGTTGAAATGTGAGTGAAGTTTCTATTTATAAGAGAGCTTAACTACGGTTAACATGAGTTGGTTAATTGAGTTGAGATGGTTTAGGTGAGTCCATCCTAACTAACTAAGTCAAGTTAGTTAGGGGACGATTTTGAGGAGTTCTGATATGGTGCAGGGGGTTTAGGATAAGCTCTAGTGTAGTTTGGTGCAACAACTTCTTTGGCAAGTTTCTTCCTTCCACTTATATGCTACACTCGAGCATGTGTGTATGTAAAGGTGTGTGTGTGTTTGGCTGAAAGAGGAAAGCTGATGTGATGAAGTGTTTGTGGTGTGTGTGAACCAAGAGATGCAAATTCTGATGTGATGCATAAGATGAAATCAGTTGGAAATGGTGATATTTAAGCATGAATATCTCTTTCTTTAGGCCATGGAAATGGATGATTCTGGAATCATTACAAAGTGTGTACATGATACAACAACTTTGATGTTGAAAAGAAATGAAAATGAGGCTTGCAACATATTAGAAATGTGCTTCAAACATAGGAACTCAAAACTGGCTTGAAATGTTGCATAATGTGCGCGTGTGTGGCATGACTTGGTTATGACTTAGTCAATTTTTCAGTTACATTGACCCTACTTTGAGCCATCATAACTTCTTATCCTTTGATCAAATGAACAAATCATGAACACCAGTTTTGAAGATCTCACATAGAGGAACAACTTTCATGTTGAAAGATTTTTCATTTGAGGCCTCTAACCATGAGTAATTGTTCAAAACATTTGGCCCACCACATGTTTGTGAAAATGACTGCGCATGACTTAAGATTTGCCCAAGCTGACTTGCATTTTGCCCAAGTTTGTCTCAACTTTGATCATCCATAACTCTCTCAATTTTGATCCAATGGAGATGTTCTACACATGGATTTGAAGCTTAAGATGAGATCTTTTGTTGTGGCCGAGTGGAATTTTTATTTGACGTCTCAATTTTGGATGGCCTTGGTTCAAAGTTTGGTGCAAAATGGCCAAAACTTTCCTTATTTAGAAACCCTACTTCTTCCAAAAATGGCAACTTTTCAAATCTTGATTTTTCATGATCCTTTTGGAGTTTCTTGATCAAATTTTGTACATTGGTCACATATAACATGAATTTCATGAATTTGGCCTCAAAAAGTCAAGAGTTGACTTTTTACTCTGATTATTTGACTTAACCCTTATTTTCCTGATTTTTTATCTTTCTTCCAATTGAACCACTTCTAAAACCAATTGAGAGGCAATTTTCCACACACATACACTTAAGGACATGTAGAATACCATGACATCAAGTTTTGTTCAAAAAATCAGAGATGACCTGATTTAATTGGAAACCCTAGTTTTGCTACCCACCTACTAAGGGGAAAAAGTGCAGTCTTCAACTTCAAATTCCTCAGAGTATGTTGTGTATCCTCTTAAAGGATGATGAGATATGCCACTTGAGGGTGATTTTGAACCAATGAACTATCTCTTTTAAGGGTTTTCCTTCAGATTTTTGGATCTCTTGCATAGTGAAGGATGTAATGCTTCAATCTCCTATTGAATCTCACATTCTTGAGGTTTTGGAGGATCAATTGAGATAGTATGAGACATGAAAGACCTCTTGGCTTGCCTTGAGGCAACTTGTTTGACGTTTTGTGCCTTGAATGATTCCTTGATTGTCCATCTTTCCCCTGATCACATGCCTTGATGGTAAGAGGGATGCTATGCTTCATTTTTCTATGTTAAAGATGCAATGCAAGGCTAATGAGATGGATATGATATGATATATGATAATGCTATGCTATGATGACAAAAGAGAGAGCAAATTTTGGGGTATTACAAGGACGATCAATCCGGAGGAGGAACTTCGATTTCCTCATACAAAGATGCTATTAAAGCAGTCGAGAGTACCGATACAACAGGATGAGGATAGCTTGTCATTCCTACTAGAAATACAACAAAGAAAGGTCTTGGTTTTTCTGCAACCTGTACCCGGACAGTTGCTAACGATGAAAGTCTTCATCCCATTCAGAACCTCTTTCACAATGGAGGTTTCCTTCACCCAGTGCCTCAGGCAATCCATGCTATCAATAAGGATGATTCCTCCGACATGGGTGAAGGATGGAAGTCATATCTTAACGAGGACGGTTATATGTCTCAGGAAGAGGTGCCTATGACATTTTGCTATCCCGCACAAACTTCGAGATTTATACCACGGTCAGATGTCAAAATGATATATGGAGGTTGTGATCCGGAAGGATGTCGTGCTCCGCCAAATTTATTAGAGGAGGACACTCTGATGAAAGACAACTTTGACCACAATTACTATGGCCCGATGGACGGTCTGCCAATGTGGCAGCCTTACCCAGGAGACTTGAGGCCAGAAAGTCAGCCGAGTAATGAAACTCAGTTGAGCATCATTGAACATAATACATGTGTCCCCACCGTCTCATGGGATCAACACTCGGGTCATTCAAAAACTACTCAACATGACGATGAATTTGCAACATTTGCAGGACTAGAATTCATCAACTATGCCTTTCCCGAGGTCAACATCATCGAGAGGGATGACCCCTCCAGTTCCAAAGAAGTGTGGGACACCTTAGGACAACCAAGTGGAAAATACAACTATATGGTCAAGTACACCGCTCCCGAAAGCTCTCGTATCAGGCTCGAAGATATCCAGCCAACTGGATGGGGAGATACAGCTGAGAGCACAAATGCTATGCAAAATGCAACAGAGGAATTCTCCTACGACAATTCTGCCTGGGAGACAGATTCTAATGATCCTGCTCCACCAGAAATCAGCGTCATTTTTGAAGACAAATCGAGGAAGGTACCAGACTTTGTGATTCCTCGAGGAGTTCGCCGCCAGTGGGTTGCTGTCGATGTTCCGAAGGTCGTTTGCCAATCAAAGTAATTGCCATCTTTAACCTTTCACCCTGCCCAGGTGAAACAGATGTTTTGATAGGGCTCGCTTTCTGTAAATTTTCCCTCTTCACTTCGCCCAAAGCGACAAAGTTTTGTTTTATAGGGCTATAGTTTCAAGGATCGACTTGTTCATTAATAAAATAACGTCGTTCTGTAATTTCCGCATTTATTGTTGTTTTCTCTTTTTTGCCTTTTCTCAGAAAATGGTAATCCTAAAAAACAATTCAAATAACAAAAACAAGCAGTAATAAAAAAATATACTGCACACACTTGCATTTTCTCTATCTCTTCTAAACACGAATCATTACGTCATGCAAATTGCTTGTTTTAAACCCCGTTGAGACATACGATCGAAGCCTTCTCCCGACTTTGAGTTTCCGATATTTGGGGCTGAAGAAGAAGTTGACAACGGAATTCCAGAAGAGATCTCCCGACTACTTAGACAAGAGGAAAGGTCCATTGAACCTCACAAAGAGCCGTTGGAAACGGTAAACTTGGGTTTGGAAAAAGAGAGAAAAGAAATCAGGATTGGGGCACTGCTCAGTCCAACTGCCAAAGAGATCTTGATAAAGCTTCTCAGAGAAATCCCCGATGTATTCGCTAGGTCCTATCAGGATATGCCAGGGTTGGATACCAGCATCGTGGAACATCACTTACTGTTAAGATCGGAATGTCCGCCAGTAAAACAGAGGTTGTGAAGGACTTACCCGGACATGGCCATCAAAATCAAAGAGGAGGCACAGAAACAGATTGACGCGGGTTTCCTCGCTACATTAGAATATCCTCAATGGTTAGCCAACATCGTACCTGTTCCGAAAAAGGACGGAAAGGTTAGAATGTGTGACGATTATAGGGATCTAAACAAGGCTAGTCCAAAGGACGACTTTCCTTTACCGCACATTGACATGCTTGTAGACAGTACAACAAAGTTCAAAGTTTTCTCCTTCATGGATGGGTTCTCGGGCTATAACCAGATCAAAATGGCGCCGAAAGAAATGGAGAAAACTTTGTTCATTACCCCATAGGGGACCTTTTGTTACAAGGTAATGTCGTTCGGTTTGAAGAACGCTGGGGCAACCTATCAAAGGGCCATGACTACTCTGTTTCATGACATGATACACAAGGAAATCGAAGTGTATGTCGATGATATGATTGCCAAATCTAAGACAGAGGAGGAGCATGTGACCCACCTGTCAAAACTATTCGAGCGGTTGAGAAAGTACAAACTCCGCTTGAATCCCAACAAGTGCACCTTCGCTGTCCGTTCAGGGAAACTCTTAGGGTTCATCGCCAGCCATAAAGGAATTGAGGTTGATCCTGACAAGGTCAAGGCCATTCAAGAAATGCCTTCTCCAAAAAACTGAAAAACAAGTCAGAGGATTCCTGGGACGTTTGAACTACATCTCCAGATTTATATTCCTCATGATTGCCACATGTGCGCCGATTTTCAAATTACTCAAATAGAACCAGGACTGCATTTGGACAGAAGATTGCCAAACCGCCTTCGACAGTATTAAGGAATATCTGTTGAATCCTCTGATTCTATCACCTCCAGTGGAAGGAAGACCACTGATCATCTACGTCACAGTCTTGGAAGACTCAATGGGGTGTGTACTTGGCCAACAGGATGAAACCAAATGGAAAGAATCTGCCATTTACTATCTGAGCAAGAAGTTCACCGACTGTGAGACTCGGTACACTATGCTCGAGAAAACTTAATGTGCTTTGGCTTGGCCAGCCAAACGTCTACGCCAGTACATGATTCGTCACACTACTTGGTTGGTCTCTGAGATGGATCCAATCAAGTATGTATTTGAAAAACCTGCTCTCACGGGAAGAATTGCCCGTTGGCAGATGTTGTTATCAGAATATCACATAGAGTATCATGCTTAAAAAGCCGTTAAAGGAAGTATTTTAGCAGATCATTTGGCTCATCAACCGATTGACGATCAAGAATCAGTCGGGTTTGACTTCCCAGACGAAGATGTCATGTATTTAAAAATGAAAG
Source organism: Lathyrus tuberosus (assembly GCA_022829125.1). Classification (NCBI taxonomy): domain Eukaryota; kingdom Viridiplantae; phylum Streptophyta; class Magnoliopsida; order Fabales; family Fabaceae; genus Lathyrus; species Lathyrus tuberosus. The sequence goes on along the minus strand of JALAZF010000001.1, from coordinate 6,169,014 downwards.
ATTGCGATGAACCGCTACCCAGTGAAGGGCCAGAACCAGGTTCCCAGTGGGGACTAATCTTTGACGAAGCAGTTAATCATTATGAAAATGGAATTGGGGCAATAATTGTTACCCCTCAGGGTACCCACATTCCTTTCACAGCTCGACTTACGTTCAAGTGTACAAACAACGAGGTCGAATACGAAGCTTGCATTATGGGTCTCGAAGAAGCGATTGATTTGAGGATCAAGAACTTGGATGTATACGGCGACTCAGCTCTGGTTATCAATTAGATAAAAGGAGATTGGAACACATACCAATCAGGATTAATTCCTTACAAAGATTACGCAAGAAGGTTGCTACCCTTCTTCAACAGAGTTGAGTTTCATCACATCCCTCGTAAGGAGAATCACATGGCTGATGCATTAGCAACTCTCTCTTCCATGATTAGTGTAGGTCAATGGAATGACTTACCAAAGATCGACATAATGCGCCTTGAACGGCCCGCTTACATCTTCACGATTGAAGCAGTCATAGACAACAAACCTTGGTATCACGATATCAAATGCTTCCTTCAAAAACAAGAGTACCCTCCTGGGGCATTCAGAAAGGATAGAAAGACCCTCAGAAGACTAGCAGGTAGTTTCTTCCTGAGCGGTGATACTCTCTATAAGAGAAATTTTGACATGGTCTTGCTCCGATGTGTGGACAGACCAGAAGCAAACATGCTTATGAAAGAAATTCATGAAGGATCCTTTGGCACTCATGCCAATAGACACACAATGGCGAGAAAAATTCTAAGACCAGGGTACTATTGGTTGACAATGGAATCCGACTGCTACAAGTACATGAGGAGGTGTCATAAGTGTCAGATATACTCTGACAAAATTCATGTACCGCCAACGCATCTCAAGGTTCTTTCTTCCCCATGGCCTTTTTCCATATGGGGAATCGAGATGATTGGCTTGATTGAGCCCAAAGCTTCAAACGGACATCGGTTCATCCTTGTAGCCATTGACTACTTCACCAAGTGGGTTGAAGCAGCGTCGTACGCTAATGTAACCCGAGAAGTGGTGGTCCGATTTATCAAAAACAATATCATCTGTCGTTATGGTGTTCCGAGCCAAATCATTACTGATAATGGATCTAACTTGAACAATAAGATGATGAAGGAGTTGTGCGTAGAGTTCAAGATCGAACACCATAACTCATCTCCCTACCGACTTAAGATGAATGGAGCGGTAGAAGCGGCTAACAAGAACATCAAGAAGATTGTTTAAAAGATGGTTGAAACCTACAAAGATTGGCACGAGATGCTACCCTTTGCTCTTCACGGTTATCGTACATCTGTCCGCACTTCAACAGGGGCTACCCCTTTCTCTCTAGTATATGGCATGGAAGCAGTGCTCCCCATCGAAGTAGAGATCCCTTCAATCCGAGTATTGATGGAAGCCAAGCTCACCGAAGCTGAGTGGTGTCAAAGTTGACACGACGAACTGAATCTGATCGAAGAGAAACCGATAACGGCACTATGCCACGGTCAGTTGTATCAGCAAAGAATGAAGAAGGCGTTCGACAAAAAGGTTCGACCTCGCGTCTTCAAGAAAGGAGACCTTGTGCTCAAGAAGATACAATCATTTATCACTGATTCGCGAGGTAAATGGACTCTGAATTATGATGGCCCCTACGTGGTCACAAAAGCTTTCTCAGGCGGCGCCTTGAGACTTGCAACCATGGACGGAGAAGAATTTTCCTACCCCACAAATGTTGATGTAGTCAAGAAATACCTCGCCTAAACTAAAAAAAAAACGTCTCGGTGGATTGAAAACCCGAAAGGGCGGTCCAGGCAAAAGTTAGAGACAGAATAAAAAAAATCATCCCGGTGGATTGGAAACATCAAAGTATAATCCAGGCAAAAATTAGGGATAATGGCAAGTAACTATGTTCAACAGAGGCAAGTCCCTCAGCAGCAGTTACACCATCCATCGGAGGAAAACTCCAGTCAAGGTCATCTTCGACAGAAGCTCAGGATGCCCAAAATTCAAAGCTGGTAGAAGGATAGTGGTCGTTATGTTTCAACGTAGCCCTTTTTCCCTGTAAATTACCATTTTCTAGCTTTGTATATACTCTTTGGAATCACGCATTTGGCTGATCTCCATCTTATCAATAAAATTTGAGCCCTTGTGCTTTTGTTTGTAATTCTCATTTGTTTTAGCTTTACAGAACGACATTTTAATATGATCAACGATTTTTGAAATAAAACAAAAATGAATTTACTTGTAAAACTTTTTCTGCTTTTAAAATAAAGATGGCAATTTCTTTTGACTGTTGAACATCAAAAGAGCATCAACCGCTTCTCCAGAAGTAAGCGAACTTCAAAGTGCAGAATCAAAGTACTCCTTCTACGCCAGTGCGCCTGAATGAAGGATCAAAAGTGTCAGATTCAACTATTCCATCTGACATCTTCGGCAGAGTCCTTATTTCCTAAGCCCGATTAACGGTATTCCCCGCAGGGATTATCTCACCTAAGCAAGGCAGAATTGCTCTCGTGAACAAGTGATACTTTACATCTCCCATTGTGGCCGAGTATCCAGTCATATTCATCTACTAGTTTGTATGTCGTGTCAGTTTTGTCAGCATATACATACATACATCATGCATTTTATTTTTATTCGCATTCATATTGAATCGCTATCACTCTAGTCGGTCTTATCCCTTAGTGATAACAGTCCTCTCAATCGAGTTGTCAGTTCTTTCCTCGTCAGGAAATGTCGCGTTGGAACGATCTCTCTCCTCCAGTTTATTTCTGGATGGAAGTTGGCTCCTCAACTACTTTGATAACTTGAAGCTCTGAAAAACTAGAGAAACTTTCAACAGATATCACTCTTCGCCATTGAAGATGATATCCTTGCTTTCCCGGATGAAGGAAAATCCCTAGAGAAAGCCCCTTAATCGGAGCTTCGGCAATACGGCAGTTTTTCTCTGAAAAAACCACTGATGAAAAGGTCATCAGCACCTCAAAATTGGATCCCATCATATGGCATTTCTCCGGGAAGATCCCGAGAAAAGTATGATGTAATATCCCCAAGCGTGAAAGAAGTCTCTCAAGGGACTCGCATTCCCCAAATAGAGTCAATGAATGGCGTCTCCAATAGATAATTTTGTACACCTCTATAGCTCAAATGACTGGGTTCCCTAGCAAGTCTGGCATCAAAACTTTTTCCATCAAATGGCATCTCCCCAGGAAAATTCGGTGAGAAGTTTAAGAAAAACCGCTACGCATAGCGTCCCTTGTCAATAAAGTTCATTGACAAAAGAAACTGAGACCAGATCCTTGGTAGGAAACTAGGATCGAGGGGAAGTTTAAATCAGAAACTAAGACCAGTTCCTTGGTAGGAAACCAGGATCGAGGAGAAGTTTAAATCAGAAACTAAGACCAGTTCCTTGGTAGGAAACCAGGATCGAGGGGAAGTTTATTTCCGCAACTAAGACCAGTTCCTTGGTAGGAAACCAGGATCGAGGGGAAGTTTTTACCTTTTCTAAAGCATCATTGCTTAGTAAAAGAAGAAGGATGCGCAAGCTGCCATTCTTAACCACCATCAAAACTTCGGGTATTCCGATATTTAATCCTCTTGTGCCCCGAATGCCCGAATACCTTCGCCATTCACACCTTCGGGCCCAAGAAGATTAAATAGGGGCATCTGTCATATCCCAAATTTTGACCACTAAGATTTCCCATCATTGTGCAAATCATCATCACAATATGGAGGAACCATCATACCTCATCAGTCTCCCCAAAGATGGGTGAGCATCCACTGCAATCAAAATTAGGGTTTCAATCCCTCTCTGAGTTTTTAGACAAAGGATGAATAAAGGAATGACATGATCTTCAACTTGTCTAAACCTCTCAAACATCCATAATGTATCAAGAGGACTCCCACTTCAAGGATTAAGCACAAGGCTGCTCCCTTTTAGGTGGATCAAGCCTCAAGATCGCCAGTATCACCAAATTAGGGTTTTGGTCGACTAGGGCCTCCAGATGGAAATTTTCATCTGGGCATGATCCAATGATTCAAAACATATCCTAATATACTCCATGGAACCTCATGGACCCAATCATCAAGTCAATTTGGCCTCAGGGGATGCATTCATCAAAAATAAGGAATTAGGGTTTCTTGACCTAATTCACCCCTAAGTTGACTTTTGGGACAAATCATGAACCAAGACCTCAAGACATGATTTGAGGATCTCTAATATACCATATTGATCCATTTTGGACAATGGATTGATCCAAGAAGCTTGAGCAACAAGTTTCAATTTCATCTGAACCACAGTTAGGGTTTCGCGGGAAAAGTCAACTGTAACTTTGACTTTTGACCAGGACATGCTCCCAAGCCCTAATACATGATTCAATACACTCTATACCACCCATGGAACATATCCATCAAGTTTGATTTAGGTCAAGGACATGATTTCCTGAAGAATTGCACAGTTTGGAATTCATCGGATAAAAAGTTAACTGTGCACAAAAGTCAACTTTGACTTTTTGAGATTTTTCACAAAAATGGATTTTTAACCCTAAAATGATGTTAATGTATGATTTGAATCATCATTCATCAAGAAAAATCAAAGAAAATGGGATAACTTGTAAAACGGGTAACCATAAAAACTTAGAAAATTTTCTAAGTTATGAGAAAAAGTGACAAAGGTACCAACTTTGGAGGATCATAACTCCTAAACCACAAAGCCATTTTTTTCCATCCAAAGCTTGATTTGTAGATCTCAGTGCCCTCTACAAAAGATTCATACTGACCTATGTCCAAATTCCTCATGGATTTTGAGTTATGGAGTGATCAAAATCAAGAAAAGTCACTTTGTTCCAACACTTAGTGAAAATTTCACTAAGTCAGATTTTGCCTTACTTTTTTCCAAATGTAGGGACATTTTTCACTTGGATACGAAAAGTATCAAAACCAAATATGATCAAACAGTTGTTGTATCATACAAGAGCTTTCCAAAATGGCCGTGAACATCACCAAATTCAACTTGAGCCATGAGATATGACATTGGCAAGTTGCCTTGCTGAAATCTGCCAAGGCAAGGTAGAATTTTGCACTTTTGCTCGATTTGCCAAAATCAGCCAATTCCAAAGGATTGATTCTAAAGGGGACAATCACTGAGCCAAGCCTCCAAAGTCCTTGGAACAAGAAATAGCATGCTAAACCTAGAATTGCCCAAAATAGGGACAAGACTCCAATTTTGGATTGGAGCATTCAATGGAAGCATCAAGGTGGCATGGACTGAGCCATTAGCAACTGAATTCAGTCAAGACTTATCCAAGACCAAGGGGACCAGTAGCATGTGCCCTAACCTCTAGTCAATGGCTAGAGGAGACTTGGATTTTCATTTGCCAACATTGGCCATCCCTACTCAGCAGTTGCCATTCACTATTCCTTGCAAAACAAACTTGCTCTACTATAAATAGAGCTCAATTGTGATCAGTTTAGGTACACCAAAGGCCTACAACACTTGCCTTTCTCAAAATCCACTTCTCACTCTCAAAAATACCTTTCTTAGCAAGTCATTATCGGGTTTTTCATTAGAGAGCAATTCCACTCAAACCAATCACACACACACCTCATATACATCATATGTGAGCTGATCAAACACTTAAACAACATCTGGAACACTGATTTCTCAGAATCACCAGTCAATTGCTCAAGGTTTTAACCAAGTTTCAGTTGAGATGCCATGAAGTGATCCAGCCAATTTCCATCAAGTCCAAGCATTCAAACACACTCCATAGGGTGTAGGGAAACTGTTTAGATCATCACAATTCATCTGTAACACCTCCTACTCAAAAATCAATTTGCTCTTGCTGTCACGACCTAGAGGTAAGCCTAAACTTGGTCATCTCTCAATCTTTGCATATTTCCTCGCACAATACTTTTGCCAAATGTTCATAATCATGCATGGAATGTTTCCCCTCAAGTAATTGCTTTGTTTGAATCGTGTATCAAAAATCCCAGCCTTCATGCATAATTTAGGGTTCTTGAGGATTTTTCGTGATTTCTTGTTTTATGCTTAATTTAAATGAAATTAATTGCCATAGACATGATCGTGAGGTTGAAACGAGTTGATTGGTATGTAGATTGCATGATATTATCAAGTATTCAGTGAGATTGGATAGAAAATGCAAATCTGGGCAAAACTGAAAAACGCGCGTGTTCTTCAGCTGTTCTTGGCGCCATTTCTCTCAAATTCAAATATTTGAATTTTGTGATTTTATTTAATTGATTCAAAAATTAATTTCTCTCTGAGTTTTAATGATTTTGAGTTGATTTTTTTTTAATAATTCACAAAAATGTAAAAATATTTTATTTTCCCAAAAAATCATAAAAATATTATTTATTTCATATAATTGATATTTTTGCAAAGAATTAATATTTTAATTGTTTTTGACATTTTGAATATTTTTTCCACCTTGATTTAGCAACTTTTAACGCCTTCTAATTATTTTGTAGGTCAATACTTAATTTTTGAAGCATTAATCCAAGATCACAATTTGTTTTCCATATGTTAAATAATTTTGATCATTTTAATTGAATTTTTATTCAATTAAAACACATTTTGAAAACAAATTAGGGTTTTTGATTAATTCAACCCACATAAATCATTTTCAAAACAATTGGGCCTCTAATAGAGTGTAAGACCCAACCCTTTGTAAATACAACCTATTTTTGGGCCTCACTTATTGTATAAGTCCCGTTGTATTTCAAAAAGTTCGACGTGATCATCATCCGTTGAAAAACAAACTTTGGGCCTCTCCTCGAGCTATAAGACCCATTCAAAACTTTTGGGCCTCTAATAGAGTGTAAGACCCAATCCCCTTTTAACCAAAAACAAATTTGGGCCTCTAATAGAGTGTAATACCCAACCCTTTGTAAATACAACCTATTTTTGGGTCTCACTTATTGTATAAGTCCCGTTGTATTTCAAAAAGTTCGACGCGATCATCATCCGTTGAAAAACAAACTTTGGGCCTCTCCTCGAGCTATAAGACCCATTCAAAACTTTTGGGCCTCTAATAGAGTGTAAGACCCAATCCCCTTTTAACCTAAAACAAATTTGGGCCTCAGATATTGTATAAGCCCCTTCGCGTTAAAAGAAAATCTCGGCGCGATCGCCATTGTAAACAAAAAATCATCTGGGCCTACCCTCGTGTTATAAGCCCCACTCTTTTTCTTTAAACCTTTTGGGCCTCTAATAGAGTGTAAGACCCAATCCCTTTGTACAGAAAACCTTTTTTTGGGCCTCAGTCACTTGTATAAGTCCCTCTGTACAAATTCAACAGTGCGATCACTGATAAAACCTTGGGCCTCTCCTTGAGCTGTAAGCACCAAATCTTTCTTTTTCAAAGCACTTTCTCCTTTGATTTTGAAATATATTGTTGTTTTCAATCTTTCTTTGTTGAACAACTAACCAAACAGCATGGAAGCTCTACAACCGAGTAAGTGTTTATCCGCTTTCATTTACCGCTTTCATATACATATAATTGTATTGTGGGGCTGTTTCACGTAAGTCTTCTTTCATAAACTCATATCAACTGTGTAATACTAGTATAGATATTTAGAGTTTCCCCGGCAACTACATCTAGCATTAAGCCCGTTGATCACTCTTAAATAGTCAAAACTAGATCCCCATAGGATTACCAGACACAGTCTTGCCTCCTCTTGGGGTTAAACAATATGGAGACATGAAAGGCAGCATTCTCGGTGAACCCTTTCATAGACTGTCACTCGTAGAAGTTGTCAAAGAAACTCTATTCCCCAGAGATGATCTCTTCTCCGTGAATTGCATCTCTTGAGTTTCTTCCAAATTCTTGAAATTTCCTGGCTTGATCTATTCTTTGTGAATAGCCTGTCTTGAATTTCTCGGGGTTTGGGGACCCACAGGCTTCTTAAAAGCACTTGTCAAGAAACTCTACTCCCCAGAGATGATCTTTTCTCCGTGAATGGCATCTCTTGAGTTTCTTCCAAATTCTTGGACTTTCCTGGCTTGATCTATTCTTTGTGAATAGCCTGTCTTGAACTTATCGGGATTTGGGGACCCACAGGCTTCCTAAAAGCATCCCCGCCTCCTCTTGGGCGTTGTACAAGGACCCGTCGGCTTCTTAGAAGTATTCACAGCCTCCTCTTAGGCTTCGTATAACTAATTTCTTCCTCCAGGAATGATAGCCTCCTCTTGGGCTTAGTACAAATTGTCCCTCGGCTTCTTAAAAGTTTCCAGCCTCCTCTTGCGCTTCGCACAAATTGTCCCGACGACCTCCTAAAGGTATAGGAACAGAAATCAGTCATCTTAATAGAACAGTCGTTCCAAGAGTCTACTACTGTTTCTCAAAGCATAGTACAAAAGATGAAACACTAGACTTGGACAGTCTAATTTCCTTGAGTCTCAAAGACATTCTCAAGCTCCTTCCAAAACTAGGAGATGAAACCCGTAGACTCAGACAGTCTCAATACCCTTGGATTTCCCATTTCCTTAAAGAACAGGAAATAACCCTGATCCTCGAATCAAAATCCCTGAGTGCAAACATTACACATATAAGAATTGATTTTCTCTTTAAATTAGCATACTAGACCTGTCACTCAATTGAAACAGTCACAATAGCCTCCTCTTGGGCTTTGCACAATGATTCTCCCCAGCGGAGCTAACAATTTTAGCCTCCATCTCGGGCTTCGTACGAGATACAAAAAACTCTCTTGTTGAGTCAAATAGCCTCCATCTCGGGCTTTATACGAGACACCAAAAGATTCCCTCGTTGAGTCAAAACCTTTTAGCCTCTCTCTCGGGCTTTGTACGAGACACATATTAGCCTCCTCTTAGGCTTTGTATAAGAAAACCACTGGTCGATCCAATCAACCTTTTAGCATCAAAGTTGTGCCTCATTCACAGTACACAAACATCAACAACTCCTTCCCCGTCATCTAATCGTTGTAAGCGGCAAGCCTCTGGATCATCTATATCCATGCCACTGTCCCTCTTTTAGCATGAGAAATTCCTAAGGAAAGATAACATTGCTCTAAACTGAGTTAAAGTCTTCTCCTTCAGGTTGGAAGTCCCCTATAAAGGAAATTATGGCATTGCCGGATTCACAAATCCCAGTTAAAGTAATTCTCCTTTATAAACAGTTGTGACATATAAACCCCTCTTTAGAGATGACAAATTCTCTCTAAAGTCAAACCCTTTTAGCTTCATATCTTGGGCTTTGAACAAGATACAAATAGAATCTTTAGCTTCACGTCTTGGGCTTTGAACAAGACACCAAAACAACCTCTTTTCCTCCCATAGAATAGGAGGAACTACGATCGCTCTGATTTCCCAGTTTCGGTAAACTGGAATACATAGGCATAAGATTGAAAGAAAAATCTTAGCAAGCACACTAAACAAAACCCAAAATCCTATACCTTCATATATATCCGTCCTAACATCTCAACCGATAGCCTAAAACACCCCTTTTCGAAAAAATAACCTAAGAGAGACCTCGAATCTTTGTAGCATCTGTAAATCAACAGTTTTGACTGTTTAACATCAGTATGCAAGCAGGGTTAGTTGGAGACATCTATTTCCCTTCCTTCATCAGCTTCAATAGGATAAAAAATGAATCGAGCTGTAGTATTAGAGCGATCGTGCTTCGCAACCACATCCTAAAATCACTCGCTACAGAAGGCCTTGTCCTATCCCGAGTGCTTGACATTACCTTTAGGGTTCAGTGTCGAAAAGACTTACTATCTAAAATAAAGCACCTTAAATAAGAGAATAAGGTTCTCTTTGTATTGAACTAAAGAAAGAGGATTGAGTGAAGACTTCTTCCTCTCCGAGTATTAGGATGCTTACTTTAGAGTGTGTGGTCTTGATACTCGTATTTCAATACGAAGACGTGACTATATTCACCACACAATTTTCAAATCAAACCTTTTGAGATAAAGAATTGGGTACTACCTGCAAAGGTTCCTATCCAAGGACTTATTTCACCCTTAAAATTAATCTCAACCAATCAAATGTGACATCTTACCTTGATGGCAAAAATTAAACCTTTTCAAAATGTGCATGTTATGTCCGTTCTACCGCAAATAGGTAACACCTAAGACTCCACGAGCATGCTGCAATACACCTAACTTCTAGAATGTGCACATTAGCATAGTCCATAAAAAACACCAATAAACTGTAGTCCCACGAACTACAGATGCTCTGATTCTTCACTTTTTTTAAGTGAAGATACGTAGGCACAAAAGCCCCAATCCTTGGCGAGCACCCTTCCATTTTCTTCACCCGTAGTCCTCCAAACTGCATTGACTCTGGCTTTCCCATTGCACGAGAGAATACTTAGGCATAGGACTACGAAGTTCTATCGAGTCGCCTTTTCTTTTTCCACCCTTTTCCTTTCCTTTTTCCTTCATTTTCTATCACATTCTTTGTTTCTTACCCTTCTCTCTCTCCCTCTTGGAACACTTTTAGAAAGCAATCCTTTAGCAAACATCCTTACATATAAGACAAGCGAATGGTTCCCATCGAGTACGATGGATGTGGGGGGTGCTAATACCATCCCTTCGTATAACCGGCTTCCGAACCCATAATTTGGTTGCGAGACCATCTTATCCTTTCTCTTGGGGTTTTCTCGATGTTTTCCCTTCCCTCTTGGGATAAATAAAGTTCGATGGCGACTCTTTGTTTGTTTCTTTTTTGCCTCACGTCATCTATTTTTCGAGAAGCGACAAGGGGCAAAAGTTTTAGACCTCCCCATAAAAGGAGACAATGGATAAGGCCTAAAAGGAAGTATCATCTCTCCCCTGAACCTTCATATCACTTGAATTGGGGAAACATGGGATAAGACGTTTCTACGGCAGAGAGAAGTCATGGTTGTCGCGGCCGACAGAAATATCGAGTCGCCATCATCCTTTATTCGTCCTAATGACAGGAAAATAATGATAAAACCTAAATCCTAAGGGAGAGGCACTAAGTTCTGGAGTCGATTAGGAGAGAGGAAGGTGTTAGGCACCCCTCAAGTTCATTGTACTCAATGGGATCCTCCTTAAGTTCTAGGGTATGTTTGTTTGTTGCTTGAATGCTTAACTGTTTATATTTATTTACAAAAATCCTTATGATTATGTAGAAGAAATTATTTAAGTAAGAGAGAAACCCTAAGTTTTTTATTATTATTGTACTCGCTAGGGTTTGCACCCTATGCCTACGTACCTTCAATTTTGAAGGATCAGAGTATCCCTAGTTCACCGCCCCTATCCCCTATCCCTAATCCTAGTCCTATTCCTATTCCCATTCCTAATCCTAATCCTAATCCTTTATTTATACTCTTAGATTACAAGAGTCCTATCCCATATCCCTATTCCTTATTTATACTCTCGGGTAAAGAGTTCTATCCCATGTCCTTATCCCTTATTTATACTCTCGGATGAAGAGTTCTATCCCAAAAAATCCTTATCCATTATTTATACTCTCGGAAGAAGAGTTCTATCCGAATTACTCATCCATTATTTATACTCTCAGATGAAGAGTTCTATCATGATTCCTTATCCCTTATTAATACTCTCTGGAGAAGAGTCTATCCCTCTTTCTTATCCCTTATTTATAATCTAGGATGAAGAGTTCTATCCCAATTCCTTCTCTTATTTATACTCTCGGATGAAGAGTTTTATTCCTAAAACTCCTTATCCCTTATTTATACTCTCGGAGGAAGAGTTTTATCCCAAAAATCCTAATCCGCTTATTTATACTCTCGGATATCAAGAGTTCTATCCGATTTCCTAATTCGTTTATTTATACTCTCGGATGTCAAGAGTTCTATCCCAAATTCCAATCCATTTATTTATACTCTTGGATGTCAAGAGTTCTATCCCCTTTCTTAATCCATTTATTTATACTCTCGGATATCAAGAGTTTTATCCCAAATCCTAATCCATTTATTTATACTCTCGGATATCAAGAGTTTTATCCCAATTCCTATCCATTATTTATACTCTCGGACGAAGAGTACTATCCCAAGTTGTATCTAGTTTCTATCCCTTGAATCACCCCAATTCTATTACATTCCATATAAAATTAAATTCCAAACCCTATTTTATTCCTTAGTTATAATTATCTAATTATCTAACTAATTATCTATTAACTCATCCTAAATTAACCCCTATTTATTACTTAATCAATAAAGAAATAATAAGAAAGCTCAAAATTATAAAATCACCATGCTAATTATTTTAAATATATCATTAAGCCTTAAAAATTAGTTTAATTAAATAACTTAAGTAACCTTTTTAATTTAATTAATAGAAAAATTCAAATTTTATAATTATAAAAATTATTAAACTAAACCCAAATTAAAACCATTAATCCCCGAATACCCAATAAAAACCTAAAATTAATTATTAATTTGATTAACTAAAAATAAAAAACAATTAAAGAGCCAGGGGGTGCATTTTCACCCTGAAAAGTAATGGGCTTGGCACTGGGGGTGTGAATAACAAAGGGCTCTAAGCCCAAAACGCGTGGAGCCCATTCATGGGAGTGTGCACACGCTAGGGAGAGTCTGATCTTTGACTCTCTCTGCAACCGTATGATGGTGATCCTACGGATCAGGACGTACATGATCTCAACCATTTATTACAATTACCAACCTAAGTAATCCAAACGAACGGCTCAGATTCAAAGTTATCGTAAGCACTCAAGAACATGAACGCGTGGAACACCAGTTGACCCCAACGGTCAACTTAATCTGGTAGCCTGGAAGGCACCACTTGTCATAGATCAGAGGGGCGTCATGGGAGTATTCAACCCATTTTCCCTTCAGGCCCCTCTCATTTCTTCGTCTCCCTTTCTCTCTCTATCCCGCTCTCTCTCTCTCTAACCTTTCCTCTCTTATCTCATCTCTCCATCTCTACCACCCTTGTTCTCCTTCCGGCCACCCCCTACCACCCTAAACCACCTCCCGGACCACCATAAACCCCAGATTTCGGGTTGAAGCTAACCGCAATCTGCAACCAAATGTTCATCTGGGTGATGAACATCAACCCAGAATCCTTTAATCCATGAACCCTACCTAGGGTTCCCTATGAACCCTAACCCTAAATGATGAACCCTAGGGTTCCTCGTATGAACCCTAACCCTAATCTCAAGAACCCTAACCCCAATCCCAAGACCCTAACCCTCAAGATGAACCCTAACCCTAATCAAACCCAGAAACACCCGAATCGAACCCCAAATACTCAATCGAACTCAGAATCAATAACAATAACGAGATGCAATAACGATTCTACAACGACAACTACAGAAGCTAAGGATTACTTACCTTCCTTGCCGTGTCCAAATTATGCTGCTTCCTTTCCTCTCTTTTATTCCTCCGTTGTGCTTATAATCCTTTTCTTTGCTTTTTGTTTTTTGCAGGTGGTTTAGCTCAAGGGACTTAGGGTTCTAATGACGAACCCTAATTCTCTTCTTGTAAGAGCTTTGGGTGATGGTTCAAGGGATTTATGCAGTAATTGTTAGCTTAGGGTCCTTTTTCTCTTTCTGAATTTTCTTAGTTTATATAGACAAATTTTAGGTTAGAAAATTAAATATTAGATTCATTTTAGGAAACTTAGAATCTGATTCATGTAAATTTGATTGTGTTTTAGAATTGGGGTTATAATTTTGGATTCTGATTCATATCTATAATTTTTATTGAATGATTAATAAAGTGATCTGATTTTGTAAATACCCTATTTCAGTTCCAATTCCTTGCGCCATTTTAGGGTTTGAGGGTTGGGGAAGAAGAAGACCCCACCCTGGTCAAATATTTTGACCAACAAAACTAATTAAAAAAATAGTAAAAAGACTCATTAAAAAAAACAAAAATAATAATATTGATAATGCCAGCAAAACCGGTCCCTCTCCTCATGACAATAATTAATTTTTAATTTAACAAAAATCAAAATCCTAATAGCTTTAGAATCTGGCCCCTGCTTAATCGAATAATGACAATTATCCACTAATAATCTTACTAATAAAAGTTTTCCTAATTCTAAATTTTCCTAATATTAGTAAATCCTAATACCTAATGATAGTACTAATGAGAAACTCTCACACTAATCTTAATGAGACGATTAAATTCCAACTTCCCTACTTGATGACTAGCCAATAAATTAATTATTATAATGAATTATTAAAATTAAACCTAAAAAAAACCTTAATTTACAAACGTTCTCTAAATATTTGATAAATAAATAGTAACAATTTAATTTAATAAAAACAACACTCCTTAGTGATAGCACAAAATCCCAAATAGCACCCCCAAAAGTACTAAAAGTACTAACATTCTCAGAAGCCCGTACTGATATCTAAATGACACCCCCAAATAGCACAAAATCCCAAAATAGTGATAGGTCTCTAATTGACTGTAAATCACTGGTCAAAATTTAGGGTACGACAATTGCCCCTATTTAATCGTCTTCGAGTCAGAATGATGATGTCGATGTGCCTTCCTCTTTTTGAAGAGGAGACGATTAAATACAAGAAGGACCCAAATTTTAACCGCGGAGTCTGATAGGTATTGACCAATTTATGGTGCTCCGTTAATATCCTAATATCCCTATGTAATATCCCTATTTACAAAAGTCAAACAGGATTCTGACGATCCTCTGATTTTGTTCTGGTAAACCCTGGTAGAACCCCCTTTTGAGAGTTAATTCTGGTAAAAATCCCCTTTGATAAATCCCTATGTAACAATCCTTTAATAAAACCCAGATCGACCCCTTTGATGAATATCCTGGTGAAATCCTTTTGATCAACCCTTTAATGAAACTTTGATAAAACCCCGTTGATAAAATTCCCTTGATAAAATTTCTTAATAAAATCCCTTGACAAACCCTTGATAAACCCTTAGATATTTGATGGAACACCTCCCGTGGGTGGGATAGGTTGTTAAGTGAGAGGTGAAGACCTACCCACTGATAGATGATAATCCTATAAGATCCTTTATTGAAGTAATGTTTTCACAGTAAAATTGAGAGTTAAACCTTTAATGGTGATTATGAATCCTATGCATGTATGCATATGTATGATGTGTTTCCCATGTATGATGCATTGTGTGGGCTAATGCCTCCTTTATGCAATGAATGTCTTTGTATGATATAAATATTTTCCATAACTTCCTGACTCCTTAACCCTCGGGACTTTGATAATTGTAGTAAGCCATGATACCCTTGATTCCTGTGTAATATGTAATGTGTTGTTAAAGAATCTCCCATGTTGGTTAAGTTGTCAGTGTATAGACCCCGTACCCTGCTTTTAGAGAATATGATCCCTTTAATGATTCCAAAAAGCGAAGTAAAATCCATTTTCCCATTTTTAAAGCTTTTCAATTGTACCCCGATATTTTAATGCACTATTTCCACGATTAATCGACATTTTGTAATCAAGCGGAATAATTTAAGAGGCAAAGAATTGGATTCGAAAAAGCAAATTTTATTGAGAGACGGCCCAAAAATGGGCAATAGTACGTAAGGAGGGTAATTCCCATAAAGAGAGATTACTGTCAATTTAGAATGTTGTACAATGGCAATAAGAGAACAAATTTATCTATGTCCCTATTGAATTTAACACCAACTAATATCCCTAAGTCTTCAAGATCACGATACTTCGCTTCTGAAGATGATGGCTGGAATGATCACTCCCTTCTGAATTCCTGTTAGGGGTGACTTGAGTTTTTTCAGTCATATGCCTTTTGGATATCCCTAACTTTTGCCTGGACCGCTCTTTTAGAGTCTTAGTCCACCGGGATGATATACCCTTTTTTTGACTTAGCCGCCCTTTAGGGTTTTCGACTTATCGAGTTTTATGTTTATTTAAGTCCGTAATTTTTTCCTGGATTGCTCTTTCGAGTTTTCAATCCACCGGGACGCCCTAATTTTTACCTAAGTCGCCCTTTAGGGTTTTCGACTTAGCGGGCTCTTATCCTCTTTTTCTAGGCATAATATTTTTTGACCGAATCGGAATTCACCGGTCGTGGTAAATCCGCTCCATCCATGTTTGTTAGCATTAGTGCTCCGCCAGAGGAGGAACTCTTCACGACTTATGGCCCTTCATAGCTTGGGGTCCATTTTCCGCGGGGATCCTTATGGGTGGGTAATATTTTCCTTAACACTAAGTCTCCCTCTTGGAATAGGTGAGGATGAACCTTCTCGTTGAATGCTCTCTTAGTTCTCTGCTGATATTATTGCCATGTCTCATAGTACATCCATGTGCTTCTCTTCTATAAGATTTAGCCGATCAAGTCTAGTTTGCACCAATTCTGCCTCTTTAAGCTATGTTTCCATTATGACCCTAAGTGAGGAATTTCCACTTCAATTGGTAGCACCTCTTTGAAGCCCATGTCCTTCTGCAAATATAAGTTTCCATTGAGATCCAGGTTCAGGTCCTTCATAGGAGTCCGGAGTTTCACAATCCTTTATAACCGTAATGTCTCCATCTGGGAAATCAAACTGCATGGGTTGATAGTCATCAACTAGTCGATGAGCAAGATGATTTGCTAGCATACTTCCTTTAATAGCCTTTTGAGTGACGTATTGGATGTCATATTCAGTTAATAACATCTGCCACCTAGCTATTCTCCCTGTTACATCATGTTGCCCTAGTACATAACCCATTGAATTTTTAAGTATTGTTAAGTACATTATGAATGGTTTCCCTGGGACTGGTGGTAACAATATAGGTAGTTTCTGCAAATATTCCTTGATCCGATTGAAAACCTTTTGGAAATCTTCATTCCAATTAATGATTTGATCTTTTCTGAGTAGTTTGAAGATTAGATCACAAGTAGCGGTAAGATGTGAGAAGAACCTCACGATATACTTTAATCTCCCAAAAAATCCACGAACTTCCTTTTTTATCCTCGGAACTGGCATCCCTTGAATGGCTTTTACTTTGTCAGGATCGACTTCTATTCCTTTTTGACTGACTATGAACCCCAATAATTTTCCGGATCAAACTCCAAATGTACACTTTGCAGGATTTAATCTTAACTTGAACTTCCTTAATCGATTACACAGATTTTGCAAGTTAGCTATATGATCCTCTTTATTTTGTAACTTGGCAGTCATATCATCCACGTAACCCTCTATTTCCTTATGCATCATGTCATGGAAGAGAGTTACCATAGCCTTTCGATAAGTTGCTTCAGCGTTCTTTAGCCCAAAGGCATTACCTTGTATCAGAAGGTGCCCCACACGGAGTGATAAATGTGGTCTTCTCCATATGTGAAGGGGACATCTTGATTTGATTATAACCGGAGAACCCATCCATGAATGAGAAGACTGAAAATTGAGCGGTGTTGCCTACTAAGACATCAATGTGAGGTAGTGGAAAGTCATATTTAGGACTTGCTCTATTAAGATCCCTGTAGTCTATGCACATTCTAACCTTTCCATCTTTCTTTGGTACGGGCATGATGTTGGCTACCCACTCTGGATATTTCACAACGGCTAAGAATTCTGCGTCAAATTGTTTTTTGACTTCCTTCCTAATCTTGAGAGTCATGTCTGGTCTAGTTCTCCTCAACTTTTGCTTGACTGGCATGCATTCCGGCTTGAGTGGTAAGTTGTGCTCGATGATGTTTGTATCAAGTCCCGACATATCTTGGTATGACCATGCAAACACATCTGTGTATTCTTGCAATAGCTCGATCAGTCTCTTCTTTATATCCTCATTTAGAGAAGCACTAACTTTGACCTCTTCTTATCTTCCTCAGTTCCTAGATTGATCACATCCACTGGTTCCTGATGAGGTTGTATTTCCTTATCCTTCTGCCTCAACAGTCTGGTTAACTCTTCGGGAAGCTCACACTCGTCCTTATCACCCTCTTCCGCTTGGTTAATCGGTAATTCGAAGTCATTCGAGATTATAGCGGTGTCATTTTCAATAGGTTCATTTTTAAATTTGCACGAGGAAGATTTTTTATTAGTATCCTTTTTTTTAGTGAAGTGCTAGTAATGAAACTATTGAAAGAAATGTATTGCCATTTTGAACAAACAGAAAATGAAAGAAAAAGATCTTGACTGAAAACAAAGTGCAATTTTACTGATAGAAATAATCCAATGAAATAAAAGGTGGCCCTACAAAGCTTTGTCCACTTGCCTTGGGAATAGCAAGGGACTTATTATTATTTTAAGAAAACAGTAAATTACTTCGAAATAGAAATCATCTCAGGAATCCCGATGGCCTTCCAATTATTGTATATGGTGAGCAATGACACACCAAATTAGGTATTCCTTTTTCTTCCTCTTCTATTAAGGCCACATGATCCTCAATTCTGAATCCCACACTATGGAAATTTTCTTCTATCCCTTCATTAGCCGATTTGTAACCCAGCCTGAACAAATTCCCCTTCTCAGGTACCTCCCACTATTTGCCCCAGTTTGTTATGTATCCTCTCTTGATTAGGAATTCATCCTCCATCCCTTTAATGGCATTGACAGTTTCCCCAATATGCCCCAGAAATGGATAATCTCCCACATTTTGACCTTTCAGGGCTACAGCACTGACATCACTTTTCTTTGAATTGTTTTCGGAATACTATTTATTGTTATGTTGATCGGAGGATGACTGCTCAATCTTTCCTGTCTTTAAACTGTTCTCAATCCTTTCTCCAATGATAACCAAGTCAGCAAATCCTGAGACTGACCCAATCATCTTTTTGTAGTACATTCCTTGTAGGGTACCCACAAACATATCCACAAGTTCTATTTCCAATAGTGGAGGTTGCACACAAGAAGCTAGTTCCCTCCATCTTTGGGCATATTCCTTGAAGGACTCATTCCCTTTTTGAGACATGTTCTGCAACTGCACACGGTTAGGAGCCATGTCCACGTTGTATTGGTATTTCCTTAAGAAGGCAATAGTAAGATCTTCCCAGGTTTTGATATAAACCTTTTCCAGTTGCATGTACCAATCTAAAGATGCCCCACTTGAGCTATCTTGAAAGGTATGCATCATCAGCTTCTCATTAGTAGTATAGGCATCCATCTTTCGAACAAACATCCGAAGGTGATTCTTAGGGCAATTAATACCCTTGTATTTCCCAAAGTCTGGAACCTTGAATTTGGGAGGTATGACCACGTTAGGCACCAAACACATTTCCAAAGCATTAACTCCAAAGATATTGAATCCTTCCACAGCCTTCAACATTTCCTTCAGTATTTTGTACTTATCATCAACCCTTTTCCTCCCATGAGGGCAGTTCCTCTATTTTCAAGGCCATTTGCCTTAAATCCTCATCCTCATATTGGAAATTCCAATCTGCATAATTCTTACGTGGAACGGGTGTGTGAGTATTGCGAGGTGCCCCATTGGGAATAGGTGGAGGGACAGTTCCCTCGGGAAGTTGGTTACTAGCCTTTTGACTGGCAGCTTCAGTTTCCTTACGTTCCAAATCATGGACGAATCCTAGTTGAGGGTTATCGTCCTCAACATGGGGAATAGGGGTAGGAACATTCCTTTAATGACTAAACTCAGTCTCTCTAGATATCAAACTTTGGATGGCGCGAGTCAGTTGATCGATCTTGTTTTTCATCTCGCCCACATTCTCCTTAACAACATCCATATCTCCTCTAAGTGCAACTTGATTTTGCTCCCACTCATCCATAGTTCCTTTGGTACGCTCGAGTGTGAGGCCAGGAAGTCAGGTTGTTATGCTCGATGATTCTGAGACAAAGTGATAAAATGAATGATTTTTTTGTTCCCCTTTTTTTATGTATGTTGATGCATGAATGTATGAGTATACAAAAATAATTTTTGTTTATAGGAATCTTAAACATTCATCAATTATTAGCAACACCAAGAATAATGGAAATTCAAATATTGATTGCGACGGTTTTTTCCTTTCCGAATTCCATTACCCCTAACGTGATTTTTTTGAAAGAATATTTAAGACTCCTGTGACACGTAATGCAAAAAGGATTTTCATGAGGATGATGAATGAAAATTTTATATACATTTCTTTGGTTAGGGTAAGGTGATATGCAAGCATGACCTAGCTAAGGTAGGCTCCCTATAATTCGGCTTCATCTAAGTTTTCTCTACCCCATCCCCTCACATGTAGGATTTATAGTTTTGGACAGCATGACAACCCTAGAATTTAGAGACTATACCCTTGTTTTACCATGATAAGGAGCAAGCCTTCCTACGGTAATCCTTTGGGATAAGTCCCATCTAGGAAGGACCCTAGTAACAGCCCTTGAGGGTTGAATACGTAAGGTCCCCATGAGTTGGTAAGGGTAAGCTAAAAGTTCCCAGAGTCACGGACCACATCCAAATCATCCTTTATGTTAGGGGCTAGCCCTACCATGAAGACACCTTTGGAGGATCTCTTCTGAGTGTAGCATCAATGAATTGTTGGGATGTCACATCCCCCCAAAACATTTCCGTTCTACGTCCTAATCTAGGGTTGTACTCCAAGCTTGGGTTTTAGCTTCACACATCATAATATCCCAATCCAATGCGTGATGACAATATATAATAAACATGAATAAACATATGTAATAAATATAATGTAATTATATAATAATCATGAAAATATATGTACATAAAAACAGGAAACAAACAAGACAAATAAACAATAACCCTAAAACCTAAGGTTAGGATGGACTCCCCAGCAGAGTCCCCAGCTGTCGCGGCCAAAAAAATATTGAGTCACCATCATCCTTTATTCGTCCTAAGGACAGGAAAATAATGATAAAACCTAAATCCTAAGGGAGAGAAACTAAGTTCGGGAGTCGATTAGGCGAGAGGAAGGTGTTAGGCACCCCTCACCTCCATTGTACTCAATGGGATCCTCCTTACGTTCTAGGGTATGTTTGTTTGTTGCTTGAATGCTTAACTGTTTATATTTATTTACAAAAATCCTTATTATTAAGTAGAAGAAATTATTTAATTAAGAGAGAAACCCTAAGTTTTTTATTATTTTTGTACTCGCTAAGGTTTGCACCCTATGCCTACGTACCTTCAATTTTGAAGGATCAGAGTATCCGTAGTTCACCTCCCCAATCCCATATCCCTAATCCTAATCTTATTCCTATTCCCATTCCTAATCCTAATCCTAATCCTTTATTTATACTCTTAGATTACAAGAGTCCTATCCCATATCCCTATTCCTTATTTATACTCTCGGGTAAAGAGTTCTACCCCATGTCCTTATCCCTTATTTATACTCTCAGATGAAGATTTCTATCCCAAAAAATCCTTATCCATTATTTATACTCTCAGAAGAAGAGTTCTATCCCAATTCCTCATCCATTATTTATACTCTCGGATGAAGAGTTCTATCCCAATTCCTTATCCCTTATTTATACTCTCGGGTGAAGAGTTCTATCCCATTTCCTTATCCCTTATTTATACTCTCGGATGAAGAGTTCTATCCCAATTCCTGATCTCTTATTTATACTCTCGGATGAAGAGTTCTATCCCAAAATATCCTTATCCCTTATTTATACCCTCGGAGGAAGAGTTCTATCCCAAAAATCCTAATCCGTTTATTTATACTCTCGGATATCAAGAGTTATATCCCATTTCCTAATCCATTTATTTATACTCTCGGATGTCAAGAGTTTTATCCCAAATCCTATTCCATTTATTTATACTCTCAGATGTCAAGAGTTCTATCCCCTTTCCTAATCCATTTACTTATACTCTCGAATATCAAGAGTTTTATCCCAAATTGTAACACCCTAAACCCCCGCGACAATTGATAATCATATATCAGAGTAAACTAAAACATTATTGTCAGATAGAATGATACATTCCACATTTACCTGCTCATGCATATGATATGTAACTCATCGATATTATTAATAAAAACATATTGGATTAGTCTTATCACATAATTCACCTTAAGTAAATAAAACGACAACCAATAATAAAGTAAACAACTACAAACGTTCCGACGCGCTAGTGTCACAATCAGAGCAGGCGCGACTCAACAACCGAAAGGGAAGACCTCGTCTTCACTAACTCCAACTCCGCACTAATCCTGCTTATCTGCACGTTACCCACGTGGAGGTAGCATTCAAACAGAAGGGGTGAGATTCTCAAAATCACATAAGAAAAGCATAATATAAGTATGAAAGAACATAATTCCTATACGGCTCACCCCAACAACACAACATCCACACAAATACGACAACATCAACACAAATACGAATGTCCATACATGCATATAATTTTTATGCATCACAACACGACACAATGCAATGCGATGAGACCCACGACTTGACTCAATGCATGTGGTACCAATTTGATCCCCGTCGGGACGTCATAATAGTCGCTCACACCCCACATGGGCACACGACATTCGTGATTGCTCACACCCCACATGGGCACACGATCACCCGTAATCGCTCACACCCCACATGGGCACATGATTACCTCAACAACAACAACAACATCGACATGATTCTATTTTAAAGAATCCGGATAAGACGCTCACACCCCACATGGGCACACAACTTATCCCACACTTATGCAACATGTCATGCATACAACGACACCACACAACAACAACATATGATATGACGTATAATGATATTCATCTTAATCATTATATCACACAAGTGCTAGGCACCATGCAACAGCAATGCTGTAACAGCTTAACAACAACATACCACAACAACTACATACAACACCAGCCACATACAACAACAGTCACATTCAACAACAAACACATACAACAACAACTACGCGACTATCACACACCTTCTCACCACTGAGTCCATCATTTTGACTCACAACACCTACAACAACAACACAACAACAACAACAACACGACTATAACACACCTACTCACCACTGAGTCTATCAGTTTGACTCACAATACATACAACAGCAACACAACTAACAGCCTACACAAAACCCAATCCACGCGTGAAAGGGTTGGAATTCTAGTTTTGAAATTGGTTTTAACGAAAAGTATATGACACCAGCTTTCCAACGCTTTGAACGGCGACTAAAACAGGCTTGCGGAACAAAAGTTATGAATTTCCGAAGTTTCAGAAAATTCTGACCGTGCAGCAGAAAATTTTCTACTACCACCATTCGGCTTGGGTTCACGAACCCTCGTTCGCTAGAGGTTCGCCTAGAAAACTCGCCAGCGAATGCCACCTCCCATACAAAAACCAGAGAGTTCCACTTCTGCCTCTCTGCTCGCTACCCGTTCGCCCAGCGAACTGGACTTTGCCAGGATGTTCTCTTTGCGAAACTTTGAGCGAACTCACCCACCACATAGCTCAGACATCACTTAACTTTTCGTCGTTCTCTTCCCCATTCACCGTGCGAACCTGGGGCAAAACTTCGCCCAGTGAATGTTCTGTTCGCTTTGCGAACATCACGAATCTGGACTTTTGTAGTAGCGACAACAGCACCACTCCAGTCCCAAATTTCCCTAAATTTTGCCCACAACAGACCCAATCAACCACATACAACCACAACCATTCATATATACACTCATATGCACAGATTCATCCCTAAATCAATCAATTTTCATCTTATCCCTCTAATCAGACCCTCAGACATGCCCGATCCCAATTCCCAAATTTTCGCAAACAACACAGCAGGAATGATCATACAAGTTTATCTACCCTCATACAATATCATGCAACCCTTAGAGATTAAAGAGCCCCACCCTTACATCATCAATACCCCACAACACAGGTCATCAGGCATCAAAATATTCCACCAAAATTCACCGAACTCATGAATATCTATAATAAATAAATTAAATAAATATTCTGATTATTTTGGGGCGTTACTACTCTCCCCCACTTAGAATATTTTCGTCCTCGAAAATTCACTCGATACGAACAACTTAAGATACGCCCCACACATCCTGCTCTCCTACTCCCAAGTCAGGAACAACAACACCATGAGTGACACAAAGCAACGAACCACCTCATCGATAACATCAAGTAGATGCAATGTCCACACAATGCACTCGACAACCAACTCCAAACGCAAAGAATAACCGAGTTACACACCCACATGTTCACTCTTGAACCAGAACACAACACAATCGTTACCATCACTATAAGTAACACTCCCCTAATTCCTCATCCCAGGAATTAGCTACTCGTACTTGGACCACCACTATAGGAAACGAGGCAACGACAAGGATAAGAACATAAAGTTCACAACGCACTGTCATCCCTACCACTTCAACATAACCAAAACACCAACTTCGTGATCACGCCATAATCAAGACAACAATTCTACAATTTCACCAATCGAACAGGTGACTAGTAGTACATGATTAGTATTTACCGCATCACTTCCATTCCTGCAGGTCGTAACGTTCATCCTTGAACTCCTACCGTTCACGCACGCATATTCGAACTGCTCTACATCACGCTTCTGCTGCGCACTCTGATTACTCGACCTATCAAGTCCACCAATTTCACCTCTAACTTCTGACTCTCTAATATTCACCAGGAAGTCATCATCCATCTTTTATATATACCCGACCCCTCACTCTACTACGTCAACTCACACACCAGATATAAGTCCTTTGGACTGCTACTCAATTCTAATTCTCTGACCATTAAAGCAGATATATGAAAAGACTCTCGACCTAACTCATCAGGCACAACATTAACTTTACCAATAGGATACTTCAAGCCAAGGTCACGACTTATCGAGAATTTCAACCATCTTCATTGTCTCATATTCTATTCCTTCTGACCAAACAGGTGTTCTACACCCTTGTGATTACTAAACACTTCGAATCTAGATCCATAGAAATAACACCTCCGGATCTTCAACCCAAATACAACTGCAGCCAATTCCAACTCTTGAATATGATAGATCCTCTCATGAATCCTCATTTGTCGTAAGACATAAGCTACGACTTCACCATCTTTCATTAGTACACTGTCTAACTCATTACAAACACATCCCAATACTCCACAGACGCTTTATTAGGATCAAGCAGAATCAAAACAATCTTTCCTCACAACGAACATACCCCAACTAAATGACTTACCCTCCACAAGTCAACTGAGATAAAATGCTAACTTGGAAGAGTCTTCCATAACTTGCGGAAATCACCCATTGAGTCCAAAAATCCTCTAATCTCCTTAACCAACTCCGGAGCTTTCTCATTGTAGAACTGCATCTACTTTGGATGGATCCACGACAATGCTCTTATCTGCAATAACATAACCAAGTACTCATCCTTATCAACCAAAATCACGCTTTGATAATTTAGCCTAAAACTTCATCTCCCTTCAATACTTGTAACTCAATTCACAAATACTCTACACGTTCTTCTTCTGACTTTATAACAGATCAAAATACCCCAATGAACACCACTTCAAACTTATCCGATTAAGTACAGAAGATATGATTCGTAATTCCCACACACACACCAAGCGCAATACAAGCACCGAACAACATCGTCCTATATTGTAATACTCCAACCGAGTCCCAAAGATCCCGAATCATCTATTCTTGAAAGTGGACACTTATCCTTACTCACTTTGGAGAGTTATTAATCTGCATCGAAACACACTCGTCCATTGGAGTGCCTACCCATCTACCGTACACACATCTCATTTATGTCCATCAATAGAATAACCTCCCTATCATTAAACAACTGTTTAGTATAGGTTCAACACTATCCAATGATAGAGATGCAGGAGTAATACTACTACAACCATAGCATACACAACCTTCAAAATTCATTCTGAGTTCGAAAGAATTTATCCAAAATAGCTTACGGGGTTTCGACCCACTCAGTGTTTCTGTTGACATAAGGTCTCAACCCATAACAAAAGTAATACCATCAAGGAACTTCAAATCATTTGTAATTCATCACAATTCCAAACCTAAACCATTCCGAACACAACTGTGAGTTTCCATACTACTCATCGATCAACACGCGACCTCATGCTATCATCCATTTCTCTACTAACAATAGTGAAGCTCTCCATGGAGACACCCTTGGTCTCACGAATCTTCTTTCTAGTAAATATTTTGACTGCTCTTTCAGTTCTACTACTTACTTAGCAGATATAACCTTAACTCGTCACCTTTGTCAAGTTAAGTTCACTCTTACTCTCTAAGAAGCAACTATCCACAATACCAGATCATTTCCTCTCGGAAACATCTCGACTCACCGACGTACAAAACCTAAAATCCGTCTCATCTTCAGATATATAAGAATCTGCATCAGTTCATCAAAACCATCGGTAAGCACTTGCTTAACTCTGAACAATTCACGGAACACACTATCTAAGCCGACAAGATACGTCTATTCTATCCTAAATGATCCCGTCTACTATCAACAAGAGATTGAGGGTGATCAGTTCCTCAATTTGTTAATAGACAACTAACCATCATGAGGGGGTATAAACCATATTTACCAACTATAATAGTGTTCCTTGCATCTTGTGCACAAGCTATCTAAGGCACAATCCTTAGTTGACACAAGCCTTCTTTCTGTATTTCCTTCAGTTTCGGAAACAACACAACTCTCACAACCTCTACAATCTTGATATTAGTAGCACACTACCTTACTCATCCAACTATTGGTAAACACAAGGTTTATCTCCTACCAATCTGTCTCAAGAATAGCATCATCTTACTCCAACTAGAGACAAATTGTGCCCATCCTTAGGAAACACGTCACGATACTCCACACATCACTGACCAACCTCTGGCCAACCATCGTCTTCTCCCTCACAAGGAAGCGAACATCGAGTATACATGTCCGTCCTTCCTCGAGGGTCACACCATTCTCAAATAGGTGAACAATCCAGCACTGCACTCCCTCCTGCAGTAATATGATATTCGATCTCTTCAACCATGGAAACAACACAATCCCGCTCAACAACTACACTCTTGCAATCAGCGACATACTAAGCCAGCATTCCACACCCGAAGCATCTCGGTGAAACGCAAACTTCTCCCCCACTTGTCTCACTCTCATCCTGCAGACAAGGGGTTAGAAAAACAAGAAAGCACTGATAGTGTTTCACACACATATCACGTACTAGGGAACAAACAACATCGACAGTATTCAACTATCACACGACAACAACTCGACAACTTGGCTGGACAGACCGACCTGCTCTGATACCACTTTGTAACACCATAAACCCCCGCGACAATTAATAATCAAATATCAGAGTAAACTAAAACATTATTATCAGATAGGATGTTACATTCCATATTTACCTGCTCATGCATATGATATGTAACACATCGATATTATTAATAAAAACATATTGGATTAGTCTTATCACATAATTCACCTTAAGTAAATAAAACGACAACCAATAATAAAGTAAACAACTACAAACATTCTGACACCCCAGTGTCACAATCAGAGCAGGCGCGAGTCAACAACAGAAAGGGAAGACCTCGTCTTAACTAACTCCAACTATGCACTAATCCTGCTTATCTGCACGTTACCCACGTGGAGGTAACATTCAAACAGAAGGGGTGAGATTCTCAAAATCACATAAGAAAAGCATAATATAAGTATGAAATAAAATAATTCCTATACGGCTCACCCTAACAACACAACATCCACACAAATACGACCACATCAACACAAATACGAATGTCCAAATAGGCATATAATTTTTATGCATCACAACACGACGCAATGCAATGCGATGAGACCCACGACTCGACTCAATGCATGTGGTACCAATTCGACCCCTGTTTCATGGTCACAATCCCCGTCGGGACGTCATAATAGTCGCTCACACCCCACATGGGCACACGACATTCGTGATCGCTCACACCCCACATGGGCACACGATCACCCGTAATCGCTCACACCCCACATGGGCACACGATCACCCTTAATTGCTTACACCCCACATGGGCACACGATTACCTCAATAACAATAACAACATCGACACGATTCTATTTTAGAGAATCCGGATAAGGCGCTCACACCCCACATGGGTACACGACTTATCCCACACTTATGCAACATGTCATGCATACAACGACACCACACAACAACAACATATGATATGAAGTATAATGATATTCATCTAAATCATTATACCACACAAGTGCTAGGCACCATGCAACAGCAATGCTATAACAGCTTAACAACAACATACCACAACAACTAGATACAACAACAACTACATACAACAACAGCCACATACAACAACAGTCACATACAACAACAAACATATACAACAACAACTATGCGACTATCAAACACCTTCTCACCACTGAGTCAATCATTTTGACTCACAACACCTACAACAACACAACAACAACACGACTATAACACACCTACTCACCACTGAGTCTATCAGTTCGACTCACAACACATACAGCAGCAACACAACTAACAACCTATAAAAAACACAATCCATACATCAAAGGGTTGGAATTATGGGTTTGAAATTGGTTTTAACGAAAAGTATATGACACTAGCTTTCCAACGCTTTGAACGGCGACTAAAAAGGACCGACAGAACAAAAGTTATGAATTTCCGAAGTTTCGGAAAGTTCTGACCGTGTAGCAGAAAATTTACTACTGCCACCATTCGCCTTGGGTTCGCTCAGCGAACCCTCGTTCGCTAGAGGTTCACCTAGCGAACTCGCCAGAGAACGCCACCTCCCATACAAAAACCAGAGAGTTCCACTTCTGCCTCTCTGCTCGCTACCCGTTCGCCCAGCGAACTGGGCTTCGCCAGGATGTTCGCTTTACGAAACCTGGAGCGAACTCCCTCACGACACAGCTCAGATATCACTCAACTTTTCCTCGTTTGCTGCCCCATTCACTGTGCGAACCTAGGGCGAACCTTCGCCCAACGAATTTTCTGTTCGCTTTGCGAACATCGTGAATCTGCACTTCTGCAGTAGCGACAACAACACCACTCCAGTCCCAAATTTCCCCAAATTTTTCCCACAACAGACCCAATCAACCACATACAACCACAACCATTCATATATACACTCATATGCACAGATTCATCCCTAAATCAATCAATTTTCATCTTATGCCTCTAATCAGACCCTCAGACATACCCGAT
The DNA here is from genome assembly GCA_022829125.1 of Lathyrus tuberosus. Classification (NCBI taxonomy): domain Eukaryota; kingdom Viridiplantae; phylum Streptophyta; class Magnoliopsida; order Fabales; family Fabaceae; genus Lathyrus; species Lathyrus tuberosus. Next base: position 6,139,939 of record JALAZF010000001.1, on the reverse strand, counting down.
CCCAATTCCCAAATTTTCACAAACAACACAAAAGGAATGATCATACAAGTTTATCTACCCTCATACAAATATCATCCAACCCTTATAGATTAAAGAACCCCACCCTTACATCATCAATACCCCACAACACAGGTCATCAGGAATCAAAATATTCCACCTAAATTCACCGAACTCACGAATATCTATAATAAATAAATTAAATAAATATTCTGATTATTTTGGCGCATTACACAAATCCTAATCCATTTATTTATACTCTCGGATATTAAGAGTTGTATCCCAATTCCTATCCATTATTTATACTCTCGGACGAAGAGTACTATCCCAAGTTGTATCCGGTTTCTATCCCTTGAATCACCCCAATTCTATCACATTTCATATTAAATTAAATTCCGAACCCTACTTTATTCCTTAGTTATAATTATCTAATTATCTAACTAATTAAATACTTACCTAATTATCTATTAACTCATCCTAAATTAACCCCTACTTATTACTTAATCAATAAAGAAATAATAAGAAAGCTCCAAATTAAAAAATCACCATGCTAATTATTTTAAATATATCATTAAGCCTTAAAAATTAGTTTAATTAAATAACTTAAGTAACCTTTTTAATTTAATTAATAGAAAAATCCAAATTTTATAATTATAAAAATTATTAAACTAAACCCAAATTAAAACCATTAATCCCTGAATACCCAATAAAAACCTAAAATTAATTATTAATTTGATTAACCAAAAATAAAAAATAATTAAAGAGCAGGGGGTGCATTTTCACCCTAAAAAGTAATGGTCTAGGCACTAGGGGTGTGAATAACAAAGGGCTCTAAGCCCAAAACGCGTGGAGCCCATTCATGGGAGTGTGCACACGCTAAGGAGAGTCTGATCTTTGACTCTCTCTGCACCGTATGATGGTGATACTATGGACCATGACGTACAAGATCTCAACCCTTGATTACATTTACCAACCTAAGTAATCCAAACGAACGGCTCAGATTCAAAGTTACCGTAAGCACTCAAGAACATGAATGCGTGGAACGCCAGTTGTCCCCAACGGTCAACTTAATTTGGCAGCCTGAAAGGCACCACTTGTCATTGATCAGAGGGGGCGTCATGGGAATATTTAACCCATTTTCCCTTCATCCCCTCTCATTTCTTCGTTTCCCTTTCTCTCTCTATCTCGCTCTCTCTCTCTCTCTCTCTCTAACCTTTCCTCTCTTCTCTCATCTCTCCGTCTCTACCACCCTCGTTCTCCCTCCTGCCACCCCTACCACCCTAAACAACCTCCGGGACCACTATAAACCCCAGATTTCCGGTTGAAGGTAACAATATAGGTATTTCCCATACTATAACTTTGTCAATATGGTTAGATTCTAAAAAAATGCATGAATTTCAAGTTTTGAGGGCATAAAGTTATGAAAAACAAGATCTTGGAACTTTGTACATATAATTTTTCTAAGTATGGAATTTTAACTTGGAGGTGAGTTTTCAAAGCTTTCTTTTTCATGGTTCTAGGCTCCAATTCAATTTTCTTGCAACATGAAAGTTGTTGTGTGTCATCCAAAGTTTCCATCCATACGAAGAACTCCTTCTTTGAATCAACACACCTCAAGTTATGTTGTCTTAAAGTTAGGATGATCAAGATGTCCAACTTTTTGAGGTCAACTTTAAGTGCATTTTACATGGACTTCCAAGTTTCAAATCAATTTTCTTTCCACACAAAGTTTGTTCCTATTGTTCCAAGCTTTCCATGGATAACAATATCTCCTTCATTGGATCAATAGAACTCAAGATACGTGGCTTCAAAGATGATGTTCCAAAGTTGCCAAAGTTCAATAACTTAGAAAAGTTTCTAAGTTATTTGGAACAGATTTGTGAACACGACTTCCAACCATTTTTTCTCATGGATCCAAGCCTTGTTTAAATTCATTTTGAACATGGAACTTGATCATTATTGTCCCTACTTTTCATTGAGCCAAGAAACTCACCATTTGGAGAAATATGCATGGACTTATAATGATTCAAAGTTGGTCATATGACTTGTTTTAAAAGTTTGATTCTTGAACTCTTTTTCATGCAAATTAAACAAATCCTATGCAGCATATTCCATGTTACACAATCATGCGCATACCTCACCAAATATTTCCATTCCAAGCCAAACATTACATTTTCCTTCATGTACCTTTTTGAATCATGTTACCAAAAGTAGAAAAGATGAGAAAATTGCTCACCAAGGATTGCATTGCCAAGCCACTCACATTTCTGATTTCATTCTCCTTCCACTCCACAAAAGGACAATCAATAATAACCTTTCCCATGTGCCATGCGTACCATACCATCACCCACCATCCATTTTGATTTTTTTCACACAAAACCACTAACCAATTATTTAACCACAATAATTTGATTCTAACTACTCAAAAACACTCATATATAAACTAAAAGTAAACCCTAGAGAGAAGGGAGGTTCATTTCTGCAGCCAGATACCACAAACTCTCTCACTCACTCTCAAAAAATTTCTTCTTCGAATCTCTTTTCTCCAAGCTCATTCCTTCACTTTTTGACCACCATCATCATCTTAGAAGCACAAAGAAGCCAAAGGAAGAGTTTAGGGAAAGGTTAACACCAAGATCAGAAGCTACAAGAAGCTCCATTTTGAGTAACTTTTCTCTTTCCCTTTGCTTCCTTTTCATGGCATGTTTTAGTTTGTCATGTTTGTTTTTCCCGGTTTGAGAATGTGAGGAACATTTATGTGTTGTTGTTGTCTTGTTTGGTTGAGGTTCCATCATGTGTGTTTAATTTTCGTGCGTGGTTTTAAGGGCCTATTTTAATCAAATCCTGCGTGGCCTATTTTTTGTTTACTTCAGATTATATTTGGTACATGGACCTAGAAAATTGATACTCACACCACATCTTTTTAGCCCATCAGCGTGCAACACATGAATCCAGTTATTCTGGATTTTGCTGATACACCCCCATCCCCTTGTTTCTTTTGTTTTTTCATTTTCTTTTCCTTTCTTTTTTTATTTATTTTTAATTGTTCCCTTGTCATAAAAAATATTTAAAAATAATTTTTAGACACTTTCATGTCTCAAGTTTTTTTTTGTATTTTTATTTTTATATTTAAAATCTTTTTATATTTTATTTTGATTAATTTTAGAAGGTATTTCCTAAATTACCCTTAGATTAGGGTTTAGATTTTTGATGCTTTGTACACCTCTCCTTGAGCCAATTTTTTGCTATGTTTTGACACATGATGTGTTGATGTTTGTGTACTTTTGATGAGCTTTGATGATGTTGTTTTGTATCCTTTTAATTTGGTTATTTGTGACCCTCGATTTATGCTCGATAAGTGAAGTACTCTAAGCTTGTTGGTTGATTTTGTATATGTTCTTGTGCCTTACTTTTAGTAACCTTTTGCACACACACACACTTGAGTCTATGACCATTGGTTTTAGCCTTTGTTTTGAATTTATTTGGACATTTTACTATTTTTGAACGTCGCTTCAAGTTGGTGATGTTTTGATCATGATATTGTGCATACTTTGACCTAGTTATTGAGCATTGTTCTTGCATGAATCCATTTGATGTTTGATGATCTTAATTGAATTGAAAAGCTGTGTTTGAGCTTATGATTTCTTTTGATTCATTATGTATGGCTTGCCCTTTGAACTTCTTTGCTTGTATGTGAATGATTGAATCCTTTTGAGGTTGATAAGGAGTGATTCATGCCTAGTTCTTTGCTCATGATTTGTGGTTGATTATTGATGAGTTTCTTTGATGTCTTGGTGATGAATAAACATTGAAATGCTTGTGTTTTCTTCTGACTACCCATGTTCACATGCTTTAATTGCATAAGTTTAACCATTGTTGCTTTGCATTCTTGAGATTATTGTTCACATGTGCCTAACCCTTGCTTTGATTCATGATGAATGCTCTTGTGCATCTTTTCTCATCTTTTAAATGTGTTGAACATGATGTGATATAGACTCTGACCTTGATTTTTTTCATCTCCCTTGATTCACTTTGTCTTGGTTTTCTCATAGTTGATATGTGGTTAACTTCTTAGGGCATGTACACTTGTGCATAATTTGATTTGCCTTTGCCTAAATGTTTGAGTGTTATTTTGTGACTTCTTTGAGCATGTTTAGAAGATTCAAATGTTTATGAGTATTCACTTGTACGACTCTTTGTTTCTTTGGTTTAAGTTGGAAACATGTGTTGTCTTGCATACTTGCTTGTTCCTTCTTACTTGGGTTGATTAAGCCTTCTTGCTTTGGGTGTTTAAGTTGAATCCTTGATGACTTGTTTCATTAATACTTGAAGCATTTCTCTACCTCTTTCATACTTTACATCTCATTTCCCCCCTTTGTGGGCATTATGTATCCCTCTCCCCCATTACAATGTAATAACTTAGTTTCTTTTTATGCTTGCTTGCTTGATTGTTAAGAAAGATAAAATTGAACAAGGGTAGAACACCTTTTCAAAATAAAGAACAAATAAGGCTTGATCCAACGTCAAGTCATTTTTCAAATTCATTCAATTTGGTTTACCCCTTTAGGGTTTCTCTTCTCTTTTCATACTCATCTCTTATCTTTTCTCTTAAACCCCACACTAACCTTGTATGTATGTCACCCTTGTAAGTCGATTTCCTTGCGCATCGCCATCAACCTACCTTGCTCTATTCACCACCCATTCTTTTCAAAACCGTTTTCTTTTGTCTCCTTGAGTCTAAACACCTGGTCTTGTAACAAGTGATTTTTCAAATCTTTTCACAAAAAACTTGGATGGTTGTGGAGTGATTAGGCAAAGGCCTTGTCGTATCCCGAGTGCTTTACATTACCATTAGGGTTCACTGTCGAAAAGCACTTACTATCTAAAATAAAGCACCTTAAATAAGAGAATAAGGTTCTCTTTGTATTGAACTAAAGAGAGAGGATTAAGTGAAGACTTCTTCCTCTCCGAGTATTAGGATGCTCACTTTAGAGTGTGTGGTCTTGATACTCGTCTTTCAATATGAAGACGTGACTATATTCGTCATTCAATTTTCAAAACAAACCTTTTGAGATAAAGAAATAGGTACTACCCGCAGGGGTTCCTATCTGAGGACTTATTTCACCCTTAAAATTTATCTCAACCAATAAAATGTGACATTTTGCATTGATGGAAAAAATTAAACCTTTTCAAGAAGGGCATGTTACGTATGTTCTACCGCAAACAGGTAACACATAAGACTCCACGAGCGAGCTACAATACACCTAACTGCTAGAATGCGCACTTAGCATCGTTCATAAAAAATACCAAAAAACCGTAGTCCCACGAACTACAGACGCTCTGATTCCTCACTTTTTTTAAGTGAAAATACGTAGGCACAAGAGCCCCAATCTTTGGTGAGCACCCTTCCATTTTCTTCACCCGTAGTCCTCCATACTACGTTGACTCTGACTTTTCCATTGCACGAGGGAATATGTAAGCATAGGACTGTGAAGTCCTATCGAGTCACCTTTTCTTTTTCCACCATTTTCTTTTCCTTTTTACTTCATTTTCTTTCACATTCTTTATTTCTTACCCTTCTCTCTCCCTCTTGGAACACTTTTAGAAAGCAATCCTTTAGCAAACATCCTTATACATAAGACAAGTGAATGGTTCCTATCGAGTACAATAGATGTGGGGGGTGCTAATACCTTCCCTTCGCATATCCGGCTTCCGAACGCATAAGTTGGTCTTGGGATTTTCTCGATGTTTTCCCTTTCTCTATTTCTTTCTTTTTTGCCTCACGTCGTCTATTTTTCGAGTAGCGACAAGGGGAAACACTTTCAGACCTCCCCATAAGAGGCGACAATGGAATGAGGCCTAAAGGGAAGTATTATCTCTCCCCTGAACCTTCCTATCATTCGAATTGGGGAAACATGGGATATGACGTTTCTACGGCAGAGAGAAGTCATGGTCAATACCTGATCCATGACTTCCTATGAAATAGGGATTCAACGGTCCACCGTTGAATGAGTGGGCACCGACCCTTTCCAAGAGAATTTTATGACTTAATATATACACTTCCTCCCAAGGGGAGAAAGACAGATCCCAAACAATACACATTCTTTACACCCTAAAAGAACTTACCACTCAATAGAGTCACAACACTCGAATGATCGTAACCATACACTTGCTCCCAAAACCCCACCGTACATGGCTTGTCGTTGTCGTGGGAAGCCCTAACCATCATATCATGATGTAAACCAATTAAGGCATCAGAGGCTCCCCGTCTTTTCTGGGGGAACACATATACATATACTTTTTACCCAATACATTAGTATTAATGGATCATTTCGATACCTATTCTTGCACATAAGACATGATATTTTTAAAATATTATAAATTCGCACAAAAAATCCACATGATTTTGTGAATCATAAATAACGTATATTTAAAACCCACAATCAAATAAATTTGGAATGAACTATGGTATAAATTTACCACTTCTAAATGTTCTAAGCTATTAAGCACATGAAAAAAGAAAACATGCCATGTTTACCATAATGTGTGAAATACTCAATGTCATTTGATTTGGAGTGTATACAACCATGGCTTCAACTTGATCTTGTTGAAAGGAACATGTAAGTTTTACTCTAACAATGTTGATGCAATATTTTCCAACAACATAAAAAAAATTTAAAAAAATCTAAATGCGACAAATTAAATACTTTATTCTAGCTGGAGATATTGTCGTTTATGAAACTTTGGTGTAGAAGAAGATGAAAGAATTCAGTAGGGATCTTGATGATGAAACTGATGTTAGTTTGACTCCATGATACTATCTCTTTTGTATATGAATCGTCAACCATCTCTAAGTTTTCTTTTTGAATGGTGTCGGAAAACCATTAACACCACAACCAAATTATTGTTTAAGGGAACTATGTTTGGATAATTTTTAACAAAAAAATCATAGAGTTTGTTGACTTAATTAGGTGGTGGTGGTGGAGGTTTTCTGACACCGTTCCTAGTGAAAACTTACCAGATGGTTGATGATTTGTCTACGAATGAGATAATATCATGGAGTCAAACAAACAACAGTTTTCAAATCATAGTTAAAAAAATGTTCCATTTTCGTAATTATCATGAACTCAATGCCTCTCCATGATCTCATTGCAGTTTTTATTCCATTTTTTTAATATTCGAAGACCTACACATTAAAAAAAATACTTTAACATAACATATTAAATAAGTATTAAGTTCAAGATATCATACAAGTGATTTCAACTATATTGTACATTATCACATATAACATCAACATGATAATCGTATAAAATTTGTGTAAAAAAGATCATAATTGTTTTGTATTCTTTAATAAACAAGTCAAATATCAATTTCTTTATTAAATACAATGTATGTTAATGTACTGAACAATGTTAAAAATGATTTTTGAAGTCCTATATGGTTAAAAAATAATAAAATACCACAATGATAGATATAATGGCAAAAAATATATATTTGAACCGACCTAATAAATTTAGAGACCTAAAAGAAGATTTAAAATGAAGCTTATTAACAATTTTATAAAAAAATAAATAAAACACCTCTCTAAGAAAAATTAGTGTCTACAATATTAATTAATAAAAAATTCAATACATATAAAAAATTGATTATATTTTTAAGGTATTAATTTATAATAAAATTATTGAATAAAATTATACAATGAACCCAAAATACTTAATACTAATAAAATTATTAGTATTAGTTAAATTAAAACGAAAAACTTGAGGCCAAAGAAAAACCTCACTAGTCCTTGCACCGACCTTATAATATACTTTTTTAAGTAATATTATAATTATACGACAAAAAATGATGTATATGATGTATCTAAAATGATTACCGATTCCTCACAAAATGATGTTAATTTGATGAAATTCATATTCAAATAAAAATACATAATACATACAAAGATAAAAACAGCCAATAAAAATTCACATAATTATCACTGCAAATATATATATTTTTCACAATTATTACCTTCTTTTAAAAACAAGATAAAACCATCTTCAATGTTATGCACACACACTTTAATTCATATTTAATTAAGAAAATCACGTCGGCTGGAGATCAGATACGAAATGATAAAGAAAGAACAAACGTTAGTTGGTGAGTAAAAATATAAAATACAACCGATTAATTCCAGTCCATCAGGCATTTGATGATAGTCCTTAAATTGAATAATGTTTCTTTGCTCATAGATCTAGTCAAAAGAAAATAAAACAACACAAAATTAAACAAAATACCATAAATCAATTATTAAATAGAGAATAACAATGAAAAAGAATGAAATCAAAATCAATGTTTCCTTGATCCATAACATATAATCATAATCAACTCAATAATAGAACAATAGATGTAGAAAATACCTTTTATATGAATGATTGGTGCTTAGATGGTGGAGTTCTGTCTTTGCCACTCTTAGTAAATGTAAGAAATATAAAAAATAAAGATACTCTTATATCTTTGAAGTGGCCGCCATGGTCATCTCGAGTTATATCGAAGTGGTGAGAGCACCCCCTTTTATAATGGGCTTACAAAAGGATAGGTTATAATTTGGTTAAACTTTCAGGTTATCTAGAATTTATAATATTATAAAAAATATAAAAATTTTTATACAAAAAATCATATATTTATTTAATTTTTTCAAAATTAATTTTACTAAAAAAATGTAAATAAAATAATACATTCAACTTTAAAAAAGAGATTAATTTATATGAGTGCATTGAAGAACATGTCACCAATAGAACTTAAGGAATTGAAGAACTTTATATCGGGTATCTTCGATCAATTTGGATGCTTGATGCATGTGTTGCCAAGAACTGTATGGTCGCCATGCCCAAAGAATGTTATCTCCACCGTTGTGCCTGTGAGATAAAATTATGTTCTAATACCCTATACAAGTTTTCTCTGCCTTTTGCATGATAAAGGTTATTACCCCTTCACTCACTTGTTGTAAATCCTTACGTGCCTTTTGCACAGGTCCCTTTCACCTTACCTTTTGTAAGTCCATTCAATGTATCCTTACCTTTCGTAAGGGATTTCATTGCCTTTCGCGTGAAATCTTAGTCTTTCGCTTTCCTTTCGTAAGCATTCTCGCTGCCTTTCGCACGCGAAAGAACATTGTATCAGATATATTCAATCAATTTGGACACTTGATGCATGTGTGGCCAAGAACCTAATGGTCCCCATGCCCAAAGAATGTCATCTCCGCCGTTGTGCCTGTGAGGTCAAATCATGTTCTGATACCCTTTGTAAGTTTCCTCTGCCTGTTGCAGGAAGATGGTTATTGCCTTAAACTTACCTTTAGTAAGAGTCCTCTCGTGCCTTTTGCACAGTTTCTTTTCAGCTTACCTTTTGTAGGTATCCTCTCTGCCTTTTGCAGGAGGAATCATCTCTCTCCAAACCTTTCGTTCTGGGGTCCTCTCTACCTTTCGTAGAAGGAATTTGTCTCCAAACCTTTTGTTCTGGGGTCCTATCTACCTTTCGTAGAAGGAATTATTCTCCTAATTCTTTGTTTTGGAGTCCATCATGCTTTCGCAGAAGTAAGTACGACCTTCTTCTCCCAAGGGAGTCTCCTCTACCTGTTGTAGAAGGAGTTTGTTATTTCTCCAAGCCTTTTGTTCTGGGGTCCTTTCTACCTTTTGTAGAAGGAATTTTCTCCAAACCTTCTGTTCTAGGGTCCTTCATACCTTTTGTAGAAGGAATTGTCTCCAAACCTTTTGTTCCGGGGTCCTTCCTACCTTTTGTAGAAGGAAATGTCCCTCCAAACTTTTCTTTTCGGGGTCCTCTCTACCTTTTGTAGAAGGAATTTATCTCCAAGCCTTTTGTTCAGGAGTCCTCTCTACCTTTTGTATGAGGAATTTTTCTTCAAGCCTTTTGTTCTGGAGTCCATTCTGCTTTTGTAGAAAATAATACAATCGTCTTCTTCCAAGGGAGTCTTTTTTAGTTGTTATAGCAGGAATGTTTGTTCAAACCTTGTGTTCTGGGGTCCTCTCTACCTTTTGTAGAAGGAATTTGTCTCCAAGCCTTTTGTTCTGGGGTCCTCTCTGCCTTTTATAGAAGGAAACTTTTTCTCCTAACCTTTTGTTCAGGGGTCCTCCTTGTCTTTTGCAAGAGGATAACCAATTTCTATCTCATTCTTTATTCTTGAGTCATCTCTACCTTTCTGTCATACCCTAAATTTTGACTACAAGACTTTACATTATTGTGCAAATCATCCTCACAATATAGATGTATCTTCATGCCTCATCAATTCTCTCAAAGATTGTTAAGCATTCACCTCAACCAAAGATTAGACTTTTGAGCCCTCTCAGAGTATCCAGGCAGAGGATCAATCAAGAATTAACATGATCTTCAAACCTCTCAAACATCCATGAAGGATCAAGAGGTCTCCCACATCAAGAATCAAGTATAAGAATGCAACATTGCAAGTTGATCAAGCCTCAAGATCATCAGTGTCACCAAATTAGGCTTTTGATCGACCAAGGCCTCCAGAGGGAAATCTTCATCTAGGCATGGGCTAATACTTCAAAACATGGTTCAAGAATCTCAAAGGGACCTCATGAGTCTAATCATGAGTTCAAAATAGCCTCAGGGGATGCATTCATAAAAAATCAGGAATTAGGGTTTTCTTGACCTAATTCACCCCTAAGTTGACTTTTGGAGCAAGGCATGGGCCAAGACCTCAAGAAATATTTTGAAAAATTCAAGTATCTTATATTGATCCCCTCACAATTTTAAATTGACACAAAGAACTTGATTCATGAGCAATATAAAGATTCAAATTCATCTGGACCATAAACTAGGGTTTTTGAGAAAAAGTCAACCCTACCTTTGACTTTTTACCAAGACATGATCTTAAACCTTAGGACATGATTCAAGACCCTCTAAAATGCCTATGGAATTCATCCATTAGGTTTAATTTAGCCCAAAGGCTTGATTTCATAAAGGATCACAAAGTTTGAATTTCATCTGATAAAAAGTCAACTGTGATCAAAACCAAGTTTGACTTTGAGTTTTTTTACAAACATGGCTTCTTTAAGGTAAGAACAATGTCAACTTATGATTTGGATCATAATCCATCAATAAAAATTAAGAAAAGTGAGGTTACTTGCAAAAGGGGCAACCTTAAGAAACTTAAAATTTCACTAAGTTATGGAAAAAAGTGATTTTTACCCAACTTTGCAAGACCATAACTTGTGATCCAAGTAACCATTTTCTTCCATCCAAAGCTCAAATGATAGGTCTTGTTACATACTACAAGTTTGTCAACTACACCATATTCCAAATCTTCATGGATTTTAAGTTATGGATTGATCAAACTCACAAAAATTAGGAGGGATTTTTTGCATACTACAAGTCTGTCTCATGTTTTGCCCAACTTTGGAGGGATTTTTTTATCATGATCCAAGATGAACCAAGACCAGATGCAAACATCAAAGTTGAAGTATGATTTGTGGGCTTTTAAAAATGTACAGGAGCCTCCCATGATTCAATTTGAGCAAGAAGTTATAAGCCTTGCAAAATAGCAATTTTCATCCTAGTTTTACAAGACAGATTTCACAACACAACTTGGTTTTTTCATTTTTATGACTTGGCAAACCTTGTCACCATGCAATGCAAGTTTCTAAGATGCAATGCACCTATTATCTTCAGAGGAATCATACCATAGAGCCTTGCGAGTCAAGACATTATCCCTTTGGCATGTGGCATTCAAGTTTCAAAACCAAAAACTTCAATTTTGTCATGAAGCATTGAAAGGATGCATAGAGGGGACATGTATCAGTCCATGACAGTCCATTTGAGTCAAGATTGGTTCAAAAATCAGAAGACCTAAAGCTACAAAGATCAGCTCAAGTTAATGGCTAGAGGAGACTTAGTACCGTAGCATTCAAGACATGATACATGGGCATATCCATTGGATAATAGGGTGATCTAGCCTCCATTCACTATTTCTTCAAAAACAAACTCCCTCTACTATAAATAGAGGTTATTTGTGACTGATTTCAACACACCAAAACAATACCAAAGCCTTGTTTTCTCACTTCCTTTCTCTTGCTCCAAATTTCAAGTTTCAAGGATCAAACTTTGAATTCTCAAAACTAGAGCTTGAATCACTCAAGCAACCATCCAAACACTTCACAAATCATCCATTGGAGGTGTTCAAACCTTCATCTTTAACTCGCAACACCAGAACCAGAAAGTCAACCATCAAAACCTCAAAATTTGACATTTCTGCATTTTTCAAGCGATGTCTTGATTCAATCACTTTCAAAGCCAAACAAAACCTCAAACACTCTCCAAATATCACCCCTAAGTTGTTTCAACAAGTGTCCCTCAGCTGTAACACCAATTGAGGGAGTTACCATTTTGGTCACTTTTGCCACTTTTGCAAGAAAGAGCCAATTTTTGTTCTAGAGCTTTCCAGTTGATTTTGATAATCCTAAAAGCTTCTAAGGCTATCAAGAGTGTCCAAATCATTGGATTACTTCTGGCACAAGCATCTTGAAAGTTAGCAAGTGGAGCTTCAAGAGGTAAGTACATAACAACTTGAACTTTGTGAAATATGCATTGGTTTGATGTCCATTGATCATGAACATGTCATAAATATCTTATGTGTTGTGTTTGAACCAATTTACCATGCTATTATTGCTTTTATGAAGTTGTAGCATAGAACTTGCAAATTTTGACCTATTTTGAAACCACTATCGGGTTTTAAAATGTAGGCATTTTTAGAAAATTCCAAGACTACCATTGGATTCCTCATGAAATTCTAGATAGGATCAATCTTTATTTTATCCATTTTCATGGAGAAATAAGAAAGTTATGGCCTACTTGCAAGAGGCACAAAATCAAGCTTCCTTGGGCAAGGGCCGGGCCATGGCGCCTTGGCCTGGCCAAAAAACACGCCGCCCATATATGTTTATGGGGTGGTTTTGATACACGGATGTATCACCACCCCAGTGGTAGCAGCGTGTGTTTTCAAGTGTGTTTGGCTGGAGGGCGTGGGTTCAACACCCACCCATGCCATTTTGCCAAATTTTCCATATTTTTGTTATTTTTTATTATTTCTTAATTAATTTCAAAAATTCATATCTCTCTCATTTTTAATCTTTTTCAAATGATTTTTTAAACATAAATCATTTATACATTTTAATATTTTATTCCACAAAAAAAAATATATTTGATATATTTTTGAATTTTTTAAAGAATTTCTTTTTAATTGTTTTAAACATTTTCAAATGAATTCTTTCTCTTGATTTTTCAAAACCAATTGGATTTCAAACCATCATGTGAATAAAATATCTATTTTCAAACATTTATCAAGTTCATAACATGTTTATTAAATATATTTGATATTTTTGTATAATTTTTATTTAATTTTCTTTGAAAATATACATTTTAAAATAAAATTAGGGTTTCTTCCTTGATTTTAAACTTTCAAACTTTCAACAAACATTTTGGGCCTCTAATAGAGTGTAAGACCCAACCCCTTTGTAAATAAATAATTTTAAAAAATAACGGTGCGTCCACTGTTTTTCAAATGGGTCTCTCCTTGAGTATAAGCCCCACTTTTCTTTAAATATACATTTTGGGCCTCTTATATAGTGTAAGAACCAACCTCTATGTACATAAACAAGTTTTGGGCCTTTTCTATAGTATAAGTCCCACAACGTCTTTCGATAGCGCAGTGCGATCACTGTTTTCAACACAAGTCATTTGGGCTTCTCCTTGAGTATAAGCCCTAATATTTTGTACATAAACGTTGTTTTAACAATAAACAACCTCCATGGGCCTCTCCTTGAGTTGTAAGCCCCATACCTATATTTTCAAAATCATTTGTCTGTTTTAAACTGGTACTAAGAGGAGCATTATTCCCGGTGAAACTGCTCTTAGACCACTTGGGCCTCTCTTTGAGTTATAAGCCTCAAACATTCTTTTCTTTTGAAAAACTTTCTCTTAATTCAAATTCAAACTCAAAGTTTTCTCAAAAATTTCTTCAATTTCTCAAAACCCTTATCATAAAGTTGTAATCAATACAACAAATCATAATACACTTGGGCCTTTTTTCATAATGTAAGACCCAACGTCTTTTCAAATCAATGCATACTTGTTTATATATCTGTTAATTCACTTATTTGTATTTACTTGTGCACACCTATCTAGGGTTTCCCCAGCAGTTAGGTCATCCTCAGTTTACCCTTGAGGTCAAACAGTAGGACATTCATAACATAGTCCAATAACTAGTTCCCTCATAGGAAACTTCCCCAATACAGTCTGCCTCCTCTTGGGCTTTATTCAATATGGAACAAAGAAAGAAATTATTCCCGGTGAAACTTTTCTTAAGACTGTCAAAACTTAGAAACATATAAAAGAAATTCATTTCCCCAGAGAGGATTAATTCCTGGTGAAACCTCTTTGAATTTCTTCAAACCTTGGAACTGTTCAACAAAGAAAGGATTATTCCCGGTGAAACCTTTCTTGAACTTTGTTTAGGCTTGGACCCACAGGCTTCCTAGAAGTACCCCAGCCTCCTCTTGGGCTTAGTACAAGGACCATCAGGCTTCTTAAAAGTTCCCCCGAACCTCCTCTTGGGCATAGTAGAAGGACCCAAAGCCTTCCTAAAAGTATAGGATAAAATTCAGTCACATCTACTAGTTCAATACTCAGGGAAGTCAAAATTCTAGAACATCTAATCAGTTAAGAATTGATCTTCATATCTAGAACCCTCATCCTCCTCTTGGGCATCATACAAAGATCTTTCTCCAACCAGAGTCTACCTCTCTTAAGGGACATGGGAAGTCTAAGCCTCCTCTTGGGCTTCATAGAAGTATAATTGGAAAGTCTCACCCCCATAGCCTCCTCTTGGGCTTAGTACAAGGACCCACAGGCTTCCTAAAAGCATAGGATAGATCCTAATCATTTTTACCAATACACCCATTCTCAGAAGAGTCAAAACCTCTAAGGTTTTTGAACACATTTTTAAATCCCTCCAGACCCCCAACAAGGCTTAACTTTTATCTTAGAAATCCCCAGCCAGGGTCAGATTGACATCAACAAATCCTCAAAAGAATCAGAGCCTCATAGCATCTGATAAATCAACTCTGCTCAAATCACCAGCAAAAGTTAGTTTCCCTTTGGATTCCCCAACACAGTTTAGACCTTCTCATGGATTTCAATAATCCTCAGTAGGATTCAGCCTCCTCTTAAGCTTCATATAAGGATTTTTCCAGTCAGCCTCAATCTTGGGCTTTGTACAAGACAAACATCATATTCCCCAATTGAGTCAGTCTTCTTTAAAGATATACTCAAACTCTCCAGCTTCATCATCTTTGGCTTCAAACAAGATACTCAAATAAAACCCTCCCCAGTGGAGTCAGTTTCCATTAGCTTCAACCTTGGATTTTGATCAAGGCACGTAAAAATCAACATCCCCATAGATGAGACCATGAGTCCTCTCTATAGGAGTATATCCCTTCTACATATCACATGTCAAAACAAACAATCAAAACCTTTTTCCCAGATAAACTGTTGTAAGTGGCACACTTGTAGATTCAAAACCCAAGCTGGAGTCCCTCCTTTATCATGGTTAAAATTCCTCTTTCATCTAACAGTTATAAGTGGCAAGCCTCTAGATTCTGTACATCCAAGCCAATGTCCATCTCTTAGCATGAAAGATTCATAAGGGAAAAAGTGGCATTGCTCTACACTGAGTTAAAGCTTCTTCCTTCATGACATCTCTCTTATAAAGGAAATTATGGCATTGTTGGATTCCACACATCCCGGTTATAGTAATTTACCTTATAATCAATCACCTGACATTTTGTGATAAATAGGTGAGATATCTCCCTTTAAAGATGAAAAATTCTCTCTCTCAGTCAATTTTAGCTTCAATCTTGGGCATTGAACAAGATACAAATACTCTGCTAGCTTCAATCTTGGGATTTGAACAGGACATCAAATTTTCCTCCCATAGAATAGGAGGAACCACGATTGCTCTGATTTCCCAAATCTATTTACGGGAATACGTAGGCATAAGATTGTGAAATCTTAGCGAGCACACAAATAAAAAATCTTAGGTCCAGTACCTTCCCAAAAATAATAGAAAACCCAAAAACTACAAAAACATTCTCTCAACCCTCACAAAGGAAAAACTTTTCCAATCAACAGCAGATAGACTTAAGAAAACATTTCAAAATAGTAGAAAATACCTGCAAATAAAGGTTCCTATGGACAACTAGAGATACTCTAGGTGTTAATAGCTCTCCTTTGTGCACCTAAACCCCGATCCCCGATCTCTTAGCATTTGTTAAAGAAAACACTTGCGTGCAAGGTTAGTTTAAGATATCTTCCCCTTCCTTTTAAGCTTCATAGGATAAATACAGAAATCAGAAAGTAGCACAAAATAGCGGTAGGTGGTCGCGTCACCAAAAAACTGACGCTACAGAAAAATGGCGACTCTATTGGGGATGATAGGATTTCTTAAGAGGTTTAGGATTTTGCTTTGCATTTATTATTCTGCTTTTTTTTATTTGCTTTCTCATTTTATATCTTTTGTTGTTATATTATATGTCTATTTGCTATACTTGTTTAAATTACCGTTATCTGGGAATGCGATTAATACGCATGTGGTGAGTCCGGGAGCACATTAAGATAAGTGGTGGCATACTCAGGAAGGCTTATCGGGAATGAGTACAGACCAAGCTAACTTGAAAGTCCGCCGAATAAGTGGAGATACCCTTTTGGAATTACTGATGTTGAACAAGCAAGTCGTGAAAACATTACTTTTTCCATTGGGCACCCTTGAAACTGAAGATTAGTAAACATTTGACCATTTAACTATCTCATGAGTCAGTCGATTATCTATTAATATTCTTGAAAGGGGTCAATGATTTTGGGAACCTTTATTAGAACCCGTTCTACAGGTACAAAAATTAGACCCTAGTACAGACCTTGGGGATGGATAGATCCATGACTCCATGCTCGTGACGTTGGACCCCTAAACCCATGTTTTCAAATGTTTTTGTTTGCTGCATTCATGTATCCATGCATTTCATTCATTAAAAAAACCTTTTAAACAAGAAAAAAAATCTTTTTCCAAAAAGAACTAAAACAATCGTTGCAAATATCAAAGGTCGTACAATGGATTTTGGTAGAAGAAAAATGCACAAGTACACCTTCAAGGTTCCAAAACTGGAAGACCTAAGGAAATTAGGAAGGATGATTACTAATCCCGAGGCTTTCAGAGCTAAGCACGGAGGATTATTGTCTCTTTTGAAGGTCAACATAGTAGAAGGAGTCCTGTCTACATTGGGTCAGTTCTATGATCCAGTATACCACTGCTTCACATTTTCGGATTATCAGCTCGCACCAACATTAGAAGAATACTCTCATCTGGTTTATTTACCTATCACTGATCAAGATCCATTTTCTGGACTGGAAGAAATTCCAAAAGATCAAGCCATTGCAGGAGCTACCTCATTGGAAGAGTCAGATATCAGAAATCACATGACCACCAAGGGAGGAATCCAGGGTTTACCAGCCAAATTCCTGATCGAGAAAGCCCTATACTTTTCCAGTATAGGAAACATAACTGCTTTCGAAGATGTCTTTGTTCTGCTTATATATAGGTTATTCCTATTTCCCAACATTGACAACTTTGTCGATGTTAACGCTTTCAAGATATTCTTAATTGGGAATCTAGTCCCAACTTTGCTCGTAGATGCTTATCATTCTGTACATTTAAGGAATTTGTACAGTGGAGGAATGATCACATGTTGTGCACCATTACTCTACAAATGGTTTATTTCCCACTTACCCAAGTTTCCTGCTTTTTGGGACCCCAAGAGCGGTATGCGATGGTCGCAGAAGATTATGTCCCTTACCCATTCTGACATAGGTTGGTACAATTGAATCTATAATGGAATAAAAATCATCGACAAGTGTGGAAGTTTCCCCAATGTACCCCTCATTGGCACTAAGGGAGGAATCAACTACCATCCAGTTTTAGTCCGTCGTCAACTTGGATACCCGATGAAGAATGTACCACACAACGTTTATCTGGAAGGTCTTTTCTTCAAGGAAGGAGAAAACGATAGAGCACTAAAGAAAAAAATTGTGCATGCCTGGAAACATGTTCATAGGAAGGGAAGAGAATCCTTAGGAAGGCCAAATTGCATCTCTGCAGAACCTTATCTTCGATGGGTACAAACTAGGGCCATCAAAATTTAAGATGCGTTATCCCCGTCAGGAAGTTTTTCCCCTGAAAGAGTGCATTCTTTACTTGATGAATGACACTGAGAAGCTTCAGATCGCTTTCAACAAAGTCCAACGCGAGAAGAACTCTTGGAAGAACAAGTACCAGATTGTCAGCTTGGAATGCGCAAAAATCCAAGAGCTTTTAAAGGAAAAGGATGCTTTGATTGAGATATTGGAGCAGCATACTATAGAAAGTCAAGAGAAACAAAGAAATTTGCTCTCTCCTTTCACATGGCAAAGGATCATCGACTTGACAACGATTGAAGGGGCCCGATCAAAGAAAAGAAAAATTCAGGCACTAGCGTCTGAACTTTCTTAAAAAAAAAAACTCAGGATCCATAGGCGTAGTTTTCCTTCTCTCACTTTGTAAAATTCTGTACTTTTCCCTGTAAGATACTGTAATCCTTTGAATTCAATAAAAGGTTTCCACCACTGTATGATATTTGCAACATAATTGTAAAAGTTCTTTTGAAAACAAAAACTAAAAAGATCATTCTCATTTTTTGCATATCATTCATCATTCTCACATAACACATTTTTTGTCATTAAGTCTCACACAAGTGTCACACTCTAGAGAGTCAAATTGTCTCATTCGTACAATACTTAGGCCAATCGGCAAAAGAAAATGGATGATCTCGAAGAAGAGAATAGAGAACTAAGAGAAGAAATCAATGCTCTGAATGAGAGTTTGGAGAAACTCCACAACACGATTGAATCCTTGGCAGCAGCTCAGGATCAACAACCTTAAAGGACTGCAATCTCAGAGATTATGTCTACACCAGCATTTGAGACACCTGGCAGTCATCCTCAGTACAACATGCCCAAAGGTTTTCCCTGGGGCATGCCTTTCAATTTTGTACCTGAAGGATATATACCTCCGGTCACTGAAGACCTAGAAGCCATAGCAGGAACCTCGAGACCGGAAGGTTACAAACTTCAGGTAAATGAAGATGCAAGGGTTACAACAGAAACTCCTGAAGGTTACAAACTTCAGGTCATTGAAGCGCCAAGAGTTACTGTAATAATATTTATACCACAACCAGTGGTACATACTATCCCAGAGGAAGAGATTATGCAGACTACTTATGGCAGAAATGAAGAAGTATATGAAAGGATGAATGAATTCCAGGAACAGTTCTTGGAAATGCAAAAAGAATTGCATGCCATTCGCGGGCAGGACTTGTTTGGTAAGGATGCCGCTGACCTCTGTTTGGTCCCTAATGTAAATATACCGCACAAATTCAAGGTTCCATACTTTGAAAAATGCAAAGGAAACTCTTGCCCTCAAAGTCATTTGGTAATGTACGCTCGGAAGATGTCTACCCAGACAGAAAACTAACAGCTACTAATCCACTATTTCCAAGACTGTTTAACTGGTGCCTCACTCAAATGGTACATGGGTTTAAACTGCACCAAGATCAGTACTTTCAGAGATCTCAGGGCAGCTTTCGTTCAGCAGTATAAATACAATTTGTACATGGCACCAAATAGGGACCAACTCAGAGAAATGTCTAAAAAAGATAAAGAAACCTTCAAGGAGTATGCTCAAAGATGGCGTGAAGTCGCCGCCCATATCTGTCCTTCTCTTGAGGAGAAGGAAATGAGAAAGATCTTCCTAAAAACATTGGGCTCATATTATTATGACCGAATGGTTGCAAGTGCACCAAGTGACTTCACCGAAATGGTGAACATGGGTGTACGCCTTGAGGAAGCAGTCCGAGAAGGCCGGTTAGTCAAAGAGGCAGAACAGTCCAGCAGCACTAAAAGATATGGTAGTTCTTTCCAAAAGAAGAAAGAGCAAGATATTAGTAATATCTCTCTGGGTAAGCAAAGGCGAATGTATCAACCTCGACAGGTAGCAACACTATATCCTATTGTTAGTCCCGCGCCAGCTCCAACATATCAACCTCAGGTGGCTCAGAGCCAGCCAAGTTGTAACACCCCAAATTTCTTAAGAATATTTATTTAATTTATTTAAATATAATACTCGTGAATTTTGGGTAAATTTTGGTGGTTTGTGTTGACGTTGGCATTTTCGTGGAATTTTGGTTATTTAATTGAATAATAGTATATAATACAATATATATTAGTATTATTATTAATTTAAATAATATTAGAAGAATTAAGGGTAAGATGGACTTTTGAGGAGGATTAGTGAGGGTATTATTGGGAAAGCCCATTTTAGAAGCCCAAGAGTTAGGTTTAACAAAATGGAAATTTGAGAATAGGATTCATTTTTTGTTAGACCGTGAAAAGAATGAAAGAAGGCGAAAGATCTGAGGAAAAAGGGAAAGGCGAGGATTCGAGAAGGTTTCCAAATAATCAGTAGAGAAAACTCCGAATCGACAATCTAAGGTATAGGGAGTATTGTCTTTCATTGTTTTCAATATAGGAATTCGATGTGTTTAAAGGTGATTTTGAGGTTTATATGGGTTTGTGGGTTTTTGAGTAAATTGGTGATTTAGGTGTTGCTTTTGTGGATTGATGATGAATATGAAGGGTGGGATTGATTCGGATAAAAAGTAAACCTTTGAGGTAAACTTTCTTTGATGATATGTGGGATCTTGTATGAGAAAGGGATTTATGGGGTTTATGAGAATCTTGATAGTTTGTGAAGGTTTAGATGATTTGAGGTTTCGAATAGTGTAACGAATCGACCTAATAGTCGTTGGTTTTATGCCTTTGATTACCATGATGCCTTAGGAATATTGTAGGGATGTTTTTGGGGTAATTGGGGTTGAAATCGTAAGAGCTTTTTGGTCTGATATGCTACTGATACATAGCAGCGATTTCCTGAAATCGCAGGTTCGCAAAGTGAACCATCCCTTCGCAAGGCGAATACTCGCCCCAGACTCGCAAAGCGAGCAGCGCAGCGAATGCACGATAATTTGTGTGATGATACTGGGATGGATTCTGAGGGCTGATATTTAGCTGGCAAAGCGAATATCCAAGCGAGTGGCTTCGCAAAGCGAATGGAGGTAGTGAGGAGGGATAGAAGGGAAACCTCTCTGGTTTTTGTATGGGGACGGGGATTCGGTGTCAGCTTCGCAAAGCGAAGGTCCTAGCGAACAGGTTTGCACAGCGCACTCAGTAGCGAACGCCTGCTGTTCGCAAAATTTTGTTATGATTCTGTGCTGTTTGATGTTTTGATGCTGTGATTTTTCTAATGATTTACCTTGTGTATACTGATGACTATGAGATGATGTTTTATGATGTTTGATGAATATATAATGATATGATTTAACATGAGATATTGATGAATGATGATGCACATAATGGTTTTATTGATGATGATGATTATTGATGAATGAACAATCCACCGAATTTTATGCATATCTTGTTTTTATATTGATTATAATGAATTGTGATTACTCACCCTGCCTGTTTGAATGTTGCCTCCACGTGGGTAACATGCAGGTGATCAGGCTTAGCTGTGGATGCCTTCGAGGACTTTTGGAGTTTTATTTGCTTTGGTCGATGTAGAGGGTCTTGCTCTGATATTGTAACATTGGGTTGGGTCGTTAAGTCGAACCATGTTGAGTTGTTATTTTTGTTGTTATTTGATTGTCATGGTTTTATTTGAAAACCTTTTGATTTTGGGTTATTGTGGTTATGGTGCTTCCGCTGCTATTTGATGGCTTTTGATTATTTTGAGGAAAACCCATTGTTTACGGAGCAAATGTTTTATTTTGAGTTTATTGAGAAATGTGCACCCTTCTGAGGTGATTTTTACTCTAATAATTTGTGAATTTTTCCATGTTTATTCGTGGGGTAGAAAAGGGTGTTACATTAGTGGTATCAGAGCAGGTCGGTCCGTCCGGTCAGGTTTTTACGTGATGTCAGTCCCCTGTCAGTCGACGAGTGAGTGTACACTGTCGATGTTTTGTTTCTTCTGACCTTGTTGGTGGTGTGCAAGATGGCTGCAAGAAATGATTGTGCAATTGCTGATGCGTTGGAATCAGTTGCTAATGTGGTAGCTCAACTCAATCCGAATGGTGGAGTTCAGGACAAGTTTCGTGCTTTGGGGAAGTTTCAGAGGAACAATCCACAGAATTTTGTGGGTGCTCATGATCCAACAAGTGCACACAAGTGGCTGAAGGCGATCGAGAAGATCTTCCGAATGATGAGGTGTACTGATGAGCAACAAGTTCAGTTTAGAACGCATATGCTGGAAGAAGAGGCCGAGGATTGGTGGGATAACACCCGTCAGAGACTCACAGATGTTGACACTGTGATAACCTGGGCTGTGTTTAAGCAGAAGTTTCTGGGAAAGCATTTTCCAGAGGATGCTCGTGGCAAGAGAGAAGTGGAGTTCCTTGAGCTAAGCAAGGAGACATGACTGTGGCAGAGTATGCTGCAAAGTTCGAGGCACTGATGAAGTTCTGTCCACACTACAACCGTGCTGATGTTGAGATGTCCAAGTGTCTCAAGTTCGAGAATGGGCTAAGACCGGAAATTAAGCAGGGTATTGGGTATCAACAGATCCGCAGGTATGATGAGTTGGTTTACAAGAGCAGAATCTACGATGAGGTTAGCTGAGCTCAATCTGCTCACTACAAGCAGTTGAGTGAGAAGAAAGGGCAGTATAGGGGTAAACCTTATACAACTTCAGATGACAAAGGGAAGCAGAAGGCTTCAGATGGGAAAAGACAATTGGGGGAGCAGCTCCCATTTCTGGGAAGTGTTATAAGTGTGGCGAGCAAGGCCACCGTGCTGATGTGTGTACCAACAATGTGTTGAGGTGCTACAGGTGTGGTAAGAAGGGGCATAGAGGTACTGATTATAAAGATGAAGGTCCAACCTATTTTAATTATGGAGAGAAGGGTCATATCAGTACTCAGTGTCAGAAGCCAAAGAAGACTGCCACTGCTGCTCAGACCAGTGGAAGAGTGTTTGCATTGAGTGGTGCAGAAACACTAGAGAAGGACAACTTGATTCGAGGTACATGTTTTATTGATAATATCGAGTTGGTTACTATTATTGATACTGGTGCTACTCATTATTTTACCTCACTTGAATGTGCTAATAGATTGGGTTTGAAGTTATCTGATATGAATGGTAATATGGTAATAGAAACTCTAGCTAATGGTTCTGTTACTACTACCTTTGTGTGTTTGAGATGTCCTGTGACAATTTTTGAGAAGAGTTTTGTGATGGATTTGGTGTGCTTACCCTTGCACCAAATGGATGTAATCTTTGGAATGAACTAGTTAGAGTTCAACTGTGTTCATATTAATTGTTATAACAAGACACTAGAGTTTCCTGAGTTTGGCGATGCTGGAGAGTTAATGTTCTTGTCTGCTAAGAAAGTGGATGAACTTATGGAAGATGAAGCCCTAGTGTTTGAAATGTTTGCGTCATTGCAGATTAATCGTGAAGCTGCAAGTGTCGACTTACCTGTTGTGTGTGGATTTCAAGAGGTGTTTCCAGATGACATCAGTGATTTGCCTCCAGAACGTGAAGTAGAGTTTGCAGTGGACTTAATACCAGGTACGAGTCCAGTGTTAATGGCTCCTTATCGGATGTCATCTTTCGAGTTAAGTGACTTGAAGAAATAGTTGGAAGAGTTGCTTGAGAAGAGGTTTGTTCGACCAAGTGTTTCTCCATGGGGTGCTCCTGTGCTGTTAGTGAAGAAGAAAGACGGAAGTATGAGGTTATGTGTTGATTATCGGCAGTTGAATAAAATGACTATCAAGAATAAATATCCACTTCCGAGAATCGACGATTTCATGGATCAGCAAGTAGGTGCCTGTGTGTTTTACAAGATTGATTTGAGATCGGGTTATCATCAGATTCGTGTTAAGCCTGATGACATTCCGAAGACAGCTTTCAGGACGATGTATGGTCACTATGAATACACTGTGATGCCATTTGGTGTATCCAATGCAGCTGGTGTGTTCATGGAGTACATGAATCAGATCTTTCATGAGTATTTGGACAGGTTTGTGGTGGTGTTTATTGATGACATTCTGATATATGCTATATCTGAAGAAGAACATGTTGAGCATTTGAGAACCGTGTTGCAAGTGTTGAAGGAGAAGAAGTTGTATGCAAAGTTGTCCAAGTGTGAGTTTTGGTTGAAGGAAGTGAATTTTCTTGGCCATGTGATTTCAAGTGGCGGAATTGTTGTTGATTATTCTAAGATTGATGTTGTGTTACAGTGGGAGACTCCGAAGTTTGCTACCGAGATACGAAGTTTTCTGGGATTGGCGGGTTATTACTGCAAGTTTATCGAAGGCTTTTCTAAGTTGGCATTACCTTTGACTCAGTTGACTCGAAAGGGTCAAGCTTTTGTGTGGGATGTAGCTTGTGAGGAGAGTTTTGTGGAATTGAAGAAGAGGTTGACGACCGCTCCAGTGTTGGTTTTGTCTAATCCGAGTGAATCTTTTGTGGTGTATTGTGATGCGTCGAAGATGGGTCTTGGTGGAGTATTGATGCAGAATGGACAAGTTGTTGCCTATGCTTTGAGATAATTACGTGTTCATGCGAGGAATTATCCTACACATGACTTGGAATTGGCCGCTGTTGTGTTTGTGTTGAAGATTTGGAGACATTATCTGTTCGGCTCTAAATTTGAAGTGTTCAGTGATCATAAAAGTCTGAAGTATCTATTTGATCAAAAAGAATTGAATATGAGGCAGAGAAGGTGGTTAGAATTGTTGAAGGATTTCGATTTTGATTTGAGTTAACATCCGAGCAAAGCAAATGTAGTGGCCGATGCATTGAGCAGAAAGTCATTGCATGTGTCGATGCTCATGGTGAAAGAGTTGGAGTTACTTGAACAATTCCGAGATTTGAGTTTGGTATGTGAAGAGACTTCCGACAGTGTGAATTTCGGAATGTTGAAGTTGACTAGTGGCATTCTGGAAGAGATCGGAGTGGGACAAAAATCTTACTTGAAGTTGGTTGACCAGTTGACATTGATCAATCAAGGTAATGGAGGAGAATTTCGGATTGACGAGAATGGTGTGATGAGGTTTCGGGATAGAATATGTGTCCCAGATGTTTCAAAAATCAAGAAGATTATTCTAGAAGAAGGACACCAAAGTGGGTTGAGTATTCATCCTGGTGCTACGAAGATGTACCAGGATTTGAAAAAGTTGTTTTGGTGGCAGGTATGAAGAAGGATGTCGCAGAGTTTGTTTATGCGTGCTTGACTTGTCAGAAGTCGAAGATTAAGCATCAGAAGCCTCTAGGTATGATGCAGCCGTTGAATATTCCAGAATGGAAATGGGATAGAATTTCCATGAATTTTGTGTCGGGGTTACCAATAACTGCTAAGGAAATGATTCAATTTGGGTGATCGTGGATAGATTAACTAAGTCAGCTCATTTTTTGCCGATGAAGATTAATCATTCTATGCATAAGCTAGCCGAGATGTACATCGAGGAGATTGTGAAGTTGCATGGGATACCTTCGAGCATTGTGTCGGATAGAGATCCAAGATTTACATCTAGGTTCTGGAAGAGTTTGCAAGATGCTTTGGGTATTAAGTTGAGGATAAGTTCTGCCTATCATCCACAGATGGATGGACAGATAGAAAGGATTATCCAATCCTTAGAGGATTTACTGAGAGCTTGTGTGTTGGATCACGGAGGATCTTGGGATAGCCATTTACCGTTAATTGAGTTCACGTACAATAACAATTTTCATGCTAGTATTGGAATGGCGCCCTATGAAGCTTTGTATGGGAGAAGATGTAGGACTCCTTTGTGTTGGTATGAGTCAGGCGAAAGTGTTGTACTCGGACCTGAGATTGTACAAGAGACGACTGAGAAGATTAAGATGATCCAAGAAAGGATGTGAGCATCGCAGAGTCGCCAGAAGAGCTACCATAATAAGAGAAGGAAGACACTTGAATTCCAAGAGGGAGATCACGTGTTTTTGAGGGTGATGCCAGTGACTGGTGTGGGTCGAGTTTTGAAGTCTAGGAAGCTCACTTCATGTTTTGTTGGTCCATATCAAATCTCGCAGAGGATAGGAGAGGTAGCCTATCGAATTGCTTTATCGCCGTCATTTGCGAATTTGCATGACGTGTTCCATGTGTCTCAGTTGAGGAAGTACATTCTTGATCCGTCGCATGTGATTCAGATGGATGATGTACAAGTAAGGGATACCTTGACAGTGGAAGCTTTACCTGTGCGGATTGATGGCCGAGAGATGAAGCAACTGTGGGGTAACGACATAACTTTGGTGAAGGTGTTGTGGGGTGGACCAGCCGGCGAAAGTTGGACTTAGGAACGTGAAGATCAGATGAGGGAGTCGTATCCGACTCTATTTCTTTGAGGTAATATTCGAGGGCGAAAATTCTTTAAGTGGGGGAGAGTTGTAACACCCCAAATTTCGTAAGAATATATATTTAATTTATTTAAATATAATATTCGTGAATTTTCGGTGAATTTTGGTGGTTTGTGTTGACGTTGGCATTTTCGTGGAATTTTGGTTATTTAATTGAATAATAGTATATAATACAATATATATTAGTATTATTATTAATTTAAATAATATTAGAAGAATTAAGGGTAAGATAGACTTTTGAGGAGGATTAGTGAGGGTATTATTGGGAAAGCCCATTTTAGAAGCCCAAGAGTTAGGTTTAACAAAAAGGAAATTTGAGAATAGGATTCATTTTTTATTAAACCGTGAAAAGAAGGAAAGAAGGCGAGAGCTCTGAGGAAAAAGGGAAAGGAGAGGATTCGAGAAGGTTTCCAAAGACTCAGTAGAGAAAACTCTGAATCGAAAATCTAAGGTATGGGGAGTATTGCCTTTCATTGTTTTCAATATAGGAATTCCATGTGTTTAAAGCTGATTTTGAGGTTTATATGGGTTTGTGGGTATTTGAGTAAATTGGTGATTTAGGTGTTGTTTTTGTGGATTGATTATGAATATGAAGGGTGGGATTGATTCGGATAAAAAGTAAACCTTTGGGGTAACCTTATTTGATGATATGTGGGATCTTGTATGAGAAAGGGATTTATGGGGTTTATGAGAATCTTGATAGTTTGTGAAGGTTTAGATGATTTGAGGTTTCGAATAGTGTAACGAATCGACCTAATAGTCGTTGGTTTTATGCCTTTGATTACCATGATGCCTTAGGAATATTGTAGGGATGTTTTTGGGGTAATTGGGGTTGAAATCGTAAGAGCTTTTTGGTCTGATATGCTACTGATACGTAGCAGGGATTTCCTGAAATCGCAGGTTCGCAAAGTGAACCATCCCTTCGCAAGGCGAATACTCGCCCCAGACTCGCAAAGCGAGCAGCGCAGCGAATGCGCGATAATTTGTGTGATGATACTGGGATGGATTCTGAGGGGTGATATTTAGCTCGCAAAGCGAATATCCAAGCGAGTGGCTTTGCAAAGCGAATGGAGGTAGCGAGGAGGGACAAAAGGGAAGCCTCTCTGGTTTTTGTATGGGGACGGGGATTTGCTGTCAGCTTCACAAAGCGAAGGTCCCAGTGAACAGGTTCGCACAGCGAACTCAGTAGTGAACGCCTGCTGTTCACGAAATTTTGTTATGATTCTTTGCTGTTTTGATGTTTTGATACTGTGATTTTTCTGATGATTTACCTTGTGTATACTGATGACTATGAGATGATGTTTGATGAATATATGATGATATGATTTAACATGAGATATTGATGAATGATGATGCATATAATGGTTTTATTAATGATGATGATAATTGAAGTTGTGTATCATGCATTCATAGCATTTCAGTGATGATGTTAGACTTCATTCCCATTGTGCAAATATGATGTAATTTTGACGTGCTCCGGTTCTTGTGTGGAACCGATCCTAATGAGGGGATCTTTGGAGGGTGATGGCCTAGTGTCCATCGATTGTGATGATTGGTACCACATGCATGAGTCTTGTTGTGCATTGCATTTATTTGGCATTGATGTGACTTATGATATTGTGATCTTTGATATTTGCCTTGTGATGACCCTGATGATGTTGTATATGATGATGATGTCAATTTTATGCATATCTTGTTTTTATATTGATTATAATGAATTGTGATTACTCACCCTGCCTGTTTTAATGTTGCCTCCACGTGGGTAACGTGCAGGTGATCAGGCTTAGCTATGGATGCCTTCAAGGAGTTTCGGAGTTTTATTTGCTTTGGTCGATGTAGAGTGTCTTGCTCTGATATTGTAACATCGGGTTTGTTCGTTGAGTCGAACTATGTTGAGTTGTTATTTTTGTTGTTATTTGATTGTTATGGTTTTATTTGAAAACCTTTTGATTTTGGGTTATTGTGGTTATGGTGGTTCCGCTGCTATTTGATGGCTTTTGATTATTTTGAGGAAAACCCGTTGTTTAAGGAGCAAATGTTTTATTTTGAGTTTATTGAGAAATGTGCACCCTTATGAGGTGATTTTTACTTTGATAATTTGTGTATTTTGCCGTGTTTATTCGTGGGGTAGAAAAGGGTGCTACACAAGTCAATAACAGTATCAGCAAAGGCAACAACAACCTCTTCAGCAGGCTCGCCCGCTGTACCACAATAACAATCGTACTACGTGGTCACCAGGGTTTGACCCTATACCAATGTTATACATAGAATTATTTCCACTTATGCTAGCCAAGTGGCGCGTTCAAACCAGGACTCCTCTCACAGTACTAGACAATCAAGCTTTTTGGTTCAAAGCAGATCAATCTTGCCCTTACCATCAAGGAGGATCAGGGAATAACATTGAGAATTGCCTCAGCTTTAAATCTGATGTACAGAAGCTCGTCAGAAATGGAGATTTATCCTTCAAAGATACAAAGCCAAATGTTCAGACGAATCCGTTGCCGCAACATGAAAAAATGTCAATAAACTTGATAGAAGGAGAACTCGGCAGCAGCTATCAAATTCACGATGTACGCCTACTAGAAACAAATTTGGTGAAAATGCATTGCAGACAAAGCGGGTACGACGATGTACCATCTCACAACTATCACTAGTGTGATATCTATTTTAAGAACAACCAAGGATACGTTATTGTACAAACAGTTCTTCAAGAACAAATGGATCTAGGCTGGATTCGGGATCACAGGACTCGTGAAGTAAATATGTCCTATGCACATCCAAACATTATTGAAAATCATGACATCCGTGCAATGAACGTCAATTTAGTGGCAATGCATTCAAGACAAAGTCAATACTACAATTTTCCACTGCACGATTACAACGCTTGTCCGATTTGTAACACCCTTCTACCTCACAGAACATTCACCGTAAATAAAAGTAAGTATATCAGAGTACATCACCAAAAGGGTGTCACATTTCGACATAAAACTTCATAATAACGTCCTACTCCGTAACACGGGTTTTTTTTTGCAACATAAATTAAATCAAATACTACGCAGTGAAAAAATTAAATCTCAACATAATTCATAATTCAAAAGTCTTAAAACAAGATTCTCATAGTATCATGATGTCAACAACAAAAGAACATAACGTTTCGACTCAAACATCCGACCCGATGTTACATATCAGAGCAAGACCCTCTAATCAACAGAAATGACCAAAATACTTCAAGGCTAATTCTTCACGCACCAAGAGAGCTAATTCTGATCACCTGCACGTTACCCACATGGAGGCAACATTCAAACAGGCAGGGTGAGTAATCCAAAATCATTATACAAGATATAGAGATAAGGTATACAAATACATCAGCATTCAACAGTTCGCATACATCGTCATAGAATCAATAAGCAATGTAATTATCATCAAATCGTCATCATCGTGCATCATCTAAAATCACGTCATCAAATACAACATTCATTCACAAATATGCAATGCCACATAACATGAAATGCATCAACATAGACTCATGTATGTGGTACCAAATCGTCATGTCAATGGACACTGGGCCATCACCCTCCAAAGATCCCCACCAATAGGATCGATTCTACACAAGAATCGGAGCACAACATAAACACCTCAATCCACACAATGGGATTGAATCCAACACTGTACCGAAGTCCTATCATCAACACTGGACTGAGTCCTAATATGCTATGAATGTATGATGCAAAACTTCATAATCAATCATCACCACAGTTCGTCAAGTTGCATCATCATTCATAGAAGCTCACCAAAACATCATAGTATTTACATCATATTTATGCATCACTTCACATTACTACACACATCATCATGTTATAGTCATCAATTACTCAAGGCATACGAAAAACATGGTACAAGACAACATGAAAAAAAAGAAGAAAAGAAAATAACATGAAAAACTACTACTCCTGCTCGCCTGGAGCTCGCCTGGCGAAGCAGGGGCGAAATCCCTCCCCCATACAAAAACCAGGAGCACTCATTTTCCACCTCTCGCCCGCCTCTCATTTCGCCCGGCGACCTCTGAGCGAATACACTTCGCCTGGCGAAACGGTTCCTCGTACGGCGATTTCCTGCAAACAACAATCTGCTGCTATGATTTCTGCATACGAAAATTCCCTTCCAACAACTCTCCAAAGATCTAATACTCATCCAGAATTACACACATATTTCTACAAGTTCATAATCAATCATATGTACAATCTCAAGCAATTACTAACACCTAATTCATCGACTTACAACATCAACCTAAACACACAATTTCATCGGTTTTCCATCAATCAACACATAGCACAAAAAATTCCTACATCTACCTTAAACCCCACATCAAATATAATAACCCGGATCACCCCCCGTACCTTAGAATTCTCAGCAACCGACTTCCTCTTGAGTTCTTCAGAGTTCTCTCTGAGCCCAAGCCTTTTCTCTTTCTTTCCTCAGAGCTCTCTCCCAAAAACACGATCGTACCAAATAGACTTCTCCACTCTCTTTTTTTTCCCTTTTTGTCCAACATACCCCTAGGACCCCCTTATGATTTCCCAACTTCGTCCTTACTTATTCCACCCAACATTACCATCTTACCCTCAATGTTCCCCTCCTATTATTTAAAATAACAATAATAATATAAATAACATTATTCACATTATTCCACTATTATTATTATCAAAATAATTCTAATAAATCATACACTTCTAAATATCCCTAATACCCTCTTAACATCATCATTACCCCACAATACAAATCATCAGGCATAAAAATATTTCACCAAAATTCACCGAAAATTACGAATATTTATAATAAATAAATAAACCTCTTTGAATTTCTTCAAACATTGGAATTGTTCAACAAAGAAAGGATTATTCCCGGCGAAACCTTTCTTGAACTTTTCTTAGGCTTGGACCCACAGGCTTCCTAGAAGTACCCTAGCCTCCTCTTGGGCTTAGTACAAGGACCATCGGGCTTCTTAAAAGTTCCCCCCAGCATCCTCTTGGGCTTAGTACAAGGACCCAAAGGCTTCCTAAACGTATAGGATAGAATTCAGTCATATCTACCAGTTCAATCCTCTAGGAAGTCAAAACTCTAGAGCATCCAGTTAGTCAAGAATTGATCTTCATCTCTACAACCCTCAGCCTCTTCTTGGGAATCATACAAAGGTCTATCTCTAACTAGAGTCTACCTCTTCTTAAGAGACTTGGGTAGGCTCAGCCTTCTCTTGGTCTTCATACAAGTAGACTTGGAAAGTCTCACCCCCATAGCCTCCTCTTGGGCTTAGTACAAGGACCCACGGGCTTCCTAAAAGCATAGGATAGATCCTGATCATTTTTACCAATACATCCATTCTCAGAAGAGTCAAATCCTCTAAGGTTTTTGAACTCATCTTTAAATCCCTCCAGACCCCCAACAAGGCTTAACTTTTACCTTAGAAATCCCCAGCCAGGGTCAGATTGACATCAACAAATCCTCAAAAGAATTAGAGCCTCATAGCATCTGATAAATCAACTCTGCTCAAATCACCAGCAAGAGTTATTTTCCCTTTGGATTCCGCAAAATAGTTTAAACCTTCTCACATATTTCAATAATCCTCAGCAGGAGTCAGCCTCCTCTTAGGCTTCATATAAGAATTTTTCCAGTCAGCCTCAATCTTGGGCTTTGTCCAAGACATACATCATACTCCCCAATTGAGTCAGTCTTCTTTAAAGCTATACTCAAACTCTTCAGCTTCATCATCTTGGGCTTTAAACAAGATTCTCAAATAAAACCCTCCCCAGTGGAGTCAGTTTCCTTTAACTTCAACTTTGGGCTTTGATCAAGGCACACAAAAATCAACATCCCCACAGATGAGACCATGTGTCCTCTCTGTAGGAGGATATCCTTTCGACATATCACATGTCAAAACAAACAATCAAAACCTTTTTCCCAGATAAATTGATGTAAGTGGCACACTTGTTGATTCAAAATCCAAGCTGGAGTCCCTCCTTTATCATGGTTAAAATTCCTTTTTCATCTAACAGCTATAAGTGGCAAGCCTCTGGATTCTATAATTCCAAGCCAATGTCCCTCTCTTAGCTTGAAATATTCATAAAGGAAAGAGTGGCATTCTTCTACACTGAGTTAAAGCTTCTTCCTTCATGACATCTCTCTTATAAAGGAAATTATGGCATTGTTGGATTCCACACATCCCAGTTAAAGTAATTTCCCTTATAACCAATCACTTGACATTTTGTGATAAATAGGTGAGATATCTCCCTTTAGAGGTGACAAATTCTCTCTCTCAGTCAACTTTTAGCTTCATCTTGGGCTTTGAACAAGATTCAAATACTCTGCTAGTCTCAATCTTGGCCTTTGAACAAGACATCAAATTTTCCCCATAGAATAGGAGGAACTACGATTGCTCTGATTTCCCAAATCTCTTTATGGGAATACGTAGGCATAAGATTGCGAAATCTTAGCAAGCACACAAATCAAAAATCTTAGGTCCAGTACCTTTCCAAAAATAATAAAAAACCCAAAAACAACAAAAACATTCTCTCAACCCTCACAAACTAAAAAATTTCCCAATCAACAGCAGATAGACTTAAGAAAGCATTTCAAAACAATAGAAAATACCTGCAAATAAAGGTTCCTATGGACAACTAGAGATACTCTAGGTGTTAATAGCTCTCCTTTGTGCACCCAAACCCCGATCCCCGATCTCTTAGCATTTGTTAAAGAAAACACTTGCGTGCAGGGTTAGTTTAAGATATCTTCTCCTTCATTTTAAGCTTCAAAGGATAAATACAAAAATCAGAAAGTAACACAAAATAGTGGTAGGTGGTCGCGTCACCAAAAAACCGACGCTACACTTTTGTAGGAGGAATATCTCATTCTTTATTCTTGAATCCTCTATACCTTTTATGGGAGGAATATCTCACTCTTTATTCTTGAGTCCTCTCTATCTTTCGTAGGAGGAATATCTCATTCTTTATTCTTGAGTCCTCTCTACCTTTCATAGGAGGAATGTCTCTCGTAATCCTTTATTTCTAGAGTCCTCTCTACCTTTTGTGGAAGGAGTACCTCACCAAACTACTTCTAGAGTCCTATCTACCTTTCGTAGAAGGAGTATCTCGTAACCTTTTATATGTCCTCAGGATGCTACAGGGATGCCTCCCCTTTCAAGACTGGCAAAACACTCATGTTCATTTTGCATTGCATCTCAAGCATATCATCATCATATCCCTCATAACCAACTCCCTTTTTTCTAATGACAAATGCCTTTTCAAGCCATCCCACTGATTCATCACTTTCATTCTAGACCTTTTCGGCTGAAAATTTTGGGTATTCTTATATTTAATCCCCTTGTACCTTGACTGTAAGAAAGCCTTTTCCACTCTCACCTTCAAGATCAAGAAGATTAAATAGGGGCATCAGTCACACCCTCATTTTCACCCTACCTTTTTCATAGCATTTCCATCATATAGCCATCCCTCTATGTCATAATCGTTCATGCTTTGCTCTGGTTCTAAAGGCTTAGGATCAAGGCATCTTGGGTATCATCAATCAAAGAGGAAGACTTGATATTTAAAGGCAATGAACAAGAAGATATTCTCAATGATAATGGCTCTCTCAAGCTACAAGGTCCTCACACACCTCAAAATGTTTCAACAAGGTTACATGTGCACCTAGAAACAAGAGTTTCAAGTGATTGAAGGTTGATCAGTGCTCCTATCTTATGGCTCTAGACTAGGGTTTCTTGGCAAAGTAATTTATCATGGAGTTCTTGAGCAAAACATGTCTCCATGGTTCAAATTACACCTCAAGGCATCCATACAAGCATCTTGGTTCATCACAAGTCATGTCAAGAGCTCCTCAAGTGCATAGAGGAAGTTTTGGATTCATTTGGACAAAAGTCAATTGTTGCCTTCACAAAGGTCAACTCTTGGGATTCTAAGTCAAACATAAGCTTCTTAAGTCATCATCTATGATTTCATGAAATTTTATCAAGAGAAAGTAAGTGGAATCATTTAATCAGGAGAAATTACCAAGATTAGGGTTAGAATTTTTTCTAAGTCATGAAGAAAAACCTAATTTCGTGCCAACTTGCTAAAGGCATAACTCACAATCTAGACATCTATTTTCCTTGATCCAAAGATCAATTTGAAGAGCATTTCCCATACTATAACTTTGTTAATATGGGTGGATTCTCAAAAAATCCACGGATTTCAAGTTATGAGGGCATAAAGTTATGAAAAACACAATTTTGGAACTTTGTACTTAGAATTTTTCTAAGTATGGAATTTTAACTTGGAGGGTGAGTTTTGAAAGCTTTATTTTTCATGGTTCTAGGCTCCAATTCAATTTTCTTGCAACATGAAAGTTGTTGTGTGTCATCCAAGCTTTCCATCCATACCAATAATTCCTTCATAGGATCAACACAACTCAAGTTATGTTGTCTTAAAGTTAGGATGATCAAGATATCCAACTTTTTGAGGTCAACTTCAAGTGCATTTTACATGGACTTCCAAGTTTCAAATCAATTTTCTTTCCACATGAAGTTTGTTCCTATTGTTCCAAGCTTTCCATGGATAATAAGATCTCCTTCATTGGTTCAATAGAACTCAAGATATGTGGCTTCAAAGATAATGTTCCAAAGTTGTCAAAGTTCAATAACTTAGAAAAATTTCTAAGTTATTTGGGACAGATTTGTGAACACAACTTCCAACCATTTTGTCTCATGGATCCAAGCCTTGTTTCAATTCATTTTGAACATGGAACTTGAACATTATTCTCCCTACTTTTCATTGAGCCAAGAAACTCACTATTTGGAGAAATATGCATGGACTTATAATGACTCAAAGTTGGTCATATGACTTGTTTCTAAGGTTTGATTCTTGAACTCTTTTGCATGCAAATTAAACAAATCTCCTACAGCATATTCCTTGTTACACAATCATGCGCATACCTCACCAAATATTGCCATTCCAAGCCAAACATTACATTTTCCTTCATGTACCTTTTTGAATCATGTTCCCAAAAGTGGAAAAGATTAGAAACTTGTTCACCAAGGATTGCATTGCCAAGCCACTCACATTTTTTATTTCATTCTCCTTCCACTCCACAAAAGGACAATCAACAACAACCTCTCCCATATGCCATACGTACCATACCATCATCCACAATCTATTTTGAGGGAAAGGTTAACACCAACATCAGAAGCTACAAGAAGCTCTATTTTGAGTAAGTTTTCTCTTTCCCTTTGCTTCCTTTCCATGGCATGTTTTAGTTTGTGATGTTTGTTTTTGTCGGTTTGAGAATGTGAGTAACAGTTATGTGTTACTGTTGTCTTGTTTGTGTCATACCCCAAATTTTGACCACCAAGATTTCCCATCGTTGTGCAAACCATCACCACAATATGGATGTACCATCATACCTCATCAATCTCCTCAAAGATTGTCGAGCATTCACTTCAACCAAGAATTAGGGTTTTAAGCCCTCTCAGAGTACTCAGACAAAGGATCACTCAAGAATGGACATGATCCTCAACTTGTTTAGCCTCTCAAACAACTATAAAGGATCAAGAGGACTTCCAAATCAAGAATCAAGCACATGGTTGCAACATTCCAAGTGGATCAAGCCTCAAGATCGACAGTGTCACCAAATTAGGGTTTTGGTCGACCAAGGCCTCCAGATGAAATTTTCAACTGGGCATGAGCCAATACTTCAAAGCATGACCCAAGATGCTCAAAGGGACCTTATGGAACCAATTATCAAGTCAAAACAACCTCAGGGGAAGTATTCATCAAAAATCAGGAATAGGGTTTCTTGACCTAATTCACCCCTAAGCTGACTTTTGAGGTAAGACATGAACCAAAACCTCAAGACATGATTTGAGGGCCTCAAATACACCACATTGATCCATTTACAACAATGGATTGATCCAAGAAGCTTGGTTCACAAGTTTCAATTTCATCTGGACCACAATTAAGGTTTTGAAGAAAAAGTCACCTGTGCCTTTGACTTTTGACCAAGACATGTTCCCAAACCTTGGGACATGATTCAAGACACCCTAAAACACCTATGGAATCCATCCATTAGGTTTGAATTAGGTCAAGGACTTTATTTCATAAAGGATCACACAGTTTGGAATTTATCTGACAAAAAGTCAATTGTGCCTAAAACCAAGTTTGACTTTTTGGAATTTTTCACAAATATGGTTCCCCTAAGTAAAAAAGAATGTTAATGTATGGTATTGATCATCATTCATCAAGAAAAATAATGTAAAGTGAGGTTTCTTGCAAAAGGGGCAACCATGAGAAACCAAAATTTTTCTAAGTTATGAGAAAAAAGTGATTTGGTACCAACTTTGCAAGGTCATAACTCCTAAACCACAAGGCCTTTTTCTCCCATCCAAAGCTCAAATGAAAGTTCATCTTACATACTTCAAATATGTCAACTACATCTTATTCCAAATCCTCATGGATTTTGAGTTATGGATTGATCAAAATCACAAAAAGTGAAAATGACCACTTTTTCCAACACTTAGTGAAATTTTCAAAAAGTCAGAATCTGTTTCACTTTTTCCAAACTTTGAGGCCATTTTTAACTTTGATCCAAGCTGAACCAAGACCAATCTTAGACATCAAAGTTAAAGTATGTCATGAGAGCTTTCCAACAAGTACCAGATCATCTCCAAATTCAATTTGAGTAGGGAGTTACAACCCTTGGAACATGGCATCAAAGACTGGTTTCTTTCCAAGACAGATTATAGGTCATTTGTTCGAATTGGCCAATTTGTGAAATTACAAGTCTTGTAATCCTTCTAGAAACATTGAAAATCAGATCAAAGCAAAAGATCTCTGAGCCACAAGCCTCCCAAGACAAATGATCATCATGTAGGCGAGTAGAATTCAATGTTCCAAATCCAAAAACTCCCATTTTGTTTCAAGGCATTCAAGAGGTGCATTGAGGTGGCATGGACTGAGCCTTTAAACACTGAATGAGTCAAGCCTTCGCCCTGCAACAAAGGACCATAGGCCTGCTACACTGACCTAATTCAATGGCCAAAGATATGTACCAGTTGCCATTCACTATTCCTTGCAAAACAAACTTGCTCTACTATAAATATAGCTCATTCGTGATAAGTTTAAGTACACCAAAGCACCCAAACTGATGCTTTCCTCAAAATCACTCTCAAAAAACCAGATTTTCCTTCTATTTTAAGTCACTATCGAATTTTGAAATAGGAAGCAATTCAAACCAAACCAATCATGCCAACACCTCATATACATCATATATGAGTGATTCATGGCCTTGGAACACATCTGGAACATCAGAATCACAAAGTTACCATCCATTTGCTCAAGCTTTTGGTCTGTTTGCAGTTGAGGTGCCACAACAAGTTCTGGGCTGATTCAATCCATTCCAAGCCCTCAAACACATTACTTGAGGTCCATTGAAATTGTCCAGGTCATCATACAACATCTGTAACACCTCGAACATAGAATTCGATCACCAGCTGCAAGAGGTAAGCCTGAAGCCTTCAAACTCCATATTACATGCATTAAAATGAATTTTTGAGTTACCATCTTGTTTCTGCATGTATATAGAGTGATAACCCTCAATCAATTGCTATGTATGAACCGTGTATGGAATTTCATAGTGTTCATGATAAAACTAGGGTTCTTGAGTTAATCCTCTGATTTCTCACTCCATACTTAATATAAATGCAATTAATCTATATGGTTGTGATCCTTGTTCAAAAACGAGCAAGATTGGTGTTTGAATCATGCAAAACCGTTGTGTAATCAGAGAGAAAAGTGAGAAAATGCAAATCTGAAGAAGAAGAACAAGATTGGTGTTTTTAAATATTTGAATTTTCCATGTTTTTTTAATTAATCCTAAAATTAATTTCTCCCTGGTTTTTAATGTTTTTGAATTAATTTTTTTTTTCAAAATTCACAAAAATGTTAAATTATTTTGTTTAACAAAAAAGTCCAATTTATACTATTTATTTACTATAGTTAGAATTTTTGTAATTTATTTCATTTTATTTGTTTTTAGACATTTTAAAATGAAGTTCTCACCTTGATCTTTTCATTCCAAATGAATTTCAAGCCTTCATGTGATTAAACATGATTTTTCAAAATATTTTTCAAAGTTGACAAATTGGTTTGTAATATATTTGATATTTTATACCATTTTTTATTTAATTTCCTTTTAAAATTATATCTTTTAAATTCAAAATTAGGGTTTTCTCTAAATTTTGATTTTTCAAACTTCACTTAAAGACTTTTGTGCCTCTAATAGAGTGTAAGACCCATCCCTTGTCACACACAAACTTTTTGGGCCTCAATCATTGTTTAAGACCCGATACGACTTTCAAAACGACGGTGCGATCACTGTTCTTCATTTGGGCCTCTCCCTGAGTCATAAGTTCCATTCTCTCTTCTTTTTAACATTTTTTGGGCCTCTTGATAGAGTATAAGTCCCATCCCTTTGTAAATAAACCATTTTGGGCCACAGTCATTGTATAAGTCCCGTTACGCTTTAAAATCTCGGCACGATCGCCAGTTTCAAAACAATTTTCAACTGGGCCTACCTTTGTGTTATAAGCCCCATATTTTTTTATTTTCAAACACTTTTGGGCCTCTTGATAGAGTGTAAGTCCCATCCCTTTGTACATAAACCATTTGGGCCTCCGTCATTGTATAAGTCCCAGTACAGTTTTCAAAATAACGGTGCGATCACTATTTTTCATCTGGGCCTCTCCTTGAGTATAAGCCCAAACTTCCTTTTAAAAACAACTTTCCGTTTGATTTCAATTCAAATTCAAAGTTGTTATCAAAACTTTCTTCAATTTCTTGAATAACTAACCATACAGCTGTGTTTATAATACTGGAAGCTTGCTAACCTGTAAGTTCTACTAGCTTTCTTTTACATATTTGCTTATATATATTTCATCTGTATATATATGCATGTATATCTGCTTAGAGGTTTACCCAACAATTAGGTCTAGGATTAGATCAAACCAATGGTCACACTTTCAACATAATCAAACTAGTGCCCCATAGGATATTCCAGATACAGTCTTGCCTCCTCTTGGGCTTATACAATATGGAACAAAGAAAGGCATTATTCCCAGTGAAACTTTTCTCAAGACTGTCACTATTAGAAACTTGTCAAGAAGGTCATTTCCCCAAAGAGGATTAATTCCCGATGAAACCTCTCTTGAATTTCTTCAAACCCTAGAACTGTTCACTAAAGAAAGGATTATTCCCAGTGAAACCTTTCTTGAGCTTTTCTTAAGTTTGGACCCACAGGCTTCCTAAAAGCATCCCCAGCCTTTTCTTGGGCTTTGTACAAGGACCCACGTGCTTCTTAGAAGTTCTCAGCCTCCTCTTGGGCTTAGTACAAGGACCCCAAAGACCTCCTACAAGTATAGGATAGAACTGATTCATCATTTGTTAGAGTAGTCCTCTAAAGAGTCAAAACATCAGACCAACTTAGGGTTGATTTCTCATCCCTTAAAACATCAGCCTCCTTTTGGGCATCATACAAAGATCAACCTTCTCATGCCAGTAGACTTGGACAGTCTCACCTCCTTTTGGATCTCAAAGAAACCCTTAAGTTTCCTAAAAGCACAGGAAAACCCCTGATCATTTCATCAATTTCCAACAGAGTTAAAACCTCCGCAGGTTTCAAAACTCAATCATTAAACTCTCACTTTAAATTTCCCCAGCTAGGGTCAAATTAATATCAATAAACCTCAATCAGAACCTCAAGGCTTCTGGTATTTCAACTCTTCTGCAACCCTCAGTAAGAGTTAATTCCCCAATTTGGATCTGTCTCTGGATCTCAATAATCCTCAGCAGAAGCTAGCCTCCTCTTAGGCTTCATATAAGAAAATCCCTAGTCAGCCTCCTCTTAGGCTTTGTATAATGATCATCCCTCAATTCTTTTTTAGCCTCAATCTTGGGCTTTATACAAGGCGGATAAAACCTCTCCCCAGTAGAGTCAATTCTTTTTTAGCCTCAATCTTGGGCTTTGTACAAGACAGATAAAATATTTTCCAGCTGAGTCAATAACCTTTAGCCTCAATCTTAGGCTTTGTAAAAGACAGACTAAATATTCCCCAAAAGAGTCAATTCTTTTTTACTTTTAGCCTCAATCTTGGGCTTTGTACAAGACAGATAAAACACTCTCTTATTGAGTCAGTATTCTTCAGCCTCAATCTTGGGCTTTATACAAGACAAATAAAATAAACTTCCCCAAAAGAATCAACTCTATCCAGCCTTCTCTTAGGCTTTGTATAATGATCTCCCTAAGCAGAGCCAACCTTTTAGCTTCAACCTTGGGCTTTGATCAAGGCACACAAAAGACCAACATCCCCTCTGAGGAAATCAAAAATCTCTCTGCAGGAAGACATTTCTTTGCACATCACCTATCAAAAATAGACAATCAAACAAACCCTAATCCCTGATAATTGTTGTAAGTGGCACACTTGTTGATTCAAAAATCCAAGTAAATTCCCTCTTTCATCTAATTGCTGTAAGTGGCAAGTCTCTGGGTTATTTACATCCAAGCCAATGTCCCTCTCTAAGCATGGAAGATTCCTAAGGAAAAATGGCATTGCTCTACACTGAGTTAAATTTTTCTCCTATAGGACATTATCCCTTATAAAGGAAATTATGGCATTGCTAGATTCCATATATTCCAGTTAAAGTAATTCTCCTTTATAATCAGTTACCCCAAACAACTGTGATAAACAAATGATATATCTCCATTTAGAGATGACAAAATTCTCTCTCAGTCAAACCTTTAGCTTCCATCTTGGGCTTTGAACAAGACATAAATAACCTTTTAGCTTCAATCTTGGGCTTTGAACAAGACACCAATCATCTTTCCTCCCATAGAATAGGAGGAACTACGATTGCTCTGATTTCCCTGTTTTCTTTAACGGGAATACGTAGGCATAAGATTGTGAAATCTTAGTGAGCACACAAACCAAAAACTTTAGGTCTAGTACCTTACCAAAAACATCAAAAAACCCGAAAACAACAGAAATTACTCTCTCAACATTCCCAAAGGAGAAACTTTCCCAATTTATGACAGATAAACACCAGTAAGTAGATAAAGGAAGAAAATGTCAAACAATCTATGGATAACCATATATAGGATGGGTAATTGACAACTCCCCATTGTATAACCTGACCCGGACCCCCAATCTCTTAGCATTTGTTAAAGAAAACATTTGCGTGCAAGGTTAGTTTTAGATAGCTTCCCTTTTCTTTCCAGCTTTATAGGATAAATAAGAAATCAAAAAGTAGCACCCAATTCCAACCAATGCGGTAAGGTGGTCACGTCACCGACAAAAATCGCACGCTACAGAAAAATGGTGACTCTGCATGGGAGTCAAACTAGGATTAGAATTCCTAAGAGGTCTAGGTTGTTTAGCATTTTTCATACTATATATATATATATATATATATATATATATATATATATATATATATATATATATATATATATATATATATATATATATATATATTTACCGTTATTCCTACTTGATATCCGTGTTTA
Source organism: Lathyrus tuberosus (assembly GCA_022829125.1). Classification (NCBI taxonomy): domain Eukaryota; kingdom Viridiplantae; phylum Streptophyta; class Magnoliopsida; order Fabales; family Fabaceae; genus Lathyrus; species Lathyrus tuberosus. The sequence goes on along the minus strand of JALAZF010000001.1, from coordinate 6,097,753 downwards.
TTTTTCTATAAAATCGGGATGCAATTGATACACATGTGGAAAGTTTGAGAGAACATTAAGATAAGGGTGGCATAGACAGGAGACACTTATAGGGAGTGAATCCCGAACAAGCTATCCTCGTAGCCCACCGAATCAGTCGAGGTACCTGTACGGAAGTATCGATGTTGAACGACCGATTGTCGTGAAAGCATTGTCTTTCCTATTGTGGTACCCATGACCCTGAGGATTTTGTAGACTTTAACCATATGGCCATTTGGTAGTGCGGTGACTATCGGGAATAGTTGGTACGCGATACTTCACTTAAATGAGATTCATCCTAGGATATTACAGCTTGCTGTTGATATCCCTAGGGGGTCAATGATTTTGGGAACCTTAGAACCCGTTCTACAGGTACAAAAATTGACCAAAATAGTACAACCTTTGGGGATGGATAGAGCCATGACTCCATGATCGTGAAGTTGAACCCTTGAACCCATGTTTTTAAATGTTTTTGTGTGCTGCATTCATGCATTCATCTAAAAAACTCTTTTTAAAGAAGAAAAAAAATCTTTTTTTCAAAATGAACTAAAACAATAATTGCAAATATCAGAGATTGCGTTATGGATTTCGATAGAAGAAAAACGCACAAGTGCACCTTTAAGGCTCCAAAGCTAGAGGACTTAAGGAAATTGGCAAGGATGGTGACCAACCCTAATGCTTTCAGAGCTAAGCACAGAGGACTGTTGTCTCTATTAAGGGTCCACACAGTTGAAGGAATCATGTCTACGCTAATTCAGTTCTACGCTCCGGTTTATCACTGCTTCCCTTTCCCAGATTACCAACAAGCACCAACGCTGGAAGAGTACTCCCACCTGATTGATTTACCTATCGCTGACCGAGCTCCATTTTCTGGACTGAAAGAAATTCCAAAGGAACAAACCATTGCAAGAGCGATCTCTTTGGATGAGTCGGAGGTCAGGACTCACATAACCACTAAAGGAGGAATCCAGGGTTTACCAGCTAAATCCCTGATGGAGAAAGCTCTATACTTTTCCAGTATAGGAAACGTAACTGCTTTCGAGGATATCTTTGTTCTACTCATATATGGGTTATTCCTTTTTCCCAACATCGACAACTTCGTCAATACTAATGCTGTTAAGATATTTCTAATTGGGAACCCCATACCAACCTTGCCCACAGATGGTTATCATTCTGTACACTTAAGGAATTTGTACAATGGAGGAATGATCACATGCTGTGTACCCTTACTCTACAAATGGTTCATTTCCTATTTGCCCAAGTCTGCTGCTTTCTGGGATCACAAGAATACTCTACGTTGGTCACAAAGGATTATGTCTCTTACCAACTCTGATATAGATTGGTACAATAGGATTTATGAGGGGATAGAGATCATCGACAGATGTGGAAATTTCCCTAACGTACCCATCATTGGAGCTAAAGGAGGAATCAACTATCATCCAATTTTAGCTTGTCGTCAACTCGGATACCCGTTGAAGAATATTCCACATAACGTTCATTTGGAAGGTCTTTTCTTCAAGGAAGGGGAAAATGACAGGGCACTAAAGAAAGAAATAGTGCATGCCTGGCAACATATTCACAGGAAAGGCAGAGAGTCTCTGGGAAAACCAAATTGTACCTCCATGGAACCTTATCTCCACTGGGTGCAAACTAGAGCCCTCAAGCTGAGGATGCCTTACCCTCGCCAAAAAGTTTTTCCATTAAAGGAATCTGTCCTTTATTTCATGTCTGATACAGAAAAACTCCAGGTCGCTCTCAACAATGTTCAACGTGAAAAGAGCTCTTGGAAAAACAAATACCGAATCCTCGATTTAGAGTGTACCAAGATTCAGGAACTATTAAAGAGAAGGATGCTCTGATCGGGATATTAGAACGGCATGCTATAGAGGGTCAGGAAGACCGGAGGAATTTACTCGCTCCTTTCACTTGGCAAAGGACTGACAACCCGACAACGGCTGAAGAGCCCCGATCAACGAAAAGGAAACTACCAGAACCAGCATCTGAGCTCTCTTCAGAGAGGACTCAGGATCTATGAGCATAGACATTTCCTTTACAATACTTTGTAAAATACTATACTTTTCATTGTAACATACTACAATCTTTCGAATTCAATAAAAGGGGTCTTCCCCCACTGTATGATATTTGCAATCTATTTGTTAAAGTTTCTTTTTGATTAAAACAAAAACTAAAAATATGTCATTGCATATCATTCATCATTCTCACAAAATGCATTCTTCTTATCTTCGATTCTCACGTATGTGTCACGATTCTAGAGTCAAACTGTCTCACTCATACAATACTCAGGCCAATCGACAAAAGGAAATGGATGATCTAGAGGAAGAGAACAGAGAGCTGAGAGAAGAAATCGATGCTCTGAAGGAAAGTTTGGAAAAACTTCACAGTGACATGCAATCCCTGACAGCAGCTCAGGAACAGCGGCAACAAAAGACTGTAATCTCGGAGATCACATCTACGCCCATAATGGAGACACATGAGAATCATCCTCTCAAATTTATACCTGAAGGATATATCCCACCGGTCACTGAAGACCCAGAAATCGTAGTAGGAACCGCTGAACCTGAAGGTTACAAACTTTGGGAAAGAGAAGATGCAAGGGTTACAACAGTAACCCCTGAAGGTTACAAACTTCAGGGCATGGAAGCACCAAGAGTCACCACTATAATGTCTATACCACAATCAGTGGTACACACTGTCTTGGAAGGACAGATTCCACAAGAAATTTCTGGTGGAAACGAAGACATGTACGAAAGGATGAATGAGTTCCTGGAATAATTCTTGGAAATGCAGAAGGAACTGCATGCCATTCGGGGTCAAGAATTATTCGAAAAGGATGCCGCGGACCTATGTTTGGTCCCTAATGTAAAGATACCGCACAAATTCAAGGTGCCTGACTTTGAAAAATACAAAGGCAACTCTTGACCTCAAAGTCATTTAGTGATGTACGCTCAAAAAATGTCAACTCAGACAGAAAATTAACAGCTACTGATCCATTATTTCCAAGACAGTTTAACCGGTGCCGCACTCAAATGGTACATGGGTTTCAACTGCACCAAGATCAGTACCTTCAGAGATCTCGGGGCAGCCTTCGTTCAGCAGTATAAATACAACCTGGACATGGCACAAGATAGGGATCAGCTCAGAGCAATGGACAAAGAAACTTTTAAAGAATATGCTCAGAGATGGCGTGAAATTGCCGCTCAGATCTGTCCCCCTCTTGAGGAAAAGGAGATGACTAAGATCTTTTTGAAAACCTTAAGCCTGTTTTATTACGACCGAATGGTTGCCAGTGCGCCCAGTGACTTCACTAAGATGGTGAACATGGGAGTACGCCTTGAAGAAGCAGTCCGAAAAGGACGACTGGCCAAAAATCCAAAGCCATCTAGCAGTACTAAGAGATACGGTAGTGCTTTCCAAAAGAAGAAAGAACAGGAGATCAGTAATATCTCTCTGGGAAAGCAAAGGCGAAGGTATCAACCAGTAGCGGCGATAACTCCCGCTATCAACCCAGCGCCAGCTCCGGCTTATCAACCTCAGGTTGATCAGAGCCAACCAAATCAACAACAGTATCAGCAAAGGACACAACAGCCTCTTCATCAGGCTCGTCCATAGTACAATAATAATAATCGTACGACACAACCATCAGGGTTTGACCCTATACCGATGTTGTACGCAGAACTATTTCCACTTCTACGGGCCAAGGGGCATGTCCAAACCAGTACTCCTCTTACAGTACCGGAAAATCTGCCTTTTTGGGTCAAAGCAGATCAAACTAGCCCTTACCATCAAGGAGGACCGGGGCACAACATTGAGAACTGTCTCAGCTTCAAGGATGATGTACAGAAGCTTGTCAGGAACGAGATCTTATCTTTCAAAGATACTAATCCAAATGTTAAGACAAACCCGTTGCCACAACATGAAAAGACTGTAGTAAATTTAATAGAGGAAGAATTTAGCCGCAGATATCAAGTTCACGATGTACTCCTATTAGGAACCAATCTGGTCAGGATGCATTACAGACAGAGTGGGTACGGTCATGTACCGTGTCACAATTACCACCAGTGTTATATTTGCCCAAAGAACAATCAGGGGTGTTCCATAGTCCAATCAGCATTACAAGAACAAATGGATCTGGGTTGGATTTAGGATCACAGAATCCAGGAGGTCAACATGGCCCATGCATATCCTAACATTGTTCAGAACCACAACATTCTTGCGATGAACGTCAATTTAGCGACGATGCATTCAAGACAGAGTCAATATAATAATCTGTCACAGCACGATTACAACACTTGTCCGATCTGCTCAACAAGCAATAAGGGATGCTCTTTTGTATAAAAGGCCCTCCAACGTCAGATGGATCTCGAATAGATCCAAGACTACCATGAAGGAAATAACCATCAAGTCAATATGGTCCAGATCCTTGACATACGCTTGATGAATACCAATCTGGTAGAGTTACATGCTAAGCAAGTCAGGCTCGGCTTTCTGGCTTCACATGATTATCAAGACTGTGAAGGATGTCGTGGAGATGACCAGGGGTGTGCACTTGTACAAAGAACACTTCAACACCTTTTGGACCACTGGTGGCTGCCAATCTACCTGGATGAAGCTACACAACAGATTAGCATGACTGATGGAAACCCTGATAGACATCAAAGTTGTGATGTCCGCTCAATGGAAACAAATCTAGTAAAGATGCACTTCATATAAAGCGGGCGGGGACGGGTACCACCGCACAATTATGAGCGCTTTAGAGTATGCTCAGAGAACAACCAAGGATGCTATCTCGTACGAGCGGCTCTTTAAAATCAGTTGGATCGGAAAGAGATTCGACCATGTTCAAGTTCTGGATCGATCAACGTGATACAAGACTCTCTCCCTCATCAAAGCGAGAACGTTGTCGTAATCTCCTATCATGGGAAAACCAAAGACGTTTGCGCCATAATCCCTCTACTCAATGAATCAAGAATCCCTATTGATAGTAGAAAGGTTCCCAACCAGGAATTGATTGAGGTCGCCTACAACGGTCATAGAAATAAAAAAGCTCCTGTGGTTATCTACCTGCCAGGTCCAATAACGTACAAGTCAGATAAGGCTATCCCTTATAAGTACGGTGCAACGATAATCGAAAATGGAAAGGAAACTCCATTACCCTACGGCGTGAACATTGCCGACATCAGTCGAGTCACTCGGAGCGGTCGGATCTTCAATAGAGGAGTTGGAGAACCTGCCAAAGGAAAGGAACCTCAAACAGAAGTTCCAAATTAACAAGTCGGTCAATCCAGTAATCCCGAACTTACAAAGAACAACGATGAGATGCTGAATCTCATCCATAAAAGCGAGTACAACATTGTGGACCAACTGTTAGCTCCAAAGCTCACAGAGATGCTCTACAGAAAGTCTTAGAGCAAGCCTTTGTGGAATAAGATGTGACGGTAGGACAATTTGACAGCATCATATCCAACATCACTTCCTGCAATAATTTAGGATTCAGTGATGAAGAACTGCCGGAAGAAGGCAAGAATCATAATATGGCACTTAACATTACAGTCAACTGCCAAGACGATGCTTTAGCCAGCGTACTGGTAGACATAGGGTCATCTTTGAATGTTATGCCAAAATCGACTCTGATATGACTATCATTCCAAGGAACTCCGATGAGGGGCAGTGAGATCATATTCAAAACCTTTGATGGATCCAGAAAAACAGTTATCGGCAAAGTCGATCTTCCCATAACCATCGGTCCTCACATTTTCCAAGTCACTTTCCAGGTCATGGACATCCGAGCAGCATACAACTATTTATTAAGAAGACCTTTGATACACAAAGCTAGGGTAGTCACTTCGACACTTCACCAAAAGCTGAAGTTCGTCAAGAATGACAAGCTAGTCATAGTCTGCGGAGAGCAAGCCTTAATCGTGAGCAACTTATCATCATTCACCTGTGTAGAACCAGAGGAGGTTGTTGGAGCCCAGTTCCAAGCTCTCTCGGTGAGCAATGAGAATCGACCAGAAAAAGGGACGTTGATTTCCTCATACAAGAACGCTCTCGAAGTGATCAAGAGTGATAACATAAAGGGATAGGGACAGCTTGTAATTCCTACGGATAACAAGAAAAAGAAGGGTCTTGGTTTCACTTCAAACTGTACCCAGACTACAGAGAAAGACGAAAGTTTTTATCCCATTCAGAACTTCTTCCACAGTGGAGGCTTCCTCCACCCAGTGTCTCAAGAAGTACACACTATCAACAAGAGTGACTCCTCTGATACGGACGAGGAATGGAAATCTTATCTCAACAAGGTCGGTTATATGTCTCAGGAAGAAACACACGTGTTATTCTGTTTTCCAAAGCAGATCCTGAGATATATACTAAGGTCAGACGTCCGGATGATCTATGGAGATTGTGATCCTGAGGGATGTCGTGCTCCACCTAACTCGTTAGAAGATGACCTGATGAAAGACAACTTCGATTAAGATTATTATGATCCCCTAGATGACTTGCCTATCTAGAAGCCATACACAGGAGGCTTGGGGCAAAAGAGTCAGCCCAACGATGCTTATCAGCTGATTAATATTGAAAAGAATACCCACGTCCCCACCGAGCCATGGGATCAATACTTAGGATATTCCGAAGATAACCAGCACCGTAATGATGAATTTGCAAAGACTGCAGGATAAGATTTCATCGACTATGCTTTTCCTGAGGTCAATGCCATTGAGGAAGATGGCTCTTCCTCTCCCACAGAGGTATGGGACACCTTAGGACAACCGAGTGAAAAGTACGACTTCTTAGTCAAATATACCGCTCCTGAAAGCTCTCGCATCAGATACGAGGACATCCAGCCAACTGGATGGGGAGATCCTCTAGAGAGTGAAAACACTAGGGAAGATACAACAGAAGAGTTCGTTTATGACAATTCTGCTTGGGAGGAAGACTCCAACGATCCTGCTCTGCCAGAAATCAGCGTAATTTCTGAGGGCAAACCAAGGAAGAAGGTACCAGACTTTGTGATTCACCAAGGAGTTCGTCGCCAATGGGTTGCTGTCGATGTCCCGAAAGTCGTCCATAAGTCTAAGTAATTTCCATCTTTGTTTTAACCTTTCACCCTGGCCAGGTGAAACAGATGTTTTTATAGGGCTCACTTTTCTATAAATATCCCTCTTCACTTATCCCAAAGCGACAAAGTTTTGTTTTATTGGGCTGTATTTAAAGAATCGACAAATCATAAATAAATAAATTCATTATGTAATTTCCGCAGTTATTGTTGTTTTCACTTTTCGTTTTTCTAGAAAATGGTAATCCTAAAACAACCCAAAATAAAATCAAAACAAGCATTTTTCAGAAAATACACTGCACACACTCTTGCATTCTCTCTATCTCTTCGAAAAATGAATCATCACATCATGCAGATTGCTTGTTTTAAACCCCGTTGAAACATACGATCCAACGCCTTCTCCCAACTTTGAATTCCCGGTATTTGAAGCCGAAGAAGAAGAGGACGAAGAAATTCCAGAAGAGATCTCCCGATTACTCAGGCAAGAGGAAAGGTCTATTGAGTCTCACAAAGAGCCGTTGGAAATGTTCAATTTGGGTTTAGAGGAAGAAAGGAAAGAAATTAAGATTGGGGCACTGCTTCGTCCAACTGTCAGAAAAGACTTGATAAAACTTCTCAAAGATTTTCCAGATGTGTTTGCTTGGTCTTATCAAGACATGCCAGGGTTAGATACCAGCATCGTGGAGCATCATTTACCATTAAAAGCAAAATGTCCTCCGGTAAAACAGAGACTGAGACGGACTTATCCAGATATGGCTATTAAGATTGAAGAGGAAGTGCAGAAACAAATTGATGCAGGTTTCCTTGTCACCTCATAATATCCTCAACGGCTAGCTAACATAGTGCCAGTTCCAAAAAAGGACGAAAAAGTCAGAATGTGTGTAGACTACAGGGATCTGAACAAAGCAAGTCCAAAGGATGACTTCCCCTTACCACACATTGACATGCTGGTAGATAGTACAACAAAATTCAAAATCTTCTCCTTCATGGATGGATTCTCGGGCTATAATCAAATCAAAATGGCGCCGGAGGATATGGAGAAAACTTCATTCATCACCCCATGGGGCACCTTTTGCAACAAGGTAATGTCGTTCGATTAAAAGAACGTCGGGGCCACCTATAAAAGGGCCATGACAACTCTGTTTCACGACATGATACACAAAGAAATTGAGGTGTACGTCGATGACATGATTGCCAAATCTAAGACAGAAGAAGAGCATGTGACACACCTGTCAAAGCTATTCGAGCGTCTGAGAAGATACAAACTCCGTTTGAATCCTAACAAATGCACATTCGGTGTTCGCTTAGGAAGACTCTTAGGGTTCATCGTCAGCCAGAAAGGAATTGAGGTTGATCCTGACAAGGTCAAGGCCATTCAAGAAATACCTTCTCCAAGGACTGAAAAACAAGTCATAGGATTTTTGGGACGTCTGAATTACATCTCAAGATTCATATCCCTCATGACCGCGACATGCGCGCCTATTTTTAAACTACTCAGAAAGAATCAAAGTTGTGTATGGACAGAAGACTGCCAAAAAGCTTTCGACAATATCAAAGAATATCTGTTGAATCCTCTTATCCTGTCTCCTCCAGTGGAAGGGAGACCACTGATTATTTACCTAACAGTCTTAGAAGACTCCATGGATTGTGTACTTGGCCAATAAGACGAAACGAAAAGAAAAGAGTCTGCCATTTACTACTTAAGAAAGAAATTCACTGACTGTGAAACTCGGTATTCCATGCTCGAGAAAACTTGCTGCGCTCTGGCTTGGGCAGCCAAACCTCTTCACCAGTACATGATTTGTCACACTACTTGGTTAATCTCTGAAATGGAACCAATTAAGTACGTCTTTGAAAAGCCTGCTTTCACGGGAAGGATTGCCCATTGGCAGATGTTATTATCAGAATATGACATCGAGTAAGACGCTCAGAAAGCCATCAAAGGAAGTATTTTAGTCGATCATTTGGCTCATCAACCAATTGACGATCAGGAATCAGTCGGATTTGACTTCCCAGACGAAGATGTCATGTACTTGAAAATGAAAGATTGTGATGAACTGCTACCCAGTGAAGGGCCAGAACCAGGATCCCAATGGGGACTAATATTCGACGGAGCCGTCAACACTTATGGAAACAGAATTGGGGCAATCATCGTAACACCTCAAGGTACCCATATCCCTTTCACTGCCAGACTGACGTTCAAATGCACAAACAACGAGGCCGAATATGAAGCTTATATCATGGGTCTCGAAGAAGCAATTGACTTAAGGATTAAGGACTTGGATGTGTATGGAGACTCAACTCTGGTTATCAATCAGATCAAAGGAGTGTGGAATACATACCAATCAGGATTGATTCCTTACAAAGATTACGCGAGAAGGTTGTTACCATTCTTCAACAGAATTGAGTTCATCACATTCCTCATGAAGAAAATTACATGGCTGATGCACTTGCCACTCTCTCTTCCATGATTAGTGTAGGTCAATGGAACGACGTACCTAAGATTAACATAATGCGCCTTGAAAGGCCCGCCTACATCTTCACAATTGAAGCAGTTATAGACGACAAAACTTAGTATCACGATATCAAGTGCTTCTTTCAAAAACAAGAGTACCCACCTGGGCATCTAGGAAAGAAAGGAAGACTCTCAGAAGACTGGCAGGCAACTTCTTCCTGAACGGCGATACACTCTACAAAAGAAACTTTGACATGGTTTTGCTCAAATGCGTAGACAGACAAGAAGCAAACATGTTGATGAAAGAAATTCACGAAGGATCCTTTGGTACTCATGCCAACAGACACACAATGGCAAGAAAAATTTTGAGAGCATGATATTATTGGTTGACAATGGAATCCGATTGCTACAAGTACATGAGAAGGTTTCACAAGTGTCAGATATACGCAGACAAAATCCATGTACCGCCAACGCATCTCAAATTTCTTTCTTCTCCATGGCCTTTTTCTATATGGGGAATCGACATGATTGGCATGATTGAGCCCAAGGCTTCAAACGGTCATCGGTTCATCCTAGTAGCCATTGACTACTTCACCAAGTGGGTCGAAGCAGTGTCATACACCAATGTAACCCGACAAGTGGTGGTCCGATTTATCAAGAACAATCTCATTTGTCGTTATGGTGTTCCAAGCCAGATCATTACTGATAATGGATCTAACTTAAACAACAAGATGATGAAGGAGTTGTGGGCTGAGTTCAGGATCGAACACCATAACTCATCTCCCTACTGACCTAAGACGAACGGAGCTGTAGAAGCGGCTAACAAAAACATCAAGAAGATCATTCAGAAGATGTTTGTAACCTACAAAGACTGGCACGAGATGCTACCCTTTGCTCTCCACGGTTATTGCACATCTGTCCGCACCTCAATAGGGGCAACCCCTTTATCTCTAGGATATGGCATGGAGGCAGTTCTCCCCATAGAAGTAGAGATCCCATCGATCTGGGTATTGATGGAAGCTAAGCTAACAGAGGTTGAATGGTGTCAAATTCGACACAATGAACTGAACCTAATCGAAGAAAAGAGAATGACGGCTCTATGCCATGGTCAGTTATATCAACAAAGAATGAAGAAAGCGTTTGACAAAAAGGTCTGACCCCGTGTCTTCAGGAATGGAGACATCGTGCTCAAGAAGATACAGTCATTTCTCACTGATTCCAGGGGCAAGTGGACTCCGAATTATGACGACCCTTATGTGGTCAAGAAAGGCTTCTCAGGCAGCGCCTTGAGACTCGCAACCATGAATGGAAAGGAGTTTACCTACCCCACGAATGTTGATGTAGTCAACAAATACTTCGTCTACATAAAAAAAACGTCTCGGGGGATTGAAAATCCGAAAGGGCGGTCCAGGCAAAAATCAGAGACATAAGCAAAAAAATTCATCCCGATGGATTGGAAACCTAAAAAAAAAGCAATCCAAGCAAAAGTTAGGGATTCATGGCAAGTAACTACGTCCTACAAGGTTAAATCCCCAGTAGAAACACCATCTGTCAAAAAACTTCAGCAAGGTCGCCTTCGACGGAAGCCCAGAATGCCCAGAATTCAAACTTGGTAGAAGGATAGCGGTCGTTATGTTTCAATGTAGCCCCTTTTCCCTTAAATTACCATTTTTCTAAACTTTGTAATGCTCAATGGGATCACGCGTTCGACTGATTTCCATCCTATCAATAAAATTTGAGCCTACTGCTTTTGTTTACAACTCTCATTTATTTTTGATTTACAGAATGCCATTCTAAACATTATCAACGATTCTTGAAATATATCAAAAATGAATTTACTTGTCAAATTTTCTTCTGCTTTTAAAATAAAGATGGCAATTCCTTTTGACTGTTGAGCATCAAAAGGACATCGATAGCCTCTCTGAAGGTGATTGAACCTCAAAGTACAGGATCAAAGCATTCCTTCTAAACTAGTGCACCTAAATGAAGGATCAACTGTTTCAGATGCAATGTCTCATCTGATATTCCAGACAGAGTTTATACCTCTTAAGACGGATTGATAATTATTTTTCCCACACAGGGTCTACCTCTCTTAAGCAAAATAGGATTGCTATCTTGAACCGATGGTACCTTTCCATCCCCCACAGTGGCCGAGTATCCAGTCATGTTTATCCACTAGTTTGTATGTCGTGTCAGTTTTGTCAGCATAAACATACATACATCAAGCATTATTGATTCATATTCATATTCATATTGCATTACTATCACTCTGGTCATATTCAACCCCAACTGATAGCGTCCTCTCGCCAATAAGGTTGTCAGTTCTTTCCTCGTCAGGAAATGTATCATCTAAGCAATTTCTCCCCAGTTTATTTCTGAATTGGAGACTGTCCTCGACCACTTTGATAACTTGAACCTTTGAAAGGCAAGAAGACGTTTGAAGGATACCTTTGGAACATCACTCTTCACCATTGAAGATGATATCTTCGCTTTCCCGGATTTAAAGAAAATCCCCAGAGAAAGCCTCTCAACAAAAGACTCTCGGCGATGCATCGGTTTTTCTCCCAAAAGATTCGATGTTAATGAAGTCATCAGCACCTCAAAAAATTTGGATCACATCACATGGCATTTCTCCGAAATGATCTCGAAGAAAAGTATAATGTAATGCCTCCAAGAAAAAAGCAGTCTCTCAAGAGACTCGTTTTCCCCAGTAGATTTAACAAATGGCATCTCCAACAGAGAATTTTCACACCTCTACAGTTTAGACAAATGGGTTTCCCCAGCAAGTCTGACATCAAATCTTTTTTCCATCAAATGGCGTCTCCCCGGTAAAAACTTGATGAGAAGTTTGATGAAGACCGCTACAAATAACATTCCTTGTCGAGGAAGGAACTCGACAAGAAGAAACTGAGACCAGTTCCGTGGCCAAAGACCAGGATCGAGGGGAAGTTTATTTCAAGAAGAAACTGAGACCAGTTCCGTGGCCGAAGACCAGGATTGAGGGGAAGTTATTTAAGAAACTAAGACCAGTTCCATGGCCAAAGACCAGGATCGAGGGGAGGTTTATTTCAGAAACTGAGACCAGTTCCGTCGCCGAAGACCAGGATCGAGGGGAAGTTTTATTTAAAAGAAAAAAACTAAGACCAGTTATGTGGTTAAAGACCAGGATCGAGGGGAAGTTTTACCCTTTTCTAAGTAACATTACTTAGCAAAAGAAGATGGATGAGCAAACTGCTATCCATATTCACTGTCAAAATTTCGGGTATTTCAGTATTTAATCCTCTTGCACCCTGAATGTCCAAATATCTTCGCCATTCACACCTTCAGGTCCAAGAAGATTAAATAGGGGCATCTGTCATACCCCAAATTTTGACCACCAAGATTTCCCATCATTGTGAAAACCATCACCACAATATGGATGTACCATCATACCTCATCAATCTCCTCAAAGATTGTCGAGCATTCACTTCAACCAAGAATTAGGGTTTTAAGCCCTCTCAGAGTATTCAGACAAAGGATCAATCAAGAATGGACATGATCCTCAACTTGTCTCGCCTCTCAAACACCTATAAAGGATCAAGAGGACTCCCACATCAAGAATTAAGCACAAGGTTGCAACATTCCAAGTGGATCAAGCCTCAAGATCGACATTGTCACCAAATTAGGGTTTTGGTCGACCAAGGCCTCCAAAAGAAATTTTCATATCGGCATGAGGCAATACTTCAAAGAATGACCCAAGATGCCCAAAGGGACCTTATGGACCCAATCATCAAGTCAAAACAACCTCAGGGGAAGCATTCATCAAAAATCAGAAATTAGGGTTTCTTGACCTAATTCACCCCTAAGCTATCTTTTGTGGCAAGACATTAACCAAAACCTCAAGACATGATTTGAGGGCCTCAAATACACCACATTGGTCCATTTACAACAATGGATTGATCCAAGAAGCTTGGTTCACAAGTTTCAATTTCATCTGGACCACAATTAGGGTTTTGAAGAAAAAGTCAACGTGCCTTCGACTTTTGACCAAGACATGTTCCTAAACCTTGGGACATGATTCAAGACACCCTAAAACACCTATGGAATCCATCCATTAGGTTTTAATTAGGTCAAGGACTTGATTTCATAAAGGATCACACAGTTTGGAATTCATCTTACAAAAAGTCAACTGTGCCTAAAACCAAGTTTGACTTTTTGGAATTTTTCACAAATATGGTTCCCCTAAGTCAAAAACAATGTTAATGTATGATATTGATCATCATTCATCAAGAAAAATCAAGAAAAGTGAGGTTTCTTGCAAAAAGGGCAACCATGAGAAACCAAAATTTTTCTAAGTTATGAGACAAAAGTGATTTGGTACCAACTTTGCAAGGTCATAACTCTTAAACCACAAGGCCTTTTTCTCCCATCCAAAGCTCACATGAAATTTTATCTTACATACTTCAAATATGTCAACTACATGTCATTCTAAATCCTCATGGATTTTGAGTTATGGATTGATCAAAATCACAAAAAGTGAAAATGACCACTTTTTCCAACACTTAGTGAAATTTTCAAAAAGTCAGAATCTGTTTCACTTTTTCCAAACTTTGAGGCCATTTTTCCCTTTGATCCAAGCTGAACCAAGACCAATCTTGGACAACAAAGTTAAAGTATGTCATGAGAGCTTTCCAACAAGTACCAGATCATCTCCAAATTCAATTTGAGTAGGGAGTTACAACCCTTGGAACATGGCATCAAAGACTGGTTTCTTCCCAAGACAGGTTATAGGCCATTTGCTCGAATTGGCCAATTTGTGCAATTATAAGTCTTGTAATCCTTCTAGAAACATTGAAGATCAGATCAAAGGAAAAGATCTCTGAGCCACAAGCTTCCCAAGATAAAAGATCATCATGTAGGCAAGTAGAATTCAATGTTTCAAATCCAAAAACTCCCATTTTGTTTCAAGGCATTCAAGATGTGCATTGAGGTGGTATGGACTGAGTCTTTAAACACTGAATGAGTCAAGCCTTAGCCCTGCAACAACGGACCATAGGCCTGCTACACAAACCCAAGTCAATGGCCAAAGAAGACTTGGATTCCTTTATACAACCATTGGTCAAAGATCTGTACCAGTTGTCATTCACTATTCCTTGCAAAACAAACTTGCTCTACTATAAATAGAGCTCATTTGTGATCACTTTAAGTACACCAAAGCACCCAAACTGATGCATTCCTTAAAATCACTCTCAAATAACCAGATTTTGCTTCTATTTCAAGTCACTATCGAATTTTGAAATAGGAAGCAATTCAAACCAAACCAATCATGCCAACACCTCATATACATCATATATGAGTGATCCATGGCCTTGGAACATATCTAGAACATCAGAATCACAAAGTCACCATCCATTTGCTCAAGCTTTTGGTCTGTTTGCAGTTGAGGTGCCACAACAAGTTCTGGGCTAATTCAATCCATTCCAAGCCCTTAAACACATTACTTGAGGTCCATTGAAGCTGTCCAGGTCATCATACAACATCTGTAACACCTTCAACATAGAATTCGATCACCAGATGCAAGAGGTAACTTGGAGCCTTCAAATTCCATATTACATGCATCATAAATGAATTTTTGAGTTACCATCTTGTTTCTGCATGTATATAGAGTGATAACCCTCAATCAATTGCTATGTATGAATCGTGTATGGAATTTCATAGTGTTCATGCTGAAACTAGGGTTCTTGAGTTAATCCTATGATTTCTCACTCCATACTTAATATAAATGCAATTAATCTATATGGTTGTGATCCTTGTTAAAAAAACGAGCAAGATTGTTGTTTGAATCGTGCAAAACCATTGCGTAATCAGAGAGAAAAATGAGAAAACACGCGCGACCAAGAACATGTGTTCTTGGCGCCATTTTTCAAATTTTTAAATATTTGAATTTTCCATGTTCTTTAAATTAATCTTAAAATTAATTTCTCCCTGGTTTTTAATGTTTTTGAATTAATTCTTTTTTTCAAAATTCACAAAAATGTTGAATTATTTTATTTAACAAAAAAAAATCCAATTTATATTATTTATTCAATATAGTTAGAATTTTTGTAATTTATTTCATTTTATTTGTTTTTAGACATTTTAAAATGAAGTTCTCACCTTGATCTTTTCATTCCAAATGAATTTCAAGCCTTCATGTGATTAAACATGATTTTCCAAAATATTTTTCAAAGTTGACAAATTGTTTTTGAATATATTTGATATTTTATATCATTTTTTAATTAATTTCCTTTGAAAATTATATCTTTTAAATTCAAAATTAGGGTTTTCTCTAAATTTTGATTTTTCAAACTTCACATAAACACTTTTGGTCCTCTAATAGAGTGTAAGACCCATCCCTTGTCACACATAAACTTTTTGGGCCTCAATCATTGTTTAAGACCCGATACAACTTTCAAAACGACGGTGCGATCACTGTCCTTCGTTTGGGCCTCTCCCTGAGTTATAAGTCCCATTCACTCTTCTTTTTAACATTTTTTGGGCCTCTTGATAAAGTGTAAGTCCCATCCCTTTTTAAATAAACCATTTTTGGGCCTCAGTCATTGTATAAGTCCTGTTACGATTTACAATCTCGGCACAATCGCGAGTTTCAAAATAATTTTCAACTGGGCCTACCTTTGTGTTATAAGCCCCATCTTTTTTCTTTTCAAACACTTTTGGGCCTCTTGATAGAGTGTAAGTCCCATCCCTTTGTACATAAACCATTTGGGCCTCCGTCATTGTATAAGTCCCAGTACAGTTTTCAAAATAACGGTGCGATCACTGTTTTTCATCTGGGCCTCTCATTGAGTATAAGCCCCAATCTTCCTTTTAAAAACAACTTTCCTTTTGATTTAGATTCAAATTCATAGTTGTTATCAAAACTTTCTTCAATTTCTTGAATAACTAACCATACAGCTGTGTTTATAATACTGGAAGCTTGCTCACCTGTAAGTTCTACCAGCTTTCTTTTACATATTTGCCTATATATATTTCATCTGTATATATGCATGTATATCTGCTTAGAGTTTTCCCCAAGAATTGGGTCTAGGATTAGATCAAGCCAATGGTCACTCTTTCAACACAGTCAAACTAGTGCCCCATAGGAAATTCCAAATACAGTCTTGTCTCCTCTTGGGCTTATAAAATATGGAACAGAGAAAGGCATTATTCCCGGTGAAACTTTTCTCAAGACTGTCACTATTAGAAATTTGTCAAGAAGTTCATTTCCCCAGAGAGGATTAACTCTCGGTGAAACCTCTCTTGAATTTCTTCAAACCCTAGAACTGTTCACTAAAGAAAGGATTATTCCCGGTGAAACCTTTCATGAACTTTTCTTAAGTTTGGACCCACAGGCTTCCTAAAAGCATCCCCAGCCTCCTCTTGGGCTTTGTACAAGGACCCACAGGCTTCTTAGAAGTTCTCGGCCACCTCTTGGGCTTAGTACAAGGACCCCAAAGACCTCCTACAGGTATAGGACAAAACTTAGTCATCATTTGTTAGAGCAGTCCTCTAAAGAGTCAAAACATTAGACCAACTTAGGGTTGATTTCTCATCCCTTAAAACATCAGCCTTCTCTTGGGCATCATACAAAGATCAACCTTCTCATGCCAGTAGACTTGGATAGTCTCACCTCCTTTTGGATCTCAAAGAAACCCTTAAGTTTCCTAAAATCTTGGGCTTTCTACAAGATAGATAAAACCTCACCCCTGCAGAGTCAATTCTTTTTTAGTTTCAATCTTGGGCTTTGTACAAGACAGATAAAACATTTTCCAGCTGAGTCAATAACTTTTAGCCTCAATCTTGGGTTTTGTACAAGACAGACTAAATATTCCCCAAAAGAGTCAATTCTTTTTTACTTTTAGCCTCAATCTTGGGCTTTGTACAAGACAGATAAAACACTCTCTTATTGAGTCAGTATTCTTCAGCCTCAATCTTGTGCTTTATACAAGATAAATAAATAAAAACTTCCCCGGAAGAATCAGTTCTTTCCTAACTTCTCTTAGGCTTTGTATAATGATCTCCCTAAGCAGAGTCAACCTTTTAACTTCAACCTTGGGCTTTGATCAAGACACACAAAAGACCAACACCCCCTCAGAGGAAATAAAAATTCTCTCTGCAGGAACATATTTCTTTGTACATCACCTATCAAAAACAGATAATCAAACAAACCCTAATCCCAGATAATTGTTGTAAGTGGCACACTTGTTGATTCAAAAATTCAAGCTATAGTCCATCTCTTATCCTGGTAAATTTCCTCTTTCATCTAATTGTTGTAAGTGGGAAGCCTCTGGGTTATTTACATCCAAGACAATGTCCCTCTCTTAGCGTGGCATTGCTCTACACTGAGTTAAAGTTTTCTCCTTCAGGACATCATCCCTTATAAAGGAAACTATGGCATTGTTGGATTCCATACATTCCAGTTAAAGTAATTCTCCTTTATAATCAGTTACCCCAAACAACTGTGATAAATAGATGATATATCTCCCTTTAGAGATGACAAATTCTCTCTCATTCAAATCTTTAGCCTCAATCTTGGGCTTTGAACAAGACACAAATAACCTTTTAGCTTGAATCTTAGGCTTTGAACAAGACACCAATCATCTTTCCTCCCATAGAATAGGAGGAACTACGATTGCTCTTATTTCCCCGTTTTCTTTAACGGGAATACGTAGGCATAAGATTGCCAAATCTTAGCGTGCACACAAACCAAAAACTTTAAGTCCAGTACCTTACCAAAAACATCGAAAAACCCGAAAACAACAAAAATTACTCCCTCAGCATTCCCAAAGGAGAAACATTCCCAATTTATGACAAATAAACACCAGTAACTAGATAACGGAAGAAAATGCCAAACAATCTATGGATAACCATATATAGGATGGGTAATTGATAACTCCCTATTGTATAACCTGACCCCGGACTCCCCAATCTCTTAGCATTTGTTAAAGAAGACATTTGCGTGCAAGGTTAGTTTTAGATAGCTTCCCTTTCCTTTCCAGCTTCATAAGATAAATAAGAAATCAGAAAGTAGCACCCAATTCTAACCAATGCGGTTAGGTGGTCGCGTCACTGACAAAAATCGCATGCTACAGTTTGGTTAAGGTTCCATCATGTGTGCTTAATTTTCATGTGTGGTTTTAAGGGCCTATTTTAATCAAATCCTGCGTGGCCTATTTTTTGTTTGCCTCAGATTATATTTGGTACAAGGGCCTAACAAATTGATACTCACACCACCTCTTTTTAGCCCATCAGCGTGCAACACATGAACTCAATTATTCTGGATTTTGCTGATACACCCCCATTCCCTTGTTTCTTTTTTTTTCTTTTTTTTTCCTTTCTATTTTATTTATTTTTAATTGTTCCCTTGTCATAAAAAATAATTAAAAGTAATTTTTAGACACTTCGATGTCTCTAGTTTTTTTTTTCATATTTTTTATTTTTATTTTTAAAATCTTTTTATATTTTATTTTGAATTACTTTTAGAAGGTATTTCTAAAGTACCCTTATATTAGGGTTTAGATTTTTAATGCATTGTACACCTCTCTTTGAGCCAATTTTTTGCTATGTTTTGACACATTATGTGGTGATGTTTGTGTGATTTTTATGAGCTTTTATGATGTTGTTTGGTATGCTTTTCATTTGGTTATTTGTGACCCTCGATTTATGCTCGATACGTGAAGTACTCTAAGCTTATTGGTTGGTTTTGTGTATGTTCTTATTCCTTAATTTTAGTAACCTTTTGGACATACACACTTGAGTCTATTACCATTGGTTTGAGATTTTTTTTTAATTTATTTGGACATTTTACTATTTTTGAACGTTGCTTCAAGTTGGTGATGTTTTGATCATGATATTGTGCATTCTTTGACCTAGTTCTTGAGCATTGTTCTTGGATGAATCCATTTGATGTTTGATGATCTTAATTGAATTGAAAAGCTATGTTTGAGCTTTGGATTTCTTTTGATTCATTATGTATGGCTTGCCCTTTGAACTCCTTTGCTTGTATGTGAATGAATGAATCCTTTTGAGGTTGATAAGGAATGATTCATGCCTAGTTCTTTGCTCATGATTTGTGGTTGATTCTTATTGAGTTTCTTTGATGTCTTGGTGATGAATAAATATTTAAACTCTTGTGTTTGCTTCTGACTTCCCGTGTCCACATGCTTTAATTGCATAAGTTTGACCATTGTTGCTTTGCCCTCTTGAGATAAGTGTTCACATGTGCCTAACCCTTGCTTTGATTCATGATGAATGCTCTTGTACATCTTTTCTCATCTTTTAAATGTGTTGAACATGATGTGATATAGACTCTGACCTTGATTGTTTTTCATCTCCTTTGATTCACTTTGTCTTGGTTTTCTCATAGTTGATACGTGGTTAACTTCTTAGGGCATGTACACTTGTGCACAATTTGATTTGCCTTTGCCTAAATGTTTGAGTGTTATTGTGTGACTTCTTTGAGCATGTTTAGAAGATTCAAATATGTATGAGTGTTCACTTGTATGCCTCTTTGTTTCTTTGGTTTAAGTTGGAAACATGTGTATTCTTGCATACTTGCTTGTTCTTTCTTACTTGGGTTGATTAAGCCTTCTGGCTTTGGGTGTTTAAGTTGAATCCTTGATGACTTTTTTCATTCATACTTGATGCATTTCTCTACCACTTTCATGCTTAACATCTCATTTCCCCCTTGGTGGGCATTATGTATCCCTCTCCCCCATTACAATGTAATAGCTTAGTTTCTTTTTATGCTTGCTTTCTTGATTGTTAAGAAAGATAAAATTGAACTAGGGTAGAAAACCTTTTCAAAATATAGAACAAATAAGGCTTGATCCAACGTCAACTCATTTTTCAAATTCATTCAATTTGGTTTACCCCTTAGGGTTTCTCTTCTCTTTTCATTCTCATCTCTTATCTTTTCTCTTAAACCCCACACTAACCTTGTATGTATTTCACCCTTGTAAGTCGATTGTCTTGTGCATCGCCATCAACTTACCTTGCTCTATTCACCACCCATTCTTTTCAAAACCTTTTCTCTATTTATTCTGTCTCCTTTAGTCTAAAAACCTTGGTCTTGTACCAAGTGCTTTTTCAAATTTTTTCTCAATAAACAAGGATGGTTGTGCAGTGGTTAGGTGAAGGCTTTGTCCTATCCCGAGTGCTTGATATTACCTTTAGGGTTCAGTGTCGAAAAGCACTTACTATCTAAAATAAAGCACCTTAAATAAGAAAATAACGTTCTCTTTGTAGTGAACTAAAGAGAGAGGATTGAGTGAAGATGTCTTCCTCTCCGAGTATTAGGATGCTTACTTTAGAGTGTGTGGTCTTGATACTCGTCTTTCAATACGAAGACGTGACTATATTTGCCACACAATTTTTAAAATAAACCTTTTGAGATAAAGAATTGGGTACTACCCCAGGGGTTCCTATCCAAGGACTTATTTCACCCTTAAAACTAATCTCAACCAATCAAATGTGACATCTTGCCTTGATGGCGAAAATTAAACCTTTTCAAAATGGGCATGTTACGTCCATTCTACCGCAAACAGTAACACCTAAGACTCCACGAGTGAGCTGCAATACACCTAACTTCTAGAATGCGCACATTAGCATCATCCATAAAAAACACCAACAAACTGTAGTCCCACGAACTACGGATGCTCTGATTCTTCACTTTTTTAAGTGAAGATACGTAGGCACAAATGCCCTAATCCTTGGCGAGCACCCTTCCATTTTCTTCACCCGTAGTACTCCAAACTACATTGACTCTGACTTTCCCATTGCACGAGGGGATACGTAGGCATAGGACTGCGAAGTCCTATCGAGTCACCTTTTCCTTTTCCACCCTTTTCGTTTCCTTTTTCCTTCATTTTTTTTCACATTCTTTGTTTCTTACCCTTCCCTCTCTCTCTCTCTTGGAACACTTTTAGAAAGCAATCCTTTAGCAAACATCCTTACACATAAGACAAGTGAATGGTTCCCATCAAGTACGATGGATGTGGGGGGTGCTAATACCTTCCCTTCGAATAACCGCCTTCCAAACCCATAATTTGGTTGTGAGACCATCTTATCCTTTCTCTTGGGGTATTCTCGATGTTTTCCCTTCCCTCTTGGGATAAATAAAGTTTGATGGCGACTCTTTGTTTCTTTCTTTTTCGCCTCACGTCGTCTATTTTTCGAGTAGCGACATGGGGCAACACTTTTAGACCTCCCCATAAGAGGAGACAATGGAACGAGGCCTAAAGGGAAGTATCATCTCTCCCCTGAACTTTCCTATCACTCGAATTGGGGAAACATGGGATAAAACGTTTCTACGGCTGAGAGAAGTCATGGTCAATACCTGATCCACGACTTCTTATGAAATAGGGATTCAACGGTCCACCATTAAATGAAAGGGCAATGACCCTTTCCAAGAGAATTTTATGCCTTAATATATACACTTCCTCCCAAGGGGAGAAAGACAGATCCCAAACGATACACATTCTTTACACCCTAAAAGAACTTACCGCTCAGTAAAGTCACAACACTCGAAGACTGTAACCATACACTTGCTCCCAATCATCACCGATCACCTATAAAACCTCTCACCTCACATGAGCATGACTTCTAAACCACCTCAAAACACCACCGTAAATGGCTTGTCTTTGTCGTGGCAAGCCCTAACCATCATATCGTGATGTAAACCAAATAGGCATCAGAGGCTCCTCGTCCTTTCAGGGGGAACACACATACATATACTTTTTACCCAATACAATAGTATTAATGGATTATTTCGATACTTATTCTTGCACATAAGACATGATATTTTTAAAATATTATAAACTCGCACGAAAAATCCACATGATTTTGTTAATCATAAATAGCGTATATTTAAAACCCATCATCAAATAAATTTGGAATGAACTATGGTATAAATTTACCACTTCTAAATGTTCCAAGCTATTAAGCACATGAAAAAAGAAAACATGCCATGTTTACCATAATGTGTGAAATACTCAATGTCATTTGATTTGGAGTGTATACAACCATGGCTTCAACTTGATCTTGTTGAAAGGAACATGTAAGCTTCATTCTAACAATGTTGATGCAATATTTTCCAACAACATAAAAAATATTTAAAAAAATTAAATACGGCAAATTAAATACTTTATTCTAGCTAGAGATATCGTCGTTTTTGAAACTTTGGTGAAGAAGAAGATGAGAGAATTCAGTAGGGATCTTGATGATGAAACTGATGTTAGTTTGACTCCATGATACTATCTATTTTGTATATGAATCGTTAACCATCTCTAAGTTTTCTTTTTGAATGGTGTAGGAAAACCATTAACACCACAACCTAATTATTGTTTAAGGGAACTATGTTTGGATAATTTGTAACAAAAAAATCATAGAGAGTTTGTTGACTTAATTAGGTGGTGGTAGTGGAGGTTTTCTGACACCGTTCCTAGTGAAAACTTACCAGATAGTTGATGATTTGTCTACTGATGAGATAATATCATGGAGTCAAACAAACAACAGTTTTCAAACCATAGTTAAAAAAACGTTCCATTTTCGTAATTATCATGAACTCAATGCCTCTCCATGATCTCATTGCTGTTTTTATTCCATTTTTTTAATATTAGAAGACCTACACATCAAAAAAATATATACTTTAACACAACACATTAAATAAGTAGTAAGTTCAAGATATCATACAAGTGATTTCAACTATATTGCACATTATCACATATAACATAAACATGAGAATCGTATAAAATTTGTGTAAAAAAGATCATAATTGTTTTGTATTCTTTAATAAACAAGTCAAATATCAATTTCTTTATTAAATACAATGTATGTTAATGTATTGAACAATGTTAAAAATGACTTTTGAAGGCCTATATGGTTAAAAAATAATAAAATACCATAGTGATAGATATAATGGCAAAAAATATATATTTGGACCGACCTAAAAAATTTAGAGACCTAAAAGAAGATTTAAAATGAAGCTTATTAAAAATAAATGAAGCACCTCTCTAAGAATAATTAGTGTTTACAATATTAATTAATAAAAAATTCAATACATATATAAAATTGATTATATTTTTAAGGTATTAATTTATAATAAAATTATTGAATAAAATTATACAATGAACCTAAAATACTTAATACTAATAAAATTATTAGTATTAGTTAAATTAAAACGAAAAACTTGAGGCCAAAGAAAAACCTCACTAGTCCTTGGACCGACCTTATAATATACTTTTATAAGTAATATTATAATTATATGACAAAAAATGATGTATCTAAAATGATTACCGATTCCTCACAAAATGATGTTAATCTGATGAAATTCATATTCAAATAAAAATACTTAGTACATACAAAGACAAAAACAACCAATAAAAATTCACATAATTATCACTGCAAATATATATAATTTTCACAATTATTACCTTCTTTTAAAAACAAGATAAAACCATCTTCAATGTTTTGTGCACACACTTTAATTCATATTTAATTAAGAAAATCACATCGGCTGGAGATCAGATCTGAAATGATAAAGAAAGAACAAACGTTGAGAGCATAGTTGATGAGTAAAAATATAAAATACCACTGATTATTTCCACTCTATCTGGCATTTTATGATAGTCTATAAATTGAATAATGTTTCTTTGCTCATAGATCTAGTTAAAAGAAAATAAAACAACACAAAATTAAACAGAATACCATAAATCAATTATTAAATAGAGAAAAACATATAATTATAATCAACTCAATAATAGAATAATAGATGTTGAAAATACCTTTTATATGAATGATTGATGCTTAGATGGTGGAGTTCTGTCTTTGCTACTCTTAGTAAATGTAAGAAATGTAAAAAATAAAGATACTCTTATATCTTTGAAGTGACCACCATGGTCATCTCGAGTTATATCAAAGTGGTGAGAGCACCCCCTTTTATAATGGGCTTGCAAAAGGATAGGTTATAACTAGGTTAAACTTCCAGGTTATCTAGAATTTATAATATTATAAAAAATATATAATTTTTTATACAAAAAATCATATATTTATTTAATTTTTCAAAATTAATTTTACTAAAAAATATAAATAAAATAATACATTAACCTTTAAAAAAGAAATTAATTTATACGTGTGCATTGAAGAGCATGTCACCAATGGAACCTAGGGAATTAAAGAGCCAGTTAGAAGAGTTACTGCTGAAGCATTTCATTCAGCCAAGTGTTTCATCGTGGGGAGCCTGAGCGTTATTAGTGAAGAAAAAGGATGGTGGGATGCGTTTCTGCATTGATTACAAATAGCTGAATAAGGTTACCATTAAGAATAAGTATCCTTTACCCTGGATAGTTGATTTTCTAGATCAATTGAAAGTAGATATTGTGTTCTCTAATATTGATTTGCGATCGGGCTACCATTAGATCCGAGTTAAAAGTTCTGACACACCAAAGACTGCGTTTAGAACCTGATACGACCATTATGAATTCCTCATGATGCCAGTTGGAGTGAGGAATGCACCTGTTGTCTTTATGAATTATATGAACCAATTGTTCCGACCTTACTTGGATCACTTCATGGTGATATTTATCGATGACATCCTTATATATTCTCGTACTACACAAGAGTGTGATGAACATTTAAGGATGGTTTTGTCAGTACTGCAAGAGAAGAAACTTTTTGCAAAGCTGAGCAAGTTTAAATTTTGTTTAAATAGAGTTGAATTTCGTGGTCACTTGGTATAGCAAGGAGGTGTGGTTGTACACCCATCTAGGGTCGAAGTAGTTATGGATTGGGAAAGGCCAAACAATACTTCCGAAGTTTTAAGTTTTCTAGGATTGGCGGGTTACTATAGGAAGTTCATTAAGGGATTCTCGTAGATTGCTTTACCAATGACTCAACCTATTCGTAAGGAGATTTCTTTTGACTAGGATACAGAGTGCGAGTAAAGTTTCTTCAGGTTAAAGGAGAAGTTAACTACTGCATCGGTGTTGATTATTCCAAATTCTAATTGACCGCGTGATATGTTTTATGATTCCTCCAAGAGGGGACTAGGTGGAATGTTGATGCAAAATGGTTAAGTTGTACCGTATGCATCTCAAAAACTGAAAACTCATGAAGAGACCTACCTGACTCAGGACCATGAGTTAGAAGTTGTAGTCTTTACAATGAAGGTGTGGCATCATTATCTTATGGAGTATATTTTGAAATGTTTAGTGACCACAAGAGCTTAAAATATTTTTTTGATCAGAAAGAGTTGAACATGTGACAAAGAAGATGGGTGGAATACTTGAAGGACTTTTATTTTGGCTTTGAAGTATCATCCGGGTAAGATAAATAAAGTGGCTGATGCATTAAGACAGAAGTAAATACATAAAGCTGATTAATGATGTTGATGTATGAATTGTTAGAGAAGTTTCGGAATATCAATTTTCAATTCTCGTGGACTCAAAATGGTGTCATGATGGGAAATTTGAATGTTACATATGATTTGAGGGATAGGATTTGACAAGGTCAATTGATAAATAAGGAATTACAAGCAATGTCAACTCAACTAGGTTTTATGCATGCCACATATGTGTCCTTTTGTTTAATCAAAGGATATGTGTTCCGAATGATGCAAAGTTAAGAAGGGGAGTTTTGGAGGAGGCACATAAAAGTATGTTTACCATTTATCCAGGTTCATCAAACATGTGCCAAGATTGTAAAAAAAGGTAATTGATGGCCTGTAATGAAGAAGGACATCGCATAATACATGGCTGAATGTGTAGTATGTTAGCCAGTGAAGAATTAGAATTAAATACCAGGTGTTTTGTTACAACCATAGGAAATTCCATATTGGAAATTTGATAGTATTTCTATGGACTTGGTAGTGGGGTTACCACATACTCTAGGTGGGTACATTTCAATATAAGTGATTGTAGATCGGCTAACTAAGTCATCCCACTTTCTAGCAGTGAAGACCACCTACTAAGTTATTAATCTTGCAAGGTTGCTTATTGTAGAGATTGTGAGGATGCATGGTATTCCTTCCAGCATTGTATCAGATAGAGATCAGAAATTCACTTCAAGATTTTAGGACGCATTTCAGAACGCCATGGGACCAAAGGTGTGTCTGAGTACTTCTAACCATCCTTAGATAGACACTCTAACCGAGAGGACTATTCAAACTTTGGAAGATATGTTAAGGGCATGTGTACTTGAAAGTGGAAGAAATTGGAAAGACCTTCCACCCTTGATTGCGTTTGCATGGATCCGTATGAAGCTCTTTAAGGAAGAACGTGCCAAAGACCTCTTTGTTCGACGGAAGTCGGTGAGAGGGGATTCATAGGACCAAAGATTATTCAAGAGAGTTCGGAAAAGATTAAAATGATACAAGAAAAGATGAAAAAGGCTCAAGATCATCAAAAGAGTTATGCAGACTGTCAGCAGAGGCTGTTGGAATTCGGGGAAGGTGATCATGTGTTCCTAAAGGTTACTCTAAGATTGATATTGAAAGGACCTTTTAAATCACATATGTTAAGTCCGAGGTATATTGGACCATATAAGATAACAAGGAGGATCACTGAAGTAGCGTATTGTTTGGCTTTACCACCCTCACTCAGTGGTATGCATGATGTCTTTCTTGTATCTCAACTTCAAAAATTTATTCCCAACCCTCTTTAGGTTGTTCTTCTAGAAACTGTTGAGGTTGAAGCAAATATTTCTTTCAAACCACAACCCAGTCAGATCCATGATAATAAAGCTAAGACATAAAGGAGTATTGAGATTCCTCTTGTCAAGATTCTTTGGGAGGAATCAAACTTGGGCGAAGCCACTTGGGAGCTTGAATCCAAGATGCGAGAAGCTTATCCTTGTAACACCTCAAAATTTGCCCTTTTGTTTCTAACCTAACTGGCTTATGCTTCATTTCATTTGCATCGTCATTTCTGCATTTTTGCATGTTTCGTTTGTGCATGGGATCAAGGTATTTTTCTAGCAGCTCATGGCGTTATCAGCTCTGGCATTATTTTCAACAGTATTCAGGGGCAAGCAGATGGTTTTCAAGGTCTTTTGGTGCATTTATTTTGCTCATTAGGCGTTTTGATAATCAGGAGCTTCAAATGTCATTTTCTGATCCAGCGATCCGGTATCAGGCATTATTATTTCAGCAGGATATTATGAGGTGTCAGCAGGGATTTGTGTTCTTTTCAGGTGTTACTCAGTAGCAATATCAAGTTTTGAGTTTCAGAGGTTTAACGGGTTCAAAACAGCTATCAGAAGTCGCTTTTCCAAGTTTCCCTCCAAAATGCGCCAAAATTCAAAATTTGTACTGAGTAACCGGTTTCTCACTGTTTGTTAACCGGTTACTCTGAGCCAAGTTTGAAAAATTAAGTTTGCATCATTTGTGATCATGTGCTTGGCATGTGCACGTGGGGAAGGATCTAGAATTGATATTTTCATCATTTTCCACCCAAAATTCAAATTCTCTCCATCATTTTTCTACTCTAATTCCTCATTTCATTTCCTAATCCATTTTTCACCTCATTTTCCACTCACTCCAAACCCAAGTCAAATTCCTAAGCTAGAGGATATTTAAGCTCACTCATTCCAAACCAAGGGAAGACCTAGATCATTTTCACTCTCTAATTTTCAGAATTCTTTCAATTCTCTCAACTTTTCTCTCATTTTCCAAAACCCTCACTCAAAGTTTCATCATCAAAGTTCACCAAATTTCACCTTGGAATTTGTTGATCTTGAAACTAAACCACCATCCATTCACCAATTCTTGAAAGAATCTTGGATTTGCTACTGTTTTGGAGTGTGGAATCACTTTTGGAGCAGCTTTTCATTATTTGCGTTGTTCTAGCTTGGATCTTGGTTGTTCTTGCTTGGATCTTGAAGTTCATCACATAGATCTCTGTTTTTCTTGCTTGGATTCACCAATTTTCGTGCTCAACAATCACCAAGGCAAATCTCAGCCTTGTAGGTTAGTTTTCCTTAGATCTATGCTTGATTTAGCTTAATTTCAACTTATGTAATGTAGATCTTTGGTTTGTGATGTGATTTGATCCATTTGCTTGATTTTATTTGTGATCTTGTTGTTTGATTGATTAAAGTGATGTTTGATTGCTATGATTGGACTTAATTCTCGTGCATTGTTGATTACATGATCATTGGATATGATTGCATAAGTGGTTTGATGCTGAAAAGTGCTTTTGAAACAGATTTTTTTGACTGCTGTCCCAGATTAACCGGTTATTCACCATTTGTTAACCGGTTACCCTGTGTATTTTTTGCGTAAATGGTCTGATTTTCAACTAAGTAACCGGTTACTCACCGTTTGCTAACCGGTTACTCTGGGACAGAATGTGTATTTTAGTGCATTTTCTTGGTTGTTTGAGATCCGATGCATGCCTAAACTTCATGGACTAATATGTTGATGATTTGTGGATTATTCTTGAGCTGTTGCACCTCACACTATTGCATGAACACATTTCTCCGACACGCGATGCTTGGATTTAATTGTTTATGTGTATGTTTGGGTTGTTGAACACTTGATGCTATGAACACATACGCACACTCACTTATTGATCATGTTCATTGTGCATTGCTATTGATGATGATTGTGCATACTTACTTGTATCTAATTTCATGATGTGCATACTTATTTCATTTGATCATATGTTATATGTTGCATTCTTCCATGATGCTTGCAAGGTTATTCAACATGGTGTGTGGTTTGTTTATGATCATGATTAATTGAACGATGTATGTTGTTTGATGCACGTTTGCTCTGCCTTGATTGAATCGTATTCAAATGTGGTGCATGTTGTCCTGATTTCACATCTGAGTTTTGCATAAAGTGCTGTCATATGTGCTGTCCATGTGTACATGTATGCTGTTTGACCTTTTTACACATGTTTTCATGCTGAGTTTCATGTTGTTGAATGCTGTTTGGTGTATGTGCATGATTTCGTTGCTATTCTGAAGCAAATGTGTTGTTGTAGGTGTTGTACCTTCTCTTTTTACTCATTTCACTCCCTCGAGTCTCAAGACTTGTTCAAGTCTTGGACTCCTTTCCCCTTAGAGCTACCTAGTCTAACTTAATTTCGATTAAGCTTGGAGTAGGATTAGCATTAGGTTTTAGGTAGTCGTCTCTCCTAAGCCTCACTAACCATAGGATCTCTTTTGCACGTTAGAGTTTCCTCCGGGTCGTCTCTCTTCTCATCTCAAAACTTCTTCAAAACACGTAATAAAAGTTAACGTGTATTGCGCTTGAGCCTTCTATGTGGGAAGTGGGGAATGAGAGGCTTCCCCTCATTCTTCTAGGATCCCTAGTGTACGTCCTGTTGGGGACGATGCGCGAAGTATTCGTTCCTATATTTAAGAATTGGGTTCAATGCAAGTTACGAAACAACTTAAAACACACTTCTGTCTAAAAAACACAAAACCAATTCAAATCTTTTTTATCCTTCGAGATCGTTGGGTTTTAAACTTATTTTCAGAAAAGAGCTCGTCGCTCATGTAAAAAACATTTACCCATCCGTGGTCGTACCCACGAACTACGTTAGCTCTGAGTCCTCTCTCTCGTCCGATTGAGGATACGTAGGCACAAGGCAGCGATGTCTTGGCGAGCACCCTTCACCCACTCCGACCTCGTTAGGTCGAACTACGTTGACTCTGACTTTCCCATTGCACTGAGGGAGTACGTAGGCCTAGGGCATTGCATATGTCCTACCGAGTCCGTCTTAGTCACCCCCATCCCCGTTTTCTTTTGTTCAGCCATAGATATTAGGATAGCTCACCCTCCGTTTAGATAACAAGCGTGGATCCCATCGAGTACGATGGATGCGTGGGGTGCTAACACCTTCCCCTCGCATAACCGACTCCCGAACCCTGACTATGGTTGTGATGACCATGTCCTTCCCCTTTTTCTTCAGGTTTACGCGGTGTTTCCTTTCCCTCTCTCGGGATAAATATACATTGCCTGCGACTCTGTGTTTTCTGCGCCACTCTCACGTTTGTACCTTGGATGCAAATCCTCGGGAGCGACAGCTGGCGACTCTGCTGGGGACAGGTTGACCTCTTGCTGGTCCATCCCCTTTAGCAAGTCGATCATAGCGCTTGTTTGTTTGTTTTCGGTGGGTGTTTATTTGTTGTGCTTTATTATGTTGTATATTACTGTTTTACAGCTTTTATTGCATTGCATCATTTCATAATATTCTGTATTGTGCTGGCTGGTTTTCTGTTTGGTGGGTTGGGATGTTATGAGAGATAAGCCCACTACCCAGGCTTGAGCATACACACAGGTATTAGAGTGGATAGTCGTGACGCTTGCATGGGGGTGGCCATGTATTGTCGTTCATGAGACCCACAACCAGACAAGGTTCTATCAGGAGCTACCTGCTACTGTGCATTGGTACAGGCCAGTAGGTATTCTCTTGAGGGATTGTCGACTCTGGAGACCATTCCCAAGGACTCAGTTGCAGCACTCCTCCCGAGATGTCCCTGTGGCAGACCACGTTCTGTGGCAAACCCATTGCACATTCTCGATCCGAGGACCCAATGCTGGGAATTTGCTATAGGGTGTCCTTTTTGAAAGAGAATCAGTGCAGGCACTCCTCGATTGGCGATAGTACTGTACCCCGAGGGATGAATGTACTATTGCTTCTCGACCTCAGTGCCTGAAGCTAAAGATCTTTCATTTTTGTGAATCAGTTGAGGCCTCCTCGATTGGTGATGATACCAAACCAGAAATGGTGAACGTATCATCATGTCTCGACCTGAGAGCCCGGGATACTGAGGATCTTAGTACCCACATGTGAGAGGGGTAGGTTGTTTACAGGTTTGCAGGTAACCGTGACTTTCTACCTACCCGGTATTTTTGGATTCTTCGTCTCTACAGCCGTATCGATGTGGTTATTCTGTTATTCTGGTTTGTTCCGAGAGTTTGTACGGAGCCTTAAGATTGTCCAGCTAGTTCAGAACAGATGCTTGATGCCTTGATCCCATGCTTTGCATTTCATTTTTTCTCTGACATTCATATTTTTGCATTTCCAGGTTATATCCGATCCTGTGATTCCAGTCAGAGGGCAGTATTAGGGATGGATGTTTCAAGAGGTAAGAAGGATATTATTATCTACAAGTTTCTCAAGCCGGCAATAGGTCCTCTCACTACCCTGAAGGGAATGGCGAGTCCTGGGGTATTGAGTGCTTTCGAAGAGAAGTATGGGTGGATTTTGTCTTTTGTTCGCAACATCGACGATTATGAGTTTCGAGGTCTTCATACTCTGATGAAGTTCTATGACCCTCCACTGAGATGTTTTTTGTTCCCGGATTATTTGTTGGTGCCTACCTTGGAGGAATATTCTAACATGCTAGGGATTGCTATCAAGGAAGTTCCTCCCTTCTTTGGTTCAAAGGGAGATCTGGATTGTGGGAAATTGGCCAGTGCTCTTTATTTGAGCAAGTCAGAGTTAGAAGCCAACATCTCTAACAAAGGAAAGATTTGTGGTTTCAAGGTGTGGTATCTAACGAAGAAGACTCAGAAAGCAGCAGAAGATAAAGAATGGGTTGTTTTCAACACACTGTTAGCTCTTTGTGTTTATGGTATTGTGTTGTTCCCCAATGAGCCTGATTTTGTTGATGAGGATGCTATCAGGATATTCATGATGAGGAATCTTGTGCCAACCCTGTTGGGAGATCTCCATTATGCCTTATACAACAGGAATGAAAAGAAGAGAAGAAAGGTGGTTCATTGTTGCATTCCATTGTTCTATAAATGGTTCACAAGTCGTCTACCTCAATCTGGTGCTTTCGTTAATTCCAAGGATTCTCTAGAGTGGAGTCAGCGTTTGATGGGATTGGTCAGTAAAAACATCATGTGGATAAATCAAGGATTGTTTGGCAAAGATATCATTCACAGTTGTGGTAAGTACCCTAATGCTCCATTGATAGGGAGAAAGGGAGGAATTAACTATAACCCTTCTTTGGCCGTCAGACAGTTTGGCTATGCTTTGGTAGGTCCGCCTATTAAGAGAGATGTAGAAGAATCATTGTATTTCCACTCATCTGAAGGTTTGGAAGAGGCGTAGAGAGCTTCTGAAGCTTGGGGTAGTATACTGAAGAAAGGAAAGGCTGTTCTGGATAAACCTAACAATCAGGTTTTCCTTCCCTATGTGGATTGGATAAAACAGAGAGTTGAGGAGTGCTACTTGCCTTTTGATCGAGCACCTATGTTGTACCCAGAAAGTGTGGAGGAAAGACTTACTGTGCCTATTGAAGAGTTCAACAAGCAACAGAAGTTGGTGCACGAATTGAGAGCAAAGAATTCTGGTATGAGTAGTCAGTTACAAGGAGTTTTGTAGGATAATTTAGAGCTGAAGTGGCAAGTTAAAGAGTCGACTGAGCATTTGAAGAAGGCAGAAAATGATCTGGATGGCAGAATTCAGCATTTCAAGAAGATTAGCATGGCAGCATAGACATCAAGCAAAACCACCAGGACAACTAAGAAGCTTTTGGCTAAGACTGAAACCAAACTGGATGCTTATCAAGAGATGTGGAGTGAGGTCCAAGTCAAAAACGAGGAGTTAAACAAAGAGCTGCAAGAGGCGAAAGAAAAAGGAAAGCATATCTTCAACAAATGGAAAGAATCCCAAAAGGAGATTGAAGAGCTCAAAGTGCAAGCCAGAATCAAGAAGGCGAAACATGAAGGTAGCAACGCTGAAGGGCAGATAGCAACGCTGAACCAAGAGATTGCAAAAAGGAACAAGTTAATCAAAGGGCTGATCACGCGACCTGCACATCCTGACACTTTGAATCTTCTGAAAGAATTGGAAGCTAGTCTGTTTGGGGTCGAATTGTAGTTGTTGTGTATCTGTTTTTTTTTTGTGGTTACCATCAGGATTGTTGATGGAATCACCGTTGGTTACAATTGACTTTGTCTGTATGAATTCTTCTATCTCGATAATAGAATGTTTGATTTAGCTATTTGTGCCTTGGTGGTTTTTATTTGAAAACGTGGCTTGTTTTCCTTGGTTTAATTCTGCGGTATTGCTGAGTTCGGATTTATTTTCCGATGAAGTGTCCGATCCCTGGCCCGGTTTTAAAGATTGGAATCAAAGGATATGCCTTGGAAATGTTTAAATATGTTTGTTTTCATTTGCATCTCATAATCATGATCATTTCTGCATAACAGGTTTATCTCTGGTCTTCTTATGTTCTCCTTTTTTCAGACAGGATTGTCGATTAACCGGTTCATCGGTATTCTACCCGGCTTAATCAGAGAAGAGTGATGGACAAGATTTAGGCTGATATGGCTGCTATGCAGGCACGCATCGACCAGTTCATGGAAATGATACAAGGGGTTGTGCAGAGCCAGCAGGACTTCAGAACTCTAGTTCAACCTTTGGTGGCGCAGGTTGACGAGAATGGTGTTTTATACGGTGGTCTTCTTAACCGTAATATCCCTCCGGGCAGAGGTGGTGCTGGTAACAGTGTTCATATTCCTGGTGCTACAGGACAGGGTGTGATTCCTTCAGTGGTCGGAGGAGGAAGTACTATTCGGGCAATCCACGACCATCATTCTGATGACCAGCAGAATGATGTTTTCTCGGTCAGAAGCTTAGATGTTGGTCTTCCTGTGGTCAGTGATGAAAGGATCCGGTTAATTAAGGAGAAACTGAAAGGGGTTGTGGATCAGAATGGTCTGGGGATGGATTTGGACGATCTAGGGTTGGTTCCCGATGTTGTCATTCCCCACAAGTTTCAGATTCCTACACTGGAGAAGTATAATGGTAATACCTGCCCAAGAACTCACGTGAGGGCGTACACAAGGAAAATGGCTGCTCAGCCAAGGAAGAGAAGCTGATGATGAACTTTTTCCAGGATAGCCTGTCTGGGGCATCTTTGGAATGGTATATGCAGCTAGAAAGGGAAGATGTTCGTACTTGGAGAGAGTTAGCTGGAGCTTTTATCAAGCATTACCAATACAACACAGACATGGCTCCCAATAGAACTCAGCTGCAGAGCATGTCCCAAAAGAATGATGAAAGTTTCAAGGAATACGCGCAAGAGGTGGCGCTAATTGGCGGCAAGAGTACAACCACCAATGTTGGAAAAAGAAATGTGGGACATGTTTATGGATACGCTGCCGAAGCACTATTATGAGAAGTTGTTGCCTTGTTCGCTAGGCAAGTTTGCAGATCTGATCATGGTTGGAGAAAAGTTAGAAATTGGAATCAGGGCTGGAAAAGTTTCTAGTAATGATGGATCATCCTCTGGGCAGGGGAAGAAGCGGTTTGCTGGCTATAAGAAGAAAGAAGAGGCCAATGCTGTATCATCCTACAGAGGAAAGGGGAAACATCGCCAAAACTGTAACCAACAAGTAGCATCGATAACAATCCCTGCAGCATTACCACAGCAGCAAAGGAACAATTCTAATCAGTATCAGAACAAGCAGCCTGGCCAGTATTAGAATCGACAAAGGAATGCAGAGAGGTATTTTGAGCAGCCGCCCATGTCATATGCTCAGTTGTTGCAACACTTGTTACAATTGCGTTTAGTTGAGCTTCGTACCCTGGCTCCACCAACAGGGGAACTTCCACGAGGCTATGATGCTAACGCACATTGCGATTTTCATTCTGGTGCTCCTGGGCACAATGTGGAGAAGTGTAGAGCATTCCATCATAAGGTGCAGGATCTTGTGGATTCCAAGGCTATTAATTTTTCGAACGATGGGCCCAATGTTGTCCAAAACCCAATTCCTAATCATAATGGGCCGAGGGTCAATGCGGTGGTAGAGGAATGTGAAGCCTTAAATCTGATCATGGACGTAGAGGAATTGAAGACTCCGTTGGTTGTGGTGAAGAACATGTTACTAAAGGGTGGCGTATATCCTGGTTGTGACAGGAACTGTCCAGAATGCATGATGCAGGATAATGGCTGTGATTTGCTGAAGATGGGGATTCAAAATTTGATTAATGAGGGTTGTTTATAGTTTGATCGGTGTAATCAACAAGAAGAAGTCGTTAGTGAGAAGGTTGCTACCATCACCATTCCTTTCAAGACGATTACTATTTCAGGTCCGGCAAGACCCCCACCAGTTATTATCACAAGAGCCAGACCCGTTCCGTATGAAAGTATTAAGGCTATTCCCTGGAATTATGGCGTAGAGGTGTTTGTCAATGGGCAAAAGCAAGAATTAATGGCAACTTCATCAGTGAGTTCTAGCCCTGAGGTTAAGGTTGAAGTTGATGCTATAACAAGAAGTGGTAGAGTCCTTACCCCTACTAATGATCAACCTGGTACTTCTAGGCAAGGTAAGGGAAATCAGGTAGTTGATGGTTCTATGCAGCCTCCAGTGATTATTGATTCTCCAGTAAAGCCGGTTGATGATGCTTTTTCTGAAAATGTGGAGGAGTTTATGAGGCTCATCCGAAAGAGTGATTACAAGATCGTGGACCAACTACATCAGACCTCGTCGAAGATTTCCATTTTGTCTTTGCTATTATGTTCTGAAGCTCACAGAAATGCGCTTCTGAAGGTCTTGAATGC
Organism: Lathyrus tuberosus; assembly: GCA_022829125.1. Taxonomy (NCBI): domain Eukaryota; kingdom Viridiplantae; phylum Streptophyta; class Magnoliopsida; order Fabales; family Fabaceae; genus Lathyrus; species Lathyrus tuberosus. The sequence goes on along the minus strand of JALAZF010000001.1, from coordinate 6,061,658 downwards.
GGCCTATGTTCCTCAAGAGATATCTGTTAATCAACTTGAAGAGGTTGTAGCGCACGTGAATGCGGGTAATGGCTTGGGCTTTACGGATCTAGACTTGACTCCAGCTGGGAGAAATCATAACAACGCCCTGCATATTTCGATTGAGTGTCGCGGATCACTGATGTCTCATGTGCTGGTGGACACCGGATCTTCGTTGAATGTATTGCCAAAGAAAGCCTTAATGAAGTTGGATACCAGGGGATTAATATGCACACCAAGTGACTTGGTGGTACGAGCTTTTGATGGCTCGAAGAGGTCTGTTTTTGGTGAGATTGTGCTACCAATCAAGGTTGGACCTGAGGTTTTTGATGCAACGTTATATATCATGGATATTCAGCCAGCTTACAGCTGCCTGTTGGGTCGTCCCTGGATCCACAGTGCGGGTGCTGTAACATCTACTCTACATCAAAAGCTGAAGTACATGGTAGACGGCCACGTGGTGACAGTTTGCGGAGAAGAAGACATCATGATAAGCCAGTTATCAACTTTTAAGTACGTTGAAGTGGATTATGAAATTCATGAAACTTTGTGTCAGGGATTTGAGAAGGTGAAGGTTTCTGAAGAGGTTGTACAGTCTAAAGCTATAGAGCAGCCTGCAGGGGAAAATCAGCCTGAGATCTCTATGTCTTCTTTTAAAGACACCAAAGCTATGGTTGAGGCTGGTAGCTCACAGAGGTGGGGCCAAGTGGTTGAAGTTCAGGAGAAGAGGAATACTTACGGACTAGGATACAGGCCACCCAGAAGAGCTCGGGATCCTCCCAAGTTTTATGGTCCAGTCCGTTTCACCAACGCTGGTGTATTTTTCGACAGAGTCAATGCCATTGATGAAGACGGGGATAGTGATTGTGATATGGATAGTTGGATCCGCCCCTGCGTCCCAGGACAAAGTCTGTGCAACTGGTCTTCCGAGAAAGTCATTCAAGTGACTAGCTTCGAGTAATTGCTTTGTTTTCCTACTATGTTAATCCTACATTCTGCCCAAGACGTAGTGGTTTTGTTTGTAGGGCTTTAACTGTTGCATGTTTGCTTTATCATCAATAAAGGACGTTTTCACATTCAAATTTTTTTGATCCCTGTTTTTCTGTTTTATTTTGTGCATAAAAATCACATCAAAATGGCAACGTGTTTCTTTTGTTGCATACATAATAAAACATAATTCATCAATCATGCAGGTTTCCTTGTTCAGATGCCATCGATCATGATTCAGCTATGGCTCGGTATGACTTTGACAATCCAATCTATCAGGCTGAAGAAGAGACTGACGAAGATTGTGAACTGCCCGAAGAATTGGCCAGACTATTGAAGCAAGAGGAGAAGGTTATTTTACCTCATCAGGAGGAGATGGAGATTATTAATCTGGGAACCGAGGACACCAGAAAAGAAGTAAGGATAAGGGCTGCTTTGGAAGACAGTGTGAAGGGAAAATTGATTTAAATGCTCCGAGAGTATGTGGACATCTTCGCCTGGTCTTACCAAGACATGCCTGGGCTCGATACTGATATCGTGGTACACCGACTACCGCTCAAAGAAGGATGCGTTCCGGTTAATAAAAAGTTGAGAAGGACAAAACCAGAGATGTCTGTCAAAATCAAAGAAGAGGTTTAGAAACAGTTGGACGCCGGATTTCTTGCCGTGACGAATTATCCTCCGTGGGTTGCTAACATTGTGCCTGTACCTAAGAAGGATGGAAAGGTCAGGATGTGTGTTGATTACAGAGATTTGAATAGAGCAAGCCCAAAGGACGATTTCCCGCTCCCTCACATTGACATGTTAGATGACAACACTGCTCAGTATTCTGTGTTTTCCTTCATGGATGGCTTCTCTGGGTATAACCAAATCAAGATGGCCCCAGAGGAAATGGAGAAAACAACGTTCATAACACCGTGGGGGAACATTCTGCTACAAAGTGATGCCCTTTGGATTGAAGAATGTTGGGGCAACCTATCAGCGGGCGATGGTGACTCTCTTTCATGATATGATTCACAAAGAGATCGAGGTCTATGTTGATGACATGATTGCGAAGTCACAGACGGAGGAAGAACATCTGGTGAATCTTCAGAAGCTGTTTGAAAGATTGTGAAAGTTCAGACTGAGGTTGAATCCGAACAAGTGAACCTTCGGGGTGAGATCTGGAAAACTGCTGGGGTTTATTGTCAGTGAAAAAGGTATCGAGGTTGATCCTGCAAAGGTAAAAGCCATACAAGAAATGCCTGAGCCCAGAACAGAAAAAGAGGTTCGTGGTTTCTTGGGGAGGTTGAACTACATTGCTAGGTTCATTTCTCATCTTACAGCCACGTGTGAACCAATTTTCAAATTGTTAAGAAAAGATCGAGCGGTCAGGTGGAATGAAAACTGTCAAAAGGCGTTTGATAAGATAAAAGAATATTTGCAGGAACCTCCGGTCCTTATGCCACCAGTACCAGGACGACCTTTGATTATGTATCTGACGGTTCTTGAGAACTCAATGGCGTGTGTGCTCGGTCAACATGAAGAGTTAGGTAGAAAAGAGCATGTTATCTACTACCTGAGTAAAAAGTTTACTGATTGCGAGTCAAGGTACTCGATGCTGGAGAAAACATGTTGTGCACTCGCTTGGGCCGCTAAGCGTTTGAGGCAGTATATGTTAAACCACACAACCCTTTTAATTTCAAAGATGGATCCGATCAAGTATGTGTTTGAAAAGCAGGCGCTTTCTGGTAGGATAGCCCGTTGGCAGATGGTTCTGACAGAATACGATATTCAGTATATTTCCCAAAAAGCCATTAAGGGAAGCGTTTTGTCATAATATCTTGCCGAACAGCCAATTGAGGATTATCAACCGATGAAGTTTGAATTTCCGGATGAGCATATCATGTATCTGAAGATGAAGGATTGTGAAGAGCCTCTACCTGATGAAGGACCTGAGATTGGATCTCAGTGGAAGATGGTTTTTGATGGAGCTGTTAATTCATATGGTAACAGAATCGGGGCAATCATTACGACTCCAAAGGGTTCTCATATACCCTTCACTGCCCAATTAGCGTTCGTATGCACCAACAACGAGGCAGAGTATGAAGCATGCATCATGGGGTTAGAAGAAGCAATTGATTTGAGAATCAAGAACCTCGATGTTTATGGTGATTCTGCGTTGGTGGTTAATCAGATTACAGGTGAATGGGAAACTCGTCAAGCGAATCTTGTGCCTTATAAAAACTATGCCAGAAGGTTGTTACCTTTCTTTGATAGAGTAGATTTCCATCATATACCTCACTTGGAGAATCAGATGGCAGATGCGTCGGCAACGTTGTCTTCGATGTATCAAGTGAATCGTTGGAATGAAACTCCTTCAATCAGAACCATGCGCTTGGCCAGACCAGCTTTTGTGTTTGCAGTTGAAGGTGTATCAGATAGCAAGCCTTGGTATCACGATATTAAGGTATTTCTGAAGAGTCAAGAATACCCAGCTGGGGCATCCTCCAAGGATAAGAAGACGTTGAGGAGGTTGTCAGGAAACTTCTTTTTGAACAAAGATGATGTGTTGTACAAGAAAAACTTTGACATGGTCTTGCTACGTTGTGTTGATGAACACGAGGCAAGCCTATTAATGGAAGAGGTTCACGAAGGTTCCTTTGGTACTCATGCCAATGGGCATGCTATGGCAAGAAAGCTGTTGAGAGTGGGGTATTATTGGATGACTATGGAGTCTGACTGTTTTAAATACGCCCAGAAATGTCATAAATGCCAGATTTATGCGAATAAGGTGCACATGCCGCCTACTCCTCTGAACGTTTTGTCATCACCTTGGCCCTTTGCCATGTGGGGCATTGACATGATCGAAAATATTGAGCCGACTGCTTCCAATGGGCATCGTTTCATTCTGGTTGCCATTGATTATTTCACGAAGTGGGTGGAAGCAGCCTCGTATGCCAACGTCACCAGACAAGTGGTAGCTCGGTTTATTAAGAAGGACATCATCTGCCGGTATGGAGTCCCGGAGAGAATCATTACTGATAATGGTTCAAATTTGAATAACAAGATGATGAAGGAGCTATGTCAGAGCTTTAAAATTGGACATCACAATTCTTCTCCCTATCGTCCGAAGATGAATGGAGCTGTTGAAGTGGCTAATAAGAACATAAAAAAGATTGTATAGAAGATGGTAGTGACGTATAAAGACTGGCATGAGATGTTGCCTTACGCTTTGCACGATTATCGTACTTTAGTATGCACATCAACTGGGGCAACTCCTTTCTCATTGGTATATGGTATGGAAGCAGTTCTACCATTAGAGGTTGAGATTCCTTCTTTGAGAATTCTGACAGATGTGAAGCTGGATGAAGCTGAGTGGGTGCGTTCCCGGCTAAATGAACTGAACCTTATTGAAGAGAAGAGATTGAAAGTTATTGCGCATGGCCGGTTGTATCAGAGCAGGAGGAAGAAAGCCTTTGATCAGAAAGTGCGTCCTCGATGTTTCCAAACTGGTGAATTAGTTCTGAAAAGGATCACTCCTCCTCAAACAGATCACAGGGGAAAGTGGACTCCGAATTATGAAGGGCCATATGTAGTAAGACAGGTCTTTTCCGGTGGAGCCTTATTACTCTCAACTATGGATGGTGAAGATTTTACGTCCCCTGTGAACGCAGACGTAGTCAAAAAATACTTTGCATGAAAAGCGACCCGCTGGACATAAAAAAAAAGTCCAGGCAAAAAAGGGGCATCCTGGCGAACCATAAAAAGAAAAGGTTCGGGCAAAAATTAGGGATAAAAAAGAAAAAAGAAATAAACCCGCAAAGTTGAAAACCTGTAAGGGCAACTTTGGCAAAAATGGGTATCCCGGTGGATTGAAAACCCGAAAAGGGCGATCCAGGTAAAAGTTAAGGATTTGAAAGCAAAGGCTACGATCTGCGTTCGATCTGTGATTACTGTCGACACTTGGGAAAATTCGAAGGGAAGGAATCAGTCCAGTCAGTCTTTTCGAAGGTCAAAGCATCTGCGGATAAACAAGTCATATGGGTTATAGCTGAGTTGAATCATGGTGGATATCCGTTCCCCACATTGCCAACATGTGTATTTTCTTTTTACCTTTTTGCGTAATTACCTCTTTTCAGGAATTGCTTCCAGATGTAAATGCCTATTTACAGGCCGATTCATTCAATAAAATTTGCACTTCACTCAAAGAGCGTTCCATTTTTGTTTTACTGTTTTGTTTGTGAAAATGTCCGATATTTTGATAAATATTGCATGTGAGAATGTTGAGCTTTGTGAAGCATATTGGAAAGCAGTGGCAATTGCCTAGGCGTTGGTCACTATGATGATAATCAAAGTAATCATTTTGCACATAGACCTTTCTGTTGGTTTTGCAGGATAACAGGTTTGTACCTCCCTAGTAGAGTTGTTATCCTTAACTTTGAAGTCTGATCGTCCTCAGCAGGTCGTTATTCTCCCCAGTCAAAGTATCGAGGATCGTCTTCCTCAGCAGAGTGTAAAAGATTAATTCCCCAGACGGAATAGTGGCGGATTTTCTCACCAGCGAGTGACCAGAGTTGTGATTTGGCCTATTACTCCTCAACAGGAGGCCAGAATTTGTCATTTCTATCTCCCCAGCAAGAGACTGATGGAATATCTTCTTTGATCAAAGATGGTGTTTCCCCGCAGGGTATGGGCAGTCATTTTTCTCAGCTAGTCAGACGTGCTGGTAATGATCGGTATTCCCCAGCAGGGCAAAGGTGCTCATACCCCCAAGCAGAGTCTGTTAGCGATTTTCCGTTGGTTTGCTCAATAGCAATTGGTATCCCCAGCAGGTCTTGAGTCCAGTCGTTATTGGCAGGCGTCAAATCCAGGTTCTGGAATATTTGGTGATCCCCGACGGAGGAATCTCCACCCTCAGTTTCCATCCCCAACAGAGTGGGCATTCTCTCGGAGTTTCGTCCATCTCCAGCAGAGTTGTTGATCTTGATTTTCCCCAGCAGGGTGAAGTTTTCCTCAGCTTGGTCTCTTTGGTCAGACGACCATCTGTTTTGTCATCCCCGGCGGAGCTGCCTCTGTCCTCAGCATTTATTTTGCTGGGACATCCCTTTGCATTGCATGAGCACTTTGCATGGCATCCTCCCAAATGCGTAGCATTTCCATTTTGTATGGAACATTACGGAAAAATTTAAACATATGCATTCGAAGCATAAGCCAGGTTTGAGTTTTCCTTCGACAGGAAGAGTCGTATTTTCAGGAGATTTTTCGTTCAACTTTATTCCACAAGTGGCGAGCTTAGCCATTCAGAGGACTATTCGACAGTTCCCCGGCAGAGCGTCTTGCCAAGATCGTAAATCCTTGACCTCCTTTACCCCTTCGTCCAGGTGGTCTTTTGATTCATCTCCTCAAAGTTTTACCATGACACTCGTCTGTGTTTCCTTCAGCACCCGTACGTGTTTTGCCCTTTTGTTTCAATACCTGTCCGTGTACCTTTTGATACTCGTCCGTATTGATTTCTTTACACCCGTCCGTGTACCTTCTGATACCCGTCCGTATTGACCTTTACACCCGTCCGTGTACCTTTCGATACTCGTCCGTATTGATTTCTTTACACCCGTCCGTGTACCTTCCGATACCCGTCTGTATTGACCTTTACACCTGTCCGTGTACCTTTCGATACTCGTCCGTATTGGTTTCTTTACACCCGTCCCTGTACCTTTCGATACCCGTCCGTATTGATTTCTTTACACTCGTCCGTGTACCTTTCGATACTCGTCCGTATTGATTTCTTTACACCCATCCGTGTACCTTCCGATACCCGTCCGTATTGACCTTTACACCCGTCCGTGTACCTTTCGATACTCGTCTGTATTGATTTCTTTACTCTCGTCCGTGTACCTTTTAATACTCGACCGTATCAACCTTTTCTTGACACCCGTCCGTGTTTATCCCCAGCATAGCTAACACTCGTCCGTGTTTATTTCAAGACTTTTCAATACATCGTATGTATTGATTTCCAACACTCGTATGTGTTGTGATGGTACAACTTTTATTACTTGTTCCCCAGTGGAGTCGTCTCTCCTTAGCAGAATGCAATTTCAGGTTTCTTTTGGTATTCAATCTCCGTGTATCCCGATTGCTTGGAAGTCGTTACTTCCATACCCTCGGATCCAAGGATGTTTGAATAGGGGTAGCTGTAACACCTCAAAATTTTCCCTTTTGTTTCTAACCTAACTAGCTTATGCTTCATTTCATTTGCATCGTCATTTCTGCATTTTTGCATGTTACGTTTGTGCATGGGATCAAGGTATTTATCTAGCAGCTCATGGCGTTATCAGCTCTGGCATTATTTTCACAGTATTCAGGGGTAAGCAGATGGTTTTCAAGGTCTTTTGGAGCATTTATTTTGCTCATTAGGCGTTTTGATAATTAGGAGCTTCAAATGTCATTTTCTGATCCAGCGATCCGGTATCAGGAATTATTATTTAAGCATGATATTCGGAGGTTGTCATACCCCAAATTTTGACCACTAAGATTTCCCATCATTGTGAAAATCATCATTACAATATGGAGGAACCATTATATTTCATTAGTCTCCCCAAAGATGGGTGAGCATCCACTACAATCAAAATTAGGGTTTCGAGCCCTCTCAGAGCCTTAGACAAAGGATCAATCAAGGAATGACATGATCTTCAACTTTTCTAACCTCTCAAACATCCACAATGGATCAAGAGGACTCCCACTTTAAGGATTAAGCACAAAGCTGCTCCCTTCTAGGTGGATCAAGCCTCAAGATCGCCGGTATCACCAAATTAGGGTTTTGGTCGATCAGGGCCTCCAAAGGGAAATTTTCCTCTAGGCATGAGCCAAGGATCCAAAACACAACCTAATATACTCCATGGAACCCCATGGACCCAATCATCAAGTCAATTTTGCCTCAGGGGATGCATACATCAAAAAATTAGGAATTAGGGTTTCTTGACCTAATTCACCCCTAAGTTGACTTTTAGGGCAAATCATGAGCCAAGACCTCAAGAAATGGTTTGAGGGTCTCTAACACACTATATTGATCCATTTGGAACAATTGATTAATCCAAGAAGCTTGGGCAACAAGTCTCAATTTCATCTGCACCACAATTAGGGTTTTAAGGGAAAAGTCAACTATAACTTTGACTTTTGACTTGGACATGCTCCCAAACCCCAATACATGATTCAATATACCCTATGACACCCATGAAACATGCCCATCAAGTTTGATTTAGGTCAAGGACATGATTTCATGAAGAATTGCACAGTTTGGAATTCATCTGATAAAAAGTCAACTGTGCACAAAAGTCAACTTTGACTTTTTGAGATTTTTCACCAAAATGGATTTTTAACCCTAAAATGATGTTAATGTATGATTTGAATTATCATTCATCAATAAAAATCAAAGAAAGTGGGATAACTTGTAAAAGGGGTAACCATAAAAACTTAGAAAAATTTCTAAGTATGGAAAAAGTGACACTAATGTGCCAACTTTGGAGGACCATAACTCCTAAACCACAAGGCCATTGTTGCCCATTCAAAGCTTGATTTGTAGATCTCATTGCCCTCTACAAAAGCTTCATACTGACCTATGTCCAAATTCCTCATGGATTTTGAGTTATGGAGTGATCAAAATCAAGAAAAGTCACTTAGTTCCAACACTTAGTGAAAATTTCACTAAGTCAGATTTTACCCTACTTTTTGCCAAATGTAGGGGGATTTTTCACTTGGATTCAAAAGACATCAAAACCAAACATGTTCAAACAGTTGTTGTATCATGTAAGGGCTTTCCAAAATGGCCAAGAACATTACCAAATTCAATTTGAGTCATGAGATATGACATTGGCAAGTTGCCTTGTTGAAATCTGCCAAGGCAAGGCAGATTTTGCAATTTTGCTCGATTTGCCAAAATCAGCCAAATTCAAATGCTCCTATCCACTTGGACACCTCTGAGGATTGAATCTAAAGGGGACAATCACTGAGCCAAGCCTCCAAAGTCTTTGGAACAAGAAATAGCATGTTGAACCTAGAATTGCCAAAATAGGGACAAGACTCCAATTTTGGATTGGAGCATTCAATGGAAGCATCAAGGTGGCATGGACTGAGCCATTCTTAACTGAATTCAGTCAAGACTTATCCAAGACCAAGGGGACCAGCAGCCTGTGCCCTAACCTCTAGTCAATGGCTAGAGGAGACTTGTATTTTTATTTGTCAACATTGGCCAAACCTACTCAGCAGTTGCCATTCACTATTCCTTGCAAAATAAACTTGCTCTACTATAAATAGAGCTCAATTGTGATCAGTTTAAGTACACCAAAGGCCTACAACACTTGCCTTTCTCAAAATCTCTTTCTCTTGGCAAAAATACCTTTCTTAGCAAGGTAGCTATCGGGTTTTGAGCTAGAGGGCAATTCCACTCAAACCAATCACACACACACACCTCTTATACATCACATATGAGCTGATCAAACACTTAAACAACAACTGGAACACTGATTTCTCAGAATCACCAGTCAATTGCTCAAGGTTTTAACCAAAGTGCAGTTGAGATGCCATGAAGTGATCCAGCCAATTTCAATCAAGTCCGAGCATTCAAACACACTCCATAGGGTGTAGGGAAGCTGTTCAAATCATCACCACTCATCTGTAACACCTCCAAATCAAAAATCACCTTGCACTTGCTGTCACGGCCTAGAGGTAAGCATATACTTGGTCATCTCTCAATCTATGCATATTTCCTCGCACAATAATTTGGCCATATGTTCATAATCATGCATAGAATGTTTCCCCTCAATTAATTGCATTGTTTGAATCGTGTATAAAAAATCCTAGCCTTCATACAGAAATTAGGGTTCTTGAGGATTTTTCATGATTTCTTGTTATATGTTTAATTTAAATGAAATTAAATGCCATAGACATGATCGTGAGATTGAAACGAGTTGATTGGTATGTGGATTGCATGATATAATCAAGTATTCAGTGAGATTGGATAGAAAATGAAAATCTGGCCAAACCCAGAACATGCGCGTGTTCTTGGTGTGTTCTTGGCGCCATTTCTTTCAAATTCAAATATTTGAATTTTGTGATTTTATTTAATTGATTCAAAAATTAATTTCTCTCTGAGTTTTAATGATTTTGAGTTGATTCTTTTTTTAATAATTCACAAAAATGTTAAAATATTTTATTTTATAAAAAAATCCCAAAAATATTATTTATTTTGTATAATTGATATTTTTGCAAAGAATTTATGTTTTAATTGTTTTTAACATTTAAAATATTTTTTCCACCTTGATTTTGCAACTTTTAATGCTTTCTAATTATTTTGTAGGTCAATACTTAATTTTTGAAGCATTAATCCAAGATCACAATTTGTTTTTCATATGTTAAACAATTTTGATCATTTTAATTGAATTTTTATTCAATTAAATACATTTTTGAAAACAAATTAGGGTTTTGGATTAATTCAACCCTCATAAATCATTTTCAAAACTCTTTTGGGCCTCTAATTGAGTGTAAGACCCAATCCTTTTTTTTTTACCAAAACCTTTTGGGCCTCAGTGTATTGTATAAGTCCCGACACCGTCAAAAACAAACGACGCGATCGTCGCCTTTTGAAAAATAACCTGGGCCTCTCCTTGAGCTATAAGACCCATTCAAAAACACTTTGGGCCTCTAATAGAGTGTAAGACCCAACCCCCTTTTAACCAAAACATTTTGGGCCTCACTTATTGTATAAGTCCCTTAGCGTTAAAAAGAAAACCTCGGCGCGATCGCCATTTTTAAACGAAAAAATCAATTGGGCCTACCCTCGTGTTATAAGCTCCACTCTTTTTCTTTAAACCTTTTGGGCCTCTTGAGAGAGTGTAAGACCCATCCCTTTGTACATAAAACAATTTTTTGGGCCTCAGTCACTTGTATAAGTCCCTCTGTACAAATTCAAACAGTGCGCTCACTGATAAAACTTTTTGGGCCTCTTCTTGAGCTGTAAGCCCCAAATCTTTCTTTTTCAAAGCACTTGATTTTGAAATATATTGTTGTTCTTAATCTTTCTGTGTTGAACAAATAACCAAACAACATGGAAGCTCTACAACCGAGTAAGTGGTTATCGCTTTCATTTACCGCTTTCATATACATATAACTGTATTGTGGGGCTGTTTCACTGTAAGTCTTCTTTCATAAACTCATATCAACTGTGTTATAATAGTATAGATATTTAGAGTTTCCCTGACAACTACGTCTAGCATTAAGCCTGTTGATCACTCTTAAATAGTCTAAACTAGATCCCCATCGGATTACCAGACACAGTCTTCCCTCCTCTTGGGGTTAAACAATATGGAGACATGAAAGGCAGCATTCTCTGTGAACCCTTTCATAGACTGTCACTCGTAGAAGTTGTCAAAGAAACTCTATTCCCCATAGATGATCTTTTCTCCATGAATGGCATCTCTTGAGTTTCTTCCAAATTCTCGGACTTTCCTGGCTTGATCTATTCTCGGTGAATGGCATGTCTTGAACTTCTCGGGGTTTGGGGACCCACAGGCTTCTTAAAAGCACTTGTCAAGAAACTCTATTCCCCAGAGATGATCTTTTCTCCGTGAATGGCATCTCTTAAGTTTCTTCCAAATTCTCGAACTTTCCTGACTTGATCTATTCCTTGTGAATAGCTTGCCTTGAATTTCTCGGGGTTTGGGGACCCATCGGCTTCTTAAAAGCATCGGCCTCCTCTTGGGCATCATGCAAGGACCCACAGGCTTCCTAAAACCAATCCAGCCTCCTCTTGGGCTTAGTACAAGGACCTGCCGGCTTCTTAGAAGTATTCACAGCCTCCTCTTAGGCTTCGTATAATGATCTCTTCCTCCGGGAATGATAGCCTCCTCTTGGGGTTCGTACAAGGACCTCTCAGCTTCTTAAAAGTTTCCAGCCTCCTCTTGGGCTTCGTACAAATTGTCCCGACGACCTCCTAAAGGTATAGGAACAAAACTTAATCATCTCCATAGAACAAGTCTTTTCAAGAGGTTACTACTGTTTCTCAAAGCATAGTACAAAAGATGAAACTCTAGACTTGGACGGTCTAATCTCCTTGAGTCTCAAAGACATTCTCAAGTGACCCCTTTGTTAAATAGGAAGGAAACCCGTAGACTCGGACAGTCTCAATACCCTTCAGATTTCCCACTTCCTTAAAGAACAGGAATAACCCAGATCCTTGAAACAAATCCTTGAGTACAATGTTGCTCATATAAGAACTGATTTTCTCTTTCAAAGTCAGCATACTGGACCTGTCACTCAACTGAAATAGTCATCATAGCCTCCTCTTGGGCTTTGTACAATGATTCTCCCCAGCGGAGTCAAACAAACGTATAGCCTCTCTCTCAGGCTTTGTACGAGACACATAAAAGACTCCCTCATTGAGCCAATCACCCCTTTCGCCTTCATCTCAGGCTTTATACGAGATACAAAAAGGTTCTTATAGAGCCATACAAACAATAGCCTCTATCTCGGGCTTCGTACGAGATACAAAAGACTCTCTTGTTGAGTCAAAATACTTTCTAGCCTCCATCTCGGGCTTCGTACGAGATACAAAAAACTCTCTTGTTGAGTCAAATAGCCTCCATCTCGGGCTTTATACGAGATACCAAAAGACTCCATCATCGATTCAAAACCTTTTAGCCTCCCTCTCGGGCTTTGTACGAGACACATATTAGCATCCTCTTAGGCTTTATATAAGAAAACCACTGGTTGATCCAAACAACCTTTTAGCATCAAAGTTGTGCCTCGTTCACAGTACACAAACATCAACAACTCTTTCCCCTTTCATCTAATCACTCTAAGCGGAAAGCCTCTGGATTATTTACATCCATGCCACTGTCCCTCTTTTAGCATGAGAAATTCCTAAGGAAAGATAGCATTGCTCAACACTGAGTTAAAGTCTTCTCCTTCAGGTTAAAACCCCCTATAAAGGAAATTATGGCATTGCTAGGATACGCGTATCCTGGTTAAAGTAATCCTCCTTTTACAGTCAGTCACCCAACAGTCGTGACATACAACCCCCCCCCCCCCTTTAGAGATGACCAATTCTCTCTAAAAGTCAAACCTTTAGCTTCACATCTTGGGCTTTGAACAAGATACAAATAGACCCTTCAGCTTCATATCTTGGGCTTTGAACAAGATACAAATCACCTTTCGCTTCACGTTTTGGGCTTTGAACAAGACACCAAAAACACCCATTTCCTCCCATAGAATAGGAGGAACTACGAACGCTCTGATTTCCCTGTTTCGGTAAACGGGAATACGTAGGCATAAGATTGAAAGAAAAATCTTAGCGAGCACACTAAACAAAAACCCAAAATCCCATACATCCTAATCTGAAGCAGTATCCTAACAAACAGAGAAAAAACCGTATTGGCGAAAATACAAATAACCAGTACAAAGGCCCCCCCCCACATTGATAGCATTCGTAACCTAATAGACCGTTGTTTAAACTCAGTATGCAAAGCAGGGTTAATTGGAGACATCTATTTCCCTTCCTTCATCAGCTTTAATAGGATAAAAAATGAATCGACCTGTAGTAAACTCAACTGCAGAGAGCGACCGCGCTTAAGAACCACGTCCAAAATCGCTCGCTAAAGAAAAATGGCGCCCACCGTGGGGCCTTTCAAAGTTAGATCTAGGCACGGTCGTCCCCATTTTTCACAGAAAAGTGGCGCCCACCATGGGGCCTTTCAAAGTTAGATCTAGGCATGGTCGTCCCCATTTTTCATAGAAAAGTGGCACCCACCGTGGGACCTGTTCGTCTCTGTTTTCTTTCTTCCTTTTCATCTCTTATGTGAATACCACAGATTGGGGCTTCTGCCGGGGAACCCATTTCTGTCAAGAACTTAGGATTCATAGCTTTAAAGGTCTAGGATGTTTAGGACAAATATATATACTACTTTTCCTAATTACTATACGTGTTTATTTTTCTGCTAATGGGAATGCGTGTGATGCCGAATGTGGAAAGATTGAGTATACACTTAAGATAAGTGATGGCGACGAGGTCGACCATCAACCTCAGTGGAGGCTGACCAATGCAACCCATTCTCTCACCTAGACAATGGGCCGATTGTGATGTCTGAGAAGCTGAGGAGCCAAACCCTTTTGTAGTGCGGAAACTATCGGGAATAGTTATTACGCGATACTACCCTCATTTAAGGTTGGTGATCTATTCTCGGTGAATGGCACTTACTCTAAGATTGCTCTACAACTCGTTGGCGATCCGCTTGTTGTTTTGCTTTCCTGGGAGGAGCTGATGATAATGAGTACAGGTACAAAAATCACCTTAGTATAAACCTTTGGGGATGGGTAGAGCCTTGACTTCATGACAACGACCCTTTGACCCCATGTTTTTTCTATGTTTTTGTGTGCTGCACTCATGCATTCATCTAAAAAACATTAAAACATTAAAAAAAAATCTTCTCTTCTAGTCTCTCTGTTTTTCAAATTAAACTAAGACTGTGATTGCAAATATCAGAGAAAAGGATTTCGCTAATGGATTTCGGTAGAAGGAGAACTCATAGGTATACCTTCAAGGTTCCAAAGCTAGAGGATTTGAGAAGGTTAGCAGGGATGATCACAAACCAAGAGGCTTTCAGAGCCAAGCATGGAGGTCTGCTACCACTGTTAAGAGTCCATGTGATTGAGGGAATCATGGATGCGCTCATCCAGTTTTACGATCCAGTTTATCACTGTTTCACATTCCCGGATTACCCGCTTGCACCAACGCTAGAGGAGTATTCTCATCTGATTGATCTACACATTACAGATCGAGCTCCATTTTCTGGACTGGAAGAAATTCCAAAGAATCAGATCATTGCAAGAGCAATTCATTTGGATGAGTCTGAGGTCAGGACTCACATAACCACTACGGGTGGCATCCAAGGTTTGCCAGCCCAGTTCTTGACAAAGAAAGCCCTGTATTTTGCCAGTATAGGAAACGTGACTGCTTTTGAAAGCATCTTTGTCTTGCTCACCTACGGGTTATTTTTGTTTCCTAACATCAATAACTTCGTCGATATCAACTTCATTAAGGTTTTTCTTATTGGAAACCTTGTGCCGACTTTGCTCGCAGATGCGTATCATTCTGTACACTTAGGGAATTTGTACAGCGGAGGGGAAATAACCTGCTGTGCACCTCTGCTTTACAAATGGTTTATCTCCCATTTGCCTAAGTCTGCTGCTTTTTGGGATTGCAAGAGTGCCTTACGTTGGTCGCATAAAATCATGTCCCTCACCAACTCTGATATAGATTGGTTTAATAGGATCTATGATGGAATCAAAATCATTAACCGTTGTGGAAACCTCCCCAACGTACCCCTTATAGGAACTAAGGGAGGAATCAATTACCATACAGTTCTCGTTCGTCGTCAATTTGGATACCCGATGAGACACGTCCCACGGGGTGTTCATCTAGAAGGTCTTTTCTTCAAAGAAGGAGAAAGCGATAGAGCACTAAAGACGAAAATAGTGCACGCTTGGAAACATGTTCATAAGAAAGGACAGGAGTCTCTAGGAAAACCAGACTGTGTCACGGTAGAGCCTTATCTCCACTGGGTGCAAACTAAAGCTCTCAAGCTAAAAATGCCTTATCCTCGTCATGGAGTTCTTCCGCCGAGGGAGTCTGTCATGTACTTCATGACTGAGACTGAAAAGCTTCAGGTTACTCTCAACAAAGTTCAAAAGGAGAGAAGGTCTTGGAAGAACAAGTACCGCACCCTCAACGTAGAGTGCATCAAAATACAACAATTACTAAAAGAAAAAGATGCTCTAATTGAAATTTTGGAGCAACATGCTGTAGAAAATCAAGACGACCAAAGGAATTTGCTCACTCCTTTCACCTGGCAAAGGAATGACAACCCGACAATGGCCCAAGAGCCCCGGTCAAAGAAGAGGAAAGTACCAGAGTCAGCACCCGATTTCTCTTCAGAGAGGACTCGGGACCCATTAGCTTAGGTTTCTGTTTCTGCACCTTGTAATCTACTGTATTTCCATTTCTATAATCCTTTGAATTCAATAAAAAGGGGTTTCCCCACTGTTTGATATTTGCAATCTAATTATCGAAGTTTATTTTGATTAAACCAAAAAATAATTAATATAATCATTGCATTCATCATTCTCACGTAAGGTATTCTTCTTCCCTACGAATCTCACGTTCGTGTCTCGATTCTAGAGTCAAAAGGTCTCATTCGTACAATACTCGGGCCAATCGTCAGAAAAAGATGGATGATCTTGAGGAAGAAAACAGAGAGTTGAAAGAAGAGATCGACGCTCTGAGAGAGGATATGAGAAAGCTTCGTAACGACATGCAAGCCATGGCAGAAGCTCAGCTACAAAGAACTATGATCTCAGAGATCACCTCAACGCCCATAGTGGAGAAGTATGATCCTAGGTATCAAATGCCGAAAGATCGTCCTTGGGGCATGCCTGTTAACTATATCCCGGAAGGATATGTTCCGCCGATCATTGAATATCAGGGAATCACAACAGAAGCCGCTGGGCCTGAAGGTTACAAACTTCGGGAAAGCGAAGATGCCAGGGGCATACTGAAGACTCCTGAAGGTTACAAACTTCGGGAAACGTCAAGACTCACTGTCGTAGTCACGGTACCACCCCCTGTCGTGCACACTGTCCCGGAAGGACAGATTCCGCCAATACCTGTTGGTCAAAAGGAAACTTTGTTTGACAGAATGGATGAATTCCAGGAACAGTTCTTGGAAATGCAGAAAGAACTGCAAGCCATCCGCTGTCAGGATCTATTTGGAAAGGACACCGCAGACCTCTGCTTGGTCCCCAATGTGAAAGTCCCGCACAAATTCCAGGTGCTCGACTTTGAAAAGTACAAGGGTAACTCTTGCCCTCAGAGCCATCTGGTGATGTACGCTCGGCGAATGTCAGCTCAGACGGAGAATCAGGACCTACTGATTCACTACTTTCAGGATAGTTTAACCGGTGCCGCATTAAAATGGTACATGGGTTTAAACCGTGCTACAATTAGTACATTCAGAGATCTTGGCACTGCCTTCGTCCAATAATACAAATACAATTTAGACATGGCACCTGACAGAGATCAACTCAGATCAATGTCGCAAAAGGACAAGGAAACCTTTAAAGAGTATGCTCAAAGGTGGCGTGAAATCGCCGCTCAAATTTGTCCACCTCTTGAGGAAAAAGAGATAACAAAGATCTTCTTAAAGAACTTAAGCTCATTTTACTATGAACGAATGGTTGCCAGTGCACCCAGTGATTTCACCGATATGGTGGGCATGGGCGTACGTCTTGAGGAAGCCGTCAGAGAAGGACGTTTGGCAAAAGACATTGGATCGACGAGCAGTACTAAAAAATACAGTAGTTCTCTCCCTAAGAAAAAAGAGCAAGATATTGGGAATATCTCTCTCGGAAAGCAAAGGCGACGTTATCAGCTGGTAGCAGCTGTAACTCCTGCTATCAGCCCTGCACCTATTCCTACGTATCAACCTTAGGTTGCGCAGAGCCAACTCGATCAGCAAAGGACACAACAGCCTCTACAGCAGGCTCGTCCTCAATACAACAACAACCGTACAACACGGCCACCAGGATTTGATCCTATACCCATATCGTACGCAGAGCTGTTTCCATTGCTGCTAGCCAAGGGGCACATCCAGACTAAGTCCCCTCTTACAGTACTGGAAAATCTGCCTTTTTGGTTTAAGGTGGATCAAACTTGCCCTTATCACCAAGGAGGTCCAGGGCATAACATTGAGACTTGTCTCAATTTCAAGTTTGACGTACAAAAACTTGTTAGGAGTGGGGTCTTATCCTTCAAGGATACAAATCCTAATGTTCTTACAAACCCGCTGCCTCAACACGAGAAGGCTGCAGTCAATTTGATAGAAGGAGAGACTAATAACGTCTATCAAATTCATGATGTACTCTTAATGAAGACCAATCTGGTCAAGATGCATTGTAGATAGAGTGGATATGGCCATGTGCCACCTCATAATTATCACCAGTGTGATATCTGCTCTAAAGACAACCAAGGATGTTCTGTAGTGCAAGCAGCTCTACAGGAACAGATGGATCTCGGATGGATCCAAGAGCACCGAGTTCGTTGAGTTAACATGGTTTACACGAATTCTAACGTCATTCAGAACCACGACATCCATGCGATGAATGCCAACTTGGTGGCAATGCACTCAAAGCAAAGCCATTATCATAATCTGTCGCGGCATGATTACAGTTCCTGTCTGATTTGCTCGGTAAACAAACAGGGATGCTCTTTCATACAAGAGGCCCTCCAGCGTCAGATGGATCTTGGATGGATCCAAGACTACCATGATAGGAACCCTTATCAGATCAATATGGTTCAAATCTTTGACATTCACGTGATGAATACCAGCTTGGTAAAGTTACATGTTGAGCAGGTCCGACTCGGATTCTTAATATCACATGACTATCACAGCTGTAAAGCGGGTTGCGAAAACGATCGAGGTTGTACCCTTGTCCAGGAGGCACTTCAGCACTTGTTAAATCATTGGTGGATGCCAATCTACATGGATGAAGATACTCAGTAAATTAGTATCAGTAACAGGAATCCTACTCGGCGTCAGAGTCAGGATGTCCGATCAGTGGAAGCTAACCTAGTGAGGTTACATTGTATTCAAAGTGGGCGTGGCCAGGTGCCACTACACAATTATGACCGTTGTAGCGTCTGTTCGGAAAGTAACCAAGGGTGTTACCTTGTGAGAGCAGCTCTTCAGGGTCAGGTGGATCCTGGGGAGACTCGCCCATATCCGGGTTCTGGACCCCTCAACTGGACGCCGAACTACCTTGCCGATCAAATCGAGGATGTTGTCACAATCTCTAGTCATCACAGGACCGGGGATGTTTTTGCCATCATCCCTCTACTTGACGAATATAAGGTTCTCAACCGGGAATGGATCGAGATCACTTATGATGGTCAGAAAAATCAGAGGGCTCCCGTAGTTATCTATCTACCGGGACCATTACCGTATGAATCAACTTAGGCTATCCCTTACAAATACGGTGCAACGACCATTGAAAATGGAAAGGAAATTCCATTACCCTCCGTTGTGAATATTGCAGACATCAGTCGTGTAACACGGAGGGGTAGAATCTTCAACCGAGGAGTTGGGGAATCCAACAAAGAAAAGGAACTTCAGACAGAAGCTCCCGATCCACCAGTCGGTCGAAACAGTAATCCCGACCTTTCGAAAAATGATGATGAGATGCTAAAGCTCATCCAAAGGAGTGAATACAACATTGTTGATCAACTGTTACAGACTCCTTCAAAGATCTCATTATTATCACTGTTACTCAGTTCAGAAGCCCACAGGGAGGCTCTACAGAAAGTCTTGGAGCAAGCCTTTGTGGAACAGGATGTAACAATCAGACAGTTCGATAGCATTGTCTCTAACATCACTTCCTGCAACAACTTGGGATTTAGTGATGAGGAATTACCCGAAAAGGGTCGCCGTCATAACATGGCGCTCAATATCACAGTTAACTGCTAGGACGATGCTTTAGCCAGCGTACTGGTAGACACAGGGTCAGCCCTGAATGTTATGCCAAAGTCCACTTTGATGCAATTATCATTCAAAGGCCCTCCGATGAGAATCAGCGAGGTTGTCATCAAAGTATTCGACGGATCCAGAAAAGCGGTTATCGGCGAAGTTGATCTTCCCATAACTATTGGTCCTCACACTTTCCAAGTTACTTTCCAGGTCATGGACATCTGGGAAACATACAGTTGTTTGTTAGGAAGACCTTGGATACACCAGGCTGGAGCGGTTACTTCAACCCTCCACCAAAAGCTAAAGTTCGTTCAGAACGGCCAAATCATCACAGTCTGTGGAGAACAGGCCTTGCTCGTGAGTAACTTGTCATCGTCTACTGGTATAGAACCCGAGGAAGTTATTGGAACTCAATTCCAAGCACTGTCGATGAGCAAGAACAATCAGTTCAAAGAAGGAACTTCCATTTCTTCATACAATGATGCTATCAAAGCGGTCGAGAGTACCAATACAACCGGATGGGGACGGCTTGTCATTCCTATTGACAATAAAACAAAGAAGGGTCTTGGTTTTTCTGCAACTTGTACCCGGACAGCTGCCAACGATGAAAGTCTTCATCCCCTTCAAAACTTCTTCCATAGTGGAGGTTTCCTTCACCCAGTGTCTCAAGCAGTACATGCTATTAATGAGGAAGATCCCTCTGACCCAGATATGGAATGGAAGTCCTATCTTAACAAGGACGGTTATATGTCTCATGAAGAGGTGCCTACGTCATTTTGCTATCCCGCACAGAGTCCGAGATTTATACCAAGGTCAGATGTCAAAATGATATATGGAGATTGTGATCCGGAAGGATGACGTGCTCCACCAAATTCATTAGAGGAGGACACTCTAATGAAAGACCAATTCGACTACACCTACTATGGCCCAATGGATGGTCTGCCAATGTGGCAACCTTACCCAGGAGACTTGGGGCAAGAAAGTCAGCCGAGTAACGAAAATCAGCTGAGCATCATTGAACAGAATACCTGTGTCCCCACCATGTCATGGGATCAACACTCAGGTCATTAAGAAACTACTCAACATGACGATGAATTTGCAATGTTTGCAGGACTGGAATTCATCAACTATGCCTTTCCCAAGGTCAATGTCATCGAGAGGGATGACCCCTCCAGTTCCAAGGAAATGTGGGACACTCTGGGAGAACCAAGTGGAAAATACGACTATATGGTCAAGTACACCGCTCCCGAAAGCTCTCGTATCAGACTCGAAGATATCCAGCCAACTGGATGGGGAGATACAGCTGAGAGCATAAATACTCTGCGAAATGCAACAGAGGAATCCTCCTACGACAACTCTGCCTGGGAGATAGATTCCAATGATCCTGCTCCGCCATAAATCAGCGTCATTTCTGAGGACAAATCAAATAAGGTACCAGACTTTGTGATTCACCGAGGAGTTTGCCGCCAATGGGTTGCTATCGATGTTCCGAAGGTCGTTCATCAGTCAAAGCAATTGCCATCTTTTAACCTTTCACCCTGCCCAGGTGAAACGGATGTTTTGATAGGGCTCGCTTTCTGTAAATTTCCATCTTCGCTTTACCCAAAGCGACAGAGTTTTGTTTTATAGGGCTGTAGTTTCAAGGATCGACTTGTTCATTAATAAAATAACATCGTTCTATAATTTCCGCATTAATCGATGTTTTCTCTTTTTGCTTTTTCAGAAAATGGTAATCCTAAAAAACAATTTAAAAATAAAAACAAGCAGTAAGATAAAACACTGCACACACTTGCATTTTCTCTATCTCTTCTAAACATGAATCATCACGTCATGCATATTGCTTATTTTAAACCCCGTTGAAACATACGATCCGATGCCTTCTCCCAACTTTGAGTTCCCGGTATTCGAGGCTGAAGAAGAAAATGACGACAAAATTCCAGAAGAGATCTCCCGATTACTCAGACAAGAGGAAAGTTCCATTGAACCTCATAAAGAACCGTTGGAAACGGTAAACTTGGGTTCAGAAAAAGAGAGAAAAGAAATCAGGATTGGGGCACTGCTCGGTCCAACTGCCAGAGAGGGTTTGATAAAGCTTCTCAGAGAATTTCTCGATGTATTCGCTTGGTCCTACCAGGATATGCTAGGGTTGGATACCAGCATCGTGGAACATCACTTACCGTTGAGATTGGAATGTCCGCCAGTAAAACAAAGGTTGAGACGCACTCACCCGGACATGGCCATCAAAATCAAAGAGGAGGTACAGAAAGAGATTGACGCAAGTTTCCTTGCCACATCAGAATATCCTCAATGGTTAGCCAACATCGTACCTGTTCCGAAAAAGAACGGAAAGGTCAGAATGTGTGTTGATTACGGGGATCTAAACAAGGCTAGTCCAAAGGACGGCTTTCCTTTACCACACTTTGACATGCTGGTAGACAGTACAGCAAAGTTCAAAGTTTTCTCCTTCGTGGATGGATTCTCGGGCTACAACCAGATTAAAATGGTGCCAAAAGACATGGAGAAAACTTTGTTCATTACCCCATGGGGTACCTTTTGTTACAAGGTAATGCTGTTCGGTTTGAAGAACGTCGGGGCAACCTATCAAAGGGCCATGACTACTCTGTTTCATGACATGATACACAAAGAGATAGAGGTATATGTCGATGATATGATTGCAAAATAAAAAACAGAGAGTGAGCACGTTGAACATCTGTCAAAATTGTTCGAACATTTAAGAAAATTCAAGCTCCGCTTGAATCCCAACAAGTGCACCTTCGGTGTCCGTTCAGGGAAACTACTGGGGTTCATCGTCAGCCAAAAAGAAATTGAGGTTGATCCTGACAAGGTCAAGGCCATTCAAGAAATTCCTTCTCCGAAAACTGAAAAACAAGTCAGAGGGTTCCTGGGACGTTTGAACTACATCTCCAGATTCATATTCCTTATGACTGCGACATGCGCACCAATCTTCAAACTACTCAAGAAGATACAATTATTCCTCACTGATTCCCGGGGCAAATGGACTTTGAATTATGACGGCCCCTATGTGGTCAAGAAAGCTTTCTCAGGCGGTGCCTTGAGACTTGCAACCATGGACGGAGATGAATTTGCCTACCCCACGAATGTTGATGTAGTCAAGAAATACTTCGCCTAAAAATAAAATAAAATAAAAATTAAATAAAAAAAAAGTCTCAGTGGATTGAAAACCCAAAAGGGCGGTCCAGGCAAAAATTAGAGACATGATAAAAAATCATCCCGGTGGATTGGAAATCTCCAAGTACAATCCAGGCAAAAGTTAGGGATAATGGCAAGTAACTATGTTCAACAGAGGCACGTCCCTCAGTAGCAGTTACACCATCCATCGGAGGAAAACTCCAGTCAAGGTCATCTTCGACAGAAGCTCAGGATGCCCAGAATTCGAAGTTGGTAGAAGGATAGTGGTCGTTATGTTTCAACGTAGCCCTTTTCCCTGTAAATTACCATTTTCTAGCTTTGTATATACTCTTTGGAATCACGCGTTTGGCTGATCTCCATCTTATCAATAAAATTTGAGCCCTTGTGCTTTTGTTTGTAATTCTTATTTGTTTTAGCTTTACAGAAAGACATTTTAACATGATCAACGATTCTTGAAATAAAACAAAAATGAATTTACTTGTTAAAACTTTTTCTGCTTTTTTAATAAAGACGGCAATTTCTTTTGACTGTTGAACATCAGAAGAACGTCGGTTGCTTCTCCAGAAGTAATCGAGCTTCAAAGTGCAGAATCAAAGTACTCCTTCTACGCCAGTACGCCTGACAGAAGGGATCAACTGTGTTAGAGACCTTGTTTCGTCTGACACACCTCGTCCGAGTTCTCATCTCCTAAGCCCGGCCAACATAGCTCCCAATAGGGGCTATCTCTCCTAAGCAAGGTGGAATTGCTATTCTGAACCAATGGTACTTCTTCGCCCCGCGATGGCCAAGTATCCAGTCATGTTCATCTTTTAGTTTGTGTGTCGCGTCAGTTTTGTCAGCATATACATACATACATCATGCATTATTGAATCGCATTCATATTGCATCACTATCACTCTAGTCGGTCCTATCCCCTAGTAATAACAGTTCCCTCGATCGAGTTGTCAGTGCTTCCCTTGTCAGGAAACGCTGCGTCTGAACAATCTTTTCTCCAGTTTATTTCTGGATTGGAGTCGGCACTCGACCACTTTGATAACTTGAACCTCTGAAAGACTAGAGGAAATTTCAGTGAGCATCACTCTTCGCCATTGAGGATGATATCCTTGCTTTCCCGGATTAAAGAAAATCCACAGAGAAAGCCTCGTAATTGGATATTCGGCAGCACGCCAGTTTCACTCCGAAAAGATCGCTGATGAAAAGGTCATCGGAACCTCAAAATTGGACCCCATCATATGGCATTTCTCCGGGAAGATCCCATGAAAAGTATGATGTAAGACCCCAAATGACAGCAGTCTCTCAAGAGACTCGCTTTCCCCAGATAGAGTCGGCAAATGGCGTCTCCAACAGAGAAGTTTGTGCACCTCTACATCTCAGACGAATGGGTTCCCCTGCAAGTCTGACATCAAAACTTTTTCCACTCAAATGGCATCTCCCCAGGAAAATTCGGCGAGAAGTTTGAAGGAAAGCCGCTACGAATAGCGTCCCTTGTCAATAAAGTTTATTGACAAAAGAAACTAAGACCAGTTCCTTGGTAGGAAACCAGGATCGAGGGGAAGTTTAAATCAGAAACTAAGACCAGTTCCTTGGTAGGAAACCTAGATCGAGGGGAAGTAAATCAGAAACTGAGACCAGTTCCTTGGTAGGAAACCAGGATCGAGGGGAAGTTTACGTCGGAAACTTAGACTAGTTCCTTGGTAGGAAACCAGGATCGAGGGGAAGTTTAAATCAGAAACTAAGACCAGTTCCTTGGTAGGAAACCAAGATCAAGGGGAAGTTTTACCTTTTCTAAGCATTATTTCTTAGCAAAAGAAGATGAATGTGTGCGCTACCATTCATAACCACCATCAAAATTTCGGGTATTTCGATATTTAATCGTCTTGCACCCCGAATGCCCGAATACCTTCGTCATTCACACCTTCGGGTCCAAGAAGATTAAATAGGGGCATCTGTCATACCCCAAATTTTGACCACTAAGATTTCCCATCATTGTGAAAATCATCATTACAATATGGAGGACCCATTATATTTCATTAGTCTCCCCAAAGATGGGTGAGCATCCACTACAATCAAAATTAGGGTTTCGAGCCCTCTCAGAGCCTTAGACAAAGGATCAATCAAGGAATGACATGATCTTCAACTTGTCTAACCTCTCAAAAATCCACAATGGATCAAGAGGGCTCCCACTTTAAGGATTAAGCACAAAGCTGCTCCCTTCTAGGTGGATCAAGCCTCAAGATCGCCGGTATCACCAAATTAGGGTTTTGGTCGATCAGGGCCTCCAAAGGGAAATTTTCCTCTGGGCATGAGCCAAGGATCCAAAACACAACCTAATATACTCCATGGAACCCCATGGAACCAATCATCAAGTCAATTTTGCCTCGAGGGATGCATACATCAAAAAATCAGGAATTAGGGTTTCTTGACCTAATTCACCCCTAAGTTGACTTTTAGGGTAAATCATGAGCCAAGACCTAAAGAGAGAGTTTGAGGGTCTCTAACACACTATATTGATCCATTTGGAATAATGGATTAATCCAAGAAGCTTGAGCAACAAGTCTCAATTTCATCTGCACCACAATTAGGGTTTTAAGGGAAAAGTCAACTGTAACTTTGACTTTTGACCTGGACATGCTCCCAAACCCCAAGACATGATTCAATATACCTTATGACACCCATGTAACATGTCCATCAAGTTTGATTTAGGTCAAGGACATGATTTCATGAAGAATTGCACAGTTTGGAATTCATCTGATAAAAAGTCAACTGTGCACAAAAGTCAACTTTGACTTTTTGAGATTTTTCACCAAAATGGATTTTTAACCCTAAAATGATGTTAATTTATGATTTGAATCATCATTCATCAAGAAAAATCAAAGAAAGTGGGATAACTTGTAAAAGGGGTAACCATAAAAACTTAGAAAAATTTCTAAGTTATGGAAAAAGTGACACTAATGTGCCAACTTTGGAGGACCATAACTCCTAAACCACAAGGCCATTGTTCCCCATTCAAAGCTTGATTTGTAGATCTCATTGCCCTCTACAAAAACTTCAAACTGACCTATGTCCAAATTCCTCATGTATTTTGAGTTATGGAGTGATCAAAATCAAGAAAAGTCACTTAGTTCCAACACTTAGTGAAAATTTCACTAAGTCAGATTTTACCCTACTTTTTGCTAAATGTAGGGGGATTTTTCACTTGGATTCAAAAGAGATCAAAACCGAACATGTTCAAACAGTTGTTGTATCATGTAAGGGCTTTCCAAAATGACCAAGAACATTACCAAATTCAATTTGAGTCATGAGATATGACATTGGCAAGTTGCCTTGCTGAAATCTGCCAAGGCAAGGCAGATTTTGCAATTTTACTCGATTTGCCAAAATCAGCCAAATTCAAATGCTCCTATCCACTTGGACACCTCTAAGGATTGAATCTAAAGGGGACAATCACTGAGCCAAGCCTCCAAAGTCTTTGGAACAAGAAATAACATGTTGAACCTAGAATTGCCAAAATAGGGACAAGTCTCCAATTTTGGATTGGAGCATTCAATGGAAGCATCAAGGTGGCATGGACTGAGCCATTCTTAACTAAATTCAGTCAAGACTTATCCAAGACCAAGGGGACCAGCAGCCTGTGCCCTAACCTCTAGTCAATGGCTAGAGGAGACTTGGATTTTCATTTGCCAACATTGGCCAAACCTACTCAGCAGTTGCCATTCACTATTCCTTGTAAAACAAACTTGCTCTACTATAAATAAAGCTCAATTGTGATCAGTTTAAGTACACCAAAGGCCTACAACACTTGCCTTTCTCAAAATCTCTTTCTCTTGGCAAAAATGCCTTTCTTAGCAAGGTAGCTATCGGGTTTTGAGCTAGAGGGCAATTCCAATCAAACCAATCACACACACACCTCATATACATCACATATGAGCTGATCAAACACTTAAACAACAACTGGAACACTGATTCTCAGAATCACCAGTCAATTGCTCAAGGTTTTAACCAAAGTGCAGTTGAGATGCCATGAAGTGATCCAGCTAATTTCAATCAAGTCCAAGCATTCAAACATACTACATAGGGTGTAGGGAAGCTGTTCAGATCATCACCACTCATCTGTAACACCTCCAAATCAAAAATCACCTTGCACTTGCTGTCACGGCCTAGAGGTAAGCATATACTTGGTCATCTCTCAATCTATGCATATTTCCTCGCACAATAATTTGGCCATATGTTCATAATCATGCATAGAATGTTTCCCCTCAATTAATTGCATTGTTTGAATCGTGTATCAAAAATCCTAGCCTTCATGCAGAAATTAGGGTTCTTGAGGATTTTTCGTGATTTCTTGTTATATGTTTAATTTAAATGAAATTAAATGCCATAGACATGATCGTGAGGTTGAAAGAGTTGATTGGTATGTGGATTGCATGATATAATCAAGTATTCAGTGAGATTGGATAGAAAATGCAAATCTGGCCAAACCCAGAACACGCGCGTGTTCTTGGTGTGTTCTTGGCGGCATTTCTTTCAAATTCAAATATTTGAATTTTGTGATTTTATTTAATTGATTCAAAAATTAATTTCTCTCTGAGTTTTAATGATTTTGAGTTGATTCTTTTTTTAATAATTCACAAAAATGTTAAAATATTTTATTTTATCAAAAAATCCCTAAAATATTATTTATTTTGTATAATTGATATTTTTGCAAAGAATTAATGTTTTAATTGTTTTTAACATTTAAAATTTTTTCCACCTTGATTTTGCAACTTTTAATGCTTTCTAATTATTTTGTAGGTCAATACTTAATTTTTGAAGCATTAATCCAAGATCACAATTTGTTTTTCATATGTTAAACAATTTTGATCATTTAAATTGAATTTTTATTCAATTAAATACATTTTTGAAAACAAATTAGGGTTTTGGATTAATTCAACCCTCATAAATCAATTTCAAAACTCTTTTGGGCCTCTAATAGAGTGTAAGATCCAATCCTTTTTTTTGAACAAAACCTTTTGGGCCTCAGTGTATTGTATAAGTCCCGAAACCGTCAAAAACAAACAGCGCGGTCGTCGCCTTTTGAAAAATAACCTGGGCCTCTCCTTGAGCTATAAGACCCATTCAAAAACACTTTGGGCCTCTAATAGAGTGTAAGACCCAACCCCCTTTTAACCAAAACATTTTGGGCCTCACTTATTGTATAAGTCCGTTCGCGTTAAAAGAAAACCTCGGCGCGATCGCCATTTTTAAACGAAAAAATCAGTTGGGCCTACCCTCGTGTTATAAGCCCCACTCTTTTTCTTTAAACCTTTTGGGCCTCTTGAGAGAGTGTAAGACACATCCCTTTGTACAGAAAACAATTTTTTGGGCCTCAGTCACTTGTATAAGTCCCTCTGTACAAATTCAAACAATGCGCTCACTGATAAAACTTTTTGGGCCTCTCCTTGAGCTGTAAGCCCCAAATCTTTCTTTTTCAAAGCACTTGATTTTGAAATATACTGTTGTTCTCAATCTTTCTTTGTTGAACAACTAACCAAACAGCATGGAAGCTCTACAACCGAGTAAGTGGTTATTGCTTTCATTTACCGCTTTCATATACATATAATTGTATTGTGGGGCTGTTTCACTGTAAGTCTTCTTTCATAAACTCATATCAATTGTGTAATAATAGTATAGATATTTAGAGTTACCCCGGCAACTACGTCTAGCATTAAGCTCGTTGATCACTCTTAAATAGTCTAAACTAGATCCCCATAGGATTACCAGACACAGTCTTCCCTCCTCTTGGGGTTAAACAATATGGAGACATGAAAGGCAGCATTCTCTGTGAACCCTTTCATAGACTGTCACTCGTAGAAGTTGTCAAAGAAACTCTATTCCCCAGAGATTATCTTTTCTCTGTGAATGGCATCTCTTGAGTTTCTTCCAAATTCTCGGACTTTCCTGGCTTGATCTATTCTCGGTGAATGGCATGTCTTGAACTTCTCGGGGTTTGGGGACCCACAGGCTTCTTAAAAGCACTTGTCAAGAAACTCTATTCCCCAGAGATGATCTTTTCTCCGTGAATGGCATCTCTTGAGTTTCTTCCAAATTCTCGAACTTTCCTAACTTGGTCTATTCCTTGTGAATAGCTTGCCTTGAATTTCTCAGGGTTTGGGGACCCATCGGCTTCTTAAAAGCATTGGCCTCCTCTTGGGCATCATGCAAGAACCCACAGGCTTCCTAAAAGCAACCCAACCTCCTCTTGGGCTTAGTACAAGGACCCGCCGGCTTCTTAGAAGTATTCATAGCCTCCTCTTAGGCTTCGTATACTAATCTCTTCCTCCGGGAATGATAGCCTCCTCTTGGGCTTCGTACAAGGACCTCTCGGCTTCTTAATAGTTTCCAGCCTCCTCTTGGGCTTCGTACAAATTGTCCCGACGACCTTCTAAAGGTATAGGAACATAACTTAATCATCTCCATAGAACAAGTCTTTTCAAGAGTTTACTATTGTTTCTCAATGCATAGTACAAAAGATGAAACTCTAGACTTGGACAGTCTAATCTCCTTGAGTCTCAAAGACATTCTCAAGTGACCCCTTCGTTAAATAGGAAGGAAACCCGTAGACTCGGACAGTCTCAATACCCTTCGGATTTCCCACTTCCTTAAAGAACAGGAATAACCCGGATCCTTGAAACAAATCCTTGAGTAGAGTGTTGCTCATATAAGAACTGATTTTCTCTTTCAAAGTCAGCATACTGGACCTGTCACTCAACTGAAACAGTCATCATAGCCTCCTCTTGGGCTTTGTACAATAATTCTCCCCAGTGGAGTCAAACAAACATTTAGCCTCTGTCTCGGGCTTTGTACGAGACACATAAAAGACTCCCTCTTTGAGTCAATCACCCCTTTCACCTTCATCTCGGGCTTTAAACGAGATACAAAAAGGTTCTTATTGAGCCAAACAAACAACATCCTCCATCTCGGGCTTCGTACGAGATACAAAAGACTCTCTTGTTGAGTCAAAATACTTTCTAGCCTCCATCTCGGGCTTCGTACGAGATACAAAAAACTCTCTTGTTGAGTCAAATAGCCTCCATCTCGGGCTTTATACGAGATACCAAAAGACTCCATCGTCGAGTCAAAACCTTTTAACCTCCCTCTCGGGCTTTGTACGAGACACATATTAGCCTCCTCTTAGGCTTTATATAAGAAAACCACTGGTTGATTCCAACAACCTTTTAGCATCAAAGTTGTGCCTCGTTCACAGTACACAAACATCAACAACTCTTTCCCCTTTCATCTAATCGCTGTAAGCGGCAAGCCTCTGGATTATTTACATCCATGCCACTGTCCCTCTTTTAGCATGAGAAATTCCTAAGGAAAGATATCATTGCTCAACACTGAGTTAAAGTCTTCTCCTTTAGGTTAAAACCCCCTATAAAGGAAATTATGGCATTGCTAGGATCCACATATCCCGGTTAAAGTAATCCTCCTTTTACAATTAGTCACCCAACAGTCGTGACATACAACCCCCCCCCCCCCCCTTTAGAGAAGACCAATTCTCTATAAATGTCAAATCTTTAGCTTCACATCTTGGGCTTTGAACAAGATACAAATAGACCCTTCAGCTTCATATCTTGGGCTTTGAACAAGATACAAATCACCTTTCGCTTCACGTCTTGGGCTTTGAACAAGACACCAAAAACACCCATTTCCTCCCATAGAATAGGAGGAACTACGAACTCTCTGATTTCCCTGTTTCGGTAAACGGGAATACGTAGGCATAAGATTGAAAGAAAAATCTTAGCGAGCACACTAAACAAAAACCCAAAATCCCATACATCCTAATCTGAAGCAGTATCCTAACAAACAGAGAAAAAACCGTATTGGCGAAAATACAAATAACCAGTACAAAGGCCCCCCCACATTGATAGCATTTGTAACCTAACAGACCGCTGTTTAAACTCAGTATGCGAAGCAGGGTTAATTGGAGACATCTATTTCCCTTCCTTCATCAGCTTTAATAGGATAAAAAATGAATCGACCTGTAGTAAACTCAACCGCAGAGAGCGACCGCGTTTAAGAACCGCGTCCAAAATCGCTCGCTACAGAGGTGTCAGCAGGGATTTGTATTCTTTTCAGGTGTTACTCAGTAGCAATATCAAGTTTTGAGTTTCAGAGGTTTAACAGGTTCAAAATAGCTATCAGAAGTCGCTTTTCCAAGTTTCCCTCCTAAAGGCGCCAAAATTCAAAATTTGTACTGAGTAACCAGTTACTCACCGTTTGTTAACCGGTTACTCTGAGCCAAGTTTGAAAAATTAAGTTTGCATCATTTGTGATCATGTGCTTGGCATGTGCACGTGGGGAAGGATCTAGAATTGATATTTTCATCATTTTCCACCCAAAATTCAAATTCTCTCCATCATTTTTCCACTCTAATTCTTCATTTCATTTCCTAATCCATTTTTCACCTCATTTTCCACTCACTCCAAACCCAAGCCAAATTCCTAAGCTAGAGGATATTTAAGCTCACTCATTCCAAACCAAGGGAAGACCTAGATCATTTTCACTCTCCAATTTTCAGAATTCTTTCAATTCTCTCAACTTTTCTCTCATTTTCCAAAACCCTCACTCAAAGTTTCATCATCAAAGTTCACCAAATTTCACCTTGGAATTTGTTGATCTTGAAACTAAACCACCATCCATTCACCAATTCTTGAAAGAATCTTGGATTTGCTACTGTTTTGGAGTGTGGAATCACTTTTGGGGCAGCTTTTCATTATTTGAGTTGTTCTAGCTTGGATCTTGGTTGTTCTTGCTTGGATCTTGAAGTTCATCACATAGATCTTTGTTTTTCTTGCTTGGATTCACCAATTTTCGTGCTCAACAATCACCAAGGCAAATCTCAGCCTTGTAGGTTAGTTTTCCTTAGATCTATGCTTGATTTAGCTTAATTTCAACTTATGTAATGTAGATCTTTGGTTTGTGATGTGATTTGATCCATTTGCTTGATTTGATTTGTGATCTTGTTGTTTGATTGATGAAAGTGATGTTTGATTACTGTGATTGGACTTAATTCTCATGCATTGTTGATTACATGATCATTGGATATGATTGCATAAGTGGTTTGATGCTGAAAAGTGCTTTTGAAATAGATTTTTTTGACTGCTGTCCCAGAGTAACCGGTTACTCACCGTTTGTTAACCGGTTACCCTGTGTATTTTTTGCGTAAATGGTCTGATTTTCAACTTAGTAACCGGTTACTCACCGTTTGCTAACTGGTTACTCTGGGACAGAATGTGTATTTTAGTGCATTTTCTTGGTTGTTTGAGATCCGATGCATGCCTAAACTTCATGGACTAATATGTTGATGATTTGTGGATTATTCTTGAGCTGTTGCACCTCACACTATTGCATGAACACATTTCTCCGACACGCGATGCTTGGATTTAATCGTTTATGTGTATGTTTGCGTTGTTGAACACTTGATGCTATGAACACATACGCACACTCACTTGTTGATCATGTTCATTGTGCATTGCTATTGATGATGATTGTGCATACTTACTTGTATCCAATTTCATGATGTGCATACTTATTTCATTTGATCATATGTTATATGTTGCATTCTTCCATGATGCTTGCAAGGTTATTCAACATGGTCTGTGGTTTGTTTATGATCATGATTAATTGAACGATGTATGTTGTTTGATGCACGTTTGCTCTGCCTTGATTGAATCGTATTCAAATGTGGTGCATGCTGTCCTGATTTCACATCTGAGTTTTGCATAAAGTGTTGTCATATGTGCTGTCCATGTGTACATGTATGCTGTTTGACCTTTTTACACCTGTTTTCATGCTGAGTTTCATGTTGTTGAATGCTGTTTGGTGTATGTGCATGATTTCGTTGCTGTTCTGAAGCAAATGTGATGTTATAGGTGTTGTACCTTCTCTTTTTACTCATTTCACTCCCTCGAGTCTCAAGACTTGTTCAAGTCTTGGACTTCTTTCCCCTTAGAGCTACCTAGTCCAACTTAATTTCGATTAAGCTTGGAGTAGGATTAGCATTAGGTTTTAGGTAGTCGTCTCTCCTAAGCCTCAATAACCATAGGATCTCTTTTGCACGTTAGAGTTTCCTCCGGGTCGTCTCTCTTCTCATCTCAAAACTTCTTCAAAACACATAATAAAAGTTAACGTGTATTGCGCTTGAGCCTTCTATGTGGGAAGTGGGGAATGAGGGGCTTCCCCTCATTCTTCTAGGATACCTAGTGTACGTTCTGTTGGGGACGATGCGCGAAGTATTCTTTCCTATATTTAAGACTTGGGTTCAATGCAAGTTACGAAACAACTTAAAAGACACTTCTGTCTAAAAAACACAAAACCAATTCAAATCTTTTTTATCCTTCGGGATCGTTGGGTTTCAAACTTATTTTCAAAAAAGAGCTCGTCGCTCATGTAAAAAACATTTACCCATCTGTGGTCGTACCCACGAACTATGTTAGCTCTGAGTCCTCTCTCTCTCGTCCGATTGAGGATACATATGCACAAGGCAGCGATGTCTTGGCGAGCACCCTTCACCCACTCCGACCTCGTTAGGCCGAACTACGTTGACTCTGACTTTCCCATTGCACTGAGGGAGTACGTAGGCCTGGGGCATCGCATATGTCCTACCGAGTCCGTCTTAGTCACCCCCATCCCCGTTTTCTTTTGTTCAGCCATAGATATTAGGATAGCTCACCATCCGTTTAGATAACAAACGTGGATCCCATCGAGTACGATGGATGCGTGGGGTGCTAACACCTTCCCCTCGCATAACCGACTCCCGAACCCTGACTATGGTTGCGATGACCATGTCCTTCCCCTTTTTCTTCAGGTTTACGCGGTGTTTCCTTTCCCTCTCTTGGGATAAATATACATTGCTGGTGACTCTGTGTTTTCTGCGCCACTCTCCCGTTTGTACCTTGGATGCAAATCCTCGGGAGCGACAATCCTTACCTTTTAATGTAATTCTTTAAATTCGAGGATACAATTTTATTTAAGGTTGCGAGAATGTAATATCACATGTCCTCATAAATACTCTATTCGTTGTCATTTGAGACTAACTGAGTTTATATAAGCTTTAATTCTTATCAGTTGGGACAAATAGAGTAATCAGTAAACTCGTATGAGCTTAATTCTTAACTAGTGAGATTGAACTTTATTAATATGATAAAGAATGAACATTTTAGTAACATTAATAATTGACCAATTGCTCAGTAGAAGATAAAATATCCTTTAAGATATTTCTTTTCTCTCTATCTTGCCACCCACTTCATTTCCTCTTATTAGTAAAGAGAGATAGAAAGAAGAAAGTTAGTAAGAGATAAGAGAAAGAAAATAAGAAAAGAGAAGGAGAAAAGGATAAGAGGAAAAGCTTGGAGAAGAGGAAATAACTTACGTCAACAATGATTCCAATTCAATTTCATCATCAAACTTCTTCCTAAAGGTGGGTTCCTAGTTAGCTTTAGCTTTGTGGGAAACAAATCTGATGCTCCGCAAGTGCACGGAAATATTGAAGTAATATAAAAGATTGTCGAACCCACAGAGACCAATATCAACCTATCGTTATCTATCGTTGCTTTGCAAAGCTAAGGCTAATGAATGATTGATTAAGGGGAAACTAAGACTTAAACTAGAATAAAACTTATAAAAATATGAAAGAAAAGAGAGAGACCGGAATGTGAATTCAGTGTACCTCAGGCACTCAGCAATTAGTTGGCGCTAATTTACGTATGTTCCGTAGAAAATATTGGTTTAAAGACTCCGCCTCACACTCTTGCGTTATTGACTAAAGCCAAATCTCCTAACCACGGGATTTTTCTCTCGCTCGCCCGTTTTAATTAGAAAACATATTTTGAAAATCAATTAGATCCTAATCGATACCTAAAGCGCTCTCGTTGTTTTTAGGATCAATGCCCCATTCCCACTATCTGGTTCGATCCCCACGCTCTCGCAGTGTCGGCTCTAACCTTTATTGCTTCTCACTCTCGTGACAAAACAGTGTTAAATAACCTCTCACTCTCGTGACGAAGTTATTTAAATTAAACTTAGAAACAAATACCAAAACTGAATTTATTATAAGTTAACGCTAATTTAATTACCGAGTCCCGTCGGAACGACGATCCTCACAAACCGGACTCTAAACATTTAGTCGGACATAGAATTAAATGAAAACAACACAGACATGGTAATTAAATTTGAAAGCATTACGATAACTAGTGTAGGAAAACGATAAAAAATAATAATAAGCAATGCAATAAAGAACCTATAAAGACTCGAAGCAGAATGTGGAAAATAAAGAACTTGAATTAACTTAAATAATGACGGCAAGCTTTGATCCAAGCATTACAAATTAAAGGCCTAAATACTAATGGTGTGGTAGTTCCTCAATGTGAGATAACTACCACTTTTACAATGGTAATTTACTGCCAAAAACTATGAACAGCGCTTTCGCGCACAGAAACTTGGATCCTCAAAATAACAAGGGAAATCCTATATATAGAGGGAGATTCCATTCTGTAACTTCCATAGAGCATAAGTGAGTGGTGGAGAAAGTGGGAGGTTGGAGAAGTCTTCGGAGAAAATGTAAACGTGTGAAAGTTGATCCTCTAGAACTTCGTGACCACGTTTCTGCCCAACGTATTAAACCTGTTTTGGACGCATGACGATCGTGAAGCTTCTGTTACGCTCGTGATGAATTTTGTGTCTGCCACGGTCGTGGTGGACCTACCACAGTCGTCACACCAGCAGAATTTGGATTCTGCTATTTTCTGCTCTTTCCTGCATCTTTTCTTCCTTGTTTTGCTTCTTTTCTCCACTTTGCATACTTTTAACTTGGAAATAGAAATACCTGCAAAAACACTTAAATATTCTCGAGAAAATCGGATATTAGACGAAAACGATATAATAATTGAATGTAAATCAAGGCCAAAATACGATACATTTTCGTGTTATCAAACACCCCCACACTTAAACCTTTGCTTGTCCTTAAGCAAACCATGACTCGTAAGAAAAATAGTGCATACGGATAATCATCCTAGGCTACCAACTCTACTTCGGTTGAGTTTGTGTCATAGGTACTAGCTTACACACTAAGGATATCGTAACAACACAATGCCGCTTTTGCGGTTACCAACCTCCCTCCTATACAAACCAATCTGAATCATGTCATTATACCTAAAGCTAACTAACTCATCCTTCTTTCATCCCTTTTCATTCTGGCGCAATCACATTAAGCCCGTTATCCTTTCACACTCATGGTAGGATAACCTGTTAGTGACTATGATCTCATTATTATTATCAATTTTTTTCTTTTGCACATTGGCTTAAATATCAATAAAATAAAGAAGTTTGCACCGTTGGGCTAAATGATCGAGTGAGGATCACCTAACTTAGAAGGAACATTTCTTTTCATTCATTTTTTTTCTTTTCTTTTCAATTTACCATTTAAACATGAGATCATACACTTATTTGCATCGGCTTCCTACTTAGTCGTGCTTAGGATGGTGCTGCCTGCTAAATAAACTAATTAGGGATTACTAAAGGGGTGGGAACTTAAGGCTATGGCATAACAAGTACTCAAATCGATTTCTATAATAGGGAAGCTCACGGTGTTAAGACGATATCGATTTTGCGGAATTTTTCCCACGACTCACAATCTAACCTTAATTTCTTCTGTAACCTAAGATTTTCAAAAGAAACCCTATTTTTAACGCAAAAATTTTCAAAATATTTGGTGTGGCTCAAGGGAGTGGGAAATCGATAAACACAAAATCGCATATAAAGACTTAATAACACATGCAAAGACGCAACGAAAATAGAGAAAAAAATTTTAAAATCATGCTAGAAAGCAATAAATCTAACTAAAATGCATTAAAATGAAAGCGGTAGAGTTCCTCCCCCACACTTAAACCAAACATTGTTCTCAATGTTTTGATAAAAGGTGGTAAAGGAAAGATAGAACCTGTATGACTGCCAATGCGTGCTACCATAGCCAAATTTACTCTAATTCTTCCCTTGTTGTCCTTGTCTTTGTTGACCACTTCTACTCTGGCGTCTTGTACTACGAGATATCTGAATTTGCTGAAACTTCACTTTCTTGAAGCCGCTCATTATATGGCTTGTTTCTGAAGGAAGTACGAATGGGAGAGATATGCCTTCTCCTATCATACTCATCATCGGTGTCACCACCAGCAGCGACATTCGTAGGAATGTGCGTGGGCACCAACTCATCTTAAGGGATTGTCATCAAGAGATCGTTCACCTAAATGTAGCTGAGACGTGACAAGTGATACAATTCTTTATTTTCTGCAAACACAAACAATGAAAGGAAAACATTTAAATTAAAAACTTATGGGTTTCCTCCCACGCAGAGCTTTGTTTAACGTCGATAGCTCGACGGATGGAAGTGTTAATTTTCGGTTTCCATGGCCATTTATCAAGCCATCTCACATATCCCTCACCTTTTCTTTTCTTCCTTCTGTGGGGTAGTTCATTCTTTTGAACTTGTGGTGGTGGTTCAGGATCTATGCTAAGTATTAGCTTTTCAAGTTTGGGTTTAGTTATTTCATCCATCACCTCAAAGTTTAACCTTACCCTCTTAGCAGTAATGTTTTCCCTAGTTTCGCGGTCCTCTAATTTTCTCTTTTTATGCGGGACCTTAGAAAAAGGTGTGTTAGTGTGGATATTTTCCAATATCTCCACATTCGTTTTGGATTGGGATTCTACTTTAGCCTCTACAAACCTTTGTGGGAAAAGAATTGGTGGGGTATATGGAGGAAGAACAACAATAGTTGCTTCATTCTCTACCTCTATGACAACCTCCCTTTCGGATGGTGTCGGTGGATTTTTCTCTACACTTTCCTCACCAGAACTCTCATCATTCTCATTATCACTCTCCTCAACCTCATTATCACTCTCCTTAGGATTTTCAAGTTGTTTTTTACTACTAGTTGTTATAACATACGCATTCTCCTCAGGGGAGGGTTCTATAGGTGTCAGTGCAAGTAGTAAGATTTGGGTCTCCAATGCCTCGGTGTGAGTCACGAGGGACTCGACCATAGTGTTCATCTGCCTAAGGGTTTCATGAGTATCGAGATGTTGTCTTCTAAGCTCTTCATTATAGAGAGTTTGGGTCTCCACAAAGTGCTCCATCATAGATTCTAACCTAGAATTAGTTGTTGTTTCAATGAAATTCTCTATTAATGTTTCAAGGTTGGGATTGACGGATTCTTGTGGTTCGTCAAAATATTGGGAGTGGTAATTTGGGTGGAAATGAGTTAGTGTCGCATGGAAATCCTCCATTATTATTTCGAGATCGGAATTATGTGATTCTTACGGTTCCTCAAAATTTTGGGAATGGTAATCGTAGGAAAAATTTGGTTGCGGTTTCTCAAAATATTGGGAGTATTGCGGTTGCTAATTGTAGAGAAAATTTGGGTGCGGCTCCTCAAGATATTGTGAGTGGTTATAATGGAGAAAATTTGGGTGATACATAGTTTTTAATTTTTTTATTTATTTTATTTTATTTTATTATTTTTATGGGAGTGTCTTAGTCTATACGGTGCAACAACGGAATAACAATATTGACTGTTGGTCCCCGGCAACGGCGCCAAAAACTTGATGCTCTGCAAGTGCACGGAAATATCGAAGTAATATAAAAGATTGTCGAACCCACAAAGACCAATATCAACCTATCGTTATCTATCGTTGCTTTGCAAAGCTAAGGCTAATGAATGATTGATTAAGGGGAAACTAAGACTTAAACTAAAATAAAACTTATAAAAATATGAAAGAAAAGAGAGAGACCGGAATGTGAATTCAGTGTACCTCAGGCACTCAGCAATTGGTTGGCGCTAATTTACGTATGTTCCATAGAAAATATTGGTTTAAAGACTCCGCCTCACACTCTTGCGTTATTGACTAAAGCCAAATCTCCTAACCACAGGATTTTTCTCTCGCTCGCCCGTTTTAATTAGAAAACGTATTTTGAAAATCAATTAGATCCTAATCGATACCTAAAGTGCTCTCGTTGTTTTTAGGATCAATGCCCCGTTCCCACTATCTGGTTCGATCCCCACGCTCTCGCAGTGTCGGCTCTAACTTTTATTGCTTCTCACTCTCGTGACAAAACAGTGTTAAATAACCTCTCACTCTCGTGACGAAGTTATTTAAATTAAACTTAGAAACAAAGACCAAAACTGAATTTATTATAAGTTAACGCTAATTTAATTACCGAGTCCCGTCGGAACGACGATCCTCACAAACCGGACTCTAAACATTTAGCCGGACATAGAATTAAATGAAAACAACACAGACATGGTAATTAAATTTGAAAGCATTACGATAACTAGTGTAGGAAAACGATAAAAAATATTAATAAGCAATGCAATAAAGAACCTGTAAAGACTCGAAGCAGAATGTGGAAAATAAAGAACTTGAATTAACTTAAATAATGACGGCAAGCTTTGCATACTTTTCTGCTCTTTTCTGCATCTTTTCTTCCTTGTTTTGCTTCTTTTCTCCACTTTGCATACTTTTAACTTGGAAATAGAAATACCTGCAAAAACACTTAAATATTCTGGAGAAAATCGGATATTAGACGAAAACGATATAATAATTGAATGTAAATCAAGGCCAAAATACGATACATTTTCGTGTTATCAAAATCCATGTTTTGGGAAATTAGGGTTTGTGTGAAAATATGTTATATGTGATTATTTTGTATCGTACATGTTTTTCTTGATGTTTTTCATGTCTTGTTGTGATAAACCATGATATGTTGTATTATTGGATGCATAAGGATGATATGTGTTAATGTTATGGTTTGTTTCCCCTTCTTGTTAAGTTTCTACTTCGGCTTAATCCCGTTATCCTCGTCAGGAGAAGGAATATGTTTCTAAGCGAGATTTCATGTTGCTGGGATGTGAAGTTTTGCTATCCTCTCCAGGAAAGATGACTCTCTCGCCAAGAGAGAGTTCTCGTTGGAGGCTCGCCAGGCCTCACCAAGCGAGGCAGTGAATTTTTATGAAGGGAGATATATGTTCTATCTCACTGGAAGCTCGTTTAAGGCTCTCCAGGATAGAGCTTGCTGGGAGGCTCGCTAGGCCTCGCTAAGCGAGAATAACCTATTTTACTAAAAATACTTTAATTATTTGTTTTCACCATAAAACAGGAACCATATTTGTGATTGATAAGAGAGTCGAAGCAGTAGAAAGCTAATCATTTGCTTTATCCTTTATGAAGTAAAATCATGCATATATATGTTTATAAATGTTTGAGGAGAAATAATAAACTCTTATGTTTATGTTATGAACTATATCATGAATAATCATTTTCCTTAAGCGAAAATGGTTGAACTAACTACAGTAAAAAGTGAGGTAAACCTAGGTGAATGAATTAGGTGGCAATGCTTGAACATGAAGGTACCTTGGTGTGTATCGTGGATGAGTAGTCGCTTGAATTGTGAACTAATAGGCTTTGTATGGAAAATGTGGTGTTACAATGAGAACATTGGTGAATGTGATCACCTAGTGATTGATGAGTGC
The DNA here is from genome assembly GCA_022829125.1 of Lathyrus tuberosus. NCBI lineage: Eukaryota > Viridiplantae > Streptophyta > Magnoliopsida > Fabales > Fabaceae > Lathyrus > Lathyrus tuberosus. The sequence goes on along the minus strand of JALAZF010000001.1, from coordinate 6,021,373 downwards.
AATTATGTTGATGTTGGAACCTAATCTTGTATTCAGAAATAACCCGTGATTTGTGCACATCCCAATTAAGATGCTTATATAAAGTATAATTGAGGATGTGAGACCAATGATTTGTGCCTCAAAATGCGTGAAAAAATCACATGGAGGAAAGGTGCGCCTTTAAGTGGGTGAAAAAGTCCCATACGAGGTTGATGCCTTAAGTGGGTGAAAAAGTACCATACAGATGAAGATACTCTAAGTGGGTGAAATAAGCCTATACGAGTGGTTGTTCTTGAATTTGGGGAAAAAGTCCCATGGAGGACCCGAAACCACAAGAAAGAAGAATCATACAAGCATCTATGACCTGAGCCTTGCCTTAGACGTAGGTCAGCTCGCGTAAAGATGTTTGTGTACTTTTTGGAAGAGTGATTAATTTGAGTTAAGTGAACTCAAGTTACAAGTTTGCATACAGTTTTAAAAATCCCTTAGATGCTTAAGTCTTGTTCTATTGTGTAAGTGAACACCACTAGGACAAAGTTGCATGACTTAAGTTCATAATCAATAAGAGATCCCTGTAGAGCTGAGTGGACTGATAAGATAGGATAAATAACTAAGATTATTATTTCATCGCACTGCTATTGTTGTTTTTCAGGTGGTTTTATGCAGGTGAAAGGCAAGGGTAAGCTTCCCAAATGATGTTTCAGATACTTCATTTTAACGATCTTCCGTTGTGGATATTGTACATAGGTCGATGTGTACATAGCTCTTAGTTTTTTAATTAGGAACCTTTTGTATAGCATGTTTCGTATTGTATATTATTTCATTTTGGGCATGTGTATATATTAATTTCGGTAGGGACTTATGTTCACCAGTACCAAATTAGACTATATCTAATATATTTTCTAGATGTATATTATGTGTGGTTGTTACAAACTACTTCACTACATTCAATTGAAAATCGCCAACTTCTCACATTCGGTATTTTTCATTTATTTGTTTAGTGATGCGTTAAATTGAAGTTAAACATGTAACAAATTGTTTATGGTACATTAGGACACATAATAGGTTGTTTAGTGAGGCACACATGTAGATTTTTTTTAAAGTTTGAAGTTAGAACATTTGTGTATGCTCTGTTTATGCACTTTTCTGGTTTTGGGAGGATATGAAAGTTAGCTTATAAGTTTTATTATTCTGCATTGTAGAAGTTAACTTCTGAATTATGTTATGCGTGGTTTTTTTTTTAATTTTCTTGTTATGTCCCTTGGGTTTGCTCTCTTTGATTCTAATATGATTTTTCTGGTATAATTATAGGTAAAATACATGACAACATAGATAGATTCAGGCATGGTAGGGCGGCTTAACATGTTAGCGTTCGAAGGGAAAGAGCTAAGCCCTCTCGCCCAATCGTTGATGCCACTTCATTGGACATCGAAGTACCGTCTTCCAAAGTTCGTGTGTCTCTGGCATCGTCCTTCCAAAAACATGAGTCCACCGTTGATGTATTTGATGCCTCCAAATTCTAACCTACTATTGTCATTCATGAAGTTTTTCAAGGAGGTGCTTTGGACACCACACTGCTTTTTATGTATGCAGACCTTGTTTCCAGACATGTGTGGGATGATGAGGTAAAATAAATATGTATTTATTCATCTAAACATATATGTTATAAGATATTAACATTTTGACGTTGATGTATTTGTTAGATTCATCTCATATTTTGTGGGCTGCAATCAATTTTTATTTTGGTTTGTAAAAATTGGTTAGTCATGATTCTATGGGGTGCATAAGTAGGATCCTTTATTAGTTAAGTTATCCTTTTAATTAAAGCCCGACTATCTGAAATCTGTTTGGTGTGGGAAAAAGTTTGGGCCTTAACTAATGGTCTGTAATTGTAGGGATTAGGGTTATATATTATGTGGCTAGGTCCCCTCTGTAATCATAGAATCAAAAAGACAATTGACGGCTCCACAGCTTACCCCATTGAGAGTTGTGAATGAGAGTGTGAGATACATAGGAAGATCCAATAGCTCATCTTTTTAGAATTCCGAATCAAGGTGACAAGAATGATAACCCTTAATCTCAAATCATGTCTTCAACAAGTAAGTGTTGATATCCTAATTTCATATAATTGAACGATGAATTTTTCTGCATATAGTATTTTCTAATAGTACCGTGTGTTGTGAAATGTATCAACAACAACAGGAAGATTATAAAGCTTCTATAGCTTGATAAAGCAAGGGAATATAGAGACGAAATTCTTAGTAAGACACTCTTGGGAGGGCCAATATAGAGGCCATAATAGTCGAGGCATGAAATTCCTTGCAATATAAGGGAATATACTTAGTGTCATACCCCAAATTTTGACCGCCAAAATTTCCCATCATTTTGCAAATCATCACCACAATATGGATGTTCCTTCAGGCCTCGTCAATCTCCTCAAGAATTGTTGAGCATTCACTACAATCAAGAATTAGGGTTTTGAGCCCTCTCAGAACATTTAGACAAAAGATCAATCAAGAAATGACATGATCTTCAACTTGTCTAACCTCTCAAACATCCATGAAGGATCAAGAGGTCTCACATATCAAGAATCAAGCACAAGAGTGCAACATCTCAAGTTGATCAAGCCTCAAGATCGACAGTGTCACCAAATTAGGTTTTGGTCGACCAAGGCCTCCAGATGAAACTTTTCATCTGGACATGAGCCAATACCTCAAAACATGATCCAAAATTCTTCAAGGGACCTCATGGATCCAATCATCAAGTCAAAATACAATCAGAGGAGGCATCCATCAAAAGTCAGGAATTAGAGTTTCTTGACCTAATTCACCCCCGAGTTGACTTTTGAGGCAAGATATGAGATAAGACCTCAAGACATGATTTGAGGCCTCAAATACACCACATTGATCCATTTGAAACAATGGATTGATCCAAGAAGCTTGATTCACAAGTTTCATTTTCATCTGGACCACAATTAGGGTTTTGAAGAAAAAGTCAACTGTACCTTTGACTTTGGACTAAGACATGTTCCCAAACCTTGGGACATGATTCAAGACACCCTAAAACACCTATGGAATCCATCCATTAGGTTTAAATCAGGTCAAGAACGTGATTGCATAGAGGATCACACAGTTTAGAATTCATCTGACAAAAAGTCAACTGTGCCCAAAATCAAGTTTGACTTTTTGAATTTATTCACAAATGTGACTCCCTAAGTCAAAAACAATGTTAATGCATGGTTTTGATCATCATCCATCAAGAAAAATCAAGAAAAGTGAGGTTACTTGCAAAAGGGGAAACTATAAGAAACTTAAATTTTTATAAGTTATGAACAAAATGGATCTGATACCAACTTTGCAAGGTCATAACTCCCAAACTCTAAGGCATTTTTCTTCCATCCAAATCTCAAATGAAAGTTCACATGACATACTTCAAAAGTGTCAACTACAAAAGATTCCAAATTCTCATGGACTTTGAGTTATGGAGTGATCAAAACCACAAAAACATGTAAATGACCACTTTTTCCAACACTTAGAAAAAATTTTAGACAGAATCTGTCGAAGTTTTTCACCAACTTTTGGACCACTTTTCACCTTGATCCAGGTTGAACCAGGTCCATTTGTGGACATCAAAGTTAAAGTATGTCATACAAGCTTTCCAAAGAGTACAAGAACACCCATTAATTCAACTTGAGCAAGGAGTTATGGACCTCACAACATGCCTTGCTCAAACTGGTTTTCAAGACAGACTGTGTGCATTACTTGTGGCACACAATTCTTGGGTCCAATTTTAGTGACTATGCAAGACTGATCCTCATCCAAATTTAACAATAATCTCAATCAGTCATGAAGAACATGCAAGCTTGGACCCTAAGGCAAGAATCCAATCCCTTTCGCATGTGATCATCAATGTTGCAAATCCAAAACCAAGCTTTGTCATTTGACATTGATGTGGTGCATTGAGGTGGCATGAACCAGCACATATCAGTCCAATTGAGTCAAGGTTGTTGCAAAAAATCAGAAGACCTAAAGCTACAAGACCAGCTCAAGTCAATGGCTAAGAGAAGACTTGGTACCTTGGCATTTAAGAAAGTGATACATGGTCCTATCCATTGGATAATAGAGTGAACCAGTTGCCATTCACTATTCCTTCAAAAACAAACTTCCTCTACTATAAATAGAGGTCATTTATGATGTTTCAAACCACACCAAAACAATACCAAAGCCTTATTTTCTCACTCTCCCTCTCTTCAATTTCAAGTCACATTGGAGCAATTTAGGAATTCTTGAAACCAGAGAAAAAACCATTCAAATAACTATCCAAACACATCATAAATCATCCATTGGAGGTGCTCAAACCTTCATCCTCATTGTACAACATCAAAATCAGAAAGTTAACCTCCAAAACCTCAAATTTTGAATTTTTTGCATTTTCAAGCCATGTTGTTGCGGTAAGAATCAGATACCAAGCTATTAATTAACTTGAATCACACGTCTTTGAAGTTCACCACCGAGCTTTTATTTATCCAAAGGAAAGGGTAAAGATCGAAGAAAACCCTAATTGCGCTATGTGAAGACACAACTAAGAGATCTAAGGTACGGGGGTTAGTTATACCTAGGGAAGGTGTTAGCATTCTAGATATTTGTAGTACTCTACAGGAACCTCTTGTTTGTATTTGTGTATGTTATGTTTGCTTGCTAAGGGATCTATGATAGGGGTAAGGTAAAGACCAATGTGCCAAAGGTAAAAACCTAAGGGTATATATACTAGGTATGCTCGCCAAGACACCGCATCTCGTGCCTACGTATCCTAATAAGGATGGAATTAGAGCATTCTTAGTTCACCTCAACAAGGGTGAGGAACCATTGACTATGGTCAAAGTTCTAAGGGGAATGAGTATGGCACTCACATAGAGTTAAAGAACTCTCTAAGTCTAAGTTGTAAAGGGTAAGTGAATACTCATGATGATGAGAATCACATAGAGTTTAGGAACTCTATCATAATTTTAAGTTTAAGAGGGGGTGAATGGCTCTAATGAGGTCCAAAAGGGAACATCATGATGATGATGCCCACATAGAGTTGAAGAACTCTAGGTGAATCCTATGTTGTAAGGCATGTGGCTCTAATGAGGCCAAGGGATAGTAAGCTTCTATGATGATAGTGCTTACAAGAGGGGGAAACCTAACTAGGTCAAGGGGAAAATGGCTCTAATGAGGCCAAGGGATTGATCCTAATAAGGTCAAGGGAAAGGAGTGGCTTTAATAAGGCCAAGGGTGGAAGGTGGCTCTAATGAGGTCCAAAAGGATAGAAGATGGCTCTAATGAGGCCAAGAGGGTAATGAGATATCTATGACTTTGAGGTCAATAGAGATACTTTCCTTTGGAAGGAAGGGAATTAAAGAGGGTTAAGGAGGAGAGCTAACAAGCTAAGCCTCACCAAAAGGGGATAACTTAATGAAGTTAACAATGGTACTCACATAGAAAAAATACATGGATATAACACATGAATAAAGATGGTGAATGTGATGACATTCAAGGGAAAATATATTTAAAATATACAAGTATCATGTAAGCACAAGAATCATTCATTAATGAACAAGGCAAAAGCCTAAAGAGAGCATGATATAAGTCTAAACATTTTAAACAAGTAGGTGAAGACCTACAAAGGGGAATGTCTTTGACCTAATCTTTGTGTCAAGGGGGAAGTATCACTTATGTTATCCTAAAGTTCACTTTTAAGCACAAATGATATGATATGACCTAAGTTAGTGGTTTGTATCTACTTGATGTCATGCACACGTGAGAGGGGAGTCCTAGTTTGAAGATAAAGACCTAATCTAAGACTTTAATGGGGATGACAAAAGTTTATACACCTAAAGATAACAAACACTAATACAAGTGCACTTTAAGCAAGTCCTACAACTATGTACAAGTCCTAAGACAATGGGAAATGGTCCTAGTGTGTTAAAACAAACTACACAAGTCCTAAAAGATGAGGGAGATCAAAGGTTAAGACCTAGAAGTCAAGATTATTCTAAGTTATCTTAAAATAAAACCTACATTTCTCAAGTGACTAAAAGCCCTAAAAATAAATATTTTTGGGTATTTTAAAATGTCAACATAAAATACACAATAAAGGAAAACAATGCAATAAGAATGGACTTAAAATCACAAAAATTGAATGAGTTACGAATTTTGAAATTTGGTGAATGAAACATAAAGTGACAAGTAATAAAAAGAAAGGGAATGCCTTAGATGGGTATTGAACCCACGCACCCATCCTTACAACCTAAAAGGCTTACCAGTCCTACTAGTGCGCGCATGGTGACAAGGGATGGTTCAAGAGAAATATATGTGAAGCCTAGGTTAATTCAGAAAATAAAACAAAAGACTGGGGCGAGGGGGATTCGAACCCCAGTCTTTTCACTCAGCAAACAAACACACAAACCTCCATTGACCAGCGGTGCTACGCCCTCATCCATTAATTAAAGGGATTCAAATAATATATATTTTAGAAACACATACAAATGACCAACTCAACGCCATGTTATGTGATGCGTCCGCAAGTGCACGAAAATATCAAAGTAATATAAAAGATTGTCGAACCCACAGAGACCAATGTCAACCTACCGTTATCTATTGTTGCGATGTAAAGCTAAGGCTAATGATAATTGATAAAAAGGAAACTAAGACTAGAACTAAAATAAAACTAAGAAAATATGATAATAAAGAGAGGCCGAAATATGGATTCCGCGTTCCTAAAGGACTTTGTAGAATTCGGGTACAAATTACAACTATAACTTAGTTTCGTAGAATATACTGACTTAAAAACTCCGCCTCACGCTCTCGCGGTATTAACTAAAGTCATGTTCCCTAATCCCAAGATTTTGCTCTCGATCGCCCGGTAACTAGGGAATATATTTTGAAAGCCAATAATATCATAAACGTATCTAAAGCGCTCTCGCTGTATTTAGATATGTTGCCTAATTTCCACTATCCAGTTCGACCCCCACGCTCTCGCAGTGCCGACTCTAACCTTAATTAATTTCTCACTCTCGTGACAAAATCGTGTTAAATAACCTCTCACTCTCATGACAAAGCTATTTAAATTAGACTTGGAAATTAAAACCAAAATAGAATTTTAATCATAAGTTCGCACCTATTATTTTCTACCGAGTCCCGTCGGTAACGACGGTCCTCATACGCCGGACTCAAGAATATTTAGAAAGACATGGAATTAAATGAAAATGACATAAACATGGTAAATATAATCAATGACAGCATGCTTAAACAATTATGAAATGCAATAACAATAGTAATAATAATAAAGCAATAAAATAGAGAACTTGTAAATACGAGAAAATAAATAGAGACTTGAAGTAAACGGAATTAGAGTTGTAATACACTGGCTGACTTAAATCCAAAACATGAATTAATGCAGAAATAGATCCTAAGACTATATTGGGAATAGTCCCCCGATGTGGGGAACTATTCTGTTTACATCGTGAATGGAAACTGCCTAAAAACTAAACAAGGAAAATTCTGGAAAATGAAAGTCGACCCTTTAATGGAGGTTTTCGATTTTATTTATAGTGAACTTGGATGTGGAAGCTTCGGTTGAGTGGCGTTTGCGTGGCGTGAGAATCGGACAGAATAACTGAAAAATGGAGAGAGAAATAAGGGAGAGTGGAGATTTAATCTCCTCGGAAATAGGTGGCTTGCGCCACCTCCCCTCTCTCACAACCTAGTGGCAGGTGCCACATTGTTTAGGTTGTGGGCGCCACCTCCCATGTGGCTTGCGCCACATTGTGTGATGGTGGGCCCCACCCCTTTATATTTTTTTTTTCTTTTTTTTCTTTTACTTATTTTTCTTTCCTTCCTCTTTCTCTCCTTCTTAATTCTTTCCATCATATTTTCTTTTTCTTCTTCAATTCTTCTTTAATTCTTCATTAAATCTGCACTTTCCGATAAATTCCGATCCGACTCGAGTACCTGAAAAACATAAATAAATACGGGTAATATAAAGCATAAATCAGGAAAAAGCGAATAAAACATAATAGAAATTCATGCAAGTCAAGTCAAATACACGATATAATTTCGCGTTATCAAACTCCCCCACACTTAAACCTTTGCTTGTTCTCAAGCAAACCATGACTCGCGAGAAAAATAGTGTATACGGATACTCATCCTAAGCTACCAAATCTACTTCGGTTAAGTTTGTGTCGATAGGTACTTGCTCACACACTAAGGATATCGTAACAACACAATTTTTGCTTTTGCGGTCATCAACCTCTCTCCTAATCAAACCAAACCGAATCATGTCATTATACCTATGCCTAACTCACTCATCCTTCTTTTATCCCTTTTCATTCTGGCGCAATCACATTAAGCCCGTTATCCCTTCACACTCATGGTAGGATAGCCTGTTAGTGACTATGATCTCATCGTCATTTTTTTTCTTTTTGCAGAATGGCTTAAATATCAATAAAATAAAGAAGTTTGCACCGTTGGGCTAAATGATCGGGTGAGGATCACCTAACTTAGGAGGAGCTTTTATTTTCATTCATTCATTTTTTTTTCTTAATTTACCTTTATAGTCTGAGATCATACACTTATTTGCATCGGCTTCCTACTTAGCGCGTGCTTAGGATGGTGCTGACTGCTAAATAAACTACTTAGGGACTACTAAAGGGGTGAGAACTTAAGGCTATGGCATAACAAGTACTCAAATTGATTTCCATAATTTAGAGGCTCACGGTGTTAAAACGATACCGATCTTGCGGAATTTTCCCAAGTCTCACAATCTAACCTCGATTTCGTCTGTAACCTAAGATTTTCAAAAGAAACACTGTTTTTGACTCAAAAATTTTCAAAATATTTGGTGTGGCTCAAGGGAATGGGGAAATCGATAAACAACATAAAATCACGCATAAATACTTGACAGCACATGCACAGACGCACGAAACATTAAAACAGAAAAAAAAGAAAAAATTTCAAAATTATGCTAGAAAATAGAAAATCTAACTAGAAAGCGGTAAAATGAAAGCGGTAAATGTTCCTCCCCCACACTTAAACCAAACATTGTCCTCAATCTTTTGATAAAAGGTGGTAAAGGAAGGATAGAACCTGTATGAATGCCATTGCGTGCTACCACAGCCAAATTCGCGCTGATTCTTCCCTTGTTGTCCCTGTCTTCGCTGGCCACTTTTACTCCAGTGTCTTGTTCTACGAGTTATCTGAATTTGCAGAGACTTCATTTTCTTGAAGCCGCTCATCATATTGCCTATTTCCGAAGGAAGTACCTGCAAAAAATGTTAGAAAAATACGGTACGGTGTGTGTAGGTGGAACCTGACCATGCGGAAGGACAAGGAGGAGGTGAGTTACGAACTAGAGAGATATGTCCTCTCCTATCATACTCAACATTGGTGTCACCACCAGCAAAGACATTTATAGGAATGTCCGTGGGCACCAACTCATCTTAAGGGATTGTCATCTAGAGATCTTTTGCCTAAATGTATCTGAGACGTGACAAGCGATACAATTCTTTATTTTCTGCAAACACAAATAGTAAAACATTAAATTAAAAGCTCGTGGGTTGCCTCCCACGTAGGGCTTTGTTTAACGTCTATAGCTCGACGGTTAATAATTTTTTATTTCCATGGCCATTTATCAAGCCATCTCACATATCCCTCACCTTTTCTTTTCTACCTTCTGTGGGGTGGTTCACTCTTTTGAACTTGTGGTGGTGGTTCTGGATCTATCCTAAGTATTAGCTTTTCAAGTTTGGGCTTAGTTATTTCATCCATCACCTCAAAGTCTAACCTTACCCTCTTAGCACTAATGATTTCCCTTGTTTCATGGTCCTCTAATTTACTCTTTTTGTGAAGGACCTCAGAAAAGGTGTGCTGGTGTGGATATTTTCCAATATCTCCACATACGTTTTGGATTGGGAGTCTACCTTAGCCTCTACTAACCTCTGCGGGAAAGGAATCAGTGGGGTATAGGGAGGAAGAACGACATTAAATGCTTCCTTTCCTACTTCTTCGACAACCTCCCTTTCGGGTTATGTCGTTGAATTTTTCTTAATCTCTACTTTTTTCTCACCAGAACTCTCCTCAACCTCATTATCACTCTCCTCAACCTCATCATCACTCTCCTCGGGATTCTCGATTTGTTTTTCATTAATGGTTGTTACCATATCCACATGCTCCTCAGGGGAGGGTCCTATAGGTGTCTGTGCAAGCAGGGAGATTTGAGTCTCCAATGCCTCAGTGTGAGTCGCAAGGGACTTGACCATAGTGTTTATCTGCCTAAGGGTTTCATAAGTATCGAGATGTTGTCTTCTAAGCTCTTCATTCTGGAGAGTTTGTGTCTCCACTAAGTGCTCCATTATGGATTCTAGCCTAGAGTTAGTTGTTGTTTCAATGAAATCCTCCATTAATGTTTCAAGGTTGCGGTTCCTCAAAATCTTAGGAATGGTAATCATAGGGAAAATTTGGTTGCGGTTCCTCAAAATTTTGGGAGTGGTACGGTCCCTCCAAATATTGGGAGTGGTAATCGTAGAGGAAATTTGGGTGTGATTCCTCGAGATATTAGGAGTGAGTCAGTGTCGCATTGAAATCTTGCATTAATATTTCTAGGTTAGAATTATGAGATTCTTGCGACTCCTGAAAATGTTGTGATTGGTAGTTGTAGAGGGTATTTGGGTGAGAATGAGTTAGTGATGCATTCAAATTCTCCATTTGTATTTCAAGGTTGGAATTATGGGATTCTTGCGATTCCTCGAAATACTGGGAGTGGTGATTGTAGAAAAAATTTGGGTGATACATAGTAATGAGTGCCTTAGTCTATACGGTGCAACAACGGAATAACAATATTGACTCTTGGGGGGTAACGGCGCCAAAAACTTGATGCGTCCGCAAGTGCACGAAAATATTGAAGTAATTTAAAAGATTGTCGAACCCACAGAGACCAATGTCAACCTACCGTTATCTATTACTGCGATGTAAAGCTAAGGCTAATGATAATTGATAAAAGGGAAACTAAGACTAGAACTAAAATAAAACTAAGAAAATATGATAATAAAGAGAGGCCGGAATATGGATTCCGCGTTCCTAAAGGACTTTGTAGAATTCGGGTACTAATTACAACTATAACTTAGTTTCGTAGAATATACTGACTTAAAAACTCCGCCTCACGCTCTCGCGGTATTAACTTAAATCATGTTCACTAATCCCAAGATTTTGCTCTCGCTCACCTGGTAACTAGGAAATATATTTTGAAAGCCAATAATATCCTAAACGTATTTAAAGCGCTCTCGCTGTATTTAGGTATGTTGCCTAATTTCAACTATCCGGTTCGACCCCCACGCTCTCGCAGTGTCGACTCTAACCTTAATTAATTTCTCACTCTCGTGACAAAATCGTGTTAAATAACCTCTCACTCTCGTGACAAAGCTATTTAAATTAGACTTGGAAATTAAAACCAAAACAGAATTTTAATCATAAGTTCGCATCTATTATTTTCTACCGAGTCTCGTCGGTAACGAGGTCCTCATACGTCGGACTCAAGAATATTTAGAAAGACATGGAATTAAATGAAAACCACATAAACATGGTAAATATAATCAATGACAGCATGCTTAAACAATTATGAAATGCAATAACAATAGTAATAATAATAAAGCAATAAAATTGAGAACCTGTAAATACGAGAAAATAAATAGAGACTTGAAGTAAACGGAACTGGAGTTGTAATACACTGGCTGACTTAAATCCAAAACATGAATTAATGCAGAAATAGATCCTAAGACTATATTGAGAATAGTCCCCCGATGTGGGGAACTATTCCGTTTACATCGTGAAAGGAAACTGCCTAAAAACTAAACAAGGAAAATCATGGCAAATGAAAGTCGACCCTTTAATGGAGGTTTTCGATTTTATTTATAGTGGACTTGGATGTGGAAGCTTCGGTAGAGTGGCATTTGCGTGGCGTGAGAATCGGACGAAAGAACTGAAAAATGGAGAGAGAAATAAGGGAGAGTGGAGATTTAATCTCCTAGGAAATATGTGGCTTGCGCCACCTCCCCTCTCTCACAACCTAGTGGCGGGTGCCACATTGTTTAGATGGTGGGCGCCACCTCGCATGTGGCTTGCGCCACATTGTGTGATGGTGGGCCCCACCCCTTTATATTTTTTTTCTTTTTTTTCTTTTACTTCTTTTTCTTTCCTTCCTCTTTCTCTCCTTCTTAATTCTTTCCATCATATTTTCTTTTTCTTCTTCAATTCTTCTTTAATTCTTCATTAAATCTTCACTTTCCGATAAATTCTGATCCGACTCGAGTACCTGAAAAACATAAATAAATGCGGGTAATATAAAGTATAAATCGGGAAAAAGCGAATAAAACATAATAGAAATTCATGCAAGTCAAGTCAAATACACGATATAATTTTGCGTTATCATTATGCCATGTCATGCCCACCTCAGATCCTTCTTCTTCCTTTCTTTTTCTTTCTTTCTCTCTCTCTTGCTCGTGCCCTAGCCATGTTGTACCCAGAATTTCTACACACCACAACTCCCTCATTTCCCAATCCGTAAAGACCAAAAGTGAAGCATTTCTTGCAAGGGATCTAATGGTTATATTGGTTTGTCCTAAAACTAACTACATGTTTCACAAAACCAACCCTAACAGTGCAACACCACTAAACAAAACATGAGCCAAACAACACATATTCAACTCAAACAAAGCAAGCAAAGCTCCTAACACATTATACACAATGCAGGCTACATTTTGCTATAGGTATGAAATAATAAGATGCAAAGAGTCTGAGCCTAGGGTTTCAAAGAAGCTTACCTCTTGGAGCAGGTCCAAGGCCTCTTCAAATGGTGTTGTAGAGATGGAATGAGCTTCCCTTTATGCTTGTTGATGCTAGGAGAGATGACCAGAGTGCTTGAAATGGTTGGAAACAAACTCAAGCTTCAAACCCGTGTCTTTATGCAAATGGAAGTTGGAAAATGGCAGATGTTGAATGAGGTGTTACAAAACTTGTTTGATAGTTTAAACAAGTTCTATGGAGTGTGGATGGAAGGTTTATGAAGCTTGTTTGTGGTTTGCACGAGTGGATTGAAACTAGACAGTGTTTTTCCAAGCTTGGTGAGTTCTTCCAAAAACTATGGGAGAGAGAGATAAGAGGGTTTCCAGAGTCAGTTCTTGTGTGTTTTGAGACTTGTTTGATTCCTCTATTTATAGGCAAGGGGATGAGAGAAATCAGCTTACAGCAAAGTAATTGGTTCAGTTTTAGTTTGGTTGGAAATTTGGTTGAAATGCAAGTGGACGTTGGTAAGGGTTTCAAGAGTTCCAAGACATAATACCAACCTTTCTAGAGTTGTTAGGATTTCAGATGCTTTATCATGGAACAAGGTAAGTGCTCTGGTGCAGAAGGGATAAGTTGGAAGCTCAAGAACAACTTTATACATAAAGCCATGCTTTTCCAAAATGGAAGTCACTCCTTTATGCCATAAATGGAAATGTCAAGTAGATTGAGCTTAAAATTAATGTATATTGCTCTAAATTCGTGCCATTTTCTGAGCAAATGAAGATATGCAAGCAAACTTATCTGAATTGCAAAGATTTAAATCAAGGAAGTGGTTTTGTAGCAAGTTCACCAAGTGGAAATGCATGAAAATCAAGTTTCAAACTCTCAACTTCAAGCCTTCGATTCTCCCAGCTCACACATTAGATTGGGATGTTCGAGTACTTTTTGCAAATCCCCGAGTATGCTTTACAATGTTCATGTTCACTCCAAGTTCTAGATCCAAAGGGATCATGATGAAAAATGGAGATGAAGTTGGCTGAAAATTAGGGCAAAAAGAGTGAAATTTAACTAAGTCATAAGTTGTCTTGAACTTCCAAGCTTCCTAACTTAAAAACCAAGCCTCTTTTGAAGAAGGACCCTCTAATACATTTTAAATTTCATGATGAGAGCTTCAATTTGAGTTTGAACCACAAAAATGGATGTGTGGTTTGAAAGTTATGACTCTTCAAAGTTCACACAAGGAGTGAATTCTTCCACACTTAAAAAATTTCAAGAACCAAACTTTGCCTTTTTTGCAAGAAACCTCTCAAATGTTTATTTCTCATGCTCTAACTCAAAAATCCAACATGTCTTGATGGAATATGGCTTGAATACTTCATCTTGGATCAAAAATGTCAAAAGTCAAAGGTTTGACTTTTCAGTCAAAACCCTAATTTCCTCATGAATTTAACTGGATGATCTTTGATGATCTTGCTTCCTCAATCTCTTCAAATACCAATGGATAGCCTCTAAAGATGAATATGAACAAATAGAACCATGTCACAAGACTTGGGATCATGCCTTGACCAAAAGTCAAAGGCATGGTTGACTTTTCCTAACAAACCCTAATTTGGGGCCAGATAAACTTGGAGCTCATTGCACTTGTGATGTGAGCCAAACACACTCCATTTCTTGATGAATAAGGGCTCTTGAATGTATGTAAGCTCAATTGGTTGATGAACCAATCAAGACATTGACTGATCACACCAAGATTCCTTTAGAATTCTTCAGGTTAAAACCCTAATTCCACAACTCCTGATCTTATGGGTTCTCTTGATCCAATCACATGAGATCATGGCATATGATTTAAGAGCTTTATGATCAACCCTCGAGGCCAAAGGTTGAGCTTTTGGAGCCTCAGTTGACTTCCTTGACCAGATGGCTTCAAATACTCTTCTTAACCACCTAGTGAACACTTGAGATGGATACATTGAGCCAAGGAGTGTCTTAGGAGACCTTGAAATGTATGAGATCTTGGCTTATTGATCTTGTCCCCTTCTTATGCCAAAAACTCTAGTTTTCAAAAAGAAGAGCAAACTAGCAAAATATGATGGTTAGTTAACAATGCATAGATGATTGGACCCTAATGCAAGTGCAAGATGACATGACATCTAAGGGGTAAAATTTGGGGTATAACAGTTGCCCCTATTTAAATAACCTCACCGGATGACGAGAGCGATGATAATCCTCGTGAAATCAAGGTGAAAAGGTATTTAAATATAGCAAACCAAAAATTTTGCCCTTAGATGGAATGCATATGCTAAGTACAGATAAACATGCAAATGCTAACATGCCATGAACTTCTAATATGATGATATGGTGACATGTTGGTCCAAAGTCCAGACAAAACAAGACACCAAGGAACAAAAGTCAAACACCCACAGACAAGACTTACTGGGGATGAAGGTAACAACCAAAAGAGGAGACTCGTTGGGGAGTGACTAAGACACTAGGGATAAGAAAATAAACTGTGGGGGACCCATAGGTCTTCACGGGAGATGGAATCAAAGAGGTATTCTCCACTGGGGAAAGATCTAGGGAGATGGACGACGGGTTCAGATATGATCGGACGATATCGGGGACAACAAAAAGGGAGACAAACTCTTTACTGGGGATGAAACCAAAAAGAAGACATGATCTCCACTGGGATCAATTAAACAAAAGGATAGACACCCAACAAAATATTTTCTGGGGATTTCTTATACTGAAGAGTTCAAACGGGATCTTCAAGAAAAACCAGAAAAGACAGACACAAGCACAAACTCTGCGTGCGCCAAATGATGATGATCACAAGGACTTTCAAACAAAGTTGGTAATGACCAGTCTTAAAATGCCAATAATGATTGGACTTAGAAAACATGGCAGTAATGACTGGAATTAGGATGCTGATAATGATAAGACTTTCAACAAATGCCAATGAACACTAGACTTTTACGGGGATATTGGTGATGACCAAAACCTCTACTGGGAATAGATTGCAAGATGCCAATAATGATTGGACTTTAAAAAGCAAACCAATAATCACTGGAATTGTATACCAATAACGATTGGATCTTGAACAAAGAGACATACAGTTAAGACTGACCAATTAAGATTGGATTCTTGAAGCAGAAAGGCAAACAGTTATGACTGACCAACTAAGATTGGATTTAAAGCAGAAAAACATGCAGTTAAGACTGACCAATTAAGATTGGATTTAGATAAATTCCAGTAATGACCGGGCTTTGAGTACCAAAGAAGCAAGTCTTTAGATGATGCTAGTAAACACTAGACTTCATAATACCAATAAAGATTGGATTTTTTTTCAAATAATGCCAGTAAATACTGGACTTTCAATATCAATGATGATTGGATTTTTTTCAAAATACGCCAGTGAATACCGGACTTTACGATACTGATGATGATTGATATTAAAACATGCCAGTGAATACTGGACTTGAGACCTACAGTTAAGACTGACCAATTTATGATTGGATTTTTAAACAATGCTAGTAAAAACTAGACTTTCAATACCAATAATGATTGGCCTGCTGATAGAGTTTAAACAACAAATGGGACATCACCGAGGTTGCATTGCGATGACTAAAATTCCAGAGGAATAAGGATAAAGATCAAATTTGATGTACGCAGGTGATAACCAGACGCAAGTAGGACACGAATAACGATCCACGAACTCAAAAGGGCACTTAACATGATCAGGTTAAGGGTAAAGGAGGTAAAGACCCACAAGAAAAACATTAAATGAAAAAAATGCACCATGATATGGTATGATGCGAATGCTAAATGATGTGTAAGAGACGACTCTGACGAGAGACGAAAGACTGGGGAAAAGGGAAGATGGATAAGACATCCACTGCAAAGAGCCACACTGAATCTGAAAAGAACAACTGCTAAGGAGTGAAATAGGGAATGCTCTTCTTTCATCTTAGGAGGTAAAGACTTTCCACATTCAACAAACATCTGTGGAAGATACTGGGGAGAAATATTTTGTATCATGGTAATCAGTTATTGCTGAAGTGTCCAATCCAGGAGGCTTTGCCAGCTAACCTTGCTTCATTGGGGAATTACTCGCCAAATGGTTTAACAGTGCTTTCGTCGCAACAAGAACCACTGGGGGAGCATGTGATTTTACTGAATCGTCCCAAGATCCAAAGTAGATTATGTTTTCATCGTGTTTTCTCAAAAGATTTGTTTTTATTTCAAAAAATTTCCGCTTTCAAAAGCATTATTAATAAATAAATGAAGTTTTGCATAACAAGAAAAGAGTAGAGGAATGATAAATATCAAACACGTGAATGGTCCAAAATCTGATTTTATTAGAATGGCAACTCGCCAATGGCAAATTTCCATGGATCGTTACAATTAGAAAAGTAGCAATAAGTAATAGGTTACATCGTATTCAATGACCAATACTATCCCTAATGACTAAGAGTCCTTCAAAACCTCGTGGCTGATGAGAGCAAATGAGCTTGAACTTCTGCTTGAATCCCTTGGTATTGGTGACAACCCTTCTGACACAGTGAAACACCTTTTGTCCCTAACTTTTGCCTGGACCGCCCTTTTGGGTTTTCAGCCCACCGGGACGCTCATTTTTGCCTAGGTCGCCCTTTCAGGTTTTCAACCTAACGAGCTCTTTTCTTTTTATTTAATCCCTAACTTTTGCCTGAGTCTCCTTCATAGGTTTTGACCCACCGGGATACCTTTTTTTTCATAAGTCGCCATTTCTAGTTTTTGACTTAGCGGGCTTTTTAGGTGTAATATTTTTGTACTGCGTCAGCATTTACAGGGTGTGAGAGTTGTTCACCATCCATCGTTGTAAGAATCAGGGAACCTCCTGAGAATACAGTCTTCACCACAAATGGGCCTTCATAATTAGGCGCCCATTTTACACGTACATCCCTTTGAGATGGAAAGATATTCTTGAGTACGAGTTCTCCTTCTTGGAATTCACGAACACGAACCTTCTTATCAAATGCACTTTTTCATTCTCTTCTAATACAAATGGCCATGACACATCGCATTCAGACATTTCCCATCGATGAGGTTTAGCATGATCATATCTTTCTTGAACCCACTCTGCTTCATCAAGCTTGGTCTCCATCAGGATTCTCAAAGACGGTATCTCTACTTCAATGGGAAGAACGACATTTATCCCATACACCAAAGAAAAGGGAGTTGCTCCTGTCGAATTTCGAACCGAAGTTCTGTACCCATACAAGGAAAATGGTAACATCTCATGCCAATCCTTATAAGTCTTGACCATTTTCTGCAGGATCTTTTTGATGTTCTTGTTAGCAGCTTTGACAGCTCCATTCATCTTGGGACGGTAAGGTGAATAATTATGATGTTCAATCTTGAAACTGTCACACAACTCCTTCATCGTCTTGTTGTTCAAATTTGTTCCATTATTTGTTATGATCCTGTTTGGAATTCCATAACGACAGATGATTTAGTTCTTGATAAAATGGGCAACCACTTGCTTGGTTACGTTGGTGTAGGAGGCAGCTTCAACCCATTTGGTGAAGTAGTCAATAGCTACTAAGATGAACCGATGACCATTAGAAGCTTTTGGCTCAATTGCCTCAATCATGTCAATGCCCCACATAGAGAATGACCAAGGTGATGACAACACATTCAACAATGTTGGAGGTACATGCACCTTATCAGCATTGATTTGGAATTTGTGGCATTTTCTGGCGTATTGGATGCAATCAGTCTCCATAGTTAACCAATAATACCCAGCCCTTAAGATCTTCTTAGCCATGGCATGCCCATTGGCGTGAGTGCCAAATGCTCATCCATGAATGTCTTGAATCAACAGGTCTGCTTCTCGTTTGTCAACACTTCTTAGCAAAACCGTGTCAAGATTCCTTTTATAGAGTACCTCATTGCTGAGGAAAAAACTTGGACGACAACCTTCTCAAAGTTTTCTTGTCAAGAGTAGAAGCATTTGTAGGGTATTCTTGGTTCTTCAGATAATGTCTGATGTCACGAAACCCTGGTTTCCCATCCACCTCTTCTTCAATCAACTGGTAGTAGGCTGATTTAGTCTTGCTCTCAATTTTGATCAGTGGCGCCTCATTAACAAATCTAACTTTCCACATCGAAGCTAACATGGCGAGAGCATCCACTATGTGGTTTTCTGAACCCGGAACATGGCGGAAAGTGATCTCATAAAAGTATTGGATCATCTCCATAATATAAGCATGGTACGAGACCACCTTCTTGTCTCTAGTTTCCCATTCACCTTTGACTTGATAAATAACCAGAGCAGAATCTCCACTGACTTCTAAAATCTTAATTCTGAGGTCAATAGATGCTTCCAACCCTAGAATGCATCCTTCATATTCAGCAATGTTGTTTGTGCATTTAAAGGAGAGTCTTGCTGTAAATGGGGTATAACCACCATCAGGGTTTATCAACACAACACCTACACCATGTCCACTGTAGTTAGAAGAACCATCAAACATCATTTTCCATTGGGAACCAGGTGCAGGACCTTCATCAGGGCCTGGATCTTCACAGTCTTTCTTTATCAGCATAATGTCTTCATCTAGAAAATCAAACTTGAGAGGCTCATAGTTTTCAACAGGATGATCTGCAAGATAATCTGATAAGACACTCCACTTGATAGATTTCTGAGTGACGTACTGGATGTCATATTCTGATAAGAGCATGTGCCAACGGGCAAGTCTTCCTGTTTGGGCAGGCTTTTCAAATATTTACTTTATTGGGTCCATTTTTTAGATCAATAAAGTAGTATGACATATCAGGTATTGCCTCAAACACCTAGCGGCCCATGCTAAAGCACAACAAGTCTTTTCCAACAATGAATATCGACTTTCTCAATCAGTAAACTTCTTGCTCAAGTAGTAAATGACATGCTCTTTACACCCAGATTCATCATGTTGGCCTAAAACACAACCCATTGATCCTTCCAATACAGTCATATACATGAAGAGGGGTCTCCCTGGGACAGGTGGGACCAAGATTGGTGGTTCTTGCAAATAACTCTTGATTTTGTCAAAGGTCTGCTGGCAGTCAGAATTCCACTCTACAGTCTGGTCTTTGCGAATCAATTTGAAAATTGGCTCACAAGTTGGAGTCATATTGGAAATAAACCTGGAGATGTAATTCAAACGACCAAGAAAACCTCTTACTTGAGACTCTGTTTACGGAGATGGCATATCTTGAATAGCTCACACTTTGTTAGGGTCTACCTCAATTCCTCGTTGACTAACGATAAAACCGAACAACTTTCCTGATCTAACACCGAAGGTACATTTAGCTGGATTCAACCTCAATTGATATTTCCAGAGTCTTTTGAACAGTTTCAGAAGGTGATCCAAATGGTCCTCCCCACTCTGGGATTTAGCAATCATATCATCAACATATACTTCAATCTCTTTATGTATCATATCTTGGAAAAGAGTCACCATAGCTCTCTGATAGGTTGCCCATGCGTTTTTCAAACCGAAGGGCATGACTTTGTAGCAATAAGTTCCCCAAGGGGTGATGAACGTAGTTTTGTCCATGTCGGCCGGATCCATTCTGATCTGATTATAACCGGAGAAACCATCCATAAAGGAGAAAACTACAAAACGGGTCGTATTATCCACAAGAGTGTCAATATGCGGCAGAGGGAAATCGTCCTTTTGACTTGCTTTGTTAAGATCCCTATAATCCACACACATCCGCACTTTACCATTCTTCTTCATCACGGGCACAATGTTGGCAACCCATTCGGGGTATTTTGAGACTGCCAGAAATCTTGCATCTAGTTGTCGCTTGACCTCATCCCTGATCTTAAGAGCAATGTCGGGTCTACTTCGGAGTTTCTGTTTCACTGGTGGGCACTCAGGCTTAAGTGGTAGTTTATGAACTACTATGTCCGTATCCAAACCAGGCATGTCCTGATAAGACCATGCAAACACATCCATATACTCTTCAAGAAGCTTCATCAAACGTTGTCTAATCTCCGCCTCTAGCGTTACCCCAATCTTGACTTCTTTCTTGTCATCATCAGTACCAAGATTGATGGTGTAAACTTGTTCCTCATGTGGCTGAAGAGCCGTGTACTCGTACTCACACATTTTTGCCAACTCATCTGTGACCTCATAATCTTCTTCTTCCTTATCCTCAGCTTGGTAGATGGGTGAATCGAAGTCAATGGTAAAAGTAGGGTCATCGAATACAACAGGTTTGTGGGTAATTCTGCATGGTGGAGGGACTTATTTTATTAAAATACACAAAATTAAATGCAAGAAGAAATGCTTTTTAGTAGTTTTGAAAAAAAGATTGCCATTTTCCCTTAAAATAAAAAACAGTAAATGAAAATAAAAGAGTTTAACAAAACATCATCATTGATTAATAAAAGTTGAAAGTGGTGGCCCATACAAAATAGTCCAATAGCCTTGGGCATGGCTATGGAATCGAAAACAAACAACATATTACTCTGGCACAGGGAACAACACAGGGATCTCAACAACTTTCCAATTATCTAGTGCGGCGTCACACTAAAATACCAAATGGCTGATGTCCTCATCTTCTGCATCTTCTATCACAGCATTGACCTGATATCCTTTACTGACGAACACTTCCTGGATTGTCTTTGGTGGCTTTGTTGTAGAAGCAAATGCTTCATCACGAGTTGGTTTGTAACCCAACCCTAGGTATTTCTTCCTTTCTTGAAATTCAATAACCTTTCCCTAACATTTGGGAACATCTTCTTTCAGGGAGGATTGCATACTCTTGAAGGAAACAAAAGATGGATTACTCGGGACCATCGGCTCTTCAATGTCCAACATGACAACATTGGCTATTTCAAGAGCTTGGAAAGAAGTTTTCAAAGCGTCTTCATCAGCCTTTATATAGCGGAAGGAGGACAAATTACTGACCATCAAGTCCTCTTCACCATGTATGATAACCAGCTTTTCATCAATTATGAACTTCATCTTCTGCTGCAACGTTGAAGTTACAGCACCAGCTCCATGGATCCATGGCCTTCCAAGTAGGCAGCTGTAGGCAGGATTAATGTCCTGTACTTGGAATGTGATATTGAAAACATGCGGGCCAATTAAAATTGGTATCTCAACTTCACCCATTACAGATCTTTGTGAGTTATCAAAAGCTTTGACAATAAGAGAGGTAGATTTCATTTCAGCTCATTTGTAAGCCAATTTTTCAAGTGTTCTCTTAGATAAAACATTCAGGGAGGAACCAGTGTCCACAAGGACTCTCGCCAAAGTGTCTTCTTGGCATTTCACGGATACATGTAGAGCAAGATTGTGATTTTGACCCTCTCTGGGCAACTCTTCTTTGCTAAAGCTGAGGTATTGCAAGCGGTGATATTTGCAATTACGTTGTCAAACTGACCGGTGGTAATATCTCGAGCGACATGGGCTTGGGCTAATATCTTTTGCAGGGCAGCTGGTGAGTAGGAGAATTCAACAATAGAGACAAGATTGAGTTTTTTGAGGGAGTTTGGTGAAGCTGATCCACCATTTTGTAGTCACTTCTTTTGATGATCTTAGAAACTCAGCATCTTCGTCACTCGTAACCACTTCCTTCTCCTTGTCCTTGACGGGCACAGGAGCAACATTTTCTGTGGGCACATTCCCTTTGAAAAGGGGAGTATAAATTCGACCACTTCGTGTCATTTTTCCAGACCCAGCTATATTAGTTACTTCTTCACTAGTAGTTCCCACCTCTTTCCTTGGAACCACACTTCCAGACTCTTTGTTAACCACAGTATCTTCATATTTCCATGGCACAGCTTTAGAACTTCTGAAATGGAACGGAACAGGTTCTCTGAGGATTTTTGGCCTTGGTTGGTTAGTAGAAGAAGCAACAATAGACTCTGAGGTGTTGAATACCGGCTTTGGTTTATTGAAAATAGGGACCACAGAGCCAAGCTTCGGCACACTAAAAATGGGCACCTTCTATTTTGATTCTGGTAAATTGAAAATAGGCTCAATCACCGCAACTTCCTCCTTCACCCCCTTACTGATTAACTGCATAAAGCCTTCATCAATCAACTGTTGAATGTCGTTTTGAACTAATTTGCATCCTCGAACACTGGCATCACAATCTTCGCGATTATCATGACAAATTTTCACCAGACCAGCTTCAAACAATTTTGAATGGAAAATCCTGACAGAAGTCTTAATCTTTGATGAATCCAAAATTAATACCTCATCATTCTCATCTTCAATAGCATTTGTAGTCCCATGTGCAGGTAGTGGGTTACTCTTCACATTTGGTTGATTATCCCCAAAGGACATAATCTTCTTTAACATCATACCTTTCACAACATACTTCAGCGCAAGGCATCCTTCTAGGTCATGACTAGCAGCACCTTGATGAAATGCACAGTGGGCATTAGGGTTATGAAACTGCATGGACTTTTCTGTAGGTGGACCCAAGGGTCTGGTGACAATCAAACCTTGTTGGACCAAAGAAGGGTACAGCTCTATGTAAGTCATTGGAATTGGAGGAAATGAAGGCTTTGCCCCTTGCCTTTGGTAGGGAGCGTTTGATTGAGAAGCTTGGGGTTTCTATTGTTGAATGGTAAGCTGGAGCACCGGGTGCTTGTTGATAGTTGGGTTGTTGCTGATAAACAGGCGCCTACTACGTGGGCTGATGATTTAAAGTTGGAGTCACAGCTACCACGTAAGGTTGTGGGGGAAAACTGCACATGGTATATTGGTTGTTGAACAAAACCTGGGTTAGATTACTGTTGATAAACTGGCTGCTTCCAAACTGGATTCTTTTTCCTGCCTGTCATGACTGCATTTGTCTCCCCTTCCCTCTTCTTATGAAAATTACTGGGAGGTTTCTTGTTGTTGCTACTGCTTGAATTGCTCGAAGAAATGATCACCTTGCCACTCTTCAAACCTGCTTCTACTTTCACACCCACGGCCACAATGTCAGCAAAATTGGCGCTAACGCTACTAATCATCCTTTCATAAAACTCAGGCTTCATAGTGTCTACGAACCAATCAGCTAGTTCCTTTTCAGACAATGGAGGTTCTACTTGGGAAGCAGTCTCCCTCCAGCGTTGAGCGTATTCTTTAAAAGACTCTAAGTTATTTTGAGACATACTCAAAAGTTGTCTACGATCAGGGACCAAATCCATATTGTACTTATAATGTTTCAAAAAAGCATCCGAAAGATCTTGAAAACTGTGAATTCTGGACTGGTCCAAACCCATATACCATTTAGCAGAGGCTCCTTTCAAGCTATCTTGAAAACAATTGATCATTAGTTTGCCATTATCCACATATGCTGCCATTATTCTGTAATACATAATCAAGTGCGACTTTGGGCACGTCGCGCCTGAATACTGGTCGAAGCTTGGAGTCTTGAATTTTGGTGGAATCACTAAACCAGAAACTAAACACATATCTCTAGCATCAGTACTAAAGATGTTACTGCCTTCCATTGCTCTCATCTTTCTTTGGATAATCTACACACTTTATTTCAGTCTCTCGTGACGCTCGTCCCCTTCCTCAGACACTTCGGGGAAATCATAAACTTGTTGTGGATTGTGGAAAATGGGGTGCGCTTGAGTTTGCACAACTGGTGGAGCAAAGGTTGGGATGGCTTAGGGATTTTAATTTCCCACGGGAACAGCCTATTGAGTAGTGGTAGGAATTAGCGGAGGTACAAAACCATAAGGCATTTCCAATGGAGGTACAAAGGCAGTGTAGACATTTATAGAAGGTTCCATAGATGGAGTGACAATCTCGGAGACCACGGTGGTCTGAGTATCCATCTTTGCTTTGATAACCTGTAGAGCTTCCATGATCGGTCCCATGCTTCCTCGTAAATTATCTAATTTGTTGTTGACCCTATCCAACTCAAAGTTATGCTCAGACAGCCTTCGGCGAGCTTGGGCTCTAGTGTTGTATCTGCGTCGGAGATTCAGTGTGACGGTGTCTAAAGATAACACGACAGAATGAGACATGACAAGAAAGAATGCACATGTTATGACATGAAAGAATGCACATGCAAATGCAAACAAAACCATCAAGGAACTCAAAAATTTGCAAACATCGTAGATATTGAGAATACGTCTTAAAACAACTCATTCATTAGCAAATTGCAAGTTTTACAAAGTAGGCAGTACACCTTCAAAGTTCATTACATAAGCAAATAGAAATACAACATAAGAAGAACTAGGAATCTAATCCACTGGATGACGGTCCTTCCCCTCCATAGAGCTCCTTCATGAGTTCGTTGATTTGTTCCCGTATCCTTGCATTGTCAAGGGTCAGCTCTTCCAGCGTTTTCTTCATTCTCAACTCTTCACTCGTAGGGGCTGCGGGTGGCTTATGACGTGGATAGGGCATCCTCATCACAAGAGCTCTTTCACGGGCCCATTCCAAGCAAGCCTCGGTGATAGTACAATCAGGATTTCCCAAAGCAATCCATCTTTGTTTGTTAATGCAACGCCAAGCACGTGCAACTTTGACTCTAAACTCGGGATTTTCTCCTTCTTTAAGAAAAAGTATCCTCAGATTATTAAGATCAGGTATCTCCTCCATTGGGTGACCAAGCTGTTGGCGAGCGAGAACGGGGTTATAATTGATGCATCCCTTTCTGCCAATAAGAGGTACATTGGGGAAATCCCCATAGCTGTGAATCATAAGAATCCCTCCATAGATTGGGTCGTACCACTCAATGTCAGCATGGGTAAGCTCCATGAGTCTCTTGGACCAAATTGTATTGTCTTCCACATCCCAAAAGGTTGCAGTCCTTGGTAGGTGCGAAATAAACCACCTATAAAGGAGAGCAACACAACAAACGATCTGTCATCCATCTTGCATATTCTTTGAGTGAATGACATAATAAGTATCAGCCAACAGAGTGGGAACCGGATTCTTGAGCATGAAAATTTGAATAGCATTGACATCGACAAAATCTTCAATGTTGGGAAACAGGAACAGTCCATAAGCTAGCAAAGCGAAGGTGGACTCAAAGAGCACAGTGTTCTTCCTATCAGCAAAATAACGAGCCTTCTCGAACAAGAACTGAGCGGGCAATCTAGAAATTCCTCCCTTGATGGTCATGTGGGCTCGAATGTCAAACAACCTTAGTCTCATTCCTCTCGCAATGTCCTTCTCACTAAGATCGTCTTCTAATCTAGAGAATAGAGGGAAATCGTTGACAAGGACACCCATCAAAGCAGAGTATTCTTCCAAGGTCGGCATCAACTGGTAATTGGGAAACACGAAGCAATGATAAAGGGGATGGTAGAGTTGAACCAAAGTCTCCAACAGTCCTTCAGTCCTTCGAAGCTTCAACTGTAACACCCCAAAATCTGTAAGAATATTTTTTTAATTTGTTTAAATATAATATTCGTGATTTTGGTGAATTTTGGTGGTTCGTGTTAATGTCGGTAGTTTTGTGGAGTTTTGGTTGTTTATTTAAATAATAGTATATAATATAGATATATTGTATTATTATTAATTTAAATAATATTAGAGGAATTAAGGGTAAGATGGACTTTTGAGGAGGATTCGTGAGGGTAAATTGGGAAAAGCCCAATTTAGAGGCTAAAGGGTTAGGTTTAACAAAAAAAGAGAATTTTGGGAAGAATAGGATTCATTTTGTTAGATCGTGAAAAGAAGGAAAAAGGCCAAAGCTCTGAGGAAAGAGGGAAAAGCTTAGGATTCGAGAAGGTTTCCAAGAACTAAAGAAAGAATGCTCGGAATCGACAACCTAAGGTATGGGGAGTATTACCTTTCATTGTTTTCAATATAGGGATTCGATGTATTTAAAGTTGATTTTGAGGTTTACGGGTTTTGTGGGTTTTTGGAGTAAATTGGTGCTTTAGGGCATTTTGGTGGATTGATTATTAAGGGTCGAATTGAATCGGATAAAAGTAGGACTTCAAGACTAAACCTTCTGTTGATGATATGTGAGATCTTGTATGGGGAAGGGATTTATGAGGTTTCTAAGAATCTTTAGAGTTTGTGAAGGTTTAGGTGATTTTGAGTTAGGATAGTGAAATTATTCAACCTAATAGTCGTAGGTTTTATGCCTTTGATTCCCATAGTGCCTTAGGAATGTCTTAGGGACATTTTTGGGGTAAATGAGGCTGAACCCGTAAGAGTTTTGAGGTCTGAAGTGCTACTGATGCGTAGCTACGATTGCAGGAAATCGCATGTTCGCAAAACAGATGATTCCTTCGCACGACGAACATTCGTCCCAGACTCACTGGGCGAATAGCGCAGTAAATGCGCGATAATGTTGTTATGTGATACTGGACTGGTAATTCAAAGTGACTTTTAGTTTACAAGGCGAGCTTCCCAGCGAATAGCTCGCTAGGCGAATGAGGGTGGTGAGGAGAGATAGGATGGGGGTTTCTCTGGTTTTGTATAGGAATTGGGGGTTCGCTGGAAGTTCGCAAAGAGAACATCCTAACGAACAGGTTCGCACGGAGAACTTTGTAGCGTACGTATACTGTTTGCGAACTTTGTTTTATGTTTCTTGTGTTGTCTTGACGTTTGAGCTGTGATTATGCTGATGATTTACCATGATGTTATTGATGATTATGAGATGATGATGTCGTGATGTTTTAATGAATAATTGATGATCTGAATTACTATGAGTTTATTGATGATTATGAACCGTTTATACATGATTTTGAAAGTTAATTGATGATATGAATTACCATGATGTATATTTATGTTATGAGCTGCGTATATGTGATGTTCGATGATTAAATGACGATGTGAATGACCATGAGTTATATTGATTGTGAGATGAGGATGCATGACTATTTTGATGTGATTTTCCATGAGTTATATTGATGATTATAAGATGATGAAGCATGATGTTTTGATGAATGAATGACGATATGATGAGATTGTGATAAATGATGATACACGTAATGACTTGTGTTGATGATGATGATTATGACGTTGTGTATCATGCATTCATAGCAATACAGTGATGTTAGACTTCGGTCTATTGTGGCTTCCATCCCATTATGTGGATGTGAGATGGTTTTGACATGCTCCGGTTCTTGTGTAGAATTAATCCTAATGACGGGGATCTTTGGAGTGTGATGGCCTAGTGTCCATCGATTGTGACGATTGGTACCACATGCATGAGTCTTGTTGTGCATTGCATTTATTTGGCATTGATATGATTTATGATGTCGTGATCTTTGATGTTTGCCTTGTGGTGACCCTCATGATGTTGTATATTATGATGACGTCAATTTTATGCATATCCTATTTTTATATTGATTATAATGAATTGTGATTACTCACCCTGCCTATTTGAATGTTGCCTCCACGTGGATAACGTGTAACACCCTAAAATTTGCCCTCTTATTTATTTCCAATAAGTGGCTTATGTTTCAGATCCCATATGCATTTAGGTCACAAGCATTACACATACATCATTGGTTTTCCCAAAGTGTGGGATCAAGGTTTTATGTGCAGGCTCGGGTTTCTCTGATGTTGTGAGACTTTCATCTTCATTCAAGGGTGAATTCATACTGTCACAAGTATTTTCCTATTCAGAGGTTCATCAAGCTGCAAAGTCTCCCCCATTCAGAGGAATCATCAGAAACATTAGGTCATGGTATAAGAGATCCAGTTGTGAATTTTTATTGTGGTCAAGACATTTTTGTTCTGTCAGTGATTATTGCTTGTTGACCGTAATGCAAATTAATGCGGATATGAGATCGAAGTTGAAGTTTGATTTGGGATCAAAGGTGTTCTACGGGTGAAATGTCTTAAAACGGGTTGAGATTGGTTGTGTGGATTTCTTGGAGTTCAGATAACAAAGGCATACTTCGTCATTCATTGATTCATAGTGGCAAGTGCAAATTCAAATTCTATTCCAAAACTATTTTTTTGTCCACTTAAAAACCATTTTTTAATTCTAAATCCAAATTATATATCTATTTTATCCACATTAAACTTTTTTTCCTAAGTCTAAATCCACAACCATTTCATATAAAAGTCCCATATCCATTATAATGATGGCCATGAATACTTGTTGCAAAATGGAAAAAAGAAAGGAAAGAAAACAAGTAAAGAAATTGCAAGTGGCAAATGGAACTAGGAGGAGAGTCGTTACAAGTATTTTGGGGAGAATGCATTGCAGAACATAATTGCATATTCAATTTCCAAAATATATCGAAGGGAAAACCAATCTCTATTCACTAATAGACCCACATATACATTCCCAGCTCATGATAGAGATTACAAAAAGCTCAAATTCCAACGGTTCTCGGTTTCTATCACCACAACAACCAAAGTACTTAACTACGAAGCATCATTTCATTGTCTGAGTGCCGTCAATCGTCAGCTTGAAATACACGTTGCAACAGCTGCTGATGCTCCTTGTTTCTGACATGACAGATGTATTTGTTCCACTGTCCGAGTGCCGTCAACATGTAGGATTACCCAAACTAAAAGCATCATTATCAGTTCATTTGTTTTCAAGTCTTGAATCTGCAACGATCTCAGTGCCACCGACTGTGCCCTGGCCCATAATTTATGACAGAGCTGTCGGAGTACTCAAAAAAACAGTGTTTATCAAAGTGATTGTGTTGCTCTGGCTTGGTAGTCCATTCAATCCTCTGAATACATGCAAGAGTTATAGTTTGAGTTCTTTGCTGACATCACAACAGATGAGCATCCATCGCCTATCATTTCTCAACCACAAGGCATTGGAGAAACACATGTTCCTGCAAGATTAATGGTAAACAATAACGTAATCATCCGAAATAGCCCTGCACCAAAAACAAATCAGTTATCAACTTAACATCATATCAACTAACAACACATTAGTAGCAGCATTGGTTTTGTTATTCAAACAGAACCAAGGATCAATTGGGGAGTAAGTGGTGTGTAGATGTAACTAGCCATTTCACAATAACAAGCATAATCTAATAATGATGGTTATAAATTGGATGCTGATCAAAATACAGTGGTAGTGGATCTGGGTTGTTCTTCTCATCTCCTAGTAGCAAATACCAAGTTGATCGATTAGAAAATACAGATGCTTGGAGCCATGGTTGAAACACTAGCCTAAAAGAGACAAGTTCTGGTACATAATCACGTTTTTCTGAAAAATTGATGATGTCTGAAGTAATTCACACCAGTCATGTTCAAGTGTCTGGTCACCTATCTCACAGTACATTCCGTTTCGATCTATTTCGCTCATCCTCCAATCAGGTTTGTTACCCCTACAAATAAACATTAACAGCAGCAATAATGTATTACCAATTCCGCACGGATTGTTCACAGCAGTAGGAGAATCACCTTGAAAAAAAGCAAAGAAACTCACCATAGAAAAGAGCTCGTGATAAATTGCAACAGCATTTGCCGATTCATGATCAAAATCGATCAGTCAACGTGCATCCGTTTTGTGCGGTGGTTCCTGCTCAATCTTCTGACACTTTCCAAGCAGTAAATAGTGTTGCTTTTGTCAACGAGGATTATAGTTTTGACAGAAAAACCAATAAGCTCCAGCAGTAGCAATATTCAGCAGACTCAGAACCCAACTTTAACATCTGGTGCTACAAGACCTTTGCTTAGCCATCTGCCCGCGGTGTTTAGACAGGAAAATACGACGTGAGCATACAAGCAGGAAGAATACATGCAATAGGAATTTTATGGTTTCACAGAAAGAAAATTCCTTGAGGTAAAAACAATACATACCAAAAGGGGGAGAAAAGTACATGACTGAAAATGAAGACGCAGGCAAACCGTTAACAAAATGCAGACTCGAGAAAATTCAACTACAAACTGTCATAAACATTAATGAGCAGGGCTTTTCAAACGGTTTTTTTCATGCGAAGGTATATCAGCAGCCACCGCAATCATCCACTGATATTACCGCTTAACATATAATAGACCAGCATTTTTCGTTGTATCAAATCATACCTTACCCGAGGACGGAATGCACGAGAAAGCCTTAATCAGTTGAGAGTAAGCTTAAACCGTTCTCTACTTCTATCTAACTCAGATAGCAATACTGATGAAGCTGCAAATATCAAGGAGGATGACGTAAGGCAATTACTTCGGCAAATTGATGAATTGAACAGCATGTGAATGGAGTATGAAAGAATTCCCTGTTGCTGAGGATGGTGTTTAGTCTTATTCTTTGATGAATATTATGATGCAGACACAACCATAGGCGGTGAAAATTCTGTTGGTGATAACATTTCAGCTACCTCATTCAGTGAATCTTCAATACTTGACGTACCACCACTGTTCGAGTCTCCGAAATTCATCAACACCCTCAGGCTATCAGCAATAACAACGCAATGAACCCATGGTTTGCTCGGAGAGAACGGTTGACCGTTCGTCAATGTACATGCTTTTGCTACTGGGCCATCCTGACACAATGAAAAGACATGACAGAATTCAGACTTGGCAGGTTCAAATAACTACTTCACAGATTACTTAAACTCACAGCAAAATGAAAATTGGGATTTAGTTCACGGTTAGATAACACATTTCGACACTAACAACTTAACGATCCACCACAGTTCATAGCATTCAAATCTATGTTTCTCTAACTGCAACTGATTTAAAACAGACTTCTTAACTGAAATGACCTCCTAACTGTCAAAAATAGTTACTAACCATCCCTAACCGATTTTTTTTCCTTATAACTAACTTTCACAATTCCCATAGTTCCATAACCGAATTCATAACAAACTGATCTACACCCACTGATTGCTCCATAAATTCAATAGTGTCTTCATATTGGGGCTTCTTGGACGTTTTTTCAAGGCACTTCCTCTCCCCAATCATTTTTTCGTCATCACCAATCACCATCTTTCCCATTTTCTCATCCTCTCTCAATTCTCTCTGAACACTTACACCTCACCAAAAGCTCCTTCGACATACCTTATGGAGCTTCACATTGAAGCACCATGAAGGTAGAGCTTGGCCTCCTCTGACACACTCTCTGGTTTTCGTTCAATTGGAGCACAACACGCAAAGCAGCAAGAAAACGAAGGTAGAAGAAGAAGAGTGCAGAAATCAGGAAGGAGAAGAAATTGAAGATTCCGAGATACAAGATTTCACCTGAATCAAAGCTTATTCTCTTGCGTTTATTTCGCAATTTTGAAGCTTCATTAGGGGCCTCTTCTCTGGACTTCTTCTTGTTCCTTAATCTCCTTCTGCAACTCAGGTACTACGCCAAACCTTAATTCTTCGCCATGAATAATCGCGTGTGTGAATTATGAGGTCTTTGGAGTTCCGATTTCCATTTTAGGGTTTCTATCCCTTTTCGTATTTAAGAGATCTAGGTTATATTTTTTAGGGAAATCGAGAGTGTATTCGCGTAGAGAGGAGGAAGGCGAGTAACTTGATATGTAAAGGAGGTCGTGTCGGTTACCGCCGCCGCCGGAGGCGATTCCCGGCGCGGTGGGGGTCTGGTATTCTGGCAAGGTGAATTGAGAGAGAGAGCACGTGAAAGATATGTCCTTGTTTGTTCTTTTTTTCTTTTTTTCGATAAATCAGAATAATAGCAATCCTATGCACATGGCCCAGCGCGCCTTGCTAACCACACCCCTCTCATCTGTCCCATTGGTGATTCTAAACTGGAGTTTTACTAATTTGACACCCCTCTCATGTGTGTGGTTTTTGTAATTCCCCTCTTTGATACACGTTTGAAAAACGAATATTAAAAATAGTTCTTGTTGCCTAAAAATTCTAAGGAAATTCCTGATGATTCGTGATTGCTTTATTTAATTTTTAATAATTTTTGTTTTCAGTTTTTGATACATTTAGTATTTTTTTTCTAATTTCTGATTGGTGGATATCCAAATTGACATACCTTGCGGTTCAAGGCTTGAAAAGTGGCTTTCTCCTCATAGTTGTAATCTGATTTTTGTATGTGTTTTTGTAGCGACCGATTTTTGTCGGCGACGCGACCGCCTTATCGCTGGGGGAGGAATGGGGTGCGACTTTCTGATTTCTTATTTATCCCATGAAGCTAGAAGGGAAAGGGAAGCTATCTAAAACTAATCTTGCACGCGATTGTTTGACTGAACAAACGCTAAGAGATTCGGGGAGTCGGGGTCAGGTTATACAATGGGTAGTTGTCAGTTACCCATCCTATATGTGGTTATCCACAGGATATTAGCATTAGGTTTTGCTTTGTAATTGATGGTGTTTTTCTGGTAATGGGTTGGGAAAATTTCTTGGGAAAGATGAGTGAGTGAGGGATTGAACGAGTTTTTGGTGAGGTATTGGACCTCAGTTTTGAGTGATATGAAGGTACTGGACCTAGGGTTTTTGATTAGTATGCTCGCTAAGATTTTTTTAATCTAATGCCTACGTATTCCCGTTTAAACGAAACAGGGAAATCAGAGCAATCGTAGTTCCTCCTATTCTAAGGGAGGAAAAAATGTTTTGGTGTCTCGTTCAAAGCCCGAAACATAGGCTAAAAGGAGTATTGTGTCTTGTTCAAAGCCCAATATTGAAGCTAAAAGGTTGGTTGACTCCACTTGGGAAGTCCTTATACAAAGCCTAAGAGGAGGCTGAGAATGACTGGCTCAATAAGAGAGTGCCACATGTGTCTTGTACAAGGCCCAAGATTGATGCAAAAAGAGACTGACTCTTTGGGGATATCATTATACAAAGCCTAAGAGGAGGCTAAAAGTTTGGCTTTTACGGGGAAAATGTTCTTTCTGTCTTGTACAAAGCCCAAGATTGAGGCTAAAAGGGATTTCGACTCCGCCGGGGAATTTTGTATGTATCTTGTACAAAGCCCAAGATGGAGGCTGAAATGGGAAATTTAATCGACTCGACTGAGGATATTTTAGGTGTCTTATACAAAGCCCAAGACGGAGGCTAAACGGATTTGACTCTGCTGGAGAGTGTTATATATCTTGTGCAAAGCCCAAGATGGAGGCGGAAAAGAGTTTGACTCGGCTTGGGAGTTTATTCCTCAAAGTCTAATGAAGGCTCGGAGGAATTGACTTCGTTGGGGAAAATGTTTATCCCAAGCTTATGGATGTTTATATCTCGTACAAAGCCCAAGATGGAGGCTAAAAGGGTTTGACTCAACAAGAGAGTGTTTTTATCTGTCCCGTACAAAGCCCAGGATGATGGCTGAACAAGCTGGAGAAAGCCTAAGAGCAGGCTAACTTTGCTAGGGGGAAATATTTATGCCAAGCCAAAGGGGAGGCTTAAAAAGATCGTCTCAACAAGAGAATGGTTTTATCTGTATCGTACGAAGCCCGAGATTGAGGCTAAAAGGGGTTGACTCAACAAGAGAGTGCTTTTAGGTGATTTGACTCAACAAGAGAGTCTGAGACCGTGATTGACTCAACAAGAGAGTCTGAAAAGGTGATTGACTCAACAAGAGAGTCTAAAAAGGTTAGCTCCGCTGGGGAGAATCATTGTACAATGCCCAAGAGGAGGCTGACTTTCTGCTGAGGAAAGGGTCCTTATACAAAGCCTAAGAGGAGGCTAACTTCTACAGGGGATTCTTGAGATCCCGAGGCAGGTCCAAATGGGGGATCAACTCTTGCAAGGGAATGCAAAAGAATTTATGGATCAGAAACCTCGAGGCTCTGATAGTATTATGATGACTTCACCCTGATTGGTGGATTCGGAAGAAAGACAGGGTTTTTGAACCCACAAGTTTTAACTCTTGCTGAAGATTGATCCAGATCCGGGGTTTTCTCCTATGCGTTGTAGGGAACTTGAGAATGACTTTGAGACTCAAGGGTTTTAGACTGTCCAAGTCTATTGGAAGAGTTTTATCTTTTGTATGATGCCCAAGAGGAGGCCGACTCGTTTAAGGGATGAGTATCAACCCTAAAATTGGTCTGAAGGTTTGGTGACCCTTTTTTAGAAAGAGAGTTCTAACGAAGGTTGACTAAGTTTTGTCCTATACCTGTAGGAGGTCGTCAAGGTCCTTGTATGAAGCCCAAGAGAAGGCGTGATAACTTTTAAGAAGCCGACGGGTCCTTGTACAAAGCCCAAGAGGATGCGGGGATGCTTTTAGGAAGCCTGTGGCACTCAAACCAAGAAAAGTTCAAGAAATACTATTCACCGAGAATAGATCATTTAGTGAAAGTTCCAGGCTTGAAGAAACTCAAGAGATGCTATTCACCGAGAATAGATCAACTCTGGGGAGTAGAATTTCTTTGACAAATTCTAGGGGTGACAGTCTGAGAAAAGGTTCACGAAGAATACTGCCTTTCACGTTTCCATAGTGTTTAACCCCAAGAGGAGGGAAGATTGTATCTGGTAATCCTATGGGGATCTAATTTTGTTTGTATTTAAGAGGGACCAAACGGGCTTTACTTAGTTCTAGACCTAATTGCCGGGGAAAACTCTAAATAACTATACTAGTATATATACAGTTGATATATGACGAGTATGTAAAAGGTTATGAAAGAAAACTAACCATGCGCAACTTCCCACAATACAGAATATATATGACATGTATTTAAAAGAATGAAAGAAGACTAACCATGCGCAGCGTCCCACAATACAGTTATATATATGAAAGTAGTAAGTGAAAGCGGATAAACACTTACCCGTTGTAGAGCTTCCATGCTGTAATGTTAGTTGTTCAAAGAAAACAAAGAAAGTTTTGATAACAACTGTATATTTGAATTCAAAATCAAAGGAGAAAGTGCTTTGAAAATATTGTTGGGGCTTATAGCTCAAGGAGAGGCCCAGATGACTTTGAAAAGGCGACGATCACGCCATTGTGTTTGAGAACTGTACAGAGGGACTTATACAATAAGTGAGGCCCACAGTTGGTTATTTAAAAAAGGGGATTGGTTCTTACACTCTATTAGAGGCCCAAATATTTCTTTAAAGAAAAGAAATGGGACTTATAACACGAGGGGAGGCCCAAGGTTATTTGTTTGAAAATGGCAATGGCGCCGAGGTTTTTGAAAACACAGCGGGTCTTATACAATATCTGAGGCCCAAAAGATTTTGGTTTCAAAAAGGGGTTGGGTCTTACACTCTATTAGAGGCCCATGAGTGTTTGAAAAAGATTTGTGAAGGTGAAAATCAAAGAAACCCTAATTTTATTTTCCTTTAAAAGTAAATATTTAAAGAAAATCAATAAAATGATAAAAATACCAAATAAGTTTGAATAAACCACTTGTGATTTTTGTTTAAGGTTTGAAAAATGAGGTTTTAATCACAAGATGATTTAGAACTCATTTGGTTTTGATTTTCAAGATAAATATTCACTTTTAAAATGTTTAAAAACAATTAAAAATGAATTTATTCATAAAAATACCAACTATACTAAATAAATAATATAAATTTGATTTTTTTGTGGAATAAAATATTTCAACATTTTTGTAATTTTTTTGCAAAAAGAACCAATAAAAAATAATTAAAATTGAGAGAGTTATTAATTTTCCAAATCATTAAAAATAATATGAAAAACATGAAAAAAAAAGTGGAAAAAGTGGTAAAAAGAGGATATGGGGCGAGGGGGATTCAAACCCCAGACCTCTTGGGTGCAGCGCGCGCCCTCTACCACTAGGGTGGTCATACATCCTTGTATCAAAACCACCCCATGAATATATGAGACATGCCTTGGTTTTTGGCCTGGCCAAGGCAAGGCAAGGTTTTGGCCAAAAACGTGAAGCTTGTAACTTTCTCATTTCTCCATGGATTGGGACAAAATTTATATGCATCTGGCCTAGAATTTCACAGGGAATCCAATGGTGGTGGTGGTTTTTTCAGAAAATAAATCCTCCTCAAAATCCGATTGGGGTTTTGAAATAGGCCATAATTTGCATTTTATGTGCTACCTCTTGTTACAGGCATGAATTACATGATGAATTGGTTCAAACACAACATATATAACATGTATGAGATGTGTATGATCAGTGGACTTCAAAGCAATCATATTTCAAAGAGTTCAAGTTGTGATGCTTACCTCTTTAGAAGCTTTTTGGGCTATCTGCCAAACTTCTTGTGCCAGAAATGTTTTGATGCTTTGGGCACTCTTAAATGATCCCTTAGAAGCTTTTAGGATGAGTGGAATTAGCTGGAAACCTCAGGAATGGAAACTAGCCCTTTCTTGTAAAAGGGGAAAAAGTGACCAAAATAGCAACTCTCTCAAATGGTGTTCCAGATGTTGGGAACCATTTGGGACAGTTCAAGGGTGATATTTGGAGTGTGTTTGAGGTTTTATCTGGTTTTGAAAGTGAGTGAATCAAGACATGGCTTGAAAAATGCAAAAAAGTCCAATTTTGAGGTTTTGAGAGGGGACTTTGAGATTTTGGTGTTACAGGCCACTTATGAGAGTTTGGACAGCTTAGATATGACATATGGATGTGTTTGGATCATGAGATGTGATGGAAATTATCTCTAACTCAAAAACTCAAAGTTACCTTGCAAAAGAAGGCATTTTGGCCTAGAGAAAGAGATTTTGAGGAAAGCAAGTGTTGTAGTGCTTTGGTGTACTCAAACTGAGCACAAATGAGCTCTATTTATAGTAGAGCAAGTTTGTTTTGCAAGCAATAGTGAATGGTGGCTGCTGCAGACTGTTGGCCACTTGTCTCACTTTGGAATCTTAAGTCTCCTCTAGCCATTGACTAGAGGTTAGAGCACAGGCCTATTGTCCCTTGGTTCAGAGATCATCCTTGACTCATTCAGTTGGAAAAGGCTCAGTTCATGCCACCTTAGTACATCCATTGAATGCTCCAAAACAAATTGGAATCTTGTCCCCTTTTTAGGCTTTTTAGGTTTGGCATGCTATTTTTAGTTCCAAAGACTTGGGAGGCTTATGGATCAGTGTCTGTTCCTCCTTGGTCTCCCTCTGAGGTGTTAGATGGATAAACTTGTTTGTCATTTGCACAATTTGATCAAATCGAGCAAAATGCACAAATCTGCCTTGCCATTACAGTTTGCAGCAAGACATATTGCCACTGTCATAATTCTTAGCTCAAATGGAATTTGATGGAGTTCTTGGCCATTTTGGAAAGCTCTCATATGATACAACATATGTGTGATCATAGTTTGTCTTGAAACTTTTTGGATCCAAGTGAAAAATGCCCCTACATTTTGAAAAAAGTGAAACAGATTCTGACTTAGTGAAAATTTCACTAAGTGTTGTTAAAATGCCACTTTTGTGTTTTCAACCATTTTGATCACTCCATAACTTAAAATCCATGAGGAATTGGAATGAGCTGTAGTTGACACTTTTAAAGTAGGCCATGCAAGCTACAAATCCATCTTTGGATCAGCCAAAATGGTTGCTTGGATCACAAGTTATGATCCTTGGAAGTTGGTACTCTAGCCACTTTGTTCCATAACTTAGAAAATTTCTAAGTTTTTTTATTGTTACCCCTTTTACAAGTTATCCCACTTTCTTTGATTTTTCTTGATGAATGATGATTCCAATCACACATTAATAACATTTTAGGGTTAGGGAACCATAATTGACCAAAAAACCAAAAAGTCAAACTTTGACTTTTGGGCACAGTTGACTTTTTATCGGATGAATTCCAAACTGTGTGATCCTCTATGAAATCAAGTCCTTGACCTAAATCAAACTTGATGGATTGATTTCATAGATGTTATAGGGTGTATTGAATCATGTCCCAAGGTTTGGGAGCATGTCTTGGTCAAAAAGTCAAAGGCACAGTTGACTTTTCCCTCAAAACCTTAATTGTGGTCCTAATGAATTTGAAGCTTGTGAATCAAGCTTCTTGGATCAATCCATTGTTGCAAATGGATCAATTTGTACTACTTGAGACCCTCAAATCATGTCTTGAGGTCTTGGCTCATGTTTTGTCCCAAAAGTCAACTTAGGGGTGAATTAGGTCAAGAAACCCTAATTCCTAATTTTTTATGAATGCATCCCCTGAGGCTAAATTGACTTGATAATTGGTTCCATGAGGTCCCTTGGAGTACCTTGGGTTATGATTTGAAGCATTGGCTCATGCCGAGATGAAAATTTCCATCTGGAGGCCTCAGTCGACCAAAACCCTAATTTGGTGACACTGGCGATCCTGAGGCTTAATCCACTTGGAATGCTGCAACCTTGTGCTTGATCCTTGATGTGGGAGTCCTCTTGATCCATTGTGGGTGTTTGAGAGGTTAGACAAGTTGAAGATCATGTCATTCCTTGATTGATCCTTTGTCTAAGTGCTCTGGTAGGGCTTGAAACCCTAATTCTTTGATTGTAGTGAATGCTCGCCCATCTTTGGGGAGACTAATGAGTATGAAAGTTCATCCATATTGTGATGATGATTTGCACAATGATGGGAATCTTAGTGGTCAAAATTTGGGGTATTGACAGTTTTGACACTTCATTGTAGGATCTTTACCTGTTAAATTCATGCCTTGATCATAATTTTTAGGTCACTTGTTAAGTACTTTTTGTGACTTGTGTTTGTATGATCATTAAGTGAAAAATGCCTAATATTTGCAATTAATTGAACACTTTTGGTGCATCATTTGGATCATATCTTTTGCATGTGATCACCTACGGGACTTAACATGGCTTGGTTGATTATTCATAATTTTTAAAGGTCATTTTCTATTTTTAATCAATTTTCCAATGTGAACATGTCATATGTAAACATGCTAGAACTAAGTCAAGTTAATGTCAATGTGTGAGCTCCTTAAAACCAATTTTGAGAGCATGTTTGATCCTATGTACAATGACATTTTAGGTGCCTTTTTGATCCTTAAATGTTGTTTTTTATCATGACTTAAATGATTCTTTTTTAGCCCTAAGTTGTTTATTCGATTACGCTTGATGTTTGCTTAGGTGTTTTAGTTGATGATGTAGTTGTGCTATCCTCTTTAGGATATTTTTTGTACATAATTCCACATATGGTTTAACATGAACCATAACCTTCCCTCATGAGTTTATGGGTCACTTCATATGCTCTTAATTGGTATTATAAGTTTGAACATGAATGGGAAGTTAACTTTGTTGTTTTCACTTGGACTTAGAATGTGCCATGTTTGTACAAAGTTTTTGACATTCAAATGTATCATTCCACATATCCTTTGCTACTGCCCCTTGTATGGTAGGTACCTCTAGGATTCCATTTTCATTGCTTATTGTTTCATTTTGCTCTTAAGGTAGAATTAGAGCACTTCCTTGTGCATTAGGACTTAGTTTTGTGTGTTGCTTTCGACTACTTGATAGTTGAGCTTGGCATGGAGATGATAAGTTGCTTATGATACTTTGAATGCTATTTTACAATTACATGACTCCTTCTCCTCTCACTTCTTATTCACTTCTCTCTTTTGTGATTGTTTAGAATAATGTTTACTTGTGTTGATTCACATGATCCCTTAGGATTCCTAGCTCCACTTAATTTATGATTTAGTGGGAGGTAGGAGAGACATTAGGATAGCAATCCATGTATGCAACATTAGGTAGACTTCCATTTCTTACCTCAACCATAGGGCCATCATTGTATGATAACATTAGAATCTAGTTCCCTTAGTTTTTTCTTTTGACTTTGAGTCTTTCTCTTCTCTCATCTCAAAACAAAATCAAAAACATATAATAAATACAACGAGTATTGTACGCCATGAGCCTTAAGCACATGGGAAATGGAGGGTGGAGGGTCTCCCTTCACCTTTCTAGAGTGTTTAGCATACGTCCTGTTGGGGGCGACCATGCGACGCATTCGCTCCTATGTCATAGACTTTAGTGCAATATGAGTTACAAACAATAAATCAAAACACTTTCTCATAAAAAGCAAAAAAACCAACAATCGTCTTCCTTCGGGACTCTCTTCTCATCTCCTTCACTCCATTCGTAAGGGATGTGTCATTTCCGTTCTACCGCAAACAGGTAAACGCGTAAGACTCCATACAACGAGCGACAACACCTAAACTGCTAGAACGCGAACGTTGGCGTCTTCCACTAAAAAACACAAAAAAACAAGACCCTATAAGGTCGAACTACGACTGCTCTAACTTCCTCCTTCGCGTTAGATAGATGATACGTAGGTACGAGACAACGATGTCTTGGCGAGCAAACTTCCCCACAATCCCGTAGTATTCCGAACTACGTTGACTCTGACTTTCCCGCTCCCGAGGGAATATGTAGGCCTAGGACGACGATGTCCTATCAAGTCACTCCCTTTCTTCTCCCCCGTTTCTCCGTTTCCCATTCTTTCCCGTTCCAGTTAGCAGTTGAGCTTTAGATACCCTACACCCTTTGATCGATAACAACCAGCGTGGATCCCATCGAGTACGATGGGTGCGAGGGGGTGCTAATACCTTCCCCTCGCGTAACCGACTCCCGAACCCAGACTATGGTTGCGATGACCATTCCTTTCCCTTTGTTGAGGTTTTCTTCGATCGTTTCCTTTCCCTGCATCGGGATAAATAACGTTCGGTGGCGACGCTTCTGTTCCTTTCCACTGGTTAATTTTAGCAGATGCGACATAACATACAGGTGATCAGGCTTAGCCCTGGATTGCCTTCGAGGACTTTTGGAGTTTATTTTACTTTTGGTCGACATAGAGGGTCATTGCTCTGATATTGTAACATCGGGTAGGGTCGTTGAGTCGAACCATGTTGATTGTTATTTTTGTTGTTATTTTTGAATGATTATGGTTTTATTTGGAAACCCTTTTGATTTTGGATTATTGTGGTTATGGTGGTCCCGCTGCTATTTGATGGCTTTTTTATTATTTTGAGGAAAACCCGTTGTTTACGGAGCAAATGTTTTATTTTGAGTTTATTGAGAAATGTGCACCCTTCTAAGGTATTTTTACTCTGATAATTTGTGTATTTTGTCATGTATTTTTGTGGGGTAGATAAGGGTGTTACATAAGTGGTATCAGAGCAGGTCAGTCCGTCCGGCTAGGTTGTCTACTGTTGTATATTCCATAGTTTGCGACATGTGTGTAAAAACACTGTCGATGCTTGTTTTGTTTTCCATTTACAGGTTGGGAATGAAACAAGTAGCGGAGAAGATGGTGCTTCTCCAAGATGCTTCGGGGATGGAGCAATGGCTAAGTGTGGTGTTGGATGTTACAATAGTTTGGTAAGATAGTTTGTACCGCCTCATGATAGTCTGCTGTTATTGACAAATTGAGGAACTGATCACCTTTAATCTCTTGTTGATAATAGACGGGATCATGTTGGATGGGATAGACGTGTCTTACGAGCTTAAGTGGTGTGCTCAGTGAATTGTTTGAAGTTAAGCCAAGTGCTTACAGATGGTTTTGATGAGTCGAGGCAGGATGGTGCCGAGACGTTTATGTTGAGGGTAATTTTGAGTATTAGTGAAGTGGAGAAGTTGGTGTTTTGCCTCGTGTTAAGCCTGATGATATTCCAAAGACAGCTTTCAGGATGAGGTAAGATGCTATGAGTATGTTGTGTTATCGGTTGGCGTATCTAATGCACCTGGTGTTTGTGGAGTATATGAATCAGATTTTTCATGAGTATTTAGATAAGTTTGTGGTGGTTTTTATTGATGATATTCTGATATACTCTAAGCCTGAAGGAGAGCATGCTGAGCATTTGAGGATTGTGTTGCAAGTGTTGAAAGAGAAGAAGTTGTATGTGAAACTATCGCAGTGTGAGTTTTGGGTTGAAGGAAGTGAATTTTCTTGGCCATGTGATTTCAAGTGGTGGAATTGCTGTAGATCCTTCTAAGATGGATGTTGTGTTACAGTGAGAAACTCTGAAGTCTGCTACTGAGATCCGAAGTTTTCTGGGATTGGCGGGTTATTACCGTAAGTTTATCGAGGGCTTTTCTAAGTTGGCATTACCTTTGACTGAGTTGACTTGAAAGAGTCAAGCTTTTGTGTGGGATGTAGCTTGCAAAGAGAGTTTTGTGGAATTGAAGAAGAGGTTGACAACCGCTCCAGTGGATATTTTGCCTAATCCGAGCGAATCTTTTGTGGTGTATTGTGACGCGTCAAAGATGGGTCTTGGTGAAGTATTGATACAGAATGGACAAGTTGTTGCCTATGCTTCGAGTCAATTGAGAGTTCATGAAAGGAATTATCCTACGCATGACTTAGAGTTGGCCGATGTGGTGTTCGTGTCGAAGATTTGGAGACTTATCTGTTTAGCTCTAAGTTTGAAGTGTTCAGTGATCATAAAAGTCTGAAGTACTGGTTCGATCAGGAAGAACTGAATATGAGGCAGAGAAGGTGGTTGGAATTACTAAAGGATTATGGCTTTGATTTGAATTACCATCCGGGCAAAGCAAATGTAGTGGCTGACGCGTTGAGCAGAAAGTCATTGCATATGTTGATGCTTATAGTGAGAGGATTGGAGTTGGCGTGTGAAGAGACTCCTGGTAGTGTGAAGTTAGGAATGTTGAAGCTGACAAGTGGTGTTTTGGAGGAAATCAGAGTGGGTCAGCAAGTGGATTTGAAGTTGGTGGACCAATTGACGTTAATTAACCAAGGTAACAGAGGTGAATTCCGAATTGATGAGAATGATGTGAGGAGGTTTCGAGATAGAGTGTGTGTTCTAGATGTTCCAGAGATCGAGAAAAGTATTCTATGAAGAAGGATATTGTCGAGATCGTTTATGCTTGTTTGACTTATCAAAAGTCGAAGATCGAACATCAGAAGTCGTTGGGTATGTTGCAACCGTTGAATATTCTAGAATGGAAATGGGATAGTATTTCCATGGATTTTTGTGTCGAGTTGCCGAAGACTGAAAAAAGGAATGATTCTATTTGGGTGATTGGGGATAGAGTAACTAAATCAGCTCATTTATTACCAATGAAGATTAATCATTCTATGCAGAAGTTAGTTGAGATGTATGTTGAGGAAATTGTGAAGTTCATGAGATACCATCGAGTATTGTGTCGGATAGAGACTCGAGATTTACGTCAAGGTTTTGGAAGAGTTTGCAAGATGCTTGGGGGTACTAAGTTGAGGTTGAGTTCTTCCTATCGTCCGTAGACGGATGGGAGACATAGAGGGTTGTCCAGTCTTTAGAGGATTTGCTGAGAGCTGGTGTGTTGGATTAAGGTGGATCATGAGATAGTTATTTGCCGTTGATCGAGTTTACCTACGACAACAGTTTTCATGCTAGTATTGGGATGATGCTATATGAAACTTTGTATGGGAGGAGGTGTAGGAATCCTTTGGGTTGGTATAAGTCGGGCGAGAGTGTTATACTCGGACCTGAGATTGTACAAGAGACAACCGAGAAGATTAAGATGATCCAAGAAAGGATGAGAGTTTCGCATAGTCGCTAGAAGAGCTACCATGATAAGAGAAGGAAGACACTTGAATTCCAAGGGGGAGGTCGCGTGTTTTTTTAGGGTGACGCCAGTGACTGGTGTGGGTCGAGCTTTGAAGTCTAGGAAGCTCACTCCACGTTTTGTTGGTTCATATCAAATTTTGTAGAGGATAGGAGAGGTA
Organism: Lathyrus tuberosus; assembly: GCA_022829125.1. Classification (NCBI taxonomy): domain Eukaryota; kingdom Viridiplantae; phylum Streptophyta; class Magnoliopsida; order Fabales; family Fabaceae; genus Lathyrus; species Lathyrus tuberosus. The sequence continues at coordinate 5,977,189 of JALAZF010000001.1, read as the reverse complement.
GCCTAACGAATTGCTTTACCGCTGTCACTTGTGAATTTACATGACGTGTTCCATGTGTCTCAGTTGAGGAAGTACATTCCGGATCCGTTTCATGTGATTCAGATGGATAATGTACAAGTGAGGGATAACCTGATAGTGGGAGCATTACCTGTGCGGGTTGATGGTCGAGAGATGAAGCGACTCCGGGGTAAAGACATAGCTTTGGTGAAGGTGTTGTGGGATTGACCAGCTGGCGAAAGTTGGACTTGGGGACGTGAAGATCAGATGAGGAAGTCGTATCCGACTCTATTTCCTTGAGGTAATTTTTGACGGAGAAAATCCTTTAAGTGGGGGAGAGTTGTAACACCCCAAAATCTGTAAGAATATTTATTTAATTTATTTAAATATAATATTCGTGATTTTGGTGAATTTTGGTGGTTCGTGTTGATGTCTGTATTTTTGTGGAGTTTTGGTTGTTTATTTAAATAATAGTATATAATATAGATATATTGTATTATTATTAATTTAAATAATATTAGAGGAATTAAGGGGAATATGGACTTTTGAGGAGGATTAGTGAGGGTAAATTGGGAAAAGCCCAATTTAGAGGCCCAAGGGTTAGGTTTAATAAAAAAAGAGAATTTTGGGAAGAATAGGATTCATTTTGTTAGATCGTGAAAAGAAGGAAAAAGGCCAAAGCTCTGAGGAAAGAGGGAAAAGCTTAGGATTCGAGAAGGTTTCCAAGAACTCAAGAAAGAAAGCTTGGAATCGACAATCTAAGGTATGAGGAGTATTATCTTTCATTGTTTTCAATATAGGGATTCGATGTATTTAAAGTTGATTTTGAGGTTTATGGGTTTTGTGGGTTTTTGGAGTAAATTGGTGCTTTAGGGCATTTTGGTGGATTGATTATAAAGGATCGAATTGAATCGGATAAAAGTAGGCCTTCAAGGCTAAACCTTCTGTTGATGATATGTGGGATCTTGTATGGGGAAGGGATTTATGAGGTTTCTGAGAATCTTGAAAGTTTGTGAAGGTTTAGGTGATTTTGAGTTAGGATAGTGAAATTATTCGACCTAATAGTCGTAGGTTTTATGCCTTTGATTCCCATAGTGCCTTAGTAATGTCTTGGGGACATTTTTGGGGTAAATGAGGCTGAACCCGTAAGAGTTTTAAGGTCTGAAGTGCTACTGATGCGTAGCTGCGATTGCAGGAAATCGCATGTTCGCAAAGCGAATGATTCCTTCGCACGGCGAACATTTTCCCCAGACTCGCTGGGCGAATAGCACAGTGAATGTGTGATAATGTTGTTCTGTGATACTGGACTGGAAATTGGAAGTGACTTTTAGTTCGCAAGGCGAGCTTCCCAACGAATAGCTCGCTAGGCGAATTAGGGTGGCGAGGAGATACAGGATGGGGGTTTCTCTGGTTTTGTATGGGATTTGGGGGTTCACTGGAAGTTCGCAAAGCGAACATCCTAGCGAATAGGTTCGCACGGTGAACTTTGTACCGAACGTCTACTGTTCGCGAACTTTGTTTTATGTTTCTTGTGTTGTTTTGACGTTTGAGCTGTGATTATGCTAATGATTTACAATGATGCTATTGATGATTATGAGATGATGATGTCGTGATGTTTTGATGAATAATTGATGATTTGAATTACTATGAGTTTATTGATGATTATGAACCGTTTATACATGATTTTGAAGGTTAATTGATGATATGAATTACCATGATGTATATTGATGTTATGAGCTGCACATATGTGATGTTCGATGATTAAATGACGATGTGAATGACCATGAGTTATATTGATTGTGAGATGAGGATGCATGACTATTTTGATGTGATTTTCCATGAGTTGTATTGATGATTATAAGATGATGAAGCATGATGTTTTGATGAATGAATGACGATATGATGAGATTGTGATGAATGATGATGCACGTAATGACTTGTGTTGATGATGATGATTATGACGTTGTGTATCATGCATTCATAGCATTACAGTGATGTTAGACTTCGGTCTATTGTGGCTTCCATCCCATTGTGTGGATGTGAGGTGGTTTTGACGTGCTCCGACTCTTGTGTAGAATCGATCCTAATGACGGGGATCTTTGGAGGCTGATGGCCTAGTGTCCATCGATTGTGACGATTGGTACCACATGCATGAGTCTTATTGTGCATTGCATTTATTTGGCATTGATATGATTTATGATGTCGTGATCTTTGATGTTTGCCTTGTGGTGACCCTGATGATGTTGTATATGATGATGACGTCAATTTTATGCATATCCTATTTTTATATTGATTATAAAGAATTGTGATTAGTCACCCTGCCTGTTTGAATGTTGCCTCTGCATGGGTAAAGTGCAGGTGATCACGCTTAGCCGTGGATTGCCTTCGAGAACTTTTGGAGTTTATTTTGCTTTTGGTCGACGTAGAGGGTCATTGCTCTGATATTGTAACATCGGGTTGGTTCGTTGAGTCGAACCATGTTGATTGTTATTTTTGTTGTTATTTTTGAATGATTATGGTTTTATTTGGAAACCCTTTTGATTTTGGATTATTATGGTTATGGTGGTCCCGCTGCTATTTGATGGCTTTTTGACTATTTTGAGGAAAACCCGTTGTTTATGGAGCAAATGTTTTATTTTGAGTTTATTGAGAAATATGCACCCTTCTGAGGTGATTTTTACTCTGATAATTTATATATTTTGCCGTGTATTTTTGTGGCGTAGATAAGGGTGTTACATCAACAGCGGGAGAATTCTTTCATACTTTTCTGAGAAAGCTAATGGGTCTTCAATCAATTCTCCTAGTTCCTTTAGTTGCTCAACATTGGGAACCATGAAGGTGTATGGCCAAGTTCCTTTCTTTCCCAAATCCATCTTATAATGTCTGCAAAATAAATTTCAGTTCCTTGATATGGTTAGCAAAAATGCAAGATGCTATGCAAATGCAGTTGGTTTTAAGGAACACAAAAGAGACATTTTCAAAATAAGCTTCCACTTCATTAATATTGAGAAAAGTTACAAATTTCAAAGTACATTTCAAGAAGCTCAAATTACAAAGAGAGAAAAACATCTAGGCCTAAAAAGTAACCCTATCTAGAAAGGCTCCACTCCACGCATCCTCTTCCATCTCTTCAACTTGTCATTTTCAAGAATCAGCTTGTCAACAATCCCTTCCAAGTGCCAGATGTCGGAGGAATACTCGAATACTCGTGAGTACTAGAAGTTGGTTGCACGCTAGAGAAAAATAAATTCTCTCGCGCCACTAGTCTGTCTATTACACGTCTCTTAAGTAACTTAATCAAATCATCCTTCTCTTTAATCTATTTCTTCATTTCCATCTGTTCAGCATAGATGGCATGATACTTCCCTTCCCAAGTGTCTCTCTCAAGTTTCATCCTTGCCAGAGTTTCCTGATACTCTTCCATGCGCTCAATAGGAATGATAGAGGGAGATACAATAGTAGGCTGCGGAGGTCTCTCGGGGAGATATGGCATCTTAAGATCACGAGCTCGAGATTGAACCCACTGAAGGAATGGTTCCAAGGCCACACAGTTTCTCTTTCCCAAGTCATTCTTAGTTCTCTTATGGAGCGTTCCCCAAGCATGCAAAACTCTGTTCTTAGTTTCTGCACTGGCTTCCTCGTTAAGATAGAAAAAACCAGACAAAAGGATATTCTTAGGCTTCTCCTCCATAGGAAATCCAAATTGGCGTCTAGCAAGAATAGGGTTGTAACTAATCCCACCTCTAATACCAAGGAGTTGGACATTGGGAAATGGGCCACAAATATCAATGATGACTCCTTTGTCATAAGCTGGATCATACCAAAACACATCAATATGAGTGAGAGATATGATTCTCTGAGACCAACAGAGCTTGTCATGATTATCTGTGAAGTGTGTTGTTCGAGGCAAATAAGTAACAAACCACTTGTAAAGCAAAGGTGCACAGCACAAGATGGTACCATTTCCCTTGAGAGTTCTGTGATGGATGGAGTGCGAAGTATCACCAAGCAAGGTAGGTATAGGGTTTCCACTTAAGAAGATCCGAATGGCATTGATATCAATAAACTCCTCAATATTAGCAAACAAAACCAAACCATAGACAAGTGGGGCGAATACTGCTTCAATGGCATCCACACTGTTCATCTTAGCTAAGTAGAAAGCCTTGTCCATCAAGAACTTAGAAGAGGGTAGGCCCTTGATTCCATTCTTGGTGGTGAGGTTAGCCTTGACTTTAGACATCACCAAGTGGATAGCATCAGCAATTTCCTTTGGTGAAGGAATCTTCTCTAGACCACTGAAAGGCTCTTGTTCCTTTACGGGTAGACCAAACCAATAAGAATACTCCTCCAATGTTGGAACAAGTTGGTAGTCAAGAAAGGTGAAGCAATGGTAAAGTAGGTCGTAAAATTGTACCAACGTGTCGAGAACTTCATCTTCCATCTTAGTCCTAAGGATACCAATCAACCTCCCATAACGCTTTCTGAAGTCTTCAGGGCCAGACACCAAAGCTGCCAGCTTTTTTAACTCTACCAAATTGGGCTTCTTGAAATTTTACTTCTTAGTGTTCCTTTTCTCAAGATCCATGATACCTATGATTTGCAAAGGAAAAGACGACTGAGTTCCTTAAAACCAACAATGGATGCAATGATGGATGTATGCAATGCACAAAACACACATGCACACATAAACACAAATATATGTACACACAACAAAGCACACAAGGCATAGGTTTAGGGGTTACATGAGTGGAGCCATGATCTACCCATCCCAAAGGTGTGTACTATGGGTTTATCAACTGTAGAACAGGGTTCTAAAAGTTCTCAGAGTCATGGATAAATCTTTAGGATATTATCGGCCTACAGGACTACTCATACGGGTTAATAATATTCTCAAGATAAACTTGTCTGAGTGTAGTATCGCATGACAACCATCACAGGTCTACACCTAGATAATCACTGCACTACGTCCTAGAAAGGCCAAGTGGGGGTAAGCGTAACTACAGTCCTCAGTATCACGGACTCCCAGGTCGGAAAGAGTGACATCAATACGACTACTCGCATCGGACATCAATAATTCCAAAGGGGCCTCCACTGAGCGTTGTCATCATATGCCAAACATGTTAGGACTACTCTCAACAGCCGACTATTGATTACACCACAATCTTATCATATGTGTATTCTCAATTCCGGGCTAGGACTTATCTCACCACTCAAAAGTAGCAACCCTGCCAACAGAAGATCCCAAGCAAATATACAGATATACATATATGTACAAACAAGCAAGTAAAACATATAAATAACACAAATAAACAAGGTAGGCTTAACCCTCTTTTCCTGTATCCCCAATGAAGTCGCCATTTCTGTTGTGGTGAGAATCGGATACCAAGCTATTAATTAACTTGAATCACACATCTTTGAAGTTCACCACCGAGCTTTGATTTATCCAAAGGAAAGGGTAGAGGTCGAAGAAAACCCTAATTGTGCTATGTGAAGACACAACTAAGAGATCTAAGGTACGGGGGTTGGTTATACCTAGGGAAGGTGTTAGCATCCTAGATATTTGTAGTACTATACAGGAACCTCTTGTTTGTATTTGTGTTATGTTATGTTTGCTTGCTAAGGGATCTATGCTAGGGGTAAGGTAAAGACCAATGTGCTAAAGGTAAAAACCTAAGGGTATATATACTAGGTATGCTTGCCAAGACATCGCATCTCGTTCCTACGTATCCTAATAAGGATGGAATTAGAGCATTCGTAGTTAACCTCAACAAGGGTGAGGAACCATTGATTATGGTCAAAGTTCCAAGGGGATTGAGTATGGAACTCACATAGAGTTAAAGAACTCCTAAGTCTAAGTTGAAAAGGGTAAGTGAATACTCATGATGATGAGAATCACATAGAGTTTAAGAACTCTATCATAATTTTAAGTTTAAGATGGGGTGAATGTCTCTAATGAGGTCCAAAAGGGAACATCATGATGATGATGCCCACATAGAGTTGAAGAACTATAGGTGAATCCTAAGTTGTAAGGCATGTGGCTCTAATGAGACCAAGGGATAGTAAGCATCTATGATGATAGTGCTTACAAGAGGGGGAAACCTAACTAGGTCAAGGGGAAAATGGCTCTAATGAGGCCAAAGGATTGATCCTAATAAGGTCAAGGGAAAGGAGTGGCTCTAATGAGGCCAAGGGTGGAAGGTGGCTCTAATGAGGTCCAAAAGGATGCAAGATGGCTCTAATGAGGTCAAGAGGGTAATGAGCTATCTATGACTTTGAGGTCAATAGAGAGACTTTCCTTTGGAAGGAGGGGAATGAAAGAGGGTTAAGGAGGAGAGCTAACAAGCTAAGCCTTACCTAATGGGGATAACTTAATGAAGTTAACAATGGTACTCACATAGCAAAAATACATGGATATAACACATGAGTAAAGATGGTGAATGTGATGACATTCAAGGGCAAATATCTTAAAAATATACAAGTATCATGTAAGCACAACAATCATTCATTAATGAACAAGGCAAATGCCTAAAGGGAGCATGATATAAGTCTAAACATTTTAAACAAGTCACTACTACGAAAAACCCATTTAACGACGCCAGGTTTACAACGGATTCGTATCCCACCGTTGTAATAGGTTAAAAATTTTGCAGCTGATTTATAATGCCATATTTAACGACGGTCGTATTAAAAAACCGTTGTAATACATGGTGTGTAACAAGCTTCGATTCCCAGCAAATACATTTTTTTCCATATTTTTACATTTTAAACACGCTTGTATTAAAACACCGTTGTAATACATGATGTGTAACAAGCTTCGATTCCCAACAACTACATTTTTTTCCATATTTTTAGATTTTAAACATATATTTTATTTCTTTTGTTAGTGTTACGGGGATTTAACCTCAAAACTCAAAATTCATCTTTGTTTTTCTATTTTTAAGTGCACGAGAATAGGTTGAAATAGTTTGATCATAACTTCTTTAAAAAGAAAAGTGAAAGAGATGAGTATATATAAAAGAAAACTTTATTAAGATTCCAGATAAGAAGAGTACATTGATAATCATATATTACATATATTTATCAATGTCAGAGCCCATAGCTGCAAATGCATCTTCATAATCCAGGACTCTCTCCTCACTTCCCTCATCGGAATCATAATAAATAGTCGTCATTTTCTTCTTTTTCTTTTTCTTCTTCAGCTTCTTCTTCTTCTTCTTCTCCTTCCTTACCCTTAACGCATCCCTGATGTTGGCTGCTGGTTGAACCTTCTCATTTGGCGGCTGACGTTGTTCATTTGTGCCCTCATTGGTGATGTTTCTAGCATTCTCATTTATAGAACTCTTTGTTACGAAGAATATATTATGAAGAAATGTAAAATTGTCTATTTATAGGTGAGTTTGAAGATGAAAAGTCTGATAGTTTAATGCTTGTAATGATGATAACTTGTAAATGGTTGATATTCTGGAACGATATTTTTTGAAAAACGGAGAAAATTTTAAATCATTATTATACTTGGCTAGAGTGTTCTCTATTCTGGGAAGAGCAAGGGTTATAATATTACAACGGTTAGTAATGATAACCATAGCGATCCCCTTATACTTGGTACAAGGTTGGACTCCAGGCAACAACATTTTTCTATTTTACGTAATTATAGAAAAATGTTATTGCCTGGAGTCGAACCTTGTACCAAGTATAAGGTGTATCGCTACGGTTAATATAACTAACCGTTGTAATATTATTAAAATAATATATATACTTATCATTACGGTTTTTTTAGAAAACCGTTGTGAAATATTTACCTATATAAGGGAATTAACTTTCCCTTATTAACAGTAGCGCCGTTTCCTTCACAGCGAAACCCTAGCACCCATTTTTTCTCTACATTTTTTGCAGCAAACTTCATCTTTTTTTAGAATCCGCGAAAAGAAATACAAGAAGTATGAAGCTTTTGATTTAAGCTTCTTCCTCCTTGTATTTCTTCTTGCAGAGTCTAAAACTAGATGAACATGGTGATAATGCTGGCGGTAGCAAGCGTAATGTACATATTGTTTATGGAAAATAAGGTATTCTTCTACTTCAATCTTTTTGTTAGATAGGTCCCATTATCTCGTTTGCTTCATGTTGTTTTTGTTGATTGTTCTCATTTTGTACAGATTCGACTTCAATGCTTCACAAGCAAGGTGAACTTCATTGTAATGGTACAGTCCCACTTCTTAGGGTTTTGTTTCAACTTTTACTTATTTTGTTTTGAATACTAACTAATTTTCTTCATTGCTTCCCACTTATTATGGTTTGTTTCACATGATGATGATGATGGTGGTACATATATATGAATTCATTCTGATATTGTATATGAAATTTTGTTTATTATATACTATGTATATTGTTTGTTTCACTATCCTTTTATTGAAAATGCAATTAGTTAAATTGATATAGAAACTTATAAACTAAAAATTAAGATGTATTTGAAAACGAACCTTTATCATGTCAATGTTTTCCGAATTGCATCCATTTCATTAAGCACATTTTATGTTCCTTAACATAAAATTTATGGTTCAATGGTCTGTTTGCTTCAATTCATCGATATCTACAATTCTACTTTACCTCATCGTCGTCACTAATCATCGTGGTTGTTAAGATCATGATTTTTATGATGATAAAATCACGATGATTTGTGGCGATGAAGAGGTAAACTATAATAAAAAATATCGATGGATTGAAGGAAACCAACCATTGAACCATAAATTTTATGTTAAGGAACATAAAATATGCGGAATGAAATGGATGCAATTCGGAAAACAGTGGTGTGTTTAAGTTGGTTTTCAAGAACAGTTTAATTTTTAGATTATATAGTTCTTTACCAATTTTAATGGTTGTATTTCTTTAATTAGGTGTATGGTAAAACAAGCAATATACGTTTTTATATAATAAAGGTTTAATTGCAATTTTGGTCCCCCTATTTTCATTTTTTTTTTAGTTTTGATCCCTCTATTTTAAAATTCAGAAGTTTTGTCCCTCTATTTTTAGTTTTTTTGAGTTTTGGTCCCCCTATTTTAAAATTTGAAATTTTTGTCCCTCCATTTTCATTTATTTTGAGTTTTGGTCCCCTTATTTTCATTTTTTTAAACTTTTGGTCCCCTTATTAGATTAGTTCCAAATTGAAAAGGGGGGCTAAAATTCTAAACAAAACTTAAAATAGGGACCAAAACTAAACAAAAATGAAAATAAAGGGACCAAAATTATGGATTTTGAAATAAAGGGACTGTTGTACCCCAAATTTTACCCTCAGATCCTCTGATCATTTTTCATATCATTTCAAGCCAGTCATTTTAGCATTTGCAGTCATTTGGTCCATTAATCATTAATCAGACATTTTTTTTGTCAACCTTGTCATTCCTAATTTTAATTACTATCATTACTTTTCTGTTTAGTTAAATATTTATTTTTGATTTATTTAGAATTTATTTAAATCCACTTTAGCCTATCTTTTTATATAGTATATATTTAATTTTAAACTTAATTTTAATTTTAATTTAGTTTTTCTTTTTTAGTTAATTTAGATTAATTTAGTTAATTTAGTGTAATTTTATTTTCGTTTTTTATAGTTTTATTTTTCATTTTTTATTTTTAGTTTAATTCATTTTAACTTAACTTAATTTTCAAAACAATTACAAAAGAGAGGTCCATGACTTGGTATTTCCATTACACAATCTTGTTTCATTTTGAACTCACAATTCTGAACCAAATCCACCAAGTACATTGAACTCACAATTCTGAACCAAATCCACCAAGTACATTGCGCAAGCTTTTTACCATCAGTTCCAACACTCTTTTGCTTTTCCAATACCGTGCAAGAAAAGTTTTCAAGGACAACAACTTGGTACTTCCCAAATGAACATACAAGAGCCAAAGTAAACACCCTTCATGTATTGCCGCATTTTGCTTCTCCTTGGTCCTTACTTCAGTTTGTTCTGCTGACATGAACTAAGGATAAGCAAACAACACACCACTTGCACTTGGCTCAAGAAAAGTAGAAACAGCTATGCGCATACCCTACCATCATTTCTCTGTTGGACAAAACCAATATCCTTGGTGATTTCAAAATGAGTTAACCAGCTCCCTTGCCTATAAAAGACTCGACCCTCTTTTGTAAAGGAGGGGGAAGAACGTCACCTAAACCTTCCCTCATACTACCAGCCTCCACCCTCCATTATCTGACCCACCTTGTGCAAACCATCCAGCAAGTTGTTTCACAATCCATAAACATCTCATCTAAAATAACTCAAACCTTAATACACCATCACCACATTCTCTTTTTCGATTCATACAGTAGCTCTCTTTTACAAAAAACCAACAATCAATAACTCAACACAACACAAAGTATCAAAATACGAACATCACTACATCAGAATAACATATCACACAAAGTAAGAGGGCTCGTGAGTTTCTCTTTGCAATCACGAGCAGTGCACCAACAATTAGAATACATACTCTATTTTACCAAAACACATCACTCGAAGGAAACTTGTGAGCTCGTGAGTGAACCAAGAAAGCTAGAAGTTGCAGAGTAGCTCACACATTATCTCCAGTCAGAGGAAGAGTTTTGATTTCCATAGCTTCCAAGTAAAGAAGCAGTGGACTGATTCCACTTGGTAAGCTTCTTCCATGCCTTCATACCTTTTGTGATCAGTGTACAACACTGTTTGAATGATACCATATGTTCATACTTTACATTTAAGTTGGTTTTGAATGATAACATGAAGGGATGTTTAAGCTTGTATGTTATATCATTGTCCAGACAGTTTATGTCAGTTGGGAAACATGATTTTCGTGTCTTTTTTTTTATCCAAGCTAGTTGTTATTTTGAGTGGCTCGGGGTTTAGTGTTGTTCTATTATGTGAGCACTACAGAATAGTGCTTTATTTCGTTGTCTTTGGTTGAGAAATGAACTTAAAAATGATTGAACAAGGTAAAGGAGTAGCCATGTGTGGGTTGCGGGTTTTCACGTTAATTTCATAAGATTTGTTCATGCTGCATGAAGAGGAGAAGAGGTGGCAGTGTGGGATTAGTTGGGTTATGTTTTTGTCATTTTGTGACTTAAAAACCCAGTGATTGATATAAATGTTATACATGCACACATGACCTTGTTTTTTTCCTTGGCTGAGTATAACTCCGTTTGGACCTTGGGCCTTGGCTTTTCGCTAATCGCACCCGCAGTTAGAGGGCCCATACGCCTAAATAATAAAACTTAGTTCAGCTCTGTTCGCCTTATACACCCCCTGTTTTAGTGCATTTCTAATATTTTCTTTTTATTTTCATCTTCAATTTTGCACTTTTAAAAATAGTTTCTTATCCATAAAAATTCATATTTACAATTTCATGTTTAATTTAATTTTCTAAACTTTTATTTTTATTTTCACATTATTTTAATACCTATTTTAATTTTGTGAAGTTAAGGGCTATTTTGCCCAACTTTTATGACACTCCATATAGTCATTTCTTGTTGTTCATACTTGATTAATGCTTGATTGTTTATCCTCTTTGAGTCCTTGAACTCACATTGTTCACTCATACTTTAATCCTGTTTTAACTCTTGTTTACAAGAGGTTGTCCTCCCCTAATTCCAAAGGAAAATCTCTCTAATGACCTCAAAGTCATAGATAGCTTATTACCCTCTCTTATCCTCATAGCCATCTTCAACCCTTGACCTCATAGTTATAGGTAGCCATCATCTTCCCTGCTTTACCTAGCCTTATGTTTGGAGTCGCCGCACTCCATGTAGGCGTCTTGCTTTCAGACCCTACCTTCCCGTGAACATTTCATTCCCTTTTTAACCTAACATTTCCCAAGAGATAGGCATTAATCTCTTCTCCTTCACGACGGTCTAACCCTTCACAATCCTTTCACAAGAGATATCCATTAATCTCTTCTCCTAAACAATCAATCCTCACAAGCTTTGCTTTCAAGCTTTTCACCCTGCTTTCCCTTGGAACCTTGACCACAGTCAAGAGTTCCTCACCCCCATTGAGGGGAACTACGGATGCTCTGATTTCTCAAAGTACCCTTGAGAATACATAGGCATAGGATTGCGAGATCCTAGCGAGCTACCTTTTTTCTTTTTTTACCTTTTTTCTTTTTCTACCTTTTTCTTTTTCCACCTTTTTCCTTTACATCCAATGCCTTCTTGGATTCTACCTTTTTCTTTTGCTACCTTTTTCTTTTTCCACCTTTTTCCTTTACATCCAATGCCTTCTTGGATTCTACCTTTTTCTTTTGCTACCTTTTTCTTTTTCCAACTTTTTCCTTTACATCCAATGCCTTCTTGGATTCCACCTTTTCTTTTACACCCTTTTACCCCGTAGTGAGGTGAACTACGGTTGCTCTGATTCTTTAGTCAGGATACGTAGGCACAAGATGCGACGTCTTGGCGAGCAAACTTAGTGTATATATCCATATGTCTTTACCTTTAGCCTTAGCAGATTCCTTTAGCAAACAAACATTTAGCATAACACAAATACTAACAAGAGGTTCCTGTAGAGTACTACAGATACTTAGGATGCTAACACATTCCCTAGGTATAACCAACCCCCAGACCTTAGATCTCTTAGTTGTGTTCCTACATAGCGCACTTATGGTTTTTTGATCTTTACCATTTCCTTTGGATAAAATCAAATCTCGGTGGTGAATTTCATGTTTTGTGATTCAAGTTAATTAATAGCTTGATATCCGATTCTCACCGCAACAGAAAATGGCGACTTCACTGGGGAAATCCCTTAAGAGGGTTAAGCCTATCTTGTTTGTATTTGTGTTATTTATATGATTGCTTGCTTGTATATTTGTACATATTTATATTTGTATATATATATATATATATGCCTGTTGTGCTTGAGTTTTCTGTTTGCAGGGTTGCTACTTTGAGCGGTGAGATAAGTCCTAACTCGGACTTGAGAGCACTTTTGATAGGATTATGGTGTAATCAATAGTCGGTTGTTGGGAGTAGTCCTAACAATTTATGGCATATGATGACCACGCTCAGTTGAGGCCTTTTGGGATTGTTGATGTCTGATGTGAGTAGTCGCATTGATGTCACTCTGCCCGATTTGAGAGCCATTGATTCTGAGGACCGTAGTTACCTTCACCCCACTTGGCATCTTAGGATGTAGTGTAGTGGCTATGAGGGAGTAGTCCCAAGTAGTCGTCATCGATACTACACTCAGACGAGTTTAGCTTGAGAATATTATTAACCCGCATGAGTAGTCACGTAGGTCGATAATATCCGAAGGATTTACATAGACTCTGAGAACTTTTTAGAACCCTGTTCTACGGATACAAGAACCCTAGTACACACCCTATGGTTGGTTCTTTACCCAGACTCCATGCTGCGATCTCGAACCCTTGATCCAGTTGCATGTGTTTTGCATCCTGTTTGCATTGCATTGCATATCATTTGCATCTTTACATGTTTCATTGCATATGTTTGTTCGTTCAGTTACTCATTTTCAGTGGTCTCTATCTTCCAGTGTTGTCTGTTAGTCGTCAAGCTGATTCCTCGACACCGATGCAGGACTAGAGCTAATTTCAGATGCAGAATGTCAAGAACAATCATCTGCCAGGTACGGCAAGTGAAGCTTCAGTCTACTTCAGCCCAGACTACTCGAGCTACTTTTTAGAACTCTCTCTATGAGCACAATGTTGTCAGATCACACCAAGTGAAGCTTCAGTCGACTTCAGCATGCTATCTTCCTAAAAGCCAGTGTTTCAGACTGGACAACTCATATTTGTTTCTGATTATTCACTAGGCCTTGTTTCTCATTGTTTGCATTTCCTTATTTTTGTACTGGCTATTTGCTTCCAAATTATGTTTGTACTTTCATATTAATGAAATAAGCATTTGCAACTTTTTGATTCAATTCATTTGTATTTGCTATTCACTTCTTAATGCTTCCTCTTTCATGAAAAATAAAAAAATTCTCTTGTCCACTTTCTTTTGATTATGCAAAGATTGGAGGGAGGATGATGAAAACAAAATACTCATAATTGTTGTTGGTATGCTTTCAAATTAGGACTTTGTTGACGATGTAAGGCATTGTTTCTTTCCCCAAACACTAGAGACATAAGGAAGATAACCCCTATTTAACCCCTTCGAGCCTTGAAGTAAGAGTTTCTTTTCTTTACAAACCCACAATCTTAACCTGGGGCAGGGTAGTTCTCGGTTAACTTGATTGTACATTCAAATACAAGAGTTTCATGCAAGACACCTTTCAACAAAAAGTTGCACTCACAAGTTTTCCTTCGCACATAGAAAGCAAATGTCGAAGATGTCTTTCAAGTCAAACGCCAATGATGGATCGCCGCAATCATCAAGCCAGGATGTCATAAACTTTTAACTCTTCCAGATTAAATGAATAAATGTTGTACAACTTGTTCCCAAAGTGATAAATGAAGAAGGGTCATCAAGAAATACTTACTCAAAGAATGAGCCGAGTCCCTTTCGAGGCAAAAGCTAAGAAAGGTGTGAAGCTCATGACCTTACCTTATACAAAGAGAAGAAAGAACAAGCTTGTATGACAACCAAAAGTTGTACGGAAGCAGTGACTGCCATCTCGAGTCCATTGAATTTTGAACCATCATCATTACTATCATCAGTGCAATTCCTAACCTATGGGAACCTGAGTGCATAGTTTGGGTTAACTGAGCGTAGGACTGAAGATCATCACGAAGATTGGGTGGGTACAAATGAACTTTGAGCCTTTATCCTTTGTTTCTTAAACCGTGAACCAGGCCACGTTATAACCCTCAAAAGACCTAACTGAAGCAAGGTTATTTTGAAAGCATACAACAACAAGGTTTCGTAAACTGACTCCTAAAGATCTTGGCAGATCATTTTGTTTTGTCATTACACTTTTACTTAAACTTTTCACTTTAATGTCTTGAACCACCGTGTTCTGACCAATAACTCATATACTTTGCCTCTTTCAAAAATGATTGATTTCAAGAGTTGCATGAACTTTGCATTTACCATGTTTGTACAAATACTTTTGTTTGCAAACTAGCTTTCTTCTTAAGGAATTTTCAAACATTTGAGAAACTTGGTCGGTGATCCAATCAGGGGCAAGTTCCTTCCATATCCGGTTGAGAATTAGTTCAAGATTTATGGTTTAATGGCGACTTCTCAGAATTGGTTTATCCAGAAGATTTTTCAAGACTCAGACTGGGGCAAGCTTTCCCGTGTACAGCAAAACAGTCAGTTTCAGACTCACACAATCTGAAGCAATGATCAGTTCATCTACAATAGTCAGCTAATCTGGGGCAGTTAATTTGAAGAATCCCCAAGCAGCTCTTCATCCTTCCTACAAGGATCATCAATTTGGATACAGTTTACCAGTGTGGCAAAGTTGTGTTCAGCAGTAGCATCTCTGGTCCCCCAAGCAGAATGACAGCGATCTCCGTGTTGAGGAATCAACCTTCCAGTATTGTCTTCTCACAAAAGAGTTGAGCTGTGTCGTCGATATCTACATTTGCATTTGCATTTGATCATATATCATCTGCATAATTTATACCATATGCATATCATGAGTGTTTCATCCTCATTTGCATTTCTCCCGAGGTCGTGTCGTTATCCACGTCTTACCTTGTGGTCAAAGTCCAACTTACTTGGCACCTACTAAACAGATATTGTCGTGTCTATCTGACGTTCTTCCAGATATGACCTTTCTTATCCGATTGTTTTTTCGGATATGTTTGTTCCTCTTTTGTATCCAATGCCATTCTTGGATGTCGTTTATTTGTCTCTTTCTGATGTTCTTCAAGATTGAGTCTTTTGTTCTGATGTTATTCCAGAACTTATCTGATGTTTTTCTAGATATTTCGCTTCGTTATTCTGATGCTTTTCCAGAATTTCATTGCTTTTACCATCTGATGTTTTTCCGGATGTGTCTCTCCATCTGATGTTTTTCCATATTGAAACTTTTGTTCTAATGTTCTTCCAGAACTTATATGATGTTTTCCCAGATATTTCGCTTCGTTATTCTGATGCTTTTCCGGAATGACATTGCCATTTCCATCTAATGCTTTTCTGGATGTATCTCTCTTTCTGATGTTTTTCCAGATTGAGTCTTTTGTTCTGATGTTCTTCCAGAACTTATCTGATGTTTTTCCAGATATTTGCTTTGTTAATTCTGATGCTTTTCCGGAATGACATTGCCTTTTCCATATGATGCTTTTCCGGATGTGTCTCTCTTTCTGATGTTTTTTCTGATTGAGTCTTTTGTTCTGATGTTCTTCCAGATCTTATATGATGTTTTTCCAGATATTTCGCTTCGTTATTCTGATGCTTTTCCAGAATTTCATTGCTTTTACCATCTGATGCTTTTTCGGATGTGTCTCTCTTTCTGATGTTTTTCCAAATTGAGTCTTTTGTTCTGATGTTCTTCCAGAACTTATCTGATGTTTTCCCAGATATCTCACTTCGTTATTCTAATGCTTTTCCAGAATTTCAGTGCTTTTACCATCTGATGCTCTTCCGGATGTGTCTCTCTTTCTGATGTTTTTTCATATTGAGTCTTTTGTTCTGATGTTTTTCCAGAACTTATCTGATGTTTTTCCAGATATTTTGCTTAGTTATTCTGATGCTTTTCCATAATTTCATTACTTTTACCATCTGATGCTCTTCCGGATGTGTCTCTCTGTCTGATGTTTTTCCAGATTGAGTCTTTTGTTCTGATGTTCTTATCTGATGTTTTTCCAGATATTTTTCTTTGTTTATTCTGATGCTTTTCCGGAACGACATTGCTTTTTACCATATGATGCTTTTCCGGATGTGTCTCTCTTTCGGATGTTTTTCCAGATTGAGTCTTTTGTTCTGATGTTCTTCCAGAACTTATCTGATGTTCTTCCAGATATTCGCTTTATTTGTTCTGATGCTTTCCCGGAATGACATTGCTTTTACCATCTGATGCTTTTCCAGAATTTCATTGCTTTCACCATCTGATGCTTTTCCGGATGTATCTCTCTATCTGATGTCTTTCCAGATTGAGTCTTTTGTTCTGATGTTCTTCCAGAACTTATCTGATGTTTTTCCGGATATTTCGCTTTGTTATTCTGATGTTTTTCCGGAATGACATTGATTTTACCATCTGATGCTCTTCCTGACGTGCCTTTCTCTTTCTGATGTTCTTCCAGATTGAGTCTTTTGCTCTTGATGTTTTTCCAGAGAACTTTTTGTGTCTATCTGATGCTCTTCCGGATATGACCTTGTTTATCTAATGTTCTTCCAGATATAATGTTGCTTATCTGATGCTCTTCCGGATATGTCTTCAAAACCCTTTTCCCGTACATTTAATGCTCTTCAAAATGTTTCAGATGTATCTTCAGAATTCTTGTCTTCATCTAATGCTCTTCTAGATGTCTTCAATTCGTTTCTGAATTTGGTTAACGGCTGCTGAATGCTTTCGAGTCTGTTTCCATTCTCCATCCAATGCTTTTCTGGATGTGTGCCGGAGTTTATTCGATGCTTTTCCGAATATCTCTAATATGCTTCCCGGAGTTCATTCAATGCTCTTCTGAATGTCTCTGTTGTCTGTTATTTTTCCAGAGTTTATTCAATGCTCTTCTGAATACCTCTGATGTTTGCTTGTCTCATGTATTTCCCAGTTTTTCTCCTCGCCTCATTCAATGATCTTCTGAATGTCGTGACTCTTTTCCATCCATTTCCATTCATGGATGGTGACTTTTGATTCCCCAGTGGAGACCGTATTTTCGGTGTTACTTCCATTGAGGATCTTGTGTCATCTTTCCCTTTTAAAAGCGTTAGCCGGTCATGCTTGAACCAGTTAGATTTCCTAGTTCATTTCAGTTCCCCAGTGTGGCTGTCATCCCCAGTAAGTGATTGCTCGTTGTGTGAACTTTTTCCCTGTCTGCTTCGTCTGCATTTTGGCATTTACCTTTCCATCATTATCATCATACTAGGAATTCATGGCATGTCTGCATTTGCATGTCTGTTAGCCGTCCTTAGCATCTGCATTCCATCTAAGGGCAAAAGTTTCGGTTTGCTATATTTAAATACCTTTCACCTTGATCTCTCGAGGATTTTCATCCCTCATGTCATCCGGTGAAAATATTTAAATAGGGGCAACTGTTGTACCCCAAATTTTACCCTCAGTTCCTCTGATCATTTTTAATATCATTTCAAGCCAGTCATTTTAGCATTTGCAGTCATTTGGTCCATTAATCATTAATCAGACATTTTTTTTGTCAATCTTGTCATTCCTAATTTTAATTACTATCATTACTTTTCTGTTTAGTTAAATATTTATTTTTAATTTATCTAGAATTTATTTAAATCCACTTTAGCCTATCTTTTTATATAGTATATATTTAATTTTAAACTTAATTTTAATTTTAAATTAGTTTTTTCTTTTTTAGTTAATTTAGATTAATTTAGTTAATTTAGTGTAATTTTATTTTCGTTATTTATAGTTTTATTTTTCATTTTTGATTTTTAGTTTAATTCATTTTAACTTAACTTAATTTTCAAAACAATTACAAAAGAGAGGTCCATGACTTGGCATTTCCATTACACAATCTTGTTTCATTTTGAACTCACAATTCTGAACCAAATCCACCAAGTACATTGCGCGGGCTTTTTACCATCAGTTCCAACACTCTTTTGCTTTTCCAATACCGTGCAAGAAAAGTTTTCAAGGACAACAACTTGGTACTTTGCAAATGAACATACAAGAGCCAAAGTAAACACCCGTCATGTATTGCCGCATTTTACTTCTCCTTGGTCCTTACTTCAGTTTGTTCTGCTGACATGAACTAAGGATAAGCAAACAACACGCCACTTGCACTTAGCTCAAGAAAAGCAGGAACAGCTATGCGCATACCCTACCATCATTTCTCTGTTGGACAAAACCAATATCCTTGGTGATTTCAAAACGAGTTAACCATCTCCCTTGCCTATAAAAGACTCGACCCTCTTTTGTAAAGGAGGGGGAAGAACGGCACCTAAACCTTCCCTTATACTACCAGCCTCCACCCTCCATTATCCGACCCACCTTGTGCACACCGTCCAACAAGTTGTTTCACAATCCATAAACATCTCATCCAAAATAACTCAAACCTTAATACACCATCACCACATTCTCTTTTTTGATTCATACAGTAGCTCTCTTTTACAAAAAACCAACCATCAACAACTCAACACAACACAAAGTATCAGAATAAGAACATCACTACATCAGAACAACATATCACACAAAGTAAGAGGGCTCGTGAGTTTCTCTTTGCAATCACGAGCAGTGCACCAACAATCAGAATACATACTCCATTTTACCAAAACACATCACTCGAAGGAAACTTGTGAGCTCGTGAGTGAACTAAGTAAGCTAGAAGTTGCAGAGGAGCTCACACATTATCTCCAGTTAGAGGAAGAGTTTTGATTCCCATAGCTTCCAAGTGAAGAAGCAGTGGACTGACTCCACTTGGTAAGCTTCTTCCATGCCTTCATACCTTTTGTGATCAGTGTACAACCCTGTTTGAATGATACCATATGTTCATACTTTACATTTAAGTTGGTTTTGAATGATAACATGAAGGGATGTTTAAGCTTGTATGTTATATCATTGTCCAGACAGTTTATGACAGTTGGGAAACATGATTTTCGTGTCTTTTTTTAATCCAAGCTAGTTGTTATTTTGAGTGGCTCATGGTTTAGTGTTGTTCTATTATGTGATCACTACAGAATGGTGCTTTATTTCGTTGTCTTTGGTTGAGAAACGAACTTAAAAATGATTGAACAAGGTGAAGGAGTAGCCATGCGTGGGTTACTGGTTTTCACGTTAATTTCATAAGATTTGTTCATGCTGCATGAAGAGGAGAAGATGTGGCAGCGTGGGATTTGTTGGGTTATGTTTTTGTCATTTTGTGACTTAAAAATCCAGTGACCGATTGATATAAATGTTATACATGCACACGTGACCTTGTTTTTTTCCTTGGCTGAGTATAACTCCGTTTGGACCTTGGGCCTTGGCTTTTTGCTAATCGCACCCACAGTTAGAGGGCCCATACGCCTAAACAATAACACTTAGTTCAGCTCTGTTCTCCTTATACACCCCCTGTTTTAGTGCATTTCTAATATTTTCTTTTTATTTTCATCTTCAATTTTGCACTTTTAAAAATAGTTTCTTATCCATAAAAATTCATATTTACATTTTCATGTTCAATTTAATTTTCTAAACTTTTATTTTTATTTTCACATTATTTTAATATGTATTTTAATTTTGTGAATTTAAGGGCCATTTTGCCCAACTTTTATGACACTCTATATAGTCATTTCTTGTTGTTCATACTTGATTAATGCTTGATTGTTTATCCTCTTTGAGTCCTTGAACTCACATTGTTCACTCATACTTTAATCCTATTTCAACTGTTGTTTACAAGAGGTTGTCATCCCCTCCTTCCAAAGGAAAGTCTCTCTAATGACCTCAAAGTCATAGATAGCTCATTACCCTCTATTGGCCTCATAGCCATCTTCAACCCTTGACCTCATTGTCGTAGGTAGCCATCATCTTCCCTGCTTTACCTAGCCTTAGGTTTGGAGTCGCCGCACTCCACGTAGGCGTCTTGCTTTCAGACCCTACCTTCCCGTGAACATTTTATTCCCTTTTTAACCTAACCTTTCCCAAGAGATAGCCATTAATCTCTTCTCCTTCACGACGGTCTAACCTTTCACAATCCTTTCACAAGAGATAGCCATTAATCTCTTCTCCTAAACAATCAATCCTCACAAGCTTTGCTTTCAAGCTTTTCACCCTGCTTTCCCTTGGAACCTTGACCACAGTCAAGAGTTCCTCACCCCCATTGAGGGGAACTACGAACGCTCTGATTTCTCAAAGTACCCTTTAAGAATACGTAGGCATAAGATTGCGAGATCCTAGCGAGCTACCTTTTTCTTTTTCCACCTTTTTCCTTTACATCCAATGCCTTCTTGGATTCTACCTTTTTCTTTTGCTACCTTTTTCTTTTTCCATCTTTTTCCTTTACATCCAATGCCTTCTTGGATTCCACCTTTTCTTTTACACCCTTTTACCCCGTAGTGAGGTGAACTACGGTTGCTCTGATTCTTTAGTCAGGATACGTAGGCACAAGATGCGACGTCTTGACGAGCAAACTTAGTGTATATATCCATAGGTCTTTACCTTTAGCCTTAGCAGATTCCTTTAGCAAACAAAAATTTAGCATAACACAAATACTAACAAGAGGTTCCTGTAGAGTACTACAGATACTTAGGATGCTAACACCTTCCCTAGGTATAACCAACCCCCGGACCTTAGATCTCTTAGCTGTGTTCCTACATAGCGCACTTAGGGTTTTTCGATCTTTACCCTTTCCTTTGGATAAATAAAAGCTCGGTGGTGAATTTCATGTTTTGTGATTCAAGTTAATTAATAGCTTGATATCCGATTCTCACCGCAACAGGGACCAAAACTAAAAAAAAACTAAAAATGGAGGGACAAAAATTCCGGATTTTAAAATAGGGGGATCAAAACTAAAAAAAAAATGAAAACAGAGGGACCAAAATTGTAATTAAGCCAATAATAAACTAAGGGTACATTCCACAATGGCTGAGACTCATAACCGTTGTGATAGTTAATATATATTACAACGGTTGAAATACCTAACCGTTGCAATATAACGCGCGCTTTCCAGAATACAGCAACGGTCCCAGGTCCGTCATAATAGGTAGCGTACTTACGATAACACTCTACTTAACAACGCCCTGATCTGCGTCATTATATGTAGTTTCCAACCATTGTTAAATGGTTTTTTCGTAGTAGTGAGTAGGTGAAGACCTACAAAGGGGAATGTCTTTGACCTAATCTTTGTGTCAAGGGGGAAGTATCACTTATGTTATCCTAAAGCTTACTTTTAACCACAAATGATATGGTATGACCTAAGTTAATGGTTTGTATCTACTTGATGTCATGCACACGTGAGAGGGGAGTCCTAGTTTGAAGATAAAGACCTAATCTAAGACTTTAATGGGGAAGACAAAAGTTTATACACCTAAAGGTAACAAACACTAATACAAGTGCACTTTAAGCAAGTCCTACAACTATGTACAATTCCTAAGACAATGGGAAATGCTCCTAGTGTGTTAAAACAAAACTATACAAGTCCTAAAAGATGAGGGAGATCAAAGCTTAGGACGTATAAGTCAAGATTATTCTAAAATATCTTAAATGAAAACCTACATTTCTCAAGTGACTAAAAGTCCTAAAAATAAATATTTTTGGGTATTTTAAAATGTAAACATAAAAAATTGAATGAGTTATGAATTTTGAAAGTTGGTGAATGAAACATAAAGTGACAAGTAATAAAAAGAAAGGGAATGCTTTAGATGGGTATTGAACCCACACACCCAGCCTTACAACCTAAAAGGCTTACCAGTCCTACTAGTGCGCGCATGGTGACAAGGAATGGTTCAAGAGAAATATATGTGAAGCCTAGTTTAATTCAGAAAATAAAACAAAAGACTGGGGTGAGGGGGATTCGAACCCCAGTCTTTTCGCTCAGCAAACAAACACACAAACTTCCATTGACCAACGGCGTTACGCCCTCATCCGTTAATAAAAGGGATTCAAATAATATATATTTTAGAAACTCATACAAATGGCCAACTCAACACCATGTCATGCCATGTCATGCCCACCTCAGATCCTTCTTCTTCCTTTCTTTTTCTTTCTTTCTCTCTCTCGTTCGTGCCCTAGCCATGTTGTACCCAGAATTTCTACACACAACAACTCCCTCATTTCTCAATCATTTCCCAATTTGTAAAGACCAAAAGTGAAGCATTTCTTGCAAGGGATTTAATGGTTGTATTGCTTTGTCCTAAAACTAACTACATGTTTCACAAAACCAACCCTAACAGTGCAACACCACCAAACAAAACATGATCCAAACAACACATATTCAACTAAAACAAAGCAAGCAAAGCTCCTAACACATTATACACAATGCAGGCTACATTTTGCTATAGATATGAAACAATAAGATGCAAAGAATCTGAGCCTAGGGTTTCAAAGAAGCTTACCTCTTGGAGCAGGTCCAAGGCCTCTTCAAATGGTATTGCAGAGATGGAATGAGCTTCCTTTTATACTTGTTGATGCTAGGAGAGATGACCGGAGTGCTTGAAATGGTTGGAAACAAACTCAAGCTTCAAACTCGTGTCTTTATGCAAATGGAAGTTGGAAAATGGCAGATGTTGAATGAGGTGTTACAGAACTTGTTTGATAGTTTAAACAAGTTCTATGGAGTGTGGATGGAAGGTTTATGAAGCTTGTTTGTGGTTTGCACGAGTGGATTGAAACTGCACAGTGTTTTTGCAAGCTTAGTGAGTTCTTGTAAAAACTATGGGAGAGAGAGAGAGAGAGAGAGAGAGAGAGATAAGAGGGTTTTCAGAGTCAGTTCTTGTGTGTTTTGAGACTTGTTTGAGTCCTCTATTTATAGGAAAAGGGATGAGAGAAGTCAGGTTGCAGCAAAGTAATTGGTTCAGTTTTGGTTTGGTTGGAAATTTGGTTGAAATGCAAGTGGACTATGGCAAGGGTTTCAAGAGTTCCAAGACATAGTACCAACCTTTCTAGAATTGGTAAGATTTAAGATGCTTTATCATGGAACAAGGCAAGAGCTATGGTGCAGAAGGTGCAAGTTGGAAGCTCAAGAATAACTTTATGCATAAAGCCATGCTTTTCCAAAATGGAAGTCACTCCTTTATGCCATAAATGGAAATGTCAAGTGGATTGAGCTTAAACTTAATGGATATTGCTCTAAATTCGTGCCCTTTTATGAGAAAATGAAGATATGCAAGCAAAGTTATATGAATTGCAAAGATTTGCATCAAGGAAGTGGTTTTGTAGCAAGTTCACCAAGTGGAAAGGCATGAAAATCAAGTTTCAAACCCTCAACTTCAAGCCTTCGATTCTCCCAGCTCACACATTGGATTGGGATGTTCTAGTACTTTTTGGAAAGCCCCAAGAATGATCTACAATGGTAATGGTCACTCCAAGTTCTAGATCCAAAGAGATCGTGATGAAAAATGCAGATGAAGTTGGCTGAAAATTAGGGCAAAAAGAGTGAAATTTCACTAAGTCATAAGTTGTCTTGAACTTCCAAGCTTTCTAACTTAAAAACCAAGCCTCTTTTGAAGAAGGACCCTCTAATAAATTTAAAAGTTCATGATGAGAGCTTCAATTTGAGCTTTGAACCACAAAAATTGGATGTGTGGTTTGAAAGTTATGACTCTTCAAAGTTCACACAAGGAGTGAATTCTTCCACACAGAAAATTTCAAGAACCAAACTTTGCCCTTTTGCAAGAAACCTCTCAAATGTTGTTTTCTCATGCTCTAACTCAAAAATCCAACATGTCTTGATGGAATATGTCTTGAATACTTCATCTTGGATCAAAAATGTCAAAAGTCAAAGGTTTGACTTTTCAGTCAAAACCTTAATTTCCTCATGAATTTAACTGGATGATCTTTGATGATCTTGCTTCCTCAATCTCTTCAAATACCAATGGATAGCCTCTAAAGATGCATATGAACAAATAGAACCATGTCACAAGACTTGGGATCATGCCTTGACCAAAAGTCAAAGGCATGGTTGACTTTTCCAAACAAACCCTAATCTGGGGCCAGATAAACTTGGGGCTCATTGCAATTGCGATGTGAGCTAAACACACTCCATTTCTTTATGAATAAGGGCTTTTGAATGTATGTAAGCTCAATTGGTTGATGAACCAATCAAGACATTGACTGATCACACCATGATTCCTTTGTAATTCTTCAGGTTAAAACCCTAATTCCACAACTCCTGATCTTATGGTTTCTATTGATCCATTCACATGAGATCATGGCATATGATTAGAGAGCTTTATGATCAACCTTCAAGGCCAAAGGTTGAGCTTTTGGAGCCTAAGTTGACTTCCTTGACCAGATGACTTCAAATACTCTTCTTAACCACCTAGTGAACACTTGGGATGGATACATTGAGCCAAGGAGTGTCTTAGGAGACCTTGAAATGTATGAGATATTGGCTTATTGATCGTGTCCCCTTCTTATGCCAAAAACCCTATTTTTCAAAAAGAAGAACAAACTAGCAAAATATGATGGTTAGTTAACAATGCATAGATGATTGGACCCTAATGCAAATGCAAGATGTCATGACATCTAAGGGGTAAAATTTGGGGTATAACACATGTCTTGATCCAATCACTTTCAAAATAAACTAACCCTTCAAATACTCTCCAAATATCATCATCAAACTGTCCCAACAGGTTTCCCTCAACTGTAACACCATTTGAGTGAGTTACCATTTTGGTCACTTTTACCACTTTTGCAAGAAAGAGTCAATTCTTGTTCCTGAGGTTTCCAGCTGGTTTTGATCATCCTAAAAGCTTCTAAGGGATAAATCAAGAGTGTCTAAAGCATTGGATTACTTCTGGCACAAGCATCTTGAAAGTTAGCACAAGGAGCTTCATGAGGTAAATGCATAACAACTTGAACTCTTTAAAATATGCATTACTTTGATGTCCATTGATCATGAACATATCATACATATCATATGTGTTGTGTTTGAACCAATTTACCATGCTATTGTTGCCTGTATGATGTGGTAGCATAGAACTTGCAAATCTTGGCCTATTTTGAAACCACTATCGGGTTTTAAAATAGAAGCATCTTTAGAAAATTTTGAGACCACCATTGGATTCCTCATGAAATTCTAGGCAGGATCCATCTAAATTTCATCCAATTTCATGGAAAATGAGGGAGATATGATCCTTCTTGAAAATCACACAAAACATGGTTTTTGCCTTTGCCTGACCTGAATTTAGGATACCCATATATGTTTATGGGGTGGTTTTGATACACGGATGTATCACCATCCTAGTGGGAGCAGCGCGCATGTGTTTGGTTGGAGGGCGTGGGTTTAACATCCACCCAGACCATTTTCATTTCCCTCTCATTTTGCTATTTTTTCATATTTTTCATGATTTTCTTAATTAATCTCAAAATTAATTTCTATCTCAATTTTAATTATTTTTTATTGGTTCTTTTTTTGAAAATTCACAAAAATGTTAAAATATTTTATTCCACAAAAAAATTGAATTTATATTATTTATTTAATATAGTTTGAAGTTTTGTAATAATTTCATTTTATTTGTTTTCAAACATTTAAAAAAATGAGATTTCCACCTTGATCTTTCAAAATCAATTGAATTGCAAGCCTTCATGTGATTAAACATGATTTTCCAAAATATTTTTCAAAGCTCACCATTGTTTTAAAATATATTTGATATTTTATATTTAATTTCCTTTGAAAATAATATTATATTAATTAAAAATTAGGGTTTCCCTCTATTTTAATTTTTCAAACTTCATTTGAAACACTTTTGGGCCTCTTGATAGAGTGTAAGTCCCATCCCTTTGTAAATAAACCTATTTGGGCCTCAGTCATTGTATAAGTCCCGATACGATTTTAAAAATCTCAACGCGATCGCCGTTTTCAAAACAATTTTCAACTGCGCCTCCCTTTGGTTGTAAGTCCCATTTTTTTTCAAACACTTTTGGGCCTCTAATAGAATGTAAGACTCAACCCCCCTTTGTACATAAATAAAATGAGCATCTGCTATAGTATAAGTCCCAGTACAATTTTCAAAATAAACGGTGCAATCACTATTTTTCATCTTGGCCTCTCCTTGAGTTGTAAGTCTCATCTCTTGTATAAAAATGAACTCTTGGGCCTCTCTTTAAGAATAAGCCCCAAACTTCCTTTTACAACAACTTTCCTTTTGATTTAGATTCAAATTCTAAGTTTCATCAAAACTTTTCTTCAATTTCTTGAATAACTAACCATACAGCTGTAGTTGCTATGCTTAGGGCTTGCACAACTATAAGTTCCACTATCTTTTCAACATATACTTGTTTATATATATATATATATATATGCTTGTACATATTTGCTTAGAGTTTTACCCTACAATTAGGTCTAGGTCTAGATCAAACCAGTGGTTACTCTTTTAACACAATCAAAACTAGTTCCCCATAGGAAATTCCAGATACAGTCTTGCCTCCTCTTGGGCTTATACAATATGGAACAGAGAAAGGCATTATTCCCGGTGAAACTTTTCTCAAGACTGTCCAAACTTAGAAGTATTGTGTACAAGAAATTCATTTCCCCATAGAGGATTAATTTACAGTGATACCTCTTTTCAAACTCTAGAACTGTTCAGTAAAGGAAGGATTAGTTCCCGGTGAAACCTTTCTTGAACTTTTCTTAGTTTTGGACCCACAGGCTTCCTAAAAGCATTCCCAACCTCCTCTTGGGCTTAGTACAAGGACCCTCAGGCTTCTTAGAAGTTTCTCAGCCGCCTCTTGGGCTTAGTACAAAGACCCGAAGACCTCATATAGGTATAGGACAGAACTTAGTCATCTCTACTAGTTTAATCCCCTAGAGAGTCAGAATTTCAGAACATCCATTCTAGGGTTGATTCTCATCCCTTAAAACATCAGCCTCCTCTTAGGTATCATACAAAGATCATCCTCCAGCTAAGAGTTAACCTCTTTATACCAGTAGACTTGAAAAGTCTCATCTCCTCTTGGATCTCAAAGAAACCCTCAAGTTTCCTAAAAGCACAGGAAAAACCCTGATCACTTCATCAATCTCCGGCAGAGTTTGAAACCTCCATAGGTTTTCATACTCAAAATTTAAACCTTTACCATCAATATAACCTTAACAGAACCAGAACCTCAGGGCATCTGATATTCTCAGCAAGAGTTGATTCCCCAATTTGGACCTGTCTCTGGATCTCAATAATCTTCAGCAAAACCCAGCCTCCTCTTAGGCTTCATATAAGAATTTCCCCATCCAGGCTCCTCTTAGGCTTTGTATAATGATTTTTCCTCAGCAGATTTAGCCTCAATCTTGGGCTTTCTACAAGACAAATAAAACCTCCCCAGTGGAGTCAATTTCTCTTTTTAGCCTCAATCTTGGGCTTTATACAAGACAGACCAAAAACTCCCTAGTAGAGTCAACCTTTTAGCTTCAACCTTGGGCTTAAATCAATGTACACAAAAATTAACATCCCCTCAGAGAAAATCAAGAGTTCTCTCTGTAGGAAGACATTTCACTGTATATCACATATCAAAAGAAATAATCAAACAAACCCTAATTTCAAATAATTGTTGTAAGTGGCACACTTGTTGATTTAAAATTCCAAGTTGTGGTCCCTCTTTTATCCAGATAAACTTCCTCTTTCATCTAATTGTTGTAAGTGGTAAGCCTCTGGATTATTTACATCCAAGCCAATGTCCTTCTCTTAGCATGAAAGATTCCTAAGGGAAAATGGCATTGCTCTACACTGAGTTAAAATTTCCTCCTTCAGGACATTTCCCTGATAAAGGAAATTTTGGCATTGCTGGATTCCATACATTCCAGTTAAAGTAATTCTCCTTTATAATCAGTTACCTAACAATTATGATAAATAGGTGAGATACCTCCCTTTAGAGATGAAAATTTCTCTCTCAAACCCTTTAGCTTCAATCTTGGGCTTTAAACAAGACACCAAACATCTTCTTCCTCCCATAGAATAGGAGGAACTACGATTGCTCTGATTTCCCGAGTACCTTTACGAGAATACGTAGGCATAAGATTGCGAAATCTTAGCGAGCACACAAATAAAAAACTTTAGGTCCAGTACCTTACCAAAAACAGCAGAAAACTCGAAAACACTAAAAACACTCTCTCAACACTCCCAAAGGAGAAACTTTCCCAACCCATAACAGATAAACACCAGAAAGTATTTAAACATGCCAAAGAAGATCTATGGATAACCATATATACACTAGGTAATTGACAACTTTCCTTTGTATAACCTGACCCCGACCCCCAATCTCTTAGCATTTGTTAAAGAAAACATTTGCATGCAATGTTAGTTTTAGATAACTTCCCTTTCCTTTCTAGCTTCATAGGAAAATAAGAAATCAGAAAGTAGCACCCAATTCCAACCATTGCGGAAAGGTGGTCGCGTCACCGACAAAAATCGCACGCTACAGAAAAATGGCGACTCTGATGGGGAGTCTTTAGGATTAGAGTTCCTAAGAGGTCTAGGTTTTGTTTGGCATTTTCGGCTTTCTACTATATATATATCATTTACTGTTATACTACTTGATACCCGTGTTTAATTTTCTGTCAACTGGGAATGCGATTAATACGCCTGTGGAAAGTTTGAGAGAGCATTAAGATAAGTGGTGGCATATCCAGGAAACGCTTATAGGGAGTGAATCCCGACCAAGCTAACTTGGCAGTCCACCGAATCAGTCGAGAAAGCATTGTCTATCCCAATGCGGTACCTATGACCCTGAGGATTTAGTAGACATTAACCATATGGCCATTTGGTAGTGCGGTGAATATCAGGAATAGTTGATACGCAATACTGTAGTGGTAAAATCGTGAGTGCAACCTATTGATTAACTTAACTCGAAAAGCAAGAGTCGCCACCGTGTTATACCCTAAATTTTGACCACTAAGATTTCCCATCATTGTGCAAATCATCATCACAATATGGATGAACCATCATGCCTCATCAAATGCCTCAAGGGTTGTGGAGCATTCACTACAATCAAAATTAGGGTTTTAAGCCCTCTCAGAGTCTTAGACAAAGGATCAATCAAGGAATGACATGATCTTCAACTTGTCTAAACCTCTCAAACATCCACAAAGGATCAATAGGACTCTCACTTCAAGGATTAAGCACAAGGATGCTCCCTTCTAGGTGGATCAAGCCTCAAGATCGCAAGTATCACCAAATTAGGGTTTTGGTCGACCAGGGCCTCCAGATGAAAAATTTCATCTGGGCACAAGCCAAAGATCCAAAACATAACCTAATGTACTCCATGGAACCTCATGGACCCAAGCATCAAGTCAATTTGACCTCAGGGGATGCATACCTCAAAAATCAGGAATTAGGGTTTCTTGACCTAATTCACCCCTAAGTTGACTTTTGGGACAAATCAAGAGCCAAGACCTCAAGACATGATTTGAGGGTCTCTAATGAACTATATTGATCCATTTAGAACAATGGATTAATCCAAGAAGCTTGAGCAACAAGTCTCAATTTCATCTGCACCACAATTAGGGTTTTAAGGGAAAAGTCAACTATAACTTTGACTTTTGATCAAGACATGCTCCTAAACCCTAGGACATACCTCAATACACCCTATGACACCCTTGGAACATGTCCATCAAGTTTGATTTAGGTCAAGGACATGATTTCCTGAAGAATTGCACAATTTGGAATTCATCTGATAAAAAGTCAACTGTGCACAAAAGTCAACTTTGACTTTTTGAGATTTTTCACCAAATGGATTTTTAACCCTAAAATGATGTTTATGTATGATTTGAATCATCATTCATCAAGAAAAATCAAGAAAAGTGGGATAACTTGTAAAAGGGGTAACCATAAAAACTTAGAAAATTTTCTAAGTTAAAAGATAAAGTGACAAAGGTACCAACTTTGAAGGACCATAACTCCTAAACCACAAGGCCATTTTTTCCATCCAAAGCTTGATTTGTAGATCTCATTACCCTCTACAAAAACTTCAACTAGGCCTAACTCCAATTCATTATGGATTTTGAGTTATGAGTGAGCCAAAGTGGCTTAAAACATGAAAATGTGCCATTTTCCAACACTTAGAAAAATTCTGTCCAAGACAGATTTTGTTGAAACACCAAAACTTGTGGGATTTTTTCACACAGTTGCAAGCTAAATCAAGTCCAAAGTTAAACATCAATGTTTTTACACATGTTGCCAAGAATTCAAAGAGCTCAACAGCATGAATTGATTCAACTTGAGCCTAGAAAAATCCTTGCCCAAAGTCATGCTGCTGCAGGCTGTTTTGAGAAAATCAGTTTGCATGTTTGCTTGCCACACACGATTTTGAGCCAAAGACTAAGGATCACTATGCCACCTGTGTTCAAACCAATCACATTGCATATGATCCAAGTGATAAATCTGAGTCAAAAAGCCAAGGAATCTTCCAACTTGAAGTTCATCCACTTTGGCACATTTTGCCTTGAATTCAAAGGGCATTAATGTGGAATAGTGCATTGTCAAGGTAGCTACCCTAATCAGTCAATTTCTCTGATTAAACAACATTAAAAACATCTGAGGAATGTGGTTTTGGTCAAGGCATAGCCCTGCTCTTGGGAATGGCTAGCTTGCCTTGCTTTAGAAGAAATCCTCCAAGCCAATCCATGCAAATGTGATCTGATCCAGCAGCCATTCACTATTCCTCCAAAACAAAAGTTGATCACCTATAAATAGAGGTCCCAATGGATCATTCAACTCACACCAAAGCCAGTTACATCACTGCTTTCTCTCATTCTTTCTTAAACCTCAAGTTTTCTTGTTTTGGAGTAACCACTATCGGGTTTTGAGTTGCAGCCACAATCAATCCATTCCAATTGCTCAAACACATCACATATGATGTATTTGAGGTGTCCAAACACTTAAACACCAACTGTAACACCCCAGGCTCAAAATCACTCTTCAACCAAGCCATTATGCTTCAATTTTGCAGGTGGAGGTCTCTAGCTTGATCCAGAAGGTTTTAGAGTGTTCCAAAGCTTGCAACACACTCCATAACATCCATTGAAGCTGTAGGGATCATCAATTCACGACTGGAACACCATCTGGGCAAAGTTCCATTTCAGCTTGCATCAAGGTGAGCTTCAAACTCAAACTCCATGATCCATGCATATTTCCTCGCATGATATTTTTGCCATTTGCTTGCCATCATGTGTTGATTGTTTTGCCTCAAAAAATTGGATCATAGACCTTATAACCATGCCTGCACGATTGCTTTTGCAAATTAGGGTTCATCTGTGTTCATCATGATTATTTTACTCCACACTGAAAATAAATAAAATTGGGTATTGCCATCTTATTCCTTGTGAAAAAACGCACGAGTTTGGTGTTTGAATCATGTCCAATGGTTGAGAGATGAGGGAGATATGGTGCTTCACGCACGAACTCGAGGAAGAAGATGGCCATGGCGCCATTCTTCAGAAAATCCAACAAGTTTGATATATATTTTTCACTTGCCATGTTATTAATGAATTGGCATTGCGCCCCAGGGGTTCATCAGCTGGTTTTGTGAGTATTGGCAAGCGAGAGGTCTGGGGTTCGAATCCCCCTTGCCCCAGACTTCTTTTTATCACTTTTTTATTTTGTTATTTTTCATATTATTATTTTTAATGATTTGAAAAATTAATAACTCCTTCAATTTTTATCATTTTTGATTGGTTCTTTTTGCAACAATTCACAAAAATGTTGAAATATTTTATTCCACCAAAAAATTAGATTTATATTATTTATTTAATATAATTAGTATTTTTGTGAATAAATTCATTTTTAATTGTTTTCAAACATTCTAAAAATGAATATATACTTTGAAAATCAAAACCTAATGAGTTTAAATATTCCTTGTGATTATCCCTCATTTTTTTAAACCTTAAGCAAAATCATAAGTGGATTATTCAAATTTATTTTGAATTTTGTTTGATTTTCTTTAAATATTTATTTTTAAAGATTAAAATTAGGGTTTTTCTTGATTCAACTTTCAAAATTGATTTTCTTTAAACTTTTTTGGGCCTCTTGAGAGAGTGTAAGACCCAACCCACTTGTACAGAAATATTTTGGGCCTCATTCGTTGTATAAGTCCCTCTGTACATTTTCAAATAAACGGCACGATCATCGCCTTTTGAAAAATAACCTTGGGCCTCTCCTTGAGCTATAAGACCCATTCAAAACTCTTGGGCCTCTATTAGAGTGTAAGACCCAATCCCCTTTTAACCAAAACATTTTGGGCCTCAGATATCGTATAAGCCCCTCTGCGTTAAAAGAAAAACTCGGCGCGATCGCCATTTCAAACAGAAAATCAATTGGGCATACCCTCGTGTTATAAGCCCCACTCTTTTTCTTTAAACTTTTTTGGGCCTCTTGAAAGAGTGTAAGACCCATCCCTTTGTACAGAAAACATTTTGGGCCTCAGTCACTTGTATAAGTCCCTCCGTACAAATTCAAACAGTGCGCTCACTGATAAAACCCTGGGCCTCTCCTTGAGCTGTAAGCCCCAAATCTTTTTTTTTCAAAGCACTTTCTCCTTTGATTTTGAATATACTGTTGTTTTCAATCTTTCTTTGTTGAACAACTAACCAAACAGCATGGAAGCTCTACAACCGAGTAAGTGTTTATCGCTTTCATTTACCGCTTTCATATACATATAACTGTATTGTGGGGCTGTTTCACTGTAAGTCTTCTTTCATAAACTCATATCGACTGTGTAATAATAGTATAGATATTTAGAGTTTCCCCGGCAACTACGTCTAGAACTAGGTGTCGCCGTTTCGTTTATTCGTAGAAATAGACAACTAGATCCCCAATAGGATCACCAGATACAGTCTTCTCTTCGGCTGTCCTCATTAGGAATTATCAAGAAACTCTACTCCCAGAGATGAATGTCTTCTCCGTGAATGACATCTTTGAGTTTCTTCCAAATTCTCGAACTTTCCTGACTTTGATATATTCTCAGTGAATAGCATTGCCTTGAATTTCTCGGGGTTTGGGGACCCACGGGCTTCTTAAAAGCATCGGCCTCCTCTTGGGCATCGTACAAGGACCCACAGGCTTTCTAAAAGCAACCCGACCTCCTCTTGGGCTTAGTACAAGGACCGTACGGCTTCTTAGAAGTATTCACAGCCTCCTCTTAGGCTTCGTATAATGATCTCTTCCTCCGGGAATGATAGCCTCCTCTTGGGCATCGTACAAGGACCCGTCGGCTTCTTAAAAGTTTCCAGCCTCCTCTTGGGCTTCATACAAATTGTCCCGACGACCTCCTAAAGGTATAGGAACATAACCTAGTCATCTTCATAGCACAGTCCTTTCATAGAGTCTACTACTGTTTCTCAAAACATAGTACAAAAGGTGAAACTCTAGACTTGGACAATCTAATTTCCTTGAGTTTCAAAGACATTCTCAAGCACCCCTTCGTTAAATAGGAAGGAAACCCGCAGACTCGGACAGTCTCAATACCCTTCGGATTTCCCGCTTCCTTAAAGAACAGGAATAACCCGGACCCTTGAATCAAATCCATGAGTACAGTATTACTCATATAATAACTGATTTTCTCTTTTAAAATCAGTATATTGGACCTGTCACTTAACTGAAACAGTAACCATAGCCTCCCTCTTGGGCTTTGTACAATGATCCTCCCCAGCGGAGTCAAACAACGTTTAGCCTCTCTCTCGGGCTTTGTACGAGACACATAAGAGACTCCCTCATTGAGTCAATCACCCGTTTAGTCTCCATCTCGGGCTTTATACGAGATACCAAAAGATTCCCTCATTGAGTCAAAACCTTTTAGCCTCTCTATCGGGCTTTGTACGAGACACATATTAGCCTCCTCTTAGGCTTTGTATAAGAAAACCACTGGTTGATCCAATCAACCTTTTAGCATCCAAGTTGTGCCTCGTTCACAGTACACAAACATCAACAACTCCTTTTCCTTCATCTAATCGCTGTAAGCGGCAAGCCTCTGGATCATCTACATCCATTAGCATGAGAAATTCCTAAGGAAAGATAACATTGCTCTACACTGAGTTAAAGTCTTCTCATTCCGGTAAAATCCCCTATAAAGGAAATTATGGCATTGCTAGGATCCACGTATCCCGGTTAAAGTAATTCTCCTTTATAACCAGTCACCCAACAGTTAGACAAACCCTTCTTTAGAGATAACAAATTCTCTCTAAAGTCGAGGTCCTTTAGCTTCACATCTTGGGCTTTGAACAAGATACAAATAAACTCTTCAGCTTCACATCTTGGGCTTTGAACAAGATACAAATCACCTTTCGCTTCACGTCTTGGGCTTTGAACAAGACACCAAAAACAACCACTTCCTCCCATAGAATAGGAGGAACTACGAACGCTCTGATTTCCCTGTTTCAGTAAACGGGAATACGTAGGCATAAGATTGAAAGAAAAGATCTTAGCGAGAACACTCAACAAAAAACCAAAATCCCATATCTCCATCAATCAAAAGCAGTAATTCAAAAACATCAGTCCTGACATCCTAAGCCTTGTTCCCCGCCATAAACCTTCTGCCTAGATAAAAAGAAATAAAGCAGTATTGGCGAAAATACAAATAACCAGTACAAAGGCCCCCCCACATTGATAGCATCCGTAACCTAATAGAACGCTGTTTAAACTCAGTATGCAAAGCAGGGTTAATTGGAGACATCTATTTCCTTTCCTTCATCAGCTTTAATAGGATAAAAAATGAATCGACCTGTAGTTTAAGCTCAAACCGCAGAGAGCGACAGCGCTTAAGAACCGCGTCCAAAATCGCTCGCTACAGAAAAATGGCGCCCACCGTGGGGCCCTTCTTTCTTTCTTTCTGTTTTCCTTGTGTAGAAACTACAGAGTGGTAACTCAGCCAGGGAGCCATTTCTGTCAGGAACTTAGGATCCTTAGCTTTATAAGTCTAGGATGATTAGGACAAATATATATATATTGCTTTTCCTAATTGCTATACGTGTTTATTTTTCTGCTAATGGGAATGCGGGTGATGCCGTATGTGGAAAGAATGAGTATACACTTAAGATAAGTGATGGCGACGGGGTCGACCATCAACCTCAGTGGAGGCTGACCAACGCAACCCATTCACTTTTCTAGCCAATGGGCCGGTTGTTAAGTCTGAGAAGCTGAGGAGCCAAACCCTTTCGTAGTACAGAAACTATCGGAAATAGTTGTTACGCGATACTACCCTCATTTGAGGCTGTTGATCTATTCTCGGTGAATGGCACTTACTCTAAGATTGCTCTACAACTCGTTGGCGATCCGCTTGTTGTTTTTCTTTCCTGGGAGGAGTTGATGATAATGAGTACAGGTATAAAAATCACCCTAGTATAAACCTTTGGGGATGGGTAGAGCCTTGACTTCATGACAACGACCCTTTGACCCCATGTTTTTTTTTATGTTTTTGTGTGTTGTATTCATGCATTCATATAAAAAAAAACATTAAAAGATTAAAAAAAAAATCTTCTCTTCTAGTCTCTCTGTTTTTCAAATTAAACTAAGACTATGATTGCAAATATCAGAGAAGAGGATTACGCTAATGGATTTCGGTAGAAGGAGAACTCATACGTACACCTTCAAGGTTCCAAAATTAGGGGATTTGAGGAAGTTAGCAAGGATGATCACTAACCCTGAGTCTTTCAGAGCCAAACACGGGGGTCTGTTGACTCTGTTAAGAGTCCATGTGATTGAGGGAATCATGGATGCGCTCATTCAGTTCTACGATCCGGTTTATCACTGTTTCACATTCCCGGATTACCAGCTTGCACCAACGCTGGAGGAGTATTCTCATCTGATTGATCTACATATCACAGATCGAGCTCCATTTTCTGGACTGGAAGAAATTCCAAAGAATCAGACTATTGCAAGAGCAATTCATTTGGACGAGCCTGAGGTTAGGACTCACCTAACTACTAAGGGTGGCATCCAAGGTTTGCCAGCCCAATTCTTGACAAAGAAAGCTCTGTACTTTGCTAGTATAGCGAACGGGACTGCTTTTGAAAGCATCTTTGTCTTGCTCACCTACGGATTATTTTTATTTACCGACATCAATAACTTCGTCAATATCAACGCCATTAAGGTTTTTCTCATTGGAAACCCTGTGCCGACTTTGCTCGCAGATGCGTATCATTCTGTACATTTGGGAAATTTGTACAGTGGAGGGGAGATCACATGTTGTGTACCTCTGCTTTATAAATGGTTTATTTCTCACTTGCCCAAATCTACTGCTTTTTGGGATTGTAAAAGTGCCTTACGTTGGTCGCAGAAGATCATGTCTCTTACCAACTCTGATATAGACTGGTGTAATAAGATTTATGAGGGAATCAGGATCATTGATCGTTGTGGAAACTTCCCCAACGTACCCCTCATAGGAACTAAAGGAGGAATCAACTACCATCCGGTATTGGTTCGCCGTCAATTTGGATACCCGATGAGACACATCCCACTGGGTGTTCATCTGGAAGGTCTTTTCTTCAAAGAAGGAGAAAACGACAGAGCACTAAAGATGGAAATAGTGCATGCGTGGAAACATGTTCATAAGAAAGGACGAGAGTCTCTAGGAAAACCAGATTGTGTCTCGGTGGAGCCTTATCTCCACTGTGTACAAACTAGAGCTCTCAAGCTAAAGATTCCTTATCCTCGTTACGGAATTCTTCTGCCGAGGGAATCGGTCATGTACTTCATGACAGAAACTGAAAAGCTTCAGGTTACTCTCAACAAAGTTCAGAAGGAGAGAAGGTCTTGGAAGAACAAGTACCGCACCCTCGACATATAGTGCGTCAAAATACAGCAATTACTGAAGGAAAAAGACGCTCTGATTGAAATTTTGGAGCAACATGCTGTAGAGAATCAAGACGACCAAAGGAATTTGCTCACTCCCTTCACCTGGCAAAGGAATGACAACCCGACAACGGCCCAAGAGCCCCGGTCAAAGAAAAGGAAGATATCAGAATCAGCACCCGGTTTCTCCTCAGAGAGGACTCGGGACCCTTTAGCTTAGGTTTCTGTTTCTGCACTTTGTAATCTACTGTATTTCCATTTCTGTAATCCTTTGGAATTCAATAAAAAAGGGTTTCCCCACTGTTTGATATTTGCAATCTAATTGTCGAAGTTTATTTTGATTAAACCAAAAAAGGACAATTAATATAATCATTGCATTCATCATTCTCACGTCGCGTATTCTTCTTACCTACGAATCTCACGTTTGTGTCTCGATTCTAGAGTCAAACTGTCTCATTCGTATAATACTCGGGCCAATCGTCAGAAAAAGATGGATGATCTTGAGGAAGAGAACAAAGAGTTGAAAGAAGAGATCGACGCTCTGAGAGAGGATATGAGAAAGCTTCGTAACGACATGCAAGCCATGACAGAAGCTCAGCTACAAAGAACTGTGATCTCCGAGATCACCTCAACACCCATCATAGAGAAGTATGATCCTAGGTATCAAATACCGAAAGATCGTCCTTGGGGCATGCCTGTTAACTATATCCCGGAAGGATATGTTCCGCCGATCACTGAAGATCAGGGAATCACAACAGAAGCCACTGGGCCTGAAGGTCACGGTACCACCTCCTGTGGTGCACACTGTCCCGGAAGGACAGATTCCACCAACACCTTCTGGTAAGAAGGAAACTATGTTTGACAGAATGGATGAATTCCAGGAACAGTTCCTGGAGATGCAGAGAGAACTGAAAGCCATTCGCGGTCAGGATTTATTTGGAAAGGACGCCGCGGACCTCTGCTTGGTCCCAAATGTGAAAGTCCCGCACAAGTTCCAAGTGCCCGACTTTGAAAAGTACAAGGGTAACTCTTGCCCTCAAAGCCATCTGGTGATGTACGCTTGGCGAATGTCAGCTCAGACAGA
This sequence comes from Lathyrus tuberosus, assembly GCA_022829125.1. NCBI lineage: Eukaryota > Viridiplantae > Streptophyta > Magnoliopsida > Fabales > Fabaceae > Lathyrus > Lathyrus tuberosus. Next base: position 5,938,637 of record JALAZF010000001.1, on the reverse strand, counting down.
GAATCAGGATCTACTGATTCACTACTTTCAGGATAGTTTAACCGGTGCCGTACTCAAATGGTACATGGGTTTAAACCGTACTACGATCAGCACATTCAGAGATCTTGGTACTGCCTTCGTCCAACAATACAAATACAATTCGGACATGGCACCCGACAGAGATCAACTCAGATCAATGTTGCAAAAGGACAAGGAAACCTTTAAGGAGTATGCTCAAAGGTGGCGTGAAATTGCCGCTCAAATTTGTCCACCTCTTGAGGAAAAAGAGATGACAAAGATCTTCTTAAAGGCCTTAAGCTCGTTTTACTATGACCGAATGGTTGCCATGCGCCCAGTGATTTCACCGAAATGGTGGGCATGGGTGTACGTCTTGAGGAAGCCGTCCGAGAAGGACGTTTGGTAAAAGACACTGGATCTACGAGCGGTACTAAAAAATACGGTAGTGCTCTCCCTAAGAAAAAAGAGCAAGATATTGGGAATATCTCTCTCGGAAAGCAAAGACGACGTTATCAGCCAATAGCAGCTGTGACTCCTGCTATCAACCCTGTGTCTATTCCTACGTATCAACCTCAGGTTGCGCAGAGCCAACCTGACCAGCAAAGGACACAACAGCCTCTTCAGCAGGCTCGTCCTCCATATAACAACAACCGTGCAACGCGGCCGCCAGGATTTGATCCTATACCCGTGACGTACGCAGAACTGTTTCCATTACTACTGGCTAAGGGGCACATTCAGACTAAATCTCCTCTTACAGTACTGGAAAATCCGCCTTTTTGGTTTAAGGTGGATCAAACATGCCCTTATCATCAAGGAGGACCAGGGCATAACATAGAGAATTGTCTTAATTTCAAATCTGACGTGCAAAAGCTTGTTAGGAGCGGGGTCTTATCCTTCAAGGATACGAATCCTAATGTTCTCATGAATCCGCTACCTCAGCATGAGAAGGCTGCAGTCAATTTGATAGAAGGAGAGACTAACGATGTCTATCAAATTCACGATGTACTCTTGTTGAAAACCAATATGGTCAAGATGCATTGTAGACAGAGTGGATATGGCCATGTGCCACCTCATAACTATCACCAGTGTGATATCTGCTCTAAAGACAACCTGGGATGTTCTGTGGTGCAAGCAGCCCTACAGGAACAGATGGATCTCGGATGGATCCAAGAGCACCGAGTTCGTGGAGTTAACATGGTTTACACGAATTCTAACGTCATTCAGAACCACGACATCTGTGCGATGAATGTCAACTTGGTGGCAATGCACTCAAGGCAAAGCCAGTATCATAATCTGCCACGGCACGATTACAATTCCTGTCTGACTTGCTCGGTAAACAAATAGGGATGCTCTTTCATACAAGAGGCCCTCCAGCGTCAGATGGATCTTGGATGGATCCAAGACTACCATGATAGGAATTCCTATCAGATCAACATGGTTCAGATCTTTGACATTCGCGTGTTGAATACTAACCTGGTAGAGTTACATGCTGAGCAGGTCCGACTTGGATTCTTAATATCACATGACAATCAAAGCTGTAAAGCGGGTTGCGAAAACGATCGAGGTTGTACCGTTGTCCAGGAGGCACTTCAACACTTGTTAAATCATTGGTGGATGCCAATCTACATGGATGAAGATACTCAGCAGATTAGTATCAGTAATAGGAATCCTACTCGTCGTCAAAGTCAGGATGTCCGATCGGTGGAAGGTAACCTAGTGAGGTTACATTGTATTCAAAGTGGGTGTGGCCAAGTGCCACTACACAATTATGACAGTTGTAGCATTTGTTCGGAAAGTAACTAAGGGTGTTACCTTGTGAGAGCAGTTCTTCAGGGTCAGGTCGATCGTGGAGAAATTCGTCCATATCCGGGTTCTGGACCCATCAACTGGACGCCGAACTACCTTACCGAGCAAGTTGAGGATGTTGTCACGATCTCTGGTCATCACAGGACCAGGGATGTTTTTGCCATTATCCCTCTGCTTGACGAATCTAAACTTCCCAACCGGGAACAAATCGAGATCACTTATGATGGTCAGAAAAATCATAAGGTTCCCATAGTCATCTATCTGCCGGGACCACTACCGTATGAATCAACTAAGGCAATCCCTTACAAATACGGTGCAACAACAATTGAGAATGGAAAGGAAATTCCATTACCCTCCGTCGTGAATATTGCAGACATCAGTCGTGTAACACGGAGTGGTAGAATCTTCAACCGAGGGGTTGGGGAACCTAACAAAGAAAAGGAACTTCAGACAGAAGCTCCTGATCTGCCAGTCGGTCAATCCAGTAATACCGACCTTTTGAAAAATAATGATGAGATACTGAAGCTCATCCAAAGGAGTGAATATAACATTGTTGACCAGCTGTTACAAACTCCTTCAAAGATCTCGGTATTATCACTGTTACTCAGTTCAGAAGCCCACAGGGAGGCTCTACAGAAAGTCTTGGAGCAAGCCTTTGTGGAACAGGATGTAACAATCAGACAGTTCAATAGTATTGTCTCTAACATCACTTCCTGCAACAATTTGGGATTTAGTGATGAAGAATTACCTGAAGAGGGTCACCGTCATAACATGGCGCTCAATATCACAGTTAACTGCCAGGACGATGCTTTAGCCAGCGTACTGGTAGACACAGGGTCAGCCCTGAATGTTATGCCAAAGTCCACTTTGATGCAATTATCATTCAAAGGACCTCCGATGAGAACCAGTGAGGTCGTCATCAAAGCATTCGACGGATCCAGAAAAACAGTTATCGGCGAAGTCCATCTTCCCATAACTATTGGTCCTCACACTTTCCAGGTCACTTTCCAAGTCATGGACATCCGGGCAACATACAGTTGTTTATTAGGAAGACCTTGGATACACCAGGCTGGAGCGGTCACTTCGACCCTCCACCAAAAGCTAAAGTTCATTCAGAACGATCAACTTGTCACGGTTTGTGGGGAACAAGCCTTGCTTGTAAGCAACTTGTCATCATCTACTGGAATAAAACCCGAGGAGGTTATTGGAACGCAGTTCCAAGCACTGTCGGTGAGCAAGGACAATCAGTTCAAAGGAGGAACCTCGATTTCCTCATACAAAGATGCTATCAAAGCGGTCGAGAGTACCGATACAACAGGATGGGGACAGCTTGTCATTCCTATTGATAATAAAACAAAGAAGGGTCTTGGTTTTTCTGTAACCTGTACCCAGGCAGCTGCCAACGATGAAAATCTTCATCCCCTTCAAAACTTCTTCCACAGTGGAGGTTTCCTTCACCCCGTGTCTCAGACAATTCATGCTATCAATGAGGAAGATCCCTCCGACACAGATGAAGAATGGAAGTCCTACCTTAACAAGGACGGTTATATGTCTCAAGAAAAGGTGCCTATGCCTTTTTGCTTTCCTACAGAAAGTCCGAGATTTATACCAAGATCAGATGTCGAAATGATATATGGAGATTGTGATCGGGAAGGATGCCGTACTCCGCCAAATTCATTAGAGGAGGACACTCCAATGAAAGACAATTTTGACTATAACTACTATGGCCCAATGGACGGTCTGCCAATGTGGCAACCTTATCCAGGAAACTTGGGGCAAGAGAGTCAGCCGAACAATGAAAATCAGTTGACCGTCATTGAACAGGATACCTGTGTCCCCACCATGTCATGGGATCAACACTCAGGTCATTCGGAAACTATTCAACATGAAGATGAATTCGCAACGTTCGCAGGACTTGAATTCATCAACTATGCTTTTCCCGAGGTCAACGTCATCGAGAGAAATGACTCCTCCAATTCCAAAGAAGTGTGGGACACCCTGGGAAAACCAAGTGGAAAGTACGACTTTATGGTCAAGTACACTGCGCCCGAAAACTCTCGTATCAGGTTCGAAGATATCCAGCCAACTGGATGGGGAGATGTACCTGAGAGCACAAATGCTATGCAAAATGCAACAGAGGAATTCTCCTACGACAATTCTACCTGGGAGACAGATTCCAATGATCCTGCTCCACCAGAAATCAGCGTTATTTCTAAAGACAAATCAAGGAAGGTGCCAGACTTTGTGATTCACCGAGGAGTTCGCCGCCAATGGGTCGCTGTCGAGGTTCCGAAGGTCGTTCATCAGTCAAAGTAATTGCCGTCTTTAACCTTTCACCCTGCCCAGGTGGAACGGATGTTTTGATAGGGCTCGATTTCTGTAAATTTCCCTCTTCGCTTTGCCCGAAGCGACAGAGTTTTGTTTTATAGGGCTGTAGTTTCAAGGATCGACTTGTTCATTAATAAAATAATGTCGTTCTGTAATTTCCGCATTAATTGCTGTTTTCTCTTTTTGCTTTTTCAGAAAATGGTAATCCTAAAAAACATTAAAAATAAAAACAAGCAGTAATAAAAATGACACACTGCACACCCTTGCATTTTCTCTATCTTTTCTAAACACGAATCATCACGTCATGCAGATTGCTTGTTTTACATCCCGTTGAAACATACGATCCGATGCCTTCTCCCAACTTTGAGTTCCCGGTATTCGAGGCTGAAGAAGAAAATGACAACGAAATTCCAGAAGAAATCTCCCGACTACTCAGACAAGAGGAAAGGTCCATTGAACCTCACAAAGAGCCATTGGAAACGGTAAACTTGGGTTCAGAAAAAGAGAGAAAAGAAATCAGGATTGGGGCACTGCTCAGTCCAACTGCTGGAGAGGGTTTGATAAAGCTTCTCAACGAATTCCCCGATGTATTCGCTTGGTCCTATCAGGATATGCCAGGTTTGGATACCAGCATCGTGGAACATCACTTACCATTAAGATTGGAATGTCTGCCAGTAAAGCAAAGGTTGAGACGCATTCACCCGGACATGGCCATCAAAATCAAAGAGGAGGTACAGAAACAGATTGACGCAGGTTTCCTCGCCACATCAGAATATCCTCAATGGTTAGCCAACATCGTACCCGTTCCCAAAAAGGATGGAAAGGTCAGAATGTGTATTGATTACAGAGATCTAAACAAGGCAAGTCCAAAGGACGACTTTCCTTTACCACACATTGACATGCTGGTAGATAGTACAGCAAAGTTCAAAGTTTTCTCCTTCATGGATGGATTCTCGGGCTATAACCAGATCAAAATGGCACCGAAAGACATGGAGAAAACTTCGTTCGTTACCCCATGGGGTACCTTTTGTTACAAGGTAATGCCGTTCGGTTTAAAGAACGCCGGGGCAACCTATCAAAGGGCCATGACTACTCTGTTTCATGACATGATACACAAAGAAATCGAGGTATATGTCGATGATATGATTGCAAAATCAAAAACAAAGAGTGAGCACGTTGAACATCTGTCAAAATTGTTCGAACGTCTAAGAAAATTCAAGCTCCATTTGAATCCCAACAAGTGCACCTTCGGTGTCCGTTCAGGGAAACTACTAGGGTTCATCGTCAGCCTGAAAGGAATTGAAGTTGATCCTGACAAGGTCAAGGCCATTCAAGAAATGCCTTCTCCAAAAATTGAAAAACAAGTCAGAGGATTCCTGGGACGCTTGAACTACATCTCCAGATTCATATTCCTCATGACCGCCACATGTGCGCTGATTTTCAAGTTACTCAAAAAGAACCAGGATTGCGTTTGGACAGAAGATTACCAAACCGCCTTCGACAGTATCAAGGAATATCTGTTGAATCTTCCAATTCTATCACCTCCAGTGGAAGGAAGACCACTGATCATTTACCTCACAGTCCTAGAGGACTCAATGGGATGTGTACTTGGCCAACAAGACGAAACCAAACGGAAAGAGTCTGCCATTTACTATTTGAGCAAGAAATTCACCGACTGTGAAACTCGGTACACGATGCTCGAGAAAACTTGCTGCGCTTTGGCTTGGGTAGCCAAACGTCTTTTCCAATACATGATCCGTCATACTACTTGGTTGGTCTCCGAAATGGATCCAATTAAGTATGTTTTCGAAAAGCCTGCTCTCACGGGAAGAATTACCCGTTGGCAGATGCTGTTATCAGAATATGACATAGAGTATCACGCTCAGAAAGCCGTTAAGGGAAGTATTTTAGCCGATCATTTGGCTCATCAACCGATTGACAATCAGGAATCAGTCGGGTTTGACTTCCCAGACAAAGATGTCATGTATCTAAAAATGAAAGATTGTGATGAACCGCTACCTAGTGAAGGGCCAGAACCAGGTTCCCAATGGGGACTAATCTTTGACGGAGCAGTTAATCATTATGGAAACGGAATTGGGGCAATCATTGTTACCCCCCAGGGTACCCACATTCCTTTCACTGCTAGACTTACGTTCAAGTGTACGAACAACGAGGCCGAATACGAAGCTTGTATTATGGGTCTCGAAGAAGCGATTGATTTAAGGATCAAGAATTTGGACGTATATGGCGACTCAGCCTTGGTTATCAATCAGATTAAAGGAGAGTGGAATACATACCAATCAGGATTGATTCCTTACAAGGACTACGCAAGAAGGTTGCTACCTTTCTTCAACAGAGTTGAGTTTCATCACATCCCTCGTGATGAGAATCACATGGCTGATGCATTAGCCACTATCTCTTCCATGATTAGTGTAGGTCAATGGAATGACATACCTAAGATCGACATAATGCGCCTTGAACAGCCCGCTTACATCTTCGCGATCGAAGTAGTCATAGACGATAAACCTTGGTATCACGATATCAAATGCTTCCTTCAGAAACAAGAGTACCCACCTGGGGCACTCAGAAAAGACAGAAAGACCCTCAGAAGATTGGCTGGAAACTTCTTCCTGAGCGGTGACACTCTCTACAAGAGAAATTTTGACATGGTTTTGCTTCGATGCGTCGACAGACCAGAAGCAGACATGTTTATGAAAGAAATTCATGAAGGGTCCTTTGGCACTCATGCCAATGGACACGCAATGGCAAAAAAAATTCTAAGAGCAGGGTACTACTGGTTAACCATGGAATCCGACTGCTACAAGTACATGAGGAGGTGTCACAAGTGTCAGATATACTCTGACAAAATTCATGTACCGCCATCACATCTCAAAGTTCCCTCTTCCCCATGGCCATTTTCCATATGGGGAATCGACATGATTGGCATGATTGAGCCCAAGGCTTCAAACGGACATCGGTTCATCCTGGTAGCCATTGACTATTTCACCAAGTGGGTCGAAGCAGCGTCATTCGCTAATGTAACCCGACAAGTGGTGGTCCGATTTATAAAAAACAATATCATTTACCGTTATGGTGTTCCAAGCGAGATCATTACTGATAATGGATCTAACTTGAACAATAAGGTGATGAAAGAGTTGTGTGCAGAGTTCAAGATCGAACACCATAACTCATCTCCCTACCGACCCAAGATGAACGGAGCGGTAGAAGCGGCTAACAAGAATATCAAGAAGATCGTTCAAAAGATGGTTGTAACCTACAAATACTGGCACAAAATGCTACCCTTTGCTCTTCATGGATATCGCACGTCTGTCTGCACTTCAACAGGGGCTACCCCTTTCTCTCTAGTGTATGGCATGGAGGCAGTGCTCCCCATAGAAATAGAGATCCCATCAATCCGGGTATTGATGGAAGCTAAGCTTACAGAAGCTGAATGGTGTCAAAGTCGACACAATGAACTGAATCTGATCGAAGAGAAATGAATCACGGCCCTATGCCACGGTCAGTTGTATCAGCAAAGAATGAAGAGGACGTTCGACAAAAGGGTTCGACCCCGTGTCTTCAGAAAAGGAGACCTTGTGCTCAAGAAGATACAATCATTTCTCACTGATTCTCGGGGCAAATGGACTCCAAATTATGATGGCCCCTATGTGGCCACGAAAGCTTTCTCAGGCGGCGTCTTGAGACTTGTAACTATAGACGGAGAGGAATTTGCCTACCCCACGAATGTTGATGTAGTCAAGAAATACTTCGCCTAAACTAAACTAAAAAAAAAAACGTCTCGGTGAATTGAAAACCCGAAAGGGCGGTCCAGGCAAAAGTTAGAGACATGAAAAATCATCCCGGTGGGTTAGAAACATCAAAGTACAATCCAGGCAAAAATTAGGGATAATGGCAAGTAACTATGTTCAACAGAGGCAAGTCCCTCAGCAGCAACAGTTACATCATCTGTCAGAAAACTCCAGTCAAGGTCATCTTCAACAGAAGCTCAGGATGCCCCGAATTCAAAGTTGGCGGGAGGATAATGGTCGTTATGTTTCAACGTAGCCCTTTTCCCTGTAAATTACCATTTTCAAGCTTTGTATATACTCTTTGGAATCACGCGTTTGGCTGATCTCCATCTTATCAATAAAATTTGAGCCCTTGTGCTTTTGTTTGAAATTCTTTTTTGTTTTAGCTTTACAGAACGACATTTTAACATGATCAACGATTCTTGAAATGAAACAAAAATGAATTTCCTTGTTAAAACTTTTTCTGCTTTTAAAATAAAGTCGGCAATTTCTTTTGACTGTTGAACATCAGAAGAATCTCGATCGCTTCTCCAAAGGTGTTTGAACCTCAAAGTGCAGAATCAAAGTACTTCTTCTACGCCAGTACGCCTGAATGAAGGGATCAACTGTGTCAGAGACCTTATCTCGTCTGACGCGCCACGACAGAGTTCTTACCTCCTAAGCCCGATCAACAGAAGCTCCCATCAGGAATTATCTCTCCTAAGCAAGGTGGAATTGCTATCTTGAACCCGCGATATCTCTACACGCCCCGCAACGGCCGGGTATCCTGTCATGTTCATCTTTTAGTTTATATGTCGCGTTAGTTTTGTCCGCATATACATACATACATCATGCATTATTGATTTGCATTTACATTTCATATTGCATCGCTATCACTCTAGCCTGTCTTGTCCCTTAGTGATAGGAGTTCTCCCAATCGAGTTGTCAGTTCTTTCCTCGTCAGGAAATGTTGTGTCTGAACAATCTCGCCACCAGTGTATCTTTAGATCAGAGTCGGCACTCGACCACTTTGATAACTTGAACCTCTAAAAAGCCAGAGAAAACTTTCGACAAACATCACTCTTCGCCATTGAAGATGATATCCTTGCTTTCCCGGATTAAGGAAAATCCCGAGAGAAACCCTCATAATCAGAGATTCAGCAGTACGACAGTTTTTCTCCAAAAAAACCCACTGATGAAAAGGTCATCGGCACCTCAAAATTGGATCACATCATATGGCGTTTCTCCGAAAAGATCCCGAGAAAAGTATGATGTAAAGACCCCAAACGGAAGCAGTCTCTGAAGAGACTCGCTTTCCCCAGTAGAATCGACAAATGGCGTCTCCAAACAGAGAAGTTTGTGCACCTCTACAACTCAGACGACTGGGTTCCCCAGCAAGTCTGACATCGAAACTTTTTCCACTCAAATGGCATCTCCCCAGGAAAATTCGGCGAGAAGTTTGAAGGAAAGCCGCTACGCATAGCGTCCCTTGTCAATAAAGCTTATTGACAAAAGAAACTAAGACCAGTTCCTTGGTAGGAAACCAAGAACGAGGGGAAGTTCATTTCAGAGACTGAGACCAGTTCTTGGTAGGAAACCAGGATCGAGGGGAAGTTTACAAAAGAAACTAAGACCAGTTCCTTGGTAGGAAACCAAGAACGAGGGAAAGTTCATTTCAAAGACTGAGACCAGTTCTTGGTAGGAAACCAGGATCGAGGGGAAGTTTTTACCTTTTCTAAGCATCATTGCTTAGCTAAAGAAGATGAATGTGTAAGCTGCCATTCATAACCACCATCAAAATTTCGGGTATTCCGATATTTAATCCTCTTGCACCCCGAATGCCCGAACACCTTCGTCATTCTCACCTTCGGGTCCAAGAAGATTAAATAGGGGCATCTGTCATATCCAAAATTTTGACCACTAAGATTTCCCATCATTGTGCAAATCATCATCACAATATGGATGAACCATCATGCCTCATCAAATGCCTCAAGGGTTGTGGAGCATTCACTACAATCAAAATTAGGGTTTTAAGCCCTCTCAGAGTCTTAGACAAAGGATCAATCAAGGAATGACATGATCTTCAACTTGTCTAAACCTCTCAAACATCCACAAAGGATCAAGAGGACTCTCACTTCAAGGATTAAGCACAAGGATGCTCCCTTCTAGGTGGATCAAGCCTCAAGATCGCCAGTATCACCAAATTAGGGTTTTGGTCGACCAGGGCCTCCAGATGAAAAATTTCATCTGGGCACAAGCCAAAGATCCAAAACATAACCTAATGTACTCCATGGAACCTCATGGACCCAAGCATCAAGTCAATTTGACCTCAGGGGATGCATACATAAAAAATCAGGAATTAGGGTTTCTTGACCTAATTCACCCCTAAGTTTACTTTTGGGACAAATCAAGAGCCAAGACCTCAAGACATGATTTGAGGGTCTCTAATGAACTATATTGATCCATTTAGAACAATGGATTAATCCAAGAAGCTTGAGCAATAAGTCTCAATTTCATCTGCACCACAATTAGGGTTTTAAGGGAAAAGTCAACTGTAACTTTGAATTTTGACAAAGACATGCTCCTAAACCCTAGGACATACCTCAATACACCCTATGACACCCTTGGAACATGTCCATCAAGTTTGATTTAGGTCAAGGACATGATTTCCTGAAGAATTGCACAATTTGGAATTCATCTGATAAAAAGTCAACTGTGCACAAAAGTCAACTTTGACTTTTTGAGATTTTTCACCAAAATGGATTTTTAACCCTAAAATGATGTTTATGTATGATTTGAATCATCATTCATCAAGAAAAATTAAGAAAAGTGGGATAACTTGTAAAAGGGGTAACCATAAAAACTTAGAAAATTTTCTAAGTTAAAAGATAAAGTGACAAAGGTACCAACTTTGAAGGACCTTAACTCCTAAACCACAAGGCCATTTTTTTCCATCCAAAGCTTGATTTGTAGATCTCATTACCCTCTACAAAAACTTCAACTAGGCCTAACTCCAATTCATTATGGATTTTGAGTTATGAGTGAGCCAAAGTGGCTTAAAACATGAAAATGTGCCATTTTCCAACACTTAGAAAAATTCTGTCCAAGACAGATTTTGTTGAAACACCAAAACTTGTGGGATTTTTTCACACAGTTGCAAGCTAAATCAAGTCCAAAGTTAAACATCAATGTTGTTACACATGATGCCAAGAATTCAAAGAGCTCAACGGCATGAATTGATTCAACTTGAGCCAAGAAAAATCCTTGCCCAAAGTCATGCTGCTGCAGGCTGTTTTGAGAAAATCAGTTTGCATGTTTGCTTGCCACACAAGATTTTGAGCCAAAGACTAAGGATCATTATGCCACCTGTGTTCAAACCAATCACATTGCATCTGATCCAAGTGATAAATCTGAGTCAAAAAGCCAAGGAATCTTCCAACTTGAAGTTCATCCACTTTGGCACATTTTGCCTTGAATTCAAAGGGCATTAATGTGGAATAGTGCATTGTCAAGGTAGCTACCCTACTCAGTCAATTTCTCTGATTAAACAACATTAAAAACATCTGAGGAATGTGGTTTTGGTCAAGGCATAGCCTTGCTCTTGGGAATGGCTAGCTTGCCTTGCTTTAGAAGAAATCCTCCAAGCCAATCCATGCAAATGTGATCTGATCCAGTAGCCATTCAGTATTCCTCCAAAACAAAAGTTGATCACCTATAAATAGAGGTCCCAATGGATCATTCAACTCACACCAAAGCCAGTTACAGCACTGCTTTCTCTCATTCTTTCTTAAACCTCAAGTTTTCTTGTTTTGGAGTAACCACTATCGGGTTTTGAGTTGCAGCCATAATCAATCCATTCCAATTGCTCAAACACATCACATATGATGTATTTGAGGTGTCCAAACACTTAAACACCAACTGTAACACCCCAGGCTCAAAATCACTCTTCAACCAAGCCATTATGCTTCAATTTTGCAGGTGGAGGTCTCTAGCTTGATCCAGAAGGTTTCAGAGTGTTCCAAAGCTTGCAACACACTCCATAACATCCATTGAAGCTATAAGGATCATTAATTCACGACTGGAACACCATCTGGGCAAAGTTCCATTTCAGCTTGCATCAAGGTGAGCTTCAACCTCAAACTCCATGATCCATGCATATTTCCTCGCATGATATTTTTGCCATTTGCTTGCCATCATGTGTTGATTGTTTTGCCTCAAAAAATTGGATCATAGACCTTATAACCATGCCTGCACGATTGCTTTTGCAAATTAGGGTTCATCTGTGTTCATCATGATTATTTTACTCCACACTGAAAATAAATAAAATTGGGTATTGCCATCTTATTCCTTGTGAAAAAACGCACGAGTTTGGTGTTTGAATCATGTCCAATGGTTGAGAGATGAGTGAGATATGGTGCTTCACGCACGAGCTCGAGGAAGAAGATGGTCATGGCGCCATTCTTCAGAAAATCCAACAAGTTTGATATATATTTTTCACTTGCCATGTTATTAATGAATTGGCATTGCGCCCCAGCGGTTCATCAGCTGGTTTTGTGAGTATTGGCAAGCGAGAGGTATGGGGTTCGAATCCCCCTCGCCCCAGACTTCTTTTTATCACTTTTTTATTTTGTTATTTTTCATATTATTATTTTTAATGATTTGAAAAATTAATAACTCCTTCAATTTTTATCATTTTTTATTGGTTCTTTTTGCAACAATTCACAAAAATGTTGAAATATTTTATTCCACCAAAAAATTAGATTTATATTATTTATTTAATATAATTAGTATTTTTGTGAATAAATTCATTTTTAATTGTTTTTAAACATTCTAAAAATGAATATATACTTTGAAAATCAAAACCTAATGAGTTTAAATATTCCTTGTGATTATCCCTCATTTTTTTAAACCTTAAGCAAAATCATAAGTGGATTATTCAAATTTATTTTGAATTTTGTTTGATTTTCTTTAAATATTTATTTTTAAAGATTAAAATTAGGGTTTTTCTTGATTCAACTTTCAAAATTGATTTTCTTTAAACTTTTTTGGGCCTCTTGAGAGAGTGTAAGACCCAACCCACTTGTACAGAAATATTTTGGGCCTCATTCGTTGTATAAGTCCCTCTGTACATTTTCAAATAAACGGCACGATCATCGCCTTTTGAAAAATAACCTTGGGCCTCTCCTTGAGCTATAAGACCCATTCAAAACTCTTGGGCCTCTATTAGAGTGTAAGACCCAATCCCCTTTTAACCAAAACATTTTGGGCCTCAGATATCGTATAAGCCCCTCTGCGTTAAAAGAAAAACTCGGCGCGATCGCCATTTCAAACGGAAAATCAATTGGGCCTACCCTCGTGTTATAAGCCCCACTCTTTTTCTTTAAACTTTTTTGGGCCTCTTGAAAGAGTGTAAGACCCATCCCTTTGTACAGAAAACATTTTGGGCCTCAGTCACTTGTATAAGTCCCTCCGTACAAATTCAAACAGTGCGCTCACTGATAAAACCCTGGGCCTCTCCTTGAGCTGTAAGCCCCAAATCTTTTTTTTTTCAAAGCACTTTCTCCTTTGATTTTGAATATACTGTTGTTTTCAATCTTTCTTTGTTGAACAACTAACCAAACAGCATGGAAGCTCTACAACCGAGTAAGTGTTTATCGCTTTCATTTACCGCTTTCATATACATATAACTGTATTGTTGGGCTGTTTCACTGTAAGTATTCTTTCATAAACTCATATCGACTGTGTAATAATAGTATAGATATTTAGAGTTTCCCCGGCAACTACGTCTAGAACTAGGTGACGCCGTTTCGTTTATTCGTAGAAATAGACAACTAGACCCCCAATAGGATCACCAGATACAGTCTTCTCTTCGGCTATCCTCATTAGGAATTATCAAGAAACTCTACTCCAAGAGATGAATGTCTTCTCCGTGAATGGCATCTTTGAGTTTCTTCCAAATTCTCAAACTTTCCTGACTTTGATATATTCTCAGTGAATAGCATTGCCTTGAATTTCTCGGGGTTTGGGGACCCACAGGCTTCTTAAAAGCATCGGCCTCCTCTTGGGCATCGTACAAGGACCCACAAGATTTCTAAAAGCAACCCGACCTCCTCTTGGGCTTAGTACAAGGACCGTACGGCTTCTTAGAAGTATTCACAGCCTCCTCTTAGGCTTCGTATAATGATCTCTTCCTCCGGGAATGATAGCCTCCTCTTGGGCATCGTACAAGGACCCGTCGGCTTCTTAAAAGTTTCCAGCCTCCTCTTGGGCTTCATACAAATTGTCCCGACGACCTCCTAAAGGTATAGGAACAGAACCTAGTCATCTTCATAGCACAGTCCTTTCATAGAGTCTACTACTGTTTCTCAAAACATAGTACAAAAGGTGAAACTCTAGACTTGGACAATCTAATTTCCTTGAGTCTCAAAGACATTCTCAAGCACCCCTTCGTTAAATAGGAAGGAAACCCGCAGACTCGGACAGTCTCAATACCCTTCGGATTTCCCACTTCCTTAAAGAACAGGAATAACCCGGACCCTTGAATCAAATCCATGAGTACAGTATTACTCATATAATAACTGATTTTCTCTTTTAAAATCAGTATATTGGACCTGTCACTTAACTGAAACAGTAACCATAGCCTCCCTCTTGGGCTTTGTACAATGATCCTCCCCAGCGGAGTCAAACAACGTTTAGCCTCTCTCTCGGGCTTTGTACGAGACACATAAGAGACTCCCTCATTGAGTCAATCACCCGTTTAGCCTCCATCTCGGGCTTTATACGAGATACCAAAAGATTCCCTCATTGAGTCAAAACCTTTTAGCCTCTCTATCGGGCTTTGTACGAGACACATATTAGCCTCCTCTTAGGCTTTGTATAAGAAAACCACTAGTTGATCCAATCAACCTTTTAGCATCCAAGTTGTGCCTCGTTCACAGTACACAAACATCAACAACTCCTTTTCCTTCTTCTAATCGCTGTAAGCGGCAAGCCTCTGGATCATCTACATCCATGCCACTGTCCTTCTTTTAGCATGAGAAATTCCTAAGGAAAGATAGCATTGCTCTACACTGAGTTAAAGTCTTCTCCTTCAGGTAAAATCCCCTATAAAGGAAATTATGGCATTGCTAGGATCCGCGTATCCCGGTTAAAGTAATTCTCCTTTATAACCAGTCACCCAACAGTTGTGACAGACAACCCCTTCTTTAGAGATAACAAATTCTCTCTAAAGTCGAGGTCCTTTAGCTTCACATCTTGGGCTTTGAACAAGATACAAATAAACTATTCAGCTTCACATCTTGGGCTTTGAACAAGATACAAATCACCTTTCGCTTCACGTCTTGGGCTTTGAACAAGACACCAAAAACAACCACTTCCTCCCATAGAATAGGAGGAACTACGAACGCTCTGATTTCCCTATTTCGGTAAACGGGAATACGTAGGCATAAGATTGAAAGAAAAGATCTTAGCGAGCACACTCAACAAAATACCAAAATCCCATATCTCCATCAATCAAAAGCAGTAATTCAAAAACATCAGTCCTGACATCCTAATCCTTGTTCCCCGCCATAAACCTTCTGCCCAGATAAAAAGAAAGAAAGCAGTATTGGCGAAAATACAAATAACCAGTACAAAGGCCCCCCCACATTGATAGCATCCGTAACCTAACAGACCGCTGTTTAAACTCAGTATGCAAAGCAGGGTTAATTGGAGACATCTATTTCCCTTCCTTCATCAGCTTTAATAGGATAAAAAATGAATCGACCTGTAGTTTAAGCTCAAACCGCAGAGAGCGACCAGCGCTTAAGAACCGCGTCCAAAATCGCTCGCTACACACCGTACTTTTATTTTATCCAAAAAGGAAAGGAAAAAGAGCGAACAAAACCTACACAAGATCTACAACAAGAACAAGTGAAGAGAGTCCGGGTAAAGGGGGTTAGTTACGCAATGGGAAGGTTTTACGCACCCAAAACATCTGTGGTACTCCACGGGAACCCTTTGAAATATTTACGCTTTTGGTTTGAAAAGGTTTGCTTGAAAAGTGATTGAGGAGATGAGAAGAGAAATTGTTTTTAAGATTTTTGTGTTTGGAGAGACTTGTCGCCTCATGCCTACGTACCCACGAAGTGCAATGTAGGATCAAAACCTCATAGTTCGTGGTACAAAGAATGAAATTTATTTGTTTTGGTTGATTTTAAATGTAAAGACAAATCGTCATTTCCAAGCGAATAATTCCGCTTAAAGAAATGAATCATGTCTAAACTTATGAAAAAGTTTTGAAAGAGAAAAGGTCACTAGGGCACAAAAGGAGTTTGAATGAGTTTGGTGTTTTTTAAAGTCTTTTGAAAAAGGTGTCAATATGCTTATGTAGTTTACCATTTGCTAAGAAATGAAAAGAAAAGAGTAAAATCACTTGACAAAAGTCAAGGTTTGATTATGAAAAAAGTGATAGTTTGAAATCAAGAAAGTTTTGAAAAAGGGAGAGAGTTTTGAAAATTGAAGAATGGGGAGGAGAAGAAATCACTCTCCTAAAGCATAAAGTAAAAGCTAAGGATAAGAATAGCCTAACCACACAAGCAAGCTCCATAGTCTTCGAAGTCTTCGAACCATAATTCCAAAGCAAAGGGAAAAGGTCCTAGTTCTAAGTCCAAGGTTCCAAGAATTGCATTGGATGTCCAAGGTCTAGCTGCAAAACTCCAAGTCCATTGCAAAGGATAGTAACCATAGTCCAAGATTAGAAGCACAAGTTTTTTTAGAGGTTTTAGCCTTTAATAATGTTTTTGGTCCAAGTGGACAAAGAGAAAAAGGCATAAGCATAAACATGTGTCCAACGGACAAAGGAAAAATTGCGAAAGCATAAACATATGTCCAACGGACAAAGGAAAAATTGCGGAAGCATAAACATGATATGAAATGATAATAATAGAGCATAAAAGTAAAAGAGAGATAGGGAGCGAGAAGGAAATGTAAACAAAGTTAGTACAATAGTAATGTTAGTAAGTTAGTGATTAGTTGTTAGAGTTAGTGATCAATAATAATTGAATAATTGCACTTAGGCCAAGGTTGATGAAAACTCATTAGAGGATTGATAAGACCAAAGCCTCCTAATAACAATTTTCATAAGATTTGAACCAAAAGACAAATAATCAACTATTCTTGATAGTTTTCTGATGTGGGACAAATATTGCGCTATGTTAAGCAATCGCCAAGTAATTTACGGAGTAACTACCCTACAATGAGGCCGGTCAATTGATCTTTGTGCTAATGCATGCTAGATGAACGATATGTAGATCGTCATCCAAAAGCAATACCACACGAAAAGAAAAGAAGGTAGCGATCTAGTCTTGATCAAAATTCAACAAAGGAGTTTTAAGATCCAATAGACTTTCATCGATAAAAAAAAAAAGAGATGAAGAAAAGTGGATATAACATTTATGATCCACACAACCAACAACAATTAAAAAAGAAAATAAAATCAAAACTAATTTTAAATGATTTTTTCAAGAAATGTTTTACAAAAAAAAAACTCAAAGCAAAACAATAGTAAATCAAAAGTTAAAAAAAAGTAATTAAAAAAAATGGATTAGGAAGAAATATTAAAAAAAAAAAACTAAAGGAAAATAAAATAGAATTTAAAAAGAAAGTAGGAGGTTTGAAAAGAAAAAGAAGGTGGTGGTGAGATAAATGTGCACGGGCTCTAGGCCCAAAATTTTAATAGAAAGATTTTGTTTAATGTTTTTTTATTAAAAAGAAACAATTAAAAAATGACATTAAAGAATAAAAAAAAAGAATCAGGAGGCATAACTTCATCATCTTCTTCGTTCACACGCGATCACTATTCACACGGCCATGGCTTTTCACTTGACAATTTTTTTGTATAATTTCTATGGCTTTTCAAGCTTAATGAATGAAGGAGAAGACTCTGTTATTTATAGGGAAAATAAAGGTGAGTTGTGATTTGAATTATGAAGTTTCTGTTGTCGTTTTTGAATTGCTTTTTTTTTGCGTTGTGTGCAGCTTGGATTTGAATGCCGTTTTATGTCGGTTGTTGCGTTTGATGAAGCTGGTTGTGTCATTTTCATGTTTTTGGCTTGCATTTTGGTGTGATATCGTTCACTGCGTGATTTGTGCTACCGTTTTAGAATATTTGTAACTGATGCCATATGTACTCGCAGCTTGAATTGGACTTGGCTCACTTAGAGTTGGAAGGCTGGTGTGTGGTTTTTGCAGCTTGTATCAGCTTATCTTGGAATTTATGTGGCTGGCATTTTGCATCAGGACGTTTTGTTGTGTTGTTTGTTCACACCGCTTGTTTGGCTATGACGTGAAGATTTGTGATGGCTCCTGTAAAGTTTCCTTGCGTGGCATGAGTTGAGCTAGTGTTGTTTGTGTCATTGCGCAGCTTGTAGAATTTTGCAAGTTGGCACGTGATGTTTTCCTTGGTTTGGCAGCTTGGAACGGCGCGAAGGCTTCAACGACTTGTGAAGGTGGGGTCACGGCTTGTGATGTTGTAGTATGTAGAATTGGTAGCTGAAAATTTTGACTTGAAAATTTTTACTTGTGAATGTGGGGTCACGGCTTGGAATATAAATGGAAAAGGGTATGGATTTTGGTCATGGATATTGAAGATGTATAAGAAAATGGTTTAGTGAATGGATACACACCCTCACTAAAATTTTCACGCATGGCCACAAAACTTTTGATCCTCAATCTCAACACCTTGAATAGTGAACATGAATCCAACATCACAAGCCACCGATAAAGTGCACACAGCTGCCACTGAACAAACCACAACTGAACAACAACCATTTGAATCTGATGAATATCGCCACACCACAACTTGATAACCTGATGGATCTCAACACAAGGCATCTTGACTTTTGAATAGTCACTGTTTGAGAAATAAACCACTGAAATAGATAACTTGCACTTGAAGCAATCTCTTGATAGTTTGACCAAGATCAGGTCAAACATCCATCTGAGTTGGATCATAGCTAAACAACCGCACTTGATATGAAATTATGCCTTGCTTGAACAAACCTGCACAACACACAGAGAGAGAAACTGCAGCAAATTTTTGGTATTTTGGTTAGAGGTTAGTAAATAGAAACAAGTGAGAAATAATGTACAGATGCTCAGGAGAAATAAAGATTGTGATCTTGTTTGTGGTATGAGATGCAAATGAAATGTGTGAAATCTTAGGGGTAAAAATTAGGGTTCAACAGCTGCCCCTATTTAAGTTTCTTCTATCAGGAGATATGAAGTTGACAACTTCGTCTCGACAAGATTGAAGATACTTAAATACAGAAAACCAAATTTTTAGCCATAAGATGTCACAAGATGATATAAATGCAAAGGATAAAACAGACTGCGGGGAAACATGAAACAAGAGATTTACGGTAAATTGAGAGGGATGACGTGAAAAGACACGCCGAGGAACACAAGTTATCCATCAATAGTTGAAAAGATAGGGACAAGACACTGGGAAGACAAGTAGTGACATCCGAGAATAGCATTAGATGGAAAAGTACAAACAAGACAAAAGTATAACAAAAGATGTCCAAGAATGGCATTAGACGGCAACAAGAAAGTTTATGGTAAAAATAACAGCGCCATCAAAGAATAGCATTGGATGGAGGTGAAAAAACACTCTATTGGAGATAAGATATCCAAGAATAGCATTGGATGAAAGGAACTATATCATTCAAGAATGGCATTGAATGGGGCAACAAAACTTCCATTTGAAAAGCTTCACTGGGGACATCCAAGAATGGCATTGGATGGCAAGGTAATCATCAGAGATATCCAAGAATAGCATTGGACTCGGTTGGGGAAAAGGTGTCCAAGAATGGCATTGGACAAAAGAAATCACAACATCCAAGAATGGAATTGAATGAAGTGAGAAAAGTTTTGGAAAATATATCAGAAGTATCCAAGAATGGCATTGGATAAAAAAAGAGTTCACGATATCCAAGACTGGCATTGAATAAAGTGAGCAGGGACTTTCAGGAATGACACTGAAAGGTAAAGGTAAATCACTACATTCAAGAATGGCATTGAATGATAGTGAGAAACACATCCAGGAATGGCACTGAATGCAAAGGAGAAAACTCATTCAGGAATGGCACTGAACGAACAGATAAGACTTTCAGGAATGGCACTGAAAGATATCCAAGCAAATATGATGGGGGTTACTGAAAAGAGAGAAAAGACTTCCAGGAATAGCACTGGAGAAACAAGAGGAACAAGATATCTAGGAATGGCACTAGAGATCAAAAGAGTCAGATGTCTAGGAATGGCACTGGTGAAACAAGAGGCACAAGGTATCCAGGAATGGTACTGGATAAAAAAAAGAGAACAAGATATCCAAGAATGGAATTGGAGATCAAAAGAGACGGACATCCAGGAATGGCACTGGAATGAAAAGAAGACAAAGACCCAGGAATGGCACTAGATGCACATGGAAACGTCGACATCCAAGAATGGCACTGGAAAGAAAGAAGATAGGTAAATGAAAACATTCAGGAATGGCACTGAATGAAAAGACAGGTAAAAGTTTTGGTAGGTGCCAAGTAAGTTGGACTTTGATCACAAGGTAAGATGTTGAAAGCAACAGGACCTCAGAAAAATGCATATGAGCGTGAAGCACACTTCGAGCTATGAAAATATTTCTATGCAATAATAAATGAATGATTTATGTATGCAATGCATATGATAGGGAAAACTGAGATAGACTCTTTTGTGAGGGAAGAATGGGGACTCTGATTCCTCAACACAGGAAACACTGCCCACTCTGCTTGGAGAAAAGATGTTGAACACATCTCTGTCACACTTATGAATTGTATCAGGCTGATGGTCTTTTGAGGAAAGACATCTTGAAGATTCTTAAAGAAGATTGCCCCAGATTGATTGACTGATGAGGATAAACTGATCATGGCTTTAGTTTGACTGCTGCAGGGGAAAAATGAACTGATCATGGCTTCAATTCTTGAAATGATTGTTGAGGATAAACTGATCATGGCTTCAGTTCTTGAAATGTCTGTTGAGAAGGCTAAACTCAGTATGAGTCTTGAAAGAGATCTTCTGGCTAACCAATTATGAGAATAACTTGCACTGAGCAACAAATCTTGAACTGATTCACAACAGGATCTGGAAGTAATGTGCCCCTGATAGGATCACTGACCACGTTTCTCAACTGTTTGAAATTTCTTGATGAGGAAAGTTTGCCTGCAAATAAAACCATTCATTCATGGTAATTTTAATGCAAAGCTCATGCAATTTTGAAATCAAAATCATTTTTGGAATGATATTATTGATGCAAAGAAAAATGAAACACTTGTCAAAACACAGTGGTTTAAACACTTGAAATGAAAGAGAAAGCAAAGGTAAGACATCAAAGCAAATGATTGGCAACAAACTTAGGAGTCAATTTACGCAACCTTGCTGTAGTATGCTTTCAAAAGAAACCTGGCTTCAATTAGGTCTTTTGAAGGTTGTAATGTGGTTAGGTTCACGGTTTTTGAAACAAAGGATATAGGCTCAAAGTTTATTTGTACCCAACCCATTCTTCGTGATGACCTTCAGTCCAATGCTCAGTTAATTCAAACTATGCATTCAGGTTCCAAGTGATTTTGGAATTGCAACACTGTTATGATGATGGCTCAAGGGCCTTGGTATTTTTGAGATGGCAGACACTCTTTCTTACAACATTTTTTTGTTTTTGATGAGGACCTTAGTCAACTCGTTTTGTCTTTGAGGATTTTGGCAACCTCTTGATTTTTCTTTTGTTATCCCTAACTTTTGCCTGAACTGTGTCATTTGAGCTTACAGTC
This sequence comes from Lathyrus tuberosus, assembly GCA_022829125.1. Classification (NCBI taxonomy): domain Eukaryota; kingdom Viridiplantae; phylum Streptophyta; class Magnoliopsida; order Fabales; family Fabaceae; genus Lathyrus; species Lathyrus tuberosus. The sequence continues at coordinate 5,916,886 of JALAZF010000001.1, read as the reverse complement.
AGCGGGATGCCCCAATTTTTGCCTAAGTCTCCTTCATAGGTTTTGACTTAGCGGGCTTTTATTTTATTTTTTATTTTAAAGGTAGTGACTCCCTGGCTTAATGATTACAGTGAACCATCGTTGGCTTTTGATTTGAAAGACATCTTCGACACATGTTTTATGTGTGCGAAGGAATGCTTGTGATTGCAATGATTCTCTTGTGTTTAAATACACAGTCACATTAATTGAGAACTACCCATCTCTAGGTTAAAATTGTTGGTTTTTTCGTACAGAAAGAAACTCCAACTTCTAGGCTCAAAGGGGTTGACAAAGGATTAACTTCCTTATTTCTCCAGTGTTTGGGAGTTGAAACAATGCCTGTACATCATCAGCCAAGTTTTAATTGAAAGCATACAATCCAGCAATTTCAGGTATTTCGTTTTCATCATCCTCCCTCCAATCTTTGCATAAACAAAAGCTTGATAAAGAAAGTGAACAGGAGATATATTTTTTTGTTTTGTGAAAAAGAAAGCATAAAGATGCACACAGCGGATGTAAATGAATTGAATCAAAACATTGCAATGCTCATTTCATTGAAATTACCATGAAAGTACAAATAAAGTTCGAAAGCAAACAGACAATACAATCAAAGAAAAATGCAAACAGAAAGAAACAAGGCCTAGTGACTAATCAGCAACAAGCATGAGCTGTTCTGTCTGAAACACTGGCTTTAGGAGATGATCCATCTGAACTGACTCAAACTTCACTTGGCATGCTCTGGCAAAGGATTATTGACAACATTGGGATTGTCATCAACAAAGGACAGAATCTTTGAGTTCACCAATTCTTGTACTCTAGCTTTTAATGCATAGCAACCTTCCAAGTTATGGCCTGCCCCACCTCGATGGAACTCACAGTGAAGATCAGCCCTATAGCCAGCTGGGAGAGGATTTGGAGGAGGAGGTAGATCCCTCGTTGTAATCAAACCTTTCTGAACAAGACATGGATACAACTCAGTGTAAGACATCGGGATAGGATCATAGTTAACCCTATTGCAATTCTGATTTTGTCTAACAGCCTGACGAGGAGCTTGAACTGGTTGAGCATTGACAACAGAAGCAACTGCAGCTACATATTGTTGTTGCTTGTGACGAGGTTTCCCTTCAACTGAAATAGCATGGGTGTCACCATCCTTTTTCTTTTGAAAGTTCCCAGCATACTTTTTAGCACCACTAAAGGCTTTAGCATTGGCAATCTTTCCTTTCTTGATACCTTCTTCTAGTCTTTCTCCAATAGTGACTAGGTCAGCAAAACCAGATGATACACTGCCTATCATCTTTTCCCAAAAGAGTGGCTGAAGAGTGTCTATAAACAATCCAGTCAATTCCTTTTCTGACAAAGGTGACTCCACTTGAGCAGCTAGCTCTCTCCAACACTGAGCATACTCCTTAAAGGATTCTTTTTCTTTCTGAGACATATTTTGCAATTGACGGCGGTCAGGTGCCATGTCCAGATTGTACTTATATTGCTTTAAGAAAGCATCAGCCAAGTCTTTCCAGCTTTGAATATGGTTCTTCTCAAGTCCCATATACCATTTCATTGAAGCCCCACTCAAGCTGTCTTGGAAACAGTGAATGAGCATTTTGTCATTTTTGGCATGAGCAGCCATCTTGTGGCAGTACATCACCAAGTGGATTTTGGGATAGGTGTGCCCCTTGTATTTCTCAAATTCAGGAGTTTTGAATTTTGCAGGCATAACCAAGTCTGAAACCAAGCACATGTCCATTGCGGCAGCACTAAATACATCACTTCCTTCCACGACTCTTATCCTTTTGTCCAAAGTTTTCCATTGCTCTCTGACTTCTTCAATGTATCCAGGTTCTCCCAGACTTTCAGATTGTGGACCAGCAGCATGGTACACGAAAGGATTCTCAGGAATAGCTTGAGCAACAGAATGCACAACAGCCTGAGGTTCAGTGAACAATGGAGCTGAAGATACTGGCAATACAGAAGGGACAAACACAGGAGTAGTTGCAAAGGGTGGCGAGTAATTCGAAGGTAACCCAAATTTTGGCCAAGTAGAAGCTGGTTGCTGAGTCAGTGGAGGGTCAACAGCAGCAATTAAGATTTCAGAGATCACTGTCCTCTGAGGTGGTTCACCTCTAGCAAATAGAACTTGCAGCATTTCTGTGAGTTTGGTCATATGCCGGCCTTAAACTCATCAATTTCCATTCCGACTTCGGCATTGTGTTGTTCTTGGTTTTCCATTCTCAATCTGACAACAGCTCTAGTTTCGTAGTTGTGTTGAGGAAACAGCTTGACGGTGGACCGATAACTAGAGAAGGAGACAGTTGAAATGAGTTTCTGAGGTGACTTGGAGAAATGCAGATGTATGCCCATGGATGCAAGAGTGCATAGATGCAACAACCATAAAGAAGATCACGCAAAGCACACTGATCAAGGGTTCGAGTCACGAACATGGAGTTGAGGGTAAGAACCAGTCCCCAAAGGTATGTACTATGGGTATAACACCTGCCAAACAAGGTTTTATAGAAGTTCCCAGATTCTACAACCCATCTTTCGGATATTATCAATTTCCCAACTGCTTGGTAGTCAATAATATTCTCAAGAGAGTCTCGTCTGAGTGTGGTATCGCGTAACAACTGATTCAAGTCTGCACCTTAATAGCCACCGCACCACGCCCTAATAAGGCCAAGATGGGTTAAGGGTTCTAAAGTCCTCAGCTTCGGGTCCTCGGATCAAGAAGCATAACAGGTTTGCCATTTCTGGTCTGCCATTATTGGCTCTTGGGAGGAGTGCCTCAACTGAGTCCTCGGGAATGGTCACCAGAGTCGACAGCTCTCTAGATCAACATCCCGAAATGCACAAGACACGCACGTCAGAATATCTCCCAAGAAAACCTCGTCTAGATGTGAATTTCGTGAACACCAAACGTATCAAGATGACACGTAGGTCCCACTACTTTCCACCCTAGTCCTACGTGTATACTCAACCCTGTGTATTGGGCTTATCTCACCACACAGATCAAAGTAGGCTAAACCCACTAGGAACCAGAGTTCCCCAGCAGAGTCACCACTTTTCTGTAGCGGCAAAATCGTGAGTGTAAGCTATTGATTAACTTAACTCGAAAAGCAAGAGTCTCCACCGCACTTTTATTTTATCCAAAAAGGAAAGGAAAAAGAGCGAACAAAACCTACTCAAGATCTACAACAAGAACAAGTGAAGAGAGTCTGTGTAAGGGGGTTTAGTTACGCAATGGGAAGGTTTTACGCACCCAAAACATTTATGGTACTCCACGGGAACCCTTTGAAATATTTACGCTTTTGGTCTGAAAAGGTTTGCTTGAAAAGTGATTGACGAGATGAAAAGAGAAATTGTTTTTAAGATTTTTGTGCTTGGAGAGACTTGTCACCTCATGCCTACGTACCCACGAAGTGCAATGTAGGATCAAAACCTCGTAGTTCATGGTACAAATAATGAAATTTGTTTGTTTTGGTTGATTTTAAGAGTGAATGGGTTGCGTTGGTCAGCCTCCACTGAGGTTGATGGTCGACCCCGTCGCCATCACTTATCTTAAGTGTATACTCATTCTCACCACATGCGGCATCACACGCATTCCCAGTAGCAGAAAAAATAAACATGTATAGCAATTAGGAAAAGCAGTATATATATTTGTCCTAATCATCCTAGACTTATAAAGCTATGAATCCTAAGTTCCTGACAGAAATGGGTTCCCCGGCGGAAGCCCCAATCTGTGGTATTCACATAAGTGAAGAGAAAAAAAGGAAGAAGAAAGACCGGCCCCACGGTGGGCGCCCTTTTTCTGTAGCGAGCGATTTTGGACGCGGTTCTTAAGCGCTGGTCGCTCTCTGCGGTTGAGCTTGAACTACAGATCGATTCATTTTTTATCCTATTGTGAGCTGAATAAGGAAGGGAAATAGATGTCTCCAATTAACCCTGCTTGCATACTGAGTTTAAACAGCGGTCTGTTAGGTTACGGATGCTATCAATGTGGGGGGGCCTTTGTACTGGTTATTTGTATTTTCGCCAATACGGTTTTCTTTCTTTTTTATCTGGGCAGAAGGTTTTCTGGCGGGGAACAAGGATTAGGATGTTAGGACTGATGCTTTTGAATTACTGCTTTTGATTGATGGAGATATGGGATTTGGGTTTTTTGTTGATTGCGCTCGCTAAGATCTTTTCTTTCGATCTTATGCCTACGTATTCCCGTTTACCGAAACAGGGAAATCAGAGCGTTCGTAGTTCCTCCTATTCTATGGGAGGAAATTGGTTTTTGGTGTCTTGTTCAAAGCCCAAGACGTGAAGCGAAAGGTAGTTTGTATCTTGTTCAAAGCCCAAGATGTGAAGCTAAAGGGTGGATTGTGTCTTGTTCAAAGCCCAAGACGTGAAGCTGAAGGACCTCGACTTTAGAGAGAATTTGTCATCTCTAAAGAAGGGAGAAGGAGAATTACTTTAACTGGGATACGCGGATCCGAGCAATGCCATAATTTCCGAAAAAAAGGTTTTAACCTGAAGGAGAAGACTTTAACTCAGTGTAGAGCAATGCCATCTTTCCTTAGGAATTTCTCATGCTAAAAGAGGGACAGTGGCATGGATGTAGATGATCCAGAGGCTTGCTGCTTACAGCGATTAGATGAAGGGAAAGGAGTTGTTGATGTTTGTGTACTGTGTACGAGGCACAACTTTGATGCTAAAAGGTTAATTGGATCAACCAGTGGTTTTATTATACAAAGCCTAAGAGGAGGCTAATTTCCGCTAGGAAAATCATTATACAAAGCCTAAGAGGAGGCTATTTTGTGTCCCGTACAAAGCCCGAGAGAGAGGCTATAAGGGTTGACTCAACGGGAGAATCTTTTATACTCAACAAGAGGGTTTTTTGTATCTCGTATGAAGCCCGAGATGGAGGTTGTTGCTTGTTTGGCTCAATAAGAACCTTTTTGTATCTCGTATAAAGCCCGAGATGGAGGCGAAAGGGGTGATTGACTCAACGAGAGAGTCTCTTATGTGTCTCGTACAAAGCTCGAAAGAGAGGCTAGACGTTGTTTGACTCCACTGGGGAGAATTTTGGTATCTCGTACGAAGCCCGAGATGGAGGCTATTGTAACTGTTTCAGTTGAGTGACAGATCCAATATACTGATTTTAGAAGAGAAAATCAGTTCTTATATGAGCAACACTGTACTCAGGGATTTGATTTGAGGATCAGGGATATTTCCTTCTTTTTGAGGAAACGGGAGATCCAAAGGGTGTCGAGACTGTCCGAGTCTGCGGGTTTCCTTCCTATTTAACGAAGGGTGCTTGAGAATATCTTCGAGACTCAAGGAAGTTAGACTGTCCGCGTCTAGAGTTTTATCTTTTGTACTATGCTTTGAGAAACAGTAGTAGACTCTATGAAAGGACTGTTCTATGAGGATGACTATGTTTTGTTCCTATACCTCTAGGAGGTCGTCGGGACAATTTGTACGAAGCCCAAGAGGAGGCTGGAAACTTTTAAGAAGCCGACGGGTCCTTGTACGAAGCCCAAGAGGAGGCTATCATTCTCAGAGAAAGAGATCATTATACGAAGCCTAAGAGGAGGCTGTGAATACTTCTAAGAAGCCGTAGTGTCCTTGAATAATGCCCAAGAGGAGGCCGATGCTTTTAAGAAGCCCGTGGGTCTATCATCTCCCTTCCATTAGGAGAGATAACTCTTTTAAAGATAAAAACCACTGGTAAATGTGCGAGGTTTACTATCCAGCGACTTTTAGCTTTTAAAGAGGGTTCCTTAGTTAAGGTCCAAGATTATGACCGTAGTGGGTACCCAAATCCCGAGACATTCAAGGCAAGCTATCCACAAGGAATAGATCAAGTCAGGAAAGTTCGAGAATTGGGAAGAAACTCAAAGATACCATTCACGGAGAATACATTCATCTTGGGGGAGTAGAGCTTCTTGACGATTCCTAAGGAGGACAGCCGAAGAGAAGACTGTATCTGGTGCTCCTATTGGGGATCTAGGCGTCTATTTCTACGAATAAGTGAAACGGCGTCACCTAGTTCTAGACGTAGTTGCCGGGGAAACTCGAAATATCTATACTATTATTACACAGTAGATATGAGTTTATGAAAGGAGACTTACAGTGAGCAGCCCCACAATACAGTTTATAATATGAAAGCAGTAAACGAAAGCGATAACCACTTACTCGGTTGGAGTGCTTCCATGCTGTTTGGTTAGTTGTTCAACAAAGAAAGATTGAAACCAATAGTATATTCAAAATCAAAGGAGAAAGTGCTTTGAAAAAGAAAGATTTGGGGCTTACAGCTCGAGGAGAGGCCCAGGGTTTTATCAGTGAGCGCACTGTTTGACTTTGTACAGCGGGACTTATACAATGAACTGGGGCCCAAAATGGTTTTCTATACAAAGGGATGGGTCTTACACTCTCTCAAGAGGCCCAAAAAGGTTTAAAGAAAAAGAGTGGGGCTTATAACACGAGGGTAGGCCCAAATGATTTTTCGTTTAAAAATGGCGATCGCGCCGAGGTTTTCTTTTAACGCAGAGGGACTTATATAATAAGTGAGGCCCAAGATGTTTTGGTTAAAAGGGGGATTGGGTCTTACACTCTAATAGAGGCCCAAAGTGTTTTGAATGGGTCTTATAGCTCAAGGAGAGGCCCCGAGTTTTTATTTTTAAACGGGCGACGATCGCGCCGTTTACTTGTACAGAGGGACTTATACAATGAATGAGGCCCAAAAAGTTTTTGTACAAGGGGGGATGGGTCTTACACTCTCTCAAGAGGCCCAAAGAGTTTTGAAAATGATTTATGAGGGTTGAATTAATCCAAAACCCTAATTTGTTTTCAAAATGTATTTAATTGAATAAAAATTCAATTAAAATGATCAAAAATTGTTTAACACATGGAAAACAAATTGTGATCTTGGATTAATGCTTCAAAAATTAAGTATTGACCTACAAAATAATTAGAAAGCATTAAAAGTTGCAAAATCAATGTAGAAAAAATATTTAAAATGCCAAAAACAATTAAAATATTAATTCTTTGCAAAAATATCAATTATATGAAATAAATAATATTTTTGGGATTTTTTGTGAAAATAAAATATTTTAACATTTTTGTGAATTATTAAAAAAAGAATCAACTCAAAATCATTAAAACTCGGAGACAAATTAATTTTTGAATCAATTAAACAAAATCACAAAATTCAAATATTTGGATTTATGAAAAATGGCGCCAAGAACAGCTGAAGAACACGCGCGTGTTCTTGGTTTCTCAGATTTGCATTTTCTATCCAATCTCCATGAATACGTAATCATATCATGCAATCCACATATCATTATGCTCGTCTCAACCTCACGATCATGTCTATGTACTTTAATTTCATTTAAATTAAACATACAACAAGAAATCACGAAGAGACCTCAAGAACCCTAATTTCTGCATGAAGGCTAGGATTTTTGATACACGATTCAAACAATGCAATTAATTGAGGGAAAACATTCCATGCATGATTATGAACATATGGCCAAACTATTGTGCGAGGAAATATGCATAGATTGAGAGATGACCAAGTATGTGCTTACCTCCAAGTCGTGACAGCAAGTTCAAAGTGATTTTTGATTTGGAGGTGTTACAGATGAGTGGTGATGATCTGAACAGCTTCCCTACACCCTATGGATTGTGTGTGGATGGTTGGACTTGATTGAAATTGGCTGGATCATTTTGTGGTACCTCAGCTGCACTTTGGTTAAAACCTTGAGCAACCAGCTGGTGATTTTGTGAAATTGATGTTTCAGAAGTAATCTAAGTGTTTGATCAGCTCATGTGATGTATGTGAGGTGTGTGAGTGATTGGTTTGATTGGAATTGCTCTCAAACTCAAAACCCGATAGTGACTTGCCTTAGAAGGCAAAATTGAAGTGAAAAAAGAGATTTTGAGGAAAGCATTTGTTAGATGGCTTTGATGTACTCAAACTGACCACAATTGAGCTCTATTTATAGTAGAGCAAGTTTGTTTTGCAAGGAATAGTGAATGGCAGCTGGTAAGTAGGTTTGGCCAATGTTGGCAAATGAAAATCCAAGTCTCCTCTAGCCATTGACTAGAGGTTAGGGCACAGAGCTTTGGTCCCCTTGGTCTTGGATAAGTCTTGACTGATTTCAGATGAGAATGGCTCAGTCTATGCCACCTTGATGGTTCCATTGAATGCCTCATTCCAAATTTGAAGTCTTGTCCCTATTTTGGCCATTCTAGGTTCAACATGCTATTTCTTGTTCCATGGACTTTGGAGGCTTGGCTCAGTGATTGTCCCCTTTAGATTCAATCCTCTGAGGTGTCCAAGTGGATAGGAGCAATTGAATTTGGCTGATTTTGGAAAATCGACCAAAGTTGCAAATTCTGCCTTGCCTTGACAGATTTCAGCAAGGCAACTTGGCAATGTTGTATCTCATGGTGTAGGTTGAATTTGGCAATGTTCTTGGCCATTTTGGAAAGCTCTTACATGATACAACAACTGTTTGAACAAGTTTGGTTTTGACCTCTTTTGATTCCAAGTGAAAAATCCCCCTACATTTGGCAAAAAGTGAGGCAGAATCTGACTTAGTGAAAATTTCACTAAGTGTTGGAAAAAGTGACATTTTCACTTTTCAGCCACTTTGATCACTCCATAACTCAAAATACTTAATGAATTGGAATGAGTTGTAGTTGAAGTTTTTGTAGGTGATAATGAGGGCTACAAACCCATCTTTGGATGAGAAAAAATGGCCTTGTGGTTTAGGAGTTATGGTCCTCCAAAGTTGGTACCTTTGCCACTTTATTTTTAACTTAGAAAAATTTCTAAGTTTTATGGTTACCCCTTTTTCAAGTTATCTCACTTTTCTTGATTTTTCTTGATGAATGATGATTCAAATCATACATTAACATCATTTTAGGGTTAAAAATCCATTTTGGTGAAAAATCTCAAAAAGTCAAAGTTGACTTTTGTGCGCAGTTGACTTTTTATCAGATGAATTCCAAACTGTGCAATTCTTTAGGAAATCATGTCCTTGACCTAAATCAAACTTGATGGGCATGTTCCATGGGTGTCATAGGGTATATTCAATCATGTATTAGGGTTTGGGAGCATGCCTTGTCAAAAGTCAAAGTTACAGTAGACTTTTCCCTTAAAACCCTAATTGTGGTGCAGATAAAATTGAGACTTATTGCTCAAACTTCTTGGATCAATCCATTGTTCCAAATGGATCAATATGGTATATTAGAGACCCTCAAATCATCTCTTGAGGTCTTGGCTCATGGTTTGTCCCAAAAGTCAACATAGGGGTGAATTAGGTCAAGAAACCCTAATTCCTGATTTTTGATGAATGCATCCCCTGAGGCAAAATTGACTTGATGCATGGGTTCATGAGGTTCCATGAAGTATATTAGGTTATGTTTTGAGGCTTGATCCACCTAGAAGGGAGCAGCCTTGTGCTTAATCCTTGGAGTGGGAGTCCTTTTTGATCCATTGTGGATGTTTGAGAGATTAGACAAGTTGAAGATCATGTCATTTCTTGATTGATCCTTTGTCTAAGCACTCAGAGAGGGCTTGAAACCCTAATTTTGATTGTAGTGGATGCTCACCCATCTTTGGGGAGACTAATGAAGCATAAAGGTACATCCATATTGTGATGATGATTTTCACAATGATGGGAAATCTAAGTGGTCAAAATTTGGGGTATTACAAATAGTAAGGTTAGTAAGTTAGTGATTAGTTGTTAGAGTTAGTGATCAATAATAATTGAATAATTTCACTTAGGCCAAGGTTGATGAAAACTCATTAGAGGATTGATAAGACCAAAGCCTCCTAACAACAAGTTTCATAAGTTTTGAACCAAAAGACAAATAATCAACTATTCTTGATAGTTTTTCGATGCGGGACAAATATTGCGCTATATTAAGCAATCGCCGAGTAATTTACGTAGTAATTTCCCTACAATGAGGCCGGTCAATAGATCTTTTTGCTAATGCATGCTAGATGAACGATATGTAGACCGTCATCCAAAAGCAATACCGCACGAAAATAAAAGAAGGTAGCGATCTAGTCTTGATCAAAATTCAACAAAGGAATTCTAAGATCCAATAGACTTTCATCGATCAAAAAGAAAAGAGATGAAGAAAAGTGGATCTAACATTTATGATCCACACAACCAACAACAATTAAAAAAGAAAAAAAAATCAAAACTAATTTTAAATGATTTTTTCAAGAAATGTTTTACAAAAAAAACAAAACTCAAAGCAAAACAATAATAGTAAATCCACTGTTAAAAAAATGGATTAAGAAGAAATATTAAAAAAAACTAAAGGAAAATAAAATAGAATTTAAAAAGAAAGTAGGAGGTTTGAAAAGAAAAAGAAGGTGGTGGTGAGAGAAATGTGCACGGGCTCTTGGCCAAAATTTTAATAGAAAGATTTTGTTTAATTTTTTTTATTAAAAAGAAACAATTAAAAACTGACATTAAAGAATAAAAAAAAGAATCAGGAGGTATAACTTCATCATCTTCTTCGTTCACACGCGGTCACTATTCACACGGCCATGGATGTGCGAAAATCATCAACGGAGCGGCGGGAAGTGAAACAAGTACGGTTGTGATCGAAATTGAATGTAGATCTCAAATATGTTGACAATTTGAAGGATTACTCAACCACACACTTGAATTTGAACCGCAAAAACACTTCAATTACCTTCAATTTAAGGTGAAAAACACTTCCAATCTTCTTCTTCTTTTTTTCTGAACTCGTTGTTGTAGATCCGCAGTGAGTTGCGAAGTTGAATTTTCTGATGTTGAGCGTTGTGCGTTGATGTTGACGCGAACAATTACGGGACGAATTGGAAGAAGCTTTGAAGGAAGGTTCGTATGAATATTGATTCGAATGGCAATGATTTGGATCGGCTGGTTTGTTGTTGATTAGAGATTATGTGATGAATTGAAAGAAGGAATAGGAGATGATTGAAGGTTTGGATGGGAAGCTTGTTTGTGACAATTTTTTTGTATAATTTCTATGGCTTTTCAAGCTTAATGAATGAAGGAGAAGACTCTGTTATTTATAGGGAAAATAGAGGTGAGTTGTGATTTGAATTGTGAAGTTTCTGTTGTCGTTTCTGAATTGCTTTTTTTTGCGTTGTGTGCAGTTTGGATTTGAATGTCGTTTTGTGTCGGTTACTGCGTTTGATGAAGCTGGTTGTGTCGTTTTCACGTTTTTGGTTTGCATTTTGGTGTGATATCGTTCACTGCGTGATTTGTGCTACCGTTTTAGAATATTTGTAGCTGATGCCATATGTACTCGCAGGTTGAATTGGACTTGGCTCACTTGGAGTTTGGAAGGCTGGTGTGTGGTTTTTGCAGCTTGTATGAGCTTGGCTTGGAATTCATGTGGCTGGCATTTTGCATCAGGACGTTTTGTTGTGTTGTTTGTTCACACCGCCTGTTTGGCTATAACGTGAAGATTTGTAGGCTTCGCTGCAGGATAAGTTTTGGAGTATTTAGCTTGTAATGGCTCCTGTAAAGTTGCCTTGCGTGGCATGAGTTAAGCTAGTGTTGTTTGTGTCACTGCGCAGCTTGTAGAATAGGCTTGTAAAATTTTGCAAGTTGGCACGTGATGTTTTCCTTGGTTTGGAAGCTTGGAACGGCGCGAAGGCTTCAACGACTTATGAAGGTGGGATCACGGCTTGGGATGTTGTAGTATGTAGAATGGGTAGCTGAAAATTTTGACTTGAATGTGTTTTGGAGTGGCTGAATGTGGGCCATGTATTGATTGATCCATGAGGCTTTGTACTTTATTTTTTTTTTTTAAATTGATGTAACGTAATGGGGATGGAATGGGCTTACTACTCTTTTTTTCAATTTTTTTTTTGTTTCAAGACTTTGGTTAATGAATTTCGGGTAGTGAATTAAAAATAAATTCAAATGTGAATAATGGATATGGAAAAAAAAATGATAGAATCAAATTGGACTTTTAGGAATTGGAATTAAATGGTAAATTGGATAGATATTGATATAGAAATTGGATATGGATTATTGGAATTAGAGATGGATAAAAATGGAGAATGGATTAAAAAGTGGATAATGGAATAGAAATGAATATTAAAATTGGATAAAAATGGATAAAATGAAGTTTGGAATATAAATGGAAAAGGCTATGGATTTTGGTCATGGATATTGAAGATGTATAAGAAAATGGTTTAGTGAATGGATACACACCCTCACTAAATTTTCCACGCATGGCCACAAAACTTTTGATCCTTAATCTCACCACCTTGAATAGTGAACATGAATCCAACATCACAAGCCACCGATAAAGTGCACACAGCTGCCACTGAACAAACCACAACTGAACAACAGCCATTTGAATCTGATGAATATCGCCACACCACAACTTGATAACCTGATGGATCTCAACACAAGGCATCTTGACTTTTGAATAGTCACTGCTTGAGAAATAAACCACTGAAACAGATAACTTACACTTGAAGCAATCTCTTGATAGTTTGACCAAGATCAGGTCAAACATCCATCTGAGCTGGATCATAGCTGAACAACCGCACTTGATTTGAAATTATGCCTTGCTTGGACAAACCTGTACAACACACAGAGAGAGAAACTGCAGCAAATTTTTGGTATTTTGGTTAGAGGTTAGTAAACAGAAACAAGTGAGAAATAATGTACAGATGCTCAGGAGAAATAAAGATTGTGATCTTGTTTGTGGTATGAGATGCAAATGAAATGTGCGAAATCTTAGGGGTAAAAATTAGGGTTCAACAGATACTACACTCAAATGAGATTCATCCTAGGATATTACATCTCGCTCGAGTGAATCAGCTTGCTGTTGGTATCCCTAGGAGGGGTCAATGACTTTGGGAACCTTTTAGAAACCGTTCTACAGGTACAAAAATTGACCAAAATAGTACAACCTTTGGGGATGGTAGAGCCATGACTCCATGCTCGTGACGTTGAACCCTTGAACCCATGTTTTCAAATGTTTTTGTTTGCTGCATTCATGCATTCATTAAAAAACTCTTTTCAAACAAGAAAAAAATCTTTTTCAAAAGAACTAAAACAATAAATGCAAATATCAAAGGTTGTGTTATGGATTTCGGTAGAAGAAATACGCACAAGTACACCTTCAAGGCTCCGAAACTAGAAGACTTAATAAAATTGGGAAGGATGATTACCAATCCCGAGGCTTTTAGAGCTAAGCACGGAGGACTGTTGTCTCTGTTAAGGGTCAATGTGGTTGAAGGAATCCTGTCTACGCTGGTACAGTTCTAAGATCCAGGTTTTTCACTGTTTCACTTTCCCGAATTACCAACTTGTACCAACACTGGAAGAGTACTCCCACCTGATTGATTTACCTATCACTGATCAAGCTCTGTTTTCTGGACTGGAAGAAATTCCAAAGAATCAGGCCATTTCAAGAGCAATCTCTTTGGATGAGTCAGAAGTTAGGACTCACATAACCACTAAAGAAGGAATCCAGGGTTTACCGACTAAATTCCTGATGGAGAAAGCTCTATACTTTGCTATTATAGGAAACATAACTGCCTTCGAAGACGTTTTTGTGCTGCTCATATATGGGTTATTCCTCTTTCCCAACATTGGCAACTTCATCGATACTAATGTTGTTAAGATATTCTTAATAGGAAACCCCGTGCCAACCTTGCTCGCAGATGCTTATCATTTTGTACACTTAAGGAATTTGTACAGCGGAGGAATGATCACATGTTGTGTAACTTTATTCTACAAATGATTCATTTCCCATTTGCCCAAGTCTGCTGCTTTTTGGGATCACAAGAGTACTCTACGTTGGTCACAAAGGATTATGTCTCTTACCAATTCTGACATAGATTGGTACAATCAGATTTACGAAGGGATAGAGATCATTGACAGATGTGAAAATTTCCCTAACATACCCCTCATTGGAACTAAAGGAGGAATCAACTTTCACTTGGCAAAGGGTTGTCGACCCGACAACGGCTGAAGAGCCCCGGTCAAAGAAAAGGAAAATACAGGAACCAGCATCTGAGCTCTCTTAAGAGAGAACTCAGGATCCATGAGCTTAGATATTTTCCTTATAGCACTTTGTAAAATACTGTACTTTTTCCTTGTAAAATATTACAATCTTTCAAATTCAATAAAAGGGATCTCCCCCAATGTGTGATATTTGCAATCTATTTGTTGAAGTTTCTTTTTGAATAAAATAAAAAAACTAAAAAAATATGTCTTTGCATATCATTCATCATTCTCACATAACGCACTTTTCTTCTCCTTGAGTCTCACGTATGTATCACAATTCTAGAGTCAAACTGTCTCACTCATACAATACTCGAGCCAATCGACAAAAGAAAATGGACGATCTCGAGGAAGAAAACAGAGATCTGAGAGAAGAAATCGACGCTCTAAAGGAAAGTTTAGAGAAACTTCACAGCAACATGTAAACCCTGGCCGCAACTCAGGAGCAACAACATCAAAGAACTATGATCTCAGAGATTACATCTATGCCCATAATGGAGACACATGAGAATCATCCTCAGTATAACATGCCTAAAGGGAGCCCTAGGGAAAGCCTTTCAACTTTATACCTGAAGGATATATCCCACCGGTCACTGAAGACCCAGAAGCCGTAGCAGGAACCGCTGGACCTGAAGGTTACAAAGTTCGGGAAATTGAAGATGCAAGGATTATGACAACAACTCCCGAAGGTTACAAACTTCAGGTAACTGAAGTGCCAAGGGTCACCTCTATAATTTCCATACCACAACCAGTGGTACACACTGTCCCGGAATGACATATTCCGCAAGCGATTTGTAGTGGAAACGAAGACATGTACGAAAGAATGAATGAGTTCCAGGAATAATTCTTGGAAATGCAGAAGGAACTGTATGCCATTCGCGATCAAGACTTATTTGAAAAGGACGTCGCAGACCTCTGTTTGGTCCATAATGTAAAGATACCGCACAAATTCAGGGTACCTGACTTTTAAAAATACAAAGGCAACTCTTGCCCTCAAAGTCATTTGGTGATGTACGCTCGAAAAATGTCTACTCAGACAGAAAATCAACAGCTACTGATCCATTACTTCCAAGACAACTTAACCGGTGCCGCACTCAAATGGTACATGGGTTTAAACCGCACCAAGATCAGTACTTTTAGAGATCTCGGGGTAGCCTTCTTTCAGCAGTATAAATACAATTTGGACATGGCACCGGATAGGGATCAGCTCAGAGCAATGTCAAAAAGGGATAAGGAAACTTTCAAAGAATATGCTCAGAGATGGCGTGAAATTGTCGCTCAGATCTGTCCCCCTCTTGAGGAAAAGGAGATGACCAAGATCTTTTTGAAAATGTTGAGCTCATTCTATTACGACCGAATGATCGCCAGGGCACCCAGTGACTTCACTGAAATGGTGAACATGGGATTAAGCCTTGAAGAAGCAGTCTGATAAGGACGATTGGTCAAGGATGCAGAGCCATCCAGCAGTACTAAAAGATACGGTAGTGCCTTCCAAAAGAGGAAAAAGCAGGATATCAGTAATATCTCTATGGGAAAGCAATGGCGAAGGTATCAACCAGTAGCGGCGGTAACTCCCGCTATCAACCCAGCGCCAGCTCTGACTTATCAACCTCGGGTTGCTCAGAGTATTTTAAAAAGAAGAGGGAATGAGACTTATAACTCAGGGAGAGGCCCGAGGAAAGACAGAGACCGCACCATCGTTTTAAAAATTGCATCGGGACTTATACAATGACTGAGGCCCAAAAAGTTTGTGTGTTGACAAGGGATGGGTCTTACACTCTATTAGAGACCCAAAAGTGTTTATGTGAAGTGTGAAAAATCAAAATTTAGAGAAAACCCTAATTTATAATTTAAAAGACATAATTTTCAAAGAAAATTAAATAAAAAATGATATAAAATATCAAATATATTCAAAAACAAATTGTCAACTTTGAAAAATATTTTGAAAATCATGTTTAATCACATAAAAGGTTGAAATTCATTTGGAATGAAAAGATCAAGGTGAGAACTTCATTTTAAAATGTTAAAAAACAAATAAAATGAAATAAATTAGAAAAATTCCAACAATATTAAATAAATAATATAAATTGGATTTTTTTGTAAAATAAAATAATTTAACATTTTTATGAATTTTGAAAAAAAGAATTAATTCAAAAACATAAAAAACCAGGGAGAAATTAATTTAAAGACTAATTAAAAAAAACATGGAAAATTCAAATATTTAAAAATTTGAAAAATGGCGCCAAGAACACATGTTCTTGGTCGCGCGTTTCCTTCTTCTTCAGGTTTTTGCATTTTCTCACTTTTCTCTCTGATTACACAATGGTTTTGTACGATTCAAACACCAATCTTGCATTTATATTAAGTGTGGAGTGAGAAATCAAAGAATAACCTCAAGAACCCTAATTTCAGCATGAACACAATGAAATTCCATACACGATTGATTCATGGCAATTAATTGAGGGTTAATACTCTATATACATGTAGAAACAAGATGGTAACTTGAAATAACATTTATGATTCATGTAGTATGGAGTTTGAAGGCTTCAGGCTTACCTCTTGCAGCTGGTGATCGAGCTTGATGATGGAGATGTTACAAATGTGTTGTAAGGACCTGGACAACTTCATTATGCCCTATGGAGTGTATTGAGATGCTAGCCTTGATTGGAGATGCTTGGATCACCTTGTGGTACCTCAACTGCAACCTTGCCAAAAAGCTTGAGCAAATGACTGGTGACTTTGTGATTCAGGTGTTCCAGATGAGTTTTAAGGTTATGGATCACTTATATGTTATGTATGTGAGGTGTTGGCATGATTGGTTTTGATGGATTTGCTCTCAATTTGATAATTTGATAGTGACTTCAAGAAGAAGAAAAATCTAGTTTTGGAATGTGATTTGGAGGAAAACATGAATTCATAGGTTTTGGGGTGGTTTGATCAGTCACACATGACCTATATTTATAGTAGAGGAAGTTTGTTTAGGGAGCAATAGTGTTTGGATGCTGATCATGGCAGTAGCTTGTAGCCATTGACTTGGATAATTCAAAAGTGCCAAGTTAATTCTCTTATCTTGACCCTGTTAATCTTTGCAGGTTTAAATGCTCAGAGTTTTGGACTAAAATCTTGACTGATTTAGAGTGTAGCAATCTGGTTCATGACACCTCAATGCATTGCATTGATGTTACCTTGCCAAATTTGAATTCCAAGTTTCATGTCATGATGACTTTCACATGCCAAGTTAAATTCCTTGCCTCTTTGATCATGAACCAAGTGAGTCATCGGATTCTTTGTGTTTTTGGAAGATGAAAAAGTTGGAAAAGTGAACTGAATTGAAAGGCAAAATCGTGTGGCACAAGTTTGGTCCTCATGATGTCTTGGAAAATCAGGTTTATATGCCATGTTTCAAGGCTTGTAACTTTTTACTCAAGTGGAATTAGGATGAGTTCTGGTACTCTTTGGAAAGCTCGCATGACATACTTTAACTTTGATGTCCACCAATGGACTTGGTTCAACTTGGATCAAGGTGAAAAATGACCTCAAAGTTTGGAAAAAGTGAAACAGATTCTGACTTGTTGAAAATTTCACTAAGTGTTGGAAAAAGTAGTCATTTTCACTTTTTGTGATTTTGATCAATCCATAACTCAAAATCCATGAGGATTTGGAATCTCTTGTAGTTGACACTTTTGAAGTATGTCATGAGAGCTTTCATTTGAGCTTTGGATGGAAGCAAATGGCCTTGTGGTCTAGGAGTTATGACCTTGCAAAGTTGGTACCAAATCACTTTTGTTCCATAACTTAGAAAATTTTTGGCTTCTCATGGTTGCCCTTTTTGCAAGAAACCTCACTTTTCTTGATTTTTCTTGATAAATGATGATCAATATCATACATTAACATTGTTTTTGACTTAGGGGAACCATATTTGTGAAAAATTCCAAAAAGTCAAACTTGATTTTAGGCACAGTTGACTTTTTTCAGATGAATTCCAAACTGTGTGATCCTATATGAAATCAAGTCCTTTACCTAATTCAAACCTAATGGATGGATTCCATAGGTGTTTTAGGGTGTCTTGAATCATGTCCCAAGGTTTGGGAACATGTCCTGGTCAAAAGTCAAAGGCACAGTTGAAATTGAAACCCTAATTGGTTTAAATGGATCAATCGGTTGATGAGCCAAATGATCGGCTAAAATACTTCCCTTGACGTCTATCTGAGCATGGTACTCAATGTCATATTTTGATAACAACATCTGCCAACGGGCAATCCTTCCCGTGGGAGCAGGCTTTTCAAAGACGTACTTGATCGGATCCATTTCGAAGATTAACCAAGTAGTGTGAAAAAACATGTACTGGCGAAGACGTTGGCTGCCCAAGCCAGATCATAGCAAGTTTTCTAGAGCGTGGAGTACCGAGTTTCACAGTCAGTGAATTTCTTGCTTAAATAGTAAATGGCATACTCTTTTCTTTTGGCTTCGTCTTGTTGGCCAAGTACACAACCCATAGAGTCTTCCAAGATTGTTAGGTAAATGATCAGTGGTCTTCCTTCCACTGGAGGCGACACAATTGGTGGATTCAACAGATATTCTTTCATACTGTTGAAAGCTTTTTGGCAGTCCTCTGTCCATATACAGCTTTGATTTTTTCTGAGTAGTTTGAAGATCGGCGCGCATGTCGCAGTCATGAGGTATATGAACCTTGAGATGTAATTCAGACGTCCCAAAAATCCTCTGACCTGTTTTTCAGTCTTGGTGAAGGCATTTCTTGAATGGCCTTGACCTTGTCAAGATCAACCTCAATCCCTTTCTGGCTGATGATGAACCCTAAGAGTTTTCCTGAGCAAACACCGAACGTGCATTTGTTGGGATTCAAACGGAGTTTGTACTTTCTCATACGCTCGAATAACTTTGACAGGTGTGTCACATGCTCTTCTTCTGTTTTAGATTTGGTGATTATGTCATCGACATACACTTCGATTTCTTTATGCATCATGTTGTGAAATAGAGTCGTCATGGACCTTTGATAGGTTGCACCGGCGTTCTTTAGACCGAACGACATTACCTTGTAACAAAAGGTGCCCCATGGGCTGATGAATGAAGTTTTCTCCATATCTTTCGGTGCCATTTTTATTTGATTATAGCCCGAGAATCCATCCATGAAGGAGAAGACTTTGAATTTTGATGTACTGTCTACCAGCATGTCAATGTGTGGTAAGGGTAAGTCATCTTTTGGACATGCTTTGTTCAGATCCCTATAGTCTACACACATTCTGACTTTTCCGTCCTTTTTTGGAACTGGCACTATCTTGGCTAGCCATTGAAGATGGCTGGTTTATACCTGAGTAAATCGCACACTCAAAGATACAACAGAGTCGCTACCGAACTTTATTTAGTCCCAAAGGACAGGGAAAATATCGATAAAACCCAAGGGGAAGAGAAATGGGAACGGGGGTCGGTTATGCGAAAGGAAGGTACTAGCACCTAACGCATCCGTCGTACTCGACGGTAACCATTTCGCTTACTTCTAGGCTTGGATGGGTTATCTATCTAAAGGCTTCTAGCTAAAAGAAGAGGAGAGAGAGGAGAAAAGATAGAAAGAGAGAAAGTGCTCGCGGAGGATTAGGGCCCTCGTGCCTACGTACCCTCATAGTTCAATGAGGAAATCAGAGCGCCGTAGTTTAGGGAACCAGGGAAAAAGAAGAGGAATGGAAGAAGGATGGAAGGGTGGAAGGGTGCTCGCCAAGATCATCGAGGTCTCGTGCCTACGTATCATACATTCGAATGAATACAGAATCAGAGCTTTTTTAGTTCGTGGAACTAAGACGGAAAAAGAAAAGGAAAGTGGTATCAAAACCAAGAGTAAAAGAAGAAGAGAAAGATCCGTTGGGGATTCAAAAGAATTGGTGTCAAAACCAAGAAAGGAGTGCAAATGAAAAGAATAGAGGCTGAGCTGGGGATATAGTGCAAGAGTGGTGTAGAAACCAAGAAGATAAAAGAGCAAAAGGATAGGAAAGACTCCACTGGCGAGGTAAGAGAACAAAGAAATGTGCTGGGGACCAGAGGGTACTGACCCTACTGGGGATCAAAAGGAAACGATTCGGTATATTAACTGACTAGCAGTGATTAACCGAAAAGAAAGAGATTAAGACTCTGGTGAGGAAAGGAAGTTGGTGTCAATAGACAGGCTGTGATGAACCAAAAGGAGAGGTTACTGAACCAAGAGAAGGTGTTTGACTCCAAGGGGGACCTCGATATATTAACTAATAAACAGTGGTTAATCTAAGAAAGAAAGGGTTGCAACTCTGTGGGGTAGAGGAGCAGTGGTTTTAACAGGTGAACTGTGATCAACCAAAAGAACAGGTGTGGGACCAAGCGATGGTCGTGACTCAAAGGGGATGTTGGTACTGACCGAACCAATAGCACTTGACCAACGAAAGGGTATTTGAACCAAGAGAAGGTTACTAACCTCTGAGGATTCGGTGTTAATAGAGAAACTGTGATTAACCGAAAAGAAAACCGAGTGATTAATCAAGAGAAGGAGATTAACTCGAAAGGGGTTTAGTGCTTTAACAGACAGGCTGTGGTTAACTGAAAAATGGGTGATTAATCAAGGGAAGGTGATTAACCCAAGAGGAACTCAGTGTGTTAACAGGCGGACTGTGGTTAACTGAGGAGAAATGCAAATTGGTGTTTTAACTGACAGACAATGATTAACCAAACAGAGGGAGAAGAACCAAGAGAAGGTTGCGAGCTCCTGGGGATCCGGTTTTAACAGAAAGACTATGATTAACCGAAGGAAAGAGGAATCAAGACTCTTTAGGGGAATCGAAAAGCCATGACTGACCACAAGAGAAGGAGTAGGGTATTGAAACAAAGAGAGCTTGCTAACCCGAAGACAATGATCTTAACCAAGAGGGATGGTGATTGATCAAAAGAGATTTAGAAAGAGATAAAAGTGATCAAAGATCGATTCGACTGAGGAAGGAGATACGCTACCGCCTAGAGATAGAGGTGACTAAGCCAAGCACGGGGTCATTCGTCCCCTACCTAAAGTAGTCAGAATGAGAGTAGGAATTTTCCATTTTCATTCCTTCTCTATCACATAGGGTGTAGTGCAGAAGTTGAAACAGACAGCGTAACAGCTCCACGTTGTACAGTGCTCCTGTGTCGCACGAAACTCTGCCTCCGCGGGGGACCAAAAGAAAACAAGCTCTAAAGGAAGCCTAAAGAGAAGCGCTGAAGGAGAGATTAATAATTGAAATGAAGTTTCGATTAATCAATCACAAGGGAGGGATATGCCAATAATTTTCCAAAACGAATTGGAAATCATTAAAGCAAAAGGGTGCATTATTGATTTTACAAGATTAAGCTTATTCCTTTGAGAAAAAATCTAATGCAAAACAAAGAGAGCAAGTGTAAAACAGTACCAAATGACATTTAGTATGCATCACAAATCATGTATCATGTGATCAAAGATAGTGCAAGAATGAGAATGCTCATACAATGCCAAGAATATGAACAAATTGAACAATCAAATTCGTGCATCGAAAATTCATGAGCATACTTCAACCAGAAGTTAAATGACACTTAAAACATCCATAAAAATCAAGCATGGCAATCCATGGAAGTTGGAAGAAGAAAGCATGGCAAACACACTTGAAAAAGCATGAAAATGGCCTTCTGGTTCAGTGTTAAACGATTAACACTTTTGCACTGCAAAGTGTTAATCGATTAACACTTGAAAATAAGCAAATTTACACTGGTTAATCGATTAACACTTTTGCACTGCAAAGTGTTAATCGATTAACACTGGACAGGGGCAGAAAAATTAGTTTTCAAAAGTGTTTTTGGCCAACTTATTGATTGTGCAATCACTCCAATGCTAGGGCAAACAATTATGCACGAAAAATCAAGTTTAAAAATAGCAATTGATCAACAGTGGAATCAATTAAACAATCAAGATCATGGATCAAGCAATGGCATAATTAATTCACACACACAAAAAGCATAAAAACTACATAACGAATGATACGAAAATGTTCGAAACAGTAAAAAGAGTGAGATCCACCAACCTACAAGCCGGAGATTTGGCTTGGTGATTGTTGCAAAGTGATCTTGATGAAGATAAACAAAGAAAACCGGAGAAATCTTCAATTATAGCCGAACCGTATCGAAACCGAGCAAATTGCGACGAAACTCCGAAATACGAATTCGAACCGTTGAAACTTGAAGAAAACACTTGAGATGAATCCAAAAGCCAATAGAACTCCAGAAACTCAAGTATAATTGCAATGTGATGAAGGTTAAGCTCAAGAAATAATCACTTTCAATGTAGAAGTGATTATCCTTCAATGGTGAAGAGCTATGGTGAGGTTTAGGAAGAAAATTGAGATGAAGATGAAGAAGTTGCATAAAATTCAGAGAGAATGTGAGAGAATTGAGAGTGAAATGTGATAGATTTGTGTGAAATGGTTGAGAGTGATTGGGGTCCTTGAAAAATGAGTGAAGCTTTGTTTATATAGACTTTTGGTTTGGAGTATGAGAGGTTATGAATTAGGCTAGGAGCTAGCTTTGGGTGGTTTGGACTTAGGATAGGAGTTAGTTACACTTGACTCACCGAGTCAAGAGGTTAACTCGGTAACAATCCCAATGTGAGCTCCAACATCCAAAGGTTGACATGCTTGGAAATCAAGGAACATGATGCACTTATTTTAGAGTGATGCATTAGAATAAATGCACTTGAAATGTCTTGAATAATCTTGAGATGTCTAGAATATTCCACATGCTGCTAGAATACTGTAGAATCAATGACCAAAGTGTGTACAAAGGTGATGTCATGAAAAAGCAGCAGATTTTGCCTATTCTTCCTGTGTTAATCGATTAACACATTTGCATTGCAAATGGTTAATCGATTAACCAGGCCAAAAAATGCCCAGTTTTGCTTGAAAATGGTGTTGTGGCCCCGGTTCCGATTTTCCACCTCTCGTTTTGATGAATAGGCATAGAAACCCTGGTTTTGTGCTTGTTTTGATGATGTGATGACCTTGTGAGGATATGATTAATCGAGCTTGGAAAACCTGAAAATCCTGCAACAAGAAACACTTAGAGAAAAGTGTGAATGCGTATGCCAGCGATGCGGATGCTCATGCTTATACAAAAGGAAAAAGGGGAGGTCAAATTTCGGGTTACGACATCCATTGAGGATATTCTGAGGCGACGAGGAAACTTGCGTCGATCTATTTATGCACTTCCTATTTAATTTTGATGGCCATATTCGGATGAGTCCTTCTCAACCTTTCTTTTACCGGCGGACAATCTGATTTCAACGGTAAATGATGTTCCACAATGCTGGTATCCAACCCTGGCATGTCCTGATAGGACCAAGCGAATAAATCTGGAAACACTTTGAGAAGTTTTATCAAGTCTTTTCTGACAGTTGTACTGAGCTGTGCCCCAATCTTAACATCATTCCTTTCTTCTTCTGAACCTAAATTAATCATTTCCAATGGCTCTTTGTGAGGCTCGATAGACTTTTCCTCTTGCCTGAGTAATCGGGAGATCTCTTCTAGAATTTCTCCGTCCTCTTCTTCTTTAGCTTCAAATACCGGGAATTCAAAGTTGGGAGAATACATTTGATCGTATGTTTCAATGGGGTTTAAAACAGACAATCTGCATGACGTGATGATTCGTTTTTAGAAGAGATAGAGAGAATGCAAGTGTGTGTGTAGTGTATTTTCTGAAAAATGCTTGTTTTTTTTTATTTTGGGTTGTTTTAGGATTACCATTTTCTGGAAAAACAAAAAGTGAAAACTGCAATAACTGCGGAAATTACATAATGACATTATTTATTTATGATTTTGTTGATTCTTGAAACACAACCTTGTAAAACAAAACTCATTCGCTTTGGGCTAAGCGAAGAGGGACATTTACAGAAAAGTGAGCCCTATAAAGACATCTGTTTCACCTGGACAGGGTGAAAGGTTTAAAACAAAGACGGCAATTACTTAGACTTATGGACGACTTTCGAGACATCAACAACAACCCATTGGCGACGAACTCCTAGGTGAATCACAAAGTCTGGTACCTTCTTCCTTGGTTTGTCCTCAGAAACAACGTTGATTTCTAGCGGAGCATG
The DNA here is from genome assembly GCA_022829125.1 of Lathyrus tuberosus. Taxonomy (NCBI): domain Eukaryota; kingdom Viridiplantae; phylum Streptophyta; class Magnoliopsida; order Fabales; family Fabaceae; genus Lathyrus; species Lathyrus tuberosus. Next base: position 5,892,709 of record JALAZF010000001.1, on the reverse strand, counting down.
ATCATTGGAGTCTTCCTCCCATGCAGAGTTGTCGTAAATGAACTCTTTTGTTGTTTCATACTTAGTGTTTTCACTCTCAAGAGGATCTCCCCATCCAGTTGGTTGGATGTCCTCGTATCTGATGCGAGAGCTTTCATGAGCGGTGTATTTGACTAAGAAGTCGTACTTTTCACTCGGTTGTCCTAAGGTGTCCCATACTTCTAGTGTGGTCGAGTCGTCTTCCTCGATGACGTTGACATCAGGAAAAGCATAGTTGATGAACTCTTGTCCTACAGTCTTTGCAAATTCATCATTGTGCTGGATATCTTCGAAATGTCCTGAGTAATGATCCCATGACTTGGTGGGGATGTGAGTATTCCTCACAATATTACTTAGCTGATAGGTATCGTTGGGCTAACTCTTTTTCCCCAAGTTTCCTGTGTATGGCTTCCAGATAGGTAAGTCATCCAGGGGATCATAATAATCTCGATCAAATTTACCTTTCTTTAGATCATCTTCTAATGAATTAGGTGGAGCACGACATCCTTCAGGATCGCAATCTCCATAGATCATCCATACGTCTGACCTTGGTATATATCTTGGGCTTTGCTTTAGAAAACAGAATGGCATGTGAGCTTCTTCCTGAGACATATACTCGTCGTTGTTGAGATAAGACTTCCATTCCTTGTCCATGTCGGAGGAGTCACCCTAGTTGATGGTGTGTACTTCTTGAGACACTTGGTGGAGAGAGCCTCCACTGTGGAAGAAGTCCTGAATGGGATGAAAACTTTCATCTTTCTTGGAAGTCTGCGTACAGGTTGAAGAGAAACCAAGACCTTTCTTTGTCTTGTTATCCGTAGAAATCACAAGCTTTCCCCATCCCTTTAGGTCATTACTCTTGATTACTTCGAGAGCGTCTTTGTATGAGGAAATCAACGTTCCTCTTTCTGACTGATTCTCATTGCTCACCAAGAGTGCTTAGAACTGGGTTCCAACAACCTCCTCCAGTTCTAAATAGGAAAATGATGATAAGTTGCTCACGATTAAGGCCTGTTCTCTGCAGACTGTGACTAGCTTGTCATTCTTGACGAACTTCAGCTTTTGATGAAGTGTTGAAGTGACTGCCCCAGCTTCGTGTATCCAAGGTCTTCCTAATAAACAGTTGTACGCTGCCCGGATGTCCATGGCCTTGAAAGTGACTTGGAAAGTGTGAGGACCGATGGTTATGGAAAGATCGACTTCGCCGATAACTATTTTTCTGGATCCATCAAAGGCTTTGACGATGATCTCACTGCCCCTCATCGGAGCTCCTTGGAATGATAGTCGTATCAAAGTTAATTTTGGCATAACATTCAGAGACGATCATGTGTCCACCAGTACGCTGGCTAAAGCATCCTCTTGGCAGTTGATTGTAATGTTGAGCGCCATGTTATGATTCTTGCCTTCTTCCGGCAGTTCTTCATCACTGAACCCTAGATTGTTGCAGGAAGTGATATTGGAGATGATACTGTCAAATTGTCCTATCGTCACATCTTGTTCTATGAAAGGTTGCTCCAAGAATTTCTGTGGGGCCTCCCTGTGAGCTTCGGAACTAAGTAGGAGAGACAATACAGAGATTCGAGACGGAGTTTGCAATAATTGGTCTACAATGTTGTACTCGCTTTTCTGGATGAGCTTCAGCATCTCATCATTGTTCTTTGTAAGTTCGGGATTACTGGACTATCTGACTTGTTGATTTGGAACTTCCGTTTGAGGTTCCTTTTCTTTGGTAGACTCTCCAACTCCTTTATTGAAGATTCGATCGCTCCGAGTGACTCGACTGATGTTGGCAATGTTAACGACGGAGGGTAATGGAGTTTCCTTTCCATTTTCGATTGTCATTGCACCATACTTGTAAGGGATGGCCTTATTTGATTTGTACGGCATAGGCCCTGGAAGGTAGATAACCATGGGAGCTTTTTGATTTCTTTGACCGTTATAGGCAACCTCAATTAGTTCTTTGTTGGGAACTTTTCTACTATCAAGAGAGATTCTCAATTCATTGAGTAGAGGGATTATGGCGCATACGTCTTTGGTTTTCCAATGATCGGGGATTACGACAACGTTCTCGTTTTGATGAGGGAGAGAGTCTTGTACCATATTGATTGACCCAGAATTTGAATATGGTCAAATCTCTTTTCGGTCCAACTGATTTTGAAGAGCTGCTCGTATGAGATAGCATCCCTGGTTGTTTTTTGAGCAAACTCTACAACGCTCATAATTGTGGGGTGACACCCGGCCTTGCCCACTTTGTTTGCAGTGCATTTTTACCAGATCTGTTTCCATCGAGCGGACATCCTGACTTTGATGTCTGCCAGGATTTCTGTCAGTTATGCTGATCTGTTGTGTGGCTTCATCCAAGTATATTGGAAGCCACCAGTGGTCCAACAGGTGTTGAAGTGTTTTTTGTACAAGTGCACACCCTTGGTCGTCTTCACGGCACTCTTCACAGTCTTGAGAGTCGTGTGAAGCCAGAAAACCGAGTTCGACTTGCTTAGCATGTAGTTCTACCAAACTGGTATTCATCAAGCGTATGTCAAATATATGGACCATATTGACTTGATGGTTATTTCCTTCACGGTAATCCTAGATCCATCCGAGATCCATCTGACGTTGGAGGGCCTCTTGTATGAAAGAGCATCCCTAATTGCTTGTTGAGATGATCAGACAGGTGTTGTAATCATGCCGTGGCAGATTATGATATTGACTTTTCCTCGAATGCATCGCCACTAAATTGACATTCATCGCGAGAATGTTGCGGTTTTGAACAATGTTGGGATGTGCATAGGCCATGTTGACTTCCCGGATCCTGTGATCCTGAATCCAACCTAGATCCATTTGTTCTTGTATAGCTGATTGCACTACGGAGCACCCTTGATTATTCTTTGAGCAGATATCACACAGGTGATAATTATGAGATGGCACATGACCGTACCCACTATGCCTGCAATGCATCTTCACCAGATTGGTTCCTAATAGAAGCACATCATGAATTTGATAACTGCGGCTAAATTTTTCCTCTATTAAATTTAGTGCAGTCTTTTCATGTTGTGGCAACGGGTTCGTCTGAACATTTGGATTAGTATCTTTGAAAGATAGGATCCTGTTCCTGACGAGCTTCTGTACATCAGACTTGAAACTAAGACAATTTTCAATGTTGTGCCCCGGTCCTCCATGATGGTAAGGGCAAGTTTGATCCGTTTTGAACTAAAAAGGTAGATTTTCTGGTACTGTAGGAGGAGTCCTAGTTTGGACGTGCCCCTTGGCCAGTAGAAGTGGAAATCGCTCTGCGTACAACATCGGTATAGGGTTAAACCCTGATGGTCGTGTCATACGATTATTATTATTGTATTGAGGATGAGCCTGCTGAAGAGGCTGTTGTGTCCTTTTCTGATACTGTTGTTGACTTGGTTGGCTCTGAGCAACCTGAGGTTGGTAAGTCGGAGTTGGTGCAGGGTTGATAGCGGGAGTTACCGCCGCTACTGGTTGATACCTTCGCCTTTGCTTTCCCATAGAGATATTACTGATCTCCTATTCTTTCTTCTTTTGGAAAGCACTACTGTATCTCTTAATACTGCTAGATGGCTCTTCATCTTTGACCAATCGTCCTTCTCGAACTACTTCTTTAAGGCGTACTCCCATGTTCACCATTTCAGTGAAGTCACTGGGCGCACTGGCGACCATTCGGTCATAATAGAAAGAGCTTAAGGTTTTCAAAAAAATCTTGGTCATCTCCTTTTCCTCAAGAAGGGGACAAATCTTGGCGAAAATTTCACGCCATCTCTGAGCATATTCTTTAAAAGTTTCTTTATCCTTTTGTGACATTGCTCTGAGTTGATCCCTATCTGGTACCATGTCCAAGTTGTATTTATACTGCTGAACGAAGGCTGCGCCGAGATCTCTGAAAGTACTAATCTTGGTACAGTTTAAACCCATGTACCATTTGAGTGCGGCACCGGTTAAACTATCTTGGAAGTAATGGATCAGTAGCTATTGATTTTCTATCTGAGTTGACATTTTTTGAGCGTACATCCCCAAATGACTTTGAGGGCAAGAGTTGCCTTTGTATTTTTCAAAGTCAGGCACCTTGAATTTGTGCGATATCTTTACATTGGGGACCAAACCGAGGTCTGCGGCATCCATTCCGAATAAGTCGTGACCGCGAATGGCATGCAGTTCCATCTGTGTTTCCAAGAATTGTTCCTGGAACTCATTCATCTTTTCATACATGTCTTGGTTTCCACTAGAAATTACTTGTGGAATCTGTCCTTCCAGGACAGCGTACCACTGGCTGTGGTATAGACATTGCAGCGGTGACTCTTGGTGCTTCAGTTCCCTGAAGTTTGTAACCTTCAGGAGTTACTGTCGTAATCCTTGCATCTTCGCTTTTCCGAAGTTTGTAACCTTCAGGTCCAGCGGTTCCTATTACTGCTTCTGGGTCTTCAGTGACCGGCGGGATATATCCTTCAGGTATAAAGTTGAGAGGCATGCCCCAGGGACGACCTTTAAGTATGTTGTACCGGGGATGATTCTCATGTGTCTCCATTATGGGCGTAGATGTGATCTCGGAGATTACAGTCTTTTGATGCCGCTGCTCCTGAGCTGCTGCCAGGGATTGCATGTCACTGTGAAGTTTTTCCAAACTTTCCTTCAGAGTGTTGATTTCTTCTCTCAGCTCTCTGTTCTCCTCCTCGAGATCGTTCATTTTCTTTTGTCGATTAGCCCGAGTATTGTACGAGTGAGACAGTTTGCCTCTAGAATTGTGACACAGACGTGAGACTCGAAGATAAGAAGAATGCGTTATGTGAGAATGATGAATGATATGCAATGACAATTTTTTAGTTTTAATAAAAAAAACTTCAACAAATAGATTGCAAATATCATACAGTGAGGGGAGACCCCTTTTATTGAATTCGAAAGATTGCAGTAAGTTACAATGAAAAGTACAGTATTTTACAAAGTGCTAAAAAAGGAGATGTCTGAGCTCATGGATCCTGAGTCCTCTCTGAAGAGAGCTCAGATGTTGGTTCTAGTAGTTTCCTTTTCTTTGATTGGGGCTCTTCAGCCGTTATCGGATCATCAGTCCTTTGCCAAGTGAAAGGAGCGAGCAAATTTCTTCGGTCTTCCTGACCCTCTATATCATGCTGTTCTAATATCTAAATCAGAGCATCCTTTTCCTTTAATAGTTCCTGAATCTTGGTACACTCTAAATTGAGGATTATGTATTTGTTTTTCCAAGAGCTTTTTTCACGTTGAACTTTGTTGAGAGTGACCTGGAGTTTTTCCTCATCAGACATGAAGTTAAGAACAAATTCCTTTAATGGAAAAACTTTTTGGCGAGAGTAAGGCATCTTCAACTTGAGGGCTCTAGTTTGCACCCAGTAGAGAAAAGGTTCCATGGAGGTATAGTTTGGTCTTCCTAAAGACTCTCCACCTTTTCTGTGAATATGTTGCCAGGCATACACTATTTCTTTCTTTAGTGCCCTGTCGTTTTCCCCTTCCTTGAAGAAAAGACCTTCTAGATGAACATTATGTGGAATATTCTTCATCGGGTATCCGAGTTGACGACAAGCTAAAATTGGATGGTAGTTGATTCCAACTTTAGTTCCAATGAGGGGTACGTTAGGGAAATTTCCACATCGGTCGATGATCTTTATCCCCTCATAAATCCTATTGTACCAATCTATGCCAGAGTTGGTAAGAGACATAATCCTTTGTGACCAACGTAGAGCACTCTTATGATCCCAAAAAGCAGCAGCCTTGGATAAATGGGAAATAAACCATTTGTAGAGTAAGGGTACACAGCATGTGATCATTCCTCCGCTAAACAAATTCATTAAGTGTACAGAATGATAAGCATCTACGAGCAGGGTTGGTACGGGGTTCCCAATCAGAAATATCTTAACAGCATTGGTGTCAACGAAGTTGTCGATTTTGGGAAAAAGGAATAATTTGTATATGAGTAAGACAAAGATATCCTCGAAATCAGTTATGTTTCCTATACTGCAAAGTACAGGGCTTTCTCTATCAGGAATTTACCTGGTAAACCCTAGATTCCTCCTTTAGTGGTCATGTGAGTCCTAACCTCTAACTCGTCCAAATAGATTGCTTTTGCAATGGTTTATTCCTTTTGAATTTCTTCCAGTCCAAAAAATGGAGCTCGGTCAGTGATAGGTAAATCAGTCAAATGAGAGTACTCTTCTAGCGTTGGTGCCAGTTGATAATTCAGGAATGTGAAGCAGTGGTAAACCGGATCGTAGAAATGAATTAGCGTAGACAGGATTCTTTCAACCACGTTAACCCTTAGCAGAGACAACAGTCCTCCGTGTTTAGCTCTGAAAGCCTCAGGGTTGGTAATCATCATTGCCAACCTCCTTAAGTCCTCAAGGTTTGGAGCCTTGAAGGTGTACTTGTGCATCTTTCTTCTACTGAAATCCATAACGCAATCTATGATATTTGCAATCATTGCTTTGTTTTATTTTGAAAAAAAGATTTTTTTTCTTGTTTGAAAAGAGTTTTTTAGATGAATGCATGAATGCAACACACACAAAAATTTGAAAACATGGGTTCAAGGGTTCAACGTCACGAGCGTGGAGTCATGGCTCTACCCATACCCAAAGGTTGTACTATTTTGGTTAATTTTGTACATGTAGAACGGGTTCAAAGGTTCCCAAAATCATTGACCCCCTAGGGATATTAATAGCAAGCTGATTCACTCGAGCGAGCTGTAATATCCTAGGATGAATCTCATTTAAGTGTATTATCGCGTATCAACTATTCCCAATAGGAACTGCACTACCAAATGGCCATATGGTTAAAGTCTACTAAATCCTCAGGGTCGTGGGTACCGCACTGGGAAAACGATGCTTTCACGACAATCGGTCGTTCAACATTAAGAATCCACACGGGTACCTCACCTGATTCAGTGGGCTACCAAGATAGCTTATTCGGGATTCACTCCCTATAAGTTTCTCTCGTCTATGTCGTACCAATCTTAATGTTCTCTCAAACTTTCCACATGCATATCAATCGCATTCCCATTTGACAGAAAAATAAACACGGATATCAAGTAGGAAAAATAGTAAATATATATATAGTATATAGTATGAAAACTGCTAAACAACCTAGACCTCTTAGGAATTCTAATCCTAGTTTGGATCCCCAGCAGAATCGCCATTTTCTGTAGCGTGTAATTTTTTTCGATGACGCGACCACCTTATCGCCATTGGTTGGAATTGGGTGCTACTTTCTGATTTCTTATTTATCCAATGAAGCTGGAAAGGAAAGGAAAGCTATCTAAAACTAACCTTGCACGCAAATGTTTAATTTTCTTTAACAAATGCTAAGAGATTGGGGGGTCCGGGGTCAGGTTATACAATGGGGAGTTGTCAATTACCCATCCTATATATGGTTATCCATAGATTGTTTAGCATTTTCTTCTGTTATCTACTTACTGGTGTTTATCTGTCTTGAATGGGAAAGTTTCTCCTTTGGGAGTGTAGAGAGAGAGAAAGAGAGAGTATTTTGTTGATTTTCGGGTTTTTTGATGTTTTTGGTAAGGTATTGGACCTAAGGTTTTTGATTTGTGTGCTCGCTAAGATTTCGCAATCTTATGCCTACATATTCCTGTTAAATAAAATAGGGAAATCAGAGCAATCGTAGTTCCTCCTATTCTATGAGAAGAAAAGATGTCTGGTGTTTTGTTCAAAGCCCAAGATTGAAGCTAAATGAGTTATTTGTGTCTTGTTCAAAGCCCAAGATTGAAGCTAAAGGTTTGACTGAGAGAGAATTTGTCATCTCTAAAGGGAGATATCTCATCCGTTTATCATAGTTGTTGGGTAACTGATTATAAAGGAGAATTACTTTAACTGGAATGTATGGAATCCGGCAATGCCATAATTTCCTTTATGAGGGATTTGTCCTGAAGGATAGAACTTTAACTCTGTATAGAGCAATGCCATTTTTCCTTAGGAGTCTTTCATGCTAAGAGAGGGGCATTGGCTTGGATGTAAATAATCCAGAGGCTTGCCACTTACAACAATTAGATGAAAGAGGGTTTACTAGGATAAAGGATGGACTACAGCTTGGATTTTTGAATCAACAAGTGTGCCACTTACAGCAATTATCTGGGGTTAGGGTTTGTTTGATTGTTTGTTTTAATGTGTGATTGTACAGAGAAATGTCTTCCTACAGAGAGATCTTTATTTCCTCTGAGGGGATGTTGGTTTTTGTGTGCCTTGATCAAAGCCCAAGGTTGAAGCTAAAATTTGACTTTGTTTAGGGAGTTTTATTTCTGTCTTGTACAAATCCCAATATTAAGGCTGAAAAAAAAAAGATTGACTCTTTTGGGGAATATTTTTCTGTCTTGTACAAAGCCCAAGATTGAGGCTAAAAAGAATTAACTCTAATGAAGAGAGGTTTTTTCTGTCTTGTACAAAGCCCAAGATTGAGGCTAAAAAAGTTTTGACTGACTCAGCTGGAGAATATTTATATGTGTCTTGTACAAAGCCTAAGATTGAGGCTAAAAGTTAGTTGACTCCACTGGGGAAGTTTTTTATTGGTGTCTCGTACAAATCCCAAGATTGAGGCTAAAAGTTATGAGGAATGATCATTATACAAAGCCTAAGAGGAGGTTGGTTGGGGAATTCCTTATATGAAGCCTAAGAGGAGGGCTAACTTCTGTTGAGGATCATTGGGATCCAGAGACAGGTCCAAATTGGGGAATCAACTCTTACTAGGAATGAAGAAGAGTTGGAATATTAGAGACCATGAGGTTCTGATTTAGGTTGGGGGATAGTGATTTGACCTGGGGGAATTTAAAGTGAGGATTTAAAGATTTGAGTTTTGAAACCTGTGGAGGTTTTAACTTTGTTGGAGATTGATGAGATAATTAGGTTATTTCCTGTGCTTTTTAGGAAACTTGAGGGTTTCTTTGAGATCCAAGAGGAGATGAGATTGTCCAAGTCTAGTGGTATGAAAAGGTTTATCTTTGTATAATGCCTAAGAGGAGGTTGACATTTAAGGGATGAGAATCAACCCTAAGTTAGTTTGATGTCTTGACTTTTGAAAGGACTGCTTTAACGAATGAAGACTAGGTTCTGTCCTATACCTGTAGGAGGTTTTTTGGGTCCTTGTACTAAGCCCAAGAGGAGGCATGAGAAATTCTAAGAAGCCTAGGAAGCCTGTAGGTCCAAACTTAAGAAAAGTTCCAGAAAGGTTTCACCGGGAATAATCCTTTCTGTAGTGAACAATTCTAGGGTTTGAAGAAATTCAAGAGAGGTTTCACCGGGAATTAATCATCTCTGGGGAAATTAAAGAGAGGTTTGACTGTATTGAAAGAGTGACCACTGGCTTTATCTAATTCTAGTCCTAATTGTCGGGGAAAACTCTAAGCAAGATATACAGGCATATATATATATATATATATATATATATATATATATATATATATATATATATATATATATGAAATATATAAGCAGATATGTAAAAGAAAGCTGGTAGAACTTACAGGCGAGCAAGCTTCTAGTGTTATAAAAAACAGCTGTATGGTTAGTTCAAAAAATTGAAGAACTTACAGGCGAGAAAGCTTCTAGTTGTTCAAGAAATTGAAGAAATTTTTTATAACAATCATGAATTTGAATCTAAATCAAACAAAGAAAGTTGTTTTTAAAGAGGAGTTTGGGGCTTATACTCAAGGAAAGGCCCAGATACAAAACAGCGATCGTACCGTTATTTTGAAAACTGTATCGGGACTTATACAATGACTGAGGCCCAAATTTATTGTATTTAAAAAAAGGTTGGGTCTTACACTCTATTAGAGGCCCAAGAGTTTATTTTTGTACAAGGGATGGGGCTTACAACTCAAGGAGAGGCCCAATGAAAGACGGTGATTGCACCGTCATTTTGAAAACTGTACTGGGACTTATACAATGACTGAGGCCCAAATTTATTTATATACAAAGGGGGGTTGGGTCTTACACTCTATTAGAGGCCCAAAATTGTTAAAAAGAATAAAGATGGGACTTATAACACAAGGGTAGGCCCAGATGAAAATTGTTTTGAAAATGGCGATCGCGCCGAGATATTTAAGATCGTATCGGGACTTATACAGTGACTGAGACCCAAAATGGTTTATTTACAAAGGGATGGGACTTACACTCTATTAGAGTCCCAAGAGTATTTTAAAAAGAAGAGAGAATGAGACTTATAACTCAGGGAGAGGCCCGATGAAAGAGAGCGATCACACTGTCGTTTTAAAAATTGCGTCGGGACTTATACAATGACTGAGGCCCAAAAAGTTTGTGTGTTGACAAGGTATGGGTCTTACACTCTATTAGAGGCCCAAAAGTGTTTATGTGAAGTGTGAAAAATCAAAATTTAGATAAAACCCTAATTTGTAATTTAAAAGACATAATTTTCAAAGGAAATTAAATAAAAAATCATATCAAATATCAAATATATTCAAAAACAACTTGTCAACTTTGAAAAATATTTTTAAAAATCATGTTTAATTACATGAAAGCTTGAAACTAATTTGGAATGAAAAGATCAAGGTGAGAACTTCATTTTAAAATGTTAAAAAACAAATAAAATGAAATAAATTAAAAAATTCTAACTATATTAAATAAATAATATAAATTGAAATTTTTTTGTAAAATAAAATAATTTAACATTTTTATGAATTTGGAAAAAAAAATTAATTCAAAAACATAAAAAACCAGTGAGAAATTAATTTTAAGATTAATTAAAAAAACATGGAAAATTCAAATATTTAAAAATTTGAAAAATGGCGCCAAGAACACATGTTCTTGGTCGCGCGTTTCCTTCTACTTCAGATTTGCATTTTCTAACTTTTCTCTCTGATTACGCATTGGTTTTGCACGATTCAAACACCAATCTTGATCGTTTTTAAACAAGGATCACAACCATATAAATTAATTGCATTTATATTAAGTGTGGAGTGAGAAATCAAAGAATAACCTCAAGAACCCTTATTTCAGAATGAACACAATGAAATTCCATACACCATTGATTCATGGCAATTGATTGAGGGTTAACACTCTATATACATGCAGAAACAAGATGGTAACTTGAAATAACATTTATAATGCATGTAGTATGGAGTTTGAAGGCTTCAGGCTTACCTCTTATAGCTAGTGATCGAGCTTGATGATGATGTTACAGATGTGTTGTAAGGACCTGGACAGCTTCACTATACCCTATAGAGTGTGTTGAGATGCCTAGCCTTGATTGGAGATGCTTGGATCACCTTGTGGTACCTCAACTGCAACTTTGCCAAAAAGCTTGAGCAAATTACTGGTGACTTTATGATTCAGGTGTTCCAGATGAGTTTTAAGGTTATGGGTCACTTATATGTGATGTATGTGAGGTGTTGGCATGATTGGTTTTGATGGATTTGCTCTCAATTTGAAAATTCGATAGTGACTTCAAGAAGAAGAAAAATCTGGTTTTGGAATGTGATTTGGAGGAAAACATGAATTCAGAGATTTTGGGGTGGTTTGATCAGTCACACAGACCTCTATTTATAGTAGAGGAAGTTTGTTTTAGGAGCAATAGTGTTTGGAGGCTGATCATGGTAGTAGCTTGTAGCCATTGACTTGGATAATTCTAAAGTGCCAAGTCAACTCTCTTATCTTGACTCCATTAATCTTTGCAGGTTTGAATGCTCAGAGTTTTGGACTAAAATCTTGACTGATTTGGAGTGTAGTGATCTGGTTCATGACACCTCAATGCATTGCATTGATGTTACCTTGCCAAATTTGAATTCCAAGTTTCATGTCATGATGACTTTCACATGCCAAGTTGAACTCCAAGGTTTGGGAACATGTCTTGGTCAAAAGTCAAAGGCACAGTTGACTTTTCCTTCAAAACCCTAATTGTGGTCCAGATGAAATTAAAACCTGTGAATCAAGCTTCCTAGCCCAATCCATTGTTGTAAATGGATCAATGTGGTATATTTGAGGCCCTCAAATCAGGTCTTGAAGTTTTGGTTCATGTCTTGCCTCAAAAGTCAACTTAGGGTGAATTAGGTCAAGAAACCCTAATTCCTGATTTTTGATTGATGCTTCCCCTGAGGTTATTTTGACTTGATGATTGGATCCATGAGGTCCCTTTCATTTTGGATTATGCTTTGAAGTACTGGCTCATGCCCAGATGAAAATTTTATCTGGAGGCCTTGGTTGACCAAAACCCTAATTTGGTGACACTGTCGATTATGAGGCTTGATCCACTTGGAATGTTGCAACCTTGTGCTTGATTCTTGAGGTGGGAGTCCTATTGATCCTTTATAGGTGTTTGAGATGCTAGACACGTTGAAGATCATGCCCATTCATGATTGATCCTTTGTCTGAGTGCTCTGAGAGGGCTCAAAACCCTAATTCTTGGTTGAGGTGAGTGCTCAACTATCCTTGAAAAGATTGATATGGTATGATGGCACATCCATATTGTGATGATGATTCTCACAATAATGGGAAATCTTCGTGGTCAAAATTTAGGGTATGACACATTGCTTAGCAAAATAAGATGGATGAGCAAACTGCTATTCATAACCACAGTCAAAATTTCGCGTATTCCGATATTTAATCCTCTTGCACCCTGAATGTCTGAATATCTCCGCCATTCACACCTTCGGGTCCAAGAAGATTAAATAGGGGCATCTGTCATACCCCAAATTTTTACCACCAAGATTTCCCATCATTGTGCAAATCATCACCACAATATGCACGTCCCTTCATGCCTCATCAATCTCCTCAAGGATTGTTGAGCATTCACTACAATCAAGAATTAGGGTTTTGAACCCTCTCGGAACACTTAAACAAAAGATCAATCAATATATGACATGATCTTCAACTTTTCTAACCTATCAAGCATCCATGAAGGATCAAGAGGTCTCTCATATCAAGAATGAAGCACAAGAGTGCAACATTTCAAGTTGATCAAGCCTCAAGATCGCCAGTGTTACCAAATTAGGGTTTTGGTCGACCAAGGCCTCCAGATGAAAATTTTCATCTGGGCATGAGCCAATACCTCAAAACATGAACCAAAATTCTCCAAGGGACCTCATGGATCCAATCATCAATTCAAAATAGCCTCAGAGGAGGCATTCATCAAAAGTCAGGAATTAGGGTTTCTTGACCTAATTCACCCCTGAGTTGGCTTTTGAGGCAATACATGAGCCAAGACATAAAGACATGATTTGAGGGCCTCAAATACACCACATTGATCCATTTGCATCAATGGATTGATCCAAGAAGCTTGATTCACAAGTTTCATTTTTATCTAGACCACAATTAGGGTTTTGAAGAAAAAATAACTGTACCTTTGACTTTGGACCAAGACATGTTCCCAAACCTTGGGACATGTTTCAAGACACCCTAAAACACCTATAGAATCCATCCATTAGGTTTGAATTAGGTCAAGAACTTGATTGCATAGAGGATCACACAGTTTGGAATTCATCTGACAAAAAGTCAATTGTACCCAAAATCAAGTTTGACTTTTTGAATTTTTTCACAAATGTGACTCCCCTAAGTAAAAAACAATGTTAATGCATGGTTTTGATCATCATCCATCAAGAAAAATTAAGAAAAGTGAGTTTACTTGCAAAAGCGGCAACCATAAGAAACTTAAATTTTTCTAAGTTATGAACAAAATGGATTTGGTACCAACTTTGCAAGGTCATAAATCCCAAATCCTAAGGCCTTTTTCTTCCATCCAAATCTCAATTGAAAGTTCACATGTCATACTTCAAAAGTGTCAACTACAAAAGATTCCAAATCCTCATGGATATTGAGTTATGGAGTGATCAAAATCACAAAAACATGAAAATGTCCACTTTTTCCAACACTTAGAAAAATTTTTAGACAGAATCTGTCTAAGTTTTTCACCAACTTTTGGACCATTTTTCACCTTGATCCAAGTTGAACCAGGTCCATTGGTGGACATCAAAGTTAAAGTATGTCATTCAAGCTTTCCAAAGAGTACATGAACTCCCATTAATTCAACTTGAGCAAGGAGTTATGGACCTCACAACATGCCTTGCTCAAACTGGTTTTCAAGACAGATTCTGTGCATTACTTGTGGCACACGATTCTTGAGTCCAATTTTGGTGACTATGCAAGAATGATCCTCGTCCAAATTCAACAAGAATCTCAGTCAGTCATGAAGAACCTGCAAGCTTGGACCCTAAGGCAAGAATCTAATCCCTTTGGCATTTGATCATCAATGTTGCTAATCCAAAACCAAGATTTGTCATTTGGCATTGATGTGGTGCATTGAGGTGGCATGAACCAGCATATATCAGTCCAATTGAGTCAAGGTTATTGCAAAAAATAAGAAGACCTAAAGTTACAAGACCAGCTCGAGTCAATGGCTAAGAGAAGACTTGGTACCTTGGCATTTAAGAAAATGATACGTGGAAATATCCATTGGATAATAGAGTGAACCAGTTGCCATTCACTATTCCTTCAAAAAAAACTTCCTCTACTATAAATAGAGGTTATTTCTGATGTTTCAAACCACACCAAAACAATACCAAAGCCTTGTTTTCTCACTCTCCCTCTCTTACTTCAATTTCAAGTCACATTGGAGCAATTTGGGCATTCTTGAAACCAGAGCAAAAATCATTCAAATAACTATCCAAACACATCATAAATAATCCATTGGAGGTGCTCAAACCTTCATCCTCATTATACAACATCAAAATCAGAAAGTCAACCTCCAAAACCTCAAATTTTGACTTTTCTACATTTTTCAAGCCATGTCTTGATCCAATCACTTTCAAAACCAATTAACCCTTCAAATATTCTCCAAATGTCATCCTCAAACTGTCCCAACAGGTTTCCCTCAACTATAACACCATTTGAGTGAGTTACCATTTTGGTCACTTTTACCACTTTTGCAAGAAATAGCCAATTTTTGTTCCTAGGGTTTCCAGCGGGTTTTGATCATCCTAAAAGCTTCTAAGGGATAAATCAAGAGTGTCTAAAGCATTGGATTACTTCTGGCACAAGCATCTTGAAAGTTAGCACAAGTAGCTTCAAGAGGTAAGTGCATAACAACTTGAACTCTTTAAAATATGCATTGCTTTGATGTCCATTGATCATGAACATATCATACATATCATATTTGTTGTGTTTGGGCTAATTTACCATGCTATTCTTGCCTGTATGATGTGGTAGCATAGAACTTGCAAATCTTGACCTATTTTGAAACCACTATCGGGTTTTAAATAAGAAGCATCTTTAGAAAATTCTGAGACCACCATTGGATTCCTCACAAAATTCTAGGCAGGATCCATCTAAATTTCATCCAATTTCATGGAGAAATGAGGGAGATATGATCATTCTTGCAAATCACACAAAACTTGGTTTTTGCCTTGGCCTGACCTGAATTTAGGCTACCCATATATGTTTATGGGGTGGTTTTGATACACGGATGTATCACCACCCCAGTGGTAGTAGTGCGCATGTGTTTGGTTGGAGGGCGTGGGTTCAACACCCACCCAGACCATTTTTATTTCCCTCTCATTTTTCTATTTTTTTTTTCATATTTACATGATTTTCTTAATTAATCTCAAAATTAATTTCTCTCTCAATTTTAATTGTTTTTTATTGGAATTCTTTTTTTGAAAACTCACAAAAATGTTGAAATATTTTATTCCACAAAAAAATTGAATTTATATTATTTATTTAATATAGTTTGAATTTTTGTAATTAATTTCATTTTATTTGTTTTCTAACATTTAAAAAAATGAGATTTCCACCTTGATCTTTCAAAATCAATTGATTTGCAAGCCTTCATGTGATTAAACATGATTTTCCAAAATATTTTTCAAAGCTTACCACTTGTTTTTAAATATATTTGATATTTTATATTTAAATTACTTCGAAAATAATATTATATTAATTAAAATTAGGGTTTCCCTCAATTTTAATTTTTCAAACTTCATTTGAAACACTTTTGGGCCTCTTGATAGATTGTAAGACCTATCCCTTTGTAAATAAACCTATTTGGGCCTCAGTCATTGTATAAGTCCCGATACGATTTTAAAAATCTCGGCGTGATCGCCGTTTTCAAAATAATTTTCAACTGGGCCTCCCTTTGGTTGTAAGTCCCATTTTTTTCAAACACTTTTGGGCCTCTAATAGAGTGTAAGACCTAACCCCCCTTTGTACATAAATAATTTGGGCCTCTACTATAGTATAAGTCCCAGTACAATTTTCAAAATAAACGGTGCGATCACTATTTTTCATCTGGGCCTCTCCTTGAGTTGTAAGCCCCATCTCTTGTATAAAAATGAACTCTTGGGCCTCTAATAGACTGTAAGACCTATCTTTTTTGTAAATACAATAATTTGGGCCTCAGTCATTGTATAAGTCCCTCTGTGGTTTTCAAAATTACGACCCGATCGTCGCCTTTTCGAAAGAATTCATCTGGGCCTCTCTTTAAGAATAAGCCCCAAACTTCCTTTTACAACAACTTTCCTTTTGATTTAGATTCAAATTCTAGGTTTTATCAAAACTTTTCTTCAATTTCTTGAATAACTAACCATACAGCTGTAGTTGCTATGCTCGGGGCTTGCACAACTGTAAGTTCCACTATGTTTTCAACACACACTTGTTTATATATATATATATATATGCTTGTACATATTTGCTTAGAGTTTTCCCCAGCAATTAGGTCTAGGTCTAGATCAAACCAGTGGTAACTCTTTTAACACAGTCAAAACTAGTTCCCCATAGGAAATTCCAGATACAGTTTTGCCTCCTTCTGGGCTTATACAATATGGAACAGAGAAAGACATTATTCATAGTGAAACTTTTCTCAAGACTGTCCAAACTTAGAAGTATTGCGTACAAGAAATTCATTTCCCCAGAGAGGATTAATTCCCGGTGAAACCTCTTTTGAATTTCTTCAAACTCTAGAACTGTTCAGTAAAGGAATAATTAATTCCCGGTGAAACCTTTCTTGAACTTTTCTTAGGTTTGGACCCACAGGCTTCCTAAAAGCATCCCTAGCCTCCTCTTGGGCTTAGTACAAGGACCCCCAGGCTTCTTAGAAGTTTCTCAACCTCCTCTTGGGCTTAGTATAAGGACCCGAAGACCTCCTACAGGTATAGGACAGAACTTAGTCATCTCTACTAGTTCAATCCCCTAGAGAGTCAGAATTTCAGAACATCAATTCTAGGGTTGATTCTCATCCCTTAAAACATCAACCTCCTCTTGGGCATCATACAAAGATCATCCTCCAGCTAAGAGTCAACCTCTTCATATCAGTAGACTTGGAAAGTCTCATCTCCTCTTGGATCTCAAATAAACCCTCAAGTTTCCTAAAAGCACAGGAAAAACCCTGATCACTTCATTAATCTCCAACAGAGTTTGAAACCTCCATAGGTTTTCATACTCAAAGTTTAAACCTTTACCATCAATATAACCTTAACAGAATCCGAACCTCAGGGCATCTGATATTCTCAGTAAGAGTTGATTCCCTAATTTGGACCTGTCTCTGGATCTCAAAAATCCTCAGCAGAAGCCAGCCTCCTCTTAGGCTTCATATAAGAATTTCCCCAGTCAGCCTTCTCTTAGGCTTTGTATACTGATTTTTCCTCAACAGATTTAGCCTCAATCTTGGGCTTTGTACAAGACAGATAAAATCTCCCCAGTGGAGTCAATTTCTCTTTTTAGCCTCAATCTTGGGCTTTATATAAGACAGACAAAAAACTCCCTAGTAGAGTCAACCTTTTAGCTTCAACCTTGGGCTTTGATCAAGGCACATAAAAATCAACATCCCCTCAGAGGAAATCAAGAGTTCTCTCTGTAGGAAGACATTTCAATGTATATCACATATCAAAACAAATAATCAAAGAAACCCTAATTCTAGATAATTGCTGTAAGTGGCACACTTGTTGATTTAAAAATCCATGTTGTGGTCCCTCTTTTATCCTGGTAAACTTCCTCTTTCATCTAATTGTTGTAAGTGGCAAGCATCTGAATTATTTACATCCAAGCCAATGTCCTTCTCTTAGCATGAAATATTCCTAAGGAAAAATGGCATTGCTCTACACTGGGTTAAAAATTCCTCCTTCAGGACATTTCCCTTATAAAGGAAATTATGGCATTGTTGGATTCCATACATTCCAGTTAAATTAATTCTCCTTTATAATCAGTAACCCAACAACTGTGATAAACAGGTGAGATACCTTCCTTTAGAGATGACAAATTCTCTCTCAAACCCTTTAGCTTCAATCTTGGGCTTTAAACAAGACACCAAACATCTTTTTCCTCCCATAGAATATGAGGAACTACGATTGCTCTGATATCCCAAGTACCTTTACGGGAATACGTAGGCATAAGATTGCGAAATCGTAGCGAGCACACAAATAAAAAACTTTAGGTCTAATACCTTAACAAAAACAACATAAAACCCGAAAACAACAAAAACACTCTCTCAACACTCCCAAAGGAGAAACTTTCCCAACCCATAACAGATAAACACCAGAAAGTATTTAACCATGCCAAAGAAGATCTATGGATAACCATATATACACTGGGTAATTGACAACTTCCCTTTGTATAACCTGACCCCGACCCCCCAATCTCTAAGCATTTGTTAAAGAAAACATTTGCGTGCAAGGTTAGTTTTAGATAACTTCCCTTTCCTTTCCAGCTTCATAGGATAAATAAGAAATCAGAAAGTAGCACCCAATTCCAACCATTGCGGTAAGGTGGTCGCGTCACCGATAAAAATCGCACGCTACACCTAGTAGTGGGTATTTATTTGTATTTTGATCATTTTTATTTTGGTATGTACTTTGTGAACAATGTATAGCTTGCATTTTGACTTTATATGGCTTTTTTATTGAATTACATAAATGTATGGTTTGATTGAATTATATATGGATTTTTTGTATTTTGTGATCATAGTAAGATTTTATTATATCATATAAGGTTTTTTTTAAAATCTGTCCAATTTAAATAAAGAAATACAGCCTGACAGTAATGTTTACTATCATGAGGGTTAATACGAAATGTAACTTCTATATTATCCACTCATAGTTGGATAATAAACACACTTGTTGGGGTTTGTTGAAAATATACATGTTAAAGAAGTCACACATCACTTAGTTTTGTGAATGAAGAGAGAGTCCAAGGCTATATATATGATACAAGTTATTTAATGTTCCATATCACTTAGTTTTATGAAGGAAGTGGGAGTGTAAGGCTATATATAGGATTCAAGTTTTTCATTCCAAGATGTACCGATCAAAAGCACTTTAAGCTTGTATTTGACTTTCTTTATTCTCTTATGCTCTTGTACTAGAGTGTTGTGAGATGTAGTTAAATATTTATTTTAGAGGGTGTGGGTGTAGTGGGGGCAGGGGGCAGGGGGCAAGCGTTTGTGAGGGTATATTATGTGTTGTAACTATTTTAACATATTGTTATTCTCTGGGTTGTCTATTGACAATGGTCGTGGTTTTTTCTCCGGTATTGGAGTTTCGACTTTATGTTTTTGTGTTGTGATTGTGTTCCTCTTTTTTCTCTATGCTTTATTTTTTTCCCAACAACTGGTATCAGAGCTTTTGGTTTGATTAAGGGATAAGTGTTATTAGTGTGCTTTGTGGTTGCAGTTTTGTCTGATCTTCCACATCAAAAAAGAAGGGTAGTGTTGTGAAAGAGTTGTTGAGCTGTAGTCACAAATTCCACTATGTAATTTGGATCCTGAGTCAAATGCTAGCAATGTCTCTCTCGCTGTGAGAGAGGACGATCTTCTCTGAAAGTTGAGAAGTGTGTCCTCATGACATTTCCGCTGTCATGGAAAAGGACGAGTTATTGCTAGCGGATTAACACATGGGCATTAATGCAAAGTGAGTTGTGAGATTATGTATATGGTTGAAGAGATTCCTGCCAACAAGAAAGTTGCACCATAAAGTTTCAACCTGGTTTTCGACATTGAAAAATTATTGAAGTGGTTTAACTTCAAGTTAAGTATAATCTTCTTTAGGTGGAGTATGATAGATTTTGAAAACTATGATTGTCGGTGAAGACAATGTGAAATTCTTGGAGTGGTGTAGCTTCAAGTGACTATACTCTTTATGGTGGAGTATGATTGTTGGTGAAGACAACGAAAGCTTATGTATTATTTCCAATCAAGGTGAAGATTGTTGGAGTTGGTTGAAAATATACATATTAAAGAAGTCTCACATCGCTTAGTTTTGTGAATGAAGAGAGAGTCCAAGGCTATATATATGATACAAGTTATTTGAAGTCTCACATTGCTTAGTTTTATGAAGAAAGTGGGAGTCTAAGGCTATATATAGGATTCAAGTTTTTCATTCCAAAATGCATCAGTCAAAAGTACTTTAAGCTTGTATTTGACTTTCTTTATTCTCTTATGCCCTTGTACTAAAGTGTTGAGAGGTGTAGTTAAATATTTGATTTTAGGGGGGTGCGGGTGTACTGGGGGTGCGGGTTTGTGAGGGTATATTATGCGTTGTGACAATTTTCACATAGTGTTAATCTCTGGTTGCCTATTGACAACGGTCGTGGTTTTTTCTCCGGTTTTGAAGTTTCGACGTTATGTTCTTGTGTTGTGATTGTGTTTCTCTTTTTTTTCTATGCTTTATTTTTTCCTAACAATGTATAGTTTGCATATTGACTTTATATGTAGCTTTTTTATTGAATTACATAAGTGTATGGATTGATTGAATTATATATGAGATTTTTTTGTATTTTGTGATCATAGTAAGATTTTATTAAATCATATAAGGTTTTTTTAAAATCTGTCCAATTTAAAACAAAAATATTGCCTGACAGTAATGTTTACTATCTTGAGTTCAGAACGTGTCGAAGGAGTAGTCCAAAAATTAAGCTACAAACTCATCCTTTCAACATTATGGAGGTTGACTTTTGTATTATTTCTAACAAAATAGAGACAACTCACTTGCGAAGAATTTTGGTGTTTCTAAGAGATTCCGGAAGTTAACTTCCGTATTACTCTAAATTTTTTTTTTTGAGTTTTTTTAATGGTAGCCCTTCATCACTAAAGGTTAGAAAAACAATCTCAAACTTATATTATGTTCTTAAATTAAGTTGTGAGATAACAAAGAATATGAAAACATAAATAGACAATTTAATTTGATAGCAATCACTCAAAAATATTGTGTGATTTTAGCTAGCTAAATCACACTCTAATAATCCTTGATGGGTTATCTCCACTTAAATACAAACCTGGAAAGTATATTTATATTAAAAATAGATTTAAATTTACATAAAAATTAATTATGTATTACATAAAGAAAATTAGTAATACCCTATGTGTGACTCAACTAAATCATGACATCAAGATGAAACCTAAAGTTCAAATATAAAAAATGATCAATTTAAAAAAGAAAAATTAAAAGCAATCAATAAAAGTTTAACGATGTATTTATAAATATGAAGGAAAATATACATATAATCATTAAATTTAAAAATAAGACAAAATCATATAAAATTTTATGTATTATTTTATTAATATACAATTAAAGTCCCCATATTATCTATTACATTGAATCTAAGGCATTCTTGTTCAAGTTGATAATACATACAATCAATCTAAGGAAATATTCTTTATGTTGAATTAATGCATACATTCAAATTAAATTTTACAAATCTTCAACTAGTAAAATTAGTCGGTAAGATTCAACCCTTATGATTAATTTCAAATTTAAGATATAGTCTTGGCCCTTTGTTGTAGAAACTGGAGTTAGTGCATATCAAAGAAGCTAAATATTGATGTTTATAAATCACAAGATTCATGCAATCTTTAACATATTTCACTACAGCTAACTAATGACTAGATAGCAAGAGATCTTATATTCACACCGAATATCTTCCAAGAACCCATATGATAATATTATTGGATTATTTTGATACATATTCTTGCATATAAGACATGATCTTTTTTATAAGATTATAAACTCACAAGAAAAATCTACATGATTTCGTGAATTATAAATATAGTATACTTAAAACTCACCATCAAGTAAACCTAGATTGAGACTATGGTGTAAATTTACTACTTCCAAATGTTTCAAGTTATTAATGTTTGTGTACAAGGTAGAAGATGAAGATGGAAGAAGAGAGATGAGAGAGAAAATAGATCTAATTAATTTTACAGAGAAACTCTCTTGACTGCGTTATGAAATTCTATTACACGTTTAGTTTACATACACAAATAATAATGTCACGTAGGCGAAAATGCTAACCTACACTAGTTAGGTTAAACTTAACAAAATTAATACTACTACTGAATATGAATTACTTCTAACACCATCCCTTAATTCATATTAAGCTAACTAAACTCTACAATACTAATTTCATCCCTCGGGTGGATAAAGTGTCCGGTCTTCACAACTTTAGTCAGCACATCTGAAAGTTGCTTCTGAGTACTACAGTGTACAACTTCTACCACTCCATTCTGAACCTAATTCCTCAGAAAATGAAACTTCGTGTCAATATGCTTGCTTCTTCCATGCAACACAGAATTCTTGGAAAGACTTATGGCTGATTTGATGTCAATCATCAGCTTCACAGGCTTGTTCACTTTAATCTTCAAATCTTGCAACAAATTCATAAGGAAAATAGCTTGACACGCAGACAAAGCACCTGCAATGTACTCAACTTCACAGGTTGACAATGTAACCACTGTTTGCTTCTTGGAGCACCAATAGGTAGGACCTCCTACATAGTTGAAGAAATATCCAGAATCTGAATAGCACATCATTACTGATTCAGACTTAACACCATTAGGGAATAACACTCCACACTTCAGAGTCCCCTTAATATACCTTAGACTTCTGACAACAGCTTGGCAATGTGACCACTTTAGTTTGTTCATAAACCTATTCACCATTCCGTCTACATAATAGATGTCAGGCCTGGTGTTACAAAGATATCTCAATGAGCCAACCAACTATTTAAAATTTTTATAATATACATCATCACCCTCAACATCAAAATCCAACTCGCGGTTCGTTTCAGCAGGTGTGATTGCAGTCTTGCAATTTGTCAGCTCGAATCTCTTCAGAAGTTCAAGTTCATACTTTGGATGATGCAAAATGATACCCTTCTCAGAGTACAGAATAGAAAATATACCATATTTCCCATATCAGTCATCTCAAACTCATTCATCAGCACCTTCTTGAACATCATTATCTCATATGAACAACTTCTTGTTTGCAATATGTCATCAAAATAGAGACACAACAGAATCACATTGCCTTCAAAGTATGATGAACATAAACGTCATACTCCATCTCACACTTTCTAAATCCTTAGAGCTTGAAAACTCAACCAATTTTCCGATTCCAAACTTTAGGAGCTTGTTTTAGTTCATACAACGCTTTATGTAACCTTTACACCATCCCTTCTTGATTCTTTTTCATAAATCCATGAGGTTGTGACGCATATACTAGTTCTTGCAATGGACCGTTTAGAAATGCAGATTTCACATCTAGATGTATCAGAGACCAATTCCTATTAGCAGCTATAGCAATCACCAATATGATTGCTTCATGCCTAGCTACAGATGCAAACACTTCAAAGTAATCTAACCCATATTTCTGTAGAAATCCTCTTGCTTCTAATCTTGCTTTGTGTTTTCTAATTGATCCATTTGGCTTTAGTAACACCCTATAAACCCATCTCACGCTGATGGTTTCTTGTTCTTTGGAAGCTCAATAACTCCCAATTCTTGTTTCTTCTTATAGCCTTAAGTTCTTCTTCCATGGACTTCAGCCACACTTTCTTCTTGAGATATTCTTCAGTACTAACTGGTTTAAAGTCTACAAACATCGCACACTGAATGACTTCTCCCTCAGAGTCTACTTCAGTATCTTGTAACATGTCAAACTCTATAAATCTCCTTGGTATTTGTCTAATTCTTTGTGGCCTTTGAACTTGTTCATAATCTTCTTCAGATGCTGGAACAATATCAGATGCTTGACCACCTCCAAAAGTTGGACCACCTTCAGAAGCTCCACCTTTAGAAGTTTGACCTCCTTTAGAGTCTTGACCACCAGAGTCTAGATCATCATTAAAATTTAGATTGTATCAGATTGATCTTCAGAGTCTTCTCCAACTTCAGAGTCACCTTCATACTCTAACTCATCTTCAAAACCTTCTTCAGATTCTGACTCATCTTCAGAACCTTCTTCAAATTCTGACTCATCTTCAGAAGTTAACTCAGGTGTTAACCCAACACCAGAGTTGGATTGAGACTTGCTCCAATCCCATGCTTCTGATACTTTCACAACAACATCTGTGTTGAATTCCACCTTATTAGTGACTGGATAATAAAGCTTATATGCACCTGTACTATGGGACCCAATCAACAACATTACTTTACTTATATCATCCAGCTTCTTTCTAGTAGCACCTGGAACATGTTTATATCAAACAAAACCAAATACCTTGAAATGAATCATAATTTTCTTATCACCAATCTATTTCTGAAAAGGAATAGTTTCCTTAAGCTTCTTTGTTGGAAACCTGTTGAGCACATATGCTACAATGGCAACAACTTCTCCCCACAAGGTGTGAGGCAGCTTGTTCTTCTTCATCATGCTTCTTGTCATATTAAGCAAAGTTCTATTTCTTCTTTCAGTAAGACCATTGTGTTGAGGAGTGTATGGAGCAGTCACCTCATGCTCAATTTTATCCTCCTTAGAAAACTTTCTAAACTCTGTAGAGTTATACACCGATCCACCATCAGTTCTGAGAACTTTCAGCTTCTAACCACTTTGTTTTTCAGCCTTCACCTTGAAATTCTAAAACTCAGCAAACACCTCAGGCTTAAACTTGATGAGTGTTACCCATGTCATTCTTGTGAATTCATCCACAAACGACACAAAATATTTGTTTCCTCCAAGTGAAGGTACTTCAAATGGTCCACAAACATCAAAATGTACTACTCCCAAAGCATGCTTTTCTCTTGGGGTTACTTAAGATGCAAATGGCAATCTAGGTTTCTGGCCTTTCATGGGCTTCATAATCTAGGGAATGCCATATATCAGCTTCTGAGAATTCAGATGCTGTAAGCTTCTGAAATTAAGATGCCTCAATCTCTTGTGCCACAACTAGGAGTGGTAAAACGGGCCGCCAACTCCGTCCTACCCCTCCCCACCCCTCCATAAGTCCACAAAAAAAGGGGGCGGAGCGTACAAGACCGCCAAGTAAAATTAGGCTTAAAAATCTAGCTCATCATGTAACACCCCATTTTAATTTATTTAATCTTCGTGTGTTATTTTATTTGTTTGGCCTGTTTAGGGTGTGTGTAGTTGAGAGCGGTGGTGTAGTGTCCTTAACGGATCGGGAAAATAGAGCAACTGGTGAACTTTGAAGAGATCAATTATTATATTAAAGAGACAGATTAATAATTATTAGTTCGAGAAAGGATTTTAAGGTAACTCTAATAATTGATCAATTGGTGTTAGATGATAAAATATCAATTGGAGGTATTTTACCCTGTTGGACTATATTATATAATAAGTATTAAATATATATATAGAAAAGAGAAAGAAAAGGAAAAAGAGGAAGAAGTTGGCAAAAAGAGGAAATGGAAGAGGAGGCGGAGAAAAAGGAAGAACTAGGGCTTTTCTTCTCCAATTTTTGCAGGAATTTAGACCCAAATTCGAGGTAAGTGGGAGAATAGATTCAATGTGGCTGTTAATACCATGAGAGGGTAGTGAGGGATTCCTTCCCCTCTTAGAATTTTTATATGTATGTGTTGTTGATGAATTTTGAATCTGATGTGGGTGTTTGTTGTTAAGTTGTGTGATTTGGTTGACGATAGTATTAATTTCGTGTAGAATTTGTACTGTTGTTGCTGCTATGTGAGTGTTGATGTTGCAGGAATTTAACTGGTGTGGGAACAGAAAATTGCAGGGTATTCGCTGCCCATACGTGTTATGGGCAAGGCAATACGCGTATTGGGTAGGGCAATACGCGTATGGCAAGGGCGAAATGTGGGCGTTACGCGTATGGAACCCATTTAACATGGCCCTCTGCTGAAACGCGTAATGGTACGCGTAGGGGACAGGGCAGTACGCATAACGGGGTAGCAATATGCATAAGGAGATCTAGAAATGGAATTGTTGAGAGAATTCAGTCTCTGCTCATACGCGTAACACTTTGGGCAATACGCATATGGAAGGCGAGCGAGCTAGGCAATACGCGTATGACCAACGAGAGTGTATAATTTTGCTGTTTCGCGATTTCTTTCCCGATTTTGCGTCCGATGCAGTCCCTTTTGGTCTGAGAGGTTGGGACATGTGTCAGAACTTGTTAAACCTAAAATGTTGGTAGAATTAATTAAGAATTGCATTTAGGTGGATTAATTAGATAATTACCCAATCAAGCCCACGTGAGGCATGGTTACTAATTGTGTGAGTTGTGTGAGACTGTTGGGCCAGGGTGGTAATGCAAAGGCAACTCATAGTGAGGACATATATATATGTATAAGAACATGGGAATCTAGTGATACTAGGAATTATACTAAACTATATTTTTGTGTGGATTACTTCATTAATGAATAATTAGTGTGAAGTAATGGATTGGTGTATATGTGATTAACTATATTGGTGCAGGTGGGTAATTCCAGTGGGAATTACGGTGAAGTTATGACTCACATGAGATCCATGAGGATCGTGTATCGTGCTTTATAATAATGTCTCATGCATATATTTTTGTGTGTAATGATATTGTGACACAGGTGTTGTAATTAGATGGTTAATTACGGTGCGAGTGTAACGTACGTGTGACCATGAGGTTCGTGTAGATGTATAACTAATCGTTATACATGTGTTTTGTGCCTAATTCTTGTTATGTATATGTTATATTGAATTGATTAGACAGGTGTGGTAATACTATTGTGTATTATGGTGAGTATGTATCTCACGTGTGATCATGCAGATTGTGAAGGTGTATAATTGTTATTATACATGTGTTTGTGCATCTTTTGTGTCATGCATTTCATGATGCATATTATGGAGACAACTAGGTGGGAATCCATGATGGGTGCCTAGTCTTGTCTGGACTCCAATGTGGAGTTGTATGGAGATAAATCATTGCTCAGTGGGAGTGTATGTAATTTATTCGGATTCTATTATAAATCGGGTTTAATTGAATGAACCATATTGTGGAGACAGCTATGTGGGAGTCCATGGTGGGTGCCTAGTCTTGTCCGGACTCCAATGTGGAGTTGTATTAAGATAAATCATTGCTCAGTGGGAGTGTATGTGATTTATCCGAATTCTATTATGAATCGGGTTCAATTGAATGAACCATATTGTGGAGACAACTAGGTGGGAATCCATGATGGGTGCCTAGTCTTGTCCGGACTCCAACGTGGATTTGTATGGAGATAAATCATTGCTCAGTGGGAGTGTATGTGATTTATCCGGATTCTATTATGAATCGGGTTCAATTGAATGAACCATATTGTGGATACAGCTAGGTGGGAATCCATGATGGGTGCCTAGCCTTGTCCGGACTTCAATATTGAGTTGTATGGAGATAAATCATTGCTCAGTGGGAGTGTATGTGATTTATCCAGATTCTATTATGAATCGGGTTCAATTGAATGAACCATGGTGGGTGGTACCACTTGCATCACATTGTGTCATTGAGTCACATTGCATTATTATGTCCTTGTTGGATTATAATTGGAAGTGACAAGTGTGTCGTGAATGTGTGTGCATTGTGTGTGATTGCTTGATTACTACTCTTAGGATGTATTATTCACCATTAATTATTGAATGTAGTTCTCACCCCTTTGTTGTTTGTTGCGTCTGTGCTTCTTCAGAAGTACAGGTAATCTAGGTACTTGAGTGTGCATGGAGTGCGTGTTGCTTGATCGAGTTTGAGGAGTCGCTCTGATACGTAACACTGGATTTTGGGGATTTTTTTTATTTTTTATTTATTTTGTTACGTATCACTTTTAATTGAACTTATGGTGGACCACGTTTTATGTGGATTTTTTATTTGTTGGCATATGGTTGTGATTTGAATAAAACATTTATTTCCGCTGTTTTATTTCATAAATGAAAAGAGTTTCAGTTGTTGGTTTTAAATGATGTGACATCCCACCATTGTTGTAAACTCTGATTATTTTCGTAATATTTCTATTTTTTTTAAAGGGAAAGTGGGTTGTTACAATTGGTATCAGAGCAGGTCGGTCCGTCCGGCCAAGTTGTTGAGTCGGTGTGGCATGACAGTTGAATACTGTTGATGTTGTTTGTTCCTTAGTACGTGATATGTGTGTGAAACACTGCCAGTGCTTTCTGGTTTTCTAATCCTTCGTCTTCAGGGTTGAGAATGAGTTAAGTGGGGGAGAAGCTGGTGCTTCTCCAAGTTGCTTCAGTAGTGGAGCGTTGGCTTAGTGTGTCATTGTTTGCAAGATTATAAGTATTGTTTGGACAGTGTTGTTCCCGATTCCAGAGGGAATGCGGAGGTAAGGTTTATGTCGACTAAGGATTTGTGCCTTAGGTAGTTTTGTGCACAAGATGCAAGAAATGCTATTATGGTCTGGTAACGATGGTATATGCCCCATCATGATTGTCGGTTGTCTATTGACAAATTGAGGAACTGATCACCCTTAATCTCTTGTTGATAGTAGACGGAATAATGTTGGATGGAATAGACGTGTCTTTCCGACTTTGATAGCGTGTGCAAGGAATTGTTTGGAATTAAGAAAAGGATTACAGATTGTATTGATAAGTCGATGAAGATTCTTATATCAGAAGATGAGACGGATTAAAGGCTTTGGTATGTTGGTCAAGTCGGGATGTATCTGGGGGAGAACGATCGGGTATTATTGATGGTTGCTCCTCAGAGAGTAGAGAGTGAACTTAAAATGGATGAAGGTGAATAGTTGAGGTTTATACCTGCTAAGTAAGTAGAAAAACTCTTAGGAGATGAGACTAAGATGTTTGTTATGTTTGTGGAGTATATGAATCATATCTTCCATATTTAATTGGATTAGTTCGGAGTGGTGTTCATTAGGGACATTCTGATCTATTATAAAATCAGAAGGAGAGTATGTAGGGTGTTTGAGAATCGAGTTGCAAGTGTTGAAAAGAAAGGAATTTTTATGCTAAGTTATTCAAGTGAGAATTTTGGTTGAACAAAGGTTAGTTTTCTTGGATATGTTATTTCTAATTATGCTATTGTTATGAATCCATCGGAAGTAGATGCAGTTCTACAATGAGAGGCTCCGAAGTCGGTTAAGGTGATTAGAAGCTTTTTGGACTTTAGTTGGTTATTATCGGAGGTTATGGAAGGCTTTTCCAAGTAAGCATTTTCGTTACTTCAGTTGACTTGCAAAGGGTAAGTCATTTGCTTTGGATGTTCATTATGAGGAAAGTTTGAGAGGGCTAAAGTAGAATTTGTCTACGGCTCCAGTTTTGAGTCTGCGTGATCCTAATAAACTGTTTGTGAGGTATTGGGATGCGTCTATGATGAGTTTAGTCAGTGTGTTAATGCAAGATGGTAAAGTCGTGGCTTATGCTTTACGACAATTGAAGATTCATGATTTCAAGATGGTTGCGGTTACTTTTGTGTTGAGAATCTTGAGGTATTATTTTTATGGTTTTGAGTTCGAAGTGTTTAGTAATCACAAGAATATTGAGTACCTGTTTGGTCGGAAATAATAGAGTATGTGACAACGAGGATGGTTGTAATTCCTGATGAGTAATGACTTTAGCTGGAATTATCCTATTGGTGAAGTTAATGTCGTGTCGGATGAGTTAAGTCGAAAGTTTTTATACATGTCTGTTTTGATGGTCAAAGGATTAGAATTATTTGAGCAGTTCAGAGACTTGTGTCTGGTGTGTGAGATAACACAGTAGAGTGTAAGATTGGATATATTAGAAATGAACTATGATTTTTCTGGTGAATATTAGAGAGAGTCAAAAATTGGATATGAAATTGGTGGATTTGATTGTTGCGAGTAATCAGAGTGCGCATCGAAAGTGTGATGTAGCACATTTTGTATATGAGTGTGTGACTTGTAAGAGTTCATAGGTTGAACGTTGGAAACATGTAGGAATGATGAGATCATTGGACGTTTCGGAATGGAAGTTGTTAGTTCTTATATTGGCTGGAATTTTGGTAAAACAATGGTGTTGTTAATGATGTCATATGTCTGATGTCTTAACATGAGTTCTTAACATTGAGTTGGTGTTAAGTTCAGAAGGGTTGCAGTTTTGTATGCTGATGTTAAACATGATGTCTTGACATTAGTTATCAGAACATCAAAACATCAGTCTGATGTGTTTTGTTAGGGCTGCATTTGTTTAAGTGTGTCTTGAGAAGATCTGGTGGAGAGATTGCAGACGAATATCATGGGACAAATATATTATGTTGCAATCTTATATTGAGCAGATATTGTTACTATTTACATGCAAAAAGATATGGAGAATAATTAGATTTAATTGAAGATTTAATTGAAGATTTAATTGAAGATTTAATTGAAGATTTGATTGAAGATCTATTTAGTAGCAGAATCTTTTGCAGATTTGGAGCAGCTGATTTGTTGTGATTTGAAGGCCCAAATCCAGTTGGGAAATAGGTTATAAATAGAAGCATTGTAACCTAGTTTAGTTAAGCCAGCCATCATGTAAACTATAAGGGTTGTGTTGTTTGATGAACCACCAGGTTTGTGGGATGGTCATCATGTTTATCTCTAAGCCTGTAGGTAAGAGATGTATTGGCCTTAGAGGAAGCTGTTAAGCAACTCTAAGCATTGTTATTAGTCATGAGGGTCATGTCTAGGTATTGTTATAGGAGTGTGTCTTCTATTTTTATGTGTTTGGAGAGTTATTGGAAATCAAGTTGTTGATGCAGTAACTGAGATGTTGACTGCTAGACATCATTGCGATGATTGGAAGTGAGATGGAGTCTCTTACCTAGGGAGAACTTAGGTAGAAGGGTCATTGGGTAGGGATTAAGTGAGTAGATTGTCAACTGGTATTGTTGAGTCTGTTATTTAATACTGCTAATAGTGGACTTCCTTCCTGGCTTGGTATGCCCCCAGATGTAGGTTGTTAGACCAAACTGGGTGAACAAATTCTGTGTGCACTTTTCTTTTCAGCAGCTTATTTAATTGTCTATAATTGCCTTGCTGTTTATGTCAGACCAGATGTCTCGACATCATGTAGGACATCTGGGATCTGTTATACCAGAATTTCAATTGGTATCAGAGTTGGCATCCTGTCTGTTTCTGGATGAGATCTAGGGAAGATACTTTCTGGTTCATGAGCAAGGAAGGTAGTTTTGCTGAGTTATGGACTTGGTCAGTTCATATAGTTGTTTGTTTGATCCCTTGAAGTGAAGGATGGACTATTTATGACAGGGTATGTATTGGACCTGTCTGTTGTTATCAGGTGTGTAGCTTTGGTGGAGAACTGTAGTTGTGAGTTTGATTTATTTTCAAACTTTTTTTTTGCACTTGGATTATGGTGATAGTGTGCAAGGGTTATTGAGTAGTGCCTGAAGAGTGTTGAGGAGTTGTTGTGTGTTCCGCTGCATGGTATCTGATGTAACCCTGGTTGTTTCTTGTGTCTCTGGTGGTGAGACTTTAGGAAGGTATTTTCTTGGAAATACTTTAGAGTTTGGTCTCCTCAGTAGAAGAAGAATATATTTCAAATCAGCTATTGAAGACCAATCTGTCCAAAACACTGATTCATTCCTTCTCAATTTTCTTGATGATGAAAGAAGAGGGTGGAGCCAAAGCAAAAGAGTATCACTGTCAAATATTTCATGCGGGAGTAAAGATCTTGATAAGTTATCTCTTAAGCATATTTATGGTGTCCAATGTAGTTCTGGTATATCTGAAGATGAATTCTCTTGTGAAGATACATGTTTCTAATTTTCAAAATCATGAACTGGAGGAAGTTTCATCAAGAAAGAAGTTGAGCTTGATATGTCAATCCTAATGTCTCGACATCGCGCTACACAACAGCAGTTTATGGTAAATGCTGAGTCAAAGTCCTATTAGATTGTAGCTGTTTTGAAGGATCACTGAAGCTGTGAAGTTGAACAATTTTTGAGATGTTGTTCATAATGTCTTAGCATCTCAGCTGGAGCTGGTTGAAGAAAAGGTAGTAATCTTGATAGAAGAAGAGAAGGAGATGATCCCTGTTTAAGCTAAAATGTATGAGGACAATTTTATAGGGAAAATGCATCCAAGAGTTTGTGTGCAGTAGCAGTGTAAATCAGCCTGTGGTCCATTGGTGTATGCGTGAGCTCTTTCAATTTTGTGGCTTGAAGGATTGGAAGTAGCAGAGTTTCTATGGTATGTTATCACTCTTAAGTTAGACAAGAGGTATGAACCTTGTGCTTATAAGAAGAAGCTTCTGGAAGAGTGTGTTATGCAAGTTACTGCAGTTTTGTTGGTCTGATCTTGGAAGTTGATCAGATGTTGATATGTTCTCGTGTGTTCGCTGCAAGAGATATGTGTGGATTACTATGGTCGTAGTCTCCAAATCCTAGTATATGTTTAATGTGATTTAGACTGATGTCAGAACTGATGTTGAAACATCACTTCAGTTCTTTGCTCAGGGTGGAGTGAAAGATCAAGACACTGACCTAACCTGGAAGGCTTTTGTGGTATGAATGGTTGTCATAATGGTTGTCATGAAGAAGATTCAGAAGATGCTAGAATCTGAAGAAGGGTTAAACCACAGGGATTTAAGATCAATTGCTATTTGTGATATTCACAAGTATTTAATTGATTATCCTTGAAAGACAAGATTAAGGATGTTCTGTCAATTATTTTAACATATTTTCATCAGAGGTTTGGAGAATCATGGGAGGGGTTCTACATTCGCTCACAAGTCGCCTAGGTGTTGACCTGGGATTATTGCTTAGCATCTGTTCCTAGAAAGTATTGTGAATGACTTGTCCAGATGGTGGTGCTGTTGAAGATGAAGACGGAAGACTATGTAGACATCATAATCTTGTTGGTTACAACTTGGATCAGTTTATTCCTGATCTAAGTGGTCTGGAGCATGGTGTTTGCTCTGGTTGTGAAGGTCGAGGATAAGTGGCAGTTATCTCTGGCTTTCTACTGACGGCTCTACTAAGGGAAGTGACTTTCTTTAGTATTGCTATGGGGTAGTCTTGGACTACTTATTTTCTGAAGATTCAGATGTGGTAGGTTTGAAGTCTTTGGAGTTTCTAAGCAGGATGGAGGTTGTCTACTCAAACTTGATTGTTGAATCCAGTCTATGAGAGCATAGAAATCTGTTTCTGTAAAGGGAGAAGGTTCTTTTGAGTGGTAGAAGGAAGAGCTTAATTCAACAGTTGGATGTTATAATGTTCTGACATCTAGCTTAACATCAGAAGTCTAAGCTGGTGATGTGGCACATCAGCTTATGATAGGGTGATCTACAGGAATGAACAATAGGATGGTTCAAAAAGATTGTTCTCATGGCAGTTTGCGGGAGCTGCAGGAAGGAGAAGATGTTACATGACCATGGCTTAGGGAGTCTAAGTGTGCTTGCTATTGAGCAATTAGAACATGTGACTTTAAGATCAAGTTTCCTTGGTGGATCAGGATATCTTTGTGAGAGTTCTGACAAACGTGAAAAAGGTCAAAATGTGGCATTTGGTTGTTTTCATATGCGGATTCATGAATGAGGTGATCAAACTGTGGCATTTGGTTGTTCTCAGAAGTAGGTTCGAAGAATCAAGATAATCAAAGTGTGGCAGTTGTCTTTTATTGAGGATTGTCTTGGAACAAGTTACTCTTGGGCAGAAGGGTGATGAGTTGAAGACTCAAGGAGATTATTCTTCTTGAAGGTGGATGAGAGTTTATTTCTCCAGTTCTTTGGATTACTATGCTATAGTAAGTCCAGTTGGTGGAGCATATCAAGAATCATGGTGATGATGTCTTGGTGTGTGGCAGATGTTCTAACTTATGTTGGGACATTATCTGGTTGGATATCCTTGGTGAAGGATGATTATGCTCTGGTTCAGAAGCGTGGTGCCTACATTATGCCTAAGGAGCGTCTACATAGTCATACGAGAGAATGATGAAGTAGTAGGTCTGCCTTGGATGGAGAATGTAGAGAAGACTGAAGTAGATCAAGTATTGATTGATTGGAAGTCTGAAGATGAAGAGTATGATAGGGAATGACAGCCTTTGGAGATTTGGGGGATATATATGACTTTGATCCTTATCTAACAGTTTGTTTGAAGGAGGATGGTGATTCTTATGTTCCTCACGAATAGCCTAATTGTAACTTCATGTGGAGATGGATGCTCAAGCATTATTGTCAGAAGAGGTGTTTCTAAGTATGTGGATTAGAATATGGAGATTCTGAGCTTGTTTTTAGTAGTATGTTCTGGCAAAGCATGACTACTAATTTTGAAGACTTCACTAGTATCAACAACTACTGGTGGATGTAATGGTAGAGGGATTGTGATGTGATCTGATCAGAACACTTTTTTTGGAGATTTGTTCCTTCTTCTGCTACAAGTATCTCTTGAAGAGATTAGATCTTAGTAAAGCAGAGAATTTGTAGAGTCTGTGAGCAGTGTCAAACAAGTCAGGATACTTGGTTGTGTTCTCCAAAAGTGAAAGTATAGTATGTGAATGTGCTCAGCAAGTGTGCTCAAATGTTCATCTCCATCTAGAGCATTAGTTAACCATGACAGGGGGAGTACTTGTCTATGGATTCTGTAGCAAAGGTGCATATATTGTGAAGCTTGCATGCTGATCAAGCTTGTGGAGATCGGTTACCTCTTATGAGGAGATAATGTCAGATAACATGTTATGACATTAGGCTGTTGGATGGCATGTTGGTGTGGACATGAATGGTTCTAGCCATGTGAAGCTAATTGTTTGTATCCTGTGCGCACATGCTTCTGAGGAGAAGTCTGAAGATAATTTTATGCAGTTTTGGAAAAACTTGGTGAGGGTCTTTGTTGATGGGAGATGTCACACTTGTCTTGATGTGTGGTATTAATTCTAAGTAAGAGGAGTTTACTTAGAGTTTAGTGGAAGGCATTGTGAGTGTGCTTCAGAACTTGTAGATGATTGTGTGAAGCATTCCTGACTGGATGGATGAAGACTGTGTCTGGATTTTCCAAATGCTATGATGTACTGGTCAAGGAGCATCAGTTGTGAAATATAAGGGGAGAACTTCTATCTGTACTAGTGTGGTACTTGGATTGTTTGAGGATTGAGCATTTTGTGAATGCGTTCAGTAGGTGTGTTGAACAGAGGGTGCGCTCTTGAAGACATGAATATGAGTCTTATGTTTTCCATTTATTTAAGGTGTTCTTCTTGCAAAGGAGCACTGGTAGGGAGAGTTGATCTTTTGTTGAAGAAGTTGTTTATCCAGATTTTAATGTCAAACAAGATGTCGTGACATTATGTTACAGGTGAAGTTCATGGTGTACGTGACAGTTTAGACCAGGTTCTATAGATTTGTGTGTCAATGGATTGAATCAGAAGTATACATTTACACCAATGTTTGTCAATTTTTGGCCAAAAAGGGGGAGAGAATGAACAGTAGTAGCTGTTGAGTCTGGATTTTGTTATGAGTATGTTGGTTGGCAGATTCTGTGTTTGTCCAATTGTGGCTAAAATGGGGGGGAGTTAGCCTAGTTGTTGCCTAGTTGTCTGTTGTGGTTCTAGACTTGAGAGGGAGTGTGTAGTTTGTGCAGCTGTTTTGCTGGTTGCAGTTTTGAGGGGGAGTTGCTGCTGCTAGTTGTGTGCTGATGTTAGTTTGTATGGGGTTTTTCTGCAGCTGGTATCCCTGGTGTAGGCTGAGATTGTTTTAGCCAAAATTAGCCAAAGGGGGAGATTGTTAGTTCTTGTATTGGCTGGAATTTTGGTAAAACAATGGTGTTGTTAATGATGTCATATGTCTGATTTCTTAACATGAGTTCTTAACATTGAGTTGATGTTAAGTTCAGAAGGGTTGCAGTTTTGTATGCTGATGTTAAACCTGATGTCTTGACATCAGTTATCAGAACATCAGAACATCAGTCTAATGTGTTTTGTTAGGGCTGCATTTGTTTAAGTGTGTCTTGAGAAGATCTGGTGGAGAGATTGCAGGCGAATATCATGGGACAAATATATTCTGTTGCAATCTTATATTGAGCAGATATTGTTACTATTTTCATGCAAAAAGATATGAAGAATAATTAGATTTAATTGAAGATTTAATTGAAGATCTATTTAGTAGCAGAATCTTTTGCAGATTTGGAGCAGCTGATTTGTTGTGATTTGAAGGCCCAAATCCAGTTGGGAAATAGGTTATAAATAGAAGCATTGTAACCTAGTTTTGTTAAGCCAGCCATCATGTAAACTATAAGGGCTGTGTTGTATGATGAACCACCCGGTTTGTGGGATGGTCATCATGTTTATCTCTAAGCCTGTAGGTAAGAGATGTATTGGTCTTAGAGGAAGCTGTTAAGCAACTCTAAGCACTGTTCTTAGTCATGAGGGTCATGTCTAGGTATTGTTATAGGAGTGTGTCTTCTATTTTTATGTGTTTGGAGAGTTGTTAGAAATCAAGCTGTTGATGCAGTAACTGAGATGTTGACTGCTAGACATCATTGCGATGATTGGAAGTGAGATGGAGTCTCTTACCTAGGGAGAACTTAGGTCGAAGGGTCATTGGGTAGGGATTAAGTGAGTAGATTGTCAACTGGTATTGTTGAGTCTGTTATTTAATACTGCTAATAGTGGACTTCCTTCCTGGCTTGGTATGCCCCCAGATGTAGGTTGTTAGACCGAACTGGGTGAACAAATTCTGTGTGCACTTTTCTTTTCAGCAGCTTATTTAATTGTCTATAATTGCCTTGCTGTTTATGTCAGACCAGATGTCTCGACATCATGTAGGACATCTGGAATCTGTTATACCAGAATTTCAGAAGTGTTAGGTGAAAGGTTTAAATATTATTCATGGGCTACTATATAGATGGATGTTTTGGTTATATGTTCGATTGGTGAATTGTAGCATTGTTATAATAATGTTGTGTGACAAGGATGTTGGTATTATGCTTATGTAGAGGTTGTTGAAACGGTGTTGTGTCATGGAACTTTATGTTCTTGTTTTGTTGTTGCCTCGTTTCCATCGTGATGGTTCGAGTACGAGTAGCTAATTCCTATGTGGGGAATTAAGGGAGTGTTACCTATGGTGAGGGTAACAATCTTTTTGTGTTCTGGTTCTAGAGTGAACCTATGTGTTCGTAACTTGGGTATTCTTTGAGTCGTGAGTTAGTCGTCAAGTGCATTGTATGGGGATTGCATCTTGTCGTTGTTGTTCTTGCTATTAGCAAGGTGGTTTATCAGTTTGTGTTATTTGTGGTGTGCCTAGTGCTAGCTTGATAGTTGGCTAGTCGGATGCGAGAGTTGTATCCGGAGTTATTCGTCTCAGTTACATTTTTTAGGACGAAAATATTTTAAGTGGGGGAGAGTTGCAACACCCCATTTTAATTTATTTAATCGTCGTGTGTTATTTTATTTGTTTAGCCTGTTTAGGGTGTGTGTAGTTGAGAGCGGTGGTGTAGTGTCCTTAACGGATCAAGAAAATAGAGTAACTGGTGAACTTTGAAGAGATCAATTATTATATTAAAGAGACTGATTAATAATTATTAGTTCGGGAAAGGATTTTAAGGTAACTCTAATAATTGATCAATTGGTGTTAGATGATAAAATATCAATTGGAGGTATTTTACCCTGTTGGATTATATTATATAATAAGTATTAAATATATATATATATATATATATATATATATATATATATATATATATATATATATATATATATAGAAAAGAGAAAGAAAGGGAAAAAGAGGAAGAAGTTGGCAAAAAGAGGAAATGGAAGAGGAGGTGGAGAAAGAGGAAGAACTAGGGCTTTTCTTCTCCAGTTTTTGCAGGAATTCATACCCAAATTCGAGGTAAGGGGGGAGAATAGATTCAATGTGGGTGTTAATACCATGAGAGGGTAGTGAGGGATTCCTTCCCCTCTTAGAATTTTTGTATGTATGTGTTGTTGATGAATTTTAAATCTGATGTGGGTGTTTGTTATTAAGTTGTGTGATTTGGTTGACGATAGTACTAATTTCGTGTAGAATTTGTACTGTTGTTGCTGCTATGTGAGTGTTGATGTTGCAGGAATTGGACTATGTGGGAACAGAAAATTTCCGGGTATTCACTGCCCATACACATAATGGGCAAGGCAATACGCGTATTGGGTAGGGCAGTACGCATATGGCAAGGGAGAAATGTGGGCGTTACGCGTACGCTTAGGGGGCAGGGCAGTACGCATAACAGGGTAGCAATACGCGTAAGGAGATCGGGAAATGGAATTGTTGAGAGAATTCAGTCTCTGCTCATACGCGTAACACTTTGGGCAATACGCGTATGGAAGGCGAGCGAGCTGGGCAATACGCGTATGGGTTTGGGCAATACGCGTATGACCAGCGAGAGTGCATAATTTTGCTGTTTCGCGATTTGTTTCCCGATTTCGCATCCGATGCAATCCCTTTTGGTCTGAGAGGTTGGGACAGGTGTCAGAACTTGTTAAACCTAAAATGTTGGTGGAATTAATTAAGAACTGCATTTAGGTGGATTAATTGGATAATTACTTAATCAAGGCCACGTGAGGTGTGGTTACTAATCGTGTGAGTTGTGTGGGACTGTTGGGCCAGGGTGGTAATGCTAAGGCGACTCATAGTGAAGACATATATATGTGTATAAGAACATGGGAATCTAGTGATACTAGGAATTATCCTAAACTGTATTTTTGTGTGGATTACTTCATTAATGAATAATTAGTGCTAAGTAATGGATTGGTGTATATGTGATTAACTGTATTGGTGCAGGTGGGGAATTCCAGTGGGAATTACGGTGAAGGTATGACTCACATGAGATCCATGAGGATCGTGTATCGTGCTTGATAATAATGTCTCATGCATATATTTTTGTGTGTAATGATATTGTGAGACAGGTGTTGTAATTCAATGGTGAATTACGGTGCGAGTGTAACGTACGTGTGACCATGAGGTTCGTGTAGATGTATAACTAATCGTTATACATGTGTTTTGTGCCTAATTCTTGTTATGTATATGTTATATTGAATTGATTGGATAGGTGTGGTAATACTATTATGTATTATGGTGAGTATGTATCTCACGTGTGATCATGCGGATCGTGAAGGTGTATAATTGTTATTATACATGTGTTTGTGCATCTTTTGTGTCATGCATTTCATGATGCATATTGTGGAGACATCTAGGTGGGAATCCAAGATGGGTGCCTAGTCTTGTCCGGACTCCAATGTGGATTTGTATGGAGATAAATCATTGCTCAGTGGGAGTGTATGTGATTTATTCGGATTCTATTATGAATCGGGTTCAATTGAATGAACCATATTGTGGAGACAGCTAGGTGGGAATCCATGATGGGTGTCTAGTCTTGTCCGGACTCCAATGTGGAGTTGTATAGAGATAAATTATTGCTCAGTGGGAGTGTATGTGATTTATCCGGATTCTATTATGAATCGGGTTCAATTGAATGAACCATGGTGGGTGGTACCACTTGCATCGTATTGTGTCATTGAGTCACATTGCATTATTATGTCCTTGTTGGATTATAATTGGAAGTGACAAGTGTGTCGTGAATGTGTGTGCATTGTGTGTGATTGCTTGATTACTACTCTTAGCATGTATTATTCACCGTTAATTATTGAATGTAGTTCTCACCCCTTTGTTGTTTGTTGCGTCTGTGCTTCTTCGGAAGTACAGATAATCGAGGTACTTGAGTGTGCATGGAGTGCGTGCTGCTTGATCGAGTTTGAGGAGTCGCTCTAATACGTAACACGGGATTTTTTAGGATTTTTTTTATTCTTTATTTATTTTGTTACGTATCACTTTTAATTGAACTTATGGTGGACCACGTTTTATGTGGATTTTTGATTTGTTGGCATATGGCTGTGATTTGAATAAAACATTTATTTCCGCTGTTTTATTTCATTAATGAAAAGAGTTTCTGTTGTTGGTTTTAAATGATGTGACATCCCACCATTGTTGTAAACTCTGATTATTTTCGTAATATTTCTATTTTTTTTTAAAAGGGAAAGTGGGTTGGTACACGTCACACCAAGGTTGTAGGTTGGCGGCCGGCGGGCTTGCACACCTATTTTTTTATTAGTTTATTTTTCAGGTTTTTCAATAGATTAATTAGTTTATTTTACATTTCAATTATATTTTTCTCTTTTTTTCAGAATAATTATTTATTAAGAATCTTTTAAACAAATTTTACTTTAAAAAAATATTTCATATATTCATAAATAAATTTATAAAATAGAATCATCATTATGTATTCAAAAACTATAGTTCAAGTATTAACTTTCAACCAACCAAAATAAATATTTTGAGTATTTGATAACTAGTTTGGTGGGCCAACCCGCCCTATTTTTTTTAGGGCTTAATGCGGGGCAAGTTTAAATCGGGGCGGGCTGGGCGGGAAGGCGGGCACAAAATCCCAACCCAACCCGCCATTTTTTGGCGGGTGCACGGGCTGGCCTAGGGGGCACAACTAATTTTTTCACCCTAGCCACAACTCACTATCATTTTCAGCTCCTTTTGCACTAAGGCATTTAGTTTCAGTTGTTTCCATATTCACCTTGAATGTTCGGATGCTTCCCTGCTAAGATTGCATAATCAGCTTCTGATCAAAATCATACAATTCCAAGGGATTGTTCTTCTTATTAACTGAGAAACCTTCTTAATGAGTTTTCGTACACTCATCAGATACTTATAATTAGCACATATGATTTTAGTCCTCTTTCTAGAGTCAAAATTAATCAGCCATTGTTTGTTTCCAATCAAGTGATATAAGCACTCAATGTCCATATACCACTAGTCTACCAAATACACAACATCAGATTCGGAAGCCATCAATAGTACAGGTTTATCATCAGAATCTCCTCTGGCTATATTTGCTTATTCTGATTTCCTTTTCTTGTTTAACCAATAGTCAGCAAGAAAGTGGCCAAACTTCTTACAATAGCAGCATTGAACCTTCTTCTTGCCAAACTTCTTCTTTCCCTTCTGATGTTTTTTCTCATCAGAATTGGAATCTTCTGACCTCTTAAAACCACCACCATGTATCTTCTTGGCTTCTGACCAAGACTGCTTCTGACTCTTCTTTCTAGAAGAATCCTTCAGAGCTTGCTCTACCTCTCTTTTATAGGTTCTCTCAGTTAGACGTAACTCTTGTTCCTCTTGACTGCTCTGTAGCTCTTCAATCCTTATGGTGTTGAGGTCTTTAGAATGTTCCATTGTGTCATACCATAATTTTTTCCCCTAAGATCCCATCTCATTTGCATATTTACAATACATCAAGATCACAAACTTGGTTATACCCTAATCCTCTAATCCTTGGGTTTACCTTTGTAGAGATCACCAAGCACCTCTTTGTGTATCTTTCATTTTTATACTTATATGCTTTATAGTAAAGATGATTGATGTATTTAACTTTCGTGCGACTTGAAGTGGAAGTCTCTTTATCTGATGTATCTTCACATTAAATGGCATCTATCTAGTTTATCCTCAACTGAGAAGTTTATTGTGAAATTCTTGATCCTCATTCAATCAAGTGAAGCCACAGACTCGTTATTTGAACAGGTGACACCTCTTTATTTGAGAAGCCTGTTGTGACTCCATCAACCTTTCCATCAAATGGCATCTCTCCATTATACTCCCGTCAGAGAAGTTTGTTGTGAAACCTTTTATCACCAACATATGGATGTCTCTTTGTTTTGAGAAATCTGTTATGCAATTTAACCTTCTCGTATCTTCTTAAAGATCGCCAGTAGCGTTATGGATTTATAATTCCTAGTAAGCGGCAGTCCCTTTAGCGGAGACAACTTGAAGTTGGTCCTTTTTCAAGTTTGAGATTTGATTAAAGAAGAAGTTGAATCCTGTCCTAATAGTGGAAGCTTGTTATCATTCGACTTGGTTCGTTATTTGAACAGTTGTCTATTTCCTTAAATGAGAATCCTGTTGTGATCCAGTGAATCTTTTATCCTTAAAAGATGGCTCTCTCTTTATTTGAGAAGTCTGTTATGTGATAAGACCTACTCGAATCTCTTTTAAGAAATTTTCGGCAGAGTTTTTGTCTATCTCCTAGCAAGTGGTCATTCTTTGTGAGGCTTGTCTGTTATCGTGTTAATCTTTGTCTACCAAAGATTCTTTCCCCAGTGGAGTCTAAATCCTCTTTTCTCTTTATCTTCAACATTTGCAAGTCATAGCTTTATTTACGTACTCTTTATTCTGTCTCTTGTGGAATTTTACATTCCCCAAGTGGATCTCTTTTTGTTTTTCCCCTGTGGACTTTCTTTTCCTTTGCTAAGTTCTCCATTATTTGTCTGTCTACTGTGGCACCTTTTTTACCACAGAATTCTTTGTTTGCATTCATATCATATCATATCATGTCATATTCATTTTTGCGGTATCTTAGGGCCAAAAATTGGGTCTTATGCATTTATGTCTCTTCTATCTTGTCGAGAAAAAGATGTCAATCTTCATATCTCTGAATAGAAGAAACTTAAATAGGGGCATCTGTCATACCCTAATTTTTACCCTAAGATCCTATCTCATTTGCATCTTTACAATGCATCAAGATCACAAACTTGGTTATACCATAATCCTCTCATCCTTGGGTTTGCCTTTGTAGAGACCACCAAGCACCTCTTTGTGTATCTTTCATTTTTATACTTATATGCTTTATAATTTACTAACCATTAATAAAAAAATACAAAAATATTTGTCTTGTCCTTTTGTTTCTTTTGCAAGGTAGGGTATGAAATCAAGATCATCAAGTGAATGTATCCTCATTTAGGGTTTGAGTTCTTCAAGTTGAAGTTTGATCAACCATTGATTTTAAGGGGAATTTATCAAAGCATAACATTTAATCTTAACTCATAAGGTCTCAAGCATCATTCAATTCCATTTTATTCAA
Source organism: Lathyrus tuberosus (assembly GCA_022829125.1). Classification (NCBI taxonomy): domain Eukaryota; kingdom Viridiplantae; phylum Streptophyta; class Magnoliopsida; order Fabales; family Fabaceae; genus Lathyrus; species Lathyrus tuberosus. The sequence continues at coordinate 5,849,639 of JALAZF010000001.1, read as the reverse complement.
AGACATTTCAAGTTAGATGGCTTGTTTCTCAAGGAATTCTCAAAGGTTCATCTGTTTATTTCCATGCCTTCATCAATAATTTCATCAAGCCATGGCATGCATCATCAAAGGAAAATCAAGGGTACATCATTTTTGGGTCCATATGATCATCAATTTGCCTTGAAATGCAAGAAAAGCCCAAAGGTTGCAAGTTTGTTCAAGGAGGTTTGACCAAAAAGTCAACATTTTCAGCCTAAGTTCAAGACTTTGCAACTTCTTCATACTTCAACGGTTTGGAATGCTTCATTGGGAAAATGATTCATCTTGACAACCTCTCCAACTTCTCTTCTTTTTTTTTTAATTTTCTTTTCAACTCATCCTACCACAGCACTTTCTAGACTAAATTACACTATCAAAGCAGTAAAATTGAAGGAATACTTATAATGTTGGGGTGCCTCCCAACTAGCGCTTTATTTAACGTCGTTTGAGCTCGACGGTCAAATGCAACCTCACAGATCGCTAAAAGGAACTGTGGCTATATTTCGCTCAAAATATCCACCAAGATAAATCTTCAGCCTCTGACCATTTACAGTCAAACTCTTATTCGACAGTGTGTCTTCAATGACAATCGCCCCATAGTGTTTGATCTCCTTAATCCGGAACGGACTGAACCATTTGGATTTCAACTTCCTAGGGAACAGTTTCAATCGCAAATTAAACAGTAAGACCATCTGCCCTTCCTTAAATTCTTTGGTCACTATCTTTTTGTCATGGTAAGTCTTCACTCGGTCTTTGTACAGCTTGTTGAAGTCAAACGCTTAGAGGCGTAATTCCTCCATTTCATGCAATTGTACCTTCCTTTTTTCACCGCTTACAATTGGATCGAAATTAAAAAATTTTAAGGCCCAAAATTCCTTATGTTCCAACTCCACCAGTAAATGGCAGTTCTTACCATAGACCATTTTGAAAGGTGCAAGACCAATCAGAGCTTTGAAAGCTGTCCGATAGGCCCACAAAGCAATATCGAGTTTGTTTAACCAGTCTTTTCTAGAAGCCGACACCATTTTCTCAAGAATCCTCTTAATTTCTGGATTTGATACATCTGCTTGCCCATTAGCCTACGGATGGTATGATGTTGCAACTTTGTGCTTTACACCATACTGCTCTAATGCTTTTTCTAGCTGAGTGTTGCAAAAGTGGGATCCTCCGTCACTTATCATCACTCTCGGAGTACCTAATCGAGAAAAATGTTTTTCTTTAAAAAATTTATCATAGTTTTTCCATCCGCTTTAGCACATGCTATCCCTTCTACCCACTTGGACACGTAGGCCACTGCGACCAAAATGTATTCATTGAAAAACAATGATGGAAATGGGCCGACAAAGTCTATGCCTTAAGAATCAAACACCTCAACCTCCAGCATGTTTTGTAATGGCATTTCATTCCGTTTTGAAATTCCACCACTCCTTTGGCATTTGTCACAACTTTGTGTATGCGCATGCGCATCTTTGAACAAAGAAGGCCAATGAAAGCCCGATTGGAGGACTTTCATTGTCGTTCTCAAACCATTGAAATTCCCTCCATAAGGAGTGTTGTGACAATGCAAAAGGATGTTATTAGCCTCTTCTTTCGACACACACCTTCTCAAAATGTTATCGACACTAAGCTTAAACAAATACGGTTCATCCCATACAAAGTACTTGGCGTCAGATAAAAATTTGTTTTTCTGGTTACGAGTAGACCTTCCGGTAATAATCCGGTGGTTTTGTGATTTGCCATGTCGGAAAACCAAGGTCTAACTTGCACCATAAACAACTTTTCATCAGGAAATCCTTGACCTCTCTTTCATTCTTGGTCACCTCAACATTAACAAGGCGGGATAAGTGATCGGCCACCAAATTATCAGATCCCTTTTTGTCGCGAGTTTCTAAATCAAACTCTTGCGACAAAAGGACCCAACGAATTAGCCTTTGTTTTGAATCTGGCTTGGTAAGAAAATACTTAATCGTCGCATAATCCATGTAAACCATAACCTTAGACCCAATTAAGTATGACCGAAATTTCTCCAATGCATACACTATCGCAAGCAACTCTTTTTCTGTTGTGGCATAGTTTTCTTGAGCTTCTTTCAAGACCTTGCTTGTGCAGTGTATAGCATGAAAACTTTTTGTTCTTCATTGACTTAGTACCGCACCCACAACATAATCACTCGCGTCACACATGAGTTCAAAATCAATTTTCCAATTTGGAGCGATGATTATGGGCGCGGTTGTCAAACTTTGTTTTAAAGAATTAAAAGCTATCATGCAAGACTCATAAAATTCAAAAGACTTATCTTTGTTGAGCAAATTGCTCAAAGGATTTGCGATTTTTACGAAATCTTTGATGAACCTCTGATAAAATCTCACATTATCAAGGAAGCTCCTTATATCCTTCACATTCAATGGTGGTGGAAATTTTTCAATGACGTCCATCTTGGATTGATCAACTTCAAGGCCCTTTGAAGAAACTTTGTGGCCAAGCACAATTCCTTCGGTTACCATGAAATTGCATTTTTCCCAATTAAGAACCATCTGGTTTCCACACACCGCTCCAATACCACATATAAGTTTTTCAAGCAAAGATCAAACGATGGTCTTAAAACCGAGAAGTCGTCCATAAAAACCTCAATTGACTTTTCAGTCAACTCTGAAAATATTGCTTGCATACATCGTTGAAATGTGGCGGGTGCATTACAAAACCCAAACGGCATCCTCCTATAAGCGAAGATTCCAAAAGGGAAAGTGAAAGCAATTTTCTCATGGTCCTCCGTGTTCGCAATAATTTGATTGTAACCCGAATAACCATCCAAAAAACAATAGAATTCTTGATCAGAAAGTCTCTCGAGCATTTGATCCATGAACGGAAGAGGGAAATGGTCTTTCCTCGTAGATTGATTTAGCCTAGGGTAAACAATGCACATTCTCCATCTGGTTATGGTTCTTGCAGGGATTAACTCATTCTTCTCATTTCGGATTACCGTCATCCCTCCTTTCTTCGATACCACTTGCACCGGGCTAACCCATGGACTATCGAAAATCGGGTAGATCATTCCGGCATCCAACATTTTCACCACTTCCTTCCTAACCACTTCTTTCATGGTAGGTTCAAGCGACGTTGAGGTTGAGCAACCTGTTTGAAATCATCTTCCATGAATATCTGATGCATACAATAGGAAGGATTTATTCCTTTTAAATTGGAAAGAGTCCACCCCATAGCATCTTTATTCTTTTTCAACACACAAATCAATTTGTCCTCCTCGTTATTGGTTAGCTCCTTGCTTATGATCACCAGTTTATGCCCCTCAACATCAAAAAACACATATTTAAGATGAGAGGGCAACAACTTCAATTCAAGCTTGATTTCTTCATTATTTTCCTTTTTCAAAATTTCCACCCTTTCTTTCAAGGGTGGAATATCATCCAATTCTTCAAGCTCTCACAAACACTTTTCGATTTCTTTTTCTTCATTCTCATTGATACTTTGAAGAGCATTTGTAAAAACATTTTGCAATGGGGTAGGAACTTGTAATTGCCTTGTTACTTCTTCAATCACCTCTTCCGTTACATCGATTCTAAAACAATCACCTTTGTCCTTCGAATGCTTCATGGCTTCAAATAGATTAAAATAAATCTCCTCATCTTGAACTCTCACTTTCATGAGACCGTCATCCATATCGATGACCATTCTAGCGGTCTTCATAAAAGGTCTTCCAAGAATCAAGGGAGCATCTTCATCTTCTTCCATATCAATCATCACAAATTCGATGGGAAACAAGAATTTGTCTACCTTAACCAACACATCCTCCGCTACACCGTGAGGACGGATAGTGGATTTATCGGCTAGTTGCAATGTCATTTGAGTAGTTCTCAACTCCATATGTCACAACCTTTGCACAGTTGACAACGGTATCAAATTAATACTAGAGCCCAAATCAACCCATTGCCAGCATAAATATTTCCTATTGTAACTGGCAAAGTAACTCGTCCCAAATCACTTTCTTTCCACAGAAGAGTTCGTTAAATGATGGCGCTACAACTAGCATCAACCATGATCGTTTCTTAACCCGTGTACCTTTTCTTCTTGGTGAAAATATCCTTTATGAATTTTGCGTATTTTGGCATTTGCTCCAATTCCTCGGAAAATGGAATATTAATTTGCAATTGCTTAAAAATATCCAAAAACCGAGCATAGTGCCTCGCATTATCTTTCTTCGACTGAGCATGAGGATAAGGCAAATTTTGAATCAGAATAGTACTCACTTGTTCCTTTCCCTTCCTAGTCTTTTTAATTTTCTCTTCTCTCATTTTCTTTTCTTCTTCACTCTTTTTCGTTTCATTTTCAACTAATTCTCCCTCAACATTCTTTTCTACTTCTTTCTCATCAATCTCTTTTTCTTTTTCAACTACTCCCTCTCTTTCCATAACTTCCTTACATATGCCCATTTCAATTTCTCTACCACTTCTAGTAATAATAGCCTTACAATGCTCTTTTGGATTCACTTGAGTATTTGCTAAAAAACTTCCTTTGTGTTGGTCGGCCAATTATTTTGATAATTGCCACACTTGCGTCTCAAGGTTCTTTATAGCCGCATCGGTGTTCTTTTGATTAGACATTGACATTTGCATGAATTGAGTGAGGGTGTCTTCCATCTTTGAATTTCCACTTGGAGCTTGTGGAGGTTGAATGTAGTTTTTATATTGTTGTTAACGATTAGAAGTTCTGGCATCTTGAGGTCTCCATTGTTGTTGATAACCTTGATTACCTCTTTGCTGGTAACCTTGGTTGCCTTGCTGGTAAGGTGGTCGAGGTTGATACCCTTGGTTTTGATTTCTCGCATAATTCGCCTCGTCCACAACCGGAGGACAATACATGGTAGGGTGATCTCCCTTACAAAGCTCACAACTCGCCACTTGTTTGTTGTTGTTGGGAATTTCTTGCATTTCTTTGATTTGTTGTGGAAGTTTTGACATTTGTTGAGTCAACAACTCCACTTGTTGTGAAAGCAATTTGTTTTATGCAAGAATCGCATCATTTGTTCCCAACTCAATCATGCCCGGATTCCTTTGCAGTGTACCACGATTGTGATTTCCTTGGTGATCATTAAGTACCATCCTATCAATAATAGCAATTGCGTCTTCGGCGCTCTTGGAAATTAACAATCCACCCGAAGTAGCATCCAACAAACTCTTGTGGACCGATTAGAGTCTATTTTAGAAGATGTGCACTTGAGTTAGTTCATCAAAACCATGACCCTTACATTTTTGTAACATGGATTTGAACCTCTCTCAAACTTCATTGAGAGATTCATTTCCGCCTTGAGCAAACACCAAAATTTCCGTCTTTGCTTCCATGAATCGATTGTGTGGAAAAAAACGTTCAAGGAACTTTTCTTCCAACGAATTCCAATCCGTCATGACCAAAGTAGATTAGTCAAGATACCATTCCTTTGCCTTCCCGATTAAGGAATGCGAAAATAGTCTCTTGAACAATGACTCTTCTTCAGCTTTCGGCACTCCCGTTGCACCCGCAATTTCATAGAATTTTGTGAGATGAGTGAAAGGATCCTCATGATCCATACCGGTAAAAGGATTTTGGTATAGAAGCACAAGAATTATTGTTTTCATCTCAGAATGCCTCCTATTGTGGGTGTTGCACAAAAACTAAGCATTATGTCTTGGATTGTTGGTACATGGAGTTAAAGCAGGAGGTGGTGGTGGAGGTGGATCTGCCATGTTTGGCGTAACAATTGGTGTGGATGAAGAAGATTCTCCTCACTCTTGTCTTTCTCTAGCAAGTTATCGTCTCCATTGTGTTTTTCTATTTAGCCTACGAGCAGTTCTTTCAATCTCAGGATCAAAAAGAAGTTCTTCTGCGGGTTGACTCCCTCGCATAAACAGACTCTGTACACTAGCTAAACAAATTAAAAAGCACCAGATAATTACAAAGGTAAGAGATCCACAATTCAAATATCTTAAAATCACTAAACTATTGCAATGTGTCATACCCCAAAGTTTATCCCTTAGATGTCATCATCATCTGCATAAGCATCTTAGGTAAATCATCTTTGCATGACTAACCAGACCATCTAGCTTTGATGTTTTGAATTTTTTGTGAAATTAAGGTTTTTGTACAAAGAAGGTGAAAGCTATGATTAATCAAGATTTGAAAGAGGGATCAACCAAACAAGTCCTCGCATACTTCAAGGGTTCTTAAGATACCTTTTGGTTCACCACAATTCATTTCAAAGGTTTCTTAAGTCGATGGAGAGGTTTTGAATTCATCTGATCAAAGGGTCAACTGATGGCCACAAAAAAGTCAACCTTGGAGTTTTTTGGTTAACTATGAACATTTCAAGTCATATTCTGTGATTATCATGGAGTTTAATCAAGAAAAGTCAATAGAGTTAAGGTTATTTGCAAAGAGGGATTGGGGTGTTGAAACCAGCATTGGAGAGTTGGCTATAGAAAACTAAGGTCTCATGATTTGATTGTGAGAATCTCTTCTCTAAGACATTGGGGATTTGAATTCTTGGAAGTTTTGGTGCCAAGTGTAACACCCTTCTAAACCCCGCGGAATATATATAAATAATCATAGTCAATCATCATTGTAGCGTGCGATTTTTGTCGGTGACGCGACCACCTTACCGCAATGGTTGGAATTGGGTGCTACTTTCTGATTTCTTATTTATCCTATGAAGCTGGAAAGGAAAGGGAAGATATCTAAAACTAACCTTACACGTAAATGTTTTTTTTAACAAATGCTAAGAGATTGGGGGGTTTGTGGTCAGGTTATACAAAGGGAAGTTGTCAATCACCCAGTGTATATATGGTTATCCATAGACTTTGCATTGCATATTTCTCTGTTGGTTTAAATACTTTCTGGTGTTTATCTACGGTGTGTTGGGAAAGTTTCTCCTTTGGGAGTGTTGAGAGAGTGTTTCTGTTGTTTTTGGGTTTTTCGTTGTTTTGGGGAAGTACTGGACCTACAGTTTTTTATTTGTGTGCTCGCTAAGAATTCGCAATCTTATGCCTATGTATTCCCATAAAGATACTCAGGAAATTAGAGCAATCGTAGTTCCTCCTATTTCTATGGGAGGAAAATGTTTGGTGTCTTGTTTAAAGCCCAAGATTGAAGCTAGATGAGTATTTGTGTCTTGTTCAAAGCCCAAGATTGAAGCTAAAGGTTTGATTAAGAGAGAATTTGTCATATCTAAAGGGAGATATCTCATTTGTTCATCACAATTGTTAAAGGATTGGTTATAAAGGGGAATTACTTTAACTGGAATGTATGGAATCCAGCAATGCCATAATTTCCTTTATAAAGGAGGTGTCCTGAAGGAAGAAACTTTAACTCAGTGTAGAGCAATTCCATTTTTTCTTAGGAGTCCTTCAATGCTAAGAGAGGGACATTGGCTTGGATGTAAATAATCCAGAGGCTTGCCACTTACAGAAATTAGATGAAAGATGATTTTTTCACCATGATAAGAGAAGGACCACAACTTGGATTTTTTAATCAACAAGTGTGCCACTTACAGCAGTTATCTGGAATTAGGGTTTTTGATTGTCTGTTTTGATATGTGATGTACAGAGAAATGTCTTCCTACATAGAGAACTCTTGATTTCCTCTGAGGGGATGTTAGTTTTTGTGTGCCTTGATGAAAGCCCAAGGTTGAAGCTAAAGGTTGACTCTACTAGGGGAGTTTTATATCTGTCATATACAAACCCCAAGATTGAGGCTAAAAGGAGATTGACTCATCTGGAGAGTATGATCTGTCTTGTACAAAGCCCAAGATTAAGGCTGAAAAGAGATGGACTCCACTGGGAAGGTTTTATCTTTCTTGTACAAAGCCCAAGATTGAGGCTGAAAAGAGATTGACTCCACTGGGGAGGTTTTATCTATCTTGTACAAAGCCTAAGATTGAGGCTAACTCTACTAAGGAAAGTCATTATACAAAGCCTAAGAGGAGGCTGGCTGGGGAGATTCTTATATGAAGCCTAAGACGAGGCTGGCTTCTGCTGAGGATTGTTGAAATCCAGAGACAGGTCAAATATTTATTGGGGAATCCAAAGGTTTTACAATTTTTGGGGATTTGAAGAAGAGTTGAAATATCAGAGACCATGAGGCTCTGATTTTGTTAGGGTTTTATTCATGGTAAGGGTTTAAACCTTGAGTATGAAAACCTATGGAGGTTTCAAACTTTACTGGAGATTGATGAAATGATCAGGGTTTTCTCCTGTACTTTTAGGAAGCTTGAGGGTTTCTTTGAGATCCAAGAAGAGATGAGACTTTCCAAGTCTACTGGTATGAAGAGGTTGACTCTTAGTTGGAGAATGATCTTTATATGATGCCCAAGAGGAGGCTGAGACTGTTCAAGTCTCTCAAGAGGTGGTAAGCTCTAGTGTAGAGAGAGATCTTTGTATGATGCCCTAGAGAAGGATGAGGTTTTAAGGGATGAAGATCAACCCTAAAATGGTCTGATGCTCTGGAATTCTGACTCTCTAGAGGATTGAACTAGTAGAGATGACTAAGTTATGTCCTATTCCTATAGGAGGTCTTTGGGTCCTTGTACTAAGCCCAAGAGGAGGCTGAGAACTTCTAGGAAGCCTGTGGGTCCTTGTAATAAGCCCAAGAGGAGGTTGTGGATGCTTTTAGGAACCCTGTGGGTTCAAACCTAGAAAAGTTCAAGAAAGGTTTCACCGGGAATAAGTCATTTCTTTGCATAACAGTTCTAGGGTTTGAAGAAATTCAAGAGAGGTTTCACCGGGAATTAATTCTCTCTGGGGAAATTAATTTCTTGGACGCATATATTTCTAAGTTAGGAAAGTCTTGAGAAAAGTTTCACCGTGAATAATGTCTTTCTATATTCCATATTGTATAAGCCCAAGAGGAGGCAAGACTGTATCTGGAATTTTCTATGGGGAACTAGTTTTGACTGTGTTGAAAGAGTAACCACTGGTTTGATCTAAACCTAGACCTAACTGCTGGGGAAAACTCTAAGAAAGTATAAACAAGCATATATATTTATAGATGAAATATATAAACAAGTATGTATTGAAGAGATAGTGCAACTTACAATTGTGTAAGCCCAAGCATAGTAACTACAGCTGTATGGTTAGTTATTCAAGAAATTGAAGAAAGTTTTGATAAAACTTTGAATTTGAATATAAATCATAAAGCAAGTTGCTTTAAAAGGAAGTTTGGGGCTTACACTCAAGGAGAGGCCCAGAGAATCTTTTTTGGAAAGGTGACGATCGCGTCGTAGTTTTGAAAGTCATAGAGGGACTTATACAATGGCTGAGGCCCAAATTATTGTATTTACAAAGAGGATGGGTCTTACACTCTATTAGAGGCCCAAAAGTTTATTTTTATACAAGAGTTGAGACTTATAGCTCAAGGAGATGTCCAGATGAAAAACAGCGATCGCACCGTTTATTTTGAAAATTATATCGGGACTTATACAATGATTGAGGCCCAAATTATTTATATACAAAGGGGGTTGGGTCTTATACTCTATTAGAGGCCCAAAAGTGTTTAAAGAGAAGGAAGATGGGACTTACAACCAAAGGGAGGCCCAGATGAAAATTGTTTTGAAAATGGCAATCGTGCCGAGATTTTTTAAATCGTATCGGGACTTATACAATGACTGAGGCCCAAAAAGGTTTATTTACAAAGGGATGGGACTTACACTCTACCAAGAGGCCGAAAAGTGTTTAAAAATTTTAAATTAAAAGAAACCCTAATTTTAATTAAAGAAATAAATAATTTTTAAAGGAAATTAAATATAAAATGATACAAAATATCAAATATATTCAAAAACAAGTTGTCAACTTTAAAAAAAAATTTTGAAAAATCATGTTTAATCTCATGAAAACTTGAAATCCAATTGGTTTTGAAAAATCAAGGTGAGAATTTCATTTTAAAAATGTTTAAAACAAATAAAATTAAATTAAATTCAAAAAATCAAACTATATGAAATAAATAATATAAATGTTATTTTTTTGTAGAATAAAATAATTTAACATTTTTTTGACTTTTTAAAAAAAGAATCAATCAAAAATGACAAAAAATGAGAGAGAAATTAATTTTTGAAATCAATTAACAAAACACAAAAATTCAAATATTCAAAAATTTTAAAAATGGCGCCAAGAACACATGTTATTGGTCGCGCGTGTTCTTCCTCCCCAAATTTGTAAAAATCCTCATATCTCTCTGATTACTCAATGGTTTTGCACGATTCAAACATCAATCTCACTTGTTTTTGAATAAGGAACAAGATGGTACCATTTAATTTCATTTCTTTTAAGTGTGGAGAGAGTTATCACGTATGAACATAGAAACCCTAGAATTTGCAAAAACTATCATGAAATCCTAAACACGATTGAAACATGGCAATTGATTGAGGGTTATCACTCTATAAACTACCAGAAACAAGTTTGTAACTTGAAAATAAATTGATGATGCATGTAGTATTGAGTTTGAAGGCTTCAGGCTTACCTCTTGCAGCTGGTGATCAAATTTGATGATGGAGATGTTACAGATGTTATGCAATGATCTGGACAATTTCAATGGACCTTATGTAAGGTGTATGAATGCTTGGAATGGTTGGAAAGCACCTGGATCACTCTGTGGTACCTCAACTGCAAATGACCTCTAGGATGGCTATGGAAGTTTGTGATTTTGGTGTTATAGATGAAGGATGAGTGCTTGGATAGTTCATATATGATGTATATGAGGTGTTAGCATCATTGGTTTTGGCAGAATTGCTTCCTATTTCAAAATTCAATAGTGACTTGTAATAGAAGTAAAATATGGCCTAGAGAGAGTGAAATGTGAGAAAGCATATGTTGCTATGCTTTGGGGTACTTTAACTTATCACAAATGACCTCTATTTATAGTGTGTAAAGTTTGTTTTGGCAGCAATAGTAAATGGTGGCTGGTACAGACCTTTGTCCAATGGTTTTCAAAAGGAATCTCAAGTCTTCTCTAGCCATTGACTTGGGTCAATCTTGCAGGCCTATGGTCTTCTGATGCTTGAGTTTATCTTGACTCATTTGCAATGTTGTGGACTGATACATGCCAGCTCTATACATCCATTCAATGCCTCATGACAAATTTGAAAGTTTTGGATTTGAACTTTGAATGTCACATGCCAAATGATGAGGTCTTGGACTTGCAAGGCTCTATGGTGTTGTAGCTCTACAAAGATCATGTTCATTGCAATTCAAAAAATTGTCTTGTATGGTGACAAGGCTTGCCAAGTCATGGAAATGATAAAATCGTGGGGCAAGTGCAAGTCTGTCTTGCAAAACCAGTCTTAGAGGTGTCATGTTTCCATGCTCATAACTCCCTACTCAAGTTGAATTAAGATGAGTTCTGGTACTCTTTGGAAAGCTTGTATATCCTAATTTAACTTGGATGTCCAACATTGGTCTTGAATCAACTTGGATCAAGGTGAAAAATTGCTTCAAAGTTGGTGAAAAAGTGAAACAGATTCTGACTTGAACATTTCAGTAAGTGTTGGAAAAAGTGGTCTTTTCTTGTTTTTCTGATTTTGATCAATCCATAACTCAAAATCCATGATGATTTGGAATCTGATGTAGTTGACAATTTTGAAGTATATCATGTGAACTTTCATTTGAGCTTTGGATGGAAGCAAATGGCTTTGTGGTTTGGGATTTATGACCTTGCAAAGTTGGTACCAAATCACTTTTCTTCCATAACTTAGAAAATTTTAAGTTTCTTATGGTTGCCCCTTTTGCAAGTAACCCTATTTTTCTGGACTTTTCTTGATGAATGATGAGCAAAACCATGCATTAACATTGTTTTTGACTTAGGGGAACCACATTTGTGAAAAAAATTCAAAAAGTCAAACTTGATTTTGGGCACAGTTGACTTTTTATCAAAAGAATTCCAAACTGTGTGATCTTCTATGCAATCAAGTTCTTGACCTAATTCAAACCTAATGGATGGATTCCATAGGTGTTTTAGGGTGTCTTGAATCATGTCCCAAGGCTTGGGAACATGTCTTGGTCCAAAGTCAAAGGTACAGTTGACTTTTTCTTTAAAACCCTAATTGTGGTCCAGATGAAGTTGAAACTCGTGAATCAAGCTTCTTGGATCAATCCATTGTTGTGAATGGGTCAATATGATGTATTGGAGGTCTTCAAAACACTTCTTGAGGTCCTGGATCATGTCTTTCTCCAAAAGTCAACTTAAGTGTGAATTAGGTCAAGAAACCCTAATTCTTGATTTTTGATTAATGCATCCCCTGGGGCTATTTTGACTCTATGATTGGGTTCATGAGGTCCCTTTGAGCTTATTGAAGCATGTTTTGAAGTATTGGCTCATGCCCAGATTAAAATTTCCATTTTGAGGCCTTGGTCGACCAAAACCCTAATTTGGTGACACTTGCGATCTTGAGGCTTGACCCACTTGGAATGTTGTAACCTTGTGCTTGATTCTTGATGTGGGAGACCTCTTAATCCTTTATGGGTGTTTGAGAGGCTAGACACGTTGAGGATCATGTCAATTCTTGATTGATCCTTTATCTGAGTACTCTGAGAGGGCTCAAAACCCTAATTTTTTATTGTAGTGAGTGCTCAACAATCCTTGAGAAGATTGATGAAGTATAATGGTGCATCCATATTATGGTGATGATTTGCACAATGATGGGAAATCTTGTGGTCAAAATTTGGGGTATGACAATCATGCATCTAAGAAAAGGGTGTCACATAAAATTTCAAAACATCACACATACACCTGTCATGCTCAACAACACTTAAAATAAATTCGTGCTTTTCATATACTTTCACATTAGCATGTAGCAGCGGATTTACTTCAGTCATAAATAGACATAATGAAAGTCTCATGCTCGTCTCATTCATAATCATCACTTAGGCATAAAGGCCAATACTTTATATAATTCAAAATAACAATAACAGAATGAAGTATAGTACATAAAGTATCTCTTAAAACATGACTGAAATGTTCCCAGTGTTACATGATCAGAGCACGACTCAACCCAAAATAAATAAAGAAACTAAACAAGCTACTCCAACGGCTACCTCGCGCTAGAACACTAGTAGCAAAAACACTTGTTAAGTTAGTTAAAAGCTACTTCTTAAGACGGTTCCGAGCCTGACCTAAGAACTACCGACATAAGAAGTTTTGACTTCTTAAGTCAGATTTGGACCTGACTTAAGAAAAGTTTATTAGGTCAGTTAAATAACGCTTGACTTAATAAGTGTAGGTTTTCATAAAGCTCTGATGCCATTTATACCCGACTTAAGAAGTTTCTTTCTTAAATCAGATATATTTAACCGACCTAACAAGTTGTATTTTTTCACAGTTTTTTTGTAATAACATTTTTAACTTCATCTATCTTATTAATTTCTAAAGCTTCGAAATAGAGAAATACATGCAGACATTCTTCTTTATAATTACTTCCCATTTCAAGTGATAGTACCATCAACCGATAGAAACATAAATGATTATATGATATGAAAAATATATTGTATCCCATTACAAACTATCCAAAACATTGAACTAAAAAAGAGACAACAAAATTTCAAAATAGAAGGAATTGTTTGTAGTGAACACAACAAACACCTGATTGGAAATATTGCTTATGGCAGTAAGGCAAGACCTTGAAAATATCCTGCTTTGAAGTTGGCTCAAGAAATATCGCTCATGTTCTATACAAATCAACAAATAAAGAACATAGAATGATATTGTTTTTCCAGGTTCACTGCCATGAGTTGCATCCTTTATGACCTACCATTTCAAATTATGTAAAACTGTAATTAATTGCCATACTGATATTCATAAAAATACATAAATAAAGTTTTAAATTGAATTTGATAATTAGTGAAAAACAAACCCAACAATAACATATATAGCACCTGTAAACAACAATACCATAACATCTCGTGGATAAGGTAGATTTAATGAAGACTTCAATTTTTTTACTAGCCTATAGTGAAAATTAGATTATTAACCCACAATCAACCAACCCACTTCACCATACAACAAACTATAACATGCCACTTATATTTATGTGAATTAAATCAAGATCATATGCATGTAAATGCTATTCCTAGATAAGTGCATCCCCAAAATAGATGCGGTAAGCTAAAAAAGACAGTTTGGAAATGGTTGTTCTAGATTTCAGAAACTTTTTACAGGAGAGGGGGAAGCTTTAGCAAGGCTGCTTGAGACTAAAATGAAAAAACAACCAAAAATATTTTAAAATAAATATCCGAGAAAATGTAAAGACATACCTTTTGCGAAGATTATCCAGTTTCAAGCTCTCATAGAGTGCATGAAGAGATTCCAGACATTCTATTAATAGTTCGATATAAAATGGCTTTTCAGAACTTTGTGTACCATCTATAGATGATGTAGAAGAACTTGACTCCAGTTGATCAAGTGGCACAGCACAAGATTTTCCAAACAACGAGTTTACTTTGCAGAAATTATTGTGAAATTGGCTGCTGAGAAGGAAGTTCCAAGGGCATTGTGGCACCAAACCAGAACGCTTTTGAGATACAATGTTAGATTTTCTGCAAATTTTCAGAATTACACGACAAAAAGAATCCCATTCTGAATCAACATTAGATTCAGCTTCTGAGAAATCAGTGGGATAATCATCTTTCCAAAGAAGACCAAGAAAATGTCTGTAGAAACCAGAACCAATCCCCTCAGCAAGTTATGAGATGCAATCATTAGCTAATGATGAAGAAGGACTTTGTCGTAATGCACATCTAAACATCTATTACAAAAAAATGCAGAAATATCAGAAGTTACACTTTCAAAGAAACAATGACCATTGTGTTTGCCAGGAACCTTGTGTGTGTGTATGAAAATGGAAAAGAAATAATCCATAAATACCTGCTTATATTTACTATCACATTGACACGCCCTTCAACAGCATTAGCAAGGCCAATAATCTTTAAGGCATTGGAAAGAGAGGATGTTTCTGGAAGCTCTAAATCATGCAAAATCTTGTCTTTATTTAAGCAAGAAGGTAGCACATATCGACATAGGCATTACTTCCCAGACTGCGATATTAACAAGATATATTACAAAGATATATCAAACTTTAGTATGATGCCAGATGATTGAAATGAATTATGAATATCTAGGCAATAAAGATCGATCCATTGAGGGTTTACGGGAACATATATGAAGATTTTTAGAAGACTAGAACAAGTTATCAGATGTAGCACTTGTACTTATCAAGGGGAAAGCCTCTTTACAAAATTAGCCATATGTACAGATGTATAAGCCCAGAAATAAAATATCAATAAGGAAATGGGAGGCCAAAAACTTAATCGGTATGAAAAGCTTAAATAAATGTTAGTCTCTGAGGTATACAGTTTTATCGATTTAGTTCCTAAACAAAATTCTAGTCGTCTTTAATCCATGAAACATAGGAATTTGATTTTGGTCCTTGTTTTTGTTTTAGTCCCTATAGTATTTGTGCATGTTAGAAGTAGTCTTCATTCTAGGGACTAAAATCAATATGGTCTGCATATTACAAAGAATCATACAAAATGGCTTAATATTATAGATTAAAATGAAAACAATGAGGACCAAAAGCAACAGCCTCTATTGTGTTTAATATATTGTAACCAGTAAAAAAGAAAATACAAGGACTAAAGTTAATCACATTATATATCTTACTTGGTGTTAGAACTCCTTTTATGACAACAAATGCAAACAAATAGAATATAAACAAAATTGAAATATGAAAACAATATAAAGATTACTAACCGTATAATTAATCTAATTAGTGGTATAAATGAACTCACATTAACAATCAAACCACCAATAGAGCTTTAGAGCTAAAAAAAAGCAACTAATCCAACTAAATTAGTATGATTGTGATCTTCCACATTTACTCATTATGATCAAGCTTGGTCTACAAGACAAAATGAAACAAGAAACTAAAGAACAGGTTTACAAGGTTCATAAAGAAAAATATTTGACCAACTGAGTAATAGCTTTGATTACCCATTCACTGTGACATAGGTACTAATCTCAATTACCTTAAAAATAGCTTTCCTAGAAGACTCAATCAAAGTATGCAATTACAATGTTGTTGTCATTAACGCAAAAACAATGATACCCTGCATAAGAAACTTGAAGTCAATATATTCATCATGATTTTAAGTTGTTTTAGATGTTATGCTGCAACTTGCTTGCAGCCACTGCAATTTTGGGTATTGCATTTGGTGGAAAGATAAATCATGAAGTGGACTTGTAATAACCAAAACAAAATGAATAAATGTAAAGGCGGTAAAATTTACCTAAGCTTTGTTATGACATCACGACATATTTCAGTTGGGCAGTAGAAGACCTTTATGATATCTTTATAGGTCAAGCTTTGTCATTGGCTCTTAGTCAACAAGGAAAATGTAACTAAATAAGGTATAAGGTTATCTTGATTTTGGGAAGCCAAACACATTGTTGTTGAATATGAATTCATATCGTTTTTAATAAGTTGGCAAATGAATATGAACATGAAGGATAGTGTAGTAATTCTAGAAAAGATAAGAATAACATGAAAACCTAACCAATCTCTAATGAAAATCAATAAATTACAAGAATTTAGTGAAGAATAGTCATAAATGACAATGAAAGTTTAGAAATGCGAACTCCGACGACGATGAGGCCTTGGAAAAATAAAATCCTCCAAAGTTTAGTGAATTATGTCTAAACATTCAACATCTTCTCTCACACTTGAATATTGATGTGAATTCTTCTGTTTACGCAACTTTTCATCCAAAGTTAGTTCCAAATCCAACTTAGGTTCATGAGTATACTACTAACATATCAGCATATAGCATATTCTGAGTCTTCCAGAAGTATATGCTCCAATTAACAAAATCCTAGAAGCTTGTATTAATTCATATTAACAGCCACCGAAAAATATTTGAAATACCACTAAATCAAAATATCTCAGGTCACTATTAAAAACCCTGACTTAAAAAGTGCTTATAAATATGAGTTTTGTGACTCACTTACCCTAAGTTCAAAGCAACGAGAGTGACAGGGAATGGGGCAAGCAATTTAGACTTTCACCTGGTTGAGATTGAGATACACTTCAACCTGATTCACAAAGCAACAATAATAAATGAAGAGAAATTCTAAAAACATAGTGAGGAAAATACATACTCATTATGATTACCGAATCGAGAAGAAGGAAAATGAAATCAACAGTGTCAGCGACAATAATTTCTCAAAGAGAGGAATCAACAAATTGTCTTTAGGGATTGAGTTGTGTCGTTCTTCAAAGAGAGGAAATTGAACAAATTGAACAAATTGAAGAATCAGTTGAAAGATTTAGTTTCGTCATTCTTTAAAGGAATGAGCTTTAGGGTTTGTTTTTTGAGAACAAGGTAAGTGATGGTTCATTCTAAAACGATGGTAAAGAACAATTTCTCAAAATGAACCTGGATCATTTAGTTTTCTTAGAAATGAAATATTTATATTTTTTTTAATAATGTAATGTTTTTTAATTTAAAAAATATAAATACCTGTAATTATTTAAATAATGTTTTTAAGTCAGAATTTTCTCTTTTAGAGGCACTGAGTTCGATTCTCTCATAGTACACATTGAAATTTAATTTGTTAGAATAAATAAAACTTCTTAGGTCATGTGGGCGACACATGACTTAATAAATTGACTTTTTAAGTCAGTTAGTAAACACAAGCGACTTAAAAAATTTAATGTGAAATATATTTTTTTTTATTTAATATTTGTTAAGTCGGTTTTAAATGCACCCGACCTAACAAAGTTATAAATATTTATGGAATTGCCACCGCGGCGCTTCTTAAGTCAGGTGGCAGGTGAACTGACTTAACAACCTCTGCTAAAAAGGTAGTTTTGTACAAGTGGAAGCAACTCTACTTCTCGGTACCTGAGTGATGTCGTACAAAACATCATTCCAACAGAAGGGTGAGAATTCACATAATTATCGAAATCATAAGATAATATATAATTTAAGGCATACAAGCTTAATCACAATTTATTCTCATAGTTCAAAAGTTTCATCAACATATTATCACTCAAGTAGCTAACCATTCACAAGTGCATACGCACAATTCCACAAATTTTACCAATTCATCAATTCATATAACACACATAATCTCATATTGCAACAAAAGACACCATGTGACTCGATGCAAGACTCAAATTGAACTCATGCATGTGGTACCAAACACTTGTTATTATTTTTCGGTTTTTACATTAAATCGGCTTCGTTCCCTACACCAATAACACACAAAAGCTCATTCCCTAAGCTTTCAAACTCCGCTCTAGGTTTGGGACAAGTCACTAGCTCTCACGGAACTAACAAGCATTACCTCTTGACACAAATGATACGTGTGCAAAATTTCAACAACCATATGCAATTAAAACCATACACAAATCTTAATATCCATGCATATCTTCAATAATTCATCACACTTGAATCACCACATAATTGCACACACAATCACATTTTCATATTCAAGACATTCTTACTTCAAACATTACCACTACACATAGCAAGTAATTCATAAGAATCAACACAATTATACCATAATTCACCAAACACACGATAGCCATTAAACATAGAGTAATTAATTTGTCATCAATAATTAGCTCAATATTTAATAAATAATCAATATCTAAATAAGAAATCAATTTTTGAATAAAGTTCTATTAATTAATAAAGTTTTAATATTTCAAATAAATGTTCACAATTTAATAATTAATCAATATTCAATTAAATAATCAATATTTAATAAACAACCAATACTTTAATAAATAGTCAATATTTAATAAATGATCAAAATTTAATAATTAATCAATATTTTAAATAATTATACACTATTTAATAAATACTCATTATTTTAATATAATCCCAATTCATATATATATATATATATATATATATATATATATATATATATATATATATATATATATATATTCGCTACAGGATAAAAGTAGGACTACAATTTCATAACCAAAACTATGAGTTGGTCTAACCGTTATACTAAAAACCAAATCCATAATCAGCCAAATCATGTTATTATACTATCTATGTAATTAAACTTGTTCCAAAACAATTAGACTATTGAAAACTTGATAAAATGGGTGAAAACCAAACGGTTCTCCAATCATTATCAAATGTGTAAATGTTGATAATTTTTTTATTATTAAAAAAAAACACAAGCGAGAATCAATAACAAAACATTAGAAAAGTCACACATCTGCTCACCACTAGTAGTTCGTTGAAAATATGTATTAACCTTCAAATATATTACCATGCACTAATAATATATAATTAATTTCCTTTATTTTTTCCTTTCACTAAAGTAAGTGGTAAAACAAGGAACCAGATAACATTATCTTTGTATCTCTCCTCCCGCGCTACAGTTTCAAATGAAAAGAGAATGTTACTTTATCATGCTTTAAGGTTCCATCGCTACAGTATGCTTACTAACCACATTTTCTAATTAATTGTTCTTCTACTGGTTATATATATATATATATATATATATATATATATATATATATATATATATATATATATATATATATATATATATATATTCCAATTCCAATAGGTTTACTCCAAATATTGAATTGGTCTCTATAATATACCAACCTATCAATTCCAAACACAATTAAATTAATACATCTCAAAGATTATCACTAAAACCTAAAATTTCAAATTCATGGAAAATTTGGGGGTTTCAACCTAAACATGTTTCTACTCATTAAACACTATCAAATAATCCCAATAATCAAATAAAAACTCATCCTTACCTTGATTTTTGATGATTCTAGAGCTCCTCCTCTTTGAGTTTTCTCCTCATTTCCTCCGCTTCCTCTTGCCTCTTTTTACCAACTTCTATCTCTCTATTCTATCCCCTTTCTCTTATTTGTTAAACCCTAACAAATGTCATTAATCTATTGGGCTTTACTCAACCCACTCTCACTTTCTATTCACACTCCCAATCTAGGCCCAACTAGTTAATCTAGCAATTCTATATTTTATTCTACCAAATAAAATAATTAAAACAAATCAATTAATCAAATAAATTAATTAACTCAAATAAACCAAATAAATCAATTATTTCAAATAAGTCCAATAAATAAATTAATCCAAATAACTCTAATAAATCAATTAATTTATATAAATCCAATAAATCAATTAATTCATATAAATCAAATAATTCATATAAATTCAATAAATCAAATAATTCATTTAATTCAAATAAATCACATAATTCAATTAAATCAATTAAACCAATTAGGCATCCAAAATTACACGATTAATTAATTAATATAATAAATAATTACTAAAATTAGGGTGTTACAACCTTCCCCTACTTAAAAGATTTTCGCCCTCGAAAATTACCTCAAACGAACAACTCAGGATAAGACTCCCTCATCTGACTCTCAAGCTCCCAAGTCACATTTCCACCAGCTGGTCCTCCCCAAGCTACCTTCACCAAGGCAATCTCTTTACCTCGAAGTTGCTTCAACTCCCGATCCTCTGTCTGACACAATGCTAGACGGAATACCATGCAAACTGACAATCCTCTAAATGTACAGCTTCGATAACTTCTCCAATGGGTAATCCATTCTCATTGGAATAAAGTGAGAAGATTTCGTCAATCTATCCACAATAACCCAAATAGCTTCACAACTACTCGGTGTTCTAGGTAAACCAGACACAAAATTCATCAATATGTTATCGCATTTCCACTCAGGAATAGATAACAGTTGCATCAAACCCGACGGTTTCTGATGTTCAATCTTTGACTTCTGACAAATCAAACAAGAATACACAAACTCTACAATATCTGGAACACAAACTCGATCATGACATCTCATGATACCATTCCCATCAACCCAGAAATCACCACCTCGACCTTGATTAATCAAAGTCAACCAATTTACCAAACTCAAATCAGATTTCTAACATTCTCGAATCTCATCCAGAATACCACTAGTAAGCTTCAACATACCAAGCTTAACTCCATAAGAAGTTCTTCACAAACCAAACTCATATCTCGAAATTGCTCAATCATTTTGAATTCTCTTACCATCATCATCGACATATGCAAAGATTTCCTACTCAATGCATCGGCTACCACATTTGCTTTACCCAGATGGTAATTCAAACCAAAATCATAATCTTTTAGAAGTTCCAACCATCTCCTCTGCCTCGCATTTAATTCTTTCTGATCAAAGAGATACTTCAAACTCTTATGATCACCAAACACCTCAAATCTCGAACCAAACAAATAATGCCTACAAAGCTTCAACACAAACACAACAACGACCAACTCTAAGTCATGCGTCAGATAATTCCTCCCATGCACTTTAAGTTGCCTTGAAGCATAAGCTACAACTTGCTGATGTTGCATCAGTACACCTCCCAAACCCATCAACAAAGCATCACAATTCACAACAAATGGTTCTGCTGGATTCGGAAAAATCAAAACAGGAGCTATCGTCAATCTTCTCTTAAGCTCTTGAAAAATTTCTTCACACTTTGCATCCCAAACAAAAGCTTGACCCTTCCTAGTCAACTGCGTCAACGACAAAGAAAACTTGGCAAATCCTTCAATGAATTTCCGATAATAACCTACCAAACCAAGAAAACTTCTAATCTCAAAAACTGATTTCGGAGCTTTCCATTGCGATACAGCTTCAATCTTCGACGGATCAACTGCAATACCTCTACTCGAAATCACATGGCCAAGGAAACTCACTTCCTTCAACCAAAACTTGCACTTAGAAATTTTAGCATACAACTGCTTCTCTTTCAACACAGATAACATAATCCTCAGAATCTCAACATGATCCACTTCACTCTTCGAATATATCAAATATAATCAATGAACACAACCACAAACTTGTCCAAATAAGGATGGAAAATTCTGTTCATGTACTCAATAAATACACCTGGTGCATTAGTCACACCAAATGGCATCACAGAATACTCATAGTGTCCATACCTTGTTCTAAAAGCAATTTTCTGAATATCTTCAGCCCTCACACGAATCTGATGATACTCAGATCTCAAATCTATCTTACTGAACACACTTGCACCAACCAACTGATCCATCAAACCATCAATCCTCGGAAGTGGATACTTAATCTTGATAGTAGCATTGTTCAATTGTCTATAATCCACACAAAGCCTCATAGAACCTTCTTTCTTCTTAACCAACAAAAGTGGTGCACCCCATGATGACACACTCGGACGAATAAACCTCTTCTCAAGAAAATCTTCAAGTTGACTCTTCAACTCTTTCAATTTTGATGCAGACATACGATATGGAGCCATCAATACCAGACTAGTTCCAGGAACTAAGTCGATCGTAAACTCCACCTCACGTTCCGGCGGTAAATCACTTATCTCCTCAGGAAAATTTCCGAAAAACCACAACAATCTGTGAGCACTTGGCTTAACTCCAAATAATTCATTATACACACCATCTAAGCTCTCAAGACACGTATATTCCATCCAACATGATACCGTCTACTATCAATAAGAGATTAAGGGTGATCAGTTCCTCAATTTGTTAATAGTCAACCGACAATCATGATGGGGCATAAACCATCTTTACCAAACTATAATAGCGTTCAACGACACACTGGGTCACCACTCTACACCTGAAGCATCTTGGAGAAGCACAAGTTTCTCCCCCACTTGTTTCAATCTCACTCCTGCAGACAAAAGTTAGAAAGACAAACGAGTACCGATCGTGTTTTCACACGCATGGCACATACTAGGGAACAAACAATATTAGACAACATGGTCAGATGGACTGACCAGGCTCTGATACCACTAATGTAACACCCTTCTAAACCCCGCGAAATATATACAAATAATCAGAGTAAATCATCATGCATCTCAGAAAAGGGTGTCACATAAAATTTCAAAACATCACACATACACCACACATGCTCAATAACACTTAAAATAAATTCATACTTTTCATATACTTTCACATTAGCATGTATCAGTGGATTTACTTCAGTCATAAATAGACATAATGAAAGTGTCATGCTCATCTCATTCATAATCATCACTTAGGCATAAAGGTAAATACTTCATATAACTCAAAATAACAATAACAGAATAAAGTATAGTACATAAAGTATATCTCAAAACATGAATTGAGGCGTTCCTAGTGTTACATGATCAAAGCACGACTCAACCCAAAATAAATAAAGAAACTAAACAAGCTACTCCAACGGCTACCTCGCGCTAGAAGCAACTCTACTTCTCGGTACCTGAGCGATGTCGTACAAAATATCATTCCAATAGAAGGGTGAGAATTCACATAATTATCGAAATCATAAGATAATATATAATTTAAGGCATATAAGCATAATCACAATTATTCTCACACTTCAAAAGTTTCATCAACATATTATCACTCAAGTAGCCAACCATTCACAAGTGTATACGCACAATTCCACAAATTTTATCAATTCTGCAATTCATATAACACACATAATCTCATATTGCAACCAAAGACACCATGTGACTCGATGCAAGACTCAAATGCAACTCATGCATGTGGTACCAAACACTTGTTATTGTTTTTCGGGTTTTACATTAAACCGGGTCCGTTCCCTAGACCAATAACACACAAAAGCTCACTCCCTAAGCTTTCAAACCCCGCTCTAGGTTTGGGACAAGTCACTAGCTCCCACAGAACTAACAAGCATTGCCTCTTGACACAAATGATGCGTGTGCAAAATTCCAACAACCATATGTAATTAAGACCATACACAAATCTTAATATCCATGCATATCTTCAATAATTCATCACACTTGAATTACCACACAATCGCACACACAATCACATTTTCATATTCAAGACATTCTTACTTCAAACATTACCACTACACATAGCAAGTAATTCACAAGAATCAACATGATTCCACCACAATTCACCAAACACACGATACCGATTAAACATAGAGTAATTAATGTCATCAATAATTAGCTCAATATTTAATAAATAATCAATATCTAAATAAATAATCAATTTTTAAATAAAGTTCCATTAATTAATAAAGTTTCAATATTTCAAATAAATGTTCACTATTTAATAATTAATCAATATTCAATTAAATAATCAATATTTAATAAACAACCAATACTTTAATAAATAGTCAATATTTAATAAATGATCAAAATTTAATAATTAATCAATATTTTAAATAATTATACACTATTTAATAAATACTCATTATTTTAATAAAATCCCAATTCACACACACACCACCCCCTATTGGTGAGCCCATTAGTTTTTGAAGAAAACCTTTGTTTCCTTTTTTGCTGGGTGCACACCTCTCCTTTCTTTTATTTTCTTTTTCTTCCTTTAACTTTTGATTTTTATTTTATACTTTCTAATAACTCTAAAATTCCATAAAAATATTTTTTGCTTACTTTACTGTCTTAACTTATGTTTGGTATTTTTTATTTATTTTATAATTTATTTTACTATTTTATCTAAATAATTTTGTGTAGTGTGTTTACCAAAACACCCTTGATTTAGGGTTTCAATATTGAATGCTTTCCACATGCTTTCTTGAGCCAATTTTTTGTTACCTACTAATACTTGAGTGTAGAATGTTTGTGTAATTTTATTGAGCTTTGTTGATGTTGTTTTGATTGCTTTTTGCTTATATTTGTGAAGCCTCGATTTATGCTTGATTAATTTGATATCATGCACTTGTGGGTGGTTTTTGTGTGAGCATTTGTGATAGTCTTTTGAGGATCTTTTCCTCACATATTCTTAGGTATGATGACATGAGGTAGAGCCATTTGTGTGAGAATTTATGATGCCTCAAGTTAGGGTTGTGTTTGAGCATGATTCTTGTTTTGTTTTAACCTAGTTTTTGAACATGCTTCTTGTGTGAATTTCCTTGAGGTTTGTCGCTCTTAAGTGACTTAAGTGACATGCTTTAACTTATGACTTTTATTGGTCTCAAGGTGTTTTGATTGCTTATTAAACTTCTTTTAGTTGCCTTGTTGTTTGAGCCTTTGTGTAATTAATTTGGATTGATACATGCTTAATGCTTTGTACATGTTTTGATATGAAGCTGGCTAATGTTTACTTGACCTCTTGAGTGTTTACCTTATGAGTTGATCATTTTCTTTAGCACATGCCTTGTTCATATTGCCATTCACTCATAATTGTTATCTTCTGTGCTTAAAGCTTCATCATGGCTCCTTGTTGTTGTTTCCCTAATTCCAAAGGAAGTTTTCCCTATTGACTTGTAAGTCATACCTTAGGATACCTTAGTCTTTTCCTACCTCACCCCATGACCTTGTTAGAGTCATCTCCTTGGCCTTGTTAGAGCCATCTTCCCTCTTTAACCTAGCTTTAGGTTTGAGTTTGTTAACCCTATGTAAGTACTATTGTTATAAATACTTACCTTTCCCTTTTTGGACTTGTTAGAGCCAATTTATCTTACATCTTAGAACTAGGTATAGAGTTTGTAAACTCTATGTGAGCATCATTGTTATGAGTACTCACTTTCCCTTTTGACTTTGATAAAAGTCAATCCTTTAGCTAGTCTTTCAACTTAGACTTATAGAAAGTTTGTTAACTCTATGTAAGTGTCATGGTTATGAACACTTATTTCCCTTTGGAACCTTGACCACAGTCAAGAGTTCCTCACCCCCAGTGAGGTGAACTACGAATGCTCTGATTCCATCCTAGTCAGGATACGTAGGCACGTGATGCGATGCCTTGGCGAGCATACTTTGTATATACCCTAGGTCTTTACCTTAACACATTTCCCTTAGCAAGCAACTTTAGCATAACACAAATACTAACAAGAGGTTCCTTCTGAGTACTATAGGATGGTGGGTATAGTCAAGGAGACTTTGAGGGAGTTTAATCCCAAAGGAGTTAACTTGAGATCCCCCGCTCAGTTGAGGCCCTCTTGGGAGTAATAGTGTTGAACGAGCCATCGTGAATGCACTATTACTTTCGACCTAGGAGTCTGTGATACTGGGGACCTTTAGATTAACTTTTTACCCCACTTTGGCCTTGTTAGGATGTAATGCGATGACTATGAGGGTGTAAACCCAAAGTAGTTAATACGCGATACTACACTCAGACGAGACTCTCTTGAGAATATTATTGGTTCCCGAGTTAATTGGCGTGCCGATAATATCCGAAAGATGGATTGTTGACTTTAGGCACTGCTTATAACCCTGTTCTACAGAGATGAAAAACCTAGTACACACATGTGGGTTGGGTAGACCATTGGCTCCATGTCTATGATCCTCAAACCTATGTTTTTTTCTGTGTGCA
The DNA here is from genome assembly GCA_022829125.1 of Lathyrus tuberosus. Taxonomy (NCBI): domain Eukaryota; kingdom Viridiplantae; phylum Streptophyta; class Magnoliopsida; order Fabales; family Fabaceae; genus Lathyrus; species Lathyrus tuberosus. The sequence goes on along the minus strand of JALAZF010000001.1, from coordinate 5,823,260 downwards.
TATATGTGTATTTGTGAAAACGTGTATACCTGTGTTTGTGCGTACGTACATCCATACATCCATCACATTCATGCATCTTTCCTAACCCATTCATGGAACTTGAAATTGTTTTGTAGACTTTATAATATGGATTTTGGGAGGAGAAAAACCCAAAAGTACACATTCAAGAGTTCGAAGCTAGAAATTTTGAGGAAACTAGGAGGCCTTGTAGAAAAACCCAAAAGTACACATTCAAGACTTCTGTCACTGTTGAAGGTTAACATTGTAGATGGTTTGTTGGCTACCCTGGTTCAGTTCTACGAGTTGGTGTATCATTGTTTCACCTTTCCAGACTACCAGTTGCTGCCTACTTTGGAGGAATACTCAGCTTTGATGGAGCTCCATATCACTTCTTGTCCATCATTCTCTGGGTTAGAAGGCATACCAAGTGAGAAAGAGATTGCTAAAGCAACACTCCTGAAGTTGTCTGAGGTTCGAGACAAAATGACCACCAAGGGAGGGCTCCCTAGTTTGACTTCCAAGTTTTTGATAGAGAGAGGGCTCAACATCATGCTGACAAAAAGAATCAAAAAGCTTTTGAAGCTATTTTGGCTCTGTTGATCTATGGATTATTTCTGCTCCCAAACATGGATGACTTTGTTGATATGGACGCAATCAGGATATTCTTGCTCAAGAATCCAGTCCCCACTTTTTTGGCTGATTCTTATCACTCAATTCATTTGAGGAACTTCCATAGAGGGGGCCAAATCACCTGTTGTGCTACGCTCCTCTACAAGTGGTTTATTTCACGCTTGCCAAGGTCAGCGACCTTTTGGGACTTGAAGGATGGCTTGATGTGGTCCAAGAAAATCATGTCACTCACTCATTCAGACATTGAGTGGTATGATCCAATGTATGGTGGAGTCGTCATGATCCATAGTTGTGGGGACTTCCCTAACGTGCCTCTTCTTGGCACTAAAGGATGCATCAGCTACAACCCTGTCCTTGCTTGTCGTCAGCTTGGGTACCCAATGAAGGAGAAGCCCAACCCAATCTATTTGGAAGGAATTTTCCTTAAGGATGGAGAAAACCCTGAGCTCAAGGCCAATCGTGCACACTTGGTGTCACGTACACACGAAGGGAATGACTGCCTTGGGGTACCCTGATTGCACTGTCTTGATACCATATCTGTTGTGGGTTCAAGAGAGGGCTATGAAGCTAAAGATGCCCTATGCTCGCCATGAGCCAATCTCTATGACTCCTAGAGATCCTGCCCTCATCTTCATGAGTGAGGAAGAGAATTTGAAGATTGTCTTAGCTAAGGCCAAAAGGGAAAGAAACGCTTGGAAGAATAAATACTTTGTGGTCAGCCGAGAAAATGAAGAGCTTTAAAGACTTCACCGTCAGAGGGAAGAGGAATAATCTGCAATGAAGAGGAAGGCACTGGAGGATTTATTTTCCTCTCGTGTATCTCCAGTACCAGCTGCTAGCTCTAGCATGCCTTCGACTTCTGTGGCGTGGAAGCTTTATGTGGATAGGCTTATCTTGGAGAAGGCAAAGATGCAAGAAAGAATTGACAAGCTTACAAGGGGAGCATATGGAGAAGAAGGATCCTCTTGTTAGAAGGATTAGGCTCCTAGTTTCCTTATTATGTTGATTATCTTGCATTTGATTCTCTTTGTACTTTGGCTCTTAGATATGTACTGAGTGTTTTGTAAAACTTTTAATTATTGATTAATGGAAATGTTGCTTTTATTCTAAGTTGTATGCTCCATTATTATAATGTTTGTAAACATAATTTTGGGTTCCTTGAATGTTTTGTTTCGTTTTTCATTTCCATGCATTCATGAGCATTACATATGCATTTCTTGTGTTGTGGCTCATTCTCGTGTCTCGTCTTCAGCTAATCACACTGAATTCGAAGCATCAATACAACACCCGAGTCCGAGCTTATCAGAGAATGGATGAACAAAATATGGAGATTGAAAGGGCTAGTGATGAACTAGAAGACCTGCGCGGAAGTGTGGGACATATAATGGAAATGATGCAGGTTATCAGAGCGAAGATGGATACTCAAGCCACCGTAGTTTCTGAAATTACCAATGCAATTGTGGAACCGCCACGAACGACAGCTAATACTGCAATTATGCCACCTTATGGACCACCTCTGGGTTTTGTGCCTCCACCTTTCACGGTACCAACTACTCAACAAGCTATTCCCTTGGGATCAGAAATTCCTTAAGCCATTCCAACTTTCGCACCAGCTACTGTACAAGCTCAAGTATGTCCTTACTTTCACAATCAACAACAAGTATATGACGTCCCCAGTATGTCTGAAGATGGGGATGGGCGTCGCGAAAGATTGAAGGAGAGTGTAGAGACTATTGAGAGAAAGGTAAGAGCAATGGAAGGAAACAACATCTTTGGCGCTGATGCCAGAGATATGTGCTTAGTGTCTGGACAGGTGATCCCTCCAAAGTTCAAAACTCCCAGTTTTGATCAATATTCAGGTGCAACTTGTCCAAGAACACACTTGATTATGTACTACAGGAGGATTACTGCTTATGTAGATAATGATAAATTAACGATTCACTGCTTCCAGAACAGTCTGAAAGGGGCCTCAGCCAAATGGTACTTAAGTCTGGATCAATCCCGCATTCATATTTTCCAAGATTTGTTGATGCTTTTGTTAAGCACTACAAATACAATATGGATTTGGCTCCAAATAGAAGGAAACTCTTGTGCATGTCACAAAAGAGTTCAAAATCTTTCAAGGAGTATGCACAATGTTAGAGGGAAACTGCCTCCTAGGTGGAACCTCCTTTGACTAAGAAGGAGTTGGCCGATTGGTTTGTGGACACGGTGAGATCAGAATTTTACGAGAGAATGGTCAGTAGTGTGTCAGCCAATTTTCCAGATATTGTGGCCGTGGGTGTAAAAGTGGAGTTGGGATTGAAAAATAGTAAAATGACTAACGCTACTAGAAATTCAAGGAATAATAATGCAAAGAAACCCTATGGTAACTTTCACAAGAAGAAGGAGGGAAAGACTAACGTTGTATTGATAGGAAGGAGGAAAAACTAGACTTAGAAACAATAACCTTGCAAACAACATCAACAACCTCAACAAGGTTATGTTCAGCATCCAGTGTATCCTATACAGTATGGCCAACAACCATATGTGGCAGCTGTCACACCCACATTCAACAATCAGGTCCCAGTTTATCAACCGGTGCAACAGGCACCGGCTATCAGACGGTTCAAAAACAACAAAACTATCAACAAACGCCCAACGCTCCTGCATATCAACATCAACAAAGGACTCAGGCTCCTCGTATGAATGCTCCTTACAGAAGACAAAGTGGAAAACCTCCAATTCCTCCCATTCCTATGACATATACAGAGTTATAACCTTCTTTGGTACAACAAGGTTTGATAACTACAAGGCCTTTGGTCCACCTCTAGAGAAACTTCCATCTTATTACAACCCAAACGCTCACTGTCTGTTTCATGAAGGCACGCCAGGCCATGATTTGGAGGGGTGCCTTGCATTAAAACACATTGTAAGGGAATTGATGGAGAAGAAAATTTTGTCTTTTCGTGATTCTCAGCCTAATGTTAAAAGCAATCCTCTGCCCACTCATGGGGCAGTAAATGCTGTTGAAAACGCACCTGATTAGTCTTTGATTCTTGATTTTGCTGAGATTAGGACTCCACTCCGAGCCTTTCATACGAAGTTGGTGGAGGCTGGTTTGGTTACAGATTGTCATTCAGAATGTGAAGATTGTGTTGTCAACCCAAAGGGTTGTTTGTTGGTTCAGAGGGATATTCAGAATTTGATTGACATTGGTTTCTTACAAGTGGGTAGCAAAGTGAAGAGTGATGAGGTGTCAGTGATTGAACATATCTTTAATTTTCCAAAGCCAGGTGACAAGGTACTAGTATTCAGCTTTCCAGAGTTGTGTTCTACAACCCCAGTTTTCAATGTGCCAAAGCCAATTTTCAACATTGCAAAGCCTGTTGATCCACTAGTCAATCAACCTAGACCGATAATTATTTAGAAACCTAGTCCATTCCACTTCAAAGATACTAAAGTCGTGTCGTGGAAGTATGATGTAACGGTGATCGATCAAGAATCTGGAAAGGTTATCCCGAAGGAAGATGTGGAAGATGTTCAGGAAGACGTGACAAATATTGTTGGGGCAAGCAAGATGACCCATAGTGGCCGTATTTATCAACCCATAGTGAATGAAGTTCCTCCAAAGGAAACTGCTGCTACTGTACCTACTAGGGATAAGGAAGTGGTTTTGAACGATGAAGACGCAGAATTCTTGAGAATTATAAGAAAGAGCGATTGCAAGGTTATCGACCAACTTCACCAGACACCGTCAAAGATATCCATATTGGCTCTCTTGATGAGCTCCCCTGCTCATAGAGATGTTTTACAGAAGCTGTTGGCTCAGGTCCATGTCACTCAAGGCATTACAGTTGGCCAATTTGATAATGTAATCGCAAACATTACTGCTTGTAACACCCTTAGGTTTAGCAATGAGGAGTTGCTAAGAGAAGTTAAAAATCACAACCGTGCGCTGCATGTGTCTGTGAAGTGTCAAGAAAAGCGCTCTGGCTCGAGTACTTGTTGATACAGGTTCTTATTTGAATGTTCTGCCCAAGAGAACACTGGCCAAACTTGCTTACAAAGGGGCAGAAATGAGATATACTTCATTGATCGTCAAAGCTTTTGATGGTTCCCGAAGAACAGTAATTGGAGAAGTGGAGCTACCGGTCTTAATTGGACAACATGTCTTTGATATCACATTTCAGGTGATGGATATCAACCCAGCTTACAGTTATTTGTTGGGAAGGTCGTGGATTCACGCTGCTGGCGCAGTAACCTCCATATTACATCAGAAGATGAAGTTCATCGCCGATGACAAATTGGTAATCGTCCATGGTGAGGTGGATTTGATGGTGAGTAATCTGTCTTCATTCAGGTATATCGAGGTTGACGAGGACATGTTGGAAACTTCTTTCCAAGCGCTTGAAATAACGAATGCTATTATGTTGGAAGTTGAAGAACCGGTGGTAAAGAGTGGTCCATCTTTTGCATTTGCTCAGAGTATAAAGTCAACCATTGAAGAAGGCACTCCTATAGTCTGGGGAGAAGTCATTGAGGTGAAGACGAAGCTGAATCGCCATGGGTTGGGTTACAAACTAACTCATGATGGAGCATCAACCTCCGCTAAAGGGCGTCCGAAGGCAATCCAATGGGTATTCATCAGCAGAGGCTTCCAAGTCAACACTGTGATTGAAGACCAAGAAGATGAAGATGTTAGCCATTTGGTGTTTTAGTGTGATGTCGCGTTAGACAACTGGGAAGCAATAAAAATCCCTATGATTATTCCTTCGCCAAAGTAATTTGTTTGTCTTTTGTTTTCAAAATTCCATAGCTATGCCCAAAGCTATTGGATTATTTTGTAGGGTCACCGCGCTTTCAAAATTGTTATAATCAATGAAGATATTTTGTTAAATTCTCATTGTTCTTATTTACTGTATTTCGCTTTTACTTTTAAAAGATGGAAATCTTTCGAAAAATACCAACAACTTTTTCTTTTTTTCTTTTGCATATTGACTTTGTGCCTTTAATAAAATAAGTCATTCCAAACATGCAGAATCATTCCGAACCCTATTGAATCCAATGACCCTGATTTCACTTTTGACTTCGATTCACCCATATACCAAGCTGAAGATGAGGATGAAGAAGATTATGAGGTTCCTGATGAACTGGCAAAGATATGCGAGTATGAATATACGGACCTTCAGCCACATGAGGAGTGAGTGGACACCATTAATCTTGGCACTGATGAAGAAAAGAAAGAGGTCAAGATTAGTACTACACTTGGGAGAGATATCAGACATAGATTGGTGAAGCTTCTAGAAGAGTATGTTGATGTGTTTTTGCGTGGTCATATCAAGATATGCTTGGTTTAGACAAAGATATTGTTGTCCACAAGCTACCGCTCAAACCTGAGTGCCCACCTGCAAAGCAAAAGCTCCGAAGAAGTATACCTGACATGGCTCTAAATATTCGAGATGAGGTTAAAAGGCAACTTGATGCAGGTTTTCTGACAATTTCAAAATACCCTGAGTGGGTAGCTAATATTGTGTCGGTGCTAAAAAAGAACGGTAAAGTCAGGAGGTGCATAGACTATAGGGATCTGAACAAAGCGAGTTCAAAGGATGATTTCCCTCTACCACATATTGACACTCTTGTGGACAATGCCGCTCGCTTCATAGTTTTCTCATTCATGGATGGTTTCTCTGGTTATAACCAGATTAAGATGGATCCTGCTAACATGGAAAATACTACATTTATTACTCCTTGGGGAACCTATTGTTATAAGGTTATGCCCTTTGGTCTGAAGAACACAGGGGTAACATATCAAAGGTGATGGTCACTCTTTTTCACGATATGATGCACAAGGAAATCAAGGTGTATGTCGATGATATAATCGCCAAGTCTCAAAACAAAGAGGATCATTTAGATTATTTGTTGAAACTGTTTGAATGACTCAGGAAGTACCAGTTGAGGTTGAAGCCTGCAAAGTGTACCTTTGGTGTTAGATCTGGAAAACTGCTTGGTTTTATCGTTAGTCAACGAGGAATCGAGGTGGACCCTGATAAGGTTCGAGATATCCAAGAAATGCCAGCTCCACAAACTGAAACACAAGTTAGAGGTTTTCTTAGACGCCTGAACTACATTTCCAGGTTTATTTCCAATATGACTCCCACGTGTAAACTTATATTTAAGTTGCTTCGCAAGGATCAGACTATTGATTGGAATTCTGATTGTCATCAAGCCTTCGACAAGATTAAGGGTTATCTACAAGTACCTCCTATGTTGATCCTACTTGTTCCAAGAAGACCACTCTTCATGTATCTGACTGTACCGGAAAGATCAATGGGTTGCGTGTTGGGCCTACACGATGAGACTGGACGTAAGTAGCATGTCATTTACTACTTAAGCAAGAAATTCACCGATTGTGAAAGTCGATATTCACTTTTAGAGAAGACTTGATGTGCTTTAGCATGGGCCACCAGGCGTCTAAGGCAGTACTTGATCTGTCATACTACTTTGTTGATCTCAAAAATGGATCCAATGAAGTACATTTTTGAAAAGCCTGCTCAGACTGGGAGACTTTCCTGTTGGCATATGTTGTTGTCCAAATATGACATCCAATACGTCACCCAAAAATCTATCAAGGGGAGTATCTTGTCATATTACCTCACCGATCAGCCTGTGGAAGATTATAAACCTCTAAAGTTTGAATTTCCAGATGAAGATATCATGGTGGTGAAAGACTATGAAGAACTTGGTCCTGATAAAGGTCCCGAACCAGGTTCCCGTTGGAAGATGATGTTTGATGGTTCTTCTAACTACAGTGGGCATGTCATAGGTGTCGTTTTGATGAATCCTGATAGTGGTTACACTCTATTTTCATCAAGACTTTATTTTGAATGTACGAACAACATCGCTGAATGTGAAGTGTGCATTTTAGGCCTTGAAGCAGCTATTGATCTCCAATCAAGATTCTTGAAGTCAGTGGAGATTCAGCTTTGGTTATCTATCAAGTTAAGGGTGAATGGGAGATCCGCGACGAAAAGTTGATTCCATACCGTGCCTATATTGTGGAGTTGATCTAGTACTTTAGTGAGATTACTTTCTGTCATGTCCCAAGGTTGGAAAACCATATAGCTGATGCTTTGGCTATGCTAGCATCGATGTGGATGGTTAATTTTGTTAATGAAGCGCCACTTATCCATATTGAGCGCAAAATTGAGCCTGCCTACTGCCAGTTGGTTGAAGAAGAAATAAATGGGAAGCCGTGGTTCCATGACATCAAGAATTATCTGAAGAATCAGGAATATCCAACTAACACCATAACTCTTGATAAAAAGACCTTGAGGAGGTTGGCGTCCAAATTCTTTCTCAACAATGACATGCTTTACAAGAGGAATCACGACATGGTGTTGCTTAGATGTGTTGATAGACGAGAAGCAGACATGTTGATTCGAGATATTCATGAAGGGTCGTTTGACACTCATGCCAATTAACATGCCATGTCTAAGAAGATTTTGAGAGCTGGGTATTACTGGTTAACCATTGAGGCTGATTGTATCCAATATGGCAGAAAATGCCATAAGTGTCAAATTTATGCCGACAAGGTGCATGTACCCCCAACATTGTTAAACGTGTTGTCATCGCCTTGGCCTTCTCTTTGTCGGGCATCAACATGATTGGGGCAATCGACCCTAAGGCTTCCAACGGTCAGCGATTCATTTTGGTTGCCATTGACTACTTCACAAAGTGGGTCAAAGCTGCGTCTTACACCAACGTAACCAAGCAAGTGGTTATCCGCTTCATTAAGAAGGAGATTATCTGTTGTTATGGAATTTTGAGTAAAATCATAACAGATAATGGGACTAATTTGAACAATAAGACGATGAAAGAGTTGTGTGAAAGTTTCAGGATCGAGCATCATAACTCTTCTCCCTACCGTCCAAAGATGAATGGAACCGTCAAAGCTGCAAATAAAAACATCAAGAAAAATCTGCAGAAAATGGTGAAGACCTATAAAGATTGGCATGAGATGCTGCCATTTGCTTTGCACGGATACAGAACATCTGTTCGAACTTCGATAGGGGCAACCCCCTTTACTTTGGTATATGGGGTGGATGTCATTCTTCCCATTGAAGTTGAGATACCATCTCTGAGGGTCCTGATGGAGACCAAGCTTGATGAAGCAGAGTGGGTTCAAGAAAGATTTGATCAACTGAACCTTATTGATGAGAAGCGCATGACTGGAATGTGTCACGGTCAATTGTATCAAAGGCGGATCAAAAGAGCATTCGAAAAGAAGGTTCGTATCCATGAATTCTGAGAAGGAGAACTTGTACTCAAGAAAATCTTGCCAGTTCATAAGGATGTGAGTGGAAAATGGGCGCCCAAATATGAGGGCCCTTTTTTGGTGAAGGCAATGTTCTAAAGAGGCTCACTAATTCTCACAACGATAGACGGTGAACAACTTACACACCCTGTGAATTGTGATGCACTAAGAAAATATTATGCCTAAAGAACCAGCTAAGTCGAAAATTTGGAAAGGCGACTTAGGCAAAAATGGGTATCCCGGTGGATCATAACCTATGAAGGAGTACCAGGCAAAAATTAGGGATAAAAATAAAAAATAAGAGCTCGCTAAGTTGAAAACCTGAAAGGGAGACTTAGGCAAAAATGAGCGTCCCGGTAGATTGAAAGCCCGAAAGGGTGATCCAGGCAAAAGTTAGGGGCAAAAGGCATTTCACTGCATCAGATGGGTTGTCACCTTTGCATAAGAATCCAAGCAGAAGTTCAAGCTCGCCGCTCTTGTCAGAAGTAAAGTTTTGGGGATTCTTAGTTATTAGGGCTAGTAGTTGTCATTGGATTCAATGTAACCTTTCCCTATTGCCATTTTCAAATTGTAATGTTCCATGGAGCTTTGCCATTTGCAAGCTACCATTCTTGAATAAAATCAGATTTTGGACCGTTCAACTTTTGTCATTTACCATTTTCTCTACTTTTCCTTGTTATGCAAAAATGTCATTTATTTGTTAATAATGATTTTGAAAGAGGAAAGTTTTGAATTTATTTAAAAATAGTTATTTTTTAAAATATAATGGAAACATAAATTTGCTTTGGATTGTGGAATGATTTAGTGAAATCACATGTTCCCTAAGAGGTCTTTAGGTGGCAAAAACATTGTTAGACCATTGCATGAAATCCCCATTTAAGCATGAATTTATTGATAATACCTCTTTGGATTGACCCTTTGGTCGTGTGTGGTTACCAAGATAGAAGAGAATCTCCCCAGTATCCTCCATGTGATACATGCTTGAATGTTGAAGATTTTATCCTTAATGGAGTTCTCCATTGCTCTCACTGAAGTTATATTATATCTCTTCAGCAAGCTACCTAGCTTCATGCTTCCCCAAGTGAAGTAGGTGTATTTCCTAGTGAATCTCCATACACCTTTGTTCCCCGGATTCAGTGTGACTCTTTGTTTCCCCAGCGAAGTGGATATGTTTATCTGTTCCCCTTGAGTCTCTGGTTTCTTTGTCTCTCTTTAGAGTCAACTTTTGCATATCATTGAGCATCTGCATCGTGCCATATCATGTGCATTTAGCATCTTTCCAGGTCTTTGTTATTGGTTATAGCCCTTCGACCCCAAGTCCAGTTGTAACTGGCATCCTTGTTAAAATCTTTGTTTGTCATCGATTTCTTCCCCAAGCCCAGTTGTAACTGGAACCTCTTTTGAGATCGTTGATCTCTATCGGTTTCCCCACTTAAGTCCAGTTGTAACTGGCATTTTGTTAAATTTTGGGTTGTTACCTATTTTCCCTTGAAGCCTAATTATCACTCACATCTTTGCTTTTCAGCCCAATCGTCATTGGTATTGTTGAATCTGGTCATTACCACGTATTTAAGGTCTAGTTGTTACTAGCAATCCCCGGTGAAAGTCCAATTGTTATTGGCACTTGTTGCAAATCCAGACGTTATTGGTACTATTTGTCTGGTTGTCACCAGCATCCCCTGTGAAGTCTAGTTGTTACTAGTTCCCTTTTGATATTTCCTATCTGGTCGTCACCAGTATTCCATGAAGTTTAGTTATTAGTAATACTATTATTTACAAGTCCAATTGTCATTGGCACTTTCAAGATTGCTGTTATCAAATTCTCGTTCATCTGGTTGTCACCAACATCCTTATGAAGTCCAGTAGTTAGTGGCATTGTTCAGGATCCAATTGTTATTGGTATCCTAAGACCCAATTGTCACTGGTATCATGCTAGAAAAATCAATTGTCATTGATATTAGAGTCTCTGGTCGTCCCCAGTTTTCTCTCAAAAATCCAATTGTCACTAGCGCTGTCTAAAATCAATAGTTATTGAAATTGGAGTCTTTGGTCGCGACCAATCCTCACATTGAAAGTCCAGTTGTTACTGGAATTATTTCAAATCCAATAGTTATTGTCCCTGTCAAAAATCCAATTGTAATTGGTATCCTAAAGTACAGTTGTCACTGGTATCACCTCAGATATTCAATTGCTATTGATATCTCAAGTCCAGTTATTACTGACACGGCCTAAAATTCAATTGTTATTGGTATGGTAGTCCCCGGTCGTCACCAATCCCTTCTCAAAGTCCAGTCGTTACTGGCATCGTTTAAAATCCATGTGTTATTGGTATCCTAAAGTACAGTTGTCACTGGTATCATTTCAGAGATTCAATCGTTATTGATATCCAAAGTCCGGTTGTTACTGGCATTGTTCGAAATCCAATTGTTATTGGTACCTAAAGTCCAATTATTATTGGCACTCCTTGTTAGAGCAAGAGTTGTCTCTACAAGTCATCTCTATGTTTTGATGATAACAATGGTATTTGTGAAAGAACCATTTTATGTTCTAATGTGTGTTGTGTGCAGATCATAATCATGGAAGATATCAGATCCAACAAGCACAAGCCAAACATGCGTAATTGATTATATGCGAAGTTACTATGTGTGACACAAGTCGCAAGAAGCAAGTATGCTTCTATATCTGATCATAATCAGTCAGATCTAAGGATGTCGATATTGCTATTGCAATGCTCTTATGGATGCTCTCTGAGAGTGGTTATGATTCTGAAGAGACAATCTACTAAAGAACCGAAGTGCTAAAGATTCCAATGACTTGAAGTTCTGAAGGCTGAAGGCTCTGAAGACCAAGTGTAGAAAGATTCTGAAGACTGAAGAGTTTTGAAGATTATGGTTCCAAAGGTCAAGTGCTCAAGACTCTGAAGACAGATTCCTAATGGACAAGTTCTGAAGATTCTGAAGACTTGAAGCAGTGAAGATAACGGGTTTCAAGACAAGAGCTGAAGTTCTGAAGACAGATTCCTAATGGACAAGTTCTGAAGACGGAAGACTTGAAAGATTTGAAGACCCAGTTATAAAGTCTCTACTCATGCTTCAATTAATTACCATCATAAGCCTCTAAAGATTTGAAGACAAATGTTACCGTTAGCAATGACTGTACACCGTTCTAAAAGACCAATCCGATCACTTCTACAGTAAAAAGAAGATATGGCAGTACAACTTTAATCATTGCATAACGACTCTTTTCAAACGGCTAAAAGCTCTCCAACGGCTATATTTTACTTGGCTATTTAAAGGAAAGGAGTATGCGCTTCTGAAGTAGTCGAAGTCGATGTAATGATAGCCACAACGATGAGTTCTCGTTGTAACACTTAATATCCAAAGCTATCACCATTTACACACGATCATTGTTGTTGAAGCTCAAGATCATAAATCAACAAAACAACAACAATTAAAACAGAAGTTGTTGATGAAGAAGACAACATTGAAAATCAGTCCAGTCATCAACCATCCTCGTCTAAGCTATATTGAAGATCTGAAGCAAGGAGTTGTTGCTCAAAGCTTGCTCAACCAAGAAGATAAAGAAGAAGAAGGTCTACAAGATGTCATCAACTGTCAAATCAACATACATCTTTGTAGAATCTGAAGAAAGCAAGGAGCTGTTGCTCATATCTTGCTCGAACACTTGTGTGTTCTTTTGTACTTAAACTTAGGAGTAATCTGCTTGTTAAGAAGCATCTTTGTAATCTCCTGTTTAACTAATTCTATGTGAATTAGGATTCCTTGAGTGGCCAGTGTGACCGGAGACTCAAGAAGACAATGGCTTGGTGTCATTATGGTAAATCCTGAAATAGGGTCAGTAAACGTTATATTCGTTGCGATGAATCCTGAACGTTTAGCTGTGAAATCCTGACAGTAGATCTTGCGAGATTGGAACCTGCAGGTCAATGTTCGTTATATTCATTAAGTTGAATCCCTGAACGGTTCATTGTGGGTTAGTCACAGCTGCGGTTATGCAGGTTGTTAGTCACCGGCTATTGCCCATGCATCTGTAATCAGATTGGTTAAAGTGGATTAAGTCCTTGTGTTCAAGGCGATATCACCTAAGGAGGGTGGACTGGACTAGCTTTCGAATGGCTCAAGTGAACCAGGATATATTGTGTGTTCGTTACTCTTGCTTATGCTTTAATTTATTGTTTATGTCTTACTCTAAATTATCAGAACCTTACATAAACAAATCAAAACCTTGCATCTTAACTCTGATAAGCTTCCGTACTGCAAGTTCTGAATGATGCATATCTTATTCAGAATCTCCATGTCATATATGCTTTATGCATTGCCAAGTCTGAATGCTACTTCGCAAGTCAGAGTCTCTCAATGAACTCTGATGTTATCTTAGTGCTTTAATGATAAGAGGCGAAAAGTTTGTAAGAGTGAATACACAATTCAAACCCCCCCTTTTCTTGTGTCTTTCTCGCACCTTCAATTGGTATTAGAGCCCCGGTTCTATTATTTATGGATATCAAACACTAACCAGTGTTAGAAAAAGATCAAGATGCGGTGTGTAGAAATACTCTGGGTGAGACTTCAATCCACTTACAATTTATGTAACAGCTCAGAAGATGACTGTATATAAAATTGTAATCAATCAGATTACATGAGCAAGTCACTGATTCTGGAAGTTCTGCAGTTGTCAACAACTGAATCTTCCTCACTTTAAGCCTTGATGAAGATTGAAGAATCAGCTGACAAGATAGACTCATCAGATAAGAAGTAGTATATGTTGAATGCTTATCTTAGAAGATACGTTTGGATAAACAACGTATTTGCTCAAAGGTTGAATCATCAGAAAACAAGAAATCTTGTTTGCTGAAGATTATTTCTTTATGAGTTTTTGAGATGTTTTCAAGAAACGGATTAGGTCCACCCTTGACTTTCTCGTTTGAAACTCATTAAGAACTTCTTCACGTAAAGAAGAAAGATTGTTGTTCTATGGTTTTGAACTTAAGAACGAAGACTGCAGAAGAAGTCAGAAAACTGAAGAATTCAAACTCTTTGAAATGATTCAACATCTGAATCTTAACTGATCAAGAAGTTAAAAGATTCAATGAAGAACTGAGCATTGTTTTCTTGAAAAGCTTTGCAGAAAACTAAAAGAATTTTCAGAAAGAAGAAATCAAATGATTCATCAAGAATTTGATTAAGAATGAATTCTGAGTCTTGATTGAATTAACATAGTTGATTGAGTTCTGTTATCTTGAGATTCTATCTCAGTTGAACCAAATATGATTGGTCAGATCACTATCTGATAATTCTCTCAAAACTTCAAAAATCCAGAATCAGAAGATGTTCAACTGGATGCAAACACTGAAGTTATCCACTTGAAGCCAAAAAGAATCTAAGTCACTGATGTTGTTTAGAATAAAGAAATCAGCTGACATTCCTTTCAGAAGCAGATATGCGGTTAATCCTTTGATGGACTAACTCTAAACAAGTTAGATCAGCATTACAAAAATAAGAAGTGTCATGCAAACTATGTCCCGTGTTACAAACATGTTTGATGATACTTGGTTCTGAACATGCTATGCATCTGTTCGAAGAAACAAAGTCAGATGAATAGTTCTGTACAAGAAAAAGGAAAGGATCATCTAAAGAAGGATTGATTCTAGTTCTCAGACTAGAGATCCAAGTTCAGAAAGCTTCGATATTCTTCAACGTCAGATCCCTCTGAAGAAAGCAGAAGCTAAAAGATGATGTCAGAAGCTCAGAGTCAGAATGGAAAGTACTCACATAAAGCATTGCGGTAAAAAGATTTCAGAATCTCTAAGGTATGTTTCTCTTCATTCCTGACCATTCTTAATCGTAGCAATTTCTTTAGCTACTGTACATTCACTAACACATTAAGTTTTGTAAGATTTATTAAAAAATTAGAGTTAGATTCTCACGCATGTATGATTAAACAATTTTCAAAAATTAAAATAGGCAGTTATAATTACCTTGTTTCAGCCACTCCCTCACGACTCATAAGTGTACATCTATTTGTATCCTTATCTATGATCTGCTCTGACAACCTCTATATAGAGCCTATAACGTGTCTTGTCAAGCTGACCTTCATAGCTACTCATAACTATTCTCGAAAATTATGAACCCTGCCTGTTCCAGTTCATTAAATAGCTGTTGTTCCTAAGTCCTTCCCATCTCATTTCCTCTATTCAAAGAAGAATCACTCCTTAAACTATCTCATAGTTTAATTTCCTTCTCTCTCAAACAAAATCACTCCTGGATAAAATGACTTCCCACAACATCAGAGGAGAAATCTCTGATCTCGAACTCCTGAAGGAATTTACTCTGAATGTAAACCTTCTCCCTCAATTCAACAAAACAAGTATTCTCTCTAGAATTGAATTTCAAAACTGGGAAAACTACTTCCACATGCTTGTTGGACCAGTCTTTCCTGTGCTTGTAACTGAGTTCTGGGTAAATGCTCGAGTGCTAGAATATGACTATGGCAAGAATGCTATTTTGTCTGTAGTTGCTGGCTGTCCAGTCTTGATCAACCCTACCATCATAGCTAAAGCCATTAGGTGTGTTGAAGATGGTGTGGCTGTGGAAAGAAACATCAACAGTCATAGCTTTGACAGGCATATGCATATCATTTTTGAAACTGAAGGTCGTCCCACTCAACCATGCACCCTCACTCCCATTGCTAAAGATTGGTACAAGCTTATGGTAACTAATTTAAGACCAAGAGAAAGAGGAGCAGGATGGTTATCTGACAAAGAAAGATTATTTATTTTCTTCTTGGTTTCTAGGATCAAAATAAACCTACCCCAATCCATGTATAATCATCTAAAGGAAGAAATTAATCTGTCTAGGGAAGACACAATATACCAAGTTCCCTACTGCAGAGTTATCTCTCACATTCTTGATCTTCAAGGTGTAGTTAGTCATTGCAGAAGAAATGGAATGACTGAGAAGATCCTTCCTGAGTTTTGTCAACCTATAACCTTCTTAGTCTAAGATAGGAAGTTAGTTTTTCTTAGGATCACAAGTTACTCAAGGTCCTTATCTATCTGTCCTTATGTTCTAAACTTGATGTGTATCTTCTTGATCAATTAATGAAGTATCCCTAATTGAGAAGTACTTATCCTTTTGGAATGATTAATTTTATGTTCACGATGCCTTGATTAAATATAAATTTCATTAATTATTAACCGAAATAAAATAATTAGGCATTATAAGTGAATCACATAAAAAGTTTTAGGATTATCTAGAAGCCACAAATCTTTCTTAGGTCATAATTATCTGACGGTTACTATTACCACTCATAAGAGTTAAGCCGTGGTTCTTGATCGAATAAACTTCTCTCATTAAAAATCAATCATTAAACCTCTATTCCCACGTTACTTAACCTATCTAGGAAAAATCAACCGTTACCCTTTCAAATTCTCAAAGACCCTACTCTCCTCATTCATCTATAAAAAGGGCTTAACCCTTAATCACTTATCACAACTCTCACGCTATCTAAACTCTGCCTAAGTACCTTCTACTTTGATCACTCTCAACAATGGCTTCCTTCTCTCAAAACGATTTAGCCCCCATAAACACACAGACTCCAGTTGAAAACCTCCTCGTCAGATCGGTAACAATTGTGAACTTTAATAGTTTAAAATCAAATGGATGTGATGTTACCCCCTCGATGGAAACTCAAGGATGGAGTAACTATTTCAAGAGGTTGAAAGGACCAACCTACGGTTGTTTGGTTAAATATTTCTGGATTCATGCTAATGCAGGCTCAACAGTCATTGCTTCTTCGGTTTTTGGAATGAAAATCTTCATTTCTGAGAAGACCATTGCAGATCTTTTGATGCATGAAAATAACGAATTCAGAAACACTAAGAATCTACTTTGTGAGAAAAGAGAGGATAAGGTTATGGCGACTATCTTCAAAGAAGGAGTTGCAGTTGAGAACTAAATATTCTCAAATCTGAAGGATTCACTACAAGTTTGGTTCATAATCCTGCAAGGAAGTGTTTTTCACCATCTTCCTTCAAATCAACTTAATGACACTCAAAAATGTGTCCTATTCCTTCTCCTTAAAGGAATTAAGATACATCTTCCTTCAATCCTCTTCAAACTTCTTAAGGAAGCTATAAGAAACTCCAGAACTGGTTCTGACGCGGAAGTCAGACATATTCCATATGGAAGACTCATTTCTGATGTTTTGGTTGAATCAAGAGTAGTTGATGATATTTTAATTAATGAGGGAGAATCAAGAAAGATACTTAAAAGCACAGGAAAGATTCTCAGATTTAAGAATCTTAAAAGAGAAGATGCCACTCTGGATGATACGTTGTTTAGGAAATTGACGTTGGCCACAAGGGTTCCTGTTGAAGGATTTCCAAACCTCACAACACACAATCAAGCAAAAGTAGGGAACTATCTGCAACAATTCAAGGATGAAGACATTGGTGTATGGATTGATATGAAGAATATTACAGATGTGCTTCAAAAACTCTCAGAATGGAAGAGAAAAGGAAAGAAGCAGAAAAGTGTTGATAATAAAGAACCCTCGTCAAAAAGATCAAAGACTGTCAATGATGCATTAATATCTTTTAAGGATAATGCCATCAACAAAATCCAAAGCTTAATAGATATATCCAATTCCACCATGGATCCCACGGAAATGGGAAATATCTGGACTGAATTCCATGGATGGATGTCAGAAGAAATTGTGAAGAACAAGAGGTTGGCATTTACACAAGCTGAAGTCAAACAGCTGCATGCCTCAAGAACCGATGAGTCTGAAACTTCCTCCTTATCGTTAGGCACCTCTTAGACTAACCCCCAGGAACCTATTTTCATTAGGTCTATGTTTTGATTGCTCTGAACTACTTAGGATTAATGATTAATCTATGTTTTGCTATTAATGAAATATCTTTTTAATCTTTTGTTCATTATCATATTGGTTATGTTCTAAATGCTTATATGCTCAAACTTTTTGACGATGTCAAAAAGGGGGAGAATTAGAAATATGATTATGATTTTGATTAGAAATCTTAAAAAGAAAAATATGATTTTGATTTTGATTAGAAATCTTAAAAATAAAAATATGATTATGATTTTGATTAGAAATCTTAAAAAGAAAAATGCAAACACTCAAGCAAATAAATCAATCATATAGTATGCGTTTACTACTAACGTTTGTTGTTTGATGTTTAACCAAGAAACTCTAAACAAGTTCACTAGGCATTCTCAGAACAAATTAAGAAAGAAGAACTCTGATAGAAGTTCTTATGAATTGTTTGTTCATATGATCGAAGTTGTACACTTCGTGAACATGTGTTCAGAATCAGATTTACCCAGCACTGTTCAGAAGTTGAGAACTTTCTGAAAGTCAAAGTTATCGTGATCTCTGTTTCACTTTGTTCAGAAGCTGTAAGCTATCTAAGAATATGATATTCAGAACAGAAGAATCAGAAGAAGGAAAGCTCTGAAAGCAGTCAAGACAAAGTCTACATCTCAAGATCCTCTTCAGAAGAACAAAGCAAATCAGAAGTCGAAGACTGTCTGAAGATCTGGATTAAAGATTCAAGAAGAAGAAGTTCTGATTTTTGCCAAGAATCTAATTGAGAAGAAAATGATTTGGTATCAGACTAAATCTACACTTGGAAATCAAATTAAGTATATAAAGATTGGTATCAAACTCAGTCTGTAGTGATATCAATCAGAGCTAATCTGTGAAATGTTTCAAATACCTTCATTGGTATCAATTTCAGCACACTAAGGAAATACCCTTCATTTGGTATAAGAATACCTTCGGTTGGTATCAGACTCAATATACTTTGGTATTAGACTAAGAATCAAATCACATTGGTACCAGATTCAGAATCAAGTGATTGATTGATCACTAAATTATCCTTCTATTGGCATCTGATCAAGAATCAAGCTTTGATGAACCACTGATTTGTGACAATAACAAGGTTCTGAGATGAAGGCCTGTGTTCAAAGACAAACTCTGAAAAGTCATGATCTTACTGGTGATTTAATATTAATATATCTGAATTATGATTCTGAAGATCCCAATATCTGACTTATGGAAACTAAGGGGAGACTACTCAGAAGATTCAATTGTTAAAATCTATAATCTTCACCAAGTTTGAAACTCATGGGGAGTTTCTTAAGACAGTGTCTGTTTTTGATAAATAGTGTGGCTATGTTATTAGATGAGAAATGTTCTGTGCTAAAATGATTCTGCAGAAAAGTAGAAAATGCTTCAGACGTCTCTGAAGATTATGAGCTCTGATATGACGTACAAAGGAACTAAGTTCTAAAGATCTGAAGACAGAAGTTCTAATGAACTAGTCCAGATGCTGAAGACTTTTGTCTCCTTAAAGACAAGATGGAGAAGTATTCCTTTTCTATTCTTTGTTCTGGCAACTCAAATTGTTTTTTTTGTGAGTTTTTGGATCATATGAGATTCTATATTATCACAGATAAAATTTTGAGGATAACACATTCAGGGGGAGCTGTTGTTCCGAACTCTGAATATGTTTAGTTTTGGTGATTACCTTGTATAAAATGTTCAATCAAAATACATGATTTTGTCATCATCAAAAAGGGGGAGATTGTTAGAGCAAGAGTTGTCTCTACATGTCATCTCTATGTTTTGATGATAACGGTGGTATTTGTGAAAGAACTATTTTATGTTCTAATGTGTGTTAAGTGCAGATCATAATCATGGAAGATATCAGATCCAACAAGCACCAGCCAAACATGAGTAATTGATTATATGTGAAGTTACTATGTGTGACACAAGTCGCAAGAAGCAAGTATACTTCTGTATCTGATCATAATTAGTCAAATCCAAGGATGCCGATATTGTTGTTGCAATGCTCTTGTGGATGCTCTCTGAGAGTGGTTATGATTCTAAAGATAGCGAAGCTTCTGAAGAGATAATCTTCTAAAGAACCGAAGTGCTGAAGATTCCAATGACTTGAAGTTCTGAAGGCTGAAGGCTCTGAAGACCAAGTGCAGAAAGATTCTGAAAACTGAAGACTTCTGAAGATTTTGGTTCCAAAGGTCAAGTGCTGAAGACTCTGAAGACAGATTCCTAATGTACAAGTTCTGAAGATTCTGAAGACTTGTAGCAGTGAAGATAACGAGTTTCAAGACAAGTCCTGAAGTTCTGAAGACAGATTCCTAATGGACAAGTTCTAAAGACGGAAGACTTGAAAGATTTGAAGACCCAGTTATAAAGTCTCTACTCATGCTTCAATTAATTACCATCAGAAGCCTCTGAAGATTTAAAGACAAATGTTACCGTTAGCAATGACTGTACACCATTCTAAAATACCTATCCCATCACTTCTACAGTAAAAAGAAGATATGGCAGTACAACTTTAATCATTGCATAACGACTCTTTTCAAACGGACAAAAGCTCTCCAACGGCTATATTTTACTTGGCTAATTAAAGGAAAGGAGTATGCTCTTCTGAAGTAGTAGAAGTCGATGTAATGATAGCCACAACGATGAGTTCTCGTTGTAACACTTAATATCCAAAGCTATCACCATTTACACACAACCATTGTTGTTGAAGCTCAAGATCATAAATCAACAAAACAACAACAATTAAAACAAAAGCTGTTGATGAAAAAGACAACATTGAAAATCAGTCAAGTCATCAACGATCCTTGTCTGAGCTATTTTGAAGATCTGAAGCAAGGAGTTGTTGCTCAAAGCTTTCTCAACCAAGAAGACAAAGAAGAAGAAGATCTACAAGATGTTATCAACTGTCAAATCAACATACATCTATGTAGAATCTGAAGAAAGCAATGAGCTATTGTTCATATCTTGCTCGAACACTTGTGTGTTCTTTTGTACTTAAACTTAGGAGTAATCTGCTTGTTAAGAAGCAACTTTGTAATCTCCTGTTTAACTAATTCTATGTGAATTAGGATTCCTTGAGTGGTCAGTGTGACCGGAGACTCAAGAAGACAATGGCTTGGTGTCATTGTGGTAAATCCTGAAATAGGGTTAATAACATTATATTCGTTGCGATGAATCCCTGAATGTTTAGCTGTGAAATCCTGACAATAGATCTTGTGAGAATGGAACCTACAGGTCAATGTTCGTTATATTTATTAAGTTGAATCCCTGAACGGTTCATTGTGGGTTAGTCACAGCTGCGGTTGTGCAGGTTGTTAGTCACCGGCTGTTGCCCGTGCATCTGTAATCAGATTAGTTATAGTGGATTAAGTCCTTGTGTTCAAGGAGAAATCACCTGAGGAGGGTGGACTGGACTAGCTTGGGAATGGCTCAAGTGAACCAGGATATATCGTGTGTTCTTTACTCTTGCTTAGGCTTTGATTTATTGTTTATGTCTTACTCTAAATTATCAGAACCTCACATAAACAAATCAGAACCTTGCATCTTAACTCTGATAAGCTTTCACACTGCAAGTTCTGAATGATGCATATCTTATTCAGACTCTCCCTGTCATATATGCTTTACGTATTGCCAAGTCTGAATGCTACTTCGCAAGTCAGAGTCTCTTAACAAACTCTGATGTTATCTTAGTGCTTTAATGATAAGAGGCGAAAAGTTTGTAAGAGTGAATACACAATTCAAACCCCCTCTTTCTTGTGTCTTTCTCACACCTTCACTCCTATCCAACCTTGTTATTGGTATCAGAAGTTTGGTTGTCATCAACGTCTTTTTGGAAGTCCAGTAGTTACTGGCATCGACCTGTCAGAAGCTGGTTGTTACCCCTGCTTGTGGTCTAAGTCTAATTCTTTTAGCACATACAAAGTTTGTGATTACCATGTCTCTTCCCGGTGTTTTCTGAAGATCCCGTTTGAACTCTTCAATTTAAGGAATTCTCAGAGATTTGGATGTTTTCCAATGTTTTCATGATCTCTTGTTAGAAGATCATTTTCTTGTTTTGTTTGATTTTCTTGTCAGAAAGTTGAATCTTTCACTACAAGAAGTTTGGAAAATTGCGACGGTTCATTTTGTTAGATTACGACGGTTAGAACCGTCAGAATTTGCAAATTACGACGGTTTTAGTACTGTCGCGGAAATGTGGGTCGCGAGGGCATTTTGCGACGGTTATGAAAACCGTCATACAAACCGTCGTAATTTTTACGACGGGTATCTAACTGACGTAAACTACATCTGTGACAGTTTCCAACCGTCTTAAATTGCTTACTGATTTTTGTTTTAATTGTTGATTGCGACGGTTACAACTATCGTAATTTTCAGAGTGATACATGTTTATATCACTGATTGCGACGGTTATAAAAGTTGTAATTTTCTTAATATTTTTTTGTTTTTATTGTTGATTACAACGGTTACAACTCTCGTAAGTTTTTATTTGATTCATGTTTATATCGTCGACTGTGACGGGTATAACCGTCATAAATTTCATACTGATTTTTGTTTTTATTGTTGATTACGACGGTTTCCAACCGTCATAATTGTGTATAGTATTATTTTATTTATATTTTTTTAATTTTAATTATTATCTATTAAAATATTTTTAAATATAATATTATATTTTTCGATATTATTTACTTTATTTAAATTATTTCCATAAAAATACTTTTATTTATGGTATTTTTTTTAATACTTCATTACTTTTTTATATGATTTTCTATATTACTTTTTAAATAGTAAAATTAAATCCAATCATAAACAT
Source organism: Lathyrus tuberosus (assembly GCA_022829125.1). Lineage (NCBI taxonomy): Eukaryota > Viridiplantae > Streptophyta > Magnoliopsida > Fabales > Fabaceae > Lathyrus > Lathyrus tuberosus. The sequence goes on along the minus strand of JALAZF010000001.1, from coordinate 5,800,635 downwards.
GTAATATCCATAACCATAATCATGTCATATTATATAATCATGTAATATCCATAAAACATCTAATATATCCATATTCATAAAATCCTAATCTTATAATAATAAGCATCATAATGCCAAAAATACATTAAAAAAAATTCATAAGAACGAATCCTATCATCAGGTCGCTAAAAAAGTACATAGAAAAACATATCAAAGTCTAATTTGTCCTTCTTGATGATCCATTATCTGCAATTCGGTAGCTAGACTCAGAAGAACGTCTACCATCAATAGGTGACTCCAATCCCTGGGAAAAAAAATATTGAACTTAGAAGAACGTCTTCCACTAGAATGAACTATCAATCTTAAACTTATATATTTTAAAGTTAATAATATATTTCATGAAAATCATACCTGTCTTCCACTAGAATTTTGCATTTGCATTAAGAATTCAATTTCTTCTTTCCTAGCATTGTCCCTTTCCTTTAAGAATGTGATTGCCTTCATCAAGTCATCAATTTTTGAATTTTGTTCTTTAAGCGCATTAATTTATTCTTGCATTTTCTTTATTTTTTTCATTTTCTTCAGAAGAAGATGACAATCTCGTAGATCTATTAATCTGAGATGGTGTAACTCCAAGTCCCATAGAACGAACATGTTCAGGATGTTCTTTTCCAAATACTTTCTGAAATGCCTCATTTTCAGACACGAAATCCTTAATTACAGCTTGTAATTTTTCCTGCACATGTAAAAGAGCAACTAATAGTCATACAATGAGAACCTAAGCATATAATTGTCAAGTGATGCATGACACCTCATGACCAGTTCCAGTCCATAGCAGTATAGATAACATTTAATTTGTAATGATTTCCAACAACCTAACTATGCATTCATTTCTCAAATTCAAATTACCACTAACAGAGCTAACTAACTTCAAATAACACAATCCAATTAACCACTAACAGGTCTAGCTTTGATAACAATCCAATTAAAATGATTTCCTAACACTAACACATTAACCGAACAATTTAAACAAGTCCAAATCAGTAGTAGCTCAGGCCTTGAATTCAAAACAATACTATTTCTTTATAGAATGCTATATAAATTATGAAATGTAGTGGATGAGAAATCCAAAACACAAAAAATACTATCGTGAAGATTAACTTATGGGTCATTAAATTATGAAATGTAGTGGATGAGAAACCATCATTGACACTTCTTTGGTGACAAAATCTAAAAAATGCATATTTTCAAGTCTCTTCAAATTATTCTGCTGCTCATATTCTGCAGCAGACAAACCACAACACAAACCAAAAACACATACATAATTCACTTGGACAAATCCACCATGCCAGAAACATTCACCGATCACGTTAACTAGTTCGACACATTGCTAAAATCAGTATCAGAAACAGCAGAGATTCTCTACACTTACAAACACATAGCTCGTCGATTCTCCACAAGACTTACTCATCAAGAAGTTGAAACACTTTCAAACCAACCAGGAATTCTCTCTGTAATTCCTCAACTCAGATATGAACTTCACACAACAAGAACACCACAGTTCCTTGGTTTGCCACGAACAAACACTTTTTTACCTCAGTCTAAACAATAGAGCCAGGTGATTATTGGTATTCTTGACACTGGTATATGGCCAGAGATAAAAAGCTTAGATGACACAGAACTTGGTCCGATCCCAAGTAGCTGGAAAGGGGCGTGTGAAACTGGTAACAACATGAATTCATCAAACTGCAACAAAAAACTCATTGGTACCAGGTTTTTCGCAAAAGGGTATGAAGCAGCACTTGGTCCAATAGATGAAACTACAGAATCAAGATCCCCTAGAGATGATGATGGACATGGAACTCACACGTTAACAACAGCCACTGGTTCTGTTGTAGCAGAAGCTAGCTTATTTGGTTTAGCTTCTAGTACAACAAGAGGCATGGCTACACAAGCGCGTGTAGCAGCTTACAAAGTATGTTGGACTGGTGGTTGTTTCACTTCCGATATAGCTGCCGAAATGGATAAAGCTATCGAAGACGGCGTTAACATCTTATCGATGTCCATCGGCGGCAGCTTAACATAATATTACAGAGACATCATTTCAATCGGTGCTTTCACAACAATGTTTCATGGAATTCTAGTCTCATCATCAGTTGGAAACGGTGGACCAAGTGCCGAAAGCTTATCAAACGTCGCACCATGAATAACAACAGTCGGAGCAGGAATAATCAACCGTAATTTCCCTTGTAACATAACACTTGCAATATGGAAGTTCAAAAAATATGCTTTTCTTTTTCCATTGTTGAGGATGACCTTGTGTAGGAACACGTTGTGTACTAGCACCTTCTATAGGTTGCCCCTCACGTGTTCTTTTTACCGATTTTTCTTTCACTGGCTTTTTACCAAACATGACTTCAACATCTTTAACCTGTTCAAAAACTTCATGACCAGATAATGTTCTCGGTGCACTCCGCATTTCTTGTTCACCGTTAAACCGAATCCTGTTCAATCTAAACCTGTGTCTACGATCAAGGAAACGACGATGACCCATAAAACACCATTTACGACTAGTTGTGAGACGGATAGATGTAGTTTGAAAGTTACACGATGGACAAGCAAGTCGTGTGTATGTGTTCCACCCAGAAAGTGCACCCAAACCTGGAAACTCACTAATCGTCCACATCAAATTCGCATGCAACTTGAACATCTCTTTCTTGAAAGAATCGTTTATATCCACACCATTTGTCAATAAATCCTTTAGCTCTTTGACTAATGGTGATTTTACTACGTGTTTATGCACTTGCTTTGAAAATAAAGTTATTGAATTACAGGTGACAATACATCCATCATGTAAGTTACTGCTATCTCTTTCTCAGAATCCAAATCCTATTCTAAAAAAATGGACATTTAATATTAACTAGATGATTATATATATATAAACAAAAAGAGTACAGATATATCTCAACTTCTCATATATAAACAAAAAATGCCATAATTAATTTTTTGGAAAATTTTATGGAAAATTTTTCTCTGTACTTTTGGTAAAAAAAAAATTATTTTGGAATTTTTTTTGTAAAAAAATATATTTTTTTTTTGAAAAAAATATTTTTTAAAAAATAAATTAATAACCGGTTTAAAACCGGTTATATAACCATAACCAAATTTATAATCGGTTTTATAACCAATTTTGATTGAAATGTGGTATGGTTATGAATCCAAACCATTTAATTGGTTTAAAAATGGTTATAGTTTGGTTTTGAAAAATAACCAACCATGCACACCCCTATTTACCAATTGTCAATGTAACCAATTCACTAATTGTCACTGCATAACTAACTACACTAATTAATCCTAACATCAGTTATGCTGCAATTTAATAAATTTTAATCTTAACACTACTGCTGAAATTACAGCTGCTCAAGTTACACTGTCAGAGTATGTTATCAGAAGCCATTCACGGAGACACAGTGTTCATGAAATTTTTTTAAACTCATTGTGATTCCAAATATGTACACAACTATGTTTCACACCCTTTAGTATCCACCTCACTCATTCATAGTATGTCACTCTACCACCATTTTTTTCACACGAACACACTTATTTTTGATACAGTACATATCAAAAGGCTTTCCTATGGCCCTACTCATATAGAGCACGCAAACACTTACCCAGATTTTTGACTCATACATAACAGGTTATACACACTGGAGGACCAGCCACAGTTTGAGAAGGGAAAAGGCAACGCATCTTGAAAAGAGTTGAACATCCTTGGCCAGCGTAAGTTAATTTGAGAAAATACACATAGTAGGTTAACTCAACAACTTTTTCGTTTCTCAATTATCATTTTTTCCTGTTAAACTAAAATGATCGAAGATAATATAGTTGATTCTGATATTTTAATTGTTACTGTTGGTCTCATGTTTTTTAGATTTTGTAGAAGTTGCTATATAAGTTTTAATATTCACACTCTGGCTTTCATTATAACCTTGCCCTGTCATATACAATTCTTATTGTACTAGAAATTTCTATCTAAAGATGATTGGAGTTTGAAAGAAACTAGTGAAATGGTGTTAATTGGTATGTGCCATCATGCCGTGTTGGTGTCTCATGAATTATATAGACAAACTCACGTTTATTTTATTCAACTTATATTATTTAGGAAAAAATCCATTAACCTCTTGAGTTTTGTTTAAAATATGGAGATCAAAGAATCATGGTCAAGTGAGTATGGTCAATTCATTTTTTCTAGAGGCTTATAAAAATTACCAAAGACCTTAATATCTATCTTTTTCTTTGTTATATTCTTTACTTTTTCATTTGCAGCATGCCTAATTCACCTGAAGACTGCACTATGCAAGACATAGATGTAGTGCACTGGATTGTTGAATACTTATTGATGCATGAAAAACAGCATATGCAACAGCAACAAAATTCTGGAAAATTCATTATTAGCAGGCTCTTGGGTAATTACCTAACCGAAGTTGCAACAGATCCAAATCTTTCAATTACAAAGTTCCATGTTGTCATACCCCAAATTTTGACCACCAAGATTTCCCATCATTGTGAGAATCATCACCACAATATGGATGTACTATCATGCCTCATCAATCTCCTCAAAGATGATAGAGCATTCACCACAATCAAGAATTAGGGTTTTGAGCCCTCTCAGAGCACTTAGGCAAAGGATCAATCAAGAAATGACATGATTTTCAACTTGTATAACCTCTCAAACACCCATAAGGAATCAAGAGGACTCCCACATCAAGAATCAAGCACAAGGTTGCAACATTCCAAGTGGATCAAGCCTCAAGATCGCCAGTGTCACCAAATTAGGGTTTTGGTTGACCAAGGCCTCCAGATGGAATTTTTTCCTCAGGGCATGAGTCAATGCTTCAAAGTACAACCCAAGATACTCCAAGGGACCTCATGGATCCCATCATCAAGTCAAATTTGCCTCAGGAGATGCATTCATCAAAAATCAGAAATTAGGGTTTCTTGACCTAATTCACCCCTAAGTTGACTTTTGAGGCAAGGCATGAGCCAAGACCTCAAGACATGATTTGAGGGCCTCAAATACACCACATGGATCCATTTACAACAATGGATTAATCCAAGAAGCTTGATTCACAAGTTTCAATTTCACCAGGACCACAATTAGGGTTTTGAGGAAAAAGTCAACTGTACCGTTGACTTTTGATCAGGACATGCTTCCAAACCTTGGGAGATGATTCAATACACCCTATAACACCTATGGAATCCATCCATTAGGTTTGATTTGGGTCAAGGACTTGATTTCACAAAGGATCGCACAGTTTGGATTTCATCCAATAAAAAAGTCAACTGTGCACAAAATCAAGTTTGACTTATTGGAATTTTTCACAAATATGGTTCCCCTAAGTCAAAAATAATGTTAATGTATGGTATTGATCATCATTCATTAAGAAAAATCAAGAAAAGTGAGGTTTCTTACAAAAGGGGCAACCATAAGAAACCAAAATTTTTCTAAGTTATGGAACAAAAGTGATTTTGGTACCAACTTCCAAGGATCATAACTTGAGATCCAAGCAACCATTTTGGGTGATCCAAAGCTGGATTTGTAGGTCTTTCTACACTCTACAAAAGCTTCAACTACCTCAAACTCCAATTCTTCATGGATTTTGAGTTAGGGTTTGATCAAAATCACAAAAACATGAAAGTGACACTTTTTCCAACACTTAGTGAAAATCTACCTAAGTTACCAGCCTTGAACATCAATGTTCATGAGGTTTTTTAGTTGGATCCAAATAGTTTCAGAACAAAATATGATCACACATGTTTTGTATCATATGAGGGCTTTCTAAAAAGCACAAGAGCCTCTCATAACTCAACCTGAGCAGGGAGATATGAATCTCTCAAAATCACCATTTCCAACTGTCCTAAGCAAGGCAGATTTTGTGCATTTGCTCGATTTGGAAAATTTGGACAACTCCAAGCCTTGTCATCCATTTGGACACATCTAAGGATAAAACAAAAGGATAATGATCTGATCCCCAAGCCTCTAAAGTCCAAGAATCTACACTTAGCCATAACAAACCTAAAAAGGCTAAAAAGGTGCCAAGACTCCAATTTTGTTTCCAAGCATTCAATGGATACACCAAGGTGGCATTGATTGACACATTCCTAACTGAATGAGTCAAGAATCAGCACTGAATCAAAGAACCATAGGCCTGTGCCCTAACCTCAAGTCAATGGCTAGAGGAGACTTGAGATTCCTTTTGTTTAACATTGGCCAAAGGCCTGCTGCAGCCGCCATTCACTATTGCTTGCAAAACAAACTTGCTCTACTATAAATAGAGCTCATTTGTGCTCAGTTTGAGTACACCAAAGCACTACAAACTTGCTTTCCTCAAAATCTCTTCCTCTAGGCCAAAATGCCTTCTTTTACAAATCATCTCTGAATTTTTGAGTTAGAGAGCAATTCCACCACAGCTCATGATCCAAACACATCCAACATGTCATATCTAAGTTGTCCAAACACTCACTTGTGACCTGAAACACAAAAATCAGAAAATCCATCTCCAAAACCTCAAAATTGGACTTTTCTGCATTTTTCAAGCCATGTCTTGATTCAGTCACCTCCAAAACCAAACAAGGCCACAAACACACTCCAAATATCATCCTCAAACTGTCCCAAATGGTTCCCCTCATCTGGAACACCATTTGAGAGAGTTGCCATATTGGTCACTTTTGTCCCTTTTGCAAGAAAAGGCATATACTTGTTCCTAAGGATTCTAGCTCGTTCTAACCATCCTAAAAGCTTCTAAGGGATCAATTGAGAGTGTTCAAAGCATTGGATCACTTCTGGCACAAGGAACTTGGCAGATAGCACAAGGAGCTCCAAGAGGTAAGTGCATCATCACTTCAACTCTCTAAATTATGCATTGCTTTGAGGTCCATTAGTCATGGACCTCTCATACATATCATGTGTGTTGTGTTTGAACCAAAATATCATGCTATTATTGCATGTGCAGTGAGATAGCATAGAACATGCAAAAATAGGCCTATTTTGAAATCACTATCGGGTTTTGAGTTAGAGGAATTTTCTGAAAATTCCAAGGGCACCATTGGATTCCTCATGAAATTCTGGGTTAGATACACCTAAATTTTGTCCCAATCCACGGAGAAATGAGAAAGTTAGAGGCTTCACGTAAATTGCCAAAACTTGCCTTGCCTTGGCCAGGCCTGAAAATTTGGCACCCCTTATGTATTAATGGGGTGGTTTTGATACACGGATGTATCACCACCCCAGTGGTAGCGCGCATGTGTATTTGTGTATGAGGTCGTGGGTTCAAACCACACCCAGACCTTTTTTGCTACTTTGCCACATTTTTTATTTTTTCATATTTTTTATGGTTTTTGTTAATTAATTCAAAAATTAATTTCTCTCTCAATTTTAATTATTTTTTATTGATTCTTTTTTTGAAAATTCACAAAAATATTAAAATATTTTATTCCTTGAAAATTTCACTAAAATATTATTTATTTCATATATTTGATATTTTTGTAAAGAATTATATTTTTATTTGTTTTTAAACATAAAAAATATTTCTTTCTCTTGGTTTTGCAAAATTCAAATGATTTTTGAATCATCCCATGAATGAAACATGATTTTCCAAATATAAATCCAAGATCGCAACCTTTTTTCACATGTTTGATTATTTTAATTGAATTTTTATTCAATTAAAATACATTTAAAAACAAAAAATTAGGGTTTTGATCACTATCACCCTAACAAATCATTTCAAATCACTCTGGGCCTCTATTAGAGTGTAAGACCCAATTCCTTTTTAATCAAAACCTTTTTGGGCCTCCGTCATTGTATAAGACCCACTGTGTTTTCAAAAACCTCGGCGCGATCGCCGTTTTCAAACAAATCATCTTGGCCTCCCCTTGTGTTGTAAGTCCCATCTTTCATTTAAAAATACACTTTGGGCCTCTAATAGAGTGTAAGACCTAACCCCTTTTGAAAACCAAACTAAGTTGGGCCTTAGTCATTGTATAAGACCCACTGCGATTTCTAAAACCTCGGCGTGATCGTCGCCTTTTAAAAATCATCTGGGCCTACCCTTGTGTTGTAAGTCCCATTTCTTTTCTTTTTTTCAAAACTTTAGGCCTCTCCTTGAGTTGTAAGACCCAAACCTCATTGTAAATATCACCTTTGTGGGCCTCAGTCATTATATAAGCCCCAGTACAGTTTACAAAACAACGGTATGATTACTGTTTCTCATCTGGGCCTCTCCTTGAGTATAGGCCCCAACAATATTTTCAAAAACAAATTCCTTTTTTATTTAGGTTTAAACTCATAGTTATTATCAAAACTTGCTTTAATTTCTTGAACAACTAACCATACAGTAGTTACTATGGAAGCTTGATCGCCTGTAAGTTTTACCAGCTTTCTTTACATGTTTTCATATATATATATATATATATATATATAACTGTATTGCTGGAAGCTTTCTCACCTGTAAGTCCTTCTTTCATATCCTATTAAATACTTGTCATATATCAACTGTATATATACTTGTATATCTGCTTAGAGTTTTCCCCGACAATTAGGTCTAGAATTAGATAGAGCCAGTGGTCACTCTTTCAACACAGTCAAAACTAGTTCCCCATAGGAATTCCAGTGACAGTCTTGCCTTCTCTTGGGCTTAAACAATATGGAACAAAGAGAAAGGCATTATTCTCGGTGAAACTTTTCTCAGACTGTCACTTTTAGAAATTGTCAAAAGAAATTCATTTCCCCAGAGAAGAATTATTCTCGGTGAAACCTCTCTTGAATTTCTTCAAACCCTAGAACTGTTCTCTAAAGGATTAATTCTCGGTGAAATCGTTCTTGAACTTTTCTTAAGTTTGGACCCACAGGCTTTCTAAAAGCATCCCCGCCTCCTCTTGGGCTTTGTACAAGGACCCTCCGGCTTCTTAGAATTTCTCATGCCTTCTCTTGGGCTTAGTACAAGGACCCTGAAGACCTCTTAAAGGTATAGGACAGAACTTAGTCATCCTTCGTTAGAGTTGTCTTTCTAAAAGAGTCAAAACCTTAGACCAATTTTAAGGTTGATACTCATCCCTTAAAAGAGTCAGCCTCCTCTTGGGCGTTATACATAGATAAACCCTTTCATACTAGTAGACTTTGACAGTCTAATATCCTCTGGGGTGTCAAAGACATTCTCAAGTTCCCTACAAACATAGGAAAAACCCTGGTCATTCAAATAATCTCCAGTAGAGTTGAAATCCTCATAGGATCTAAAACTCAGTCTTTCATCCTAAGTTTCCCCAGCTAGGGCCAGCTTATCATCAGAACCTCAAGGCATCTGATACCTCAACTCTTCTGAAACCCTCAGCAAGAGTTGATTCCCCGCTTTGGACCTGCCTCTGGATTTCAACAATCCTCAGCAGAAGCCAACCTCCTCTTAGGCTTTGTATAATGATTTTCCTCAGTAGATCTAGCTTCAAAAAGCACTCTCTTGTTGAGTCAACCCTTTTTTAGCCTCAATCTTGGGCTTTGTACAAGACAGATAAAAGTACTCTCTTGTTGAGTCAATCTTTTCAGCCTCCTCTTAGGCTTTGTATAATGATTTCCCCTAGCAGAATTTAGCCTTCTCTTAGGCTTTGTATAATGATTTCTCCAGCTCGTTCAGCCTCAATCTTGGGATTTGTATAAGACAAACAAAGTACTCTCTTGTTAAATCAACCACATTTCCACACTCTCTTGTTGAGTCAATAGTACAAAATATAAACACTCTCTTCTTGAGTCATTCCTTTTTTTAGCCTCAATCTTGGGCTTTATACAAGACATATATAGACTTTCTCCAAAGAGTCAAAATCTTCATAACCTTCTCTTAAGCTCCGGATAAATATCTTCCCCAACTGAGTCAATTCCTCTCAGCCTTCTTTTAGGCTTTGAGAATTAATATCCCTAAACAGGAGTCGATCCTCCCTTTAGCCTTAGTCTTGGGCTTTGTACAAGACACATATAAATCTCTCCCGCAGAGTCAAACTCTTTTCAGCCACAATCTTGGGATTTGTACAAGACAGATAAAATCGCTCACCAGTAGAGTCAGGTTCCCCGTTTAGCCTCAATCTTGGGCTTTGTACAAGACAGATAAAATATTTCCCCGAAAAAGTCAACTTTTAGCCTCCTCTTAGGCTTTGTATAATGATATCTCCCAAAAAAGAGTCAAATCTCTTTAGCCTCAATCTTGGGCTTTGTACAAGACAGATAAACACTCTCTTGTTGAGTCAGTCTTTTCTAGCCTCCTCTTAGGCTTTGTATAAGGACTTCCCCAGTGGAGTCAATCAACCTCTTAGCTTTAACCTTGGGTTTAATCAAGGCACACAAAAATCAACATCCCCTTAGAGGAAATCAAAATCTCTCTGGAGGAAGACATTTCTCTGTATATCATTACATCAAAACAGAAAATCAAAACAAACCTTAATCCCAGATAACTGCTTTAAGTGGCACACTTGTTGATTCAAACATCCAAGCTGTAGTCCATCTCTTATCCTGGAAAAAACCCCTCTTTCATCTAATTGTTGTAAGTGGAAACCCTCTGGATTATTTACATCCACGCCACTGTCCCTCTCTTAGCATGGAAAATTCCTAAGGAAAAATGGCATTGCTCAACACTGAATTAAAGTTTTCTCCTTCAGGATAACATCCCTCGTAAAGGAAATTATGGCATTGCTGGATTCCTATATCCCAGTTAAAGTAATCCTCCTTTATAATCAGTCACCCAACAGTTGTGATAAACAGACGAGATGTCTCCCTTTAGAGATGACAAATGTTCTCTCAGTCAAACCTTTAGCTTCAATCTTGGGCTTTGAACAAGACACAAATACTCAACCTTTTAGCTTCAATCTTGGGCTTTGAACAAGACACAAATACTCAACCTTTTAGCTTCAATCTTGGGCTTTGAACAAGACACTAAAACATCTCTTTTTCCTCCCATAGAACAGGAGGAACTGCGATTTCTCTGATTTCCCTGTTTCTTTAAACGGGAATACGTAGGCATAAGATTGTGAAATCTTAGCGAGCATACCAATCAAAAACTTTAGGTCCAGTACCTTCACAAATTCATAAAAAAACATCGGCAAGCCCGACATCAACAAAAACTCTCTCTCTCAAACATTCCCAAAGAAGAAACTTTCCCATTTATAGATAAACACCATCAAGTTTAAAAGCAGAACCTATTTCTAACAACCTGTGGATAACCACATATAGGATGGGTAATTGATAACTCCCCATTGTATAACCTGACCCCGAACTCCCCGAATCTCTCTTAGCGTTTGTTCACTTAAAAATTCGCGTGCAAGGTTAGTTTTATATAGCTTCCCTTTCCCTTTCAGGTTCACGGGATAAATAAGAAATCAGAAAGTAGCACCCCTTCCCTACCGTTACGGTGAGGAGGAGCCCATGGTGATAAGGTGGTCGCGTCACCGACAAAAATCGCACGCTACACATGTCTTAGCTGAACTGCTACTAGAACATACTCGATCATTTGATGACGGTCTATATAGAGCCATTGACACTTACCTAAAGGTTATCCTTTCACTTCTTATTTTCTCGTGTTCCAGGGTTAAACTTTAAAGTGTTATAAAAGGGATTTCTAAACAAAGTTTTGACATTTGATATTGGAGTTTCTCTATACTCATCCCTCACTATCAGACCATGACCGTAGAAGACTCTGCAAAATAATGAACTGTGAAAAACTCTCACTTGACGCATGCTTACATGCTGCATAGAACTATAGATTGCCTCTAAGAACTGTTGTCCAGGTAAAGTTTCCTAGATCACTCGAACTTAGTTTGTAGTTATTTAAGCTTCGTACATGTAAAACCAAGAGATGGACAAGATACAACAGTACCCACAACAACCTTGTTAGGAAAAAGGCCTCTCATTCTCATATGCTTAATCCACAAAAGAGCCTCTTTGGCAAGACCTGCTTTGGCATAAAAATCAACAAGCCTCAATTGGTCCCATTGTTGAGCTCTAATAAGAGCCCTAAGCACAACATTATAATGAAATACATTATGAACATAATCTTCCCGAGATTTAAACCACTTAAATACAATAACAAGACGGTCCCAACTTCTCTGTTCACGAAGAAGAACAGTGACACCTTCAACATCATCAGACGATTTCAAAGTCTTCAAAAATGAATTTAAATCACTCTCATAATTACAGGGAATTTAGTGTTATATTTAATTGTGTTATCAACCTTACTACATTCCTACGGTAAGACTGGCGACCTGGAAGGAGTAAATTCCATCTACAAGCAGATTAAACTCTGCAATAGGGATGTTGATATGAGATTCGAGTTTGACTCATAACCGAAAATTCCATCTACAAGAAGATTAAACTCTGCAAAAGGGATGTTGCTTATATAGTTATTGAATTGAATCTTAAGTGAGGATCTATTCTACTACGTGACCAAACTATCATACCACGCGACATTACCGCAAAATAAAAACTGACCTCTATACCAGCAAAATAAAAACTGAATGGAAATCACTAGTTTAATGGCCAGAATCACACACCTTAATGTAGAAAACTAGAGAATGAGATAGTTGTTGCACTTGAGAAGTTGCTTAGTAAAACTACAATAGAGAAAAGTTGTTGATGTAAATATCATAAAATCATAGAGTTCATAGTCAAATAATAGATGGTCAAATAACAACAGAGTTCAAAACCCTAGAAAAAATGGCATTAGAAGTCAAATAACACCTTTAACTTTAGTTTAGAAATAACTTTCAACAAGTTTCTGTCAGTAAAAATCAGGTGGTAAAGGGGAAGATTTGGAAGAATTGTTCAGGGGAGCACACTCAAAAACCAAGTGAAAACAATCTCAAGAAAATCATTGCTAACGGGAATTAGCAGCTCATGATATCTAACAGAAAAATCATCGCAAACCATATCCCCTCATTCTCGTGGATAATCAATCTCATAGAAATACACACAAAAGCGATTGGTTTTCGAACTGACCTACTAAGATTGGTAAAGTATCCTAGATCACTCGAACGGTTGTTGCAGTGGTGTTCCGTCAGCGGCAGCGGCAGCGGTGTCTTTTCGCATTTGCTTTCAAGTTGTGAAGTTCTGAATAGAAGAGAAGTTCTAAAGATGAATTAGTGGCGCGTTATTTGATTCGTGTTGGGAGGCAGTTTATGTCCATCGTAGTATTTCATTTGGTTCAAAAGTAATGGCGGTTGGGCTCAACCGTCGCAGCCCAATAAACATTTTAGGGTTTGGCCACAAAATAGAAGTTTAACGGCGGTTGTTTACCGTCGCGACATGGGATTTACGGCGGTTAGGCATATAACCGTTGTTATCTGCTTTTTTTTTTTAAATAAAGGGCGATTTCATAAAACCGCCATAATAACCGCCGTAATATAGGGATAACGACGGTTTCAATGAACCGTCGTAACTTAAGTGTCGTAAAATGGTATTTGTCTTGTAGTGTTTGTTTAACTTGATCCCTATCGGAGATCATACTTGTTTCTGGTTTTATTCCCAGTAAAGAGTTTGTTCGCTTGTCTTTTGTTTCATAGTGTCACACAGTCATGTTCAGACCTATTGCTCCGTCACTTTGGATTTCCCTAGTTTGTTTCTTTCCCCAGCGTTGTTGTCATCCCCAGTGAGTGGTTACTCATTGGGTTGACTCTATCCCTATTTGGTTTTTTTTCTTCGTCTGCATTTTTGCATTTATCATTCCGTCATTTTCATCATATTAGAGTTCATAGCATTGTCAACATTATAGATCAGTTTTCTTTTGTCCATAACATTGCATGTCATTACTTCTAAGGGTAAAATTTCCGGTTTGCTATATTTAAATACCTTTCATCTGGATTTATGAGGATTGTCATCGCTCATGCCATCCGGTAAAGTTATTTAAATAGGGGCAACTGTTATACCCCAAGTTTTACCCCTTAGATGTCATTATCATCTGCATAAGCATCTTAGGTCAATCATCTTTGCATGACTAACCAGACCATCTAGCTTTGCTATTTTGTTTTTTTGTGGAATTAGGGTTTTTGTACAAAGAAGGTGAAAGCTATGATTAATCAAGATTTGAAATAGGTATCAACCAAACAAGTCCTCACTTACTTCAAGGGTTCTTAAGATACCTTTTGGTTCACCACAATTCATTTCAAAGGTTTCTTAAGTGGATGGAGAGGTTTTGAATTCATCTGATCAAACCCCCAACTGATGGCCACACAAAAGTCAATCTTAGAGTTTTTTGGTCAACTATGAACATTTCAAGTCATATTCTGTGATTCTCATAGAGTTTAATCAAGAAAAGTCAAAAGAATCAAGGCTACTTGCAAAGAGGGATTGGGGTGTTGAAACCAGCATTGGAGAGTTGGCTATAGAAAACTAAGGTCTCATGATTTGATTGTGAGAATCTCTTCTCAAATACATTGTGGATTTGAATTCTTGGAAGTTTTGGTGCCAAGATTGAATTAGGATTCACCCTTGTTTGTCATTTAGTTGGTTATAAGTTTCAAATTCATTCTTTTTTCCATGTTCTACCCCAAGATTTCAATTCCATTATATTTCCATTTTCCAATTTCTTTCAAACTCCATTTCCCTCCTAATTCATTCTCATGACCATTTTTCAATTTCATGATCAATTTTTTTAGTTCCAATTTCTTTCAAATTCCATTTCAAACTCAACAATCATTTTGCACATACATTGGATACAAGTTCTTAAATGGTGCAAATTCAAATTGGTCCAAAGAATTCAAATACATGTCATTACAATTCAACTTGGTCCAAAGAATTCAAATATATGTCATTACAATTCAAATTGGTCCAAAGTATTCAAATACATGTCATTACAATTCAAATTGGTCCAAAGAATTCAAATACATGTCATTACAATTCAAATTGGTCCAAAGAATTCAAATACATGTCATTACAATCCAAATTGGTTCATATTGAGATACATGTCATTACAATTCCAAAAAAACTCAAATTGAGACACATTTACAAGTCTTCATCATGATCTTCATGTTTCTCCAACGCCATTTCACGCCATCACCACCTTACCCATCTTCTTCATTCTTCATGCCTCATTCATCTTCAATCATCTCAACTCCACACCTTTCCTCATCTTTATGTTCCATGTCTTTGATCACCAAGCCATGACTTGCCAAATTCCCTATAAAACAAGGTTCAATTTATGTCAAAATCAATTAAAAAAACTCAAATTCATCAATTGCCAAACCATTCCAATTTCATAACCACATCAAAATCCAAATTCAAATTCATGTCATATCAAACTCATGCCAAAATTCAAACAATCCTAAACCAAATTCACATCATGTCATAATTAAAATTCATTCCAATTCATAAACCAAAACCAAGTTCAATTATATCAATTATTCAAACCATGCCCTAAACTAAACAATTCAACCATTCTTTCCATAAACCATAAACCAAACACCAATCCAAAACAAATTTCAATTCTCAAACCAAATCAAATTCATCCAAAATTCAACCATGTCAAATTCTTTAAAAAAACCATAAACCACACGTCAACCAATTTCAATTCAAGCCAAATACAACCATCCAAATCATTCAATTTTCAAAACATCATTCAAACCATTCAAGCCAAAGACAAATCCAACAAAATACTTCAAAATATCACACATTCAATAAGTCATAAGTCATCACATTGCAGCATGTAATATTCATCTTTCATGTGTCACACACCATTCTAGAACAAAACAACCAAAGAAAAAACCTTTCCATGATAAAGACCTATTTCACTACACACCAAAACCTGTCCTACACTGCTAAAAACCTTTGCATATTTGACCTAAGTTTTGCTTCACACCACCAAAACAAACCGTACCAAAATGTTTTCATTTTCAATTGGTGTAACTTCAAACCATTTCAATCACCTGCAGCAACTTACAACTTGCACCAAAAGTGACACAACATACTAGATATAAGACAACAGCAATATAGAATGATAGGGACAGTCCATGCATCAGTTTGTAGAATTCACAATGGAAAATTTTTAGAATGCCAAATCATTATAAAAAAAGCATTTAACACAAAAATGAAAAAAAAAATGGGATTTTCACAGTAAGGAATCAAATTACAGCATGCCTGGAAATTAAAATTGTCTACAAAACCTAATGGTCATTGAGCATAAGGGGGAGGATCAAAAAACCTAATTGAGGAGATTACCACAGCCATATACAAAAAAAAATAGAAGAGCCTTTTTTTAACTCGAAAATCACAACAACAAGGCAGCGGAAGAGATACGAAACAAGAAGAAGGGAAGGAAAAGCGAAAACGTACCTGCGCGTGGGAGCTTCAAGGGTAAGCCTCTTATTTCTGAACTTCCATTAGCGTTGTCTTGCCTTCGTTTTTCCTCTGTTTCATAGAAACCTCGTGTTTTTTGTGTCGTTCTCGTAACTTTGACCTTCCTTGTTCGTTTCCTCCATGAGTTGTTGAGGTTTTGGTTTAGTTTACCTTTGAAGAAAAATGGGTCGATTTGTTGTTTCATTGTTTTTTTTTTTGGTAAAATTAAGGGAAGATTCAAAATACATGAAAAAAAAATAAGGGGGGGGGGGTTAGTGATTGGGTTTTTTATTTTTGAGGGGACGTCGTCGGAGAAAGTGGCGGTTTCCGCCGCGGTTTCGCCTTCTCCGGCGAGTGAGGGATTTCAGGCGGCTTTGTTTTGGTTGCACAGAAACAAGAAAGAGAGTGTGGTGGTTTTGAAGAACATTGTGAGGATTTGTTCTTTTTCAAGCTTTTATTGCTTTTCCCAATTAATCTGAGCTTTAATGGGGTGGTTGACATGTTATTATGATTTTGGGATTCCGTTTCACGCGGCTCATTCTTTCCTTGTTTTTTTTTAAATAGAAGTACATCATTATTTCCTTTGTGGCACGCCTACCATAATATTCGTGCT
The DNA here is from genome assembly GCA_022829125.1 of Lathyrus tuberosus. Taxonomy (NCBI): domain Eukaryota; kingdom Viridiplantae; phylum Streptophyta; class Magnoliopsida; order Fabales; family Fabaceae; genus Lathyrus; species Lathyrus tuberosus. The sequence continues at coordinate 5,783,686 of JALAZF010000001.1, read as the reverse complement.
CCCACCGTTCAGATCATAGCTTTTTGGTCAACCAGGTCAGATCTCAGAATCTGACGGTTATGGCTTAGGGCGCATGGTAGAGTCTCTTTAGACTCTACCCACCAGATCCGTGTGCCATTTATGGTTTAGGCTTAGGGGGGGATTGGCTAACGCCGCCCCTATTGGTGAGGCCATTAGTTTTTGAAGAAAACCTTTGTTTCCTTTTTTGTTGTGTGCACCCCCTCATTTCTTTTATTTTCTTTTTCTTCTTTTAACTTTTGATTTTTATTTTATACTTTCTAATAACTCTAAAATTTCATAAAAATATTTTTTGTTTACTTTATTGTCTTAACTCATGTTTAGTATTTTTTATTTATTTTAGAATTTATTTTATTATTTTATTTAAATAATTTTGTATAGTGTGTTTACCAAAACACCCTTTATTTTTTTTAATTTTATTAAGCTTTATTAAAGTTGTTTTGATTGCTTTTTGCTTAGTTTTGTGAAGCCTCGATTTATGCTCGATTAATTTGATATCATGCACTTATGGGTGGTTTTTGTGTGAGCATTTGTGATAGTCTTTTGAGGATCTTTTCCTCAAATATTCTTAGTGTTCTGGACTGGACGAATGGCTAGAATTGGCCCAATCCGCCTCTGCTCCAGAGCGGCCCAAATCGCCTAAGCCCAATCCACAGAGGGGCAATAATGACATTTTTGCCCCTCCAACCGGGCAAGGAACGCAACGTTCCTCCCCGGCTTTTACGCCCGTTACGCACGGCTTCCTCGCTGCCCGAACAGCAAAGGACAGGTGCCCGGAGCTGCGTTCATGCCCGACATAACGGCTAGTTTCTGACACCCTGCCCGACATAACGGCTAGTTTGGGCAGTTACCTATTCTTTGGGGAAAACGGTTATTTCGCTCCGAAAATAGGACCGTTGGCCACGCGCTGGGGGCTCTATATAAACCCTCTCGCTTGAGAGGGTCAGGTATCACATTTTCACCCTAAGAATACACTTTGTACTTGCCCCTTTTCTCTGACCTTTTCTTACTTGAGCGTCGGAGTGCCTTGCAGGTACACCCCCTCCTCTCCTCATTCACAAGCCAAACACCTTGCACTCCTGACGACTAGCGTCCGTCCGAGCACCTTGCCATCTGACGACCAGCTTACATGGACCTGTTCGAATACCTCGGATCAGTGGCACCGTCTGTGGAAACTCCTTGTTCTCCCCTTCTTTCTTTCCTCCTCGGAAACTAAAAGATCAAACCATACTTTCTTTGATCCGCCCACATCTAGCCGCTCAGAACTCCGCGAAAGGTGCTGACGCTACGGTTCTCGTTCTCATCAACAAGATGGACATTGACGGCAGTTTGTTGCTACTTTCTGATCCCCGTTTCCTTCGAGACGGGGCCACTGCGTCTCCAACTCCTCCTCCCGCCGAGCAAGGAGGCAAATAGCTACTGTTGGGGGAACGACCAATTCTTGGCCCTCCCAGTGCTGACCTGGCCGTTGCAGCTCTTCTAGAAGCTATCAACCGCACAAACCTCCTTATCTTGCAGCAAGGAGAAAGGATAGGAGCTCTCGAGGAAGTATCTCTTCCAAGATCCTCTCCTCCCAAGAGTAAACACCGAAAATCAAGAAGCCCGCCACCTAGGTGCGGGGAAGACCGTATGACGAGGCATGAGTCTGAATCACAACACGTTCGTAAGCGCGACTAGATCTCCCCGCGGGATCGGTCACCACCAAGACACAAGAGAACGAGGCATGACAGGCATTCTCCACCGGTCAGACCTCGTGACCGGCCACGTTCACCCTCACCTCGCAGAGACCGCCGCCGCGAGCGCAAGCAACGGTCACAATCAACCCCAAGTTCAGACAGCGACAACGAGCCTCGTGGCCCGTTGTCCCGCAGGATCCTGGCCACCCGTCTACCTAAAGGACTGGAGAAGCCTCCGTCTCTAGGGACTTACGATGGAACCACTGACCCAGACGAGCACATAGAAAACATAGATCCTCTTTTGGACTACAGAGGGGTACGAGGAGCCATCAAATGCCGCCAGTTCCCGACCACGCTCCGGAAGGGAGCAATGACATGGTACAAGCAACTGCCAGAAGAATCCATCACATCCTGGAGACAGCTGGGGAGGATTTTCTCCCGTCACTTTACCGCATCGCGACGCCATCCAAAGACCGAGGCGTCCCTCGGAGCTGTCGTACAGGGAAGAGATGAGCCTCTCCGGGCCTACATTGAGCGGTTCAACAAGGAGGCCGTCCAAGTGCCAACGACCGACGAGATGAAGAAATTCCTACTGGAGCAGGGATTACGTCCTGGCTCAGACTTCGCGAAAGCCATCGGCCTAGATCCACCGAGGAACCTTAACGCCCTTCTCCTCCAAGCCCAGTCGCATATACAATACGAGGAAAAGGTTGCTGCCCACTTTGTCCGAGCCTCTCGAAACCAAGAAGGTGCCCAGTCATCCAGAGCTGAAGAACCCTCGACATGAGGAGATAAAAGACGCGAAGATCGGCCTCGCGATGCACGCGAACAGAAGGGACCTTTCGGGCGGTTCCATGATTATACCCCCTCACTACCTCGAGGGAGAAAATCTTGTCCGAATGTGCCAACTCAGAATTCAAGCAGGCGGGCGTCCATTTCCCCAAACAGCTGCCGGCCAGACCGGGTGTAGACAAATCCAAGTATTGCCGCTTCCACAAGAGCCACGGTCATACGACGGAAGAATGCATTCACCTCATAGATGCCATAGAGATCCTCATTCGCGACGGCCACCTGAAGCAGTTCGCAAAAAAGAAAGAAGCTCCCCGGCAAGAAACCCAGGAGAGCAAGAAGGCTGCAGAAGAGACTCCGCCCTCCGATGACACCAACGTATAGGTCGCTATGTCCATAACTCAGACAAAGGACTTCCGCATCCCTAAGGGTCTGCCCGTCTCCACGTACTTCGCTGCTTGAAGCCCGTGGGAGGCCTTCCCATCGGCCATGGTCATCTCCGGTGGTGGATTCAACAAAATCACGGTCGGTTCAGTTAAGAGGAGATTCGATCAACTGATCAGCAAAAGCTCCAATGAAGTCACCACACTAGATACCACTCACAAAGGATCCGCTCCTATTTCCTTCTACAAGGAGGAGCTCCTCGGCGGGGCACCGAACTCAAGCATCCCGCTACTTATCCGGGCAAGGATGGCGAACTTCGACGTTCGCAGAATACTCGTGGACCAGGGCAGTTCAGTTGATATAATGTATAACCACCTGTTCGAAACACTCCAGCTGGACGACTCTCACCTTACTCCATACGTTGGATCTGACCTGCAGGGATTCAACGGAGCGGTGACAAGGCCCCGGGGTTACGTAGAGCTCATCGTAACCTTCGGTTCAGGAAAGACAAACTGAGCAATTAAAGCACAGTTTCTGGTAATTGAATGCCCGTCAGTATACTAGTGCATTTTTGGAAGGCCAACCCTGGCAGAGTTGATTGCAGTGCCTTCCACCGTACATCTCAAGATGAAGTACTACACTTCTGAAGGGATGGTCGCCACCCTCCATGGTGATATCGAAGCTGCCCGTCGATGCTTTGAAGCAGCATCAAAAGGACTAAGCACCATCTCAGCAAGGCCGAGGACTTCTGGTCGTCCCCCTCTGCCCAGCAGCTCCGAGCAGCCAAAACCGCTCCCCCAGGTCGAATCTATCGACTTGGACAGCCGTTTCAGCGAGGAAGATCACGCCAAAGACCCAACGACTTCAGGCAGCCAGTCCAACAACAGCGGTCATCTCCTACGCCCTGTCCCAGATGGCAACTTCGAGATCGTTCCGTTTGGAGAAGACCCCCAACGGGGAGTGAAGATCGGAGCAGACCTCCCCGACCTGGCCAAGAGACAACTAAAAGCGTGCCTCCGGGAGAACGCAAACTTATTCACATGGAGCGCTGCTGAAATGCCAGGATTTGACCCCTCTGTTGCTTGCCATCAGCTTACAATTGATCCGGCCGTCAAAGCCGTTGCCCAGCGCAAAAGGAAACAGTCCCCGGAGAAGATGGAAGCTGCGGAGAAAGCTGTCAAAGACCTTTTAAAAGCTAGGTTTATTTCTGAGGCCAAATACACTACATGGCTCTCAAATGTTGTACTTGTAAGAAAAAATAATGGCAAATGGAGGATGTGCGTTGATTATACTGATGTTAATAAGGCCTGTCCGAAGGACGCCTACCCCCTCCCCAATACAGATGAGCTCGTAGATAACTCAGCAGGTTTTAAACTTTTATCGCTCCTCGACACCTACTCGGGCTACAACCAAATACCAATGGCCGCGAGCGATAAAATTTACATGGCCTTCATGACCGAATCGGGCAACTATTACTACAACGTAATGCCCTTCGGGCTGAAGAACGTCGGCGCCACATACCAACGAATGATGAACAAAGTCTTCCAAGGACAAATAGGCGACATGCTCGAGGTATACATGGACGACATGATCGTCAAGTCCCACGAGGAACTAGATCATGTTGCCCATCTTCGCAAAATTTTCAAGCAAGCAAGAAAGTATCAAATGCGTTTTAACCCAGAGAAGTGCACGTTCGGTGTACGGGCAGGTAAATTCCTTGGCTTCTACCTAATGGAACGAGGAATAGAAGCTAACCCTGACAAATGTCGGGCGTTCTCTGAGTTCCCAACTCCCACGTCTAAGAAGAACATCCAGTCCCTCAACGGGGGTACTTACCTCGTTGTCCTACTTCGTCGCAAAGTCCGCCCAACACGCCCTTTCTTTCTTCAAGCTCTTGCGAAAAGAAGCAGCGTTTGAATGGACCAAAGAATGCGAAGCATCCCTCCTTCACTTGAAGCAAGCTCTGTCAAAACCCCCCATATTATCACGGCCAGATACCGGGGAAGTCTTGTTCCTATACCTCGCCGTCACTTCCGAGGCCGTTAGCGCCTTTCTCATTCGCGAGAATCCTAGCGGGCAAAAGCCAGTATACTTCACGAGCAAAGCGTTGCAGGACGCGGAGTTGCGATATCAACAGATAGAGAAGGTAGCATTGGCCCTCGTCAATGCTGCCAGACGACTGAGGCACTATTTCTTGGCCCACACGATCGTGGTAAGGACGGATCAGCCCATCAAGCAATTACTGGGACGACCAGACATGGTCGGGCGAATGTTCAAATGGTCACTGGAACTGTCCGAATTCGACATCCAGTATGAAAGTAGAAAAGCTCTTAAAGCTCAGGCCCTGGCCAATTTCGTAGCGGAAGTAACCTTCTTAGACTCCTCGTCCCACATAGCAAACAGATGGACCATCTACGTGGACGGAGCATCCAGCTCGAGCGGCAGCGGGGCAGGAGTAATTCTGGAGAACGACGAAGGGACCATAGTCGAGGCTTCTCTCACATTGTCCTTTCCCACATCCAACAACCAGGCCGAGTATGAAGCCTTCCTCGCCGGGTTGCGCCTAGCCGAAGACCTAGGGGCTGAAGAAATCGTCATCTGCACGGACTCTCAGCTCGTAGCCCACCAGATATCCGGGGAGTATCAGGCCAAAAACGACAGTCTCTCGGAATACCTCACCCTAGTCAAGGAAAAAATGTCGAAGTTCAGAACGGTAGAAGTAAGGCATGTTCCACGCGAACACAATGTGCGAGCAGACGTCTTGTCCAAACTAGCAAGCACTAAGAGGAAAGCCGGAAACAGGTCAGTCATCCAAGAGATACTTCCCCGGTCCAGCATCGATAAGGGATCCTCGACCCTACACGTACACGCGATCGGAGACAGTGATTACTGGATGACGCCCGTGTACAACTACCTCACTAGAGACGAACTTCCAAATGACCCCAAGAAAGCCAGCACCATCAGACGAAGAGCTTGCTCGTACGTGATCCTCGAAAACAAACTCTACTGACGGGGCTTCTCCATCCCACTACTCAAGTGCATAGAGGAGGAGGTTGTCCCCCAAGTATTACGAGATATCCATGAAGGCATTAACGCCCAGCACCTGGGAGGAAGGTCCCTTGCCCGCAAGGCCCTCCGGGAAGGGTATTATTGGCCAACCATGCAGCAAGACGCCAAGGAGCATGTGAAGAAATGCGACAAATGCCAACGACACGGGGATATGCACCTAGCTCCACCTAACGAACTGAAGAGCTTGACCTCCCCGTGGCCATTCGCCTGGTGGGGCCTAGACATCCTAGGACCCTTCGTGACGAGGTCCAGCCAAAACAAATACCTGATAGTGGGCGTAGATTATTTCACAAAATGGATAGAAACAGAAGCCTTAGCAAAGATAACAGCACTTAACATTCTGCGCTTTTACAAGCGGAATATCCTTGCCCGTTTTGGGATTCCCCAAGCAATCGGCACGGACAATGGAACACAATTCACGGACAAGAAGTTCCAAGACTTTGTTGCCCATCTCGGAACAAGGCAACACTTCGCTTCTGTAGAACACCCCCAGACCAATGGGCAGGCAAAAGCGGCCAACCGCGTCATTCTTCGTGGCCTCAAGCGAAGGCTGGATGAAACGAAGAAAGCCTGGGTCGAGGAGCTCCACAGCGTCTTATGGGCATATTGCACTACTCCCCAGTCCACCACCGGGGAAACACCTTTCCGCTTAGCATATGGCACAGAGGTTGTTCTACCCATTGAAATCCATGTACCGTCCAGGAGGACCGAATCAACTCTAGACGAGGAAATGAATAACGAAGCGATAAGAGAGGAGCTCGGCCTTGTCGAGGAAATCTGAATAGGAGCAGCCCTCCGCGAAGCATCTCTTAAGCAAAAAATAGCAATCAGGCACAACGCTAAAGTCCTAGGACGAGAGTTCGATGTGGGAAGCCTTGTCCTGCGAAGAAACCACAAGGACTCTCGCGAAGGAAAACTAGCAGCCAACTGGGAAGGGCCATACAGAGTCCGTGCCAAAACGGGAAATGATGCATACTTCCTCGAAAACCTTAACGGGGATGCACTCCCTCGACCATGGAACGCTGAGAAACTTAAGCAATACTACAGCTAAAGTAACCATAGGCTTCCTCGCATCAAAGGACCACCTAACGGTCATCATGCTTGTCCAGGTACAAACGACGCATACGTACAAGCAGAATCCCGCTCAAGTAAATGAGCCGGAACTCTGCTCGTCGACGGTCCTCAATCGAGCACCGCCTTCGCCCAAGTACTACGATTGGCAGAACCCCAACTCGCGATGGGACGTTCACGCTGCGACCTCAGGCCTCGATCGCGACCTAAGATCCGCAACCTCTCCAGGACCTTCCCCGGCTATTCGACCAGTTCTCCGCACTGGCGAATTCACACACAACGAGCTATCTTTCAAAAGAAAGCTCCGCTAACAGATACACCCTCCGACGGGCAGCCACACATGCACAACCAATGTAAAGTACAACAAAAATAGTATAAATAACATAAACCGAGCATTAAATAAAAAGGCCACAAGGGCCAAAGATTGTGCGTATTACATAAAAAAGGGGGCCACGCCCCCCCAAAATCAAATAAGGTTACAAACAACTCAACGGCGCGCAGGCCGGACAAGATACAACAACATCAAAACAACAAAAGTCCTCATTCGTCCGCTTGCTCGGTTGTTTCCAGCTCAGGTCGCTGCTCCTCCTCGGGCTGCTCCTCGGGCTGAACCTCAGGGGTATCTAGAACAAGGCCTGCGGGCAAGACGATGCGACCGTCTTCCACACGCGCAAGATAGTGGATACCCTCGGTCGAAATCTCCAGCCCAGGGTTCACCACCTAAAATTGGGCCACGACACTGTCGAAGGACTCCATTGCCACGGCGATACTGTCATCCTCGGCCTGCACAATGCTGGCAACCAGCTCAGCCCCAGTCTTCAGCACCCTTATCTCATCCGGTTCGTCGGCACCCGGGGCAGTGGTCGCCAGCAACTCTTTACTCAACTCTTCGGCAGCCTTTTTCTCCGCCATCAGCTTGGTAACATCCTCTTTCAGCTTGGCCGTCTCCTCTTCAGCCTTCTTCCGAGCCTCACGAGCACTCTTGATCTCCTCCTTCAGGGCCGCCTCGGAAGCTCGGGCAGCAGTGAGTTCAGCCACCCGCGCAGAGTCCCCTTCCGCATAAACGGCTGTCATCTCCAGCATCCTCACAAGGGCAGAAGCGTCCTGGGCTACCAGCGCCCTCTTGCTCGCTCGGTCCATGCTCTCCAAGCTAAGAGACTCTTCCCGAGGGACGATCAGGGTGTTGCCTTCAAAAAATCTCCTGTCAAGGATGCACGGGGGGAGCTCAAACTTCCCCTTCTCAGGCGCCCGGGTCAGGTCCACAGCATCTGACGTCCGTGGCCGCTTCGCGCGCCCGGTCAAATGCAGTGGAGATCCCCGTGGAACAGGAGAAGGAGAAGAGGAGGTCCCCATGGCAGCTTGGACGAGAGAAGGAGCACGAGCACCAACAGGACGAGTCTTAGGGGGAGCCGCTCCAACTTTGTTCCTCGCCAGGGCATTCCTCACCACGCGATCGCGAGCTTGAGGCATCTCACCTGCACAAATGAAACGAGCACGTTAGCAACGTGAAAAAAAAGGTAACACAAACAAAAACTAAGTAACTATGACTACCGAGCAGCTTCTTAGCATCCGCGGGAGTCTTGCACTCCATCAGTGCCTTCATATTGATAAAACTGCGCTCAACCCTCTGGCTACCATCATCCTCGAAGATAGGGTTACCCTTGCTCGTCCGGCAGCTCGCAAGACTGACGGAGTTGACCCACTTCACTAGCGTCTCATAAGACACGGCATCCTGCCTGCGTAGCGCGTTCGGCTCTAAGACGTAAGCACTGGGCTTCTTTGAGAAGTGGTCAGGTGTCCAGTGGATCGGGAACTTGTACAACCTCTCCTCTATATACTTCCCCTCCTCGTTGAGCAGCTCCTCTCCGTTCTCATCGACCTCTATCTCTCAGACATACGTGCTGTCTTGGGCAGCTTCGGACACTGGCTCAATGATGAAGTACCGTCCCTTGAACGTTCGGATTGACTCCGAGAACGGCTTAAATAACTTCTTGGGCTGCTTCAAGGAAACCCATCCGTACTTCTTCCCCGCCAGCTGCCGTTGAAGATGGAAAACAGCAAAAAAAAAGGGAGAGTGGTTCCCAGTGTGAGATACTCGCACACTAACTCGAATGCTCGTATAAAGGCCAGCGAATTAGGGTGGAGTTACGAGGGCGCCAGCTTGAGATGCTCGAATACCGACCGCTAGAAGTCAGTGAAAGGCAACCTCAGCCCCAACTCTTTGAAAGCGTACTCATACATTGTGAAGCGGTCCCCGAACTCCGAGCAGACCCGCTCGTCCACGGTGGGAAAATGCACTCTCCAATCCCCGGGTGGGCCCACCTCTGTAAAGGCGTCGGCCACAGACCTAGTGAACGTGGAAATATGTTCGGAAGGCTCGGCCACCTCCTACTCCTCCGGGCAGAACCCGTCAACATCTTCTTCCATTACATCCTCTTCCTCTTCAACTTCGCTCGAGGAGCTCGATGTCGTCGAGCTCGAAGACGCAGAACTCGAAGCCGTTGCACTGCTGTTCTCCTCGGAGACAGTTTCCTCCTCAGATGTGACTGGGATGACTTCTCTCTCTGGCTTCATCGCCATTACGATCACCTGAAAAAGCAGAGAAAGACAGTGAATTCGACAGGAAATCAAATCCACCCTTCCACCGCTAGGTCAAGTGAAAGGGCGCGCAGAAGGCTAAGGACAGCGTCCCCGGCCAAAGCCATAACATCAAACGAAAAAAACCTCCCCGCGAGGAGATGCCCGAGACATACCATCTCCCTACGAAGAGCCTCCCCGCACTCGTGCCCAGATTCCGTTTGAGGCTCCACCGGAAACCACAAGGCTCCACCGGAATCTGGAAACATTCTACCGGAAAATCCACCGTTCCATCAGAGGATAATCACATGCGGTGGTTATGACTCGCAACCACGACGTGGACGACCACGCCCACCAAACACACTACCTACTCCGGCGAGATCCTAGAAACAGCAAAAGGGCAGAATCACCGTCCACCACCAACACTCGCCAGAAATCTACCTATTTTATCGCTTAAAAGCTAACCCTAGCCGCATGCAATCTACCACTAACAACAAGAGAAAGTAAAACAAGCTGGAAATCAGAAAACTTACTTGATTTGAGTAGGAGAGAGACTGCTCAAAAATTGGCACGGTGGTCGGTTGCTCTGAAGACGGCGACGGGCAGGAACGCTGATGACGGCGAAGAGAAACCAGAAGGGAAAAAGTACAAAATGGGACAACCTTCCCCCTTTTATACTGAGGGGCACGTGCATACACGCGCCCGTAGGCAATAATGACTGCCCACTAGCCATAATTACCTATTGACTGCTACACAGGGCTCGATGCACACGTGGCAACCCAACGTTTCCCATTCTGTCTGAGGCTTTATCTCCCCGAATACAGGGCAATAGGGTCACGACCACGAACATCACGGACACAGAGGGCCACGAGCACCTCGAGACAATCATCCTCATCTCCGCGCTAGCTCCCCTAAGCGACGAGTAGTCCTTAAGTCATCACTCTCATGCTCGGGAGCAACGACTTGGGGGGCTCCTGTTCTGGACTGGACCAATGGCTAGAATTGGCCCAATCCGCCTCTGCTCCAGAGCGGCACAAATCGCCTAAGCCCAATCCACAGAGGGGCAATAACGACATTTTTGCCCCTCCAACCGGGCAAGGAACGCAACGTTCCTCCCCGACTTTTACGCCCGTTACGCACGGCTTCCTCGCTACCTGAACAGCAAAGGACAGGTGCCTGGAGCTGCGTTCATGCCCGACATAACGGCTAGTTTCTGGCACCCTGCCCGACATAACGGCTAGTTTGGGCAGTTACCTATTCTTTGGGGAAAACGGTTATTTCACCCCGAAAATAAGACCGTTGGCCACGCGTTGGGGGCTCTATATAAACCCTCTCGCTTGAGAGGGTCAGGTATCACATTTTCACCCTAAGAATACACTTTGTACTTGCCCCTTTTGTCTGATCTTTTCTTACTTGAGCGTCGGAGTGCCTTGCAGGTACACCCCCTCCTCTCCTCATTCACAAGCCGGACACCTTGCACACCTGACGACCAGCGTTCGTCCGAGCACCTTGCCATCTGACGACCAGCTTACGTGGACCTGTTCGAATACCCCGGATCACTTAGGTATATGATGAAATGAGGTAGAGCCATTAACTTGAATTTATTTGGCTATTTTACTATTTTTGACATACGCCTCAAGTTAGGGTTGTGTTTAAGCATGATTCTTGTTTTGTTTTGACCTAGTTTTTGAACATGCTTCTTGTGTGAATTTCCTTGATGTTTGTCTTTCTTAAGTGAGTTAAGTGACATGCTTTAACTTCTGACTTTTATGGTCTCAAGGTGTTTTGATTGCTCATTTAACTTCTTTTAGTTGCCTTGGATGTTTGAGCCTTTGTGTGATTAATTTGGATTGATACATGCTTAATGCTTTGTACATGATTTAATATGAAGATGGCTAATGTTTACTTGAACTTTTGAGTGTTTACCTTATGAGTTGATCATTTTCTTTAGTACATGCCTTGTTCATATTGTCATTCACTCATGATTGTTATCTTCTGTGCTTAAAGCTTCATCCTGGCTTCCTGTTGTTGTTTCCCTAATTCCAAAGGAAGGTTTCCCTGTTGACTTGTAAGTCATACCTTAGGATAACTTAGTCTTTTCCTATCTCACCCTATGACCTTGTTAGAGTCATCTTTTTGGCCTTGTTAGAGCCATATTCCCTCTTTAACCTAGCTTTAGGTTAGGGTTTGTTAACCCTATGTAAGTACTATTGTTATAAGTACTTACCTTTCCCTTTTTGGCCTTGTTAGAGCCAGTTTGTCTTACAACTTAGAGCTAGGTATAGAGTTTGTAAACTCTATGTGAGCATCATTGTTATGAGTACTCACTTTCCCTTTTGACTTTGATAAAAGTCAATCCTTTAGCTAGTCTTTCAACTTAGACTTAGAGAGTTTGTTAACTCTATGTAAGTGTCATGGTTATGAACACTTATTTCCTCTTGAAACCTTGACCACAATCAAGAGTTCCTCATCCCTAGTGAGGTGAACTACGAATGCTCTGATTTTATCCTAGCCGGGATACATAAGCACGTGATGTGACATCTTGGCGAACATACTTTGTATATACCCTAGGTCTTTACCTTAGCACATTTCCCTTAGCAAGCAACTTTAGCATAACACAAATACTAACAAGAGGTTCCTTTTGAGTACTATAGATACTTAGCATGTTAGCACTTTCCCTAGGTATAACCAACCCCGGACCTTATATCTCTAGTTTTGTTGTTACATAGCGCACTTAGGGTTTTCTTTCGATGTTTATCCTTTCCTTTGGATAAATCAAACCTCGATGGTGAACTTCATAATTCGTGATTCAAGTTAATTAATAGCTTGCTATCCGATTCTCACCGCAACACAATGCTTGCAATATCAATATCGACAACAATCCCCGAAAACGGCGCCATTTTGTTGAAACGTATTTTAGGTGGGTGTTTTATCGTATTCGCAGGGATTGTTCAGATATCTAGATGTTTGTCGTTCAATAGTCTAACATTCTAAGCAAAGGGTTTTCAAAGAGTTCTTGTTGAGTAACATATGTTTTTGTAGCAAAGAGTAAATTAGGGCAAAGATGTTTTGTTTTAAGAAAAGCATGCCAAGATTAGATTTTGTTAACCTCTTTCATGCATATCCGATTAATCAAGCATGTGAACCTAGTTTCGATCAATACAATCGCGTGTCCTCGCGAATCCATTTATTTCTAAAGCGACTTCGTGGGTATTATTGTTTAAATCGTTAGATGATTTCTTGAACCAACAATCGAAACAATAAACATTAAGAACGATACAAAGCAAATATTAACTCCCAAATCTATGTCTAGACTTTGTTTGTTAATAGATAAATAAATTAGATCAAGATTTGGAAAATCTATGTCTAGAGTGATTCAAACCATAAATACAACATTAAATGCAAATATCTTCATCATCTATTGATCATCAACCTTGTTCACATACAAAAGATCAATAGAAATACATACAAGCAAAGTTAACTACATCTAATCTTGACTCAAAAGTGATTAGCTACCCATAACCATGGTAGCTTGCTTTACAAGTTTTGGAAGGAGATGAATGAGCATCCACGTCGAAGAATCGAACTCGGATGCGAATCCAGGTTCTATTTGTAAAATATCACCTTTTGGTGAAGAAATCTGAGAAAATGAAGCTGTGGTGTGTAAAGATGGGTTATGATCCCCAAAAATAGTGAAAAGTACTTATAGAGTACTTTTAGAATCTGTCACGTTCGCACTGTGAACTGCTTCTTCGCCCAGCAAACACCAATTTAGGCACCTGAAGTGCCTCTGAACAATTAAACTGCCCCTGAGAAATATCTGAAGTTCGCTGTGCGAGCAATTCTTCGCACTGCGAACTACCTCGCTTACAAGTTCGCACAACAAACTTATGGTCCTTTAGCTACTTCCTTTAGTCTGGGATGGTTCGCTGGCTCTTCGCTGACACTTCGCCACAGCGAATATTCACTGCTTGTTTGCCCAGGAAACTTACTGCCCTTTAATTACTGCCTCTCAATTGAGAGGATTCGTTGGGACTTCGCTAAATGTTCGCAAAGCGAACATTCGCTGGCACTCCTAGTTGGCTGTTCACACAACAAACATGCTGATATTCTTCTCTTCCTTTGGCTTCCTTGTCCAATTGTTTGTGTTTCACACTTTGATGCTTTCATGCTTAATTTCTGCACAATAACACATAAATCAAAGCAACCAAATGTATTTTCATAAAATTGAAGAATAACATGCTATCATGGAGTGAATCCAACAAAACAACACAAAAGAGTTGAGAAATGCCAATAATTAATGATCAATTTAAAGCAAGTTTGGCATCTAACAATTATTACGGTCTCGCGACCGTGGTGGAAAGCACCAGACATACAATCACCCATTACCTCACAACGGTTTTTTAGGCATTGTGGTATCCCTTTTCCAACCGATGTGGTATGACTTTTCCGTAATAGTGATTTAATGTCATTATCTTGATGTCTCACCTTTCAAGTTGGGGAGGGTACCTTATGTTAGACCTGACATCAAATTCTCCTTTGTTATCATAGAAAATTCTTGTTCAACTTTTTTTCTTTGGTGCAATTAAGTAAGGAAACTTCAGCCAATATGAGGGAACTTGATTTGGTCCCATTTTCTTTTTGGTTCTCTTGAACCATACCTTGTAGACTAAAGTTTATCTCTTTCTTGGATCTTTACTACTCTACTAATACTATCCTGCAAGCCTTCCTTAAGTGGGTAGAGACCCATAACCTATTTAACCTCCACTGTTGATATTAATTATAATATTGTCGAGACAGTTGGTGTCGATTTTGAAGTGATTGTTTTGGTAGTCACTGATGTTGATTTTGGTACCTTGATTGATGTTGTTGGCATTGATTCGAACCTTTCCCCTGATTGTAGCCCCACTTGAATTTAGATTGGTCTCTTCATGAAAGAGTATATAAGCTCGAGAAGTGATTGTTCCTTTTGTAATTTCCAATGTAATTGGCTTCAAATTCGAGGAAGCATTCAGAGTTGCACTAGTCACTCACATGACAACTATCAAACTAATCGTACAACAGGGCCTGATGTACTTGTTTTTGTCTTAAGTTGTCCCATTTAAGATTGTGTTAGTTGTTTGACCAAAACGTCCAATTGAGCTTGTAGAAACATAATTGTAGGCTTGCTATACTACCCAAACAAAAAATGGTGGTTAGGTGCAAGTTGTTGCAAGTTACTAGATCAAGGTTTAAGAATTGGATAGACTTGATCATTTTTGTTGAATAAGGATTCAAACTTTAAAGCAAGCAACATGGTGACATCATCATTGGTTTTAAAGTCAAGGTGGAGATTTGGGAAAGATTTTCTTGAAAACCTCATATTAATGTTCGCGAGAATGCACTAGATTTGGGAGACAAGAAATGCGTTCAAGAAACAAAGAGCGTTCACGAGTGTTTTCAAAAATGCAACGCGTTTCAGGAAACAGATTGCCCCCTTCTTAAACACCTTAAAAACGTTCTTTTCAACCATTTTCTTGGTATGAAAGACATACAAGATTCATTTAGGTTCAGTCCTAATGATAGAAATTTAGAGAAGCAGCTGGAGAAATTCTTAGGTTTCAAGACTAATAATTGGAAGACATTTCAAGGTATTTAAAGGGATTGAGAAATACTTGTAAACATCTTGGATTTGTGTGATTCATATAATGAGAATAGGAAAGATTGAGAAACACTTAACCATAAAGTATGAGATGTTTTTGGAAATTTGAAAAGTTTTTTTCTTGCAACTCTTTTGTAATCTCTTGTAACAAATCTCTAAGTATAGTGAATTGGAGATTTGCTCTCTCCCAAAGAGTATGTTGATTTGATCAAACTAAGTAAACAAATTCTTTGTGTACTCGTCAATTTATTTTCTTCTTCTTTCTTGCACGTGTGAAATTGCTTACACTCTTTGATAGAATGATTAATTTTTTAAAGCCATTTATATTAATAGTTACTGTTTTTTGTTTCACACATCAATATTCTTGATTTGATTGATATTATCATATTTCACAATAAGAAAAGCTTTGATGTGGTTGAACCTTTAAAGTTTACAAAATTATGAGAATCAAAAAATATTCTTCTTGAATTTGCATCTGAACCAAAAAAAAAAAAATCCAAGCCACCAAATATTTAACTTACAATCTTTGAATGACTTCACCATTCCTAAAGGAGTTATTTCTCATCTCACTTGAATGAAAAATTCACATCCACTAGCAATCTTTAGTATGTTTCAAAGCACTCCTATATGCTATGTGAAATTTGGATCAACTATAGGAAAACATTGGTTCCTTAACAAGTTCCAACCTTCAATACCATCTCCTTTGGAACATTTTCTTCATTTTTCAAAACCACTCTTTGTTTTTGTATGTAGAACCATTTTTCTTGAAAAAGATAGAAAAACACAATCAATGATATCTGAATTGTGAAAAGTAAATTCCAAGTTCTTATGCCTTTTGATGTTTTTTCATGGTATGCTGCTAATCCAATATATACATTCAGAACACCCAAGAATGTGACTGCTGTTCCAAGTATCCAGTGTGCAAAAAACCAAACACTTCTTCTTTTGGATCCCCTGTGAACAACAAGAAAATAAAATGAAGTGGTTTTCAAGAAAAGAGGACCTAATGGTCTGAAGTTTGGCTAAAAGATTAAACAATAACTGGTGATCTATGAAGCACGATTACCTGAAATACGACACCGACATTGATACGTAAGCATATACAATAATTTGAAAAAATAAATAAATTAAATGTAAGTATAAGTGTTGGTGTCGCTTTCGAACACCGACACTATCTCAGATACACTTTCTTTTAGAAGTGTCGACACTATCTCAGATACATTTTTTTTCAAAAGTGTTGTGCTATATAACTGGTGATTGTTCAAACAAACAAAAGCATATAAGTGTGCATTTTCGCAAAAAAAGAGGAATCAAATGTCTTACCTTTGGGGTCTAAAGATACCAAGTGGTACTTGTAGCCATATAATACCATAAAGTGCAACCCCTAATCTTTGATGATTATTGTTGAAGAGGTTGTTGAAATTTTTTATAGACATGATTGCTCCTGTTGTGGCAACAAGTACAGCAACCATCTGTTGAACACAAACTCAATTATATATACGTCACATTAACAAAGAAAATATCATCAATGAAATTAAAATTTTCAATGTTATGCTGTTTTTTTCTAATGCCCTCCAATTTGGTGAATAACACAACCAGCAGCATAATCTCGTGAAAATGACCCAAATATCTCATAAATCCAACTTCCGGGGATTTTATGGGAGACATGAATCCCTAAACAAAAGAATAAAGAGTATTCACTTAATTCATACTAAATTATATGATATTTTGATTATTTCATATATTGTAAGAAATATAGTTAATTTAATATAAAAAAAAACTACAATATAATATATAAAATTATCCTTTATATTGATAATATTAAAAACAAAATTTACATATTTAGAAGAAGAGTGAGTAATAAACTAGTAATGATTTGAAGCATTAATATTTTATTAAAATTGTAAGCAACTTATAATTTAAAATACTTTTTTTGATAAAAACTAGAATTATACTTTACAATACAACTATTAGAAAATATTATTATATACTAGGAGTGAAAAACGACCCTATCTGTTTCGATTAGATTTGTTATAAACAAAAATAGAGCTGGACAAGGTAGATTAGAAATTTTGATGGGCCTCTTTAGATTTGTTATGCAAAAAAAACTAGAGTAGGACAAGGTAGATTGGAAATTTTGATTGCCCAGTCAAATAAAAGGGTAGGACGGGGCCAACACGTCCTGCATTTCTAAAGATACAAATAACAAAAAATTAGACCTACTTTGTTAATGCACGAACCCATAAAAAAGGCAATTTTTTAATCCATTACTTGATATTTTTAGGCATTTAGCGAAATTCTTTTTATGCACCTTGCTTTCGAAGATATACATTCGGACGCACTTTTTTTTTGTCAAAATTTAGTTGTTTCCGGAGCTATATATACGGAATCATTTTCTACTGGTATACGCTGAGGAAACTTCAAAATAATTCACTTGAGAGAAACTTTCGGAGATGCACCTCCGGAATATCTAAGCGCCAGAATGTTCCGTAGATACAGCTCCGAAAGTTTTTGCTATATTTTAAACCTGCATGATCACTCCCCCATTGTTGTCTTTTCTTCTTCCATACTCACTTCACCAACCTAAAAACCCTATACTATCAATATCATTTTCACTTTAAAACTCCAACTTTTTTGTGCAACAAATCACAGGGAGTAAGAGAAGATCGAATTTCAGGTAAAGAATGCACTTTGTCCACTACATTGCTCACATTAATCATCAAACTTTTGGAAAAAAAAAGTGGCGTTGCTTCTGGAGCTATATCTCCGGAACGTGTTAAAGATGAACACTTCTAGATGTACATCTCTAGAACGTATCAGTCTGTTTTTTTACAACAACTTTGTAATTTTTGCTTATTTTTCTTATTGTCTACAAATAGATATGGTGCACCCTGATAACATCTCAAAAAAATTAGTTCCTACAAATGATGTTTCTCCGAATGCTCAAGGGATTGTCGTAAAGGTCGGTAGATGTCGTCATTGACTTTAATAACAAGCAAGAGTTTGATGATCGTGAAAGCATGCTCACATGGATTCGTAGGACTGCAACAAGACTTGGTTTTGGTGTGGTTATAGGAAGATCAGATAATGGTTCGGAAAAAAGAAACGCTTTTGTAACTTTGTTGTGCGAAAGAAGCGGGAAATGTCAGTCTCCTTTACGGAAGTTTAAAAGAGACGACACCGGTAGTAAAAAATGTGAATGTCCTTTTAAAATTCGTGGTTATATGTTGAGTAGCAAAAAGTCGAAATTTAGTGTTATTTGTGGTTTGCATAACCATGACTTGTGCTTAAAGTTACAATGCCATCCTACTGTATGTCGGCTCAAGCCGGAAGAGAAGACATGTATTAGTGACATGACCTTGAATCTTGTCCAACCGAAAAATATACTTGCCACATTGAAACAGAAGGAACCCGACAATATATCAAATATAAGGCAAGTGTATAGCATTCGGTACCGCACCAACAAGGCGATTAGGGGAGATAGAAGTGAGATGAAACAACTGTTGAAATTGTTGGATGATAACAGTTACATGTCCCAGTACAGAACTTGCGACGATGGAGTTACGGTCCGAGATATTTTTTGGACTAATCCAGATTTGATAAAGTTGTTCAACACGTTCTCGACAATGCCCATTCTTGATTCTACCTACAAGACCAACAAGTATAAACTTACTTCATTTGAGATGGTTGGTGTTATGTCTACAGAGAAGACATATGCCGTTGGTTTTGCTTTTCTCGAGTGTGAAAAAGAGGACAATTTTACATGGGCATTAGAGGTGTGTCGGTCACTTTTGAAGGACCAAGTTGAGATGCCTAAAGCGATTGTTACTGAACGCGATACCACGTTGATGAATGCGCTTGCAAGGGTATTTCCTTCTTCTAATGCATTACTTTGTCGATATCACATAACAAAGAATGTGAGAACTCGGGTTAAACCCACGGTGGGGGCGAAACAAGTAGAGTCCGAAGGTGGAAAATTGTTGAAGGCCGGTGTGATTGTTGAAAAAATAATGGATGTATGGAATCATATACTAAATTCTTCCACAAAAGAATTATATGCCGATTTTGTCATTCAATTCCGAAAAGTGTGTGAAAAGTATCCTGCTTTATTGAAATACGTTGAAAGCACCATTCTTGATCAGGTGAAGGAGAAGATAGTTTGTGCGTGGACTGATAATGTTCGACACCTTGGAAATACAACCACCAACAGAGTTAAGTCGGCCCATGCTAGTTTGAAAAATTGGTTGGGTAATAGCAAGGGGGATTTGTGTCGAGATTGAGACTCCGTAAATCTCATGATTAAAAACTAACATAGTGAGATACAACAACAATCGGTCTGAGTATAACGGTATTAGAACATCGATTTAAAGACAACATTCTTTATTCTTAATTGATCGACAATATGTCTATGTCTGGGTTGAACTATCTTTTTCACGAGGACAAATGAGCTGAAACTGTAGGTTTCGATAGCGCAAAGTGTGGTTCCACTATTGTGAAAACCTATGGTCTTCTGTGTGCTTGTATTATTGCGAAAACGTTGAAACTAGGTGAGCGAATAAGAACGGAAGAAGTTTTCCCTCATTGGAAAAGACTTAGTTTTGATAAGTAAATTGCCTCTGACCCCGATTCCATCGAAAATTCCATTCATCGACGAGATTCTGGTTTTTAACAAATACATCGACCGTATCATCAATGTTGAAGGGGATGGTAATTGCGGTTATCGAGCCGTTTCAGATTTGCTTGGTAAAGGAGAGGATAGTCATGCACTTGTCTGTCATCAACTAATCCAAGAGTTGAAGACGCATAAAGAATCGTATATGCGGTTGTATGGAAAAAAAGAAAAATTCGATGCAGTTTATGAATCTCTTGTTCCTTGCTTGATTGGTCCGGCAGCGGTGTCGAAATGGATGACCTTCCCTGATATGGGTCATCTTATTGCATGTGCATATGATAGGGTGTGCATTGACTTGACATGATACGGGTTTTTGGAAACTTTTTTTCCACTCCGCACCACACCACCTCAAAATCCAAATGATCGCATCATGTATATTGGATGGCTTGAAAAATCAAGACATTTTGTACAAGTTTACTTGAAACCGGGATGCCCCATACCACCTACATCACCGGAATAGGCGACTCATTCAACCCCAAATGTCGAGACGTGGCCGGATCGTTTTGTTGAAAGGATGCATGAATTCGAAAAATTGAACAACATTGAAAAGGAATCGAATCGGACGACTAATTGTAAATTTTTGAATGCAAAATAGTCACATTTTATTCTCATGCCTTATTTTTGCACATATGCCTTTTATTTGTTTATTATGGTGTGCTTCTATATTGAGTTCTGGTTTTAAAATGTAGAATGGAAGCTTCCGGATATGTATCTACGAAAGGTTCTTAATTTTGCAGTTTCAGTGAAAGTTCCGGAGCTACATATCCGAAACCAATAATGATAGGGTTGTTCCGTGGATATAACTCCAGAAACAAGTTTGACAGAAAATGGTTGGTCCATATTCACCTAGGTTTTCTATAAATTTGGGGTTTCATTTGTTATCTTACACATAAATGCAAAAATGTCTCAATTGTTTGAAATCAAGATTCGTTGGTATGTCGCAAGTGTCTCCTTTTCCGACGGTAAAACACCCGGGATGACGTTCAAGCTCATGGATCTCACCCCCTCGCTGATATCATAGACGAGATTCAATATCTCCTAACGTACAATAACAAACGAAAGGTTGTGAAGCTTGAGTATCGTTCACCTTCAGTTGACAACGACGGGAACGTTATTTACAGCAAGTTTGAGCTCAAGAATCAAGACGATGTTAGAGTGATGTGACGAACGTATTTCGGGTTCGAAGAGAAAATTCCGCTCGAGTTGGAGGCGACGGTCCGAAGAACGGTCGATGACATCTTAGAGATGTGCAAGCGTCCACCGGGCTATTGAAATGTAGTATTTAAATTTCTGACAAAACCATCAATGTAATGCCGATTTTATTTCATGAATGTTGATTTTATTGTTGCAATGTTGATTTTCTGAGATTCCGTTTCTGGGTTTTTTTCGTAAATATGCATACGAAAATATTCCATAGATGCATCTACGGAATTAAATAAAAAAAACTGAAAAAATGTGCATCCGGAGATACAACTCCAGAATCAGAGGACATTTTAGTCAGCGTGCATGATGCCTAAGAAGTTCAAGGGGTGCAGTAAAGGACATACATAATAGATGGTAGTAGATGGTGTATCTAAAACTTTGGTTCAGAGTGGTAAAAAACTATGGACAAACAGACTTTTTTACAGGCCGAATCCAGTATGTGATCCCAACTACCTAATCCGATATGAGATCCCAACTAACTACTATTAAGATACAATTTTTTTAAAAAAATTTATTGAGTAATTAATATATCAAATTTATGAATAAATTTAGAAAGATAATTGATATCTTGAAGTTAATAATAGATAAAATATATTGTCAGTTTAATTAATATAAAAAATCACATGTATCTTATAAAAATTAAGGAGCAAGTCATTTTTTTTTAATAATATGTTTTTCTTGTTTTCAAAGGATCCATCATAGTCTTTTTCTCAAAAAGGAGGCAATCAGCATTGCATGATCTTGTTAGTAACTAACAAGCTTTATGATAAATTAACCAAAAATAAAGATGTCTTGCTAATCTAATGATTTTCTCTATCTTCATTTCATGCCATCATTAAAAGTTAAAAATCTGACAAATGATTTTATTAAAGTATTTTCAAAACATTGACAGATCCATATGGGCCAAAACAACAATCTTTCATAACTTTCACCACTTAAAGGTTAAAAAATAACCACAGAATATCCTAATCTATGATATTTTATACTGTCACTTATTCTGTACTCACTCTAACTTTTTCAAATTACTAATTTAACACTTAATTTCTAGTTATACAATCTACCCTACTAGATGATAATAAATAATTAAATGTAATTGGATGTCAAGTTAAAGGAACAATAATTATGAAGTAACTTTGTAATCCTATTTATAAATAAAAAAATAACACACACACACACACATATATATATATATATATATATATATATTGAATGATTAATATTACGAAATAAAATATATAAATTAGATAGATCGATCATTCAATAAATCTTAAAAATAAAAAAATTTCTTATAAATAAAATCAGTTTGAGAAATATATACAGAAATTAGATTTACTTACCTGCAAAACTGTATGAAGATAGAATAAAATTCTAAGCCGCCTTGGATTTTCTTCTCTGTTTGATAGTCTAATTGCAAGTATACCAACAGGCATCAAGAATCCCATTGAAGCCCAAAGAAGAAATCCATGTAATGTAATTTCAAATTGAAGTCTTGGACTCATCTTCATATATTAAAGAATCACAAAAAAATTAAACAAAATTGAATAAAAAATTTATTATTAATTAAATTGACATTAATGACCATTTTACCATGCTAAATAATAGGATAAAACTCATAGGATTGAAGATTAAGAGAAGAATAATATGCAACAGAAATGAGATATAGATACCTTAATGTGGTTGTCTTGAATTTTGTGGTGAGGTTGTGAAGAACTAACAATGGGAAATAAGAGCAAAACAATACATCTTTGAAAGAGGAAAGAAGTGAACTTTTTTTGATGGATTCTCATTGTATATTCCATTTTCATTTTTCTAAAAATTGTAACTTTAGAAAGAAAAAAAGAGCATTTCAAGAACTCAATATGGTGCCACATAAAAGCACTGTTAAAGGTTCTTATGATTCTCTTTTTCTCTATCTTTTGCTATTTGAGTGTGTGAGAGACTACTGAGAAGTGAGCACTCTTATCTTTGTTGTCAGAGAGAGCAATAAAAGAGTTGTCACATGTTGAAGAATGAGTGAGATCAATGTAATGTAAGAGTAAGTTGATGTTAGAATTTAGTTTACCCTTCCTAGTCCTAATTAATATCAATATTTATTTTTGTCTTCAGATATGTTAAAGTTAAACAATATTCTTTGAACTTACAAAAATTAAAAAACATTTTAAAAATAAAATTTTTGTTGTATGTGATTAAAATCTAGCGAAGAAGTATATTTTTATTTTGTAGTTGTGCAAAGAGATTAAAAGAAAAAATATTAACCTAACAAAAAATGTGAGTGCACAAAATGAGATTCAAACTTGTGGGGTTACCTTTGACAGGCTTTTTGTGATTATGGAAAAGAATTTGGACTTGCGAGATAGTGTGAAATTTCAATGTGGTGATGGTGGAGGCTTAACATGCATATATAAAAAGACAAAGTGAGTAGTGTGGTAGATTTTGTAAGATAAACAGTATTTTATGCTTCCCACTACTGAACACACATTATTACATCGTCCTTCATTTATTCAGATTTTGGAGCCATTGATATATCACGTATATTTTTAGCTAGCCAACTTAATATATATTATCATTGTTGGGTTTGGGCCCCCTTCTTATGTGGAAAAAAACTCAAATATGATTAGCTCATATATCTCACTTATTTAAGTGGAGAGGATCAATTTAGGGTTGACAGATAGAAAAAAAATAAGGATTCCAAAAGAGAGAAAATATGAGAGAAACTCATTCTCGTTTTTCTGCAACCAATTTCACTAAATTGACGATCCACAATTTGTTAAACGCTGGATCGAGCTCAAATTTGGTGGGTAGGTTCGTAACACATATATTTAACTTTTGACCGTTCAGATTTTCAAAACAACGTCTGAGGTGAAAGTTATTTGCTTCACATTGAAGCTGCAAATTTGGAAAAAAAATCCGTCTTTTTTATTCTTATTTGTAAGCTAGTTTGCTTTGTGATTTGCGGTTGTCAGCACTAGTTTGTGAATCACTTTAAGACTCTCTTGTACCTTTAATTGATGATAGTGGAGTTATTTCTTTGGTCTGGACGACTCGTAGTTTTTACTCTCATATTGAGGGGGTTTCCACGTTAAAAATATCGGTGTTCTTTTGTGTCTTTATTTGTTCGATTTACCGTCTTATATTTGTTTTTCATCCTTAAGTTTCCTACAAGTTTGGGGGAGTTTTATATCCGTTACGTATTGGTCTATTATTGTGTCTTAATTTCCCATCAGAGCGGTATCAGAGCTCTTGGTTAAGGGCTATTTTACTTGTTTGAATGATGGAGTCAAATACAAAGATGAAGATGGTATTGTTGAATGGTTCTAATTATCATTTATGGAAGGGCAAGATGAAAGACTTACTATTTGTGAAAAAAATTACATTTACCGGTTTTTAGTTCTGCAAAGCCGGATTCTGTGTCTGATGAAGAATGAGAGTTTGAACATCAACAAGTATGTGGTTTTATTCGACAATATGTAGAAGATAATGTTTATAATCATATTGCTAATGAGACACATGCAAAAACTTTGTGGGAGAAGATAGAGTCCTTGTATTCCTCTAAATCAGGGAATAATAAATTGTTCTTATTGAATAACTTCATAAGTTTGAATTATAAAGAGGAGACGTCTATTTCAGATCACTTGAGTGAATTTCAAGGCCTCCTTGATCAGATGTCAGGAATGCGTATCAAATTTGATGATGAACTTTTAGGACTATTTCTATTGCTATCTTTACCAGAGTCTTGGGAGATATTTCGGGTTTCTATCACAAGTTCTGCTCCTAGAGGTGTTGTATCTTTGGAAACGACTAAGGGTGGTATTCTTAATGAGGAGATGAGAAGGAAGACACATGGTTCTTCATCTCAACCCGAGGTACTTGTTACTGAAAATAGGGGGATAAGTCATAAAAAAGAACCGAAAGGTGGTAGAGAGAATATCATAAGCAAGTCCAAGCCACAATACAAGAATCTGGAGTGTCATTGTTGTTACAAAACAGGACACGTACAGAAGTATTGCTATCAGTGGAAAAGAGATAACAAAGGCAAGAAGGCTAAGTCTAAATAAAGAGACCATGAAGATCATGATGATGATCGTGTTACTATTGCTACTAGTGATGATCTTGTTATTCTTCATGATCATGAGTCTATTAATCTTGCATCAGACGAGAGCATGTGGATAGTTGACAGTGGTGCTACATTGCATTTTACACCAAGGAAGGATTTCTTCTCATCTTATACTTCTGGTGATTTTGGAGTATTGAAGAAGGGTAATGATGGTGTATTTAAGGTAATTGGTGTTGGTGATGTTTGCTTGCGAACCAACATGGGAATGCAATTGTTACATAGAGGTGTCAAACATGCTCCAGATGTCTGCTTTAATTTGATCTCTGTGCATATGCTAGATGATTGTGGTTATGATAATCACTTTGGTTCTGGAAAGTGGAAACTCATCAAAGGTAACTTGGTTGTGGCTAAAGGGGAAAAGCTTTCTAAATTGTATTGGACAAAAGCTTTGGTTGCTAGGGACAATGTGAATGCTATCGACATGGAAGCATCTTTGTGGCACCAAAGACTTAGTCATATTAGTGAAAATGGGCTGAATATTTTGGCCAAAAAGGATGTTCTTCCTGGATTAAAGAATGTAGATTTGGAGAAGTGTTCTCATTGCATGGCTGGTAAACAGACTAGAGTATCTTTCACGAGACATCCTCCTTCAAGAAAGTCAAAGTTGCTTCAATTGGTACATTCTGATGTTTGTGGTCCATTAAAGGTATAATCCTTTAGTGGTGCACTTTATTTTGTTACCTTTATTGACGATTGCTCCAGGAAACTATGGGTTTATGACTTGAAGACAAAAGACCAAGTTTTGGAAAAGTTTAAATAATTTCATGCTTTGGTTGAGAGGCAGACAAACAAGAAGCTGAATTGTGTTCGTTCAGACAATGGTGGAGAGTATTTTGGACCATTTGATTCCTATTGCAAGCAGCATGGTATTGCACATGAAAAGACTCCTCCTAAAACTCCTTAATTGAATGGTTTAGCAGAGAGGATGAATCGAACACTAATTAAGACAGTAAGGTGTATGCTCTCTGAAGTTAAGTTGCCTAATCATTATTAGGGCGTGGCATTATACACGACAGTGCATGTTCTTAATCTCACTCCTACTGTTGCTTTGAACTGTGAAGTTTCAGACAAAATTTGGTTTGGAAAGAATGTCAAGTATGATCATTTGAGAGTCTTTGGTTGTAAGGCTTTTGTGCATATTCCAAAGGATGAAAGATCCAAGTTGGATGCAAAGTCAAAACAATGTATCTTCATTGGCTATGGGCAAGATGAGTTTGGCTACAGGTTGTATGATCCCATAGGGAAGAAGCTTATTCGAAGCCGCGATGTGGTGTTTATGGAAGACCAAACTATTGAAGATATTGATAAGGTAGAGAAGACTACACCCAAGAAAGATATTAGTTTGTCTAATGTTGACCGGTGTAGCGTCCGCGACCACCTACCGCATTTGGGTGCTACTTTCTGATTTCTGTATTTATCCTATGAAGCTCTAAAGGAAGGGGAAGATATCTTAAACTAACCCTTCTTGAAAATGTATTCTTTAACAAATGCGAAAAGATCGAGGATCGGGGTTTGGTTATACAAAAGGAATCTACTAACACCCAGAGTATCTATAGTAATCTATAGGAACCTTCTTTTGCATGTATTTCTACTGTTTGAAATGCTTTTGTATGTTTATCTGCTATTGATTGGGAAAGTTTCTCCTTTGGGAGGGTTAAGAGAATGTTTTTGTTGTTTTCGAGTTTTTTATTATTTTTGGGAAGGTATTGGACCTAATATTTTTTATTTGTGTGCTCGCTAAGATTTCACAATCTTATGCCTACGTATTCCCGTAAAGAGATTTGGGAAATCAGAGCAATCATAGTTAGGAGGAAAGAATATTTGGTGTCTTGTTTAAAGCCCTAGATTGAAGCTAAAAGGGTGAATGAGAGAGAATTTGTTATCTCTAAAGGGAGAAACCTCACCTATTCATCACAGATGTTGAGTAATTGGTTATAAGGGAAATTACTTTAACTGGGATATGTGGAATCCAGCAATGCCATAATTTCCTTTATAAGAGAGATGTCATGAAGGAAGAAGCTTTAACTCAGTGTAGAGCAATGCCACTTTTTCCTTTATGAATCTTTCATGCTAAGAGAGGGACATTGGCTTGGATGTGTAGAATCCAAAGGCTTACCACTTATAGCAGTTAGATTAAAGAAATTTTTTAGCCAGGATAAGGGAAGGACTCCATCTTGGATTTTGAATCAACAAGTGTGCCACTTACAGCAATTATCTGAAGAAAAAAAAGGTTTTGATTGTTTGTTTTGATATGTGATGTATAGAAGAGGTATCTTCCTACAGAGAGGACTTATGGTCTCATCTGTGGGGATGTTGTTTTTTGTGTGCCTTTGTTCAAAGCCCAAGGTTGAAGCTGAAGGAAACTGACTCCACTGGGGAGGGTTATATTTGTCTTGTACAAAGCCCAAGATTGAGGTTGTTTGGGAAAATCATTATATAAAGCCTAAGAGGAGGTTGACTCTTGCTGATGATTATTGAAATCCAGGAGAAGGTCTGCATTGTATTGGGGAACCCAAAGGGAAACTAACTCTTTCTATTGATTTGAGTAGAGTTGATCTACCAGATGCCATGAGACTCTGATTCTTTTGAGGATTTGTTGATGGTAAATTTCTCCTGGCTAAGATTTTTAATGTGAAAGTTCGGCCTTGTTGGGGGTCATAGGTGTAACACCCCGATTTTTAACAGCGAGAGCGTATTTTAAAAAGGTACTCATTTCGTAAATAAATTAATTAAAGGATTCCCTTTGTATAAAAATAGCGTCCTTTTTTTTAAATACGACCAATTGTAATTAATATTGTTTTGAGAGCTCAACATATTTTATAAAAGAGATTAGTTTAACCATTTTCAAAACGTAAATATATTATACAATCAAACGACCCAGCGCCAAAGGATAGTAAGAGTAGATGGTTTATAATACAATCCAAAACAACGGGAAAAAAATCCTCGGCAGACACTCACACAGGAGAGCTTCCCCAAGGAGAAAAGTCTAATCATGCATAAAGAAGACACATGGCGCAAGCCATCAAAGAAATACGTCTACATACCACGTAAACCACTCCCTAAAACGCCTAATGACATCCGCAATAACCACCTGGCCCAACTCCGTACAAACCACTACACGCACTCAACAGGGTGTGATCCGAACCATCCTCGTCATCTCCGCTCTCAAAGCCGTGCTCAGAGGGATCCTCAGTTTCGTCGTCCCCTACCTCACCTATGACTGGCTTCGGTGACGGCACGTGTACTGGGTCAATGAGAGGGAGTTCATCTACGCTGAAGATGTCACGAATAAACGTCAAGTATGGTCCTACAGACATACTTAAGTCTAAGGGAGGCGTAGATAAATCATGAAAGAAGGGCTCCCCTCCCCTGGCTGAGGCATACGAGGGTATAGGTGGGGCTAAGGGGGAGGTTAACAAACCAAAACGATCTATTTCCCCTGAGAGAAAGCTGGAAATGATCAGGGAGGCCGGAATCCGGAAGGTCAGGGCTCGTCGAGAGTACATGGTCTTTATATCCTTGCCAGCCACAGTGGTGGTCTCCAATACGTTCCCGGCATATGAGACCTGTCCTAGGGCCGGGTTGAACCCCCAGGATATTTATGTCCAGTATTCAGGGAAGGTGAAGTTCGTCGTCTTCGACGGTGGTATCTCCTCGTGTCCGGGGTGCGTCATAATCTATTGGCGTATTCGCCCACACATCCACTAAAAGGATCATCAATCCAAAAATAACAAATATACAAGAGCGGAGCAACAAGTATAACAGAGAATACATTATACATGGCTAGAGATCTCATTCTAACACATGTATATAATCATTTACAACAACAATAATACATATAGCATAGTCAAGACTCCTTCCTAATGCAATGTCTATATGTCGATGCATATGATTCCGAAATATCAATCCCTTACGCAAAGGGTCGTGGTATCGCATCAGGATTTAGCGCTACTAAGGTGATGGGTATGTACACCATCAATCAGACTCAATGATCCACAACGGGATAAGATGGTTCCCTCTTGGACACGCACCCCGTGCCACCTCTCCGGTGTGCACCTCGTGACTCCTCTCCGGTAGTCACGTTACCATGAAATGCATGAATATACAATTCTCCATATGTGCATTTTGCATATGGTTAACTTTACCACATATCATTTGTAACAATTTATCTCACGCATCTAATCTTTGCACAAATATATTCATATATCATTTACTCACTTTCACAATTAGTCACCTTCAAAATAAACATGTAAGAAGATACGAAGTAGGTATAAATGTAGAATATATTTTTCAAAAGAAATATCTAAAAATAGAAAGATGCCCTTACGGTTAATACAGTCGTGGAAAGAGGAGTTTGAAGTTGGTCGGTCGGTCGGTCGTGCACCTTTATTCACAACGATCTAAATTAGAACGAATTAATATGGAATAAGCTTGTACGTTGTAACTCCGTAGTCATCCGGTTTATTACTCTATTTAACTATTTATTTTATTTTTATTAAAGTCCTAGTCTTAACTTATAATATAAATATATATATTTACTTGTCATCTTATATAACAACCATTCAAAACATAATTTTTCT
Organism: Lathyrus tuberosus; assembly: GCA_022829125.1. Lineage (NCBI taxonomy): Eukaryota > Viridiplantae > Streptophyta > Magnoliopsida > Fabales > Fabaceae > Lathyrus > Lathyrus tuberosus. The sequence goes on along the minus strand of JALAZF010000001.1, from coordinate 5,753,892 downwards.
TTTACATGTAACTGAAGTGCTCAACTTCAATATTTACTATTAACTTAACATTTTATTTAACTATATATAACTAGTTTTTATTAATCATATTCTAATTTATAATATATGTAATATTTATCAATTAAACTTGTATTTTAATTATTTGAAAATTTAAAAGTAATAACAATAGTGATATAAAGAACTAAAAATTAAGTACAATTATCTCTTCTAAACATATATATATAGATATAGAACAAAAAAAAAATTAGTACGATTATCTTTTCCAAATATATTAAATAAGTAGTAGATAGAACTAAAAATTAGTTAGGATCCTTATGATATTCATTCTGTTTTTGACGTGAGAAACTATATAATATCCTGAGAGTCCAAACTAAGAACATTCTCTTACATACTAAGAACTATTTCTCACTTTAGGTAAAATATAATTATTTTTCAAAAGTTATACTGAAAGTTTTAAAAATAATGTATGACTTTGTAATGAAATTTTAATATCTATTTTATACAAAATTTTCAATACATTAACACTAGTAAATAAAAATTATTATACTTAAAAATAATTAATACTCTCTTTAATTAATTTAAAATAGTAACCAAATTAAACAAACTAATAACATTTTAGTTCCAACATAGAAATTATTTTAGCTTTACTTCAATTTAAAGAAAATCAAAATTATGATCACCATATATTCTAAAATATTAAATATAATTAGTATATATATATATATATATAAAAGAGAGTTTATACCTAAGTTATAATGGCTTTCAAAGATGAAGTGGTGTGTAGAGGCTTTTGTTTGTGTATAGATTTTTCTCTGGTTTACTAAAAGAAATAGCCTGCTTCTATGTACGTGCAAGATAGTGGTATGGGAGGTCTATATATATACTCATCTCAAGTTGATATTTTCTTAGATAATCACAAGTATAATTATATGTAAATACTAACATAGTAATTTTTTTTACTGCCGACATGCCTTCATAAATTACCCATCACTTCTTAATTATATCTTAATATTATCTCTCTGCAAAATATCTCTGGTATATCTTCAAAGTGATGATTATATTTTTTTCTTCTCCGCATTAGTGTAGTTTTCGGTGTTATATGACACTGATAAAATGTCCGAAATAATTTTTGTTGATAATAAAATTTTTCTTCTGGTTATTCTATAATGCAATATAAAATAAAAATCGGTTGAGAAAATAAAAATTTATTATTATTATCATCATTATTATTATTACTCTACCGTAAATAATTTTGTGATTTCATCGATAAAATTTTGTTATGAACCGAGACTATTTTAAAATTTTAAGCGGTTAAAATTATCGTTTATTGGAGAGACCGGAAATTAGTTCAGACAGAGAAAATATTTTTAATTTACAATTCCATCATAAATAATTTTATTATCTATCCTTAAATTTTCGTTTACGAAAATGGGTTGTTTCAAAAATTAAGGCGGCTAATTTGCCGAACGCTAAAGAGACTGAAATCGATATTTTTAGAAAATTTATATCTTTAACCACTATTGAAATAAAAATCCTAATATATATGTTTATAGTAAAACTTGAATCTACCTATATAGAATTATCTTAAATTTAAATTCGATCACAATATGTAATAGGTGTGCGAATATACTATAATCTAACATATTTATTTATTTTAAAATTACGAGTCTTACAATAGGGGTTTAAAGATGAGTTTGAAAAAACCTTAGAAGTTTTGACTCTTCTGGGGGGCTGGTGTATTGGTAAAATGATCAGGATTTATCCAATACTTATAGGAAGCCTGAGGGTCCTTGTGTTAAGCCCAAGAGGAGGCTTAGACTACCCAAGTCTCTTAAGAAGAGCCAGACTCTGGTTGAAGAAATATCTTTGTATGATGCGCAAGAGGAGGCTGTTGGTTCAAGGGATGAAGATCAACCCTTGAATGATTAGGTATTCTAGAGTTTTGACTTTCCTGAGGATTGGACTAGCAGAGATGACTGAATTCTATCATATGCTTTTAGAAAGCCTGTTGGGTCCTTGTACTAAGCCCAAGAGAATGCTAGAGGAACTTTTAAGAAGCCTGGTGGTCCTTGTACTAAGCCCAAGAGGAGGCTGAGGGGAACTTCTAAGAAGCCTGCGGGTCCGAGCCTAAGAAAAGTTCAAGAAAGGTTTCACCGGGAATAATCCTTTCTTGGTTAAACAATCCCATGGTTTAAAGAAATTCAAAAGAGGTTTCACCGGAAATTAATCCTCTCTGGGGAAATTAATTTCTTTTATATGTTTCTAAGTTTTGACAGTCTCAAGAAAAGTTTCACCGGGAATAATGCCTTTCTTATTTCCATATTGAATAAAGCCTAAGAGGAGGCAGACTGTATTGAGGGAAGTTTCCTAGAAGGGAACTAGTTATTGAACTAAGTTAGAAGTATCCCACTGTTTGACCTAAGTGTAAACCTAACTGCTGGGGAAACTCTAAGCAGATATGCACAAGTATATACAAATAAGTGAATCAACAGGTATATAAACAAGGATGCATTGAATTGAAAAGATATTGGGTCTTATACTCTGAAATGAGGCCCAAGTGTATTGTGATTGGTTGTATTGGCTACAATTGTATGATTTAGGGTTTTGAGAAATTGAAGAAAGTCTTGAGAAAACTTTGAATTTGAATTAAAAGAAAAGAAAGTTTGGGGCTTATAACTCAAAGAGAGGCCCAAGTGGTCTAAGAGCAGTTTCACCGGGAATAATGCTCATTTTACTACCGGTTTAAAACAGACAGATGATTTTGAAAACAGAGGTATGGGGCTTACAATTCAAGGAGAGGCCCATGGATGTTGTTTATTGTTTAAAACCAAGTTTATGTACAAAATATTGGGGCTTATACTCAAGGAGAGGCCCATATGACTTATTTGAAAACAGTGATCGCACTGCGATACCGAAAGACGTTGTGGGACTTATACTATAGCAGAGGCCCAAAATTTATTTTTGTATAAAAATGGTTTGGGTTTTACACTCTATTAGAGGCCCAAAATGTTTATTGAAAGAAATAAAAGTGGGGCTTATACTCAAGGAGAGGCCCAAATGAAAACAGCAGACGCACCGTTGGTTTTGAAAATCGTATCGAGACTTATACTATGATAGAGGCCCAAGATTATTTATTTACAAAGGGGTTGGGTCTTACACTCTATTAGAGGTCCAAAATGTTTCAAATGAAGTTTTGAATGATTTTTAAAATCAAGGAAAAACCCTAATTTTATTTAAAATACATTTAAAAAAAAAATTAAATAAAAATGATATAAAATATCAAATATATTTAATAAACATGTTGGGAATTTTGAAAAATGTTTGAAAATAGATGTTTTAATTCACAATATGATTTGAAATTCAAGTGGTTTTGAAAAATCAAGAGAAAGAATTCATTTAAAAATGTTTAAAACAAATAAAAAAGAAATTCTTTGAAAAATAAAAAAATATATCAAATATTTTTTTTTTTATTTTGTTGTGGAATAAAATATTAAAATGTATAAATGATTTATGTTTAAAAAATCATTTGATAAAAATTAAAAATGAGAGAGATGTGAATTTTTGAAAATAATTGAAAATATTAAAAATATTTAAAATTTTAAAAATTCCAAAAATGGCGCCAGGGCCATCTTCTTCTTCCTCGCTCGTACCTGCCATGGATGATTTGCAAAACCTCTTATATCTCTCTTAATACGTAATGATTTTGCATGATTCATACATGAAAATTATGTGTTTTTGAACAAGGATTTCAATGATACCAATTAATTGCATTTCTTTTAAGTCTAGAGTGGGAAATCATGTGAAGAACAGATGAACCCTAATTTTTGCAAGAACACTATGAAAATCCATACACGATAGATACAAAGCATTTAATTAAAGGGAACCCTCTACATAAGTGCAGAAACATGTTGGTAACTTGAAAACACATTTATGATGCATGGATCATAGAGTTTGAGAAGTTCAGGCTTAACTGTGCAAGAGGAAATCGAATCCTCAGTTGTAGGTGTTACAGAAGTGTTTTGATGATCCGGACAGCTTCCTTGGATCTCAAATAGTGTGTTGAGATGCTTGAAATGGATTGAAAACCTTTGGATTGGTGGGCACGACTCCAACTGCAGACAGCTTTGGGATGAATGTGAGCTTGATGAATCTGATGTTTCAGATGTTGTTCAAGTGTTTAGATCACTCATATATGATGTATGTGAGGTGTTAGGATGGTTGGTTTAAGCTGAATTGCTCTCTATCTCAAACCACGATTCTCACTACTTTGAAAATGGATATTTGGTTCACAAGAGGGAAATGGTGGAAAAAATGTGTTGTGATGTTTTGAGGTGTTTAAATCAGTCACAAATGACCTCTATTTATAGTAGAGGAAGTTTGTTTTGCAAGGAATAGTGAATAAAAACTGATCATAATGTGTAGCTAGGTAGCTGTAATACCCCATATTATTTAAATGCTCAATTGGATATCAGATGAGATCAGATAAGTATCTATGTACTCTATCATTGGTAAATTGGATTAATGGAATCCTCTAAGTGCTTTAAGTATTGACATTTGGGATCAATAGAGCAACTAATGAACTCTGAAGAGATCAATTATTTTATTTAAGAGGCGGATTAATATTTATTAATTCAAGGAAGTATTTGAAGGTAACTCTAATAATCGATCAATTGGATTGAAATGACGAAATATCAATTGGAGATATCTTACTCTATTGGAATATATTATATAATAATAGTATTATATATATATATATATATATATATATATATATATATATATATATATATATATATATATGTTTGTTAAGAGAATGAAAAAGAAGGAAGTTAGAAAAGAAGAAGAAAAGCAGAGAAGAGGAAGCGTGGGAGAGAAGAAGAGAGGAAAAAGAGAAAGAGGGAGAAGAAAGCTCACGGATCATCATCTTTTTCAAACTCCTCTTCGGTTATCAGGTGGGTTCAAGATAGAGACTTTAGTGTAGAGTTTTCTAGAGGTTTTAGAGTTAGGTTAGATTTTTAAGAAAATGAACAATTTTTGCAAATCAATGAAATCTAACGGTTGAAATGTGTTATAAATCGTATAGAACAACCATTATATATGTATAATCATCTGCTTATGCTTGGTTGAATGTTTGAAATGGTTTTGATTGGGATTGGAATGGAAAGAACCCAAGAAAACAGAGTTTTTGGGGTTCTGCAACGTGGTTAATCGATTAACGCTATGGGTTAACTGATTAACCAGTGAGAAATCTGGTGTTTTACGTGAGAATTGAACTGGTTAATCGATTAACCATTTTGGTTAATCGGTAAACAAAAAGTTTATGAATTTGGTTAATCTGTTAACCATATGCGTTAACCGATTAACACTGTAACCTTTGGAAAAATATTTTCTAAAATTCATAACTTTTTACTCGGGTGTCCGATTTAAGCGTTCTTTATATCGTTGTGAAGCTAGGAACATTTTCTAGCTGATGGCAGTGAGAAATACCTAATTATTGCCCGATTAAATAAATCGGAGGGAACCGTAAATTGGTATGAATTGTGGTATGTTGACTTTTGGTGTTCCATTATGTGATTGTGGATTACATGCCTATGTTAGTATTGTGAAACATGTTTGAATAAGTATGCATGTTAAAATATGAATTAGGAAGAGTGAGGAAACTTTACCCCAAAACAAATGGTAGAGTAAGATTGTTATAAATTCTAGGTTGTGAATAGAACTGTGAAACGCTAGTATGGAACATGTGTGTAAACCTTTGTGGTTTGTGATAAGGCATTGTGGCCTTGTGATTGTCGAATACAATCACGTCGTGTGTTTACTAATCGTAACCGGCTATTACTTTTGATAGTGCGTTTCATGGGTCTCGAGCTCCTCTGAAACATGTGCACCATTACTTGGCAGGTTTGATTCCCGCGTATAGTACGAATGGAACCTATGGGTAGAGACTTGTGATGGTTAACAGGCCATGAGAAGTGACGGTTCACGGCTAACAGGCCGTTGTTCCCGAATCTATTTCGTATGCCAAGTAATTTCGAGGATCCATGACTCAGATCGTCTTCTAGACGTAGAAGCGGACGGGAAAAGGGGATGCCTTGGTATGGTTATTGATTAGCGGAATTCTTGAGTTAACAGGCTCAGGACATATTCCGATTCGAAAGGAATCTTGAGTTGACAGGCTCAGGGCGTAATTCCTTTTCGCGTGATTTTGATGAGTTAACAAACTCATGACGTGTTTCCATATAGTGTGAGATTGTGAGATCGTGTACTCAAAGTCATTTCCCTTCCCTTTTGACTTGAGTTAGGATGTTAGAACCTTGTAAAGCCGAGAGGACTATAAGATAGCGAACTCACTGAGATTTGATGTATCTCACCCCACTATAGTTGCTTTACTTCAGGTAATTGCAGGTTTGATTTGCAAGTGGAGAAATGTTGGGATGTTTCAAGAGAAGCATGGCTTTAGTATTTTTCCGCTGTGTATTTGTTGTATACAATTGAGGATATTGTATATTCTTAGATTTTATTTTTCTTTGGCTAGTTTCCATGACTTGTGCCATAGATTGTATTTGTGTTTTAGAATGGGCAAGAATGTGAACTATGCCATTAGGCACTTAGGATGTGTCAGTACCAAATAAAATGCGTGTATTGTATTATTCTAGATATATTTAATACAGGGCATTACAGTTTGTATCAGAGCAGGTCGTGTTCTCGACCTAACCTTGAAACATCATAAGTAAATCTATTCCTGCCTCTTAAGTGTGTCTTGCCATCATGAAACTTAATATCATACTATGTAGTGTTGGGCCTGATCAACCTAATACTATGTATGTGATAGGTAGAATCATGGTTGAGCGACAGCGAGGACTCCGAAGTGCTGTTGGAACTTGTGATGTGAGGGAAGGCTCAAGCCACAAGTTAGTAGTGTGGAGTTTTGGTCAGCTCAGTTGAAGGTTTAGTAGAAGTTATGCTTGGGTAGCATGGAATTAAGGAGGGGTGTGTTGCTCAAGCAATCCTTCGGAAGTTATGGAGTCTTAAGGTTAAGGATCTTTAGCGGACGATTGGTTAAGGTATCAAGGAATATGTAAAATCACAAGTAGAGATGGATTGACTCTAGTATGGATAAGGATTTCCAGTAATCTCTTTCCGTGGAAAAGAAAAGTGGTTTTGTGGAACGCGTGACGTAAGGTCCGGAAGTGAGGTAGTTCTTGGTGCTTCAGTTTCTAAGGTCACTATGGTCTCTTGAATGGACTGGAGTACGTTAAGGAATGTGTTCGGAACGATATCTTTCGACTGGTTAAAAGTTGAGAGTTAAGGGCGTTCGGCTTTTATGGGAACTTAAAGTAGTAGAGAAGTGTGTGAAGGAACACCAGGATGTGTCTACATGCTTCAAGTGAAACAAGTGTGAGCCGAAAGAAGAGTAAGACATGAGTTGTGTATCTTCAGTTATGCGTGGAGATTAAGTTCGGGATAATACTTCAGGTTTTCCGTTTTCAGTAAGAGGCCAATTTGGAATGTGGGATTTGGTAACTTACCCAAGGAAGGGTATGAGGTATTGTGTTGGAGAAAGTTTGGACTTCCTTTTGTAATAGAAAGTGTAGTGATATGGACCGGAAGTAGTTTGTATTAAGAGACGGAGTAAGTACCTTGGATCTCAGGAAATCTTAGTAAGATGGTTTTATATTTGGACCTAAGAGGATTACCGTGAGAGCAAAGTAAACGCGGTATGGAAAACGGTATCGATGGTAGGTCATGAGAAGGTTACAACTTGGTATTAAGAACAATCGTAGTGGTAGCACCGTGGTAACAAGTGTACGTGATGGTTTTTTTTTTCTTGAGATAAGTGTGAAGAGACGTACTTTGTGGAACAGTGAGTATTGTATTTTAAGAAACAAGATTGTGGTAAAACAACGAGAAGCAAAATCAGGATTTATCACGGACTAAGTGTAAATCATGAAATGATTTATACCGGAAGGGTTTTGTAACTAGTTAATGAGAATTGTCAGTTGCGAATCTTCCATTAAGTAAATTGGTGTAAGTGGGATGTGTAATGGGTAGTGAAAGGTAAGAAATCCCGGTTAGTGTGTACGAAGTGATAGAAAGGTTCTTCAAGAGGATGCATTACCCCGATCTATTTTCAAGTATAGAGAAACTTTTGTATTTGTGAATGATTGGATTATTCGGAATCTACCTTTTGTTGGACTAAGAACGTTGTAGTATTATTTCTCACCAAGGAATTCAAGTGAGAGAACAAGGTTGTATGCTTGACATGAGATGTCCATCATTTTCGTAGTACCGCGTAATGGTTGCATGTTGGATTTTGTTTATGGACGAATCAAGTATGAGTTGTGGTTAAGACCCTAGAATGTCGTCATTATTGGCTTCCCGCTAGTGTCGTTGTATGAACGGAGAGTGAGCTGTCCCACTGAAGTTTTGTAGAGTGACCGCGTCAGAATTTGGAATTTTTCCTTGTTACTTGGTTGGAGTGTGTCATCTGCATGTTTTGATTTTGTCGGTTTTACCTTGAGTGGATCGCGGCTAGTGAATGTTATACAAGTTAAAAAGCCACGAGTTGAGAATAATATTGTGGGTTAGAGCAAGCCGGATTGAGGGTTTTGAATAGGGATGTTTTTTTGAATTATGAGAAATTATGTATTTTCAGTTCCTGCAGTGGTGTTAACCGATTAACACAATGGGGTTAACCGATTAACACGTGTATGGAAGGTGTTTTACGTTGAATTTTGAGAAGTTAACCGATTAGCTCAGATGGGTAATCGATTAACATGTGTGTAAATTGTGAAATCCCTTAGGAACCATCATCTGCGTTTTGTTACCTTATGTTGCTCCGAGTGGAGAGTTTTGTGTGAATGTAAAACGGAATTCCAAGTAAATGAAAGACGTATTCGTGGTTGAAAATCAGAACTTCGGGAAGGTGTTACTTAGTCGATCATCTGTTTAGATAACAAGGGAATTTGACTTTGAGGAAATAATCTTGTGATTTGGGTTGAGCATGAGAAAGTCTTAAGTGTATTACTGTTGAAAGCCTTAAGGGCGAAGTTGGAGAATACTTACGAAGTATTGTTCTTGTAAGGAATATTTCGGTGTGTATTAATGGTATTAGTAAGGAATGAACGGTTGGTTATAGTTGCAATTGTTATCTTCCGTGGGTTCATGGTTTTGGATTTAGACTCCGTAAGAGTGGTACCAGTTGTGTGCAGTTGTGTTTTACCCAGAGGAGGGAATTTGAAAGTTAGCTTTCCAAGTGCGAGTAAGGATTGAACGTTCCGAAGTTAAGCGTATAACTTGGATCGTTTATGGAACAGGACAATTAAGAGAAGTGGATTAAATTGAGAAACGTGGCATGTCCTTTGAGGGTGTGCGTACGTGTAGAGTATTGTGTGTGAATTGGTGAGTTATATGGAAACTCACAATCGTGCTTTGGATGAGTTAAGTTTTGATAAGTGGTGACTTGCTTATGTTTGAAGCTTCGTGATGGTGCTATGTAATATTAGTCGAGAACTCGTACCAACAACAAACCTTGAGCAAGTCGGAGACCTGTAAGAAGACTTAATGGGGAATGTGGTAACCAGAACCGGAGGTTGTAAAACTATTTTGGATGAGTTGTTTCGAGTTTAAAATGGATTTGGAAGTGTATATGTTATGGTTGTAGCAATGTAACTACGATACCTCTATCGTCTGGAAAGTGTGGGACCGATGTTATAGTATTGTGTGTTGGCAAGGAAATTGTTCTACTATAGGACGTCGATAAATTTCTTGTGTCGTTGGTTAGTAAGAACCCAAATGGATAAGTGTGTTCTCCGCTAAATGTTAGCTACTTGGTAGTGCTTGAGAATTCGTGGTATTCCACTGTTAGATTTTGGATTTGCGCAGTGGAAGGTGATAGATGAAAGAGTTCAGTCAGACTAATAAGGATTAGAATGATTGTTACTTGTAAGGATGGAAATAAGGAGTCTTTTCTAAGCGTGTTACCTTTTGGTGTGACACGAAAGAAAGGAAATATCAGATTGAATGAGTACAGTGGATAGTATTAGACCAGATGGAACTGGTAAAGAAGTCGTTGACTAGTTATGAAGTGGTTCGAATGTTAAAGGATTTATGAAAGGATAGTTGTCGGTAATTGTATGAAGTTAAGGAATCACCGGATTACCTCATGAGAATTTGATGGGTGTTTGTTATCCTGAATTTGTGATGAGGTGTTACGGTTTGGTCTGTGACTCGGTAGAGGAATGTAGAATAGTACATTCTTTCCGAAGTAAGTTGCGACCAAGTCTTTTGTATGAAACAACAGATGAATTGAGGAAACGCAAGTTGAAAGTTAACCCAATATTGGAATAAGAGTATGAATAAGGACGTGAAGTTTGATAATTCGTGAAATTAAGAATTTGGTCTGCGAAGTCAAGTTGGATTATGGATACGTCAGAAATTGTAACGGAAGTAAAGTTAAGAATGAATCTAAGACAATGATACAAGTTGTGGTTATTGTCGAATAGAGGAAATTCGGGGGCGAATTTCAATTTAAGGGGGGAAAGTGTAATACCCCATATTATTTAAATGCTCAATTGGATATCAGATGAGATCAGATAAGTATCTATGTACTCTATCATTGGTAAATTGGATTAATGGAATCCTCTAAGTGCTTTAAGTATTGACATTTGGGATCAATAGAGCAACTAATGAACTCTGAAGAGATCAATTATTTTATTTAAGAGGCGGATTAATATTTATTAATTCAAGGAAGTATTTGAAGGTAACTCTAATAATTGATCAATTGGATTGAAATGACGAAATATCAATTGGAGATATCTTACTCTATTGGAATATATTATATAATAATAGTATTATATATATATATATATATATATATATATATATATATATATATATATATATATATATATATATATATATATATATATATATGTTTGTTAAGAGAATGAAAAATAAGGAAGTTAGAAAAGAAGAAGAAAAGCAGAGAAGAGGAAGTGTGGGAGAGAAGAAGAGAGGAAAAAGAGAAAGAGGGAGAAGAAAGCTCACGGATCATCATCTTCTTCAACTCCTCTTCGGTTATCAGGTGGGTTCTAGATAGAGACTTTAGTGTAGAGTTTTCTTGAGGTTTTAGAGTTAGGTTAGATTTTTAAGAAAATGAACAATTTTTGCAAATCAATGAAATCTAATGGTTGAAATGTGTTATAAATCGTATAGAACAACCATTATATATGTATAATCATATGCTTATGCTTGATTAAATGTTTGAAATGGTTTTGATTGGGATTGGAATGGAAAGAATCAAAGAAAACAGATTTTTTGGGGTTCTGCAACGTGGTTAATCGATTAACGCTATGGGTTAACCGATTAACCAGTGAGAAATCTGGTGTTTTACGTGAGAATTGAACTGGTTAATCGATTAACCATTTTGGTTAATCGGTTAACAGAAAGTTTATGAATTTGGTTAATTTGTTAACCATATGCGTTAACCGATTAACACTGTAACCTTTGGAAAAATATTTTCTAAAATTCATAACTTTTTACTCGGGTGTCCGATTTAAGCGTTCTTTATATCGTTGTGAAGCTAGGAACATTTTCTAGCTGATGGCAGTGAGAAATACCTAATTATTGCCCGATTAAATAAATCAGAGGGAACCGTAAATTGGTATGAATTGTGGTATGTTGACTTTTGGTGTTCCATTATGTGATTGTGGATTACATGCCTATGTTAGTATTGTGAAACATGTTTGAATAAGTATGCATGTTAAAATATGAATTAGGAAGAGTGAGGAAACTTTACCCCAAAACAAATGGTAGAGTAAGATTGTTATAAATTCTAGGTTGTGAATAGAACTGTGAAACGCTAGTATGGAACATGTGTGTAAACCTTTGTGGTTTGTGATAAGGCATTGTGGCCTTGTGATTGTCAAATACAATCACGTCGTGTGTTTACTAATCGTAACCAGTTATTACTTTTGATAGTGCATTTCATGGGTCTCGAGCTCCTCTGAAACATGTGCACCATTACTTGGCAGGTTTGATTCCTGCGTATAGTACGAATGGAACCTAACGGTAGAGACTTGTGATGGTTAACAGGCCATGAGAAGTGACGATTCACGGCTAACAGGCCGTTGTTCTCGAATCCATTTCGTATGCCAAGTAATTTCGAGGATCCATGACTCGGATCGTCTTCTAGACGTAGAAGCGGACGGGAAAAGGGGATGCCTTGGTATGGTTATTGATTAGCGGAATTCTTGAGTTAACAGGCTAAGGACATATTCCGATTCGAAAGGAATCTTGAGTTAACAGGCTCAGGGCGTAATTCTTTTTCGTGTGATTTTGATGAGTTAACAGACTCATGACGTGTTTCCATATAGTGTGAGATTGTGAGATCGTGTACTCAAAGTCATTTCCCTTCCCTTTTGACTTGAGTTAGGATGTTAGAACCTTGTAAAGCCGAGAGGACTATAAGATAGAGAACTCACTGAGATTTGATGTATCTCACCCCACTATAGTTTCTTTATTTCAGGTAATTGCAAGTTTGATTTGCAAGTGGAGAAATGTTGGGATGTTTCAAGAGAAGCTTGGCTTTAGTATTTTTCCGTTGTGTATTTGTTGTATACAATTGAGGATATTGTATATTCTTAGATTTTATTTTTCTTTGGCTAGTTTCCATGACTTGTGCCATAGATTGTATTTGTGTTTTAGAATGGACAAGAATGTGAACTATGCCATTAGGCACTTAGGATGTGTCAGTACCAAATAAAATGTGTGTATTGTATTATTCTAGATATATTTAATACAGGGCATTACAGTAGCCATTGACTTGGATGTTTCAAAGTGCCAAGTCTCCTCTAGCTTGACTCAATTTAATTTTTGCAGGTTTAAACACTCAGAGCTTTGGACTGAATCTTGACTGGTTAGGATTGATATGACTTGGTTCATGACACCTCAATCCATTACATTAATGTAACATTGCCAAATTTGAAATTGGAGGCATTTTGTAATGATGGATCATCACATGCTAGGTTAGATTCTTGCCTCTTTGATCAAGGAACAAGTTAGTCATCAAGAGTTTTGTGTTTTTGGAAGATGACAAAGTTTGCAAAGTAACAAAATTTGAAGGAGAAAATCGTGCGACACAAGTTATGCACCAATGCTGTCTTGAAAAACCATAATTTCATGTCATGTTGCATGGCTTGTGATTTCTTGCTCAAGTTGAATTAGAATGTGTTATTGTACTTTTTGGAAAGCTTGCACATGATACTTCAACTTTGATGTTTACCTTTGGTCTTGGATCATTGTGGATCATGGAGAAAAAAGACCTCAAAGTTGGCAAAAATACAAACAAATTCTGTCTCAAAATTTTACTAAGTGTTAAAGTGGAAATCCCATGAAACCCTAACTTCATGGATTTATAACTCAAAATCCATGCATCTTTTTGAAAGCACCTTTGGTTTGACAAAATTTTGGTAAAACACATTGATGATAAAGATGAAAAAATCTGGACTGATCAAAGATGTCGAAGAAGATGTCTAACCTGAAGTCATGACATCATGAAGTACTGCACTGATTTAGCAAGTGTCAAATCTGTAACAAATCAGCCAATAGATAATGCGCATGGATCAAGGACCAAAGATAGAAAGCCCAAGACTGCAGAAGCCTATAAATAGAAGACTTAGACCTAGTATTTCATATGCCTTTGTATACCTTTTTTAACCTTGTGTTCTTGCGTAAGAAACAAGGGTTTAGGGTTATGAGAGTCGTTGGCTCTCTAGGTTGTAAGTCTCCCTTTGTATTGGATTGTGTATTGTTCTTGGATGAAGCTTTTAAGCAAATCCGAGTTAGCTTGTTTGTCAAGTATGTTTGACAGAATTCTGTATTGACAGGGATGATGTAGAAATCACAGTTGGTGATTGAGGTAAGTGAATGGGGTATCTCATATCAAGGTTGTAAACGTTTGAGTTTAGCCTTGGTAAAGATGTTCATTGGGTAGATGTTAGGATAAAGTTGTAAATGGGGGAGTTTAGCTTTGTAACAGGTCTATAGATAGTGAAGTCATCTTCCTGGATTGGTATCCCCTAGATGTAGGTGAGTTGCACCGAACTGAGTTAACAATTACTGTGTTCTTTATCATTCTGCAGATTTACGTTTTCTGTTAGGGTTCATGATAAACATGTTAGATCAGATGTCGTGACATCTGTGAGTGGTAGTTCTGATATTCAAGGTATCAGTATGCTATTGCGTCTCTGAGTTTAAATGATTATGTAGCACAATGTCTTGACATGTGTTAGGACATCTGTTGTCTGCATAGGCCAGAATTTCAATTGGTATCAGAGCAGGCATCCTGTCTGGTTCTGGATGAGATCTTTGGGAGATACTTTCTGGCGTTTAAATAGGGAGGAGTTTTGAAGATCAGATCAATCAACTCAGACATACACAAGGGTATTAATGGATGAGATGGAAGTTCTGGATCGAAGGGAGCAACCCGGAGGTTATTCATGCTACTGAGGAGATTCTACAACAACTATAGGAGAAGTGGCTAGTTCTCTTGTTGGTGTGTCTTATAAGATGTCAAAACATCTTATTAGGGCAAGCAGGATCTATTCCTTGGTGGTTCTGCTGCATGTATTTCTGATGGAAGAGTTCTAGAATTATGGGATTCTTGAGTTGTTACTGAAGACAGTTGGTGGAAGGTCTCAATCGTCGGCCTCTATATTTGAAGATATCTGCATTCTTTTATTCCAAAGTCGGGAGCGATGGAGTGAAGGGAGTTGTGGTTAGATATCTGGTATGATGACTTGGTACTTGGAAGCTTGGTTTCTTGGTGCAGTTGAAGTCATTTGAAGAAGAGAGGAGTTGAGTTTAAGTTTATCAGGTTCTTGCTCTAGGAGTTTGATAAATTATTGATCGACTAGGTTGTCAAAGATACTTGAGAATTATCTTAAGTCCACTCATAAAGGTATCTATGTCGTGTATCTGGAGTCTTCTAGTTACTCTTCTGACTAGAAGGTGTTTCTTTGAAAAACAATCTGAAGAAAGTGGAGGTGATTTATTTTCACCATCCAAAAACAGCAAGGAAGGATTCATCTCTCTTGACCCTAAGAGTGGATCCAATCTGATTGAAGAATTTTTAAGGTAAATAAGATTCGTTCAGAGAGAATCTTAGATACTTGAGTCAAGGGTGGCAACCTTGGTATCTCAACATTGTCCTTTGAAGAAGATACTTGCAAAAAGATTGAATACTTTATAAGTGTTCATGATGTGATCTGGTGGAGCTCAGCTACAACAGTGAAGAAGGGTTATTGGACAAGGATTTAAGATCAATTGCTATTTGTGGAATTCACAAGTATTTAATTGATTATCCTTGAAAGTCAAGATTGCTGATGTTCAACAAGATGTTGGATCATCTCATCATCATAGTTTGTGCAGAATCATGGGAGGGGCACTGCATACACTTTAGCATCTGTTTTAGTCTTAGGTGGTGACCTAAGAAGTGGCTTCAGTCGGGTGTGACAGAAGCATGTGTTCTCTGGAGAGTTTCCTGGCAAGAAACTAGTTTGGACTTTGATGATGTTGAAGATGAAGATGAAGACATCATAATCTTGATGGTTATAGCTTGGATCAGTTTATTTCTGATCTAGGTGCTTTGGAGCATGGATCTTGCTCTTCTTGTTGAAGGTCAAAGTTAAGTGGTAGTTATCTTTGACTTTCTACAGTCTGCTCTACTAAGGAAAGTGGCATTCTTTGGTATGGCTATGTTGTAGTCTTGGACTACTTATTTTTTGAAGATTCGGACGTGGCAGGTTTGATGAAAGCCTCCTTTTTTACATCTTCCATAACTGGTTGTGCATGCCAGACATCATCACCAGGTCTTTGAACTTTGTGGATCTCTTTGTGTTTATGCTTGACGAAAGGATTTGTGGCCAGAAACCACACACCTTGCAGTGGTTAAGATTGTCCCTTCTTTTGTAGCAGGGCAAAAAACAAAAGGCATCAAAAGCCTCCCTATGTGGTGTCTTAGCATATTTCAAGAGTTGCCTCTTCCATCCTTTTCCTTTACAGTTACTTATCCATCACTCAACTAATCTCATAATTCCAAGTTCCAGGGGTATGGGCAAGTTGCATCCAGTTCAAAATAGTTATCCAAATATTTTTCAAAAGGTTGTGCAATCAAAGAATAAGTGTTGTATAGTTTCTTGGTGTCTGTAGAAATTACACCTGTCATTGTATATTAACCAAACCTATACAATCTCTCCATTGTTAACAATCTGTCCATGGCGTTGATTAACATGTTTGGTTTATGGATTGGTATGGTGATGATGATTTGCTTGGAATGTGAGTGTAAGGTTCATGTAATAAGGCCCGTGTGTGTTGGTACTATCATTTATTTCGACTCGTGACTATTTATTTTGAATCTTTATGTGTTTGACTCGTGACTATTTATTTTGGATGTTGCAGGAGGAGGAGGAGGATTATGAGGATGATGATGAGGAAGTTGATGTTGGTTATCATGATTAGTACGTAGATTGTTTAGGAGATTATCAGTAGTTTGGAGCTCATTAGTATTTTAATGTTGGTGTATTTTGGAACTCATTAGTATTTTGATGTTGGTGTATTGAGATTATGTATTTTTAAGTAAATTTGTTTTGGATCACCTGAATTGTGGATTGATGAATCTTTTCTGAAATGCCATTGGTTTGTTGAATCTTTTCTGATGTTGGTGCTTTTTAAAGTATCATTGCCTATTTAAAAAAAACAAATTAAATCCAATAGTGTCGGCCACGACACTGGCGCTACTATAATATAATCTGTTGACTAATTCCAGTAGTGACGGCCACGACACCAACGCTATAATAAAATAATTTGCTGTCTAAATCTATTAGTGGCGGACACATGGTCGACGCTACTATAATATAATATGCTGACTAAATCCTGTAGTGGCGGCCCCGACACCGACGCTATAATAAAATAATCTGCTGTCTAAAACAACTAGTGGCGGCCACGCGGCCGATGCTCCAATCCAGTAGTGGCGGCCACGACACTGACGCTATAATAAAATAAGCTGCTGTCTAAATCTACTAGTGGCGGCCATATGGCCGCCACTAGTAGTTGACGTGGACATCATCTTGATGAAAGACAACTCAATCAAAAAATGACACTTGGCATTCCTTAGCGTCGGGTAAAACCGACGCTAACTCAGTAATTAGTTGTGTGTTTAGGGTCAGCAATTAGTGGTGCCTTAGCGTAAACAATAGCTGATGCTAAATGTAACTAACTTCCAGCTTTGGAAAGTCTGCCCCGACCCCCACACTAAGCCGACGCTAACCCTTTGTAGCGTCGGTTTTAGGGTTGTTAGCTAGGGCTTTTGGCCGACGCTAACTCTGTGTTTTCTTGTAGTGAGGATGTGACTATAATGCTAAGTATTGGTATTTTTTTTTTGCAGGAAATCAACTTTTCAAAAAACATACTCACACATCATCTACCCTATAAATGGTCCTCAACTATGGCATGTAGATGGTGCACTAATGGTCAATCCATCAGTGATGAAAAGGGAAATTAGACGTCCCATGAACAAAGTTGCAATGTTTAGGTATTTTGGTCCGTCATGAACAAGTATTTTAGTATTTTAGTGTTTTGGTTTGTCATGAACAAAGTTGTAACTGTCATGAACAAGTTTATGTCATGAACAAGTTTATGAAATGTCAATGATATTTTGTGTCCTGAAATTTCACTGTTACATTACATATCTATCATACAAATTACAAACTGTATTACATTGTGTTTTGTTCAAGGTTTAAACTTGTTAAATGTAATGCTCAACATTACAGGCCTGTCATATATGTAATGCTGAACATTGGACATTACACTCAACTTAACATTGCACATTACTGTCAACAATCCTAACATTACATGTATGTCATGATCAAGGTGCAATCTATCATACAACAACAATCTTAACATTGCACACTATGTTCAACTTAACATTGTACTTTACAGGTTTGTCATAACAACAATCTTAGCATTGCACATTATGTTCAACTTAACATTGCACATTACATTCAACAACAACAATTATGTTCAACTTAACATTGCACATTACTGTCAACAATAGCAATCTTAATTGAAAATTTCATTTAACTTAACATAATGAATTACATTGCATTGCATATCACATATCATTAACAGAACATTACATTGCACAAAATAACAACCTTACATAAACAACCTAACAACCTAACATAATCAACATTACATAAATAAAATAACATAATCAATCTAATCAACTTAACCTAATAAACTAATTTATTACGTTTGATACAACAAATCCAATTAATAACACTAATGTCACTCCCATGGTAAACTTGTTCATCACCTTCAAGAACTTGATCTTCAACTTTAGTTGATCCTCTCTGTTAATGGCTTCATTCAACTTGACATTTTCTGGGTTTAATTTTTGGTGCATTGAAGATATTACTTCCTTGACTCGTTGAGACATCTCTTCATCATACCAGACGAAGTGACTACACCTCTTATATCCCTGATTCTAGAAATAGAGAAGAAAAACGAGAATTTTTTTGGAAATCATAAAATAACAATGTTCATGGAAATTACAAATCAAACTAATACCTTGTACATCCCACAACAACAAAAAACGACGATCTGAGTTCAAATCCATCCACGCTGTCATCAATGGAGAAGGAAAACCACACTTGTATTCAACATGATTGGAGTGAGAAATACTATGATTGCTTGATGATGAGTATTGAGACATAATTGGAGCGCTGGACCGTGAAGATATCAACGATTTCTTGGGGTTTTCTAGGGAAGAAGAAGAAAAGATACAAAATCTCGAGTTATCTAGGTGCAAATGGGGATGAACACCAAAACCTAGGATATTTTACTACTTTTTATTGTATATATTAATTACATATGTTTTTTCTTTAAAATGTTTAAGATAAAATAGTTTTTAAATGACGTGGTATTTCTTTTTTAATTTGGGTCAACATTTCATTTGCCACCTCATAACTGAAAATGCCGCATATTCAAATTTGAACAAAGGATAAAAAAAACTCATGAATATTCATAACAAGGGATTAAAAATCTGTTTTTTTTAAGAGGGTTAAAATTTAGAAAAATTATAAGAAAAAGAACTAAAACTGCATTTTAGCAACAAAAAAAAAGTTAAAAGAAAAAAAATGATAAGAATAAAAAGTAAGAAAGATAATTGATATAAAAATATATAAATATAAAATGTAAAATTTTAAAATAACATTTATCTGTAAAAGAAATTATGTGATTTTTGTGAATGATGTAGTTTTAAATTTTTAGATATACTAAATATTAAAAAATAAAAAAAAAATGTAACATCCTGTTATTATTTATATTATCAGGTATGATATTATTATAATATATATTAAGTTGGCTAGCTAAAAAAAGATGTGATATATCAATGGCTCCAAAATCTGAATAATTGAAGGACGATGTAATAATGCGTGTTCTGTAGTGGGAAGCATAAAATACTGTTTATCTTACAAAATCTACCACACTACTCACTTTGTCTTTTTATATATGCATGTTAACCCTCCACCATCACCACATTGAAATTTCACACTATCTCGCTAGTCCACATTCTTTTCCAAAATCACAAAAAGCCTGTCAAAGGTAACCCCACAAGTTTGAATCTCATTTTGTGCACTCACATTTTTTGTTAGGTTAATATTTTTTCTTTTAATCTCTTTGCACAACTACAAATTAAAAATATACTTCTTCGCTAGATTTTAATCACATACAACAAACATTTTATTTTTAAAATGTTTTTTAATTTTTGTAAATTCAAAGAGTATTGTTTAACTTTTAACATATCTAAAGACAAAAATAAATATTGATATTTAATTAGGACTAGGAAGGGTAAACTAAATTCTAACATCAACTCACTCTTACATTACATTGATCTCACTCATTCTTCAACATGTGACAACTCTTTTATTGCTCTCTCTGAGAACAAAGATAAGAGTGCTCACTTCTCAGTAGTCTCTCACACACTCAAATAGCAAAAGATAGAGAAAAAGAGAATCATAAGAACCTTTAACAGTGCTTTTATGTGGCACCATATTGAGTTCTTGAAATGCTCTCTTTTTTTCTTTCTAAAGTTACAATTTTTAGAAAAATGAAAATGGAATATTCAATGAGAATCCATCAAAATAAGTTCACTTCTTTCCTCTTTCAAACATGTATTGTTTTGAATATTCAAGAAGACGATTCTTTTCAACGAACTCTCGCTAGCAAAGTATGGATTGAGAACGGCTTTAACTCAAGAGCGTTCAAATCCACGATGCAGAACGCTTGGAGATTGAAGAACCCGGTGGAGATTCAAGATCTAAGCAAGAATTTGTTTATATTCAAATTTTCATCAAGAAGAGATCTGGAGTATGTTCTAAAGAGTGGCCCTTGGAGTTTTGATAGATCTTTGCTTGTGTTGAACCGTATTTCTGGTGAGGAACAACCTTCAGATATGAACATGCATTTTACTTCATTATGGGTTAGAATATATGAGCTTCCTTTGAAGCTGAGAACTGAAGGCATGGCGAGGAAAATTGGCAACATGGTTGGCGAATACGAAGAGATGGATACTAAGGAGATTCACCGTAATGGAAGATTTTTGCGAATCAGAGTAAGCATCAACCTGAAAAACCCTTTGAAGAGAGGAACATTGGTGAAATTCAAAGAAAAAAATCTGCGTGTTCACTTTAAATATGAGAGGCTTCCGACATTCTGTTTTATGTGTGGAAAGATTGGCCATCAAATTAAGGATTGCGAGACGATAGAGGAATTGAACGAGGGAGGGTTTGAAGACATTGAAGAAAATGACTTGTCCTATGGTCAATGGCTGAGAGCTTCCCCACTGCCAAAGATAGGAGAAGAAACCATTAAACGAGATTCTGGATCGAGTTATTGTAGCAAGGAGTTATTCAATATCTCCTCCAGCCAAAGTCGTTGTGAGCCAAAAGGAAATAGTAGGGTCGAGGAGCCGGAAGTTCAACAAGTTTCAGGGGTGAAAGGAAAGAATGTTGAAAATCCTGAAATAGAAAATGCAAAGAAGAATAAACAAGTTGAAATTGAGACGATTGCGGAATCCCTGGGAGCTGTGGTGCTCTCACAAGAAAACTTGGTTACTACTGCTACAGGTGAAGGACCTACACTTCCAAAGAGGAAATGGACGAGGAAAACAGGCCTGAAAGTAGGAGGGGCGACTCAAAGGAAAATTTCTAAGGGGACGAAGGCGAAGAGACAGTTGGTGGATGTGATGATTACGGAGGGCTATGTGGAGGAATGCATTGGAGGAGACAAGAAGAGGAAACAAGAGGAGGGAGAGGCAAAGACTCAAAACTTGCTACCAGAGGTGGTGTTGGTCAACCAGCACCGCCTAGAACAATGAAAACCCTAAGTTGGAACTGCCGGGGATTGGGGAGCCGCCGTGCAGTTCGAGGCCTTGCGAGGCTTCATCGTCAGGAGAATCCCCATCTAGTTTTTCTAATGGAAACTAGATTAAAGTCTGAGGAATTTTCAAAAGTGATCCAGAAGTTTAAGTACAAGAATTCTGTGGTGGTGGATTGTATAGGTTCTGGCAAAGATAGAGCTGGTGGGCTGTGTTTGATGTGGTCGGATTTGGTGGATATTTCCATATCTTCCCAGTCTCTTAATCATATTGCAGGTGTTTGTTATCAGGAAGACGAGGATGTTACTTGGGATTTTGGTGGTGTTTATGGCCACCCGGAAGAAAACAGGAAGTGGGAGACCTGGGAATTGGTTAAGTCCTTGATTGCTAATGGAGGAGAAAAAATGATTCTGTTTGGTGATTTTAATGATGTGTCGTCTGAAGCGGATAAGAAAGGAGGAGTGAGTAGGTCGTCGTCGCAATTGAATTTGAGTAGGAATACTATAAATATATTGAGGTTGGAGGAACTCAAGTTTGAAGGATACCCGTTCACATGGTCAAATGGGCATAGGGGAGAGGCAAACATTCAATGTCGTCTTGATAAGGCTCTTTGCTCCCAATCTTTTAAAGGCCACTTCTCCTTGTCCAGAGTAACACACCTTGGTAGATATGGTTCTGATCACGCAGCGATTAAGATTATGATTCAAAAGGAGGTTGCGGAGCCTAAAAGGGTTCGTCTGTTCAGATTCGAAGAAGTGTGGGCTAAAGATAGCAGATGCGAAGAGTTGGTAATGAATTTGTGGAACAGTAACCCTGGATCTGTTATCCAAAAAGTAGTGAGGATTCAAGATCTGCAACATTATTTCAAAGAGTACCGTACGAGTAGTATTGCTAAGGAGATTAACAGACTGGATGAGCTACTCAGAGAGGATAGGAGGTGGTCTAGTGACCCTGTGGAGATAAACTACTACAAAGCTCTAGAGTATCAAAAGAATAAGTTGTTAAGGGCGGAGGAAACAATGTGGCGTCAACGCAGTAGAGCAACTTGGCTTAGAGATGGGGATAAAAATACCAAGTTCTTTCATGGAAAAGTTGATCAACGTCGCAGAACCAATACCATCAAAAGAATTAAGAACGATGATGGAGCTTGGAAGTATGGTTGGGACAATTGTGAGAAGATTCTGGTGCACTATTTCTCTGATATTTTCGCTTCTTCCAATCCCTCCAATGTTTCGTGTGTGTGTAGCCAGGTTCAGGGCAGACTGGGTGATTCTCAAAAGCTACTGTTATCTAAACCTTATTCTGCTGAAGAAGTGTATAATGCTGTTTGGCAAATGAATCCTTCAAAAGCCCCAGGCCCGGATGGTTTTCCAGCCTTATTTTATCAAGAATATTGGAATTTAGTGGGTGCTGATGTGACCAAGTTGACCCTGGACATCCTTAACAATCAGAGGGACCCTGCTGATATCAATTCCACCTTTATTACCCTCATTCCAAAATAGAAAAATCCTGCCTATCCTACTAACTTTCACCCTATCAGTCTCTGCAATGTCACGATGAAGATTGTTACAAAAACAATTGCTAACAGAATTAAGGAGGTGCTTCCTGGGGTGGTGAGTGAGGAGCAAAGTGCCTTTGTGAAAGGTCGGTTAATAACCGATAATGCTCTAATTGCGATGGAGTGTTTTCATTGGATGAAAAACAAAAAGAAAGGGAAAAAAGGGATCATGGCCCTTAAGTTGGATATGGCTAAGGCGTATGATCGAATGGAATGGAGTTTTGTGTTGGAAACTCTCAAGGCTATGGATTTTCCGGAACAACTGGTCCAGCTTATCAAGAATTGTATTTCCTCGGTCTCCTACACGATTATCATTAATGGCCAGCCCAGTAGGGTTATCCTTCCTTCCAGGGTCTCCGTCAAGGGGACCCCCTCTCACCCTATTTGTTTGTTATTTGTGCAGATGTTCTGTCAGGAATATTGAAGATGGCGTCTAAGGAGCTGAAGATTCATGGTATCAAGGTGGCTAGGAAGGCCCCCACAATTTCACATCTTTTCTTCGCGGACGATAGTTTACTGTTTGCTAGAGCTAATGAGATTGAGGCTGCACGAATCATATCTATTCTTGGTGACTATCAAGAGGCGTCAGGACAATTGGTAAATATCGAAAAATCAGAAATCTCTTTTAGCAGGAATTTGGAAGAGGATGTAAAGGACATAATTTGTCGCAAATTGGGATTTAAAGGAGTCGAATCTCATGCTAGGTATTTGGGCCTGCCAGTGGTGATTGGGAGATCTAAGAAAGAGGTGTTTCAGTTGGTGATTGATTGTGTGTGGAAAAAGGTCAAGGGCTGGAAAAAAGGATTTTTGTCTAGGGTCGGTAAAGAAGTTCTGATCAAGGCGGTTGCGCAAGCTATTCCTACTTACATTATGAGCTGTTATAGACTTCCGGATCATTGTTGCAAGGAGATTGAAAGGATCCTGGCCAGATTCTGGTGGGGTGCGAAAGGGGGGAAAGAAAAATCCATTGGCTAAGTTGGGAGAAGCTGTCTCAGAGGAAGGGGAAAGGTGGTATGGGCTTCCGTAATATTCAAGATTTCAATCTCAGCTTACTTGGTAAACAATTTTGGAGACTTTTACAGGGGGATGGTTCCTTGTTTGAGAGGGTTTTTAAGGGAAGGTATTATCCCCGGTGCAATGTGTTGGAAGCCTCAGTAGGTTTCTTGCCTAGCCATGGTTGACGAAGTATTTTGGGGGCGAAAGAGATGATGTTGGGAGGGATTTGTTGGAGGATTGGAAATGGTGACTCTGTGAGAATCTTTGAAGACAATTGGATCCCTTCCATTGCTGGGTTTAAACCTTTGGCTGGTTCGTTGGGTCTGCAAGGGATTTCCAAAGTTTCTGAGCTCATCAACAAGGAGGCAAGGTGCTGGAATTTACAGGTTTTGAATGAGTTATTTGAGCCGGGTATAGTGTCTCATATCACCAGCATTCCTTTGTCTTTAAGGCTGCCTCCTGATAAGCTTATTTGGAGTCTTGAAAATAGTGGAAAATTTTCTGTGAAGTCGGCCTATCACTGGCTTGATGACATTAGAAGCTCGAAGTGGGCTGATTCTTCAAGGGGAGTTGGCTCTGTTAATTGGAAGGAGTTTTGGAAAGTGGACGTAAATCCTCGAATCAAGAATTTTATGTGGTGTCTCGTGAAGGATGTTCTGCCCACTAAAGCTAATCTGCGAAAGAAAGGTATGTCCCTCGATGATTCTTGTCCCTTATGTAATTCTTGTCCGGAAAACTCCCTTCATCTCTTTCTTAGATGTGATGTGGCTAAGAGGACTCTTTTTGCTCTTCCGTCGTGTCTGCGGATTCCTCCCTCGGGCGATGTTCTGGATTGGCTGGATGTAATTTTTGATAGGAAGGATATGTTTCTGGCAAAGATGGTTTTCACAAGCCTGTGGCATCTCTGGAAAGCTCGGAATGAGGCCCTGTTTAATTTCTCCCCGCCGGACCCGTGCAAGATTGCAAATGCGATATGGTGGCATATTGAAGAGAACTCTAGGTGCAGATCTGAGATGACAAAAGTCGGCTTGGACATTAGGAGTTTGGAGAAGGTGGGTGGCTGGAAAATCCAAACTGATGCAGGTTGTTTCGACAATGGAACAGTTATTTTTGGATGCATTATCCGCGATCCAAACAATGCCGTTTTTCTTTCTGCTACTCGCCGTGAGCAGATCATTGCTAACCCAGCGATGGCGGAGGCGTTGAGTATCCGTGGGGGCCTACAATTAGCCAGGGGCCTGGGTTTATCTGAAGTCGTCTTCCAATCCGACGCGAAGGTCGTTGTGGACTGTGTTATTGAGTGTGATTTCTTTGCGGAGATTGATCACGCCAAACAAGACCTTAGACAACGCTTTTTTTGGCCTTAGACAGCGCTTTTAAGCGCTGTATAAACCTGCGCTGCTAAAGGTTTAGACAGCGCTTTGGATAATACCAAAAGCGCTGTCTAAAGGGGGGTATATTTTCACAAAAAGTGCTGTCTAAGACCCACCTTTTTGAACTTTTTAGGTTTACCTTAGACAGCGCTTTTGGTGAAAGCGCTTTCTAAGCCCCACCTTTTTAAACATTTTTAGGCATACCTTAGACAGCGCTTTTGGTGAAAGCGCTGTCTAAGCCCCACCTTAGACAGCGCTTTTAGTGTAAAGCGCTGTCTAAGGTATACGAAAATTTTTATATAAATTTTTTTAAACCCAATTTTTACCAGGTTTTTCAACCAGAATTTGACCTGTTTTTCAACCATTTTTTTTCCAGAAAAATACCACAATTTGGAGATTCAAATCAATCCAATTTGGCCTATTTAAATGTACCAATTTACACCAAAATTATATATCCAAAACAATTGCCAATTCAAACCAATATATATATATATATATATATATATATATATATATATATATATATATATATATATAGACAAATGTACATATTACTTATATACTACTACTTTTGCATCCAACCAAAGAATTGCTTCAAATCTACATAGGTCCTGAAAGAACACAAAGATTGTAATTCAATTAAAAGAATACATCAACATTAATGTCTATAGTTAGAAAGTTACACATATTTAAATTCTCATCAATTAAAGTAAGAGTACAATATTATACCTGATAAAACTCCGAGCTCCATAATGTATTGACACCATTCCTCTTTAATTTCATCCAATTGAGAAATTGAGTAATGAGCACACTTGCATTCTTCAAAGTACTACATAATAATATAACATAGTTTGATTTAGTTTTAACTATTTCATTATATGAGAGATATGTGTTAAATATTAAAATAACTCATAAGTTAGAAATACATGCATCGGATGGAATCTCTATTCGATCCAAATTAAGAGTGTCTCTCATAAACCTCAACATGAAATATCCGCAATCTATTTCATTACGTTGCCGAGGACACTACAAATGAAAAGAAAATATGGATAAATCCTAAGTTTTATCAAGTAGC
Organism: Lathyrus tuberosus; assembly: GCA_022829125.1. Lineage (NCBI taxonomy): Eukaryota > Viridiplantae > Streptophyta > Magnoliopsida > Fabales > Fabaceae > Lathyrus > Lathyrus tuberosus. The sequence goes on along the minus strand of JALAZF010000001.1, from coordinate 5,727,451 downwards.
ATCACTAATATATAATAAAACATGTGATAATTAATATACCTTCACTCTATTCCATGTAATGGGGTTGCCTCTCCTCTTTGGTACTTGGTCATCTCGTAGTGCTCGGAAAGCTTGTATAACGCTAATAAAATATAAATGAATATTTAGAACAATTCACATAAATAAATAAACAAACAAATAAATATACACATTCATATTTAGAACAATCTCACTTACGTGTCAATACATTTCTTCATATCCGGGTATGTTGTCCAATCATTTCCTAACGAATCCAGATAATACACCACTTCTCTGCTAGGATTAATTGCGACCAACAACCAATGTCCACTGTAAGATTAAACAAGTGTTAGATGGAAACTTTCTACACGACGTCAAAATACAAAAAAAAACTATAATAGATGAATTTGGAATGAAAATCTAACCCAGTATTAAACGGTAAAAGGAACAACTTTTCCGTTTCTTGGTTGTCCATAAAGACGTCGCGTACATACGCCAGGACCTCATCTGGTTTATTTATTATTAAGGATAAGTTGACAGACGCGGGGCATAAGAATGCAAATCTTTGCTGCAATCCACGTGGGTGCATAACTTTGTCATACAGAAACCTTAAATAAAAACATCATTAACATTAGACTATTCATTTGAAACATAAAGTAAATAAGTTGTTCAATTAATATACCAAAGTAGATCAGATATATACCTCACGTATGTATTGACAACACTGACGCCCAATTCTTCATGATTGAAAACTTACTCGAACTCTTCATTACCAATAGTTTGTTCATGTTCAAAGCCATATATACCTTTCTCCATATGTATAAGACGAACACCTCCGGTCGGAATATCTGTCAATTGTAGAAACGTCTGAAGGCACGACCTAAACTTGGAGATAGGTTGTTTTCTAGCCCTGTTCTTCTTAGCACCAACATTTTTCTGTGTTGAAACGTTGCTAATCTCTTTACCAGGCAGCTATATATCATATAATTTGTTAGATGAAGTATAAGATATCCAATTTAACATTTTCCATGCATAAATATCATATAATTGTGATGTACCTCTTTTTTTGAGACAACGGACTCGGTATGCTCCAAAATCCCCTTATCCTTTGTTTTGGATCTTGTTGGAGTCTAAATAACATTACCATGTAAAAAATGAAAATAAAATGCTCGTAAAATCTTTGAATCTACACATTAAGGTTAACAAAGGTTCATAACGGTTTTAAGCATACCTCATATCCTACGAGTATGAGGTTTGACGGCCATGCAACATACGACCCTATAGCATCTCCCACCAATGTTGCATCCGAAACATCGTCAGGATAGGGTAATAATGCACCCGCCTCTATAGCAATATCAACCGATACTTTCATGCATCCAGTAGGGAGTGGGTTATTGTGAAGTAATTCTACCGAAGTGTTATACACTTTTCCCTTGCCAACCATCCGATAAGTTGGTGAAGATAAGAAGAGCTGACAATGGGAAACGCCCTAAAACCAAAAATAAATATGACATTGTTAATGTGTATATATGTCATTTAAATAATTTAAGCTACTAATTTAATTTCATAAAAATATATATAATTACCTCTGGAATATTCGGTCGAAAGCTGCAGTTGATACTATCTTTCTCCGATCCATCTCTAAAACCTGAAGCGTTATCCCTTTCTTTCTCATTTCTTAATTCCCGAACTTCAGCTTCCAGTGCTTCCAATTTAGCTTGAAGTTCTGTATTACTAGGAGCCTTTCCTTTTTTAATATTCAAGGAGGTCGGAGTGATCCCAAATCCCTTACCCCTCACCCGACCAGAATACTCAGGGACATCTAATGCCCGACTAAGTATGCTCCTGGAATCATCTAGAGATACAGACTGAGATAACGCCTCCTGAAAATCATATGAATATCGAATATTTGTCAAATATTTGTTAATAAAGTTTTGATTTAATTAAAGAAACATTGTTATACTTACACATTTCTCAAATACTTGTAGAACCCCTTCTGCAACAACTCCAGACTTGCCCACACGGGCTTCCTTCCACAAGACATGTGCAGGAAGAGATGTTTCAGAGCTATTCGCCTTTTGTAACTACATATAAAGCCAAATAATATGATCAAATATAACTCATGATGAACAATTATTATATCATTGCAATTTATTGATACTTACCAAAGATTGCTCCAAACGTCCATATCCAACACGTCATTTCCTGTATCGATACTGGGGAGCTGATGCTCTTTCCCGATTAATTGCACTTAAACTCTTAAATGTCGGGGTTTGTCGTTTGGCTTTAAACGTTACCCATTCTTGTGGTGAAATCAAACTTGCATATTTAGATGGATACTCTGCATCAACAAAGTTACCGTCAACATCCTTAAGAAAGGTGCGGTTTAAATATGTCCTAAACCCTCTTAGGAGCTTCCCTGCCAATCTCATCAAATAAGCTTTTCTTTCTTCCTCAACGTTGAAGCACCTCTAAAAAAACCATACACATTGGTTAGTACAAATAATTTAAAATACATGATTAGTTGGCATAATTAAAGACATAATTATGGTACCTTTATCTCATTCCAAATTTTTTCTTTGACTTCCTTCAACTGTTTGTTTCTCCAATCATCACAAGTAATAGGAATCGCATTCCTTACAAGTGCACCAATGAAACTTGTCAAGGTATGACTGTTAGGCTCAACAAGAGTGCCTGAAGGGCTCCAATGCACATCTAAAATGATGCCTTGATCTCTAGCACGGATCACTTTCTTCATAACGGTTATTCCTCTTTTAATCTCTTCTTCCATAGATTTCTGACTTTCATCCTGAATAGGATCATCATCATGTGGGTAATCATCATCATGTGGGTGATCATCATCATGTGGGTGATCATCGTTAGTAGCCATCTAACCTGTAATAAAGAAATCAAGGATATCAAATATATTATATAACAAATATAATATGACATAATATATAACAAATATAATAAAGAAATCAAGGATAAAGAAATCAAGGAAATCAAGGATATCAAATATAATATGACATAATATATAACATTGAACGAGCAATATTAACACTAACACTAACACTAAGAGCAATATTAACACTAACACTAATATTTAAAACTATACGATCAAGAGCATTTCGTTCCCTTTCTTAATTTTGCGGTGTATTGAGCTGGAAAGACAAAATAATTTCTTCAAAACCCACACACAAGTTGCAGTAGACATTGCATGTGCATATATATAGATAATAAAGCTATTCATCATAAAATTAACATGAAGACGCCATGCAAAGATACTTTAATATTTGTCTGATGACCCTCATTATTATTTAAAGCATCATAGATTCGTGCTTAGTATGATAGATATTTGTGTTAAAACATAGATTATATTTATCCAGAAAGCATTAAAGCATTAGCATGTGAAATCAAACTAAAACAAGTATTTTACTTGTCCTAAAAATATGCCAAACACTTGTAACACAAACATTACTCAAAAAAAGGTAGTTAGATGAGAGACAATCAAATGCTAATTGGATGACAGAGTATGCTCTGCCAAGACCAAACTTTTCATTACCTTTGCTGTGTAATAATAACAATACAATTTGAGAAAATTACAAATGGAATCTAACAATACATTATATGCAGTTTCTTTCGTAATAACTCAAACATGCACATTATTCCATTCTCATTCCATTCATTTATGGTGGAAATCACAAAGTGAAGGTATAAAATCAAAAGAGCAATATTAAACTAACAGAAACACACTTACTTAGTCCATTGTAACACTAAAAACAATAACAGAAACACACTAACCTCATTCTCACACTAACCTAACAGAAACACACTAAACTACAATAACACTTACCGGAAATATGAAACTCACTTGCTTCTAACATAAAAAGAAAAACTCTTACTGGAAATGTAGGAAGGACGACGGCCGGACGGACGACGGCGAGAAAGGACGAACGACGACGGTGAAAGGACGGACGACGGCGGTGGTTTCAGCTGGTTCGTCTTGTTCGCAGAAAGAGAGGGAAAGAGGGAAAGAATGAAATGAAAAATGAAACGGTATCAGTATTAATACTGATACCGTTTCAATTTTTATTTTAATTAAAAAGACCTTAGACAGCGCTTTGAATGAAAGCGCTGTCTCAGGTGGGCCTTAGACAGCGCTTTTGGTTTTTATTTTTTTTTATTTATAAGACCTTAGACAGCGCTTTTGAGTAAAGCGCTGTCTAATATTTTACTTTAATTTTTTTTTTTAATTTATAAGAACTTAGAAAGCGCTTTCCCCAAAAGCGCTGTCTCAGGTCTTATATTTTTTTTTAATTTATAAGACCTTAGACAGCGCTTTTAAAGCAAGCGCTGTCTAATATTTTCCTTTAATTTTTTTTTTTTAATTTATAAGACCTTAGAAAGCGCTTTCCTAAAAAGCGCTGTCTAAGGTCTTATATTTAGACGCGATTTTATTTTTCTAAGTGAACAGTTTCCGTGTTTTCTAAATTTTTAACTTATAGTAGCGCTTTTGTAATAAAGCGTTGCCTATGTAGTGCTGCCAAATGACACTTTTGGCGTAGTTGTTATTGATTGTAGGTCCATGTTGAAATATATGTGTAATTCCTCCTTATTTTTCATTAGTAGGAACTTGAACTCTGATACTCACTCCTTGGTGGGTCTTGACAAAGTTGTTGGTTCGTAGACGTGGTCTAACTATCTTCCACTGTCGTGCGACTCTGTTTTCTGTAGCCAGTTTGGCTTGGTTTCCTGTTAAATGCAATATTTCTATTAAAAAAAAAGCATGTATTGTTTTTCTATTATTTCCCATTGTTAGTTCTTCACAACCTCACCACAAAATTCAAGACAACCACATTAAGGTGTCTATATCTCATTTCTGTTGCATATTCTTCTTCTCTTAATCTTCAATCCTATGAGTTTTATCCTATTATTTAGCATGGTAAAATGGTCATTAATGTCAATTTAATTAATAATAAATATTTTATTCAATTTTGTTAAATTTTTTTGTGATTCTTTAATATATGAAGATGAGTCCAAGACTTCAAATTGAAATTACATTACATGGATTTCTTCTTTGGGCTTCAATGGGATTCTTGATGCTGTTGGTATACTTGCAATTAGACTATCAAACAGAGAAGAAAATTCAAGGCGGCTTAGAATTTTATTCTATCTTCATACAGTTTTGCAGGTAAGTAAATCTAATTTCTGTATATATTTCTCAAACTGATTTTATTTATAAGAATTTTTTTTCTTTTTAAGATTTATTGAATGATCGATCTATCTAATTTATATATTTTATTTCGTAATATTAATCATTCAATATATATATATATATATATATATATATATATATATATATATATATATATATATATATATATATATATATATATATATATATATATATATATATATGTGTGTGTGTGTGTGATTTTTTTTTTATAAATAGGATTACAAAGATTACTTCATAATTATTTTTCCTTTAACTTGACATCCAATTACATTTAATTATTTATTATCTTCAAGTAGGGTAGATTGTATAACTAGAAATTAATTGTTAAATTAGTAATTTAAAAAAGTTAGAGTGAGTACAGAATAAGTGAAAGTATAAAGTATCATAGATTAGGATATTCTGTGGTTATTTTTTAACCTTTAAGTGGTGAAAGTTATGAAAGATTGTTGTTTTGGCCCAATTGGATCTGTCAATGTTTTGAAAATACTTTAATAAAATCATTTGTCAGATTTTTAACTTTTAATGATGGCATGAAATGAAGATAGAGAAAATTATTAGATTAGCAAGACATCTTTATTTTTGGTTAATTTATCATAAAGCTTGTTAGTTACTAACAAGATCATGCAATGCTGATTGCCTCCTTTTTGAAAAAAGGACTATGATGGATCCTTTGAAAACAAGAAAAACATATTATTAAAAAATATTACTTGCTCCTTTATTTTTATAAGATGCATGTGATTTTTTATATTAATTAAACTGACAATATATTTTATCTATTATTAACTTCAAGATATCAATTATCTTTCTATGTTTATTCATAAATTTGATATATTAATTACTCAATAAATTGAAAAAAAAATTGTATCTTAATAGTAGTTAGTTGGGATCACATATCAGATTAGGTAGTTGGGATCACATACTGGATTCGGCCTGTAAAAAAAGTCTGTTTGTCCATAGCTTTTTACTACTCTGAACCAAAGTTTTAGATACACCATCTACTACCATCTATTATGTATGTCCTTTACTGCATCCCTTGGGTTTCTTAGGCATCATGCACGCTGACTAAAATGTCTTCTGATTTCGGAGTTGTATTTCCAGATGCATATTTTTTCAGTTTTTTTAAATTTAATTCCGTAGATGCATCTACGGAATATTTTTCGTATGCATATTTACGGAAAAAACTAGAAACAGAATCTCAGAAAATCAACATTGCAACAATAAAATCAACATTCATAAAATAAAATCGGCATTACATTGATGGTTTTGACAGACATTTAAATACTACATTTCAATAGCCCGATGGACGCTTGCACATCTCTAAGATGTCATCGACCGTTCTTCGGACCGTCGCCTCCAACTCGAGCGGAATTTTCTCTTCGAACCCGAAATACGTTCGCCACATCACTCTAAGATCGTCTTGATTCTTGAGCTCAAACTTGCTGTAAACAACGTTCCCGTCGTTGTCAACTGAAGGTGAACGATACTCAAGCTTCACAACCTTTCGTTTGTTATTGTAAGTTAGGAGATATTGGATCTCGTCTATGATATCGGCGAGGGGGTGAGATCCATGAGTTTGAACGTCATCCCGGGTGTTTTGCCGTCAGAAAAAGAGACACTTGCGACATACCAACGAATCTTGATTTCAAACAATTGAGACATTTTTGCATTTGTGTGAAAGATAACAAATGAAACCCCAAATTTATAGAAAACCTAGGTGAATGTGGACCAACCATTTTCTGTCAAACTTGTTTCCGGAGTTATATCCACGGAACAACCCTATCATTATTGGTTTCGGATATGTAGCTCCGGAACTTTCACTGAAACTGCAAAATTAAGAACCTTTCGTAGATACATATCCGGAAGCTTCCCTTCTACATTTTTAAACCAGAACTCAATATAGAAGCACATCATAATAAACAAATAAAAGGCATATGTGCAAAAATAAGGCATGAGAATAAAATGTGACTATTTTGTATTCAAAAATTTACAATTAGTCGTCCGATTATACAAGAATTCAAAACAAATCAAAACAAGTGCCGCCGGCTAAATCTATTGGTGGTACCTCTTTGGACTTTTCCGCATTCGATTCCTTTTCAATGTTGTTCAATCTTTCGAATTCGTGCATCCTTTCAACAAAACGATCCGGTCACGTCTCGACATTTGGGGTTGAATGAGTCGCCTATTCCGGTGATGTAAGTGGTATGGGGCATCCCGGTTTCAAGTAAACTTGTACAAAATGTCTTGATTTTGTAAGCCATCCAATACATATGATGCGATCATTTGGATTTTGAGGTGGTGTGGTGCGGAGTGGAAAAAAAGTTTCCAAAAACCCGTATCGTGTCAAGTCAATGCACACCCTATCATATGCACATGCAATAAGACGACCCATATCAGGGAAGGTCGTCCATTTCGACACCGGTGCCGGACCAATCAAGCAAGGAACAAGAGATTCATAAACTACATCGAATTTTTCTTTCTTTCCATACAACCGCGTATACGATTCTTTATGCGTCTTCAACTCTTGGATTAGTTGATGACATACAAGTGCATGACTATCCTCTCCTTTACCATGCAAATCTGAAACGGCTCGGTAACCGCAATTACCATCCCCTTCAACATTGATGATACGGTCGATGTATTTGTTAAAAACCAGAATCTCGTCGATGAATGGAATTTTCTATGGAATCGGGGTCGGAGGCGGTTTGGTTATCAAAACTAAGTCTTTTCCAACGAGGGAAAACTTCTTCCATTCTTATTCGCTCACCTAGTTTCAACGTTTTCGCAATAATACAAGCACACAGAAGACCATAGGTTTTCATAATAGTGCAACCACACTTTGCGCTATCGGAACCTACAGTTTCAGCTCATTTGTCCTCGTGAAAAAGATAGTACAACCCCGACATAGACATATTGCCGATCAATTGAGAATAAAGAATGTTGTCTTTAAATCGATGTTCTGATACCGTTATACTCAGACCAAATGTTGTTTGTATCTCACTATGTTCGTTTTTAATCATGAGATTTACGGAGTCCCAATCTCGACAGAAATCCCCCTTGCTATTACCCAACCAATTTTTCAAACTAGCATGGGCCGACTCAACTCTATTGGTGGTTGTATTTCCAAGGTGTCGAACATTATCAGTCCACGCACAAACTATCTTCTCCTTCACCTGATCAAGAATGGTGCTTTCAACGTATTTCAATAAAGCAGGATACTTTTCACACACTTTCCGGAATTGAATGACAAAATCGACATATAATTCTTTTGTGGAAGAATTTAGTATACGATTCCATACATCCATTATTTTTTCAACAATCACACCGGCCTTCAACAATTTTCCACCTTCGGACTCTACTTGTTTCGCCCCCACCGTGGGTTTAACCTGACTTCTCACATTCTTTGTTATGTGATATCGACAAAGTAATGCATTAGAAGAAGGAAATACCTTTGCAACCGCATTCATCAACGTGGTATCGCGTTCAATAACAATCGCTTTAGGCATCTCAACTTGGTCCTTCAAAAGTGACTGACACACCTCTAATGGCCATGTAAAATTGTCCTCTTTTTCATACTCGAGAAAAGTAAAACCAACGGCATATGTCTTCTCTGTAGACATAACACCAACCATCTCAAATAAAGGAAGTTTGTACTTGTTGGGTACTGTCGAGAACGTGTTGAACAACTTTATCAAATCTGGATGAGTCCAAAAAATATCTCGGACCGTAACTCCATCGTCCCAAGTTCTGTACCGGGACACGTAACTGTTATCATCCAACAATTTCAACAGTTGTTTCATCTCTCTTCTATCTCCCCTAATCGCCTTGTTGGTGCGGTACCGAATGTTATACACTTGCCTTATATTTGATATATTGTCGGGTTCCTTCCGTTTCAATGTGGCAAGTATATTTTTTGGTTGGACAAGATTCAAGGTCATGTCACTAATACATGTCTTCTCTTCCGGCTTGAGCCGACATACAGTAGGATGACATTGTAACTTTTAAGCACAAATCATGGTTATGCAAACCACAAATAACACTAAATTTCCACTTTTTGCTACTTAACATATAACCACGAATTTTAAAAGGACATTCACATTTTCTACTACCGGTGTCGTCTCTTTTAAACTTCCGTAAAGGAGACTGATATTTCCCGCTTCTTTCGCACAACAAAGTTACAAAAGCGTTTCTTTTTTCCAAACCATTATCTTATCTTCCTATAACCACACCAAAACCAAGTCTTGTTGCAATCCTACGAATCCATGTGAGCATGCTTTCACGATCAACAAACTCTTGCTTGTTATTAAAGTCAACGACGACATCTACCGACCTTACGACAACCCATTGAGTATTCGGAGAAACATCATTTGTAGGAACTAATTCTTTTGAGATATTATCGGGGTGCACCTTATCTATTTGTAAACAATAAGAAAAATAAGCAAAAATTACAAAGTTGTTGTAAAAAAAACAGACTGATACGTTCCAGAGATGTACATCTAGAAGTGTTCATCTTTAACACGTTCCAGAGATATAGCTCCTGAAGCAACACCACTTTTTTTTCCAAAAGTTTGATGATTAATGTGAGCAATGTAGTGGACAAAGTGCAATCTTTACCTGAAATTCGATCTTCTCTTACTCCCTGTGATTTGTTGCACAAAAAAATTGGAGTTTTGGAGTGAAAATGATATTGATAGTATAGGGTTTTTTAGGTTGGTGAAGTGAGTATGGAAGAAGAAAAGACAACAATGGGGGAGTGATCATGCAGGTTTAAAATATAGCAAAAACTTCCGGAGCTGTATCTACGGAACATTATGGGGCTTAGACGTTCCGGAGGTGCATCTCCGAAAGTTTCTCTCAACTGAATTATTTTGAAGTTTCTTCAGCGTATACCAGTAGAAAATGATTCCGTATATATAGCTCCGGAAACAATCAAATTTTGATAAAAAAAAGTGCGTCCGAATGTATATCTTCAAAAGCAAAGTGCATAAAAGGAATTTCGCTAAATGCTTAAGAATATCAAGTGATGGATTAAAAAATTATCTTTTTTTATGGGTTGGTACATTAACAAAGTAGGTCTAATTTTTTGTTATTTCTATCTTTAGAAATGCAGGACGTGTTGGCCCCGTCCTACACTGTTATTTGATTGAGCAATCAAAATTTCCAATCTACCTTGTTCTACTCTAGTTTTTTTCATAACAAATCTAAACAGGCCCATCAAAATTTCTAATCTACCTTGTCCAGCTCTATTTATTTTTATAACAAATCTAATCGAAACAGATATGGTCGTTTTTCACTCCTAGTATATAATAATATTTTCAAATAGTTGTATTGTAAAGTATAATTCTAGTTTTTATCAAAAAAAATATTTTAAATTATAAGTTGCTTACAATTTTAATAAAATATTAATGCTTCAAATCATTACTAGTTTATTACTCACTCTTCTTCTAAATATGTAAATTTTGTTTTTAATATTATCAATATAAAGGATAATTTTATAAATTATATTGTAGTTTTTTTTATATTAAATTAAGTATATTTCTTACAATATATGAAATAATCAAAATATCATATAATTTAGTATGAATTAAGTGAATACTCTTTATTCTTTTGTTTAGGGATCATGTCTCCCATAAAGTCCCCGGAAGTTGGATTTATGAGATATTTGGGTCATTTTCATGAGATTATACTGCAGGTTGTGTTATTCACCAAATTCGAGGGCCATTAGAAATAAACCGCATAACATTGAAAATTTTAATTTCATTGATGATATTTTCTTTGTTAATGTGATGTATATATAATTGAGTTTGTGTTCAACAGATGGTTGCTGTACTTGTTGCCACAGCAGGAGCAATCATGTCTATAAAAAATTTCAACAACCTCTTCAACAATAATCATCAAAGATTAGGGGTTGCACTTTATGGTATTATATGGCTACAAGTACCACTTGGTATCTTTAGACCCCAAAGGTAAGACATTGGAGTCCTCTTTTTTTTTTCTTCTGAAAATGCGCACTTACATGCTTTGGTTTGTTTGAACAATCACCAGTTATATAGCACTAACACTTCTAAAAAAAAGTGTATCTGAAATAGTGTCGGTGTTCAAAAGCGACACAAACACTTATGCTTACGTTTAATTTATTAATTTTTTCAAATTATTATATATGCTTATGTAGCAATGTCGGTGTCGTATTTCAGGTATTCGTGCTTCATAGATCACCAGTTATTGTTTAATCTCTCAGCCGAACTTCAGACCATTAGGTCCTCTTTTCTTGAAAACCACTTCATTTTATTTTCTTGTTGTTCACAGGGGATCCAAAAGAAGAAGTGTTTGGTTTTTTGCACACTGGATACTTGGAACAGCAGTCACATTCTTGGGTGTTCTGAATGTATATATTGGATTAGCAGCATACCATGAAAAAACATCAAAAGGCATAAGAACTTGGAATTTACTTTTCACAATTCAGATATCATTGATTGTGTTTTTCTACCTTTCTCAAGAAAAATGGTTCTACATACAAAAACAAAGAGTGGTTTTGAAAATTGAAGAAAATGTTCCAAAGGAGATGGTATTGAAGGTCGGAACTTGTTAAGGAACCAATGCTTTCTTATAGTTGATCCAAATTTCACATATTATATAGGAGTGCTTTGAAACATACTAAAGATTGCTAGTGGATGTAAATTTTTCATTCAAGTGAGATGAGAAATAACTCCTTTAAGAATGGTGAAGTCATTCAAAGATTGTACGTTCAATATTTGGAGACTTGGATGTCTTTTTTTTTGACTCATATGCAAATTCAAGAAAAATATTTTTTTATTCTCATAATTTTGTAAAATTTAAAGGCTCAACCACATCAAAACTTTGCTTATTGTGAAATATGATAATATCAATCAAATCAACAATATTGATGTGTGAAACTAAAAACATATATAAATTGCTTCAAAAAATTAATCATTCTATCAAAGAATGTAAGCAATTTCACTCGAGCTAGAAAGAAGAAGAAAATAAATTAACGAGCACACAAATAATTTGTTTACTTAATTCGATCAAATCAACGTACTCTTTGGGAGAGAACAGATCTTCAATTCACTATATTTAGAGATTTGTTACAAGATATTATAAAAGAGTTGTAAAAAAAAAACTTTTCAAATTTTCAAAAAAATCTCATACTTTATGGTCGAGTGTTTCTCAATCTTTCCTATTCTCATTATATGAATCACACAAATCCAAGATGTTTACAATTATTTCTCAATCCCTTTAAATACCTTGAAATGTCTTCCAATTATTAGCCTTGAAACCTAAGAATTCTTCCAGCTGCTTCTCTAAATTTCTATCAATTAGGATTGAACTTAAATGAATCTTGTATGTCTTTCGTACCAAGAAAATGGTTGAAAAGAACGTTTTTAAGGTGTTTAAGAACGGGGTAATCTGTTTCCCTGAAACGCATTGCATTTTTGGAAACACTCGTGAATGCACTTTGTTTCTTGAACGCATTTCTTGTCTCCTAAATCTAGTGCATTCTTGCGAACATTAATATGAAGTTTTCAAGAAAATATTTCCCAAATATCCACCTTGACTTTAAAACCAATGATGATGTCACATTGTTGCTTGCTGTAAAGTTTGAATCCTTATTCAACAAAAATGATCAAGTCCATCTAATTCTTAAACCTTGATCTAGGAACTTGCAACAACTTGCACCTAACCACCATTTTCTATTTGGGTAGTATAGCAAGCCTACAATTACATTTCTACAAGCTCAATTGGACGTTTTGGTTAAACAACTAACACAATCTTAAATGGGACAACTTAAGACAAAACAAGTACATCAGGCCCGGATGTACGATTAGTTTGGTAGTTGTCATGTGAGTGACTAGTGCAACTATGAATGCTTCCTCGAATTTGAGGCTAATTACATTGGAAATTAAAAAAGGAACAATCACTTATCGAGCTTATATACTCTTTCATGAAAAGACCAATCTAAATTCAATGGAGCTACAATCAGAGGAAAGGTTCGAATCAATGCCAACAACATCAATCAAGGTACCAAAATCAACATCAGTGACTACCAAAACAATCACTTCAAAATTGACACAAACTGTATCGACAATATTATAAATAATATCAACAGTGGAGGTTAAATAGGTTGTGGGTCTCTACCCACTTAAGGAAGGCTTGAAGGATACCATTAGTAGAGCAACAAAGATCCAAGAAAGATATAAACTTTAGTCTATAAGGTATGGTTCAAGAGAACCACAAAGAAAATGGGACCAAATCAAGTTCCCTCATATTGGCTGAAGTTTCCTTACTTAATTGCACCAAAGAAAAAAAGTTGAACATGAATTTTTTATGATAACAAAGGAGAATTTGATGTCAGATCTAACATATGGTACCTTCCCTAACTTGAGAGGTGAGACATCAAGATAATGACATTAAATCACTATTAGGGAAAAGTCATACCACAACGGTTGGAAAAGGGATACCACAACGCCTGACAAACTGTTGTGAGGTAAGGGGTGATTGTATGTCTGGTGCTTTCCACCACGGTCGCGAGACTGAAAAAATAAGGCATGACGCGTACTACCTATCACAACAATTACTTATATCAACCGTTGTGATATATACATTTAGGTACTCAGTTCGAAACCCATCAGCAGCAATTTATTTGGAACATAAATAACATTTCATCACGGATAAAATATATAACTATTGTTGAAAGTACCTAGAGTTTATTATATAATATGTAAATTGCTTGTTTTTCCATACACCTCACTAAAGAAATACAACAATTAAAATTTATGAAGAAGTATATAATATGAAAATTAAACTATTCTTGAAAACCAACTTAAACAAACCACTGCTTTTCAAATTGCATGTGTCTCATCATTCATTTCCCGCTCTTTAACATATAGAATATGGTTCAATGGTCTAAGTCCTTTAAGACATCGATTCCTTCTATTCTAGTTTAATTTGAATAACATTAATTTATTGGCTAAATCTACTTCATCATCGTCGCTTATCATCTTGATTGTTATGATGACTTATCATCATAACAATCACGATGATAAGCGACGGTGATGAGGTAGACTTACCCAATAAATTATTGTTATTCAAATTAAACTATAAGAGAAGATATATATGTAATGAAGGAATCAGGTCATATAATCACATTCTATATGTTAAACAACTTGAGATGAATGATGAGACGCATGGAATTTGGAAAACACTGATTTATATAAGTTGGCTTTCAAATACAATTTAATTTTTTAGATTATAAGTTTCTATGTCAATTTAAAGGAAATGTATTTTTAGTGAATGGTTTGTAAAACAAACAATCTACATAGCATATAATAAAATCAATTTCATCTACTGTGCAACCTCCATAAGAATTTAAAGAACAAAACACTGTTAAGTCACAAGAAGCCTCTTTCTTTTGACTTAGCAATGTTTTGTTCTTGTTCTAAAAACATTAATCAACAATAACAACATACAACAACATTTATCAACAACACAACCACACACAACAAAATAAAAAAAAGTTCAAGATCGCAAGATATAATAAACAACAACAACAAATTATGAAGTTCTGAGAATATTAATCAACAACAACAACATACAACAACACAAGATGTAATAAAATGTTTCAAGAATGCACCTTTTTTTGAATCTAATCGTGGAACCGCAACAAATTATGAAGTTCATCTAGTTTATGATGCTATGAAAAAAAAGTACAAGGTGAATGAAGTTTACACAATAACTTCATATTTTTGTATTTTTTTCATAGCAACACAAACCATATGTACCATAACCAAAGTATGCGCTTTGTTAAGGTGGTGAAGACGAATCTGAAAAAATAAGAACATTCACCAAATGAAAAAATGAGAACCCATTTTTAACAAGAAACGTAAACGAAATCGAAGCATAAGTTTAATGAACGAACCTCAAGGTAGAGATTGGTGAAGATGAATCTGAAGATTGAAGTATGTTTAAAGAGTGACATGGATGTTAGGGTTATGCTATGAGAGAGAAAAATTAAATATATTAGGGTTTTGTTTTGTGAGAAACAACTATTATATATTGAATGACAGATACTTTCGCTTATATATTAAAAAATATCAGTTTTCATCACAATTGACAAGAAAAACTGTGATGCAATAATTAAACTTTTCACCGCATTTGTTTTAGAAAACTGTGGTAATAATTAAAAACGTTTAATTAAAAACAAAAAATTATGCAGGCGCATGAAATTTGAGATATCACCATGAAATTTGAATTCTGATAAAAAAACAAGAACAAGCTTTGCTCTTCCCAAAAGAGAGAAACAACTATAACGGTTGAAAGTTTTCTTCATTTCTTAAGATGGTCACACGTTATTTAAGAATATCAACCATCAAAAGTAATCATTGCAAGCATAAAATGACCAGATGTTTCATCTTCAACCTCTTCTATAAATGCACACTTTCATATACTAAATTTCCCCATCTTCAATCTATTCTTCTTAACTTCCTATAGCAACATGAGTACTCCATATGAGAAGTCTAAGATAATTATCTCAACAGAAGTCACTGTTGAGAACAAAACCATCACCACAATACAACACCATCAACAGTCAACTGAGGAGGTCCAACCATTTGGGTCGACTGGTGTAAGGGATGCACGGAGAGTGAGGAAGGCGAAGAAAAAGATGCTGAAGAAGAAGAAGAGAAAGGTGTCGAGGAAGATTGTTTACTATAACTCAGATGAGGGTAGTGAGGAGCGAGACGTAGAATGGGAAGGTTCCTGTAGTGCTAGAGGATATTGTTCCGATGTGGAAAGATTATGTAATCCATAAATCTTGCACCTTTTTCTTTTGATCAATGAAAATATGAAGAAAGCCTAAAGCATATTCATAACAATAATACAACTCTAATGAATCTGGTTCCCTGGTTCGCTAGTTCGTTTAGGGCATGTTCTGAAGGAAATAATGAATCTATTTTGCTTTAAATTTCTCGGGAAAACCTTTGACCATAATTCTTATATCCAACCGCAGTGAAATGTTGATCTTATTAGAACGGTTGAAAAGTAAAACCGTGGTTAAATAGTTTTCAATTTTTTATTTATTTATGAACTTAAGTGACACACGATTTTTGTAATAGGACTTAAGTGAAACTGTCATACCCTAAATTTTGACCACAAGACTTTACATCATTGTGCAAATCATCACCACAATATGGATGCACCTTCATACCTCATCAATCCTCTCAAAGATTATTGAGTATTCACCTCAATTAAGAATTAGGGTTTTGAGCCCTCTCAGAGTACTCAGGAGAATGATCAATCAAGAATTGACATGATCTTCAAATTTTGAAGCCTCTCAAACATCCATGAAGGATCAAGAGGTATCCCACAACAAGAACCAAGCATAGGAATGCAACATTTCAAGCTGATCAAGCCTCAAGATCACCAGTGTCTCCAAATTAGGGGTTTGGTCGACCAAGGCCTCCAGAGGGAAGTTTTCATCTGGGCATGAGCCAATACTTCAAAACATGATTCAAGAAGCTCAAAGGGACCTCATGGATCCAATCAAGAATTCAAAATAGCCTCAAGGGATGCATTCATAAAAAATCAGGAATTAGAGTTTCTTGACATAATTCACCCCTAAGTTGACTTTTGAAGCAAGGCATGAGCCAAGACCTCAAGAAATGTTTTTGAAGACCTAAAATATCTTATATTGATCCTCTCACAAGTTTGAATTGACACAAAGAACTTGATTCATGCGCATTATAAAGATGCAAATTCATCTGGACCACAAACTAGGGTTTCTGAGAAAAAGTCAACCATACCTTTGAATTTTGACCAAGATATAATCTCAAACCTTGGGAAATGATTCAAGACACTATAAAACACCTATGTAATCCATCCATTAGGTTTGATATATCCCAAGAACTTGATTTCATAAAGGATCACAAAGTTTGAAATTCATCTGATAAAAAGTCAACTGTGCCCAAAACCAAGTTTGACTTTTGAGATTTTTTGACAAACATGGCTTCTTTAAGACAAAAACAATGTTAACTTATGGTTTGGATCATCATCAATCAATAAAAATCAAGAAAAGTGAGGTTACTTGCAAAAGGGGTAATCTTAAGAAACTTAAAATTTCACTAAGTTATGAAAAAAAGATGGTTTTTACCCAACTTTGCAAGACCATAACTTATGATCCAAGCATCCATATTCTTCCATCCAAAGCTCAAATGAAAGCTCTCATTAAATACTACAAAATTTTCCTCCTGGTCCATAGTCAAAAGTGAAATTCTGGCCTATGCAGATAGCAGATGTCCTAACACGTGTCAAGACATTGTGCTACATAATCATTTAAACTCAGAGGCGCAACAGCAGACTGATACCTTGAATATCATAACTGCACACTCATAGATGTCATGACATCTGATCCAACATGTTTATCATAAACCCTATCAGAAAACGTAAATCTGCAGAATGATAAAGAACACAGTAATTGTTAACCCAGTTCGGTGCAACTCACCTACATCTAGGGGATACCAATCCAGGAAGAAGACTTCACTATCTGTAGACCTGTTACAATGCTAAACTCCCCCGTTTACAACTTTATCCTAACATCTACCCAATGAACATCTTTACCATGGCTAAACTCAAACGTTTACAACCCTGATATGAGATACCCCATTCACTTCCCTCAATCATCAACTGTGATTTCTACAATATCCCTGTCAATACATAATTCTGTCAAGCATACTTGACAAGCAAGATAACTCGGATTTGCTTAAAAGCTTCATCCAAGAAAAATACACAATCCAATACCTCAAGGCTTATGGATCTGTGCGACACCTATATCTACCACAGTGCATCAAACGATACAAAGGGAGACTTACAACCTAGAGAGCCAACGACTCTCAAAACCCTAAACCCTTGTTTCTTACGCAAGAACACAAGGTTACAAAAGGTATACAAAGGCATATGAAATACTATGTCTAAGTCTTCTATTTATAGGCTTCTGCAGTCTTGGGCTTTCTATCTTTGGTCATTGATCCATGCGCATTATCTCTTGGCTGATTTGTTACAGATTTTACACTTGCTAAATCAGTGCAGTACTTCATGATGTCATGACTTCAGGTTAGACATCTTCTTCGACATCTTTGTTCAGTCCAGATTTATTCATCTTTATCATCAATGTGTTTTACCAAAATTTTGTCAAACCAAAGGTGCTTTCAATCTCCCCATTTTGACAAATTTTGGCTAAAACACTTTTTGGACGTCTCTTCACCCTTAGTGGCGGATATAATTGGAATACTGTGCAAACTGAATATATGTTGGTGTACATGAGGAAGAAGATAACTCTGACTCCCCCTTAACCAGTGAGACGGTACTGCCACCTTTGAGGAAAGTAGTAAACCAGGATGAGGGAATTTGAAAAATGTCCAGGCAATATAAACTTCTAAAGAAGTTAGTAGAAAGATTGAAACCGAAGAACAAAGGACATCCTTTTCAAACACACTCCCCCTCCAGAGATCAGTTGTAGTCTTCGTGAATCTGAGTACTTAAAGCATGTAACTCAGGTCACAAGACACAACTTGATTCTTAACTCAAGTCACAAGACACAAAGGAAACTTACACACAGACAGGATGTTATAACGTCTTGTTTATCATCCTTGTACAACAACTGTAAGAACAACCTATGCTTCCCCTGCATCCCCTGACTCAGTGACCTATACTCCCCCTTTATAGCCAAAAATTGGAAAAAGAAACCAAGACATTCCCATACCCAACCAACACTTATCCAGACTTGAACAAAAGACATTTTGACCATACCACAATGAATATCCCAAAACTGCTCCAAGAACACCCTTAAATAACCAAGAACTTTCCTTCGAATGTAACGATCTATTGAAACTTCAATGCGGTTATTACTCTAACGTTATAACTTCACCAAGACCCAATGTGCACCGGCTAAGAATGCTTTGACTGTTTCTTCTTCAAGAAAACCGTCCAACAACAATGCAAGTAACGATGAACGTGTTTAGCACGCGCATAATGCAATATCCACTGACCAAAAGACCAATTACTCATAAAGCATGTCCTTAACAATGTTCTGACATCATGTTAGACACTGTCCATCAAGAAAACTTCTGTATTGACGAGTATCTTCACAGGTTTGTGATCACAGCCTGCAGAGAAAAATAAATTCCCCCAGACTCAATCAATGATTCTTAAGTATCCAATAAGAACCATTACCATTACACATGCACTGCCAAGTCTCCCCCAACTTGCAACAATACAAAAAAAATGTCAAGACATCCTTCTTGACATCTCATCCTCCCAGGATAGACACATAATCACAGCTTTCTTGACGCACAAATGCAAACTGGAACTCCAACTGCATCCTCGCAGTAAAACATCTTAGATAAAGGAGAAACTCCCCCTATCTAAGGTAACCAGTGCTCCTCCACAGAACACCTAGCTAATGAATGGAAAATATAAGACGCATCTTCATGTCTTCAAGAGCGCACCCTCAGTTTAACCTACCAGCTGAACACAATAATTAACTCTCTTATTACTTCTTCTGACAAGAACCAATAATCACTCACACATGATCACCATCATGCTACTCGTGAGGAAATGTATACCAGGAAAACAATCCTATCATAACAAACTCTTGGCTTAATATCAAAGTCCCATTGATCCCCCCTATCCTGCAACCATCTACACACTACACGAACTCCTCTTGAATTCTCATGTATAGACCTCCAGCTGCTTGAGGCACAAACCAATTGAATCAGAATGCTTCACATTCCTCAAAGATACGCACAGGGCCCCTTAGTTTGTTATAACGACGTCAGCTATCATATGCATGCTCTAGAACTTCACACTTACCAAACTGATCCACTACTAGCATGACTTGCAGCCAGGGGCAACATCCCCTTCACAAGATTTTCCACTGACTTCACCAAGTCAGCAATAGAGATTGACACCCCGCAATCTAAGACAATCATTCCTTATCATTCTCTTGTATGATAACCTGGAATACTTCTGATTTTCTGGTGAATATCCACTTCTGAACGCATCAGAAACTAGACCTTCATGCAATCAACATATGATCTAATCTAGTCTTCTCCACACCATCCTCCCAAGGCAGTTCTTCTACTTCATCATTCTCCCGTATGACAAGATAGATACTCCTTAGACATGATGTAGCCAACAAGTTCCTAAACCAGAACTTAAGAATCCTCCACCAAGGATAACCAACCCAAATATGTTCTAACATCAGTTAGGACATCTTCCACACATCACAGACACCACACACCATGGTTCTTAATATGCTCTACCACTGGACTTACTATCAGCATAATAATCCAAACTAAAGATCTTCACACAACACTGCGCCACCAGTTTGAACAAAGAGAACTTCAGAAACCCAGAGAGAAATAAACTCTCATCCACCAAAAAAAGGTATACTTCCATCCTCAACCCAAAACTTCTGCCACAAGCTCCCAGAGAACCAGAACCTCCTTACATTTTCAACTAACTACTCTTCTGCGCAAGAGCAATCAGTTTCAAGCATCCTGCTTGAATGCACACTATGAAACCAACCAAATGCCACCTTTTGATTGATCTCAATCTTCTTCAGAATTCCCACAAGATACACTGATCCACCAATGAAAACAGATCTTTAAGTCACATGAACTACTTTCCCCATAACAAGACATCTTGGATCCACCAAGCCTCTTAGTCATGTAACATCTTCCCATCCATAGCTCCCGCAAACCGCATGAGATAGAACTTTTTGAAGTACCCACAACTTCCATTCTCCTGTAGATCACCTTACCTTAAGCTGATGTGCCACATCACCAACTGAGACTTCTGATGTTGAGCTAGATGTTAGAACATTTTGATATGACATCCAACTGTTGAATTCAGCTCCTCCTTCTGCCACTTAGAAGAACCTCCTCCCTTCGCTGAATAATAGTTCCATGCTCTTATAGACTTGATTCAACGACCAAGTTGGAGTAGACAACCTCCATCCTGCTTTAGAACTCCAAAGACTTGGTGGCCAAGTAAAAACATGTTTATAGGAGGTAGGATGGCTCTCGTCAAGTTGGTGTTTTCTACCTCTGGTATGAGGCCAAAGTTGCAGTATTTTTACCTGGCACCCCCACAAAGTGCATGCCAAACATAAACATCATTCAAACCTTTGAACTTTGTCTTTAAATCCTTTGTGAAAGCTTTCAATCCATACTCACTCTTCCTCTCACTCTTTCAACACTAGTAAATTATTCTCTACCAAAGAGATCATCAATTTCCTTTACTACTTCCTTGATCTTTGACTCTAATATTTCAGCACAAATCATGAGTGTCTAAATCCTTTGCAATATCACCAAATGGTGCTTTACACTGACCGACAGTCTTGTTGTTTTCCAAGATTTTACCAGAACTAATCAATTTCACTTCAGTTGCTGACTTTGGCAGGACTGTTGCCTACAATATGTAAAAGTATAACAAATAAAATGAAAGAACACATGACAGATCACATGCCCTGTGCAATCATCACTAACTTGTAGAAAAAAACCTAAAGATTCACATGAAAATCTGACGGATAACATCCATCAGCCATCTATGAACAGAGTTTAATAACCTCTGATTCAGCCAGTTTCCTATGGCAAATATTCGTCTCTTCCCCGCTCAGCCAAGATTTAAGTTCCAAGTGTTACAGTAACACTCTTGCCCCATCATAACAAGCTGACTGAATAAGTAAGTGTTGAAAACCTGTTAGAATTAACAATCATGACAAGGTCATAATATACTGGTCAATATCAACTTAATAAAAATGACAGTCATGTTTATTCTACTATTCAGCTATAAAGGTGAATGAAGCAGCACACAAGGTCATAATATACCGGTCAATATCAACTTAGTGATAACAACAACACACACAACACAAATAGGTCAGATAGTCACACTACACTTGCAGCCTAGTCACAGTTAAATTCAAACGAAAATGTCGCAAATCCATTCAAAAAACCCTAACAACCTCAGAGAAAAATAGAACGTACTGAATCGTTATAATCAGGATGACCACTCGCAGGAGCACTAGAAGGACCCGCCTGAAGAGAATGCAATATATCAAATTTCTTTGACAATTTATCAAATTTCTTTGCCAATTCATCTGTCCGCGCATTGGCCCGTGCAGCCTCTTCACGTGCAGCAGCAACTTCAACTCTGGTAACCTCAATGGCCTGGTTATCTGCTTCTCTATGTGGGTTTATAATTGATACCTGTGTCAAGAAGTTCACTCCATATCTTATGTTATGCGCCAATTGTCCAGTTCCATAACACCGGCCCCGTGTTTTACCCCCTGCAGCTTCTTTCCAAATTTGTATTCTTGTTGATCCTTCCTTTTCATCACCAACTTGTGTCAAACTACTGTAGAATTTTTCCTGTACACGTTGATAACACATCTTAAAAGTACTAAAAAACACATTATATCCAGATAGTAACATAAATGATGTCAAAATAGAAAACACATTATATGGCAATGCAATTTTTTATGAAATATGTCCATGTATCCAGATAGAAAAACATATTTAGATTGCAAGACATATTTAGATAGAAAAACACATTGAATCCATAAGATCGAAAAAATTGAAAGACATATTTAAATATATTGAATCCATAAGATCCATAGATTGCAAGACATATTTAAATAGAAAAGCTTTTTCCTGCCTCTACATAAGATCCATAAGATCCCGCCTCTACATTAGATTGCAAGACATATTTAGATAGAAAAACATATTGAATCCATAAGATCCATAAATTGCAAGACATATTTAAATATATTGAATCCATAAGATCCATAGATTGCAAGACATGTTTAGATTAAGATCGGAAACATTAACTTACATGTGTTGCCGCTGCACGAGCGTCAACCCACTCCCCATTCTTCTTTTTATGGGTGGCAATGAAAATCTCATCTGGATGTGCGGGTCGATTGAGTTTTTAGCCTATCATTAGAGGAAGTATATATGGTCACAATGTATATCGGATATAATTATATTAACGCATTTTAATTACAAAGTATATATATACCAATTCAAGTGCAACATCATGGTGAGCTCTACGACCTGTTGTATGGACTGCCCCACCTTTCTTAGATGATCGATTAATCTTATTTTGTTGGGATACAACTTTGAATTCATCTGACTTCCACTTGTCTAGAAGATACGTCCATGTATCTACACCCATCCAACCCGACTTGCGCCCCTTTTCTCTAGCCTTTCGTGGTATATCAGACAGTCGTTTTCCACATTTCTGATGAAACAATACTTCCATTTTCGCATCATCACAACGGTCCCAACATACAAGCCTCTGACAAAATATACAAATAATAAATAAGGCTCAACAATATACATCATCATCAAACTACTAAAAAAGAAATGCCATGTCTTACTTTAAACTCGTTGAACCATTCCTTTCTCACGTCGTCTCTTCCGCCGCGTTTAAGCTCACCATAATTAACGAAGGTTCCTCGATAATTATTTTCAATAACTTTTCGAACCATTGCGGCAACAAGATCAGCTGGACTTAACCTACGTATAATGCCAACAACAACAATGAGTTCAATAACTTTGTGAAATAAAAGCTTACTACCTACTATGAGTTCGACAACAACAACAATAAGATAGTATGAAGCCATGTGAAATAAAAGCCACGTGCACTGCCCTTAAAGGAATTTATATTGTTAATGCAAATCTGCTTCCTGTAGAATAGCTCCATTCCAGATAATTCATCAGTAAGCATGAAGTAATGAGACTGGTAGATTATTGTGCAACAGTCTATCAAAATTGTGCAACAGTCTATCAAAACTTATCAGAAGCATGAAAGTGTGATGTAATAGTCTCTAATTATTATGTAAGTAAGTGTGATGTAACAAGAAGCATGAAAGAACTAATCTAATTACTTATTCTATTCCAACTATTACAACTTATCAGAATTGTGCAACAGGCTATCAACATATAAACAAGCATGACTAATGAACTATTACAACTTATCAGAATTATGCAACATATGAAAGAAGCATGACTAATGAACTTAACAGATTTTGCATCAACATATAAATAATTCAAACTAACAGTTAAGTCACTCACAATTTAACAATTCGAACTCGTTCTCAGTTGTTCGTGCTTTTTCGGTTCGTCTCCGTTTCTCTCTTCAATCGCGGCCTCTTTCTACAGAATATTTCAAGCTAACTGTCACCAATATCCTAACATTCACACCAGTTAACACATTAACATATAAAACAACAACATCCTAACCTATATACTACTAACAGATTTTGCATCAACATATAATCAATTCAAACTAACAGTTAAGTCACTCACAGTTTAACAATTTGAACTTGTTCTCAGTTGTTCGTGTTTTTTCGGTTCATCTCCGTTTATCTCTTCAATTGCGGCCTCTTTCTGCGGCAGATTTCTTATTTTGCTCTTGCACGACTTGTTTGCTTCTGAGGTCTTGGATTCGCTCAACTACGCTCGGTTCTCCTCCGTCTCTTGTGCGATTAGGTATGGCTTATTTCTGGTTTTCGTTACAATCTCAATCTCTCTCTCTTCTACTCCTTCTTGGTTGTGGATTTGATTTGGGAATGATTTTTGTGTTTGTGAAATGAAGTTGAGGTTGAGGTTGGAGGGTTTTGAACAGAGGAGTTGAGGTTGAAGGTGAGTTGAGGATGGAGACGAAAGAAAGAAAGAAAGGAGTTGGGTTTGTGAAATAAAAATACTTTATAATTTTTATTTTATAAAAAATTTATAACTTTAATTTATTAATTTGGTGGGGAACTGCAATTTTTTTGCACCAATAGTAGCGTCGACCATGGCCGACGCAACTGTTAAAAAATAAATAATTATTTATAACAATATAGAAAAGCAGGCAAATGAAAATGGGGCGGGGAAATGCATTTTTTTGGCATCAATAATAGCGTCGGCCCTAGCCGACGCTACTATAAAAATATCACAAAAAATAAATAATTATTTAAAACAATATAGAAAAGGAGACAAATGAAAATGGTGGGGGAAAATGAAATTATTTCGCACCAATAATAGCGTCGGCCCTAGCCGACGCCATGTTAAAAATAATTAAAAAAATATAAACTTTCAAGCGAATATTGCTTAGCGTCGGCTACACCCGACGCTACTATTAATGATCTATTAAAAAAATAGAGCAAAATGATTTTACTCTCGTAGCGTCGGCTTATGGGGACACTTCACCGACACTAATAGCGTCGGAGTCGGGGCCGACGCTAAATTGTTGATGCTAAAACATGATTTTCTTGTAGTGCCTACACACAATAACATGACACAAAATAACATGACTCAGTTCATGACAAAGATCAGGATCATTATCCTCATTATCCACTTCAGCTTGATTATGCACATCAGCTTTGTTGTCCACTCCAGCTTCATTATCCACTTGAAATTCATTGTTTTTATCCACTTTCATTTCAACTTCATTATCCACGTCCACTTCATTATCCACATTAGCTTCATTATTAGCAAACTTCTCACTAATACAATGAACTTTATCATCATCAGAAATTATGTCATGCCCTATTTCAGCCTCATCTACAATTTCAAGTTCACTAATGATATGCTCAACATACATATATATTACCTCATAATCATTAACATCTTGAATAAGTTGTAACACGTCATTATCAGAGTTGAGTGTTTGAAGGCCACGACTAAAGCTAAACTTAGGGTTCCAATACTAAATACACTTAATGTCTCTATATCCCTCTTTTTTAACCGACTCTAACAATTCAAAATACGACATGTAGTCACCATTCTATTTCCAACATATTTCTGAAATAAACCCAGCAACACACAATTTCACGGGGGTGTCAACAAGTCTACCTCCATGATAAGTTCTAAACCTAATTTTTTTCCGACTTAGATAGCCTAGATTTGATAATTAATACGAATCAGAATGAGAGAGGGACCACAAGAAATACTTTACAAACCCTAAAACACAATAGGACCACAAGCCCTAAAGGGATAAGGAACACAAACCATAAAGCACAATGAGACCACCATGTACAAAGATAAATGCATACAATGATGTTTCTATCGTGGGGGACAGAAGTATGCATACCTTAGACAGAACTTTATCTCTTCATTTCTTTTCTCTATTGATGGAGGAATTTTGTCCATAGATTTTCCTGAATCTTGATGAAGCGTGGTGAAAAAGAACGATTAGAGTTGTTAGTTCTTGGGTTGGAGGCGAATTAGAATTAAGGTTCTTCAAACACACATTTAATTGCTTTTTTTAATTAATGTTATGTATAAATGCATGACAATGTAGGTTGTTAGTGAATATGTGGTTAATATGATTAGTTGGGGATGAATATGCTTTTTTTTTTATAAGCCATACTTTTATATATAACCTGGGTACAATGTGTACCACCAGTATGAGACAACAGTCCCCAAAACAAAACAGCACAACTACAAAAATTGAATTGGATATTTGTGTCACTCATAAAAAGAGCAATTCAAATATCCTTTATCTAAAATTAGAATCCACTACCACGTGTAAAATTTAATGCGTGTTAGGCACATTCCCGGATCGTAAAATTCACCCCTAAAAATGATGTTGTTTCTAGAGTTCCAAATGAATGTGCTATTAGTTAATTATTTTCTTTAAATATATTAATATATTATTATGTAATTAATATTTTCTGTCTAAATAGATATAGGAATGGAGAAATATATATTTTAAAATGAAATATTTTGTATTTTTTGTATTAATATTTTTTTAATAAAATATTTTTTGTCTTAATAAATTTTGTCAAACTAAAATATATTTTAGTTTTTCAAAATCACTATTTATTTTTAGAAAAACATTATATATTTTTTAATATATATAGGCCCATCGTGACCCATCGTGACCAAAAACATGTTACAAACTAGTGAAACTCATTTGCCAAGAACCAATAGGAAATGAGCAATGTGCTTTGACTTTTCAACCTCATTTTTCTGACCAATGGAGAGGTGACGAGTGGCATACAAAGAAACAAAACATCCAAAATGCTTCCCTCTCCCTTGTCGTGCTTACGAATTGCAGAGGAGGAGAAAGAAATTCAAACACAATTGTATCAATTCGCCCAAAATCAAATCCATCATCAATCCTTTGGCGCGGTTTCTCACTTTGAATTCTCCCAAAAGCAATTCCCTTTTAAGCTTTCAACGGTTTGGTTCATTAAAAGTGCTTCTGAGGAATTGCTAGTTTCAGCATACAGCCTGTTCTCATCTGCAAATCTCTTCACGTAATCCCCAATCCTTACCTCATCTGATACCCTCTCAATGACATCAAAGGAGGAGCTCTAAAGCAATACATGAAATAGTGAAATTGACCCTGCAACCTCTGAGATTTTGTGCAGCAAAGCAGCGCATTTGTCTCCAAGGAGTGGACCATATTTGAATTCAAAAAGAGACGTTGTAACCCTAGCTTTTCACTCAGCACACCAAGTGTTTGTGCTTTGGACTCAAGCAACCCAAGCTCATTGGTTCAGCCTATAAAAGGAGTTTGCTTCTACACTTTAACTCACCAACAATTCTAACAAACACTCAAAGAGTCTCTGAAGTCTCCTAAGTCTCGAGCAAGCAAGGTGAAAGGTGGTCTTGGAGTACTTTGGAAGGAAAGCAGTCAGCATACTTGAAGGTAGTGGACATTACTCCACTTGGTATCATTTTCTTTACCTCTTGATAATCATACTCCTTGGATATCATTATGTCATATGCATCTTGTTATTCTTCTACATAGGTGTCTTGCTGACGTGTGTTTGAATATGTTGATTGTTTACTCATGGTGTGATTTCATAAAATAGCATGATTTTGTTTAGTGATATGTTGAGGTATATGTATGCTTGTTGTATTAAGTTGTAATGATTGTGGTTGGATTTATGCTTGTTACAATGACTAGCCTATGTTTTTGGTTTTGTTCATTGAATGGTTGCAAGTTGATAAACTTTCATTTTGGTTGTTGCACTGTCAAGTTTAGATGTTTGATTTTGTTAACCTACTTGTATGACATATGTGCTTAGATGTGACTTTGAGATAAGAGGTCCATGAACCTTATTTCCCTATGCATTTCTGGTATGCTTATGAGTAGTATGATGAGCCCATTTATCTATTTTTATTGGTAGTTTAATGGCTGAACGATGTTGTAGTTATTCTTGTTAAGGTAGCATTAGTTTTCTGTATTCATGCCACCATCAATATATGATCATATTGTGTACTCAGTCATGGTTTTAAACTTTGTCATTGTTGATGTTTGCTGTTTTAAGGTTGGCATTTTGGTTATTCATGTATGTGTTCATATTGGAGTGCACCACTTTGCCTTGGCATTGATTTTAGTTGACTATGTGCCTGAGTTTGTTTGTTTGAACTGTTATGTTGCTTAATGTTTTAGTTTCTCGTATTGCAGTCCTTTGGTTTGTTGTTAGTAGTATATGAGTAGACTCATGTTCATAAATATGGAGCTTAGGATAAGAACTGTGTTGCTATTTTTGAATCACGTGCCTCAATGTTCTATGACCTGTCATACTATGCTATTTCACCTTATACATGCCAATGCTATTATGTTGAGACTGTTAACTTCAAAAAGTCATGTTTTGTGGCATCTTGCTTTTGTTCTACATGTTAGAACTTTGTGTTCATGATATATATTGCTAGCTTTGATGTGTTTTTAACATACTCTTAAATTATGAATGTCTGATGTCATTTTGTGCTTATAATATATGCTAGCCTTCCTTGAACCTAGTCCATGTAGGTGTTATGAATGTGCTTGCATGATTGTTGCCTAAATTAGTTTTTGCCATGACATATACTACTGCCTGTTTTAATGATACCACTTGATTGAACTTGATTGCTATGACATGTCCTATTCTGTTTTGAATATGTGTGTATGATTCATAAGAGCTCTTGACCATCATGATGTTTATGTGCTTATCCTTGTAAGCATGACTAATTTATACTTGTACCAACATGATGAGTATGTAACATTTTGTGTGTATTTCATTTTGCTAAACTGCCTTTGATTTGGAATGTCTCTGCTCATATATGCAATTCTGTTTGAACTATGCTTCATAATGTATTAAAGTGCCATGAATCTAAATGAATTTTCCTTGACATTATGTGTGATTGGTGTGCCTATATTTTGCCTTGATGAGTGTTTGAGTTGTATGGACTGTCATTATGTTTTTGTTTGCTATCTTTGAGAAAGTTTTCTACTGCATTGCTTGATAACCACCATGAACCTTAACTTTTTGAACCTGTCTGATTGGTGTGCTAGCATTGATTGTTGTGTATCTTAATCCTATGAGCTCATTGTCTTGTGAAATGTGTAATAACTGCATTAATGATATGTTACTCATCTGCTGTTGACTGTTTGTCTGTATGTTGTTGCCATCATTCCATTTAACACTCATTTAGTATGTTTTTAGAAAAAAAGTTGTCACCAATGTGTGTATATATATATATATATATAAGTTATTAAGTTAGTGTGTATATTAAAAAAAAATAAAATTATTAGTTTGTTAGATTATAAGTTATTAAGTAAAAAATTTACATGAATAAATTAGTTTAAATTACAATTTTAGTATAATAATTTTTTTATTCATCAATAATACTTTTAAAAAGAATGCTAAAAATATTAATAACTATATTATTATTGTATTTATTATAAAGTTTATTATTATAATTATATTATTATAAAAGTTTAAAATAAAAATTTATATTAGTTTTTATTATAATATAATTATAATAATTTTTTATATTTTTTTTACAATTTATGATGGGTTTAACTTTTAGAAAAAAATCTTAACAAAACCCTTAGCAAAATATGTCACATCACCGATTTGTTGAATTGCTGACTACTATATGCTTTTTTTTTTTCGTGTTAATTAACTAGTCTACTTGCCTATTGTATTTTATGAGGGGTTAATCCAACAACTTTGTTGGGATTAATCCTCCCGAAAAGAAATTACGATGACATCTATAATGAGGTGGTTTGGCCACTCGCAAAATTTGACATTGTAAGGTGACTTTTGGTGTTGTGAGATGTTTACCTTT
The DNA here is from genome assembly GCA_022829125.1 of Lathyrus tuberosus. NCBI lineage: Eukaryota > Viridiplantae > Streptophyta > Magnoliopsida > Fabales > Fabaceae > Lathyrus > Lathyrus tuberosus. The sequence goes on along the minus strand of JALAZF010000001.1, from coordinate 5,697,094 downwards.
AACAAAAAATGAGTATTTTTGTAAGGTGTTATTTTATTGTTAATATTAATTTTTTTTAAATTATTCAACAACATAAATGCCCAGTTTAATTCAAAAAAATTTGAGAAAAATAATTAGAATCAAGTGAAAATATTTATTTAATTTTGTGTATATTTTATTATTAAATTTAAATTATATAAATGGAGAATATGTTTGTTCGACTCATCTAAATATAATTGACATTGGTTAATATTAAAAAAAAAATTATCAAATCAATTTATAAATGGCTTTCATCAAATTATAATTTTTGTTTTCATTTTCAACAAACTATGGTTGATAGTTTGGTAAAACAGAACGATTATGTATTATCTTCAAAAAAAAAATTCAGGGAAAATGAGATGTTTTGTTTGATTTTTGCAATTATTTTTATAAAATTCAATTGACATCAAACTTATAAAAAAATTTATTTGTATAAATCATATATAAGTTAATGTTTTATTATTGATTAATTAACGGAAAAAAGGACTTTCACAATTTTAAACTGACTTCAATTTTTTATTTAAAAAAAAATATATTTTTCAAAAATACTTTTTATAAAATTATTATTTAAATAAGATTTAAATTTAAATGATTTTTTTTGTAATTTTGATAATCTAAACTAATAGTTTATAAAAATTTTGAATTAAATTTTAATTTGGCACGTTATTTTTCTAATTATTTTAACTTTTGAAAACTATATTACACTATAATAATTATTTAAAAAAATGAAACAAACAATTAAAAATATTAGAATTTAAATAAATATAAAAAGTCTAACTGAAAAAAACAAGTCTCTTGAGGTAGTGGGAGACTATTACATTGACATATTTTTTTATCTATTTAAACTTAGTTATCGTGTTTGTCCTTCTCATGAAATTAATCTTTTTATTTAAATTTGAATAGATTTCATTTTTCCCTCATTTTTTATACTTAAAATTATTTGACTTATTTATTTTTAAATAACGTGTAATGTGATATATATATATATATATATATATATATATATATATATATATATATATATATATATATAGATTAACAGTTATGAAAATCAACTACACAAGAAATTATCGGGTCGAGTCGCTAACTAGATCGTTCTTTTAAAGACATTTCACGAAACTGCTTAAAATTATGAAAAGTAGTTGATCCGGGGTATTCGAACAGGTCCACGTAAGCTGGTCGTCAGATGGCAAGGTGCCCGGACGGACGCTGGTCGTCAGGCGTGCAAGGTGTTCGGCTTGTGAATGGGGAGAGGAGGGGGTGTACCTGCAAGGCACTCCGACTCTCAAGTATGAAAAGGTCAGAGAAAAGGGGCAAGTACAAAGTGTATTCTTAGGGTGAAAATGTGATACCTGACCCTCTCAAGCGAAAGGGTTTATATAGAACCCCCAGCGCGTGGCCAACAGTCCTATTTTCGGGGCGAAATAACCGGTTTCCCCAAAGAATAGGTAACTGCCCAAACTAGCCGTTATGTCGGGCAGGGTGCCAGAAACTAACCGTTATGTCGGGCATGAACGCAACTCCGGGCACCTGTCTTTGCTGTTCGGGCAGCGAGGAAGCCGTGCGTAACGGGCGTAAAAGCCGGGGAGGAACGTTGCGTTCCATGCCCGGTTGGAGGGGCAAAAATGTCGTTATTGTCCCTATGTGGATTGGGCTTAGGCGATTTGGGCCGCTCTGGAGCAGAGGCGGATTGGGCCAATTCTAGCCATTTGTCCAGTCCAGAACAGGAGCCCCCCAAGTGGTTGCTCCCGAGCATGGGAGTGATGACTTAAGGACTGCTCGTCGCTCAGGGGAGCTAGCGCGGAGATGAGGATGATTGTCTCGAGGTGCTCGTGGCCCTCTGTGTCCGTGATGTTCGTGGTCGTGACCCTATTGCCCGGTATTCGGGGAGATAAAGCGTCAGACAGAATGGAAAACGTTGGGTTGCCACGTGTGCATCGAGCCCTGTGTAGCAGTTAATAGGTAATTATGGCTAGTGGGCAGTCATTATTGCCTACGGGCGCGTGTGTGCACGTGCCCCTCAGTATAAAAGGGGGAAGGTTGTCCCATTTTGCACTTTTTCCCTTCTGATTTCTCTTCGCGGTCATCAGCGTTCCTGCCTGTCGCCGTCTTCAGAGCTACCGACCACCGTGCCAAGTTTCGAGCAGTCTCTCTCTTCTACTCAAATCAAGTAAGTTTTATGATTTCCAGCTTGTTTTACTTTCTCTTGTTGTTAGTGGTAGATTGCATGCGGTTAGGGTTAGCTTTTAGGCGATAAAATAGGTAGATTTCTGGCGAGTGTTGGTGGTGGACGGTGGTTCTGCCCTTTTGCTGTTTCTAGGATCTCGCCGGAGTAGGTAGTGTGTTTGGTGGGCGTGGTGGTCCACGTCGTGGTTGCGAGTCGTGACCACCGCGTCTGATTATCCTCTGATGGAACGGTGGATTTTCCGGTAGAATGTTTCCAGATTCCGGTGGAGCCTTGTGGTTTCCGGTGGAGCCTCAAACGAAATCTGGGCACGAGTGCGGGGAGGCTCTTCGTATGGAGATGGTATGTCTCGGGCATCTCCTCGCGGGGAGGTTTTTTTCGTTTGATGTTAGGGCTTAGGCCGGGGACGCTGTCCTTAGCCTTCTGCGCGCCCTTTCACTTGACCTAGCGGTGGAAGGGTGGATTTGATTTCTTGTCGAATTCACTGTCTTTCTCTGCTTTTTCAGGTGATCGTAATGGCGATGGAGCCAGAGAGAGAAGTCATCCCAGTCACATCCGAGGAGGAAACTATCTCCGAGGAGAACAGCAGCGCAATGGCTTCGAGTTCTGCGTCTTCGAGCTCGACGGCATCGAGCTCCTCGAGCGAAGTTGAAGAGGAAGAGGATGTAATGGAAGAAGATGTTGACGGGTTCTGCCCGGAGGAGTGGGAGGTGGCCGAGCCTTTCGAACATATTTCCACGTTCGCCAGATCTGTGGCAGACGCCTTTACAGAGGTGGGCCCACCCGGGGATTGGAGAGTGCATTTTCCCACCGTGGACGAGCGGGTCTGCTCGGAGTTTGGGGACCGCTTCACGATGTATGAGTACGCTTTCAAAGAGTTGGGGCTGAGGTTGCCTTTCACTGACTTCCAACGGTCGGTATTCGAGCATCTCAAGCTGGCGCCCTCGCAACTCCACCCCAATTCGCTGGCCTTTATACGGGCATTCGAGTTAGTGTGCGAGCATCTCACACTGGGAACCACTCTCCCTCTGTTTTTTTCTATTTTCCATCTTCAACGGCAGCTGGCGGGGAAGAAGTACGAATGGGTTTCCTTGAAGCAGCCCAAGAAGTTATTTAAGCCGTTCTCGGAGTCAATCCGAATGTTCAAGGGACAGTACTTCATCGTTGAGCCAGTGTCCGAAGCTGCCCAAGACAGCACGTATGTCTGGGAGATAGAGGTCGATGAGAACGGAGAGGAGCTGCTCAACGAGGAGGGGAAGTATATCGGGGAGAGGTTGTACAAGTTCCTGATCCGTTGGACACCTGACCACTTCTCAAAGAAGCCCAGTGCTTACGTCTTCGAGCCGAGCGCGCTACGCGGGCAGGATGCCGTGTCTTATGAGACGCTGGTGAAGTGGGTCAACTCCTTCAGTCTTGCGAGCTGCTGGACGAACAAGGGTAACCCTATCTTCGAGGATGATGGTAGCCAGAGGGTTGAGCGCAAGTTTATCAATGTGAAGGCACTGCTGGAGTGCAAGACTCTCGCGGATGCTGAGAAGCTGCTCGGTAGTCATAGTTACTTAGTTTTTGTTTGTGTTACCTTTTTTTCCACGTTGCTAACGTGCTCGTTTCATTTGTGCAGGTGAGATGTCTCAAGCTCGCGATCGCGTGGTGAGGAATGCCCTGGCGAGGAACAAAGTTGGAGCGGCTCCCCCTAAGACTCGTCCTGTTGGTGCCCGTGCTCCTCCTCTCGTCCAAGCTGCCGTGGGGACCTCCTCTTCTCCTTCTCCTGTTCCACGGGGATCTCCACTGCATTTGACCGGGCGGGCGAAGTGGCCACGGACGTCAGATGCTGTGGACCTGACTCGGGCTCCTGAGAAGGGGAAGTTTGAGCTCCCCCCGTGTATCCTTGATAGGAGATTTTTTGAAGGCAACACCCTGATCGTCCCTCGGATAGAGTCTCTTAGCTTGGAGAGCATGGACCGAGCGAGCAAGAGGGCGCTGGTAGCCCAGGACGCTTCTGCCCTTGTGAGGATGCTGGAGATGGCGGCCGTTTATGCGGAAGGGGACTCTGCGCGGGAGGCTGAACTCACTGCTGCCCGAGCTTCCGAGGCGGCCCTGAAGGAGGAGATCAAGAGTGCTCGTGAGGCTCGGAAGAAGGCTGAAGAGGAGACGGCCAAGCTGAAAGAGGATGTTACCAAGCTGACGGCGGAGAAAAAGGCTGTCGAGGAGTTGAGTAAAGAGTTGTTGGCGGCCAGTTCCCCGGGTGCCGATGAACCGGATGAGATAAGGGTGCTGAAGACTAGGGCTGAGCTGGTTGCCAGCATTGTGTAGGCCGAGGATGATGGTATCGCCGTGGCAATGGAGTCCTTCGACAGTGCCGTGGCCCAGTTGCGGGTGGTGAACCCTGGGCTGGAGATTTTGACCGAGGGTATCCACTATCTTGCACGTGTGGAAGACGGTCGAATCGTCTTGCCCGCAGGCCTTGTTCTAGATACCCCTGAGGTTCAGTCCGAGGAGCAGCCCGAGGAGGAGCAGCGACTTGAGCCAGAAACAACCGAGCAAGCGGACGAATGAGGACTTTTGTTGTTTTGATGTTGTTGTATCTTGTCCGGCCTGCACGCCGTTGAGTTGTTTGTAACCTTATTTGATTTTGGGGGGGCGTGGCCACCTTTTTTATGTAATACGCACAATCTTTGGCCCTTGTGGCCTTTTTATTTAATGCTCGGTTTATGTTATTTATACTATTTTTGTTGTACTTTACATTGGTTGTGCATGTGTGGCTGCCCGTCGGAGGGTGTGTCTGTTAGCGAAGCTTTCTTTTGAAAGATAGCTCGTTGTGTGTGAATTCGCCAGTGCGGAGAACTGGTCGAATAGCCGGGGAAGGTCCTGGCGAGGTTGCGGATCTCAGGTCGCGATCGAGGCCTGAGGTCGCGGCGTGAACGTCCCATCGCGAGCTAGGGTTCTGCCAATCGTGGTACTTGGGCGAAGGCGGTGCTTGGTTGAGGACCGTCGACGAGCAGAGTTCCGGCTCATTTACTTGAGTGGGATTCTGCTTTGTGCGTATGCGTTGTTTGTACCTGGACAAGCATGATGACCGTTAGGTGGTCCTTTGATGCGAGGAAACCTATGGTTACTTTAGCTGTAGTATTGCTTAAGTTTCTCAGCGTTCCATGGTCGAGGGAGTGCATCCCCGTTAAGGTTTTCGAGGAAGTATGCACCATTTCCCGTTTTGGCACGGACTCTGTATGGCCCTTCCCAGTTGGCTGCTAGTTTGCCTTCGCGAGAGTCCTTGTGGTTTCTTCGCAGGACAAGGCTGCCCACATCGAACTCTCATCGTAGGACTTTGGCGTTGTGCCTGATTGCTATTTTTTGCTTAAGAGATGCTTCGCGGAGGGCTGCTCCTGTTTGGATTTCCTCGACAAGGTCGAGCTCCTCTCTTATCGCTTCGTTATTCATTTCCTCGTCTAGAGGTGATTCGGTCCTCCTGGACGGTACGTGGATTTCAATGGGTAAAACAGCCTCCGTGCCATATGCTAAGCGGAAAGGTGTTTCCCCGGTGGTGGACTGGGGAGTAGTGCGATATGCCCATAAGACGCTGTGGAGCTCCTCGACCCAGGCTTTCTTCGTTTCATCCAGCCTTCGCTTGAGGCCATGAAGAATGACGCGGTTGGCCGCTTCTGCCTGCCCGTTGGTCTGGAGGTGTTCTACAGAAGCGAAGTGTTGCTTTGTTCCGAGATAGGCGACAAAGTCTTGGAACTTCTTGTACGTGAGTTGTGTTCCATTGTCCGTGGCGATTGCTTGGGGAATCCCAAAATGGGCAAGGATATTCTGCATTAAAAGCGCAGAATGTTAAGTGCTGTTATCTTTGCTAAGGCTTCTGCTTATATCCATTTTGTGAAATAATCTACGCCCACTATCAGGAATTTATTTTGGCTGGACCCCGTCACGAAGGGTCCTAGGATGTCTAGGCCCCACCAGGCGAATGGCCACGGGGAGGTCAAGCTCTTCAGTTCGTTAGGTGGAGCTAGGTGCATATCCCCGTGCCGTTGGCATTTGTCGCATTTCTTCACATGCTCCTTGGCGTCTTGCTGCATGGTTGGCCAATAATACCCTGCCCGGAGGGCCTTGCGGGCAAGGGACCTTCCTCCCAGGTGCTGGGCGTTAATGCCTTCATGGATTTCTCGTAATACGTGGGGGACAACCTCCTCCTCTATGCACTTGAGTAGTGGGATGGAGAAGCCCCGTCGGTAGAGTTTGTTTTCGAGGATGACGTACGAGCAAGCTCTTCGTCTGATGGTGCTGGCTTCCTTGGGGTCATCTGGAAGTTCGTCCCTGGTGAGGTAGTTGTACACGGGCGTCATCCAGCAATCGCTGTCCCCGATCGCGTGCACGTCTTTGCCTTGGCATTGATTTTAGTTGACTATGTGCCTGAGTTTGTTTGTTTGAACTGTTATGTTGCTTAATGTTTTAGTTTCTCGTATTGCAGTCCTTTGGTTTGTTGTTAGTAGTATATGAGTAGACTCATGTTCATAAATGTGGAGCTTAGGATAAGAACTGTGTTGCTATTTTTGAATCACGTGCCTCAATGTTCTATGACCTGTCATACTATGCTATTTCACCTTATACATGCCAATGCTATTATGTTGAGACTGTTAACTTCAAAAAGTCATGTTTTGTGGCATCTTGCTTTTGTTCTACATGTTAGAACTTTGTGTTCATGATATATATTGCTAGCTTTGATGTGTTTTTAACATACTCTTAAATTATGAATGTCTGATGTCATTTTGTGCTTATAATATATGCTAGCCTTCCTTGAACCTAGTCCATGTAGGTGTTATGAATGTGCTTGCATGATTGTTGCCTAAATTAGTTTTTGCAATGACATATACTACTGCCTGTTTTAATGATACCACTTGATTGAACTTGATTGCTATGACATGTCCTATTCTGTTTTGAATATGTGTGTATGATTCATAAGAGCTCTTGACCATCATGATGTTTATGTGCTTATCCTTGTAAACATGACTAATTTATACTTGTACCAACATGATGAGTATGTAACATTTTGTGTGTATTTCATTTTGCTAAACTGCCTTTGATTTGGAATGTCTCTGCTCATATATGCAATTCTGTTTGAACTATGCTTCATAATGTATTAAAGTGCCATGAATCTAAATGAATTTTCCTTGACATTATGTGTGATTGGTGTGCCTATATTTTGCCTTGATGAGTGTTTGAGTTGTATGGACTGTCATTATGTTTTTGTTTGCTATCTTTGAGAAAGTTTTCTACTGCATTGCTTTATAACCACCATGAACCTTAACTTTTTGAACCTGTCTGATTGGTGTGCTAGCATTGATTGTTGTGTATCTTAATCCTATGAGCTCATTGTCTTGTGAAATGTGTAATAACTGCATTAATGATATGTTACTCATCTGCTGTTGACTGTTTGTCTGTATGTTGTTGCCATCATTCCATTTAACACTCATTTAGTATGTTTTTAGAAAAAAAGTTGTCACCAATGTGTATATATATATAAAAGTTATTAAGTTAGTGTGTATATTACAAAAAAAATAAAATTATTAGTTTGTTAGATTATAAGTTATTAAGTAAAAAATTTACATGAATAAATTAGTTTAAATTACAATTTTAGTATAATAATTTTTTTATTCATCAATAATACTTTTAAAAAGAATGCTAAAAATATTAATAACTATATTATTATTGTATTTATTATAAAGTTTATTATTATAATTATATTATTATAAAAGTTTAAAATAAAAATTTATATTAGTTTTTATTATAATATAATTATAATAATTTTTTATATTTTTTTTACAATTTATGATGGGTTTAACTTTTAGAAAAAAATTTTAACAAAACCCTTAGCAAAATATGTCACATCACCGATTTGTTGAATTGCTGACTACTATATGCCTTTTTTTTTTCGTGTTAATTAACTAGTCTACTTGCCTATTGTATTTTATGAGGGGTTAATCCAACAACTTTGTTGGGATTAATCCTCCCGAAAAGAAATTACGATGACATCTATAATGAGGTGGTTTGGCCCCTCGCAAAATTTGACATTGTAAGGTGACTTTTGGTGTTGTGAGATGTTTACCTTTAACAAAAAATGAGTATTTTTGTAAGGTGTTATTTTATTGTTAATATTAATTTTTTTTAAATTATTCAACAACATAAATGCCCAGTTTAATTCAAAAAAATTTGAGAAAAATAATTAGAATCAAGTGAAAATATTTATTTAATTTTGTGTATATTTTATTATTAAATTTAAATTATATAAATGGAGAATATGTTTGTTCGACTCATCTAAATATAATTGACATTGGTTAATATTAAAAAAAAATTTATCAAATCAATTTATAAATGGCTTTCATCAAATTATAATTTTTGTTTTCATTTTCAACAAACTATGGTTGATAGTTTGGTAAAACAGAACGATTATGTATTATCTTCAAAAAAAAAATTCAGGGAAAATGAGATGTTTTGTTTGATTTTTGCAATTATTTTTATAAAATTCAATTGACATCAAACTTATAAAAAAATTTATTTGTATAAATCATATATAAGTTAATGTTTTATTATTGATTAATTAACGGAAAAAAGGACTTTCACAATTTTAAACTGACTTCAATTTTTTATTTAAAAAAATATATATTTTTCAAAAATACTTTTTATAAAATTATTATTTAAATAAGATTTAAATTTAAATGATTTTTTTTTGTAATTTTGATAATCTAAACTAATAGTTTATAAAAATTTTGAATTAAATTTTAATTTGGCACGTTATTTTTCTAATTATTTTAACTTTTTAGAAAACTATATTACACTATAATAATTATTTAAAAAAATGAAACAAACAATTAAAAATATTAGAATTTAAATAAATATAAAAAGTCTAACTGAAAAAAACAAGTCTCTTGAGGTAGTGGGAGACTATTACATTGACATATTTTTTTATCTATTTAAACTTAGTTATCGTGTTTGTCCTTCTCATGAAATTAATCTTTTTATTTAAATTTGAATAGATTTCATTTTTTCCTCATTTTTTATACTTAAAATTATTTGACTTATTTATTTTTAAATAACGTGTAATGTGATATATATATATATATATATATATATATATATATATATATATATATATATATATATATATATATATAGATTAACGGTTATGAAAATCAACTACACAAGAAATTATCGGGTTGAGTCGCTAACTAGATCGTTCTTTTAAAGACATTTCACGAAACTGCTTAAAATTATGAAAAGTAGTTGATCCGGGGTATTCGAACAGGTCCACGTAAGCTGGTCGTCAGATGGCAAGGTGCTCGGACGGACGCTGGTCGTCAGGCGTGCAAGGTGTTCGGCTTGTGAATGAGGAGAGGAGGGGGTGTACCTGCAAGGCACTCCGACGCTCAAGTAAGAAAAGGTCAGAGAAAAGGGGCAAGTACAAAGTGTATTCTTAGGGTGAAAATGTGATACCCGACCCTCTCAAGCGAGAGGGTTTATATAGAACCCCCAGCGCGTGGCCAACAGTCCTATTTTCGGGTCGAAATAACCGGTTTCCCCAAAGAATAGGTAACTGCCCAAACTAGCCGTTATGTCGGGCAGGGTGCCAGAAACTAACCGTTATGTCGGGCATGAACGCAGCTCCGGGCACCTGTCCTTTGCTGTTCGGGCAGCGAGGAAGCCGTGCGTAACGGGCGTAAAAGCCGGGGAGGAACGTTGCGTTCCATGCCCGGTTGGAGGGGCAAAAATGTCGTTATTGTCCCTATGTGGATTGGGCTTAGGCGATTTGGGCCGCTCTGGAGCAGAGGCGGATTGGGCCAATTCTAGCCATTTGTCCAGTCCAGAACAGGAGCCCCCCAAGTCGTTGCTCCCGAGCATGGGAGTGATGACTTAAGGACTGCTCGTCGCTCAGGGGAGCTAGCGCGGAGATGAGGATGATTGTCTCGAGGTGCTCGTGGCCCTCTGTGTCCGTGATGTTCGTGGTCATGACCCTATTGCCCGGTATTCGGGGAGATAAAGCGTCAGACAAAATGGAAAACATTGGGTTGCCACGTGTGCATCGAGCCCTGTGTAGCAGTTAATAGGTAATTATGGCTAGTGGGCAGTCATTATTGCCTACGGGCGCGTGTGTGCACGTGCCCCTCAGTATAAAAGGGGGAAGGTTGTCCCATTTTGCACTTTTTCCCTTCTGATTTCTCTTCGCGGTCATCGGCGTTCCTGCCCGTCGCCGTCTTCAGAGCTACCGACCACCGTGCCAAGTTTCGAGCAGTCTCTCTCTTCTACTCAAATCAAGTAAGTTTTATGATTTCCAGCTTGTTTTACTTTCTCTTGTTGTTAGTGGTAGATTGCATGCGGTTAGGGTTAGCTTTTAGGCGATAAAATAGGTAGATTTCTGGCGAGTGTTGGTGGTGGACGGTGGTTCTGCCCTTTTGCTGTTTCTAGGATCTTGCCGGAGTAGGTAGTGTGTTTGGTGGGCGTGGTGGTCCACGTCGTGGTTGCGAGTCGTGACCACCGCGTCTGATTATCCTCTGATGGAACGGTGGATTTTCCGGTAGAATGTTTCCAGATTCCGGTGGAGCCTTGTGTTTTCCGGTGGAGCCTCAAACGAAATCTGGGCACGAGTGCGGGGAGGCTCTTCGTATGGAGATGGTATGTCTCGGGCATCTCCTCGCGGGGAGGTTTTTTTCGTTTGATGTTAGGGCTTAGGCCGGGGACGCTGTCCTTAGCCTTCTGCGCGCCCTTTCACTTGACCTAGCGGTGGAAGGGTGGATTTGATTTCTTGTCGAATTCACTGTCTTTCTCTGCTTTTTCAGGTGATCGTAATGGCGATGGAGCCAGAGAGAAGTCATCCCAGTCACATCCGAGGAGGAAACTATCTCCGAGGAGAACAGCAGCGCAATGGCTTCGAGTTCTGCGTCTTCGAGCTCGACGGCATCGAGCTCCTCGAGCGAAGTTGAAGAGGAAGAGGATGTAATGGAAGAAGATATTGACGGGTTCTGCCCGGAGGAGTGGGAGGTGGCCGAGCCTTCCGAACATATTTCCACGTTCGCCAGGTCTGTGGCAGACGCCTTCACAGAGGTGGGCCCACCCGGGGATTGGAGAGTGCATTTTCCCACCGTGGACGAGCGGGTCTGCTCGGAGTTCGGGGACCGCTTCACGATGTATGAGTACGCTTTCAAAGAGTTGGGGCTGAGGTTGCCTTTCACTGACTTCCAGCGGTCGGTATTCGAGCATCTCAAGCTGGCGCCCTCGCAACTCCACCCCAATTCGCTGGCCTTTATACGGGCATTCGAGTTAGTGTGCGAGCATCTCACACTGGGAACCACTCTCCCTCTGTTTTTTTCTATTTTCCATCTTCAACGGCAGCTGGCGGGGAAGAAGTACGGATGGGTTTCCTTGAAGCAGCCCAAGAAGTTATTTAAGCCGTTCTCGGAGTCAATCCAAACGTTCAAGGGACAGTACTTCATCGTTGAGCCAGTGTCCGAAGCTGCCCAAGACAGCACGTATGTTTGGGAGATAGAGGTCGATGAGAACGGAGAGGAGCTGCTCAACGAGGAGGGGAAGTATATCGGGGAAAGGTTGTACAAGTTCCTGATCCGTTGGACACCTGACCACTTCTCAAAGAAGCCCAGTGCTTACGTCTTCGAGCCGAGCGCGCTACGCGGGCAGGATGCCGTGTCTTATGAGACGCTGGTGAAGTGGGTCAACTCCTTCAGTCTTGCGAGCTGCTGGACGAACAAGGGTAGCCCTATCTTCGAGGATGATGGTAGCCAGAGGGTTGAGCGCAAGTTTATCAATGTGAAGGCACTGCTGGAGTGCAAGACTCTCGCGGATGCTGAGAAGCTGCTCGGTAGTCATAGTTACTTAGTTTTTGTTTGTGTTACCTTTTTTTCCACGTTGCTAACGTGCTCGTTTCATTTGTGCAGGTGAGATGTCTCAAGCTCGCGATCGCGTGTTGAGGAATGCCCTGGCGAGGAACAAAGTTGGAGCGGCTCCCCCTAAGACTCGTCCTGTTGGTGCCCGTGCTCCTCCTCTCATCCAAGCTTCCGTGGGGACCTCCTCTTCTCCTTCTCCTGTTCCACGGGGATCTCCACTGCATTTGACCGGGCGGGCGAAGTGGCCACGGACGTCAGATGCTGTGGACCTGACTCGGGCTCCTGAGAAGGGGAAGTTTGAGCTCCCCCCGTGTATCCTTGATAGGAGATTTTTTGAAGGCAACACCCTGATCGTCCCTCGGACAGAGTCTCTTAGCTTGGAGAGCATGGACCGAGCGAGCAAGAGGGCGCTGGTAGCCCAGGACGCTTTTGCCCTTGTGAGGATGCTGGAGATGGCGGCCGTTTATGCGGAAGGGGACTCTGCGCGGGAGGCTGAACTCACTGCTGCCCGAGCTTCCGAGGTGGCCCTGAAGGAGGAGATCAAGAGTGCTCGTGAGGCTCGGAAGAAGGCTGAAGAGGAGACGGCCAAGCTGAAAGAGGATGTTACCAAGCTGACGGCGGAGAAAAAGGCTGTCGAGGAGTTGAGTAAATAGTTGTTGGCGGCCAGTTCCCCGGGTGCCGATGAACCGGATAAGATAAGGGTGCTGAAGACTAGGGCTGAGCTGGTTGCCAACATTGTGCAGGCCGAGGATGATGGTATCGCCGTGGCAATGGAGTCCTTCGACAGTGCCGTGGCCCAGTTGCGGGTGGTGAACCCTGGGCTGGAGATTTCGACCGAGGGTATCCACTATCTTGCACGTGTGGAAGACGGTCGAATCGTCTTGCCCGTAGGCCTTGTTCTAGATACCCCTGAGGTTCAGTCTGAGGAGCAGCCCGAGGAGGAGAAGCGACTTGAGCCAGAAACAACCGAGCAAGCGGACGAATGAGGACTTTTGTTGTTTTGATGTTGTTGTATCTTGTCTGGCCTGCGCGCCGTTGAGTTGTTTGTAACCTTATTTGATTTTGGGGGGGCGTGGCCACCTTTTTTATGTAATATAATCTTTGGCCTTTGTGGCCTTTTTATTTAATGCTCGGTTTATGTTATTTATACTATTTTTGTTGTACTTTACATTGGTTGTGCATGTGTGGCTGCCCGTCAGAGGGTGTGTCTGTTAGCGAAGCTTTCTTTTGAAAGATAGCTCGTTGTGTGTGAATTCTCCAGTGCGGAGAACTGGTCGAATAGCCGGGGAAGGTCCTGGCGAGGTTGCGGATCTCAGGTCGCGATCGAGGCCTGAGGTCGCGGCGTGAACGTCCCATCGCGAGCTAGGGTTCTGCCAATCGTAGTACTTGGGCGAAGGCGGTGCTTGGTTGAGGACCGTCGACGAGCAGAGTTCCGGCTCATTTACTTGAGTGGGATTCTGCTTTGTACGTATGCGTTGTTTGTACCTGGACAAGCATGATGACCGTTAGGTGGTCCTTTGATGCGAGGAAACCTATGGTTACTTTAGCTGTAGTATTGCTTAAGTTTCTCAGCGTTCCATGGTCGAGGGAGTGCATCCCCGTTAAGATTTTCGAGGAAGTATGCACCATTTCCCGTTTTGGCACGGACTCTGTATGGCCCTTCCCAGTTGGCCGCTAGTTTGCCTTCGCGAGAGTCCTTGTGGTTTCTTCGCAGGATAAGGCTGCCCACATCGAACTCTCGTCGTAGGACTTTGGCGTTGTGCCTAATTGCTATTTTTTGCTTAAGAGATGCTTCGCGGAGGGCTGCTCCTGTTTGGATTTCCTCGACAAGGTCGAGCTCCGCTCTTATCGCTTCGTTATTCATTTCCTCGTCTAGAGGTGATTCGGTCCTCCTGGACGGTACGTGGATTTCAATGGGTAAAACAGCCTCCGTGCCATATGCTAAGCGGAAAGGTGTTTCCCCGGTGGTGGACTGGGGAGTAGTGCGATATGCCCATAAGACGCTGTGGAGCTCCTCGACCCAGGCTTTCTTCGTTTCATCCAGCCTTCGCTTGAGGCCATGAAGAATGACGCGGTTGGCCGCTTCTGCCTGCCCGTTGGTCTGGGGGTGTTCTATAGAAGCGAAGTGTTGCTTTGTTCCGAGATAGGTGACAAAGTCTTGGAACTTCTTGTACGTGAGTTGTGTTCCATTGTCCGTGACGATTGCTTGGGGAATCCCAAAACGGGCAAGGATATTCTGCTTTAAAAGCGCAGAATGTTAAGTGCTGTTATCTTTGCTAAGGCTTCTGCTTCTATCCATTTTGTGAAATAATCTACGCCCACTATCAGGTATTTATTTTGGCTGGACCCCGTCACGAAGGGTCCTAGGATGTCTAGGCCCCACCAGGCGAATGGCCACGGGGAGGTCAAGCTCTTCAGTTCGTTAGGTGGAGCTAGGTGCATATCCCCGTGCCGTTGGCATTTGTCGCATTTCTTCACATGCTCCTTGGCGTCTTGCTGCATGGTTGGCCAATAATACCCTGCCCGGAGGGCCTTGCGGGCAAGGGACCTTCCTCCCAGGTGCTGGGCGTTAATGCCTTCATGGATTTCTCGTAATACGTGGGGGACAACCTCCTCCTCTATGCACTTGAGTAGTGGGATGGAGAAGCCCCGGCGGTAGAGTTTGTTTTCGAGGATGACGTACGAGCAAGCTCTTCGTCTGATGGTGCTGGCTTCCTTGGGGTCATCTGGAAGTTCGTCCCTGGTGAGGTAGTTGTACACGGGCGTCATCCAGCAATCGCTGTCCCCGATCGCGTGTACGTGTAGGGTCGAGGATCCCTTATCGATGCTGGATCGGGGAAGTATCTCTTGGATGACTGACCTGTTTCCGCCTTTCCTCTTAGTGCTTGCTAGTTTGGACAAGACGTCTGCTCGCACATTGTGTTCGCGTGGAACATGCCTTACTTCTACCGTTCTGAACTTCGACATTTTTTCCTTGACTAGGGTGAGGTATTCCGAGAAACTGTCGTTTTTGGCCTGATACTCCCCGGATATCTGGTGGGCTACGAGCTGAGAGTCCGTGCAGATGACGATTTCTTCAGCCCCTAGGTCTTCGGCTAGGCGCAACCCGGCGAGGAAGGCTTCATACTCGGCCTGGTTGTTGGATGTGGGAAAGGACAATGTGAGAGAAGCCTCGACTATGGTCCCTTCGTCGTTCTCCAGAATTACTCCTGCCCCGCTGCCGCTCGAGCTGGATGCTCCGTCCACGTAGATGGTCCATCTGTTTGCTATGTGGGACGAGGAGTCTGAGAAGGTTACTTCTGCTACGAAATCGTCCAGGGCCTGAGCTTTAAGAGCTTTTCTACTTTCATACCGGACGTCGAATTCAGACAGTTCCAGTGACCATTTAAGCATTCGCCCGACCATGTCTGGTCGTCCCAGTAATTGCTTGATGGGCTGATCCGTCCTTACCACGATCGTGTGGGCCAAGAAATAGTGCCTCAGTCGTCTGGCAGCGTTGATGAGGGCCAATGCTACCTTCTCTATCTGCTGATATCGTAACTCCGCGTCCTGCAACGCTTTGCTCGTGAAGTATACTGGCTTTTGCCCGCCAGGATTCTCGCGAATGAGAATGGCGCTAACGGCCTCAGCAGTGACGGCGAGGTATAGGAAAAAGACTTCCCCGGTATCTGGCCGTGATAATACGGGGGGTTTCGACAGAGCTTACTTCAAGTGAAGGAGGGATGCTTCGCGTTCTTCGGTCCATTCAAACACTGCTTCTTTTCGCAAGAGCTTGAAGAAAGGAAGGGCGTGTTGGGCGGACTTTGCGACGAAGTGGGACAACGAGGTAAGTACCCCGTTGAGGGACTGGATGTTCTTCTTAGACGTGGGCGTTGGGAACTGAGAGAACGCCCGACATTTGTCGGGGTTAGCTTCTACCGAACGTGCACCCATCTTCTTAGAAGCCCATCTTCTTAGAAGCCAAGGAATTTACCTGCCCGTACACCGAATGTGCACTTCTCTGGGTTAAATTGCATTTGATACTTTCTTGCTTAGAAGCCAAGGAATTTAACACAAGTTTATGACTTTTGTTAGAACAAGATTTGGTTCTGCAAGATATCTCTTTGTTTTGATAATAACAAAGTTGTATTTGTGTGAGAACAACTTTGGTACTCTAACGTTTGTTTTCTTAAGTATTGACAAACAGGTTCTGACCCTGATAAAGATAATTCTGACTTTGATAAAGATAGACCTGACTCTGATAGAGATCATGTGAAACGTCACTCTCAAATTATCAAAAATCGCTTATGCGTCAAAGAAGCAATATTGCTTCTGATCTACTGTGCTTTAAAAAGACTCTAAGAAGACAATATGTTACTGTTGCAATGTTCTCTTGGATTCTGGCTCTAAATATAACTCTGATACTTATCTTCTAAAGACTAAGTGCTAACGACTCTGAAGACAAGGTTCTGATGAACAAGTTATGAAGACTCTGAATACTTAAGTTTCTGAAGACCAAGTTCTGAAGACTTTGAAGACAAGATTCTGCTGAACAAGTTCAGAAGACTCTGAAGACTTATGTTTCTAATAACCAAGGGTCTGAAGAAGGAGTGCTGAAGACTCTAAAGACAAGGTTCTGCTGAACAAGTTCTGAAGACTCTGAAGACTCAAGACTATGAAGACCCAGTGATTCATTCTTCTGATCATGCTTCAACCATATCAATTCAAAAGCCTCTGATGGAAAGAAGAAGACGAAACATTTGCGAGGGAAAAATAGTACATAGTACGGATCAAACACGTTCTTTTCCACTACCATTCCACTACCCTGATTTGGTGGTACAAAGGACAATTTCAGTGTATGATTTTTATCCCAGCATAACGACATTATTTCAAGTCGTCAATATTTTACTGATATTTCTGATCTGCCCTTCAACGGATCTTTTTCTGGCTATATAAAGATTTGATCATTCAAAGAATCAAGTGTGACACAAAGTGTGAAAAAGATATATACAAAAACTCTGATTCATACGAGAAAGAACTTAGAAATAGAGAAATCCATGAGTGAACCGTAAAGAACCACAATACAAAGAAGAAGATTGTTCTTACTGTATAGATTGAGCTAGAAATTGTGTTTATATCAACTTATGTAAGAAGCATTTCATTGTAAACATTTTATTTGATCAAACAGTTGTTTGAATTCCTTAAGAGACCAGTTGGTCAGAATCCTTAAGAAGAGACAGTTAGTCTGTGTATGTTAGTCACCAGCAGTTGCCAGTGCAATTGTAATCAGTTCGGTTATAGTGGATTAAGTCTTGTGTATAAGGAGAAATCACCTTGTTGGGTGGACTGGATTAACTTGATAGTTTTCAAGTGAACCAAGATATATCGTGTGTCTTTCTCTATTGATTAGTCTATTTGTGATCTTTGTTTGAGTTTCACAAAAAGCTTTCATTTTGAAAACCCAATTCAAACCCCCATTTCTTGTGTTTTTCTCACACATTCAATTGGCATCAGAGATCCGGTTCTGATTGTGATAAAACGATTAATCAACACTTCACCATGTTCAGTACCGATCTAGTATTTGTGGGAGATATCATGGCTGGTGCAACTAATGTTAATCCTACTGTAGAAGAGAAAGATCATTATAGTTCCAAACCACCAATCTTTGGTGGTGAAAAGTCTGACTACTGGAAAGACAAAATAGAAAGTTTCTTTCTTGGTTATGATGTAGATATTTGGAATCTGGTAGTCGGTGGATACACTCACCCAGTTGATGCTATAGGTGCTAAAATATCCTGAAGTGATATGAACAACCAACAAAAGAAAGATTATAAGAATCATCACAAGGCAAGAACTAACTATAAGAAGATAACAAATAGAGATACTGCTAAATCCATTTTTGATTCTATGAGAATTACTCATGAAGGAAATGCTCAAATTAAGGAGACAAATGTGCTGGCCCTAATCCAAAAATATGAGGCATTCAAAATGGAGGATGATGAAATAGTTGAGACCATGTTTTCAAGGTTTCAAATGTTATTCGCAGGACTTAAAGTTCTGGACAAAGGTTACTCAACTACTGATCGTATTAAAAAGATCATTAGAAGTCTTCCCAAGAAATAAAGACCTATGGTAACAACTTTAAAGCTATCCAAGGGTCTTAACAGCATAAGTCTTGAAGAACTTGCTTGTTCTTTAAGAAGTCAAGAGATAGAGTTAGAAGAAGATGAACCTCAGAAGAGAAGTAAATCTATTGCTCTTAAGTCTAAACCTGAAAAGGCAAAGGCTTATCATGTTGAGGAAGAATCAGAAGATTCAGGTGAAGAATCAGAAGACGACCTGTCGCTAATCTCCAAAAGGATTAACAAACTCTGGAAGCATAGGCAAGGAAACTTCAGAGAATCAAGAAGGAACAAAGGCCGCTCTGAGTCATCATCTAGACAGAAGAAGCAGAACTCCAGATAGGAAGTCATCTGCTATGAGTGTAATGAGCCAGGTCATTACAAGAACGAGTATCCAAAGCTCAAGAAAGACAAGAAGCCTAAGAAGAACTTCTCCAAAGCGAAGAAAGGACTGATGGTAACTTGGGATAACTCTGATTCTGAAGAAGAAGACTCTGATGAAGAACAAGCAAATGTTCTTAAAAGATCTTAAAAGATCACATGTAATTGCTTATGAGGAAAAAGATAAGCTTGAGCAGAATAATTCTTCTCTAAATGAAAACATTTTTTCCTTAAAAAATAGTAATTATGCCCTGAAAAGCAAAGTTGCTAAATTAGAAGAAGAATTAATCTCCAATGTCTCTGACACAAGCTGTATCAACAAGTATGATAGAGCATTCCAGTATTTTTTAGTTAAAAGTATAGATAGAAGCATAATAGATTTCATGATCTATGAAGTTAGCAGAAATGGTAAGAAAGGTTTGGGATGTACATAATCATCTGAAATTGACGAAAGTCAAATCTGTTAAACCAAAACCACTCTATAATCATTTTGTGCCTTCTGGCACTGCGATTGTGTGCTCTGAGCTTGCACAAGAACCCCCACCGACACAAAATTCGGTTTCTAAAGTTAAATATCATGCACAAATTCCACTTGATTATCTTGTTGCACAAAATCCCAAAGTGGTGAAATACTCTTGAAAAGCTAACAAGAGAGGACCCAGATATGGGTACCTAAGGACAAGATAATGTATGTTGCAGATATCCTTAGTAGCTCAGTTGAAACACCAGTCATGGTACCTGGACAGTGGTTATTGATAAGTTCTAAAATGTACTGATTTTAGGTGTGAATAATTGGTACTTATTGACTTAATTCAACCAATAAACCTCAACTTTTGTGCATATGTTGTATAGTTTACATTATAGTGCATATATTATCGTGTAAATGTCATTGATTTTAATTGATTTTCTCTCATTTTTGTAGGTTTACAAGCAATGATATTTTGACTTTATCTTATAGAGCATTGAATAAGCTTTCCAACACTTCCGACCGCGTGCAAAACGGAGTTACGGTTCAAAAGTTATGGTCAAAACAAGGGCTGGTGTGCTGTCATGTTCGCTGTGCGAACTAGAGCTGTGCGAATTCACCAGGAAGTTCGCACTGCGAACTCAAGGCAAATAAAAAGTGCCCAGAAGCGTGGAAAACACTGGTTTGACAGTAGCTAAGGCGGCATATGTTCGCTGGGCGAACGGGGGTTCGCAGTGCGAACCTGGAAACCCAATTTTGCCTATTTAAGTCATTTTTTAGCATTTTTAGGGCATGGTTTTGGGGTTTTTTGCTCCCAACTCGATCCAATTCATTTTTCAGTAGATTATCTTAGACAATAACATGGAAGCTTTGTTAGGTGCTAAAAAGTGTTAATATTTAGATTAGTTTTTAGCACCTTTTTGTGAGCTTTATTTGTAAATCCATGCCTTTTCCCATTATTTCCGTTTATAACCGTTTTCTAGTTAATTTCGTTATTTGTCGTATCTATTTATCTTTTGTGTTTTTATTGCAGATTTTTACATGGAAGGGTGTGGATTGGAGCCTTGAGGATCCCACAAAAGCAGTTTGGAAAAGTTTGGATTTTTTTGAGCATGCTTTGAGCGTGCTCAGCGCGCTCCCAGCGCGGGGATGGAAGGACTTACAGAAGCTTGCGCGCTCAGCGGGCTCCTAAGCGCGCTCAGCGCGCGTTTAGGCGGTTTAACTTTTATGTTGAGCGCGCTCAGCGCGCTTCGCGACACTCAGCCCCTTTATAAAGTGGTTTTGATCAAATTTCTCTCTCTCTCTCTCTCTCTCTATTACATTTCGAGATCAAAGGATATTACACTGTAGCACTTCATTTGTGGAAGATAAAAAGCATCATTTTGTCGATAAAATCGTCGTTACTGCTCGTTTCTCTTCTCCCGATTCTTGTTGATCAAGCTACCATGAATATGTGTAGCTAATTTCTCTTTTGTGTCAAGGTTAGATGTAAGTAAACCTTTCCTTTGTATGTATATGGATTGATCCTAACTTGTGAACTCTTGGATGATGAATGTATGATGATAAACCTTGTTTTTATGTTTATTCTTTGTGTTGGTTCATGATTGAGAAATATGCTCCAACTCTTTACCTAGGTTTGTCATCCATCAATGTACATTGGCTAGAGATAGCAATGTGTGTTGATGTTCACCAAATATTGAACTTTAATGTTGTCATTTTGATAGTTTGTGTGAGAAATCAACAAAGGATCAAAATGGCAAAACTCACAATATGTGTTAGAGATAAACATATTGGGAGGATATGTGATTGTATCTATCATTTAACCGAGTTCACTAGCTTATCGATTACATACGTGCAAAGTGGTTTGTCGAACCCTAACCTTGACATGTTTTTATAAACCGTTAAAACAATCTCTTTACCGCTTTTAATTAAATTTGAATGCAATCGCTACGAAACCAACCTAAAAACCCTTGTTACTTTAAGGCTTGAAACGTTACAACTGTAGAACGGCTGCGATATCACCGAACAATCTCTGTGGAACGATAAATAAATCCCGAACTCTATTTGTATTTCAACAAATTGGCGCCGTTTCTTGTGCTTGTTGATTTGTTTTGTTTAAGTGTGCAGACTTTGTTTATGCGAGGGCAACTACTGGCGGACTAACTTCTATTCGATCCTGAGATTGAAAGAACCGCTCGTAGACTCAACAGCAGAACTAGACGGAGGAGGCAACTTGCGAGACAAAGACAAGAGCAAGAAGGAAGTTCTACTACAACACCACCACCACCATTCACACCAATCATGGCGCAACCACCTCCACCTCCTGCATCCACACCTTGTGTGAACAGTCCACGACATACCGCTCAGTTTGCCAACAACAATCAAGGAAGGCAAGCCGAGATGAAAACTGGAACTTTGAACTTGTTATATGGAAGTCCATTCACCGGAATGGACCATGAAGACCCTTTTACGTTTCTCACAAAATTCTATGAGATTACATTAGCGGCCGGTGTAGATCCAGCACAAGAGTTACCTCTCTTTAAAAGATTATTTTCGCATGCTTTGCTTGGCAAGGCAAAGGATTGGTACCTCCGTGATGACCGATTGGAATGTCTTGGAGGAAAAATTTATTGAACGGTTCTTCTCTCATAACCGTTTCATGGAGTCAAAAACCGCAATTTCAGTGTTCTCTCAAGGCACCAATGAATCCCTCAATGAAGCATGGGAACGATTTAAGTCCATGCTTCGTAAATGTAAAGGTCACGGGTTTGATGAGTTAACACAAATTCATATCTTCAAGAATGGTCTACAACCGAATTGTAAGACTTTGTTGGATGCCACTGCGGGAGGAAGTTTGATGGCGAAGAATGCCGAGGAAGCAACTGATATTATCAATAGAATGGCTCTAAACGATCTTCAAAGTCAAAGCCGTGGCAACTCTCAAAAGAAGCCCGGTGTCCTTGAATTGGGAACTAACGATGCGATCCTCGCGCAAAACAAGCTTATCTCTCAACAAGTGGAGCTTTTAACTCAACAAATCAAAGAAATGAAGGAGCCGAGCAAAAGTAAGCAAGTAGCTTGTTGTGAACTTTGTAAAGGGGAGCATGACACCGGATTTTGTCCTCCTCCGGGTTTTGAAGAAGTGAACTATATGGCAAATCAAAGGGATTATCAAGGTAGACAACAACAACCTTACCAACAACAACACAATTCTCAACAAAATTATCAAGGAAATCAAGGGTTTCAACCGCGAGCAAATTATCAAAATAATCAAGGTTATGGTGCCGGTCCTTCACACCGGCAAAATCCGTATCAACCTCCACCACCTTCGGTTGCTAGCTCAAAGTTGGAAGACACTTTAAACCAATTCATGCAAATGTCTATGGCCAACCAAAAGAGTTGTGACGCGGCGATTAAGAATCTTGAAAACCAAGTGGGGCAACTTGCCAAGCAAATTGCCGAACAATAATCGGGTCCTCCTTTTCCGCGAATACTCAAGTGAATCCTAAGGAGCATTGCAAGGCGATTGTTACTAGAAGTAGGAAGGAGTTGGAGAAAGAAAAGGAGAAAAATGTGGAGGAAGAAAAACTTGATGGTCTTGTGGAGGATTGTAGTGATGAGGAAGTAGTTGAAAATAAACGTGAAAGTGAAGGTGTAGTTGAAAATAAAAGTAATGACATGGTTGAAGTTGAAAATAATAGTGGTGAGGAGTTGAAGAAAAAAGAGAGACTTAGGAGAGTAAAGAATGGAAAGGAACTAGTGAGCGCTATTTCGATCCAAAACTTACCTTATCCTCATGCTCCTTCAAAGAAGGAAAATGAGAGGCACTATATGCGTTTCATGGACATCTTCAAGCAATTACATGTTAACATTCCGTTTGCCGAAGCTTTAGAACAAATGCCAAAGTATGCAAAGTTCATGAAAGACATTCTCACGAAGAAGCGGAGGTATTCGGAACCGGAAACTATTGTTCTTGACGCGAGTTGTAGTGCAATCATCCAAAGAACTCTTCCTAAAAAAGAAGTTGATCCGGGGCGTGTGACTTTGCCGGTTACCATTGGTGACGTCTATGTTGGAAAGGACTTAATTGATTTGGGCTCAAGCATTAATCTTATCCCATTGTTCATTGTAAAGAAGCTTGGGAACATTGAGATGAAAGCCATTCGTATGACTTTGCAATTGGCCGAAAAGTCCACAACTCACCCTCATGGGTTAGCTCAAGATGTCTTGGTAAAAGTTGACAAATTTTTCTTCCCGGTTGATTTTGTTGTTATCGATATGGAGGAAGATGAAGATGCACCTTTAATTCTTGGTCGACCTTTCATGAAAACTGCCCGAATGATGATCGATGTGGATGACGGTTTAATGAAGGCGAGGGTTCAAAATGAAGAGGTTTGTTTTGATCTTTTCGAAGCTATGAAACATTCAAAGGATAAACATGATAGCTTTAGGATCGATGCGATTGAAGAGGCAACTTTGGAGGTTTCTAAGCATGTCCATGAAATTTCTCCTTTGGAAATGGCTCTTAATGATTCTTTTGAAGTGTTTTCCGAAGAAGAAGAAAGAGCTCTTGAAGAGTGCTTAAAAGAGCTTGAATCCCTCAAAGAGTTGCAACCTTGGGAGGTAGAACCGGAAGAGTTAAAAAAGGATGTGAAAGTTGAGAATTCACCACTTGAATTGAAGGTCTTACCTTCCAATTTAAAATACGCTTATCTTGATGATGGTGGTAACAAGCCGGTTATCATTAGTAACGTGTTGTCAAAAAAAGAGGAAGGCCGTCTAATTCATGTTTTGAAGAAAAACCAAGATACTATAGGTTGGGTCCTTTCCGATTTAAAAGGAATTAGCCCGGCTTATTGCATGCATCGTATCTTGATGGAAGAAGATTTCAAGGCGGTAGCCCAACCGCAACGCCGCTTGAACCCAACAATGAAAGAGGTGGTGAGAAAAGAAGTGGTTAAGCTATTGGAAGCCGATATGATTTACCCAATTTCCGATAGCCCTTGGGTTAGTCCTGTCCATGTTGTGCCAAAAAAGGGAGGTATGACCGTGATTCGTAATGAAAAAAATGAGTTGGTTCCAACAAAAACAGTGACGGGGTGGAGGATGTGCATTGATTATAGACGGCTCAACACCGCGACAAGAAAATATCATTTTCCATTGCCGTTTATGGACCAAATGTTAGAGAGGTTATCCGGGCAGCAGTTCTATTGTTTTTTGGACGGATATTCGGGGTATAACCAAATTGCGGTTGACCCGGTGGATCATGAGAAGGCGGCCTTTATGTGTCCCTTTGGTATTTTTGCGTATCGTAAGATGCCTTTTGGTTTATGTAATGCGCCGACAACTTTCCAACGGTGCGTTCAAGCTATCTTCTCCGACCTAATAGAAAAGACGATGGAAGTGTTCATGGATGACTTTTCGGTTTTTGGAGGGTCGTTTGATTTATGCTTGACGAATTTGGAAACTGTTTTAGAGAGGTGTGTGAAGACAAATCTAGTGCTAAATTGGGAGAAGTGTCACTTTATGGTAACAGAGGGAATTGTGCTCGGCCACAAAGTTTCATCCAAAGGCCTTGAGGTTGATAGAGCGAAAGTTGAAGTGATAGAGAAGTTGCCTCCTCCGACCAACGTGAAAGGGATCCGAAGTTTCCTTGGGCATGCCGGATTTTATCGGCGTTTTATCAAAGACTTTGCAAAGGTGGCTAGACCATTGAGCAACTTGCTAAGCAAGGACCAGGTATTTCTTTTTAATGATGAATGTCTTCGCGCTTTCGAAATTTTAAAAGAAAAGTTAGTTACCGCTCCAATAATAATCGCTCCAAATTGGACCAAAAATTTTGAACTTATGTGCGATGCGAGCGATTATGCTGTTGGAGCGGTACTTGGCCAGAGGAAGGAAAACAATTTCCATGCCATACACTATGCAAGTAAAGTTTTAAATGAGGTACAAGTTAATTATGCCACAACCGAAACAGAATTACTTGCTATTGTGTATGCGCTTGAGAAATTTAGATCCTACCTCATCGGGTCTAAAGTTGTTGTTTACACCGACCATTCGGCGATCAAGTATTTGCTAACCAAACCGGATTCGAAGCAAAGGCTCATCCGATGGATCCTTTTATTACAAGAGTTCGATTTAGAAATAAAAGATAAAAAGGGTTCGGAAAATTTGGTGGCGGATCACTTGTCTCGCCTTGTGAATGTTGAGGTCACTATTGCTGAAAAGGAAATCCAAGAGGAATTTCCTGATGAAAAACTTTTTAAAGTCCAAGTTAGGCCTTGGTTTGCAGATTTTGCTAACCATAAGGCTACTGGTTGGGTGCCCGAAGACCTAACTTGGAACCAAAAAAGGAAGTTGCTTTCGGATGCTGGTTATTACATATGGGACGACCCGTATTTATTTAAGTTAGGAAGTGACAACCTTTTGAGAAGGTGTGTCACAAGTGATGAGGCTCAAAGCATTCTTTGGCATTGCCACAACTCGCCATATGGAGGCCATTTTAATGGTGCGAGAACGGCCACTAAATTCCTTCAATCGGGCTTTTATTGGCCTTCTCTTTTTAAAGACGCACATCTCCATGCCAAAAGTTGTGACATGTGCCAAATAACTGGTGGAATTGGAAAACGAGATGAAATGCCTCTCCAAAACATACAAGAGGTAGAAATTTTTTATTGTTGGGGCATCGATTTTGTTGGTCCATTTCCACCATCTTTTGGAAATGAATACATGTTGGTCGCAGTTGACTACGTTTCGAAGTGGGTTGAGGCGATTACCTCACCGAGGGCTGATGGCAAAACGGTGATAAATTTTTTAAAGAAATACATTTTTTCCCGTTTTGGCACTCCTCGGGTGCTCATTAGCGATGGCGGGTCACACTTTTGTAATACACCTCTGGAAAATGTCTTAAAACACTATGGTGTATCACATAAGGTGGCGACCCCTTACCACCCGCAGTCGAATGGTCAGGCTGAGGTATCCAACCGTGAGATAAAAAGAATCCTTGAAAAAACCGTGTCTAGTTCAAAAAAGGATTGGTCACAAAAATTGGATGAGGCTTTGTGGGCATATCGCACTGCTTACAAAGCTCCAATTGGTCTAACTCCGTTTCAATTGGTTTATGGTAAAACTTGCCATTTACCGGTTGAATTGGAGCACAAGGCCTTGTGGGCCTTAAAAATGCTGAATTTTGACAAGGACTTGGCCGGTACCAAAAGAAAAGTGTAACTTCTTGAGCTGGAAGAAATGTGTAATGTCGCATACCACTCAAGCTGGTTGTATAAAGAAAAAGTGAAAAAGTACCACGACAAGAAGCTCCGGCAAAAGGACTTCAAGGCCGGACAATTGGTATTGCTGTTTAACTCTCGGTTAAGACTCTTTCCGGGAAAATTAAAGTCCAAGTGGTCCGGGCCTTTTCGTGTGAAGGAAGTGAAGGACTATGGAGCGGTTGTTATTGAAGACTTGGAAAAGAAGGACTCTTGGACCGTAAACGGTCAGCGTCTAAAAATTTACCTTCTAGGGAATTTTGATCGCGCTTCCAGTACTGTTCTCCTTGATGTTCTTAATTGAGCATCTTGGACCGTCGAGCTTAGCCGACGTTAAACAAGAGCTCGTTGGGAGGCACCCCAACACTGTAAGTTTTTATCGTTTTTACTAGTGAATTTGCTGTTTAGACATGGTTTGTGAAAAATTGATGTTGTATGATGTTTAGGGTGATGTTTTGAACGTGTGGATGATGTCTTTTTGTTGCTGAGAGAATTTTTGATGTTGCTCTGCGCGCTCAGCGCGCTTTTGAAAAAAATGAACCTATACTTCCAGAAGCTATCGCGCTCAGCGCACTCTTTGCCCGCTCAGCGCGGGTTGCGAATTTTTGAAAGAAAAAATATTTGATTTTCTGGGCCCACCATGATGTACCCGGCCCAGATTGGTGTTAAAGTGGCTAGGGTTTTACAACCTTGCCTCTTTTTCTCATTTCCCTCATTTTCTCTCCTCCAAATTTTTCAAAAACTTCCTTGGATTTTCAATTTTCTACATCATCTCCCTTTCATTTTCTGCGAAGCATCATCATCCTCAAGCATTGTAAGTCTTCGTTTTTTTGTAAATTTTCATTTTTCAATTAGAAACCCATTTTTTGGACATTGTTAGTAATTGTTGGATGTTCATGTTCTTCTTCTTTCCTTTGCCTCTGTAATGACGAAATTCTGTGTAAATGTTTACTTAGTATGCTTGCATGTTGTTAGAAGTTAGAATTGTGGAAATTAGGGTATGAAATTTTAGACTTAGGGTTTGTGGAAAGGTTAATTTGCTTTGCTTTTTGATTTTTAGTTCTCTGTAACAGGCTGTGTAGTGAAATTAGGGGTTGTGTTTATCTGTTTGAACCATCTGTGCAGAGGGGGGTTTTTCTGCATTTCGCAGAGCCTGCTCAGCGCGCTCCTGCGCGCTCAGCGCGCTCCTGTGATTTGCAGAAAAATTCCCCTTTTTCCCAACTCTATTCTGCTATATTGTCATTGTTCTTATTACTGTTTAAATAATTTAGGAATTTTAGCTTGCTGTTTTCACTAACTTGTGGTACTATTTTGTTTGTACGTTGTTTTTCTTTTGTGTTTTTCAGATGTCAGGAAGAAAGAAGCAACGTGTTGGTTCGACGTCGAATCCTAATCGAAGAGCTCCCGCTGGCCAATTTGATTCAATGCGTTTTGTTGGCCTCGAGCAACAACAAAGATACGTGGAGCTTGAAAAAAGATCAATTTGGCCGGACAGGTTAATTATGGTTGATCCTGATGGTCCACATAGGAACATGAGTCATTTTGTGCAGGGTGGGCCACGGGATAAGCTTGGTTCTCCCTTCCCTGAGTACAACATTGACATTTTTAGGGAGTTCTATGCTAATGCATTGTCGGCTGTTGGAGAGAGGTTCACTTTTCAAAAATGGGTTCGGGGGAAAGTAATCAATTTTTCGAGGGAGTCCATCAATACAATACCTATGGGGACCACCTCAGCTGGGGGAAGATGATTTATGTGATTTTTCACGGACGTTGGCTCGGCGGTACTGGAATGCCGACCAACTTAGGGAGTCTTTGTGCAGAGAGGGGGGCACTTACACTTTAAGTGCTGCTGGTGCGCCGATAAAGTTTGCTAGGAGGGTGTTGGATTCTGTCACTCAGCTTGTCATGTCGGTTGTTCTATACAACCTTCGACCGAGAAGCCACACCTCATCTATTCCCATGGAGACCGCGGCTCTAATTTTTCATTTGTGCACAGAGGGACATACCGTGAACTTTGGGCGGATTATTTCAAATGAATTGAAGAGAACTGCCACCAGTGGTACACCACTTGGAGATCGTGTGGCTTGCGCTCTCATTTATCCAGGTTTGATTATGGCTTTATGCCATGAGGTGCAAGTTGCATTACCTTCCCACCCGAATGTGAAGCTCCAGATTGTAAATGATAACTATGTCACTCGTCATTGTATGGGGGCAATTGATTTTGAGCAGGCTGTCCCTGTAGCTGCTGCTGCTCCTGCTCGTGGCCGTGGGCGCGGACGCGGGCACGCTTTTGATCCAAGTGCTGAGGCCAATTGGGCCATACACGAGGCTCATCAGCGGGCTTTCTTATTTATGCATGACTCTATGATGCAATTGCAGCTGCAGATTCGGGAGCCGCATGTGGACCACCGACTGAGGACTCGCGAAGAACTCATTGCTTTTGCTCGTTGGCCTGAGGGCAGACCTGGTTTTCCGGAGGGGGCAGAGGAAGGAGACCTTGGTGATGATGGAGCGTCTAGCTCTAGTTCTGACTGACGTTGGGGTTTGACTAGTCTTTTATGTTATTTTGTTTTGTTTTTATTATTTTACTTGGTATAACTATTATGGTTGGATTTTGTATTGACTACTAGGAATTTTGTATTCTCCATCCGGGCGGATGTGAGTTTGAATTTGGTGTTAAAATTTTTTTGGTTGATTTAATGAATTTAACATCCGGGTGGATGTTGTTTTATGTTTATATGGTTAGTTTGTATAGAAATTTTTGTTGTTTGCCAACTTTATTTTTTTTTAAGGTAATGGATGGTTGAAGCAAGTTTGTTTCTTTGAACATTAAGTGATGCACTTCACCTTTCATTGATGGTGATGATATAAGTCTAAGTTGGTGCACACAAAGGTACTCTGTTTTGTGCTTGGTAGAATGTTAGTATGTTTTTGAACATTGTGCTTCACATGATTTTCAAGCTTTTCTTCACTTTGCATTTTTGTTCATTTTGGAATCAATTAGGACACAACCACAAATGTGAGTCCCTCCATTGTTCATAAATATTGAGTGATTTTGTAATTGTTGTTTAGCTTGTATGATTCATGTTTAATCTTTTATTCATGTGCAAACCGTGGAAACATTGAAATGATCTAGGCAATTTTTGATTATGAGAAAAACCACCAATCCATATAACCTTCAATTTTACCTTATGAGAGGTGTGAGCACTTGCTAGCCATGTTGAGCCTTGAATTGGAATGAATCTTGTATCTACCCGTCATATAATCAAAAGAATGCGCTTTATAGTGGGTTGTTGATGCTAAAGGAAAATCATTGTGATTCATTCTAGTTCTTTTATTTATACACTTAACCCTTTGTTTGAACATACTTTTGAAGAACATTGCCCATTAATTATAGTATGGTTTAAAGTTGGGGAGAGTTGTACTAGTTTGTGAAAAAGAAAATGGAGTGGTGAATTGGTGCCTCTTGTGAAGAAAGAAAGAAACTTGAAGCACTATTTTGTGCTATGCCTTGCACTCCAAAAGGAGTTGTTTGAAAAAAAAAATTAATGAAAGAGTGCACCATAAGAAAAGAATAGAAAAGAAAAGAAAGGTTTGAATTGAATTGTTATGAGGTTTATCTAAGTGGGTTATTGGCATGTTCTTCATTTGTTGATAATTTTTGTTAACCACTTTGTTTCATTGGCCTTTTACAAATATCCTTTTCTTGTTTAACCTTGCCTAGTTACAACCTTTAGAAGCCCTTAAGTGATCTTTGTTTCCTTGGTTTTCTTGTTGAATTGATTTGATGAATGCATGAATTGTTCTGGATGCTGACACTTTTGCTATGAGTGTGTTTTGTCCCTTGGATATATTGAGCTAGGCTCATTTGAATAAATTAGGTGATTCTAATTTGAACATTTGTTTGCTTATGATTTGTGCTTGTTAATTATGTTTAGAATTTAGTTCATTTACATATTTTCATTCTTCGTAAGGACAAGCGGTACTTGCGTGCGTGTTTATTTGGTTTGAACCATTATGTTTTGTTGGTGTTTGTTCCCTGTTTTCTGCTTGCTTCTATTCTAAATTATCTTCGTTTGAGGACAAACAAAGAGACAAGTTGGGGAGAGTTGTTAGGTGCTAAAAAGTGTTAATATTTAGATTAGTTTTTAGCACCTTTTGTGAGCTTTATTTGTAAATCCATGCCTTTTCCCATTGTTTCCGTTTATAACTGTTTTCTAGTTAATTTCGTTATTTGTCGTATCTATTTATCTTTTGTGTTTTTATTGCAGATTTTTACATGGAAGGGTGTGGATTGGAGCCTTGAGGATCCCACAAAAGCAGTTTGGAAAAGTTTGGATTTTTTTGAGCATGCTTTGAGCGCGCTCAGCGCGCTCCCAGCGCGGGGATGGAAGGACTTACAGAAGCTTGCGCGCTCAGCGGGCTCCTAAGCGCGTTCAACGCGCGTTTAGGCGGTTTAACTTTTAAGTTGAGCGCGCTCAGCGGGCGACTGCGCGCTCAGCGCGCTTCACGACACTCAGCCCCTTTATAAAGTGGTTTTGATCAGATTTTTCTCTCTCTATATTACATTCTGAGATCAAAGGATATTACACTGTAGCACTTCATTTGTGGAAGATAAAAAGCATCATTTTGTCGATAAAATCGTCGTTGATGCTCGTTTCTCTTCTCCCGATTCTTGTTGATCAAGCTACCATGAATATGTGTAGCTAATTTCTCTTTTGTGTCAAGGTTAGATGTAAGTAAACCTTTCCTTTGTATGTATATGGATTGATCCTAACTTGTGAACTCTTGGATGATGAATGTATGATGATAAACCTTGTTTTTATGTTTATTCTTTGTGTTGGTTCATGATTGAGAAATATGCTCCAACTCTTTACCTAGGTTTGTCATCCATCAATGTACATTGGCTAGAGATAGCAATGTGTGTTGATGTTCACCAAATATTGAACTTTAATGTTGTCATTTTGATAGTTTGTGTGAGAAATCAACAAAGGATCAAAATGGCAAAACTCACAATATGTGTTAGAGATAAACATATTGGGAGGATATGTGATTGTATCTATCATTTAACCGAGTTCACTAGCTTATCGATTACATACGTGCAAAGTGGTTTGTCGAACCCTAACCTTGACATGTTTTTATAAACCGTTAAAACAATCTCTTTACCGCTTTTAATTAAATTTGAATGCAATCGCTACGAAACCAACCTAAAAACCCTTGTTACTTTAAGGCTTGAAACGTTACAACTGTAGAACGGCTGCGATATCACCGAACAATCTCTGTGGAACGATAACTAAATCCCGAACTCTATTTGTATTTCAACAAGCTTGCATATGGATGATCGGGGGTGGATTTCTCATCAATTGGCTCTGACAATCCGCGAGATGTTTGGTTCATTTCTCTTTGTCTTTGTGTTTTTCTTCTTTGTTGGGTTGTTGTATATGTATTTACTTTGAACTCATGTATATTGATCGCCCATGGCGTTATATTTATTTTTCTTTACAAATCTTTTTCAGTGATTGTCCTTGATTTTTGCTTTATGCTCGGGGTTTGGGTTGTGTTAGAGATAAACATCGCAAACTTTGATTAGGGATGATTATCTGTTAATTTTTGGATGCTAGAGATAGATTTAGAGCTAACAATCTTTATGGGTATCAAAGCTTAATGCCTCCGTGTTATTTGAGTCGGGTGTGAAAGTGTCGGTGAGAGTAATACGGTTTTTCTCTCAGCTCGGTGTGTCAGAGATGAACACTATTGAGAGCGATACTAGATGATATTGAGGAGTATTGTAGGCTGAGTATAACTGGTCGGTAAGTTTAAATTTGTGAGGAGTCAATTATGTGCATACCAGATAAGTTTCTTCTCTTTGATTAAAGAATTCATTTTATTTTAATATTTACTTTTCTATTTCTATGTGTGAAACCATTTTAAACCCAAACTCATTAATATTTAAATTGTCGAACGGCATTTTAATATCACCGATCTTTGTGAACACGATAAATTCTCGGAAAAATACTTCCAAATCTTTTTGTTGTTTGCCACTTTACCGCTATAACAAAATGGCGCCGTTGCCGGGGATTGGTGTTTTTATTGACTCGCATTGCGATAGTTTCTTTGTTTTTGAGTTTTGTAGATATCGTACATATAGTATATTTTCACTTGTTTATATTGATACTTGTATGTTTTGCTCCCGTAACATTTGTTCAAGTGTTTGGTTAGGACACTTGCTTTTGGTTTGCGCGGTGAGGCATCACCATGGCATGAATGAAGGAAGTTACTAGCTAAGCACAGTAAAGACGTCGAGCTTACGACGTAAAACAAGCATGTTTTATCTTTTTTTTTGTTTCGTTATTATTTTTTCATTCTAACTTAGGTAGTGTGGTGAACATTCATTAAACAAGTTGTACTCTGATTGTCCGTAAAATTCTCAAATCTTCACTTTACAACTTGTTTAATGCATTTTCACCCGGTCTTTTAGTTTGTTTATATTAATAATTTTTGTGTTTGTCTAAGAGCTTATTTTGAGTAGCTTGAGAGTGTTAACTTTTCTACACGTCCAAGGTATGTGTTTATCGCTTTCTAGACTTTAGGATATTCATGATACTTAGGCTTTTTACAAACTTCCATGCCATTCATTCTTTTGTATACTTGTTCTTGATGTGAATCACTTTAGTTCCCACCCTTTTTGTGAGGTAGCTTTCCATTGTTCATATATGCACGGAGTACCAACATTCTTATTCTAACTGGATTTTATTATGCTTAATCTTTTGTTTGTGTTGATTATATGAAAGCATGAAAAAGATCAAGGCATTTTGTTTCATTTTGAGCACAACTACCTAGCCAAATAGTCAATTCACCTTGTGAGTGTGTGATCATTTGTAACCCCTTTGTGCCTTTTTGTCATTATCCGTGTTGTTTGAACTTAAAGCTTGTCTATGAGTATTGAATTCACTTTTTGTTTGGATTTTGATTTATTGTTTTTTCTTGAACCCTTAACTTTGTGTTGTTGTATGAATTTTTACCTTGCCTTAAAAAGTAGGGAGTATTCACATGATGATTTGGTTGAATTCAAGTTGGGGAGAGAAGGATTGTTTACTCATTGGTTGGTTTCTATGAGGTTGAAAAAGAAAAGAAAAGAAAAAAAGAAAGAAAGAAAATGAAAATCCTTGTGAAAGGAAACATAAAGAGTTCAAATAATTGTGCTAAATAAGTATTGTGTTTTGTGTAGCACTTGGGATTTTGGAAGAAGTTAATTGGAATTTTGTGTGTGAGTCTTTGTGAGTTGATCACTCCCTTAGGTTTAGGCAAGTTTTTGTTTCAATTACCTTTAGAAATTGCCCCTTGTTTGTTTACCCGACCAAGCTACAACCATGAAAGCCCTTGTGATTCTTGCCTTTGTATGTTCAATGTGAATTTTTGTATGATTGCATAATTTAGTCTTTTATTTGCAAGATTGTTGTGTGAGTGAAAAGTACCTTATTTTGTGTTTTTCATCTACCGATGATTGTTTTTGCTAGGTGTCATTCACGTTTGAACTTGTGTTGTTTTAGGATGTTTGGCATGATTTTTGTATTTTGCATTTATTTCGTGACTATGTTATCGTCGTAGTTTAGTGGTAAGTATTTACTTTGTGTGTACCGTTTTTCATTTGAACTATTCATTTGTTTGCATTTTTCAAAACCTGTTGATTCGTGATTCATTGGTTGTCACTCTATTTCTTTGAGTCGCTTGATTCTTGTTTAGGGACAAACAAGTTTAAGTTGGGGGGAGTTTGATAAGTGCTAAAATGTACTGATTTTGGGTGTGAATTATTGGTACTTATTGACTTAATTCAACCAGTAAACCTCAACTTTTGTGCATATGTTGTATAGTTTACATTATAGTGTATATATTGCATATCGTGCAAATATCATTGATTTTAATTGATTTTCTCTCATTTTTGTAGGCTTACAAGCAATGATATTTTGACATTATCTTATAGAGCATTGAATAAGCTTTCCAACGCTTCCGACCGCGTGCAAAACAGAGTTACGGTTCAAAAGTTATGGTCAAAACAAGGGCGGGTGTGCTGTCATGTTCGTTGTGCGAACTGGAGCTGTGAAAATTCTCCAGGAAGTTCGCACTGCAAACTCAAGGCGAATAAAAAGTGCCCAGAAGCGTGGAAAATACTGGTTTGGCAGTAGCTAAGACGGCATATGCTCGCTGGGCGAATGAGGGTTCGTAGTGCGAACTTGGAAACCCAATTTTGCCTATTTAAGTCATTTTCAGCATTTTTTAGGGCATGGTTTTGGGTTTTTTTGCTCCCAACTCCATACAATTCATTTTTCAGTAGATTAGCTTAGAAAACAACATGGAAGCTTGCATATGGATGATCCGAGGTGGATTTCTCATCAATCGTCTCTGACAATCCACAAGATGTTTGGTTTATTTCTCTTCGTCTTTGTGTTTTTCTTCTTTGTTGGGTTGTTGTATATGTATTTACTTTGAACCCATGTATATTTGTCACCCATGGCATTATATTTAATTTGCTTTACAAATCTTTATCGGTGATTGTCCTTGATTTTTGCTTTATGCTCGGAGTTTGGGTTGTGTTAAAGATAAACATCGCAAACTTTGATTAGGGATGATTATCTATTAGTTTCTGGATGCTAGAGATAGATTTAGAGCTAACAATATTTATGGGTATCAAAGCTTAATGCCTCCTTGTTATTTGAGTCGGATGCGAGAGTGTTGGCGAGAGTAATACGGTTTTTCTCTCAGCTCGGTGTGTCAGAGATAAACACTATTGAGAGCGATACTAGATGATATTGAGGATTATTGTAGGCTGAGTATAACTGGTCGGTAAGTTTAAATTTGTGAGGAGTCAATTATGTGCATACCGGATAAGTTTCTTCTCTCTGATTAATGAATTCATTTTATGTTAATATTTACTTTTCTGTTTCTATGTGTGAAACCATTTTAAACCCAAACTCATTAACATATAAATTGTCGAACGACATTTTAATATCACCGATCTCTGTGGACACGATAAGTTCCCAGAAAATTACTTCTAAATCTTTTTGTTGCTTACTGCTTTACCGCTACAACATTTGCCCGCGACAGATGATGGGGAGAAGGTATATGTTCCAAAGTATGGAACTTAAGCCTGGAGGCTTTGTCGGTTTCGGAGGAAACCAGAAAGGAAAAGTCATTGGCTCTAGAACCGTTGGTAATGGTAACCTTTCTTCTGTTACTGATGTTCTTTTAGTCGATGGTTTGATGCATAACTTGTTGTCAATTTGTTAACTTAGAGACAATGGTTATGATATCATATTTATTCAAAAGTCCTGTAAGGCTGTAAGTCAGAAAGATGGTTCAATCTTATTTGTCGGAAAGAGGAAAAACAACATTTATAAGATTAGACTTTGTGATCTTCGTGAACAAAATGTAAAATGCTTAATGTCAGTTAATGAAGAGTATTGGATATGGCATAAACGTTTAGGCCATATTAGCATGAGGAGGATTTCTCAGCTAAATAAGCTTGAACTTGTCAAAGGCTTTCCAAATGTGAAGTATTCTTCAAATGCTCTTTGTGAAGTGTTAAAGCGAGAATAGCAGCAAGCAAAAAATATAAGTAACCCAGTTTTGTCATATCCAAAGGGATTAGTGCGAGGGAAAGAATGCCATTCGACGGTATCTATATTTCTGAACTTATGATTCAAAAGTTTTGGTTTAAAGACGAACCAAAAGCAAATGCGGAAAATGTAAAAACGGAAAATATAAATTAAATACTGAATTATAAACGGAGCCTTGTTGGAATTGGATCTCATCAATTGATAACACATGTATTCTTCTGACCAATTTCATGCATAAATCAAACATTCGCCTAATATCATCATGTATCACTCACACATACATGTCCTCTTGGCCCCTGCATATGTGAATGATTTTATACCGATCAATAATTTCTCTCGGACATCACCGATCAGTACAAAGCATTTAAAGCCTGCATGAATGTTAAGCCTATATCCATTTCTTGCCTCAAGACTCAACATATATTACTATAACATCAATATCAAACTCATGAGCAATTCATACACGAAGCCAATGATCAAAATACGTACACACGCTTAACCCTTTTTACATGTATTCATCTAATTTGCCAAATGAATGTGAATGTCGTTTTTCATCACTATTATCATGCACCCTCATGATACCGATTGTCAAGCGATAGCGCGGTCTCTTATTGCATTAATTACTAAAAGCTATTCATTCTAACAATCAACACAATGCTATTGAGCTGAGATAAAATGAATATAAATCACAAACTCATGTCAAAAGCTTGCTCAATGATAGTTTGAAAATCTAAGACCAAAGATTTGAGATAGGTTTTGTCAAGACCCACAAATAAACAATCAAAGACAACAAACAATAGAGAATCCAACCTAAATTCACAAACATACATTAAAAGAAATACATAAGGTATCAAGAGATTACATCCTTTCCGAACAAGAAATCGAAGCTTTTACCTTCGCTCCCTTGGAAATGAAGAGATATAAAGCTCTGATCCTAAATTACAAGTTCCAATCTAAAACTATAAAAACTTTCTTTATTTTTTCTCAAAAATGTGAAGAATTCTATTTATACACATTCAGGAAATCGCAGGTTCACAAAGAGAACCATTCATTCGCAAAGCGAATGGTAAAAATAGGCACTTCAGGTGCCTTTAATAGTTAAACTTCCCCAGAAATTCTCGCTACTTCGCAAGGCGAAGGATTTGTTCGCAAAGTGAACACTCGCTTTCCCGTTCCCAAAGCGAACTTTACTGCCTTTTGCCCCTGCCAAAATATGAGTCCATTCGCTGGAAACCTCGCCAGAGTTCGCAAAGCTAACCTTCGCCGACACTCGCCTTCATGTTCGAAAAGCGAACTAACTGCTATCATCCTCTTTTCTTTGGCAACATGCATCATTTCTTGTGTCTTACAACATTGATCTATTAGTGCCTTTTCCTGCACAATGACACACATATTACAAGCACCAAAGGTATATTCTCAAGGTTAGAAGAACAACAACAATCATGGATAAAATCCATGAAAACATGAGAAAAGAGTAGAAAAAGTGCAAAGAAATATATGTCATTTTAAGGTAAAATCTGCACCTAACAACTCTCCCCAACTAGATTTTTGCTTGTCCTCAAGCAAAGTATGCCCCTCATTAAAACAAGAGGATTTGCTCAAGCATAAGATTCAACCAAAGTCAAGCATGAAAATGCGCACAAGCAACTTTCACCAATCAATAGAATCGAACAACGACAAAGAATTAAGTTCTTAAACAAATATCCTGAAATGGTTCAAATGGCAACTAAATTTTCATACTTGAATCACTCTAACACTCCTCTTCAAAAATAAGAATGAAGAAATTGACGCGTTTGCAACCGTGGGGAAATTTCACTCACCCGACAAACAATGCAAAACACCATCCAATTCATACAACATCTAACAATCAAAAATGAAAATATGGAAGCAAAAAGATCACTAAGGGATTTAAGGTTGTAGCTTGGTCGGGTTCACAACAAAGGGACATTTCTAAAGGCCATTGAATCGAAATTGCCGATGCAAAAAGAAACATTCACTATACATGGTATTTACACATCACAACTTCATTCACCAATTTCATTCCTTTAACAAAAACCTTCTCAAACTTCCTTTTTGCACAATTATTTCACTCTATTTTTCTCATCAAACAAGCACTCTTTTTCTTTGTTTTTCACATTCATATTCACACTTTTTCTTTTCATGCTTGTTTGAACTTTTTCAAAAGTTTAAGCATCCTACCAACCTTCTTTTTCATTCTCCCCAACTTGAATTCAACCAAACCTCAAGTGAATGCTCCTTTCTTTTTAAGGCAAGGAAATCAAATTAAAACAAAGTTCAAAGGTTCAAGAAGAAATTTTTAGAACCTCACAAAATTCAATGATGAACTACACTTTCAAATTATGTACACAAACCAAGTTCATCATTAAAATGAGATCTAAACTATTTAGGCTCAAATGGGCTAACAAATACTCACTACTCATGGGTAAGGTACTTTTGGATACGGTTGTGCTCAATATAAACAAATGCCTTGATCATTTCTAATGCTTCCACAAAATCACAATAATCACAAGATAGAGCATGGATCAAATGAATTAAACAAAGTTATCAGTCATCCAAGCATTTAGTAAACAATGGTGGTTTCTCACAATTTGTGACTTTTGGACCTAAGTGAAACAAGCATTCAAACAAATTGCAACATGAAACAAAAATACACATTTGCACAAAGCACAAAATTCTTAAATCATTCTAACATTCTATGAAGCGATACAATTTACCTCGCATACTTTCAAAGCTCAACATCCAGACTCGGTCGAAGCTTCATTGAATACTTTTATACAATAGCAACCAATCTAGAAGGAGTTCTCATCATTCCTGATCACACTAGAGAAAACATCAAAGAAAACAAATACATATAATATAAACAAATGTACAAAGCTCAAAAATATAGAAACTATCGTGATGCGATTCAATATCTAAACACCGATCCCCGGCAACGGCGCCATTTTGTTGAAGCTAGAATAGCAGCAAGCAAAAAATATAAGTAACCCAGTTTTGTCGTTTCCACAGGGATCAGTGCGATGGAAAGAATGCCATTCGACGGTATCTATATTTCTGAACTTATGATTCAAAATTTTTGGTTTAAAGACGAACCAAAAGCAAATGCGGAAAATGTAAAGATGGAAAATATAAATTAAAGACTGAATTATAAATGGAGCCTTGTTGGAATTGGAACTCATCAATTGAAAACACATGTATTCTTCTGACCAATTTCATACATAAATCAAACGTTCGCCTAATATCATCATGTATCACTCACACATACATGTCCTCTCGGCCCCCGCATATGTGAATGATTTTATACCGATCAATAATTCCTCTCGGACATCACCGAATAGTACAAAGCATTTAAAGCCTACATGAATGTTAAGCCTATATCCATTTCTGGCCTCAAGACTCGACAAATAGTACTATAACATCAATATCAAACTCATGAGCAATTCATACACAATTCCAATGATCAAAATACGTACACACGCTTAACCCTTTTTACATGTATTCATCTAATTTGCCAAATGAATGTGAATGTCATTTTTCATCACTATTTTCACGCACGCTCATGATACCGATTGTCAAGCGATATCGAGTCTCTTATTGCATTAATTACTAAAAGCTATTCATTCTAACAATCAACACAATGCTATTGAGCTGAGATAAAATGAATATCAAATCACAAACTCATGTTAAAAGCTTGCTCAATGATAGTTTGAAAATCTAAGACCAAAGATTTGAGATAGGTTTTGTCAAGACCCACAAATAAACAATCAAAGACAACAAACAATAGAGAATCCAACCTAAATTCACAAACATAAATTAAAAGAAATACATAAGGTATCAAGAGATTACTTCCTTTCCGAACAAGAAATCGAAGCTTTTACCTTCGCTCCCTTGGAAATGAAGAGATATAAAGCTCTGATCCTAAATTACAAGTTCCAATCTAAAACTATAAAAACTTTCTTGATTTTTTCTCAAAAATGTGAAGTATTCTATTTATACACATTCAGGAAATCGCAGGTTCGCAAAGCGAACCATTCATTCTCAAAGCGAATGGTAAAAATAGGCACTTCAGGTGCCTCTAATAGTTAAACTGCCCCAGAAATTCTCGCTACTTCGCAATGCGAAGGATTTGTTCGCAAAGAGAACACTCGCTTTCCTGTTCGCAAAGCGAACTTTACTGCCTTTTTCCCCTGCCAAAATATGGGTCCATTCGCTGCAAACCTCGCCAGAGTTCGCAAAGCTAACCTTCGCCGGCACTCGCCTTCATGTTCGCAAAGCGAACTAACTGTTATCATCCTCTTTTCTTTGGCAGCATGCATCATTTCTTGTGTCTTACAACATTGATCAATTAGTGCATTTTCCTGCACAATAACACACATATTACAAGCACCAAAGGTATATTCTCAATGTTAGAAGAACAACAACAATCATGGATAAAATCCATGAAAACATGAGAAAAGAGTAGAAAAAATGCAAAGAAAGATATGTCATTTTTAGGTAAAATCTGCACCTAACAACTCTCCCCAACTAGATTTTTGCTTGTCCTTAAGCAAAGTATGCCCCTCATTAAACCAAGAGGATTTGCTCGAGCATAAGATTCAACCAAAGTCAAGCATGAAAATGCTCACAAGCAACTTTCACCACTCAATAGAATCGAACAACGACAAAGAATTAAGTTCTTAAATAAATATCATGAAATGGTTCAAATGACAACTAAATTTTCATACTTGAATCACTCTAACACTCCTCTTAAAAAATAAGAATGAAGAAATTGACGCGTTTGCAACCGCGGGGAAATTTCACTCACCCGACAAACAATGCAAAACACCATCCAATTCATACAACATCTAACAATCAAAAATGAAAATATGGAAGCAAAAAGATCACTAAGGGTTTTAAAGGTTGTAGCTTGGTCGGGTTCACAACAAAGGGATATTTCTAAAGGCCATTGAATCGAAATTGCCGATGCAAAAAGAAACATTCACTATACATGGTATTTACACATCACAACTTCATTCACCAATTTCATTCCTTTAACAAAAACTTTCTCAAACTTCCTTTTTGCACAATTATTTCACTCAATTTTTCTCATCAAACAAGCACTCTTTTTCTTTGTTTTTCACATTCATATTCACACTTTTTCTTTTCATGCTTGTTTGAACTTTTTCAAAAGTTTAAGCATCCTACCAATCTTCTTTTTCATTCTCCCCAACTTGAATTCAACCAAACCTCAAGTGAATGCTCCTTTCTTTTTAAGGCAAGGAAATCAAATTAAAACAAAGTTCAAAGGTTCAAGAAGAAATTTTTAGAACTTCACAAAATTCAATGATGAACCACACTTTCAAATTGTGTACACAAACCAAGTTCATCATTAAAATGAGATCTAAACTATTTAGGCTCAAATGGGCTAACAAATACTCACTACTCACGGGTAAGGTACTTTTGGATACGATTGTGCTCAATATAAACAAATGCCTTGATCATTTCTAATGCTTCCACAAAATCACAATAATCACAAGATAGAGCATGGATCAAATGAATTAAACAAAGTTATCAGTCATCCAAGCATTTAGTAAACAATGGAGGTTTCTCACAATTTGTGGCTTTTAGACCTAAGTGAAACAAGCATTCAAACAAATTGCAACATGAAACAAAAATACACATTTTCACAAAGCACAAAATTCTTAAATCATTCTAACATTCTATGAAGTGATACAATTTACATCGCATACTTTCAAAGCTCAACATCCAAACTCGGTCGAAGCTTCATTGAATACTTTTATACAATAGCAACCAATCTAGAAGGAGTTCACATCATTCCTGATCACACTAGAGAAAACATCAAAGAAAACAAATACATATAATATAAACAAA
Organism: Lathyrus tuberosus; assembly: GCA_022829125.1. Taxonomy (NCBI): domain Eukaryota; kingdom Viridiplantae; phylum Streptophyta; class Magnoliopsida; order Fabales; family Fabaceae; genus Lathyrus; species Lathyrus tuberosus. Next base: position 5,655,285 of record JALAZF010000001.1, on the reverse strand, counting down.
TGTACAAAGCTCAAAAATATAGAAACTATCGCGATGCGATTCAATATCTAAACACCGATCCCCGACAACTGCGCCATTTTGTTGAAGCTAGAATAACAGCAACCAAAAAATATAAGTAACCCAGTTTTTTCGTATCCACAGGGATCAGTGCGAGGGAAAGAATGCCATTCGACGGTATCTATATTTCTGAACTTATGATTCAAAATTTTTGGTTTAAAGACGAACCAAAAGCAAATGCGGAAAATGTAAAGACGGAAAATATAAATTAAAGACTGAATTATAAACGGAGCCTTGTTGGAATTGGATCTCATCAATTGATAACACATGTATTCTTCTGACCAATTTCATACATAAATCAAACGTTCGCCTAATATCATCATGTATCACTCACACATATATGTCCTCTCGGTCCCCGCATATGTGAATGATTTTATACCGATCAATAATTCCTCTCGGACATCACCGAATAGTACAAAGCATTTAAAGCCTACATGAATGTTAAGCCTATATCCATTTCTGGCCTCAAGACTCAAGAAATATTACTATAACATCAATATCAAACTCATGAGCAATTCATACACAAAGCCAATGATCAAAATACGTACACACGCTTAACCCTTTTTACATGTATTCATCTAATTTGCCAAATGAATGTGAATGTCGTTTTTCATCACTATTTTCACGCACGCTCATGATACCGATTGTCAAGCGATAGCGCGGTCTCTTATTGCATTAATTACTAAAAGCTATTCATTCTAACAATCAACACAATGCTATTGAGCTGAGATAAAATGAATATCAAATCACAAACTCATGTCAAAAGCTTGCTCAATGATAGTTTGAAAATCTAAGACCAAAGATTTGAGATAGGTTTTGTCAAGACCCATAAATAAACAATCAAAGACAACAAACATTAGAGAATCCAAACTAAATTCACAAACATACATTAGAAGAAATACATAAGGTATCAAGAGATTACATCATTTCCGAACAAGAAATCGAGGCTTTTACCTTCTCTCCCTTGGAAATGAAGAGATATAAAGCTCTGATCCTAAATTACAAGTTCCAATCTAAAACTATAAAAACTTTCTTGATTTTTTCTCAAAAATGTGAAGAATTCTATTTATACACATTCAGGAAATCGCAAGTTCGCAAAGCGAACCATTCATTCGCAAAGCGAATGGTAAAAATAGGCACTTCAGGTGCCTCTAATAGTTAAACTGCTCTAGAAATTCTCACTACATCGCAATGCGAAGGATTTGTTCGCAAAGCGAACACTCGCTTTCCCGTTCGCAAAGCGAACTTTACTGCCTTTTGCCCCTGCCAAAATCTGGGTCCATTCGCTGGAAACCTCGCCAGAGTTCGCAAATCGAACCTTCGCTGGCACTCGGCTTCATGTTAGCAAAGCGAACTAACTGCTATCATCCTCTTTTCTTTGGTAGCATGCATCATTTCTTTTGTCTTACAACATTGATCAATTAGTGCATTTTCCTGCACAATAACACACATATTACAAGCACCAAAGGTATATTCTCAAGGTTAGAAGAACAACAACAATCATGGATAAAATCCATGAAAACATGAGAAAATAGTAGAAAAAGTGCAAAGAAAGATATGTCATTTTTAGGTAAAATCTTCACCTACCATGAAGCATGTCACAAGGGAAAGTTTTCTAAAACTTCCTTTAAAGCAAAGAATGTTGTGTCCACCTCTAGACTGTTAGAACTTCTACACTTTGATTTGTTTGGACCAGTGAAAACTGTCTCAATCAGTGGAAAGAAGTATGGATTAGTAATTGTTGATGATTATAGTCGTTGGAAATGGGTAAAATTCTTGAAACACAAGGATGAGTCTCATTTTGTGTTCTCTACCTTTTGCTCTCAAGTGCAAATAGAGAAGGATTGTAAAATAGTCAGAGTCAGAAGTGATCATGACGGAGAATTTGAGAATAGATACTTTGAGAATCTTTTTTATTCCCATGGCATTTCCCATGATTTCTCATGTCCCGGAACTCCACAACAAAATGGAGTAGTGGAAAGGAAGAATATGACTTTGCAAGAAATGGTTCGTATCATGATTCAAGAAACTGACATGGCTAAGCACTTCTGGGCAGAGGCAGTAAATACAACATGTTACATTTAGAACAGGGTTTCAATAAGACCTATTCTGGGTAAGACTCCTTATGAATTGTGGAAGAATAGAAAACCCAGCATTTCATATTTTCATCCTTTTAGCTGTATTGGTTTTATGTTGAACACTAAAGAGAATCTTGGCAAGTTTGACTCCAAAGCTAAAAAATGTTTACTGTTAGGATACTCTGAACGCTCTAAAGGCTACAGAATCTATAACACAGAAACATGAATTGTTGAGGAATCAATTCATGTCAGATTCAATGATAAGCTTGACCCTAAAAAGTCAAAACTAGTTGAAAAGTTTGCAAATTTGAAGATCACCTTATCAAAATCTAAAGAAGAAAAAGATTCAAGAGAAGCAGACAAAGATGCAGATTCTCCATATTCAGATACAACCTTACCAGAAACTAAAAATAACCTATCTCATCAAAAGAAGAATAGATTAAAGACCTCTCACTCTGAAAAATTGATTCTGGGAGATAAAGCTGATCCAGTAAGAACTTGTTCATCATTTAGTCATTCTGAAGAAACTCTTCTGGGCTTGGGGTCTCTGATAGAACCAACATCAGTTGATGAAGCTCTTAAGGAAAATGAGTGCATTTTGGCCATGCAAGAAGATCTGAATCAATTCACCTGAAATGATGTCTGGGATCTTGTTCAGGAACCCAAAGGTGTCCACGTCATTGGAACTAATTTGGTATTCAGAAACAAGTTAGATGAGAAAGGTGAAGTCGTAAGAAACAAAGAACGACTGGTTGCACAAGGTTATAGTCAACAAGAAGGGATAGACTATACAGAAACCTTTGCACCAGTTGCCAGGTTAGAATTTATTCACATTTTAATCTCATTCGTTGTGAATCATGACATTACTTTATATCAGATGGATGTAAATAGTGCATTTTTAAATGTGTATATTTCTAAAGAAGTGTATGCACACCAACCTCCTGGTTTTGAGAGTTCTGAAAAACCAGATTTTGTTTTCAAACTTAAAAAATTGTTATATGGTTTGAAACAAGCTCCCAGAGCTTAGTATGAAAGGTTAAGTAACTTTCTTTTGGAAAATGACTTTACCAGAGGAACAGTGGATACAACACTCTTTCGTAAAAATTTTAAAAATGACATTCTGATTGTTCAAATCTATGTTGATGATATTATATTTAGTTCTGCTAATATTTCCTTGTGCAAGGAGTTCACCAAGCTAATGCAGGCTGAATATGAAATCGATCTGATAGGAGAACTTAGATTCTATATCGGAATTCAGATTGATCAATGTTCCGAAGGAACATACATTCATCAGAGCAAGTATGCAAAAGAACTTCTGAAGAAATTCAATATGTCAGAAATTAAACCTGATAAGACTCCTATGCATCCAACATGCATTCTGGAGAAAGAAGAAGTAAGTAAAAAGGTTTGTCAAAAGCTCTATCATGGTATGAAAGGCTCTCTTCTGTATTTGACAACTTCTCGTCCATATATTCTGTTCAGCATATGTCTTTGTGCTCGATTTGAATCAGATCCAAGGGAAACTCATTTAAGTGTTGTTAAGAGAATCCTAAGGTATCTAAAAGGAACAACTAACCATGGCTTGATGTATAAGAAAACATCAGAGTACAAGCTTTCTGGTTACTGTGATGTAGATTATGCTGGAGACAGATTGGAAAGGAAAAGCACTTGTGGAAACTGTTAGTTTCTGGGAAGTAACCTCGTCTCCTGGGAAAGCAAGAGAAAATCAACAATTGCTCTCTCAACTGCAGAAGCAGAATACATCTCAGCATCTTTGTGCAGTACTCAGATACTCTGGATGAAGAATCAACTTGAAGATTATCAAATACAAGAGTGTAATATTCCTATCTTCTGTGATAATACTTCTGCGATTTGTTTATCTAAGAATCCTATTCTACATTCTAAGGCAAAACATATTGAAATAAAACATCACTTTTTACGTGACTATGTTCAGAAGGGTACTTTTCAGTTATAATTTGTGGACACAGATCACCAGTGGGCTGATATTTTCACCAAACCCCTGGCTGAAGATACATTCTGGAAAACCTATTTATTAAACCTTGTCCAGAATGAGATGATAATATTTTAATGTGTCAAGCTACCAGAACGTCTGATATAAGATTTTGATGTTAAGCAAAGTGTGTTAATTATTTTTATTGATCTCTGATTCATGATACTTCTACAAGTTAAAAAATGTCCTGATAAGAAATTAGTCCATTCAGATACCTCTTGGTATTCTTGACGTTGGAAACATCAAACGTGCTCTCTTGAAAACAAATGACTATGATTATTTGTGACACGTGTCCAAAATCAAATCATACCTACTGTTGAAGAGACACCTCGAGCGTTGTGATTTCGTGAAACTAGGTTTCAAGTAATTATTTCCTATTACTCCTGAATATCCCCATAATCAAGTTTAACACATTGGATTTGAAAATTTACTTGATAACTGTTTAAATCTTTATGTCTTCCTCCCTTATTATGCATTCTTAAAGCTGTGTGTAAGACAAAAATTTCTTGGAACTAAACACTTTTCTTCCTTCCTTATTCTTTGTCAGATTCTGCCCTCCCACTTTTGAGTATACATTTATTTGTATTTATTGACTGATGTCATAATTTGAATAACGTATACCTGATCTGTGATCTTTTGGAGACTGATACACTCCTTTATCATTCTTTGTTCTTGTTTGTATCCCACGTATTGGAAATGATGAATTCCTCGCCTCAATTCATCTAGTCTTTATTGCTATCACTCTTTGTTCTCTTTATATACCACACTTCTCCTCATAACTATTCCTCAACTTCTAAACTTTATTTTCACTCCTATCCTTCCTATTTCATTATGTCTTCTAAAACCATTAAGGGATAAATCTCTGACTTAGATCTCTTGAAAGAATACTCTATTGATTTCAAGGCTCTTGTTAACAATGGTCTTACCAATATTTTCTTAGATATCATCTACCAAAACTGGGATAAATATCTTGAAATTCTCAATAGACCTATATATCCAGTTCTTGTAAAAGAGTTCTGGGAAAATGCTCGTATCCTTGCATATGAGTCCGATACTTGTTACATTCTATCTACTGTGTCTGGCTTTCCCATCATGATTAACTCCACTATCATCTCTTAAGCTATTGAATGTAAAGAGGATGGTGAATGTGTTGAATACTACAGAGGAAACAACTGGTTTGCTAAACACATTCACATCATCTATCTTCACGAAGGACCTGCTGACAGTCCCTCTTCTCTCACCCCTGAGGCTAAAGTCTGGTACCAAATCATGGGAACGAATCTTAGACCCAGAGAAAAGGGAACATGAAGGCTCTTTGCATTGGATAGGCTCTTCATTTTCTTCTTAATCTCCAAGATTAAGATCAATCTGCTTTAATCCATATTCAACTTCTTGAAAGGAGAAATTCTTTCATCGAGACAGGAGTTATCATTTCAGATTCCCTACAGTAGAGTTACTTCTCACATTCTTGATCTTCAAGGAGTTGTTGCTCACTTAAAAAAAATCAGAATGAATGAGAAACTTGTTACTGAATGGTGTTCTCCCATGAATTATTCTGAAACCATCATCAGGGAATGAGATCACTGGTCGGCAGGTGTTTATGTTGGTCTCTTGGTTGCTTGGTCTCTCTTTTGTTTTTTATTTCTATTTCTATCCGTTGTCCTTATTGTTTATTTGTTTTCCTATTTTGTGCTCTGTTCTTGTACTGCACCCCTGGCGTTTTGCCTTTTTTAATCAATGAAGAATTATTCCTTATTTGCATTTATCTTATCTTACTGCATTCTATTAAAGGAGGAGAAGTACTGAATTTAACTTATCTATATTCTTTCAAATCAAAATGCTTACGATAACCATTGATTACCCTTTTGGATTATGACAAAAAGGGGGAGTATTAATATGGAAAGTTATTTTGATAAATATCTTGTCTCTAATCATAGCTCTAATATTCTAACATTCTAACACTTTAATTGCATATCTTTTTAGAATGTTTTTCAGGAAAAATATTTATATTAGCAAAATGACCCTGATTTAATTAATCAAGCTCTGTTATTAGAATACATCACCACTATAATCAATCTCTGATATTATGGATCTGTCTAGATCCTTGCAATCAGGCTCTGTATCCCAAATCTTATAAGATTTTGTTAAGTCTTAGATTCAGGGGGAGCTTGATAAAGAGAAGTTTACTTTGAACTTATTTGAGTCATTTCTTATTATCTTCGTACAAAATTGTGTTATCAAAATACATTGTTTTGTCATTATCAAAAAGGGGGAGATTGTTAGAACAAGATTTGGTTCTGCAAGATATCTCTTTGTTTTGATAATAACAAAGTTGTATTTGTGTGAGAACAATTTTGGTACTCTAACGTTTGTTTTCTTAAGTATTGACAAACAGGTTCTGACTCTAATAAAGATAATTCTGACTCTGATAAAGATAGCTCTGACTCTGATAGAGATCATGTGAAACGTCACTCTCAAATTATCAAAGGTCGCTTCTACGTCAAAGAAGCGTGATTTCTTCTGATCTAATGTGCTTCAGAAAGACTCTAAGAAGATAATATGTTGCTGCTGCAATGTTCTCTTGGATTCTAGCTCTAAATATAACTCTGATACTTATCTTCTGAAGACTAAGTGCTAACGACTCTGAAGACAAGGTTCTGATGAACAAGTTCTGAAGACTTAAGTTTCTGAAGACCAAGTTCTGAAGACTCTGAAGACAAGGTTCCGCTGAACAAGTTTTGAAGACTCTAAAGACTTATGTTTCTGAGAACCAAGGGTTCTGAAGAAGGAGTGTTGAAGACTCTGAAGACAAGGTTCTGCTGAACAAGTTCTGAAGACTCTGAAGACTCAAGACTCTGAAGACCCAGTGAATCATTCTTATGATCATGCTTCAATCATATCAATTCAGAAGCCTCTGATGGATAGAAGAAGACAAAACGTTTTCGAGGGAAAAATAGTACATAGTACAGATCAAACACATTCTTTTCCACTACCATTCCACTACCTTGATTTGTTGGTACAAAGGACAATTTCAGTGTACGATTTTCATCCCAGCATAACAACATTATTTCAAGTCGCCAGTATTTTACTGATATTCCTAATCTGCCCTTCAACGGATCTTTTTCTGGCTATATAAAGACTTGATCTTTCAAAGAATCAAGTGTGACACCAAGTGTGAAAAAGGTATATACAAAACACTGATTCATACGAGAAAGAACTTAGAAATAGAGAAATCCATGAGTGAACAGTAAAGCACCACAATACAAAAAAGAAGATTGTTCTTACTATATAGATTCTCTCTAAGTTATATTGACCTAGAAATTGTGTTTATATCAACTTATGTAAGAAGCATTTCATTGTAAACATTTTATTTGATCAAACAGTTGTTTGAATTCCTTAAGGGACCAGTTGGGTCAGAATCATTAAGAAGAGACAACTAGTTTGTGTATGTTAGTCACCAGGAGTTGTCAGTGCAGTTGTAATCTGTTCGATTATAGTGGATTAAGTCCTTGTGTATAAGCAGAAGTCACCTTGACGGGTGGACTGGATTAACTTGATAGTTTTCAGGTGAGCCAGGATATATCGTGTGTCTTTCTCTATTGATTAGTCTATTTGTGATCTTTGTTTGAGTTTTACAAAAAGCTTTCATTTTGAAAACCCAATTCAAACCCCCATTTCTTGTGTTTTTCCTTAAACTTTCACTTCAACTTCATCCTCCTTTCATTGAGGATTCAATTTTTAGACAAGTATATTAATTCTTCGTCTTCATTCTCCATGAATCTTTACAATAAAAGGTAAGTTCGTGAAATATTTTATGAGTTGATATGTTCACTACACCATTTTTTACTTTAGGCAACGTAAAAATAGACAACGGCTGTAAAACCGTAGCCTAAGGTGTAATAGACCGCGTTTTTTATCTATTGACAAATTTTAAGATTTTTGGGTTAAAGCCGTCGTTTTTTGACTTTACGCTACAATTTTTAAAGCATTGGCTTAACATAACCGCCCCCTATTTATTATAAGCCACGGTTTTAAATATGTGGGATAAACATAACCGTCTAAAGCTATATGCACAAAATTTTTAAAGCATTGGCTTACCATAACCGCCCCCTATTTATTATAAGCCACGGTTTTAAATATGTGGGATAAACATAACCGTCTAAAGCTATATGCACAAAATTTAAAAGAAGAATTACACCAAGGATCGAAACCCCGTCCTATACACCCCATCTATTAAACTTTACCATCAGGCTATGTCAAGTAGCTTACACTATTTTCATCTTCTTCATTATTTATAAACAAATTATTATTATTTTTAATTAAAACTTAATTTTAATTTTTCAAAACAGAATTAAAAGTTATTTAAAAGATAAAATAAATCCAATTTCTCTCTTTAGTTAAACAGAGTAGCATAGAAAAAAGGAAAAGAAATGGGAAAAGCTTTCTTCCCTCACGCAAACCCTAGTTGCCGCCGCCGTAGTGTCTTCTTATTATGTCGACTGTCGTGACTCCATTAATGAAATAAACTTCGTTTTCATACTACTTTGCTTGTGGTTTTTCTAAGGAATTCAACGAATCTTCTTTTCCACCACAATCGTGATTCCTCTTCCTTCTCTATTCGGCTGCTTCCCTATCATCTCCATCTTAATGTGAGTATTATTGTTGATTGTTCAGTTTAAATGTGAGATTGTAATTGATGTCTGCATTTTATTTAACTGCAAAATCGTTATTGCTTTTGATCTTTAATATACTTGTTCAAAGATAGATCCCATTTACATTTGTGCATAATATATTCCAATTATGATTCATTGTAATATATTTTTAAAATTATTTGAACTTTTTAATAATAAAAATATGATTTAACGCGTTTTATGTTGAATCACTGCTCATAAATCTAACAAGTGACTATACATATGCGAACAGGGACGACCTGAGCCATGTGTGTTTTTTACGGTAATTGACATTTATCGTCATAATTTATAGTTTATGTCACTTTCTTTAGGTTTCTCTATTTCACTTGTGAGTACAGACAAACTTCTAAATATATGGAGGCTATAGGGACAACTAGAGATGTGGTGACTACCCTGCAGTTATGTCAAGTAATTAGAAGATTTCAATGGAGGATTAAAGGTTAGATGGAAATTTGTATTTTAATGGGTTAATTGCTTCATTTCTTTCACTTAATAGATACAGTATCCAATATTTGTGTCATCAATACTGATATATGTAATGTTTTTGAACAATTGTTTTTAGTTAAAATTTAAGTATGTACATTTGATTTTTAAATTATTTGTTTTGTCTATGGTGAATTGTTTCATTTATGTCTTTGATGTGTTGTGTTTCTTAGAGTAGGATTTTGAGATTTGGTCATTATGGCTTATGTATCATACATGAAGTAGTTTATGGAAATCATACTTTTCAATGTTCAGATTCAAGTTCGTTTCTTGAACAAAGCAGTATGCGTCTAGGTTCATCTGTCATCAAGAAGTAAATTTAACTTCCAAATATATATCAAAAGATCTTTGGAGGAGGACTTCAAGGTAGTTTTCGAAGTCAAAGTAACATTTTTATACTATGCATTTGAAATATTATATTTTATATTTCCAAAAATAACTGATTTCAAATACATGCTTACTATGCGTGTTTGTTGTTATTGACAGTTCGGTCCTTTAGGCATCTTTTGTTTTTTATTTACTCATAAAAGTTTATTGTAAGAACATGTTAACTTTTTCCCTTATTGATTCTTATCCATTTTAATTTTCTATATTGGAATATTCAATTGGTTAATTTTGTTTATATTTCAGGATATGCATGTTATAGTTTGGACTTTGGACATCCTTGATTACTTTTGTTGTAAGTATTTTGTTTTCTCTTTAAAATTTTCATATTGATTGGAATCATGGTTACATTACAATACATGCAAATTGTATATTTTAAGTTTAGTAGATGATATATTATTAAACATATGATTTATGACTTTGTTTTTGAATTATTTAGAGGTTAGTAGATGATATATTAGCTTATAAGTTTGTTCTATTGTTCTGATTCACAATTTTGATCTTAATTTGATAAGTTATTTAATTGGCCGTAGATAATTTTGATTGTTTGGAACAAAGCTTTAAGCCACTTTGTCAAAAATGGCCTTTGAAATCACTGAAAAAATATGTATATATCCAAGGGATTCTTCTTGTTCAAGGCTCAGACAAATATTTTTGGTTTGGCTGGCCTCAATTAGTTCATCTGATCCATTTTTTTATATATATCAGTGTAGCGAGCGATTTTGGACGTGGTTCTTAAGCACTGTCGCTCTGGGGGGGGGGGGGGGGTACTACAGGTCGATTCATTTTTTATCCTATTGAAGCTAATGAAGGAAGGGAAATACATGTCTCCAACTAAGCATGCGTTGCAAACTGAGGTTAAACAGTCAAAACTGTTGGTTTACAGATGCGATCAATGTGGGGGGGGCCTCTCTTGGGTTATTTTGATCGAATTTAGATTTTTGGTGGGGAATACGGACTCGGATGTTTTGATTGATATGTGAGGATTTGTAACCTGAGTTTTTCGATGTGGTGTGCTCGCTAAGATTTTTCTTTCAATCTTATGCCTACGTATTTCCGTTTACCGAAACAGGGAAATCAGAGCGATCGTAGTTCCTCTTATTCTATGGGAGGAAACAGTGTTTTGGTGTCTTGTTCAAAGCCCAAGACATGAAGCTAAAGGTGGTTTATATCTTGTTCAAAGCCCAAGATGTGAAGCTGAAGGGTCTATTTGTATCTTGTTCGAAGCCCAAGATGTGAAGCCAAAAGGTTTTGAATTTAGAGAGAATTTGTCATCTCTAAAGAGGATCCGTTTGTCACAACTTGTTTGGTGACTGGTTATAAAGGAGGATTACTTTAACCAGGATATGTGAATCCATAAATGCCATAATTTCCTTTATAGGGGATTTTTTAGCCTGAAGGAGAAGACTTTAACTCAGTGTAGAGCAATGCCATCTTTCCTTAGGAATTTCTCATGCTAAAAGAGGGACAGTGGCGTGGATGTAAATAATCCAGAGGCTTGCCGCTTACAGCAATTTATATGAGGGAAAAGGAGTTGTTGATGTTTGTATGCTGTGACCAAAGCATGATTTGATGCTAAAAGGTTGATTGAATCAAGCGGGGATTTCTTAATACAAAGCCTAAGAGGAGGCTATTGACCCAACTAGAGGGAGTTCTTATGTGTCTCGTACGAAGCCCGAGATAGAGGCTAAAAGGGTTCGACTCAACAAGAGAGTCTTTTTATACTCAACAAGAGAGTGTTTTGTATCTCGTACAAAGCCCAAGATAGAGACTGCAAAGGTTAACTTGCTGGGGAGAATCATTGTACAAAGCCCAAGAGGAGGCTATGGTTATTGTTTCAGTTGAGTGACAGGTCCAGTATGTTGGTTAAAAGAGAAAATCAGTTCTTATATGGGTAATGTTGTACTCATGGATTTGATCTGAGGACCGGGATTATTTCCTGTTCTTTAAGGAAACGGGGAATCCGAAGGGTATTGAGACTACCCAAGTCTACGGGTGTTTTTTCCTATTTTTGAAAGGAACTTGAGAATGTCTTTGAGACTCAAGGAGACTAGACTGTCCAAGTTGTAGAGTTTTATCTTTTGTACTATACTTAAGAGAGATCAAGAGACAGTATGTTCGTGGTAGAAAGATCTAGACTCTTTGAAAGACTGTTCTATTAAGATGACTAATTTATGTTCCTATACCTTTAAGAGGTCGTCGGGACAATTTGTACGAAGCCCAAGAGGAGGCGAGAAAAAATTTTAAGAAACCGAGGGACAATTTGTACGAAGCCCAAGATGAGGCTATCTTCCCGGAGGAAGAATCATTATACGAAGCCTAAGAGGAGGCTGTGAAAACTTCTAAGAAGCCGACGGGTCCTTGTACAACGCCCAAGAGGAGGCGGGGATGCTTTTAGGAAGCCTGTGGGTCCCCAAACCCCGAGAAGTTCAAGACATGCCATTCACAGAGAATAGATCAAGCCAGGAAAGTTCGAGAATTTGGAAGAAACTCAAGAGATGCCATTCACGGAGAAAATATCATCTCTGGGGAGTAGAGTTTCTTTGACATTGTCTAAGGGTGACAGTCTGTGAAAGGGTTCACCGAGAATGCTGCCTTTCACGTCTCCATATTGTTTAACCCCAAGAGGAGGGAAGACTGTGTCTGGTAATCCTATGGGGATCTAGTTTTGTTTGTATTTAAGAGTGACCAACAGGGCTTTACCTAGTGCTAGACGTAGTTACCGGGGAAACTCTAAATATCTATACTATTATTACACAGTTGATATGAGTTTATGAAAGAAGACTTACAATGAAACAGCCCCACAGTACAATTATATACATATGAAAGCGGTAAATTAAAGCAGGTAAACACTTACTCGGTTGTAGAGCTTCCATGCTGTTTTGTTAGTTTGTCCAACAAAGAAAACTTTGATAACAATATTATATTCAAAATCAAATGAGAAAGTGCTTTGAAAAGATTGTTGGGGCTTACAGCTCAAGGAGAGGCCCAAGATTTTATCGGTGATTGCACTGTTGTTTCGAATTTGTACAGGGACTTATACAAGTGACTGAGGCCCAAGAAAGGTTTTCTGTACAAAGGGATGGGTCTTATACTCTCTCAAGAGGCCCAAAGGTGTTTAAAGAAAAAGAATGGGGCTTATAACACAATGGTAGGCCCAGATGATTTACCTTTTTAACTGAAGATCGCCGGGGTTTCTTTTAACGCAGGGGGACTTATACAATATCTGAGGCCCAAAATTGTTTTGGTTAAAAGGGGATTCGGTCTTACACTCTATTAGAGGCCCAAAATGATTTTTGAATGGGTCTTATAGCTCGAGGAGAGGCCCAAAGGTTTATTTTACACGGGCGACGATCAAGCCAAACTTTTGAAATACAACGGGACTTATACAATAAGTGAGGCCCAAAATAGATTTATATTTACAAAGGATTGGGTCTTACACTCTATTAGAGGCCCAAGAGTGTTTGAAAATGATTTGTGAGCGTGAAAATCAAAGAACCCTAATTTGTTTTCCTTTTAAAAGTAAATATTAAAAGAAAATCAAATAAAAATGATAAAAATACCAAATAGGCTTGAATAAACCACTTGTGATTTTTTTTAAGGTTTGAAAAAATGAGGTTTTAATCACAAGAGATATTAAAACTCATTTGGTTTTGATTTTCAAAGTAAATATTCATTTTTAAAATGTTTAAAACAATTAAAAAGGAATTTATTCACAAAAATACTAATTATATTAAATAAATAACATAATTTTAAATTTTTTGTGGAATAAAATATTTCAACATTTTTGTGATTTTTTGCAAAAAGAACCAATAAAAAATAATTAAAATTGAAGGAGTTATTAATTTTCCAAATAATTAACAAAAACATGAAAATATTGGAAAAATAGCAAAAAGGTGAAAAAACACAAAATGGCATGGGTGGAGTTTGAACCCACGACCTCAAGGTTATAGGGCACGCGCCTTACCACTGGGGTGGTGATACATCCGTTGATTGAAACAAACCAACAAATACACAAGGCTTGCCTTGTTTTCTAGGCCTGGCCAAGGCAAGGCAAGACAAGTTTTGCCAAGAAACGGGAAGGTCCATAACTTTCTAATTTCTCCATGGTTGGGGATAAAATTTATATGCATCTGACCTAGAATTTCACAAGGAATCCAATGGTGGTGGTATTTTTTCCAGATCATGCTCCCTCCTCAAAATCCGATAGTGGTTTTGAAATAGGCATATAATTGCATTTTCTATGCTACACTTTGATACAGGCATAAATTACATGATAAATTGGTTCAAACACAACATATATAACATGTATGAGATGTGCATGATCAGTGGACTTCAAATCAATGCATATTTTGGAAGATTCAAGTCATGATGCTTACCTCTCTTTTGAGCTTTTGGAGTTTTTGTGCAATCTGCCAAGTTTCTTGTTCCAGAAATGGTTTGATGCTTTGGACACTCTCAAATGATCCCTTAGAAGCTTTTAGGATGAGTGGAATCAGCTGAAACCTGCAAAAACAAAAACTGGCCCTTTCTTGCAAAAGGGGTCAAAATGGCCAAAATAGCAACTCTCTCAAATGGTGTTCCAGATGGGGGAACCATTTGGGATAGTTCAAGGATGATATTTGGAGTGTGTTTGAGGTCTTATCTGGTTTGGAAAGTGATTGAATCAAGACTTGTCCCTCTTTTAGGGATTTCTAGGTTTGGCATGCTATTTTTGGTTCCAAAGACTTGGGAGGCTTGGGATCAGAGTTGGTTCCTCCTTGGTCCCCCCTTGAGGTGTTCAGATGGATAGAGTTGCTTGCCCTTTGAAAAATTTGAGCAAATCGAGCAGAACTCCAAAATCTGCCTTGCCTTGGCAGTTTTCAGCAAGGCATGTTGCCATGATCATATCTCATGGCTCAAGTTGAGTTTGGTGATGTTCTTGGCAATTTTGGAAAGTCCTCATATGATACAATAACTGTTTGATCATAATTGTTTTTGATACTTTTTGGATCCAAGTGAAAAATTCCCCTACATTTGGAAAAAAGTGAAGGCAGATTTTAACTTAGTGAAAATTTCAATAAGTGTTGGAAAAAGTGGCATTTCATGTTTTCAGCTATTTTGATCATTCCATAACTCAAAATCCATGATGAATTGGAATGAGGTGTAGTTGAAGCTTTTGTAGAGGGCCATGAGGGCTACAAATCCAGCTTTGTATGGGAAAAAATGGCCTTGTGGTTTAGGAGTTATGATCCTCCAAAGTTGGTACCCTAGCCACTTTATTCCATAACTTAGAAAATTTCTAAGTTTTTTATGGTTACCCCTTTTACAAGTTATCCCACTTTTCTTGATTTTTCTTGATGAATGATGATTCCAATCATACATTAACATCAATTTAGGGTTAAAAAACCATAATTGTGAAAAATCTCAAAAAGTCAAAGTTTGACTTTTGTGCACAGTTGACTTTTTATCAGATGAATTCCAAATTGTGCGATCCTCTATGAAATCAAGTCCTTGACCTAAATCAAACTTGATAGATTATTTTCATAGGTGTCATAGGGTGTATTGAATCATGTCTTACGGTTTTGGGAGCATGTTCTAGTCAAAAGTCAAAGCTACAGTTGACTTTTCTCGCGAAACCCTAAATGTGGTTCAGATGAAATTGAAACTTGTTGCTCAAGCTTCTTGGATCAATCCATTGTTACAAATGGATCAATGTGGTGTATTAGAGACCCTCAAATCATCTCTTGAGGTCTTGGATCATGATTTGTCCCAAAAGTCAACTTAGGGGTGAATTAGGTCAAGAAACCCTAATTCCTGATTTTTAGTGAATGCATCTCCTGAGGCTAAATTGACTTGATGATGGGGTCCATGAGGTCACTTGGAGTATTTTAGGATATGCTTTGAAGCATTGGCTCATGCCCAGAGGAAAATTCCCCTCTGGAGGCCCTGGTCGACCAAACCCTAATTTGGTGACACTGGCGATCTTAAGGCTTGATCCACCTAGAAGGGAGAAGCCTTGTGCTTAATCCTTGAAGTGGGAGTCCTTTTAATCCATTGTGGATGTTTGAGAGGTTCAGACAAGTTGAAGATCATGTCATCCCTTGTGTTGTACCCCAAAATTTGCCTGCCCTATTTTCTAACATTTAAATTATTTTTTAACTTTGATTTTATAAGTTTTTTTTGGTTCAATTTTTACTAACATTTAAACAGTAAGTTTTACTCAAAAAATATGTAACAGTTTACTTTAAATTGTTTAAATAACAAATAGTTGTGTGACCTTCATATGCTTTCAAGTGCATTTTTATTTCGTATAAACAAGATAGCACAATTGGTAAAGAGTAAAAGCTTGCAAGCATAAGGTCACGGGTTCGAATCCCATTATCTGACTTTTTTTTTTCATTTTTTTGTTACTAACTTTATTTCCATTTTAAAATCACAAAATTGTATTTTTTTATTATTTAATTTTAATTTTCGTTTTTATTTTAAGGCATTTTTAAAAATAATTATTTATTTGATTTTATGCACTTTTTACCAAAAAGGAGTGCAAAAATCATAAAAGATACAAAAAATATTTCCTTTCTTGTGTACTCATTTCCTATTGGTCAGTTTATGTCATTGGTCTACTTGGTGACCAAGTAAAAATCAGATACTATATGATTTTATTCAGATGTTATTTGATCAATATGAATTAAGACTGATTTTATTTTCCTTTTTATACTTTTTAACCTAATTTTCTAGATCTATAAATACATGTTGTTTTACACATAACAGGGGGGACCGAAAAAAAAGATTAAAACAACGACAAATCTCATCAGAATACAAAGCTATTAAGCTCGTCGTATTCACGGTAACGTTTTTCTACATACCATGTTTTATTATAACAACATTAACGTTTTGGTTTTATAATATATATTATAATTACATGTGCATAGAAATTCTGGTGAATGACATACTTTTCAATTGTTAATACATATAATATGCTGCCACGATTTCGGTTTATTTTCTTATTAATATATGTAATATGCTGCACTGAATCATACTGTCGATGAATTTCTTTAGAATAATGAATATTTCAATTTTCATCATTACTAACATATTGATACTAACGAATAAATCATAGTTTATATTAACATTTGTTATTAAGACCGTGCGCAGGAGTACTAAGCATTATTCCATATGCTACGCTACTGTTCATGCCGCCACTACCACTAACTGTTCGTAGAACTTCGCTCATATCAATTAAATACCAATAGGTATTTATATACATATATAACATGATTATTTCAAGAATCATAATACAGTACAGGGTTATTTTTTTATAATCATATTACATATATATATATAAATTTTTTTATTTTTATTAGATTTTTCTGGATCATGTCAATACGCTATTCGCATATTTGTGTGCTTGACGCGTGACATTTATGTTTGGTTCGATCCGGTTGCGATGATTGCATTTTTGCGTTAGCAACATTGTTGGGTTTTTATCACATTTTAAAAATTATTTTTCTTTGGGTTTCTCTTAGTTATATTTAGATCCTCACAATTTGGATCCGGTTGCAATGATCACGTTAAGTGTAGCAAGTTGTTGATTAATTTTTATCGGTTTATTTGCGATCTTTTTTTCTTTTACTCTTTTAAATTGATTATCATTGCATTTCGATTCTGTATACACGTCCGATGGTTTGGTCTAGCGGTAATCCGTTCGTTGTTCACCAACCTATTCGTGTTTCGATATGCAACTTTGTGTTTTAATTTTTATTATGTAGTGGTTTATTGATCCGATTTGTGATGACCGCTTACGCGGTAGTAATTTGCCTTCTTTCTTCAATTTGCGCTAATTTTGATCCAACATTGTTATTATTAGATCCGATCTAATCTCTTGAGGTAACCTTTGCACGTCTTCGCATACGCGACTTTGGTTCGCATCCTTGCGTCACGATTATAATCCGTGCACTTCTCTTCTTTGCGTTTCTCTTTTAGTAATTAGATCTGTACAATTCGGATCCATGTTGCGATGATCGCACCTTTTGCGTTAGCGATGTTCTTTTATTAATTCTCAAATAATTTTGATTTCATTTTTTAATTTTTGATGTTAATTTTGTTTCAATTTTAATCTTAATCTTGTTTGAATTTAGATTTAAATATTGTTATTCATTTTTATTATTAATCTGGTTATTACGTTTGAATTAAAACTTTTGCTAATTACTGTTGAATTATTGCGTGTTTGAATTATATATTTATCGCTCATTTTATCCCCATTGGCAAAATGTATCCCAATTCCCATGATGTGTAAAATAATTTTGTTGCTTTCCTTTATTTTGCTCATATCTTGCTACAATATTAAAACTTTTTTTTTTCAAAAATATCAAACAATTCTCGATTCAATAATCGAGCCCTTTTTTAACCCTGTAAGTCGACTGCTTTTTAGCATCGCCATCGACCTAATGCACACACATGCACCTCTAGGGTAACCTCTCTTCGTTTTCCTTACGAAATAATGGTCATGTCCCTCGAACGTAGGGATACTTTAGCAAAAGACGCTTACGAATAATATCATCATAGTCCCTTTGATATAAAGATCATAGTCCCTCGATGACCCTTCGAGTTGCATATGAAAAGATGATCTTGTCCCTCGATGACCCTACGGAAAAATGATGATAGTCCCTTCGAATTGCTAAGGTATCCTTACATGTTGCCTTCTATGACCATTCGATGACCCTTCGCCGTCCCTTCACATCTAATAGATAGGACTACCTACCCACTAATGGTATGGATAGTACCATCTCTCAAAGAAAAGGATAAGTATAAGAAAGACCTTATAAATTAAAGGTAATTAACTTTTAAATGGGGCTCCCAACTCAAAAAAATAAAACAAATACTTTTCACACCTCACACTTTCAAAAATATTTTCAAAAAACAAACACTTTGTATACATTCTTACACGAATTATTACAAAGTCAACTTTTACAAAATATTTTCTAAACACACACCACATTTCAAAAAAAAAAGCAAGTTAAAGTGAGCAAGCAATTAAGAGCCCGTAGATTACTACGGATGAAAAGGGGTGCTAACACCTTCCCTTTTCATAACTTACCCCCCGAACTCAAAATCTTTTCAAAAAGGTCTTTCCTGTTCTTTTCACCTTTCCTAAATAAATTGGATAAAAGAAAAGTCGGGGGCGACTCTTGCTAACCGCAACATGTTTTGCGAAAACAAAATTAAAAAGTCAGTTCTCCACCGTATTACAGAACTGGCGACTCTGCTGGGGAAATACTTAAAAGAGGGTTTACCTTAGGGTTTAGATCACTTTAACTGCTTTAATTATCTGTTTTGTGTGCTTTACTTTTAAGGGTTTTGTCCTGGGGGATATTACTTGGGTAAATGATCCTACACCCGGATCTAGGATCTTAGGTAAGTGGCAAGAGACCAAGGAGACTGTACGGCATGTACCGCTACGGTTGATATGGTAGCCATCGTTAGTGTAACACTTTGGTTTGTACTGATGTTCCTCGAGGCTTGGATTGGGGATAACATTAGGCTGCCGCGTGGTGTCATTAAGCACTAATTTGCCCTTAGAACCCTAGTTGAACTTAGCCTTGGCCATTAGAAGGTAGTGAGATAGCCGGTTTGGCATGTTCCAAAGTTGGTTGATACTCGAGACTACACTCATTGAGATTGGACTTTCGGGATGTTTTGGTCGGCCGCTCGAGTGTCGCACCAAAATAAAGCCTGCGAGAAAGATCCGTGATATGAGATTCCTAGAACCCAGTTACTATTTTAGGACAGGATGAACTAACTAAACCTTGGTATGGGAAGGGTACTTACCTTTGGACTTCATGCAAGCCTTTAAACCTAAGGCTACTTGTGTGACTTGTTTGTATTCACTATCTAACAACTTGAATTCCTTGCAGGATTTGTTTGTACTCTAACAACTTAAACTCTTTGCGGGACTTACTTGTCCTCATGCTTTTACTTAATGCATATCATCCACATACCATCATAACATAGCATGTTAACTAACCTTTTTAAGGATCTTAGGGATTTATGGCGCACAATTTGCAGGTGCTATTATGGAAGGATTATCAAAAGCCAGATTTCTATCATGGGGCAAGAGGATTTATTTTCCTCTAGCCAGATGCCTTCAAACTCAAAAGAACAGTATCCTGAATCAGAGGCTATGACCCACTTGATATGGCGAGCTTAATTCTTATAGAAGGACGTTCAAAGATGAAAAGTCAAAGTTCTTTAGACAAAGCTGCAACCAAATTCAATTTCTAATGCTGCAAACTAGATTCCATAAAGATCCTTGAAAACAATGCATATGCATTTACATACATATCATAACAGGTTTCCACAGCGGGTTTCTCATCTCCCCGCTATTTATTTCAACAGAAAATGGCATTAGAACAAGCTGTCAAGGATCTCCAGACTCAGAACACCCAATTCCAAGAGATGATCCTGAGCCTAATCAAGGGGCAAGAGGAGTTGAAAGCCCTCCTCACTAAGGACATGAAAAAGAAAAATCCTGAAGACAACAAGGATGATCAATTGGAACAACTGCAAGCTGAGATGGCAGAGATGATAATCCAGATGTATGGTCAGATAGCTCTTATCCAAAACTTAGCTCGGGGGAAAGAAGAGCTGAGAGTCCTCGTCAATAAACTTCAAGACAACAGAATCGAGGATCAAATCATCAGTCGGCCTCCAAGGAAACAAGGTGACTTGGTTGAGAAAAAGATGTGGATAAAAGAAGGAAAGAGACAGGTTACTGCTGACAGTCTTTCAATTGAAGGAAGAAGGCCTTATAGGGTTGTCGCACCACCAGTTCAACAACAGAAAGATCAGCGTAGGCAGGATGGTGGTCAACGAACTTGGAAATCCAAACCTAAACGACTATTTACCCCATTGCACATGCCGCTGTCTCAGGCTTTGCAACAATTTCTCAATCAGAACTTGATAACTCTGTTGCCTTCATACTCAGCACCAGTCAACCCTGCTCCTGGTTACAAACCTAACGCAAGATGTGCTTATCATTCGAATAGTCCTGGTCATGATACTGAAGATTGTGGTCTATTGAAACATAGGATCCAAGACCTGATTGACGAAGGAGTCCTCGAGTTCACACCAGATGGTCAGATTGAGTTCTTCTATCGCCCATCTAATATCGAATTTGCAAGACACATCGTCTGAAGTGACAGGTTCAGGAAGGGAAGATTTGAAATCATTTGAATTTTCATTTGTAATTTCTTTTGTTAGCTTAAGCACTTACTATTATGTCAAACTTTGGTTTTTTTCACATTAATGCATTGCGTATGTTCGTCTTGAATTTATCCATTCGTTTCACTATATTTAAACTATGCTTCTTACTTCTCTTTTGTGATATTTAACTCTCGTTAAAGCTGTAAGCCTTTAGAGGGTGGATGACGAAAACGATACCATAATTTCATACGGTATGCTTTTGAACAGACCATGCTGACGATGTACAGGCATTATTTCAAATCCTAAACAATGGAGTTATAAGGAAGTTAATCCCTAGTCAACCCCTTTGAGCCTAAGAAGTAGGAGTTTTCCTTCTCATGCAAATTAAAACCCTTAATCATAACCTGGGGCAGGGTAGTTCCTCAGTTAACTCCATTATACCAGTTGATCTTTTGTACACAATTAGTGATGGTTCCCTGTAATCATTAAGTCAGGCAGTCAATATCTATCAAAAGAAAAGCCCACTAAGTCAAAACCTATGAAGGAGACTTAGTAAAAATTGAGACATCCCGCTGACTGTGATCTCAAAATAAATAGTTCAGGCAAAAGTTAGGGATAACAAAGTCAAAAAGAAAAATGTTACAAAAAATAATGACTGCCTTTTCAAATAAACTTCCGGTTTTTGAACCATCACCAAACATCAGTGTTAAAATTCCAAAATCTCTAGGAATCTGAATGCATAGTTAACTGAGTATAGGACTGAAGAACATTAAGGAGAATGGGTTGGGTACAAATAAACTTTGAGCCTTTATCCTTTATTTCTTAAACCGTGAACCAGGCCACGTTACAACCCTTTAAAAGTCCTAGCTGAAGCATGGTTAGTTCGAAGGCATACTGTTACCAAAAGGTATCCTGACTCCTTTAGGGCTTATTATAAATCTTGAGTTGACATCACAGTTTTTACAAACATGGTTTTGCTAAATAATTCTTTTTCAAAACTTCAAGACAGACATAAGCGTTGCATTTTGAATATCATTGTTTGCATATAACTAAGTGTTTGACAGCAGAGAAGTTCACATGATGAACATTCAATGAACAAAAGTCCTCCCGACAGACAAAGTTGCTTCAAAGGTGCATCGAAAAGCAGAAATATTTCCTGCGCTGACTTAGTTGGTTAAAAGCCAATGTATACAAGGGGCATGGTCACTATCTTCCAATCAAGGGGCATATTATTATGGGGCATCCCGGTTATTTCTCTTGAGGTAGCTCTTTGCAAATACTTCCATTCGGGGGCAAATCATCCTCCGCTAGGGGCAACGCTTTCTTTTCAAATCTGATCAGATCAAGTTCAGTTGCAAGCTCCTCAACCATTAACCAGGGAATACACAATCCACTGCAGTCTGGAAGCACATTCCTCCTATTACATGGCATTGATCCCGAGTTTCAGTAAGAGCCATTGTGGGAGTTACTTGTCTGTGCCAATAGTATCAGATGGTTTCAGTATCATGTCTTCGGATCCAGTCATGATAATTCCTAGAAATTGTTTGGGGAAGTCGAGACTATCGAAAGTTCTAAATACAGGTGATCTCGGGGGCAAACGAACTCTTACGTGCGAAGAGCCATTCGTAATCAAGAAGATATTTTCTGACGACGCTACGAGGATTACTACCTGGACAACGAAGATTTCTCGCACCCTATGAACGCGGACATAGTCAAAAAAATACTACGCATGAAAAAGACCCGCTAGGTTGACAAGCCTAGGCAAAAATAAGGGCATCCCGGCGAACCAAAAAGGTTCGGGAAAAAAATTAGGGACATATATAAAAGAATTGTACACCCGGCAAGTCGAAAACCTGAAAAAGGCGGCTTGGGCAAGAAAGGGTATCCCGGTGGACTAAAAACCTAAAAAGGCGGTCCAGGCAGAAGTTAGGGATTAAAGCGTATAACTATGTCCCGTTGGATCATCCACTTACGAGTCAGTACCAGTTTTCATTGCCAACTACGTTCAAACAACGTATATCAATCTTATCATTTTCTATCGACAGCAAGTGATGAAATACTTGAAGACATAGGGGCAATAGCAGAGTTGAAGCCCGAAGTGATCTTTTCCACCCGGTTTGCTGTCACAGAATCAGCATTTACTAAAGACTCTTGGAGGTTGGAATCCCCAGCAAGTCCTGTATCCAACAGATCTTAACAGAATCACCCCCACGGAGCCGGAGTCATGGTAATATCCTCACAGAGAAATCTCCATGGAACTATCTCTATAGAGCTATTTTCACAAGCTCGTCCCCAGTAGAGTTTATTCCTCAGCAGCGTTGCTTCCCCAGTGGAGATCATCCTCAACAGAGATATACTCCCCAGCAGAATTAACATACTCTCAAGCAACAGTTGGGATACTTTCCAGCAATTCACTCCCATATCCCCAAAGTATTACCCAACAAGACAGAGGTTTGATTCTTTCCACAACACGCTCCAGAGAGTTCCCCAACGGAGTTTATTTCTCCAACATCTCCTTCACGACAGAATTTCTCTCTTCAGCCAGGTCTATTCGAGATTGCGTCCCCAGTAGAGTACATAAAGAAACCTCCCCAACGGACGGCTTGACATGATCATCTTCCCCAATAGATCCCCTAACAGATAAAGGAATTTGATCATTCCCCAACCTATTACAGATATGTCCTCAGCATAGCCTATGGAATTTTGATCCCCATCAGATAATATTCCCTCTTGGAAGTATACAGAATTCAATTCCCCAGCGGAGTTTGCTTCTCCAACACTACAAATTACCCGACAGAGTTCTCTTCTCCAGCAAGATTTCTTCCATGGTTGCTACTCCCAGAAGAGTGGTCACCCATGTCCGAAACTTGGTCAGATAGTGCATCGGAGGATTATCCATCTCTTTTATCCCCAGTCAGGGTACATAAGAATCAAATCCTTCAATAAAAAGCACGACGAACGACCGACTCTCCTGACGGAATACTTCTATCCCCAAGCGGAAGTCAAAGATCCCCAGCGGAATATTCCCAAATGGGAAGTTTGAATCCCCAGTAGAGTCATTCTAAACAGGATCTGAAGATTTATTTTCTCCATCCCCAGCAACAGTCAGGGATTTATTTTCCCCAATCAGACGTTACTATTCAAAGCCACCGCTACCTTCAGCGACATTTCATACCCATACATCATTTACAATACATCATAGCATATGCATACAAAACGCATATAACATTCTCATTTATTTTAAGAGCATCATTACGCAATGCATTACATATATCATGACATTGCATAAAACTAACTTGTTTTTTTTAGGTTAGTTATCAAGCGGACAAATATTGTCAACAGTTTATCATCCTTCAGATACAATCAGTCGAAGATTCATTCTGATACTCCTTTGGATACAGTCAGGAGTAGACTCATTCCAGTACATCTTCTAGACACAGTTCAGATACAATCAAAACACAGATTTATTCTAATACTTATTCCAGTACATCTTTTAGATACAGTCGGTCGAAGACTCATTCTAATATTAATTTTTCAGATACAGTCAGGCGTAGACTCATTCTAATACGACTCTCAAATACAGTCCTGCAAAGACTCATTCTGATCTCCTTATAGATACAGTTGGACACAGACTCATTCTAGTATATTCCTTAGAACAGTCAAACCTAGACTCATTTTGATACTCCTATCAGCAGTTACTTTGGATGGCATCTATAAGACCATCTCCATCCTGTCATCTTTCCGAATGGCATCTTTAAGCCCATTCAAGCAATACAATCAACCAACAAGCGCTATTTCGTGCACCCGTGAGTGCAAATTTTTGGGCACTTAAGTGTTCAATCCTCTTCCACCTTCAGATCACGAATGGCAGACATGCCAATCTAACTCTTCAGGTTTAAGAAGATTGAACAGGGGCAGCTGTTGTACCCCAAAATTTGTCTGCCCTATTTTATAACATTTAAATTATTTTTTAACTTTGATTTTATAAGTTTTTTTTGGTTCAATTTTTACTAACATTTAAACAGTAAGTTTTACTCAAAAAATATGTAACAGTTTACTTTAAATTGTTTAAATAACAAATAGTTGTTTGACCTTCATATGCTTTCAAGTGCATTTTTATTTCGAATAAACAAGATAGCACAATTGGTAAAGAGTAAAA
Organism: Lathyrus tuberosus; assembly: GCA_022829125.1. Taxonomy (NCBI): domain Eukaryota; kingdom Viridiplantae; phylum Streptophyta; class Magnoliopsida; order Fabales; family Fabaceae; genus Lathyrus; species Lathyrus tuberosus. The sequence continues at coordinate 5,630,238 of JALAZF010000001.1, read as the reverse complement.
GCTTGCAAGCATAAGGTCACGGGTTCGAATCCCATTATCTGACTTTTTTTTTCATTTTTTTGTTACTAACTTTATTTCCATTTTAAAATCACAAAATTGTATTTTTTTATTATTTAATTTTAATTTTCGTTTTTATTTTAAGGCATTTTTAAAAATAATTATTTATTTGATTTTATGCACTTTTTACCAAAAAGGAGTGCAAAAATCATAATAGATACAAAAAATATTTCCTTTCTTGTGTACTCATTTCCTATTGGTCAGTTTATGTCATTGGTTTACTTGGTGACCAAGTAAAAATAAGATACTATATGATTTTATTCAGATGTTATTTGATCAATATGAATTTAGACTGATTTTATTTTCCTTTTTATACTTTTTAACCTAATTTTCTAGATCTATAAATACATGTTGTTTTACACATAACAGGGGGGACCAAAAAAAAGATTAAAACGGCGACAAATCTCATCAGAATACAAAGCTATTAAGCTCGTCGTATTCACGGTAACGTTTTTCTACATAACATGTTTTATTATAACAACATTAACGTTTTGGTTTTATAATATATATTATAATTACATGTGCATAGAAATTCTGGTGAATGACTTACTTTTCAATTGTTAATACATATAATATGCTGCCACGATTTCGGTTTATTTTCTTATTAATATATGTAATATGCTGCACTGAATCATACTGGCGATGAATTTCTTTAGAATAATCAATATTTCAGTTTTCATCATTACTAACATATTGATACTAACGAATAAATCATAGTTTATATTAACATTTGTTATTAAGACCGTGCGCAGGAGTACTAAGCATTATTCCATATGCTACGCTACTGTTCATGCCGCCACTGCCGCTAACTGTTCGTAGAACTTCGCTCATATCAATTAAATACCAATAGGTATTTATATACATATATAACATGATTATTTCAAGAATCATAATACAGTACATGGTTGTTTTTTTTATAATCATATTACATATTGCTTATATATATATATATATATATATATATATATATATATATATATATATATATATATATATATATATATATATATATATATATATATTTAATTTTTTGTTTTTATTAGATTTTTGCGGATCATGTCAATACGCTATTCCCATAATTGTTTGCTTGATGCGTGACATTTATGTTTGGTTCGATCCGGTTGCGATGATCGTATTTTTGCATTAGCAACATTGTTGGGTTTTTATCACATTTTAAAAAGTCTTTTTCTTTGCGTTTCTCTTAGTTATATTTAGATCCTCACAATCTGGATCCGGTTGCGATGATCACGTTAAGTGTAGCAAGTTGTTGATTAATTTTTATCGGTTTATTTGCGTTTTTTTTTTCTTTTACTCTTTTAAATTTATTATCATTGCATTTCGATTCTGTATACACGTCCGATGGTTTGGTCTAGCGGTAATTCGTTCGTTGTTCACCAACCAATTCGTGTTCCGATCTGCAACTTTGTGTTTTAATTTTTATTATTTAGTGGTTTATTGATCCGATTTGCGATGACCGCTTACGCGGTAGCAATTTGCCTTCTTTCTTCAATTTGCGCTAATTTTGATCCAACATTGTTATTATTAGATCTGATATAATCTCTTGCGGTAACCTTTGCACGTCTTCGCATACGCGACTTTGGTTCACATCCTTGCGTCATGATTATAATTCGTGCACTTCTCTTCTTTGCGTTTCTCTTTTAGTAATTAGATCTGTACAATTAGGATCCATGTTGCGATGATCACACCTTTTACGTTAGCGATGTTCTTTTATTAATTCTAGAATAATTTTGATTTCATTTTTTAATTTTTGATGTTAATTTTGTTTCAATTTTAATCTTAATCTTGTTTGAATTTAGATTTAAATATTGTTATTCTTTTTTATTATTAATCTGGTTATTACGTTTGGATTAAAACTTTTACTAATTACTGTTGAATTATTGCGTGTTTGAATTATATATTTATCGCTCATTTTATCCCCATTGGCAAAATGTATCCCAATTCCCATGATGTGTAAAATAATTTTGTTGCTTTCCTTTATTTTGCTCATATCTTGCTACAATATTAAAAACTGTTTTTTTAAAATATCAAACAATTCTCGATTCAATAATCGAGCCCTTTTTTTTAACCCTGTAAGTCGACTGCTTTTTAGCATCGCCATCGACCTAATGCACACACATGCACCTCTAGGGTAATCTCTCTTCGTTTGCCTTACGAAATAATGGTCATGTCCCTCGAACGTAGGGATACTTTATCAAAAGATGCTTACGAATAATATCATCATAGTCCCTTCGATATAAAGATCATAGTTCCTCGATGACCCTTCGAGTTGCCTACGAAAAGATGATCTTGTCCCTCGATGACCCTACGGAAAAATGATGATAGTCCCTTCGAATTGCTAAGGTATCCTTACATGTTGCCTTCTATGACCATTCGATGACCCTTCGCCGTCCCTTCACATCCAATAGATAGGACTACTTACCCACTAATGGTATGGATAGTACCATATCTCAAAGAAAAGGATAAGTACAAGAAAGACCTTATAAATTAAGGGTAAGTAACTTTTAAATGCTTGCTCCCAACTCAAAAAAAAAAAACAAATACTTTTCACACCTCACACTTTCAAAAATATTTTCAAAAAACAAACACTTTGTATACATTCTTACACGAATTATTACAAAGTCAACTTTTACAAAATATTTTCTAAACACACACCACATTTCAAAAAAAAAAAGCAAGTTAAAGTGAGCAAGCAATTAAGAGCCCGTAGATAACTACGGATGAAAAGGGGTGCTAACACCTTCCCTTTTCATAACTTACCCCCCAAACTCAAAATCTTTTCAAAAAGGTCTTTCCTGTTCTTTTCACCTTTCCTAAATAAATTGGATAAAAGAAAAGTCGGTGGCGACTCTTGCTAACCGCAACATGTTTTGCGAAAACAAAATTAAAAAAGTCAGTTCTCCACCGTATTACACCTTGATTGATCCTTTGTCTAAGCACTCAGAGAGGGCTTGAAACCCTAATTATTGTTTGTAGTGAGTGCTCACCCATATTTGGGGAGACTGATGGTTCATCCATATTGTGATGATGATTAGCACAATGATGGGAAATATTAGTGGTCAAAATTTGGGGTATGACAGATGCCTCTATTTAATCTTATTGGACCCAAAGGTGTGAATGGCGAAGGTATTCGGGCATTCGGGGTGCAAGAGGATTAAATATCGGAATACCCGAAATTTTGATGGTTGTTATGAATGGCAGTTCGCGCATCCTTCCTCTTTTGCTAAGAAATGATGCTTAGAAAAGGTAAAAACTTCCCCTCGATCCTAGTCTTCAACCAAGGAACTGGTCTCAGTTTCTGAAATAAACTTCCCCTCGATCCTGGTTTCCTACCAAGGAACTGGTCTTAGTTTCTGATATAAACTTCCCCTCGATCCTGGTTTCCTACCAAGGAACTGGTCTTAGTTTCTTTTGTCAATAAACTTTCTTGACAAGGGACGCTATGCGTAACGTTTTTCCTCAAACTTCTCGCCGAATTTTCCTGGGGAGATGCCATTTGATGGGAAAACTTTTGATGTCAGACTTGATGGGGAACCCAATCGTCTGAGTTGTAGAGGTGTACAAACTTCTCTGTTGGAGACGCCATTTGTCAGCTCTACAGGGGAAAGCAGGTCTCTTGAGAGACTGCTGCCCCTTGGGGTCTTACATCATACTTTTCTCGGGATCTTCTCGGAGAAATTCCATATGATGTGATCTAATTTTGAGGTGCTGATGACCTTTTCATCAACGGTTTTTTTGGAGAACAACTGCTGTATTGTCGAATCGCTGCTTAAGAGGCTTTCTCTGGGGATTTTCCTTAATCCGGGAAAGCGAAGATATCATCTTCGATGGTGAAGGGTGACATTTGTCGAGGGTTCTCTTGTTTTTAAGAGGTTTAAGTTATCAAAGTGGTCAAGGACTAACTTCATCCCAGAAATATACTGGAGGAGAGAGATTCTTCAGACGCAACGTTTCCTGACGAGGAAAGGACTGACAACTCGATTGAGAGGACTATCTATCACTAGGGGACAAGACCGACTAGAGAGATAGTGATGCAATATGAATACGAATTTAAATCAATAATGCATGATGCATGTATGTATATGCTGACAAAACTGACGCGACATACTGACTAATGGATGAACACGACTGGATACTCGGCCATCGCGGGGCGAAGAAGTACCGCTGGTCCAAAAGTAGCAATTCTGCCTTGCTTAGGAGAGATGGTCCCTGCTGGGAATAACCGTTGGTCGGGCTTAGGAGGTAAGAACTCGGCCGAAGATGTCAGATGAAACAATGGTCTCTGACACAGCTGATCCTTCATTCAGGCGTACTGGTTTAGAAGGAAAACTTTAATTCTTCACTTTGAGGCTCGCTTACTTCTGGAGAAGCGATCGATGTTTTTCTGATGTTCAACAGTCAAAAGAAATTGCCATCTTTATTTTAAAAGCCGAAAAGCTTTAACAAGTAAATTCATTTTTGTTTTATTTCAAGAATTGTTGATCATGTTAAGATGTCATCCTGTAAAGCTAAAATAAATAAGAATTGCAAACAAAAGCACAAGGGCTCAAGTTTTATTGATAGGATGGAAATCAGCTAAGCGCGTGATTCCATGGAGTATTTACAAAGCTAGAAAATGGTAATTTATAGGGAAAAGGGCTACATTGAAACACGACGACCACTATCCTTCTACCAACTTCGAATTCGGGATATCCTGAGCTTCTGTCGAAGATGACCTTGACTGGAGTCTTTCTGATGGATGATGTAACTGCTGCTGAGGAACTTGCCCCTGTTGGACGTAGTTACTTGTCATTATCCCTAATTTTTGCCTGGATTGTACTGTGATGTTTCCAATCCACCGGGATGATTTTTTTTTATGTCTCTAATTTTTTCCTGGACCGCCCTTTCGGGTTTTCAATCCACCGAGACGTTTTTTTTAGGTGAAGTATTTCTTGACTACATCAACATTTGTGGGGTAGGAAAATTCCTCTTCGTCTATGGTTGCAAGTCTCAGGGCACCGCCTGAGAAAGCTTTCTTGACCACATATGGGCCGTCATAATTCGGAGTCTACTTGCCCCTAGAATCAATGAGAAATGATTGTATCCTCTTGAGCACAAGGTCTCCTTTCCTGAAGATGCGAGGTCAGACCTTTTTGTCGAACGCCTTCTTCATTCTTTGCTAATACAACTGACCATGGCATATTGCCGTGATTCGCTTTTCTTCGATCAAATTCAGTTCATCGTGTTGACTTTGACACCATTCAGCTTCTGTTAGCTTAGCTTCCATCAATACCTGGATTGATGGGATCTCTACTTCTATGGGAAGCACTGCCTCCATGCCATATACTAGAGAGAAAGGGTTGCCCCTGTTGAAGTGCGGACAGATGTGCGATAACCGTGAAGAGCAAAGGGCAGCATCTCGTGCCAATCTTTGTAGGTTACAACCATCTTTTGAACGATCCTTTTGATGTTCTTGTTAGCCGCTTCTACCGCTCCGTTCATCTTAGGTCGGTAGGGAGATGAGTTACGGTGTTTGATCTTGAACTCTGTGCACAACTCTTTCATCATCTTATTGTTCAAGTTAGATCCATTATCAGTAATGATCTGGCTCGAAACACCATAACGGCAAATGATATTGTTTTTGATAAATCAGACCACCACTTGTCGCGTTACATTGACGTATGACGCTGCTTCGACCCACTTGGTGAAGTAGTCAATGGCGACCAGAATGAACCGATGTCCGTTTGAAGCCTTAGGTTCAATCATGCCAATCATGTCGATTCCCCATATGGAAAAAGGCCATGGGGAAGAGAGAACTTTGAGATGTGTTGGCGGTACATGGATTTTGTCTGAGTATATCTGACACTTGTGACACTTCCTCATGTACTTGTAGCACTCAGATTCCATGGTCAACCAGTAGTACCCTGCTCTCAGAATTTTTCTCGCCATTGTGTGTCCGTTGGCATGAGTGCCAAAGGAACCTTCATGAATTTCTTTTATCAGCATGTCTGCTTCTGGTCTGTCTACACATCGGAGCAAGACCATGTCAAAATTCCGCTTATAGAGTGTATCACCGCTCAGGAAGAAACTGCCTTCCAGCCTCCCGAGGGTTTTTCTGTCTTTCCTGGATGCCCCAGGTGGGTACTCCTGTTTCTGAAGGAAGCATTTGCTATCGTGATACCAAGGTTTGTCGTCTATGTATGCTTCGATCGCGAAGATATAAGCAGGCCGTTCTAGGCGCATTATGTCGATCATAGGTAGGTCAGTCCATTGACCTACACTAATCATGGAAGAGAGAGTGGCTAAGGCGCCAGCCATGTGATTCTCATCACGAGGGATGTGATGAAACTCGATTCTGTTGAAGAAAGGTAACAACCTTCTTGCATAATCTTTGTAAGGAATCAATCCTGATTAGTATGTGTTCCAATCTCCCTTGATTTGATTGATGACCAGAGCTGAGTCGCCATATACATCCAAGTTTTTGATCCTCAAATCAATCGCTTCCTCGAGACCCATAATACAAGCTTCGTATTCGGCCTCGTTGTTTGTGCACTTGAATGTAAGTCTGGCGGTGAAAGGAATGTGGGTACCCTGAGGTGTTATCATGATTGCCCCAATTCCATTTCCGTAATGATTGATAGCTCCGTCAAAGATTAGTCCCCATTGGGAACCTGGTTCTGGCCCTTCACTAGGTAACAGTTCATCGCAGTCTTTTGTTTTTAGATACATGACATCTTCATCTAGGAAGTCAAACCCAATGGATTCCTGATCGTCAATCGGTTGGTGAGCCAAATGATCGGCTAAGATACTTCCTTTAACGACCTTCTCAGCATGGTACTCGATGTCGTATTCTGATAGTAGCATCTGCCAACGGGCAATCCTTCCCGTGAGAGCAGGCTTTTCAAAGACGTACTTGATTGGATCCATTTCGGAGATTAACCAATTAGTGTGACGAATAATATACTGGCGAAGACGTTTGGCTGCCCAAGCCAGAGCGCAGCAAGTTTTCTCAAGCATCGTGTACCGAGTCTCGCAGTCGGTGAATTTCTTACTCAGATAGTAGATGGCAAACTCTTTCCTTTTTGTTTCATCTTGTTGGCCAAGTACACAACCCATTGAGTCTTCCAAGACTGTGAGGTAGATGATCAGTGGTCTTCCTTCCACTGGAGGTGATAGAATCGGGGGGTTCAACAACAATATATTCCTTCATACAGTCGAAGGCGGTTTGGCAGTCTTCTGTCCAAACACAATCCTGATTCTTTGTGAGTAATTTGAAAATCGGCGCACATGTCGCGGTCATGAGGAATATGAATCTGGAGATGTAGTTCAAACGTCCCAGGAATCCTCTGACTTGTTTTTCAGTTTTCGGAGAAGGCATTTCTTGAATGGCCTTGACCTTGTCAGGATCAACCTCAATTCCTTTCTGGCTGACGATGAACCCTAAGAGTTTCCCGAACGGACACCGAAAGTGCACTTGTTGGGATTCAAGCGGAGTTTGTACTTTCTCAACCGCTCGAATAGTTTTGACAGGTGGGTCACATGCTCCTCCTCTGTTTTAGATTTGGCAATCATATCATCGACATATACCTCGATTTCCTTGTGTATCATGTCATGAAACAAAGTAGTAATGGCCCTTTGATAGGTTGCCCCGGCGTTCTTCAAACCGAACGGCATCACCTTATAACAAAATGTACCCCATGGGGTGATAAACGAAGTTTTCTCCATGTCTTTCGGCACCATTTTGATTTGGTTATAGCCCGAGAATCCATCCATGAAGGAGAATACTTTGAACTTTGTTGTCCTGTCTACCAGCATGTCAATGTACGGCAAGGGAAAGTCGTCCTTTGGACTAGCCTTGTTCAGATCCCTGTAATCTACGCACATTCTGACCTTTCGTCCTTTTTGGGAATGGGTACGATGTTGGCTAACCATTGAGGATATTCAGACGAAGCGAGGAAACCCGCGTCAATCTGTTTCTGTACCTCCTCTTTGATTTTGATGGCCATGTCCGGATGAGTCCGTCTCAACCTTTGTTTTACTGGCAGACATTCCAATCTTAACAGTAGATGGTGTTCCACGATGCTGGTATCCAACCCAGGCATATCCAGATAGGACCAAGCGAATACATCAGGAAACTCTTTAAGAAGTCTCGTCAAACTTTCTTTGACAGTTGGACTGAGCAGTGCCCCAATCCTGATTTCTTTTCTCTCCTCCTCCAAACCTAAGTTTACCGTTTCCAATGGCTCTTTGTGAGGTTCGATGGACCTTTCCTCTTGTTTGAGTAGTCCGGAGATCTCCTATGGAATTTCGTCGTCATTTTCTTCTTCATCCTCAAATACCGGGAACTCAAAGTTGGGAGAAGGCATTAGATCGTATGTTTCAACGGGGTTTAAAACATGCAATCTACATGACGTGATGATTTAGTTTTAGAAAAGATAGAGAGAAAAATGCAAAAGTGTGTGAAGTGTATTTCTTTTACTGCTTGTTTTTATTATTGAGTTGTTTTTTAGGATTACCATTTTCTGAGAAAAACAAAAAGAGAAAATAGCAATTAATGCGGAAATTACAGAACGACGTTATTTTATTTATGATCTTGTCGATTCTTGAAACTACAGCCCTATAAAACAAAACTCTGTCACTTTGGGCAAAGCGAAGAGGGATATTTATAGGAAGTGAGCCCTATCAAAACATCTGTTTCACCTGGGTAGGGTGAAAGGTTAAAGTAAAGATGACAATTACTTAGACTTATGAACAATCTTCGGAACATCGACAACAACCCATTGGCGGCAAACTCCTCGGTGAATCACAAAGTCTGGTACCTTCCTTGGTTTGTCTTCAGAAATAACACTGATTTTTGGCAGAGCAGGATCGTTGGAATCTGTCTCCCAGGCAGAATTGTCGTAGGAGGATTCCTCAGTTGTATTTTGCATAGTATTTGTGCTCTCAGGAAAATCTCCCCATCCAGTTGGCTGGACATCTTCGAGCCTGATATGAGAGCTTTCAGGAGCGGTGTATTTGACTATGAAGTCGTATTTCCCACTCAGTTGTCCCAAGGTGTCCCACACTTCTTTGGAACTGGAGGAGTCATCTCTCTCGATGACGTTGACCTCAGGAAAAGCATAGGTGATGAATTCAAGTCCTGCAAAACTTTGCAAATTCATCGTCGTGCTGGATATTTTGTGAATGACCCGAGTGTTGATCCCATGATATGGTGGGGACACAGGTTTTCTGTTCAATGATGCTCAGCTGATTTTCATTGTTTGGTTGATTTTCGTGCCCCAAGTCTCCTGGGTACGGCTGCCAGATAGGCAGGCCATCCATTGGGCCATAATAGTCGTGGTCAAAGTTGTCTTTCATCAGAATGTCCTCCTCTAACGAATTTGGCAGAGCACGACATCCTTCAGGATCACAATCTCCGTATATCATTTCGACATCTGACCTCGGTATAAATCTCGGACTCTGTGCGGGATAGCAAAATGGCATAGGCACCTCTTCTTGAGACATATAACCGTCCTCGTTAAGATAGGACTTCCATTCTTACTCCGTATTGGCGGAATCACCTTCTTTGATGGTATGTACTTCTTGAGACACTGGGTGAAGGAAACCTCCACTGTGGAAGAAGTTCTGAATGGGATGAAAACTTTTATTGTTTGCAGCCGTCTGAGTACAAAATGAGGAAAAGCCAAGACCTTTCTTTGTTTTATTATCAGTAGGAATGACAAGCTGTCCCCATCCTGTTGTATTGGTATTATCGACCGCTTTGATAGCATCTTTGTACGAGGAAATCGAGGTTCCCTTCTCTGATTGATTCTCATTGCTAACCGTAAGCGCTTGGAACTGAGTTCTAATAACCTTCTCGGGTTCTATACCAGTAGATGATGATAAGTTGCTTACGAGCAAAGCCTGTTCTCCACAGACTGTGACAAGTTGGCCCTTCTGGATGAACTTTAGCTTTTGGTGGAGGGTTGAAGTGACCGCCCCAGCCTGATGGATCCAAGGTCTTCCTAATAAACAACTGTATGTTTCCCGGATGTCCATGACCTGGAAAGTGATTTAGAAAGTGTGAGGACCAATAGTTATGGGAAGGTCGACTTCGCCGATAACCGTTTTTCTGGATCCGTCAAACCTCACTGCCTCTCATCGGAGGGCCTTTGAATGATAATTGCATCAAAGTGGATTTCGGCATAACATTCAGGGCTGACCTTGTGTCTACCAGTACGCTGGCTAAAGCATAGTCCTGGCAGTTGACTGTAATGTTGAGCGCCATGTTATGACAGCGACCTTCTTCAGGTAATTCCTTATCACTAAATCCCAAGTTATTGCAGGAAGTGATGTTAGAGACAATGCTATCGAACTGTGTGATTGTTACATCCTGTTCTACAAAGGCTTGCTCCAAGACCTTCTGTAGAGCCTCCCTGTGCGCTTCTGAACTGAGTAAAAGTGATAGCACTGAGATCTTTGAAGGAGTTTGTAACAGTTGATCAACAATGTTGTATTCACTCCTTTGGATGAGCTTCGGCATCTCATCATTGTTTTTTGAAAGGTCGGGATTACTGGATTGACCGACTGGTGGATCAGGAGCTTCCGTCTGAAGTTCCTTTTCTTTGTTAAGTTCTCCAACTCCTCGGTTGAAGATTCCACCACTCTGTGTTACTCGACTGACGTCTGCAATATTCACGACGGAGGGTAATGGAATTTCCTTTCCATTCTCAATTATTGTTGCACCGTATTTGTAAGGGATAACCTTAGTTGATTCATACGGTAGCGGTCCTGGTAGATGGATGACTATGGGAGCCTTCTGATTTTTCCGACCATCGTAAGCAATTTCGATCTGTTCCCGGTTGGGAACTCCCGATTCGTCAAGTAGAGGGATAATGGTGCAAACATCCCTAGTCCTCTGATGATCAGAGATTACGACGCCATCCTCGATTTGATCAGCGAAATAGTTGACTGATCCAGAACTTGACCATGGTTGAATCTCCTCGCGATCCAACTGACTTTGAAGGGCTGCTCGCACGAGGTAGCATCCTTGATTATTCACTGAGCAAACTCCACACCGCTCATAGTTGTGTAGTGGCACCTGGCCACGTCCGCTTTGAATACAGTGTAACCTCACTAGATCTGTTTCCATTGATCGAACATCCTGACTTTGATATCTAGTAGGATTCTCGTTAGTGATACTAATTTGCTGGGTGTCTTCATCCATATAGATTGGACGCCACCAATGGTTCAACAAGTGCTAAAGTGTTTCCTGGACATGGGCACAACCCTGATCATCTTCGCAACCCGCTTTACAGTTTTGATAATTATGTGATACCAGGTGTCACTCCCGGGATTTTCATCCTAGTACAAACGCGAAAGTGGCACCGAAACAGAGTCGCCAGCAATGTGTATTTATCCCAAGAGAGGGAAAGGAAACACCGCATAAACCTGAAGGAAGGAAAGAACATGGTCTTGCGACCAAGAGAACTGGGTTCGGGAGTCGGTTACGCGCGGGGAAGGTATTAGCACCCCCACACGTCCATCGTACCCGATGGGATCCACGCTTACTGTTTCGATCAAAGGGTGTAAAGAAAGGATACTGGAAAAGGAACTGAAAGAAAGAAAGGAGAAAGAAAAGAAAAGGAACGAGAAACAAATGTAGGGAAAATAAAAGAAGTGCTCGCATGGGCCCTACCCCACTGCCTACGTATCTCATCGGGCACATGAGAATCAGAGCGACGTAGTTCCCCTCACTAGGGATGGATTGTTTGTGTTTTTTAAGGAACGGCTAACGTTCTAGCTCAGGTGTTGCAGGCTCGCTGGTCCGAGTGCGTTACCATCTTGCAAGAGAACGAGTAGGAACACGTTCGTACGTTGAGAGTGAATGAGGTGAGAAAAGAATTCCCGAAGGGAAGACGTTATTGTTTGTTTTTGTCTTTTAGAAAGAAGTGTTTTGGATTTGTTTGCATACGTCAGTGTATCTGGATCTTAGTCATTGGAATGTGTACATTCTCACATTCCAAGATGGAATGGGCAAGAAAGCACACTAAGGGTGAAGAAGACCCCCACACTTAGTTCCAATTGTCAAGGTTCAAACACACTAGCATACTTGTATTTATTAAGTGTTTTGTTGATTATGAAGTGAAGAAGTGTTTTTTATTATTTGCACCTTCAACAAGTATTGCATTTAAGTCCCTCATACAAGATCAAATGTTTAACACATTGACCCAAGATGGGCTATATGCTACACATTCTAAGATTACAAGAGAAGACCCCTTATAATCTTTTCTTTATATGAAAGGCCTAAATGCAATAAATGCCTACCTTTATTAGATATTTTGAATTTTCTTTGAGATGAGAAAAGAGACTCAAGGGAGGAGAAAAGGTAAAACCTATATGGACTAAGACTCAATCCTAATTGAAGATTAAAGAGAGTGATCCTAAAGGTTTGTGAGGTTTCAACCTAAAGTCTAAAGAAAGAATGAATTAAACAATTCACTTCTAAAGTAGAAGATGAATTGTAATTCACAAAGGGAAAGTGATGAGTTATTAAAAGAAAGCACATAAGTGCTTAGCAAAACACAAAATGGAATTGTAAAAGAGAAAGGATAGAAGTTGAATGTGGATTCCTTATCCACACTCAATTGAAACTTACCGAAGCCCCTACATGGTTAGCACAATCACTTACAAGTAAAGTAAGAAAATATAATGAACAAATCAAATTCAAACAAGTTGACAAACAAAGTAAAATGAGATTGAATGCTATACATGCTTCCAAGTCAGAATGTAACTCATATTTACACAACCTAATGTTATCCTAAATGAGCATACCAAATCATGCAAACAAAATCTCAATCCAACAAGAAGCAAAGAAGAAAAGGTGAAGTGATGTGAATGTGGTTCATACTTGTGAAACAAGTGACTTAAGGTGCAAGATAAACATCAAACATGCAAAGATGAAACCCAAATGTCACAATCAGAAGTCAATTAACATGCTATACATCCTCAAACAAAACCACAACTCATGGTACAAGTGCCTTCATGATCAAGCAAACCAAACATGAGGCATGCATTCACAAAATGAACAAGTTAAACTTCATGCTTCAAACAAATAGCAAACATGCTTCAAAAATTATGACTTTCACCAATCAAACACCTTGAACACATGCCATTAACATATCAAGTCCACAAGCAATGAATCAGAACCAAAGTCACTCAACAATTAGGTCAAAGTCTCATGGAAGTTTCATGCATTCATGCTCAAAGCAACACATCAAAAGTCATCCAAAAAAAGACTTAAAAATCATCTCATAAATCTCAAACATACCTCAACATATTGTGACCACAATGCAAAAAGAAAGGCATCAAAATCATTTTTTATGATCAAGAACAAAAATGCACAAAATCATATGTCACATTAAGTATGCATACAAATGGAAATTCAAAAGAAATAATGGAACAGGGGCAAAATGGTCATAAAATCAGTAAATAAAATCATAGAAAATTTCCTAAATGTTTTAAGAATACACATGAATTTTTGTGGAATTTTATTATGCATTTTAGTATTTTTAAAAATTGAAAATCAAACGCGTATGTAAAATGAAAATAAAAATAAAATGCAATATGAGAGGGGGGTATGAATATAGCAAATCAGCATGTTCAAATCACATGGGCCTCAAAATTGGGGGTGTGGATAGTATTCTGATTTGGGTCCATTTACGCGCAAAACACCATAACAAACATGCACCTTCAGTCAACAAACTTGACTCACTATTAACCATTGGATCAAGTCAAAGTCATGCTAAAGTCAAAGTACACAGAATCAATGCACATGCGTGAGGACACACACAAGTTACCATGCACTACACCACACCACGCTTAAGTGACTTCAGAATTTTGGCACATGACATGCACATGTCTTTTAATGCGTTGGCACGTTCTCAGTCACACGATCAAAAAAAATGGACGAACGAGATTAAAACGCACACAAACCCTAGTATTCAAAATCACCGGCCGGAGATGACCTCCGGTCATCTTCTCCGGCCAGCAGCCACCACCTGAAAGTTCACATTCTTCCAGAAATTCACAATACACGTATCAATCAAAAGCTAAACTCATGTAGAACAAGGATCTGGTCTTAAAATTCAACAATTATAATCATACAAAGAGAATCAGATGCAAGAAGTTTCGCCCTAAAACTGAATCTATGCTTCTAATAAGCCTATCACTAGCCAGAGATACGAACTGTTCCTAATGAACTTCAAACAAGTAAGAATATGCTCACATTAGTTCGAATTAGAGAAGAAAAGTTAAGATGATGAAACCTGAACTTGATGAGACAAATGTTGAAAGAAGACCAGAGGTTCCTTCTTGAATTCTAGAGCTTGAGTTGAGCAAAATAAATGCTTATTAGAAGCTTGAATCCGTGTGAGATCAGTGAGATGAGTTTGGAGATGATGAAGTTTAGTGCCACGCTTCAATGCACCATTGCTGCAAGATTGATGAGTGATGAAGATTGGAGCAGAAAGTTGGAGGACTCGTGTGAAAAGAGAGAGACACTGAGAATTCTGAGAGAAAAAAGTGAGAGCAACTTGAAGTGAGAGTGAAAAATGAATCCCCTCTCAAATGCGTGTGAGATTTCTATTTATGTGGCTGGTTAAGAATTAACTCACAAGGTTGACAGTTAGAACTCAAGTTAACTGAGCTAGTTAACTGAGTTCTGAGTTAACAGAATGAGTGAGGAGGTTAGTGACACGAGTTGGAGAGGTTTTGTTTTGGTGTGGTGCAGCCCATGGAGTTATGGTGGGAGTAATGAGAAGATGAATTGGCACGGCTTGTGTAGCAGCTTGCAGCAGTAGCTTGTGGTGGAAGTTTCATACATTTCCCTTCTCATGTAAGAAGCAGCATGGTGGAGGCACGTGCATGAATTGTTTGGTTTAATGAGGAAATGGACTGAAGTGATCATGAAAGTTTGTTGAATGACTGAACCAAAAACAATGTGTGAATTACTATACAAGACATTCAATGCATCAATGCAAATGGTGATGTTTGAACATGGATTTCTTTATGACCAATGCATGAAAATGGATCATCTTGGTGTCAATGGATTGAGGATGCATCATAGAACATGTTTGATGTTTGAATCCAAGTGAAATAATGCCTTTAAAGTGATGGAAAATGACTTAGAACACAAGGATGTGAGACTGCATCATGGGCGTGTGAGTGAGGTTGGCTGGCAAGGCATGTTGGCATGGGATTTTCAGCATAATCACCATGACTTTGGCCCCATATATCGCCTCTATAACTTGATCAAATGGAATTTTGTCCAACATGAGTATTGAATATGACACTACAAGGAACAACTCTGATGTTGAAAAGTTTTTCATTTGAGGTCTTTAACCATGAGAAAAATGAGTGGACAT
The DNA here is from genome assembly GCA_022829125.1 of Lathyrus tuberosus. Classification (NCBI taxonomy): domain Eukaryota; kingdom Viridiplantae; phylum Streptophyta; class Magnoliopsida; order Fabales; family Fabaceae; genus Lathyrus; species Lathyrus tuberosus. Next base: position 5,614,780 of record JALAZF010000001.1, on the reverse strand, counting down.
TTGGCCCACCAACTGTTTGTTAAAATGATTGCGCGCGTGACCTGAAAATCTTGGTCATGACCTAGTTTTGAACCTACTTTCCTCCAACTTTGATCAATCATATCTCTCTCAATTTTTATCCAATGGAGATGTTCTACACATGGATTTGAAGCTTAAAACAAGATCTTTCATTGAGGCAGAGTGGATTTTTCATTTGGTGCTCCAAATTTAAATGGCCTTGGTTCAAATTCTGATGCAAAATGGCCAAAACTTGCTATTTTTAGTAACCCTACTTCATCCAAAAATGGCAACTTTCCACATCTTGATTTTTTCATGATTCCTTTGGAGTTTCTTGACCAAATTTTGTACATTGGACATATGCAACATGAATTTCATGATTTTGGGCTCAAAAAGTCAAGAGTTGACTTTTTCCTCTGATTATTTGACTTTGCCCCAATTTCTCTGATTCTTGATCTTTCTTCCAATTGAACCACTTCTAAAACCAATTGAGATGCAATCTTCCACATACATACACTTAAGGACATATGGAATACCATGACATCAAGTTTTGTTCAAAAATCAAAGATTCCCTGATTTAATGGGAAACCCTAGTTTTGACCCCCTTTGTTTAGGAGGAAATTGCACATCTTCCAAATCCAAATTCCTCAGAGTATGTTGTGTATCCTCTTAAAGGATGATGAGAAATGCCACTTGAGAATGATTTTGGATCAATGAGCCATCTCTTTTGAGGGTTTTCCTTCATTTTTTGAACCTCTTGCATAGTGAAAGATGTAATGCTTCAATCTCCCATTGAATCTCACTTCCTTGAGGTTTTGGAAGATCAATTGAGATAGTATGAGACATGAGAGACCTCTTGGCTTGCCTAGAGCCAACTTGATTGACCTTTTTGTGCTTTGAATGATTCCTTGATTGTCCACCTTCCACCTAATCACATGCCCTGATGGTAAGAAGGATGCCATGCTTCATTTTTCTATGTTAAATGCAATGCAATGCTAGTGAGGTGGATATGATATGATAAATGATAATGCCATGCTATGATGCCAAAAGGGGAGAGCAAATTTTGGGGTATTACAGCTGCCCCTATTCAAGCGCTGTAGACCTGAATGCCTGAAAGCGATTGCTTTCGGACTTTCAAGGTATATAGTGATTGAATACCAAATATAACCAAAAATTTGCTCTGGATAGTGAGGAAGAAACCCCCCGACATTGCTGGATTGAATCTTCGATGAAACGTCGGAGAGATCTGTCTTTTAAACAACGCCAGACGACTACTGGCTTGCCACGCTGCTGGTGGACTTTAATAATGTCTTTTATGCAACTCCAGACGACTACTGGCCTGCCACACTACTGGTGGACTTTGATAATGTCTTTTGAACGACGCCAGACGACTACTGGCTTGCCACACTACTGGTGGACTTTGGAAATGTCTTTTGAACGACGCCAGACGACTACTGGCTTGCCACACTACTGGTGGACTTTGGAAATGTCTTTTTGAATGACGCCAGACGACTATTGGCTTGCCACACTACTGGTGGACTTCGCAGCTTCGTGCCACCCGAAGACGGACTTTTGCCAATCCACTGTTGGACTTTTGCCACCCGAAGACGGACTTTTGCCAATCCACTGTTGGACTTTAAGAATTTGCCACCCTTAGATGGACCTCTCGCCAATCCACTGTTGGACTTTTAGCTGCTTTGCCACCCGAAGATGGACTTTTGCCAATCCACTGTTGGACTTTTAGAATATGCCACCCTTAGATGGACCTTTCGCCAATCCACTGTTGGACTTTTAAAATTTGCCACCCTTAGATGGACTTTTCGCCAATCCACTGTTGGACTTTTAGAATATGCCACCCTTAGATGGACCTTTCGCCAATCCACTGTTGGACTTTTGCCACCCGAAGACGGACTTTTGCCAATCCACTGTTGGACTTTTGCCACCCGAAGACGGACTTTTGCCAATCCACTGTTGGACTTTTAGAATATGCCACCCTTAGATGGACCTTTGCCAATCCACTGTTGGACTTTTAGAATTTTAAAATCGAATTACTCTCTGCCTCTGCGCCAGACATCTCTGCCGACTCTGCTGAGGAACCACAATCAATGATTTAATCTCGGAGACTCCTAAAAGGATAATATCTCTGCTGGCGAATGGATGAACAATCCGTCTGCTTCGAATTGTCAAGCTTGCCAAAAATAAATTGGACTTTAAGATATGAGGGAATGACGACTCTGCCAGGAATTATTCCATCTGTTTGGGGGAATGAATTCTGGTCACAGCAACTCCGCTGGGGATGAGAATTTTTAAATGACGTCCTGCTGGGGAAATGAGCCATTAAAACTCTGCTTGGGGATTTATTCAACCCAAGATCCTTTGTAGGGGTTATCCACCTTCTGACCCGGCTGGGGAAAGGCTGTACCATCCTTCTTGAGGAATAGATTCTGCCGATCTTATAAACCTCCGCGGGGAGAACAACAACTCAGCTGGAAGTTGCTGACAAGATTCGATGCTGACCTCTGTGGGGATACCATGACCAGAGATACGATCTTGCTGGGTATCAGGGCTACTCTGCCAGGGATATGCAAATCCTGGTTAGAACATTCCCCTGCAACTTATTGGAAAGAGTCCTTAGAGATCTGTTGGGGAAACCCAAAGCAAATCCATAGTAGTCTGCTGGAGAATGTGACTGTCGAGCTTAGGATAAGTACTACAATGCCCCATGTTAGGCGAGCTTCCCTTTAGACAATTCCGTTAGGGATGACGGGTTTATAACAAACTCTGCTGGAGAAAACTGCTTTAAAGCGTCTCGTGTTGGGGAATGCCTTTTGAGAGGATTTTACAGAAGACCAACTGTCCTCAAACTCTACTGGGGATGATTAACACTTCATGCTGGGGAACCAAACAATTTGTCCCCGAAGAGGATGTCATAAGAGGATCTTACAGAAGATTTAGCCTCTTCAAACTCCTGCGACTTCGCTGGGGATAATGACCATCAGTTTCGGTGTCGACGAGACCCTTCTTTTGGGGAACCTGTGACCGTTACCGACATAGAAAAGCTTGCAGTTGTTGGAAGTACTGAATGAGAGAATCGACTTAATAAGATACAACGGTACCCAGTTGAACTTAATTCACTGAGATCGACCCGATGAACGCCGATCTCCTTACCCATAATTGCCCCAGTCTTTTGCGTGGGGTGATTTATTGCTAGTCTTGTGCTTAAAATCATCTGCACCTGCTACCTGCAACAAAAGAGTATGCCCACATGCCCTGAATATTGCGTGGCTAGAATCCACCATCCGGGAATATTCAACATTCGAAGTAATTTCAAATGTTTTTTCTGCGCATGTTATTGTAAGGCTGCCATGTTTTCAAATGCAATGTTTTATCAAAAATTAGGACGTTTTTGCAAACAAAGCAATAAAACAAAAATAGAAAGCTTTTTACTGAAATTCAATTTATTGACTGAAAGCCCAGAATAGGCAATTACATCTGGAAGCAATCCCTGGAAAGAGGTGATCGCTGAAAATTGAGAAAAGAAACTATCCTAATGGCAATGTGAAAACGGAATTCCACTGAGTTTCCATTCTGTTATGACCAGTATGTCTTCAAAACTCCCCGACCTTGCCTTCTGAGGAATGATCAGACCGATTCCTATTCTTCAGAACGTCAGTTGTTCAAACGGTAATGGGTACAGATAACTCAAACCGTAGTCATTCGCTTAAATCCCTCTTTTGTGTGGACCGCCCTTTCAGGTTTTCGATCCACCAGGATACCCTTTTTTGCCTAAGTTGCCCTTTCGGGTTTTCAACTTACCGGGTGTACAATTTTTTTCAATTATATCCCTAATTTCTGCCCGAACCTTATTCTGTTTTTGGTTCGCCGGGATGCCCTTTTTTGCCTGGATTTTTTTTATTTTTGTTATCCAGCGGGTCTATTCATGCGAAGTATTTTTTGACTACGTCCGAGTTGATAGGGGATGAAAAGTCTTCGCCATCCATGGTTGTAAGCAATAAAGCTCCGCCCGAAAAGACCTTTTTAACCACGAATGGACCTTCATAATTAGGAGTCCATTTGCCCCTGTGATCTGTATTGGGAGGAAGGATCCTTTTGAGTACCACATCTCCGACTTTATAAACCCGAGGACGCACCTTTTGGTCAAATGCATGCTTCATTCTGCGCTGGTATAGTTGCCCATGACATACAGCCGCCAATCGCTTTTCCTCAATAAGGCTCAACTGATCAAATCTGGCTCGTACCCATTCAGCTTCATCTAGCTTAACATCCATCATGACTCTGAGGGACGGAATCTCTACTTCAACCGGTAGCACTGCCTCCATACCATATACGAGTGAGAATGGGGTTGCCCCAGTGGACGTGCGTACCGACGTTCGATACCCATGCAAAGCAAATGGTAACATCTCATGCCAATCTTTGTACGTGACAACCATCTTCTGTACAATCTTCTTGATATTTTTGTTGGCCGCTTCGACCGCGCCATTCATCTTTGGGCGGTACGGAGAAGAATTGTGATGTTCGATTTTGAAATCCCGGCATAACTCAGCCATCATCTTATTATTCAAATTAGAACCATTATCAGTAATGATTCTTTCGGGAACTCCATATCGGCAAATGATATCCCGTTTTAAGAAACGAGCGACCACTTGCTTTGTAACATTGGCATAGGATGCAGCTTCAACCCATTTGGTGAAGTAATCAATTGCCACCAAGATGAAACGATGACCATTGGAAGCTGTAGGCTCAATCTTTCCGATCATATCAATGCCCCACATGGCAAACGGCCAAGGCGACGACATGATACTCAACGGATTTGGAGGCACATGCACCCTGTCTGCATAGATCTGGCATTTATGGCATTTATGGCATTTGCGGGCATATTTGCAACAATCTGACTCCATAGTCAACCAATAATATCCCGACCTTAACAACTTTTTAGCCATTGCCTGCCCTCCGGCATGGGTACCGAAAGAGCCTTCGTGCACTTCAATCATCAACAAGTCTGCTTCATGTCTATCCACACATCTAAGCAGGACCGTGTCAAAATTTCTTTTATACAGCACGCCATCTTTGTTCAAGAAGAAACTACCAGCTAACCTTCTCAACGTCTTCCTATCTTTGGACGATGCCCCGGACGGGTACTCTTGACTTTTCAAGAAACACTTAATGTCATAAAACCATGGCTTGTCATCAGACGCTGCATCGACCGCAAACACAAATGCTGGTCTGTCAAGGCGGGATACCTCAATCTTAGGTACATGGTTCCATCCTTGCACTTTGATCATGGAAGACAAAGTGGCCAAGGCATCAGCGAACCTATTCTCATCTCGAGGAATGTGGTACAGTTTCACTGTTGTGAAAAAAGTCAGCAATCTCCTCGTATAATCTCTATACGGCACTAGATTTGCTTGGTGCGTGTACCAACTCCCTTTCACTTGATTGATTACCAAAGCTGAATCACCGAATATATCAAGGGTTTTAATCCGTAGATTAATCGCCTCCTCGATCCCCATTATGCAAGCTTCGTACTCTGCTTCATTGTTGGTGCATCCGAAAGTTATTCGTGCAGTGAAAGGCATATGAACACCTTCTGGCGTGATAAGAACTGCTCCAACTCCGCACCCATTCATATTGACAGCCCCATCAAACATCAGACTCCATTTGGATTCAGGGTCTGGCCCCTCCTCCGGAAGTGGTTCCTCACAGTCTTTAGCTTTGAGAAACATGATATCTTCATCAGGGAAGTCAAATTTCATGGGTTGGTAATCATCAATCGGCTGTTGCGCAAGATAGTCGGACAAGATACTTCCTTTGATGGCCTTTTGTGAAGTGTACTGAATGTCATACTCTGTCAAGACCATTTGCCACCGTGCAACTCTTCCTGTCAATGCTGGTTTCTCGAAAATATACTTGATAGGATCCATTTTTGAAATTAACAAGGTCGTGTGCCTAACCATATATTGCCTCAATCGCTTAGCGGCCCATGCCAGTGCACAGCATGTCTTTTCAAGCATTGAGTATCGGGACTCACAATCATTGAACTTTTTGCTCAGGTAGTAAATAGCATGCTCCTTCCTACCTGTCTCGTCATGTTGACCGAGAACACAACCCATGGATCCTTCAAGCACTGTCAGATACATTATCAGTGGTCTCCCTTCAACTGGAGGCATTAGAATCGGAGGTTCCTGCAAGTATTCTTTTATCTTATCGAATGCCAATTGGCAATCGTCATTCCACCTGACCGTTTGATCTTTCCTTAGCAATTTAAATATTGGTTCACATGTGGCTGTTAGGTGAGATATGAACCTTGCAATGTAGTTCAATCTACCCAAGAAACCACGAACCTCTTTTTCTGTTCTCGGTTCAGGCATTTCTTGTATTGCTTTCACCTTGGCAGGATCAACCTCGATTCCTCTTTCGCTCACAATGAAACCCAGTAACTTTCCAGAACGTACCCCAAACGTGATCTTGTTTGGGTTTAATCTCAGACGGAACTTTCTCAACCTTTCAAACAGCTTTTTCAGGTTAACCAGATGTTCCTCTTCTGTTCTCGACTTGGCAATCATATCATCTACATAACATTCGATCTCCTTATGAATCAAGTCATGAAACAATGTCACCATCGCCCGCTGGTACGTTGCCCCTGCGTTTTTCAACCCAAAAGGCATTACTTTATAACAATATGTACCCCACGGAGTAATGAACGTGGTCTTCTCCATATCTTCAGGTGCCATCTTGATCTGGTTGTACCCGGAGAAACCGTCCATAAATGAGAACACTGAAAACTGAGCTGTATTATCGACCAGCACATCAATATGAGGTAGTGGAAAATCATCTTTCGGGCTAGCTTTATTAAGATCTCGATAATCCACACACATTCTCACTTTTCCATCTTTCTTCGGTACTGGCACGATGTTGGCTACCCATGGCGGATACTTTGTCACAGCAAGAAAACCAGCGTCCCACTGCTTCTGGACTTCCTCCTTAATCTTTAAAGCCATGTCGGGGTGAGTCCGACGAAGTTTCTGCTTGACTGGCGGACATTCTTCTCTTAATGGCAGCCTGTGCACGACAATATCCGTATCCAACCCCGGCATGTCTTGATACGACCAGGCGAAGATGTCAACATACTCGCGCAACATTTCCGTCAAAGTTTGCTTCACATCTGCTTGCAAGCTGGCACCAATCCTGATCTCTTTTTTGGCGTCCTTGGTACCAATATTGATGATTTCTACAGTCTCCTGATGAGGCTGGATGACCCTTTCCTCTTGTTTCAACAATCTGGCCAGTTCTTCAGGAAGTTCACAATCTTTCTCATCCCCTTCTTCGGCTTGATAAATCGGATTGTCAAAGTCATACATGGCCATATCAAAATCGTTGTCAGTGGTATCCGGAGGATCAAGTCTGCATGAACGGGTTCATGCCTTATTTTAGAATTTATTTTTAAGCAAAACAAAAGAAACTGAAACATTGCCATTTTATTTTTTTGTGCAAAAATAAAAACTGAAAGACAGAGAACAAAATTTGATTGCAAAACGTCCTTTATTAATGATTCAACATTGCAAATGCAACCATGGTGGCCCTACAAATGAATCTATACGCCTTGGGCAGAGCGCAAGATTTTGTCATGCATTATGGTTAGAAAAAACAAAGAAAAATTACTCTGTCTGAAGAGTAACCCGGATGACTTCTTCAACGGACCAATTTTGCACTTGTTGTCCCGGAGCACGAGGGCGTACCCAGTTGTCCAGGTCACAATTACTGTCAACACTATCCTCTGTGGCTGCACAAGACTGGTCCGTGTAGATAATTCCCCCACTATTGAAAGTAATGGGTCCCCTGCTCCCCGCATCTGAAGTTGTAGAGGGATGATAACCAATACCAAATTTGTCTTCCTTCATTGGGGTCTCTATCAACCTGCCCCAACCTTGGGCGTTGCCTGCCCTAACGACTTCGACAGCTTGTTTGTAAGATGAAATGGAGGTACCAGCCCCAACTGGTACAGAAGAAGACTCAGGTGCATCGTCAATATTGACTGCTTCAAATGATTGGCACAGCATCTCATGAATTTCCCCATCCATTTCAATGTACTTGAACGTGGACAAGTGACTCACAAAGATGTCTTCCTCCCCACACACTGTCACAACCTGCCCTTCAAACTCATACTTCAGCTTTTGATGTAGAGTAGAAGTAACAGCCCCGGCTCCGTGAATCCAAGGGCGCCCCAATAGGCAGCTATATGCAGGTTGTATGTCCATTACATGGAACGTGGATTTGAATACCTGTGGTCCAATTTGTACGGGCAATTCCACCTCACCAAACACAGATCGTCTAGTTCCATCGAATGCTCTGACCACCAATTCACTAGGCCTTAAGATCAAACCATCAACTTCCAGCTTCATTAATGCCTTCTTGGGCAAGACATTGAGTGATGAACCAGTGTCTACCAGTACATGAGATAACACTGCGCCCTTACACTCCATCGTGATATGCAAAGCCTTATTATGGTTTCTTCCTTCAACCGTCAGATCTCTACTTGTAAAGCCCAAGCCATGGCTAACATTGACATTGGAGATTACGCCCTCGAGCTGATTAACAGTAATTTCTTGTGGCACGTATGCACTCTTCAACACTTTCAACAACGCCTGTCGGTGCGCATCAGAGCACATCAATAGTGACAAGATTGAAATCTTTGAAGGGGTCTGATTCAGTTGGTCCACAATCTTATAATCGCTTTTCTTGATTATCTTCATAAATTCTTCCATTTCCTTATCAAAAGTAATCTTTGTCTCTGCTTCAGGTGTAGGCGCATTTTCAACCACCTGTTTACCCTTAGCCTTTGCTGCAGCTTCTGCCTCTTTATCACTTCTCAAGGTTTGGGGAGTGAACAACCTTCCACTCCTTGTAAAGCCCCCTACACCCCCTACATTATCAATATTTGGGCTGACTGATGACTCAACTTCCTGTTTTTTACCTTCGTAATATACATCTGCCCCATAGTGCCATGGGATAGCCTTCGTAGACGTGAACGGAATTGGTCCTGGCACCGTGATAGTGACAGGACTGGGCCCTTCTGGCGCAACACTCGCCACGGGAACTGCATTGACCGGCATTTGAATCTCAGCGGGAGTGTAATAGATGGTCACGGTTGATATCTCATCAGTGTCTTTCACGACTCTGTCGAACTGTAGACATCCTTCATCGATCAGATTCTGTAAACCCATCTTCAACTTATCACAACCGTTCTCCTGATTCATACACTCAGAGCAATCTTGATTACAGCCCGGGAACACCTGTCCCTTCAATAAACGATCTTTTACAACCAACAAAGAAGTTTTCACTTGATGAACGTCTAACACCAAATTCAATCTCCTCCCATCTTCAACAGCGTACACATTTGCTGCACTATGATCAGGCATGGGATGCTGAGTAATATTCGGAGCGGGAGAGAAATTGATGGCTTTAGCATCAATCAAATCTTGTACTTTATGATGGAAAGCCCAGCATTTTTCAATGGAGTGCCCCTGAGCACCTGAGTGGAACTCACAACGAGCATTAGCATCGAAGTTAGGTGGCAGGTTTCCAGCAACCGGAGCTTTCATAGTACGGAGTTCTACCAACTTTAACTCGAGTAGCCGGGGCAACAGCGCGGCATAAGTCATAGGGAGAGGATCCATCTTACGATCCCTCTGTCTAGACCTTTGCTGGAAAAAGGGTTGTTGCTGTTGAACTTGTTGTTGGGGTTGTTGTTTCTGAACAGACGGTGTGGGGATTGTTACAGCATCTACCTGATAATAAGCTCGAGAACGCCCTCTGCCTCGTCCTCTAAACACAGCATTCGTATCACCTTCTCTTCTTTTCTGGTTACTAGCAAACGGTTTCTTCGTCCCCGAAGAGCCAGCCCCATTCACATCCTGGATCTTTCCAAGCTTTAACAGACTTTCTATTCTTTCTCCCGCAATCACAATATCAGCAAATCCAGTTGACGGACAAGCAGCTAATCTATCCAGATAGGCCCCTTGCAAGGTGCCCATGAACATATCTGCCATTTCTCTGTCTGACAAGGGAGGTTGGACCTGGGCAGCCATTTCCCTCCACCTCTGTGCATATTCTTTGAAACTCTCCTTGGAATTTTGTGACAATCCCTGCAATTGGGTGCGGTTGGGCGCCATGTCGATATTATACTGGTATTGCTTCAGGAACGCTTCTGCCAGATCTTTCCAATTCTTCACAGCAGCTCTATTCAACTTCATGTACCAGGTCAAGGATGCCCCAGCCAGACTGTCCTGAAAATAGTGCATCCATAGCTTCTCGTCATCCGTATGGGCTGAAATCTTCCCAAAGTAAGCTTGAAGATGCGTTTGGGGACACGCATTGCCGTGATACTTATCAAAAGTGGGAGGCTTGAATTTAGGGGGAATTCTGACTCCTGAGACCAGCCCCAAGCTGGTAACATCAATACCCATAGAGTTCTTGCATTCTATGGCCCTGATCTTTTCTGCTAACTCATCATACCTTCGATCCCCTTGATTACCCACATCAGCATCCAGCAGAGTAAATTGGTCTTCCAGAGTATCTTCAAGAGTAACACCAGCATGCCTACCATTTCCATTACCCCGATTGTTACCACCAGGAGGAGGGTTGCCACCGGGAGGAGGAATGCCATGTCCCTGTGAATTGTCATGATGATCACCTTCGGGCCCGTTGTCGGGACGCTCTACCAGAAGCCTCAGTCTCTCCTGATTTTGCGCCATGCCAGTCATGAGGGTCATGAACTGGTCCATACGCGCCCTCATTTCCGCCAAATCACTTTGCACTTGATCCATGATTCTTACTTGATTCCTTCGCGTCGAATATCGGTGAATATGACTCTCCGCTATACTGCCTGAAACCAAATAAAGGTTAGAGACCCTGCAACGAGTACCTGAAAAGCAAGTAACAAAATGCAAAATGATATGCAATGCCATGCAATGCTATGTTTGTCATTTCCTAGGTGCTTTATACCCTGATTCCAATCCAATCCACAGAAATCTGAAGACCAGAAATCGTGATATAAAGGGACGTGTCGTGGTCATGTGCTTGTGCGCAGCTATCTGATAAAGAATAATTCTGAATAAAACTGCTCATACTCATTAAACAAAGTATTCAAGTACATTTAAGAAAGGTTCAACCGCAAATGCAATATAAGGAAAAAAAATGGATCCATCAACAAGCCTGATGGTATCCATTAACAACAAAATACAGGGAAAAGAACATCAATCTGACAATTCCACATCCTTCAGCCTATCACTTGAATACTTGATCTCCTCAAAAAGTATACGGGTACGCTGGTGATTCGGCTTTTCAATCATTTCTTTGATCAAGGCATCCCTTTTTTCAAGAGCTTCAGTTAAAGAACCCATATGCAGCATAAGAGCTTCGTCATCACACACTCCTTTGTGTCTCTTTATGCCAGCTTGCGTCTTGAGTATCTCTCTTTCTATCATGGCTTCTTCAAGCTCTTTCTTGGCATTCTTCAGCTGACTTCTAGCTTCTTCTAACTGTTCTTGACTTTTATCGAGACTTTCCCGATACTTTCTCCTCTGCTCATGTGCCTTTTTAAGCTCCTCGTCTTTAGTCTTCGACTGATCCTTTAACTCGGCATTTTCAATTCTGACTTCATCCCAAGCTTGACGAAGTTGAGCTAATGAATCCTTGCTTCGGGCTAAAGCCTGTTTTGTAATCTTGTGAGCCTGACTAGTGTCATCTGCTCCCAAAGTAAGTTTCCGAAAGTACCGAGCTCGGTCATCAAAATCTTCCTCTTTGTCAGCCAAGGTTTTTTCCGCTTTCAAGGCTCTCTTTTCCAACTCTTTGTTGTCAGCTAGAGCTTTCTGAAGGCATCTGCTCATTCCAGAATTCTCTATCTGCAACTCTCTGACCATTTTCTTCCACTTCTCACATTCTTCAATAGCCACCATAGTGGGTTGTTCTGGCTGTACTGCACATAAAAGAGGTCCCCTTGAAAAGGGTAAAAGCAATTCCTTTACTTTCGTTTCAATCCACCTGTCATATTCAGGATAAGATCTACAATCTCCTTTTCCAAAAACTGCTTTTCCAATTTTGTGCTTATCTTTCCAAGCATTCACTACTTCTACCACCTTCGCATCTTTAGTTCCTATAAAGAATAAAGATTCTTCCACATCTTGCTCTGTAGGAGGATCCCTGGAAGCATACCCAAACTGTCGGATGGCCAAAACTGGATTATAATTGATCCCTCCTTTTCTGCCAATCAAAGGCACATTTGGAAAATTTCCGCATCTTGTGACAAGCTCTATTCTCAATAACCGGTGATCAAACCATACAATGTTATCAGCAGTTAAACTCATCAATCGTTTAGACCATTTCGCCACATCTTTGGTTTCCACAAAGGCGCCTGTCTGAGGCAGATGTTTGAAAAACCAATGACTCAGCAGTGGAGTACAACAACTAACAGATCCTCCCCTCCTTTTCTCATTCTTATAGTGCACGGAATGATAAAAATCTCCTAACAAAGTAGGGACTGGATTTTTAAGAACGAAAACTCTTGTCGCTTGCATATCCACAAAGTCTTGCTGATTGGGAAAGAAAACTAGGCCATATATGCAGAGAGCCAGAATGGAATTGTAAACCGTCCAATTTTTAGCACTTGCAGCCTCTTGGGCCTGTCCAGCCAGAAATTCTAAATGAAATCCGCTAACTCCATTTTTACTGCTCACACCACTCTTTATCAATGTCTGATCCATTTGTAAAGCAGCAGCAATTTCTTTTACGCTGGGAGAACTACCAGAGAAGAATGGTATTGCCGACGTGATCGGAATTCCCAAAATAAATGAGAATTCTTCCAGTGTTGGCATCAAAATGTAATCTGAAAAAAGAAAGCACCTCAACGAAGGCTCGTAGAACTGCAGCAGAGTGTGCAAAGCATCATGCTCATACTTGGTGATTGTACGGACCATCCCAACCAAATTCCCGTAGCTCTTCTGAAACCTATCAAGAATACCCGGACCAGCCATATCTATAACTTTGAGCAATGAATCCAAGACAGGATCTGGAAACTTGTAAGACACATTGTTCTTTCTCTCGGCGACGATCTCTGTTGAACCCATGGATTGGAATCAGAAATGTATTATGCACCTGAAAATGACAAACATAACTGTTATGATATGATAATGCAATGCAAAAGGGCATGTGATCAGGTAATCAAGTGTCAGTGTCTGTATTGAACTGTGTGCACTGTGTCTCTGCACTGAGTCTGGCAATATCTGAGATGAACACTTAAATCACTGTCATAGGATACAATGTCTGAAACCATCATAGAATCACGAGTAAGGTAGGTAGGAGGCTGGGTTTCCTGCAAACCTGTAAACATCCCGCCCATGCTCACATGTGGTTCTTAGAAAATAGGGCTTGTCAGCTTCAGAGGTTTGAGAAGCAATAGCACATTCAGCCCGTAGGATACAATGCTATGCCAATCAAAGAGGTCGTCCACTGACTCCCCTTAGAAAATAAAGGTCATCCTATGCAAGTTCCAAAGTGGGCCCTCGGGTGCGAATGGGTTTGCCACAGAATGTGGTCTGCCATTGTCACCACTAAAGAGGGATATTTCCACTAAGGTCCTCATGATCGGTCACTAGAGTCGACAGCTCTCTAGATCTACATCCTGGAATACGCAAGATGCGTATGCCACGACGTGTCCCAAGATAGCCTCGTCTAGCTGTGAATTTCGTGAACACCCAACGCACTCCAAACGGCACGTAGGTCCCACTACTCTCCACTCTAATTCTAAGTGTATACTCAAGCCTGTGTAATGGGCTTATCTCTCAGAAATCCCGCCCGCCAAACAGAAAATAGCACAGTCCAACACAACAGTAATAATATGATATGTAATGCTAAGAAGCAGTAAATACAGTAATGTACAGTAAAGCAGTAAATAACCATACAATAAAATGGTAAATATAGCACAACAGTAAACACCCAATGAAAGACAAACAGACAAGCGCTAGGATTGACTCGCTTAGGGATGGACCAGCAACTGGTCATTGTATTCCCCAGCAGAGTCGCCAGCTGTCGCTCCCGGGATTTTCATCCTAGTACAAACGCGAAAGTGGCACCGAAACAGAGTCGCCAGCAATGTGTATTTATCCCAAGAGAGGGAAAGGAAACACCGCATAAACCTGAAGGAAGGAAAGAACATGGTCTTGCGACCAAGAGAACTGGGTTCGGGAGTCGGTTACGCGCGGGGAAGGTATTAGCACCCCCACACGTCCATCGTACCCGATGGGATCCACGCTTACTGTTTCGATCAAAGGGTGTAAAGAAAGGATACTGGAAAAGGAACTGAAAGAAAGAAAGGAGAAAGAAAAGAAAAGGAACGAGAAACAAATGTAGGGAAAATAAAAGAAGTGCTCGCATGGGCCCTACCCCACTGCCTACGTATCTCATCGGGCACATGAGAATCAGAGCGACGTAGTTCCCCTCACTAGGGATGGATTGTTTGTGTTTTTTAAGGAACGGCTAACGTTCTAGCTCAGGTGTTGCAGGCTCGCTGGTCCGAGTGCGTTACCATCTTGCAAGAGAACGAGTAGGAACACGTTCGTACGTTGAGAGTGAATGAGGTGAGAAAAGAATTCCCGAAGGGAAGACGTTATTGTTTGTTTTTGTCTTTTAGAAAGAAGTGTTTTGGATTTGTTTGCATACGTCAGTGTATCTGGATCTTAGTCATTGGAATGTGTACATTCTCACATTCCAAGATGGAATGGGCAAGAAAGCACACTAAGGGTGAAGAAGACCCCCACACTTAGTTCCAATTGTCAAGGTTCAAACACACTAGCATACTTGTATTTATTAAGTGTTTTGTTGATTATGAAGTGAAGAAGTGTTTTTTATTATTTGCACCTTCAACAAGTATTGCATTTAAGTCCCTCATACAAGATCAAATGTTTAACACATTGACCCAAGATGGGCTATATGCTACACATTCTAAGATTACAAGAGAAGACCCCTTATAATCTTTTCTTTATATGAAAGGCCTAAATGCAATAAATGCCTACCTTTATTAGATATTTTGAATTTTCTTTGAGATGAGAAAAGAGACTCAAGGGAGGAGAAAAGGTAAAACCTATATGGACTAAGACTCAATCCTAATTGAAGATTAAAGAGAGTGATCCTAAAGGTTTGTGAGGTTTCAACCTAAAGTCTAAAGAAAGAATGAATTAAACAATTCACTTCTAAAGTAGAAGATGAATTGTAATTCACAAAGGGAAAGTGATGAGTTATTAAAAGAAAGCACATAAGTGCTTAGCAAAACACAAAATGGAATTGTAAAAGAGAAAGGATAGAAGTTGAATGTGGATTCCTTATCCACACTCAATTGAAACTTACCGAAGCCCCTACATGGTTAGCACAATCACTTACAAGTAAAGTAAGAAAATATAATGAACAAATCAAATTCAAACAAGTTGACAAACAAAGTAAAATGAGATTGAATGCTATACATGCTTCCAAGTCAGAATGTAACTCATATTTACACAACCTAATGTTATCCTAAATGAGCATACCAAATCATGCAAACAAAATCTCAATCCAACAAGAAGCAAAGAAGAAAAGGTGAAGTGATGTGAATGTGGTTCATACTTGTGAAACAAGTGACTTAAGGTGCAAGATAAACATCAAACATGCAAAGATGAAACCCAAATGTCACAATCAGAAGTCAATTAACATGCTATACATCCTCAAACAAAACCACAACTCATGGTACAAGTGCCTTCATGATCAAGCAAACCAAACATGAGGCATGCATTCACAAAATGAACAAGTTAAACTTCATGCTTCAAACAAATAGCAAACATGCTTCAAAAATTATGACTTTCACCAATCAAACACCTTGAACACATGCCATTAACATATCAAGTCCACAAGCAATGAATCAGAACCAAAGTCACTCAACAATTAGGTCAAAGTCTCATGGAAGTTTCATGCATTCATGCTCAAAGCAACACATCAAAAGTCATCCAAAAAAAGACTTAAAAATCATCTCATAAATCTCAAACATACCTCAACATATTGTGACCACAATGCAAAAAGAAAGGCATCAAAATCATTTTTTATGATCAAGAACAAAAATGCACAAAATCATATGTCACATTAAGTATGCATACAAATGGAAATTCAAAAGAAATAATGGAACAGGGGCAAAATGGTCATAAAATCAGTAAATAAAATCATAGAAAATTTCCTAAATGTTTTAAGAATACACATGAATTTTTGTGGAATTTTATTATGCATTTTAGTATTTTTAAAAATTGAAAATCAAACGCGTATGTAAAATGAAAATAAAAATAAAATGCAATATGAGAGGGGGGTATGAATATAGCAAATCAGCATGTTCAAATCACATGGGCCTCAAAATTGGGGGTGTGGATAGTATTCTGATTTGGGTCCATTTACGCGCAAAACACCATAACAAACATGCACCTTCAGTCAACAAACTTGACTCACTATTAACCATTGGATCAAGTCAAAGTCATGCTAAAGTCAAAGTACACAGAATCAATGCACATGCGTGAGGACACACACAAGTTACCATGCACTACACCACACCACGCTTAAGTGACTTCAGAATTTTGGCACATGACATGCACATGTCTTTTAATGCGTTGGCACGTTCTCAGTCACACGATCAAAAAAAATGGACGAACGAGATTAAAACGCACACAAACCCTAGTATTCAAAATCACCGGCCGGAGATGACCTCCGGTCATCTTCTCCGGCCAGCAGCCACCACCTGAAAGTTCACATTCTTCCAGAAATTCACAATACACGTATCAATCAAAAGCTAAACTCATGTAGAACAAGGATCTGGTCTTAAAATTCAACAATTATAATCATACAAAGAGAATCAGATGCAAGAAGTTTCGCCCTAAAACTGAATCTATGCTTCTAATAAGCCTATCACTAGCCAGAGATACGAACTGTTCCTAATGAACTTCAAACAAGTAAGAATATGCTCACATTAGTTCGAATTAGAGAAGAAAAGTTAAGATGATGAAACCTGAACTTGATGAGACAAATGTTGAAAGAAGACCAGAGGTTCCTTCTTGAATTCTAGAGCTTGAGTTGAGCAAAATAAATGCTTATTAGAAGCTTGAATCCGTGTGAGATCAGTGAGATGAGTTTGGAGATGATGAAGTTTAGTGCCACGCTTCAATGCACCATTGCTGCAAGATTGATGAGTGATGAAGATTGGAGCAGAAAGTTGGAGGACTCGTGTGAAAAGAGAGAGACACTGAGAATTCTGAGAGAAAAAAGTGAGAGCAACTTGAAGTGAGAGTGAAAAATGAATCCCCTCTCAAATGCGTGTGAGATTTCTATTTATGTGGCTGGTTAAGAATTAACTCACAAGGTTGACAGTTAGAACTCAAGTTAACTGAGCTAGTTAACTGAGTTCTGAGTTAACAGAATGAGTGAGGAGGTTAGTGACACGAGTTGGAGAGGTTTTGTTTTGGTGTGGTGCAGCCCATGGAGTTATGGTGGGAGTAATGAGAAGATGAATTGGCACGGCTTGTGTAGCAGCTTGCAGCAGTAGCTTGTGGTGGAAGTTTCATACATTTCCCTTCTCATGTAAGAAGCAGCATGGTGGAGGCACGTGCATGAATTGTTTGGTTTAATGAGGAAATGGACTGAAGTGATCATGAAAGTTTGTTGAATGACTGAACCAAAAACAATGTGTGAATTACTATACAAGACATTCAATGCATCAATGCAAATGGTGATGTTTGAACATGGATTTCTTTATGACCAATGCATGAAAATGGATCATCTTGGTGTCAATGGATTGAGGATGCATCATAGAACATGTTTGATGTTTGAATCCAAGTGAAATAATGCCTTTAAAGTGATGGAAAATGACTTAGAACACAAGGATGTGAGACTGCATCATGGGCGTGTGAGTGAGGTTGGCTGGCAAGGCATGTTGGCATGGGATTTTCAGCATAATCACCATGACTTTGGCCCCATATATCGCCTCTATAACTTGATCAAATGGAATTTTGTCCAACATGAGTATTGAATATGACACTACAAGGAACAACTCTGATGTTGAAAAGTTTTTCATTTGAGGTCTTTAACCATGAGAAAAATGAGTGGACATTTGGCCCACCAACTGTTTGTTAAAATGATTGCGCGCGTGACCTGAAAATCTTGGTCATGACCTAGTTTTGAACCTACTTTCCTCCAACTTTGATCAATCATATCTCTCTCAATTTTTATCCAATGGAGATGTTCTACACATGGATTTGAAGCTTAAAACAAGATCTTTCATTGAGGCAGAGTGGATTTTTCATTTGGTGCTCCAAATTTAAATGGCCTTGGTTCAAATTCTGATGCAAAATGGCCAAAACTTGCTATTTTTAGTAACCCTACTTCATCCAAAAATGGCAACTTTCCACATCTTGATTTTTTCATGATTCCTTTGGAGTTTCTTGACCAAATTTTGTACATTGGACATATGCAACATGAATTTCATGATTTTGGGCTCAAAAAGTCAAGAGTTGACTTTTTCCTCTGATTATTTGACTTTGCCCCAATTTCTCTGATTCTTGATCTTTCTTCCAATTGAACCACTTCTAAAACCAATTGAGATGCAATCTTCCACATACATACACTTAAGGACATATGGAATACCATGACATCAAGTTTTGTTCAAAAATCAAAGATTCCCTGATTTAATGGGAAACCCTAGTTTTGACCCCCTTTGTTTAGGAGGAAATTGCACATCTTCCAAATCCAAATTCCTCAGAGTATGTTGTGTATCCTCTTAAAGGATGATGAGAAATGCCACTTGAGAATGATTTTGGATCAATGAGCCATCTCTTTTGAGGGTTTTCCTTCATTTTTTGAACCTCTTGCATAGTGAAAGATGTAATGCTTCAATCTCCCATTGAATCTCACTTCCTTGAGGTTTTGGAAGATCAATTGAGATAGTATGAGACATGAGAGACCTCTTGGCTTGCCTAGAGCCAACTTGATTGACCTTTTTGTGCTTTGAATGATTCCTTGATTGTCCACCTTCCACCTAATCACATGCCCTGATGGTAAGAAGGATGCCATGCTTCATTTTTCTATGTTAAATGCAATGCAATGCTAGTGAGGTGGATATGATATGATAAATGATAATGCCATGCTATGATGCCAAAAGGGGAGAGCAAATTTTGGGGTATTACACCAGGAACCCGAGCCGGACCTGTTTAGCATGTAACTCCACCAGGCTGGTATTCATCAAATGAATATCGAAGATTTGAATCATGTTGATTTGATAATGATTCCTATCATGGTAGTCCTGAATTCATCCAAGATCCATCTGACGCTGGAGGGCCTCTTGTACAAAAGAGCATCCCTGTTTATTTACCGAGCAAGTCAGACAGGAATTGTAATCGTGTCGTGGCAGATTATGATACTGGCTTTGCCTTGAGTGCATTGCCACCAGGTTGACATTCATTGCACGGATATCGTAGTTTTGAATGATGTTGGAATTCGTATAAACCATGTTAACTCCATGAACTCGGTGCTCTTGGATCCATCTGAGATCCATCTGTTCCTGTAGAGCTGATTGCACCACAGAACATCCTTGATTGCTTTTAGAGCAGATATCACACTGGTGATAATTATGAGGTGGCACATGGACATATCCACTCTGTCTACAAAGCATCTTGACCAAGTTGGCCCTCAATAAGAGTACATCCTGAATTTTATAGGTGTTGTTAGACTCTCCCTCTATCAAATTGATTGCAGCTTTCTCATGTTGAGGCAGAGGGTTCGTGAGAACATTCAGATTCGTATCTTTGAAAGATAAAACCCTGCTCTTAACAAGCTTTTGCATGTCGGATTTGAAACTGAGACAGTTCTCTATGTTATGCCCTGGT
Source organism: Lathyrus tuberosus (assembly GCA_022829125.1). Lineage (NCBI taxonomy): Eukaryota > Viridiplantae > Streptophyta > Magnoliopsida > Fabales > Fabaceae > Lathyrus > Lathyrus tuberosus. The sequence goes on along the minus strand of JALAZF010000001.1, from coordinate 5,594,828 downwards.
CCTCCTTGATGGTAAGGGCAAGTCTGATCCACCTTAAACCAAAATGGCGGATTTTCTGGTACTGTAAGAGGAGACTTAGTCTGGACATGCCCCTTAGCCAATAGTAACGAAAATAGTTCTGCGTACGATAGGGGTATAGGATCAAATCCTGGTGGGCGCGTTGCACGGTTGTTGTTGTATTGAGGACGAGCCTGCTGAAGAGGCTGTTGTGTCCTTTGCTGAAATTGCTGCGAATGCGGTTGGCTTTGAGCAACCTGAGGTTGATACGTAGAAATAGGTGCAGGGTTGATAGCAGGTGTTATAGCTGCTACTGGTTGATATCGTCGCCTTTGCTTTCCGATAGAGATATTCCCAATATCCTGCTCTTTTTTCTTAGGGAGAGCACTACCGTATTGTTTCGTACTACTTGATGATCCAGCGCCTTTAACTAAACGTCCTTATCGGATGGCTTCCTCAAGACGAACTCCCATGCCCACCATCTAGGTGAAGTCACTAGGCACACTGGCGACCATTCGGTCGTAGTAAAATGAGCTTAAGGTCTTTAAGAAGATCTTTGTCATCTCTTTTTCCTCAAGAGGTGGACAAATTTGAGCGACAATTTCACGCCATCTCTGAGCGTGTTCCTTAAAGGTTTCGTTGTCCTTTTGCGACATTGATCTAAGTTGATCTCTGTCCGGTGCCATGTCCAAATTGTATTTATTTTGTTGGACGAAAGTAGTGCCAAGATCTCTGAAAGTGCTAATCGTAGTGCGGTTTAAACCCATGTACCATTTTAATGCGGCACCAATTAAACTATCCTGAAAGTAGTGAATCAGTAGGTCCTGATTCTCTGTCTGAGCTGACATTCGCCGAGCGTACATCACCAAGTGGCTCTGAGGGCAAGAGTTACCCTTGTACTTTTCAAAGTCGGGCACCTGGAACTTGTGCGGAACTTTCACATTGGGGGCCAAACAAAGGTCTGCGGCGTCCTTTCCAAATAAATCCTGACCACGAATAGCCAGCAGTTCCTTCTGCATCTCTAGGAACTGCTCCTGGAATTCATCCATTCTATCCAACATACTTTCCTTTCTACCAGGAGGTTTTTGTGGAATTTGTCCTTCCGGGACAGTGTGCACCACAGGGGGTGGTACCGTTACTACGGCAGTGAATCTTGGCATTTCCCGAAGTTTTTAACCTTCAGGCCCAGCGGCTTCTGCTATGATTCCCTGATCTTTAGTGATCGGCAGAACATATCCTTCCGGGATATAGTTAACAGGCATGCCCCAGAGACGATCTTTCGGCATTTGATACCTAGGATCATACTTTTCCACTATGGGCATTGAGGTGATCTCTGAGATCACAGTTCTTTGTAGCTGAGCTTCTGCCATGGCTTGCATGTCATTACGAAGCTTTCTCACATCCTCTCTCAGAGCGTCGATCTCTTCTTTCAACTCTCTGTTCTCTTCCTCTAGATCATCCATCTTTTTCTGACGATTGGCCCGAGTATTGTACGAATGAGACAGTTTAACTCTAAAACTGAGACACAAACGTGAGATTCTAAGGTAAGAAGAATACGTGACGTGTGAGTGATGAATGCAATGATTATATTAATTGGTTTTTTTGTTTAATCAAAATAAACTTTGACAATTAGATTGCAAATATCAAACAGTGGGGGGGGGGGGGGGGGGGAACCCCCGTTTTATTGAATTCAAAGGATTGCGGAAATGGAAATACAATAAATTATAAGGTGCGGAAACAGAAACCTAAGCTAATGGGTCCCGAGTCCTCTCTGAGGAGAACTCGGGTGCTGATTCTGGTACTTTCCTTTTCTTGGACCGGGGCTCTTGGGCCGTTGTCAGGTTGTCATTCCTTTGCAAACTGAAAGGAGCGAGCAAATTCCTTTGGTCATCCTCATTTTCTACAGCATGTCGCTCCAAAATCTCAATTAGAGCATCCTTATCTTTCAGCAGTTACTGTATTTTGGTACAATCCACATTGAGAATGTGGTACTTGTTCTTCCATGACCTCCTCTCCTGTTGAACTTTGTGGAGAGTAACCTGAAGTTTTTCCGTTTCAGTCATGAAGTACATGACAGATTCCCTTGGCGGAAGAACTCCGTGACGAGGATAAGGCATCTTTAGCTTGAGAGCTCTAGTTTGTACCCAGTGGAGATAAGGCTCCACCGAGACACAGTCCGGTTTTCCTAGAGACTCACGTCCTTTCTTATGAACATGTTTCCAAGCGTGCACTATTTCCATCTTTAGTGCCCTGTCATTTTCTCCTTCCTTGAAGAAAAGACCTTCCAGATGAGCATTACGCGGGACATGCCTCATTGGGTATCCAAATTGACGACGAACTAAAACTAGATGGTAATTGATTCCTCCCTTAGTTCCTATGAGAGGTACGTTGGGGAAGTTTCCACAACGGTCAATGATTCTGATCCCGACATAAATCCTATTGCACCAATCTACGTCAGAGTTGGTAAGAGACATGATTTTCTGCGACCAACACAAGGCACTCTTATGATCCCAAAAAGCAGCAGACTTAGGTAAATGGGAGATAAACCATTTATATAGCAGGGGCACACAACACGTGATCATTCCTCCGTTGTATAAATTCCTTAAGTGTACAGAATGATACGCATCTGCGAGCAAAGTCGGTACAGGGTTTCCAATGAGAAAAACCTTAATGGCGTTGATATCTACAAAGTTATTGATGTTGGGAAACAAAAATAACCCGTAGGTGAGTAAAACAAAGATGCTTTCAAAAGCAGTCATGTTTCCTATACTAGCAAAGTACATAGCTTTCTTTACCAGAAACTTGGCTGGTAAACCTGGTATGCCACCCTTAGTGGTCATGTGAGTCTTGACTTCTGACTCATCCAAATAGATTGCTCCTACAATAATTTGATCCTTTGGAATTTCTTCCAGCCCAGAAAAGGGAGCTTGATCAGTAATATGTAAATCAGTCAGGTGAGAATACTCCTCCAGTGTTGGTGCGAGCTGGTAATCCGGGAATGTAAAACAGTGATAGACCGGATCATAAAATTGAATGAGTGCCTCCATGATTCTTTCGATCACATGGACCCTTAACAGAGGTAGCAGACCTCCGTACTTAGCTCTGAAAGCCTCATGGTTTGTGATCATCCTTGCCAAACCTCTCAAATCCTCTAACTTTGGAACCTTGAAGGTGTGCTTATGAGTTTCCCTTCTACCTAAATCCATTAGCGCAATCTCCTTTCTCTGGTATTTGTAATCATTATTTTAGTTTAATTTGAAAAAGAGAGACTAGAAGAGAAAATTTTTCTTTTCTTAATGTTTTTTAAATGAATACATGAATGCAGCACACAAAAACATAGAAAAAACATGGGGCCAAAGGGTCGGTGTCATGAAGTCAAGGCTCTACCCATCCCAAAGGTTTATACTAGTGATTTTTGTACCTCTCTCTCAAAATCATTGATTCTTGTTGAGATAACATCAGCGGGCTGGGAACCGTGCTAGGTGATGTTATTTCGAAGAACCTCAGAAGAGGGTAGTATCGCGTGACAACTATTTATGATAGCTTCCGCAATACTATCGTCAATCTTTCCACATGCGGCATCACACGCATTCCCATTAGAAGAAAAATAAACACAAATATAAATTAGGAAAAGCAGTTTATATATTTGTCCTAATATCCTAGACTTTTAAGAGCTATGAATCCTATGTTCTTGACAGAAAATGGCTCCCTGGCGGAGTCGCCATTTTGTGGTACCTTCCCAACTTAAAGGTTTTTGACCTAAGATCCTAGTGAAGTCAACAAAAAAGTGTTATCCCCAGTGAAGTCCCCACTCCTTGGTTTCTACCCGAGAGATGAAACACCGGCCCCACGATGGGCGCCATTTCTCTGTAGCGAGCGATTTTGGACGTGGTTCTTAAGCACTGTCGCTCTTGGGGGGGGGGGGGGGGTTACTACAGGTCGATTCATTTTTTATCCTATTGAAGCTGATGAAGGAAGGGAAATAGATGTCTCCAACTAACCCTGCTTTGCAAACTGAGGTTAAACAGTCAAAACTGTTGGTTTACAGATGCGATCAATGTGGGGGGCCTCTCTTGGGTTATTTTTATCGAATTTAGACTTTTGGTGGGGAATACGGACTCGGATGTTTTGATTGATATGTGAGGATTTGTAACCTGAGGTTTTCGATGTGGTGTGCTCGCTAAGATTTTTCTTTCAATCTTATGCCCACGTATTCCCGTTTACCGAAACAAGGAAATCAGAGCGATCGTAGTTCCTCTTATTCTATGGGAGGAAATGGTGTTTTGGTGTCTTGTTCAAAGCCCAAGAAATGAAGCTAAAGGTGGTTTGTATCTTGTTCAAAGCCCAAGATGTGAAGCTGAAGGGTTTATTTGTATCTTGTTCGAAGCCCAAGATGTGAAGCTAAAAGGTTTTGACTTTAGAGAGAATTTGTCATCTCTAAAGAGGATCCATTTGTCACAACTTGTTTGGTGACTGGTTATAAAAGAGGATTACTTTAACCGGAATATGTGAATCCAACAATGCCATAATTTCCTTTATAGGGTACTTTTTAGCCTGAAGGAGAAGACTTTAACTCAGTGTAGAGCAATGCCATCTTTCCTTAGGAATTTCTCATGCTAAAAGAGGGACAGTGGCGTGGATGTAAATAATCCAGAGGCTGGCCGCTTACAGCAATTTAAATGAGGGAAAAGGAGTTGTTGATGTTTATATGCTGTGACCAACGCATGATTTGATGCTAAAAGGTTGATTGAATCAAGCGGGGATTTCTTTATACAAAGCCTAAGAGGAGGCTATTGACCCAACAAGAGAGAGTTCTTATGTGTCTCGTACGAAGCCCGAGATAGAGGCTAAAAGGGTTCGACTCAACAAGAGAGACTTTTTATACTCAACAAGAGAGTGTTTTGTATCTCGTACAAAGCCCGAGATGGAGGCTGCAAAGGTTAACTTTGTTGGGGAGAATCATTGTATAAAGCCCAAGAGGAGGCTATGGTTATTGTTTCAGTTGAGTGACAGGTCCAGTATGTTGGTTAAAAGAGAAAATTAGTTCTTATATGGGTAATGTTGTACTCATGGATTTGATCTGAGGACCGGGATTATTTCCTGTTCTTTAAGGAAATGGGGAATCCGAAGGGTATTGAGACTGCCCAAGTCTACGGGTGTTTTTTCCTATTTTTGAAAGGAACTTGAGAATGTCTTCGAAACTCAAGGAGGCTAGACTGTCCAAGTTGTAGAGTTTTATCTTTTGTACTATACTTAAGAGAGATCAAGAGACAGTACGTTCGTGGTAGAAAGATCTAGACTCTTTGAAAGACTGTTCTATTAAGATGACTAATTTCTGTTCCTATACCTTTAAGAGGTCGTCGGGACAATTTGTACGAAGCCCAAGAGGAGGCGAGAAAAACTTTTAAGAAGCCGATGGGCCATTTATACGAAGCCCAAGAGGAGGCTATCTTCCCGGAGGAAGAATCATTATACGAAGCCTAAGAGGAGGCTGTGAAAATTTCTAAGAAGCCGACGGGTCCTTGTACAATTCCCAAGAGGAGGCGGGGATGCTTTTAGGAAGCCTGTGGGTCCCCAAACCCCGAGAAGTTCAAGACATGCCATTCATAGAGAATAGATCAAGCCAGGAAAGTTCGAGAATTTGGAAGAAACTCAAAAGATGCCATTCACGGAGAAAAGATCATCTTTGGGGAGTAGAGTTTCTTTGACAATGTCTAAGGGTGACAGTCTGTGAAAGGGTTCACCGAGAATGCTGCCTTTCACGTCTCCATATTATTTAACCCCAAGAGGAGGGAAGATTGTGTCTGGTAATCCTATGGGGATCTAGTTTTGTTTGTATTTAAGAGTGACTAACAGGGCTTTACCTAGTGCTAGACGTAGTTGTCGGGGAAACTCTAAATATCTATACAATTATTATACAGTTGATATGAGTTTATGAAAGAAGACTTACAATGAAACAGCCCCACAGTACAATTATATACATATGAAAGCGGTAAATGAAAGCAAGTAAACACTTACTCGGTTGTAGAGCTTCCATGTTGTTTTGTTAGTTTGTCCAACAAAGAAAACTTTGATAACAATATTATATTCAAAATCAAAGGAGAAAGTGCTTTGAAAAGATTGTTGGGGCTTATAGCTCAAGGAGAGGCCCAAGGTTTTATCGGTGATTGCACTGTTGTTTCGAATTTCTACAGGGACTTATACAAGTGACTGAGGCCCAAGAAAGGTTTTATGTACAAAGGGATGGGTCTTATACTCTCTCAAGAGGCCCAAAGGTGTTTAAAGAAAAAGAATGGGGCTTATAACACGAGGGTAGGCCCAGATGATTTACCTTTTTAACTGGCGATCGCGCCGGGGTTTCTTTTAACGCAGTGGGACTTATTCAATATCTGAGGCCCAAAATTGTTTTGGTTAAAAGGGGATTGGGTCTTACACTTTATTAGAGGCCCAAAATGATTTTTGAATGGGTCTTATAGCTCGAGGAGAGGCCCAAAGGTTTATTTTACACGGGCGACGATCGCGCCAAACTTTTGAAATACAACGGGACTTTTACAATAAGTGAGGCCCAAAATAGATTTGTATTTACAAAGGATTGGGTCTTACACTCTATTAGAGGCCCAAGAGTGTTTGAAAATGATTTGTGAGGGTGAAAATCAAAGAACCCTAATTTGTTTTCCTTTTAAAAGTAAATATTAAAAGAAAATCAAATAAAAATGATAAAAATACCAAATAGGCTTCAATAAACCACTTGTGATTTTTGTTTAAGGTTTGAAAAAATGAGGTTTTAATCACAATAGATATTAAAACTCATTTGGTTTTGATTTTCAAAGTAAATATTTATTTTTAAAATGTTTAAAACAATTAAAAAGGAATTTATTCACAAAAATACTAATTATATTAAATAAATAACATAATTTTAATTTTGTGTGGAATAAAATATTTCAACATTTTTGTGATTTTTTGCAAAAAGAACCAATAAAAACTAATTAAAATTGAAGGAGTTATTAATTTTCCAAATAATTAACAAAAACATGAAAATATTGGAAAAATAGCAAAAAGGTGAAAAAACACAAAATGGCATGGGTGGGGTTTGAACCCACGACCTCAAGGTTATAGGGCGCGCGCCTTACCATTGGGGTGGTGATACATCCGTTGATTGAAACAAACCAACAAATACACAAGGCTTCCCTTGTTTTCTAGGCCTGGCCAAGGCAAGGCAAGACAAGTTTTGCCAAGAAACGGGAAGGTCCATAACTTTCTCATTTTCCATGGTTGGGGACAAAATTTATATGCATCTTGCCTAGAATTTCAGAAGGAATCCAATGGTGGTGGTATTTTTTCCAGATCATGCTCCCTCCTCAAAATCCGATAGTGGTTTTGAAATAGGCCTATAATTGCATTTTATATGCTACACTTTGATACAGGCATGAATTACATGATAAATTGGTTCAAACACAACATATATAACATGTATGAGATGTGCATGATCAGTGGACTTCAAAGTAATGCATATTTTGGAAGATTCAAGTCATGATGCTTACCTCTCTTTTGAGCTTTTGGAGTTTTTGTGCAATCTGCCAAGTTTCTTGTTCCAGAAATGGTTTAATGTTTTGGACACTCTCAAATGATCCCTTAGAAGCTTTTAGGATGAGTGGAATCAGCTGAAACCTGCAAAAACAAAAACTGGCCCTTTCTTGCAAAAGGGGTCAAAATGGCCAAAATAGCAACTCTCTCAAATGGTGTTCCAGATGGGGGGAACCATTTGGGACAGTTCAAGGATGATATTTGGAGTGTGTTTGAGGTCTTATCTAGTTTGGAAAGTGACTGAATCAAGACATGGCTTGAAAAATGCAAAAAAAAAAAAACCTATTTTGAGGTTTTGAGAGGTGACTTTGTGATTTAAGGATTACAGGTCACTTGTGTGAGTTTGGACAGCTTAGATATGATATATGTGATGTGAAAGGGATTTTGAGGAAAGCATCTGTTTGATGGCTTTGTTGTACTCAAACTGAGCACAAATGAGCTCTATTTATAGTAGAGCAAGTTTGTTTTGGGATCAATAGTGAATGGAAACTGCTGCAGAGGTTTGACCAATGTTGGCAAATGAGAATTCAAGTCTCCTCTAGCCATTGACTAGAGGTTAGAGCACAGAGCTGTGGTTCCCTAGTTGTTGGATCATTCTTGACTGAATTCAATTGCAAATGTGTCAGTCCATGCCACCTTGGTGCATCCATTAAATGTTCCAATCCAAAATTGGAGTCTTGCCCCTCTTTTAGGGATTTCTAGGTTTGGCATGCTATTTTTGGTTCCAAAGACTTGGGAGGCTTTAGATCAGAGTTGGTTCCTCCTTGGTCCCCCCTTGAGGTGTTCAGATGGATAGAGCTGCTTGCCCTTTGAAAAATTTGAGCAAATCGAGCAAAACTCCAAAATTTGCCTTGCCTTGGCAGTTTTCAGCAAGGCATGTTGCCATGGTCATATCTCATGGCTCAAGTTGAGTTTAGTGATGTTCTTGGCCATTTTGGAAAACCCTCATATGATACAATAACTGTTTGATCATAATTGGTTTTGATACTTTTTGGATCAACTGAAAAATGCCCCTACATTTGGAAAAAAGTGAAGGCAGATTTTAACTTAGTGAAAATTTCACTAAGTGTTGGAAAAAGTGGCATTTCATGTTTTCAGCCATTTTGATCATTCCATAACTCAAAATCCATGATGAATTGGAATGAGGTGTAGTTGAAGCTTTTGTAGAGGGCCATGAGGGCTACAAATCCATCTTTGGATGGGAAAAAAAGGCCTTGTGGTTTAAGAGTTATGATTCTCCAAAGTTGGTACCTTAGCCACTTTATTCCATAAATTAGAAAATTTCTAAGTTTTTTATGGTTACCCCTTTTACAAGTTATCCCACTTTTCTTGATTTTTTTTTATGAATGATGATTCCAATCATACATTAACAACATTTTAGGGTTAAAAAACCATAATTGTGAAAAATCTCAAAAAGTCAAAGTTTGACTTTTATGCACAGTTGACTTTTTATCAGATGAATTCCAAACTGTGTGATCCTCTATGAAATCAAGTCCTTGACCTAAATCAAACTTGATGGATTGATTTCATAGGTGTCATAGGGTGTATTGAATCATGTCTAAGGGTTTGGGAGCATGTCCTGGTCAAAAGTCAAAGCTACAGTTGACTTTTCCCTCGAAACCCTAACTGTAGTTCAGATGAAATTGAAACTTGTTTCTCAAGCTTCTTGGATCAATCCATTGTTGCAAATGGATCAATGTGGTGTATTAGAGACCCTCAAGTCATCTCTTGAGGTCTTGGCTCATGATTTGTCCCAAAAGTCAACTTAGGGGTGAATTAGGTCAAGAAACCCTAATTTCTAATTTTTAGTGAATGCATCCCCTGAGGCTAAATTGACTTGATGATGGGGTCCATGAGGTCCCTTGGAGTATTTTAGGATATGCTTTGAAGCATTGGCTCATGCCCAGAGGAAAATTCCCCTCTGGAGGCCCTGGTCGAACAAACCCTAATTTGGTGACACTGGCGATCTTAAGGCTTGATCCACCTAGAAGGGAGAAGCCTTGTGCTTAATCCTTGAAGTGTGAGTCCTTTTGATCCATTGTGGATGTTTGAGAGGTTCAGACAAGTTGAAGATCATGTCATCCCTTGATTGATCCTTTGTCTAAGCACTCAGAGAGGGCTTGAAACCCTAATTATTGTTTGTAGTGAGTGCTCACCCATCTTTGGGGAGACTGATGGTTCATCCATATTGTGATGATGATTTGCACAATATTGGGAAATCTTAGTGGTCAAAATTTGGGGTATGACAATCAGGTATTCAACTTGTTAAATGTAATCAGTACAATTTTTGTAGTCTTTGTTAATATTTAATAGATATTTTGATGGATAAGCTATTAAATAAGTAGGAAAGTTTTCCTAGTTCAATCATTGTATAAATGACAGAAATATTTTTAAAGTGTTTTTAATTTTTGAGTTGTTAATAATTGTAATATTTTTGAAGTGTTTTTAATTTTTGAGTTGTTAATAATTGTAATTAACTTATACTTTTCTTTAGGGTTGTTAATAATTATAATTAACTTATAGTTTTCTTTTGAGCGGTTAATAATATTGTAATTAACTTATACTTTTATTTGAGCGGTTAATGATATTATAATTAGTTTATGTAAGCTGTTTTTGAGTTAATCAAGATTTTATTTATTAAAAAAAATTGTAATTAAATTATATTTTTAAAGTGCTTTCCCTAGTTCTGGATATGTCTTTCTCGTTTAATATTTTAAAATATTTGGTAAATTTGGTAAAATTAAAATTATTTTAGTTTCGTTTAGTGCACGTGACTAAATATAGACTATTTTTTTTATAATAATGTTCTGTTGGCCACAGTTTAAGAACTGTGGGTAAAAAGAAATGCATAGCTTAGGCGACATTTTTGCATTGTAGCTGAATTTAAACCGTAGTCTAAAACACCATAATAAACCGTGGCCTGCTCACGTACTTTTGGCGACGAATTTGTATTATTGTGGACTAAAGTTAAAAAACCGCGCCCTTTCAGAATAGGCAACGACCGTATATTCCACGGCTGAAAACCCGTCCCTTAAAACTTTAAGCAACAGTTTTTCTACTTTAGGCTGTGGATTTTCGTTGTTGCCTAAACTCAATTTTGTTGTAGTGGTTGTTTTTGTTCAAAATATTTTCCTAATTGATTTTTTTATTTGATAAATGTTGTTTGTGTTATTGTTAATGCCCTAGAATATGAGTTTATTATGTTTTATAAAAAACTTGTTTTGTCCAACTAGATGTGATTTCGTTCGGCCAACATGCAAAAATAAAACATTGTTAAGTCCAGATGAGTTGTTATATCGTATGTAGATTACTTGTTTCACTAACCCCTCATTGATCATGAATTCGTTTAAATTGATTTAGAAAATAATAATCTGAAAATTAAGTTATATTTGAAAAACAACTTAGATCAATAAATGTTTTTCGAATTACATGCATCTGATAATTCATCTCTCGCTCTTTAACATATAGAATTTGGTTAAATGCCCTAAGTTCTTTAAAGCAACGGTTCTTCTCTTCTTGTTTATTTTGCAAAATATCAAATTTGTTAAGAAATTTTGATTAATTGTCATAATTGTCTTCATAATAATCAACGACATCATTTAAGATAATGATGATGATATTGATGATGATGAGTCCACATTAGTCAACAAATTGTTGCTTTTCAAAATAAACTAGAAGAGAAGGAACCGTTTATTTGAAGAAGTTGTGGCGTTAAACCAAATTCGATATGTTAAAGTGCAAGAGATGAATTACTTGATGCATGCAATTCGAAAAAGAGTGGATCATTTAAGTTGGTTTTCAAGAATAATTTAATTTTTTAGATTATTATCTTCTAAATAAATTTGAATGGTTGTATATGTTTATTTATGGGTAGGGAAAAACAAGCAATCCACATATTTTATAATAAACTCAAGTATACATATTACTACGGTTGGAGTTTATAACCATGGTGAAATGTTAATCTTATAGGTGTTTTAATTAAATTGATGTTGTTGAGTTTCGAATCCATGAACTTTATATATCACAAAGGTTGTTTAAGATAACTGTTGTGATAGGTAGCGCGCTACCTATATTATCATTACGGTCACATGTCCGTGGAGGAAAGCAACATACTTACAACTACACCTTTTCTTACCACGGTCGGTTAACCATGATGGTATCCCTTTACCAAGTGAAAGGGCCTTTACGTAGTAGTGAACAAGGTTAACCTCATTAATAGGAAATAAAGAAACCATATGGAATTATCTCAGGATAGTATGACACTCCACCGGTGACATACGTTGACCAAGCCTATCTGTAGGAATTGCAAGGAGAAAGTCCTAAGCATGTGAGACTTGCAAACAACCAAAAACTAGATTTTGTCTTCTGGTCATGTCAAAATTTACAACTCTTTCCTCAACATTTTTACTAAAAAGGGTACTCGCCAAAAATATTATGCTTTAGGAGGGACATTGTCCTTGATAGTAAAATTGCTAAGGTCAAAATAAGGAATTACATCACTAAGACAATCTAAAGCTCTGTCGAAATTAGAGTCCATGCTATATACCTCATTGTCTCTCATTATATGATCATGTAACATCCAAGATTGGATCATAGAAGCCACAAAAGTGTATGAGGTATCCTCTATTTCCGAGTACAAACTCAATCCCCAAACTCTAATAGGTAAAGAAGCCACCCTCTATTGAAGGTTTTTGACAAAAGAACATCCACTAACCATGATGTCTTCAACCACCCTTTGTAACTATTTATCAACCAAATAGTTGTTTCCTTCATATGATTAGGTTTACACGTTCTTAGGCCAAAAAACAATTTGACAATACCCATGCAAGATAAAAGTAGAAGAACCTCACTCTGAGGATCCCTTAGTTGAAATAGAAGGTGTATTAACTCAACAACCCTAGAAGTTCTCTTCATAGGTAACCCCTTGATAAAGCCTTCATCTCGACTAACACTCCATCCAAACAACTTTATCCCAAACACCAGCCTCGAAATATCTAATGGTCACAAATCCTTATGAAGTTTACTACCATCACACAAATGACAAAAGATCCCAGGCTTATAAATGATTAATTCGAGACCTAAACCTAGACCTGTATCTCGAATGATGTTAAAATCTTTAGCCACCTCCTATGAATCTCTTATAATGGTCATGTCATCAAGATATCAGACATGAATAATAAGCTTACAATTGTCTCTAACCAGATGAATGAGTGAGCGTAACATAATAGAAAAAGGAGCGCCCTTAACGGGCCAGATTGTTGCACTTTAGTGGTTGGCATAATATGTCAATCTCTAAGATACAACCTATCTGCCTAACCATAAAAAACTTTAAAAAAAAATAGATGTGTATCTCACCCTTATCTTGCACAATAAAATTGATACATCTACCATGTTAAACAGGTTGTAGATAGTATTTTCTTTAATCCAACTTCCACTTCAACAAATATATTAGTTATTATAATTTAAATTCATGAGAAACCAACCTAAAAGACTAATATAATAATTTAAAAAATTATAATTTAAATATTTTATTGAACAAAATCCAAAATATCTTAATATTATTGTCCACTCCAAGCCCATGATTGAGTGTGCATGAAATTTGTTTATTATTCATGAATAAGTTCTATAGGTTTATCTTCCAAGGGTAACATAAAGAAAGTTGTCAACCACGTGACTATTTTTATATAATTATCATCCTGTCAAAAAACAAATCATAATTATTATGCGTACTTAATTGGAACCTCAATTTTAATAAATAACTATACATGTCTATTTTTCCTAATTTTAAATTTGTTCCTTTACATTCTACTTTATCTATAATTCTCTTTTAATGTTATTGTTGAATCTCTATTTTGTATTGTTAAACATCCTCCAATAGCAAAAAGAGGGGTGAAATTTATAGATCCATACATTCAGAAATAAATAATGTTACACTACTATACTCTTGGTTAGCAACTCTTTTGTCTTTGGCTTAAACTCCTAGTCTTTGGACTAGGGGCCTTGGCATCTGGGTTGTAGATCATGGATATTTCTTGCATTTAGATTGTGTTTTAATTGGTTAGTGTTAGTTATGGAGAAAGGAAGTTGGATTCAAGTTACTAATAGAAAGAAGAAACAAACATTGGGAAGGTTTTCGGTGTGGAGGTCTAATAACGGTAAGAGGGAGGAGTGTGACGACCAGGTTACAAGCTATTATTTCACAGTGTTTTCGGAAAAGTATGAAGCTAAAGACATGTTCAACATATTTAAGGGGTATGGTCTTGTGGAAGAAGTGTTCATTCCACAAAGAAGGGATAGGTGGGGGAAGAGGTTTGGCTTTGTCCGGTTTAGACGTGTGGAAGATGAGAAGATCTTGGGTACAAGACTGGATAATATTTTTATACATGGGACAAATTTATTCGTCAACCTCCCTAGATTTCAAAGGAATAGGGCTGTTGTCGGCGTAAGGGATGAGAGTAGAAGTGGTGGAAATCAAAAAATGAAAGCTGATCCCAGGAGAGAAGCAACTTGCATGGCCAAAGTTGGGAACCAGGGCAAAAAATCTTATGCGCAGGCAGTGGGTACTAAGAATAATAGGGGATTCTGTCGTGGTTTGACACTTACGCATGGGGTGGTTTCAAGGCTGAATAGTAGTTATCTCACTAAGGCGGATCATAGTGGAGAAAAGCTACGGTTTGCTCATTTACACATCAATGTTGATAAGAAGGAGCTAGTGAGATTTGATAAAGCTTTTGTTGGAATCTTGGAAAAGTCGGGTTCTAGTTACAACATTCAAGATGCACTGAACTCCAAAGGTATTTTCACCATTAAGGTTAGTCCTATGGGTGCAAGGAAATGTCTCATGGAGGAGTTGGAGGAAGGGGTGTAATCTGAACTGATTTAGGAGGAGAAGGAGTGGGTCTCAAAATGGTTTGAGGAAATTAAACCTTGGAATTCGAGGGAGGTGGATAATGAGAGGTTTACGTGGGTTCGCTGCTCTGGTCTGCCTTTCCAAGCATGGAGATCTGATACATTCAAACTATTGGCAAGTACGATAGGGGAGTACGTCTGGTGTGATAAAGAAACTGATAATCTAGAGTGCTTTGATGTTGCTAGGTTTTTGGTCAAAACCAAGTATCCATTATGTTTGAATGAAACATTCAACATTGGTGTTAATGATGACATATTCAGGATCAAAATCATGGAGAATTTTCACGGACCAAAGAGGTTGGATCTTAATGAAGACAATGAAGAGGTTAGTGAATCGGAAGATGAATGGGTTGAGGGTACTGATGATGACAAAGATGGTTATGTTGGTTGTGGTGGCGAGGCTTGGAATGATACGGTGGAGAGAGAATTCATCGATGAGCTGGACAAAACTCAGGAAGGGAAGGCTGATGGGAAATTCGAGGACAGTAGGGTGCTGAGGGAGGCGACAGAAACCACAGATACTGATGATGTAGTATGGGAGAGAGAAAATGTAGGCAACCCTAAGTGCATGAGTTCCAAGGAAGTAGATTCTCCTTTTTGCAAAAAGGCGTCGTTTGGAGTTTCTGAGAAAGTCATCCCTAGTCTGACTTTTCATGACATTAAGGAGAAGGCATTAATGAACACTGATTTGACAGGTCAATTGAGAGATACAACTCTTGATACTGGAAATCTAGTGGTTTGGTCAAGTCCAGAGGAGAGGGGTATGTCTAGTATCGTAGGGGGCAGATGATATTGGATCTTTTGGAGAAAAATAAAATGGTTGTGTTTGGGCCCCATGAGAGTCCGCCCAAGGTTAGGCCCAAGAAGAAAAAATCTTTGGATGAGATTGTGGAGAACATTAGGATACCTTTTGTTCCTTCCTATTTTTCCCTGCTTGCTCACCAGGGGAAGAGTGCTGACCAAAATCTTTGGAAGACATCGTGTTCAAACATGGAGGAGTCTATATCTCAGTTCTCTAGTGAGTCTGTGTTATGTTGTGAATCAGTATCTGACGAGGATATTAAGAAGAGTAATTCCAGAATCAGGAAAAACATTGAAGATGTCCCGAAGAGGATCTGGGAGTCCATTAAATTGATGGGTATTGAAGGCGACGAGGATGACGAATACTTTGAAGGAATCATAAGGAAGATGGATGATCAAAATAGAGCTGATTTCAGATTGAAGAAGGTGGAAGCTAATAAGGAGAAATGAATTTTGTCAGCTTTAATGTGCGTGGGTGTGGTGGATCAATTAAGAGGAAGAGAATTTCGAAAATTATTAGGGAAGGGGGAGCAGGCATTTGTTTTTTGCAAGAAACAAAGAGCAGGTGTATGTCACTGGTTGATGTTCAGGGCATGTGGGGTAATGCAAGTGTCGAATGGTCTGCAGCTGATTCTGATGGCAATTCTGGTGGGATATTAACTATGTGGAGAAAGGAAACAATGTGCCCCATTTACTCTATCAAAGGCAAGGGTTTCCTTTGTCTTAATGCCATTTGGAGGAACTTTAATGTTTATTTTGTAAACATTTATTCCTCTTGTAATATTCATGAGAAGAGGAGATTGTGGGCATCTTTACTTGAATTGAAGGCATCCTCTCCTAAAGTTTGCTGGGTGCTTGCTGAAGATTTTAATTCAGTTAGGTTGACGAATGAATGCAGAGGTAGTGGGGTCAGAAGTTCTGGAGAAATGGATGAGTTTAATAATTTTATTTCAAGGATGGACTTAGTTGATCTGCCGTTAACAGGTAATGCTTACACTTATGTCAATTCCAATGGTAGGTCTATGAGCAGACTTGATAGATTCATCATATCATGGGACCTGGTCAAAAACTGGAACACGATTAAACAAGTGGTGGGATGTAGGGATATCTCAGATCATCTTCCAGTATGGTTGATTGGTAGGGAGAATAACTGGGGTCCTAAGCCGTTTAAGGTTTTTGAGTGCTGATTTACTCATAAGGGGTTTAGGGAGTTTTTCAAGAAGGAATGGGACTCTTTCAATGTGAAGGGCAATGCGTGTTTCATTCTTAGTCGTAAGTTTCAGCTGTTGCGTAATAGTTTGAGGTGGTGGAACTCTAATATTTTTGGGAAGGTAAATTTGGAAATCGAGGGTCATGTTGAGCAGATTAACAAGATTGAAAAGGAGATGGCTGAAGATCCTAATAATGTCTCTGCTGAGGATTTGGATTGTAGGATCTATGCTCAGAAGAAATTTTGGGAAAAGTCCCGCATTAAGGAGTCCATCATATCCCAGAAGTCTAGGGCTAACTGGATCAAACTTGGGGATCAAAATACAGGTTTTTTTCACAGTCAGTTTAAGCTAAGGTCCAAAGTGAATTGTTTGAATGCTATAAAGGTGGGAGGACATATTGTGGAAGGCGTTGATCCGTTGAAAAGGGAAATTAGAGAACATTTTGCTTGTCAGTTTCGATGTAGGAAGCTTCCATCCACTGCTTTAAATTTTCATAATCTTGCTATGTTATTAGAAGTGGATAGATTAAATCTGGAACGTGTGTTTGATGCAGGGGAGATTAGGGAAACAGTCTTTTCATGTGCTGCTAATAAGAGTCCTGGGCCTGATGGTATTACACTGGGATTTTGCCAAGAATTTTGGGAAATCATTAAGGAAGATTTCACTAATTATGTTATGGAGTTCTATGATTCTTGCAGATTGAATAAAACGACAAATTCATCTTTCCTTTCTTTAATTCCTAAGGGTGACAATCCACAAAGCATTGAAGATTTTAGACCTATATGTTTGGTGGGGTGTGTGTATAAAGTTATCTCTAAACTCTTGGCAATTAGGCTGAGAGGTGTTATTGGGAAGTTAATTTCCAAATCCCAATCTCCTTTCATTCCAAGTCGGTTTTTGCTAGATGGTGTGTTGGTTCTAAACGAAATCATTGATCTGGCTAAGAAACGTAAGCAGCCGTGTGCTTTATTTAAGGTTGATTTCTCCAAAGCATATGACTGTGTGGATTGGCGTTTTCTTCGCCAAATGATGGTTGCTATAGGGTCCAGGGAAAGGTGGTTAAATTGGATGGGTGGGACAGGCTTCTCTAGCTTCATGTCCATTCTCGTCAACGACAGTGCAACATGTGATTTTAAGGTTTCGCGTGGTCTCCGTCAGGGTGATCCATTATCTCCATTCCTTTTTGCTATTGCTGTCGAAGGTTTTGCACATATGGTTAGGTCAACATGTGAGGTGGGCATTCTGAAAATGGTTTTAAAGTCAATGACAATTGTCACTATGAACTTTTACAGTTTGCAGACGATACAATATTATTGTGTGATGGTAGTTGGAATAATTTTTGGATGTTTAAAGCCATTATTAATGGGTTTGCACTAGTATCTGGCCTGGAAATAAACTATTCAAAAAGCTGTTTGATTGGGTTTGGTATTGATGCGAATTTGTTAAGGGCTGCTGAGCGTTTTCTAATGTGTCGTGCTGGTTCACATGCTTTTAAGTTTCTGGGCATTTGGGTTAGGAAAAGCCATAGAAGAGTTTCCTTTTGGAGTCCGGTTATCAAACTATTCAAAGACACATTGTCTGGTTGGAAATGGAAAATTTTATCTATCTGAGGCCGCGCTACTTTGATCAATTCAACTCTTACCAATTTGCCCATTTATCAACTATCATTCTCCAAAGCCCCTAGCAGAGTGTTGAGTGAGATCATTACAATTCAAAGGAGTTTTTTGTGGAATGGTTCGGAGTCGAAGATTGGTGTCTCGTGGCTGAGTTGGAATAAGATTTGTGAACCTAAGGAGTCAGGTGGACTAGGTGTGAAGAATATTAGATTTTCAATACCGCTTTGTTGGCCAAATGGGTGTGGAGATTACTTACGGATACACATGCTAGTTGGCGTGGCATTTTGACGGAAAAGTACGGCGACTACAGATATTTCTTGATGTTCCGTGTGGAGTACAGATGCAGTAGACTCCACTCTCAGTAGGGAAAGGATATACTCAGGATTGGTGCTTCACAGCAGCCCCATTCGTTTAATCGTTACATCTTCGTAGCTTTGGGCGATGGGTCTGTTATCCCGTTTTGGAAGGCGCAATGGATAGGACCTACTCCATTGAAAGATATTTTTCCTAATTTGTTTCAGGTGGTTCAATCGTAGTCGAATACTGTCGCGGAGATGGGGGGCTTGGTTGGGGGCTGATTGGATTTGGAATGTTGATTTGCCGCAGGACCTGCAGGTTGCGACGGAGGAAGTGGTTGAGGAGTTGCAAAGTCTGCGATTAATCCTTCTTCAAATCTGTCCTGTCCAAAACAAGATGGATTATGTGGTTTGGATTGGTGATTCAAGTGGGATTTTCACTGTCCGTAGCTTTTACAATATCATTTCGGAGGTGGCTAGGGGGACGGAGGGCGACGTAAATCAGGTAACAACTCTTGGACTCGTGTGGAAGGCTATGGTTCCGTCGAAAGTCAAAATATTTGGCTGGCGTTTGCTGCATAACAGGTTGCAAACGAGAGGTAATTTGCTTCGCCGGAACATAATCACGGATGCTCATGACGGGGTATGTGCTTCGTGTTTTCAATTTATTGAGGAAGCCTTGCATTTGTTTCTATTATGCCATTGGAGTGTGATAGTTTAGTTTAAAGTGTATCAGTGGCTAGGTGTCACTAGTTTTCATTCTAATTCTATTTCTTCACATCTATTACTTTGGGTTCAAAAATTAGATGGGAAATTACCTAGCAACTTGGCTGTTAGTTTCTGGCTGGTGGTGTGTTAGAGTTTATGGATATCCAGAAATAATGTTATCTTCAATGGAGAGACTTGCGACCCAGAATTGTGCTTCACTCGGATTAAATTTTTCTCGTGGTGGTGGATATTATTATTAGACAAGGAGGAGATCCACTGTTCATTTTATGATTGGCATAAATATCCTTTAGATTTCCTGTAAATTGTTGAATTCTGTTGCGGTTTGTAGAGACTCTTTGTATGGTTTGTGGTACTTTTTGTACCCTTTTCTTTTAATATATATTTGGCTTATAAAAAAAAAAAAACAAAAAGAGGGTAACAAATTGAAGTAGTTTTTGTGAAATAGAAACATTTTGTATTTTGTATTGCTGTCCAACGCGACAACCATCATATTGGTGTTTATGTACTATTTATGCATGTGGATTTATAATGTGTGGTTTCCAGGTACATACATACAACAATTTTTACATTCTTTATTTTTTTATTTTTTATTTTCAATCCCTTTGTTATTTTTATAAGAATAATTTATTTAAGATTTATTGGTTGCTGAAATTGAAAATACAGAAGCTTTCAAGGTGGTGATTATGGTTGTTAGGTGAATAGAGGAATATTTACAAAAGGTTTGTAATCTATCTTTGAATGACAAAACAATATATTAATAGAGGTAAAAACTACCGAAATACACATGGTATTGAATGAACTAAGCAAAGCATAAGAGAGAAAGCTAGACTTCTTATATTGATTGTAATAGTTCGTAAGCATGTAGATGGTTAGTGTATATTCGTACAAGTTATGAAGTTAGTTTTTCTAACTTAATTTTTTAATTGCTCAAACCAATCCTAACAACCTTTCTAAAAGTAGTTATTCTACTTTTGGGTGTCTTCAATACTCTCCTCACAAACTTACGATTGGTGAGGAGAGATAACTTTGAGTTTGGTCATAAAGTCTTAGAATAGACTAGTTGGCAAAGGTTTTGCGAGTGCAGCTACAATTTGTGTTGGCCTCGGAAGATGTTGAATGTGGAGTTTTCTTGCTACTACTCTTTCACGAACAAAGTGGATATTAAGTTCTATGAGATTAGTGCTAGCATGTTGTATGGGATTATTGGACAAAATAATTGCACTTAGATTGTTGCACAACAATGTTGGTGCAAGATAGTTGATGTGCAATTTAGTAAAAAGAGATTAAATATCCTCGACAACTTAGAGGTAGTATGTGTCAAAAGTCAATATTCTGCTTTAGTGGTTGACTGTGCCACAAGTGACTGTTTCTTTGACCTCCAAACCAGGTTATAATTAATTAAAACACATGACTTTGATGTTGATTTTTAATCATCAGGCTCATTGGCCCAATCTGAATCATGGTAGGCCCTTGGGGAAAACTTTTAAAGAGGATTGGCCGGTGAAATCATAAGGCCATAAGGGGTTTTACCACTTAAATACCTGAATATTCTTTGACCACACTCCAATGAGTTTGGAGAGGACTTACCATAACTTGACAAGCTTTATTAACACAATAGACAATGTCAGATCTAATTATTGTGACATATTGAAGAGCTTCAATTGTAGACCATTATAATGAAGGATCAATCAATTGTTTCGGTGCCATAATTGCTCAACTTGTAATGGATGAACATAGGTGTATTTACCTCATTTGCATCAACCATGTTAGCTTTGGACAAAATATCTTTGATATACTTTGTTTATGTCAAGAGCATGGATCCATTTGACTTTTGATGCACCTCAATGTGAAGAAAATATTTTGGTATGCCAAGCTTTTTAATGCAAATTTATCATGGAGTTTGGTGATAAGATCATGAATGAGTTTGGATGATGTACCTGTCGCGGTGAGAATCGGATGTCAAGCTATTGGATTAACTTGAATCACAATTTTTGAAATTTCACCACCGGTCTTTATTTTATCCGAAGGAAAGGGTTAAAGATCAAAAAACCTAATAAGAGATCTAAGGTTCGGGGGTTGGTTACGCTTAGGGAAGGTATTAGCATCCTAAACGTCCATAGTACTCTACGGGAACCTCTTGTTATTATTTATGTTATTTATTGCTCACTTGCTAAAGGTATCTGTTAAGGGAAAGACCTAGGGGTTAGTATCTAAGTATACTCGCCAAGACATCGCATCTTGTGCCTACGTATCCTGACGGGAGTGGAATCAGAGTATTCGTAGTTCCCCTCAATGAGGGTGAGGAACTCTTGACGGTGGTCAAGGTTCCAGGGGGAGGTAGCGTCTGTGGCAAGACGCTACATAGAGTGCGGTGACTCCAAAGTTAAAGTTGAGTTATAAGGGAAGAAGTGTTGACGGCGAAACACATGTAAAGAGTGCAGTGGCTCCAATCCTAAGGATAAAGGGAGGGACTTAAAGTGAGGCTAATAGGTGACATGGCAGTCAACAACGGGACCTTTCCTTTGGAATTGAGTAAAGAGAATTTAGCAACAACAACGAACAAGGGATGAAATTCTGTCCTAATGTCTAAACTTAATTCAAATTAATTGAAGACTAATACAAGTGTATCAAAATCTCTACAAGAAAATGGATGAACAATCACCGTTAACATCAAAATCAATAACTTTAATTTAAATTAACTAGAAAAACTAATTAATTACAATTAAAAAACTAATTAACTAATTCTAATTAAAAAACTAGTTAACTAAATAATTGATTAACTAACTATTACTCTAAATACTAAAATTAATTAAAAGCTAATAATAAATTAAGAAGGTATGAAAACTAAAATATGGGCCTAAGCGCAACACTCAAGTAAATTAAGATATCCTAAAAACATAAAAAACATGTTCAAAGAAAATGAGAGGGGCGGACGAGTTCTTGTCGTAAAAATTTATACATTGAGATAGAAATGCACAGAATAAAATTTAAATAGAATGAGAAATAAAACTATAAAAAACTTTTATGCTTGACCAAACAAAATTTGATAACAATAAGCTAGATAAATAAGAAAGAAGCCAACAAAAACTTTATTGATACTAAAACACATGCACAGTAACGAATCATGTTTCAAACACTGTACATCTCTTCCATTTTTAAAAAAAAACTTTGTAGGCAAGATTCACATTTTTAGACATATTTTTTCAATCCAAATACAATTACCATGCAATACATATCAACACAATATTAAAATTAAACATGTCCTGCTAACATATATATAATTAAAATTCTTAACAAACACACACCTTCCCAATAATACTCCACATTATCATCAGAATGTAATGGTAAAAACATGCACACCTAATTCGAAAATGCGAATTCGCAACAGCAACCAAACACCGACTACAAACCGATTCACTACTTCCTGGAGCAGCAACTGAAGCGAACGCACAACAACAGCAAATACACGAAGTCGAAAATGGACAATACAACATATGCAATAGTGAAGTCACAAAAGCTTAACAAAAAAACGATTACCACGGACACATGATCAAACCGAAACAACTTTTGGGTACACAACACAATACAAACAGATATTCTAATTGAAAAGAAAAACAAGTCGGAGTGAAAATACAGCAAACACCACATATGTTCGAAAGAGACTCGAAATCGTTACCGAAGCGCGCATTCAAACAGAATCGTATTGTAGCAGCAGCAGGGCATTTATTCACATTATTATGGCTACCACATCTAAACTCAGCACAAACAAAATGTAGTCGGATCGAAACCGATGGAAACAAATAGCAACAGAATTGATGAGCACATCATATATCAGCAGTTCAGATTAACAGAGACACTAATACTACAGCATACAAACAGAATAGAGTATGTAAAGCACAATTTGTTTGAATTGTTACCGAAAATGCGAGCTACCGTTGATTTGGTTGTTGAACGTTGCATCAAACTGACGACGTCGAAAATGCAGCAATGTCCGCGATCTAAGAGTTGTTGTTGCCGGAACCGTTGCAAAATGAAGTGGTAGGCAGTAGTGATGAGTGGATTGATGTCGAGATTGTGTTGCCGAAACCGAAACAACTTATGTGTGATTGTGATTTTTTTTATGGCTTACTGCAAGATTCTGGTGTGGATTTTGAGGTGTGTATGTGAAGCTTCTGGTGTGAATATCTGGATCTCCGTACTGCTGCAAATCATGTCCCTTTTATAGACTTCTCGCCATTAACACAGTAATCTCGCAATTAATTTCGTGTCGGAACCGGCTTTGGAAAGAAACATACGTTGTTGATTGTGTATGATCATGTGATGATGAATGCTTTCCAATTTGGTGTGAACACGTTTGGGACAAATTTTGATTCAACTTAATTTCTCCTTGAATTTTGTCTTGAACATTTTGATCTTGTTTTGGAATCATAATGAGGTGTTTGGTCCTTGTTTAGGAATGAATCAAATGTAATTAATTCATTGAAATCCGCTGTGAACGTGTTTTGGACGCCTTTGATATTACTCTTGATTCTTTCCTTTTCTTATCCAACATGCTTGTGAATTACCCTTGAAAGCATGAATACATTTCCTTTTTTTCCATATCGCTTTGGCGGAAGCTGTTTTTGGAAACAGTCTAATCTTGTTTTGGAGTGAAAACGTGTGGTTTCCGTTATTGAAATGAGAGTGGGTCCCAAAATGGGGTAGCAAGGTTCAGGACATTGGTCAAAGAATGAAATTTTTTTATTTGAAAGGAAACAAATTAATTAAGTTAATAAATAAAAACTTAAACTATAATTAAATTAAAAACTAGGTGAATAATTAAATGACTAAATTAAAAAAAAAATTCTAACAAGACTAAATAGGATTATTTCAACTAATTATTTTTTAAAACGAAATAACTAAGATCAGCTAAAAGAATTAATTATCTAAACAAATTAATTAATTAAATAAAAGACTAAACCAAATTAACTTAATCTTAAATTAGTAAAAAATATAATCCAAATACTTAGGAAATAAATAAATATAGATAAATGACTAACTAAAATAAAATAAAAGTTAACGAAATAAAATTAATTTTAAATTAATAATAAAATTACAAAAATAAAACGAATAAAAAAGTCGGGTACCGAAGTTCCCGAAAAAGAAACACGACTGCACTAAAATTATCAGCGCGGAATAAACCACTCGGAGACATACAGCATTTTGTCTGATTTTGAAATAGATCTTATCCGTTGAAACTGTCCAAAATGCGACCGATTCGGCTGTAATTCCAATAAGTTCCTTCTAGCTGATAACATGGGCAGTATGCGAGAAATGATGCACAAAGAGGTGGAATCTTATGGTCAAAAATTAGGGTATGACAGTACCCATGACTAGTATGTCATCAACATAAACAAATGCATTTAGTATGATGTTTTAACACTTGTACAAAAAGAGTGAATGATCAGATTTGTTGGAGAAAAACCTAATTTGAAGTAAAGCTTGATGAAGCTTTTCATACAATGCCCTTGGAGTCTGCTTTAGACCATATATGGTCTTTTTTAACTTGCACACAAGAGTTCAATTAGAGTTGACAAAGCTAAGTGGCTGCTGCATATAAACTTCTTCTTGTAATTCACCATTGAGATATGCATTATTAACATATGCTTGTTGAAATTCCCATTTGTATGTAAGATCCATGGACATAATAATTTCAATATTTGTAGGTTTCGCAATAGGTGAAAAGGTTTCATGAAAGTTAAAATCTTGTTTTTGATGAAATCCTTTTGTTACAAGCATTGCCTTATACTTGTTAATGCTTCCATGGATTTTCCTTTACTCTGATACCCCACTTGCTGCTAATCTATTTCCTTTAAGGAGAAACAATTGTAAGAGTTTAAGTATCATTCTTTATAAGCGAATTGTACTCAGCTTTCATAGATTCAAGAAATTCAAGTTGATCTAAGGCATGCTTTGTGGTGCTAGGTTGTTAGTGAACAAAAAAAAATATTTGGTTTGAATTTATCAGTTTCGACTCTTGTAAGCATATGATAATCATCGACAAGTAAAGAGGAGTTGTGATGTTATTTATGAAAGGATATATATTGAGACTTAGTAGACTGAGAAGTAACATGGTAAGAGAAAGTATGAGTATTGTCAATTTCATGAGGTGACTTGAGAGTTAAGATATTTGTTAGGTCTTTGATTGGCTGCATTTTGGCTAAAACAAGTGTACAACAAGATGTTGGGTAAGATGTTCTGACATGGTTGATCAGACATCAGTACAGATGTGGTTATAATACTTGGCAAGATGTCGAGTAAGATGTTGAAGCATCTTCATCAACTGGAACAACAGGTGCTGCTGTTGTATATCTCTTGACAAATTTGTTTTGTTTTGATGAGAATATTTTAGATATGTATCATCATTATACGCAGGTCAAGGAGATTTATTAGGAACAAAGTGCAGATTTAATTGGAAAGGTTCTTGGAAACTTTTTAGGAAACTATTTGGAGATTTGTTCCTATTTTTGTGGAGAAGATCTTGCAGCTGAATTAAAATGTGAAGATTGGACCTGATTGAAGAGTCCAGGCCCATACTGCAAGAGTCTATAAATAAGGACTTGCTAGACCTAAAATAGCAAGCACACACAATAACAAGTTATCGGTGCAACATAAGGATTTAGGATTTTGAGAGTCTCTTATGTAGTTTGTAAGTCACCCATGTATCTTTTGATACTATGTGGTCGACATAGGTTGTTGTAAATTGTTCTCACTCGAAGCTTTGAAGCAAGAGTTGAGTATTGTTCTTGATTAAAGATTTTAAGCAAAACCGAGTATTGTTGTTAGTTAAGAGTCTTGGCTGAATATTGTTATTGAAAGGAATCTCTTTCAATTGAACATATTGATGCAGTTGCTGGAGATTTTAATTGTTAAATATCACTGAGGTGATTTAGGAATTGAGATGGGTTTCTCTTATCTAGATGGTGATTTCTAGATATAATTTTACTGGGTAGGGATTAAGTGAGGAGTTGTAAACGGAGGAGTTTAACTCTAAATTAATGCTACTAATAGTGAATTCATTCTTGGCTTGGTAGCCCCCAAATGTAGGTGAATTGCACCGAACTGGGTTAACAATTACTGTGTTCTTTTATCATTCTACAGATTTACTTTTCTGTTAGGGTACATGATAAACATGTTGGATCTGATGTCGTAACATCTGTGTTGTTGCAGTTCTGATATTCAAAGTATCAGTCTGCGGTTATACCTTTGTGTTTAAATGTTTATGCAGAACAATGTCTTGATATGTGTTAGGACATCTGGTGTCTGCTATGCTAGAATTTCAATTGGTATAAGAGCAGGCATCATGTCTATTTCTGGATGAGATCTTTGGGAGATACTTTCTGGTGTTTAAACAAGGAGGAGTTTTGAAGATCAGATCAATCAACTCAGACATACTCAAGGGTATTAATGGATGGGATGGATGTTCTGGATCGAAGGTAACAACCCGGTGGTTGTTCATGTTGCTGAGGAGGTTCTACAACAACTGCAGGAGAAGTGGCTAGTTCTCTTGTTGGGGTGTCTTATAAGATGTTCTGACATCTTATTAGGGCAAGCAGAAAATGTTCCTCGGTGGTTCTGCTACATGTGTTTCTGATGGAAGAGCTCTGGAATTATGGGATTCTGGAGTTGTTGCTGAAGACAGATGGTGGAAGATCTCAATCGTCAGCCTCTATATGTGAAGATATCTGCATCTTTTTATTCCAAAGTCGGGAGCGATGGAATGGAAAAGGTTGTTAGAAGATGTCTGTTATAGTGACTTGGTACTTGGAAGCATGGTTCCATGGTGTAGTTTGAAGTCAGTTGAAGAGGAGAGGAGGTGAGTTTAGGTTTATCAAGTTCTTGCTCTGGGAGTTTGATAAATTATGGACCGGCTAGGTTGTCAAGGATACTTGAGAATTCTCTCAAGTCCACTCATAAAGGCGTCTCAGTCGTGCATCTGGAGTCTTCTAGTTATTCTTCTGACTAGAAAGTGTTTCTATGAGACACAACCTGAAGAAAGTGGAGGTGAATTCACTATCCAAAACAACAAGGAAGGATTCATCTCTCTTAATCCTAAGGGTGGATTCAATCTGATTGGAGTTTTCAGAATTGTTGAGGTAAATAGGATTCATTCAGAGAGAATCTTAGTTACTTGAGTCAAGGGTGGCAGCCTTGGTATCTCAACATTTGTTGTCAAAGAAGATACTTGCAAAAGATTCAATACTTGATAACTGTTCATGAAGTGATCTGCTGGAGCTTAGCTACAACAGTGAAGAAGGATTATTGGACAAGGATTTAAGATCAATTGCTATTAGTGGAGTTCACAAGTATTTAATTGATTATCCTTGAAAGTCAAGATTGTGATGTTAAACAAGATGTTGGAACATCTCATCATTAGAGTATGAGCAGAATCATGGAAGGGGTAATGCATGAGCTTTAGCATCTGTTTTGGTCTTGGTTGTTGACCTAAGAATCGGATTTAGTCTGGTGTGATAGAAGCATGTGATCTCTGGAGAGTTTCCTAGCAAGAAACTGGTCTAGACAATGGTGCTTTTGAAGATGAAGATGAAGACATCATAATCTTGATGGATTGTTCTTGGATCAGTTTATTTTTTATCTAAGAGTTTTGGAGTGCAGCAGGTGTGTTCAAGTTGTTACTAGAAGCATCTGATGTTTAAATGGAAGGTTTCCTGGCAAGGGACCTGTTCAGAATGGAGTGCTGATGTTGGCACTGCTTGGATCAATTTATTTCTGATCTAGGTATTGAGGAGCATGGGATCTTGCTTATTTTGAAGGTCAAGGCTAAGTGGCAGTTATCTCTAACTTTCTACAAACTGCTCTACTAAGGAAAGTGGCATTCTTTGGTATGGGTATGGTGTAGTCTAGGACTACTTTATCTTCTGAAGATTCAGACGTGACAGGTGTGAAATCTTTGGAGTTTCAAAGCAGTTATCAAGGTGTGAGCTTGAAGGGAATATCTGTGATAAGCAGCATGGAGGTTGTTTACTCAAACTTGGTTGTTGAATCAAGTCTATGAGAGCATGGAACTCTTATTCTGTTAAAGGGAGAAGGTTCTTCTAAGTGGCAGAAGGAGAAGCTGAATTCAGCAGTTGGATGTCGTATCAGAATGTTTTGACATTTAGCTTAACATCAGAGTCCCAGCTGGTTATGTGGCACATCAAATTAAGATAAGGTGATCTACAGGAGAATGGAAGTTATGAATGCTTCAAAAAGGTCTATCTCATGCAGTTTACTGGAGTTGTGGATTGAGAAGATGTTACATGTCTAGAGGCTTGGTGGATCCAAGATGTCTTGCTATGGAGCAAGTAGTTCATGTGACTTGAAGATCAGATTTCATTGGTGTATCAGTGTATCTTGTGGGAGTTCTGAAGAAGAGTGAGATCAATCAAAAGGTGGCATTTGGTTGGTTTCATAGTGTGCATTCAAGCAAGGTGCTTGGAACTAATTACTCTTGAGCAGAAGGGTAGTTGGTTGAAAATGTAAAGAGGATATGGTTCATCTTGGAGCTTGTGGTAGAAGTTCTAGGTTGAGGATGAAAGAATACCTTATTTTGGTGGATGAGAGTTTATTTCTCTCTTTAGTTATCTGGAGTTCTTATTGATCAAGCTGGTGGCGCAGTGTTGTTTGAAGATATTCAGTTGGATTACTATGCATATAGTAAGTCCAGTGGTGGAGCATATCAAGAACCATGGTGTGTTGTGTCTGTGATGTGAAGGATGTCCTAACTGATGTTAGAACATCTTATGGGTTAGTTATCCTTGGAGTAGGATTTTGAGTTAACATTTTGTCTAAGAGTGTAGCGCAATTTTTGTGGTCTTGAATCACGATTTCTTGGGTACTACAGTTCGATTCATTTTTATCCTATTGAGCTGATTAAGGAAGGGAAATAGATGTCTCCAATTAACCCTGCTTGCATACTGAGTTTGAACAACAGTCTGTTAGGTTACAGATGCGATTAAGATGTGGGTCCCTCTTCGGTTTATTTTGTTAAGATTCGAATGTCTGGATCATTTGCGAGGTTTTTGCTAAGATGTTAGGATTTAGTGCTTTTGGGTTGATATATGGGGGTACTGGATTTTGGGTTTTTGATTAGTATGCTCGCTAAGATTTTTGCAATCTTATGCCTACGTATTCACGTTTAACGAAACAGGGAAATCAGAGCGATCATAGTTCCTTCTATTCTATGGGAGGAAAGAGATGTTTTGGTGTCTTGTTCAAAGCCCAAGACGTGAAGCGAAAGGTGGTTTGTATCTTGTTCAAAGCCCAAGATGTGAAGCTAAAAGTTTTTGACTGAGAGAGAATTTGTCATCTCTAAAGAGGAGTTGTCGATGTTTGTATGCTGTGAACAAGGCACAACTTTGATGCTAAAAGGTTTATTGACTCAACCGGGGTTTTCTTTATACAAAGCCTAAGAGGAGGTGGGGAGTTTGAATTTTCCAGGGAAAATGTTCTTTCTGTCCTGTACAAAGCCCAAGATTGAGGCTAAAAGGGATTTTGACTCCACTGGGGAGAACGTATCTTGTATAAAGCCCAAGATGGAGGCTGAAAGGGTTTGACTCAACAAGAGAGTGCTTGTATGTGTCTTGTACAAAGCCCAAGACGGAGGCTAAAAGAGTTGACTCAACAAGAGAGTCTTGAACAGGTGATTGACTCAACAAGAGAGTCTTTTATACTCAACAAGAGAGTGGGGTTTTTTATATGTCTTGTACAAAGCCCAAAACGGAGGCTGAAGGTGGTCGACTCAACAATAGAATCTTTTATACTCAACAAGAGAGTGTTTTGCTGTCTCGTACGAAGCCCGGGATTGAGGCTAAAATGAGATTGACTCAACAAGAGAGTGTTTTATATATCTTGTACAAAGCCCAAGACGGAGGCTAAAAGTTGTCGACTCAACAAGAGAGTTCAAGACATGCTATTCACCGAGAATAGATCAAGCCAGGAAAGTTCGAGGATTTGGAAGAAACTCAAGAGATGCCATTCACGGAGAAAAGATCATCTCTGGGGAGTTAGAGTTTCTTTGACACTTTCTAAGGGTGACAGTCTGAGAAAGGGTTCACAGAGAATGCTGCCTTTCACGTCTCCATATTGTTTAACCCCAAGAGGAAGGAAGACTGTGTCTGGAATCCTACGGGGGATCTAGTTTTGTTTATATTTAAGAGTGACCAACAGGCTTTACCTAGTGCTAGACGTAGTTGCTGGGGAAAACTCTAAATAACTATACTAGTATTTGTCATACCCCAAATTTTGACCACTAAGATTTCCCATTATTGTGCAAATCATCATCACAATATGGGTGTGTCATTATGCCTCATCAGTCTCCCCAAAGGTGGGTGAGTATTCACTACTATCAAAATTAGGGTTTCAAGCCCTCTCGGAGCTTTTAGACAAAGGATCAATCAAGGAATGACATGATCTTCAACTTGTCTACACCCTAAAACATACACAAAGGATAAAAAAGGACTCCCACTTCAAGGATTAAGCACAAGGATGCTCCCTTCTAGGTGGATCAAGCCTCAAGATCGCCAGTGTCACCAAATTAGTGTTTTGATCGACCAGGGCCTCCAGATGGAAATTTTCCTCTGGGCATGAGCCAATGCTTCAAAACATATCCTAATATACTCCATGGAACCTCATGGACTCAATCATCAAGTCAATTTTTCCTTAGGGGATGCATTCATCAAAAGTCAGGAATTAGGGTTTCTTGACCTAATTCACCCCTAAGTTTACTTTTGGGACCAATTATGAACCAAGACCTCAAGACATGATTTGAGGGTCTCTAATATACCATATTGATCCATTTGGAACAATGGATTAATCCAAGAAGCTTGAGCAACAAGGCTCAACTTCATCAGAGCCACAGTTAGGGTTTCGCGGGAAAAGTCAACTGTAACTTTGACTTTTGACCAGGACATGCTCCCAAGCCCTAAGAAATGATTCAATATCCTCTATACCACCCATAGAACATGTCCATCAAGTTTGATTTAGGTCAAGGACATGATTTCCTGAAGAATTGCACAGTTTGGAATTCATCGGATAAAAAGTCAACTGTGCACAAAAGTCAACTTTGATTTTTTGAGATTTTTCACAAAAATGGATTTTTAACCCTAAAATGATGTTTATGTATGATTTGAATCATCATTCATCAAGAAAAATCAAAGAAAATGGGATAACTTGTAAAAGGGGTAACCATAAAAACTTAGAAAATTTTCTAAGTTATGGAAAAACGGTGAGAACCAGCGATGAGAACCAGCGAGGTCGTCGTCAAAGTGTTCGATGGATCCAG
This sequence comes from Lathyrus tuberosus, assembly GCA_022829125.1. NCBI lineage: Eukaryota > Viridiplantae > Streptophyta > Magnoliopsida > Fabales > Fabaceae > Lathyrus > Lathyrus tuberosus. The sequence continues at coordinate 5,563,363 of JALAZF010000001.1, read as the reverse complement.
AAAAACGGTTATCGGCGAAGTTGATCTTCCCATAACTATTGGTCCTCACACTTTCCAAGTCACCTTCCAGGTCATGGACATCCGGGCAACGTACAGTTGTTTATTAGGAAGACCTTGGATACATCAGGCTGGAGCGGTCACCTCGACCCTCCACCAAAAGTTAAAGTTCGTCCAGAACGGCCAACTCATCACAGTCTGTAGGGAACAGGCCTTGCTCATCAGCAATTTATCGTCATCCACTTATGTGGAACCAGAAGGGATAATTGGAACCCAGTTCCAAGCGCTTTCGTTACACAAGGACGATCAATCCGGAGGAGGAACTTCGATTTCCTCACACAAAGATGCTATTAAAGCAGTCGAGAGTACCGATACAACAGGATGGGGACAGCTTGTCATTCCCACTAGCAATACAACAAAGAAGGGTATTGGTTTTTCTGCAACCTGTACCCGGACAGCTGCTAACGATGAAAGTCTTCATCCCATTCAGGACTTCTTCCACAGCGGAGGTTTCCTTCACCCAGTGTCTCAAATAGTCCATGCTATCAATGAGGAGGATCCCTCCGACACAGATGAAGAATGGAAGTCCTATCATAACAAGGACGGTTATATGTCTCAGGAAGAGGTGCCTACGCCATTTTGCTATCCCGCACAGAGTCCGAGATTTATACCACGGTCAGATGTCGAAATGATATACGGAGGTTGTGATCCGAAAGGATGTCGTGCTCCGCCAAATTCATTAGAGGAGGACACTCTGATGAAAGACAACTTTGACCACAACTACTATGGCCCGATGGATGGCCTGCCAATGTGGAAGCCTTACCCAGGAGACTTGGGGCTAGAAAGTCAGCCGAGTAATGAAACTCAACTGAGCATCATTGAACAGAATACCTGTGTCCCCACCATGTCATGGGATCAACACTCAGGTCATTCAGACACTACTTAACATGACGATGAATTTGCAACGTTTGTAGGACTTTAATTCATCAACTATGCTTTTCCCGAGGTCAACGTCATCGAGAGGGATGACTCCTCCAGTTCGAAAGAAGTGTGGGACACCTTGGGACAACCGAGTGGAAAATACGACTATATGGTCAAGTACACCGCTCCCGAAAGCTCTCGTATCAGGCTCGAAGATATCCAGCCAACTGGATGGGGAGATACAACTGAGAGTACAAATGCTATGCAAATTGCAACTGAGGAATTCTCCTACGACAACTCTGCCTGGGAGACAGATTCCAATGATCCTGCTCCACCAGAAATCAGCGTCATTTCTAAAGACAAATCAAGGAAGGTGCCAGACTTTGTGATTCACCGAGGAGTTCGCCGCCAATGGGTTGCTGTCGATGTTCCGAAGATCGTTCGCCAATCAAAGTAATTGCCATCTTTAACCTTTCACCCTACCCAGGTGAAACAGATGTTTTGATAGGGCTCGCTTTCTGTAAATTTTCCCTCTTCGCTTCGCCCAAAACGACAGAGTTTTGTTTTATAGGGCTGTAGTTTCAAGGATCGACTTGTTCATTAATAAAATAACATCGTTCTGTAATTTCAGCATTAATTGCTGTTTTCTCTTTTTGCTTTTTCTCAGAAAATGGTAATCCTTAAAAACAATTCAATAATAAAAACAAGCAGTAATAAAAAAAAATACACTGCACACACGTTTGCATTCTCTCTGTCTCTTCTAAACACGAATCATCACGTCATGCAGATTGCTTGTTTTAAACCACGTTGAAACATGCAATCCAATGCCTTCTCCCAACTTTAAATTCCCGGTATTTGAGGCTGAAGAAGAAGTTGACAACGAAATTCCAGAAGAGATCTCCCGACTAATCAGACAAGAGGAAAGGTCCATTGAACCTCACAAAGAGCCGTTGGAAACGGTAAACTTGGGTTCGGAAGAAGAGAGAAAAGAAATCAGGATTGGGGCACTGCTCAGTCCAATTGCCAGAGAGGGTTTGATAAAGCTTCTCAAAGAATTCCCCGATATATTCGCTTGGTCCTATCAGGATATGCCAGGGTTGGATACCAGCATCGTGGAACATCATTTACCGTTAAGATCGGAATGTCCGCCAGTAAAGCAAAGGTTGAGACGCACTCACCCGGACATGGCCATCAAAATCAAAGAGGAGGTACAGAAACAGATTGACGCAGGTTTCCTCGCTACATCTGAATATCCTCAATGGTTAGCCAATATCGTACCTGTTTCGAAAAAGGACGGAAAAGTCAGAATGTGTGTTGATTACAGAGATCTGAATAAGTCTAGTCCAAAGGACGACTTTCCTTTACCACACATTGACATGCTGGTAGACAGTATAGCAAAGTTCAAAGTTTTCTCCTTTATGGATGGATTCTCGGGCTATAACCAGATTAAACTGGCGCCGAAAGACATGGAGAAAACTTCGTCATTACCCCATGGGGTACCTTTTATTACAAGGTAATGCCGTTCGGTTTGAAGAATGTCGGGGGAACCTATCAAAGGGCCATGACTACTCTGTTTCATGACATGATACATAAAGAAATCGAAGTGTATGTCGATGATATGATTGCAAAATCTAAGACAGAGGAAGAGCATGTGACCCACCTGTCAAAACTATTCGAGCGTCTGAGAAAATACAAACTCCACTTGAATCCCAACAAATGCACCTTCGGTGTCTATTCAGGGAAACTCTTAGGGTTCATTGTCAGCCAGAAAGGAATTGAGGTTGATCCTGACAAGGTCAAGGCCATTCAAGAAATGCCTTATCCGAAAACTAAAAAACAAGTCAGAGGATTCCTGGGACGTTTGAACTACATCTCCAGATTCATATTCCTCATGACTGCCACATGTGCGCCGATTTTCAAGTTACTAAAAAAGAACCAGGATTGCGTTTGGACAGAAGATTGTCAAACCGCCTTCGACAATATTAAGGAATATCTGTTGAATCCTCCGATTCTATCACCTCCAGTGGAAGGAAGACTACTGATTATCTACCTCACAGTCTTGGAAGACTCAATGGGGTGTGTGCTTGGCCAACAGGACAAAACCAAATGGAAAGAGTCTGCCATTTACTATCTAAGCAAGAAGTTCACCGACTGTGAAACTCGGTACACGATGTTCGAGAAAACTTGCTGTGCTTTGGCTTGGGCAGCCAAACGTCTGCGCCAGTACATGATTCATCACACTACTTGGTTAATCTCCGAAATGGATCCAATCAAGTACGTCTTCAAAAAACCTGCTCTCACAGGAAGGATTTCCCGTTGGCAGATGTTGCTATCAGAATATGACATAGAGTACCACGCTCAGAAAGCCATTAAAAGAAGTATTTTAGCCGATCATTTGGCTCATCAACCGATTGACGATCAGGAATCAATCGGGTTCGACTTCCCAAACGAAGATGTCATGTATTTGAAAATGAAAGACTGCGACGAACCGCTACCCAGTGAGGGGCCAGAACCAGGTTCCCAGTGGGGACTAATCTTTGACGGAGCAGTTAATCATTATGGAAACGGAATTGGGGCAATAATTTTTACCCCTCAGGGTACCCACATTCCTTTCACCGCTCGACTTACGTTCAAATGTACAAACAACGAGGCCGAATACGAAGCTTGTATTATGGGTCTCGAAGAAGCGATTGATTTAAGGATAAAAAACTTGGACGTATACGACGACTCAGCCCTGGTTATCAATCAGATAAAAGGAGATTGGAACACATACCAATCAGGACTGGTTCCTTACAAAGACTATGCAAGAAGGTTGTTACCCTTCTTCAACAGAGTCGAGTTTCATCATATCCCTCGTGATGAGAATCACATGGCTGATGCATTAGCCACTATCTCTTCCATGATTAGTGTAGGTCAATGGAACGACCTACCTAAGATCGACATAATGCGCCTAGAACGGCCCGCTTGCATCTTCACGATTGAAGTAGTCACAGACGACAAACCTTGGTATTACGATATCAAATGCTTCCTTCAAAAACAAGAGTACCCACTTGGGGCACTAATGAAGGCTAGAAAAACCCTCAGAAGACTAGTAAGTAGCTTCTTCCTGAGCGGTGATACTCTCTATAAGAGAAATTTTGACATGGTCTTGCTCCGACGCGTAGACAGACCAGAGGCAGACATGCTGATAAAAGAAATTCACGAAGGGTCCTTTGGCACACATGCCAACGGACATACAATGGCGAGAAAAATTCTAAGAGCAGGATACTATTGGTTGAAAATGGAATCCGACTGCTGCAAGTACATGAGGAGGTGTCATAAGTGTCAGATATACTCCGACAAAATTCATGTACCGCCAACGCATCTCAAAGTTCTTTCTTCCCCGTGGCCTTTTTCCATATGGGGAATCAACATGATTGGCTTGATTGAGCCCAAGGCTTTAAACGGACATCGATTCATTCTGGTAGCCATTGACTATTTCACCAAGTGGGTCGAAGCAGCGTCATACGCTAATGTAACCCGACAAGTGGTGGTACGATTTATCAAAAATAGTATCATCTGCCGTTATGGTGTTCCGAGACAGATCATTACTGATAATGGATCTAACTTGAACAATAAGATGATGAAAGAGTTGTGTACAGAGTTCAAGATCGAACACCATAACTCATCTCCCTACCGACCCAAGATGAACGGAGCGGTAGAAGCGGCTAACAAGAACATCAAGAAGATTGTTCAGAAGATGGTTGTAACCTACAAAGACTGGCACGAGATGCTACCCTTTGCTCTTCACGGTTATCGAACATCTGTCCGCACTTCAACAGGGGCAACCCCTTTCTCTCTAGTATATGGCATCGAAGCAGTGCTCCCCATCGAAGTAGAGATCCCATCAGTCCGGGTATTGATGGAAGCAAAGCTTACAGAAGCTGAATGGTGTCAAAGTCGACACGACGAAATGAATCTGATTGAAGAGAAGCGAATCACGACACTATGCCACAGTCAGTTGTATCAATAGAGAATGAAGAAGGCGTTTGACAAAAAGGTCCGACCTCGCGTCTTCAGGAAAGGAGACCTTGTGCTCAAAAAGATACAATCATTTCTCACTGATTCTCGGGGTAAATGGACTCCGAATTATGATGGCCCCTATGTGGTCACGAAAGCTTTCTCAGGCGGCGCCTTGAGACTTGCAACCATGGACGGAGAAGAATTTGCCTACCCCACGAATGTTGATGTAGTCAAGAAATACTTCGCCTAAAAAAAACGTCTCGGTGGATTGAAAACCCGAAAGGGCGGTCAGGCAAAAGTTATAGACAAAATAAAAAAATCATCCCGGTGGATTGGAAACATCACAGTACAATCCAGGAAAAAGTTAGGGATAATGACAAGTAACTATGTTCAACAGAGGCAAGTCCCTCAGCAGCAGCAGTTATACCGTCCATCGGAGGAAAACTTCAGTCAAGGTCATCTTCGACAGAAGCTCCGAATGTCCCGAATTTAAAGTTGGTAGAAGGATAGTGGTCGTTATGTTTCAACGTAGCCCATTTCCCTGTAAATTACCATTTCCTAACTTTGTAAATACTCTTTGGAATCATGCGTTTGGCTGATCTCCGTCTTATCAATAAAATTTGTGCCCTTGTGCTTTTGTTTGTAATTCTCATTTGTTTTAGCTTTACAGAATGATGTTTTTAACATGATAAACGATTCTTGAAACGAAACAAAATGGAATTTACTTGTTAAAAGTGTTCTGCTTTTAAAAAAATAAAGACGGCAATTTCTTTGGGCGGTTGAACATTGAAAGAACATCGACCGCTTCTCCAGAAGTAAGCGAACTTCAAAGTGCAGAATCAAAGTACTCCTTCTACGCCAGTGCGCCTGAATGAAGGATCAACAGTGTCGGATGCAACTATTCCATCTGACCTCTTCGGCAGAGTTCTTATCTCTTAAGATCGATTAACGGTATTCCCCGCGAGGACTACTTCTCCTAAGCAAGGTATAATTGCTATCTTGAACCAAGTGATACCTTTCATCTTCCGCGGCGGCCGAGTATCCAGTCGTGTTCATCCGTTAATTTATATGTCGCGTCAGTTTTGTCAGCATATACATACACACATCATGCATTATTTATTTGCATTCACATTTCATATTGCATTACTCTGGTCGGTCTTATCCCATAGTGATAAAAGTCCTCTCAATCGAGTTGTCGATTCTTTCCTCGTCAGGAAGTGAATCATCTAAACAATCTCGCCTCCAGTTATTTCTAAATTGAAGATAGGTCCTGAACCACTTTGATAACTTGGACCTCTGAAAAACCAGAGAAACTTTCAATAGATGTCACTCTTCGCCATTGAAGATGATATCCTTGCTTTCCCGGATTAAGGAAAATCCTGAGAGAAAGCCTCATAATCAGAGATTCGGTGATACGGCATTTTTTCTCCGAAAGAACCCTGATGAAAAGGTCATCGACACCTCAAAATTGGATCCCATCATATGGAATTTCTCCGAGAAGATCCCGAGAAAAGTATGATGTAATATCCCCAAGCGTGAAAGCAGTCTCTCAAGGGACTCGTTTTCCCCAGTAGAGTCAACAAATGGCATCTCCAACAGAGAAGTTTGTACACCTCTACAACTCAGACGACTGGGTTCCTCAGCAAGTCTGACATCATTCTTTTTCTCATCAAATGGCATCTCCCCAGGAAAATTCGGCGAGAAGTTTGAGGAAAACCGCTACGAATAGCGTCCCTTGTCAATAAAGTTTATTGACAAAAGAAGCTTAGACCAGTTCCTTGGTAGGAAACCAGGAACGAGGGGAAGTTTAAATCAGAAACTTAGACCAGTTCCTTGGTAGGAAACCAGGAACGAAGGGAAGTTTAAATCAGAAACTAAGACCAGTTCCTTGGTAGGAAACCAGGATCGAGAGGAAGTTTAAATCAGAAACTAAGACCAGTTCCTCGATAGGAAACCAGGATCGAGGGGAAGTTCATCTCAAAAGAAAACTGAGACCAGTTCCTTGGCTGAAAACCAGGATCGAGGGGAAGTTTACCTTTTCTAAGCATCATTGCTTAGCAAAAGAAGATGAATGTGATCTGCCATTCATAACCACCATCAAAATTTCGGGTATTCTGATATTTAATCCTCTTGCACCCCGAATGCCCGAATACCTTCGTCATTCACACCTTCGTGTCCAAGAAGATTAAATAGGGGCATCTGTCATACCTAAAATTTTGACCACTAAGATTTCCCATTACTGTGCAAATCATCATCACAATATGGGTGTGTCATTATGCCTCATCAGTCTCCCCAAAGGTGGATGAGTATTCACTACTATCAAAATTAGGGTTTCAAGCCCTCTCAGAGCTTTTAGACAAAGGATCAATCAAGGAATGACATGATCTTCAACTTGTCTACATCCTCAAACATATACAAAGGATAAAAAAGGACTCTCACTTCAAGGATTAAGCACAAGGATGCTCCATTCTAGGTGGATCAAGCCTCAAGATCGCCAGTGTCACCAAATTAGGGTTTTAATCGACCATGGCCTCCAGATGGAAATTTTCCTCTGGGCATGAGCCAATGCTTCAAAACATATCCTAATATACTCCATGGAACCTCATGGACTCAATCATCAAGTCAATTTTGCCTTAGGGGATGCATTAATCAAAAGTCAGGAATTAGGGTTTCTTGACTTAATTCACCCCTAAGTTGACTTTTGGGACCAATTATGAACCAGGACCTCAAGAAATGATTTGAGGGTCTCTAATATACCATATTGATCCATTTGGAATAATGGATTAATCCAAGAAGCTTGAGCAACAAGGCTCAACTTCATCAGAGCCACAGTTAGGGTTTCGCGGGAAAAGTCAACTGTAACTTTGACTTTTGACCAGGACATGCTCCCAAGCCCTAAGACATGATTCAATATCCTCTATACCACCCATAGAACATGTCCATCAAGTTTGATTTAGGTCAAGGACATGATTTCCTGAAGAATTGCACAGCTTGGAATTCATCGGATAAAAAGTCAACTTTGCACAAAAGTCAACTTTGATTTTTTGAGATTTTTCACAAAAATGGATTTTTAACCCTAAAATGATGTTTATGTATGATTTGAATCATCATTCATCAAGAAAAATCAAAGAAAATGGGATAACTTGTAAAAGGGGTAACCATAAAAACTTAGAAAATTTTCTAAGTTATGGAAAAAAATGACTCCTAAACCACAAAGCCATTTTTTTCCATCCAAGGCTTGATTTGTAGATCTCATTTCCCTCTACAAAAGCTTTATACTGACCTATGTCCAAATTCCTCATGGATTTTGAGTTATGGAGTGATCAAAATCAAGAAAAGCCACTTTGTTCCAACACTTAGTGAAAATTTCACTAAGTCAGATTTTGCCTTGCTTTTTCCCAAATGTAGGGGCATTTTTCACTTGGATCCAAAAAGTATCAAAACCAAATATGATCAAACAGTTGTTGTATCATGTAAGGGCTTTCCAAAATGGCCAAGAACATCACCAAATTCAATTTGAGCCATGAGATATGACATTGGCAAGTTGCCTTACTGAAATCTGCCAAGGCAAGGCAGATTTTTGTACTTTTGGTCGATTTGCCAAAATCAGCAAATTCCAAGCCTTGTCATCACTTTGGACACATCTGAGGATTGAATCTAAAGGGGACAATCACTGAGCCAAGCCTCCAAATTCCTTAGAACAAGAAATAGCATGTTGAACCTAGAATTGCCTAAAATAGGGACAAAACTCCAATTTTGGATTGGAGCATTCAATGGAAGCATCAAGGTGGCATGGACTGAGCCATTCTCAACTGAATTCAGTCAAGACTTATCCAAGACCAAGGGGACCAGAAGCCTGTGCCCTAACCTCTAGTCAATGGCTAGAGGAGACTTGGATTTTCATTTGCCAACATTGGCCAAACCTACTCAGCAGTTGCCATTCACTATTCCTTGCAAAACAAACTTGCTCTACTATAAATAAAGTTCAATTGTGATCAATTTAAGTACACCAAAGGCCTACAACACTTTCCTTTCTCAAAATCCACTTCTCACTCTAAAAAATGCCTTTCTTAGCAAGTCACTATCGGGTTTTTTCATTAGAGAGCAATTCCACTCAAACCAATCACACACACACCTCATATACATCATATGTGAGCTGATCAAACACTTAAACAACATCTGGAACGCTGATTTATTAGAATCACCAGTCAATTGCTCAAGGTTTTAACCAAAGTGCAGTTGAGATGCCATGAAGTGATCCAGCCAATTTCCATCAAGTCCAAGCATTCAAACACACTCCATAGGGTGTAGGGAAGCTGTTCAGATCATCACAACTCATCTGTAACACCTCCAACTCTGAAATCAATTTGCTCTTGCTGTCACGACCTAGAGGTAAGCCTAAACTTGGTCATCTCTCAATCTATGCATATTTCCTCGCACAATACTTTTGCCAAATGTTCATAATCATGCATGGAATGTTTCCCCTCAAGTAATTGCTTTGTTTGAATCGTATATTAAAAATCCCAGCCTTCATGCAGAATTTAGGGTTCTTGAGGATTTTTCGTGATTTCTTGTTTTATGCTTAATTTAAATGAAATTAATTGCCATAGACATGATCGTGAGGTTGAAACGAGTTGATTGGTATGTGGATTGCATGATATAATCAAGTATTCAGTGAGATTGGATAGAAAATGCAAATCTGGGCAAGGCAGAAAACGCGCGTGTTCTTGGTCCATGTTCTTGGTGCCATTTTCATAAATTCAAATATTTGAATTTTGTGATTTTATTTAATTGATTCAAAAATTAATTTCTCTCTGAGTTTTAATGATTTTGCGTTGATTCTTTTTTTAATAATTCACAAAAATGTTAAAATATTTTATTTTCCCAAAAAATCCCAAAAATATTATTTATTTCATATAATTGATATTTTTGTAAAGAATTAATATTTTAATTGTTTTTGACATTTTGAATATTTTTTTCACCTTGATTTTGCAACTTTTAATGCCTTCTAATTATTTTGTAGGTCAATACTTAATTTTTGAAGCATTAATCCAAGATCACAATTTGTTTTCCATATGTTAAACAATTTTAATAATTTTAATTGAATTTTATTCAATTAAAATACATTTTGAAAACAAATTAGGGTTTTGGATTAATTCAACCCTCATAAATCATTTTCAAAACTTTTGGGCCTCTTAATAGAGTGTAAGATCCGAACCCCCTTGTACAAACAATTTTGGGCCTCACTTATTGTATAAGTCCCTCTGTACAAGTGAACGGCACGATCGTCAGCTTTTAAAAAAAAACTTTGGGCCTCTCCTCGAGCTATAAGACCCATTCAAAACTTTTGGGCCTCTAATAGAGTGTAAGACCCAATCCCCTTTTAACCAAAACCATATTGAGCCTCAATGCATTATATAAGACCCACTGCGTTTTCAAAAATCTCGGCGCGATCGCCATTTTAAACGAAAAATCATCTGGGCCTACCCTCGTGTTATAAGCCCCACTCTTTTTCTTTTGGGCCTCTAATAAAGTGTAAGACCCAACCCTTTATAAATACAACCTATTTTGGGCCTCACTTATGGTATAAGTCCCGTTGTATTTCAAAAAAGTTCGACGCGATCATCATCCGTTGAAAAACAAATCTTGGGCCTACCCTCGAGTAGTAAGACCCATTTCTTTTCTCTAAGACTTTTTTGGGCCTCTTGAGAGAGTGTAAGGCCCATCCCTTTGTACAGAAAATAATTTTTGGGCCTCAGTCACTTGTATAAGTCCCTCTGTACAAATTTAAACAGTGCGATCACTGATAAAACCCTGGGCCTCTCCTTGAGCTGTAAGCCCCAAATCTTTCTTTTTCAAAGCACTTTCTCCTTTGATTTTGAAATATACTGTTGTTTTCAATCTTTCTTTATTGAACAACTAACCAAACAGCATGGAAGCTCTAGAACCGAGTAAGTGTTTATGTGCTTTCATTTACCGCTTTCATATACATATAACTGTATTGCGGGGCTGTTTCGCTGTAAGTCTTCTTTCATAAACTCATATCAACTGTGTAATAATAGTATAGATATTTAGAGTTTCCCCGACAACTACGTTTAGCATTAAGCCCATTGATCACTCTTAAATAGTCAAAACTAGATCCCCATAGGATTACCAGACACAGTCTTCCCTCCTCTTGGGGTTAAACAATATGGAGATATGAAAGGCAGCATTCTCGGTGAACCCTTTCATAGACTGTCACTCGTAGAAGTTGTCAAGAAACTCTATTCCCCAGAGATGATCTCTTCTCCGTGAATTGCATCTCTTGAGTTTCTTCCAAATTCTCGGACTTTCCTGGCTTGATCTATTCCTCGTGAATAGTCTGTCTTGAATTTCTCGGGGTTTGGGGACCCACAGGCTTCTTAAAAGCACTTGTCAATAAACTCTATTCCCCAGAGATGATCTCTTCTCCGTGAATTGCATCTCTTGAGTTTCTTCCATATTCTCAGACTTTCCTGGCTTGATCTATTCCTCTTGAATGGCCTGTCTTGAAATTCTCGGGGTTTGGGGACCCAGCGGCTTCTTAAAAGCATCGGCCTCCTCCTGGGCATTGTTCAAGGACCCACAGGCTTCCTAAAAGCATCCCCGCCTCCTCTTGGGCTTAGTACAAGGACCCGTCGGCTTCTTAGAAGTATTCACAGCCTCCTCTTAGGTTTCGTATAATGATTCTTCCTCGGGGAATGATAGCCTCCTCTTGGGCTTCATACAAGGACCTATCGGCTTCTTAAAAGTTTCTAGCCTCCTCTTGGGCTTCGTACAAATTGTCCCGACGACCTCCTAGAGGTATAGGAACAGAAATCAGTCATCTTAATAGAATAGTCTTTCCAAGAGTCTACTACTGTTTCTCAAAGCATAGTATGAGAGATGAAACTTTAGACTTGGACAGTCTAATTTCCTTGAGTCTCCAAGACATTCTCAAGCTCCCTTAAAAAATAGGAAGAAAACCCGTAAACTCGGACAGTCTCAATACCCTTTGGATTTCCCATTTCCTCAAAGAAAAGGAAATAACCCTGATCCTCGAATCAATATCCCTGAGTGCCAACATTACTCATATAAGAACTGATTTTCTCTTTAAGTCAGCATACTGGACCTGTCACTCAATTGAAACAGTCACCATAGCCTCCTCTTGGACTTTGTACAATGATTCTCCCTAGCGGAGCTAACAATTTTAGCCTCCATCTAGGGCTTCGTACGAGATACAAGAGACTCTCTTGTTGAGTCAAAACCTTTTAGCCTCCATCTCGGGCTTTATACGAGAAACTAAAAGACTCCCTCATCGAGTCAATCACCATCTTTAGCCTCCATCTTGGGCTTCGTACGAGATACAAAAACACTCTCTTGTTGAGTATAAAAGATTCGCCTGTTGAGTCAACCCTTTTATCCTCTCTCTCGGGCTTTGTACGAGACACATATTAGCCTCCTCTTAGGCTTTGCATAAGAAAACCACTGGTTGATCCAATCAACCTTTTAGCATCAAAGATGTGCCTCATTCACAGTACGCAAACATCAACAACTCCTTCATCTAATCGCTGTAAGCGGCAAGCATCTGGATCATCTATATCCATGCCACTATCCCTCTTTTAGCATGAGAAATTCCTAAGGAAAGATAGCATTGCTCTACACTGAGTTAAAGTCTTCTCCTTCAGGTTGGAAGTCCCCTATAAAGGAAATTATGGCATTGTCGGATTCGCACATCCTGGTTAAAGTAATTCTCCTTTATAAACAGTTGTGACATACAAACCCCACTTTAGAGATGACAAATTCTCTCTAAAGTTGAGACCTTTTAGCTTCATATCTTGGGCATTGAACAAGATATAAATAGACTCTTCAACTTCACATCTTGGGCTTTGAACAAGATACAAATAGACACTTTAGCTTCACGTTTTAGGCTTTGAGCAAGACACCAAAACACCATTTCCTCCCATAGAATAGGAGGAACTACGATCGCTCTGATTTCTCTGTTTCGGAGAAAACGGGAATACGTAGGCATAAGATTGAAAGAAAAATCTTAGCGAGCACACTAAACAAAAACCCAAAATCCCATACTTTCATACATCCGTCCTAACATCTTAACCTCTCACCAATCGACCGAACACTAATTTTAACAAAATAAACCCAATAGAGACCCCGAATCTTTGTAGCATCTGTAAACCAACAGTTTTGACTATTTAACCTCAGTTTGCAAGCAGGGTTAATTTGAGGTATCTATTTCCCTTCCTTCATCAGCTTCAATAGGATAAAAAATGAATTGAGCTGTAGATACCAAAGAGTGGTAGTGCTTCGCAACCACATCCAAAATTGCTCGCTACAGTATTATACAGTAGATATGTGACAAGTATATAAAAGGATGTGAAAGAAGACTTACAGTGAAACAGCCCCATAATACAGTTATATACATATGAAAGTGGTAAATGAAAGCGGATAAACACTCACCCGTTGTAGAGCTTCCATGATGTTTGGTTAGTTGTTACACAAAGAAAGTTTTAATAACAACATATATTCAAAATCAAAGGAGAAAGTGTTTTGAAAAGATTATTAGGGCTTACAGCTCAAGGAGAGGCCCAACTTTTAACGATGATTGCACCGTTGTTTGAAAACTGTACAGAGGGACTTATACAATATATGAGGCCCACAAAGTTTTTATGTTCAAGGGGATGAGTCTTACACTCTATTAGAGGCCCAAAGATATATTTTTGTACAAGGGATGGGACTTACAACTCAAGGAGAGGCTGATGGTTTTTTTGTTAAAAAGGCGACGATCGTGCCGAACTTTTTGACGGTATCGGGACTTATACAATACACTGAGGCCCAAATTATTTTATTTACAAAGTGGTTGGGTCTTACACTCTAATAGAGGCTCAAAGAAGTATTTAAAGAAAAGAAATGGGGCTTATAACATGAGGGTAGGCCCAAGTTTATTTTTTAAACTGGCGATCGCGCCAAGATTTTTCTTTTAACGCAGAGGGACTTATACAATATCTGAGGCCCAAAAAAGGTTTTGGTTAAAGGGGATTGGGTCTTACACACTATTAGAGACCCAAAGATTTATTTAAAGAAAAGAAATGGGGCTTATAACACGAGGGTAGGCGCAGTTGATTTTGTTAAAAAGGCGACGATTGCGCCGTTGTTTTTTAAAAATACAGTGGGACTTATACAATGGCTGAGGCGCAAAAAAGTGGTGTATTTACAAAGGGGATGGGTCTTACACTCTAATAGAGGCCCAAAGTGTTTGAAAATGATTTGTTTAGGGTGATTAAGATCAAAACCCTAAATTAATTTCAAAATGTAGTTTAATTAAATAAAAACTTAATTAAAATGATCAAAATTATCAAACATGTATGAAAAACAAGTTGTGATCTTGGATTAATGTTTGAAAAATCATGTTTATATCCACAAAATGATTGGAAATCAATTAAGTTTGGAAAATCAAGGGAGAAAAAATATTTCAAATGTTAAAAACAAATAAAACATTAATTCTTTGTAAAAATATCAAATATATGAAATAAATCATATTTTTGGGAATTTTTGGCAAAATAAAATATTTTAACATTTTTGTGAATTATTAAAAAAAAGAATCAACTCAAAATCATTAAAATTCAGAGAGAAATTAATTTTTGAATTAATTAAATAAAATCACAAAATTCAAATATTTGAATTTTCAAAAAGGGCGCCAAGAACATGGCAAGAACACGCGCCACCCTTTGTTTATGCAGATTTGCATTTTCTATCCAATCTCCCTGAATACTTAATGATATCATGCAATCTACATATTAATCTGCTTGTTTTCACCTCACGATCATGTCTATGGTCTTTAATTTCATTTATTTTAAGCATGGAATAAGAAATCAAAGAGAAACCTCAAGAACCCTAAAATTTGCATGAAGGCTTAAAAATTCCATACACGATTCAAACAAAGCAATTGATTGAGGGTAAACACTCTATGCATGATTATGAACACATGGCCAAATTATTGTGCAGCAAAATATGCATGGATCATAGAGTTAGAAGAGTTCATGCTTACCTCTTGCAGTCGGTGATCGTGTTTTGTGTTAGAGGTGTTGCAAGCTGGTTCCAATGATTTGCACAACTTCCTTAGGTGCCAAGTGATGTGTCTGAATGCTTGGAGTGGTTTGAAATAAGCTAAAACTTGAGATGGTACCTCAACTGCACCTCTGTCAAGAGCTTGAGCAGTTGGCAAGTGATTTTGTGATTTTGATCATTCCATAACTGAAAATCCATGAGGAATTGGAATGAGTGGTAGTTGAAGCTTTTGTAGAGTGCCATGAGAGCTACAAATCCATCTTTGGATCAGCCAAAATGGTTGCTTGGATCTCAAGTTATGATCCTTGGAAGTTGGTACCCTAGCCACTTTGTTCCATAACTTAGAAAATTTCTAAGTTTTTTATGGTTACTCCTTTTACAAATTATCCCACTTTTCTTGATTTTTCTTGATGAATGATGATTCCAATCACACATTAAAATCATTTTAGGGTTAGGGAACCATAATTGACCAAAAAATCAAAAAGTCAAACTTTGACTTTTGGGCACAGTTGACTTTTTATCAGATGAACTCCAAATTGTACGATCCTCTATGAAATCAAGTCCTTGACCTATATCAAACTTGATGGACATGTTCCATGGGTGTTATCGGATGTATTGAATCATGTCCCAAGGTTTGGGAGCATGCCTTGGTCAAAAGTCAAAGGTACAATTGACTTTTCTCGCGAAACCCTAACTGTGGTTCTGATGAACTTGAAACTTGTGAATCAAGCTTCTTGGATCAATCCATTATTGCAAATGGATCAAGGTAATGTGTTAGAGACCCTCAAATCCTCTATTGAGGTCTTGGCTCATGTTTTGTCCCAGAAGTCAACTTAGGGGTGAATTAGGTCAAGAAACCCTAATTCCTGATTTTTTTTATGAATGCATCCCCTGAGGAAAAATTGACTTGATGATTGGGTTCATGATGTCCCTTGGAGCATCTTAGGTTGTCCTTTGAAGCCTTGGCTCATGCCCAGAGGAAAATTTCCAGCTGGAGGCCTTGGTCGACCAAAACCCTAATTTGGTGACACCGGCGATCTTGAGGCTTAATCCACTTGGAATGTTGCAGCCTTGTGCTTAATCCCTGAAGTGGGAGTCCTCTTGATCCTTTGTGGATGTTTGAGAGTTTTAGACAAGTTGAGGATCATGTCATCTCTTGATTAATCTTTTGCCTAAAAGCTCTGAGAGGGCTTGAAACTCTAAGTCTGATTGTAGTGGATGCTCGCCCATCTTTGGGGAGACTGATGAGGCATGAAGGTACATCCATATCGTGATGATGGTTTGCAAAATGATGGGAAATCTTAGTGGTCAAAATTTGGGGTATGAAAGATACCCCTATTTAATCTTCTTGGACCCGAAGGTGTGAATGGCAAAGGTATTCGGGCATTTGGGGTGCAAGAGGATTAAATATCGGAATACCCAAAATTTTGATGGTGGTTATGAATGGTAGTTTCCTCATCCGTCTTATTTTGCTAAGCAATGATGCTTAGAAAGGGTAAAAACTTCCCCTCGATCCTGGTTTTCAGCCATGGAACTGGTCTCATTTTCTGATATAAACTTCCCTCGATCCTGGTCTTCAGCCAAGGAACTGGACTTAGTTTCTAAAATAAAAATTCCCCTCGATCCTGGTCTTTAGCCGCGGAACTGGTCTCAGTTTCTGATATAAACTTCCCCTCGATCCTGGTTTACTACCAAGGAACTGGTCTCAGTTTCTGAAATGAACTTCCCCTCGATCCTGGTTTCCTACCAAGGAACTGGTCTTAGTTTCTTTTGTCAATAAAATTTCTTGACAAGGGACGCTATTCGTAGCGGTTTTCCTCAAACTTCTCGTCGAATTTTCCTGGGGAGATGCCATTTGATGGAAAAAGATTTTATGTTAGAGTTGCTGGGGAACCCAGTCGTCTGAGTTGTAGAGGTGTGCAAACTTCTCTGTTGGAGATGCCATTTGTCTGCTCTACTGGGGACACATAGTCTCTTGAGAGACAGCTTTCACTTAAGGATATTACATCATACTTTTCCCGAGGTCTTTTAGGAGAAATTCCATATATATGATCCAATTTTGAGGTGCCGATGACCTTTTCGCCAGCGAATTTTTCAGAGAAAAACTGCTATGTTGCCGAATATTTGATTAAGAGGCTTTCTCTGAGGATTTTCCTTAATCCGGGAAAGCGAAGATATCATCTTCAATGACGAAGAGTGATATTTTTCGGAAGCTCTCTGGCTTTTCAGAGGTTCAAGTTATCAAAGTGGTCAAAGAACCATCTTCAATCCAGAAATAAACTGGAGGAGAGATCGTTTAGATGATTCATTTCCTGACGAGGAAAGAACTGACTACTCGGTTGAGAGGACTTTTATCACTAGGGAACAAGACCGACTAGAGTGAAAGTGATGCAATATGAATATGAGTGAATCAATAATGCATGATGTATGTATATTTATGCTCATAAAACTGACACGACATACAGACTAATAGATGAACACGACTGGATACTCGGCCACTACGGGGGACGAAGAGGTATCATTTGTTCAAGATAGCAATTCTGCCTTGCTTAGGAGAGATAGTCCCTCTTGGGACCTACGTTGGTCGGACTTAGGAGGTAAGAACTCTTCTAAGGTTGTCAGATGAAACACGGTTTCTGACACAGTTGATCCTTCATTCAGGTGCACTGGTTAAGAAGGGGTACTTTGATTCTACACTTTGGAGCTCGATTACTTTACACCCAACCAGTGACCAGTCTTCAAGGGACCATTTTCCATATCAAGGGGTATAAGGACCTAGTATCTCTGTGGGGGGAAACCTGAGGAATCTGAGGGAATAAAGGCTTTGGTAGTGGCTTAGGGACCAGAAAAGGGTGATGACACAATCTCACCAGACCAGAGAACCTCCACAATCACACACACAACACAGCCTTCAGGACCTTGAATCTTCTGCAGCAGCACCTGTCCTTAAAATAGCAACAAACAGGCAAAGCTAGATAAAGCGGTTAGTTATGCACGGATGATGACCTAATATGTTATGCAAGAAAGAAAGGGGATCTTAGGGTCAAAAATTAGGGTGCGACAACCATGAAGTCGTATTTTCCACTTGGTTGTCCCAAGGTGTCCCATACTTCTTTGGAACTGGAGGAGTCATCCCTTTCGATGACGTTGACCTCTGGAAAAGCATAGTTGATGAACTCTAGTCCTGCAAACTTTGCGAATTCATCGTCGTGCTGGATATTTTCTGAATGCCCTGAGTAATGATCCCAAGCTTCTGTGGGGACACAGGTATTCGTTTCAATGATGCTTAGCTGGTTTTCATTATTCGGCTTATTTTCTTGCCCCGAGTCTCCGGGGTATGGCTGCCAGATAGGAAGACCATCCATCGGGCCATAATAGTTGTGGTTGAAGTTGTATTTCATCGGAGTGTTTTCCTCTAATGAATTTGGCGGAGTACGACATCCTTCCAGATCACAATCTCTGTATATCATTTCGACATCTGACCTCGGTATAAATCTCAGACTCTGTGCAGGATAGTAAAATGGCGTAGGCACCTCTTCTTGAGACATATAACCATCATCGTTAATATAGGACTTCCATTCTTCATCGGTATCGGAGGAATCTCCCTCGTTGATGGTATGTACTTCTTGAGACACTGGGTGAAGGAAACCTCCACTGTGGAAGAAGTTCTGAACGGGATGAAGCCTTTTATCTTTAGCGGAAGTTTGGGTACAGGTTGCAGAAAAACCAAGACCTTTCTTTGTCTTGTTATCCGTAGGAATGACGAGTTGTCCCCATTCCTTTGCATTGTTACTTTTGATCACCTCGAGAGCATCTTTGTACGAGGAGATTGATGTTCCTTTCTCTAGTTGATCCTTATTGCTCACCGAAAGTGCCTGGAACTGAGTTCCAACAACCTCCTCGGGTTCTACACAAGTGGATAATGAAAGGTTACTCACGATCAAGGCTTGCTCTCCATAAACTGTGACCAATTGGTTGTTCTTAACGAACTTTAGCTTTTGTTGAAGCGTCGAAGTGACTGCCCCAGCCTGGTGTATCCAAGGTCTTCCTAATAAGCAACTGTATGTTGCCCAAATGTCCATGACCTAGAAAGTGACTTGGAAAGTGTGAGGACCGATAGTTATGGGAAGGTCGACTTCGCCAATAACTATTTTTCTGGATCCGTCAAATGCTTTGACAGCGACCTCAATGTCTCTCACCGGAGGTCCTTTGAATGATAGTCACATTAGAGTGGACTTTCGCATGACGTTGTGAGCCGATCCGGTATCTACCAGTATGCTGGCTAAAGCATCGTCCTGGAAGTTGACTGTGATATTGAGCGCCATGTTATGACTTGGGCCCTCTTCTGGCAATTCCTCATCACTAAACCCCAAGTTGTTGCAGGAAGTGATGTTAGAGACGATACTGTCGAACTGTCGTATTGATACATCCTGTTCCAGGAAGGCCTGTTCTAAGACTTTCTGTAGAGCCTCTCTGTGGGCTTCGGAACTGAGCAAAACGGATAACACTGAGATCTTTGAAGGAGTTTGTAACAGCTTATCAACAATGTTGTATTCACTCCTTTGGATGAGCTTCAGCATCTCATCATCGTTCTTTGAAAGGTCGGGATCACTGGATTGACTGACTGGTGGATTGGGAATCTCTGTTTGAGGTTCCTTTTCTCGGTTAGGCTCTCCAACTCCTCTGTTGATGATCCGACCACTCGGTGTTACTCGACTGATGTCTGCAATATTCACGACGGAGGGTAATGGAATTTCCTTTCCATTCTCAATTGTTGTTGCACCGTATTTGTAAGGGATAACCTTAGTTGATTCATACGGTAGTGGTCCCGGTAGATAGATAACTACATGAGCCTTCTGATTTCTCTGACTGTCGTAGGTAACTTCAATCAGTTCCTGGTTAAGAACCTTTGATTCGTCAAGTAGAGGGATGATGGTACAAACATCCTTGGTTCTTTCGTGATCACGACAATATCCTTAATCTGATCAGCGAAATAATCTAGCATCCAGTTGATTGACCCAAAACTCAGGCACGGTTGAATCTCCTTGGGAGCCAACTGACCTTGAAGGGCTGCTCACACGAGACAACATCCTTGATTATTTTCTGAGCAGACTCTACAACGCTCATAATTGTGTGGTGGCACCTGGCCACGTCTGTTTTGAATGCAGTGTAACCTCTCTAGGTCTATTTCCATAGATCGGACATCCTGACTTTGATGTCTAGTAGGGTTCCCATTAACCACACTGATTTGTTACGTGTCTTCATCCATATAAATCGGAAGCCACCAGTGGATTAACAAGTGTTGTAAAGTTCTCTGAATGATAGCGTACCCTTGGTTACTCTCACGGCATACTGTACAGTTCAGATAACCATGTGAAGTGATAAAACCGAGCTGGACTTGCTTGGCGTGCAACTCCACCAAGCTGGTATTCATCAAACGAATATCAAAGATTTGAATCATGTTGATCTGATAAGGATTTCTATCATGGTGGTCCTGGATCCACCCAAGATCCATCTGACGGTAGAGGGCCACTTGTACAAAAGAGCATCCCTGTTTGTTTACCGAGCAAGTCAGACAGGAATTGTACTCATGCCATGGCAGATTATGATACTGGTTTTGCCTTGAGTGTATTGTCACTAAGTTGACATTCATCGCGCGGATGTCGTGATTCTGAATGATGTTGGAATTCGTATTAGTCATGTTGACCCCACGAATTCGGTGTTCTTGGATCCATCCAAGATCCAACTGTTCATGTAGAGCTGATTGCACCACATAACATCCTTGATTATTTTTAGAGCAGATATCAAACTGGTGATAATTATGAGGTGGAACATGGCAGTATCCACTCTGTCTACAATGCATCTTGACCAAGTTGGCCCTCAATAAGAGTACATCATGAATTTGATAGATGTAGTAAGATTCTTCATCTATCAAATTTACTGCAGCTTTCTCGTGTTGAGGCAGCGGGTTCGTGAGAACATTTGGATTCATATCTTTGAAAGATAAGACCCCGCTCCTAACAAGATTTTGCACATCGGATTTAAACTTGATACAGTTTTCTATGTTATGCTCTGGTCCTCCTTGATGATAAGGGCAAGTCTGATCCGCTTTAAACCAAAAAGGCAGATTTTCTGGTACTATAAGAGGAGACCTGGTTTGGACATGCCCCTTGACCAGTAAGAGTGGAAACAATTTTGCGTACAACATCGGTATAGGGTCAAACCTTGGTGGTCGCGTTGCACGGTTGTTGTTGTATGGAGGACAAGCCTGCTGAAGAGGCTGTTGTGTCCTTTGCTGATATGGTTGTTGAATCGGTTGGCTCTGAGCAACCTGAGGTTGATACGCAGGAACATGCATGAGGTTGATAGCAGGAGTTACAGCTGCTACTGGTTGGTACCGTCGCCTTTGCTTTCCGAGAGATATATTCCCAATATCCTGCTTCTTTTTCTTAGGGAGAGCGCTACCGTATCGTTTTGTACTACTTGATGCTCCAGCGTATTTAACTAAACGTCCTTCTCGGACTGCTTCCTCAAGACGAACTCCCATGCCCACCATCTCGGTGAAGTCACTGGTCGCACTGGCAACCATTCTGTCGTAGTAAAATGAGCTCAAGGTCTTTAAGAAGATCTTTGTCATCTCTTTTTCCTCAAGAGGTGGACAAATCTGGGCGGCAGTTTCACGCCATCTCTGACCGTATTCCTTAAAGGTTTCCTTGTCCTTCTGTGACATCGATCTGAGTTGATCTCTGTCTGGTGCCATGTCCAGGTTATACTTATATTGTTAAACGAAGGCAGCGCCAAGATCTCTGAAAATGGCGATCTTAGTGGGGTTTAAACCCATGTACCACTTTAATGCGGCACTGGTTAAACTATCCTGAATATAGTGGATCAGTAGCTCTTGGTTCTTTGTCTGAGCTGACATTCGCCGAGCGTACATCACCAGATGGCTCTGAGGGCAAGAGTTACCCTTTTATTTTTCAAAATCGGGTACCTGGAACTTGAGCGGAACTTTTACATTAGGGACCAAACAAAGGTCCGCGACGT
Source organism: Lathyrus tuberosus (assembly GCA_022829125.1). NCBI lineage: Eukaryota > Viridiplantae > Streptophyta > Magnoliopsida > Fabales > Fabaceae > Lathyrus > Lathyrus tuberosus. The sequence goes on along the minus strand of JALAZF010000001.1, from coordinate 5,541,319 downwards.
CCTTTCCAAATAAATCCTGACCGCGAAGGGCTTGCAATTCTTTCTGCATCTCCAGGAATTGTTCCTGGAACTCATTCATTCTGTCGAGCTTACTTTTGTTTCCACCAAAAGGTATCTATGGAATTTGTCCTCCCAGGATAGTGTGTACCACAGGTGGTGGTATAGTCATTATGGCCGAGACTCTTGGCGCCTCCCGAAGTTTGTAACCTTCAGGAGTTGCTGTCATGCCCCTGGCATCTTCGCTTTCCCGAAGTTTGTAACCTTCAGGCCCAGTGGCTCCTGTTGAAGTTTCCGAATCTTCAGTGATCGGCGGAATATATCCTTCTGGGATATAGTTAATAGGCATGCCACAGGGACGATCTTTCGGCATTTTGTACCTAGGATCATACTTTTCCACTATGGGAGTTGATGTGATCTCTGAGATCACAGTCCTTTGTTGCTGCATCTGAGCTTCTGCTAGAGCTTGCATGTCGTTATAAAGCTTTATCAGATCCTCTTTCAGAGTGTCGATCTCTTCCCTTAACTCTCTGTTCTCTTCCTCGAGATCATCCATCTTTTTCCGACGATTGGCCCGAGTATTGTACAAATGAGATAGTTTGACTCTAGAATCGAGACGCAAATGTGAGATTCGTAGGTAAGAAGAATGCGTTAAGTGAGAATGATGAATGATATGCAATGATTATATTAATTGTATATTTTTGTTTATTCAAAGTAACCTTCGACAATTGGATTGCAAATATCAAACAGTGGGGAAATTCCGTTTTATTGAATTCAAAGATTGCGAAAATGGAAATACAGTAATTTACAAAGTGCTGTAAAAAAAATCTAAACTTATGGATCCTGAGTCCCCTCTGAGGGGAGCTCAGGTGCTGGTTCCGAAATTTTCCTTTTCTTTGACCGGGGCTCTTGAGCCGTTGTCGGGTTGTCATTCCTTTGCCAAGTGAAAGGAGCGAGTAGATTCCTTTGGTCTTCTTGATTTTCTACAGCATGTAACTCTAAAATCTCAATCAGAGCGTCTTTATCTTTCAACAGTTGCTGTATTTTCTTGCACTCCACATTGAGAATACGGTACTTGTTCCTCCAAGACCTCTTCTCCTGCTGAACTTTATTGAGAGTCACCTGAAGTTTTTCCGTACCAGACATAAAATAAAGGACAGGGTCCCTTAATCGAAGAACTTCCCGACGAGGGTAAGGCATCCTCAGCTTGAGAGCTCTAGTTTGTACCCAATGGAGATAAGGTTCCACCGAGACACAATCTGGTTTTCCTAGAGACTCTCGTCCTTTCCTATGAACATGTTTCCAGGCATGCACTATTTCCGTCTTTAGTGGTTTGTCATTTTCTCCTTCCTTGAAGAAAAGATCTTCCAGATGAGCATTATGCGGGACATGCCTCATCGGGTATCCAAATTGACGACGAACTAAAATTGGATGATAATTGATTCCTCCCTTAGTTCCTATAAGGGGTACATTTGGGAAATTTCCACAACGCTCAATGATTCTGATCCCGTCATAGATTCGATTGTACCAATCGATGTCAGAGTTGGTAAGAGACATGATTCTCTGTGACCAACATAAAGTATTCTTTTCATCCCAAAATGCAGCAGACTTGGGCAAATGGGAAGTGAACCATTTGTATAGCAGGGGTACACAGCATGTGATCATTCCTTCGCTGTATAAATTCCTTAAGTGTACCGAATGATAAGTATCTGCGAGCAAGGTCGGTACAGGGTGTCCAATCAGAAAAATCTTAATGGCGTTGGTATCTACAAAGTTATCAATGTTGGGAAACAAAAATAACCCATAGGTGAGCAAACCAAAGATGCTCTCGAAAGCGGCCACGTTCCCTATACTAGCAAAGTACAAGGCTTTCTTTGTCAAGAACTGGGCTGGCAAACCCAGAATTCCACCCTTAGTGGTCATGTGAGTCCTGACTTCTGACTCGTCCAAATAGATTGCTCTTGCAATGGTTTGATCCTTTGGAATCTCCTCCAGTCAGGTGAGAGTACTCCTCTAGTGTTGGTGCTAGTTGATAATTCAGAAATGTGAAACAATGATAGACCGGATCGTAGAACTGGATTAGTATGGACAGGATTCCTTCGATTACGTGGACCATTAACAGAGACAGCAGTCCTCCATACTTGGCTCTGAAAGCCTCTGGGTTAGTGATCATACTCGCCAAACCTCTCAAATCCTTTAGTTTTGGAATCTTAAAGGTGTACTTGTGAGTTTTTCTTCTACCGAAATCCATTAGCACAATCTCTTTATCTGACATTTGCAATCATTGTCTTAGTTTAATTTGAAAAAGAGAGACTAGAAAAGAAGATTTTTCTTTGTTTTAATGTTTTTTAAATAAACGTATGAATGCAGCACACAAAAACATAGAAAAATCATGGGGTCAAAGGGTCGGTGTCATGAAGTCAAGGCTTTAATCATCCCCAAAGGTTTATACTGGTGATTTTTGTACCTGTCCGAAAAATCATTGACCCCTCTTGGGATAACAACAGCAAGCGGATCGCCAACGAGCTGATGTATCTTAGAGTGATCTCAGATGAGGGTAGTATCGCGTGAAAACTATTTTCGATAGCTTCCGCACTACAAAATGGTTTCAGTCTACTAAAAACCTCAGCTTCTCAGATAACCCAGTCGACCACCCTACTTTCAACAACCGAAGCCGTATAGGCAATGCATCTGCAAAGGGAGTCTCCATTGAGTTTGATGGTCGACCGGGGACTCTTAACTGGGATTCACTCCCCGCAAGATTACCCAGATAATACCATCACTTATCTTAGGTGTATCCTCAATCTTTCCACATGCGGCATCACACGCATTCCCATTAGCAGAAAAATAAACCCAGATATCAATTAGGAAAAGCAGTATATATATTTGTCTTAATCATCCTAGAACTCTAGTCTTATGATCCTATACAGACAATGACTCCCCAGCAGAGTCGTCATTTCTGTGACAACTTGTTGAATTTACAAGTTTCCACCGAAGATTGTAAGAAAGAGAACTGGGCCCCACGGTGGGCGCCATTTTTCTGTAGCGCGATTTTTGCGGTCTTGAATCACGATCGCTTTGGTACTACAGTTCGATTCATTTTTTATCCTATTGAGCTGATTAAGGAAGGGAAGTAGATGTCTCTAATTAACCCTGCTTGCATACTGAGTTTGAACATCGGTCTGTTAGGTTATAGATGCGATTAAGATGTGGGTCCCTCTTCGGTTTATTTTGTTAAGATTCGAATGTCTGGATCATTTGCGAGGTTTTTGGTAAGATGTTAGAATTTGGTTCTATTGGGTAGATATATGGGGGTACTGGATTTTGGGTTTTTGATTAGTATGCTCACTAAAATTTTTGCAATCTTATGCCTAAGTATTCCCGTTTAACGAAACAGGAAAATCAGAGCGATCGTAGTTCCTCCTATTCTATGGGAGGAAAGAGATGTTTTGGTGTCTTGTTCAAAGCCCAAGACGTGAAGCGAAAGGTGGTTTGTATCTTGTTCAAAGACCAAGATGTGAAGCTAAAAGGTTTTGACTGATAGAGAATTTGTCATCTCTAAAGAGGAGTTGTCGATGTTTGTATGATGTGAACAAGGCACAACTTTGATGCTAAAAGGTTGATTGACTCAACCAGGGTTTTCTTTATACAAAGCCTAAGAGGAGGCGGGGATTTTGACTTTTCCGGGGAAAATGTTCTTTCTGTCCTGTACAAAGCCCAAAATTGAGGCTAAAAGGGATTTTGACTCCGCTGGGGAGAACGTATATTGTATAAAGCCCAAGATGGAGGATGAAAGGGTTTGAATTAACAAGAGAGTACTTGTATGTGTCTTGTACAAAGCCCAAGACGGAGGTTAAAAGAGTTGACTCAACAAGAGAGTCTTGAACAGGTGATTGACTCAACAAGGGAGTCTTTTATACTCAACAAGAGAGTGGGGGTTTTTATATGTTTTGTACAAAGCCCAAGACGAAGGCTGAAGGTGCTCGACTCAACAATAGAATCTTTTATACTCAACAAGAGAGTGTTTTGTTGTCTCGTACGAAGCCCGAGATTGAGGCTAAAAGGAGATTGACTCAACAAGAGAGTCTTTTATACTCAACAAGAGAGTGTTTTATATGTCTTGTACAAAGCCCAAGACGGAGGCTAAAAGTTGTCGACTCAACAAGAGAGTCTTTTATACTAAAAAAGAGAGTGTTTTATATGTCTTGTAAAAAGCCCAAGATGGAGGCTAAAAGTTGTTTACTCAACAAGAGAGTCTTTTATACTCAACAAAAGAGTGGTGTTATATGTCTTGTACAAAGCCCAAGACGGAGGCTAAAAGTTGTTGACTCAACAAGAGAGTCTAAAAAGGTTATCTCTACAGGGGAGAATCATTTGTACAAAGCCCAAGAGGAGTCTGACTTACCGATAAGGATTATTTAGATCCTGAAGCGGGTCCAAGGGTGAGGAACTCTCATGAGAGAGACCGAGTTTCAGAGTGATCAGTGTTTCTTCTTATGTGTGCAAGGAACTTGAGAATGTCTTTGAGACTTGTAGCGCGAGTTTTTTTGTGGTTGCGAAGCACTATCGCTTTAGGGTACTGCAGCTCGATTCATTTTTTATCCTATTGAAGGTGATGAAGGAAGGGAAATAGATGTCTCCAATTAACCCTGCTTGCATACTGAGTTTGAACAGATGACTATTGGTTTACAGATGCTACAAAGATCGTGGGTCTCTCTTAGGTTATTTTATTGAGAACACAGTGTGACGGGATTATTGGTAGGATGTTAGGACTGATGCTTTCAGATTGATGTTTGGAGATACGGGATTTTGGGTTTTTGATTTAGTATGCTCGCTAAGATTTTTCAATCTTATGCCTACGTATTCCCGTTTAACGGAATAGGGAAATCAGAGCAATCGTAGTTCCTCCTATTCTATGGGAGGAAAAGGTTGTTTTGGTGTCTTGTTCAAAGCCCAAGACATGAAGCTGAAGGTAGTTTGTATCTTGTTCAAAGCCCAAAATGTGAAGCTGAAGGTAGTTTGTATCTTGTTCGAAGCCCAAGATGTGAAGCTGAAGGTTTTGACTTTAGAGAGAATTTGTCATCTCTAAAGAGGAGTTTGTTGATGTTTGTATGCTGTGAGCAAAGCATGTTTTTATGCTAAAAGGTTGATTGACTCAACCGGGGTTTCCTTATACAAAGCCTAAGAGGAGGCTATTGACCCAACAAGAGGGTGTTTTCATGTGTCTCGTATGAAGCCCGAGAGAGAGAGGCTAACAGAGAGATTGACTCAACAAGAAAGTCTTTTATACTCAACAAGAGAGTGTTTTTGTATCTCGTACGAAGCCCGAGATGGAGGCTAAAAGTGGTTTGACTCAACAAGAGAGTCTGAAAAGGTTAGCTCCACTGGGGAGAATCATTGTACAAAGGCCAAGAGGAGCCTGAAAAGAGGTGGACTCAATAAGAGAATCTTTTATACTCAACAAGAGAGTGATTTGATGCCTCGTAATAAGCCCGAGGTAGAGGCTAAAAGGGAAGTGACTCAACAAGAGAGTCTTTTATACTCAACAAGAGAGTGATTTAGTATCTCGTACGAAGCCCGAGATGGAGGCTGAAAGAGGTTTTGACCCAACAAGAGGATCTTTTATACTCAACAAGAGAATGTTTTCTATCTCGTACGAAGCCCGAGATGGAGGCTAAAGGTTTGACTTTACAAGAGAGTCTTTTATACTCAACAAGAGATTTTTGGGAGAATCATTGTACAAAGCCCAAGAGGAGGCTGGTATGTTAAGGGTTGAAGGTCAACCCATTAACTGGTTTGACACTTGACTCAAAAAGACAGCTCTAGCAAATTGATGACTAGGTTCTGTTCCTATACCTGTAGAGGTCTCTGGGTCCTTGTACTAAGCCCAAGAGAAGGCATGAGAGCTTTTAAGAAATCGAAGGGTCCTTTTACAACGCCCAAGAGGAGCGCGGGGATGGTTTTAGGAAGCATGTGGGTCCCCAAACCCCGAGAAGTTCAAGACATGCCATTCACAGAGAATAGATCAAGCCAGGAAAGTTCGAGAATTTGGAAGAAACTCAAGAGATGCCATTCACGGAGAAAAGGTCATCTCTGGAGAGTAGAGTTTATTTGACAATGTCTAAGGGTGACAGTCTGTGAAAGGGTTCACCGAGAATGCTGCCTTTCACGTCTCCATATTGTTTAACCCCAAGAGGAGGGAAGACTATGTCTGGTAATCCTATGGAGATCTAGTTTTGTTTGTATTTAAGAGTGACCAACAAGGCTTTACCTAGTGCTAGACGTAGTTGTCAGGGAAAACTCTAAATAACTATACTAGTATTACACAGTTGATATTTGACAAGTATATAAGAGTTTGAGAAAGAAGACTTACAGTGAGCAGCCCCACAATACAGTTATATATATATGAAAGCGGATAAAGAAAGCGAGTAAACACTTACTCAGTTGTAGAGCTTCCATGCTATTTTGTTAGTTGTTCAACAAAGAAAGCTTTGATAACAATATTATATTCAAAATCAAAGGAGAAAGTGCTTTGAAAAGATTGTTGGGACTTACAGCTCAAGGAGAGGCCCAAGGTTTTATCAGTTATTGCACGGTTGTTTTAAATTTGTACAGGGACTTATACAAGTGACTGAGGCCCAAAAAGGTTTTCTGTACAAAGGGATGGGTCTTACACTCTCTCAAGAGGCCCAAAGGGTTTAAAGAAAAAGAATGGGGCTTATAACACGAGGGTAGGCCCAAATGATTTGTTTTTGAATTGGCAATTGCGCCGAGATTTTTCTTTTAATGCAGAGGGACTTATACAATATCTGAGGCAAAAAATGTTTTGGTTTAAAAGGGGGTTGGGTCTTACACTCTTTTAGAGGCCCAATGATTTATTTTTGTACAAGTGGTGGGGCTTACAGCTCAAGGAGAGGCCCAGGGTTTGATTTTTGAACTGGCGGTCGCGCCGAACGTTTGTAAATATACAGAGGGACTTTTACAATGTGTGAGGCCCAAAAAGGTTTATTTACAAAGAGGGGTTGGGATTTACACTCTAATAGAGGCCCATGAGTGTTTGAAAAAGTTTGATGAGGGCTAAATTAATCAAAAACCCTAATTTGTTTTCAAAATGTATTTTAATTGAATAAAAAATTCAATTAAAATGACCAAAATTGTTAAACATGTGAAAAAAAAATTGTGATCTTGGATTAATGTTTCAAAAATCAGGTTTTGATCTACAAAATGTTAGGGAAATCCCTAAAATTTGAAAAATCAAGATGGAAAAAATGTTTTATATGTTAAAAACAATTAAAATATTAATTCTTTACAAAAATATCAAGTATCTAAAATAAATAATATTTTTGGGAAAATAAAATATTTTAACATTTTTGTGAATTATTAAAAAAAGAATCAACTCAAAATCATTAAAACTCAGAGAGAAATTAATTTTTGAATCAATTAAATAAGATCACAAAATTCAAATATTTAAAGGGCGCCAAGAACATGGCAAGAACACGCGCCATTCCTCTGTTTCTGCAGATTTGTGTTTTCTATCCAATCTCACTGAATACTTGATTATATCATGCAATCTACATATCAATCTACTCGTTTCAACCTCACGATCATGTCTATGGTCTTTAATTTCATTTATTTTTAACATGGAATAAGAAATCAAAGAGAAACCTCAAGAACCCTAGATTCTGCATGAAGGTTCAGAAATTCCATACACGATTCAAACAAAGCAATTGATTAAGGGAAAACACTCCATGCATGATTATGAACATATGGCCAAATTATTGTGCAGCAAAAAATGCCTGGATCACAGAGTTAGAAGAGCTCATGCTTACCTCTTGCAGCTGGTGATCGTGTTTTGTGTTAGAGGTGTTACAGCTTGGTTCCAAGGTTATAGACAGCTTCCCTAGGTGTTATGGAGTGTGTCTGGGTGCTTGGAATAAATGGAAATGATCTGGAACTGAAGATGGTATCTCAACTGCACCTTGGTTAAAACCTTGAGCAACTGGCTGGTGATTATGAGAAATCAGTGTTCCAGATGTTGTTTAACTGTTTAGATCACTTTTATATGATGTTTATGAGGTGTGTGTGTGATTGGTTTGATTGGAATAGCTCTCAAACTCAAAACCCGATAGTGACTTGCTTTGGAACGCAAATTTGGAGTGAAGAAGGAGATTTTGAGGAAAGCATTTGTTAGATGGCTTTGGTGTACTCAAACTGATCACAAATGAGCTCTGTTTATAGTAGAGCAAGTTTGTTTTGCAAGGAATAGTGAATGGCAACTGCTTCATAGGTTTGGCCAATGTTGAGCAATGAGAATCCAAGTCTCCTCTAGCCATTGACTAGAGGTTAGGGCACAGGCTGCTGGTCCCCTTGGTCTTGGATAAGTCTTGACTGAATTCAGTTGGAAATGGCTCAGTCCATGCCACCTTGGTGTATGCATTGAATTCCCCAATCCAAAATTGGAATCTTGTCCCTCTTTTAGGCAATTTTAGGTTTGGCATGCTACTTCTTGTTCCAAGGACTTTGGAGGCTTGGATTAGTGTTTGTCCCCTTTAGATTTGATCCTCAGATGTGTCCAAAGTGATGACAAGGCTTGGAATTATCTGATTTTGCCAAATCGAGCCAAAGTGTAAAATTCTGCCTAGTCATGACAGTTGTATCAAGGCATGTTGGTATTGTCATATCTCATGGCTCAAGTGGAATTTGATGGAGTTCTTGGCCATTTTGGAAAGCCCTTATTTGATACAACAACTGTTTGATCATATTTGGTTTTGATACTTTTTGGATCCAAGTGAAAAATGCCCCTACATTTGGAAAAAAGTAAGGCAGATTCTGACTTAGTGAAAATTTCACTAAGTGATGGAAAAAAGTGACATTTTCACTTTTTGTGATCTTGATCATTCCATAAGTCAAAATCCATAATGAATTCGAATGAGGTGTAGTTGAAGCTTTTGTAGAGGGCCATGAGAGCTACAAATCCAACTTTGGATGGGGAAAAATGGCCTTGTGGTTTAGCAGTTATGATCCTCCAAAGTTGGTACCCTAGCCACTTTGTTCCATAACTTAGAAAAATTTCTAAGTTTTTATGGTTACCCCTTTTACAAGTTATCACACTTTTCTTGATTTTTCTTGATGAATGATGATTCCAATCACACATTAACATCATTTTAGGGTCAAAGAACCATAATTGTGAAAAATCTCAAAAAATCAAAGTTTGACTTTTGTGCACAGTTGACTTTTTGTCAGATGAATTCCAAACTGTGCGATCCTTTATGAAATCAAGTCCTTAACCTAAATCAAACTTGATGGATTAATTTTATAGGTGTTATAGGGTGTATTGAATCATGTCCTAGGGTTTGGGAGCATGTCCTGGTCAAAAGTCAAAGGCACAGTTGACTTTTCCATCGAAACCCTAATTGTGGTTCAGATGAAATTGAAACTTGTTGCTCAAGCTTCTTGGCTCAATCCATTGTTACAAATGGACCAATGTGGTGTTTTAGGGACCCTAAAATTATCTCTTGAGGTCTTGGCTCATGATTTGTCCCAAAAGTCAACTTAGGGGTGAATTAGGTCAAGAAACCCTAATTCCTGATTTTTTATGAATGCATCCCCTGAGGCAAAATTGGCATGATGATTGGGTTTATGATGTCCCTTGGAGTATCTTAGGTTGGGCTTTGAAGCATTGGCTCATGCCCAGAGGAAAATTTCCACCTGGAGGCCCTGGTTGACGAAAACCCTAATTTGGTGACATTGTCGATCGTGAGGCTTAATCCACCTAGAAGGGAGCAGCCTTGTGCTTAATCCTTGTTGTGGGAGTCCTCCTGATCCATTTTGAGAGATTAGACAAGTTGAAGATCATGTCAATTCTTGATTGATCCTTTGTCTAAGAACTCTGAGAGGGCTAGAAACCCTAATTTTTGATAGCAGTGAATGCTCACCCATCTTTGGGGAGACTGATGAGGTATGATGGTTCATCCATATTGTGACGATGATTTACCCAATGATGGGAAATCTTAGTGGTCAAAATTTGGGGTATGACAAGACTCAAGGGTTTTAGACTGTCCGAGTCTAGAGTTTTATCTTTTGTTCAATGCCCAAGAGGAGGCACGGGCATTAAGGGGTGAGTATCAACCCTACAACGGCCGGAGTTTTGACGCTGGGAAGACTGCTCTAGCAAAGGATGACTAAGTTCTGTCATATACCTTTACGAGGTCGTCAGGGTCCTTGTATTAAGCCCAAGAGAAGGCATGAGAACTTCTAAGAAGCCGAAGGGTCCTTGTACAATTCTTAAGAGGAGGCGGGGATGCTTTTAGGAAGCCTGTGGGTCCCCAAACCAAGATAAGTTCAAGACATGCTATTCACCGAGAATAGATCAAGCCAGGAAAGTTCAAGGATTTGGAAGAAACTCAAGAGATGTCATTCACAGAGAAAAGATCATCTCTGGGGAGTTAGATTTTCTTTGACAATTTCTAAGGGTGACAGTCTGAGAAAGGGTTCACAGAGAATGCTGCCTTTCACGTCTCCATATTGTTTAACCCCAAGAGGAGGGAAGACTGTGTCTGGAATCCTATGGGGGATCTAGTTTTGTTTGTATTTAAGAGTGACCAACAGGCTTTACCTAGTGCTAGACGTAGTTGCGGGGGAAAACTTTAAATAACTATACTAGTATTACACAGTGGATATGTGACAAGTATATAAAAGGATGTGAATGAAGACTTACAGTGAAACAACCCCACAATACAGTTATATACATATCAAAGTGGTAAATGAAAGCAGATAAACACTTACCCGTTGTAGAGCTTCCATGCTGTTTGGTTAGTTGTTCAACAAAGAAAGTTTTAATAACAACATATATTCAAAATCAAAGGAGAAAGTGTTTTGAAAAGATTATTAGGGCTTACAGCTCAAGGAGAGACCCAAGTTTTAACGATGATTGCATCGTTGTTTAAAAACTGTACAGAGGGACTTATACAATATGTGAGGCCCACAAAGTTTTTATGTATAAGGGGATGGGTCTTACACTCTATTAGAGGCCCAAAGATTTATTTTTGTGCAAGGGATGAGACTTACAACTCAAGGAGAGGCCCATGGTTTTTTTGTTAAAAAGGCGACGATCGTGCCAAACCTTTTGATGGTATTGGGACTTATACAATACACTGAGGCCCAAATTATTTTATTTACAAAGGGGTTGGGTCTTACACTCTAATAGAGACCCAAACACGTATTTAAAGAAAATAAATGGGGCTTATAACACGAGGGTAGGCCCAAGTTTATTTTTTAAACTGGCGATCGCGCCAAGATTTTTCTTTTAACGCAAAGGGACTTATACAATATCTGAGGCCCAAAAAAGGTTTTGGTTAAAAGAGGATTGGGTCTTACACTCTATTAGAGGCCCAAATATTTATTTAAAGAAAAGAAATGGGGCTTATAACACGAGGGTAGGCCCAGTTGATCTTGTTAAAAAGGCGACGATCGCACCGTTGTTTTTTGAAAATACAGTGGGACTTATACAATGGTTGAGGCCCAAAAAAGTGGTGTATTTACATAGGGGATGGGTCTTACACTCTAATAGAGGCCCAAAGTGTTTGAAAATGATTTGTTTAGGGTGATTAAGATCAAAACCCTAAATTAATTTCAAAATGTAGTTTAATTAAATAAAAACTTAATTAAAATGATCAAAATTATCAAACATGTATGAAAAACAAGTTGTGATCTTGGATTAATGTTTGAAAAATCATGTTTATATTCACAAAATTATTGGAAATCAATTATGTTTGGAAAATCAAGGGAGAAAAAATATTTCAAATGTTAAAAACAAATAAAACATTAATTCTTTGTAAAAATATCAAATATATGAAATAAATAATATTTTTGGGAATTTTTGGAAAAATAAAATATTTTAACATTTTTGTGAATTATTAAAAAAAGAATCAACTCAAAATCATTAAAATTCAGAGAGAAATTAATTTTTGAATCAATTAAATAGAATCACAAAATTCAAATATTTGAATTTTCAAAAAGGGCGCCAAAAATATGGCAAGAACACGTGCCACCCTCTGTTTCTGCAGATTTGCATTTTCTATCCAATCTCCCTGAATACTTGATGATATCATGCAATCTACATATTAATATGCTCGTTTTCACCTCACGGTCATGTCTATGGTCTTTAATTTCATTTATTTTAAGCATGGAATAAGAAATCAAAGAGAAACCTCAAGAACCCTAAAATTTGCATGAAGGCTCAGAAATTCTATACACGATTCAAACAAAGTAATTGATTGAGGGTAAACACTCTATGCATGATTATGAACACATGGCCAAATTATTGTGCAGCAAAATATGCATGGATCATAGAGTTAGAAGAGTTCATGCTTACCTCTTGCAGCTGGTGATCGTGTTTTGTGTTAGAGGTGTTGCAAGCTGGTTCAAATGATTTGTACAGCTTCCTTAGGTGCCAAGTGATGTGTCTGAAAGCTTGGAGTGGTTTGAAACAAGCTGAAACTTGAGATGGTACCTCAACTGCACCTCTGTCAAGAGCTTGAGCAGTTGGCAAGTGATTTTGTGATTTTGATCATTCCATAACTGAAAATACATGAGGAATTGGAATGAATGGTAGTTGAAGCTTTTGTAGAGTGCCATGATAGCTACAAATCCATCTTTGGATCAACAAAAATGGTTGCTTGGATCTCAAGTTATGATCCTTGGAAGTTGGTACCCTAGCCACTTTGTTCCATAACTTAGAAAATTTTTAAGTTTTTTATGGTTACCCCTTTTACAAGTTATCCCACTTTTTTTTATTTTTCTTGATGAATGATGATTCCAATCACACATTAACATCATTTTAGGGTTAGGGAACCATAATTGACCAAAAAATCAAAAAGTCAAACTTTGACTTTTGGGCACAGTTGACTTTTTATCAGATGAACTCCAAACTGTACGATCCTCTATGAAATCAAGTCCCTGACCTAAATCAAACTTGATGGACATGTTCCATGGGTGTTATAGGGTGTATTGAATCATGTCCCAAGGTTTGGGAGCATGCCTTGGTCCAAAGTCAAAGGTATAGTTGACTTTTCTCGCGAAACCCTAACTGTGGTTCTGATGAACTTGAAACTTGTGAATCAAGCTTCTTGGATCAATCCATTGTTGCAAATGGATAAATGTAATGTGTTAGAGACCCTCAAATCCTCTCTTGAGGTCTTGGCTCATGTTTTGTCCCAGAAGTCAACTTAGGGGTGAATTAGGTCAAGAAACCCTAATTCCTGGTTTTTTTATGAATGCATCCCCTGAGGAAAAATTGACTTGATGATTGGGTTCATGATGTCCCTTAGAGCATCTTAGGTTGTGCTTTGAAGCCTTGGCTCATGCCCAGAGGAAAATTTCAATCTAGAGGCCTTGGTCGACCAAAACCCTAATTTGGTGACACTGGCGATCTTGAGGCTTAATCCACTTGGAGTGTTGCAGCCTTGTGCTTAATCTTTGAAGTGGGAGTCCTCTTGATCCTTTGTGGATGTTTGAGAGGTTTATACAAGTTGAGGATCATGTCATCTCTTGATTGATCTTTTGCCTAAAAGCTCTGAGAGGGCCTGAAACCCTAAGTCTGATTGTAGTGGATGCTCACCTATCTTTGGGGAGACTGATGAGGCATGAAGGTACATCCATATCGTGATGATGGTTTGCACAATGATGGGAAATATTAGTGGTCAAATTTTGGGGTATGACCAAGAGGTATTTATCTTATCATACAGGAGAATGATGGGCAATGGATTGTCTTGGAAGTCTGATGTGAATGGGACATGCTAGAAGTGGATCAGTTTGGTGCTTGTGAAGAAAATAGGCTAAAGATTTTTGGAGCATGTGTTTAATTTTTCTCAAGTGTGAAGAATATCTGAGCTAGCTAGCAAACTAAGGGGCCCTGTGTGTCTCTTTAAGGAATGTGAAGTATTCCAGATTCAATTGGGTGGTTGATCGGTCACCATTTTCACTTGTTTTCCGTCCATCATTCGGCACGAAACCGCACAATTGGTAACACATTGTTGGTTATTATTATTGTTTTTGAGTTTATTTTTACTTTTCACATTGTCTTTCCGTTATTGTTTCTTTTGTGTGTTTTTTCTATTTTGTGCACTTTATGCGTGTTTTGGTAGTTTGTGTTGGTTTCAGATCACAGGTGGAAGCCCCAGAGGACTTACGCGAAGAATGGAAATATTCAGAATGTTTCAAAAGTCTTTTTGGAAGAAGCCAGAAGCCTGACACGGGCCCCCGTGTTGCCTGACACGGGCCGTGTAAGGAGAAGTGATGAAAAGAAGAATTTGGGCAAGAGTCAGAGAGCTGATACGGGTGCCCGTGTCAGCTGACACGGCCCGTGTCAGCACACCTGGAGTGGAAAAGTTTTGCGCAAAGAGTCAGAGGACTAACACGGGTGCCCGTGTCGGCTGACACGGCCCGTGTCAGCAAGCCTGGGAGAGACAACTTTGTGATTTTTTCATATTTTCTGAGTTAATTGCCCTGAGGGGTATTCTGGGAATTTTGCACTGTTATGATTGATTTGGAACTACTTAGGCTAGGTTGAGAGAAAAAAAGGGACTTTTACTTTTACGAATAATTGACTTTAGAGCTTATGCGATCAAGGAGATTTAGAGAAGACGATCGTTCATGAGCAAAAGCGATTGAAGAATCAGTTTTCCTCCGATCAAATTGTAATGTCTATCTTTAATTTTCTTTTTTTTTTGTTCATAACACTATGAGAGGCTAAACCCCCCAATGCCAGGGGGTGTCCCTGATTTTCCCTGTAATGACAATTTTCCCTTTGCAATCGAAATTTCACTGCTTTCTCATAATCATGTTTATCATATAATGTTCTTAATGCTTGTCCATATTGGAAAATAGGATTTGATTTACGGTTAACCTTAGGTCGGACAAACCACTGTTAATGCTTTTTATACGATAATACTATAGTAGATATCGCCTAGGAATAGGGATACCCTATAGTAACCGTAAAGCTTTTGATAAAAAAAGTGCTTGGTATTTTTTCTATACCGATAAGGAATTGGGGTATAGGGAGAATACCAAAGGTTTTTCTACTAAGGAATTAGAGAAAAATATTCTTAAGAGCCGGTAATGATTGGTTCAAGCGATGATTTTGAAAAATAAGGATTGTTATTATTATAAGGAATTTCATACACCTTGCCCTGGCATGTTTCTCATATTTGTTTAAGTCATTTTTACTCGTTCTGCTTATTTGCTCAATAGTTATTATAATTTTTATAACAAACAAACCCCCAAAGGCATTTTTGTTTAATTGAAATAACATCTGCACTTACAGTTACACGCAGTCCTCGAGAGATCGATTTTGGCACCGTTGCCGGGGACTACCAAATTATAAGTTCTTGTGTTAATTCAATTGGAATTTTGTCACTCTGTGACTAAAATTTTATTTTTCTGTTATTTTTATTTTCCTTTTTTTTTATAATTTTTGGATTATTACTGTTGCTACTAATCTGCGTCTAACATTTTTATGCGAGGAGAATCCTCAGTAAATTTTCTTTTTGACGCAGAAATTGAAAGAACGTTACACGAGAGGCGTAGGTAAGCAAAACTTGCAGCGTCTGAAGCTGAACCTTCGGAGCACTCAAACTCAAGTTCAGAGTCAGACAAAGATACAGTGACCATGGCTGCAGAGCAACCAACAGAGACACTCCTCGGTGATTACGGAACAACACATACATCGGCTGGTCGGTTAACAATTGTCAACCAACCGGTGAATGCGACAAATTTTAAGCTGCATCCGAGCACCATCACTTAACTTGAGAGGAGACCTTTCACCGGAAAGGTTAATGAAGATGCCAACAAACATCTACAAAGATTTCTGACTATGAGCACCACTCTCAAGATTGAGGGGCACACCGAGGAAGCAAAAAAATCAAGAATGTTTCCTTTTACTCTTGCGGAAGATGCTAAAGAGTGATTTTATTCCTTACCTGCCTGGAGTATCACCTATTGGCAAGAGATGGAGACAACATTTTTGAATGAGTACTTTCCCGCCTTTGTGTACATTCGAAAGAGGTATGATATAGTAAATTTTAAGCAGAAGGATGGAGAGTTACTCGGAGATGCATATAAGAGATTTAAGAGATTGTTGGGTGCATGTCCTAATCATAACATGGATGCAACCAAACAGATGCAAAACTTTGTCAATGGCCTCAAGTTGAAGACTAAGCCACTGGTATCAAAAAGATCATTGAAGCCATAGATGCAAACGAGCATTTAGAGTTGTATGATCGAAGTGTGAGCTGACTAGAAAGGATGGTTGATTTGAAGCTTACTGAGTAAGTAGTAAAGATGGAAGACCAGATTGCAGCTAAGGTAGAGAGAAGACTTAAGAAGATGAATCTTGGTACTCAGACTCTGGCACAGGTTCAACCGGTTCAAGCGGTAAATTGTGAGACTTGTAGTGGACCTCATTATACTGCACATAGTGTTGCAACTCCGCAACAAATTGAAAAGATAAAATTCTTGAAGCAGAATAATCCCTACCCTCAAACTTATAATCCAGGGTGGAAGAATCATCCTAACTTCTCCTGGAAAGATCAGAATCAGCAACAATACCCACAACAGCAGCAAGCTCCCCAAAAAGCACAATGGGAGATTGCCATTGAGAAGATGGCCGCTCAAAGCTTCCAATTTCAAGAAGAGACAAGAAGTAATCTAAGGAACACAGGTGCTTCCATTAAAAATATTGAAGTTCAGATGAGCCAGATAGCACAACAATTAGCAAGTTCTCAAACACCAGGCGCCCTCCCAAGCACCACCATACCAAATCCGAAGAGTCATGAGAATGTCAATGTTGTTACCACAAGAAGACTGAAAGTTGCAGAAGAAGAAGAAGGGGCAGCCAATGAGTCTCAATGTATAGAAGTGGATATGGAAGTGAGAGAAAATCAAAGAGAGCCAGAAGAAGTCAGGCCACCAATAAGGCCAACCGAAGAGGAAAGGAAAGAGGCGGTTAAACCAAAGATAAAGTTATCGTACCCATCATGAGTGACAAAGAAGGAGACACAAGAAAAAGACTTTGAGAAATTCAGTTCATTGTTAAAAAAAATTAGAGATTAATATGCCCTTCTTTGAAGCCCTTGAACAAATGCCTCTTTATAAGAAATTCATGAAGGAGGTCATTGGGAAAAAGAAACCTAGTGGAGAAGAGCTAAAGAGTGTAACTGAGGAGAGCAGTGGAGGATCACAAGGTATGAGAATTCCAATCAAACGGAAAGATCCTGGGTCTGTATTGATCCCCTGTACCATAAAGGACAGAACTTTTAAGAAAGTCTTGATTGATTCGGGTGCTAGTGTGAGTCTCATGCCCATCTCAATTTTCAAAAAGCTGGGTATAGAAAAAATAAGTGAAACGGGGACAAATCTGAAGTTTGCCGATCTCACAACCAAGCGGTCATACGGCTTAGCTGAAAATGTGCTTGTGACCATTCATAACTTCATCTATCCAGTAGACTTTGAGATCATTGATCTACCTGAGGATGAGGAGACGACTATCATATTGGGTTGGCCATTCTTGATGACTAGTAGGTGCAATGTGGATATTGAGGCTGGTACTCTAACCTTGAAATATTTTGAGGAGGAAATAACCTTAAAAGTGCTAGAGCTCAAGAAGCAAGGTCAAGAGGAAAGTAATTACCCCTTAGTTGGAATTATCCGAATAGTGGGAATAAGCAAAAGCTCAAAACCACTTCGGGAAAAAGTCTCTGGAATAATCCATCAGGTTGCAATATCTAAGTCATCTATTGCACCTAGCGAGACTCCAAAATCCAGTCGAGAAGTCAATAAAAGGAAGAAGCATCAAAGAAAGAAGAGAAAAAAAACATCAAAGGAAGAATGTGGAAGTTGGATGTGAGTTGAATCAAAATGTAGCTCTTGTTTCTGAATCTTATCGGTGCTCTGTTGCTGAAAGGTCAAGAAACAAAACGTGTAAGCTGAAGTATCCCCCATAGCATTGGGGAGTAACCCATCAAGCCATGCGACGTTAAACGAAGCACTACGTGGGAGGCAACCCACGCTTGTCTGATTAATTTCTTTCTTTTTGCTGTTTGTTTTGTTTTGGTTGCAGGAAATAATCTGGATCCTACAGATGCACATGCTGATGCAGCAGTTGATGTTGCAGTTTCCTCAACCTCCTCCTCAGTGAGGCTTTGTGAGTACCCTCTAATGCTTGTTCTAAAACATTGAGGTCAATGTTTAGTTCAAGTGTGGGGGGGTTTTTATTTGCTTTTCATTTGTTTTGTTTTTCGTTATTTTGCTTTGGTTTAAGTTAGTTCGTTTATTTTGGTGTGTTTTATGTTTATGTATGTTACAGATTTAAGGTGGATGTGCCGGGTGAATGAGACAAATGGTGTTAGGTGGATGAGAAGGTGCAATCCTAACTTGTGCTCGAGGAAACCCTTGGAAGTAGGTATCGCTGAAAGGACGATTGGACGTGATTTCTGACACTGGACCGAGACTAGAGTATTGTGCATCCGAGGCGAAATGACACTACATCACACCGAAGGCACCTTGGAAGTGCCAGTATGCTAAACATGGTGAGGATCCTAAAAAGCCATACACTATTGCATCATAAGAGTTATCAGGTATGTACTCGTCTCTTTTAGTTTGCGCACCTGTCTGTTGAATTCCCACTGTACACTTACACACACTGAGGTAATTGTTTCTATTTAGCCCTGAGCCTTTGTAGCCAACCCTTGTAATGTATCCATTGCTAACCCCTTCGAGCTATATTCCCTTTTGTTTGTTATTAACCACTTTATGCGAACCTTTAGCCTAAAACACTTCCTCACCCTGCTCGGACAAGTGTTATTGATTTTCCACCTGTGTAGAACTCTAAGTTTGGGGTTGAGACACTCAAAATAAAAGTAAGTAAGTGCATTCGGAAAAAAAAATAGAGCAAAGAAAAAGCCTTGAAAAAAAAATAATAATAAAGAAAAAAAAGAGAGATAAAAGAATGCATTTACCTATAGGAGGATCCAGTTTGAAAAAAAAAAATCGAAGAAGAACCTCGAAGTTACACTTAAGGAGAGAAACTGGAAAATCCTATTAAGTTTTGTCCAACGCCCTTGAGCATGAAAAATGCAAGTTACACAGGGATGAGAGAAATGACACTGCGTCTGAGCATAAAAACCCATCATTTTTTCCTTTTTGTTTGTTTATCCCACTGTGTCCCGAAGCCCCGTTACAACCTTTAAAGTCCTCAAATATTGTGTGTTGTGTCCGTGTGTAATGAACATAGATGTTGTGCAAGCTTATGAGATGACGGTGCATGCTTTGATTAGAGAGTATAAACACTTTAACCCGAGCGATTTGTTGAGAGCGTGAAAAACTGACAAAGGAAGAGGTGCTGAATTGTGGAAGTGTGGTCGATCGCCATGAGTCAGGTAAGAAGGAAAGGTTGAGAAGAAAGTGAAGGAAAGTTGTGAAAAATCTCTGTGGTACTGTGGGTGGTTAGAATAATTCGGGGGTAACCTAATTGTTGTCTTGAGCAATGCTTGAGAACAAGCAATGAGATAAGTTTGGGGTTTTGACCGGTCACCATTTTTACTTGTTTTCCGTCCATCATTCGGCACGAAATCGCACAATTGGTAACACATTGTTGGTTATTATTATTGTTTTTCAGTTTATTTTTACTTTTCGCATTGTCTTTTCGTTATTATTTCTTTTGTGAGTTTTTACTATTTTGTGCACTTTATACGTGTTTTGGTAGTTTGTGTTGGTTTCAGATCACAGGTGGAAGCCCCAAAGTACTTACGCGAAGAATGGAAAAGTTCGGAGTGTTTCAAAAGTCTTTTTGGAAGAAGCAAAAAGCCTGACACGAGCCCCCGTGTTGCCTGACACGGGGCGTGTCAGGAGAAGTGATGAAAAGAAGAATTTGGGCAAGAGTCAGAGAGCTGACACGGGTGTCCGTGTCAGCTGACACGGCCCGTGTCAGCACACCTGGAGTGGAAAAGTTTTGCGCAGAGAGTCAAAGGGCTGACACGGGTGCCCGTGTCAGCAAGCCTGGGAGAGACAACTTTGTGATTTTTTCATATTTTCTATGTTAAGTGCCCTGAGGGGTATTCTGAGAATTTCACACTGTTATGATTGATTTGGAACTACTTAGGCTAGGTTGAGAGAAAAAAAAGGGACTTTTACTTTTACGAATAATTGACTTTAGAGTTTATGCAATCGAGGAGATTTGGAGAAGACGATCATTCATGAGCGGAAGCGATTAAAGAATCAGTTTTCCTCCGATCAAATTGTAATGTCTATCTTTAATTTTCTATTTGTTTTTGTTCTTAATACTATGAGAGGCTAAACCCCCCAATGCCAGGGGGTGTCCCTGATTTTCCCTGTAATGATAATTTTCCCTTTGCAATAGAAATTTCACTGTTTTCTCATAATCATGCTTATCGTATAATGTTCTTAATGCTTGTCCATATTGGAAAATTGGATTTGATTTATGGTTAACCTTATGTCGGACAAACCACTGTTAGCGCTTTTTATAAGATAATATTATAGTAGATATCGCCTAGGAATAGGGACACCCTATAGTAACCGTAAAGCTTTTGATAAAAATTAGTGCTTGGTATTCTTTCTATACCGCTAAGGAATTGGGGTATAGGGAGAATACCAAAGGTTTTTCTACTAAGGAATTAGAGAAAAATATTCTTAAGAGTCGGTAATGATTGGTTCAAGCGATGATTTTAAAAAATAAGGATTGTTATTATTATAAGGAATTTCATACACCTTGCCCTTGCCAGTTTCTCATATTTGTTTAAGTCATTTTTACTCGTTCTGCTTATTTGCTCAATAGTTATTATAATTTTTTAACAAGCAAACCCCAAAGGCATTTTTATTTAATTTAAATAACATCTGCACTTGCAATTACACGCAGTCCTCGAGAGATCGATTCTAGGGATAACCCCAACTATTACTACATCGGAAAAAATAGTACACTTGCTATTTTTCCGATCAAGTTTTTGGCACCGTTGCCGGGGACTTCCAAATTATAAGTTCTTGTGTTAATTCAATTGGAATTTTGTCACTTTGTGACTAAAATTTTATTTTTCTGTTATTTTTATTTTTAATTTTTTATAACTTTTGGATTATTACTGTTGCTACTAATCTGCGTCTAACATTTTTATGCGAGGAGAATTCTCAGCAAATTTTCTTTTTGACGCAGAAATTGAAAGAACGCTACACGAGAGGAGTAGGCAAGCAAAACTTGCAGCGTCTGAAGCTGAACCTTCGGAGCACTCAAACTCAAGTTCAGAGTCAGACAAAGATACAGTGACCATGGCTACAGAGCAACCAACAGAGAGACTCCTCGGTGATTACGAAACAACACATACACCGGCTGGTCGGTTAACAATTGTGAACTAACCGGTGAATGCGACAAATTTTCAGTTGCATCCGAAGACATTCTGCTGCTGTTATTCAAGAGATATTCTGCTGAAGAGAGTGAGAGATTGTAGGCGAATATCTTGGTAAAGATATATTTAGTTGCAATCAGATTTGGAGCAGATCTTGTTGCTGTTTTTAAGGCTAAAAGATATAATGATTTAATTGAAGATTTAATTGAAGATTTGATTGAAGATTTAATTGAAGATCTATTTAGTAGCAGAATCTTCTGCAGATTTGTAGCAGTTAATATGCTGAGATTTAAAGCCCAAATCCAGTTGGGAAAAAGGTTATAAATAGAAGCATTGTAACCTAGTTTAAGTTAAGCCAGCCATCATGTAGCTTATAAGGGTTGGGTTGGTTGATGAACCACCCGGTTAGTGGGATGGTCATCGTGTTTATCTCGAAGCCTGTAGGTAAGAGATGTATTGTTCTTGGAGGAAGCTGTTAAGCAACTCTAAGTATTGTTCTTAGTCATGAGGGTCATGTCTAGGTATTGTTATAGGAGTGTGTCTCCTATGTGTTTGGAGAGTTTTTGGAAATCAAGTTGTTGATGCAGTGACTGAGATGTTGACTACTAGACATCATTGTGATGATTGGGAGTTAGATGGAGTCTCTTATCTAGGGAGGACTTAGATATAAGGGTCATTGGGTAGTGATTAAGTTTAGGAGATGTCAACTGGTTTGTTGAGTCTGTAATTTGATACTGCTAATAGTGGACTTCCTTCCTGGCTTGGTATGCCCCCAGATGTAGGTTGTTGGACTGAACTGGGTGAACAAATTATGTGTGTTGTTTACTACTTTTTCTGATTACTATTATTGCCTTGTTCATACAACAGATATTGATGTTGTGACATCGCACTTGACATCACATATCTGATACCAAAATTTCAATTGGTATCAGAGCAGGCATCCTGTCTGTTTCTGGATGAGATCTAGGGAATATACTTTCTGGTTCATGAGCAAGGAAGATAGTTTTGCAGAGTTATGGACTTGTTCAGTTCTTATAGTTGGTTGTATGATCCCTTGGAGTGAAGGATGGACTATTCATGATAGAGTATGCTGTTGATTTGGTTTATGGTGATGGTGTGCAAGGATTATTGAGTAGTTGAGGAGTTGGTGTTCTGCTGCTTGATGTAACCCTGGTTGGTTCTTGTATCTCTGGTGGTGAGATTTTAGGAAGGTATTCTCTTGGAAAGACATTAGGGTTGGGTCTCCTCAGCAGGATATTATATGATGTTGTAGTTTATGCAAGACAACTCCAACCGTTTGGTTAGAGATGCCAAAGATACTTGAGGGTTATCTCATATCTTTGTTTTGGGAAAGAAGTGATCAAAAGCTGAATGGATCTTATTAGAGCCTGTATGACATGGAAGTTTCAGTTGAAGAAGAATACATTTCAAATCAGGCATTGAAGACCAATCTGTCCTGAACATTGATCAATTTTCTTGATGATCAAAGAAGAGGGTGGAGCCAAAGAAAAAGAGTATCACTGTCAAATCTTTCATGCGGGAGTGAAGATCTTGATAAGTTATCTCTTAAGCTTAGTTGTGGTGACCTAATTAGGAGGATCCTCCTGGTTATGATAAAATACATGTTTCTGATCATGAACTGGAGGAAGATTCATCAAGAAAGAAGCTGAGGTTAATATGTCAATGTCTCGACATCGCGCTACACATCAGCAATTTATGGTAAATGCTAAGTCAAAGACCTATTAGATTGTAGCTGTTTTGAAGGATCATTGAAGCTATGAAGTTGAACAAATTTTGAGATGCTGTTCATAATGTCATAGCGTTTCAGTTGGAGCTGGTTGAAGAAAAGGTAGTTATCTTGATAGCAGAAGAGAAGGAAATGATCCTTGTTTAAACTAAAATGTCTAAGGACAATTTTATAAGGAAAAGGCATCCAAGAGTTTGTGTGCAGTAGAAGGGTAATTCAGCCTGTGGTCAATTGGTGTTTGCTTGAGCTCTTTCAGTTTTGTTCATTGAAGGATTCAAAGTAGAAGATTGTCTATGGTATGTTTCTGCAGAAGGATGACAGCTATTACTCTTTGGTTAAACAGGAGGTCTGAACCTTGTGCTTATAAGAAGAAGCTTCTGGAAGAGTGTGTTATGCAAGTTACTGTAGTTTTGTTGGTCTAATCTTGGAAGTTGATCAGATGCTGATATGCTCTCGTGTGTTCTCTACAAGAGATATGTGTGGATTAATATGATTAGGAGATGTTTAATGTGATTTAGACTAATGTCAGAACTGATGTTGAAACATCATTTCAGTTCTTTGCTCAGGATAGAGTAAAAGATCAAGACACTGACCTAACCTAGAAGGGTTTTGTGGTATAAGTGGTTGTCATGGTGGTTTGTTTTGAAGAAGAATCAGCAGATGGCGGGTGTGTGAGAAGGTTACCTTGATAGGAGTTGAGTATTTATCTGCTTTTGATAAGGTTGTGCATTCAACTAATGATAAAATACATTGATGGGAGACTATGTATATGTCTGATGTAAAAGTGCAGGACTGTTGAAGTGTTGAGAATATACTTTTCTCTATGTGGCTGTTTATTTCTCTTCGTGGTGTGTAGGTGTGTGAGAACTCTGTGAAACAATCATGATGGTTAAAAGAATCTTGAGATTATAACAATAAGATTGTGTGTTCTATAGTGTATTTAGAAGTGGCATTATTTGGTATAGTTATGGGGTAGTCTTGGACTACTTATTTTCTGAAGATTCAGATGTGGTAGGTTTGAAGTCTTTGGAGTTTCTAAGCAGGATGAAGGTTGTATACTCAAACTTGATTGTTGAATCAAGTCTATGAGAGCATGGAAATCTATTTCTGCAAAGGGAGGAGGTTCTTCTGAGTGGCAGAAGGTAGAGCTGAATTCAACAGTTGGATGACATAATGTTTTGACATCTAGCTTAACATCAGGAGTCTCAGCTGGTGATGTGGCACATCAGCAAATGATAGGGTGATCTACAGGAATGAACAATAGGATGCTTCAAAAAGATCGTTCTCATGGCAGTTTGCGGGAGCTCCAGGAAGGAGAAAATGTTACATAATCATGGCTTAGGGAGTCTAAGTGTGCTTGCTTTTGAGCAAGTGGAACATGTGACTTGAAGATCAAGTTTCCATGGTGGATCAAGATATCTTTGTGAGAGTTCTGACAAACGTGAAAAAGGTCAAAATGTGGCATTTGGTTGTTTTCATATGAGGATTCATGAATGAGGTGATCAAACTGTGGCATTTGGTTGATCTCAGAAGTGGATTCGAAGAATCAAGATAATCAGAGTGTGGCAGCTGGTTATTATTGAGGATTGTCTTGGAACAAGTTACTCTTGGACAGAAGGGTGATGAGTTGAAGACTCAAGGAGATTATTCTTCTTGAAGGTGGATGAGAGTTTAATTCTCTAGTTCTTTGAATTACTATGCTATAGTAAGTCCAGTTGGTGGAGCATATCAAGAATCATGGTGATGATATCTTGGTGTGTGGCAAATGTTCTAACTTGTGTTGGGACATTATCTGGTTGAATATCCTTGGTGAAGGATGATTTTGTTCTGGTTCTGAAGCTTGGTGCATACATTATGCCTAAGGAGCGTCTACATAGTCATACGGGAGAATGATGAAGTAGAAGGTCTGACTTGGATGGAGAATGTAGAGAAGACTGAAGTAGATCAGGTATTGATTGATTGGAAGTCTGAAGATGAAGAGTATGATAGGGAATGACTGCCTTTGGAGAAAGGGACAATGGTACCAAAATGCATCTGCTCAGAAAGTGTGCTCAAATTTTCATCTTCATCTAGAGCATTAGTTAACCATGACTGGGGGAGTACATGTCTATGGATTTTGCTGCAAAGGTACATATATTGTGAAGATTGCATGCTGATCAAGATTATGAAGATTGGTTGAATCTTATGAGGATATAATGTCCGATAACATGTTATGACATTAGGCTGTTGGATGTCATGTTGTGTGGACATGAATGGTTCTAGCCATGTGAAGCTAATTCTTTGAATCATATGCGCACATGCTTCTGAGGAGAAGTCTGAAGGACAACTTTGGTTGTGTATGGGAGAATTTATTTTTCTCTGCAGATTTTGGAAGAGCTTTGTGAGGGTCTTTGTTGATGGGAGATGTCACACTTGTCTTGGTGTGTGCTTCAGAACTTGTGGATGATTGTGTGAAGCATTCCTGACTGGATGAATGAAGACTCTGTCTGGATTTTCCAAATGTTATGATATACTGGTCAAGGAGCACCATTTGTGAAATATAATGGGAGAACTTCAGTCTGTACTAGTGTGGTACTTGGATTAAGCATTATGTGAATGCGCTATTGAAGACATGAAGATGAGTCTTATGTTTTCCATTTATTTAAGGTGTTCTTCTTGCAAAGGAGCACTGGTTATCTTAGATAGGGGGAGTTGATCTTTTGTTGAAGAAGTTGTTTATCAAGATTGTAATGTCAGACAAGATGTCGTGACATTGTGTTACTGGTGAAGTTCATGGTGTACTTGACAGTTTAGACCTGGTTTCATGGTGTCAAACAAGATGTCAATGGATTAAATTAGCAGTATACATTTACCCCAATGTTTGTTCAGCTATTGAGTCTGGATTTTGTTCTGAGTATGTTAGTTGTCAGATTCAGAGGGTGTCCAATTGTGGCTAAAAAGGGGGAGAGTTAACCCATGTGTTGCCTAGTTTTGTTGGTATAGGCTTGAGGGGGAGTAATCGTGTTAGTAGCAGCTGGTATGATGGTTCTTGCTTTGAGGGGGAATTTGTTTTGTGCTGAGTTACTAGTTGTTGCAGCTGGTTGGTATTGCTGCAGGTTGTGCTGTGAATGTTAGTAAGTGTTTTTCCGCTGCAAGCTGAAAGTGTTTTAGCCAAAATTAGCCAAAGGGGGAGATTGTTAGTTCTTGTAGTTGGCTGGAATTTTGGTAAAACAATGTGGATGTCATGGTTGATGTTTCAACATGAGTTTCTAATATTCTGGTTGTGTTAAGTTGTAAATGGTTACAGATTTTGTGCTGATGTCAAACCCGATGTTAAGACATCAGTTGATAAAACATCAGTCTGAGTTGTTTTATTAGGGCTGCGTGTTTCTGTTATTGGAGAGATATTCTCCTGAAGAGAGTGAGAGATTGTAGGCGAATATCTTGGTAAAGATATATTCAGTTGCAATCAAATTTGGAGCAGATCTTGTTGTCGTTTTTAAGGCTAAAAGATATGAAGATTTAATTGAAGATTTAATTGAAGATTTAATTGAAGATTTGATTGAAGATTTAATTGAAGATCTATTTAGTAGCTGAATCTTCTACAGATTTGTAGTAGTTAATATGCTGAGATTTAAAGCCCAAATCCAATTGGGAAAAAGGTTATAAATAGAAGCATTGTAACCTAGTTTAAGTTAAGCCAGCCATTATGTATCTTATAAGGGTTGTGTTGGTTGATGAACCACCCGGTTTGTGGGATGGTCATTGTGTTTATCTCGAAGCCTGTAGGTAAGAGATGTATTGTTCTTGGAGGAAGCTGTTAAGCAACTCTAAGTATTGTTCTTAGTCATGAGGGTCATGTCTAGGTATTGTTATAGGAGTGTGTCTCCTATGTGTTTGGAGAGTTTTTGGAAATCAAGCTGTTGATGCAGTGACTGAGATGTTGACTGCTAGACATCATTGCGATGATTGGGAGTGAAATGGAGTCTCTTATCTAGGGAGGACTTAGATGGAAGGGTCATCAGGTAGTGATTAAGTTTAGGAGATGTCAACTAGTTTGTTGAGTTTGTAATTTGATACTGCTAATAGTGGACTTCCTTCCTGGCTTGGTATGCCCCCAGATGTAGGTTGTTGGACTGAACTGGGTGAACAAATTCTGTGTGTTGTTTACTGCTTTTTCTGATTACTATTATTTCCTTGTTCATACAACAGATATTGATGTTATGACATCGCACTTGACATCACCTATCTGATACTAGAATTTCAATCATGAAGTTGTCATGGGAAATCATGTAGTGATTTTGGGTGGTTTTTGCTGAAGAAGCATCTGTTGAGGAAGATAGGGGGAGAACTTCTATCTGATGAATGTACTGGTGTGGTACATAGATTACTTGAGGGTCAAGCATTAGGTGAATGCGTTCAGCAGGTGTGTTGAACAGAGGGTGCGCTCTTGAAGACATGAAGATGCGTCGTATGTTTTCCATTCATTCAGGGTGTTCTTCTTGCGAAAGAACACTGGTTATCTATGACAGGGGGAGTATTATAACCTGTCAGACTGTATAAGCTTCTGAGTTGGATGTGTTCTGGTACTGACTTGCTTGTTGTTGGATTAGTTGCCCTTAAATGCATAGTTGATTGGTTTGACATATTATGGCTAAAAAGGGGGAGAAGTAAGTAGTAGTAGTGTTCCTTGGTTGTTTCTTTGAGGGGGAGCTGGTTGTATTATTCAAAGGTTGTTCAAGCCAGAATTTACCAAAGGGGGAGATTGTTAGGTCTTTGATTGGTTTCATTTTTGCTAAAACAAGTGTACAACAAGATGTTGGGTAAGATGTACTGACATGGTTGATCATACATCAGTACAGATGTGGTTATAATACTTGTCAAGATTTTGAGTAAGATGTTGAAGCATCTTCATCAACTGGAACAGCAGGTGCTGTTGTTGTATGTCTCTTGACATATTTGTTTTGTTTTGATTAGAATATTTTGGATATGTATCATCATTATACGCATGTCAAGGAGATTTATTAGGAACAAATTGCATATTTAATTGGAAAGGATCTTGGAGACTTTTTAGGAAACTATTTGGAGATTTGTTCCTATTTTTGTGGAGAAGATCTTGCAGGTGAATTAAAATGTGAAGATTGGAACTGATTGAAGAGTCCAATCCTATACTGCAAGAGTCTATAAATAAGGACTTGCTAAACCTAAAATAGCAAGCAGACACAACAACAAGCTTTCGGTGCAACATAAGGGTTTAGGCTTTTGAGAGTCTCTTGTGTAGTTTGTAAGTCACCCATGTATCGTTTGATACTATGTGGTCGACATAGGTTGTTGTAAATTGTTCTCACTCGAAGCTTTGAAGAATTGTACTGGGTAGGGATTAAGTGAGGAGTTGTAAACGGGGGAGTTTAGCTCTAAATTAATACTACTAATAGTGAATTCATTCCTGGCTTGGTAGCCCTCAGATGTAGGTGAATTGCA
Source organism: Lathyrus tuberosus (assembly GCA_022829125.1). Lineage (NCBI taxonomy): Eukaryota > Viridiplantae > Streptophyta > Magnoliopsida > Fabales > Fabaceae > Lathyrus > Lathyrus tuberosus. Next base: position 5,512,708 of record JALAZF010000001.1, on the reverse strand, counting down.
CCGAACTGGGTTAGCAATTACTGTGTTCTTTTATCATTCTGCAGATTTACTTTTCTGTTAGGGTACATGATAAACATGTTGGATCAGATGTCGTAACATCTGTGTTGTTGCAGTTCTGATATTCAAAGTATCAATCTGTTGTTATACCTCTGTGTTTAAATGTTTATACAGAACAATGTCTTAACATGTGTTAGGACATCTGCTGTCTGCTATGCCAGAATTTAAATATTTGTAGACCATGGTCGGCTAGAGGCGTGTGCCAGGACGGAATTATACGTATGTGTACTTGTGACAAGTTGAGACTCATTGTGAAGGATTGATGGTTCATATGTTTGTTTATAAAATTAATAAAGCTTGAGTTTGGCCAACTGGCTCATTTTGAGAGATTGCCCTTTATGGTCAAACTTGATTTTGGTCATGTGGTTCAGCTTGAGAGATTTTAATTTGGTAAGAAGTGTGAGGGAAAGTTAGCCTATGCACAATGCCAATTTCATTGAGATACTTTGTAATAGGCCTAAATTCTTCTCCATAATTCTATTGGACAAATTTGATATTGGCATTGAATTGAGTTCCAACATAGCTTTAAAATAACTTGAAGGCAAGTAAAGCATCAGGTTTCTGCTTTAGTAGATCGATCCAAGTGTATTTGGTGAAAGCATATACAAAAGTAACATAGTAGAAAAAAATACTACTATAAGGAGCATGAGATGGCTTCCACAAGTCAATATGGATTAATTCAACGGGACAAGCATGCTTAGTATCAGACAATGATGTATGAAGTCTATGTGCTTTATTAATATAAAATAATTTCAAAATCCAGTAGAGTTATATTGCTCAAATGTATATTACATAAGTCATGTGTACTATTGGTAGCTCCATGATTTGCATGACCTATTCTAAAGTTCCAAAGGGAAACATTATTTGTCACTAAACTTGCATTATCCGACCTATGAGCAATAATAATATTATATACAAAATGACACAAATTTTTATTGTACATGCCAAAGATATTTAAATGCCGAGTTGTGTAGTCGGATAAGAGTAAGCACGGTCTAAACTATGGTAGCAGGAAATGTCGTATAATGTAGAGAGCTAAACCGGTATCATGCACAACCCGGGCTGGTCAAGGAACCCGACTCCCATCAGCCGAGTTCTTACAAGGCCGAGTACTATACCCCACCAACCCGACACCGACGCCGGTCATGAGCTCAACAAGTGTCATTCCAACAGTTGTAACGGCGGTGACACATCAATGCATACGTTATCCCGTCTTAAAAGCGTGCATTCATGACGAAGAGTTACAGCAATGATGTCTATGCAAAGTCAGAAGGCCAAGAGGCTTCTCTTACTGGCATAGCTGAAATGAAGGTGGAAGAAAGCTATAAAAGGGGCTCCCACATGAGGGTTAAGCAAGACACATCCACCTTGAGACAATATACAACACTTGTATAGCTCTCAAATCCCCAAAGATACTCACACATTATAGACGGCGTAGTTTCCTTTGCCTTAGAAGAGGAAACTAGCACTTTTAGTGATCTAACCATTTTTAGCTAAAACATTTGGCGCCCACCGTGGGGCCTAGGTAAAACTTTCCCAGGCCACACCTCTCACTAACGACATGTCTTCTAAAGGAGATCCTCCAGACATGGCTCAACTACTAGCTATGATGGAGACCATGTGACAATAGAATGAAACACTGCAAGACAACATACAAGTGTTGCAGCAGCAAAGTCAAGCTGACGGTGATAGTGAGGAGGAGGTTCTCGAACCTCAACCTCTCTCTCAAGAGATTTGGGACGACCACGTACCAAAAAACTTCAAAGCACCATCATTAACATCTTATGATGGGAAGAAATATCCCTAGGAGCATGTCATAGCCATCAACAATTAGATGGTCATAGTTGCCCCTTCGGACTCACTTAAGTGCAAACTCATGGCCGAAAACTTTAAGGATGTAGCTTTAATATGGTACACGAGCCTTCCTCGACTCTCCATCATAAGCTACCAGGACCTAACTAAGAAGTTAGTACAACACTTATTGGCAAGCAAACGCCGGAAGGTGTCCATAACCGCATTGTTCAGTGTTCGACAGAAGCAGGAAAAATCAATACGTGAGTACCTGGATCAATTCAATGAGGAAACCCTCAAAGTATATCATCCAAATCAGGAGCTGTTTGTGGGGGCTTTCCAGCATGGATTACGAGCTGGACAATACAATGAGTCGTTGGCTCAGAAGCTGGCTATCAGCATGTACGAGATCACTACCTGGGCTTAGTCCTACATCAAAGGAGAAGAAAGTAACCAAACAAAGAGCAAAAAAGAGGCATCAAACAGGAGGAAGGAGCATCCTTGGGGAGCTGCGCGCGAGCGACATGCTCCTAGACCATACAGGCAGCCATACGAGCCGGACATAGACCTCACCCCACTAAATACAAGCAGGGGAGATATCCTTAAAGAAGTCGGCCATATGAATCTGTTATCGAAGCCTCATCATCCCAAAAGAGCCAACGCAATCATGGGAAGGCAACCTGAGGCTTGCTGTAATTACCACCGTGTACGGGGACATCACACCGAGGACTGTCAGCAGCTGAAAAAGGAAATTGAAGCTCTAATTCAGAGGGGACACCTCTTGGCATACGTGAAGGATTCTCGACCATAAAATAACAAAAGAAGTCCTCGCCGAGATGATCATGGACCATAAAAGTCATCCAGTAAGAAAATCTCAGATGCCGAAGAGGGTCACGAGACAAAGGCAGCTCAGCACACCCTAAACACCATTTCTGGGGGGGTTTGTTGGTGGTGGAGAGACAAGTTCAGCCAGAAAGAGATATGCTCGAGCAGTTATGCATATCGACCAGAGATCCCCACAGAAATCATAAGGCATCTTAGATGCTGTAACATTAGGAGTCTTAGCTCATAAGAATGATCCTATGGTTATCAAAGTACAGATAAGAGATTAGAGCGTGAAGAGGGTATTATAGACCCTAGAAGCTCAGCTGACGTATTGTATTGGGATGCATTCAGAGGAATGGGGCTTGATGAGACCGAGTTACTACCATTCAAAGGCAGTCTAGTAGGATTCTCGGGAGAACATGTTTTGGTGCTCGGACATCTAGCATTGCTGACTACCTTTGGTAACACGGCTAATGTGAAGAGTGCCCGAGGTACTTGATAGTCAATGTTGCTTCACCCTATAACATCATTATAGGTCAGCCACCATTCAACGCCCTGGAAGCTTCACTTTCAACTCTATATCTGACAATGAAATTCCCACTTGGAGATGGCCGGGTTGGAATTGTCAAAGGCGACCAGGGGCTGGCGAGAAAGTGTTATAAGGACAGCTTGAAGTTGAAAAGAAAGGAGCAGAGCTAAGGTACCAGAAGATTGAACCTTTAGCGCTGGTAGTAGTCATCACAACCCAGAAGTTGAGACATTATTTCCAAGGTCACCCATCATAATAAAGACGAATTACCCAATCAAACAAATACTGAGAAAGCCCGACTTAGCAAGACGGATAGTCAAGTGGGCAATAGAGCTCTCAGAATACGGCATCAACTTTATACCTAGGACCAGTATTAAGTCACAGACACTGGTCAATTTTGTGGTTAAATTAAGTGCACCAGCTGAAAGACAAATCTCAAACAGATGGATCCTTTATGTAGATGGATCTTCAGATCTCAAGGGAAGCGGAGGCCGGAATCATTTCGGAAGAACCCGAAGATCTAACATTAGAAAACTCTTTATGTTTCAATTTTCAGGTTAGTAACAACCAGGCAGAGTACGAAGCCTTGATTGCCCGAATGAAATTGGCAAGAGAAGCCGGAGTAACACATTTGTTGGTAAAAACTGAGTCCTAGCTAGTGGTCGGACAAATGAAGAACGAGTACCAGACAAAGGATTCCACCCTGATAAATTACTTTCAGAAAGCTTCAGGAATATCTAAAGCATTCTCAGAATTTGAAGTCGTCCATGCCCCAAGAGAAGATAATGCCCGAGCCGACCTCCTAGCCCAGCTAGCCAGCTCAAAGAATTCAGGAATGAATAAGACCGTGATTCAAGAAGTTCTCGAAGCACCAAGCATTCAATTATATGAAGTATTAACCATAGATAATGTCCAAGGGTGGATGATACCCATTTTCAGCTACTTGACCCAGGAAGTATTACCCGAAGACATCAATGAAGCCTGAAATATTAAAAGGATAGTTTCCCGGTATATCATAATCCCGGACACGCTGTATAAGATGGGCAGGTCAACACCTATGCTCAGATGTGTGTCAGAGTCTGAGATGGAGCTGGTAATTAAAGAGGTCCATGAAGGAGATTGTGGTAGCCACATCGGTGGGAGAACACTATCCGGAAAGATCCTAAGAGGCGGGTACTACTGGCCACATATGATGCGAGATTGCATCGAATACGTTAGCAAGTGTGAAAAGTGCCAAGTATTCGCTCCATTTAAACATTTACCAGCCGAGTCTCTCCATCTGATTACATCCTCATGGTCGTTCTACCAGTGGGGAGCAGACATCCTAGGGCCATTTCCAGTTGCTTCAAGACAACTCAAGTTCTTAATTGTTGTAGTCGATTATTTTACAAAATGGGTGGAAGCTGAGGCTGTTGCTCAAATCTCTGCCGAGAAGGTTTGCAAGTTATTTTAGAGGAACATCATATGCCGATTTGGTTTTCCAGGAGTCATAGTCTCGGACAATGGAGCTCAATTTAGAAGCACTTCAGTTGTAGAATTTTGTAAGGATTATGGAATACAGAACAGGGTCACATCGGTAGAACACCCACAAACTAATGGCCAAGCAGAAGCCGCCAAGAAGGTTATCCTAGGCGGAATAAAAAAGAACCTAGAGGAAGCAAAAGGAAAATGGGTCGAGTACTTTCTAGAGATCTTGTGGTCATACCACACAACACCACATTCTACCACTAATGAAAAAACCTTCAGGATGGTATATGGATCTGATGCAATGATACCGGTGGAAATCAACACTCCGACTTGGAGGCTTGAACACTTTGATGAAATCACCAACATGGAGAATTTGAACATCTCGGCTGATCAGACAGACGAAGTCAGAGAGATATCAAGGATCAGAGAAGCTGCTACAAAATAGAGGTTGGCAAGAAGGTACAACCTGAAAGTCCAGCAGAGGGAGTTCCAAGAAGGCGACCTGGTCTTGAAGAAAATTACAAACCCAAAAAACAAGAGAAATCTCGCCCCAATTTGGGAAGGCCCGTTCAGGGTAATTCGAAAGCTAAACAATGGAGCGTACAAGCTGGAAACATTAGAAGGAATAGAAATACCTAGGACATGGAATGTATCCAATCTTAGGCTGTACTTCAGCTAAATCTTATATAATCCATTAATGAATAAATGATCTGGGTTGCACTCTTTTCCCTTGCAAGGGCAATGGTTTTTAACAAGGTACCCGGATTTAAAAAATTAGTATGTCTTGTTTATAGGTATTCGGCTGGAGATGATGAGTTATAACTCGGAAAAAATCCTATAAACGTGTCGACCTGCTCCGCGTACATAGGTCTCCCATAAACGGGTTGGTAAACTCCTATAAATGTGTCGAATTGCTCCACGTACATAGGTCGCCCATAAACAGGTTGATAAACTTCTATAAACGTGTCGACTTGCTCCTCGTACATAGGTCTCCTATAAACGGGTTAATAAACTCCTATAAACGTGTCGACTTGCTCCGTGTACATATGTCGCCCATAAACGGGTTGATAAACTCCTATAAACGTGTCGATTTGCTCCACGTAATAGGTCACCCATAAACGGGTTGATATACTCCTATAAACGTGTCGACTTGCTCCGCGTACATAGGTCGCCCATAAACGGGCTGATAAACTCCTATAAATGTGTCGACTTGCTCCGCGTACATAGGTTGCCCATAAACGGGTTGATAAAACTCCTATAAACACGTTGACTTGCTCCGCGTACATAGGTCGCCCACAAATGCTCCGATTGTCCGGGTTGAACAAACATGTCTACTAGCTCCGTGCACACAAGCCGAACAATCTAATATAAAGATGATGAAACATCTAAGCCCAAAACACGTCAAAAGATACTTGAGGCTTGTAAGTAAAAAGTCATACATGAAAAAATACCAATAAAAAAAGGAGCAAATCTCTGTTGAAGGGACGCCCGAGTCCATACAATAATCGGCGCCTAAACCTACAAGAGTCCAAGACTCCCAAACTTGTGAAGACTATACACACAAGATATCTAAAGGTTCCTTAATAATCAGCTTCAAGGTAAGCTATCTGGAAAGTCGTGGAAGCCAAGCACAATCAAAGTAAAAATAATACCCGACAATCTATAATCGGACACCTTAAGTTAATCTAACTTAGTGCCCGAGGGGCTGGAAATATGTACGGGATTATTTTGCAAAGAAATAAACATGATGAACAGCAACGACGTAAATAAAAGCCTCAGAAAGGCCAAAAAGTTGTACATTGCAAAGCCCGAAGGCTAAAAATTCATAAGCATAAGGGGCGATAACACCACACTCCCTCGCCAAAATACATAAAAAATGCATCCAGAAGGATGACTAACTAATACAAGAAGGATTGCAAAATCATTCAACAACCGAGGTGCCATTAGTGCCAACATTATCTAGGGTCTCATTCCCACCATTGAATGGAGCAGGAGTCTTCTCCAGATTATTCTTTTCAAGCTCATCCAGATCTATAAGGCGGCCATCCCGCACCACCATGAAGTAGTCAACTTCAGACAGATTTAGCCCGGGATGGAGGCACAAAACTTGCTCCTTTGCCCTGTCAAAGGCCTCGTCACCAGCAGAGAGAACTTCAATCTGAGCCTTTTTAAGAGACTCAGTGAGCTCAGTATTGGAAACTGAAAGCTCTTGGTGAGAGACTTTGACTTGCCGTAGCTCCTCAGCAGCCTTGGACAAAGCCGACTTATGTTCAGATTCAAGAGTCTCTTTGCTCTTCTTCCCATCAGCCAGGTTTTTCTCTAAACCAGAAAGCTTTTCTGATTGAACCTTGAGGGCTTCTTATAGCCGGGTAACCTCTTCTTTCAGCTTAAGCTTCTCCGCCTCAGAATCATCACTAGATTCAAATAGACCTCTGGCAAGAACATGAGGTAAGAAATAATATTTTGCATAATCTTCTGCCGACCAATAGATTTTACTTTGTTAACGTCCTCAGTGGCGTTAAGATGGTCATACAGAAACCTAAACCCGTCAAAGTTGTTGGACCAGAATTTAAACTCCCCGAACGCAACATTCTCCTTAGGAACTCGCATAAGAGAATTGATTTCCATGTCGGCCTGACACACTTCATCAGTCATGAGGGTTTTTAACCTCTTGGGAGCACCTTGAGAAGTTTCTTCATGGGCTGGAGGAGCAGAAGGCTAAGGTTCATTCTTACTTGGGGTCGCCTTTGCACTACTACCCCAGGTCCATTTTGGTTATCGGATTTCCAACCCGCCCATATCCGACTTGGAAGAGGCAACCCCTCTGGATCCTCTTCGAGCAGCACGAGCCTCCAACATTAATCCTTTCTGTTCAGTTACTGACAATTTAGTCATGGTATTTGTAGAAAAAGTCGTAAACGTTAGAAGAAGAATAATTAAAGATATTGACAAATAATAAGCAAGCAATTACCCCGGAAGGCGAGTAGTTGCTCATCACTTAAAGGTAGCAATTCCTTAACCTTCATCATACAGAAGGAATCAAGAACAATCAAAGATTGAGCAGTGATCGACAATGGGTTCTCGGCCCAATAAAAGGGAAAACGAGGCTGGCTATCCAGAGAGTACAACACTTGTGGACACCTCGGTTCACTCTTTACCCTTAGAAAACAATTCTTATAATTTTTATAATTAGAAGTATATGCTTGGAGGAAACTCCGCCCGACAATCCCACTGATTTGTATCCAACTACAATAATCAACACCTTTCACTTCAAAGAAAGAGAAAAACAGACCAATTGTAGGGGTGGTATTTAACACCTCACAAACCCGTTCGAAAGAATTTATGAAACACCAACTGTTGGGGCTGAGTTGAGAGGGAGCAATGTTCAGAGCTTTCAGTACATCTGCTTCAAAATCAGAAAAAGGTATTTGTATATTAAAATCTTCTAGAACCCAGACATAGAAGTAGAAAAAGTCCTCTTTGTTAGCGAAGGCAATTGATCTAGAAGGGGGGTTGAATAAATCACATCTTTTTAAATGCGAGTCGGTGCCAAAATTTGTTTTAAAAATATTTTGCGGAAGCGGCCGAGGATAATTCGTCTACACGAACCGAGTTACTGAGAGGATCCGATATACGTAAGCCAAATGGAACGAAAGGCTCGAAGAGAAAAATTAGAATCGCAACTTAACAATTAATCAATTTTCCAAAAGCACTTAATAAGGTGCAATATCTAATGAGCAGTCAAAAATTAAACCAAACTTGATAATATATCAAACACCTTGTATGCGTTTAATCTATCGAGCACTTGGAGTGCGTAAAACTCCAAGCGAAACCTTCTATGATAGTTGATGTAGAATTTTCATTAAGCACAATCCAAAATGATTGTGCAATGGTTTTCAAATTAATTTTCTGCACAAAACTATACCAGAATTTTTATCGATCAATTGAACAATTACAAGCGCAAACAGTTTGAAATATAAATGAGATAAGGAAAAGGAAATGACACAAGGTTTGTTTAGGCAGTTCCCCTTTCGTCCTCGCTTCGGGTACGTCTGCCCCCAATTCTAAAAACTAGAATTGAGATATCTATAACTTGTTTGCAAATGTTTTTACAAGAGAAAACTTAGTTATCCCACACTCAAGAATCTTCGTTGATGCAGATACTTTGTCTTCTCTTCCCTTGATTCGAGTCGAATCAAGTGCCTTGAACTTGTTGGAAGAACCTCCATTTTTCTGTTACTAGATTGCAAGAACACACAGGTCTTCAATCACCTTCACTCAGCTGATTCTTATCCACACACAGTTTGATCCTCAAACCTCGTTGCATAATCCTCCGGTTAACGCTACTAGATCGACAAAACCCTCCATTCTTCGATCACCTTTGCTCGGCTGAATTCAATGCACACAAGATCTGATCCAAAAACCCCCAAATCCAATTGATCTTGGAGGACAAAACCCTAGAGGTTTTATTCAAGAACAAATCCACTAAAACACTCACCCCAAACTAAGATATAACTCTATGCTTTGGACGTTATCACTTCATGATGCAGAAAATCAACAAAAATGATTATGTGTATTTGTTGAGAAAGGTGCAAGATGAAGATGAAAGTGATGAGAGAAAAAGTTTCAATGTATTTCTTTCACTTGTTCTTGTTCCTGTGTATATGATGCAAGGACCAACAGAAAATAATGACAGCATTTTGAACAAATAGAAAAATAGAAAAATTGATGACCAACAGCGAGCGGTCGACCACTCCTTGAAGAGGGTCAGCATGCGCTGACCCATGGAGCCATCTGCGCATGTTGGAAGACCATGTGTCGACTGCTACAGGGACCATGCGTCGACGCATAGCTGGGAAAATTGAACAATCTGAAATTTCAGAAGGGTGCGTCGACCGCAGGGTAGGCGTGCACTTAATCGAGCGAGACACACAGATTGCCAACACATTATGAGTCGATCGGACCTCAGCTTAGGTCGACTCAAGCTTCAAAAACACTCAAAATTTGATTTTTCAACACAGTTTTATCTATATAGGCACAGTTTATACATTCCTAATACTAATATCATGATCACCCATATTTAATGGACATGCAAGACTCCACCATGTATTTAGACTCATGATTATGCAATGCAAAATTGGAATGCCGACACCAATGAGATGACACCGTCCAAATTACAAACTACTAGCCCTCATATACATTTTGACATCATTAAAATAAAGCGCAAATGAGAGGCACCTTGCCCTCACACTCTTTGACGCCTTTGGGGTAGAGTATACAAACGCACTCTCCGGGAATACACGATTACAGGACAACATCATCTTTAGACCCGGTTGAAGATGTTTGCCTTATGCACTGGAGTTTCACGATTTCTATTTCATCAAAGGTACTATTCTTATGGTTCATGACCTCAAGATCAAAAGGAGCAGCAGTCGTCATTGAAACCTCTACAAAACCTGAGAAAGATGAGCCATAATCAAAATTATTCCCATAAGTAAGAGCATCGCCATAGATTTCATTAATGACTTGTCTATACTCGTTTGACCCTAAAGCACTCTCTATTTCCCACCTGCATTGTTCCCACAACTCCTTTCTCTCCATGGCATTCATACGGACTTCACTACTACTACACTCATTGTCTCGTTTACTAAAGATTACCATATTTTTTAAAATTAAAATTGAAGAATAAAATAAATATCAAAAGTAGTGGAAGGATACATGCGAGTAAAGAAGCCTTGGATATTGGAAAGCATTTTGGTTGATAAAGAGGGAAGACGATTTGGATGTAAAAATGAGAAGAGGGTGAGGAAGATTCCAATAAAAGACTTGAGAATAGCTATAAAGTAGCCTTTAATAGTCATCATTATATTGGGGGAATTGAAAGGACACGACCCTCCAAGATTTTTTTGACACGTAAGGACCAAAGAAGAAAAGGCGACCTATAACACGACACCTAGCAAATATATTCGTGATCATGTTACTGCCGAGTACTGCACCCCTATAAACGGATATAGCACTCAGGGGGCTTATGTACATGCCAAATATATTTAGATGCCGAGTTGTGTAGTCGGATAAGAGTAAGCATGGTCTAAACTATGGTAGAAGGAAATGTCGTATAATGTAGAGAGCTAAACCGGTATCATGCACAACCCGGGCCGGTCAAGGAACCCGACTCCCATCAGTCGAGTTCTTACAAGGCCGAGTACTATATCCCACCAACCCAGCACCGATGCTGGTCATGAGCTCAACAAGTTCCATTCCAACAGTTGTAACAGCGGCGGCGCGTCAATGCAGACATTATCATGTCTTCAAAGCGTGCATTCATGAAGAAGAGTTACAACAATGATGGTCATGCAACGTCAGAAGGCCAAGAGGCTTCTCTTAATGGCATAGATTAAATGAAGGTGGAAGAAGGATATATAAAAGGAGCTCCCACATGAGGGTTAAGCAAGACACATCCATCTTGAGACAATATACAACACATGTATAGTTCTCAAATCCCCAAAGATACTCACATAATATAGACAACGTGGTTTCCTTTGCCTTAGTAGAGGAAACTGGCACTTTTGGTGATCTGACCATTTTTGGCTAAAACATTTATATCTATTACTTATGAACTTGCTTGAGTGTTTTAAAGCTAAATTGTTAAAGCAACACATCCACTATCATTAATGAATTCTTTAAGCAACACTAAACTAGATGCTAGGATTTAACATAGCATTTGTCATAATAAAATTCAAAATACACATTGTAATCCATGGAAAATTTAGACACTGAAATTAGGTTTCTAGTAATGTTGGGAACATGAAGTAATTTTTTCAACTTCAACATATAATTGGACACAAGTTTGGATTTAAATTTAGAGAATCCAACTGACTTGACTGCTAAGGTATGACCATTTTAAACTAGGAATTTATTTGGACCTTCACATGATTTTCGTTTTGTAAATTAGAAATACAAGAGGTAATATGATGGGATTCACTTGAGTCTGCAAACCATGCTTAAGATTCAAGCCTTTGGGGAACTTGTAGACTGTCAGATGAGTCAAAAGACAAATTGCTTATTGTCATACCCCAAATTTGCCCTACCTGTATATACTTTTCGTTTGTAGATCCGTCCACTAAACATTATCCAAAAATTCAAAAAAATATGTTGTCTTCAACTTCATCTCTCTTTCATTTCTTATCCTTTTTATTTTAAGTCATATCTATCTTTTTAACCATTTTTATCATTCATCCAATTAAATATCCATTTTACAAATTCTAAACCTTTTTTATTTTATCCATTTTTTGATTCCATCCAATTTTAATCCAACCATCAATATCCACATTTTAACCATTTTTATCCATTCTTTCTAAATAATTCTCAATTACCAAAATTCATACACCAAAATTTTCGAAGCCCATTACCTTTGTTTTTTACAAAAAATATGTTGCTACCTTTTATCAAAAAGCCCATATATTAAAAAAAGCCCATTGCTGAAAAAGAAAAATATCACAACAAAAAAAAAAAAGCTTTATTGTTTGATCCACAAGGTCCATGAAGTAATACAACAAAAATCGTCCAAAATCCCAACTTGTCTCCATAACCTCAATCCACTACACCATAACCCATCCTAATTCAAAAGTTGTACTCATGTCATCAATATGTATAACAATTTTTGCCAAAACCATCAACAAACAAAGCATGACCCCACCAACCAAATGTCGTACCCCGCACCACAATTGTAGCAGAACCGAAAATACATTCCAACAAGCCACAATAGAATAGCTACAAAATGTATGAATTCTTGCTTCTGCTCCACTACAACACAAAGCCAAACCGCAGCACTGCGAAAACGACTTCTCCAACACCAACCAACATAACCTGCCATGAAAGTGACCTGTCAACATTACAAGACAAACTTGCTGTATTACAAACTTAATGAACCAGGCTTGAACCTGCATAAAAGAGGAGGAGGACAACCTAAAAGGGTGAAGCAGAGAGAAAATCATGAAGAGAACCTTGGAAGCACTCTGCAAAAAAAAAACATAAACCTTTATCAAAACTCTTCTTCATCAATCTCACACTGGAACCCATTGATTCTTTAGTGCCTCAATTCCTCCATCATTCCTCTTCACCTTCAATATTCAATCCGTTGCTCAACCATAACACTTCTACAAACCATCACCATTTTCGACCTTCGAAAAACCGAATCTCAGAAATTTCTCAATCACCACCACTTGTTTCATCTCCTCCAAACTCAAACTCACTTGTTCACCATCGTGTCGGATCCCACGCGAACACATCTCTCTCTGCTCTATTCACCCGCGATTCACACTTTACATCACTAAACTCCTCTCCACTCCGACAACGCCCATCACACTCCCATCCTAAAACAACCACAAACAGCTTCACCATCATCACTTTGCCTCATCACCACCGTGCCACAAACCACCATAACCCACCAATAAATCCAAAACTTTCTCTACATCGTTCTTCGACCCACACCTAACCAACAACAACCTTCATCGAAACTTCTTCAACCCCTTCAAACTCCATTCCAAACCTTTTAATCATTCAACCCAGAACAGAATCGGGACGAAGAAGATTGGAAACCCAAAAATGACAGAGTGAGATAGAAGAAAGAGAGATTCGCGAATCATACCTGAAGCTGAGAAAAGCTCTTCGTCACTGGTATTCTCCCACTCCTATGTGCGCTTTCGTGTGGTTTACCTATATCTTGTCATTTTTGTTTGTTTGATTTTCCGATTGATTGTGTACTGCTCTATGTAATCACGTTTTTTTGTTGTTATTGTCAAAACTTAGAGTAGAAAGCATGAGTGAACAGAAATCGTGAGAGATGTTTTTGCGAGAGAGACTGAGAGGTCATGTTCTTTTTTTTTTGCGCGATTCGCGAGAGATGAAGGAAGAGAAAATCACGATAGAGTGAGAGAGAAAATCTGAGAGGACGATTTGAACAAGCATGAATGTTGTTCTTGTTTTGTTTCTGAACAGAACGCGTTCAAATTCTTATTCTTGCGTATGTTGCGGCCGTATGTGTACATATGGTTCCATTAACCCTCCATCAGTAACCAAAGTCGGACCGGGTCGAAATTAACCCGCTGTTGTTCAATGTTGGATCGCCCCTTTTGGGCTTGTTCGCCTACTGATTTTGTTGTTTTAAAATTGCAAGAACATGACTTTTTTTTATATATTAATTCTAAAGTTTTTTAGTTTAGTTTTTTTAATCATAAGGTCATTAATTTTAATTTTAGGATGAGTTTCTTTTATTTTTAGGATTAATATTTTAATTTTAGGATAAGAGTTTTTTATTTTTAGGAATAGAGATTTTACTTTTAGGATTAAGATTTTGATTAGTGACCTTTAATTTTAATAATAAAAGATGAAAAGACAAAAAATATAATCTTTTGTGGGAGATTTGTGAGGATCTATAGTGTGACCCAAGCTTGACATGAATCGTTATTTGAGATTTGCGATCTTAAATCGTAAAGTGGTTACCTTTGCATCGCTTGCGATCTTTTGAACTTGTTGTGTAGTTCACTCTTTATTTCTCGCATTGATCATCCCTTTTACTTTTACATGTACCCCTCTCCCATTCTGATGTACGCATTTATTATTGCTTTGATTGTGGTTTGTTTACTAGGAGCACCCCTAGGGACTAGCATAGGCAACCCATTTTCAAACTAGCTCTCGATTCGTCGTCGAGCCATTTTCAAACTAATTCTCGATTCGTCGTCGAGCCATTTTCAAATAAACCTCTTTTCAAACCAAACCCTCGATTCGTCGTCGAGCCATTTTCAACCAAACCCTCGATTCGTCGTCGAGTCATCCTTTTTTCAAACTAAACTCTTTTCATAACAAATAAAATCCTTGATCCTACGTCAAGCGGATTTTCATAATCAAACTCAAAATGACTAACAACTATCGTAATGCTTTTAAGGTGAGAAATAGGGGTTCAAGTCTTTGATCTTCCTTCGATTGTTTGGGTGTGAGTTCTCTTACTCGTGTGTGAACAATTGACGCCTCTTCTTTTAACAAATCAAATCCTTTTCAAAATAACCAAGCGCATACAATAAACCCTTGATCCCACGTCAAGCGGATTTTCACAATCAAACCTCAAAATGACTAACAACTATCGAAACTCTTTTAAGGTGAAAAATAGGCGTTTAAGTCTTTGATCTCCCTTCGGTTGTTTAGGTTCAGGTTCTCTTACTCGTGTGTGAGCAATTGACGCCTCTAAAACACTTCCACTTTTCAAACCATCAAACCTTTTCAAACTTAACCACCATAGATGAAAAAGAGAGAAAGCCAAATCTTTGACTCACTCTCCCGATTACTTGGGCCCAAGGAATCTTTCTTAAGTTCAAGTAATGGTCATCTAAACCAACCCTCTCCCTTTTGTTTCGTGGGCGTGCCACGAACTACGACTGCTCTGATTCTTTATTCTCGTCCGAGTAAAGATACGTAGGCACAAGATTGCAATAATCTTGGCGAGCACACTTTTTCTTTTTCCCTGTTTGCGTCCACACTACCATCTTTTTCCGTCAAACCCTGTAGTCGAACTACGATTTCTCTGATTTCTCATTCTCGTCCGAATGAGTATACGTAGGCCCGAGGTCGCGATGATCTTGCCGAGCACCTTACCCTTAAACCACCCATTTCCCCTTAGTATCTTTTCCTTTTATCTTTACCTTTCCGCATTTATTTTAGAGATGAAAATAGATAAACTTAGCTAACGAGTATCGCGATTCGAATCAAGAGGTTCCCATTGAGTACAACGGACGTGAGGGGGTGCGCGTACCTTCCCCTCACGTAACCGACTCCCGAACCCAGAATGTGGTTGCGACGACCATGTTCTTATATCCTCCTTAAAGGTTTTCTCGATATTTTCCTTTCCCTATTTTTGGGATAAATAAAGTTCGGTGGCGACTCTGTCGAACCGTTTTTCGCGCCTTTCGCGCGAGGGTCGTGTCTTTTTTCGAGGTGCGACACTTATGCAGAGGTGGATGATTGATTATTATCACATTAATTTGAAACAAAAGTAAAATGGAATGAAGGTGAATGTTCTTGAGGTTTTAATGGTGGGGACTTAAAGTACTCGTCATATTTGTGCTAACAATTTATCACTAAGTGGCCATATTTGTTGCAGAGTTGACAATTTAGTTGATTTCCCATGCTATAAGCTTATCTTCTACGCCCTCTTCCATGACTTGAGCGTGTTATACCATGAGAGTGTTGAGAAGAACCATATATACCAGATTTATGATTGGTTATGGCCTAAGCAACATTAGCACTTGCAATAGGAGTAGATAGTTCTTGGCAAAAGTTGTCTAACTAGGCTTCTTGTATATAAAAGAGAGCTTTAGCATCCTATTTATCAGTTGATTCCACCTTGATGTAGATCATTATTATGGAAGGATTATATTCTTCTAGTAAACCTTGAATAATTGAATCTATTTGGTCCCTTTCATATATGGAATATCCTATTGTTAATAAGGAGCTAGTTATGGCTCAGATTCGAAGAACATACTAAAAAATTAAACTATTATCTTTCTTGTTGGATTTCAATTCAGAAATTAATTGATGAACCCGCGCTTTCATTTTTTTAGGTTTTTCTTATTTTTTCATAGTGAAAAGAATGACCTTATATAGGAGGTTAAGATGTTAGTTTAGTACGTGTGAAATGGATGGAATTTCGTGCGACTCGGGTGAGGATTATGAAGAATTCTAAATGAAACTTGTGTGATGTTTGTTGGTGAATTGGTGAGCTGGAAATTGGATATGGTGAGCTGGTGAATTGATGATAACGATATAGGGAGGCTTGAAAATCCATGATTTTGTGGAGGGGATACATATTGGTGAATGAACGAGTCATACACCAGTTTTTATAGTTTCCATTCTGATGATGTTATGCTCATGTATGGTGGTTATGTTGGGTTATGCAATGGCCATGACAGCTTGATTCTTACTTGGTTGTGTTTGTTCAATTTTTTAGGGCATGGGTGAAAGATGGTAATACATGGGATGAAACATGAGGGCATGGAGAAAGCAGTTTGTGTGGGGGCCCTCTACTAGTTGAAGATTTTTTTAGGTTTACAACCCCATTATTTTGCTTTACTTTGATCCCTAAAATAATTTCTACTAGTTCAAGATCTTTCATCTTGAATGTGAAATTCATAAACTTCTTTGTTCTTAAACTTCCATTCGTCTCATTGCTAATTATCAACATGTCATCAACATAGAGACAAAAATATTCAAATGTTTTCACTCACCTTTGTGTACAAACTTGTGTCATTAGAATTAGGAAGAAATTCATTTGATAGTATGACATAGTCAAACTTTGATGCCATTGTTTTTATATTTGTTTTAATCCATACAAGAAATTGACAAACTTTCACACCTTTTGTTCATTTCCAAGAAGCACATAACCTTTTGATTTTTCCATGTAATTTTCTTCATTGAGATCTCCATTTAGGAATACTGTTTTGACATCCATTTGATGATTTATAAGGTCATGCAAAGAATTTAATGCAAACAATACTCTAATTTTCTATGTCATTGTTGTTGGTGCATAAGTGTCAACGTAATAAACACCTTCCTTTTTTATAAAACCCTTTGCTACTTATCTAGCCTTGTAGGTGTTTAGTGTACCATCACTGTGATAATTCTTTCTAAACACCCACTTCCATCCAATGGGCCTTTATCTCTTAGGTAGAACAATATGTTCACAGGTGTGGTTTGACATAATTGAATACATTTTGTCTTGCATGACATCTTTCCAAAAGGAGGATTCCACTGAAGCTACCACTTCTTTATAAGTTTTAGGATAATATTCCACTTGAAGAATAATATGAATATTTGGAAAAAAATTTGCACTATTTCCTTCTACTTGATAAAAAGAAATAAGTCGAGAATTAATTTCTTTTGGTCCTAGATTCTTAGCCTTTTGGGCTTTCTTATGCAATGCTCGGGTTGTGTTTCAACAATCCGTGAAGAAATTTTGGATTGTGTTTCAACAATCATTGGATAAAATGTCTTGCAATATTCTTTATTTATGGAAATCTCATATTCCTTATACATCATAATAAGGTTATCCAAGAATTTCACATCCCAGGATTCAATAATTATATTAGACTTCTAATTTGAAAGTAAATATGCTTTACTGTTAGGCGCATATCCTACAAAACCATATATGATCCCTCGAGGACCCTACTTGGTCCTTTTAGGATCCATGTTCTTATAATAGGCTACACACCCTCATACTCTACAATAAACAATATTTGGAGCTCTTCCTTTCCATACCGAAAATGGACAAATGTCATTTTTCTTCAAAGGAATTATATTCATTATATGGTAGGAAGATATTAAAGCTTCACCCCATAAATTAAATTACAACTCGAAATGCACTAACATGTAATTTATCATTTTTTGATATGTCTACTTCCCTTTCAGCTAAACCATTTTGTTGTGGTGTATAAGGTGCAAAACATTCATGTTTAATACCATATTCTCCATAATATGTATTAAATTTAGTTGAAAAGTATTCACCTCCCATATCACTCAAAAGGATTTTAATACTTCTACTTAATTGATTTGTTTCTTTCGCTTTACAAATTTTAAATGCATTAAAAGCATCATCTTTGTGATTTAAAAGATATGCATGTGTGAATCTAGAGTAATCATCAATAAAAGTAATGAAATACTGATTTCTCCGACAGGATAACATACCATTGCATTCACACAAATCTGAAGGCACAAGATCAAGTAAGTTGGTATTTCTTTCTACATTATGGAAACGTTTCTTAATCATCTCTGATTTAACATATATTTCACTTTTTTTGAAATTATTAACAACACATGAAATTAAACCATATAACATATACTAATCTATTATACCATAAAGAAAAAGATTAAAAAATATAAGCACAATTAGAAACTTTATCGATAATATTGTTAGTAGTAAAAAGCTTAATCATTCCCTTAGAAAAATAACCTTTTCCAACATATACATTGTTACGGGTCAAGATTAACTTGCCCAATTTATCCCCACTAACAAGGTTCCTATTCATGTCGGGAACATGAAGTACATTGATAAGAGTAGCTTTCTTTCTAAAAGTGAAGTTGATTTCTACGGTTACCATTCCAACGACCCATCATCATCCTTAATGTCCCATTTTAACCTTTTATACATCGTTGACTTCAAAATAGGTATTGAATGTTGTTTTATAATACCATCATGTTTCTTCTTGGCTTTTGCGCTCACTACATTGGCCTTAGAATATCCAATAGCCTCTAATATCTCTATATCTTTTGATTCCTTCTTGATTCGAAGATATTTATGGATTTTCTCCAGTGATAAGTCCTTTGAATTATGTAGCAACTTCTACCTATAAATTTTATATGAAGATGGCAATTTTTCATTTATTACACCAACGTGGAAAGCTTCACGAATATCTATCTTTACAAATTTTAATTTATCTACAAGACCCTGTAACTCTTGTAATCGTGATAGAATAGGCTTTAAATCCAACATTATAAAATCAAAATATTTAGAAACTTTGTAGTACATTCCTCTTCATCGATCTTTGATTTGAATTCAAGTTCTTTCAAAATTTTCCATTGCAGATTAGGTGTTAGTGTAGAGATCATAGAGATGACCACATAGTTTGTTTAGAATATGTCCACGGCATAAAAATGCAGCCTGCTTTTGTTTATTGCATTGTTTCTTGAGTTCTTAGGAATCATTTTTTGCGGTTCTAGAATCGGTGTCAAATCAAGATTAAAGAAATAATGAATCTTCAACGAGTGAAGTTTATTCCTTCAAAATGATCCAACTTGATAAGGTCTTGGTTCATCACTATGATGCTTAAAACTGAACTCTCGGTTGCCATTATTTGAGATTTGATTTATTCACAAGTGTTTTTAGCAAACAATCACGAGTTTAGTTCACTTGTGAGAATAACTTAAAAAATCTCGGAAGCAAACTATGCAAAACAATTTTACAAGGAAAAGTTTTTGTGAATTTAATCTGAATGTCAGTAAGAACACAAAATGGACACAAACTTTAATGAAGAAAAGGTTTGAATCAAAGTGTCTCGGTCGGCAAAATGACAGAGTTGCCATTATCCTTTATTTGTTCCTAAGGAACATGGAAACAATGATAAAACCAAATGACTAAGGGTGAGCGACTAGGTTCATGAGTCGGTTAAGTGAGAGGAAGGTACTAGGAACCCTCACCTCTATTGTATTCAATGGGATCCTCCTTTAATTTTAGGATTAGTATGCTTTCCCAAAGTATGTTTACTTTATTTATTAATTGTTAATTATTTATTTATTTATTTACAAAATATTTGATTATTTAACAAGGGAAACCCTAAAGATGTTTTTGATTATTGTACTCGCTAAAGTCTTACAAGTCTATACCTACATACCCTTAAGTTCATTGAAGGATCAAAGCTCTGTAGTTCTTGTAGAAAATGCTGGTGTGTTGGTTTCTTTTATCCCTTAAAAAATTCTCATGCATCGGAGGTGAAGAAGTCTTTGATTTTGAAAAATACCTCAATACACAAGGCAGAGGACTTAATGTATAAGCGGGTTGAGTTGAATTTATCCCTTTTTATTGATTGCAAAAAATCCATTATTTTTTATTTAAGAAGATAACCCATAGTGATATAATTATATAATTAATTTAATATTAAAAGTTTAATAAATTCCAAAGCACATATCCCTTATCTCGGATCCTTATCCCTGATTTAAAATCCTAAAAATTTTCAAATAATTATCTCTTATTATCCCTAAGTTATCTCATAGTTATCCTAAGAATTAACCCTATTTCTTAATATAATTAATATTCCATAATTAACCGTATATTTCTTATTCCTTATATAATTTGTATTAACCCATTTAAAACTTAATCCCTAATTATAGAAATCTCTGTAGAATTTTATTCCAAAAATTATCTCAAAATTATCCTATAGATTAACCCTAATTCCCCAAATTAATATCCCATAGTGTATTGTATTTATTATTCCTTATATTCTATATTAACCTATTTTTTAATTGCAAAAAATATAATAATTAACTTATGTAGGAAAATAACCCATAATATTATTATGTGTAATTATTTTAACAAAAAACAATTATCAAAATATTATATCCCTTATCCCTGATTTGTTATCACTGATTTTTTTTTCTACTGAAAATTGTAATATTTTATCCCATGTTTTTTCGAAGTTGTTCCATAATTATCCCATGAATTAACCATAATTATATCCCCTCAAGCTCTAATTAATTTACTTTTTTATTTTGTGCCAATTATAAAATTAATCATAATCCCACTTTAAATTCCTAATTATATATCTTTTGTATTTTTATCTCAAGTGGACTATAACTATCTAAAGAATTTAATTATTTTTATTAATCCAACCAAACCCTAAACATGTTAATTAGTCCATTAATCTAATTAATACTAACTAATCATTTTTTTTTATATTTTTATTCTTGAAAGAACTAAATTAATATCTTAAATAAGACTAAATTGGTTAAATGACTATATTAAAAAAACTTATTTTTTGTTTTTTATTTTTTATTGTTGTTTTCTATATATATATATATATATATATATATATATATATATATATATATATATATATATATATATGACATATTATTTGAGAATACCGTTTTTATGTGAGAACATGAAAATGAATATGAAACATTAGATTTTAAAATAAATAGTGGAGATTACGTGCAGTTTTTTTCTCTCTCCTCCGTCATTTATTTTCATAATGGAGGAGAGTGAAAAAAACTCACACCTAACCTCTACCATTAATTTTAAAATCTAATAATTCAGATTCATTCTCATGTTCTTACATGAAAATGATATTCTCATAAAATATGACATATATATATATATATAGGGTTCATATCCTATGAAAATGTCATTTTTATGTAAAAACAAGAGAATGAATCTGAATCATTATATTTTAAAATAAATGGTGGAGATTATGTGTTGTTTTTGTTTTTCTCTCTCATCCATTATTAAAATAAATGATGGAGGAGAGAGGAAAAAAAATCTGACGCATAATCTCCACCATTTATTTTAAAATTTAATGGTTCAGATTCATTCTCATATTCTCACATAAAAATGACATTCTCATATGATACATTCCATATATATATATATTAAAGGCTTAAATAGTATTTGCGTCCCTGTAAGTTGGCGAGTTTTTGGTTTTCGTCCCTGTATCTTTTTTTTTTTCGGTTTTAGTCCTTGTATCTTACTTTTTGTTGGTGTTAAGTCCCTATAGAGGTTTCCTGCGGATTTTCCTATGGATTTTCCTGCGGATTTTGGTTTTTAGGAAAATCCGCAGGAAAATCCACAGGAAACCTTCGGATTTTCCTGCGAATTTTGACTTTAGTGACTAAACACCAACAAAAAGTAAGATATAGGGGCTAAAACCGAAAAAAAAGATACAGGGACGAAAACCAAAAACTCGCCAACTTACATGGACGAAAATACTATTTAAGCCTATATTAAAATAAGAATTCTCATGTTCGTTACCATGTATTAAAAGAGGAAATATCATAATAAATTCCATTACTAATTTGAAGTAAATCTAATTATCCACAATCCTAAGTTATTCCTAAAATAAATTCTTAATTGTAGATATTTTTGTTTATTTTTTTGAGGTCTAATTAATTCAACCATAAATAGTTGATTAATAATAAGAAAGAAGATTAAATACTAATATAAAAAGATTTTTTTATAGTTATAATTGTATTTTTTTTTATAATTGTAATAAGTTGTAATAATAAGAGGACTTATGATTTTTTTGGCGGTGAATTTGTAATTTTGGTTATATTTTTTTCTTGATATATATAATTGTAAATTCAAAATGGTGGGCTCTGAAACACCCTAAATAGCCCTCGCATAATTTAATTAAATTATCAGAGTAAATTTAAAACATAAACATTTAGGATGTCACATTAAACCAATTATTCCTGCTCATACTTCATGATATGTAACACATATACTTTCAAAAATTTATTAATAATAATAACAATTAATAATGTTTGAAAAGTCAACACATATTTTAGCGAAAACATAAACAACTCAACCATTTATTGATTCAAGGAATCAACACGTTTTTAAAGTAAACATAATCAACATCAACTTAAGATATATCTAAATAAACTCCAACAAAAATAAATGACATAAAAGCGTTCAATTCCCTATTGTTACACATCAGAGCAGATGCTGACTCTAAAAATAAAGGAATACACCATCTTCCACTTACATCCATGCCTCTGCTATGGGTTATCTGCATGATACCTTTGTAAAGGCAACATTCAAACAGAGGGGGTGAGTGTAACACCCATATATAACAACATACACCAAAGCATATATATTATACATGAATTCAAGTATTTGGTACTGAAATACCATAAGTTCCTAGTTAACACATTATATACATTAAATGCCCTAAATACAAAGTTCTAAAGTCTATGGCATAACATATACAAGATGTCCCAAAATGCACTAAGAACTAGATCAATACAATGATCTCAAAATAAAACGCCATAGCGGAAGCCATGCCATCTCAAAAGCTACGATCCGTAAGGAAAAGTCAAACCACTTTATCCTTACCCTTCGTTGAACCTGTAGTACCTATGATGTAAACAACAACGTGGGATGAGATACATCAAATCTCAGTGAGTTCGCTATCTTATAGTTCTCTCGGCTTTACAAGGTTCAAACAAGCCTAACTCAAGTCAAAAGGGAAGGGGAGTGACTTTGAGTACACACACACTATATGGATACATGTCATGAGTTCATCAACTCACAATGTCACTAATCGGTAACCACACCAAGGAATCCCATGTTCTCGTCCGCTTCTACGTCTAGAAGTCGACCCGAGTCATGGATCCTGGTAACCTACTTGACATACGAATGGATTCGGGTTCTACGGGCCATTACCCGTTATGAACCGTCACTTCACACGGGCCATTAACCGTCACAAGCATACGCTCCCAGAGCGTCATTCGTACTGCATGCGGGAATCAAACCTGCCAAGTAGTCGTGCACATGTTTCAGAGGAGCTCGAGACCCATGAAACGCACTCACAAGATAACCGGTTACGATTACGTGATCTCTCACAGACGTGATTGTATTCGACAATCACAAGGCCATTACGCCTTATCACAACCAAACGGTTAACACACATGTTCCATACTAGTGTTTATTCCATCTACATTTTTCGACATTGTTTACGGTAATATTCCTCACTCTACCTATTTCATATTTTAGCAGGCATACATATTCAAACATGTTAACAACGATAGCATAGGCATGTATTTGTCAATCACATAATGGAAACACATAATGCAACATATCACACATTACACCAATTCACGATTCCCTCTGATTTATTTAATCGGGCACTAAACATAATTTTCTCACTACCATTAGCTAGAGGATGTTCATAGCTTCACAACGATACCAAGAATACCCACATCGGATAAATGAGTCAAAAGTTATGAAAGAAACAAGTTGGGTGATCTGTCATGTTCGCAATGCGAAGAAGTCAGCGAGTGCTCGCTACTCATTCGCAGTGCGAAGCTCCCAATGAATGCCTAGCCAACACTGGTTCACTGCACCATTCGCAGTGCGAACGTCTGGCGAACAGTGGCAAAACCAAAACAAGCTAAGGTTCGCAGTGCGAACCCCTAGCGAACGTCTGGCAAACATTTGCCTCCCCATTCGTCGTGCGAACATCCAGCGAGTGCACGATTTCCCCTTCGCTGGGGGATTCGCAGTGCGAATCTGGGAAATTTCAGAAGTTCTGCAGCGTAACAACTGAAATCCCATGGGTCCAAAACTTGACCAAAACACATCTGAACATCCAATAATCAAACACAGATGATTCTATCCCCATATAGCTTATACTACTCAGTTTTTAACACATTTCAACCGTTAAATTTCATCGATTACCAATTTAAGCAATTTTCATAAAAACCTAACTTAAGCTATAATCATTTCTAGCTCTAAACTTAAGTTTCTATCTAGAACCCACCTTGTATAGATGATGATGGTGAAGATTGGAAGATGATTGATGAAGATTTGATGATGTTCTTGATGATCTTTCTCTTGGACTTTTTCCTCTTTTTCTCTTCCTTTCCTTCTCTTTTCTTTCTCTCCAAAATCCCTTCTATCTTTTTCTTTGGAACATGAAAGGAAAGAAATAATATATGGAAAATATCATCAATTAGCAATACTACTAATTGCCCAAAAAGTCTCTAAAGTTCAAAAACTTAAATATCTCAGAGTCAGATAATATTAATTGGATTTACTCTAAGTTCAACAGTTACCTTAATTATCTCTGCAGATAATTTCTCAGAGCACACTGGGACTCAGTTGATCACAAATAATATTATCCAGAGTAAAATAATTTACGGGGTATTACATCCTCCCCCCTTTATAGAAATTCGCCCACGAATTTAAAACAATTACCTGAAAAGATGAGGATAGACCTCCCGCATCTCCGATTCCAATTCCCAAGTTGCATCGCCCGGATGCGTCTCGTCCCATTGGACCTTAACAAGAGGAATCTCTTTATTCCTTAACACTTTTGTTTCTCTTCCGGTGATACGACTCGGTTGAGGCTCAAATGTCAAATCTGCTTCTATCTCAATTGTATCTGGTAAAATTGGCTGAAGAGGATTTGGGACAAATTTCCGAAGCTGAGATACATGAAAAGCGTCCTGCATCTCTGACAGAGAAGGCGGTAAGGCAATCTGTAAGCTACTTCACCAATTCTTTCCAAAATCTGATATGGTCCCACATATCTCGGACTTAACTTCCGCGACCGAAACGGTCCTTTCAACCACAATCTCAGTGTAACCTTCAAAAACACGTGATCGCCTTCTTCAAATTCTAAAGGTCTTCTTCGGTTATCCGCATAACTCTTCTGACGATCCTGTGCTTGCTTAACTTTTCCATGGATCATCCTAATCTTCTCCGTAGTTTCGTGAATAATCTCGGGTCCCAACATCCTATCTTCCCCAACTTCTTCCCAACACAACGGTGTCCTACACTTTCTTCTATACAACGCCTCATAAGGTGCCATACCAATACTTGCATGATAACTGTTATTATAAGAGAACTCAATCAACGACAAAAGTTCTATCCAATTTCCCCCACTTTCAAGTACACAAGCTCTCAACATGTCTTCCATGGTTTGTATTGTCCGTTCCGTCTGACCGTTCGTCTGCGGATGATTCGACGTACTCAAACACAACTTCGTTCCCATCGTTTGCTGGAAAGCTCTCCAAAATCTCGAATTAAATTTTGGATCTCTATCTGAAACGATATTAGTAGGAATACCATGCAATCTCACTATCTCCAAAATGAACAACCTTGCGAGATGACTCGCCTTGTAGGTAGTCTTCACAGCTAAGAAATGCGCGGATTTCGTTAACCGATCCACAATTACCCAAATCGAATCATAACCACCTTGCGCACGGGGTAATCCTACCACAAAGTTCATCGAAACACTCTCCCATTTCCACACCGGAATTTCTAAAGGTTGCAACAAGCCGCCCGGTCTTTGGTGTTCTATCTTCACTTGTTGGCACACCGCACATTCCGACACATACACCGCAATATCCTTTTTCATCCCGGACCACCAATAGTCCCTCTTTAGATCTTGATACATCTTCGAAGATCCCGGATGTATAGTAAAAGCACCCTTATGCGCTTCTTCCAAAATCCTCCTTTTTAACTCCGTGTTATCCGGAACACAAATCCTTCGGTTAAATACAATAACTCCATCGGTAGCTTGCACAAAACCCGGTTGCAATAACACTTCTTGTAACTTCTCATCTAACCCTTGCTCTTGTTGGATTTCTTCTCGAAGAGTAGAAGTGATATTCAAATTTCCCATAATCACGCCATTAGGGGTCCAAACAAATTGAAGATATAGATCTCGAAATTTTTCCAATAAAGTATGTTCTAGCACCATTATCTCGGCATTATGCAACACCTTCCTACTCAATGCATCCGCCACTTTATTCGCTTTACCCGGATGGTATTTTAACTCCAAATCGTAATCTTTCAAATATTTCATCCACCTCCTTTGACGCATGTTCAACTCCTTCTGATCAAAGAGGTACTTTAAGCTCTTGTGGTCACGAAACATCTCAAAACGTACACCATACAGATAGTGACGCCACACTTTCAAGGTAAAAACAACGCCCGCCAATTCTAAGTCATGCGTTGGGTAATTCTCTTCATGGACTTTTAACTGTCGTGAAGCATAAGCCACTACATGTCCATCTTGCATTAGCACACCTCCTAATCCCATCTTCGATGCATCACAATATACCTCATAAGACTTGCTAGGATCAGGAATAACCAATACAGGAGTGGTCGTCAATTTCATTTTCAAGCTCATAAAACTTTGCTCACAAGCCGAATCCCATTCATACGAATAATCCTTTCGAGTAAGCCTCGTCATCGGTAAAGCCAGTTGAGAAAAGCCTTTAATAAACCTTCTATAATAACCTGCTAGTCCCAAGAAGCTTCAAACTTCAGACACATTCTTCTGTCTCTCCCAATTTATCACTGCTTCGACTTTTGACGGGTCAACCGCGACACCTCCTTGAGATATGACATGTCCAAGAAAATTAACCTCCGACATCCAAAACTCACACGTACTTAACTTAGAAAAAAGTTGCCTCTCTTGTAAGATGGATAAAACGATTCTTAGGTGTTCTCCGTGCTCCCGAGGGTCACGAGAATAGATAAGAATGTCATCAATGAAAATCACCACAAATTGGTCCAAATAAGGTTGAAATATCCGATTCATATAATCCATGAAAACTGCCGGAGCATTAGTCACACCGAAAGGCATCACTAAAAATTCATAGTGACCATAACGAGTTCTAAAAGCAGTCTTTGGTACATCTGAACTCTTCACCCGAATCTGATGATAACCCGACCGTAAATCAATCTTCGAGAACACACAGACTCCTTTCAATTGATCTAACAGATCGTCTATCCTCGGTAATGGGTATTTGTTTTTTGTGGTGACCTTATTCAACTGACGGTAATCAATACACAACCGCATTCCACCATCCTTTTTCTTTACCAACAACACAGGAGCTCCCCAGGGCGAAACACTGGGTCGAACAAAATTCTTAGCCAATAACTCTTCCAATTGATCCTTTAATTCTCTTAATTCAAGGGGTACCATCCGATACGGAGAAACGAATATTGGAGTCGTTCCCGGTATCAGGTCAATAGAGAATTCCACTTCCCGCTCCTGGGGAAGAGAAGTGATATCCTCGGGGAAAACTTCAGGAAAGTCACAAACTACTGGAATACTCCAAACTTGACGGTTACTACCCTCCTCCTTAGTAAGAATCAAAAGAACGGATTTTTCCTCCTCAAACAAGAAATTAATCATTCCAACTGTACCTTCTAAAATAGTAGTTAACACGTCCTTCGGAGTAGCCTCCCTGGACGGAATAATAATTAACTTCTCCTCACAATCGATAAAAACCGAATTAGCCGAAAGCCAATCCATTCCCAAAACAACATCCACTTTTTTAAGTGGCAAACATATAAGATCAATCTGGAAAACTCCTTCATTCACCGATAACACACAATTTTCACACATCAACGGTGTTTCAACAATCTCATCCATGGCAGTAGTAACCACCATGGGTGGAGACAACGGAACCGCTTGCAACCCAAGCCGCTTTACACATTGCATCGATACAAAAGAATATGTTGCTCCACAATCAAATAACACAAAACAAGGATTTCCATTCACAAAACACGTACCAGCAATCAAAGAGTTGTCACCCTTTGCTTTCCTCGCATCCAAGGTATACACTCGCCCGATATTCTTCTTTTGAGGACAGTCTCTCGCCAAATGGCCCATTTTCTGACACTGATAACACCTCACACCTTCGATACCACACCTCCCCTGATGATTTCTACCACAATTACGACATACAGGAGGTGCACTAGTCCTAGAACTCTGAACTTGCTTCCCTTTGAAAGATTGTTACCTTGGTCTGAATTGTTGATTCGATCTCCCTCGGTCACTCGGATTTAACCTACTCAATTCTCCTTCCGCTTGTACCTTCTTCAAACTATGCTCCGCCACATAACACTGCCTTAACAATTCAGCATAGCTAGTGAATTCCCTTTGAGATACGCTATGTGAAATTTCAGCCCTTAAACCAAACAGAAACTGATCGATCTTCCACCTCTCATTAGGAGCATACATAGCCTGTCTAGAATAAGCAGCCATAACCTCAAAATTTTCCGCATAAGAAGCCACAGTCAAGTTGCCTTGTCTCAATTGTTGAAACTCAAATTCCTTCTGAGACCTTAAGGAACTTGGGAAATACTTCTCCATAAAAGTTATCTTAAACTACTCCCATACTTTCGGTACCTCTTGGATTGTCATTAAGGCTGAAGCACTTTCCCACCACCTCATGGCAGGACCCTTTAACAAGTGAGAAGTGAAAACAACCTTATTTTCCTCACTGCACTGAACTATCAAGAAAATACGCTCCATACTGGATATCCATTCATGAGCCTTTACTGGATCTAACCCTTCCTGAAAGTCTGGAGGATTCATACGAATGAAATCCCTAAAGGTTCCCCCTGCAGCTTCAGGAACAACCACTGGAGGATGCACACCACCAGCCATTTGCTGTACCATTTGTTGCACAAACTGATTCTGTTGTTGCTGCATCTGTTGCATAAATTGATACAAAAGGGCATTCCCTTCGTCCCCTGGCGGATATGTCCCGAATGGAGTAGTTCTCGGTCTACCACGGTTATTTCTGCGCCCTTCGGCCATGTTCCTAAATGTCATACAGATAGGATTAACTTGATCAGGCTCAATACCATAAATATAACACGTAAGACCACTGGCGACACAACACATATGAAACGGAAAGAAACACTTATACTATTTCATGGCTAGGTCGAGGATACGGCCTATTCTGATACCAACTGTAACACCCATATATAACAACATATAGCAAAGCATATATATTATACATGAATCCAAGTATTTGGTACTGAAATACCATAAGTTCCTAGTTAACACATTATATACATTAAATGCCCTAAATAAAAAGTTCTAAAGTCTATGGCATAACATATACAAGATGTCCCAAAATTCACTAAGAACTAGATCAATACAATGATCTCAAAATAAAACGCCATAGCGGAAGCCATACCATCCCAAAAGCTACGATCCGTAAGGAAAAGTCAAACCACTTTATCCTTACCGTTCGCTGAACCTGTAGTACCTGTGATGTAAACAACAACGTGGGGTGAGATACATCAAATCTCAGTGAGTTCGCTATCTTATAGTTCTCTCGGCTTTACAAGGTTCCAACAAGCCTAACTCAGGTCCAAAGGGAAGGGGAGTGACTTTGAGTACACACACACTATATGGATACATGTCATGAGTTCATCAACTCACAATGTCACTAATCGGTAACCACACCAAGGAATCTCATGTTCTCGTCCGCTTCTACGTCTAGAAGTCGACCCGAGTCATGGATCCTGGTAACGTACTTGACATACGAATAGATTCGGGTTCTACGGGCCATTAACCGTTATGAACCTTCACTTCACACGGGTCATTAACCGTCACAAGCATACGCTCCCAGAGCGCCATTCGTACTGCACGCGGGAATCAAACCTGCCAAGTAGTGTGCACATGTTTCAGAGGAGCTCGAGACCTATGAAACACACTCACAAGATAACGGGTTACGATTACGTGATCTCTCACAGACGTGATTGTATTCGACAATCACAAGGCCATTACGCCTTATCACAACCAAACAGTTAACACACATGTTCCATACTAGTGTTTATTCCATCTACATTTTTCGACATTGTTTACGGTAATATTCCTCACTCTACCTATTTCGTATTTTAGCATGCATACATATTCAAACATGTTAACAACGATAGCATAGGCATGTATTTGTCAATCACATAATGGAAACACATAATGCAACATATCACACATTACACCAATTCACGATTCCCTCCGATTTATTTAATTGGGCACTAAACATAGGTTTCTCACTACCATTAGCTAGAGGATGTTCATAGCTTCACAACGATACAAAGAATACCCACATCGGATAAATGAGTCAAAAGTTATGAAAGAAGCAAGCTGGGTGATCTGTCATGTTCGCAATGCAAAGAAGTCAGCGAGTGCTCGCTACTCATTCGCAGTGTGAAGCTCCCAGCGAATGCCTAGCCAACACTGGTTTGCTGCACCATTCGCAGTGCGAACGTCTGGCGAATAGTGGCAGAACCAAAACAAGCTAAGGTTCACAGTGCGAACCCCTAGCGAACGTCTGGCGAACATTCGCCTCCCCATTCGCCGTGCGAACATCCAGCGAGTGCATGATTTCCCCTTCGCTGGGGGATTCGCAGTGCGAATATGGGAAATTTCAGAAGTTCTGCAGCGTAACAGCTGAAATCCCATGGGTCCAAAACTTGACCAAAACACATCCGAACATCCAATAATCAAACACAGATGTTTCTATCCCCATATAGCTTATACTACTCAGTTTTTAACACATTTCAACCGTTAAATTTCATCGATTACCAATTTAAGCAATTTTCATAAAAACCTAACTTAAGCTATAATCATTTCTAGCTCTAAACTTAAGTTTCTATCTAGAACCCACCTAGTATAGATGATGATGGTGAAGATTGGAAGATGATTGATGAAGATTTGATGATGTTCTTGATGATCTTGCTCTTGGACTTTTTCCTCTTTTTCTCTTCCTTTCCTTCTCTTTTCTTTCTCTCCAAAATCCCTTCTATCTTTTTCTTTGGAAAATGAAAGGAAAGAAATAATATAGGGAAAATATCATCAATTAGCAATACTACTAATTGCCCAAAAAGTCTCTAAAGTTCAAAAACTTAAATATCTCAGAGTCAGATAATATTAATTGGATTTACTCTAAGTTCAACAGTTACCCTAATTATCTCTGCAGATAATTTCTCAGAGCACACTGGGACTCAGTTGATCACAAATAATATTATCCAAAGTAAAATAATTTACGGGGTATTACAGTGAGATATCATAATTATACAAAGGAAAGCATAATAATAAGTAAGCATCAGATTATTACATGCACAATCACCCATTCCACAACTCACATCCATACAATCAACACAACAACTATGTAAACATAACGACAAATGCAACCACTACGCAATGCAATGAGACTCGAAACTTGACTCAATGCATACGATACCAATACTTGAACTCTCAGGTTCACCGGTTAGATCTTCACCACCTAGGATCAGATCCCACCAATTTGTTACCATCACTAACGATAACGCTTCACTGATTCCGTCACCTCCAAAATCAGCTACTCGCGCCAAATCCCCATCACCTAGGATTGAGGCTCATTAACAATGGACCACTGTCTAAAACCATGAATGCATGCAACAACAACACTAAGTACAATGACCAATACCTCCATAGTCAATGTATTCCGCCAATAGTGGCCACCATGCACCAACACATGCTATAACAGCTCAACAACATCAACATACAACATAACTAGCAACAATAATACATTTCAGATTATGTCACACTACAACATAAATACTACAATTCAATTACACCATCACATAAAAAATTATTTATTTTCAGGTACTGAAACCAATTTTAAATTAAAGTTCGTCGCGTCAGCTTCCCAACCCTTCGAACGACACCCGAATAAGACACCCGAAACTGAAGTTATGAATTTTCAAAGATTTTTAAAAATTGGTCCTAGTGTAACCGGTTACACCAAATGAGGTAACCAGTTACACCCCTTGTAACCAGTCACGCTACATAAAACACACACAGTACTGTAGCGGTAAAAATTATGAGTTTAAGTTATTGATTAACTTAACTCATAAAGCAAGAGTCGCTACCTCCATTTTATTTTATCCAAAAGGAAAGGAAAAAGAGCAAACAAAACCTAAAGAGTTCTAAAACAAGAACAAACAGAGAATGGGTAAGGGGGTTGGTTACGTTAAGGGAATGTGTTAGCACCCAAAACGTCTATAGTTCTCAATAGGAACCCTTTGAAACATCTATGCTTTTTGGTTTGAAAATGTTTGTTTGAAAAGAGATTGGGGAGATGAGAAGAGAAGTATTGTTTAAGATTTTGGTGTTTGGAGAGACTTATCGCCTAATGCCTACGTACCCACAAAGTACAATATAGGATCAAAACCTCGTAGTTCGTGGTACAAATAACAAAATTTGTTTGTTATGATTCATTTTATCTTGAAAAGACAACCTGTCATTCTCAAGAGAGAATACTCAACTAATTACCCAAAGGTATGGGAAAGAGGCATTTGCATCACATTTAGATGGAGGATTTGCTTGGAATAAAAATCAACAAGACTATCACTTCAATATCTAAGTGGAAAATGATCATACTTTACACAAAATACCATGGTTAGGAGTTTTACAGCTCATCAAAGAAGATGACTCATGTCTAATCTTTTTGAAAAGTTCAAAAGAAAAAGCACACAAAAGCACACAAAAAAAAGTTTGAATGAGTTTTGTATTTTTTGATGTCTTTTTGAAATGGTCAAAGTATGATTAACATGGATTGACATTTATTAAAGAAAACAAAGTTTAAAAATCACTTGACCAAAGTCAAGGTTTTATTATGAAAGTGGTTTTAAAGTTTGAAAACAAGAAGGTTTTGAAAAAGAGAGGAGATTTTGAAAATTTAAGAATGGGTGGAGAAGAAGTGACTATCCTAAAACTTAAAATAAAAGCTAGAGATAAGAAAGATCTAACGAAAAGATAGCAAACTCCAAAACAAGCGAAATAAGAATTGCATCCGTCTTGAAGCATAAGCAAATGAGCAAGCCAAATAAAGGCAAAGATCCATAATACTCCAAGCATAGGGAAATAGTCCTAATTCTAAGTCCAAGGGTCTAAGAATAATCCAAGAGGTCCAAGGTTTAAGTCCATCCACAAGGTCACAACAGTCCAAGATTAAGAGAACCAAGTCTTTTAAGTGTTTCGATATTTATTAATTTTTTAAGAGAAGTATGGTCCAAGTGGACACAAAAAAACAAAAGCACAAGATAATATGGTCCAAGTGGACAAAAGAAAGATGACATAAACATAAACATGATATGATATGTGATAATATAAAGCATAAGAAATAAAGAGAGATAGGGAGCAAGAAGGAAACATAAACAATATATCACAATAACATAGTAAAGACACCAATGCCATAAGCCTTCAAAAAGTAACACCGATTTGAGTATTTTCCTTCTCGCATCATGACCTATAATGAATGAACAATGTACTTAGGCCAAGTTTAATGAAGACTTGTTAGAAGATTGATAGAATCAAAGCCACTACACAACAAGCTTCATAGATTTTGAACCTAATACAAAAGATCAACCATCCTTGGGCTTACAATCATAAGTTTGGGCCACGAAAGTTCATGTTCCGATTCAGAGAAGGACAAATGTTGCGCTATGTTAAGCAATCGTCAAGTGACTTATATAGAAGTCACCCTACTCGAGACCGGTCAATAACAATATTAGTGCTAACACATGTTAGAGAAGTGATATGTAAATCACTCTCCTAAAACATGCCACACAAAAAGAAAAATGGAAAGGTCTAATCATAATCGAGATTTCACATCGATTTATCAAATGAAATCTATCACGATTCCAAAGTATGGAGAATGATCCAAATGATCATTC
This sequence comes from Lathyrus tuberosus, assembly GCA_022829125.1. Classification (NCBI taxonomy): domain Eukaryota; kingdom Viridiplantae; phylum Streptophyta; class Magnoliopsida; order Fabales; family Fabaceae; genus Lathyrus; species Lathyrus tuberosus. The sequence continues at coordinate 5,478,242 of JALAZF010000001.1, read as the reverse complement.
ACCCATAGATTTGAGATAATGAAGATTAAACATCTTTGTAAATCAACAATCAACGATCCATAGATTTCATCGACCAAAAGAAAAAGAAGAAGAAGAAAGAGGTCAAGATGAAAAGAACCACCAATAACCATAAAACAAAATAAGAAATCAAATTAGAATAAAGAATAAAGTGATCTCAAATAAATTTCTAAGAAAAGTTTTCAAAACAAAAAAAAAAATAAGAAGCAAAGATCAACAAAAAAACAAAAAAAATAATTTAAATCGATTTTAAAAAGAAGTCATAAAAGATAAAAGAAAAAAGTACCAAAAATAAATTTGGATTAATAAAAAATTTAAAAGAGATAAAAAAAATAGAAAGAACAAAGTGAGGTTTTATGAAAAATAGGAGGTGATAGCAAACTAGTACACGACCTAATCCACTATAATACACCTTCTTTTAAAAACAAAACTAATAGAAAAAAAGAACTAAAATAGAAATGTGAGAATCAGAATAAATTCATCATCTTCTTCACGCGGACAACACTATTCACACCATAGCCAACAATATCAAGCTTTCTCAAATCATAGCGGCGGGATGCGAAACACACATAGATGTGATCGAAATCAAGTGCTCTTCGCAACAGTATCAACGATTCAAAGAATTACAACAAAAAATATTGGATCGAAAAGGACAACAAATCTTAAACTACCTTCAAATTCAGGTGAGTGATGAACTTGAAACTCTGTTCTTCTTCTTCTTTGATTCTGGCTCGTATTTTATTTGAATGGAGAGTGAATTTGAAGAAAAACAGAAGATAAGTGATGTGAGAAAACGGTTTCGTGAAGTGAGAAAAAGGGAGAAAAAATAGCAGAGTAATGCTGGCTTTGAAGCTTTGTGAATGGCTTGCATAATGTAGCAGCATCATGAAAAGTTGTAATAACCCATGGGCTCAAAAATGAAAGCTTGTGTTTTTTTGTTTTTTTCTTTTGTGAATTTACTTTAGGCCAAAATTTGTTTATACCATTTGCCAAAAACTGGTTTTTTGCATGAAGTGTGTCATGGTGTGATGTGTGGTACTTGGCCGTGTATTTGCTGCAATATATCCTTCACCATACCTTTTCCATATTTGCACTTGAAGCATTTAACATGTTTGGAAGATAATGGTCATGGCTATGAAACTTTCATCTTTAACCTCAACACTTTAAATAATGAACAAGAACCCATCACACAAGCCACTGATACACACCTTGACTGAATTTAAACCCAAAATCAAACTTGAGCTTTCTCCACCAACCTTTGATAAAATGAATAAATCTTAGACCACTGAATAGCTTGCAATTAAAGAAACTGTCATTTGAATCCACTTGAACTTTTCCACAATTCTCTGAATTTCTGATTAAAATGAAATAAACTCTGAATCGCTTTGAATTTTTCCTGAATCAATCTCTGGAAAAATAAATCCACAGATGAACCACTAACGGACTGATGGAGTCTTGATCATGGTAACCTGGACCAAACTTCACATGGATCACTTCTTGATAATCTGATGAATTCCATACAAGACAAAGTGACCTTGGGCGCATACTGCCCGAGAAATAGTCCACTGACACAAATAACTGCAATTGAAACAAATCTCTTGATAGTTTGACCAAGATTAGGTCAAACTTCCATCTGAATTTAACCATAACTGAATAGCCATACTTGATTCCAACCAATACCGTTGCCATCAATCTCCCTGCAAAACCCTAATCACACAGAGAAGAAGAAACAAGCAAAAATTGCAAAATATTTTTGGTATTTTGGTTAAAGGTCAGTAAACAGAAATAAACATAAAGCAATTAAGAAATACACAGGTGCCTGGTGATCTCTCTCAAAAGCAAACCCAACAGATGAGGGCAGGAGGACCAAATTTTGTGTGATCTTGTTTGTGGTATAAGATGCAAATGATATGTAGAATCTTTGGGGTAAAAATTAGGCTATTACAGCTGCCCCTATTTAAGTTTCTTCTATCCAAAGATATGAAGATGGACATCTTTGTCTCGACGAGATAGGAGATACTTAAATATAATAATAAATCCAATTTTTGGCCCTAATGGACCACAAAATGATATGATTATGCAGATGGTATGCAGACACAAGACCTCTGTGGGGAGAAAATGCCACAGGAGACAAACAAAAGTTCGGGAGCAAAAGAAAAGAGAACAAGGCTCCGCAGGGGGGAAAACTAAAGAGTAAGATTCCACTGAGGGAAAATTAGCAACATCAGAACAAGAGGAAAACTCATCCCAACAGGAGGGGAAATAACCTCAGTTGGAGAAAAGATCATCCACTACCAGGCATCCGATAATAACATGATCGAAAGGAAAGATTACCAACTACTAACAAAGTGGCATCTATGACAAGGTAATCAACTAAAAGGATATGAAAAATATTACCTACTACCAACAAGGGGCAGGACGACAAAGGTAATAATCTCAAGACATCCGAGAAACATCACTTACTACCAACTAAATGGTAGAACGACAAAGGTGATAAACTCAAAAGATACAAGAAATATCACCTACTACCAACTAAGGGCAGGACGACAAAGGTGATAAACTCGAAAAAGGGAGAGATTACCAACCATCAACAAAGTGATAGCTACAATAAGGTAACCAAACCAGACTATATTACATACTACCAACTAAAGGGAAGGACGACAAAGGTAATAAGCCAACTACATCACCTACTACCAACTAAATGGGCAGGATGACAAAGGTGATAAGCTCTAAAAGAGGGATTACCAACTATCAACCAAGTGATAGTTATGACGAGGTAATCAACCAAAAAGGGGTATGAGAAATATTACCTACTACCAATAAAGGGCAGGACGACAAAGGTAATAAACCCGAAAAGAAGGGATAGATTACCAACTATCAAACAAATGATAGCTACAACGAGGTAATCAAACCCGGCTATATTACCTACTACCAACTAAATGGGCAGTACGACAAAGGTAATAAGCCAGCTATATCACCTACTACAAACTAAATGGGCAAGACGACAAAGGTGATAAGCTTCCATTGCCATAGCAAGGGACCAAAATTCAATCCAGGAATAAACCAGAGAGAAACGGTCAAACAAGACTCATCCCGAGGAGGAAATATCTAAACTGGGGATTAATTCCATCCAGATAATACACTGTGGAGGAAGGCTAAAACAAATATCTTCCATGAGGCCTAAACTCAGTGGGGAATTAACAAAGATAGGCATTTTCTACTTACGGGTCGACACTCTAATGGAGAGAGGACACACACGCTCCACGGGGATAACAACACAAGAGAGCAAGGAAGCACCAACACAAATGCAAGATGCGCGATGCAACAACGACATGTTATGCACAACAAATGAATGCGCATGCAATGCGTATGAGTATGAATATGCTGGCAAAATAGACATAAGGATAAATAGAGGGTGAATAAACATCACAACAACACTGATTACTCGGCTAATCTCAACAAGATGGAGATATCATTAGCAGCTCTGCTAGGGATTTAGCTGAAGAAATCCTGCAAGAGTTAAACAAAAGCAATCAAAGGAAAATAAATCTTACTACAAGGCTCAAATTTTGCTGGATAAAAGAAGATAATCCTTGGGGAGAAACCCAAATTTCAATCTTCTAATATCAATGATCCAAAAAAATGAATCAGCATAAACTCTGCTTTGGGGATGGAAGGAAAACTGTTTGGAAACCATAATAACCCAAATCTTCATGACTCTTCCTGTGGATAATAAAAATTCAAAGAAACTTCTACTTAAATAAGATGAGGAGGTCTGCTGCGGAAAAATAATGAATCCGCTGGAGATTGTAAACATATAAACAAACTCCACTGAGAAAGCAAGGCAGATCTTCTAGAGATACAAGATAAAAGCTCTATGAGGATTACCTAATTATGAGCAAAGCATTCGGAACTTGCCGGGAAAAACATCAAAAGGTCAAACTATGAGGGATTTTAGATCGATTCTCATCATAAATGAGAGAAAACCCAACAAATGACTAATATATCAGTACTCCTTAAATAGAGATATCATCAGCTACATCACTGGGGAATAGCTGCAATAGTGATGCACAATCTTAACTGGGAGGAACCTCTGAGTAAAACAATCTGGAGAGAAGTACACCCTGGACTTGACGGGGAAAATAAAAAGTTAACATCACTGCTCTATGCTTGGGAAACAATCGAAACAATAATGCACTGCCTCCGTCGGGGAATCAGTAAGGATATATCTCTAAACAAGATAATACCCGACGAGCGGCTACTATGTCAAAACTCCTTAGAGGGAAATGACATTGCATTCCATTTGGGGACATCCAAGGAAACAACAACATGTCTAGAGGGTAAAACTCTGAGTGAGGATTCATCATATGACTTATACTAGGGATAACAAAAAATGAATCTTTGCGTGGGGACTACCATCAAGGAGAGGTAGACCTCAAAACTACTCAACTACCTGACCATAACATAATCAGCTGGAGAAGATCCAGATCAAGACCTAGCAGAGGAAAAACCAAACAACATTGGACCTTATGAATTCAACACATCATAACAAACCTTTGGAGGAACCCATCATTTTGTCAACAATTGGTTATATGAACAAACTCTGCTGAGGAAATATCAACAAACTCTACTGGGGATCTGTCAATAAATTCTTCCAAAGGAACGAGAACGAACCCTGCTGAGTAAAAGATTGATCTTACCATTCTTGGAATAACCGTTGACATTCTTTTTTTGTGTTCACAAATCAAAGGAAAATGTTTTTATAATTTTCAAAAATTTAAATCAATTATTCACATTTTGTTTCAAAAATCATCATCAGCAATAAATGAAATTTTGCAAACAGAAACAGAATAAGAATTGCAAATAAAGGGACAAAGGCCCAAATTTTATTGATAGAATGGAAGTCCGCTAATGGCGTAACTCCATGGATCATTACAAAGTTTGAAAAATGGTAAATACACGGAAAGGGTTACATTGAAATACAATGACCACTATTCTCCTAACAACTTTGAATTCCATTATGCTCAAAACTTCAGTCGTGGATGATTGAAGCATAATCTTTAATGGACAATGTTGCTTTCAACGATCAAGACTGGCCAGATGCAGTTACTTGCCATAATCCCTAATTTTTGCCTAGATTGCCCTCTCGGGTTTTCAATCTACCGGGATGATTATTTCTGTTTTTGTCTCTAATTTTTTCCTAGACCGCCCTTTCGGGTTTTCAGCCCACCGAGACGTTTATTTTTGCCTAAGTCTCCCTTTCGGGTTTTCAACTTAGCGAGTTATTCTTTTTATTTTTAGTCGAAGTATTTCTTGACTGCATCGACATTCACAGGACGAGTGAACTCTTCACCGTCCATAGTTGTAAGAAGTAATGCACCGCCAGAGAAGGCTCTCTTAACAACGTATGGGCCTTCATAATTAGGAGTCCACTTGCCCCTAGAACCATTGGTAAAAGTCAAGATCTTTTTTAGCACGAGGTCACCTTTTCTGAACACACGAGGTCAAACCTTCTTATCAAAAGATTTCTTCATTATCTATTGATACAACTGGCCATGACACAAGGCCGCCATTCTTTTCTCTTCAATCAAATTCAAGTGATCATATCTGCTTTGACACCATTCAGCCTCAAACAATTCAGCTTCCATCAAAACTCTCACAGAAGGGATTTTAACTTTTACCGGGAGCACTGCTTTTATACCATAAACAAGAGAGAAAGGGGTTGCCCCTATAGAAGTGCGGACGGATGTACAATACCCATGCAAAGCAAAAGGGAGCATCTCATGCCAATCCATATAAGTAACAACCATCTTCTGAACAATCTTCTTAATATTCTTATTAGCGGCTTCAACAGCCCCATTCATCTTAGGTCTGTAAGGAGAAGAATTATGATGCTCAATATTCAACTCATCACATAACTCCTTCATCATCTTGTTATTCAGATTATACCAATTATCAGTGATAATCTTTCTCGGAACACCATATCAACAGATGACTTGGTTCTTAATAAATCAGACCAATACTTGCTTGGTCACATTGGCATATGATGCCGCTTCAACCCACTTGGTAAAATAGTCAATAGCCACCAATATGAAACGGTGTCCGTTCGACGCTTTAGGCTCAATCATTCCAATCATATTAATGCCCCACACGGAGAAATGCCATGGAAAAGAGATAACATTGAGAGGAGTTGGAGGCATATGAATTTTGTCAGCATAAACCTGGAATTTATGACATTTCTTCACATATTTGAAATAGTCAGATTCCATTGTCAGCCAATAGTAACCTGCCATTAACATTTTCTTAGCCATTGCATGCCCATTGGCATGAGTACCAAAAGTTCCTTCGTGAATTTCTTTCATCAACATGTCTGCTTCGTGTTTATCCACCCATCTGAGCAAGACTATGTCATAATTTCTCTTATACAGCACATCATCATTCAAGAAGTAACTACCAGCCAATCTTCTCAAAGTCGTCTTATCTTTCTTTGATGCCCCAAGTGGGTACTCTTGATTCTGAAGAAAACATTTGATATCATAATACCACGGTTTATCATCAACAACCTCTTTAACCGAAAACACACGAGCTGTTTTATCAAGGCGCAAAACATCGATTTTTGGCACATCATTCCACCTATTCACCACAATCATAGAGGATATAGTTGCTAAAGCATCTTCCATTCGATTCTTTACTCTGGGTATATGGTGAAACTCAACCTTATTGAAGAAAGTTGACAACCTTCTTGCATAATCATGATAAGGAATCAAATCAGGTTGACGTGTCTCTCACTCCCCTTTAATCTGATTAATTACCAGGGGTGAATCTCCGCACACATCAAGAATCTTGATTCTTAAATCAATAGCTTCTTCCAAGCCCATAATATATGCATCATACTCTGCCGCATTATTTGTGCAAGTGAACATCAGCCTTGCAGTGAAAGGAATATGAGAACCATGAGGAGTAACAATTATTGCCCCAATACCATTGCAATTCTCATTAACAGCTCCATCAAAAATCAAACCCCAACGAGATCCAGGCTCAGGCCCCTCATCAGCTAATGGTTCTTCACAATCTTTAACCTTTAGGTACATCACGTCTTCATCAGGAAAATCAAACCTGACAAGTCGATAATCATCAATTGGCTGATGTGCCAAATAGTCAGCCAAAACACTTCCTTTTATCGCTTTTTGAGTTCGGTACTCGATATTATATTCTGACAACAACATTTGCCAATGAGCAATCCTCCCAGTTAAAACTGGAATTTCAAAGATATACTTGATTGGATCCATTTTGGATATCAACCAAGTTGTATGATTCAACATATACTAGCGGAGGCACTTAGCAGCCCAAGCTAAAGCACAACATGCTTTTTCAAGCATTGAGTATCGAGACTCACAATTGGTGAACTTCTTGCTTAAATAATAAATGGCAAATTCTTTTCGACCAGATTCATCTTGTTGACCCAGAACACAGCCCATATACTCTTCCAACACAGTCAAATACATGATCAAAGGTCTTCCTTCCACGGGAGGAGACAAAATAGGAGGTTCAAGTAGACACTCTTTAATTTTTTCAAAAGCTTTCTGACAATCCTCTGTCCAGACACAACCCTGATCTTTGCGGAGAAGCTTGAAGATTGGCGCATACGTGGCAGTCATATTGGATATAAATTGTGAGATATAATTCAAACGTCCCAAGAATCCTCTTACTTGTTTTTCTGTTTTGGGCGCAGGCATTTCCTGAATAGCTTTAACTTTACCAGGATCAACTTCAATGCCTTTTTGGCTGAGAATAAAGCCCAACAATATTCCAGAACGGACACCAAAAGTGCACTTATTAGGATTCAAATGGAGCTTAAACTTTCTCAAACATTGAAACAGCTTCAGCAAGTACTCAATATGATCTTCTTCTGTCTTCGACTTACAAATCATATCATCCACATAGACCTCAATTTCATTATGCATCATATCATGGAACAAAATAGTCATAGCTCTCTGGTACGTTGCACCAACATTTTTCAAACCGAAGGGCATCACTCTGTAACAGAATGTTCCCTAGGGTGTAATGAATGTTGTTTTTTTCCATATCCTCGGGTGCCATCTTTATTTGATTATAACCGGAAAATCCACCCATAAAAGAAAAGATATTGAACTTAGCAGTATTATCTACCAGCATATCAATGTGTGGCAGTGGAAAATCATCTTTCGGACTTGCTTTATTCAAATCTCTATAGTCAATGCACATTCGGACTTTTCCATCTTTCTTTGGAACAGGCACAATATTGGCCACCCATTGAGGATACTCAGAAGTCACAAGAAAACCAACATCAATCGGCTTTTGAACCTCCTCTTTGATCTTCACAGCCATGTCGGGATGAGTTCTTCTTAATTTCTACTTCACAGGTGGACATTCAGGCTTCAATGGCAAATGGTGCTCTACAATATCAGTATCAAGACCAGTCATATCTTGATAGGACCAAGCAAACACGTCAACATATTCTCTAAGAAGCTCCACAATCCTCTTCTTAACATCTGACTGAAGCAGTGCCCAGATCTTGACTTATTTTATATCATCCTCTGAACCCATATTAACCAATTCTACCGGCTCTTCATGAGGTTAAATAGCTTTTTCCTCGTGCTCACCCAACCGAGAAATTTCATCTGGAATCTCCTCAATATCCTCTTCCTCATCTCTAAACACAGGGAACTCAAAGTTGGGAGAGGGCATATGGTCATTGTTTTCAATGGGTTTAACAATCAATCTGCACAATGATTTATGTTTAATTTTAGAATATGAACAAGAAGTGCAAGTATTATGCAGATAAAAATGATTATCACATTATTATATTTTTTTTTGTTTTTTATGTTACCATTTTTTCAGAAATAAAGCAAAAAGGGAAAACATAATATGGATAAACAAAATAACATTTTATTGATGATGATAAAATTTGAAACAAAGCCCTCACAAATTCACTTTCACCTTGGACAGAGTGAAAGGATTTTTGAAAGAAACAAAAAAATACTTTAAAATATGAATAACAGTGGGAACATCAACATCTATCCAATTATGGCAGATCTGTCCATGTGTCACAAAATTGGGAAGTTCTTCCTCTTCATCATCTTCAATGATGGCAGCAGTAGAGTGATCTTTGTTGATGAATTTGGCGATGTGAAAGGCCTTATTAATATGCTTCAAATATCTTCTAACTATATCAGGCATAAAGCCTAAACCAGTTTTGCCTTGGTTATCAACCACATCAATAACTCGGCCCCAACAATCAGACTGACCAGTCTCTAATACATGCAGAGCACCTTTCAAAGAAGACATGGGCAACCCATTCTTTTTAACAGCTTTATCATCGACGCTAAGAGATTGGAACGGAGTCCCAACAGTTTCGTCGGCATCAACATATGAAAAGGATGAAAGATGGCTCACCAGCATCGCTTGCTCGCCTCCAACAATTACCAGCTTGTTATTCTGAACAAATTTCAATTTCTGATGAAGAGTTAAAGTCATTGGCCCAGCTTCATAAATCCATGGTCGGCCAAGCAGACAACTATAAGCAAGACAAATATCCATTATTTGAAAAGTAATTTGGAAGAAAGATGGTCCTATCTTGATTGGACGATCAACCTCTCCAATCACAGTTTTTCTAGATCCATCAAAAGCTTTAACCACAACCCTAATATACCTCATGGGAGCACCTTGGTACAAAAGCCTTGATAAAGTAGATTTTGGAAACACATTCAAAGAAGATCAAGTATAAACTAACACATTGGAAAATGCATCTTCTTGATAGTTCATAGAGATATGTAAAGCCAAATTGTGATTACTCCCCTCCTCCGATAACTCTTCATCACAGAAACTCAAATTATTGCATGCTGTGAGGTTGGTAACAATTCCATCAAACTGATTAACAGTCACATCATGCTCAACATATGCTTGTTCCAATACCTTCTGCAAAGATTCCCTATGAGCTTCAGAATTCATCAATAAGGACAACACTAAAATCTTAGACGCGATCTGCAAGAGTTTATCAACAACATTGTACTCACTCTTCTTGATTAATTTCAATACCTCATCCTCATAAAACTTCTTATTCAAACCAATGGACTGGCCGGAAGTATCAACAATATTCTCATCTTGAGGTCGCTTTCTAGCAACCACATTCTCCATAATCTTTGCAGGCTCAGAAGCAAAAACACGGCCACTATGGGTCACTTTACTAACATCAGCAATGCTTACCACAGAAGACAATGAAGGAATGGGCACTTCCTTACCATCTTCTACCATGGTAGAATTGTACTTATACGGAACTGGCTTGTCAGATTCATAGGATACTGGATCGGGTAACCGAATAACCAAAGATGTAACAGCGGTCTTTCGACTATCATAAGAGATAACAACGCATTCAGGAATATTAAAGTGTGGCACAATAACATTCACCTCATTCTGATATTCATCTCTTTTTGTAGTGACCTCAATCAAATTCTGATCCATCATCCTTTGAATGTCCCTCTTTACTATCACACAACCACGCGGGTTCACGGAACAGATGCAACAAGCTGCATAATCATGATCAATGTCATGGTATTCACTCAAAAGTGCATGCATTTACACAAGCAATCTTTGAATCCAACAGATATCAAACATTTTGACTGTACAAGGACAACCATAAACCATATTGACAGACGCCTTACCATGATTGGGCAACGGATTCGATTGTACATTAGGATTGGTGTCTTCGAAAGATAAAATACCACTTCTAACCAACCTTTAAACTTCCATATTTAGTGGATAACAATTCTCAGTGTCATGACCAGCTCCTCCCTGATGAAAAGCACAATGAGCTTCAGGCTTATACCACCATGGCTATTCTTTAAGAGTAGCAGGCGACGCACGGGTCTGAACAAGATTATTCTGAATTAAACCAGGAAGCAATTCTGTGTAGGTCATCAGAATTGGATCAAAGTCCTTCTAAAAATATCCCCCTTCATTGTTCTATTGGTGAGAGCATTGTTGGGCAGAAGCTTCCTGAATTACAGGATTTGAATTGATAACAGGAGTAACAGATGCAACATGTTGCTGATGATTGTTTATATTGTGAGGTCTTCTATACTTCTCTCGAGAAATGACATTGGTATCTCCTTCTTTCTTCTTGGCAAATCCACCAACATATTTCTTGGAACATCCAGTAGAATTATCATTTTTTGACAAACGTCCTTCACGGACACCTTCTTCCAATCTTATCCCCATATTAACCATCTCAGTGAAATCACTCGAGGAACTAGCAATCATACGCTCATAATAGAAATGACTCAGAGTTTTCAAAAAGATTTGGGTCATCTCTTTTTCTTCCAAAGGAGGATTAATCTGAGCAGCAATCTCGCGCCACCTCTACGCGTATTCTTCGAATGTCTCCTTGTCTTTCTGAGCCATCGCTCAAATTTGGTCACGATTAGGAGCCTTATCCACATTATACTTATACTGCTTTACAAAAGCCTCTCCCAAATCTTTGAAAGTGCGGATTCGAGTGCTGTCGAGTCCCATACACCATTTAAAGGCTGCACCAGACTAACTGTCTTGAAAGTAGTGAATGAGAAGCTGATTATTATCAGTATGAGTCGACATCTTGCAAGCATATATAGTCAAATGACTCATCGGACAAGATTTACCCTTATATTTTTCAAAGTCAGGGACCTTGAACTTATGTGGGATCTTCACATTAGGAACCAGGCATAACTCATGGGCATTCTTCCCAAATAGTTCTTTACCCCTCAAGGCTTTGATTTCTTTATGCATTTCAGTGAATTGATCTTGAATCTCTTTCATTCTATCACAAGCACTGACATTCTCGCTCTGAGCAGTGTGAAAAATCTGTTCTTCACCAAAAGGAACGATATGGACCACAGGCGCTGGTACAGACATCACAGGCTGAATGGTAGAAACAACTAGAACTTCAGGAGGTGGTGGTGGTGGTGGTGGTTGATAAACTTCAGGAACAAAGTTAAAATGCATGCCCTAGGGGAAGCCAGGAGGCATGGAGTGTTGAGGAACATTGGCAGGCGCCACCGAGATGGGCGTAGAGACAATCTCAAAAATGATTGTCCTTTGTACAGGAGTCGAAAGCGGAGGAGGAGGGGGTGGCTGATTCTGAGCAGTCACCAATTCTTCCATCCTAGCAGTGAGTCTCTACAAACTATCCTTCAAATTTGTCACTTCCTCACGAAGCTCACGGTTCTCTTGTTGCAATTTATCCATCTTTTTCTTTAGATTAGCTTGAGTATTATACTGATGCGACATCTTAGCTGAATGAAGACCAAAAGAAACATAAGACACCTGGAAAAGGCAAAACACAATGCACAATGATGCGAATGCAAATGAAAAATGCAAATGTTTCATTGAACTTTCAAGGATCTTTAAAATATAAAGCAATTGCAAACATCGTAAAGAAATATCACTTCTTGAAATACTGATAAACATCTCATTTTATTGAATATTGGAAAGAGCTGCACTGGGAAGTTCAAGTTACAAAGGATAAAAATACAATAAGAAAAGCCTAGATCCTAAATATCCTAAGGAGCATATGATGACGATCCAAGCTGATACTTCCTTTGGAGTCTCTTAATCTCTCTCTTATAGTTATCCTTCATGGAGGTCTTTTCTAACACGAGCCGATCCATGATACCCTTCCAAGCACTGGAAGTAGGAGGATGAGATGATGAAGTAGTAGAGGAAAATAAATCCTCTCCATGTCTCTTCACAACACGTCGCTCAAGCAACTCAATCAAGTCATATTTCTCCTTCATCTACTTTTGCAACTCTAACTTCTCAAAGTTTGAAGCGTAAAACTTGGATTCCTAAAGATCTTTTTCTTCCTTCATCTTGGCCAAAGCATATTGAAGAGTCTTCACATCATCAGAAGGAATAGGGAGTGGTGTAGCGACCATTGTAGACATGGGTTTCTCAAAAGAATAAGGCATTTTGAGCTCCTTAGCTCTCTCCTTCACCCAAAGTGTATAAGGTTCTAAGGTAATGCAAACTTGTCTCCCAAGTTGTCCTGTACCCATCTTATGAATCTTAGTCCAAGCATGAGCCATTATTCTCCTCAAACTAAGAGAGGCATTCCTTCCTTGGAAAAACAAACCCTCTAAGTAAATATTTTTAGGCTTATCCTTCATCATATAACAAAGCTGACGGCGACCTAAATTCGAGTTATAGTTAATTCCACCTTGTGTGCCAAGAAGAGGCACATTGGAGAATTCCCCACAATTATCAATAATATGGACACCATGATAAACAAAAGAAGACCAAGTAATGTCAGCATGAGTAAGGTACATGATCCTCTGAGACCACCTTAAACAACTCTTGTTCTCCTTGAAAGCCGGTGATTTTGGAAAGTACGAAATAAACCACTTGTACAACAGAGGTGTGCAACAAACAATGGTACAATTCCCCTTAGAAGTCCTATGATGGATGGAGAAGTAAGTATCACCAAGTAAAGTCGAAACAAGGTACCCAATCAAGAAAATCCTAATAGCGTTAACATCCACAAAGTTGTCAATGTTAGGGAATAAGACTAGTCTGTAGATAAGCAAAGCAAATATAGCCTCAAACTCCAATGTGCTACCAGCTTTAGCAAATAAAGTGGTTTTCCCAATCAAGAACTTAGAAGTCAAACCCTTGATGCCTCCCTTAACCATAAGGTTAGTATCTATATCATACTTCATCAAATGGGTGGCCGCAATAATTTCTTGAGGCTTAAGAACTTCCTCCAAACCAGTATAAGGAACCTTATCAGAAACTGGTATACCCAATAGATAAGTATACTCTTCCAAAGTTGGCATGAGCTGATAATCAAGAAAAGTAAAGCATCGGTAGACAATACCATAGAATTGCACAAGGGTGTTCAGAATTCCTTCTCTAATGTTGGTAGAAAGAACAGATAGAAGTTTCCTACGACGAGATCTAAAGTCTGCACGATCAACTACCAAGGACACTAGCTTTTTCAAATCTGTAAGACCGGGAGCTTTGAAACAGTACTTCTGAGTGTTTCTCCTTCCAATATCCATGATCACAATATCTGCAATGTTTACAATGGAAGATCACTGAGATCCTTGAAAACTGATTGAAACAAAATGTCCATGAATGCATACGTGCATGTATGCAGCAATCACAAACAAGATCACCCAAAGCACGCAGGTTCAAGGTTCCGAGTCACGAGCATGGAGTCAAGGTTAAGAACCTCCCACAATGGTATGTACTATAGTTTATATACACCTGTAGAACAAGGTTCTAAAAATTTCCCAGAGTCATAGATCCATCTTTCAGATATTATCGACTTAAATGACTACTCGTCAACCAATAATATTCTCAAGAGAAACTCGTCTGAGTGAGGTATTGCGTAACAACTGATTCAAAACTACACCTGAATAGCCACCGCACCACGTCCTAATAAGGCCAAGATGGGTTAAAAGGTTCTAAGGTCCTCAGTTTCTCAGGCTCCCAGGTCGGAAAAAGTAATGTCAAATACGACTACTCGTATGACATCAGTAATCCTAAAAGGGTCTCCACTGAGCGGGGGATCTCAAGCCAGCTTAGTAAGGACTACTCCACGTAAGCCGAACAAGACTATACCACCCTCATATCATAACTGTACTCATGTTTGGGAATAAGACTTATCTCACCACACAGATCACCAAGCACCCAAACAGAACAAGCAATAACAAACAAATCAAACAAAATAATCGCAAATAAATCAAAGTAGGCTAAACCCGCTAAGAACCAGAGTCGCCACTTTTCTGTAGCGGTAAAAATTATGAGTGTAAGTTATTGATTAACTTAACTCATAAAGCAAGAGTCGCCACCGTACTTTTATTTTATCCAAAGGAAATGAAAAAGAGAGAACAAAACCTAAATAGTTCTAAAACAAGAACAAACAAATAATGGGTAAGGGGGTCGGTTATGTTAAGGGAAGATGTTAGCACCCAAAAAGTCTATAGTACTCTATAGGAACCCTTTGAAATATCTATGCTTTTTGGTTTGAAAAGGTTTGTTTGAAAAGAGATTGGGGAGATGAGAAGAGAAGTATTTTTGAAGATTTTTGTGTTTGGAGAGACTAATCGCCTCATGCCTACGTACCCACAAAGTGCAATATAGGATAAAAACCTCATAGTTCATGGCACAAATAATAAAATTTGTTTGTTATGATTCAATTTATCTTGAAAAGACAACATGTCATTCTCAAGAGAGAATACTCAACTAATTACCCAAAGGTATGCGAAAGAGGCATTTGCATCACATTAAGATGAAGTATTTTCTTGGATTAAAAATCAACAAGACTATCACTTCAACGTCTAAGTTGAAAATGACCATACTTTACACAAAATACCATGGTTAGGAGCTTTACACCTCATCAAAGAAGATGACTCATGTCATATCTTTTTGAAAAGTTAAAAAAAAAGTGCACAAAAGCACAAAAAAAAGTTTGAATGAGTTTTGTATTTTTTGATGTCTTTTTGAAATGGTCAAAGTATGATTAACATGGATTGACATTTATTAAAGAAAACAAAGTTTAAAAATCACTTGACCAAAGTCAAGGTTTTATTATGAAAGTGGTTTTAAAGTTTGAAAACAAGAAGGTTTTGAAAAAGATGGGAGATTTTGAAAATTTAAGAAGGGGTGAAGAAGAAGTGACTATCCTAAAACTTAAAATAAAAGCTAGAGATAAGAAAGATCTAACCAAAAGATAGCAAACTCCAAAGCAAGCAAAATAAGAATTCCATCCATCTTGAAGCATAAGCAAATGAGCAAGCCAAATAAAGGCAAAGATCCATAATACTCCAAGCATAGGGAAATAGTCCTAATTCTAAGTCCATGGGTCTAAGAATTATCCAAGAGGTCCAAGGTTTAAGTCCATCCACAAGGTCACAACAGTCTGAGATTAAGAGAACAAAGTCTTTCAAGTGTTTCGATATTTATTAATGTTTTAAGAGAAGTATGGTCCAAGTGGACAGAAGAAAAACAAAAGCACAAGATAATATGGTCCAAGTGGACAAAAGAAAGATGACATAAACATAAATATGATAATATAAAGCATAAGAAATAAAAAGATATAGGGAGCAAGAAGAAAACATAAACAATATATCACAATAACATCGTAAAGACACCAATGCCATAAGCCTTCAAAAAGTAACACCGATTTGAGTATTTTCCTTCTCGCATCATGAACTATAATGAATGAACAATGTACTTAGGCCAAGTTTAATGAAGGCTTGTTAGAAGATTGATAAAATCAAAGCCTCTACACAATAAGCTTCATAGATTTTAAACATAATACAAAAGATCAACCATCCTTGGGCTTACAATCATAAGTTTGGGCCATGAAAGTTCATGTTTCGATTCGGAGAGGGACAAATGTAGCGCTATGTTAAGCAATCGCCAAGTGACTTATATAGAAGCCACCCTACTCGAGGCCGGTCAATAACAATATTAGTGCTAACACATGTTAGATAAGTGATATGTAAATCACTCTCCTAAAACATGCCACACAAAAAGAAAAATGGAACGGCCTAATCAAAATCAAGATTTCACATCGATTTATCAAAGGAAATCTATCACGATTCCAAAGTATGGAGAATGATCCAAATGATCATTCACCCATAGATTTGAAATAATGAAGATTAAACATCTTTGTAAATCAACAATCAACGATCCATAGATTTCATCGACCAAAATAAAAAGAAGAAGAAGAAAGAGGTCAAGATGAAAAGAACCACCAATAACCAAGAAATAAAATAAGAAATCAAAATAGAATCAAGAATAAAGTGATCTCAAATAAATTCTAAGAAAAGTTTTCAAAACAAAAAAAAAGTCAAGATGCAAAGATCAACAAAAAAACAAAAAATAAAGATTAAAATCGATTTTAAAAAGAAGTCATAAAAGATAAAATAAAAAAAGTACCAAAAATAAATTTGAATTAAGAAAAAATTTAAAAGAGATAAAAAATAGAAAGAACAGAGGGAGGTTTTAAGAAAAATAGGAGGTGATAGCAAACTAGTACACGACCTAATCCACTATAATACACCTTCTTTTAAAAACAAAACTAAAAGAAAAAAAAGAACTAAAATAGAAATGTGAGAATCAGAACAAGTTCATCATCTTCTTCACGCGGCCAACACTATTCACACCTTAGCCAACAATATCAAGCTTTCTCAAATCAGAGCGGCGGGATGCGAAACACATACAGATGTGATCGAAATCAAGTGCTCTACACAACAGTATCAACGATTCAAAGAATTACAATGAAAAATATCGGATCGAAAATGACGACAACTCTCAAACTACCTTCAAATTCAAGTGAGTGATGAACTTGAAACTCTCTTCTTCTTCTTCTTTGATTCTGGCTGGTATTTTGTTTGAATGGAGAGTGAATTTGAAGAAAAATGGAAGATAAGTTATGTGAGAAAACAGTTTCGTGATGTGAGAAAAAGGGAGAAAAAATAGCAGAGTAATGCTGGCTTTGAAGCTTTGTGAATGGCTTCAAACGAGGTAGCAGCATCATGAAAAGTTGTAATAACTCATGGGTTCCAAAATGAAAGCTTGTGTTTTTTTGTTTTTTTCTTTTGTGAATTTACTTTAGGCCAAAATTTGTTTATACCATGTGCCAAAAACCGGTTTTTTGCATGAAGTGTGACATGGTGTGATGTGTGGTACTTGGCCGTGTATTTGCTGCCATATATCCTTCACCATACCTTTTCAATATTTGCACTTGAAGCATTAACATGTTTGGAAGACAATGGTCATGGCCATGAAACTGTCATCTTTAACCTCAACACTTTAAATAATGAACATGAACCCATCACACAAACCACTGATACACACACTTTAGCTTTCTCCACCAACCTTTCATAAAATGAACAAATCTTAGACCAGTGAATAGCTTGCAATTGAAGCAACTATCATTTGAATCCACTTGAACTTTTCCAAAATTCTCTGAATTTCTGATTAAAATGAAATAAACTCTGAATCGCTTTAAATTTATCCATAATCAATCTCTGGAAAAATAAATCCACAGATGATTAACTATCAGACTGATGAAGTCTTGATCATGATAACCTGGACAAAACTTCACATGAATCACTTCTTGATAATTTGATGAATTCCATACAAGACAACGTGACCTTGGGCGCATACTTCCCGAGACATAGTCCACTGACACAAATAACTGCAATTGAAACAAATCTCTTGATAGTTTGACCAAGATTAGGTCAAACTTCCATCTGACTTTAACCACAACTGAATAGCCATACTTGATTCCAACCAATACCTTTGCCACCAATATCTCTGCAAAACCCTAATCACAAAGAGAAGAAGAAACAAGCAAAAATTTGAAAATATTTTTGGTATTTTGGTTAGAGGTTAGTAAACAGAAATAAACATAAAGCAATTAAGAAATACACAGGTGCTTGGTGATCTCTCTCAAAAGCAAACCCAACAGAGGAGGGCAGGAGGACCAAAGTTTGTGTGATCTTTTTTGTGGTATGAGATGCAAATGATATGTGGGATCTTAGGGGTAAAAATTAGGCTATTACAAAAACAACCGGTTACCCAAATCTTGGTAATCGATTACACTCTCCTAATTTTCCTAGAAAACACATTTTCACAACAGTGTAACCGGTTACCCCTTTCCAGGTAACCGATTACACCTGCAGCAGAAGCACTTTTCTGCTGCTTATCAGTACGAAAATAACTTTTTGACACACCCCAAAATTCCACTTTTCAAACCATTCGTTTAACACCTAATTTTACTCAAAAATAAGTTTTCTTAAACAATAAAACCCCAAATTCTTTTCACCGAAAACACTCATAACTTAGTTCTGACTCTGACTCGCAACCACATACAACAACACAACATCTACCATCAACAGTTCTATCAAATGCATAATTTCAACAGCAACATTATGCAATTTACCATTCAATCATCAACCACAACACCATCATACCACATTCTAACACATCTAATTCATCAAACAACATACATTTGCATGATCCACACAATTAATCCAACAATTACAAAATTGTAACAATGATCATGATATTGAGAGAAGAAAAACACACACCAAACATAGACATAATATACCCACTATTATTATCATATTAACCCTTAGATAATTAGAACTCCACCCTTACCTTAGAGTTATTGCAAAAGCTTCTTCTACTTCTAACAATGGTATTTATTCCTCCTTCCCCGAACTCTCTTCTTTCTCTTTTCTCCAAACATTCACGTACTGATAGTTTCTCCCCTCCCTATCCCTTTTTCTATTATTAATATATAATTAGTATTATTAATCCCAACTAATTAAAATAATAATAATAATAATAATAAATATTTAATCAAATTAATATTTACCTTATATTATTTAAATAAATAATTACTAACTAATATGATCTAATTTGTTTAACTCACTACACCACCAATCTCTACTCTTTTTGTCGCACATCCAAACATCTTAATTCTATTCTTAAGGCCACTACCCCACACCAAAGATAGATCACATAATTAAATTACGGAAAAGATTTTGATTTTTTTTAGATTTTATGCATAAAATCATGATTTTAATGAAAAAATAATATTTTAAAAAATGCATTAAACAAAAATACAAAAACTAATAATTAAATGATAAAAAAATTATTTTAAAAGTAAAAGGTAAAAAACACTAAAAGTGAGAAAGGTGGGTTTCAAACTCATGACCTTCCCTTAAACATGATATTCTACTAATTGTGCCGTTTTATTTATTCAAAATAAAGTGGAACTAGAAAGCATATGATGCGTGGGCAAAATTTGAGGCACGACACAATATAATAAACGAAACATGCAATAAATGACATTAAACAAAAAATGTCGTAAATGATAATTAAAGCAAAAATGTTTCAATTAAGGAAACATGAAAATAATGAAAGAAAGGGACGCATACTCATACATCTCACAAACTGGTTTACTCTTTGACTTGGGCACTCTTGTTCTATATAGAAATATATGAATTTTGTAACCTTGATTACAACGCATGAGCCTTGTTATTTATCCTAAACTAAAGATAACTGTCTCCGACAATTTGTTCCTAGGAAGTTGACATGTATCAAGAACATGCACCTTAGTCTTCTAAAGCACCGTCACGTTGTCAGAATTTGTAAACTGCTGAAAAGCATTAGCCCATGTAGCGAGCGATTTTTGTCGGTGACGCGACCACCTTATCACTGAAATTTGGGTTTTCCTCCTCAAGGAGAAAGGGTGCTACTTTCTGATTTCTTATTTATCCCAAGAGGAGGCTGACTTCGCTGAGGAAGGATCATTATACAAAGCCTAAGAGGAGTCTAGCTTTCTGCTGAGGATTAGATCCATAGGCAGGCCCAAGGGTGAGGAACTCTCATGAGAGAGACCGGGTTTCTGCTGGAGATTTATCTAGAGTGATCGGTGTTTTTTCCTATATTTTAAAGGAACTTGAGAATGTCTTTGAGACTCAAAGGGATTTAGACTGTCCAATTCTACTGGTGTTGAAGAGTTTTATCTTTTGTAGGATGCCCAAAAGAGGGCAAGGGCCTTAAGGGATGAGAATCAACTCTAAAGTGGCATGAGGTTTGACACTGGAAAGGCTGCTCTAGCAAAGGATGACTAAGTTATGTCTTATACCTTTAAGAGGTCAAGAGGGTCCTTGTATTAAGCCCAAGAGAAGGCATGAGAACTTCTAAGAAGCCGAAGGGTCCTTGTACAAAGCCCAAGAGGAGGCGGGGATGCTTTTAGGAAGCCTGTGGGTCCCCAAACCAAGAGAAGTTCAAGAAATTCAATTCACAGAGAAGATATCTTTCCAGGAAAGTTCGAGTGTTTGGAAGAAACTCAAGAGATGCTATTCACGGAGAATAGATCAACTCTGGGGAGTAGAATTTCTTTGATAATTTCTATGGGTGATAGAATGAGAAAAGGTTCACCGAGAATATTTCCTTTCTCTTTGTTCCATATTGTTTAACCCCAAGAGAAGGGAAGACTGTATCTGGAAATCCTATGGGGATCTAGTTTTGTTTGTACTTAAAGAGTGACCAACAGGGCTTTACCTAGTTCTAGACGTAGTTGCCGGGGAAAACTCTAAATAACTATACTAGTATATATACAGTTGATATATAAAGAGTATTTAAAAGTTATGAAAGAAGACTAACCATGCGCAACTTCCCACAATACAGTTATGTATATGAAAGCAGATAAAAGAAAGCGGATAAACACTTACCCGTTGTAGAGCTTTCATGTTGTTTTGTTAGTTGTTCAAAGAAATTAAAGAAAGTTTTGATAGCAACTATACATTTGGATTCAAAAATCAAAGGAGAAAGTATTTTGAACAGAGATCGGGGCTTACAGCTCAGGGAGAGGCCCAAATTTTAATTTGTTTGACAAATGGCGATCGCGCCGAGTTTTGAAAACACAGTGGGACTTATACAATGACTGAGGCCCAAATTATTTTGGTTTTCAAAAGGGGTTGGGTCTTACACTCTATTATCGGCCCAAAAAGTGTTTTTGTACAAGTGATGGGGCTTACTACTCAGGGAGATGCCCGGATGATTTTGAAAAGGCGACGATCGCGCCATTTTTTGAAAATATACAGAGGGACTTATACAATATGTGAGGCCCAAAAAAGGTTTATTTACAAAGGGATTTGGTCTTACACTCTATTAGAGGCCCAAAAAAAGTTTTTAAGAAAAAGAATTGGGACTTATAGCTCGAGGAGAGGCCCAGAGGATTTGATCTTGAACTGGGGATCGCGCCGAGATTTTTTTAACATAAAGGGACTTATACAATATCTGAGGCCCAAGTGGTTTTGGTTAAAAGGGGATTGGGTCTTACACTCTATTAGAGACCCAAAAGTGTTTGAAAAAAGATTTGTTTAGGGTGATTAATATAACACCCCAATTTAATTTAATTATTTTTTGTGATTAAATTGAATATTGTTGTATGTGTTGTGTATTGGTGTGTTTTGGATGGAAGTTGGGTCACCCTTAGGAAGGGGTAGTGCCTTAAAAGTATTTGAGAATAACGTATCGGGGGGAATAGGTAGTTGGCTAATATTAGTATTAATTTAAATTATTGAGGAATATTATTGTTATTATTTAATTGGTGAAATAATAATATTAATAATAATAATATTTGGGTAATAATACTAATAATATAAATAGGAAGGGATAAGGAGAAGGGAAGAGTTTTGCTACGTGTTTGGAAGAGAAGAAGCAGAGCAGAGCTAGGTCAGAGAAAGGCTCCATTGTTGAGGGAAGATTTCAAGAGTCTAAGGTAAGGGTGGGGCTCTCTATCTCTTAAGGGTTGCATAGAATTGGTATAATGGGTAGGGGAATCATTAGGATCTACCTTTGATGTTGTTTATGAGAATTAGGAATTGAGTTTGTATGTCAGAGGGCGTGATAGGAGGGAAAATTGTATAATTGATCATTGATTTGTGTTAATTTTTGTGCATATTTGAATTGCTGCTATTGTATGTGAATTTTCTGAACTGTATGGTACCAGATTTATGAGGATGTTGAGGTATGGGTCGTGCAGAATCGAAATCGCAAGATTGCTGATTCACGCAAATTCACCAGGCAAAAGTGGAATATGCCAGGTGAAAGTGAATTCGCCAGCTGTTCGCTAGGCGAATGTAAAGGCGAGCGAAGGGTGAAAAATAGGGGTTCCTGGATTTTGTATGGGAGGAAGGGATTCGCTACTGCTTCTCCAGGCGAGCAGAAGGCAAAACTAGAATTCGCCAGGCGAATGAGGATTTCGCCAGGCGAAAGTGGTTTCCTGGTGCTTCGCCAGGCGAGCACCAGGCAAACTGGGCTGATACGAACCGAATTTTCTGAAACTTCCTAAATTCACATCTTTTAGCTCGTGTGTCCGTTTTAGTCGTCGTTCAAAGTTTTAGAGAGTTGTTTTCATGTATGTTTCGTTAAAATTAATTTCAAAACCAGAACTCCAACCCTTCAACGCATTAAATTGGATTTTTTGTATATGGTTGTGTGTTGTAAGTAGAGATGATGGTTTCATTGGTACGAATGCATGTTATTGTTGTATATTACTATTGTTGGCAGGTATAGACTACTGGTTGTATCGTTGTATATGATGTATTGATGTGTTGGTTGTCATATGCATGTAATTATGGTTGTGTTCGTTGTTGTGTGGCTGTTGTTGTGTGTTGTCAATTTCATGCATGACATGTTGCATAAGTGTGGGATAAGTCGTGTGCCCATGTGGGGTGTGAGCGTCTTATCCTGATTCTTTAAAATAGAATTGTTGTTGTGGTAATCGTGTGCCTATGTGGGATGTGAGCGATTACGGGTGATCGTATGCCCATGTGGGGTGTGAGCGATCACGAATGTCGTGTGCCAATGTGGGGTGTGAGCGGCTATTTTGACATCCCGACGGGGATTATGATCATGAAATAGGGGTCAATTGGTACCACTTGTATTGAGTCGTGTCGTGGGTCTCATTGCATTGCATTGTGTGTGTTGATCATCTGTGGTGTGACAAATGCAGTTATGTTGATGTGTGTTGATAGGGTGGATTCTGTATGTTTTTATGCTTTCATACTTATGCTATGCATTCTTTATATTTATATGAGAGTGTCACCCCTTCTGTTTAAATGTTACTTCTATGTGGGTAACGTGTAGATAAGAAGGAGTAGTTCGGAGGTGGAGTTAGTGAAGACGAGGTCTTTCCTTTTGTGTTATCGAGTCGCGTCTGCTCTTATTGTAACACCGGGTTGTCGGGACGCTTAGAGTCTTTTATTTATTTATTTGTTATTACTATGTTTATTTGAGAACATTTATGTGTGATTAACCATGTTTTCGAGTTTCATTGGATTCCGCTGCTGTGCGAATGTTTAAATACTATGTTCTAATTGCAATATTGATATGATGTTATCGTACATACGATCAGTTGTGTAGTTGATAGAAGCATCCTAAATCTGTGTGTGTTATTTTACTCTGATAAATTATGTTTAAATTGTCGCGGAGGTTTAGGGTGTTACAAAGTGGTATTAGAGAAGGTCGGTCCGTCTGACCAAGTTGTCGAGTCGTTGTCGTGTGTTAGTTATTTTGTGTCGGTGTCGTTTCCTTATCCATTGTGTTCTGTTGTTGGTGTGTGACAGATTTAGAATGGCTGGAAGGAACGATGCTGATATTGCTGCTGCTTTGCAGGCTATGGCTTAAGCAGTGCAGAACCCGCCGCATACTAACGAGAATGACGAGTTTTGGAAGAACAAACCGCCTACTTTCAAGGAAAGATATGATCCGGATGGAGCACAGACTTTGCTCAAGGAGATTGAGAGAATCTTCCGGGTGATGGAATGCCCTGAAGCACAGAAGGTGCGGTTAGGTACTCAAATGTTGGCTGAGGAGGCTGATGATTGGTGGGTTGGTACTCGTCAAGTGTTGGGAGCAGCAGGTGAGGCGATTTCTTGGGCTGTGTTCAATAGAGAGTTCTTAAGGAAGTATTTTCCTGAGGATGTCCGAGGAAAGAAAGAGATTGAGTTTTTGGAACTGAAGCAGGGTAATATGACAGTTACAGAGTATGCTGCTAAATTCTGAGATTTGGCTAAGTTTTATCCTCACTACAATGCGGCAACGACTGAGTTCTCGAAGTGTGTCAAGTTTAAGAACGGTTTGAGGCCTGAGATCAAACAGGAAATTGGGTATCAGTGGATCAGAAGATTACCTGATTTGGTGGATTGTTCCAGAATATTTGAGGAAGATAGCAAGGTTCGATCAGCTCATTATAAGGGGCTGGCTGAGAGAAAAGGAAAGTAACCGGTGAATCGTGGGAAGCCTTATGCAGCTCCAGCTGAGAAAGGTAAACAGAAACTTGCTGATGGCAAGAAGCTAAGTGGGGGAGGTGCTCTTGCTCCTCTTAAGTGTTATAGGTGTGGTGAGTTGGGACATAGTGTCAGTGAGTGCACGAGCGATGTGAAGAAGTGCTTCAAGTATGGACAGGCAGGACATCTGATTGCTGACTGCAAGGCTAATGTGGTTACTTGTTACAATTGTGGGGAACAGGGTCATATTAGTACTCGTTGTCAGAAGCAAAAGCAAGCTTCAATGGGAGGGAAAGTGTTCGCTTTGACCGTAACTTAGACTTCCAGTGAGGACGGATTGATCAGAGATACATGTTATATTAATAATACGCCTTTGATTGATATTATTGATACTGGTGCTACTCACTCCTTTATTACTGCTGATTATGTAAGAATGCTAGGCCTTGTTGTTTCTCCTATGAAGGGAGAGATGGTTATCAAAACTCCTACTAAGGGATCGGTGACTACTTCTTTAGTCTGTTTGAATTGTCCATTGTCAATCTTTGGTAAGGACTTTGGTGTGGATCTGATTTGTTTACCGTTGGGAGGTCTCAATGTGATTTTAGGTATGAACTGGTTGGAGTTCAATCATGTTCATATTAACTATTTTAATAAGTCAGTTCGATTTCTTACTCCCGAGGAAGAGGGAGAAGATGGTTTTCTGTCTGCTAGAGAGTTGAAAGAGCTCTTGGAAGAAGAAGCTCAAGGGCTTGCACTGTTTACATCCTTGTCAGTGGAGAGTAAGTCAGTTATTAATGAGTTGCAAGTAGTGCGTGAATTTCCTCAAGTGTTTCCAGATGAAATTGCTGATGTACCACTAGAGAGAGAAGTAGAATTTGCTATTGATCTTGTCCCTGGTACCAGACCTATTTCTATGGCACCATACAGGATGTCGGCGTCAGAATTGTCAGAGCTGAAAAAGCAACTGGAAGACCTGTTAGAGAAGAAATTTGTGAGACTAAGCGTATCATCTTGGGGAGCTCCAGTGTTGTTGGTAAAGAAAAAGGATGGTAGTATGAGGTTCTATATAGATTACAGACAATTGAATAAGGTAACAATTAAGAATAAGTATCCGCTTCCAAGGATAGATGACTTGATGGATCAGTTAGTGGGTGCTCGTGTGTTTAGCAAGATTGACTTGAGGTCAGGTTATCATCAGATACGGGTAAGAGACGAAGATATTCAGAAGACGGCTTTCAGGACGCGATATGGACATTATGAGTATGTGGTGATGTCGTTCGGGGTTACTAATGCACCTGGTGTATTCATGGAATATATGAATTGTATCTTCCATGAGTATTTGGGCCAGTTTGTGGTTGTCTTTATTGATGATATCCTAATCTATTCTAAGTCAGAAGAGGAACATGCTGAACATTTGCGGATTGTGTTGCAAGTGTTGAAAGAGAATAAGCTTTATGCCAAGTTGTCTAAGTGTGACTTTTGGTTGAGGGAGGTAAGTTTTCTTGGTCATGTTATTTTTGGTGATGGCATTGCTGTAGACCCGTCCAAGGTAGATGTCGTTCTACAATGGGAGACTCCGAAGTCGGTGACCGAGATTAGAAGTTTTTTTGGGTTTGGCTGGTTATTACAGAAGGTTTATTGAAGGATTTTCGAAGTTGGCACTTCCGTTGACTTAGTTGACGTGCAAGGGAAAAGCATTATGGGATGTTCATTGTGAGAAGAGTTTCATTGAGCTAAAGAAGAGATTGACAACAGCTCCAGTGTTGGTTCTACCTGAACTGAATGAACCGTTTGTAGTGTATTGCGATGCTTCTTTGATGGGCTTAGGAGGTGTGCTGATGCAAGATGGTAAGGTTGTGGCTTATGCTTCCCGACAGTTGAGGGTACATGAGAGGAACTATCCAACTCATGATTTGGAGCTAGCTACAGTGGTATTTGTATTGAAGATTTGGAGACATTATCTTTATGGTTCCAGATTTGAAGTGTATAGTGATCATAAGAGCTTGAGGTATCTGTTCATCAGAAAGAATTGAATATGAGGCAAAGAAGATGGTTATAATTCTTGAAGGATTATGATTTTAGCTTGAACTATCACCCCAGTAAAGCTAATGTCGTAGTTGATGCTCTGAGTCGAAAATCGTTGCATATGTCTGCTATGATGGTTAAAGAGTTAGAATTGATTAAACAATTCAGAGATATGAGTTTGGTTTGTGAACAGACACCGTATAGTGTTATGTGTGGTGCTTGGACCTGAGATTGTCCAGCAAACTACCGCAAAGGTGCAGTTAATTCGGGAAAAGATGAAAGCTTTGCAGAGTAGGCAGAAGAGTTATCATGATAAGAGAAGGAAAGATCTTGAATTTCAAGAAGGAGACCATGTGTTTTTGAGAGTCACTCCAGTGACCGGTGTTGGTCGTGCGTTGAAGTCGAGGAAGCTTACTCCTCGGTTTATTGGTCCATATCAGATATCTGCAAGAATTAGACCAGTTGCCTACAGAGTGGCGTTGCCACCTAATTTGTCGAATTTGCATGATGTGTTCCATGTGTAACGGCTTCGGAAGTACGTTTCGGATCCGTCGCATGTGATTCCGATGGATAATGTGGAAGTAAGAGATAACCTTACGGTTGAAGCCTTACCAGTACGAATTGAAGACCGCGAGGTAAAGCAGCTAAGGGGCAAAGAGATCGCTCTTGTGAAAGGTTTGTGGGGAGGCACTGCTGGTGGAAAAATGACGGGGGAGTTGGAGAGCAGGATGCGAGAGTCGTATCCGGAGTTGTTCGCATAAGGTAAATTTTCGAGGACGAAAATGTTCTATGTGGGGGAGAGTTGTAACACCCCGATTTAATTTAATCATTTTTCGTGATTAAATTGAATATTGTTGTATGTGTTGCGTATTGGTGTGTTTTGGATGGAAGTTGGGTCACCCTTAGGAAGGGGTAGTGCCTTAAAAGTATTTGAGAATAACGTATCGGGGGG
Source organism: Lathyrus tuberosus (assembly GCA_022829125.1). Lineage (NCBI taxonomy): Eukaryota > Viridiplantae > Streptophyta > Magnoliopsida > Fabales > Fabaceae > Lathyrus > Lathyrus tuberosus. Next base: position 5,450,405 of record JALAZF010000001.1, on the reverse strand, counting down.
AATAGGTAGTTGGCTAATATTAGTATTAATTTAAATTATTGAGGAATATTATTGTTATTATTTAATTGGTGAAATAATAATAGTAATAATAATAATATTTGGGTAATAATACTAATAATATAAATAGGAAGGGATAAGGAGAAGGGAAGAGTTTTGGTACGTGTTTGGAAGAGAAGAAGCAGAGCAGAGCTAGGTCAGAGAAGGGCTCCATTGTTGAGGGAAGATTTCAAGAGTCTAAGGTAAGGGTGGGGCTCTCTATCTCTTAAGGGTTGCATATAATTGGTATGAGGGAAGGGGAATCATTAGGATCTGCCTTTGATGTTGTTTGTGAGATTTGGGAATTGAGTTTGTATGTCAGAGGGCGTGATAGGAGGGAAAAATTGTATAATTGATCATTGATTTGTGTTAATTTTTGTGCATATATGAATTGCTGCTATTGTATGTGAATTTTCTGAACTGTATGGTACCAGATTTGTGAGGATGTTGAGGTCTGGGTCGTGCAGAATCGCAATCACAAGATTCCTGATTCGCGCAGATTCGTCAGGAGAAAGTGGAATTCACCAGGCGAAAGTGAATTCGCCAGCCGTTCGCCAGGCGAATGTAAAGGCGAGGGAAGGGTGAAAAATAGGGGTTCCTGGATTTTGTATGGGAGGAAGGGATTCGCCACTGCTTCGCCAGGCGAGCATCAGGCGAACTGGGCTGATACGAACCAAATTTTCTGAAACTTCATAAATTCATATCTTTTAGCCCGTGTGTCCGTTTTAGTCGCCGTTCGAAGCGTCGGAGAGATGGTTTCATGTATGTTTCGTTAAACCCTTTAATGCGTTAAATTGGATTTTTTGTATGTCGTCGTGTGTTGTAAGTGGAGATGATGGTTTCGTTGGTACGAATGCATATTATCGTTGTATATTGCTATTGTTGGCAGGTATAGACTGCTGGTTGTATCGTTGTATTATGATGTATTGATGTGTTGGTTGTCATATGCATGTAATTATGGTTGTGTTCGTTGTTGTTTGGTTGTTGTTGTGTGTTGTCGATTTCATGCATCACATGTTGCATAAGTGTGGGATAAGCCGTGTGCCCATGTGGGGTGTGAGCGTCTTATCCGAATTCTTTAAAATAGAATCATTGTTGTGGTAATCGTGTGCCCATGTGGGGTGTGAGCGATTACGGGTGATCGTATGCCCATGTGGGGTGTGGGCGATCACGAATGTCGTGTGCCCATGTGGGGTGTGAGCGACTATTTTGACGTCCCGACGGGGATTGTAACCATGAAACAGGGGTCGATTGGTAGCACATGCATTGAGTCATGTCGTGGGTCTCATTGCATTGCATTGTGTTTGTTGATCATCTGTGGTGTGACAAATGCAGTTGTGTTGATGTGTGTTGATAGGGTGGATTCTGTATATTTTTATGCTTTCATACTTATGCTATGCATTCTTTATATTGATATGAGAATCTCACCCCTTCTGTTTGAATGTTACCTCTACGTGGGTAACGTGCAGATAAGCAGGAGTAGTTCGAAGGTGGAGTTAGCGAAGATGAGGTCTTCCTTTTTGTGTTATCGAGTCGCGTCTGCTCTGATTGTAACACCGGGTTGTCGGAACGCTTAGAGTCTTTTATTTCTTTATTTGTTATTACTATGTTTATTTGAGAACATTTATGTGTGATTAACCATGTTTTCGAGTTTCATTGAATTCCGCTGCTGTGCGAATGTTTAAATACTATGTTCTAGTTGCAATATTGATATGATGTTATCGTACATACGATCAGTTGTGTAGTTATAGTAGCATCCTAAATCTATGTGTGTCATTTTACTCTGATAAATTATGTTTAAATTGTCGCGGGGGATTAGGGTGTTACAATTAAGATCAAAACCCTAAATTAATTTCAAAATGTATTTTAATTAGATAAAAACTTAATTACAATTATAAAAATTATCAAACATGTGTGAAAAACAAGTTGTGATCTTAGATTAATGTTTGAAAAATCATATTTTTATTCACAAAATGATTGGAAACCATTCAAGTTTGGAAAATCAAGAAATAAAAAATACTTTAAATGTCAAAAAAACAAATAAAAATTAATTCTTTGCAAAAATATCAAGTATATGAAATAAATAATATTTTTGGGAAATTACTGTAAAATAAAATATTTTAACATTTTTTTGAATTATCAAAAAAAGAATAAACTCAAAATCATTAAACACTAGAGAGAAATTAATTTTTGAATCAATTAAATAAAATCACAAAATTTCAAATATTTAAAAATTCAAAAAAGGGCGCCAAGAACACCAAGTTCTTGCCCGCGCCCTCTGTTTCTTTAGATTTGCATTTTCCCCTCAATCTCACTGAATACTTGATGAAATCACACAATCCACATATCAATCTACTCGTTTTCACCTCATGATCATGTCTATGGTCTTTAATTTCGTTTATTTTAAGCATGGAATAAGAAATCAAAGAGAAACCTCAAGAACCCTAAATTCTGCATGAAGGCTCAGAAATCCCACACACGATTCATACAAACCAATTAATTGAGAGGAAACATTCCATATATGATTATGAACATATGGCAAAAGTATTGTGCGAGGAAATATGCATGAATCATGAGATGACCAAGTTGAGGCTTACCTCTTGCAGCTGGTGATCGTGTTTTGATTTAGAGGTGTTACAGCTTGGTTCCAAGGATATGGACAGCTTCCCTAGGTGCTATGGAGTGTGTCTGGATGCTTGGAGTGGATTGAATTGAACTTGATTTGGCACCTCAACTGCAAATCTGCCAAAGGCTTGTGCAGATGGCTGGTGATTTTGAGAATCTGGTGTTCCAGATGTTGTTTAATTGTTTGGATCACTTCTATATGATGTTTATGAGGTGTGTGTGTGATTGGTTCGGTTGGAATTGCTCTCAAGCTCAAAACCCGATAGTGACTTGCTTTAGAAGGCAATTTTGGAAGTGAGAAGGTGATTTTGAGGAAAGCATCAGTTTGGGTGCTTTGGTGTACTCAAACTGATCACAAATGAGCTCTATTTATAGTAGAGCAAGTTTGTTTTGCAAGGAATAGGGTATGGCAACTAGTACAGGTCTGTGGCCAATTGGATCATTTTGGAATCTCAAGTCTCCTCTAGCCATTTCCTAGAGGTTAGAGCACAGGCCTATGTGTCTTTGGCTCAGGGATAAGTCTTGACTGAACTTGGATAACATTATCTTGATGAATGCCACATCTATGCACCAGTTAAATGCTTTGAAACAAAATTGAATATTTGAAGCATCTTTGAATTTAGGAGTGTCATTCCTAAACATAGATCCATGGACTTGGGAGGCTGATAGATCAGTGTTTGTCCCTTGGTTGTTCCCCCTTGTGGTGTGCAGATGGATAAGAATGCTTGGAATTGCACAATTTGAGCAAATCGAGCCTTTATGCACAAATCTGCCTTGCCAAGACAGTTTGTAGCAAGGCATGTTGCAGCTGCCATAACTCCTAGCTCAGATGGACTTTGATGGAGTTCTTGGACATTTTGGAAAGCCCTTATGTGACACAACACATGTGTGATCATAGTTTGTCTTGAAACTTTTTGGATCCAAGTGAAAAATTCCCCTACATTTTGAGAAAAAGCAAGACAGATTCTGACTTAGTGAAAATTTCACTAAGTGTTGGAAAAAGTGACATTTCATGTTTTCAGCCATTTTGATCACTCCATAACTTGAAATCCATGAGGAATTGGAAAGAGGTGTAGTTGACACTTTTAAAGTATGCCATGTGAGAGCTACAAATCCATCTTTGGACCATCCAAAATGGTTGCTTGGATCTTAAGTTATGATCCTTGGAAGTTGGTACCCTAGCCACTTTGTTCCATAACTTAGAAAAAATTCTAAGTTTTTATGGTTACCCTGTAGCGATCGATTTTGGATGCGGTTCTTAAGTGCTGGTCGCTCTCTGCGGTTGAGCTTGAACTACAGGTCGATTCATTTTTTATCCTATTGTGAGCTGAATAAGGAAGGGAAATAGATGTCTCCAATTAACCCTGCTTGCATACTGAGTTTAAACAACGGTCTGTTAGGTTACGGATGCTATCAATGTGGGGGGGCCTTTGTACTGGTTATTTGTATTTTCGCCAATACGGTTTTCTTTCTTTTTTATCTGGGCAGAAGGTTTTCTGGCGGGGGTTAAGGATTAGGATGTTAGGACTGATGCTTTTGAATTACTGCTTTTGATTGATGGAGATATGGGATTTGGGTTTTTTTGTTGATTGCGCTCGCTAAGATCTTTTCTTTAGATCTTATGCCTACGTATTCCCGTTTACCGAAACAAGGAAATCAGAGCGTTCGTAGTTCCTCCTATTCTATGGGAGGAAATTGGTTTTTGGTGTCTTGTTCAAAGCCCAAGACGTGAAGCGAAAGGTAGTTTGTATCTTGTTCAAAGCCCAAGATGTGAAGCTAAAGGGTGGTTTGTGTCTTGTTCAAAGCCCAAGACGTGAAGCTGAAGGACCTCGACTTTAGAGAGAATTTGTCATCTCTAAAGAAGGGAGAAGGAGAATTACTTTAACTGGGATACGCGGATCCGAGTAATGCCATAATTTTCGAAAAAAGGGTTTTAACCTGAAGGAGAAGACTTTAACTCAGTGTAGAGCAATGCCATCTTTCCTTAGGAATTTCTCATGCTAAAAGAGGGACAGTGGCATGGATGTAGATGATCCAGAGGCTTGCCGCTTACAGCGATTAGATGAAGGGAAAGGAGTTGTTGATGTTTGTATACTGTGAACAAGGCACAGCTTTGATGCTAAAAGGTTAATTAGATCAACCAGTGGTTTTCTTATACAAAGCCTAAGAGGAGGCTAATTTCTGCTAGGAAAATCATTATACAAAGCCTAAGAGGAGGCTATTTTGTGTCCCGTACAAAGCCCGAGAGAGAGGCTAAAAGGGTTGACTCAACGGGAGAATTTTTTATACTCAACAAGAGAGTTTTTTGTATCTCGTATGAAGCCCGAGATGGAGGTTGTTGCTTGTTTGGCTCAATAAGAACCTTTTTGTATCTCGTATAAAGCCCGAGATGGAGGCGAAAGGGGTGATTGACTCAACGAGAGAGTCTCTTATGTGTCTCGTACAAAGCCCGAGAGAGAGGCTAGACGTTGTTTGACTCCACTGGGGAGAATTTTGGTATCTCGTACGAAGCCCGAGATGGAGGCTATTGTAACTATTTCAGTTGAGTGACAGATCCAATATACTGATTTTAGAAGAGAAAATCAGTTCTTATATGAGCAACACTGTACTCAGGGATTTGATTTGAGGATCAGGGATATTTCCTTCTTTTTGAGGAAACGGGAGATCCAAAGGGTGTCGAGACTGTCCGAGTCTGCGGGTTTCCTTCCTATTTAACGAAGGGTGCTTGAGAATGTCTTCGAGACTCAAGGAAGTTAGATTGTCCGCGTCTAGAGTTTTATCTTTTGTACTATGCTTTGAGAAACAGAAGTAGACTCTATGAAAGGACTGTTCTATGAGGATGACTATGTTCTGTTCCTATACCTCTAGGAGGTTGTCGGGACAATTTGTACGAAGTCCAAGAGGAGGCTGGAAACTTTTAAGAAGCCGACGGGTCCTTGTACGAAGCCCGAGAGGAGGATATCATTCCCGGAGGAAGAGATCATTATACGAAGCCTAAGAGGAGGCTGTGAATACTTCTAAGAAGCCATAGTGTCCTTGAATAATGCCCAAGAGGAGGCCGATGCTTTTAAGAAGCCCGTGGGTCTATCATCTCCCTTCCATTAGGAGAGATAACTCTTTTAAAGATAAAAACCACTGGTAAACGTGCGAGGTTTACTATCCAGCGACTTTTAGCTTTTAAAGAGGGTTCCTTAGTTAAGGTCCAAGATTATGACCGTAGTGGGTACCCAAATCCCGAGACATTCAAGGCAAGCTATCCACAAGGAATAGATCAAGTCAGGAAAGTTCGAGAATTGGGAAGAAACTCAAAAATGCCATTCACGGAGAATAAATTCATCTTGGGGGAGTAGAGCTTCTTGACGATTCCTAAGGAGGACAGCCGAAGAGAAGTCTGTATCTGGTGCTCCTATTGGGGATCTAGGCGTCTATTTCTACGAATAAGTGAAACGGCGTCACCTAGTTCTAGACGTAGTTGCCGGGGAAACTCGAAATATCTATACTATTATTACACAGTAGATATGAGTTTATGAAAGGAGACTTACAGTGAGCAGCCCCACAATACAGTTTATAATATGAAAGCAGTAAACGAAAGCGATAACCACTTACTCGGTTGGAGTGCTTCCATGCTGTTTGGTTAGTTGTTCAACAAAGAAAGATTGAAAACAACAGTATATTCAAAATCAAAGGAGAAAGTGCTTTGAAAAAGAAAGATTTGGGGCTTACAGCTCGAGGAGAGGCCCAGGGTTTTATCAGTGAGCGCACTGTTTGACTTTGTACAGCGGGACTTATACAAGTGACTGGGGCCCAAAATGGTTTTCTGTACAAAGGGATGGGTCTTACACTCTCTCAAGAGGCCCAAAAAAGTTAAAAGAAAAAGAGTGGGGCTTATAACATGAGGGTAGGCCCAGATGATTTTTCGTTTAAAAATGGCGATCGCGCCGAGGTTTTCTTTTAACGCAGAGGGACTTATATAATAAGTGAGGCCCAAGATGTTTTGGTTAAAAGGGGGATTGGGTCTTACACTCTAATAGAGGCCCAAAGTGTTTTGAATGGGTCTTATAGCTCAAGGAGAGGCCCAGAGTTTTTATTTTTAAACGGGCGACGATCGCGCCGTTTACTTGTACAGAGGGACTTATACAATGAATGAGGCCCAAAAAGTTTTTGTACAAGGGGGGATGGGTCTTACACTCTCTCAAGAGGCCCAAAGAGTTTTGAAAATGATTTATGAGGGTTGAATTAATCCAAAACCCTAATTTGTTTTCAAAATGTATTTAATTGAATAAAAATTCAATTAAAATGATCAAAAATTGTTTAACACATGGAAAACAAATTGTGATCTTGGATTAATGCTTCAAAAATTAAGTATTGACCTACAAAATAATTAGAAAGCATTAAAAGTTGCAAAATCAATGTAGAAAAAATATTTAAAATGCCAAAAATAATTAAAATATTAATTCTTTGCAAAAATATCAATTATATGAAATAAATAATATTTTTGGGATTTTTTGTGAAAATAAAATATTTTAACATTTTTGTGAATTATTAAAAAAAGAATCAACTCAAAATCATTAAAACTCAGAGAGAAATTAATTTTTGAATCAATTAAACAAAATCACAAAATTCAAATATTTGAATTTATGAAAAATGGCGCCAAGAACAGCTGAAGAACACGCGCGTGTTCTTGGTTTCTCAGATTTGCATTTTCTATCCAATCTCCATGAATACGTAATCATATCATGCAATCCACATATCATTATGCTCGTCTCAACCTCACGATCATGTCTATGTACTTTAATTTCATTTAAATTAAACATACAACAAGAAATCACGAAGAGACCTCAAGAACCCTAATTTCTGCATGAAGGCTAGGATTTTTTATACACGATTCAAACAATGCAATTAATTGAGGGAAAACATTCCATGCATGATTATGAACATATGGCCAAATTATTGTGCGAGGAAATATGCATAGATTGAGAGATGACCAAGTATGTGCTTACCTCCAAGTCGTGACAGCAAGTTCAAAGTGATTTTTGATTTGGAGGTGTTACAGATGAGTGGTGATGATCTGAACAGCTTCCCTACACCCTATGGATTGTGTTTGGATGGTTGAACTTGATTGAAATTGGCTGGATCATTTTGTGGTACCTCAGCTGAACTTTGGTTAAAACCTTGAGCAACCAGCTGGTGATTTTGTGAAATTGATGTTTCAGAAGTAATCTAAGTGTTTGATCAGCTCATATGTGATGTATGTGAGGTGTGTGAGTGATTGGTTTGATTGGAATTGCTCTCAAACTCAAAACCCGATAGTGACTTGCCTTAGAAGGCAAAATTGGAGTGAAAGAAGAGATTTTGAGGAAAGCATCTGTTAGATGGCTTTGGTGTACTCAAACTGACCACAATTGAGCTCTATTTATAGTAGAGCAAGTTTGTTTTGCAAGGAATAATGAATGGCAGCTGGTAAGTAGGTTTGGCCAATGTTGGCAAATGAAAATCCAAGTCTCCTCTAGCCATTGACTAGAGGTTAGGGCACAGAGCTTTGGTCCCCTTGGTCTTGGATAAGTCTTGACTGATTTCAGATGAGAATGGCTCAGTCCATGCCACCTTGATGGTTCCATTGAATGCCTCATTCCAAATTTGAAGTCTTGTCCCCATTTTGGCCATTCTAGGTTCAACATGCTATTTCTTGTTCCATGGACTTTGGAGGCTTGGCTCAGTGATTGTCCCCTTTAGATTCAATCCTCTGAGGTGTCCAAGTGGATAGGAGCAATTGAATTTGGCTGATTTTGGCAAATCGACCAAAGTTGCAAATTCTGCCTTGCCTTGACAGATTTCAGCAAGGCAACTTGGCAATGTTGTATCTCATGGTGTAGGTTGAATTTGGCAATGTTCTTGGCCATTTTGGAAAGCTCTTACATGATACAACAACTGTTTGAACAAGTTTGGTTTTGACCTCTTTTGATTCAAAGTGAAAAATCCCCCTACATTTGGCAAAAAGTGAGGCAGAATCTGACTTAGTGAAAATTTCACTAAGTGTTGGAAAAAGTGACATTTTCACTTTTCAGCCACTTTGATCACTCCATAACTCAAAATCCTTAATGAATTGGAATGACTTGTAGTTGAAGTTTTTGTAGGTGATAATGAGGGCTACAAATCCATCTTTGGATGAGAAAAAATGGCCTTGTGGTTTAGGAGTTATGGTCCTCCAAAGTTGGTACATTTGCCACTTTATTTTTAACTTAGAAAAATTTCTAAGTTTTATGGTTAGCCCTTTTTCAAGTTATCTCACTTTTCTTGATTTTCCTTGATGAATGATGATTCAAATCATACATTAACATCATTTTAGGGTTAAAAATCCATTTTGGTGAAAAATCTCAAAAAGTCAAAGTTGACTTTTGTGCACAGTTGACTTTTTATCAGATGAATTCCAAACTGTGCAATTCTTCAGGAAATCATGTCCTTGACCTAAATCAAACTTGATGGGCATGTTCCATGGGTTTCATAGGGTATATTCAATCATGTATTAGGGTTTGGGAGCATGTCCTGGTCAAAAGTCAAAGTTACAGTTGACTTTTCCCTTAAAACCCTAATTGTGGTGCAGATGAAATTGAGACTTGTTGCTCAAACTTCTTGGATCAATCCATTGTTCCAAATGGATCAATAGGGTATATTAGAGACCCTCAAATCATATCTTGAGGTCTTGGCTCATGGTTTGTCCCAAAAGTCAACATAGGGGTGAATTAGGTCAAGAAACCCTAATTCCTGATTTTTGATGAATGCATCCCCTGAGGCAAAATTGACTTGATGCATGGGTTCATGAGGTTCCATGAAGTATATTAGGTTATGTTTTGGATCATTGCCTTGTGCCCAGATGAAAACTTCCATCTGGAGGCCCTGGTCGACCAAAACCCTAATTTGGTGACACTGTCGATCTTGAGACTTGATCCACCTAGAAGGGAGCAGCCTTATGCTTAATCCTTGAAGTGGGAGTCCTTTTTGATCCATTGTGGATGTGTGAGAGATTAGACAAGTTGAAGATCATGTCATTTCTTGATTGATCCTTTGTCTAAGCACTCAGAGAGGGCTTGAAACCCTAATTTTGATTGTAGTGGATGCTCACCCATCTTTGGGGAGACTAATGAAGCATAAAGGTACATCCATATTGTGATGATGATTTTCACAATGATGGGAAATCTAAGTGGTCAAAATTTGGGGTATTACATACCCCTTTTACAAGTTATCCCACTTTCTTTGATTTTTCTTGATGAATGATGATTCAAATCCCATATTAACATTGTTTTAGGGTTAAGGAACCATAATTGTGAAAAATCTCAAAAAGTCAAACTTGACTTTTGTGCACAGTTGACTTTTTATAAGATGAATTCCAAACTGTGCAATCATTTGTGAAATCAAGTCCTTGACCTAAATAAAACTTGATGGATATGTTCCATAGGTGTTATATGGTGTATTGAATCATGTCCCAAGGTTTGGGAGCATGTCTGAGTCAAAAGTCAAAGGTACAGTAGACTTTTTCCCCGAAACCCTAATTGTGGCCTAGATGAAATTGAAGCTTGTGGATCAAGCTTCTTGGATCAATCCATTGTTGCAAATGGATCAATGTGGTGTATTAGAGACCCTCAAACCATGTCTTGAGGTCTTGGCTCATGTTTTGTCCCAAAAGTCAACTTAGGGGTGAATTAGGTCAAGAAACCCTAATTCCTGATTTTTTTGGTGAATGCATCCCCTGAGGCTAAATTGACTTGATGATTGGGTTTATGAGGTCCCTTGGAGTATCTTAGGTTATTCTTTGATGCATTGGCTCATGTCTAGAGGAAAATTTCCATCTGGAGGCCTCAGTCGACCAAAACCCTAATTTGGTGACACTGGCGATCTTGAGGCTTGATCCACTTGGAATGTTGCAACTTTGTGCTTGATTCTTGATGTGGGAGTCATCTTGATCCTTTATAGGTGTTTGATAGGTTAGACAAGTTGAAGATCATGTCATTTCTTGATTGATCCTTTGTCTAAAAGCTCTGAGAGGGCTTGAAACCCTAATCTTTGATAGTAGTGAATGCCCAAACATCTATGAGGAGATTGATTGAGGCATGAAGGTACATCCATATTGTGATGATGATTTTCATAATGATAGGAAATCGTAGTGGTCAAAATTTGGGGTATGACAGCCCACATTTGTAATTGCTCCAAGCAGATAACTGCCTTCTTGTCGAAGGTAGTATTTGAAAAAATTTAGTGCTGAGACACCTTCATTCAAGTATTTGTATTCCAAATTATCATAAGTATTTGACGTATGTCAAACGCTTCGAATTCAATATGGTGCCGAAAGATCAACTAAATTTGGTCTTGAGATTATTCTAAACCATGTCCAATATGGTAGTCGACACGCTCGCATTGATGTGTTTTGTTTCTACCAAAGCTTTTCAATAAATTTATAACACTTAGTATTTATTCAACGTGATACTTTGTTGACTTTTATCCAACTAGAAATTTTAGGCTAACAGATGCCCCCCCAAAAATGCCACCTTCGATCACATGTATCAAAAGGAAGAAATGTGACGTTTTTTTGTAACTCTTCGACACTGTTCACATAGCCTGTCCACATCACACGAATTAGACGTTTTACTATTATTATTATTTTATTTATTGCTCATCATGACCACTTTATACCAAATTGTCACGTCACAAACGTGCGAATGACTGATCATCATAATCCTCAATTTCCTAGGAGATTAATGCACCATTAAATTAAACGAAATTAAAAAGAAATAATTTTATTTTATTATTTTTTGTCTTTTTCCATAACCTTTAGTGCCAACTATCGATCTTATCGTGCCATTTATCCAAATTTTGGAGGGAGAAATGAAACATTTTGTTTCCCCTTATGGCTATTTAAACACTTCTTCATCAACTCTCTTCGCTTTAACCATTTCTTTCCCTGAAAAAGAAAACAAAATCTAGAGAGATTCTGCAACTTCGATTATCTTCTTCTATGCATTTCTTACCCAAAAACTTATAAGAATCAACAATGGCTCCTTAAAGTGCATTCGGGTCTGCTCCCCACACTCCGTTTGTTGTCGCCATTGGCGAACCCATCTCACAGTTAATCGTACCAACATCTGTGGCCTCCCATGGAAGATGGAAGAAGAAAGGTATGGTATTATGATGTACTTATTCCTTACTCCATTTCAAGTACCACCTTCGCTTTCATCAGTTTCCTTCCTAGGAATGTTAAGAAACCCTGTGTTCTGAAACAATTCTTCCCCAGCTACCCTACGTATGAACCTTTAGTGTTTTGAGACAAGCCTTTTGATTTTAGTCTCTTCAAGAATAGGGTATTTCGATCACTCCTCTGACTCATGACGAATCCTATTATATAGAGTTGGCCCTAAGTACAAACCTAAGATGCTTGTAGCCATGTGTTTCTGGGACACCTCCACCAAAACCTTTCACCTACCTTTGGGATGATAACCCTCATTCTCTTCGACATCACCATTATTCTTCGCCTTAAACCAACTAGAGAGGCTTTTAAGCCTTCAAAAATCACCAAGACGAAACCCGACTTTGTTTTTACAAAAACTACATATACTGCATTAATCAACGAGCATTATGATTCGACAAAGAATGTGGGAGATCATGGACACATAACTTTCCTAACTTACTAGCTCTCTCTCTATGTCTCCTGACCTCACTCTGTTTAATTGGCCAAAAGATTTCTACCTTTGGGTACTCAACTTCATAAGGAGAGAAACATTTGTATCAATAAATTGTTCTTATGTGGCCTTTATGAATCCTTAAGATTAGCATCACGTGACCTCAAGGAACGAGAAAATTGTGAAAGTCTCCAGGTGAGTTGCCATATCTAGCTCAGGAAGTTGTGGCGTAACGTTACTTTCGAACCTTCTCTAAAATCCAAGATTCATCCTAATTCAGGAAACAGAAATCAAAGGCCCGATGCTCCCTCGCCTCACTCCATATGATGGAAAAATTGTGTCTAAGGAGGCTTTTCAGAAGTAGAAATCGAAGGCCTGACGCTCCCTCACCTCACTCCATATGATGGAAAATTTGTGTCTAAGGAGGCTATTGAGACTTATTTTTATATGTTTTACAAATGTGAAACATTTGATTTTACTATGGCACCATTTGCCACTCGACAATGTGTACCTGCTTGGTTCAAGAAACCATTTCCCTATCCCTCACCTAATGAAGAGAGGGAAATTCTTGACATGTTGCAATGCTTCCAACCCACTACGTTGTGGACAAAACTCACTTTCTCTAAAACAAGGATAAGGGCAATTGCCTATCACCTAAACCTAGTGGCTAGATAGTTTTGTTTAAGCCAACTACTACCCAAATCCTTGATCCCCTAATTAGAAGCTATTTTCTTTTCCACTGATGAACCAGGCAAGGACTTGCTTGGAAGTTGAAAGGTTTTCTTCAAGAAGAAGAAGGTAATCTTCAATTTTCTTGACTTCTCGCTCTCTTTCCATTGCACCAAAGAGTTCGAGGACTGGTAGGCTCTTTATTACCAAAACATGCCAAATCTTTTCCTTATGGTCCAGTGTCTGGATAACGCTTTCTCCTCATGCTCAAGCAATGGGGCTTAGTTTCTCAGTTTCAAATTCGAGTTACTAAATTGAAGGCAAAGGCTAAAAACAAAAACAAAAACAAACTAGCATCTCTAGAAGTGATCATCCTATCATGAACTCAGCATACGAACTAGTTGCAAATGAAGGTTAAATCAACATAGAAGGAGAAGACTAAGATAAATGTTTATGAATTGGATTCTATCGATGAGAAATCAGTCAAAGAGGCCAATAATGGTATTGAACGTCCAAAGACTGCTCGCATGATGGAGAGAGAGAGAGAGAGAGAGAGAGAGAGAGAGAGAGGTGAACAAACTAAATATTAATGACCTTAAGAATGATAGAAAGCTTAAGCGTACGAAATTACGATACGATGAAATGAAGAATAAATTGAAGTCTTGAATTTTTGTTTCTGATGTACTTTGACTTTTGTAATGACTTCCAGTTTGGCATATTTAAATATACACCATTTTTGCATACTAATTTTGTACATTATTTCCCTCCTAATATTTTGAATTCTTGCAACATATGCTTATATTTCTTCAAGTATTCACCATTTACTCTCAATATTTGACTTTCATGACTTGATTCTTCATTCTCATAAACGTTATTTGAAAACACTTGGCTAATTTCAAACGGTCCCTCCCGGTATGGTGACCATTTCCATAAGGTTTTATCCCTTCGATCCATGGGTAATATTACCTTCCAAATGTAGTAATTGACTGTAAAGACCTTTGACTTAACATTTTTATTGTAAGCCTTAGCTACTCACTTCTTTTGTCTAATAAGAACGTCAAGGGAACTAATCTTTATTCATCCATGTCAACCAAATCGTCCATCATCATGCTCTAGTAATGTTTTGATGTGATCTCACTTTGCTTTTGGATTCTTAATAATTTTAAGTATATCTCAGCAGAAACACTACATCATGTCCATATGTCAATCAAAAGGGCGCAAAGTTAGTTGCTTCCTTAGGAGACGTTCGACAAGCCTAAAGTGCTTGATCTAAATTCTTATGCCAATTCTTTGGCTTCTGACCTGCATGTATTATCATTAGGACAATTATAACCTTGTTTGCAGCCTCAACATGGCCATTTTCTTGGGCATAATAAGGGGTAGAGGTTAAAAGCTTAATTCCTAATTCTGAAGCAAACTCAACCATCTTTTGACCAGTGAAAAATGAAACATGGTATATGGTTATAGTCTCAGGAATCCCAAACCTACACATGACATGACTCTAAATAAAATTGATCATAGCATCTTGGTCCACATTCTCCAAAGGAACTACTTCGACGCATTTTGAGAAAGAGTCGATACCTACTAAGACATAGTTATGGCCTTTAGATGATGTAGGTCTAACGGAACTAATCAAATCTAATGCCCAACCTCTAAATGGTCAAGGTTTAGCAATTAAGTGGAACTCACTAGCAGAGACATGTTGAACCTCTGCATGTTTCTGGCATTCTTGACACCCTACGGCAAACTCTATGTCGTCTTTCAACATTATGCGTCAATACACCCCATGTCGAAAAACCAACAACTTAATCATGTGACCTGCTTGATGGGCTCCACATGATCCACTATGGGCACTAAATATTGCCAAATAAGCTTCGATTTCGCTAAGGCACTTAAGTTAAACACCTTCAGGTGTCTTTCTAAACAACTCGTTTCCAACTATGACATATCTTAATGCCTTATATTTGATCTTTTGATCTGTTGTTACTATCATATTTTTTAGTAACTCTATAACTAATCTTCGCTAGTCATCATTAGACAGATTGTCAATGGCAAAAGTTAAAAAAGAAAGATTTAGGTCTCATAACTCTTCTACTCCCATCAGTTTTAACTTTGAAAATTTTGGGGAAAGCACACTAGTCAAAATTAATTTATCTTTGACTTTGATTATATCTTCCAATTTTTCTTTGGAGACTCTATACTCTGAAGCTATTTGGGTTACCTCTTGATTCTCAATTCGAGGCACATGTTTAATGTTAAATATGTTGAATCTTCTCAGCAATGAATTCTCCTAGACAAAATACATTAATAAATTCTCGTTGATGCACTTGTATTCTTTTGTCAACTGCTTCACCACTAATTATGAGTCGCCTTTGATATCAACTCTTGTTTCCCCCCAAGTCTAACAAGATCATAAGGCCTATTATTAAATATTTGTACTCAACCTCGTTGTTAGAGCAATGACCATTAATTTTGAGTTTATACTTAGTTGTCATTCCTTAAGGGGAAATAACCAGAATTCCAACGCCAGTTCCTTTAGGGTAACTAGAACCGTCAAAGTTCAACTTCCATGCTGATTACACGACATAGTTTTGCACTACCTGCCTTATTGCGTGATATACTATAAAATTAGCGACAATCTGACCTTTCACGGCCTTTAACAATTCGTATGTTAGAGAATACTCAGCTAGGGCCAAGGCTCATTTTAGAATTGGGTTCGACAGAATAAGTTTGATAATATCAAAATGCGAATAGACAAACACATCCGTTAATTTAATATAATACTTCAATTTTCTACAAGAGAAATACAAATAAAGGCACAACTTTTCAATTCTGCTATACATAGTTTCTACGCCATTCAATACTCGACTTAGATAATATATGGCCCTTTAGATGCCATTATCATCTTCTTAGCACAACATAATGCCTATAGTCGAATCTGATAAAAAAATGTACAATTTCATAATTTTATCTCTCATGGGGGCTAATAATACACGAGTCTTTGACAAGTATGTCTTGATGTCATTAATTTTTTTTCTGGTTCCCATCTAAATCCTTCATCCTTCTTCAAGCATAGCAATGGGGAAAAAACCTTCGCCAGGCAACTTAGATTCGATATAAATCTTCTTAGAAAATTAATCTTCCCAAGTAGAGTTTGGAGTTGCTTTTTATTCATTGGAGGCTTTATGTTGAGTATGGGCTTCATCTTGTTCATGATTATTTCAATTCCTTTCTTATGGACCACAAAGCCTAGAAAGTCGTCTGCATGGACGCGTAAAACACACTTTAATGGATTCTTCTTAAGTCCATATTTTCTTATCCTTCCAAAAGACCGTCAAAAGTTGTCTACTTGATCACTTTCTGATGAGGATTTGATGACTATGTCATCTATATACACCTGCATAAACATTTCAATAAAGTCATGCAACATATAGTTCATTACCTTCTGGTAGATCGCGCCAGTATTTTTTAGACAAAATGACATCACCACCCACTCATACATGCCTAAGATCCAAGCGCACCGAAACTCCGTTTTGGAAACATCTTCATCTACAATAAAACTTTGTTTTAACTAGATTAACCCTCTAAAAAACTTAAATACTCATAACCAACTGTTGAATTACTACCATATTGCTACTAGCATTGGGTATTCGTCTTTTGGAATGGCAGCATTTAAATCTTTAAAGTCAATACAAACTCTGAGAGTGCCATTATTTTTAAACACTAGGAAAATATTTGCTAGCCATTCAACGTACCTGGAAGGTGTTATTAATTTATTTTTAAGAAGTCTTTCAACCTCTACCTTGATCTTCGACATGACCTCTGGCGCAAAAATCCTTCGGGACTGCTTTACCATCCTTTTGTCCGGGAAAATTGGTAGTTTCAACTCCACCAAATCATGACTAGGTCCAGACATCTCATCATAATCCCGAGTGAAACAGCCTTTGAGCTCCTTTAGAACCTTGATTACACGCATTTTTAGGCTTGGGTCGAGTTTAACACTTATGTATGTTAGACTTTTAGTCGTCCCATCTCCTAAATCTATTGGGTGTTTTTCAAACTAAAAAGCCTCGTCATCATATATACAATCAAGTCCCATCTCCTAAATCTATTAGACTTTTAGTCGTCCCATCTCCTAAATCTATTAGTCGTCCCATCTCCTAAATCTAATCGTCCCATTTTTAGGCTTGCATCTTTTTGGTCAAGGTTATTGGGTGTTTTTCAAACCCAAAAGCCTCGTCATCGTATATACAATCAAGCCTGCAACTTTCTATAGGTGGTTCCTGGACATTCTGGAAAATTTCCTTTGTTTGAACAACTTCAAATGTTATGACTTTGACAACCATTATTTCTTGAGATTCGGCCTCTAAGGCTGGTATTATTTGATTTTTAAACACATAGGCTAAAATTTGAGCCATTGTGCTCGATTCAGACATCATTATCATCTAATTCAAGCCATATGTTATAACCCCTGATGGTCTCGTACTCCCACATAAAGCCATGTTTAGGATGTAGCTTTATGTAGTAAATACACCAGCCATATTGATGTCATATCATGTTACTACGGACGTAAATGGTAAAATATTCTCCAACTGACAATCAAAATTCCTCATGTTAACGTGGATTACCTCTGTACACAAAAAACTTTGATTTTCTTTGATCTGTTTCATTATCCCGCCAGGATTCCAAACTGTGATTCTTTGGTGCATGTAAGGAGGAGCACAACCTACCCAGTGTATCCATTCTCGACAAGGTAACAAATTGTGATTTTCCTAAGCTAGAATTACCACAAATAAAGTTAGTCGAGTGGTAGTTCCTACAACCACATCACTTGTATGACCCCAAGGGTCTGCTTGTATTTCTTTCATAGTTTGAAAAGTCCATATTGTTGGGTTTCAAATCCACATCGTACTTTCCAATTTTCATGAGTAAGGAATGTCGCATCACATTAATGTAGGCTCCACAATCTATCATAACCTTATTTATCCTGACACCTTTAACTTTAACCCTTATATATAAAGGACTCAAATGTTGCTACATGGCCATATCATTTCTTTCAAATATGAACTTATCTTCATTGATAGAGGCATAATTCATAACATTACGATTTGTGAGTTTCCATTTCTTCATCCAATCTACATTCCTCTTCAATTACTTCAATAATTGTATCATACTCTAACGGTAACACGAATATTATATTACATGTTATATCTAACTTATCCTACGACCCTAAGTCAAAATCATTATTTTCCATTTCCCCATTTTCTCCTATTGTGGTGTTTAGTTCCTCCTTTTCCACCACAGGTGGCAATGGGGGGAAAATCTTTGCTTGATAAGCTTTCTTGTCACCCGACCTTCATTTGTTGCTTAGACACACATAATTTTATTGATGGGATTTTTTCCCATCTATTTATTGGAAATGTAAGAGCACTTCTTATATGTTCGGGAGTTGTCGTGGTATGAAGATCTCACACCAACTTCTATTAACTTCCACTTGCCTTTGTCAGCAGTTGATCTTCCTACATGCCCAATCCACTTCCTCGGGGGAACATTAGAAGGAGGGACATATGTCCTGATTTATGGGTTTTCTGAGGCACTCTCATCTTATTCAAGAGAAACTCTCTCTATTTATCTTGTAGACCACTCATTCTTAACTGATAAGGGTTGGTCTTTTCCAACTCCTTTGCAACCTCCTTATCAAAATGACAGTGCAACATGGGCACAACATGACCTCAGAGACCTTCAGCTTACACATGTTTAGAAAATCAATAAGTTTTTCCTCAGCTTTAAGAAAAACTACCTTCATCTGATCTTCATAATTGGCTTCGACCACCTTCGTGTTAATGTCATCGGTGATATCAACCATCTGCACATCTACGGGCTCGACAAGGAGTTCCTCTTCAACTTTGGGATTAGCCTCTTCCTCCACTCAAGGTTTTTGCTTATCTGTAAATTTCAGTCTCCCGTCTTTCAAGGCATTCTGCAGTAGGTCCCTGAAAAGAACACACTGAGAAGTTTTATGGCCCAAGAAATTATGAAATTTACAAAAAAAAACCTTTCTTTTCTTTGCTCAAATAGTGGAGTCTTAATCCCCTTAGGGATTACGATTTGGCCATGAGAGACTAAAAGATCAAATATTTCGTCACACTTAATTATATCAATTGTGTATGTTTTCGTTACAAATTTCTCATTTTTAGGTTCGACATGATTTTTTCCATTAGAAGGTTTTATCGATTTACATATATAAGGAGACTTTGGCTTTAACTCTGCCACATTAACGTCGCTTTCTTCGATATACTCACAATCTAATTCGGTAAAAAATTCTATTTCATCTACTTTGACGTAGGCTACTTTCTCTTTTTTATGATACTTACTCGACCTGGGCTTTTCAGGCTTCAGAGGTTCGACTTGTCAAACCCGATCTACTAATTGGGCCATGTCTCTCAAGTATTGGGTGTCTAGCTTTTTCCTGATGGAGCAATCAAGACCCCCTGCAGCTAATTCTAGTAACTCATGCTCAGACACTTGAGTGAAGCACCTTGATTTCATTATGTTAAACCTGTTGAGATAGTTGTCTTTAGTTTCGGCCCTTTTTCTCCTCATATTGGCTAGTTCCTTGAGGTTAATCTTAGATTGCTTAAGGAAATTTTATCACGTTTCCTGCAGAAATTTTATCAAAATCTGCAGAAAAACAAAGTATTCCTAGTAGTTTCTCACATTTGTGTGAGAGTTTTTATTGTTTACGAGCACTACATTTACGAATAAAAAAAATTACCAATTGTCTCGATTCGTGGAAATTATAGCCAAAACATTTTTAGATCACCAAAATATCTAATGGCCCATGACATCCAGGCACAAAACACGAACTTATCATAATCTTTTACTTTTATCATTAATTTGTGATTAGGAGGTTAGATTTTTTAATAGAATTTAATCTGAGTTTACCGAGTTCAGGAGTTGTTCATATATATATATATATAAACGAGAAAAAATCTACCATTGATAAAACTAGTTTTATAAACGAAAAAATTGTATTGTTGATATAATTATTTTTATAAACGGAAAAAGTTTACCGTTGATATAATTATTATGATAAATGAGAAAAAGTGTATAGTTTGTTACAAATATTTTTATAAATGGGAAAAATTCTATTGTTGATACAATTATTTTTATAAATTGATATAAATGTATTATTTGTTCCAAATATTTTTATAAACGGAAAAAAGTTTATGCATCTTTGAAACACAACCTTAATTATAGCTTTTGCATTTTTGAAATCAGAACCACTCAGATATATTTCTTCATGGAGTTGTAGGATGGAAAAATAAGTGTTGAGTTTATTGTTGCTAGGATAAAGTCCATTATTGGAGCTACACATTAGGTCAATTGACGTAATGATAATTGAAGTAGCATTGCCTTTTCAAGTTTATAATAAGTATGTTCTCACAATTTGTTGAGCCATATTTCCATTGTTTTCGAAAATACTACTTGGATTAATGCATAAAGATTAGTGCATATTATTAGTTTATAGTTGTGATTCCTGTGAAAGTTTATGATTTGTAACAAAAATTGCAAAACTAACAAATGAAATATTAAGACGTGTAATATAAAACGCATGTGATAGAACAAATATTTTACTAGTTAAATTTAAACTAAATAAGTTTTTAGTCTCGATAAATTCACAAATTTATAACTTAATTATCTTAAAAATATTCACTTTTCAATTTTATTTGTTTTTTTTATAAGCAATTAGTATTAATGGGAGAAACAGGGATTCTCCAACCCTTTACAAAAAGCCAATCAAAAGAAGGAGGGAGTGATCACCCCAAAAAGAAAATTACAAGAAATCTAATGGATGATACAGCCAATCATAGAAATTACATCTCTTGCGGCCTATTTCCAACCATCTCCAAGAAATAGAAACTATACGGTTAAAAACTTCGTCTGCGTCCCAAATAAGACCGTTGAATATTATGTTATTCCTCATGCTCCATATGCACCAAGACGAGATGGTCCACAGATAATAGCTCATGTCTTCATTACCTTTATGATACAGCGCAAGGAACCACAACAGAGTATGTTTGCAAATATTATCGGCATTAACCAGTTGAACTCCTAACCAAACAGTAATTTTCGACCACAAATTCTGTACTTTCGGACAATTAAGAAAAAGATGCAAGGCATCCTCATCTTCAAGGAAAAACAAAACACACACCTTGTCTTGCGAGGAAGAGATAATACCCCTAGAAGCCATATTGGAACGGGTCGGCAATCTATCAAATATTAATCCGCAAGAAAATATCTTAATTTTCAAAGGGACTTTGGTTTTCTAAACCACTTTCAAGAACAATGACTCCGCCTCTTGAAGAAAAGTCTCTGGGAAAGAATCCATAAAATGAGCGTATGAAATTTTCACCGAGAACTCCTTGCTCTGGTCCAAAAGCCACTCCCATCTATCATCCTCGTACCGCGTAACCAGACTGCCATCAATCAAAATCTGCAACGTGGCAATCTGGTCCTGCGCAACAATAGTTCCTGGCATCCAACAGTTATCAAAATTCCAATGCCAATGTTCATTATGCCAAAACCCATAGTATGCAATCATGCTGTCTTTATTCACAGCCGCAGCATATAGGCTAGGAAAAGAAAATTCCAGTTGCTGGTTGCACTCCTTAGGATGAATACTCGGGTCAGACTCCATCACCCAAAATTCGAGGCTCCAGTATCTACTTATCATGAACTTCCTCCAGATTTCGTTACCTCCAATGAGAAATTTCCACAGCCACTTTGATAGAAAATATTTATTAAACAATCCTATATGCTTAATACCGAGCCCGCCCTTCTCTTTAGGTTTACATAAAGCACTCCACTTAATCCAAGAAATGTTACTTTTATCCACCGAACCCGACCACAAAAAGCGACGTTGAATAGCTATAAACTCTCTAATAATTTTCGAGGGAGCCTTGAAAAAAGAAAGTTGATGGATCGACAAGTTGGCAAGCACTGAATTAATCAACGTGACTCTTCCTCCAATAGAAAAATTCCTACCGACCCAAGAATTCAATCTATCTTTCAGACAGTCCATAGTTGGTTTCCAGAACGAAGTTCTCCTTTGATTGCCACCAATTGATATACCCAGAAATTTGACAGGAAACAGTCCTGTCTTGCAGTAAAGAAAAGATTCAGCAGCTCTTAAGAAATCATCCTCAATACCAATTCCATATAAATAACTTTTGGAAAAATTGATTCGAAGGCCGGAAACCATTTCAAACCCTCTTAATATAGACTTCAAAGCCCAAAGATTATGATATCCGCCATCACAAAATATCAAGGTATCGTCGGCAAATTAAAGTAATTCAATAGATTCACCTTCATCAAACCCGAAACCAGAAAACAGATTGAGGGAAGAAGCTCTTCTTATCATAATTGCAAGAGTTTCAGCAACCAAGGTGAAAAGGAAAGGTGCTAACGGATCACCCTGCTTCAATCCTCTAGAAGGCTTTTTCAATTTTATTTGTTTTTTTTTCATAAGCAAGTAATATATTAATGCGAGAACAAAGGGTTCTCGAACCCTCTTACAAAGAGGGGGAGCAAAAAGCTCGAACAAAAGGAGAATTACAAAACCAAATAAACCTTAAGACAAATAGAACAAAGGAAACTTACAAAATTCATAAAAGCTATAATTGGTAGTTGTAATTTTCCCGATGAACGACCACCTCCAAATAACCTCTTTAATTCTCCGGACCGCACGTAAAACATTCCAATCTTCATTCCTAAAAATGATTCTGTTTCTCAAACACCACAAATACTAAATAGTAGCCAACCAAATACAACCTTCCGAATTCCTCTTCACCTTATTCCTCTTACAAAATAAACACCACTTCAAATAACTCTCTTTAATATTACAAGCCCCGAAGTCCTCAAAACCAATCCACTCGGCAACTTCCTTCTATACCAAAAAGGTGAAACAACAACTCAAAGGTACATGGTCCAAAGATTCATCCCGGTGCGAACAAAAAACACACTTCAAATCACTAGCCGAGAAAACACCACCTCTTAAGGAGAGAGAATCCTTAGTATAAAGCCTATCAAGAAAACATCTCCAAACAAAGGCCTTTATTTTAAAAGGAATAACCATCTTCCAAATAAAAAAAAAAACGTCATGAAACCTATTGTTAAGACCGAAAGGAATACGGCAAGACGCAAAGGTTTTGTAAAAGCTACGAACCGAAAAGACGCCTGATTCATCAAGCTCCCACCGAACCTTATCACTCTCCAAGACCACCGGCCGTACACTCATTAAGATTGTACGCAACAATACCAACTCGGCGTCGACCTCCCCAATAGTAGGAACACCAATCCCAAAATCCCCCCAATGCCAAAGATCCCCCCTCCAACCACCCATGCAAGCGACCGAGACTTCTTTAAGGCTAGACAACCCAAAAAGTAAAGGGAATTTCTCCTTTAGACAAACTCCATCAATCCACCTAGAGTGCCAAAAAGAAGATTTAAAACCATTACCAATAGAAAATCTACACTTAGATACAAAAAGATTTTCCGTCTTTCCTTTATTCAATCCCAATATGTCCCTCCACCAAAAAGAACCACTATGAGAGCTCTTAACACCAACCCCCGAACCCACAACCCTTAAATTAATATCACCATACCTTACTTTAAGTACCTTATACCATAAAGCATTAGATTCCACTAAGATCCTCCATCTCTATTTATTAAGCAAAGCCAAATTAAAATCATCAACCCTCCTAAATCTAAGTCCCCCCTCTCTATCGGAAAGCACACCTCCTTCCAACTAACCCAATGAATTTTCCTCACACCCTCCTTGCCACCCCAAAGAAAATTACTTTGAATTCTTGTAATCTCTTTTACCACCTTCAACGAAGCTTTATAGAACGAAAGCATGAAAATAGAAATGCTAGAAAGCACCGATTTCAACAAAGTTAACCTTCCTCCAAAACTAAGAAACTGATTTTTCCAACAAGAAAGTCTCTTTTTTAATTTCAACAACAAATCCGACCACATCAAAACACCATTAGAACTATAGCCAAAAGGGATACCGAGGAAGATGAAAGAATTCTCCTATCTCCTACATGAAAGGAAGAAAGAAGTAATATCCAAGAACCGAGGGCTAATATTGATTCCAATGAGTTTGCTTTTATGAAAATTAATACCCAAGCCGGAAACAATTTCAAAGCCTCTCAAAACCGCTTTCAATGCCCATAAATGCTTCCAAGACCCATCACCAACCAAAATAGTGTCATCCGCAAATTGGAGAATATCAACAAAACACTTACCCTTAATGTTAAAGCCTTCAAAATCTTCGTTCTCAACCGACTTGGTCGCCATACCCCTTAGACCTTCCGCGACAATAACATAAAGAAACGGAGAAAGAGGATCACCTTGTCTAAATCCTCTCTCCACCACAAACTCCTTTGTAGGGCTACCATTAACCAAGACCGACATTTTGCTTGAAAAAATTAAAACTTCCATCCATCTCCTCCAAACCTCCCCAAATCCCATTTTTCTTAACATGAAACGAAGGAAGTTCCAACTAACCTTGTCATAAGCCTTTTCAAAATCAACTTTAAAGAGTAAACAACTTTTACCCTCCTTCTTTGCAAAGTCCACCAATTAATTAGCCACCAAAACGCCATCTAATAATTTTCTACCCGGAACGAAAGCACTTTGGCAATTCGAAATAATTGAATTCAACACCACTTTAAGTCTAGCCGCCAACAACTTTGAAATCGCTTTATACACACAACCCACAAGGAAAATAGGCCTATAATCATCCAAGCCCAAAGGATTAGAAGATTTAGGCACCAAGGTCAAAAAAGAAGAGATGAAGGTTTTGGAGAAAAACGCCCCGGAGTGAAAGCTTTGAAAGCACCCAATAAAATCATCCTTCACAATATGCCAACACTTCTTAATAAAGGAGAAAGAATAGCCATCGGGACCCGGACTTTTTGATCCCTCACAACTCCACACCGCATTCTTTATTTCTTCTTCCGAAAAAGGAGCTTCAAGAAAGGAACAATCAGATGAAGTAATGCCTTTAAATGAATGACCCTTTAGCACGGGTCTATCATTATCCGTCTCAATGAACTTCGCCGCAAAATGGCTCCTAACTTCCTCCTTAACCTCCTCCACATTGTCCACGTGTTAGGTGCTAAATTGTGTTAATATTTAGTTTAGTTTTTAGCACCTTTTTGTGATCTTTATTTGATAATCAATGCCTTTTCCAATTGGTTCCGGTTAATAACCGTAGCATAGTTAATTACAATATTTAACTTATCTATTTAACTTTTGTGTTTTAATTGAAGGTTTTTACACGGAAATGTGTAGCTTGGAGCAAGGAAGGCCCCCTTGAAGCAGTTTGTAAAGAAAATGATTTTTTGAGCATGCTTGGGGCCGCTCAGCGCGCTCCTAGCGCGGTGATGGAGCTAGTTACAGAGAGTAGCCCGCTTAGCGCGGTCCTGAGCCCGCTAAGCGCGCTTTAGGTCGGTTTGCCAATAAATGAGACTGCGCTCAGCGCGGTGCAGCGCGCTCTGCGATCCTATGCCCCCTTATAAATAGACTTTTCTGTATTTTGCTTGAGATCCTTGATACTTTTTAGAGCCAAATACATTGTAAACACTGTAGCATCCTATTTTGGAAGATTGGAAGCATCATTCGTCGAAAGATCGTCATTGATGCTTGATATTCTTCTTCATCTTCTTGTTTTTTTAGCTCCCATGACAATGGAGAGCTAATTTTCCTTTTATGTCAAGGTTAGTTGGTAGATAAACCTTTCTTTTGCATGTAATTGTATTGACTATAGCTTGTGAACTCTTGGATGATAAATGTATGATGAAAAACTTTGTTTCTATGGTTTACTCTTTGTGTTGGTTCATGATTGAGAAATGTGCTCTTACACTTTACCTAGGTTGTTCATCCATCAATGCACATTGGCTAGAGATAGTAATGAGTGTTGATGTTCATAAATATTGAACTTGAATGTTGTCATTTTGATAGTTTGAGTGAGAGATCATCAAAGGATCAAAATGGCAAAACTCACAATATGTGTTAGAGATAAACATATTGGGAGGATATGTGATTACATTTACCGTCTAAACGAGTTCATTAGCTTTGTCGATTCTATCCGTGCAAAATAGGTTTGTCGAACCCTAATCTTGACATGCTTTTTATAAATCGTTAAAACAAATCTTTTTACCGCTATTACTTAAATTTGAATGCAAACGTTCTGATTAACAACAACCAAAAACCCCTGTTACTTTGAAGTTTAAAACGTATATAACTGTAGAACGGCTGCGATATCTCTGAATAATCTCTGTGGAATGATAATAAAACCCTAACTCTATTTATATTTCAACACCACGATACCATGAACCGTCTCAATCAAACCAATATAATTATGCATTCTTCTCTCCTTCATACTTCTATGAAAAAATTTACTATTAGAGTCACCATCATTTAACCAATTTAACCTTGATTTTTGAATGAACATGTTCTCTTTAATCTTAAGATTCAACCAAAACTTCCCACTAGCCAACTTTTTCCTCGTCAAAGACTCCATTTCCTCCAAATCGCCGCCCACCAGCTCCCTATCATCCTACAAATTCAACTCATTAACCCCCTCCTCAATCTACAAATTGATCCTCCCAAAAACATTGTTGTTCCACCATTTGAGGCTTTCCTTAAGAAGACGCAATTTCTCCTTAAATACGAAATATTTTCTCCCCACCACAACTATCTTCCTCCATTCCTTCTCAACAAAAGGAATAAAACGCCTATTAGAAAACCCCTCATTATTGAACTTGAAAGGCTTTGGACCCCAATCCGATTTATCCACTAATAACCAAATCGGGCAATGGTCTGAAATATCCCTCGTACCAATAAATTGACCCACTATCCCCCAACTCTCGATGATTCCCCCCGTCACCAAAAAACGATCAATTCTACTTTTTGCTTTACCATCTCCTCCATACCAACTAAACTTCTCCCCCTTACAAGGAAAGTCGACCAACAAACCCTCCTCAATGAATTCATCAAACTCTTTTCATTCTGATCCCGAGTTAAAAGCGGATCTCCCTATTCGCTCATTAGAATTTCTAAACGCATTAAAATCACCTCCAAGAACCCACTCTCCATCCGTATACTTTAATTTTAGATCCAACAAAGTCCTCCACAAAATTCTTTTCGAAGCAATAGAACAAGGCGAATATATATTCACAATATAAAATAAACCATTCTTCCACCTAACCTTGACTCCCAGATACCCGATCCCACTAAAGCTGCATAAGACCTCTACCGTATTGACTTTCCACATAATAATCAAACCACCGGACAAACCAACCGAATTAGAAAAAGAATACTCGATATCTTCATTCCACCCAAAACCACGAGCTACCGAATCCGTCAAATCTTGAATTTTTGTCTCTTGGAGCATAAATAAATATGTTTTGCCTTTCGATATAATTTAAGCCACTCTACTCCTCTTGACTCTACTACCACCCCCTCTAATATTCAAAGAGCCCACTATCATTTTGAAATATTTAAAATATCCTTCCCTCCTAATAATTTGATTTTATCATTCCTCTCCAAAACGTTATTCTCTTTTGATAGTCTCCCTTTGAATCCCCCTTCACAACCCCCAAGTTTAACATTGCCTCCTATAATTTAGCCCCTACATTTGACTCCAAATTTTCCTTTAACCTCAAATTGCACCTATCAATGCCAGAAGCTTCCGACTGTTCTCCATGAAAAGTGATTCTATCAATGAATTCCTTTGAGGAAGGAAGCACCGAACAGGAGGGAAGAATTTCACCAGCATGCGAAACTCCCTCAGCTGGAAAAGGCATCGTGACTTGCTTCTTATCCCTCCTAACCAACTGCTTCTTTCTATACTTTTTTCCAAAAGCCTTAAGAGGCCCACCTAACCCGTACAAATGAGTAACTTTACCATTTTTAATCGCCTTTTTATTCAAATTTCCTTTATCGAGTGGGCCCCTTTGCATAAGCTCCTCATCTCCCAATGTTCCGTCCAAACCACCTTCATTGAAAGATAAAACAAAGTTATCAGAAAAAGTACACCCCACTTTACTCATATCACTGTAGCTTTGATGACAAGAAATCTCTTTTTGTGCCATCGCAGCTACATCAAAAGAACCATTTTCTGCCACCTTTTCTCTAATTGTCGCCTTGTCATTTTCACCGTACGGATTCATGAAAGAGGTTGACACCAAGCAATTGCCCACAATAGAGTCGCAAACAACTCCATGGTCAAACCTTCCTCCCATCTTAGTATCCTGAACACTAAGAACATCGATGTCATCCTCGCTTCCTACACAGCCCGCCATGATCTCGTCGGAGGGATGATTCGAAAACACACTCCTCGCTTCATCTTCCGAACCAGAAGAAGAAACTATCGATACAGAGTCAGGAAACTTGATGGGAGCCACCCAAAGAGGACCATGGATATCCTCTCTGATCAAGATCTGGAACGGGATATCATCAACCAAAACCTCCATATAGTTAGCCAGAGTGAAAGAACTAGGAACTTTGATCAAAATCCGAGCAACATCGTAAAAATTTCCAGACTTAGTATCCTCATCCAAACATATAAATTCCCCAATAGAGTTTGCGATAAACTGAAAAAAATCTGAATTCCACGCCTGACAAGGAACACCGAAAACACGAATCCAAACCGCTCTGTCGTTATCCACATCGGTTTCTCGCCAAGTTCTGATGACTTCGAACCAATCCTTCCACCAAGAGACATCTTCCGTTAACAGTTCATGAATTTCACCTTCACCCGATTCTTCAAGCAAGCATAAATTCGAACCCAATGGCGTAACCTAAACCAAAAAATAACCTTCCATTTCGAATATTGTTTGGATATTATAAGAAGACCCAGGGGATTTAACAAAGCCAATGTATGCCTTCTTTAGTTTATCTTTCAAAACCACATCTGAAGAGTAAACCAACGGTATCTTAATTTCACAGGGCTGCCCTTGTAAATTTTCAGATGAACGCCGAACAACTTCCGCAAAAGATCGACAGTTCGAAGAATTTCGAAACGCGACATTCTTGGCCACAACAGAAGAGCGATGATTAACATTACCCCTTCCACCAACTTCATCCCTCCCCAAGAGAACCTTGTTCCTCTCCCTCCTTTCCCTGCTAAATCTTGGAGGATTAACATGGATCTTACGGCCATCAATATGGATATTATCCAGCTTGATCGCTAGAAGCCTCACATCCTCCACATCTCTGAACCTTACAAAACCGAATCTCTTACCCAATCTGTTTCTTTTAGGAGGAATCACCACCTCAACCACATCACCCACACACCCAAACAGTTCACATATATCCTTCGATTTTATCCTATCCGAAAACTCTGAGAAATAAACGGACGAAGCTGACGAATTACCAACAAGGGATTGACCTCCGTTCTTTACAAAGATATCCCACTTTGGAACCATGTTTCTGAAACCCCTCTTGCCTACTGTTATCCAAGCCATCCCACAAGAAGACAGAATCCACACCGAGAAACCAACGACCACGAGAATAACCCGAACAAATCCCAGCAAAACACAAGAAAGCAGAAGGACCCTAGTTCGAAAACTAGGAATTTAATCCAAACTAACCTTCAATTCACTGTTACAGATCCGAGTCACAAAGTCCGTAGCTAGGAGATTACCTATGCCGTGAATGCGAAAGACGCCGGAGAAAAACAGAAACGGCAAGGCGAAAAATGCACGAAAAGGGAAGAAGAGAGAAGTTAGAGCTTCTCTCTTCATTTTTTTAATAGATGTTAGTTAGTTTCAATTTTATTTGTATTTTACATGAGTGGAAGACATTTTTGTTTTATTTTTATAAGATTATTTTAAAAGTAGAGACTTCTTACAAACTACACCCAAAATTCTATAGGAATCATAATATCAAAAATATATTTAACCCATTAAACTGGATGTTAATCATCTCAATTGCCAATAGTAGATAATCTCGATTGCCAATAGTTGATAGTATTTAATTGGACATTAATAGTATGATTTGAACTATGACTCTCACAATTGTGTGTGAGAATTTCTATTTTGTACAACCACTTCATTTACGAGTAAAAAAATTAAGAATTTTTTTATTCGTGGAAATTATAGCCAGAACATTGTTGGATCACCGGAAGATCGAATAGTCCATGACACCCAGGCTCAACACATGAACTTATCATAATCTTTTACTTTAATTTTAGCTTTACTTGGAGATCAGGTTGTTGAAATTGAAATCTGAAGGAAAACGAAAAATGATAAAACTCATAAATCAATCAATAAAAGGGGTTGTTGAAATATCACATGTGGTTCACAACAACATTACCTACTAACAATCATTCTCTTGACAAAAATAACCCATTTCTCTTACATGCATATAAACTTATATGTTTGGTTTGAGGGTAGCAAGAGATAAAATTGATGTTGACATGCGATGATGATTTAAACTATTAGCTTTTTTTTTTCTCAGTGAAATGTAAAGAAAAGTCTAAGTTGATTAGGACCCTACATTAACAATTATTTTTTTACAAAGTAAACTATTAGGGTTGCTTTATATCTTATCATTTGTTGTCTCAATTAGTTAAGAGTTGAAAATAAGGTGATTATAGGATGTGAAGACTTTTCTGAATGAAATTTAACATACTTCTCAATTTTGGCAACAAAATGGTAGCTGATTAGAAACTTCTTAGTCTGCCTTTAATATATATTTCTTTCTCAATGTCCCTTTTGTTTTTATTCCTTTTTATTTGCTATTGAAGACATTTGTGTCTCATGGACACTATCAGTTTTCTCTTCAAGTCATTCATATATGCTTTTCTTTATTCCTAGTTATATCCAACCCATGGTTTTAAATTGCGGTTGCGGTTGCGGATGCGGTTGCGGTTGCGGGTGTTGCGATTGCGATTATTGCGGGTGTTGCGATGCATATTGCGGCCGTTGCGGTGTGAATTTTTATAAGGAGATGTTTGAAATACAAAGTTGAAAAACACTTAATGTTAAGTTTTTTCATTATATAATAAGTAAATTGAGTTTTAGGATTCTAAGATTTTAACTTTAAATGAAAATACTTGAAGAAACATGATTGAAATTATCTAATGTGGTTCTAAACATAGCTGGAGGCGATGTTTTCAAATCACACTGCAATTGCGGTCCGATGCGGTTGCCTCTTGCGGGTGCAATTGTGGTTGCGGACCGCAATTTAAAACCATGATCCAACCTGTACATGCTTTTCTTTTAGTTTAACAAAATCTCTCTAATTTATTTCAATTATAAGTAATATTAATATTAAAAATTAGGTGATTTAATTTTATAATTATATTGTTGTATCTTATTTGAGAGATTAATTTCTTATTACTTTTTTTTTGAAATAACGAAGAATCGATATACAGAAGGGAAGATATGGCAACTATTTTGATACTTTACTACACAATAAAAATATTGTTGAATAAAATAATTAAAAAAAAAAACAACTATATCGCTTACAGATATTATAGAAGCATGATCTAAATAATTGATGCATTATGAAAAAATTTATATAAGATGAAGCCAAAAATAGCTGCCATACCGTCTGCTTCATCAAACTCTTCTCAATCTCAACCCAATATTCTGTTCAAGACTTTTGAGATAAGGATCAATTCTTGAATGTTTGTTTGTGGCACAATGATATCTCTGTTGAAAAAGAACTCAATTATTTGAAAACGTGTTTAAACATAACAACTAGAGAAACATTATGCTAATTTGAGCTTCTAGATAATACTCTCAGATTGCGATGTTGATTGATTCTAATAAAGTAAATTTATCTTGGATTAAACAAAATTTATGATGTCAATTTATTTTAGTTTTTTAAAAAAATAATTATATATATATATATATATATATATATATATATATATATATATATATATATATATATATATATATATTTATATGGATAAATTCTTGATGATTTTGAGGCCGCATAATATGAATACTACAACATTTTAACTATACGACAACGCATAAAACCCGATGCAAAATCTAAACAACCGTTGCCTTTATTTTTGAGAACGGTTTTAAGGTCGTGCCGAATCGAAGCGTTGCTTTAATCTTTCGGAACGGTTTTTGTATCCAACGACAACGTCTATTACAGAACCGTTGCTATAGTTTTCTTTTGAGATCGGTTTTTATCAGCTTTCACATTATAATCGTTGCATTTGTGAATTTAAAACCGTTCTAGTAGATCCATATCATATTTTTTTCCATAGATTACAACAATGCTTTTTATACTACAACAACATATTATAACCGTTGTAAGAAATTACTTTTTTTAATAATTAGATAAATCATTTTATTTTATAAATCAGTTAGCCAATAATAGCTTACTTTTTTTATAAGCAAAGCAGATTTATTCGATACTAAAGATACTAGGGGTATCTCAACCCTCAATTCAAAGTTCTAATAGCAAAACGATCGACTCTAACAAATACAACAATTACAAAAAGTCGAAAGGTTGTTTAAACCAATCGTAAAAGTTGCAAGACCTACTATCCTTTTATAATGTTATTAACCACCATACAGAGAAGTATAAAATCCTTACCACTATCGCCTATGGATCGCCTACTTCGTCGTTATAGATAATATGATTTCTAGTCCACCATATGCACCAACAAACCAATATTCATATGCTACAAGCCCTCTTTTTAGAACACCTACCTCTTAAACTTTCTATCCAAACCAACAAATGATTAGGCACCCTTGTTTCATTACTCCTTCCAATCTCTAAGTATTCACAAACATTTCTCCAAACTATCTTAATCTTTGGACAAGAAATAAAAAGATGACTAGAGTCTTCAATTGGAGAGAAACAAAAAACGCAAACTAAATCGTGAGGGTTAGAGAGAATATCGCGATGAGAAAGATTGTACCTCGTTAGTAACCTATCCAACATTAACCTCAAACCAAACACCATTGCCTTTGTTGGAACTAAATATATACAAACACAAGACAGAGCAGTCTTGGTTACCGATTCCAATGTTGTATCGCCCGCTGCTGTAATCAAACAGTCATAAAAAGAAGCTACGGTAATTACGTTTAGGTATCCCTTTGGCCACATATCCTGCAATATATGGACAAATCCCTAAACTTGGCCTCAAAAGCAGAGTGTTGTCCCTCCATGATAGAATCCAGGTGCCACTCCCAAACATTAGCATTCCCTAACCCCATATCAACAACAAGGCAGTCGCGCGCCGCAGACCCGTCGTACAACCCAGAAATAGTTCCTGCCAAAAAAAGAAGAAAAATAAATAACAACTTTACAAAACGTGGAATTTGTTACAAAATATATTGGAATAGAATTGTAACACCCATATATAAATACCATACATGATATATATATATATATATATATATATATATATATATATATTATACATGAAGCTATGTCATCAAAAATGCCAAGATATGTAAGGATAATCAAACGGCTTTATCCTTACCCTTCACGGAACCTGAAGCACGTGTAATATAATCAACAACGTGGGGTGAGATAATAAATCCCAGTGAGTTCCCTATCTTAAGGATTCTCTCGGCTTTACAAGGTTCTAACAAATCCTACCTCAAGTTAAAGGGAAGGGATATGACCTTGAGTTCACAATCTCACACTATATGGAAACATGTTCATGAGTTCACCAACTCAAACTATCACTAATCGGTAACCTCATCAAGGTATCCCCTTTTCCCGTCCTCTCCTACGCCTAGAAGTCGGCACGAGTCATAGATCCTTGCACTTACTTCATCGTACTTTCCAATTTTCATGAGTAAGGAATGTGGCATCACATTAATGTAGGCTCCATAATCTATCATAACCTTATTTATCCTGACACCTTTAACTTTAACCCTTATATATAAAGGACTCAAATGTTGCTACATGGCCATATCATTTCTTTCAAATATGAACTTATCTTCATTGATAGAGGCATAATTCATAACATTAGGGTTCGTGAGTTTTCATTTCTTCATCCAATCTACACTCATCTTCAATTACTTCAGTAATTGTATCATACTTTAACGGTCACACGAATACCATATTGCATGTTATATCTAACTTATCCTACGACCCTAAGTCAAAATCATTATTTTCCATTTCCCCATTTTCTCCTATTGGGGCCTTTAGTTCCTTCTTTTCCACCACAGGTGGCAATGGGGGAAAAATCTTTGCTTGATAAGCTTTCTTGTCACCTGACCTTCATTTGTTGCTTAGACACACCTAATTTTATAGATAGGATTTTTTCTCATTTATTTCTTGGAAATGTAAGAGCACTTCTTATATGTTCGGGAGTTGTCGTGGTATGAAGATCTCACATCAACTTCTATTAACTTCCACTTGCCTTTGTCAGCAGTTGATCTTCCTACATGCCCAATCCACTCCCTCGGGGGAACATTTGAAGGAGGGACATATGTCCTGATTTTATGGGTTTTCTGAGGCACTCCCATCTTATTCAAGAGAAACTCTCTCTATTTATCTTGTCGGCCACTCATTCTTAACTGATAAGGGTTGATATTCTCCAACTCCTTTGCATCCTCCTTATCAAAATGATAGTGCAACATGGGCACAACATGACCTCAGAGACCTTCAGTTTACACATGTTTAGAAAATCAATGTTTTTCCTCAGCTTTAAGTAAAACTACCTTCATCTGATCTTCATAATTGGCTTCGACCGCCTTCGTGTTAATGTCATCGGTGATATCAACCATCTGCACATCTACGGGCTCGATAAGGAGTGCCTCTTCAACTTTGGGATTAGCCTCTTCCTCCACTCAAGGTTTTTGCTTATCTGCAAATTTCAGTCTCCCGTCTTTCAAGGCATTCTGCAATAGGTCCCTGAAAAGAACACACTGAGAAGTTTTATGGCTCAAGAAATTATGAAATTTTCAGAAAAAAACCTTTCTTTTCTTTGCTCTACTAGTGGAGTCTTAATCCCCTTAGGGATTACGATTTGGCCATCAGAGACTAAAAGATCAAATATTTCGTCACACTTAATTATATCAAGTGTGTATGTTTTCGTTACAAATTTCTCATTTTTAGGTTCGACATGATTTTTTCCATTAGAAGGTTTTATCGATTTACATACATAAGGAGACTTTGGCTTTAACTCTGCCACACTAACGTCGCTTTCTTCGGCATACTCACAATCAAATTCGACAAAAAATTCTATTTCATATACTTTGACGTAGGCTACTTTCTCTTTTTTATGATACTTACTCGACCTGGACTTTTCAGGGTTCAGAGGTTCGACTTGTCAAACCCGGTCTACTAATTGGGCCATGTCTCTCAAGTATTGTGTGTCTAGCTTTTTTCTGATAGAGCAATCAAGACCCCCTGCAGCTAATTCTAGTAACTCATGCTCGAACACTTGAGTGAAGCACCTTGATTTCATTATGCTAAACCTGTTGAGGTAGTCGTCTTTAGTTTCGGCCCCTTTTCTCCTCATATTGGCTAGTTCCTTGAGGTTAATCTTAGATTGCTCAAGGAAATTTTATCACGTTTCCTGAAGAAATTTTATCAAAATCTGCAGGAAAACAAAGTATTTCTAGTAGTTTCTCACATTTGTGTGAGTGTTTTTATTGTTTACGAGCACTTCATTTATGAATAAAAAAAATTAACAATTGTCTTGATTCTTGGAAATTATAGCCAAAACATTCTTGGATCACCAAAATATCTAATGGCCCGTGACATCCAGGCACAAAACACGAACTTATCATAATCGTTTACTTTTATCATTAATTTGTGATTATGTGGGTAGATTTTTTAATAGAATTTGATCTGAGTTTAAGGAGTTCAGGAGTTGTTCATATATATATACGAGAAAAAATCTACCATTGATAAAACTAGTTTTATAAACGAAAAAATTTTATTGTTGATATAATTATTTTTATATACAGAAAAAGTTTACCGTTGATATAATTATTGTTATAAATGAGAAAAAGTGTATAGTTTGTTACAAATATTTTTATAAATGGATATAAATGTATTATTTGTTCCAAATATTTTTATAAACGGAAAAAAGTTTATGCATCTTTGAAACACAACCTTAATTATAGCTTTTGCATTTTTGAAATCAGAACCACTCAGATATATTTCTCCATGGAGTTGTAGGATGAAAAATTAAGTGTTGAGTTTATTGTTGCTATGATGAAGTCCATTGTTGGAGCTACACATTAGGTCAATTGACGTAATGATAATTGAAGTAGCATTTCCTTTTCAAGTTTATAATAAGTACGTTCTCACAATTTATTGAGCCATATTTCTATTGTTTTCGAAAATACTACTTGGATGAATGCATAAAGATTAGTGCATATTATTAGTTTATAGTTGTGATTCCTGTGAATGTTTATGATTTGTAACAAAAATTGCAAAACTGACAAATGAAATATTAAGACGTGTAATATAAAACCCATGCGATAGAACAAATATTTTACTAGTTAAATTTAAACTAAATAAGTTATTAGTCTCGATAAATTCACAAATTTATAACTTCATTATCTTAAAAATATTCACTTTTTAATTTTTTTTTTTTTTTATAAGCAATTAGTATTAATGGGAGAAACAGGGATTCTCCAACCCTTTACAAAAAGCCAATCAAAAGAAGGGGGGAGTGATCACCCCAAAAAGAAAATTACAAGAAATTTAATGGATGATACATCCAATCATAGAAATTACATCTCTTGCGGCCTATTTCCAACCATCTCCAAGAAATAGAAACTATACGGTTAAAAACTTCGTCCGCATCCCAAACAAGACCGTTGAATATTATGTTATTCCTCATGCTCCATATGCACCAAGAAGAGATGGTCCACAGATAACAGCTCATGTCTTCATTACCTTTATGATATAGAGCAAGGAACCACAACAGAGCATGGTTACAAATATTATCGGCATTAACCGGTTGAACTCCTAACCAAACAGTAATTTTCAACCACAAATTCTGAACCTTCGGACAATTAAGAAAAAGATGCAAGGCATCCTCATCTTCAAGGAAACACAAAACACACACCTTGTCTTGCGAGGAAGAGATAATACCCCTAGAAGCCAGATTGGAACGGGTCGGCAATCTATCACATATTAATCTGCAAGAAAATATCTTAATCTTCAAAGGGACTTTGGTTTTCCAAACCACTTTCAAGAACAATGACTCCGCCTCTTGAAGAAAAGTCTCTGGGACATAATCCAAAAAATGAGCGTATCAAATTTTCACCGAGAGCTCCTTGCTCTGGTCCAAAAGCCACTCCCATCTATCCTCCACGTACCGCGTAACCAGACTGCCATCAATCAAAATCTGCAACGTGGCAATCTAGTCCTGCGCAACAATAGTTCCTGGCATCCAACAGTTATCAAAATTCCAATGCCAATGTTCATTATGCCAAAACCCATAGTATGCAATCATGCTGTCTTTATTCACAGCCGTAGCATATAGGCTAGGAAAAGAAAATTCCAGTTGCTGGTTGCCACACCAGAGAGATTTCCAAAAGGGTATATTTCCACCTCTGCCTAGAACCGGCTTTACGCGCAAGTTGAAATTTAATGAATCTCCACAATTTTTGGATTTGAGAAGACCCCTCATCCAAATCGAAGCATCCTTAGGATGAATACTCAGGTCAGACTCCATCACCCAAAATCCGAGGCTCCCGTATCTACTTATGCTGAACTTCCTCCAGATTTCGTTACCTCCAATGAGAAATTTCAACAGCCACTTTGATAGAAAAGATTTATTAAACAATCCTATATGCTTAATACCGAGCCCGCCCTTCTCTTTAGATTTACATAAAGCACTCACTTAATCCAAGCAATATTACTTTTATCCACCAAACCCGACCACAAAAGGCGACGTTGAATAGCTATAAACTCTCTAACAATTTTCGAGGGAGCCTTGAAAAAAGAAAGTTGATGGATCGGCAAGTTGGCAAGCACTGAATTAATCAACGTGACTCTTCCTCCAATAGACAAATTCCTACCGACCCAAGAATTCAATCTATCTTTCAGACAGTCCATAGTTGGTTTCCAAAAAGAAGTTCTCCTTTGATTGCCACTAATTGATATACCCAGAAATTTGATAGGAAACAGTCATGTCTTGCAGTAAATAAAAGATTTAGCAGCTCTTAAGAAATCATCCTCAATACCAATTCAATATAAACAACTTTTGGAAAAATTTATTCGAAGGCCGGAAACCATTTCAAACCCTTTTAATATAGACTTCAAGGCCCAAAGATTATGATATCCGCCATCACAAAATATCAAGGTATCGTCGGCAAATTGAAGTAATTCAATAGATTCACCTTCATCAAACCCGAAACCAGAAAACAGATTGAGGGAAGAAGCTCTTCTTATCATAATTGCAAGAGTTTCAGCAACCAAGGTGAAAAGGAAAGGTGCTAACTGAAATTCTGGTACCAGATATGTGATGTTACGTGTGATGTCACTACAACACACTTTGCAATGGACAATGTAAAACAACAGAAGTGTACACAAAGAATTATTCACCCAGTTCAGTTAAACAACTTACTCTGGGGGCTACCAAGCCAGGGATGAATTTCACTATCAGTAGAATTAATTTACAGACTCAACAACCCAGTTGACATCTCCTAAACTTAATCACTACTTAATGAACCTTCTACCTAAGAGACCACTTAGGTATGAGAACACTACTCAATCCCTAAATCACTTCAGTGATATAATTCAAAGATCACACACTTTGAATAACACAACTTGATTCTGCTTCACAGCTTTGATCAAGAGCAACTCAAAACAACAACACCAATTCACACTATAATGGTTTACAACACATACACGAAGACGCAAACGACTCTCAGTCTTTAGCTCTCTTTCTTCTGTACTTTTCCTTCAGGATTGATGCGCATTATATAGCTATTTGATTTGGGCTTGAACCTGCTACAATATCTGATCTGATTTGTTATTTAAAACTGAATCTTAAAAACAGATCTTCTCTTAAAATCTTCTTAAATCTTCAACCTTTAAACACTCCAACAAATTTGCATCAAAT
Source organism: Lathyrus tuberosus (assembly GCA_022829125.1). Classification (NCBI taxonomy): domain Eukaryota; kingdom Viridiplantae; phylum Streptophyta; class Magnoliopsida; order Fabales; family Fabaceae; genus Lathyrus; species Lathyrus tuberosus. The sequence goes on along the minus strand of JALAZF010000001.1, from coordinate 5,411,309 downwards.
CTGTTTGCAACAGAAAATATCTCTTCCAAGATATTCGCATCCAATAACTCTAACAGCTCTCCCAAATTCCATCTAATACGCTTAACCCTAAAACATATCAAACCTGATGTTTTAATGATCTGCATATCTGATGTCATGACATCGCATGTGACATCAGACTTCAAAACTTCAACAACTTAAACACTTAACACTATCCAATGTTAAGACTCAATGTTAAGACATCACCCATGTGACATCAACATTGAACAACTTTATTTTACCAAAATTCTAGCCAATCCAAGAACTAACAATCTCCCCCTTTGGCTAATTTTGGCTAAAACAATCTCTACAACATCAGAGACTTCAGCAGCGGATAAAAAAGAAAAATGTTAAAAACTCCTAGGAGCACTTCTTCAAAACAGCTCCTACTTCAAAATGTTGCACATACTCCATCAGCTCAGCAAAGAAGCAACCATGGTCAAGCTCCCCCTCAAAACCAGAACCAAGCTGAGCTGTTCAAACACTCTCCCCCTCAACTTCTACACTTCTGTATCACAACAGAAACAGGATTCACAACCACACCTTGGCTTGGCTAACTCTCCCCCTTTTTAGCCATAATTGGACAAACACCTACTAACTACCAGTTAGTCCTAAGCTAGCTCTCATTGTCATTCTAAAGTCAGCATTCAAGACAAGACAATTCATAGAACATAAAAAGTGCTTAAAAAGCCACAATATTCAAATTACATAATTAAGCGCATCAAGTGCAGAACAAAACAACAAAAGCAAAAAAAAAACTATTGTCTAGCAGAAAGTAACTTAATCTTCATCAAAGCTAGGTCCATCTTCATCATCCTCATCATCTTCCTCAGAATTGACACCTTCATCATCATTATCATCCTGTTCCAAGGACTGAATCAGCTTCTCAATTTCGTTCTTTCTAGTCATGTTGGTGCTGATCACAACATCCAGATCCTTGCAAGTAGCCTTCAATTCTGCAAGCAAATCAGCCTTAATACTTTTCTTCTTGTTACCAGCATCTGATGTTGAGACAATGTCTGGAACATGACTCCCAACAAACAATTTTGGATGCAGAGATAATGTAGACTCCCTCTTGCAGGCTGTGTCTGAACTTGTCAATATGCCAGGATGTTGTTTCAGAATAACTCCACAAATGAGAGAGGGAAATGCTATAGGAATTTTGATAGCATTTGTGGTGGCATGTTTCACAGTCTGTTCAAAAATATATGATCCATAGTCAAATTTCTTCTTTGTGCCTACAGCATAAATGAACCTTCCTAATCCCACAACTGTTGTGGTTTTATGATTAGTAGGCACCCAATTTGCAGCTCCAATTCTGTGCAAGATAGCATACTTAACACTAAGTTTGCTAGTTGGCAGTTTTCCTTTCAAGGGCCACACCTTAACTTGACCAGCAGTTATTTCCTTGCAGACATCATTATCAGTGACTTCTAGCTCTGTAAACTGTTCTTCTTTTCTTCCTAGGTAATTGTTGATAGCCTCAGGAGAGAACTCAATACATTTTCCTCTAACAAACACTTTCATGAAATCCACACTTCTTTTGTCAGAAATATTCATAGGAATGTTAACCATAAATTCCTTAACCAGACTGTCATAACACTTGGAGAACCCACAAACAGTCTTCATCAATCCAGCAACCTTTATCACCTCTATGACTTCTTTAATTTCCATAGCCTCTTTGCCAATCTCTCTTTCAAGAGCAAGTCTTCTTTGACAAACAAATTTCCACATGGAAGCACTGCTTGCATAATGGAATGAAATGTTGTCAACAGGAACATCAGGTATCTTGTCAGCAATTCTCTTCAAGATTGACTTTCTCACAGGGGTGATGTCTTGAACATCATCCTCAACATCAAACTCTGATTCAGATTCTTCCACTAGCTTCTTCTTTCTGGGATTCACATCAACTTTGCTCCATGTTTTTGTAGGACCAACAATAGAAGTCTTTTTCTTCTTTCCTTCAGCAGACTTCTTAGGAGAAGATTCCACACTCTTTCCTTTTCTAGTTTTAAGTCTTTTGGCAAGACTAGGTACAACATTTCCAATCACTTCATCATCAGACAGGTCAACAACATTTACCACATCTTCATTCTTCTTTCCACCAGGGCTAGTTTCAACATCCCTATCAGGCGATGTTCTGACATTTGTTTCAACATCAGCTTCCTCATGAACACCTTGTTCTTCAACACCTACTAAGCATCTTCAATGACAGACATAGCCAGTCTGTGAAGATTTGTATCAGCACTTTGCATGTCCTCCTTTTCAGCAGGCATTTGTCTAAGGGGAATAGAAATTCCTTTTACAGATAAACCCTTATCCAAAATTTTAGTGGCTATCTGATTAAGACTGCAATCAACATCAAACCTCTCTTCAACATTTTGAGAGGTAGATGACCTAGATGCAGATTTATCACTAAAAAGTACACTAGTGACTAGCCTCTTAGTTTCATTATCATTAAATTTAATTGCAGCCCTTTTTGGCTGTAGTTTGGAAGGTCTTGACTTACAGATTCAGGAACCATCATGGAGATGGGTGCTACATTCAACGCTTCTTCAGCAGATCCCTCCTCTGTAGAAACCCTAGCTTTTTCGCGCGATGAACTTTGTGAAGCAGATTTCTTAGATGGAGATGATATATGTTTTGACATTGTTCCAGTGAAGCAACTGAGGATCAGGAAGGATTGCTACTTCTATTGATGGAGAAGGAGATGAACAGTCTAGGGGTATGGTGTTTGATGAATCGTGTGATAGCTCTAATAGGAAATGATGGCCTAAAGTATGAAGCTTGATTTTGTGGATCACTTAAACACCAATCAATGAGTTTGTCCCTCCAAAATAACTTTCCTTTTAAAAATTTAAAAGGATTCACACCATAAGTTATTAACCCTAATTGACCTTTCAACATGCTCAGACTTTCACCCTTAATGTTACAGTCTGATGTCACAACATAAACCTTAACATCACCAGATGAGCTGACCTCTTGAGGTACCCATTGATAACAATTATCTCTGGATCTGACTCCTTTCATAACTACCTCATTTCTCTCATTAGTTATCAAACACTCATCTTTAGTGTAGCTGACCTTGTATCCATCATCACACAGCTGACTTATGCTAATCAAATTAGCACTCAAACCTTTGACAAGAAGCACATTGTCAAGATCAGGTCCATCATGACACTTCACTTTTCCAACACCTTTTACCACCCCTTTCTCTCCATTTCCAAAAGTAACATCAATTGAGGAGCAAGAATTGACATCCACCAATTGGTGTTTGAATCCAGTCATATGCTTTGAACAGCCACTGTCAAAGTACCATCCATCCTTAGCAGAGTGTCTATCTGAAATGTGAGCCAATAGACATGTAACCTCAGCTTTAGGAACCCACTGTTTAACAACCTTGGGCCTGTTATCCTTCAGTCTAGGTTGAGGGATAGACTTGGGATAAACATGAAGCTTGAAGCAAGAAAATTACATATGGCCAAATCTTCCACAATAGAAGCACCTTACTCTTTCTTCTCTGAAGTTGTTAAACTTCCTACCACCTTGATGATGAAACTGCTATGGCTGCCATCTATAGTACTAGTGATGTTTTCTTCCATAGTTTGTCTGTCTCCTGTAGTGAGGATTCTGTCTCTTAGGCTGTCTTCTATGGTGAGGTGGCTTCCTTCTTCCATAATAATGAGGCACATCATTATTATATTCAAAGCCATAAATGTTCCCCTGATGTTGAGACATCTGATGAAACATGTTTTGTTTAAACCTAGAAGCCTGCATGCTCCTATGGTATTGAGGAGCATATACTGCCTAGCTCCATAAGTATGTACCTTCCCTTGATGAGGACCATGAGCATACCTTTTCCCAACATTTTGAGGCTGTTGGTGAGCAACCCGCTTAGGTTTAGGATTATGTCTCTTTTTGTTAAGTTGAGACATTGGTTGAGACATGTCCTTTTTGGTTCCTGAAGTACTAGCTTCAGTAGAAACCTTCTCCTCAACAACAAATCCTAAGCCATATTTGTCTCCTGCTACCTTTTCTGCCTGAAGGATCTTATCAAGAGTATCAGATCCACTGTTCAACATTCTAACAGATTTTGTCGTTTGATCAAGTTGAGATTTAACCAACAAGACTTCATTTTCAAGATCAGCTTTAACAGTCTCAAGCTGAACAATTTGTTTCTTTTGTTTCTCACTTTCTTGACAAACCTCTGCACTCTTCAGACATAACTCTTGATAGGAGGCTGCTAACTCCTCAAAAGTCAGTTCCTCATCACTTGATTCTCCATCAGACACACATGTACTTGTCAATGCTCTGACATGCTTGGTTGACTCTTCTTCACTTTCACTGTCAGTATCAGACCAGGAAACAGTCATGACCTTCTTCTGCTTCTTAAGGAATGTAGGACATTCTTTCTTGACATGTCCATAACCTTCACACTCAAAGCATTGAATCCCTTTGTCTTGAGCAGTCTTCTCTTCATCCTTCTCTTTTCACTTGCTGATGTCAGAGGAGATGTTCTTAATATTAGGTTTGTAGTTCTTATTCCTCCTCTTGAAAACCTTGTTAAAGTATCTTCCCAGCATAGCAATGGCCTGAGACAGTTCCTCCTGAGATTCAACATCATTCCCTTTCTTCTCTTCTTGAGTATTGGATACCAAGGCTATACTCTTGGTCTTCTTTTCAGGTTCCTCCTCATTCAGCCCTAACTCAAAAGTTTGAAGAGAACCAATAAGCTCATCAACCCTCATTTTGCTGATGTCTTGAGCTTCTTCAATTGCAGTCACCTTCATCTTATACCTCTTGGGAAGGGATCTAAGAATTTTCCTCACCAGCTTTTCTTCAGTCATCTTCTCTCCAAGAGCACTAGAGGCATTAGACAGCTCAAGAATACTCATGTGAAAGTCATGAATAGTTTCATCTTCCTTCATCTTTAGACTTTCAAACTTTGATGTCAGAAGTTGAAGTCTTGACATCTTAACCTTTGAAGTTCCTTCATGAGTAGTCTTCAAGATGTCCCAAGCTTCCTTAGCAACTTCACAGGTATTGATCAACCTGAATATGTTCTTATCAACTCCATTGAAAATAACATTTAAAGCTTTGGAATTACCAAGGGCAAGCTCATCTTCTTCCTTGGTCAATTCTTCTTCAGGTTTCAGTTTTGAGCTGCCTTCTTTTTCTTTCCCAGCATCATCTTTCTCAACAACAACAGGTGTTTTCCATTCTTTTATGATAGCCTTCCAAGCCCTGATATCCAAGGATTTCAAAAAGGTAATCATCCTTGGTTTCCAATAATCATAATTAGAGCCATCCAGAATAGGGGGTCTATTCACAAATCCACCAACTTCCTTGTCCATCTTTACCAGAAATTATCAGCCCTAGATCTCACCCAGATGTAGAGCAGGATGCCTGCTCTGATACCAATTGAAATTCTGGTACCAGATATGTGATGTTACGTGTGATGTCACAACAACACACTCTACAATGGACAATGTAAAACAACAGAAGTGTACACAAAGAATTGTTCACCCAGTTCAGTTAAACAACTTACTCTGGGGGCTACCAAGCCAGGGATGAATTTCACTATCAGTAGAATTAATTTACAGACTCAACAACCAAGTTGACATCTCCTAAACTTAATCACTACTCAATGAACCTTCTACCTAAGAGACCACTTAGGTATGAGAACACTACTCAATCCCTAAATCACTTCAGTGATATAATTCAAAGATCACACACTTTGAATAACACAACTTGATTCTGCTTCACAGCTTTGATCAAGAATAACTCAAAACAACAACACCAATTCACACTAGAATGGTTTACAACACATACACGAAGACGCAAACGACTCTCAGTCTTTAGCTCTCTTTCTTCTGTACTTTTCCTTCAGGATTAATGCGCATTATATAGCTATTTCATTTGGGCTTGAACCTGCTACAATATCTGATCTGATTTGTTATTTAAAACTGAATCTTCAAAACAGATTTTCTCTCAAAATCTTCTTAAATCTCCAGCCTTTAAACACTCCTACAAATCTGCATCAAATCTGTTTGCAACAGAAAATATCTCCTCCAAGATATTCGCATCCAATAACTCTAACAGCTCTCCCAAATTCCAGCTAATACGCTTAACCCTAAAACACCTTAAACCTGATGTTTTAATGATCTGCATATCTGATGTCATGACATCGCATGTGACATCAGACTTCAAAACTTCAACAACTTAAACACTTAACACTATCCAATGTTAAGACTCAATGTTAAGACATCACCCATGTGACATCAACATTGAACAACTTTGTTTTACCAAAATTCTAGCCAATCCAAGAACTAACACTAACGGATCACCCTGCTTCAATCCTCTAGAAGCCTTTTTCAATTTTTTTTCATAAGCAAGTAATATATTAATGCGAGAACAAAGGGTTTTCGAACCCGCTTACAAAGAGGGGGAGCAAAAAGCTCGAACAAAAGGAGAATTACAAAACCAAATAAACCTTAAGACAAATAGAACAAAGGAAACTTACAAAATTCATAAAAGCTATAATTGGTAGTTGTAATTTTCCCGATGAACGACCACCTCCAAATAACCTCTTTAATTCTCCAGACCGCATGTAAAACATTCCAATCTTCATTCCTAAAAATGATTTTGTTTCTCAAACACCACAAATACCAAATAGTATCTAACCAAATACAACCTTCCGAATTCCTCTTCACCTTATTCCTCTTACAAAACAAACACCACTTCAAATAACTCTCTTTAATATTACAAGCCCCGAAGTCCTCAAAACCAATCCACTCGGCAACTTCCTTCCATACCAAAAAGGTGAAACAACAACTCAAAGGTACATGGTCCAAAGATTCATCCCGGTGCGAACAAAAAACACACTTCAAATCACTAGCCGAGAAAACACCACCTCTTAAGGAGAGAGAATCCTTAGTAGGAAGCCTATCAAGAAAACATCTCCAAACAAAGGCCTTTATTTTAAAAGGAACAACCATCTTCCAAATCAAAGAAAAAGCGTCATGAAACCTATTGTTAGGACCGAAAGGAATACGGCAAGACGCAAAGGTTTTGTAAAAGCTACGAACCGAAAAGACGTCTGATTCATCAAGCTCCCACCGAACCTTATCACTCTCCGAGACCACCGGCCGTACACTCATTAAGATTGTACGCAACAATACCAACTCGACGTCGACCTCCCCAATAGTAGGAACACCAATCCCAAAATCCCCCCAATGCCAAAGATCCCCCCTCCAACCACCCATGCAAGCGACCGAGACTTCTTTAAGGCTAGACAACCCAAAAAGTAAAGGGAATTTCTCCTTTAGACAAACTCCATCAATCCACCTAGAGTGCCAAAAAGAAGATTTAAAACCATTACCAATAGAAAATCTACACTTAGATACAAAAAGATTTTCCGTCTTTCCTTTATTCAATTCCAATATGTCCGTCCACCAAAAAGAACCACTATGAGAGCTCTTAACACCAACCCCCGAATCCACAACCCTTAAATTAATATCACCATAACTTACTTTAAGAACCTAATACCATAAAGCATTAGATTCCACTAAGATCCTCCATCTCCATTTATTAAGCAACGCCAAATTAAAATCATCAACCCTCCTCAATCCAAGTCCCCCCTCTCTATCGGAAAGCACACCTCCTTCCAACTAACCCAATGAATTTTCCTCACACCCTCCTTGCCACCCCAAAGAAAATTACTTTGAATTCTCGTAATCTCTTTTACCACCTTCAACGGAGCTTTATAGAACGAAAGCATAAAAATAGAAATGCTAGAAAGCACCGATTTCAACAAAGTTAACCTTCCTCTAAAACTAAGAAACTGATTTTCCAACAAGAAAGTCTCTTTTTTAATTTCAACAACAAATCCGACCACATCAAAACACCATTAGAACTATAGCCAATAGGGATACCGAGGAAGATGAAAGAATTCTCCTATCTCCTACATGAAAGGAAGAAAGAAGCAATATCCAAGAACCGAGGGCTAATATTGATTCCAATGAGTTTGCTTTTATGAAAATTAATACCCAAGCCGGAAACAATTTCAAAGCCTCTCAAAACAGCTTTCAATGCCCATAAATGCTTCCAAGACCCATCACCAACCAAAAGAGTGTCATCCGCAAATTGGAGAATATCAACAAAACACTTACCCTTAATGTTAAAGCCTTCAAAATCTTCGTTCTCAACCAACTTGGTCACCATACCCCTTAGACCTTCCGCGACAATAACATAAAGAAACAGAGAAAGAGGATCACCTTGTCTCAATCCTCTCTCCACCACAAACTCCTTTGTAGGGCTACCATTAACCAAGACCGACATTTTGCTTGAAAAAATTAAAACTTCCATCCATCTCCTCCAAACCTCCCCAAATCCCATTTTTCTTAACATGAAACGAAGAAAGTTCCAACTAACCTTGTCATAAGCTTTTTCAAAATCAACTTTAAAGAGTAAACAACTTTTACCCTCCTTCTTTGCAAATTCCACCAATTAATTAGCCACCAAAATGCCATCTAATAATTGCCTACCCGGAACTAAAGCACTTTGGCAATTCGAAATAATTGAATTCAACACCACTTTAAGTCTAGCCGCCAACAACTTTGAAATCACTTTATACACACAACCCACAAGGTAAATAGGCCTATAATCATCCTAGCCCAAAGAATTAGAAGATTTAGGCACCAAGGTCAAAAAAGAAGAGATGAAGGTTTTGGAGAAAAAAGCCCCGGAGTGAAAGCTTTGAAAGCACCCAATAAAATAATCCTTCACAATATGCCAACACTTCTTAATAAAGGAGAAAGAATAGCCATCGGGACCCAGACTTTTTGATCCCTCACAACTCCACACCGCATTCTTTATTTCTTCTTCCAAAAAAGGAGCTTCAAGAAAGGAACAATCAGATGAAGTAATGCCTTTAAATGAATGACCCTCTAGCACGGGTCTATCGTTATCCGTCTCAATGAACTTCGCCGCAAAATGGCTCCTAACTTCCTCCTTAACCTCCTCCACATTGTCCACGTGTTAGGTGCTAAAATTGTGTTAATATTTAGTTTAGTTTTTAGCACCTTTTTGTGATCTTTATTTGATAATCAATGCCTTTTCCAATTGGTTCCGGTTAATAACCGTAGCATAGTTAATTACATTATTTAACTTATCTATTTAACTTTTGTGTTTTAATTGAAGGTTTTTACATGGAAATGTGTAGCTTGGAGCAAGGAAGGCCCCCTTGAAGCAATTTGTAAAGAAAATGATTTTTTGAGCATGCTTGGAGCCCGCTCAGCGCGCTCATAGTGCGGTGATGGAGCTAGTTATAAAGAGTAGTCCGCTTAGCGCGGTCCTGAGCCCGCTAAGCGCGCTTTAAGTCGGTTTGGCAATAAATGAGACCGCGCTCAGCACGGTGCAGCGCGCTTAGCATGTTCTACGATCCTCTGCCCCCTTATAAATAGACTTTTCTTTATTTTGCTTGATATCCTTGATACTTTTCAGAGCCAAATACATTGTAAACACTGTAGCATCATATTTTGGAAGATTGGAAGCATCATTCGTCAAGAGATCGTCATTGATGCTTGATATTCTTCTTCATCTTCTTGTTTGTTTAGCTCCCATGACAATGGAGAGCTAATTTTCCTTTTATGTCAAGGTTAGATGGTAGATAAACCTTTCTTTTGCATGTAATTGTATTGACTCTAGCTTGTGAACTCTTGGATGATGAATGTATGATGAAAAACTTTGTTTCTATGGTTTACTCCTTGTGTTGGTTCATGATTGAGAAATGTGCTCTTACACTTTACCTAGGTTGTTCATCCATCATTGCACATTGGCTAGAGATAGTAATGAGTGTTGATGTTCATAAATATTGAACTTGAATGTTGTCATTTTGATAGTTTGAGTGAGAGATCATCAAAGGATCAAAATGGCAAAACTCATAATATGTGTTAGAGATAAACATATTGGGAGGATATGTGATTACATTTACCTTCTAAACGAGTTCATTAGCTTTGTCGATTCTATCCGTGCAAAATAGGTTTGTCAAACCCTAATCTTGACATGCTTTTTATAAATCGCTAAAACAAATCTTTTTACCGCTATTACTTAAATTTGAATGCAAACGTTCCGATTAACAACAACCAAAAACCTTTGTTACTTTGAAGTTTAAAACGTATATAACTGTAGAACGGCTACGATATCTCCGAACAATCTCTGTGGAATGATAACAACACCGCGATACCATGAACCGTCTCAATCGAACCAATATAATTACGCCTTCTTCTCTCCTTCATACTTCTATGAAAAAATTTACTATTAGAGTCACCATCATTTAACCAATTTAACCTCGATTTTTGAATGAGCATGTTCTCTTTAATCTTAAGATTCAACCAAAACTTCCCACTAGCCAACTTTTTCCTCGTCAAAGACTCCATTTCCTCCAAATCGCCGCCCACCGGCTCACTATCATCCTCCAAATTCAACTCATTAACCCCCTCCTCAATCTCCAAATTGATCCTCCCAAAAACATTGTTGTTCCACCATTTGAGGCTTTCCTTAAGAAGATGCAATTTCTCCTTAAGTAAGAAATCTTTTCTCCCCACCACAACTATCTTCCTCCATTCCTTCTCAACAAAAGAAATAAAACACCTATTCGAAAACCCCTCATTATTGAACTTGAAAGGCTTTGGACCCCAATCCGATTTATCCACTAATAACCAAATCGGGCAATGGTCCGAAATATCCCTCGTACCAATAAATTGACCCACTATCCCCCAACTCTCGATGATTCCCTCCGTCACCAAAAAACGATCAATTCTACTTTTTGCTTTACCATCTCCTCCATACCAACTAAACTTTTTCCCCTTACAAGGAAAGTCGACCAACAAACCCTCCTCAATGAATTCATCAAACTCTTTCCATTCTGATCCCGAGTTAAAAGCGGATCTCCCTCTTCGCTCGTTAGAATTTCTAACCTCATTAAAATCACCTCCAAGAACCCACTCTCCATCTGTATACTTTAATTTTAGATCCAACCAAGTCCTCCACAAAATTCTTTTCGAAGTAATAGAACAAGGCGAATATATATTCACAACATAAAACAAATCATTCTTCCACCTAACCTTGACTCCCAGATACCCGATACCACTAAAGCTGCATAAGACCTCTACCGTATTGACTTTCCACATAATAATCAAACCACCGGACAAACCAACCGAATTAGAAAAAGAATACTCGATATCTTTGTTCCACCCAAAACCACGAGCTACCGAATCCGTCAAATCTTGATTTTTTGTCTCTTGGAGCATAAATAAATCTGTTTTGCCTTTCGATATAATTTAAGCCACTCTACTCCTCTTGACTCTACTACCACCCCCTCTAATATTCAAAGAGCCCACTATCATTTTGAAATATTTAAAATATCCTTCCCTCCTAACAATTTGATTTTATCATTCCTCTCCAAAACGCTATTCTCTTTTGATAGTCTCCCTTTGAATCCCTCTTCACAACCCCCAAGTTTGACATTCCTCTCCTACGTCTAGAAGTCGGCACGAGTCATGGATCCTTGCACTTACTTCATCGTACTTTCCAATTTTCATGAGTAAGGAATGTGGCATCACATTAATGTAGGCTCCATAATCTATCATAACCTTATTTATCCTGACACCTTTAACTTTAACCCTTATATATAAAGGACTAAAATGTTGCTGCATGGCCATATCATTTCTTTCAAATATGAACTTATCTTCATTGATAGAGGCATAATTCATAACATTAGGGTTCGTGAGTTTTCATTTCTTCATCCAATCTACACTCCTCTTCAATTACTTCAGTAATTGTATCATACTTTAACGGTAACACGAATATCATATTGCATGTTATATCTAACTTATCCTACGACCCTAAGTCAAAATCATTATTTTCCATTTCCCCGCTTCTCCTATTGGGGCCTTTAGTTCCTTCTTTTCCACCACAGGTGGCAATGGGGGAAAATCTTTGCTTGATAAGCTTTCTTGTCACCTGACCTTCATTTGTTGCTTAGGGTTAATCTTGTTCAAGAAAAACTCTCTCTATTTATCTTGTCGACCACTCATTCTTAACTGATAAGGGTTGATCTTTTCCAACTCCTTTGCAGCCTCCTTATCAAAATAACAGTGCAACATGGGCACAACATGACCTCAGAGACCTTCAGCTTACACATGTTTAGAAAATCAATAAGTTTTTCCTCAGCTTTAAGAAACACTACCTTCATCTGATCTTCATAATTGGCTTCGACCGCCTTCGTGTTAATGTCATCGGTGATATCAACCATCTCCACATCTACGGGCTCGATAAGGAGTGCCTCTTCAACTTTGGGATTAGCCTCTTCCTCCACTCAAGGTTTTTGCTTATCAGCAAATTTCAGTCTCCCATCTTTCAAGGCATTCTGCAGTAAGTCCCTGAAAAGAACACACTGAGAAGTTTTATGGCTCAAGAAATTATGAAATTTACAAAAAAAAAACCTTTCTTTTCTTTTCCCTAATAGTGGAGTCTTAATCCCCTTAGGGATTACAATTTGGCCATCAGAGACTAAAAGATCAAATATTTCATCACACTTAATTATATCAAGCGTGTATGTTTTCGTTACAAATTTCTCATTTTTAGGTTCGACATGATTTTTTCCATTAGAAGGTTTTATCGATTTACATACATAAGGAGACTTTGGCTTTAACTCTGCCACACTAACGTCGCTTTCTTCGACATACTCACAATCTAATTCGACAAAAAATTCTATTTCATCTACTTTGACGTAGGCTACTTTCTCTTTTTTATGATACTTACTCGACCTGGACTTTTCAGGCTTCAGAGGTTCGACTTGTCAAACCCGGTCTACTAATTGGGCCATGTCTCTCAAGTATTGTGTGTCTAGCTTTTTTCTGATGGAGCAATCAAGGCCCCCTGCAGCTAATTCTAGTAACTCATGCTCAGACACTTGAGTGAAGCACCTTGATTTCACTATGCTAAACCTGTTGAGGTAGCCGTCTTTAATTTCGGCCCCTTTTCTCCTCATATTGGCTAGTTCCTTGAGGTTAATCTTAGATTGCTCAAGGAAATTTTATCACGTTTCCTGCAGAAATTTTATCAAAATCTGCAGGAAAACAAAGTATTTCTAGTAGTTTCTCACATTTGTGTGAGTGTTTTTATTGTTTACGAGCACTTCATTTATGAATAAAAAAAATTAACAATTGTCTTGATTCGTGGAAATTATAGCCAAAACATTCTTGGATCACCAAAATATCTAATGACCCGTGACATCCAGGCACAAAACACGAACTTATCATAATCTTTTACTTTTATCATTAATTTGTGATTAGGTGGGTAGATTTTTTAATAGAATTTGATCTGAGTTTAAGGAGTTCAGGAGTTTTTCATATATATATATATATATATATATATATATATATATATATATATATATAAACAAGAAAAAATCTACCATTGATAAAACTAGTTTTATAAACGAAAAAATTGTATTGTTGATATAATTATTTTTATAAACGGAAAAAGTTTACTGTTGATATAATTGTTATTATAAATGAGAAAAAGTGCATAGTTTGTTACAAATATTTTTATAAATGGAAAAAATTCTATTGTTGATACAATTATTTTTATAAATGGATATAAATGTATTATTTGTTCCAAATATTTTTATAAACGGAAAAAAGTTTATGCATCTTTGAAACACAACCTAAATTATAGCTTTTGCATTTTTGAAATCAGAACCACTCAGATATATTTCTTCATGGAGTTGTAGGATGGAAAAATAAGTGTTGAGTTTATTGTTGCTATGATGAAGTCCATTGTTGGAGCTACACATTAGGTCAATTGACGTAATGATAATTGAAGTAGCATTGCCTTTTCAAGTTTATAGTAAGTACTTTCTCAGTTTTTATTGAGCCATATTTCCATTGTTTTCGAAAATACTACTTGGATTAATGCATAAAGATTAGTGCATATTATTAGTTTATAGTTGTGATTCCTGTGAATGTTTATGATTTGTAACTAAAATTGCAAAACTGACAAATGAAATACTAAGACGTGTAATATAAAACCCATGCGATAGAACAAACATTTTACTAGTTAAATTTAAACTAAATAAGTTATTAGTCTCGATAAATTCACAAATTTATAACTTCATTATCTTAAAAATATTCACTTTTCAATTTTATTTGTTATTTTTATAAGCAATTAGTATTAATGGGAGAAACAGGGATTCTCTAACCCTTTACAAAAAGCCAATCAAAAGAAGGAGGGAGTGATCACCCCAAAAAGAAAATTACAAGAAATCTAATGGATGATACATCCAATCCTAGAAATTACATCTCTTGCGGCCTATTTCCAACCATCTCCAAGAAATAGAAACTATACGGTTAAAAACTTCGTCCGCATCCCAAACAAGACCGTTGAATATTATGTTATTCCTCATGCTCCATATGCACCAAGACGGGATGGTCCACAGATAACAGCTCATGTCTTCATTACCTTTATGATACAGAGCAAGGAACCACAACAGAGCATGGTTGCAAATGTTATCGGCATTAACCGGTTGAACTCCTAACCAAACAGTAATTTTCAACCACAAATTCTGAACTTTCGGACAATTAAGAAAAAGATGCAAGGCATCCTCATCTTCAAGGAAACACAAAACGCACACCTTGTCTTGCGAGGAAGAGATAATACCCCTAGAAGCCAGATTGGAACGGGTCGGCAATCTATCACATATTAATCTGTAAGAAAATATCTTAATCTTCAAAGGGACTTTGGTTTTCCAAACCACTTTCAAGAACAATGACTCCGCCTCTTGAAGAAAAGTCCCTGGAACAGAATCCATAAAATGAGCGTATAAACTTTTCACCGAGAACTCCTTGCTATGGTCCAAAAGCCACTCCCATCTATCCTCCTCGTACCGCGTAACCAGACTGCCATCAATAAAAATCTGCAACGTGGCAATCTAGTCCTGCGCAACAATAGTTCCTGGCATCCAACAGTTATCAAAATTCCAATGCCAATGTTCATTATGCCAAAACCCATAGTCTGCAATCATGTTGTCTTTAATCACAGCCGCAACATATAGGCTAGGAAAAGAAAATTCCAGTTGCTGGTTGCCACACCAGAGAGATTTCCAAAAGGGTATATTTCCACCACTGCCTAGAACCACTATGCCAAAGAAGGGATTAGACAGCGCTTTTTTTGGGCTTAGACAGCGCTTAAAAGCGCTGCCTATTGGACCGCTGCTATAAGTAAAGACAGCGCTTTAGTTAATGAGAAAGCGCTGCTAAATGTCTGCTTTAGCCAGCGATTTTACTTTGAAAGTGCAATCTGTTTGTCACTTTAGCCAGCGCTTTGTCTGTAAAAGCGCTGTCTAAAGTACCCCTTTAGGCAGCGCTTTGACTTTAGACAGTGCTTTTGGTTATCTTTAGGCATTGCTTTAGACGGCGCTTTCCGTTAGAAGCGCTGTCTATTCTCTACTTTAAGCAGCGCTTTTTATTTAAAGCGCTGTCTAATCCCCACTTCAGACAGCGCTTTTTTCTTTGAAGCGCTGTCTAATGTCCACGAAATTTTTTATATATAAAACTTAAAAAAAGCACTGTCTGATATATACAATAAATATTTACCAGATTATCACCATATTTTGCACCAGGTTTTCACCACATTTTGCACCAGAATATGCATTTAGAATTTGCACCAAATTTTCATAAATTAGAGCTTCAATACAATAAATATGCACCAAATTTGTCTATTTATATATACATCTTTAATCCAATAATTTATATATACAAAAAATTGATGATATTCAAGCTAAGAAACAACAACAATTCATATATCTTGTTAGCTACAAAAAATCTGATATTCAAGCTAAAAAACAACAACAATGAACTTGTTAGCTCTATCTTCTACATCTGCACATATAACCTGAAACAAAACAACAACAACATTAGACAAAATATAGAAGAAAAAAAAGAAGGCATTGTTCTTATCTGGTATTCAAGCTGCAAGCATTTCCAAATCTGATATTCAAGCTGCAAGCATTGCCAAAAATGTCAACAAATGATCATGAGTTATTGAATATTGCCAAGTGCCTATGAAAATCAGTATATGATTCCAACCTTCTATGGACAAGATATCAATCAATATTTGGCAGCACCAACACAATTTATGATTCCAACCTTCT
This sequence comes from Lathyrus tuberosus, assembly GCA_022829125.1. NCBI lineage: Eukaryota > Viridiplantae > Streptophyta > Magnoliopsida > Fabales > Fabaceae > Lathyrus > Lathyrus tuberosus. The sequence continues at coordinate 5,395,075 of JALAZF010000001.1, read as the reverse complement.
ATAACAAACAACAACAACATTGCAACACAATTTAATATACTAATGACGACATATTCATCAAAACTCAAACTTATATATACTCAAAATTCTCATCAATGAAAGAAAGACAATATACCTTATAAAACTCTCAGCTCAATAATGAATTGACACCATTCCTCCTTAAGTTCATCCAATTGATCTTTTGAGTAATGAACACATTTGAATTCATCAAAGTACTACATAATAATATAACATAGTATGATTTAGCTAAAACTATTTAATTATATGAGACATATGTGGTAAATATTAAAATAATTCCTAAGTTAGAAATCCATACCTTGGATGGAATATCTATTCGATCCAAAAGAAGAGTTTCTTTCATAAACCTCAACATGAAATATCCGCAATCTATTCCATTGCGCTGACGAGGACACTACACATGGAAAGAAAATACGGATATATATCAGGATATACCCCTTAACTAGTTTTATCAAGTATCATCACTAATATAATCAAAATTGTGAAAATATACCTCGACTCTAATCCATGTAATGTTGTTGGCTTTGCTCTTTGGAACTTGAATATCTCTTTGTGATCAAAAAACTTGTATAACGCTAATAAAATATAAACGAATATTTAGAACATGTCACATAAATAAATAAATATACACACGAATTTTTAGAACAATCTCACTTACGTATCAATCAACTTCTTCATATCTGGGTATGTTGCTTGATCATTGTGTAAAGAATCCAGATAATATACAATTTCTCTTATCGGATTAATTTCCACCAACAACCAATGTCCACTGTAAGATTAAACAAAGGTTAGAATGAAAACAAAGGTTAGATGGAAACTTTCTACACAACTTCAAAAAACAAAAAATTATAATAGATGAAGTTAGAATGAAAATCTAACACGTTGCCAGTATTATATGGTAAAAAGAACAACTTTTCTGTATCTTTGCTGGCCATAAATAAACCGAGTACATACTGTATGACTTCATCTGGTTTCTCTACGATTAACCATTGGTTGATAGTCATGGGAGATAAGAAAGCGAATCTTTGTTCCAATCCACGCGGGCGCATCAATTTGTCATACAGAAACCTTAAATAAAAACATCATTAATATATTAGACTATTCATTTGAAATGAGTAAATAAATTGTTCAATTAATTAAACAAAGTTGATCGGAGTATACCGAATGTATGTATCGACAACACTGATGCCCAATTCCAAATGTTTAAAAACTTGCTCCATGTCCTCTCTACTAATTATTTCCAAATATTCAAAACCAAAAATACCTTCCTCCATAGGTATAAGCCGAGTACCACCATCCGGAATATCTGTTATAAGTAAACATGTCTGAAGGCACGACCTATACTGAGAAGTAGGTTTTTTTCTAGCCGCGGTCTTCTTAGCAACACCCTTTGTTTGTGTGGGAATGTTGCTAATTTCAGGCATCTTACCCCTACTGACTTGTTCAATCTCTTTAGCCTGAATCTAAATATCATATAATTAGTTAGGTGAAGTATAAGATCACGAATTATCATTTTCCATGCATAAATATCATATAATTGTGTTGTACCTCTTTTCTCGATGCAATCGACTCGGTTTCCCGCATAATCCCCTTATCATTTGATTTGGATTTTGTTGGAGTCTAACATTACCATGTAAAAAAAATGTACGTAAAATGCCCGTAAAAAATTTGAATACCCAAAGGTTCATAATGGTTTTAAGCTTACCTTATCATCTAGGCAAATGAGGCTTGACGGCCATGCAACAAACGATCCTATTGCATCTCCCAACAATGTTGCATCCGAAACATCGTCAGGTAGTGGTAATAAGGCATCCCCCTCTAAAACAATATCAATCGATACTTTCAAAAATCCAGTGGGAAGCGGTTTATGGTGAAGCATTTCTCCCGAAGTGTTATGCACTTTTCCCTTGCCAACCATCCGATAAGTCGGTGACGATAAATAGAGTTGACAACGGGAAATGCCTTAAAACCAATAATAAACATGACATTGTTAATGTGTATATATGTCAATTAAATAAATTAAGCTAATTTAATTTCATAATAATATATATAATTACCTCGGGAATATTCGGTTGAAAATTACAATTGATACTATCTTTCTCACTAGTATCTTTAAAAGCTGAAGCTTGATCTCTTTCTTTTTTATCTCTTTCTTTTTCCTTTTTCAATTCACGAACTTCAGATTCTAATGCTTCCAAATTTGCCTGCAGTTCTTTATTGCTAGCCATTTTTTTTTCTTTGGTTCTTTCAAGGATGTTGGAGTGATCCCATATCCCTTACCCCTCACACGACCAGAATACTCACGAACATCTAATGCTCGACTAAGTAGCCTCCTGCAATCATTGTCTTCATCTGGAGATATAGACTGAGATAGCTGCTCCTGAAATTCATATGAATATTGAAAATTTGACTTAATTATATGTTAATAAATGTTTGATTGAATTCAAGCAATAATGTTATACTTACACATTTCTCAAAAATTTGTTGAACATCTTCTTTAACAACTCCATCCTTACCCACGCGGGCTTCCTTCCACAAAACATGGTCCGGAAGAGATGTTTCAGAACTTTTCTCCTTTGTTAACTACACATTAAGCCAAATAACATGATCAAAAATAACTCATGATGAACAAGTATATCATTGCAATTTATAGATACTTACTATAGCTTGTTGTAAGCGTGCATATCCCATACGCCCTTTTTTGTATGGATACGCGAGACTTGATGCTCGTTGTCGATTTATGTCACTTACACTCTCAAATTCTGGGGTTTTTCGTTTGGATTTAAAAGTTTCCCATTCATGAGGTGTAATCAAATCTGCATATTTCTGTGGAAGCTCTGCATCAATAAATTTTTTATCCGCATCCTTAAGATACTGTTTTGATAAAAAAGATCTCAACCCTCTATGTATTTTTCCGGCCAATCCTAGTATATAATCTTTTCTGGTATCATCAATGTTGAAAGACCTCTACGAAAATCATACACAGAGTGCGTTAGTATAAGTAATTTAAATACATAATCGACATTAAAAACAAATAACATCACATATGGTACCTGTATCTCAATCCATATTTTGTCTTTAGCGTCTTTCAACAAATTGTTTCTCCAATCATCACAAGTAATTGGAACTTCTCTCCTTGTAACTGAACCAAGATAACTTGTCAACGTTGAACCGTTAGGCTCAATTGGTTGGTTATCTTGACTCCAATGCACATCATTTTTTATGCCTCGATCTCTATCACGAATAAGTCGCTTCATAATTGTAATTCCTCGTCTAATTTCCCTTTCCACTGCATTACCGGTCTCATCTCCATCATGAATAGAATCATCATATGGGTGATCCTCGTTACTAGCCATCTAACCTGTAATAAGAGATTGTAATAGTTACATTTCATTTACAAAATAATGCAATATCACAATATTCTCACAATTCTATTATCTATTGGAAGTTCGTTGTTAATTAGTATTACACAAACAAATGGGTCTCACATTCTGAATTCCAAAATGGGTCTCACATTCTGAATTCCTGTACACTATGCTTCTAAAAGTATTACAAAATGCTTCTAAAAGTAGTCACATTACACAAACAAATGGGTCTCACATTCTGAATTCCTGTACACTAAGCACATTATGCATCAAACTGTAATGAGGATAATGAAAAACATTTTAGCAAATAGAGCAACAGCAAGTAAGTTAATAGTGACTACAAGTTTTTTTTTCTTGAATAAATATAATTTTGTATATTTCTTTCAGGTTATGTATCATGCAAAGGATTTAGCTCTGATATGTAGTGTGGGATGCCTTGCCTCTTACTCTTTTTTTTTTCCTTCTAAAAAGAATAAGCTTTTCACTCATCGATTTTAGTTAGATTCCTTACAAGAAATGAGAAACAGTTTCAATAAGACATTTGCAACAACATTCTTACTTTTTCCAACATAAACCACACTATTATTTGTTGAACATAATGCAACGATGAACAATGGATAAGGGTCTGTATGATAAATTAAAGGACTACAAATGTTTCCGAAATACAATTCTAAAAGAATCCGGAAACCTTAAGTGAAGATAGTACAACAAAGATCAACCACAGCAGCATGAAAAATGCACATGTAATCCATGCCCAAAGCTCTGCACCAACTAAATTTCAAACTTCCTAGGAACCAACTAAATTAAGAATATATTTTTCTTGAGTAAATTTTTTTCGCTATGTGAACTAACCTTGGAATGGAAGATGCAAAGTGAGAGAGAGATCCGTGAAAAAGCTTCGTCTGATTGTGGAGAAGCCTCGCCGGAGAGGACGGAGGTGCGTGGTGCGTGAGAGGACGGAGGACGGAGATTTTTTTCTGGGTTTAGGGTTTTTCGCGAGAGAAGAGAAACAGTTCTGAGAAGAGAAAGAATGAATAGAATATGTTTTTTAATTTTAATTTTAAACGACTTTAGACAGCGCTTTTGTGAAGCGCTGTCTAATGAGTGCTTTTAGAAGCGCTTTCGCTTTGTAGTTGGGCCTTTAGTTGCGCTTTAAGTAAAGCGCTGTCTAAGGTGGGCCTTTTAGCAGCGCTTTTACACAATTTCGTACATACTTTTCGTATTTTATTTTTTATTTAACTTATAGCAGCGCTTTTGGAAAAAAGCGCTGTCTAAGGTGCGCTGCCTAAAATCATTTTTGGCGTAGTGAACCGGCTTTACGCGCAAGTTGAAATTTAATGAATCTCCACAATTTTTGGATTTGAGAAGATCCTTCATCCAAATCGAAGCATCCTTAGGATGAATACTCGGGTCAGACTCCATCACCCAATATCCGAGGCTCCCGTATCTACTTATCATGAACTTCCTCCAGATTTCGTTACCTCCAATGAGAAATTTCCACAGCCACTTTGATAGCAAAGATTTATTAAACAATCCTATATGCTTAATACCGAGCCCGCCCTTCTCTTTAGGTTTACATAAAGCACTCCACTTAATCCAAGCAATGTTACTTTTATCCACCGAACCCGACCACAAAAAGCGACGTTGAATAGCTATAAACTCTCTAACAATTTTCGAGGGAGCCTTGAAAAAAGAAAGGTGATGGATCGGCAAGTTGGTAAGCACTGAATTAATCAACGTGACTCTTCCTCCAATAGACAAATTCCTACCGACCCAAGAATTCAATCTATCTTTCAGACAATCCATAGTTGGTTTCCAGAACGAAGTTCTCCTTTGATTGCCACCAATTGATATACCCAAAAATTTGACAGGAAACAGTCTTGTCTTGCAGTAAAAAAAAGATTCAGCAGCTCTTAAGAAATCATCTGCAATACCAATTCCATATAAACAACTTTTGAAAAAATTGATTCGAAGGCCAGAAACCATTTCAAACCCTCTTAATATAGACTTCAAGGCCCAAAGATTATGATATCCGCCATCACAAAATATCAAGGTATCGTCGGCAAATTGAAGTAATTCAATAGATTCACCTTCATCAAACCCGAAACCAGAAAACAGATTGAGGGATGAAGCTCTTCTTATCATAATTGCAAGAGTTTCAGCAACCAAGGTGAAAAGGAAAGGTGCTAACGGATCACCCTGCTTCAATCCTCTAGAAGCCTTTTTCAATTTTATTTGTATTTTACATGAGTGGAAGATATTTTTGTTTTATTTTTATAAGATTATTTTAAAAGTAGAGACTTCTTACAAACTACACCCAAAATTCTATAGGAACCATAGTATCAAAAATATGTTTAACCCATTAAACTGGATGTTAATCATCTTCATTAATAGTATGATTTGAACTATGACTCTCACAATTGTGTGTGAGAATTTCTATTTTGTACAACCACTTCATTTACGAATAAAAAACTTAAGAATTTTTTTATTCGTGGAAATTATAGCCAGAACATTGTTGGATCTCCGGAAGATCGAATAGTCCATGACACCCAGGCTCAACACATGAACTTATCATAATCTTTTACTTTAATTTTAGCTTTAATTTGAGATCAGGTTGTTGAAATTGAAATCTGAAGGAAAACGAAAAATGATAAAACTCATAAATCATTCAATAAAAGGTGTTGTTGAAATATCATGTGGTTCACAACAACATTACCTACTAACAATCATTCCCTTGACAAAAATAACCCATTTCTCTTGCATGCATATAAACTTATATGTTTGGTTTGAGGGTAGCAAGAGATAAAATTGATGTTGACATGCGATGATGATTTAAAATATTAACTTTTTTTTACTCAATGAAATGTAAAGAAAAGTCTAAGTTGATTAGGACCCTACATTAACAATTATTTTTTACAAAGTAGACTATTAGGATTGCTTTATATCTTATCATTTGTTGTCTCAATTAGTTAAGAGTTGAAAATAAGGTGATTATAGGATGTGAAGACTTTTCTGAATGAAACTTAACATACTTATCAATTTGGCAACAAAATGGTCGCTGATCAGAAACTTCTTAATCTGCCTTTAATATATATTTCTTTCTCAATTTCTTTTTTTTGTTTTTATTCCTTTTTATTTGTTATTGAAGACATTTGTGTCTCATGGACACTATCAGTTTTCTCTTCAAGTCATTCATATATGCTTTTCTTTATTCCTAGTGATATCCAACCTGTACATGCTTTTCTTTTAGTTTAACAAAATCTCTCTAATTTATTTCAATTATAAGTAATATTAATATTAAAAATTAGGCGATTTTATTTTATAATTATATTGTTGTATCTTATTTGAGAGATTAATTTCTTATTACTTTTTTTTAGAAATAACGAAGAATCGAAATACAGAAGGGATGATATGGCAACTATTTTGATACTTTACTATACAATACAAATATTGTTGAATAAAATAATTAAAAAAAAACAACTATATCGCTTACAGATATTATAGAAGCATGATCTAAATAATCGATGCATTATGAAAAAATTTATATAAGATGAAGCCAAAAATAGCTGCCATACCGTCTAATTCATCAAACTCTTCTCAATCTCAACCCAATATTCTGTTCAAGACTTTTGAGATAAGGATCAATTCTTGAATGTTTGTTTGTGGCACAATGATATCTCTGTTGAAAAAGAACTCAATTATTTGAAAACGTGTTTAAACATAACAACTAGAGAAACATTATGCTAATTTGAGCTTCTAGATAATACTCTCAGATTGCGATATTGATTGATTCCAATAAAGTAAAATTATCTTGGATTAAACAAAATTTATTATGTCAATTTATTTTAGGTTTTTTAAGAGATATATATATATATATATATATATATATATATATATATATATATATATATATATGGATAAATTCTTGATGATTTCGAGGCCGCATAATATGAATACTACAACATTTTAACTATATGACAACGCATAAACCCCTTTGCAAAATCTAAACAACCGTTGCCTTTATTTTTGAGAACGGTTTTAAGGCCATGCCAAACCAGTGCATTGCTTTAATCTTTCAGAACGGTTTTTGTACCCAACGACAACGTCTATTACAGAACCGTTGCTATAGTTTTCTTTTGAGATCGGTTTCCATCCGCTTTCACATTAAAATCGTTGCATTTGTGGTGTTTTAGGGGATTTAAACGGTTTTTTGGCCATAGTGAATGTAAAATCGTTCTACTAGATCCATATCATATTTTTCCCATAGATTACAACAACGCTTTTTATACTACAACAACAGATTATAACTGTTGTAAGAAATGATTTTTTTTTAATAATTAGATAAATTATTTTATTTTATAATTCTGATAAAATTTTCAAAGATAATTCACAATTTTTTAAATATAAAATAATATTCATATATAAGTTTTAAAATATCTTACATTTTTAAAAAAATTACATAACAAAATATCAATTCATTATACCGGTTGATCACTCCCAACACGGTAACTTAATGAATATGAGTGGTTTTCACGCTTACTTTAATGGATCACTTAGCTAATAATAGCTTACTTTTTTTTATAAGCAAAAAGGATTTATTTGATACTAGAGACACTAGGGGTACCTCAACCCTCACTTCAAAGTTCTAATAGCAAAACGATCGACTCCAACAAATACAACAATTACAAAAAGTCTAAAGGTTGTTTAAACCAATCGTAAAAGTTGCAAGACCTACTATCCTTTGATAATGTTATTAACCACCACACAAAGAAGTATAAAATCCTTACCACTATCGCCTCTGGATCGCCTACTTCGTCGTTAAAGATAATATGATTTCTACTCCACCATATGCACCAATAAACCACTATTCATTTGCTACAAGCCCTCTTTTTAGAACACCTACCTCTTAAAATTTCTATCCAAACCAACAAATGATTAGGCACCATTGTTTCATTAATCCTTCCAATCTCCAAGTATTCACAAGCATTTCTCCAAACTATCTTAATCTTTGGACAAGAAATAAAAAGATGACTTGAGTCTTCAATTGGACAGAAACAAAAAATGCAAACTAAATCGTGAGGGTTAGAGAGAAAATCGCGATTAGAAAGATTGTATCTCGTTGGTAACCTATCCAACATTAACCTCAAACCGAACACCCTTGCATTTATTGGAACTAAAGATTTACAAACACAAGACAGAGCAGTCTTGGTTACCGCTTTCAATATTGTACCGCCCGCTGCCGTAATCAAACAGTCATAAAAAGAAGCTACGATAATTACGTTTAGGTATCCCTTTGGCCACATATCTTGCAATATATGGACAAATCCCTAAACTCGGCCTCAAGAACAGAGTGTTGTCCCTCCACAATAGAATCCAAGGGCCACTCCCAAACATTGGCATTCCCTAACCCCATATCAACAACAAGGTAGTCGCGCGCCGCAGACCTGTCGTACAACCCCGGAAATAGTTCCTGAAAAAAAAAACGAAAAATAAATAACAACTTTACAAATATGTCAAACACAATGTGGCATTTGTTACAAAATATATTGGAATAGAATTATAACACCCATATATAATACCATACATAAAAGATATATATATATATATATATATATATATATATATATATATATATATATATATATATATATATATATATATATATATATATATATATATATATATATATATATATATATATATATATTATACATGAATCCAAGTTTTGGTCTTGAAATACCAATAAGTTCCTAGATAACGTACACATTGTATACATTACATGCCCAAAACAAAAATCGAGAACTATGGCATAATATACACAAGATGTTTCAATGTACTAAAAACTAGATCAACTATATGATCTCAAAATAAAAATCTCCACAACAGAAGCTATGTCATCCAAAACGCCAAGATATGTAAGGATAATCAAACGACTTTATCCTTACCCTTCAAGGAACCTGAAGCACCTGTAATATAATCAACAACGTGGGGTGAGATAATAAATCCCAGTTAGTTCCCTATCTTAAGGATTCTCTCGGCTTTACAAGGTTCTAACAAATCCTAACTCAAGTCAAAGGGAAGGGATATGACCTTGAGTTCACAATCTCACACTATATGGAAACATGTTCATGAGTTCACCAACTCCAACTATCACTAATCGGTAACCTCATCAAGGCATCCCCTTTTCCCGTCCTCTCCTACGTCTAGAAGTCGGCACGAGTCATGGATCCTTGCACTTACTTGACATACGAAATGGATTTGGGTTCTAAGGGTCATTAACCTTTATGAGCCGTCACTTCACATGGAACATTAACCATCACAAGTCTCTACCCATAGGTTTCATTCGTACTACACGCGGGAATCAAACCTGCCAAGTAATCATGTGTACATTCCAGAGGAACCCTTAGCTCATGAAACGACAAGTCTCAAGGAAAACGGTTCCGATTACGTGATCTCACACAAACGTGATTGTATTCGACAATCACAAGGCCACAATTACCTTAATCACAAAGAACACAAGGTTCACACACATGTTCCATACTAGTGTCTCACTCTCCTCTAGACCATTACTCGTCAAGGATGCACACCTAGGCATCGAATGCACGAGTATCACCATCTAGATTCTCTATCACATTCCTAGTCACAACCTAGAATTTCACCATTTGGTTTTGTGGTAAGGTTTCCTCACTCTTCTTATTTCATTTTAAGCATGCAATCACTCAATCACAATTAACAACATGAAGATGGATATACTATAACACAATAGTGTAAACAAAATACATGTAATAGTACATCTCATAAAATTATCACATTCACTCAATTTCCACCAATTAATTAATTCCATATCTAAATATTTTCATAGCTTTCCAACGCTTCTTACTACGCCTCGATTGGAATCACAGTTCGAAAGATATGGATTTTCAAATATTTTTCACCCACTTACAGTGTTAATCGGTTAACGGGATATGGTTAACCGGTTAACCATGTGGAACTGTTCGCACAGAATCAAAATGAGAGTTAGAGGCATAATTTGGTAACCGGTTAACCATATTGGGTTAATCGGTTAACCAACCATATTTTTCACGCAGAACAGCAAAATACGCGCGTTAACCGGTTAACCACCCTGGGTTAATCGGTTAACACTGTAACAGAAGTTCAAAAACACATTTTTCTTGAGCCAGAATCCAATTAAACTCAATCCAAACATGTTGGAACATCAAAATCAGTATTTTCGATTAAACTCATGCATGACCCGATTATACTACGCAATCTATTCCGCATTTGAACCGTTAAAACATCAATCAGACAATTTACTCATAATTTATCAATTTCTAACCTAAGTTCTAACAACTCTAACTTCTAGAACTTAAAGCTTCTAACTAGAACCCTCCTCAAATCAAGATGATGATGAAGAAGATGAAATGATTTGATGAAGAGATGATGAAGATTCAAGCTTTTCTCTTCTTCTAGGTTTTCTTCCCTTTTTCCTCTTTGCTCCTCCTTCTCTCTTCTTCTTCTCTCTACTTTTTCTATCTTTTGTTACTAAATGAAGAGGAAAGGAAAGGAAAGGAAAATGATATGTAGAAATATCATTAAGTTAGTAACACTAACTTGAAATGTCCAAATTGTCTCTAATGTACCAATTAGTAAAACCTCTGAGTCGGATAATTATTAATTAAATTCAATCTGAGCTCATCAGTCGCTCTAATTATCTTAACAAATAAATTCTCGGAGTACACCGGAATTCAATCGACCTCAACTAATATTATCTAGAACATTTAATTAAATACGGGGTATTACAAGAATCAACATAAATCAATTGGCAATGGTTATTATCATCCCAATCAAATCAGCCTTCAAAATTAAAATCACAAAACGCTCAAGAACTTGGCAAACATCTTGTAGTACTGAAAGCATTGCGATCACGCATTATTATGCAATTGCACTTTGAATAACGAGTTGATAACAACAACTAAATTAAGAAGAAATTGATGTGTTTTCGAAACTACCATCTTCAGAAATGACATCTCTGACATGATAAAGAGAGAAGAAGTACAATAGGTCATATATATAGAAACTAGAGTAAGTGGTTGTGACTCACAGTGTGACAGCTCAGTGACTGTGAGTCACAGTAGGACAGCTCATCAATAACAATGAAATAGAAAACTATATATATAAACCTATATCACTAATATTCCACCTTAGAAACAGAGGGTGCTGCAACCAAACTTCTTTTGTTGAAAACCCTGAGTTTGTCCCTGAGAGGGAGAAACTTTGCTGCAGATAATGGCTTTGTTAGAACATCAGCCCACTGGTCTTAGGCAGGCACATATGCCACAGTGAGGCTGCCATTGAGAACTTTTTCCCTGACAAAAAATATGTCAAGTTCCATATGTTTTGTTCTGTTGTGAAGAACAGGGTTATGGGCCAAAGTAACTGTGCTGAGGTTGTCACATAGGATTCTGGGAGTTTGAAATTAATAGTGCAGTTCAGTGAGAAGGGACTTAATCCACAGCAGTTCTGCATCCAGTTGAGCCATGCTCCTATACTCTGCTTCTGCACTAGATCTAGCAACCAGTTGCTGCTTCTTAGACCACCAAGAAATCAGATTTGGGCCTAAGAAAACACAGGCCCCAGAGGTTGACCTTCTGTCATTAGGGTCTGCTACCCAGTCACTATCACAAAAGCCCAGAAGAGACAAAGGTTGATGCTTGACGGCTGGCTGAAGAAGTAACCCATAGTGAAGAGTACCACTTAGATACCTTAGGATTCTTTTCACTGCTTTCCAGTGCTCCTCAAAGGGGTTAGACAGAAATTGGCACACTTTATTGACAGAAAATGAGAGCTCAGGCCTAGTAAGGGTTGCATATTGAAGTGCACCAACAATGGACCTAAATTGGGTGGGGTCTGAAACTGAATCAGAACCAAATTTAGATAACTTGCTGCTGGATATCATAGGAGTAGGCATCCCATTAGCAGTAGACATGTTAACCTTGGCAAGAAGGCCAGTCACATATTTAGTTTGAGATAGAAATAAGGATCCATTGGAGAGATGAGTAACCTCAATGCCCAGAAAATAATCCAGCTGGCCCAAATCCTTGAGAGAAAACTTGGTGTTAAGGCTCTTGATGAGATCAGTGATGAAGGGGGATGAATTGCCAGTGATAATAATATCGTCTACATAAACTAGTATCATGATAGTGAGGCTGTTGGTGTGAAGGAAAAACAAGCTAGGATCACACTTACTAGCTGTAAAACCATGTTGCACTAAGGAGCTTTTAAGCCTGTCAAACTAGGCCCTAGGAGCCTGTTTTAACCCATATAGGGCTTTGTTAAGTCTGCAAACAAGAGATCTGTCAGTGGATTCAAAACCAGGGGGTTGAATCATGTATACCTCTTCCTCAAGGAGCCCATTGAGAAAGGCATTATTCACATCTATTTGCCTAATAGTCCATCTATTTGTGACAGCAAGGGTGAGAATAGTCCTGAATGTAACAGGCTTAAGAACTGGGGAAAAAGTCTCAGTAAAATCACTACCTGCCTGCTGGTGAAACCCTTTGGCAACTAACCGTGCCTTATACCTGTTGATAGAGCCATCAGGGTTCTCCTTTACCCTAAAGACCCATTTGCAGCCTATGGGCCTTTTTGTATCAGACGGAGACACCAAAGTCCACGTCTGATTTTTCAAAAGAGCTTGATATTCTTCCTGCATTGCCTGAAACCAGTGTGGGGAAGCCAGAGCCTGTTTAACTGTTGTTGGTTCCATATGGGTGAGTAAAAGGGTGGGATGAATTCTGGGTTGCACAATTCCATTTTTAGCTCTAGTTTGCATAGGGTGGACATTGTGAGGATTAAGAATAGGAGGACTGGGAGGAGCAGAGATGGCTGCAGAATTAGGGTTGGAATTTGCATAAGGAACAGAAGTTGGTGATATGGTACTAGCTTCAGCCAAGTCAGAAAAGGCAGGAGTAGGTAACGGAGATTGAGAAAGATTAGGTTGGTGGGAGACAGATGTAGGACTAGACAGATTTGTATTAGGAGTAACTATGGTTTGGGAATGAGCAGGAGTAAGAGAAGACTGTCTGTCAGTAGCAGAAACAGTAGGATTAACATGTTGAAGGGGAGGGACATGGTAAGTGGGAATGATGGGTGGAGAGGCATTAGAAGGAAGCCAGGATCTGCTAGAGATAGAGCTGGGAACATTGAAGGAAGATGTGGGAGAGGGAAACAGATCCAAGTAAGGAAACCTAGTTTCATGAAACAAGACATCCTTAGAAATATATATTTTGCCATCTGCTGCAAGACACTTGTAACCTTTATGGACAGAAGAATATCCCAAGAAAATGCATTCCTGAGACCTATAGGCTAGTTTGTGAGAGTTGTAGGGTCGCAGAAAAGGGAAGCAAGCACAGCCAAAAACACGAAGACTAGAGTATTCAGGAGATTTGTGCATTAAAATGGAATAAGGGGAATGTTGTTGCAATGTGACACTAGGCAGCCTATTGATAAGGTAAGCTACAGTCACAAAGGCATGATCCCAGTATGTAAGAGGAAGTTTGGAGTGAGCAAGCAAAGCTAAGCCCGTTTCAACAACATGGCGATGTTTGCGCTCAACTATGCCATTTTGGTGGTGAGTATAAGGGCAGGTAAACCTATGGACAATTCCTAACTCAGTGAGGTACTTGGTAAAGGGTTTGAATTCTCCTCCTCCATCACTTTGAACTCCTTTAATCTTGCAATTAAATTGAAGTTCAACCATGGACTTGAAGTGAATGAATTGGGTTAAGGTATCAGATTTTAATCGAAGAGGGAAAACCCACACAAATCTGGAAAACGCATCAACACAGGTGGGGAAATAGGTGTAGCCACCTGAAGACTGAATGGATGCAGGCCCCCATAGATCACACACAACAAGCTCAAATGGGTGATGATAAACAGTGGTAGAGAGGGAGTATGGAAGCCTGTGGGATTTTCCCAGACAGCAAGCAGAACATGAGTTTGTGGGAGGTTTATGAGAAATGGGAACATTACAAAGCTTTAAAACTGCTGCAAGAGCTTGGTGATGAGGGTGACCAAGTCTGGTGTGCCATAGAATATATTTGCTATCAGAAATGGAGAAAGAGCAGGGTATATGAGTATTAGAGTGAGACATATTAAAATGAGAAATATAAGCAGTAGGAGACAATTGTAAACCAGAAGTACTAGGATTCTCATTGATATTTGAAACAGGATTACAGGAGGAGATACAATTGTAGGAAGCAACTGAGTTACAAGTAGGACTAGAACTAAGATTATTACAAGTGCTAAAGCTAGAACTATGATTATTACAAGTGCTAAAGCTATTAGACTTGGATGAAGACAAGGCTGGATTGGCAAATCTGTAGAGTCCATCAGCTCCAACAGTGCCACGAAGAAGAACTTCAGAGGAATCCTGTGATTTGACAAGACAGATTTGAGGATGAAATTCAAAAAAGACACGATTATCCTGTGTAAATTTACTGACACTCATGAGGTTTTTAGTTATGTGAGGAACAAGAAGAAGATTGTGAAGAATTAGGGCTGAGTTAGAATGATTAGAGAGAGGGAAATTCAAGGAACCAACAGAGTTAATCGACAAACCTTGGCCGTTTCCCATATACACTTGATCAGCTCCAGACAACGAGGAAGCATCAGTCAAATTTGAAGCATCAGGCGTGACGTGGTGAGACGCACCTGAGTCAGGGTCCCACCACTGGTTGCTAAAGCCAGCTTCTGATCCTGCATAGAATGCCTGAGGTTGAGGATGCCTGAGTGGTGATGGTCGTGAGGCAGCTGAATATCCAAAGGAAGAAGGATTGAAGGGAGTTCGTGGTGCCATGATATAAGGACTGAAGGGAGCTCGTGGTGAGGGAAGAGCTGGTGCACCGGAATAAGCATATCTATGGTAGCATATAGAAGCATCTTGGCCAAATTTATGGCAGATCTGACATGAAACTTTGCTGAAACGACCACCATGACCAGAACGGCCACCACCACGGCCATTTCGACCACCACGTGAACTGTGACTATGACTTTCAGAGTTGGCAGTCACATGACTGGTTCCAGTAGGAAAGTCAGAGTTCGAATTAGCACCAGAGAGATCAGGTGAGGGCAAAGATGACGCCGACGAAGCCTGTGTGAGATTCACGGTCACAGATTCAGTGAGAAGAGTTTTGCGATTTTTTTAGATTCGCGATTCGTGTGCAAGAAGACTCGACTCAAGTTCATCCAATGAACACAGATCTTCCTTGCTATTTATCGCAGCAACAATAGGATCATACTCTTCAGGGAGAGCGTCAAGAACCACTTCAATTAGGTTACGAAGTGGAACTGGATCGCCGATCGAGACAAGCGACTCACTAATTTCACGAACACGAACAATGAAATCAGTGATGGTGCGAGATCCTTTCGTCAGATTTCGTAACTCAGATCTGAGTTGATGCGCCTTGGTGGTGAGCAAGGTGTTGAAGTAACACTGCACTTCATACCACACTTGCCAAGAATAGGTGCAATCAACGAGTTTCGGAAGGAGAGAATCGGAGATTGTTGAGAGAAGGCAGGTGCAAATAAGCGCATCTTACTGTTCCCAGTCAAGAAACGCCGGATTTGCGCTGCCGGAGACAGGATCGGCACCGGGAAGGAACCGTAGAGGCACAAGCGGAGTCGTTACGAACCGCTGAAGTTTGTGGTCGTGAATCACTCCATCGATTTGCTGTTTCCACTGTTTGAAATTCTTATCATCCAATTTAACGGAGATAAGATGAGAGAGCTTAACATGAGCGGAGGGAAAACCGCCTTCAGAGTTGAACGGTGACGCCATGGAAGCGAGGAGATCGAGAAAGAGAAAAGGAAAAAAAAATAGTTCACGATACCATGTTAAAATCATAAAGAGAGAGAGAGAAGAAGTGGAATTCTGTTATAATATTCTCATTAAATGAATGAAGTACAATAGGTCATATATATAGAAACTAGAGTAAGTGGTTGTGACTCACTGTGTGACAGCTCAGTGACTGTGAGTCACAGTAGGACAGCTCATCAATAACAATGAAATAGAAAACTATATATATAAACCTATATCACTAATAGATAACAACAACCACATTAAGAACAAATTGATGTGTTTTCGAAACTACCATCTTCAGAAATGACATCTCTGACATGTGAAGTTTCTGAATTTCATTGCCTTCAATATCAATATGAGCATAGTAAACAGCACTCTGAGCTTCAGTTGGAGCAAAAACAATATGAGGGCCTCTTTTTATTTTGCCTTATCAAATGATTCGTTGTTGATCTCATGTTTAATATTTGCATCCACTTCATCAATCTTATCAAAGGCAAACACTTCCTCATGTAAATCAGAATATAACATCTTATCAGTTTCATTTGCCATATCATCTTGATGGTGGTCAATCCCTTCGATATCTAGAGAAAAAGTTGTAACTCGATTAGAGGACGCATTCCTGCTTGTTGCAATGGAGGTGTTACTAGACACGATGTTTACAATTTGCATTTCCTGCATAAAGGGTTGTACTAGGAAGACTTCATAAAAGTGGCCTGAACATGTTTTGAGGGCTTTTCCTATCAATTTGACGGAAAGCGGATTCGAATGAGCAGCCATCCCGTATACACAACAGCCTGAAGAACAAAATTTCATTTGTGCCAAAAACCAAATCTGCAAGAGTATCAAATGTTTGGTTATAAATTTTATACCTACTGACCAAATATCAGATTTGAATCCATACGGAATATCTGTAAGAAGTTCAGGACACATGTAACTCGGAGTTCCTACCAGCTGCATAGAAACATTTACAACAGTTACTACCTCCTTATCTGGTAACTAAGCATTTTTACATAAAACACACTTGTTAGTTTGTGGTTAAGGAAATAGTTTGACTTTAAAGAAGAAAGAAACTAGTTCAGTTGTCACGCATACGGAAGAAGCCAAATCATTTGCTTTAAGAGTCTTAGAAAGCCAAAAATCTCATATATGCCAGAAAAATGCAAACAGATTTAGGATGAAAAGTTGAAAAGTAAATTATTTATATACAACATAATAAATAATGTTTTATTTAGAGTCTCAAAGTCTCAATATTCATTTTGTCAACAAATGTGTAAAAATACTTTTAAAGTACCAGTAACAATTTTGTCCAAATACTAGAATAGAAAATACCAGTATATTTAGATATAAATATAAATTTGCAACTGAAAATAATCAATACCTTTATTTTCTCTATATAAACGTTATGTCACTAATGTGGTTTATATAATGAAAACAAGACTTTACTATAAAAGAAAGCATCACCACAAGTGAAAAAGCCTTCAATTACAAGCATGTACATTTCCCTTAAAATCTATGTCCATTCATCTTGATCAAAACTCATCGATTGTTTCACTTCCAGCTCAAATGTTATCTCATATGAAACAAATGTTCATCATTTTTAGTATACCTGTATCAAGAAAAAAAATAAAAATTAAGTCACTTTTTTAAACATGTCATATGCATGATATGACATAATATACAGCTCCTTATTATGATGACCTAATGCTTTATATCCAGAATGATTATTCTCCCTTGTAGCAGAAATTTTTTTCTGCTAAGTTAACGTGATTGAAATATATATATATATATATATATATATATATATATATATGAGGCTACATAGTTAAGCAATATCTTAAGTTGATAATGTCTTCTTGTAGACTTCAATAAGACCACTGAATTGTCTTCATCCATCACCATGCTTTACAACCTATGAGTCACTTGCAATCCATATACGAGCGCAGTCAAGGGAGTAGACAAAGAAAAGGGATGAAGAACCAGCCGTACCTCCGGAGGCCATGTTACTGGCAAACCATTTTCAATAACCATCCTTGTCCCTCTTGTAGTAGTCCTTGAATGAAAAGTTCAAAGCCTAATAAAAATTTGAATTGCACAGTTACCTTCACATACAACAAAACAACCCAAAAATAATTGCAAAGGGGCAGGAAATAAATCCATTGTTATCAGGAAATAAGTCTTTTATTATACATGGCAAATCTATGATTGCTTGGTTGAGTTAGTACCTAAGCACTCAAGCAAGTTCCAGAGCAAATCAAAGATGGTCCTTCTTGTTAGGGGAGCTTTTTTCACTAGGGAGCATTGATCATTGTGGAACCTCATTTGATTTAGAGCAACACCTTTGTGAGAGACACACCACATATCCACCCAAAACCCTAAGGTAATAGGTGGGTGGGTTCTCTCACTTATAAATGTTCAAATCTCCACAATTCTAACCAATGTGGGACTATTACCCACACTACTCTACTCACACTTGCAACATTCTTAACACTCCCCCTCAAGTGTGAGTTCACAATGCTCCCCCTCAAGTGGAAGCTCTTTCTTCCACATACACACTTGTACCGCCGTTGACACTCTTCAACGGGACACTCAACCACACCCGGGACACCTACCCATGTGGGATACTTTCGATACAAGTAAGCCGGTCCCTTTCTCGAACCAAAGGCTCTGATACCATATGTTAGGGGAGATTTTTTCACTAGGGAGCATTGATCATTGTGGAACCTCATTTGATTTGGAGCAACACCTTTGTGAGAGACACACCACATATCCACCCAAAATCCTAAGGTAATAGGTGGGTGGGTTCTCTCACTTATAAATGTTCAAATCTCCACAATTCTAACCAATGTGGGACTATTACCCACACTACTCTACTCACACTTGCAACATTCTTAACACTCCCCCTCAAGTGTGAGTTCACAATGCTCCCCCTCAAGTGGAAGCTCTTTCTTCCACATACACACTTGTACCGCCGTTGACACTCTTCAACGGGACACTCAACCACACCCGGGACACCTACCCATGTGGGATACTTTCGATACAAGTAAGCCGGTCCCTTTCTCGAACCAGGCTCTGATACCAGATGTTGGAATCAACCCAAAAACCTATGGGAATTCCTTCTATCACGCAGCAATTATACAGAAAAGTAGAAAGAAAATAGGGAAGAAGAAGATGAATAGTGTTCTTGCTGCCCACAAACTGTGGGACTTTCTCTCTTCTTATTACTCACTCTGCAACTGCAGAATTCTGTGAGAAATTACAAAGTGTTGTAATTGATACAAAATAATGAGGGAAACTCCCTATTTATAGAATTAGGTTTGCTTGCATCTCAAGACAAAGCTCAAACTATAAAAGCCCAAAATATCAAATCTAATCTAAATCATATCAAATCTAATCTAATCTAATAAAAGCAAAATCTGAATCCCGTCTAAATGAATCTGTCGAAACACTTTCGACAGTTCAGCACAACACTTCGACACATGAATGTTTCGACTTCGACTTCGACTGCTTCCTTCTGCTTCGATACCTTTGTCACACAAGGTCTGACTTAGCATACAGTGTTGGTATGGTAAGTAGATTTATGCAGAAGCCAAAGGTATCACACCTAGCAGCGGTGAAGAGGATACTAAGGTATCTGAAAGGAACTCTCGACTATGGCATTTTGTTTCCAGCAGCTGATGAAGGGAAAGAATGCAAGTTAGTGGGATACACAGACTCTAGCTGGTGTAGTGATGCAGAGGATAGAAAATCCACAGCTGGATATGTGTTTATGTTAGGTGGTGCACCAGTTGCTTGGAGTTCGAGAAAGGAGCCAGTAGTGGCATTGTCATCATGCGAAGCAGAATACATTGCTGCTTCTCTTTGTGCATGTCAAGCAACATGGATGGTGAATCTGGTCGAAGAAATTACATCAATGAGTCATGGAGCAATTACCATGAAGATCGACAGCATGTCAGCTATCAATTTGGCGAAGAATCCAATAGCACACGGTCGAAGCAAGCACATCGAAATGAGGTTCCATTATCTTCGAGAGCAGGTAGCAGAAGGGAAGATGAAGTTGGAACACTGCAGAACTGAGAATCAGATTGCAGATATCATGACGAAGGGAGTGCAGGTCGAAGCCTTCAGAAAGCTAAGGACTATGATGAATGTAGATAGTTTAGACACAATGAATTAGGTGGTGTGTTAAATTATAATTCATAGTGTCGAAAACCTAGTGTGTCGAAGTCGAAGCAGAAGGAAGCAGTCGAAGTCGAAGTCGAAACATTCATGTGTCGAAGTGTTGTGCTGAACTGTCGAAAGTGTTTCGACAGATTCATTTAGATGGGATTCAGATTTTGCTTTTATTAGATTAGATTTGATTTGATATGATTTAGATTAGATTTGATATTTTGGGCTTTTATAGTTTGGGCTTTGTCTTGAGATGCAAGCAAACCTAATTCTATAAATAGGGAGTTTCCCTCATTATTTTGTATCAATTACAACACTTTGTAATTTCTCACAGAATTCTGCAGTTGCAGAGTGAGTAATAAGAAGAGAGAAAGTCCCACAGTTTGTGGGCAGTAAGAACACTATTCATCTTCTTCTTCCCTATTTTCTTTCTACTTTTCTGTATAATTGCTGCGTGATAGAAGGAATTCCCATAGGTTTTTGGGTTGATTCCAACATCTGTTAGCGGAACAATCGAGGGGGTCAACGAGGGAGCATTTCTTATTTGGGACACACCTTTGTGAGAGACACACCACATACTCACCTAAAACCTTAAGGTGATTGGTGTGTGGGTTCTCTCACTTATATAGTGTTCAATCTTCCCTTTTCTAATCAATGTGGGACTTCTTCCTCACACTTGATTCTCAACACTCCCCCTCAAGTGTGAGTTTATACACAATGCTCCCCCTCATGTGGAAACTCTCTCTTCCACATACACTTGTATCACCATTGAACTCAACGGAACACCTTCTACCCACACCTGCGGGAAGTGTTTTCGATATAAGTAAGCCGGTCCCTTTCTCGAACCAGGCTTTGATACCATTGTTGGAGGGAAATCGAGGGGGTCAACGAGGGAGCATTTCTTATTTGGGACACACCTTTGTGAGAGACACACCACATACTCACCTAAAACCTTAAGGTGATTGGTGTGTGGGTTCTCTCACTTATATAGTGTTCAATCTTCCCTTTTCTAATCAATGTGGGACTTCTTCCTCACACTTGATTCTCAACACTTCTCATGTTACTAGATATCAGAAGGATTTAATGTCAAAATTATTTACAGTTATGCATACACAAGCATGCCAAAACCAAAATTATGCAGTAAAATAGGTTAAAAATAAAGGCGTTTGAATTAAATTAAGTGAGTGAGTTCTAACCAGTAGATCCATGAGAGAATACTTTTAAGCCTTTCAATGAATAAAAAGCGATGTAGAACATCCTCTAGTTCAACACCAAATGCTCTCAAATAAGGGCTCATCCGCAATAGACTGAACGCGTCAAAATTTGATCTTATTGTCCCTGTTGGCTCTGATTATCCATTTCATTCTTGCCATTACATAGTTGTCAAAAGTGTAATACAAACATTAGGCCAATGACTAAAATTGTAGTCTTCCTTGAAATGGAACATAAACAGATAAGCACCAACCTGCAACATTGCATAACAATAGAATTTGGAATATTGACAGGGTAAACAAAATAATTTATGACTTATGATATGAAAGATGGTTCTACTACTACCAAGAGATTTGGATTTACTAGAGAGACAAATAAAAAGACAAAGATAAAAATAACATGATAATAATTCTGCATTCAAATTCAGGTTACACCAATACTTAAATACATAAGTGTTAATGGACCTAAACAATGGGTTAAAAGCCCACTTGAAGGAAAATACTAAAAATACTTAAAAATATAATAATTTCAATCCAAAATAAAATCATGCTGCCATGAGGGCCTCTTAATAATTCTAATGGGCCTGTCCAACTTCCTATCACTACTATCCGGCCCACCAAAAACCTTGTCCTCAAGGTTTGAGTTAACAATTGCAGCATTTTTATTATATTGGGCCGGCCCACTTGGAGAGGAGGGAGAGCTTTGACCGTGATGAGAAAATGGGCTTGGTGGTAAAACTGATTGTCGTGTGGTAGTGGGATAATTCTGAACACGGGGATCCGTGGAAACCAAGTGGGTGGGAATGGGAGAGTTGGATTTGCACGTGTTCCTTTTGGAGGAAATTGGGGAACGATTAGACGGTGGAGAATGGATTGCGTGTTCCAAGGGCGGTTGTGGGTTCTGCATGCCTAGGTCGCGTAGGCTCAGCTGCATGTGACTTTGTTACCGTTTCCCACGCTTTGGAATCCAGCTGTATATCATTTTCAAAATTTAGGGAAAATGGAAAGTCACGTGGGTGAAGCGGTGGCATAGTATCAGAGAATCCAAGGTTTTTCAAGGGCCCAGATTGTGCATGTGGATCCAACGGTGGGGAGAGTTTCCAAACAGCTGAGGGTAAGGTGGAATCATAAATAGGGGCCACATGTTTCATTGCTTCAGTTTCACGCCCTCCCTCTTCACTTATCTCTTCACCTTCTTTCGCAAGTACTTCTTTGTTCAGAAAATCTTGAGAACTTTCAGTTTGCAACCCTAAGTCTTTTCCCAGTTCCACTTTTTTTTCAATGGCCTTTGCCTCTCGTTTTCTTTCTCTATGCTCTCTGAAACATCACTTGCAACATCTTCAACTTGAGAAGTTTCAACTCGTTTTTGATTTGAATCCTCAGGATCTTCTTCCATCAAGGTCTCATCTCTGATGTTCTTTGGAATGGGGATGCTGTCTTTCTGAGGGTCACTTCCATGGCAGCGTCGTAACTGTGAGACGTGGAAAACCGGGTGGATGCGAGAAGAACTTGGAAGAGTGATTTCGTAGGCCAGAGATCCTATACGGCGAAGAACAGAGAACGATCCAAAACACCGTTTTGAAAGTTTCTGAGATGTGCGACGGTGGACCGATGTTTGACGGTATGGTTGGAGACGAAGCCAAACGAGATCCCCAACTTCAAAGGTACAGTCTCGACGTTTCTTATTAGCTTGAGTTTGCATGAATTTCTAACTTCGAGATAAGTTTTGCTTCAATGTGTTGATGATGAGTTGTCTATTTTGCAAGGATGTATCAAGAGAGGGAAGGGTTGTATGGCCTTTGATGTAACACCCCCCTTCTATACCCCCAAATAAGCACAATACATCATTTAGGCACATATTAAAAATTTCGTCAGAGTATAATTATAAACATGGTATGAAAAGAGGTACGTCACATTATACATTAAATTAAAACATACAACACCTGCTCAACATTGATATGCAACAGTGGGGTAACTTTGCAACAGAGGAACTTTGTCCTTACACCCACATCTCAATATTTAGAATAAAAGCGGAAAATCTAAACATTGAATAACATCAAACATATGTACATATATATACATGCGTCATCGAGTATCATCCATCAACATAATTCATGTTTTCATAAACATTCATCAGCAAGATACATGTGTATCACAAAAGAATCATATACATCCTAGCTACCCGGTGCTACATATCAGAGCCAACCGACCAAAAGAATGAAGACACGCTTCACAAAAGACCTCCAGCATACCTACTCTGCAATGCCTCATAGAGCATCATAAAACAGCAGAAGGGTGAGAAATATTATCATAATAACAATGCATATAATTATATATATCTTAACATAAAAATACACATCTTCCACATTCTCACCACAATTCATCAAAAAACTCACCCATATACATCACAATGTATATATATATATACACCCAAACATATTCGTCAAACATACTTTCGCAATTCTCAATCATCCCACATAAACATACACATTCATGTTTATTCATCAATGCACAAATACAAAGATGATAAATGCAAATCATAGAGACCGGCTCACGACCCTATGCAAATGCAATGCGGTACCGACTCAATCATCTCAAGTTCACTCAGGAACTTATTGGAACCATCGCTCGTTACCAATGTAACTCCCCGTCGGGCCCACAATGTTCACCCATTGCTCACACCCCACATGGGCACACAATGTTTATGGATCGCTCACACCCCACACAGGCACACGACCCGATTACTCACACCTCACCTAGGCACACAATCTGATTGCTCACACCTCACCTAGGTACACAATCGTTTGTAATCATCGCTCACACCTCACATAGGCACACGACGATACAACGGATTCTCATTAGAATCGCTCAACACAAGAATGTACTTCATTATGCTTCACATGCAAAATGACTCAAGACATTCTTGAAATGCATACATATTCACAATATATTCATGCATTCATCTCATACAATCACATACAATCTATATACATTCACATCAATGCACTATTGTATGATTCACATTCAAAACACACATTCGAAATGGGAAAAGTCACAACAAGACACTATTCCCGACTTTCCGACATAATTAAATCGACTAACAATTTCCAAGTCATCAAAATAAGAAAGAACATTCCATAAGCTTTCTAATGCATTGAACCACGCCTCAAACCGAACCACAGATCAAAAGTTATGCAGAAAACAAAATTACACGAACATCACTGTTCGCTGGGCGAACCTCCCTCGTGAGCATTCGCTAGCTCCTTCGCTAGGTGAATGTTCCAGCGAACCAACTGTTAGATAAAAACAGACACAAAGTTCGCTAGGCGAACCAAGGCAGCAACTACCAACATTCAAAACACCCAAACTTCGCTAGGCGAACACTCTAGCGAACCTTCGCTCACGCCTTCGCTAGGCGAATACCCGTAGCGAACCTTCGCTACCCTTCGCTGAATGGTTCGCTAGGCGAACCTGCGAAAACTCAGAATCCTTCAGCGTTGTGGAAAACCCAAAAACCCTATTTTTCAACCCAAAACATTTTCAAAACAACATATATCCATCAGAACTCAATCTAATCATGGAAACAAGCATTCTACCACATTTACGTCGATTTCCAACCGCGAAAACATCGATTTCTCATTATCGACCTAAAATGGAAAACTATGAAAACACCACAAACAATCTAATACACACATACACAATCATACATAATAATATACATTGATAAGATAATAAGATTTCACACCCTTACCCGATTAAATCGATTCCTAAAGGTTGATTTTCTTGGTTTTCCTCTTTTCTCCTCTTCCTCTTCTTTTCTCTCCTTTTTCTCTCTATTTTCCTTTCTATCTCTTTCTCTTCTATTTCCTCTTCTTGTCTCTTTTTCTTTTCTATTTTTCTTTTTACCCAAATTCAATTTAATTCATTTTCTCACACAATTATATTTCCACTAAATTTTCTAACTTAACATTAATTGAGAAATGTCTAAAATACCCTCCATCCTACTTTTCCCAGAAAACTCTCAAAAACGGTAAAATAACATAACTGGTCAACATGACATATTAACACACCAATTCCACAGATAAAATAACTTATCACACAATTAAAAATAAAAGACTCAACAAAATGGGAATAATTGGAATCGGGGCGTTACATTTGATATAGTCACTGGTTGTAGGAGGTTTTTGTCCGTAAAGTGCCTCGAACGGTGTCATCTTGATGGACGAATGCAAACTGGTGTTGTGCCAATATTCTGCTAAGTGAAGGTATTTAAACCATTGGCGCGGTTGATCACTGGTAAAGCACCGAAGGTAAGTCTCCAAACTTTGATTTACCACTTCAGTATTTCCATCAGTTTCCGGATGATAAGCCGTACTATATTTCAGGGACGTGCCTTGCACTCGGAAAAGCTCTTTCTAGAAGGTGCTCAAGAATAGAGGATCTCTGTCTGAAATGATGGATCTAGGTACAACGTGCAAACGACAGATCTCAACAGAAAATCTCCGTGCTAAGTCGTGAGCTGCGAAGTGAGTAGGTAAAGCAACGAAGTGGACGAACTTGGAGAGACGGTCACAAATAACCCAGATGACAGTATGTCCAAAAGATTTGGGAAGGTGAGTTATAAAATCCATAGATAAGTCTTCCCATACCTGTTGCGGTATTTCAATTGGTTTTAATAATCCTTGTTTTCTTGTTGGCATGTACTTGTTCTGTTGGCAAGTGAGGCAAGTCTGTACAAAGCGCTTGACGTCCCTGTATAATCCAGGCCAGAGGAAAGTTGCTGAGATTCGAGCTAGGGTAGGTTTGAGGTTGGAATGACCGGATGTTGGCGAGCAATGGTACTCCTTGAGGATGCTGGTGCGAAAACCTCCTGTGTCAGGTAAGAAAATCTTGTCTTTGAAATACAACAGATTGTTAAGGACATGATAAAGCACTTGCATTTTGGTATCAGTTTGACTTTTTCTGATAAGATCCTTTCCCTGACTTGTTGTATAGAACTGTTTGAGGGTCGTGATGAAATCTGGAATGGGGCTGGAGATTGAAAGCATCAGGACATCTGTCTCACTATGGCATCGGCTCAAGGCATCAGCAACTAGATTTGTTCTCCCAGGTTTGTAAAATATATCAAAGTGAAAACCCTGTAACTTAGCAGTCCATTTTTGTTGCTCTGGAGTTTGAATCGTCTGAACTAGTAAATTCTTCAAGCTTTTTTTATCAGTAAAAATATGGAAATATTGCCCAGTAAGGTACTGACGCCATTTCTTAACAGCTTCTGTGATGGCGTACATCTCCCGCACATATACGGATGAAGCTTGCATGCGTGGGCTCATTTTCTTGCTGAAGAATGCCAGAGGATGTCCATCTTGGGAGAGAACCACACCTATTGCAACCGCGGAAGCATCAGTCTCGATGACAAAGGTTTTGTTGAAGTCCGGAAGCACCAGAACAGGCGTCTCTGTCATTTTTTTCTTTAATGTTGTAAAAGCTAAATCTGTATTTGTACCCCATGTAAACTTATTGAAACGCAAAAGATCGGTGAGGGGAGCGGCAAGAGTGGCGTAGTGTCGGACAAAACGTCTGTAAAAACCGGTGAGGCCCAAAAATCCCCTGAGCATCGTGAGTGAGCGTGGCCTTGGCCAGTCTAAAATTGCTTAAATCTTCTCTGGATCAGGGGTTACTCCATTAGATGAAATTACATGGCCTAAATAATCAACTTTATGAACTGCAAACACACACTTAGAAAGTTTTACAACAAAATGATTTGAAGCAAGTAAATCTAAAATCAAGGTTAGGTGAAGTAAATGGTCTGAATAAGAATTACTGTAAATGAGAATATCATCAAAGAAAACAAGAACAAACCGTCGCAAGTAAGGACGTAAGAGGTCATTCATCGCCGATTGAAAAGTACTAGGAGCATTAGTTAAACCAAACGGCATCACTAAAAACTCATAGTGCCCATCAAAGGTTCTAAATGCTGTCTTATAAGTGTCTTCTGGTATGACCCTAATTTGGTGGTAGCCCGACCTTAGGTCGATCTTTGTAAACAAAGTAGCAAAACCTAGCTCATCAAATAGTTCATCAATGGTAGGTATTCGAAAATGATCACGTATGGTAACTGCGTTTAAAGCTCGATAGTCCACGCAAAAACGCCATGAGCCATCTTTTTTTCGGACAAGTAGGACTGGGGAAGAGAATGGGCTGGTGCTGGGCTTGATAATACCCTCGGAAAGCATTTCTTTGATAATTTTGGTCATGACTTCTTTTTGTGAGTGAGGATAGCGGTAAGGTTTCACATTTATTGGAGAAGTGTTTACGACTATAGGGATCTTGTGATCATGAGGTCTGGACGGTGGAAGTCCGTGAGGGGTTTGAAACACGGTTGGGTAGGAATTTATGAGGTTTGTGATTTCTGGTGGTGTAGTTGTGTTAGTGAGTTCTTGAGTCGGGTTGGCTGGATAAGTATCATGGTCAGAGGTGGGTTGGTACAATAGGAGGTGTATAGAAGCGACATAGTCGGTGTGCAAAAGATGACGTAGCTGGCTGAAGGTTGAATGGGTTGGGTGTTGGGTGTTATCACCTGAAATAGTGATAGCTTGGTTGTCATAGGTGAAAGATATTTGGGGTATTGAGAAATCAGCCTGAAGTGGCCCAAGAGTTCTATGTCATTCCATTCCTAACACAACATCAGCCCCTTCTATTGGGAATAAGTAGAACGGAATGATGAATAAGTGAGATTGTAATGAGATAGGAACTTGAGAACATAAGCCTGAGCAAAGAAGTTTGGATCCGTTCCCTACCATAACAGAAAAATTGGGGATGGTTTGACAAGGAATTTGGAGATGTTGTGCGATTCGTGGTTGCGTGATATTGTGGGTACTTCCTGTATCTATTAGGATAGTCACCGGTAATCCATCAATCATCCCTTTAAATTTCAAAGTTTTGGGAGAGAATTCCCCACTTACAGCTTGTGGAGATAGTTGGAAGTAAGTTTCAGCATTTTCTTGTGGAGGGGGTTCAATTTCCACCGAAACAGAATTTTCCACAAGGTCCAATGTAGTAGGGGGTTTGACTCATCATCCACCATAAGTAAAAGAAACTTTCCAGCAACACATTTATGGCCAGGGATATACTTTTCATCGCAATTAAAACACAAGCCTTGTGCTCTACGTTCAGCTTGTTGTGCTGGAGATATTCGTCGGATAGGTAAACGACTAGTGGGTGGATGGGTGGTTTGTGGAGTAAGAGGTTTTGGTGTTAGGATATTTGGAGGGTTATGGTTTGTAGGTTTGGGGGGGGCAGATTGGGACGGTTGGGCTTGATGGGGTGTATAAGGTCCTTTGAACTTGGGTTTTGAGTCTTTTATTTTGGCTTCAATGAGCTTTGCCAAACCAATAGCATGTGAAATTGAGTGTGGTCGTTGGACAGCCAATTCATTTCGGATTTCTGGGATTAAACCAGAAAAAAACAATTTAAAATAGCTTCAGGCGGTAATCCAATCACTCTATTGCCAAGTTTCTCAAAATTAGCTTGATATTCAGAAACTGTTCCATGCTGTCTTAATTTGAACAACTGTGCTTGGTATTTTCATAAGTTGAAGGACCAAAACGTAATTCCATAGCCCTAGAAAATGCTTCCCAAGTACTAAGTTCATTACTTTGAAACATCCACTTATACCAACCAAGAGCTTCACCCTTCATATGAAATGCTACCATTGGTTAACGGTTTTCAAGAGGGATATTATAAAACGCAAAAAATTGTTCAGCTTGGAAAAGACATTCCAAGACATAACTTCCATCGAAAACATTCAGCTCAATCTTTGGCTGTCTAAAATTCATATTTGGCATTGTGTTTTGTTGTTGATGGTAAGGGTAGGAATACGGGTAATGAGGGTAAAGGGTTGATTGTGTGAGTTGGCTGTTTGGGGGAAAGTAGTGTAAACGTGGGGTTGTGTGAGAATGTGTGGTGGCTGTGTGAAGTTTGGTGGAAATGGGGTTGAGAAAGGTTGAAATGCAGAATTTAAGGAATGAATTGTACGTGAAGATCTTGTAAAAGAAATGGGTGGCGGTGGTGGTGGTGTGTAAAGTTGTGTGGAACATAGGGTTGAGTTGATATGTGAAAGAGGTGATGTTAGTGGAATAGTAGAGTTACCTACATCAGATCTGGAGGTAGAAATTATGCTAGATCTAGCTGCTACTGTAGTAGATGTAGCTGCTGCTGTAGTTGCAGATCTGGAAATAGTGGCAGCAGCATTCATGGTTGTAAACTGTTGGGTCATGAGAGCTGTTAGAGCTGCAAAATTGTTGTTCATGGCAGATTCCAAGTTGTTGTGATTTGTGTGGATTTGACCAAGTTGTAAAGCAAAGGCTTGGTTGTTAGCTTCCATGGAGGATTCAAGGTTCTCATGGGTATTAATGAGGTTTTCAAGGCGTTGATTTGTGGCTTGTAGTGTTTCATCTAGGTCTTTGGGGGTGGGATTTGTGAGTTTGGGAGGCATTGAGATTAATGAAAGCACCAAATGATGGTTGGTTCTACTACTACCAAGAGATTAGGGTTTACTAGAGAGACAAATAAAAAGACAAAGATAAAAATAACATGATCATAATTTTGCATTCAAATTTAGGTTACACCAATACTTAAATACATAAGTGTTAATGGACCTAAACAATGGGTTAAAAGCCCACTTGAAGGAAAATACTAAAAATACTTAAAAATATAATAATTTCAGTCCAAAATAAAATCATGCTGCCATGAGGGCCTCTTAATAATTCTAATGGGCCTGTCCAACTTCCTATCATGATAGCTCAGTCTGAAGGGTCTCAAGGAAATTCATCAACAAGCATCAACAAGCATTAAGCCAACAAAGCCATATTTTGAAAGCATAATTCAAAGATTAAGTTATTTTTTCTAAAAGTGTCAATATAAATGGATATAGCAATGATGGCATATTGCATCAAACAACTAGTTTCTCCGAGTCTATCTTATTCGATTCGACATTATAAAGGATGCATCCTCCCCACAGGTGAATTTATCATCAAGAAATCGTATATATTATACTCAAGCATCTAATACTATGAACTTAAAATAGATTATTCAATATTGATTATCGAATGTTTATAGTTCATGAACTAAATTGTTGTGCACAAAACATGACATTATGAAACCTACAATCTTACCCTAATTATGACATTCTTACAAAAAAATCCCTTTTTTATAAAAAATACCACTGTGTGTTTCCTATTAACAATTTATAAAAGTACATGAATGAAAGAGAGTTTTCTAAGAGAGAGTGAAGAAATGGAAATAAAAGTAATACTACACAAACGCTGTTGTAAACAACAACGCTGGGATGAAGGAAAGTACGAGTGACAAGCTTCATTTTGAATGAAGAAAAGACATCCACGTCGGCAGCGGTGCTGGAAGATGAAGACAATAAACGAAGGAATGAGAGAGGAAATGAGAATCTGAGTAAAAAGAGGAAGCTCATGGGATGGATCAGGAATGTACTTCCGAAGTTGTGACACATGAAACACAACATGCAAATTCGAAAGTTCGAGTGGCAGCGCCACTCTATATGCAACAGCTCCGACTCTCTGCAAAATCTGATACAGTCCAATGAACTTAGGATCCAGCATCTTCGATCTCAGTGCACGACCAACACCGGTCACAGGATCGACCCTTAGAAACACATGGTCTCCTTCACTGAATTCCAAGTCTTTCCTCCTATTATCACGATAACTTTTCTGTCTACTCTGGGATGCTTTCATCTTCTCCTTAATCATCTGGAACATCTCAGTAGTCTACTACACAATTTCGGGTCCAAGTATAGTGCTCTCACCCGACTCATACCAGCATAGAGGTATCCTACACCTCCGACCATACAACGCTTTAAAAGGCGCCATTCTAATACTAGAATAGTAACTATTATTGCACGCTAAGTGGGTATCCCAAGCACCTCCCTGCTCGAGTCTACAAGCCCTCAACAAGTCTTTCAATGATTGAATTCCCCTCTCAGATTGCCCATTTGTCTGCAGATGATACGCATAACTCAACTTCAAATTAGAATCCAAAGTCTCTTTCAAACTCTTCCAAAATCCAGAATTAAACCTTGGGTCTTTGTCTGACACTATGCTCAACGGAACCCCGTGAAACTTCACTATTATTCGGATATAAATCTCTGCTAACTTTGACAAAGGAAAACTGATGTTAATCGGTATAAAATGTGTCGATTTTGTCAGTCTATCCACAATCACCCAAATAACATCAAAGCCTCTCGTCATATTTGGTAAACCAGTCACAAAGTCCATCGCGATACTATTCCATTTCCACTCTGGTATTTCCATTGGTTGCATGAAACCGAAAGGTTTATAATGTTCCACTTTTGACTTTTGGCAAATCAAACAAGCATACACAAACTGAGCTACATCTTTCTTCATACCTGGCCACCAAAACAATTTCTTAAGATTCTGATACATTTTCGTAGCTCCTGGATGAATACTCAAGCTACTTCTGTGCCTCTCCTCTAAGATCATTTTCCCCAGCTCAAGATTATCCGGTACACAAATTCTGCTTTGAAACCTCAATACACCAAAATCATCTACCTTAAAGTCATCTTTTGTATCCGATCCTCCTGCGGTCATCAAATCCACCAGCTTCAAATCGAGTTTCTGAATCTCTCTAACTTCTTATCGGAACTCATTATTAACCTTCAACATACCCAATATCACACTCTCAGGAGTCAGTTCACAAACCATGCTCAAGTCTCTAAACTGTTCAATTAAGTCCAACTCCTTGATCATTAATGTCGACATGTGCATCGTCTTCCGACTTAAAGCATTTGCCACAACATTAGCTTTATCTAGATGGTAGCCCAAGCTAAAATCATAGTCCTTCAAGAACTCCAACCATCTTCTCTGTCTCATATTCAATTCTTTCTGGTCAAATAAATAGTTCAAACTTTTATGATCACTGGACACTTCAAACCTCGATTCGTACAAGTAATGCCTCCAAATTTTCAACACAAAAACCACTGCAGCTAACTCAAGATCATGAGTAGGATAATTCCTTTCATGTACCTTCAATTTGTCATGAGGCATAAGCCACGACCTTACCATCCTGCATCAATACTCCGCTTAATCCCATTTTAGACGCATCACAATATACCACAAACGGTTAATTTGGTTTTGGTAGAATCAATATTGGCGCTGTAGTTAACCTCTTCTTCAATTCTCGGAAACTCTCTTCACACAAGATATCCCACACAAAGTTTTGACCTTTTCTAGTCAATTGAGTCAGAGGAAGGGTCAAATTAGAAAACTTTTCGATAAACCTGTGGTAATAACCTACTAAACCCAAGAAACTCCTAATCTCCGTCACTGATTTCGGAGGTTACCATTGAAGTACAACACTCAATTTGGATGGACCCAGTGCTATGCCATCACCAGAAATAACATGTCCCAGAAAACTCACTTCGGGCAGCCAGAACTCACATTTTGAAAGTTTCACAAACGACTTGTTATCTTTCTACACTTGCAACGTAATCCTCAAATGTTCTGCATGATCCCTTTCCGACATGGAGTAAATCAAAATGTCGTCAATAAAAACTACAAAAAACTAATCTAAGTAGGCATGGAAGATACGATTCATGTGCTCCATGAATACGCCACGCTCATTGGACACTCTGAACGACACCACAGCATATTCGTAATGTCCATACCGAGTCCTAAAATCCGTCTTCTGAATATCATCCTCTTTCACCTGAAATTAATGCTAACCCGGTCTCAAATAAATCTTACTGAAAACACGAGATCCCTCGAGTTTATCCATTAGATCATCAATTCTTGGAAGTGGATATTTGTTCTTGATGGTCACCTTATTCAACTTATGATAATCAATGCACAATCTCATGCCACCGTCCTTTTTTTAACCAACAATACTGGAGCTCCCCACGGTGACACACTGGGTCTAATAAACTTCTTATCAAGCAATTCTCCTAGCTGAGATTTCAACTCTGCCAATTATGTTGTTGACATCCTGTATAGTGCCATAGAAACCGGTCTGGTACTAGGGACAAGATCAATTGCAAATTCCACCTCTCGCTTCGGAGGCAACTCTGAAATATCATCTGGAATACTTCTAGAAACTCTTTCACTACAGATAATTCATTAATTGACGTTTTGCTCTCAACAGACAATGAGGCAAACACCGCAAACATTTTAGCTTCATCTTCCAACAAGGTCCTCAATTCCTTGGTAGATATAAAATTATCCAACTCTTCCTCTTCTGTGGTAAGAAATAACAACCTCTTCCTATAACATTCAATGTAGACGTAATTGCTCTCTAGCTAGTTCATCCCTAAAATAATATCCAGATCACTGAGGGGTAAGAAAATCAAATCCACTCCGAAATCTTTACCAAATATGGACAAAGGACAATCCAAGCACACTAAGGATGTAGTTATTGACCTAATTGATGGAGATTCAATCACCCCCTTACTCAAAGTAGACGGCACCAGTTCTAGTTTCTTCACACAATCAACAGAAATAAACGAGTGGGTCGCACCTGAATCAATGATAGAAATCGAAGGAGTATTATGGATATAACAAGTACCTCTGACCAAATGATCCTCACTGGTAGGTTGAGTCCCCACCAATGCAAATACCTTCCCACCGGTCTACGACTGCTTCGACTTCTAACAATGGGTGATAATGTGACCTTGTTCACCATAGTTGTAGCAGATAGGTATATTGGTCCTAGAATCTGCCATAACATGAACTGGATTCCCGCATTTGAAACATTTCTCAACTCATTCTGACATTCATTAGCATGTGACTCACGCCACCACATTTGAAACACTTGATAGGTTTGGAAGAATTTCCTCCCCCACTTGGCTTCTTGCCAACAACCATTTTCTGCTTCCATTTATCGGCCGGAGTACTGTAAGGCATACTCCCGTGTCTCTGCTTACCCCTTTTGTCACTCAGGGCCTTGTAGTGAGCATCTTGAACCCTGTTATCTTCATCATAAATCTGACACATGTTCACCAACTCATGGAAGTATCTGATGTACTGATAACTGATACCTTGTTTGATCTCAGGACGCAGTCCATTCTCGAACTTGATACACTTTGAACTCATAGCAACATCAGTATTGTAATGAGGATAGTATTTCACCAGTTCCTTGAACTTGGTCGCATATTCTGCAACTGTCGGGTTTACCTGCTTCAATTCTAGGAATTCAATCTCCTTCTTACCACAAACATCTTCTAGAAAATACCGCTCCAGAAACTCAGCCCTGAACACCGTCCAAGTAATAGGATTACCTGCAACTTTTAACCTTTAACGGGTGTTATCCCACCAATCTTCAGCTTCCTCAATCAACATATGAGTGCCAAATTGCACATTCTGAGCTTCGGTGCATCCCATGATTTTGAAGATCTTCTTAATGTCCTTCAGCCACTTCCGCGAGGCATTCGGGTCATACCTGCCCTTAAACTTAGGCGGCTTGTTGTTCTGGAAATTCTCCAAATTGCGGACCTCGACATCCCTAGCATTCCGATTGGTATTGTGCACCGCCTGCGCAACAGCTTGTAATGCAGCAGCAATCACAACATCATTCTGTCATACCCTAAATTTTGACCAGTCATTGTTAAAATTTTATTTATCTGACTGTGTTTTTACTTCATGTCATCTGCATATCATATCGTATATTTATCATGCATATTGCTTGAGTTATCAACCGGAATATACGTATTAAATTTTTAGGAGTTTTGGTCAAACTAAGGGTTAAATGTGCGAAAAATCGGTGTCCGGACATTTTTTTATCAAACTTGCTGACACCTATTATTGATCATTTTTCCGCATACTTTAACCTGGGGTGCTCATTTTAATATTTTTCAATCGCTTTTCTGACCCGTCTTAGCCTTTTTACCGGGTAAAATCAATTTCAAAATTTGACCAAACGCTGTATTTTTTCAATACGTATATTTTTTGCTGATCATTTTGGTATGTTGATTTTATTTTTTTGGACAATTTGATATCGGACGATTTTATCGTTTTTAACCGGTTTCAATATTAATTTTAATTAATAATTATTTTTATTAATTAGGTTTATTATTTTAGACTTTTTATTTGTAGCCATTTTTATTTTATCATCTCATTTTTCTTTTTCTAAATATATGATAATATTTATTTTTCTACTAACTTATTTAAGTTTTCTACTAACTTATTTATTAAAATCAAATATGTATGTATGACATCACCATGATTACATCATATCGCCTACATCACTAAATTCAAAGTCTTGATTTTGTAGTCAAATTTTCTTATGTTCAAAGTTTGAATAAATGACTAAATCTTTACTATATTATTTTATACTAAGTTAGCCATATTTTTGTGACATCACAAACTTGATCCCAAAACAATGTTTTGCTATAAATATGTGCTCACATTTTAACTTCAAGAACACACACACATAAGGGGGTGGTGCGCTACCCACCCCCCATATTTTTTCACACATACTTATGTTTTTTTAAAGCAATTTCACACATGTATAAAAACCTATGATTATTTATTATTTGTGTTATTAAATAACCGTTGAATAAAGTAATTACTTATTTATTTTTACTAATATTGATTAGTTTTATTACTAAATATATTTTAATTAATTTAATTAATTTATGTTAATTATTTAATGGTTTAAATTACTTTAGTCGATTATTTGATTTTTCTCTTTGCTAATGCATAAGCTTACTTTCAAATAAATTTCTCGTAAGTAATCAAATGTTTACTTTTTGATTCACTTGTTCCTTTGTGACTGTGATTCAATTCTAACCACTTGATGAGATCGAGGTCGGTTCCATGTGATCTCTGGTTTTCTCAGCTTGTTTGTGGTTTTTTCATCTGATGCAGGAATTCTTAATCAAAACCTTGACAATCATTGGATGCTTAAGAGCATTGTCGGATACCTTCGACTCGTCTGATGCTCCTCTGTTTGCGTGAAAATTCACCGGTGTTTGGTATACTCTGTATTTAATCTTTGCTTATGCATCATGTTTACGGTTAAATAAATCTTACAAAAAACACTTTTTGGGCCTCTTTGTAGAGTGTAAGACCCATCCCCTTTGTAAATACATATTTTGGGCCTCAGTCATTGTATAAGTCTCGATACAATTTTCAAAATAAACGGTGCGATCACTATTTTTCATCTGGGCATCTCCTTGAGCTATAAGCCCCAACTCTTGTATAAAAATATCTTTTTTTGGCCTCTAATAGAGTTTAAGACCCATCCCTTTGTGTAAATAATTTTTGGGGCCTCAGTCATTGTGAAATTCTGGTATTAGACGTGTGATGTTAAGTGCGATGTCACAACAACACACTCTGCACAATGGACAAAATAAACAGCAGAATAACACACCAAATTGTTCACCCAGTTCAGTCTAACTACCTACGTCTGGGGGCTACCAAGCCAGGGATGAAATTCACTACTTGTAGAATTAATTTACAGACTCAACAACCCAGTTGACAATCTCCTAAACTTAATTCCTACTAGTGACTTTCTATCTAAGAAACCACTTAGATATGAGAACACTACTCAATCCCTAAAACAATACTCAAGGAACAACCTCTTTGAGCAACCTTGATCTTACTTCACAGCTTTGATCAAGTAATAACTCTCTATTGCTTCACAGCTTCTAAGAGAGGACAGAAAATGACTCACTAATTCAACCTAGAATGGTGTATACAAAACTCGTACAAAATAGTCAAGACACTCAGCCTATGCTCTTGATCTTCTCTCTGTATTTCTGTACCTTTTCCTTTGATCTTGTGCGTTTTATGTAGCCACCTGAATTGGGCTTGGACTGCTACAATATCTGACTTGATTTGTTATTTAAAACTGAATATTCAAAACAGATTTTATCCTAAAATCTTTTCAAATCTTCAACCTTTTAAATCTCCTACAAATCTGCACCAGATCCCCTATGCAGCGAAGAATATCTAACCCAAGATATTCGCATCCAATGAGACAGCTGCTCTCCACAATTCCAGCTAACACGCAAACCCTAACAACATCACAAAACCTGATGTTATTAATTCTGTAGATCTAATGTCACAACATCGCTTGTGACATCAGACATCCAAACTACAGTAACTTAAACATTTAACACAGCCCAGTGTTAAGACTCAATGTTGCAATATCACCACCTTGACATCAACATTGAACATACTTTGTTTTACCAAAATTCCAGCCAATCCAAGAACTAACACATTGTATAAGTCCTTCTGTGGTTTTCAAAACCGCGACGCGATCGTCGCCTTTTCAAATAAGTCATTTGGGCCTCTTCTTGAGTATAAGCCCTAATCTTTTATACAAAACCTTGTTTTAAACAATAAACAACTTCCATGGGCCTCTCTTTGAGTTGTAAGCCCCATATCCTTGTTTTCAAAATCATCTGTATGTTTTAAACCGGTACTAAGAGGAGCATTATTCCCGGTGAAACTGCTCTTAGACCACTTGGGCCTCTCTTTGAGTTATAAGCCCCAAACTTTCTTTTTTAAACAAATTTATTTTAATTCAAATTCAAATTCAAAGTTTTCTCAAAACTTTATTCAATTTCTTAAAACCCTAATCATACAGTTGTAGTCAATACAATAGATCACAATACACTTGGGCCCCCTCTCTGAATGTAAGTCCCAACATCTTTTTCAATGCATATTTATCTATATATCTGTCAATTTATCTGTATATACTTGTACATATTTGTTTAGAGTTTCCCCAGCAGTTAGGTCTACATTTAGGTAAAACCAGAGGTTACCTTTAAGTTAGTCAAAACTAGTTCCCTCATAGGAAATTCCCTATACAGTATGCCTCCTCTTGGGCTTATTCAATATGAAACAGAGAAAGACATTGTTCCCGGTGAAACTTTTCTCAAGACTGTCAAAACTTAGAAATATATATTTATACAAGAAATTCATTTCCCCAGAGAGGATTAATTCCCGGTGAAACCTCTTTTGAATTTCTTCAAACCTTAGAACTGTTCAACAAAGAAAGGATTAATTCCCGGTGAAACCTTTCTTGAACTTTTCTTTAGGCTTGGACCCGCAGGCTTCTTAGAAGTTCCCCAGCCTCCTCTTGGGCTTAGTACAAGGGCCACCGGGCTTCTTAGAAGTTCCCCTACCTCCTCTTAGGCATAGTACAAGGACCCAAAGGCTTCCTAAAAGCATAGGATAGAAATTAGTCATCTCTACTAGTTTAATCCCTAAGAGCGTCTAATTTCCAGGACATCCAGTCAGTCAGGAGTTGTTCTCCATCTCTAGAACCAACAACATCCTCTTAGACTTCATACAAAGATCTCTCTCTACACCAAAGTCTACCATTTCTTAAAAAACTTGGACAGTCTCAGCCTCCTCTTGGGCTTCATAGAAATAAGACTTGGAAAGTCTTATCTCCTCTTAGATCTCATACAAAGACCCTCATGTTTCCTAAAAGCATAGGAAGAACCTTGATCAGTTTATCAATACACTAGTCTCCAGCAGAGTTAAAAACCTCTAAGGTTTTCAAACTCACCTTTAAACACCTCTGACCCCCAACAAGGATTAAGCTTTCATTTTAAAATCCCCAACTAGGGTCAAATTACCACCAACAAATCCCCAGAGGAATCAGAGCCTCATGGCATCTGGTACTTCCACTCTTTTCTGATTCCCAGCAAGAGTTAACCCCCTTTGGATTCTCCCCAATACAATTTGAACCTGCTCCTGGATTTCTCCAAATCCTCAGCAAGAGATAGCCTCTTCTTAGGCTTCATATAAGAATTTCCCCAGTCAGCCTCAATCTTGGGCTTTGTACAAGACAGATAAATTCCTCCCTAGCTTCAACCTTGAGCTTTGATCAAGGCACACAAAAATTAACATCTCCTCATATGAGACAATGAGTCTACTCTACAGGAAGATATATCCTCTATACATCACATATCAAAACAAACAGACAAAACCTTTTGCCAGATAATTGCTGTAAGTGGCACACTTGTTGATTCAAAATCCAAGCTGGAGTCCCTCCCTTATCCTGGATAAAATACATCTTTCATCTAATAGCTATAAGTGGCAAGCCTCTGGATCCCTAACATCTAAGCCAATGTCCCTCTCTTAGCATGAAAGACTCATAAGGAAAAATTGGCATTGCTCTACACTGAGTTAAAGCTTTCTTCCTTCATGATACCTCTCGTATAAAGGAAATTATGGCATTTTTGGATTCTACATATCCCAGTTAAAGTAATTTCCCTTATAACCAATTACCCAACATTTTGTGATGAATAGGTGAGATATTTTCCCTTTAGAGATGACAAATTCTCTCTCAGTCACCCTTTTAGCTTCAATCTTGGGCTTTGAACAAGACACAAATACTCAGATAGCTTCAATCTTGGTCTTTAAACAAGACACCAAACATTTTTCCTCCCATAGAAATAGGAGGAACTACGATTGCTCTGATTTCCCAAATCTCTTTACGGGAATACTTAGGCATAAGATTGCGAAATCTTAGAGAGCACACAAATAAAAAAACTTAGGTCCAGTACCTTCCCAAAAACAACAGAAAACCCGAAAACCATAAAAACATTCTCTCAACTCTCCCAAAGGAGAAACGTTCCCAAGCCACGGCAGATAAACACGAGAAAGCATTTTAAGTTAACAGAAATACATGCAAAAGAAGGTTCATATGGATTACCATAGATACACTGGGTGTTAATAGCTTCCCTTTGTATAACCAGACCCTGTTTCCCGATCTCTTAGCATTTGTTAAAGAAAACATTTGCGTGCAAGGTTAGTTTTAGATATCTTCCCTTTCCTTTCCAGCTTCATAGGATAAATACAAAAATTAGAAAGTAGCACCCAAATCCATTGCGGTATGGTTGGTCGGGTCACCGACAAAAATTGCACGCTACAGAAAAATGGCGACTCTGTTGGGGAGTCTAGGATTAGAGTTCCTAAGAGATCTAGGCCTTGCTTTGCATTTATTTTTTCTGTTTATTTACTGGATTTCTCATTTTTACATGTATATATATCATCTGGTGTCATAATATTTGATACCCGTGTTTAAATTACTGTTATCTGGGAATGCGATTAATACGCATGTGGTTAGTCCGAGAGAACATTAAGATACGTGGTGGCGTATTCAGGGAGCGTTATAAGGAGTGAATCCCGGCCAAGTTGACTTAAGAGTCCACCGAATCAGTGGAGGTGCCCGCATGGATTTACAAATGTTGAACGAGCATGTCGTGAAAACATTGTTTTATCCCATTGGGTTACCCTTGAAGCTGAGGATTTAGTAGACACTTAACCATTAAACCATTAGGTTGTGCGGTGACTATCGGGAATAGTTGATATGCGGTACTACACTCAAAGGAGATTCATCTTAGGATATTATAGCTTGCTTGAGTCAATCAGCTTGCTGTTAATATCCCTAAGAGGGGTCAATGATTTTGGGAACCTCTGTTAGAACCCATTCTACAGGTACAAAAATTAACCTATTAGCACACACCTTTGGGTATGGGTAGATCCCTGGCTCCATGCTCGTGACGATGAACCCCTAAACCCATGTTTTCAAATGTTTTTGTTTGTTGCATCCATGCATCCATGCATTCATTAAAAAACTCTTTTCATACAAGAAAAAACCTTTAAAACTAGAACAATAATTTCAAATATCAGAAAGGTTGCGTTATGGATTTCGGAAGAAGAAAAATGCACAAGTACACCTTCAAGGTTCCAAAACTGGAAGACTTAAGGAAATTGAGGAGGATGATTACTAATCCCGAAGCTTTTAGAGCTAAGCACAGAGGACTGTTGTCTCTTTTGAAAGTCAGCATGGTTGAAGGGATCCTGTCTACACTGGTTCAGTTCTACGATCTGGTTTACCACTGCTTCACTTTCCCAGATTACCAGCTCACACCAACACTGGAAGAGTACTCCCACCTGATTGATTTACCCATCACTGATCAAGATCCATTTATTGGACTAGAAGAAATTCTAAAGGATCAAGCCATTGGAAGAGCAATATCTTTGGATGAGTCAGAGACCAGGACTCACATGACCACCAAAGGAGGAATCCAGGGTTTACTAGCTAAATTCCTGATGGATAAAGCCATATACTTTGCTAATATAGGAAATGTAACTGCTTTCGAGGATGTCTTTGTTTTGCTCATATATGGGTTATTCCT
The DNA here is from genome assembly GCA_022829125.1 of Lathyrus tuberosus. Lineage (NCBI taxonomy): Eukaryota > Viridiplantae > Streptophyta > Magnoliopsida > Fabales > Fabaceae > Lathyrus > Lathyrus tuberosus. The sequence goes on along the minus strand of JALAZF010000001.1, from coordinate 5,353,252 downwards.
TTTTCCCAACATTGATAACTTCGTCGACACCAATGCTGTTAAGATATTCCTAATTGGGAAACCGGTCCTAACCTTGCTCGCGGATGCTTATCATTCTGTACACTTAGGGAATTTGTACAGTGGAGGAATGATCACATGCTATGTATCATTACTTTACAAATGGTTTATTTCCCACTTACCCATGTCTGCTGCTTTTTGGGATCATAAGAGTAGTCTGTGATGGTCGTAAAAGATTATGTCTCTCACCAACTCCGACATAGATTGGTACAATCGGATCTGTGACGGGTTAAAAATCATTGACAAATGTGGAAATTTCTCCAATGTGCCCTCATTAGTACTAAAGGATGGATCAACTATCATCCAATTTTAGCTCGCCGTCAACTTGGATACCCGATGAAGAATATCCTATATAATGCTCATCTGGAAGGTATTTTATTCAAGGAAGGAGAAAATGACAGGGCACTAAAGAAATAAATAGTGCATGCCTGGAAACATATTCACAGGAAGGGGAGAGAGTCCCTTGAGAGTCCAAATTGCATCTCTACAATACCTTACCTCCACTGGGTGCAAACTAGGGCTATCAAACTAAGGATGCCTTACCCTCGTCAAGAAGTTTTTCCCTTAAAGGTATCTGTCCTTTATTTCATGTTTAATGCGGGAAAAACTTCAGGTCGCTCTCAACAAAGTCCAACGTGAGAAGAACTCTTGGAAGAACAAGTACCAGATTCTTAATTTGGAATGTACCAAGATTCAAAAACTGCAAAAGGAAAAGGATGCCCTGATTCAGATATTAGAGTAGCACGCTTTGGAAAGTCATGAGGAACGAAGAAATTTGCTCACTCCTTTCACTTAGCAAAGGATTGTCGATCCGACAACGGTTGAAGGGGCCCAATCAAAGAAAATAAAAGTTTAGGAACCAGCATCTGAGCTCTCCTCAGAAAGAACTCAGGATCCATAGGCCTAATTTTCCTTCTCGCACTTTGTAAAATACTGTACTTTTACCTGTAAAATACTACAATCTTTTGAGTTCAATAAAAGGGTCTTCCCCGCTGTATGATATTGGCAATATAATTGTTAAAAGTTATTTTGAAAACAAAAACTAAAAAAGTATCATTCTTTGCATATCATTCATCATTCTCACATAACACATCTTTGTCTTTGAGTCTCACATATGTGTCGCACTCTAGAGTCAAACTGTCTCATTTGTACAATACTCGGGCCAATCGACAAAAGAAAATGGATGATCTCGAGGAAGAGAATAGAGAGCTGGGAGAAGAAATCAACTCTCTAAAGGATAGTTTAGAGAAACTCCACAATGACATGCAATCCCTGGCAGCAGCTTAGGAACAACGACATTAAAGGACTGTGATCTTGGAGATTACATCCACACCAATATTTGAGATACCTGGAAGTCATCCTCAGTACAACATGCCTAAAGGATTTCCCTAGGGCATGCCTCTCAACTTTGTACCTGAAAGATACATCCCACCGGTCATTGAAGACCCGAAAGTCGTAGAAGGAACCGCCAAACCTGAAGGTTACAAACTTCAGGTAAATGAAAATGCAAGGATTAAATCAGAAACTCTTAAAGGTTACAAACTTCAGGTTACTGAAGCGCCAAGAGTTATCGCCGTAATGACTATACCACAACTAGTGGTACACACTATCCCTCAGGAACAGATTCTGCAGGCTGGTACTGATAGAAACGAAGAAGTATACGAAAGGATGAATGAGTTCCAGGAATAATTCTTGGAAATGCAGAAGGAACTGCATGCCATTCGCGGTCAAGACTTATTTGGTAAAGATGCCTCTGACCTTTGTTTAGTCCCTAATATAAAGATACCGCACAAATTCAAGGTGCCTGACTTTGAAAAATACAAAGGCAACTCTTGCCCTCAAAGTCATTTGGTGATGTACGCTTGGAAAATGTCTATCCAGACAGAAAATCAACAGCTACTAATCCATTACTTCCAAGACAATTTAACTGGTGCTGCTCTCAAATGGTATATGGGTTTAAACAGCACCAAGATCAGTACTTTCAGAGATCTTGGGGAGGCATTTATTCAGCAGTATAAATACAACTTGGACATGGCACCAAATACGGACCAGCTCAGAGCAATATCACAAAAGGATAAAGAAACCCTCCAGGAATATGCTCAGAGATGGCGTGAAATCGCCGCCCAGAGCTGTCCTCCTCTCGAGGAAAAGGAAATGACAAAAATCTTCCTAAAAACATTAAGCTCATTTTATTATGACCGAATGGTCGCCGGTGCGTCCAGTGACTTCACTTAAATGGTGAACATGGGAGTACACCTTGAAGAAGCAATCCGAGAAGGATGATTGGTCAAAGATGCAGAGCCATCCAGCAGTACTAAAAGATACAGTAGTGCTTTTTGAAAGAAGAAAGAGCAAGATATCAGTAATATCTCTCTTAGAAAGCAAAGGCGAAGGTATCAACCGGTAGCAGCAGTAACTCCCGATATCAACCCAGCGCCGGCTCCAATATATCAACCTTAGGTTGCACAGAGCCAACCAAATCAACAACAGTATCAGCAAAGGCCGCAACAACCTCTTTAGCAGGCTTGCCCGCAGTACAATAATAATAACCGTACTACACGACCATCAGGGTTGGACCCTATACCAATGTTGTATACAAAGTTATTTCCACTTCTACTGGCCAAGGGGCAGGTTCAAACTAGGACTCCTCTCAAAGTACCAGAAAATCCACTGTTTTGGTTCAAAGCAGAGCAAACTTTCCCTTACCATCAAGGAGGATCGGGCATAACATTGAGAATTATCTTAGCTTCAAGTCTGATGTACAGAAGCTCGTCAGGAATGGGGTTTTATCTTTCAAAGATACTAATCCAAATGTTTAGAAGAACCCATTACCGCAACATGAGAAGACTACAGTGAATTTGATAGAAGGAGAACCTGGCGGCAGTTATCAAATTCACAATGTGCGCTTACTGGGAACCAACTTGGTAAAAATGAATTGCAGACAGAGCGGGTACGACCACGTGCCATCTCACAACTATCATCAGTGTGATATCTGCTCCAAGAATAATCAAGGGTGTGCCATAATACAAATAGCTCTGCAACAACAGATGGATCTGGGCTTGATTCAGGATCACAGGATTCGCGAAGTCAACATGGCCCATGCACATCCCAATATTGTTCAGAACCACGACATCTATACAATGAATGTCAATTTAGTGGCAATGCATTCAAGACAATGTCAGTATTATAATTTGCCACGACACGATTACATCGCTTGTCCAATCTGCTCGAAAGACAATCAGGTGTGCTTTTTTATACAAGACTCCAACGTCAAATGGATATTGGATGGATCCAAGACTACCATGAAAGGAGTGATCATCAAGTCAATATGGTTTAGATCTTTGATATCCGCTTAATGAATACTAGTCTAGTGGAGTTACATGCCAAACAGGTCAGACTTGGTTTTCTGGCCTCGCACGATTATCAAGACTGTAAAGAATGCTACAAAAACGACCAAGGGTGTGAACTTGTGCAAAGGACTCTTCAACATCTTTTGGACCACTGGTGGCTTCCGATCTACCTGGATGAAAACACACAACAAGTTAGCATGACTGATGGTAATCCTGGTAGACATCAAAGTTGTGATGTCCGTGTTGTACCCCAAATTTTACCCTCATTTTTTTTTGCTAGTTGATACTTTTCTCTATATTTTAATTTAGTATTTATTTTAATGTTTTATTTGTCTTTGTTTTAATCTAATTTCAATATGGCTCATTTTTATTTTATTTATGCTTTTATTTGTCCTATCTTTATTAATTTAATTTAATCTCAATTTAATTTAATTGTTCAAAATTATTAGTTTAACTAATTAGATTAATTGTTAGTTTAGCTTATTGTTTTGAGTTATTTAATTAGAATGTTAATTAATTGTTACTTATCATTATTATCTAACCTATTATTTCAAAAGAAAAAAGAGAAGAAGTTTTTATTCATTGCCAATTTGCTACCGGCCCACCATTGCATGAAACACGTTTGGCCCATCAAACATTAGCCATAATGCAAATTGTTATCACCTTGTCCCGACTGTACCAAAGCCTCTGCATCACTATGACAAAACAACATGCAAAGCACCAACCTTGCTGCCATGACAAGGACCTCTCATAATGTAAACCTGCACTATAACGTTCAAAATTCAAAATAAAATGTAATAACAATTGCTGTTTTCTAGGTATATATATAGCAGAAGTAGAGAAGGAAAGGAGAGGACCAACGGTCATCATTTTTTATCATCAACTTCACCTCGTTCATCAAACTCACTCCACCCCTGTGAACCTTTGCCTCGCGACAACCAAACAATACACCATGCCAAACTCCATCATTTGAAAACCAATATTTTCCATTTTGATTTGCTGCCATCTCTCTCTTTTAGAAAAAGAACAAACCTTACAACTTCTCACCTCATCATATAAACAACATATTTCCTCCAGAACATCATTCACACTTTCACCATAATACTGTCTTGATTCCATTCAAATACCATCACCGCATAGCCAACACATAAGCTTTCGACAATTATGACATTTCCGACACAACTGCCCCGTTCACACGTCACAAACGAAGGTACCCATATCATTCACTACTTTCTAAATGTTTCATGTTTAATTTTCTTTGTGATTTCATGAGGATACTATGGTTGTATATGGTTGGTCGTTGTATGCTCTCATATCATTGCGTTTGCGGTATCTCGTATGCGTCATAAAGAGTTTCTCGTTTGATATCTTTAATATTGAATATTCTGTTTTCATGAGGTTCTTAATTGGGTTTGTCCTTTGTACGTTGTATATAAGCTGTTAGAGATTGTCGTCAGTTTACGGTTTATATCGTTGCGTGAGCTTACATCCGTTGTTCCATATGACATGTATAGCTTCTTTATTGTTGCTTCCCATATGCATCATGACGGTTTTGCTGTTGGTGTTCATATTTGTGTGCTTGCATAGCTAATGATATGATGTTCTGTAAGTTATGTGTGATATGTACAGGAAACTATAATGCGTGTGTTTAGTAAAATTGTGAGTGCACGTGCATTTTGTGCTAGTCTACTGTCTGTAAAGCGTTGTGTTCTTTGTCTGTGATGCTTGTGAACCAACTGCAATGTGTATGCATGTGTGCTGTGAAGTGGTGTGTACTCGATGATTGTTGTAAATTATTATGCTAATAAATCATCCTACTGTGAGTGTACTGTTAACGTATATGTTGTTATGTTTCTGTGATAATATGATGTATTGTTATCGTGTGTTAGTTTTAGCACAAGTGCATGATGGTGCAAAACAATGTCTTGAATGAAAATGAAGCTGTGTTAGTTTTCGTGTGAGTGCTTTTGTCCTATGAACCATGTGATTGTGGATACTTGTTAACTGTTAAAATAATATTGTGTTGTGTTATGTATTTGTAAAATGTGAGTGCTATTGTTTAATATAGCTATTTAATATAAACGTGCTTTGTGCTGTTCAAGTATGGTGATTCGGTTGTTTAAAATACAATAATAGTCGTGGATGCCGCTATTATATTGTAATGCTTTTGTCTAGTGTGTTTGCTTGTGCATTTAATTGTAGTTGTGTGTAGTGTTGTAACAGTTACTTTGTCTTATCTATGTGTTGTTTGTCCATACTAAAGTGTAATTGTTATGACGTTTTGTGATAATGTATTGTTTGTGTATTAATTTTGCTAAACTGTGCTCTGATGTAATCGTCATGTATGTATGTGAGATGTGTATATGATTGACATATGGTGTGCCAAATAGTCACTGCATCAATTCTGTAAATCTTGTGTGTGGTAGTGATATGGCCTTAATGAATTCACGCTTTGCTTTTATTATTTTGAGTGTAACATTAATAGTGTGCACATGTTAAACAAATGTGTATAATTGTAGTGTGTCTAATATTGTGTAGTGTGCGTTAATTTTGACACGTGATATATATAGCATTGCAGTAATGGTGTGTGTTAAAATAGTTATGTGTTATGTATGGCATGTTGTTATCTAAAATTACTATTTGTTTATTGGTCTGCGTGGCAAGGGAATGAGTGGTGGGTTTGTTCTTTTGTTTGCCAGTAACTAGGGAGTGAGGTGACCGTGTAAATATGTTATCTCTTTTACGTAGTCACGCGTGGTATTTTGTTTTTACTTGGGATTCTTCAGTTAGTTTTATTTCAGCTCGTGAGGTTTATATATTATTGGGGTGGGCATATACATCGGATGTATAGCCACCCCAGTGGTAAGAGAGCCGCACCTTGAACTTATAGAACTGGGGTTCGATCCCCTGCCCAGTCCTTTTATTTTTATTTTTCTGAATTGTTCTTCGCTTAACATATATATGTGTGTTTCCCTCTTATATTCACACGCGCACGTAGCCCAGTTGGCTGTGGTTTGGTATTGTTTGATTCAAAGGGCGTGGGTTCAATCCCTATGGCTGCCACTTTCTTTTTGTCACTTATTTATTTATTTCACTATTTTAATTTTATAGTTAATTTTCAAACTACTATAACTTGTTTAATTTTAATCCTTTTTACCCCATTCTTTTTGCCATATTTCTCTAATTAAATCTACTTTCTACCTTTGAAAAAGAAAATGACAAAAATATTATTTTAAAGACCTTTATGCATGTTTGGTTTATAAATGCTTATTAAGTCTTTATTGCATTTCCATATTCATCTTGCCATACTATTCTCGCTTATCATATTTGATCATTGTCTAAACAGCATGATTCTAATCTTGCTTGATATCTTGAGCTTTATTCATGCCTTTTATGTTATCATGTTCATTATCTTGTTAGTAACTTATAATTGTTATCTTTCGCCATTCCAAAGGAAGGTTAAACATGTTGACTCATAAGTCATGACCTCCCACCTTAACCTAAGTAACCTCTTAGGAGAAATTTCATTTCTTGGCCTCATCAGAGCCATAGAAATTATAACTAGCCTTAGGAGAGAGTTCTTAAACTCTTAGTGATATTCATCCTAATGAATTTATCACTTCCCCTGCTAACTAACCTTTAGCATAGAACCCTTTAGCAAACATAACATAACATACTAACAAGAGGCTCCCGTAGAGTACTACGGACGTTTAGGGTGCTAATACCTTCCCTAGGCGTAACCAACCCCCGAACCTTAGATCTCCCCCTTTTAGGTTTTTCTAACGATCTTGAACCTTTCCTTTATATAAATCAAAGTCGGTTGTAAAAGGAAAATGATGCAAATTAATTAATAATTTGTTATCCGATTTTCACCGCAACAGAAGTGGGGACTTCACTGGGGAAGTTAGACCTAATGCTGGTCCTTTCCTAAGAGGGTTAAGCCTATCTTGTTTTTTATGTTATTCATGTTTTCTTATTTACTTGTATATGCTTATGTATGTCATATATCTATATATATGCTCTTGCTTGACTTTTTTTTTCCTGTTTAATTTGGGTTGATATGATATCCATGAGTGAGATAAATCCTATACCCGGATTTCGAGTGCACTTATGATAGGACGATGGTATATTCAAGGAGGCTTTGAAGGAGTCGATTCCTGAAAAAGTTAACTTGAGAACACCATCACTCAATTGAGGCCCTCTCGAGATTCTAGTTATGTTGAACGATCCTATTCGTGAAAGCGTGCTACTCTCGACCTAGGAGCCCATGATATTGAGAACCGTAGTTACCAAACCCCACTTGGCCTTTTAGGATGTAGTGCGGAGACCATGATGGAGTCTATTTCTGAATTGGTTGTCACGCGATACTACACTCAGACGAGATCCTCTTGAGAATTTTATTGATTACCAAGTCATCTGGGAAATAGTTAAAATCTGAAAGATGGATTGTAGACTCTGGGAACTCTTTAGAACCTTGTTCGGCAGATGAAAACCAGTAGTACATACCTATTGGGATGGGTAGACCACGGCTCCATTCATGAGACCCTAAACCTAGGATTTGTGTGTTTGTTGTGTGAACATATGTTGTGCTTGTGTGCTTTATGCATCTCTATATTCAAACATTCTTAGCCCTTTGGTTTCGAGGAACCCAAATGTTTGTTTCCTTTTAAAAAAAAAATCAACAGAGCTTGGATTTTAAAAACAAAAACTCTTCAATTTTCCCAAAAAAATATTTTGCAACCTGCCTTTGAGTTCCTTGAAACCATTTGGCTTGCATTAGCATCTCATTTGCATCATGTCATAGCATGTGCATTTCCTCTCTGTCTCTGTCTCATGTCACCGTTTTCCCTTCAGAATCGTCTTTGAATCGTCACCCGAGCCAAACTCGACAAAGGATGTCTGAACAATACTGCGAGATGGATAGAGTTAACAATGAATTGAGTGAGCTCCGAGGAGGAATGGGGTAGATCATGGAAGTTTTGAATGTTATACAAGCAAAGGTGGATACGCAGGTCACCGTAGTCTCAGAAGTCATTGCTACAACTATAGAACCTCCCGTTACTATTGTGAACCCCACTTTAGGCATGCCTTTTAACTTTATGCGTGCTCTTGCCGTCACTTCCACCCAACAAGCTGTTCCTTTGGTTAATGAGGCTTTTCAAGCTATTCCTACCTTCACTCCAGTAGCAGTGCAAGCCCAGATGCACCCAGTTTTTCAGAATCCACATCCGGTTCATGATCATGTCAATATGTCCGAAGAAGGGGATAATCGACATGAAAGGTTGGAGGAAAGTGTAGAGACAATGCGGAGGAAGTTGGAAGCAATGGAGAGGAGCAATGTATCTAATACTAATGTTAAAATACTTGTGCTTAGTCTCAGGCTTGGTAATTTCACCCAAGTTCAAGCTACCCAATTTCGACTTATACTCAGGAACGACCTGTCCTAAGTCGCATTTGGTCATGTATTACCGACGAATGACTGCATTTATGGATAATGATAAGTTGATGATCCACTGCTTCCAAGATAGTTTGAAAGGAGCTGCTGCAAAGTGGTATTTGACTTTGGACCAATCTAAGATCCAATGCTTTCAAGATGTATCTGATGCTTTTGTAAAGCATTATAGATATAACATGGACCTGGTGCCAGATTGTAGACAACTACTGAGTATGTCCCAGCGTAATACCGAGTATTTTAAAGAATATGCACAAAGATGGAGAGAACTGGCTTCACAGGTAGAGCCACCTTTATCTGAAAGAGAGTTAACTGATTGGTTTGTCGACACGGTTAGACCAGAATTCTATGAAAGGATGATCAGTAGCTTGTCTGCTAGTTTTTCTGATATCGTGGCTGTGGGGATTAAAATAGAGCTTGGTCTAAAGAATGGGAAAATGACCAAGAGAGCTGATAGTCCGGGCGACGATGCCAAGATATCCTTCAAAAGGGAAGGAGATACCAATGTGGTGATGACGAACAAAAGGAAGAAAACTCAGTTCTGGAAACGCCATCAGCAACAACAGTGTTATTCTGTTCAACAACCTTATATGGCCGCCATTGCGCCAACATTCAACAACCAAGCTTCTGTTTATCGGCCGGTTCCTCAACCACCACTATATCAACGAGCGCCCAACGCTCCTGCCTATCACCAATAGACTCAAGTTTCTCGTCAGAATATTCTAGGCAAAAGAAAGGGTGGAAGGCCTCCGATTCCTCCCATTCCTATGACGTACACACCATTGTATCCTGTTTTGGTACAACAAGGATTAATAACTACAAGGTCATTAGGCCCACCTCCTAATCCGCTTCCACCTTCTTACAATCCCAATGCTCATTGTGCATTCCATGAGGGTGCACCAGGCCATAATTTAGAAGGTTGTTTTGCTTTGAAGCATACTGTGAAGGACTTAGTGGAGAGAAACATTTTGTCTTTCGATGGCTCCCAGCCTAATATCAAGAGCAATCCTTACCCGCTCATGAGATAAGTAATGCTGTGGAGGATGTATCAAGACAAAGATGGACTGTGATGGAACTCCTCTTTGATTTGTTGTATTTGATTCCCTAAAGCTGGCAATCTTTTGGCTGCTTCAGCAATTTTATTGTATTTCCTTTGCACTTTGAATTTGTATTTGCTTATGGGCTTTGTTGTACTTTCAAACTGGCAAGGTTAATGAAATGTTTGTGCATCTTTTATTAAATCCATTCGTTTCACTCATTACTTTTATTTTCGTAAAAGCAAAAATATATATCTTTTCACTCATTTTTCAAACTTCTGTTAATGCAAAGATTAGGGAGGATGATGAAAACCTCGTGTTCATAATTGTTGTGGTATACTTTCAATTAAACCTCGCCGAGGATGTAAGGCATTGTTTCAATTCCCAAATAAGAAAGATTCATCCCTTGTTAACCCCTTCGAACCTAGAAGTAGGAGTTTTCTTTCCTTACACCAAAACAAATAACCTTAAATCTCAACCTTAGGGGCAGGGTAGTTCTCAGTCTAACTCGGTTATGCATTCAAACACGAGCGTTTCACATAAGCCGCCGGTCAGCTTTCAAAATCAAGTGACTTCCTATTTTTGGAGATTTGAACGTATATCTTGAGTTAATTAAGCGTAGGATGTAAGCCTTTATCTTTTGTTTCATAAACCATGAACCATGCCACATTACGACCCTTAAAAGACCTACTTGAGGTAAGGTTGTTTTGAAAAGCATACTACAGCAAGGTTGAGTAACCTGACTCCTAATAATCTTTTTTACTCGTGTGTGTTGGTCACTTCCTTAATGACTAGACCCACCTTTGTTTTTGACTATTTAATCTTTTCACTGTGCGTTTTTTATCAAAGCTTTGTTTTTTAAACTTTACATTAAACTTTGCATTAAACTTTACATTAAATTTTGCCAATTTTTTTGATGAACGATACTTGTTTGCAAAAACAATTCAATATCAAAGGAATCCCAACAAATACAACCAGTTAGGGGATCCGACTTGATAAAGGAAGCTCAGTCAGGGGCAACCAAGCAGAAGGATCTGCCAATCCACCGAATCAAGAGCAGAACTTGTCAAAGTTCAAAATACTGGAACAAGTCTTTTTGAGGTCATCTTATGACAAGTGTGGACTCCAGTGACCTATCAGCAGGGGCAAGTTTTGTTCCCCAGTCGTTTCTACCATAATTTGTGTATTACAAATACAGTTGAACTAGGGCAATCATGTCTAAGTTCATTTCTTTTCAAAAGTTTGAAGACATTGAAGCATCTGGTGCATCAATTCTTCTGTGAAATCCTTTTGGTGACTTACCCTAACAAACCAGTTAATCAGGGGCAATCAGGTCGAGATTCGGTAAATCTCTAAAAAACCGTCAGTCAAGGACATCTCCGTCACAGATCAACCAAGCTGACAGGGGCAAGGTTTGTTCCCCAAATCATCAAATAATCAGTCTGAAGCAAGTTCAAGGACCCTGTTGTGTGAATGCAGTTAATCTGGGGCAGTAACGTCAAGATCTCTCCAAGAGTTTGAAGATATTAAAACACCTTGTATGCCAATTCTTCTATAAAATCCTCTTGTTATCGTCTTAGCCTGGGGCAGATAAGATTTAAAAATGATAATTATGCCAATAGTATGCTGAATTACTTTGTTCTTGTGATATCCTTTGATAGTTCCCCAATAAACTATTACTTCAGCTAAACTTGACAATTCTCCATGGATTCTCCTTCAACAAAGAGATCAAGCTCATGATGGCAATCCTAATGAAGTCATGATGCTATACCTCAATTGGAATACTCTTTTCACCAGTGAAGTAGATCTGATGATCCTACTTATTCATCCCCAGTAATGGTCCAATCTGATGAGTTTGGCTGGGTATCCTCGTCGAGATGTTTATTTCATCTCCAGTTTCGTTTCTTGTCTGTTTTGTCAGCATAAGCTTAAGCATGGCATAAGCACTCATATGCATACCTTTTTAGCATTTCTGCTTCTTTTCTGGTGTTTACCTGTTTTGGGTTCACTTTGGTGTTGTCTCCCCAAGTGACTGGGTTTGTCTATTCTCTCCAATAGAGTTGTCAGCCCTTAGGCATAAAATGCCCATTCTTTCTGAATTCCCCACAGAGTTTGATTCTCGTGGATGATGCTTGGTTCAGTTATCTTTTCCACATGTGGATTAGATAAATCCCCATTTGAGTTCATTCCTCAATTGGAGTCTTGTTTGACCATTTCTTTCTAGCTTGTTCCTAGATTAAACTTTGGTCCCCGGCAGGTGCGGTTTTAAACCTATCTTTGAACGTGCATTTATTTTGCACTGTTTCTCGCAAGAAGCATCTTTTGCAAGATCTTCATTGAAGACATTATTTCTCCAACATTATTGTGATATCAACATATCTTTGAAGCAGCAATCTCTTGAAGAAGCTTGGCAGTCTCTTATAAGCAGTTTGTCTACCTCTGGTACTATTCAACCTCTTCGCAACCATAATGGGTTTTCCCCAGGAAATCTTATCTTCAGTTATGCAACCCTGGTACTAACCTATCAGATTCTATACCTTTATTGGGGCCCATTTCTTGGTTCAATCTCCAATAAGGTTCTTCTTTTTTCAAAAGTACCAACCGGTCATGCTTGAACCTATTGTTCCATCACTTTGGATATCTTTTCCCAATGAAGACCTTTTTTGGTTCAACCTTCATTGCGAATCCTTTCTAGAATGTCATCTAGTCGCGTTTAGCCTTGATGATCAATCATTCTAGATACTTTATTGGAGCCCATTTTTTTGGTTCTACCTCCAATAAGGTTACTTCTAAAGCGCCAACCGGTCATACTTGAACCTGTTGTTCCATCACTTTAGAGGTTACTTCTAAAAGTGCCAACCGGTCATACTTGAACCTGTTGTTTCATCACTTTATAGGTGTTTCTAGGATGTCATTTAGTCATGTTAGACTTGATGATCAATCATCCTAGATACTTTATTGGGGTCCATTTCTTGGTTCAATCTCCAATAAGGTTCTTCTTTTTTCCAAAGTACCAACCGGTCATGCTTGAACCTGTTGTTCCATCACTTTGGATATCTTTTTCCAGTGAAGACCGTTTTTTGGTTCAACCTTCATTGCGATTACCTTCTAGAATGTCATCTAGTTGCGTTTAGCCTTGATGATCAATCATTCCAGATACCTTTATTGGAGCCCATTTCTTGGTTCTATCTCCAATGAGGTTACCTTTCTGGCTCCTACCGGTTTTCCTTCATGAAGCAGATTATGTGTCATCTCAACCAACTCTTATTTGAGTACCAGAGTCTATTCTTGACTCATTAACCATGTTCCCATTTAAACCCCAGCTCTTTATGCAGGAGTCCCCAGAGAAGTCAGCTGTTAGACGACAGAATTCTTAGTCACTGGAATTGTTATTGGTCTTTGAATACAATAACTCCGTCATTTTCATCTGATTCTTGGAAGCGGGAAAGTTTTAAGAAAACACAAAGACGAATTGAGTTTTACTCTAGAATTAAGACGTTTTGGAATTAAGTTGGTGCAGGGAGAGTTAGTAGTACTGTATTCTTTTGGCATGGATCTGCCATCTCCATTGAAAAGAAGAATGCCCGGTTACCCTAGATGGTTGGGGTTTCGTGATGTTGGTTTGTGCTTTCCTTTCTTCTTTCCTGTTTTGCGTCGTTCGTGTCGTTTCTAGCATGTAGCTATGCATATGCATCATACCCTAGCATCTTCGCATCTTTGTGCTCTGTTTTGCTTGCGGTCTATTGTTTGTGCCTGTCTTTATTTCCTCAGTGAAGTAAAGACATTCCCGGTTTGCTTTGTGTCGTGCTTGTTTGGTCTTAACCTTTGCGCGCCAGATTTGAATCTTCAAAGCCTTTTGCTGTTCCCCAAAGAAGTTTAACATTAAAGCTTTTGTTTTAAAACTTGTTCTTGTTTGAATCGTGTAAAACTTGAACTTGGACTTTGTTTGAATCGTGTCAAGCATTGTCTTGTGTTTTAAAACTTGTTCTTGTTTGAATCGTGTCAAACTTGAACTTGGACTTTGTTTGAATCATGTCAAGTATCGTCTGCTTGTTTTAAAACTTGTTCTCATTTGAATTGTGTCAAACCTGAACTTGGACTTTGTTTGAATCATGTCAAGCATTGTCTGCTTATTTTAAAACTTGTTCTCGTTTGAATCGTGTCAAACCTGAACTTGGACTTTGTTTGAATCGTGTCAAGCACTGTCTTCTTGTTTTAAGACCGTTCTTGTTCGAATCGTGTCGGACATTGAACCCTTACCTTGGATTTTTGAAAACTTGCTTTAAGCTAAGCTTTTTGGAACAAATTTCTTCAACCTTATAAGACTCCTAGTTGGTGCACAGGGTTTGTCTCTGTCTTCCTGGCTTTTCTTGAAGATCCCATTTTTGAACTCTTCGGTGTAGAATCCCTAGGAAGTCTTTGCTTGGTTGTCTGTCCTTTTGACTGATCCCTAGTGATCAGGTTTTTCTTCCTGGTTTCATGCCCAGGAAGGACGTGGGTTTGCTTGGTCCCCAGTAGTCTATCTCCCCGGTTTTTTCCAGTGGAGATTGTTCTGTGGTCTTTCCCCAGTGTTTCTTTGGAGTCTCCCCGGTGGGTCTCTTTTTGTTAGTTAGCTTGTATCCCTAGTGAGGTGTTTCTCATGGACACTAGCTTTCGTCCTTCCCGGTGAAGCTCTGTGATCTTTTCCCTCCTAGTTGCCCCTTGGTGTCTTGTTGTGTCGGCATTTCCTTGCATCTCCTTGGCATCATGTCTGTTGCATTGCATGTGTGTGCATCTGAGGGAAAAATTTTCGGTTATCTGTATTTAAATATCTTTCACTGTTGATTACATGAGGATCTTCATCTCTCATGTCATCAGGTGAAGATATTTAAATAGAGGCAACTGTTGTACCTTAAATTTTACCCTCATTTATTTTTTTCTAGTTGATACTTTTCTCTATATTTTAATTTAGTATTTATTTTAATGTTTTATTTGTATTTGTTTTAATATAATTTCAATATGGCTCATTTTTATTTTATTTATGCTTTTATTTGTCCTATCTTTATTAATTTAATTTAATCTCAATTTAATTTAATTGTTCAAAATTATTAGTTTAACTAATTAGATTAATTGTTAGTTTAGCTTATTGTTTTGAGTTATTTAATTAGAATGTTAATTAATTGTTACTTATCATTATTATCTAACCTATGATTTCAAAAGAAAAAAGAGAAGAAGTTTTTATTCATTGCCAATTTGCTACCGGCCCACCATTGCATGAAACACGTTTGGCCCATCAAACATTAGCCATAATGCAAGTTGTTATCACCTTGTCCCGACTGTACCAAAGCCTCTGCTTCACTATGACAAAACAACATGCAAAGCACCAACCTTGTTGCCATGACAAGGACCTCTCATAACGTAAACCTACACCATAACGTTCAAAATTCAAAATAAAATGTAATAACAATTGCTGTTTTCTGGGTATATATATAGCAGAAGTAGAGAAGGAAAGGAGAGGACCAACGATCATCATTTTTTATCATCAACTTCACCTCGTTCATCAAACTCACTCCACCCCTGTGAACCTTTGCCTCACGACAACCAAACAATACACCATGCCAAACTCCATCATTTGAAAACCAATATTTTCCATTTTGATTTGCTGCCATCTCTCTTTTAGAAAAAGAACAAACCTTACAACTTCTCACCTCATCATATAAACAACATATTTCCTCCAGAACTTCATTCACACTTTCAAAACGACATCTACTACCGTCACCATCCTCACCATAATACTCTCTTGATTCCATTCAAATACCATCACCGCATAGCCAACACATAAGCTTTCGACGATTACGACGTTTCCGACACAACTGCCCCGTTCACACGTCACAAACGAAGGTACCCCTATCATTCACTACTTTCCGAATGTTTCATGTTTAATTTTCTTTGTGATTTCATGAGGATACTATGGTTGTATATGGTTTGTCGTTGTATGCTCTCATATCATTGCGTTTGTGGTATCTCGTATGCGTCATAAAGAGTTTCTCGTTTGATATCTTCAATATTGAATATTCTGTTTTCATGAGGTTCTTAATTGGGTTTAACCTTTGTATGTTGTATATAAGCTATTAGAGATTGTCGTCAGTTTACAGTTTATATCGTTGCGTGAGCTTACATCCGTTGTTCCATGTGACATGTATAACTTCTTTATTGTTGCTTCCCATATGCATCATGACGGTTTTACTGTTGGTGTGCATATCTGTGTGCTTGCGTAGCTAATGATATGATGTTCTGTAAGTTATGTGTGATATGTACAGGAAACTATAATGCGTGTGTTTAGTAAAATTGTGAGTGCACGTGCATTTTGTGCTAGTCTGCTGTCTGTAAAACGTTGTGTTCTTTGTCTGTGATGCTTGTGAACCAACTGCGGTGTGTATGCATGTGTGCTGTGAAGTGGTGTGTACTCGATGATTGGTGTAAATTGTTATGCTAATAAGTCATCCTACTGTGAGTGTACTGTTAACGTATATGTTGTTATGTTTCTATGATAATATGATGTATTGTTATCGTGTGTTAGTTTTAACACAAGTGCATGATGGTGCAAAACAATGTCTTGAATGAAAATGAAGTTGTGTTAGTTTTCGTGTGAGTGCTTTTGTCCTATGAACCATGTGATTGTGGATACTTGTTAACTGTTAAAATAATATTGTGTTGTGTTATGTATTTGTAAAATGTGAGTGCTATTGTTTAATATAGCTATTTAATATAAACGTGCTTTGTGCTGTTCAAGTATGGTGATTCAGTTGTTTAAAATACAATAATAGTCGTGGATGCCGCTATTATATTCTGATGCTTTTGTCTAGTGTATTTGCTTGTGCATTTAATTGTAGTTGTGTGTAGTGTTGTAACAGTTACTTTGTCTTATCTATGTGCTGTTTGTCCATACTAAAGTGTAATTGTTATGACGTTTTGTGATAATGTATTGTCTGTGTATTAATTTTGCTAAACTGTGCTCTGATGTAATCGTCATGTATGTATGTGAGATGTGTATATGATTGACATATGGTGTGCCAAATAGTCACTGCATCAATTCTATAAATCTTGTGTGTGGTAGTGATATGGCCTTAATGAATTCACGCTTTGCTTTTATTATTTTGAGTGTAACATTAATAGTGTGCACATGTTAAACAAATGTGTATAATTGCACTGTGTCTAATATTGTGTAGTGTGCGTTAATTTTGACACGTGATATATATAGCATTGCAGTAATGGTGTGTGTTAAAATAGTTATGTGTCATGTATGGCATGTTGTTGTCTAAAATTACTATTTGTTTATTGGTCTGCGTGGCAAGGGAATGAGTGGTGGGATTGTTCTTTTGTTTGGCAGTAACTAGGGAGTGAGGTGACCGTGTAAATATGTTATCTCTTTTACGTAGTCACGCGTGGTATTTTGTTTTTACTTGGAATTCTTCAGTTAGTTTTATTTCAACTCGTGAGGTTTATATATTATTGGGGTGGGCTTATACATCGGATGTATAGCCACCCCAGTGGTAAGAGAGCCGCGCCTTGAACTTATAGGACTGGGGTTCCATCCCCTGGCCAGTCCTTTTATTTTTATTTTTCTGAATTGTTCTTCGCTTAACATATATATGTGTGTTTCCCTCTTATATTCACACGCGTACGTAGCCCAGTTGGATGTGGTTTGGTATTGTTTGATTCAAAGGGCGTGGGTTCAATCCCTATTGCTGCCACTTTCTTTTTATCACTTATTTATTTATTTCACTATTTTTATTTTATACTTAATTTTCAAAATAGTATAACTTGTTCAATTTTAATCCTTTTTACCCCATTCTTTTTGCCATATTTCTCTAATTAAATCTACTTTCTACCTTTGAAAAAGAAAATGATAAAAATATTATTTTAAAGACCTTTATGCATGTTTGGTTTATAAATGCTTATTAAGTCTTTATTGCATTTCCATATTCATCTTGCCATACTATTCTCGCTTATCATATTTGATCATTGTCTAAACTGCATGATTCTAATCTTGCTTGATATCTTGAGCTTTATTCATGCCTTTTATGTTATCATGTTCATTATCTTGTTAGTAACTTATAATTGTTATCTTTCGCCATTCCAAAGGAAGGTTAAACATGTTGACTCATAAGTCATGACCTCCCACCTTAACCTAAGTAACCTCTTAGGAGAAATTTCATTTCTTGGCCTCATCAGAGCCATAGAAATTATAACTAGCCTTAGGAGAGAGTTCTTAAACTCTTAGTGATATTCATCCTAATGAATTTATCACTTCCCCTGCTAACTAACCTTTAGCATAGAACCCTTTAGCAAACATAACATAACATACTAACAAGAGGCTCCCGTAGAGTACTACGGACGTTTTGGGTGCTAATACCTTCCCTAGGCGTAACCAACCCCCGAACCTTAGATCTCCCCCTTTTAGGTTTTTCTAACGATCTTGAACCTTTCCTTTGGATAAATCAAAGTCGGTTGTAAAAGAAAAATGATGCAAATTAATTAATAATTTGTTATCCGATTTTCACCGCAACAGTCCGCTCATTAGAAACGGATCTAGTAAGGATACACTGCATATAAAGCGAATGTGGTCGGGTACCACCTCTCAATTATGAACACTATGGAATATACTCGAAAAATAACCAAGGATGCTATCTCGTGCGAACAACTATCCAGAACCAGTTAGACCGAAAGAAGATTCAACCATGCTTGAATTCTGAATCAATCAATATGATACAAGATTACCTCCCTGGTCAAAACAAAAACACTGTCATAATCTCCGATCACTAAATAACCAAGGATGTTTGCACCATAATTCCCCTGCTCAATAAGTCCAAAATATCTCTTGAAAATAGGAAAATTCCAAACTTAGAGGTGATCGAGGTTGCCTACGACGGTCAAAAGGCCTAGAAAGCCCCTGTGGTCGTCTACTTGCCAGGTCCAATACCATACAAGTCAGAAAAGGCTATCCCATACAAGTACGGTGCAACGACCATAGAGAATGGAAAAGAAACTCCATTACCCTCCATTGTGAACATTGCCGACATCAGTCGAGTTACCCGGAGTGGTCGGATCTTCAACAGAGGAGTTGGAGAGCCTACCAAAGAAAAGGAACCTCAAGTCGAAGTTCCCAATCAACAAGTCAATACGGAACCTGTAAAGAACAATGATGAAATGTTGAAGCTCATTCAAAAAAGCGAGTACAACGTTGTGGATCAATTGTTGCAAACTCCGTCTTGAATTTCTGTGTTATCTCTCCTGCTTAGTTGAGAAGCTCATAGAGAAGCCCTACAGAAGGTATTTGCACAGACCTTTGTGGAACAAGATGTGACCGTGGGTCAATTTGACTGCATCATCTCCAACATCACTTCCTGCAACAACTTGGGATTCAATGATGAGGAACTGCCAGAGGAAGGAAATAACCATAATATGGCACTCAATATCACAGTCAATTGCCAAGATGATGCTTTAGCCAGCGCACTGGTAGACACAGGTTCACTTGAAATGTCATGCCAAGGTCAACTTTGGTTCGACTATCTTTTCAAGATACTCCGATGAGAGGTAGTGAGATCATCGTCAAAGCCTTTGACGGATCCAGAAAAACAGTTATCCGCGAAGTCGATCTTCCCATAACCATTGGTCCTCACACTTTCCAGGTCATGGACATCCGAGCAACATACAACTGTTTATTAGGAAGACCTTGGACACACGAAGCTGGGGCAGTCACTTCGACACTTCACCAGAACTTGAAGTTTGTCAAGAATGATAAGTTAGTCACGGTGTGCAGAGAGCAAGCTTTAATCATGAGCAACTTATCATCATTCTCATGCGTAGAACCAAAATAAGTTGTCAGAACTCAATTTCAAGCACTCTCTGTGAGCAATGAGAATCACCAAGAGAAAGGAACATCGATTTCCTCATATAAAGACGCTCTCAAAGTGATAGGGAATGGTGACATAAAAGGACGGGGACAGATTGTAATTCCTATTGATAACAAGACAAGAAAAGATCTTGGTTTCTCTCAGGCATGTACCCAGACTACAAAGAAGGACGAAAGTTTTTGTCCCATTCAGGATTTCTTCCACAGCGGAGGTTTCCTCCACCCAGTATCTCAAGAAGTCCACACCATCAATGGGAACAACTTTTCTGATACAGAGGAGGAATGGAAGTCTTATCTTAATGGTGAAGGTTATATATCTTATGGAGAAATGTACCTACCATTCTTCTCTCCAAAGCAGAGCCCAAGATATATACCAAGATCAGACGTCATAATGATCTACGGAGATTGTGATCCCAAAGGATGTCGTGCTCCAACCAACTCATTAGAGGAAGACAATCTGATGAGAAACAACTTTGACTACGATTATTATGATCCCCTAGACGACTTGCCTATCTGGAAGCCATGCACGGAAGACTCAGGGCAAAAGAGTCAGCCGGACAATGCCTATCAACTGAGTAATCTTGAAAAGAATACACATGTTCCCACAGAGTCATGGAATCCTTACTCAGAACATTTCGAAAAATGTCGGACACCATGGTGATCAATTTGCAAAGATTGAAGGACAAGAATTCATTAACTATGCATTTCCTGAGGTCAACATCATTGAGGAAGATGACTCATCTATGCTCACAGAAACCTGGGATACCTTAGGACAGGAAAACGGCAAGTATGACTTTCTATTCAAATACACTGCTCCCGAAAACTCTCGTATAAGATACGAGGACATCCAGCCAACTGGATAGGGAGATCCTCTTGAGGGTGAAAGCATTATGGAAGATGCGACAGAAGAGTCCTCCTATAATAACTCTGCATGGGAGGAAGACTCCAATGATCCTACTCCTCCAGAAATCACTGTCATTTCTGAAGACAAACCAAGAAGGAAAGTACCAAACTTTGTGATTCACATAGGAATTCGTCACCATTGGGTCGCCGTTGATGTCCTGAAAGTTATTCATAAGTCGAAGTAATTGCCACATCTTTGTTTTAACCTTTCACCTTGCCCGGGTGAAATGGATGTTTTATAGGGCTTGCTTTTATGTAAATGTACCTCTCCGCTTCGCCCAAAGCGATAGAGTTTTGTTTTATAGGGTTTTGTTTCAAGAATCGACAAATCATGAATAAATAATGTCATTCTGAATCCCAGCATTTATTGTTGTTTTCACTTTTCATTTCTCAGAAAATGGTAATCCTAAAAAAAACCCAAAAGAAAAACAAGCATTTTCAAAAAATACACTGCACACACTCTTGCATTTTCTCTGTCTTATCTAAAAAGAAATCATCACGTCATGCAGATTACTTGTTTTAAACACCATTGAAACATACGATCCAATGCCTTCTCCTGACTTTGAATTCCCGGTATTTGAAGCCGAAGAAGAAAAGGACGAAGAAATTCCAGAGGAGATCTTCCGACTACTCAGGCAAGAGGAAAGGTCTATTAAGCCTCATAAAGAGTCATTGGAAACGGTCAATTTGGGTTCAGAAGAAGAGAGTAAAGAAGTTAAGATTGGGGCACTGCTAAGTCCAACTGTCAGAAAAGGCTTGATAAAACTTCTCAAAGAATTTTCAGATGTATTTGCTTGGTCCTATCAGGACATGCCAGGGTTGGATACCTGCATGTTGGAACATCACTTACCACTAAAAATAGAATGTCCTCCAGTAAAACAAAGACTTAGAAGGACTCATTTTGATATGGAAATCAAAATTAAGGACGAAATGCAAAAGCAGATCGACGCAGGTTTCCTTGGCACCTCAGAATATCCTCAATGGTTAGCTAACATAGTGTCAGTTCCAAAGAAGGACGAAAAAGTCAGAATGTGTGTAGACTACAAGGATTTGAACAAAGCAAGTCCAAAGGATGACTTCCCCCTGTCACACATTAACATGTTGGTAGACAGCACATCAAAATTCAAAGTCTTTTCCTTCATGGATGGATTCTCGGGCTATAATCAAATCAAAATGGCACCGGAAGACATGGAGAAAACTTCATTCATCACCCCATGGGGCACCTTTTATTACAAGGTAATGACGTTTGGTCCAAAGAATGCAGGAGCAACCTATCAAAGGGCTATGACAACTCTGTTTCACGACATGATGCACAAAGAGATTGAAGTGTATGTCGATGACATGATTGCTAAATCTAAAACAGAAGAAGAGCATGTAGAACACCTATCAAAGTTATTCGAGCGTCTGAGAAAATACAAACTCCGCTTGAATCCTATTAAGTGTACATTCGGTGTTCGCTCAGGAAAACTCTTAGGATTCATCGCAGCTAGAAATGAATTGAGGTTGATCCCGACAAAGTTAAGGCCATTCAAGAAATGCATTCTCCAAAGACCGAAAAATAGGTTAGAGGATTTTTGGGACGTCTAAATTATATCTCAAGATTCATATCCCTCATGACCACGACATGCGCGTCGATCTTCAAACTACTTAGAAAGAATCAAAGTTGTGTATGGAAAGAAGACTTCAAAAAAGCTTTCGACAGCATCAAAGAATATCTGTTGAATCCACCGTTTCTGTCTCCTCCAGTGGAAGGAAGACCACTGATCATTTACTTAATAGTCTTGGAAGACTCTGTGGGTTGTGTACTTGGCCAACAAGACAAGACAAAACGAAAAGAGTCTGCCATTTATTAAATAAGCAAGAAGTTCACGGACTATGAAACTCGGTACACTATGCTTGAGAAAACC
Organism: Lathyrus tuberosus; assembly: GCA_022829125.1. NCBI lineage: Eukaryota > Viridiplantae > Streptophyta > Magnoliopsida > Fabales > Fabaceae > Lathyrus > Lathyrus tuberosus. The sequence continues at coordinate 5,330,651 of JALAZF010000001.1, read as the reverse complement.
TGCTGTGCTCTGGCTTGGGCAGCCAAACGTCTGCGCCAGTATATGATTTGTCACACCACTTGGTTAATCTCCGAGATGGATCTAATCAAGTACGTCTTTGAAAAGCCTGCTCTCATGGGAAGGATCGCCCGTTGGCAGATGTTGTTATCGGAATACGACATCGAGTAGCATGCTCAGAAAGTCGTCAAAGGAAGTATTTTAGCCAATCATTTGGCTCATAAACTGATTGACGATCATGAATAAGTCAAATTTGAATTCCCAGACGAAGATGTCATGTACTTGAAAATGAAATATTGCGATGAACCGCTACCCAACGAAGGGCCAGAACTAGGTTCCCAATGGGGACTAATATTCGACGGAGCCGTCAATGCTTATGGAAACGGAATTGGGGCAATCATCGTAACACCTCAGGGTACCCATATTCCTTTCACTACCAGATTGACGTTCAAATGTGCAAATAATGAGGCCGAATATGATGCTTGTATCATGGGTCTCGAAGAAGCTATTGACTTAAAGATAAAGAACTTAGATGTGTTTGGAGACTCAGCCCTGGTTATCAATCATATCAGAGGATATTGGAACACATACCAATCAGGATTGATTCTTACAAAGACTATGCAAGAAAGTTGTTACATTCTTCAACAGAATCGAGTTTTATCATATCCCTCATGAAGAAAATCACATGGCTGATGCATTAGCCACTATATCCTCCATGATTAGTGTGAGTCGAGGGAATGATGTACCTAAGATCGACATAATGCGTCTTGAAAGGCCCGCTTACATCTTCGCGATTGAAGCAGTCATAGACGACAAACCACGGTATCATGATATCAAATGCTTCTTTCAAAAGACAAGAATACCCACCTGGGGCATTAAGAAAAGATAGGAAGACTCTCAGAAGTTTGGCTGGAAACTTCTTCCTTAACAGTGATACACTCTATAAGAGAAACTTCGACATTGTCTTGCTCAGATGCATAGACAGACCAGAAGCAAACATGCTGATGAAAGAGATTCACGAAGGATCCTTTGGCACTCATGCCAATGGACACACAATGGCAAGAAAAATTCTGAGAGCAGGATATTATTGGCTGACAATGGAATCTGATTGCTACAAGTACATGAGAAGGTGTCACAAGTGTCAGATATACGCTGACAAAATCCATGTACCGCCAACACATCTCATAGTTCTTTCTTCTCCATGGCCTTTTTCTATATGGGGGATCAACATGATCGATATTGAAATTCTGGCATAGCAGACAGCAGATGTCCTAACACGTGGCAAAACATTGTTCTGCATAATCATTTAAACAAGAACAGAATAGCAGACTGATACCTTGAATATCAGTAACTGCAGAATCACAGATGTTATGACATCTGTTCCAACATGTTTATCAAGAACAATAACAAAATATGTAAATCTGCAGAGTGATAAAAGAACACATTAATTGTTAACCCAATTCGGTGCAATTCGCCTACATTTGGGGGATACCAATCTAGGAAGAAGACTCCACTATGAGTAGTAAAATTATAAAGTTAAACTCCCCTGTTTACAACTTTATCTCCTAAATACTACCCAATGAAATCTTTACCAAAGAACACCCTCTTTGATATAAGAATCACCACTCACTTCCCCTAATCACAATATGTGATATCTAAACCATCCCTATCAATACAGAATTCTGTCGAGCATACTTGACCAACACGCTAACTTGGATTTGCTTCAAAGCTTCATCCAAGAAAAATACACAATCCAATACCTAAAGGCTAATGGATCTATGCGATACCTATGTCTACCATAGTGCATCAAATGATACAAAGGGAGACTTACAAACTTAGAGAGCCAATGACTCTCAAAACCCTAAACACTTATTTTTACACAAGAGAACTAGGTTACAAAAGGTATATTGCTCAGTCCTAGGTTTGGATCTTCTTTTATAATCTCCTGTTTCCTTGGGCTTCGTATCTTCTGTTCATTTCTTCCTTGATCCATGTTCTGATTGCTCCTTAAGTCTTGCAACAGATTTAGAAACATCCTGCAATATCAGCTCAAGATGTTGAGACATTCGTTAGGACATCATATCTGATCAGTCTTCTTTCATCATACTTTTTCATGTTTAAACATATCTTTTGACATTCTATTTTTCCAAAAATTTGCTCAAATCAGCAGAGCTTTCAGGCATGGTTGAACCCAAAGCTTCAAACGGACATCAGTTCATCCGGGTAGCCATCGATTACTTCACCAAGTGGGTCAAAGCAGTATCATACACCAATATAACCCGACAAGTGGTGGTCTGATTTATCAAGAACAATCTCATCTGCCGTTATGATGTTCCAACCCAGGTCATTACGGATAATGGATCTAACTTGAACAACAAGATGATGAAAGAGTTATGTGTTGAGTTCAAGATCAAACACCATAACTCATCTCCCTACCGGCCCAAAATGAATGGAGTGGTAAAGGCAGCTAACAACAATATCAAGAACATCATTCAGAAGATGGTTGTAACCTACAAGGATTGGCATGAGATGCTGCCATTTTCTCTTCACGTTTATCGCACGTCTATCCGCACTTCAACAGGGGCAACCCCTTTCTCTCTAGTATATGTCATGGAAGTAATGCTCCTCATAGAAGTAGAGATCCCTTCACTAAGAATATTGATGTAAGCCAAGCTAATAGAAGCTGAATGGTGTCAGAGCAGATACGATGATCTGAATCTGATCGAAGAGAAAAAAATGATGGCTTTATGCCATGGTCAGTTTTATCAGCAAAGGATGAAGAAAACGTTTGACAAAAAAGTTCGGCCCCGTGTCTTCAGGGAAGGAGACATCGTGCTCAAGAAGATACAATCATTCCTCACCGATTCCAGGGGAAAATGGACTCTGAATTACGATGGCCCCTATGTTGTTAAGAAAGCCTTTTCAGGCGGTGCCTTGAGACTTGCAATCATGGATGGAGAGGAGTTTACCTACCCCACGAATGTTGATGTAGTCCAGAAATACTTCGCCTAAATGAAATAAAAAAAAAACGTCTCGATGGATTGAAAACCCGAAAGGGCGGTCCAGGCAAAAATCAAAGACATAACCAATGATAATCCCGATAGATTGAAAACCTGGAAGGGAAATCTAGGAAAAAATTAGGGATTCATTTCAAGTAACTACGTCCGTCGAGAAAACTTAAGTCAAAGTCACCTTCGACAGAAGCTTAGAATGTCCAAAATTCAAAGTTGGTGGAAGGATAGCGGTCGTTATGTTTCAATGTAGCCCCTTTCCTTTTAAATTAGCATTTTCTAAACTTTGTAATGCTCCATGGGATTATGCGTTTGGTTGATTACCATTCTATCAATAAATTTGAGCTTGTGTACCTTTTATTTACAATTCTCATTTGTTCTGCTTTGCAAAATGACGTTTTTATATGATCAACGATTCTTGAAAAAAAATGAATTTACTTGTCAAATTTATTTCTATTTTCAAAACAAAGATTGCAATTCCTTTTTTATTAATGAGGACAAAAAGGAATATCGACTGCTTTTCTGGTAGTGATCTAACTTCAAAATGCAGAATCAAAGTACTCTTCTTGATCAATACATCCTAAATGAACGATCAACTACTTCAGATGGAATGAGCCATCTATCATCCCCGACAGAGTTCTTACCCTTGAAAACTAATTGTTGGTTTTTCTCCCCAGTAGGGTCCACTTCTGAAAAACAAATACGAATTTCTATCCCTAGCAGGTTTGTACCTCCGGAAACCGGAATAAATGCAGGAATCCATATTCCCAAGCAAAAGTACAACTTTCAGAATCTCCAGTGATACCCTCATCTCCCAGAGTGGCCGAGTATCCGATTATGTTCCTCACCAGTCTGTATGTCGTGTATGTTTGGTCAACATAAACATACATACATCATGCATAATTGATTCATATTTATATTCATGTTGCATTAATATCACTTTGGTCATACTCATCCCCCAAGTGATAATCGTCTTCTCTCCGATAGAGTTGTCAGTTTTTCTTACCACGTTAGATAAGACAAAACTTCGGTCTAAGTTCATTCCTTGTCAGGTGTTGAAGCGGTAAAGCGGCAAGCAACAAACATTTTTGGAACTATTTTTCCAAGAATTTATCGTGTCCACAGAGATCGGTTCGAGGGAAAGAATGTCGTTCGACAGTTTAAACATTAAAGAGTTTGGGTTTAAAATGGTTTTAAAGTAAATGCGAGAAATAAAACTATTAAACATAAAAAGAATGCATTCTTTGGAGAGTAGAGAACTCTCGAGTTTACATTTCATCTACCCTATCAAATACTCAAACTCACTACTTAGTTGCACGCAACCTAAATCACTCGTCAACATTATCACGTATCGCTCACAACAAAGGTTATGTCTAACGCAAATTTGAGAGAACAACCGCATCGCCTTGGAGGTGATGTCTCACGCAACTCGACCACACGGAAGCATTAAGAATCGATACTCAAGTGAATATTAAGCCTAAATCTATCTCTAGAGTCTAAAACATAATAGATGTTCATCCTAAATCCTGATTCAAAGAGGATATGTCTACCGCAACTCAAACTCAAATAAAGAAATCATGGTACCAACATTAATTTGTAAAATGAGCTTTATACAACACCATGAGTAATGAATATACATATAATCAGGGTAAACTTACATACAAACTCACAACAAATGGAAACTACAAAGGGAAGAGAGAAGAGGAATCAAAATCTCTCGCGGTGTCAATCACGATCCAATAATCATCCACCCCCAATCGTCAAGTTGCAACCTCCATTGATGCTTTTCTAAGCTCTAAACTAACAAAGAATGAAGATTTGATGAATTGGGAACAAATACCCCAAAACATAACCTAAAATATGACTAAAAATGAACTTATAGTATTACAAAATCTATCACGTTCGCTAAGCGAACGTTTTACTCGCAAAGCGAGCCTCAAAAAGTGGCACTTAAGTGCCTACGGAACAGTTAAACCGACTCTGGTCGAACATTCGTTGGACAGTTCGCTTTGCGAACTTTCTGGCAAACATTCACTGGGAAGTTTGCTTTGCTAACTTTGGTCCCTTTTTCTACTGTCACGTTCACTGAGAAGTTCGCAAAGCGAACATTCCCTGGAAAGTTTACAAAGCGAACTTGACAGCAAACCAGGCCTTATTTTGACCACAACTTCTGAACCATGACTCGGATTGACGCACGGTCAGAAGCGTTGGAAAGCCTATTCAATGCTCTATACAACAATGTCAAAATATAATTGCTTGAATACCTACAAAATGAGAGAAAATCAATTAAACTCAATGATATTTACACGACAGCAATATGTACACTAAAATGTAAAGTAAACGTATTTATAAACAAATCGAGGTTTATTCAAACGATATTAACCAAAAAGTATCGATAAGTGCAAAAAAAATAATATAAAAAAATAGTTACATTTTACACTTATCAACTCTCCACAAATTAAACTTGTTTGTCCGCAAACAAGAATCAAACAACTCAAAGAAACAAAGTGATAACCAAAGAATCACGAATCAACATGTTTTGAAAAATAGAACAAATGAATGGTTCAAATGAAAAACGGTACACACAAAGTAAATACTTACCACTAAACTACGACGACAACATAGTCACGAAACAAATGCAAAATACAAAAATCATACCAAACATCCTAAAACAACATAAGTTCAAACGTGAATCACACCTAGCAAAACCAATCATTAGTAGATGAAAAACACAAAATAAGGTACTTATCACTCGCACAACAATCATGCAAACAATAGACTAAATTATGCAACCATCCAAAAATTCACATTGAACAAACAAAGGTAAGAATCACAAGGGCTTTCAAGGTTGTAGCGTGGTCGGCTAAACAAACAAGGGGCAATTTCTAAAGGTAATTGAAACAAAAACTTGCCTAAACCTAAGGGAGTGATCAACTCACAAAGACTCAAACACAAAATTCCAATCAACTTCTTCCAAAATCCCAAGTGTTGCATAAAACACAATACTTATTTAGCACAATTATTTGAACTCTTTTTGTTTCCTTTCTCAAGGATTTTCTTTTTCTTTCTTTTTCACATTTTTCTTTTCTTTTCTATTTCATAGAAACCAACCAATGAGTAAACAATCATTCTCTCCCCAACTTGAATTCAACCACATCATCATGTGAATACTCCCTACTTTCTAAGGCAAGGCAAAAATTCATACAACAACACAAAGTTGAGGGTCAAAGAAATCACAAAATCCATTCAAAAATAAGTGAACTAAATACTCATAGACAAGCATTAAGTTCAAATAAAACATGGATCAAAAAGCTCAAAGGGGTTACAAATGATCACACGCTCACAAGGTGAATGACTATTTGGATAGGTAGTTATGCTCAAAATGAAACAAAATGCCTTGATCCTTTTCATGCTTTCACATAATCAACACAAACAAAAGATTAAGCATAATAAAATCCAGTTAGAATAAGAATGTTGGTACTCCACATATATGAACAATGGAAAGCTACCTCACAAAAAGGTGGGAACTAAATTGATTCACAACAAGAACGAGTATACAAAATAATGAATGGCATAGAAGTTTGTAAAAAGCCTAAGTATCATGAATATGCTAAAGTCCAGAAAGCGATAAACACATACCTTGGATGTGTACAAAACTTAACAATATCATCACCATACATCCGCAAGTTGAAACGATCAAACTTTGAAAATCACCAAATGCATCCTCAAATGTTGACCAAAATTTGCGTCCAAACAACAAACAAAAACATTAGAAATTAAAAACAATAAAACATGCTTGTTTTACGTCGTAAGCTCGACGCCTTTACAGTGCTTAGCTAGCCACTTCCTTCATTCATGCCATGCTGATGCCTCACCGCGCAAACCAAAAGCAAGTGCCCTAACCAAACACTTAAACAAACGTTACGAGAACAAAATGTATCTTTACAAGCAAATATAAAATATAAACAATTATGTACAAAACTCCAAAACATCAAAACTATCGCAATTTGACTCAATATCAAAACCAATCCCCATCAACGACATCATTTTGTTGAAGCGGTAAAACGGCAAGCAACAAACATTTTTGGAAGTATTTTTCCGGGAATTTATTGTATCCACAGAGATCGGTTCGAGGGAAAGAATGTCGTTCGACAGTTTAAACGTTAAAGAGTTTGGGTTTAAAATGGTTTTAAAGTAAATGCGAGAAATAAAACTATTGAACATAAAAAGAATTCATTCTTTGGAGAGTAGAGAACTCTCGAGTTTTCATTTCATCTACCCTATCAAATACTCAAACTCACTACTCAGTTGCACGCAACCTAAATCACTCGTCAACATTATCACGTATCGCTCACAACAAAGGTTATGTCTAACGCAAAGTTGAGAGAACAATCGCATCGCCTCGGAGGTGATGTCTCATGCAACTCGACCACACAGAAGCATTAAGAATCGATACTCAAGTGAATATTAAGCCTAAATCTATCTCTAGAGTCTAGAACATAATAGATGTTCATCCTAAATCCGGATTCAAAGAGGATATGTCTACCACAACTCAAACCCAAATAAAGAAATCATGGCACCAACATTAATTTGTAAAATGAGCTTTATACAACACCATGAGTAATGAATATACATATAATCAGGGTAAACTTACATACAAACTCACAACAAATGGAAACTACAAAGGGAAGAGAGAAGAGGAATCAAAATATCTTGCGGTGTCAATCACGATCCAAGAATCATCCACCCCCAATCATCGAGTTGCAATCTTCATTGATGCTTTTCTAAGCTCTAAACTAACAATGAATGAAGATTTGATGAATTGGGAACAAATACCCCAAAACATAACCTAAAAAATGATTGAAAATGAACTTATAGTATTAAAAAATATGTCACGTTCACTAAGCGAACGTTTTACTCGCAAAGCGAGCCTCAAAAAATGGCACTTAAGTGCCTACGGAACAATTAAACCGACTCTGGACGAACATTCGCTGGACAGTTCGCTTTGCAAACTTTCTAGCGAACATTCACTGGGAAGTTCGCTTTGCTAACTTTGGTCCCTTTTTCTACTGTCTCATTTGCTGGGAAGTTCGCAAAGTGAACATTCACTGGAAAGTTCGCAAAGCAAACTTGACAGCAAACCAGCCCTTATTTTGACCACAACTGCTGAACCATAACTCAGATTGACGCACGGTCGAAAGAGTTGGAAAGCTTATTCAATGCTCTATACAACAATGGTAAAATATATTTGCTTGAATACCTACAAAAATGTGATAAAATCAATTACACTCAATGATATTTACACGATACGCAATATATACACTAAAATGTAAAGTAAACGTATTTATAAATAAATCGGGGTTTATTCGAACGATGTTAACCAAAAAGTATCGATAAGTGCAACAAAACTAATATACAAAAATAGTTACATTTTGCACTTATCATCAGGAAAATGTATCGTCTAAATAATCTCTCTCCAGTGCATTCCTGGATTGAAATCGGTCCTCAACCTCTTTGATAACTTGATCCTCTAAAAAGCTAGAAGACATTCATATTGAAACCTTTGGGAACATTACTCTTCACCGTCAAAGATGATATTTCGCTTTCCCGAATTAAGGAAAAATCCCCAAAGAAAGCCTCTCAACAGAAGACTCTTAGCAATACGGCAGTTTCTTTCTGAAAAAATTGTTTTCAATGAAGTCATCAGCACCTCAAAATTGGATTACATCACATGGCATTTCTCCGAAAAAGGTCTCGAAGGAAAGTATGATGTAACACCACCAAGCAAAAAATTAATCTTCCAAGAGACTTGTTTTCCCCAGTAGGTCGATAAATGGCATCTCCCACAGAGAAACTTGCACACCTCTACAGTTCAGACGAATGGTTCTCCCCAGCAAGTCTGACATTGAATCTCTTTCTATCAAATGGCGTCTCCCCATTAAAACTTGGTGAGAAGTTTGATGAAGACCGCTACAAATAGCGTTCCTTGTCTAGGGAAGAACTCGACAAGAAGAAACTGAGACCAGTTCCATGGCAGAAGACCAGGATCGAGGGGAAGTTTATCTCAAAAAAAACTTAGACCAGTTCCATGGCAGAAGACCAGGATCGAGGGGAAGTTTATAACAAAGAAAAAATTGAGACCAGTTCTATGGCAGAAGACCAGGATCGAGGGGAAGTTTATCTCAAAAGAGAACTAAGACCAGTTCCGTGGCTGAAGACTAAGATCGAGGGGAAGTTTTACCCTTTTCTAAGTAGCATCGCTTAGCAAAAGAAGATGGATGAGCAAGACGCTACACATTCATAACCACAATCAAAATTTCGGGTATTCTGATATTTAATCCTCTTTTACCTTTAATGTCCGAACGTCTTCACAATTCATACCTTCAGGTCCAAGAAGATTAAATATGGGGTATCTGTCATACCCTAAATTTTGACCACTCATTGTTAAAATTTTGTTTATCTGACTGTGTTTCACTTCTTGTCATCTTCATATCATATCGTATATTTTATCATGCATATTGCTTGAGTTATCAGCCAAAATATACGTATTAAATTTTCAGGCGTTTTAGTCAAACTAAGGGTTAAATGTGCGAAAAATCGGTGTCCGAACATTTTTTTATCAAACTTGCTGCCACCCATTGATCAATTTTCCGCATACTTTAACATGGGGTGCTCATTTTAATCTTTTTCAATCGTTTTTCAGACCCGTCTTAGCCATTTTACCAGATAAAATCAATTTCAAAATTTGACCAAACGCGGTATTTTTTTCAATACGTATATTTTTTGCTGATCATTTCGGTATGTTCATTTTAATTTTTCGGACACTTCGATACCATACGATTTTATCGTTTTAACCGGTTTCAAAGTTAATTTTAATTAATAATTATTTTTATTAATTAGGTTTATTATTTTAGACTTATTTTTTTGTAGCCATTTTTATTTTATCATCTCATTTTACTTTTTCTAAATATATGATAATATTTATTTTTCTACTAACTTATTTAAGTTTTCTACTATTTTATTTATTAAAAATCAAATATGTATGTATGACATCACCATGATTACATCATATTGCCTACATCACTAAATTCAAAGTCTTGATTTTTTACTCAAATTTTCTTATGTTCAAAGTTTGAATAAATGACTAAATCTTTACTATATTATTTTATACTAAGTTAGTCATATTTTTGTGACATCACAAACTTGATCCCAAAGCAATGTTTTGCTATAAATATGTATAAATATGTTTAACTTCAAGAACACACACACACAAGGGGGTGGTGCACTACAAACCCCCCCCCCCCCCCCCCCCCTTTTTCAGCCACTATATTTTTTCTTTTCTTTCTTTCTTCGCCTTTCATATTTTTTTAACACATACTTATGTCTTTTCAAAGCAATTTCATACATGTATAAAAACCTATGTTTATTTATTATATGTGTTATTAAATAATTTTGAATAAATTAATTACTTATTCAGTTTTACTAATATTGATTAGTTTTGTTATTTAATATATTTCAAATTAATTTAATTAATTTATGTTAATTATTTAATTTTTTAAATTACTTTAGTCGATTATTTGATTTTTCTCTTTGCTAACGCATAAGCTTACATTCAAATAAATTTCTTGTAAGTAATCAAATGTTTACTTTTCGATTCACTTGTTCCTTTGTGACTGTGATTCAATTCTAACCACTTGATGAGATCGAGGTCGTTTCCATGTGATCTCTGGTTTTCTCTGCTTGTTTGCGGTTTTTTCATCTGATGTAGGAATTCTTAATCAAAACTTTGACGATCATTGGATGCTTAAAAGCTTTGTCGGATACCTTGGAATCTTTTGATGCTCCTCTGCTTGCGTGAAAATTCACCGGTGTCTAGTAAACTCTGTATTAAATCTTTGCTTATGCATCATGTTTACGATTAAATAAATCTTACAAAAAACACTTTTTGGGCGTCTTTGTAGAGTGTAAGACCCATCCCCTTTGTAAATACATATTTTTGGCCTCAGTCATTGTATAAGTTCCGATACGATTTTCAAAATAAACGGTGCGATCATTGTTTTTAATCTGGGCATCTCCTTGAGCTATAAGCCCCAAGTCTTGTAAAAAATTAACTTTTTGGACCTCTAATAGAGTTTAAGACCCATCCCTTTGTGTAAATAATTTTTGGGGACTCAGTCATTGTATAAGTCCCTCTGTGGTTTTCAAAACTGCGACGCGATCGTCGCCTTTTCAAATAAGTCATATGGGCCTCTCCTTGAGTATAAGCCACAATATTTTGTACAAAACCTTGTTTTAAACAATAAATAATTCCATGGGCCCCTCTTTGAGTTGTAAGCCCCATATCTCTGTTTTCAAAATCATCTGTCTGTTTTAAACCGGTACTAAGAGGAGCATTATTCCCGGTGAAACTGCTCTTAGACCACTTGGGCCTCTCTTTGAGTTATAAGCCATAAATATTATTTTTTAAACAAATTTCTTTTAATTCAAATTCAACATCAAAGTTTTCTCAAAATTTTCTTCAATTTCTTAAAACCCTAATCATACAGTTGTAGTCGATACAGCAGATCACAATACACTTGGACCCCCTCTCAGAATGTAAGTCCCAACATCCTTTTCAATGCATATTTATCTATATATCTGTCAATTTATCTGTATATACTTGTGCATATCTGTTTAGAGTTTCCCCAGCAGTTAGGTATACACATAGGTCAAACCAGAGGTTACTTTTAACTTAGTCAAAACTAGTTCCCTCATAGGAAATTCCCTATACAGTCTGCCTCTTCTTGGGCTTATTCAATATGGAACAGAGAAAGGCATTATTCCCAATGAAACTTTTCTCAAGATTGTCAAAACTTAGAAAAACATATTTATACAAGAAATTCATTTCCCCAGAGAGGATAAATTCCCGGTGAAACCTCTTTTGAATTTTTTCAAACCTTAGAACTGTTCAACAAAGAAATGATTAATTCTCGGTGAAATCTTTCTTGAACGTTTCTTTAGGCTTGGACCCACAGGTTTCTTAGAAGTTCCCCAGCCTCCTCTTGGGCTTAGTACAAGGACCACCGGGCTTCTTAGAAGTTCCCCAGCCTCCTTTTGGGCTTAGTACAAGGATCCAAAGGCCTCCTAAAAGCATAGGATAGAAATTAGTCATCTCTACTAGCTTAATCCTCAAGAGAGTCAAATTTCCAAGACATCCAGTCAGTCAGGAGTTGTTCTCCATTTCTAGAACCAACACCCTCCTCTTGGGCATTATACAAAGATCTCTCTCTGCACCAGAGTCTACCACTTCTTAAAATACTTGGACATTCTCATCCTCCTCTTGGGCTTTATACAAATAAGACTTGGAAAGTCTCATCTCCTTTTGGATCTCATATAAAGATCCTCAAGTTTCTTAAAAGCATAGGAAGAACCCTGATATTTTATCAATACACTAGTCTCCAGCAGAATTAAAAACCTCTAAGGTTTTCAAACTCACCTTTAAACCCCTCTGACCCCCAACAAGGATTAAGCTTTCATTTTAAAATCCCCAGCTAGGGTCAAATTACCACCAACAAATCCCAAGAGGAATCAGAGTCTCATGGCATCTGGTAGTTCCACTCTTCTCTCATTCCCCGCAAGAGTTAACTCCCTTTGGATTCTCCCCAATATAATTTGGACCTGCTCCTGGATTTCCACAAATCCTCAGTAAGAGATAGCCTCCTCTTAGGCTTCATATAAGAATTTCCCCAGTCAGCCCTAATCTTTGGCTTTGTACAAGACAGATAAAATCCACCTCAATGGAGTCAGTTCCTTTTATCTTCAACCTTAGGCTTTGATCAAGGCACACAAAAATCAACATCTCCTCAGATGAGACCATGAGTCCACTCTACAGGAAGATATATCCTCTATACATCACATATCAAAACAAACAGTCAAAACCTTTTTCCAGATAATTATTGTAAGTGGCACACTTGTTGATTCAAAATCCAAGTTGGAGTCCCTCCCTTATCCTGGCTAAAATCCATCTTTCATCTAACAGTTGTAAGTGGCAAGCCTCTGGATCCCTAACATCTAAGCCAATGTCCCTCTCTTAGAATGAAAGACTCATAAGGAAAAAGTGGCATTGCTTTACACTGAGTTAAAGCTTTCTTCCTTCATGATACCTCTCTTATAAAGGAAATTATGGCATTGCTGGATTCTACATATCCTAGTTAAAGTAATTTCCCTTATAACCAATTACCCAACATTTTGTGATGAATAGGTGGGATATTCTCCCTTTAGAGATGACAAATTCTCTCTCAGTCACCCTTTTAGCTTCAATCTTGGGCTTTGAACAAGACACAAATACTCAGATAGCTTCAGTCTTGGGCTTTAAACAAGACACCAAACATTTTTCCTCCCTTAGAAATAGGAGGAACTACGATTTCTCTGATTTCCCAAAATCTCTTTACGGGAATACGTAGGCATAAGAGTGAGAAATCTTAGCGAGCACGCAAATCAAAAATCTTAGGTCCAGTACCTTCCCAAAAACAACAGAAAACCCGAAAACCACAAAAACATTCTCTCAACTCTCCCAAAGGAGAAACTTTCCCAAGCCACAGCAGATAAAAACGAGAAAGCATTTTAAGTTAATAGAAATACATTCAAAAGAAGGTTCACATGGATTAACATAGATACACTAGGTGTTAATAGCTTCCCTTTGTATAACCAGACCCCGTTCCCCGATCTCTTAGCATTTGTTAAAGAAAACATTTGAGTGCAAGGTTAGTTTTAGATATCTTCCCTTTCCTTTCCAAGTTCATAGGATAAATACAGAAATTAGAAAGTAGAACCCAAATCCATTACGGTAAGGTGGTCGCGTCACCGAGAAAAATCGCACGCTACACATTCCTACCAGCCATACTGCTCAACACAAAAAATATAGGTTTCAAGAAACACATGACTATATTCACTCTATAGTCAGACTCTACTACAACACTTTCCGGATCGTCCGATCTGCTCTGATACCAATTGTAACACCCTACTCTCCCTATTCATTTAATAAATAAAAATACAAAAATAGTTGCGGAAAAATCAGAGTTACACACGTAGGATGCCACATCAGCATAAAATCTCATGAAGTATCAAGCACTTCATATCTTAATTCCCCATAAAAACAAATTGCTTATGTCATACCCTAAATTTTGACCACAAGACTTCACATCATTGTGCAAGCCATCATCACAATTTGGATTTACCTAATCCTCTCAAAGATTATTGAGTATTCACCTCAACCAAGGATTAGGGTCTTTGAGCCCTCTCAGTGCATTCAGGAAAAGGATCAATAAAGAATTGACATGATATTCAACTTGTCAAGCATCTCAAACTTCCATGAATGATCAAGAGGTATCCCACATCAAGAATCTAACACAAGAATACAACATTTCAAGTTGATCAAGCCTCAAGATCATCAGTGTCACCAAATTAGGGTTTTGACCTAATTCAGTCCCTAAGTTGACTTTTGGAGAAAGGCATGAGCCAAAACCTCAAGATATGCTTTAAGGACCTCAAATACACCATATTAATCCATTCACAAGATTGAATTGATTCAAAGAACTTGGTTCATAAGCAATATAAGGATTCAAATTCATCTGGAGCACAAACTAGGGTTTCTGAGAAAAAGTCAACCATACCTTTGACTTTTGAGCAAAGCATGATCTCAAACCTTGGGACATGATTCAAGACAATCTAAAACACCATTGAAATCCATCCATTCGGTTCAATTTAGTCTAAGGACTTGATTTCATAAAGGATCACAAAGTTCAAATTCATCTGATACAAAAAGTCAACTGTGATCAAAACCAAGTTTGACTTTTGGGATTTTTTGGCAAACATGGCCTATTTAAGTCAAGAACAATGTTAACTTGTGATTTGAGGTTACTTGCAAAAAGGGTAACATTGAGAAACTTGAAATTTCACTAAGTTATGGAAAATAATGGTTTTTACCCAACTTTGCATAGCCATAACTTGTGATCCAAGCAACCATTTTCTTACATCCAAAGCTCAAATGATAGCTCTTCTTACATACAACAAATTGTAAAGCAGAGGTACCCCAAAAATCTGCATGGATTTTGATATATGAAGCATTAAAGTTAGGGTTTCATAAGATTTTGAACTTTGACACTTAGAATTTTTTAGGCAGAATCTGTGTCATGTTTTGTCCAACTTTGGAGGAATTTTTCATTATGATCCAAAAGGAATCAAGACCAAATGTAAACATCAAAGTTGAAGTATGATATACAAGCTTTAAAAAGAGTACTAGAACTCCCATTAATTCGACTTGAGCAACGAGTTATGAACCTCACAACATGCATTGCTCAAACTGATTTTCAAGACAGATTTTATGCATTTCTTGTGCCACACGATTTCCATCTTCAATTTTGTCATATTAAAGAGATCAGAAAGAATCTTGATGCATCACTTGATGTTTTCAACTTTGGACCATTGAGTCAAGAATTCAACTTGGCATGTGCAAATTCATCATTACATGAACCTTGAAATTCAATTTTGGCATTAATCATTAAAGTGATGCATAGAGGTGGCATGAATCAGTTACAAACCAGTCAAGATGAGTCAAGCAACATGAGTGTTCAAACCTGCAAATTTGGTTGAAGTCAAGATAAGAGGAGACTTTGGTACCTTGGCATTTAAGAAAGGGCTACATGACAAAATCCATTGGATAATAGAGTGATCCCTCATCAAACACTATTCCTCCCAAAACAATCTTGTTCTCCTATAAATAGGAGTTGTTTCTGATCATTTCAATCACACCAAAACATTACCAAAGCCTTGTTTTCTCATTCTCCCTCTCTTACCTCAAATTGAAAAGTTTCAAAGGGGAAACTTGAAATTATCAAAACCAGAGCCTAAACCACTCAAACAACCATCCAAACACATCGTAAATCATCCATTGGAGGTGTCCAAACCCTCACCTTCATCTCAAATCACCAAAATCAGAAAGTTAACTATAAAAACCTCAAATTTTGACTTTTCTGCATTTTTCAAGCCATGTCTTGATTCAAACCCTTTCAAAACCAAAAAACACCTCAAACACACTATAATATATATCCTTAAGGTGTTCCAAGCCTAGTTTCTCAATTGTAACATCATTTGGTGGAGTTGTCATTTTGGTCACTTTTGTCAATTTTGCAAGAAAGAGCTAGATTTTTTTCCAGAGGTTTTCTTTGGATTTTGATCATCCTTGAAATTCTGGCCTATGCAGACAGCAGATGTCCTAACACATGTCAGGACATTGTGCTACATAATCATTTAAACTCGGAGGCGCAACATCAGACTGATACCTTGTGTATCAGAACTGCAGGATCACAGATGTCACGACATCTGATCCAACATGTTTATCATGAACCCTAACAGAAAACGTAAATCTGCAGTATGTTAAAGAACACATCAATTGTTAACTCAGTTCGGTGCAATTCGTCTACATCTGGGGGATACCAATCCAGGAAGAAGACTTCACTATCTATATACCTGTTACAAAGCTAAACTCCCCCGTTTACAACTTTATCCTAACATCGACCCAATGAACATCTTTACCAAAGCTAAACACAAACGTTTACAACTCTGATATGAGATACCCCACTCACTTCCCTTAATCACCAACTGTGATTTCTACATCATCCCTGTCAATACAGAAATCTGTCAAGCTTTCTTGACAAACAAGCTAACTCGGATTTGCTTAAAAGCTTCATCCAAGAACAACACACAATCCAATACCTCAAGGCTTATGGATCTGTGTGGCGCCAATATCTGCCACAATGCATCAACTGATACAAAGGGAGACTTACAACCTAGAGAGCCAACGACTCTCAAAACCCTAAACCCTTGTTTCTTACGTAATAGAACAAGGTTACAAAAGGCATACAAAGGCATAATAAAACCTAGGTCTAAGTCTTCTATTTATAGGCTTCTGCTTCCTTGGGCTTCAATCTTCTGTTTGTTGATTCCTTTATCCACGTTCTGATTACTTCCTTGATTGTTGCACCAGATAAAATAGATTTAAATCAATCTGTTATAATCAGTCCAGGATGTTGAGTTTTCAAGTTAAGACATCTCCTTCGACATCTTTCTTTGGCAGAGTTCTTCAGCTTTGGTCTCCATGTTGAAACATTCCCTTCAGCACTAAGTTTTACCAAAATTTTGTCCAAAATATTTGAGCTTTCAATCTCCCCCTTTTTGGCAAATTTTGGCTAAAACTCTTTGTACAACAAAGCCTTAATTAATAAAATAAGACTCCAGAAATCCTAAAACTCCTGAGACTGAGACTCTAGAAATCCTAAATTAATTTTTCCTCATGTTGATGTTCATGTAGAGGAGGATAAAACTCCCCCTAACCTCATGACTGTGTTCTTAACTCTGGACACAGGACACAATCGATACTTAGGACACGAAGAGCTAGAACTGCAGAAACACCTTTCTCCCCCTTTTTAGTCAAAAATTAACAAAAAAAATGTACCAATCCAGCCCAGACGTACCACACCCACGAAACAATTCTAAATAATGCTATGAGGACACACATCTTGAGCCAAAAGTGACCAAGGATTTTCTATAAATACCCCAGTGGCCTTTATAGGAATCAACGAGCCAAGAGAAGATCATTAATAGCAGATGAGACTTAACCAACACCGAGAGTGCACCAGCCAAGAACACTTTGACTTTTTCTTCTATAAAGAGCATCATCCAAAGATTTTGCAAAACCCGAAGAACATGTTTTGCACACTCACATATTCCACAGTCCAAGGTACACCGTCCATAATGACCCAATTACCTCAAAAGCTTGTTCTTAACAATGTCTTGACATCATGTCAGACAATGTTTATCAAAAACTTCTGTATTGATCAATAACTTCACAGTCTTTAGATCATATTCTGCAGAGAAAAATAAATTCTCCCTGACCTAACCAGTAATTCTTAAGTATCCAATAAGAATCATGTAACTTGCACTGCCAAGTCTCCCCCAACTTGCAACAATACAAAAATGTCAAGACATCCTTCTCGACATTTCATCCTCCCAGGATGGACACATAATCACAGCTTGCTTGACGCACAATACAAACTGGAACTTCAACTGTACCCTCGCAATAAAACATCTTAGATCAAGGAGCAACTTCCCCTATCTAAGATAACCAGTGCTCCTCCACAGAACACTATGTTGATGAATGGAAAACATAAGATGCATCATAATGTCTTCAAGAGCGCACCCTCAGTCCAACCAACCTGCTGAACACAATCATTAACCCTCGTATTGCTTCTTTTGACAAGAACCAATAATCACTCACACATGATCACCATCATGCTACCCGTGAGGAAATAACAAGATCACCATCCTACCATAACAAACTCTTGGATTAAGATCAAAGTCTCATTGATCCCCCTCTTCCTATAACCATCATCTACACACCAAACGAACTCCTCTTGAATTCTCATGCATAGACCTCCAGCTGCTTGAGGCACAAACCAATTGAATCATAATGCCTCACATTCCTCAAAGAGACGCACATGGCCTCTTAGTTTGTTATAACGATGTCAGATATCGTATGCATGCTCTAGAGCTTCACAACTGCCAAACTGATCCATTACTAGCATGACTTACAGCCAGGGGCAGTATCCCCTTCGCAAGATTTTCCACTGACCTTACCAAAGCCACCAACTGAGATAGACACCCCATAATCCAAGACAGTCATTCCTTATCATTCTCTCGTATGATAACCTGGAATACTTCTGATTTTCTGGTGAATATCCACTTCTGAACGCATCAGAATCCAGACCTTCATGTAATCAACCCATGATCCACTTCAGTCTTCTCCACACCATCCTCCCAAGGCAGTTCTTCTACTTCATCATTCTCCCGTATGACGAGATAAATACTCCTTAGACATGATGTAGCCAACAAGTTCCAAGACCAGAACTTAAGAATCCTCCACCAAGGATAACCAACCCAAAAATGTTCTAACATTAGTTAGGACATCTTCCACACATCATAGACACCACACACCATGGTTCTTGATATGCTCCACCACTGGACTTACTATCAGCATAGTAATCCAAATTGAAGATCTTCACACAACACTGCGCCACCAGCTTGAACAAAGAGAGCTTCAGAAACCCAGAGAGAAATAAACTCTCATCCACGAAAAGAAGGTATACTTCCAACCTAAACCTAAAACATCTGCCACAAGCTCCAAGAGAACCAGAACCTCCTTACGTTTTCGACTAACTACTCTTCCGCACAAGAGCAATCAGTTTCAAGCATCCTGCTTGAATGCACACTATGAAACCAACCAAATGCCACCTTTTGATTGATCTCAATATTCTTCAGAAATCCCACAAGATACACTGATCTACCAATGAAATCAGCTCTTCAAATCACATGAACTACTTGCCCCATAGCAAGACATCTTGGATCCACCAAGCCTCTTAGACATGTAACATCTTCCCATCCACAGCTCCCGCAAATTGTATGAAATAGACCTTTTTGAAGCATCCATAACTTCCGTTCTCCTGTAGATCACCATATCTTAAGCTGATGTGCCACATCACCAACTGAGACTCTGATGTTAAGCTAGATGTCAGAACATTCTAATACGACATCCAACTGCTGAATTCAGCTCCTCCTTCTGCCACTTAGAAGAACCTCTTCCCTATTACAGAACAAGGTTTCCATGCTCTCATAGACTTGATTCAACAACCAAGTTTGAGTAGACAATGTCCATCCTGCTTTGAAACTCCAAAGACTTCACACCTGCCACGTATGAATCTTTAGAAGATAAGTAGTCCAAGACTACACCATAGCCATACCAAAGAATGCCACTTTCCTTAGTAGAGCAGACTGTAGAAAGTCAAAGATAACTGCCACTTAACTTTGACCTTCAAACTGAGCAAAATCCCATGCTCCCAAGTACCTAGATCAGAAATAAACTGATCCAAGCAATAACCATCAAAATCATGATGTCTTCATCTTCATCTTCAACAGCATCAAAGTCTAGACCAGTTCCTTGCCAAGAAACTCTCCAGAGAACACATGCTTCTGTCACACCCGACTGAAGCCCATTCTTAGGTCAACACCTAAGACTAAAACAGATGCTAAAGCGTATGCAGTACCCCTCCCATGATTCTGCATAAACTCTGATGATGAGATGTTCCAACATCTTGTTGAACATCAGCAATCTTGACTTTCAAGGATAATCAATTAAATACTTGTGGACTCCACAAATAGCAATTGATCTTAAATCCTTGTCCAATAATCCTTCTTAACTATTGTAGCTAAGCTCCACCAGATCACTTCATGAACACTTATCAAGTATTCAATCTTGTGCAAGTATCTTCTTTGACAAACAGTGTTGAGATACTAAGGTTGCCACCCTTGACTCAAGTAACTAAGATTCTATTTGAACGAACCTTATTCACCTCAACAATTCTGAACGCTCCAATCAGATTAGATCCACCCTTAGGGTTAAGAGAGATGAATCCTTCCTTGCTGTTTTTGGATGGTGAAAATAAATCACCTACACTTTCTTCAGATTGTGTTTCAAAGAAACACCTTCTAGTAAAAAAAATAACTAGAAGACTCCAGATGCACGACTGAGATGCCTTTATGAGTGGACTTGAGAGAATTCTCAAGTATCTTTGACAACTTAGCCGATTAACAATTTATCAAACTCCCAGAGCAAGAACTTGATAAACCTAAACTCAACTCCTCTCCTCTTAAATTGACTTCAACTGCACCAAGAAACCAAGAAACCAAGCTTCCAAGTACCAAGTCACCATACCAGATATCTATCAACAACCCCCTTCATTCCATCGCTCTCGACTTTGGAATAAAAGAAAACAAACATCTTCGCATAAGAGGCCGATGATTGAGATCTTCCACCAACTGTCTTCAGTAACAACTCCAGAATCCCATAATTCTAGAGTTTTTCCATCAGAAACACATGCAACGGAACCAATAAGGAATATATCCTACTTGCCCTAATAAGATGTCAGAATATCTTATAAGACACCCCAACAAGAGAACTTGCCACTTCTCCTGTAGTTGTTGTAGAATCTCCACAGTAACATGAGCAACCTCCGGGTTGTTACCTTCAATCCAAAACATCCATCTTATCCATTAATACCCTTGAGTATGTCCGAGTTGATTGATCTGATCTCCAAAACTCCTCCTTGTTTAAACGCCAGAAAGTATCTCCCAAATATCTCATCCAAAACCAGACAGGATGCCTGCTCTGATACCAATTGAAATTCTGGCCAATGCAGATAGCAGATGTCCTAACACATGTCAAGACATTGTGCTACATAATCACTTAAACTCAGAGGCGCAACAGCAGACTGATACCTTGAATATCAGAACTGTAGGATCCCAGATGTCACGACATCTGATCCAACATGTTTATCATGAACCCTAACATAAAACATAAATCTGCAGTATGATAAAGAACACAGCAATTATTAACCCAGTTTGGTGCAACTCACCTACATCTGGGGGATACCAATCCAGGAAGAAGACTTCACTATCTGTAGACCTGTTACAAAGCTAAACTCCCCCGTTTACATCTTTATCCTAACATTTACCCAATGAACATCTTTACCAAAGCTAAACTCAAACGTTTACAACTCTAATATGAGATACCCCAGTCACTTCCCTTAATCACCAACTGTGATTTCTACATCATCCCTGTCAATACAGAAATCTGTCAAGCTTTCTTGACAAAAAAGCTAACTCAGATTTGCTTAAAAGCTTAATCCAAGAACAATACACAATCCAATACCTCAAGGCTTATGGATCTGTGCGACACCTATATCTGCCATAAGGCATCAACTGATACAAAGGGAGACTTACAACCTAGAGAGCCAACGACTCTCAAAACCCTAAACCCTTGTTTCTTATGCAAGAGAACAATGTTACAAAAGGTATACAAAGGCATAATAAAACATAGGTCTAAGTCTTCTATTTATAGGCTTCTGCTTCCTTGGGCTTAAATCTTCTGTTTGCTGATTCCTTGATCCACGGTATGATTGCCTCCTTGATTGTTGAACCAGATAAAATAGATTTAAATCCATCTGTTATAATCAGTCCAGGATGCCGAGTCTTCAAGTTAAGACATCTCCTTCGACATCTTTCTTTGCCAGAGTTCTTCAGCTTTGGTCTCCATGTTGAAACATTCCCTTCAGCACTAAGTTTTACCAAAATTTTGTCCAAAATATTTGAGCTTTCAATCCTAAAAGGTTCCAAGGGATCTATTAGAAGTGTCCAAGGCATTGGTTTGCTTCTGTCACAAGTATCTTGAAGGTTAGCTAGTGGAGCTTCAAGAGGTAAGTACATAAGAACTTGAACTTTGTGAAATATGAATTGCTTTGATGTACATTGATCATGAACATGTCATACATATCATATTTGTTGTGTTTGAACTATTTTGTCATGCTATTTTTGCTTGAATAAAGTTGTAGCATAGAACTTGCAGAACATGACCTAGTTTGAAACCACTATCGGGTTTTAAAATGTAGGCATATTTAGAAAAATCTAAGACCCCCATTGGATTCCCAAAGGAGAAACTTTCCCTATTCAATAATAAATGGATTTAAACAACTAAGCAATTCAACAGTAGAAACATATGAAAATAAAGGTTCTTATAGATTAATATAGGTACTCTGGGTGTTAACAACTTCCCTTTGTATAACCAACCCCCGATCCCCGATCTCCTCGCATTTGTTAAAGAAAACATGTGCACGCAGGGTTAGTTTGAGATATCTTCCCCTTACTTTTAAGCTTTATAGGATATATATAAAAATCAGAAAGTAGCACTTGTGAGAGCAAGAAATGTCTCTACAAGTCAATCTATGTTTTGATGATAACAATAAGTATTTGTGAAAGAACCATTTTATGGTCTAACGTGTGTTGTGTGCAGATCATAAGAACTGAAGATATCAGAACCAACATACACCAGCTAGATGTACTATGAGTGAATATATACATATGCGAAGTTACTATGTGTGACTAAAGTCGCGAGAAGCAAGAATGCTTCTTTATCTAGTCATGATCAGCCAGATCCAAGGATGCCAAGATTGATGTTGCAATGCTCTTGTGGATGCTCTCTGAAAGTGATTGAGATTCTGAAGATAGTGAAGCTTCTGAAGAAGTACACTCTAAAAAGAACCAAAGTGTAGAAGACTCCTATGACTTGAAGTTCTGATAGCTGAAGGCGCTGAAGACCAAGTGCAGAAAGAATCTGAAGCCTGATGAGTTTTGACGATTAAGGTTTCAAATAAGAAGTTCTGAAGACTCTGAAGACAGGCTCGGAAGTTTTGGAAGACTTGAAGCAGAAAAGAATAACGTTCTTAAAGACCAAGGGCTGAAGTTTTGAAGACTGATTCCTAATGGACTTCTTCAATCGACGGAAGACTTGAAGCATCAGATATTCTGCTAAGAAGACTTTACTCATGCTTCATCAAATTAACATCTGAAGCCACTGAAGTTTTGAAGTCTAAATATTACCGTTGTGAGTTAAATGTACACACTGCCCAAGAAAAGATGTTCGGTCACTTCTTCCTCTGCAAAAAGAAGATGTGTCAGTACAACTCATTATATCACAACGTCTCTTTTCCAAACTGCCAACAGTATTCTCTAACGACTATATTTCTACTGGCTATTTAATGGAAAGAGTTTTTACTTCTGATGTGTCGATCACTTGTAGAATCATGAACTGAATGTTTATCTACAAAATTGACCAAGTCATCGTGTGAAGATGGCAACAACGATGAGTTCTCGTTGTAACACTTAGAATATCCAAAGATATCACCATTTACACATGGCCATTATTGTTGAAGCTTCAAGATCATCATTCAACACAACAACAATGAATTGATATAGAAGCTATTGATGAAGAAGACAACAAGTGCAAATCTGTCAAGTCATCAACCCACCTTCTCGTCAGGACTACATTGAAGATCTGAAGCAAGGAGCCGCTGCTCAAAGCTTGCTCAACCAGAAGACGAAGAAGAAGAAGATCTACAAGATGTCAACAACTGTCAAATCATTATACATCTCTGTAGTTTCTTAGAATAGCAAGGAGTTGTTGCTCACATCTTACTTGAACACTTGTGTGTTCTTTTGTACTTAAACTTAGGAGAAACTTGCTTATTAAGAAGCACAATTTGTAATATCCAGTTTTCCAATTCAACTAAAGGAATTGAGACTCCTCCAATGAACGTTATATCCTGAATGGATCCCTGAACGGTTCAGCTGTGAGTTGAGGACCTTGAGTAGATCACTATCAGTTACTTGAGATGACAATGGCTGAGGGTCATTGTGGAAAATCCTGAAATATAGTCAGGAGCGTTATATTCATTATGATGAATCCCTGAACGGCTAGCTGTGAAATCCCAACAGTGGGTCTGCTCGGTCAATGAACATTATATCCTGTTGGATCCCTGAACAGTTCATTGGATTGTTAGTCACAGTGCGGCTGTGCAAGTTGTTAGTCATCGGCGTGGCCCGTGCAAGTGTAATCATGTTTTGGTTATAGTGGGTTAAGTCCTTGTGTTCAAAGCGAAATCACCTGAGGAGGGTGGACTGGATTAGCCCGCGTGGTGAACCAGGATATATCGTGTGTCCTTTACTCTGTTGCTTAGTATCTCTATTTATGTTTATGCATTGAAAATCAGAACCTCATATTAAGCAAAGTCAGAACCTTGTAGCCTATCTCTGATAAGCTTCCGCATTGCAAGTTCTGAGTATCGTATCTTATGATCAGAACCTATATGGTTCTCATGCTCCATAGTTAAGAGATCAGAATCTCTCAACGAACATTGAAGGTTCTTGAGTATCTCTTTAACAAGATGTAAAATGTTACAAAAAGAGTAAATACACAATTCAAACCCCCATTTCTTGTGTCTTTCTCGCACCTTCAATTCGTATCAGAGCCCCGGTTCTGTTATTGATTCACATCAAACACTTAACAGTGTCAGAAAAAGATCCAGATGTGGTGCGTAGAAGTTCTCTTGGTGAGATTGAAATCCACTTACAATTTCTGTAACAGTTCAGCAGTTGACTGTGTACAAAATTATAATCGATCTAATTACTTCTTGAGCAACTCACTGACTCTATATGAAGTCTCATTAAACATTGAAGAATCAGCTGATAAGATAAATTCATCAGATAAGAAACTGTATCTGTTGAATGCTCAACCTGGAAAATACGTATGGATAAAACCACGTATATGATTAAAAGATGAATCATCAGAAAGCAAGAAATCTTGTTTGCTGAAGATTAATTCTTTATGAGTTTTTGAGATGTTTTCAAGAAACGGATTAGGTCCACCCTTGACTTTCTCGTGTAAAACTCATTCTGAATCTCTTCATGTAAAGAAGAAAAGATTGATGTTCTAAGACTTTGAATTTCAGAAAGGAATCTGTTAAAATAAATTCTGAAAAATTCAAATTATTAGAAACGATTCAATGTCAGAATCTGAAATGATCAAAAGATTCAATGAAGAACTGAATCCCAAAGATTAAGCAAATACTTGACTCTGAATGAACTCTTAAGTTTTAACTGGTTCAATGATCAAGCTCCAACAACTTGAAATCATCCTCGTAAAAATCAAATGTTGATAATCTGATTCTCGTCAGATCAAGTGTTCTCAGAACCACTTGAGCTAGGAAATTGGTTGCTATCATTCCAGATATCCAGGTTCTCCAACTAATGTCTTAAAAGATGACATTAATGATTTTTTTAAAAATTAGTTAACTCATAGATATGTGTAAACAACCCCAAATAAGTTGATCAACATTGTGAGAACAAGAAGGTTCATACAAACCATGTCTAGTGATGTACACATGGGGCGTGATGATGTTTTAGTTCTGAACAAGTTCTGAAACAACCTTGAGGAACAAAGTCAGATGTTGGTATGTCAATTCCTCCTTGAATAACCTCTCAAATTTTCTCACTAATCTTGTGAAATCAATCATTTTTCAAAGACAAGAAACTATCACAAACGCAAACTGAATTCAGGCTATGAAATGAGAACTCAACCAATTCTCAAAATTTGTCGTTTAAGATTCAGATCCATATCTTAAGAACTGTATCGAAACTTAACATGTTCTATGGATCAAGGAAATGAGAAGTGAGAAGCAATCAAAAACAGATGTAATCTGTTGCTTATGAATGGGGTCATCAAATGGAACTTACTATTCACTCAGTACTGCTCCCACGCATATGAGTGTTAATTTTTCTTTTAGAACATTCGTTACATCGTCTTACCAAAAGGATTGCATGTAATTGGCTAAGTTCAGATGGAGTGGTTACTCTAATCTTGTTAAGTCCTAATCTCGGTTATTAGAGAACTGACGGACAAGGTTGAACAAGAAAAGAGAGAAAGTTGTAATTCAATCAGGATCACATTTCAAGAAAATATTCATGTTTCAGAACACAAGCGCATCTTGAAAAATCCAAGAACCCTCAGAAATTCACTCAGAAAAGGAAAGATTAGAGTCAAGATGAGAGTGCATTCAGATTAGTCTGTAAAAATTTCCAGGTACCATCTTTCCCTCACTTATGACTTACTCTCATAATAACAACCAGAATCACTCTATCAAACCCCCTTGATTATGATGTGTTATGTTTTGAGAAAGTAATTAGAAATTATTTTTCTTATATGTCTGCTTAGAAAATGCTATAGTATAAACCGCCACACATGTAAGATTCTCCGCATCATGTCATTCACCCTGCCTAATTTTTTAACCCACTAGCACACTCCAACTAGTACTCCTGTTCCAGACCTAACTCTCTCTCTCTCTCTCTCTCTCTCTCTCTCTCTCTCTTTTTCCTAGAGCCCCTTTATCTGACCTAGTTAGTCTACGAAACTTGAATGTTCATTTAAATGGCTGCACACTTCTGCATCCATGTAAATCTCCTTGGTTTACTCACATTGAATGATATTTGTTCAGTCTCAGAATAGGGAAACGTGCTACCTTAACCAAAATAGCTCTTCACCTAAGCTACCGACCTTAAGCCGGAATAATTATGCCCTGACAAGTCAGGATTCCCCTTAAGTATTGGAAACTGTGGAAAACCCTCTTTGCCTGTTTTCTTGACTATACGCCTTTCAAACCTTGAAATTCGAAAGCGTGTCGTCTAGAATGAATGACCTCATAAAATCAGTTACTGCATCCACCTAACTCCTGCTAAGAATAGAGTGCATATATATCTTTTTGATCTTCTCAAAAATTACAAACTACTTAGCTGTCCTCACTCTTTAGACTTCTCCTAGGTATTCCAATCTTCTCAAGTCATTCTTAGCTACTGACTTATCCTGCTTAAACTCCTCCACTTGTCTATTTAAAAACATAGTTGTTCCGAAAGAATTCATCTCTATCCCTTAGTCCTAACCTTCCTTTCATCCTCAATCTAAAATGACTCCAAGAACATTTTATGGAAATAATGATCTTCTAGAAGTCATAAATGAAAAACGACCAAACCCAATAGATACCAATAGTGACCACTTCCAAAAATGGAATAGATACATTCATATCCTCGGAGGCTCAATTTATCCAACCCTCTTAAAATCCTTCTGGATTAATGCATCCGTTAGGAGAAATGGTATGACTATCTCCTCTAACATTTATGGTCTTCCAGTCACCATCAATGTCACAACAATCTTTGAAGTCATTAACTGTCCACTAGGAGGTGTCACTCCCAACCATGCATCCATTCGATGTACCTCTGATGCTGAAATGCAATATATGGTTGATATAGGATCGGTCCTTGAACTTACAAATCCTGAAAAACTTGTGCCAATTACCAGAGGATGGTTCAAATTCATCTTAACTAATATCAAACCTTGCAACTCAAACAAAGACTTCCTGTATTATGATGATAAGCTCCTCATCATGTGTCTCCTTAGGCCAATTCCAATTGATCTATCTCAAATAATCTTCGATCATTTAAAGGAATCAATTCTTATATCAAGAACAATGGATAATTCATTCATTCCCTACGGAAGATTCCTGTCTGAAGTTCTCTTCAAAGCTGGTACTGTGCAAACGATTTGCAGAATTCGGTGTGGACCAGACACTGCTCTAAATAGGAATTTTTGTGAAGCCTTCGACAACAGATGGTTCTCATAAAACTAGAAGACTATATGTCATACTTAGGCTAAGTTATTAGTATGTAATAGTTTATCAAGATCACATGCTCATTCTGTAACTGTACATTAAACCAATGAAGTATGTATTATGTCATTTCTTTATGCCTACTCCTATATAAGTGCAGTTATAAAACATATAAGACAAATCTCTTGAAAGAAGAAAATAAGTTATCAACACTAGAGAATGTTAACACTCTTAGATACTCATTTATTGCGAATCTTTGACTGCCGTCAAGAATGAATCAGAGTATCCTACGCGTGATCTCTTGTCTCTTTTTTAAGACTAGTAATCTGTTAGACTATGTGCTAGTCGTAATTCACAACCTAAGATGTCTAGGAAATGACAAACCTAATGAGTGTAGTCACGAGCATTTAATTGACTCTCCATTTGTTTCCTACTTAAGGCACCACGTTCTCTCCTCTATTCATCATTCCAAACCATCGCAGTCAGTGCCCTTCCTTAGTATTTTCTCCAGGATGTCCACCTCTCGTCCTAAACCTACCAAATGTGAAATTTCTAAGTTAAGAGTCCTGAATGAATTCTCTGTGAGTACCAGCTCTCTCAAGGAACTTGGCTTCACTAGAACGACTTCCGAGTTAAGATGTCAGAACTAGGAAGGCTATCTTGAGATGCTTCCAGGTCTCATTTACACAGATCTTGTCAAAGAATTCTGGGCAAATGCTGATGTGTTTTCTAACGTGTATAACTAGCACATCATTCAGTCAGTTGTCTCCGGAATTCCCATAGTAATTAAACCCTCTGTCATTGCACAAGCAATCAAGAGCAATGAAAATGGTGACACCATTGAAGACTACAAGGAAAGAAAAATCTTCAATGGTCTCATCTACAAAATTCATTGTGGGAATGGTCCTTCAAACTGTGCTTCCACAATCATCCCCTCTGCAAAAATCTGGCACAGGATCATGGAAACTAACTTAAGACCTAGAGAAATTGGAACAAGAGTGTTGTCTCACTCAGACCGACTATTTATTTTCTTTCTGATCTACAGAAGAAAAATAAGCCTCCCTCAAACCATGCCCAACCACTTGCAGGAACAAATCCTCTTGTCTAAAGATAAGTCTTCCTTCGGTATTCCATATGGAAGAGTTATATCTCGTGTTTTTGAGATTCAGGATGTAATCTCTAGATTAGAACACATTGGAGAAACTGAAGAATGTTCACCCATGAATTATGAGGAATTCTCTGGAATTCCCTGAAGAATAATAGGATAGAGTTATGATTATATTGCTCTATGTTTTGTTGTCGTGTCTCTTGCTTATGTATTCTCCTCTTGATTATGAACGAAGTTTCCTTTGAATGGCATTAAGGACCCATGAAAACTCACTACGATTACTAAAAACGTTTATCATTAGGAATCAAAAATGGCCAAATTAAAAGAAACTCATTAATTTATCCCATCTAGGAAATTGCGTACAAAAGGCTACTCTCCTATTTCTTACTAGAAATTTCTCAGCCGTTCAATTCTCTTGAAATACGCATACAACCATTCTATTAATAAACTATTGAGGAACATCTCAATCCTTCATAACACGGAAATACGTGACTCTAAAAGTTTTCTCTTATAAGAACCTGTTTTTGTCTAGTCTAAATCTGTATGTTTTGATATCTGTATCTCTATATAATCTATATGTTTGTGTTTAAATCTTTATCTAATCTATGTTTGAATACAGTTAGCCTGTTTAATGAGCTTCTTATTGGTTTTGTCTAATTTCTCTTCAGATTAACTATGCCATAATGAAAAATTAGTAAAACAAACCTAATTGCCGTTAAGGTACCTGAACACCGATTCATGTCCTTCACAATTAGCTTCCATCTATTATCCTTCAATTAAATACATACTGATTATAGATGTGTTTTACTAAAATAAGTCAGTGTGCTTCTAAATGCTTAAATGACTCTATGCTCCTTATCACGTCAAATATTCAATATACTCAAATAGGAGAAATAAAGGAAATTGTATATAAGAGTTTATATGCTTAATTGCTCATATGCCCTGACACTTTTTGATGATGTCAAAAAGGGGGAGAAATATAATAATTGATTTTGATTGAAAGAAGGAAATCTGAAAGAATGCAGAACTCAAACAAAGTACTCTTATAAAATGCGTTGAATGTGTTGCTACTAACGTTTGTTGTTTGATGTTATCCAAGGAACTCTAAACAAGTTCACTAGGCATTCTAAAGGCAGGATAAGTAGAAGAACTTCAATCATATAATAGAAGTTATCTAAGAAGATCTGTGCAAATCAGAAGTCAAGAACTGTCTGCAGAATTAGTAAGAAATTTCTAAAAGCAGTCAAGACAAAATCTACATCTCAAGATGCTCACTCAGAAGATCTGTGCAAATCAGAAGTCAAGAACTGTCTGAAGATCCGGATTGAAGATCCAAGAAAGAAACCGTTCTGATGTTTACCAAGAACCATTGGAAATGAAAACGATCTAGTATCAGACTAAATCAACAATTGGTAATCAGACTCAGTACACAAAGATCAGTATCAGACTCATCAATCAGAGCAAAAGTTATGGATTACTGTCAAAATACCTTCATTGGTATCAATATCAGCACTCTAATGAATCACCTCTTAAGCGTATGAGAAGAAATTCTTCACTTGGTATCAGACTCAACATACTCTGCTATAAGAATCAGCACATCACATGATAACAGATCAAATCATGAGTATCAGATTCAGAATCAAGCGTTGATTGATCACTTTAATATTAACCTTCAATTGGTATCTGATCAAAAATCAAGCTTTGATAAATTACTAAGTATGACTTTAACAAGGTTATGAGATGGAGACCTGTGTTCAAAAGTTAAAACAGTCATGATCTACATTGGTGTTTAAAATCTTATCATCCAGAATCATAATTCTGAAGATCCCAATATCTGGCGTATATGAATTAGGGGGAGATTGCCCTGAAGATCACATTGCAAAATCTCAAATCTTCACAAAGTCTAAAACTCAGGGGGAGTTTCCTTTAAAGACAATGTCTGTCTCTGATAGATAGCAAGGCTACGACTATCAGTCAAGAACTGTTCTGATCTTGTGCTTAATGGAATCTGCTGAAAATTAGAAATGCTTCAGACATCTCTGAAGATAAACAAGCTCTGATACGACAACAAAGAAAACTGAGTTCTGAAGATCTGAAGAGGGAACTTCTGATGAACTAGTCCAGATGCTAAAGACTCCTCGTTTTCCTAAAAGACATGATAGAGAAGTAACTCTTTTCTATTCCTGTTCTAACAACTCAAGTTGTTATTCTGTATATCTTTGGATTACATAAAATCCTAGATGATCTCAGATAAAGCTTTGAGGATAACTCATTCAGGGGAGCTACTGTTCCAAACTCTGAATTTGTTTGTTTTGGTGATTACCTTGTATAAAATGTTCAATCAAAATACTTGGTTTTGTCATCATCAAAAAGGGGGAGATTGTGAGAGAAAGAAATGTCTCTACAAGTCAATCTATGTTTTGATGATAACAATAAGTATTTGTGAAAGAACCATTTTATGGTCTAACGTGTGTTGTGTGCAGATCATAAGAATTGAAGATATCAGAACCAACATACACCAGCTAGATGTACTATGAGTGAATATATACATATGCGAAGTTACTATGTGTGACTAAAGTCGCGAGAAGCAAGAACACGTCTTTATCTAGTCATGATCAGCCAGATCCAAGGATGCCAAGATTGTTGTTGCAATGCTCTTGTGGATGCTCTCTGAAAGTGATTGAGATTCTGAAGATAGCGAAGCTTCTGAAGAAGTACGCTCTAAAAAGAACCAAAGTGTGAAAGACTCCTATGACTTGAAGTTCTGATGGTTGAAGGCGCTGAAGACCAAGTGCAGAAAGAATCTGAAGACTGATGAGTTCTGAAGATCAAGGTTTCAAATAAGAAGTTCTGAAGACTTTGAAGACAGGCTCTGAAGATTCGGAAGACTTGAAGCAGAAAATAATAACGTTCTTAAAGACCAAGTGCTGAAGTTCGGAAGACTGATTCCTAATGAACTTCTTCAATCGACGGAAGACTTGAAGCATCAGATATTCTGCAAAGAAGACTCTACTCATGGTTCAACAAATTAACATCAGAAGCCACTGAAGTTTTGAAGTCTAAATATTACCATTGTGAGTTAAATGTACACACTGCCCAAGAAAAGATGTCCGGTCACTTCTTCCTCTGCAAAAATAAGATGTGTCAGTACAACTCATTATATCACAACATCTCTTTTCCAAACTGCCAACAGTATTCTCTAACGGCTATATTTCTACTGGATATTAAATGGAAAGAGTTTTTGCTTCTGATGTGTCGATCACTTGTAGAATCATGAACTGAATGTTTATCTACAAAATTGACCAAGTCATCGTGTGAAGATAGCAACAACGATGAGTTCTCGTTGTAACACTTAGAATATCCAAAGCTATCACCATTTACACATGGCCATTGTTGTTGAAGCTTCAAGATCATCATTCAACACAACAACAATGAATTGATATAGAAGCCGTTGATGAAGAAGACAACAAGTGCAAATCTGTCAAGTCATCAACCCACCTTCTCGTCAGGACTACATTGAAGATCTGAAGCAAGAAGCCGCTGCTCAAAGCTTGCTCAACCAGAAGACGAAGAAAAAGAAGATCTACAAGATGTCAACAACTGTCAAATCATTATACATCTCTGTAGTTTCTTAGAATAGCAAGGAGCTGTTGCTCACATCCTGCTTGAACACTTGTGTGTTTTTTTGTACTTAAACTTAGGAGAAACTTGCTTATTAAGAAGTACAATTTGTAATCTCCAGTTTTCCAATTCAACTAAAGGAATTGAGACTCCTCCAGTGAACGTTATATCCTGAATGGATCCCTGAACGGTTCAGTTGTGAGTTGAGGCCCTTGAGTAGATCACGTGGTGATTAGATACTTGAGATGATAATGGTTGAGGTTCATTGTGGAAATTCCTGAAATATGGTCAGTAGCGTTATATTCATTGTGATGAATCCCTGAACGGCTAGCTGTGAAATCCCAGCAGTGGGTCTGCTCGGTCAATGAACGTTATATCCTGTTGGATCCCTGAACGGTTCATTGGATTGTTAGTCACAGTGCGGCTGTGCAAGTTGTTAGTCACCGGCGTGGCCCGTGCAAGTGTAATCATGTTTTGGTTATAGTGGGTTAAGTCCTTGTGTTCAAGGCGAAATCACCTGAGGAGGGTGGACTAGATTAGCCCGCGTGGTGAACCAGGATATATCGTGTGTCCTTTACTCTCTTGCTTAGTATCTCTATTTATGTTTATGCATTGAATATTAGAACCTCATATTAAGCAAAGTTAGAACCTTGCAGCCTATCTCTGATAAGCTTCCGCACTGCAAGTTCTGAGTATCGTATCTTATGATCAGAACCAATATGGTTCTCATGCTCCATAGTTAAGAGATCATAATCTCTCAACGAACATTGAAGGTTCTTGAGTATCTCTTTAACAAGATGTAAAATGTTACAAAAAGAGTAAATACACAATTCAAATCCCTCTTTCTTGTGTCTTTCTCGCACCTTCAACACTAAATACGGTTGTGGTCGCGTCACAAAAACCGATGCTACAGAAAAATGGCGACTCTGTTGGGGACTTTTATCTTTTTCTAGGAGGGTTAAGCCTTGATTTACATTTTTACTATTTATTTACTTTCTCATTTGATATCATTTACTGTTTTCCATCATACTATCTGATTATCTGCCATACTAGTTTAAATTACTGTTATCCGGAAATGTGATTAATACACATGTGGTGAGTCAAAAAGTCTTCAGTGGGCTTGAGAGCATATTTTAAAATAGGAGGTGGCAGACTCAAGAAGGGTTATAGGGAGTGAATCCCGACCAAAATAACTTGAAAGTCCACCAAATCAGTGGAGGCACCCTGTTGGAATTACTGATGTTAAATGAGCAAGTCAAGAAAACATTACTTTTCCACTGTCTCATTCGTACAATACTCGGGCCAATCGGCAAAAGAAAATGGACGATCTTGAGGAGGAAAACAGATAGCTAAGAAGGGAAATCAACACTCTAAAGGAAAGTTTGGAAAGACTCAACAGCATGATTGAATCCCTGGTAGCAGCTCATGATCAACCACCTCAAAAGACTGCAATCTCAGAAATTGTGTCTACACCAGCATTTGAGATACCCGTCAATCTTCCGCAGTATAACATGCCTAAAGGTTTTCCTTGGGGCATGCCTTTCAATTTCATACCAGAAGGTTATATCCCACCAGTCACTAAAGACTAGGGGCCACAACCAGAACCTCTAGACCTGCAGGTTACAAACTTCAGGTGAACGAAGATGCAAGAGCTACGACAGAGACTCCTGTACTTGAAGGTTACAAACTTTAGGTCACTGAAGCGCCAAGAGTTACTGCAGTAATGTCTATACCACAACCTGTGATGCATACTATCCCAGAGGAAAAGATCTTTCATGCCACCCCTGGAAAAGATGAAGAAGTTTACGAAAGAATGAATGAATTCCAAGATCGATTCTTGGAAATGCAAAAAGAACTGCATGCCCTTCGCGGACAGGAATTGTTTGGCAAAGATGCCGCTGAGTACAATCTTGGGGCAGCCTTTGTTCAGCAGTACAAGTATAATTTGGATATGGCACCCAACAGAGATCAACTCAGAGCTATGTCCAAGAAAGATAAAGAAACTTTCAAGGAGTGCGCTCAAAGATGGTGTGAAATTGCCGCCTAGATTTGTCCTCGCCAGTGCACCCAGTGACTTTACCGATATGGTAAACATGGGGGTACGCCTCGAGGAAGTAGTCAGAGAAGGTTGATTGATTAAGGACTCAGAACCATCCAGCTGTAGTAAAAGATACGTGATAGCCTTCCAAAAGAAGCAAGAGCAAGATATCAGTAATATCTCGCAGGGTAAGCAAAGGTGAAGGTATCAACCTCGACAGGTAGCAATAGTATCTCCTATTGTCAGTCCAGCGCCAATCCCGACATGTCAACCACAGGTTGCTCAGAGGCTACAAAATCAACAACCGAACTAGCAAAGGCAGCGACAACCTCATCAGTAGGCTCGCCTGCAATACAAATAATCATTTTCCACGATCACCAGAGTTTGACCCCATACCAATGTTGTATGCAAAACTGTTTCCACTTTTGCTAGCCAAGGGGCACGTCCAAACTAGGACTCCTCTCACAGTACTGGACAATCCCCCTTATTGGTTCAAAGCTGATCAATCTTGCCTTTATCATCAAGGAGGACCGGAGCATAACATTGAGAACTGCCTCAGCTTCAAATCTGATGTACAAAGGCTCGTCAAAAATATAGTTTTATCTTTTAAAGATACGAACCCAAATGTTCAAATGAACCCATTGCCACAACATGAAAAAGCTTCAGTAAATATGATAGATAAAGAACTCGGCAGCAGTTATCAAATTCACGATGTACGCCTACTTGGAACAAATCTGGTAAAAATGCATTGCGGCAAAAGCGGGTATGGCCATGTGCCATCTCACAAATATCATCAATGCGACATTTGTTACAGAAATAATCAAGGGTGCATCATTGTACAAGCAGCTCTTTAAGAGCAGATGGATCTAGGCTGGGTCCAAGATCACAGGGTTCGTGGAATAAATATGGCCTATCAACATCCGAACATTGTTCAAAATCAAGACATCCGTGCAATGAATGTTAATCTAGTGGCAATACACTCAAGACAAATCCAGTATTATAATTTTCCACTGCACGATTACAACGCTTGCCCAATTTGTTCAAAAGACAATCAAGGATGTTCTTTTGTACAAGAAGCACTTCAGCATCAAATGGATCTTGGATGGATCCAAGACTACCATGGAAGGAATAATCACCAGGTCAATATGATTCAGATTTTCGACATTTGTTTAATGAATACCAGCTTGGTAGAATTTCATGACAAGCAAGTCAGACTCGGTTATCTGTCAGCCCATAATTATCAGGACTGCAAAGATTGCTCTGAAAATGATCAAGGTTGTACGCTTGTACAAATAACTCTTTAGCATTTGTTGGACCATTGGTGACTCCCAGTCTACCAAGATGAAAACAGACAACAAGTTTGCATAACCAATGGAAATTTGGGCAAACACCAAAGTTGTGACATCCGCTTACTGGAAACAGATTTGTTAAAGATGCATTGCATACAGAGTGGATACGATCGGGTGCCACATCACAATTATGAACGTCGAATATGTTCAGAGAATAGCCAAGGGTGCTACATCATGCAAGTAGCTCTCCAGAATCAAGTTGACCAAGGAGAAACCCAGCTGTGCCTAAATTCTCAGTCCATCAATATGGCGCAAGGGTGCCCAGGGCAACACGCAGTTTATGACATTAAAAACGTTGAAACATCATTGGTCAAATTTCACAAATCCCTGTGCGGACTTGATTATTTTGGTCTGATTCACCACGATCATTCGGCTTGCAGAAAATGTTGCAAAAGTTAACATGGTTGTCTCCTTGTCCAAAATGAGATTCAAGAGTTGTTGGAAAAAATAACCATCATAATCTTCAATGAAAGAGAGCCTGTTAATTATGGGATGGGCGAGGATGTTTGCACCATAATCCTTCTGCTCAACGAGCTATAACACTCAGGAAACCCTTTCGACAGTGGAAAAATTTCCAACAATCCCGAGCTAGAACCAATTGAGGTCATCTACTTGTTACTTTTGACAATCGAAAGACCCAAATAACCTCTGTAGTCATCTACTTACCAGGCCCGATGCCATATGAATTAGAAAAAGTTATTCCCTACAAATACAGTTCGACCATAATAAAAGATGGAAAAGAAATTCCACTACCATCCATTGTCAACATTGCTGATATCAGTTGAGTCACCCGAAGTGGTCAAATCTTCAACAGAGGAGTTGGAGAACCTGCAAAAGAAAAGGAACCTCAAGCTAAAGTTCCTAATCAACAAATTGGTCAATCCAGCAACACGGAGTCTGTGAAAAATAACGATGAAATGTTAAAACTCATCCAGAGAAGTGAGTACAACATTGTGGATCAACTACTACAAACTCCTTCTCATATATCCGTATTATCTCTCCTGCTCAGTTAAGAAGCTCATAGAGAAGCTCTATAGAAGGTCTTGGAACAGGCCTTTGTAGAACAAGATGTGACAGTAGGTCAGTTTGACAAAATTATTTCCAACATCACTTCCTGCAACAATTTGGGTTTCAGTGATGAAGAACTTCTAAAGGAAGGCAAGAATCATAAAATGGCACTCAATATCACAGTCAATTGCCAGGACGATGCTTTAGCCAGTGTACTCGTAGACACGGGTTCATCATTGAACATCATGCCAAGGTCAACTCTGGTACGACTATCTTTTCAAGGTACTCCCATGAGAGGCAGTGAGATCATAGTCAAAGCTTTTGATGGATCCATAAAGACAGTTATCAATGAAGTTGACCTTTCCATAACCACTGGTCCCCACACTTTCCAAGTCACATTCCAAGTCATGGACATCCGAGCAGCATACAATTGTTTATTAGGACGACCTTGGAAACATGAAATAGGGGCAGTCACTTCGACACTTCATCAAAAGCTGAAGTTTGTCAAGAAAAACAAGTTTGTCACAGTATGCGGAAAACAAACTCTAATCATGAGCAACCTATCATCATTCTTGTATTTAGAGCCAAAAGAGGTTATTGGAACTCAATTTCAAGCACTCTCTGTGAGCAATGAGAATCGTCAAGAAAAAGGAACGTTAATTTCCTCATATAAAGACGTTCTCCAAATAATGGGGAGCAGTGACATAAAAGGATGGGGACAAGTTGTGATTCTTGTAGATAAAAATACAAGAAAAGGTCTCGGTTTTTCTCCAGCATTTACCAAGACTACAAAAAAGGATGAAAGTTTTCGTCCCATTCAAGATTTCTTCCACAGTGGAGGCTTCCTCCACCCAATTTCTCAGGAAGTCCATACCATCGAGGAGAATAACTCTTCTAATATGGATGAAGAGTGGAAATCCTATTTCAACGATTAAGGTTATATATCTCAGGAATAAACATACCTGTCATTTTTCTCTCCACAACAAAGTCCCAGTTATATACCAAGATCAGACGTCAGAATGATCTACAGAGATTGCGATCCTGAGGGATGTCGTGCTCCACCCAACTCATTGGAAGAAGATACTCTGATGAAAGACAACTTTGATTACAACTCATATGATCCTATGAATGATTTTCCTATTTGGAAACCTTACATGGAAGACTCAGGGAAAAAGAGTCAGCCAAAGAATGCATATCTGCTAAATGACCTTGAGAAAAACCCACTTGTTCTCCCAGGATCGTGGAAACCTTACCTTCAAAATTCTGGAAATGTCAAACATCATGTTGATGAAGTTTCAAGAATCGAAGAACAAAAATTTATCAACTTTGCATTTCCTGAGGTCAATACCGTTGAAGAAGAAGACTCATCTATCCCCTCAGAAACTTGGGTGGGGCAGCCAAGCGGCAAGTACGGTTTTTTAGTGAAATACATTGCTCCTGAAAGCTCTCATATCAGATATGAAGACATACATCCCACTGGATGGGGAGATCCTCTTGAAAATGAAAATACTGTTGAAGATACAATAGAAGAGTCCTCTTATGATAATGTTGCATGTGAAGAAGACTCTAGTGATCCAACTCCGCCAGAAAACAGTGTCATTACTGAAGACAATCCTGGAAGAAAAATACCAGACTTTGTGATCCACAGAGGAGTTCGTCACCATTGGGTCGCAGTCGATGTCCTAAATATCGTTCCTAAATTGAAGTAATTGTCTCGTCTTTGTTTTGACCTTTCACTTTGCCCGGGTGAAAAGGATGTTTTATAGGGCTTGCTTTTCTGTAAATGTCCCTCTTCACTTCACCCAGAGCAAAAGAGTTTTGTTTTATAGGGTTTGTGTTTCAAGAATCGACAAATCATAAATAAATAATTTCATTCTGAATTCCTTCATTTATTGCTATTTTCACTTTTCGCTTTTCCATAAAATGGTAATCCTAAAAAAAATAAAAACCTAAAATAAAAACAAACTTTTTAAAATGCACTACACACACTTTTGCATTCTCTCTGTCTTTTCTAAAAAAGGAATTATCACGTTAATCACGTTATTTGTTTTAAACCCCATTGAAACATACGATCCAATGCCTTCTCCCAATTTTGAGTTCCCGGTGTTTGAAGCCGAAGAAGAAGGAGATGAAGAAATTCTAGATGAGATCTCTCGATTGCTAAAAAATGAGGAGAAATCCATTCAACCTTACAAAGAACCGTTGGAAATGGTCAATTTGGGTTCAGAAGAAGAGAGAAAAAAAGTTAAAATTGGAGCACTAATCAGTCCAACTGTCAAAAAAGGCTTAATAAAACTGCTCAAAGAATTTTCAGATGTGTTTGATTGGTCCTACCAAGACATACCAGGGTTGGATACCAACATCGTGGAACATCACTTACCACTGAAGCCAGAATGTCATCCGGTCAAACAAAAATTAGGAAGGACTCACCCGGATATGAACATCAAAATTAAGGAAGAAGTGCAGAAACAGATCGACGTAGGTTTCCTTGCCACCTCAGAATATCCTCAATGGCTAGCCAACATATTACCAGTTCCAAAGAAAGACGAAGAAGTCAGAATGTGTGTAGACTATAGGGATTTAAACAAATAAAGTCCAAAGGATAATTTTCCCTACCATACATTGACATGCTAGTTGACAGCACAACAAAATTCAAAGTATTCTTCTTCATGGATGGATTTCCAGGCTACAACCAAATCAGAATGGCGCCAGGAGACATGGAGAAAACGACGTTCATCACCCCACAGGGAACCTTTTGCGACAAAGTAATGTCGTTTGGTCTAAAGAACGCAGGAGCAACTTATCAAAGGGCTATGACAACTCTGTTTCACGACATGATCCACAAAGAAATTGAAGTGTACGTTGATGGCATGATTGCCAAATCCAAAACAGAAGAAGAACATGTGGAACACCTATCAAAATTATTCCAATATTTGAGAAAATACAAACTCCGCTTGAATCCCAATAAGTGTACATTCGGTGTTCGTTTAGGAAAACTCTTGGGATTCATCACCAGCCAAAAAGGAATTGAGGTTGATCCCGACAAGGTCAAGGCCATTCAAAAGGTGCCTTCTCCAAATACTGAAAAGCAAGTAAGAGGATTTTTAGGACATCTGAATTACATCTCGAGATTCATATTCGTCATGACCGCGACATGTGCACCAATCTTCAAACTACTCGAAAAGAACAAAAGTTGTATATGGACAGAGGATTACCAAAAAGCTTTTGACAACATCAAAGAATATCTGCTGAATCCACCAATTCTTTCTCCTCCAGTGGAAGAAAGACCACTGATCATCTACTTTATAGTCTTGGAAAACTCCATGGGTTGTGTGCTGGGCCAACAAGACGAAACAAAAAGAAACGAGTCTGCCATTTATTACTTAAGTAAGAAGTTCACGGACTGTGAAACTCGATACACTATGCTCGAGAAAACTTGTTGCGCTCTAGCTTGGGAAGCTAAACGTCTTCGCCAGTACATGATTTGTCACACTACTTGGTTAATCTCTGAAATGGATCTGATCAATTATGTCTTTAAAAAGCCTGCTTTAACGGGCAGGATTACCCGTTGGCAGATGTTGTTATCATAATATGATATCGAGTATCATGCTCAGAAAGTCGTCAAAGGAAGTGTTTTAACCGATCACCTGGCTCACCAACCAATTGATAATAATGAATCAATCAGATTCGACTTCTTAGACGAAGATGTAATGTTCCTAAAATTGAAAGATTACGATGAATGACTTCCAAACAAAGGGCCAGAGCCAGGATCCCAATGGGGACTAATATTCGACGGAGCTGTCAACGCTTATGGAAATGGAATTGGGGCAATCATTGTTACACCACATGGTACCCATATTCTTTTCACCGCCAGATTGGCATTCAAATGTACAAACAATGATGCCTAATATGAAGCTTGCATCATGGGTCTCGACGAAGCTATCGACTTAAGGATAAATAACTTATATGTGTATGGAGACTCAGCCCTGGTTTTAAATCAGATTAAAGGAGAGTGAAACACATATCAATTGGGATTAATTCATTACAAAGACTACGCAAGGAGGTTGTTACCCTTCTTCAACAAGATTAATTTTCATCACATTCCTCGTGAAGAAAACCACACGGCTAATGCACTAACTACCTTATCCTCCATGATTAGTGTGAATCGATGGAACGACATACCCAAGATCGACATAATGCACCTTGATAGGCCCGCTTACATATTTGCAATGGAAGTCGTCATCGATGACAAACCGTGGTATCATGATATCAAGTGCTTCCTTCAAAGACAAGAATACCCGCCCGGGGCATCAAGAAAAGATAGGAAGACTCTCAAAAGACTGACTGGAAACTTCTTCCTGAATAATGATGTACTCTACAAGAGAAACTTAGACATGGTTTTGCTCAGATGCGTGGACAGACACGAAGCAAACATACTAATGAAAGAGATTCATAAAGGCCGCTTTGGCACTCATGCCAATGGACACACAATGGCAGGAAGAATTATGAGAGCAGGATATCATTAGCTGACAATGGAATCCAATTGCTACAAATACATGAGGAAGTGTCACAAGTGTCAGATATACGCTGACAAAATTCATGTACCGCCAACGCATCTCAAAGTTCTTTCTTCCCCATGGTCTTTTTCTATATAGGGAATCGACATTATTGGCATGATTGAACCCAAAGCCTCAAATAGACATTGGTTCATCCTAGTAGCCATTGATTACTTCACCAAATGGGTTGAAGCAGCATCATACACCAATGTGACCAGACAAGTGGTGGTCCAATTTATTAAGAACAATCTCATATGCCATTATGGTGTTCCAAACTAGATCATTACTGATAATGGATTGAACCTGAACAACAAGATGATAAAAGAATTATGTGTTGAGTTCAAAACTGAACACCATAGCTCATCTCCCTACCAGCCTAAAATGAATGGAGCGATAGAAGCAGCTAACAAAAATATCAAGAAGATCATTCAGAAAATGGTTGTAACGTACAAGGATTGGCATGAGATGTTACCATTTGCTCTTCATGGTTATCGCACATCCATCCATACTTCAACAGGGGCAACCCTTTTCTCTCTAGTATATGGCATGGAAGCAGTGCTCCCCATAGAAGTAGAGATACCATCAGTAAGGGTTTTGATGGAAGCCAATCTGACAGAAGCTGAATGGTGTCAATGCCGATACGATGAACTGAACCTAATAGAAGAAAAGAGAATGACGGCTTTATACCATGGTCAGTTATATCAACAAAGAATGAAGAAAGTATTCAGAAAAAAGGTCCGACCTCATGTATTCAGAAAAAGGCGACCTCGTGCTCAAAAAGATCCAATCATTTCTCACTAATTCCAGGGGAAAATGGACTCCGAATTATGATGGCCCCTATGTTATTAAGAAAGCCTTCTCAGGCGGTTCCTTGAGACTCACAACCATAGATGGAGAAGAATTTACCTATCCCAAAAACGTTGATGTTGTCAAGAAATACTTCGCCTAAATCAAAAAATGTCTCGTTGGACTGAAAACCCGAAAGGGCGGTCCAGGCAAAAATTAGAGACATAAAAAATAATCATCCCGATGGACTGAAAACCTGAAAAGGCAATCTAGGCAAAAGTTACTGATTTATGGCAAGTAACTGCATACGACTAATATTGGGACATCAGAAATAACGTCATCTGTCAAGAAGTCCTCAATCAGAAGTCACCTTCAGAAGAAGCTCAAGAATACTCAAGACTCAAAGTTGGTAGAAGGATAGTGGTCGTTATGTTTCAATGTAGCCCATTTCCCTTTAAATTACCATTTTCTAAACTTTGTAATGCTCCATGTAATCATGCATTAGGCTGATTACCATTCTATCAATGAAAATTTGAGCCCTTTTGCCATTTGTTTGCAATTCTCATTTATTCTCCTTTGTAAAATGACATTTTGATATGATTAACATTCTTGAAAAACAAAA
Source organism: Lathyrus tuberosus (assembly GCA_022829125.1). Classification (NCBI taxonomy): domain Eukaryota; kingdom Viridiplantae; phylum Streptophyta; class Magnoliopsida; order Fabales; family Fabaceae; genus Lathyrus; species Lathyrus tuberosus. Next base: position 5,287,419 of record JALAZF010000001.1, on the reverse strand, counting down.
ATGAATTTTCTTTTGTTTTCAAATTTACTTCTGCTTTTAAAATAAAGATGGCAATTACCTTTTTTGATCAATGAAAAATGAAGAACAACATCGACAGCTTCTTTGAAGGCAATCAAACTTCAAAATGCAGAATCAAAATATTCCTTGTGATTAGTGTATCCCGAGTGGAGGATCAATTACTTCAAATTGGCAAGATGGAGAATCCCATCTGTCACTCTCCAGGAGCCACATTTGGTTACTACCAAGAATATGGAAAGTTCAGCAACAGGAATTCATTTCTTCAACATATCAGTGAAACTTTTATTCACTAGAGTGGTCGAGTATCTAGTTATACTCATCTTTAGTCTGTATGTCATGTATGTTTTATCAGCGTAAGCATTTCATACATACATCATGCATAATTGATTCATATTCATATTCATATTACATATCACTTTGATCATATTTATCCCCAAGTGATAAATGTTCTCTCTCTATTCGAGTTGTCAGTTTTCGTTTCCACACTTTGATAGGATACAATCCCGGTTTAAGTTCTTTCCTTGTCAGGAAATGTATCGTCTAAACAATCTCTCTCCAGTTTATTCCCCGACTAAAATTGATCCTCGACCACTTTGATAACTTGAACCTCTAAAAGACGAGAAGACATTTGGTTATACACCTTTGGAACTTCACTCTTCACCATTGAAGATGATATTTTGCTTTCCCGGATTAAGAAAATCCCCCGCGGAATATTCTTAACCAAAGTCTCTTGGTGATATGGACATCACATCCTCCAAGAAATCTCTACCGATTGGCAAATGAAAAAGTCTGCTCTTGCCCTCATAGATTTCCAAATAAGGTCAACAAATGGCAGTCTCTTCCCGAGAAGTTTTTCCTACTTTCAAGGAAGTCATCAGCACCTCAAAATTGAATTACATCACATGGCATCTCTCAAAAGAAGTCTCAAAGTGAAGTATGATGTAATTTCTCCAACAAATGGCATCTCCAACAGAGAAGTTTGCACACCTCTGCAGTTCAGACAAATGGTCCTTGCCAGCAAGTCTGACATCAAAACTTTATCCATCCTATAACATCTCTCCAAAGAAGTCTCGAAGAGAGATACGATGAATCCCGTTTTTCCATCAAGTTGCATCTCCCCAATAAACCTCAGAGAGAAGCTTGGTGAAGACCCTCGCAAATAAGCATTCCTCGTCAAGAGAAGAACTCGACAAGAAGAAACTGAGACCAGTTCCATGGATGAAGATCAGGGTTAAGGGGAGATTTATTTCAAAGGAAACTGAGACCAGTTCCATGGATGAAAATAAGGACTGAGGGGAGGTTTATTACAAGAAAACTGAGACCAGTTCAGTGGCTGAAGACCAGGATCGAGGGGAAGTTTCACCCTTTTCTAAGTAGCATTACTTAGTAAAAGAAAATGGATGAGCAAAAATAGCTACCATTCTCATCCACAATCAAAATTTTGGGTATCCAGATATTTAATCCTCTTTTACCATGAACGTCTGAATATCTTCGTCATTCACACCTTCAGGTCCTAGAAGATTAAATAGGGGCATCTGTCATACCCTAAATTTTGACCACAAGACTTCACATCATTGTGCAAGCCATCACCATAATTTGAATTTACCTAATCCTCTCAATGATTGTTGAGTATTCACCTCAACCAAGGATTAGGGTCTTTGAGCCCTCTCAGAGCATTCAGGCAAAGGATCAATCAAGAATTAACATGATCTTCAACTTTTCAAGCCTCTCAAACATCCATGAAGGATCAAGAGGTCTCCCACATCAAGAATTTAAGACAAGAATGCAGAATTTCAAGTTGATCAAGCCTCAAGATCATCAGTGTCACCAAATTAGGGTTTTGGTCGACCAAGGCCTACAGAGAGAAATTTTCATCTGGGCATGAGCCAAAACTTCAATATATGATTTAAGAAGCTCAAAAGAACCTTATGAGTCCATTCATAAGTTCAAACTAGTCACAGGGGATGCATCCATCAAAATTCAGGAATTAAGATTTTGACCTAATTCAGTCCCTAAGTTGACTTTTGGAGCAATGCATGAGCTAAGACCTCAAGATATGCTTTAAGGAGCTCAAATACATCATATTAATCCACTAAAAAGATTGAATTGATTCAAAGAACTTGGTTCATAAGCAATATAAGGATTCAAATTCATTTGGACCACAAACTAGGGTTTTTGAGAAAAGTCAACCATACCTTTGACTTTTGAGCAAAACATGATCTCAAACCTTGGGACATAATTCAAGACACTCTAAAACACCTTTGGAATCCATCCATTAGGTTCAATTTAGTCCAAGGACTTGATTTCATAAAGGATCACAAAGTTTAAAATTCATCTGATACAAAAAGTCAACTATGATTAAAACCAAGTTTGACTTTTGGGATTTTTTGCCAAACATGGCCTATTTAAGTCAAGAACAATGTTAACTTGTGATTTGGATATTGATCAATTAAGAAAAATCAAGAAAAGTGAGGTTACTTGCAAAAAGGACAACCTTGAGAAACTTGAAATTTCACTAAGTTATGGAAAATAATGGTTTTTACCCAACTTTGCAAGGCCATAACTTGTGATCTAAGCAACCATTTTCTTCCATACAAAGCTCAAATAATAGCTCTTCTTACATACAACAAGATTGTAAAGCAGAGGTACCCCAAAAAAATGCATGGATTTTGATATACGAAGCATTAAAGTTAGGGTTTCATAAGGTTTTGAACTTTGACACTTAGAATTTTTTAGGCTAAATCTGTCTCATGTTTTGTCCAAATTTGGAGGCATTTTTCATTATGATCCAAGAGGAATCAAGACCAAATGTAAAAATCAAAGTTGGAGTATGATATACAAGCTTTCCAAAGAGTACAAGAACTTCCATGAATTCAACTTGAGCAACGAGATATGAACCTCACAACATGCATTGCTCAAACTGATTTTCAAGACATATTTTGTGCATTTCTTGTGCCACACGATTTCCATCTTCAATTTTGTCATCTTACAAGCTTTGTCCTCTTCCAAGATCAGAAAGAATCTTGATGAATCACTTGATGTTTTCAACTTTGGACCATTGAGCCAAGAATTTAACTTGGCATGTGCAAATTCATCATTACATGAACCTTGAAATTCAATTTTGGCATCAAGCATTAAAGTGATGGATAGAGGTGGCATGAATCAGTTACAAACCAGTCAAGATAAGTCAAGAAACATGAGTGTTCAAACCTGCAAATTTGGTTGAAGTCAAAATAAGAGGAGACTTTAGTACCTTGGCATTTAAGAAAGGGCTACATGACAAAATCCATTGGATAATTGAGTGATCCTTCTTCCAACAATATTCCTCCCAAAACAAACTTGTTCTCCTATAAATAAGAGTTGTTTCTGATCATTTCAATCACACCAAAACAATACCAAAGCCTTGTTTTCTCATTCTCCCTCTCTTATTTCAAATTTCAAATTTTCAAAGGGGAATTTGAAATTCTCAAAACCAGAGCCTAAACCACTCAAACAACCATCCAAATACATCTCAAATCATCCATTGGAGGTGTCCAAACCCTCCCCTTCATCTCAGATCGCCAAAATCAGAAAGTCAACTATCAAAACCGTAAATTTTGACTTTTTTGCATTTTTCAAGCCATGTCTTGATTCAGTCCCTTTCAAAACCAAACAACACCTCAAACACACTCTAAAATATATCCTTAAGGTGTTCCAAGCATAGTTTCTCAACTGTAACATCATTTGGTGGAGTTTCCATTTTGGTCACTTTTGCCAATTTTGCAAGAAAGAGCTAGATTTTGTTCCAGAGGTTTTCTTTGGATTTTGATCATCCTAAAAGCATCCAAGGGATCTATTAGAAGTGTCCAAGGAATTGGTTTGCATCTGTCACAAGTATCTTGAAGGTTAGCAAGTGTAGCTTCAAGATGTAAGTACTTAAGAACTTGAACTTTGTGAAATATGAATTGCTTTGATGTACATTGATCATGAACATGTCATACATATCATATTTATTGTGTTTGAACTATTTTGTCATGCTATTATTGCTTGTGTAGAGTTGTAGCATAGAACTTGCAAAACATGACCTATTTTGAAACCACTACCGGGTTTTAAAATGTAGGCATATTTAGAAAAATCTAAGACCACCATTGGATACCTCAGGAAATTCTAGGTAGGATTCATCTTTATTTCATTCATTTTCATGGAGAAATGAAGAAGTTACGGCCTTCTTGCAAAACCACCAAAACCTGGTCAGCCATGGCCATGGCGCCTTTAGCCAGGCCTAAAGCCAAGTCACCATTATGTATTTATGGGGGTGGTTTGATACACGGATGTATCACCACCCCAGTGGTTGCAGCATGTGTTTTCAAGTGTGTTTGTGTGCTAAGGCGTGGGTTCAACACCCTCCCATGCCATTTTTGATACTTTTCACTATTTTTTTTTTCATATTTTCCATATTTTTAACATTTTTCATATTATTTTTAAATAATTATTTTTATAAATCAGTTTTAATAATTTTTAAATGAATTTATGCACAAAAATCACTCACGTATTTAAATTATTTTATTCACCAAAAAAATCACAAAAAAATATTTTTATTTGATATATTTTTAATATATTTAAAAATATTATTTTAAATTGTTGTAAATTTTTTTAAAATGATTTCTTTTTCTTGATTTTTAAAACCAAAATGATTTTAAATATTCATGTGAATAAAATACTTTTTTTCATAAACCTTGAATTATTAATGACTTTATTTGATATTTTTTTATCATTTCTTATTGAATTTCTTTGAAAAATACCTTTAAAAATGAAATTCGGGTTTCGCTTTGATTCAATCTTTCAAACTTCATTTCAACACTCATGAGCCTCTATTAGAGTGTAAGACCCAACCCTCTTTGTAAATAAGCCACTTCATGGGCCTCTGCTATAGTATAAGTCCCATCACGCTTTTCAAAATCACAGTGCAATCATTGTTTTCACAATAATCTCTGGGTCTCTGTTAGGAGTGTAAGTCCCATCCCTTTGTACATAACATTGTTTTAAACAATAATCTTGGGCCTCTAATAGAGTGCAAGACCCAAAACCCTTATGTAAATAGAAATATTTTAGCCTCATTAATCATGCGCTTTGTACAGGATACAAATAATCACCTGAGCCTCTACCTAGAGTGTAAGACCTAACACCTTTGTTTCTCTCCTACTTGAGATCAAGTTATCTTCAAAATTCAAAACTTTCTTCAATTATTCAAAACCCTAATCCAATCTTGAAGAAAGCATCTTATCAATCACAATACACTTGGGTCTCTATCCAGAGTATAAGATCCACCACCTTTCTCAATTCAATACTTGTTTATATACTTGTTCATATGTCTGTATATATACTTGTACATATTTTGTTAAGTTCCTCTTAGCATTAAAAACATCCTTAGTTTAGACTAGTTCAAACAATAGGATCCCTTAAATCCCAACTTAGTTCAAGAACTAGTTCCTTAGCCTCCTCTTGGGCTTTATCCAAGCATTATTGCCTCCTCTTGGTCATCATACAATGAATCTCCCCAAAAGATAGACTCCTCTTGGGCTTTGTTCAATTTCATCAAACTTGAAGCAGTTCAATAAAGAGAGGATTATTTCCCGGTGAAACCTCTTCTTTAACCCTTTTAATCCTGGAAGAGTTCAACAAAGAAAGGATTATTTCCCGGTGAAACCTTTCTTGAACTCTTCCTAGAATTGGACAGTCTCAATCCTTAGCCTCCTCTTGTGCTTCATACAAGGACCCACAGGCTTCCTAGAAGCATCCCTAGCCTCCTCGGGCTTCCTAAAAGCATATGATAGGTCCTAGTCATCTTTATCAATACACCAGTCCCCAGAAGAGTCAAAGCCTCTAAGGCATTTAAATTTATCCTTTTAAGTCTCTTCTGATCCTCAACAAAGTTTGGTTTTCACTTTAAAAACCCCAACCAGAACCATATTACCACCAACAAATCCCCAAAAGTATCAATGTCTCATGGCATCTGATAATTCAACTCTTCTCTAATTCCCAGCAAGAGTTAGTTTCCCTTTTGAAATTCTGGCATAGCAGACAACAGATGTCCTAACACATGTCAAGACATTGTTATGCATAATTATTAAACAAGAACAGAACAACAGACTGATACCTAGAATATTAGCAACTGCAGAAACACAGATGTTTCGACATCTGTTCCAACATGATAATCAAAACTGAACTGTAAATTGCAGAATGATAACCAACATAGAATATGATGTCCTAGTTCGGTGGCACTCACCTACATTTGGGGGATACCAATCCAGGAAGAAGAATTCATTATCAGTAGTATAGTTTTATGTAAATAACCTCAGGTTTACAGTAAACACCCACGCTTACCTATCACTACCCAATGAAGACTTTATCATTAGAAGTCACGTCTAATTGATAAGAGAAACTCATCGCACTCCCTAAATCACAACCTGTGATTATCTAACAGTTACTACATCATAACTGTATCATCCCTATTGAAATACACCCCTTCCAATACAAAGTTTAGTCAAGCATCCTTGACTAACAAGTTAACTTAGAATTGCTTCAAAGCTTCATCCAAGAATAATACACGATTCATTACCTACGGGTTTCTGAATCTGTACAAGTACCTATGTCTACCACAATGTATCAAATCGATACAGAGGCAGATTTAAATGAGAAACCTATGACTCTCAAACCCTAAACCCTATTTTACAAAATAGGATTCCTAAGTCTATGTCGTTCTCTCTCTATTTTCTGCCTAGGTCTTGGTCTTCTTTTATAGCCTTTTGATGAGTTGGGCTTCCTATCTTTGATCCTTGATCCACTGCCAATCACGCCTTGAATCTTGAAACAGATTTAGAACAAACCTGTTGTATTGATCATGATGTCGAGTCATCATGCTGGGACATTTCACTCAACATCTTTAGTCTGGGGCATAAATCTTCATGTTGGAGCATCTTTTCCACCATTATGTTTTACCAAAATTTAGTCAAACCATTTGAGCTTTCAATCTCCCCCTTTTGACAAATTTTGGCTAAAACATTCTTCAGCTTGATGGTGTATGCAGTGGAAGAAGAGAGAAGATAACCTCTTTATTCCCTTGTGACACTGAATACACATTTTCTTCTTAACTCTGATCACAAAACACAATATTCCAAAGATGTTAGAACAAACATTAGGACATCAAATTCTGGCCAATATATCAGATGTCCTATCGAGATGTCGAGACACTGATATACGACAACAATGAACAAGTTTAAAACAATAGTGTGCAGAAAATGTAAAGAACACCAGAAATTGTTAACCCAGTTCGGATCTAACTATCCTACATCTGGGGGCTACCAAGCCAGGGATGAAATCAATATTCGATAGTATCAATTCACTGATAACCACACCTGGTTCAATCAACTCACTTAATCACTACCCTTCCTATGACTTCTACCTAAGACTCCCCTAGGTATGAGGCCCTCCTCAAATCCCTCTTCAATCACAACCCGTTACTAGTTCCTTACAAGACAAGTATCAATGGTCGAAACACAAATTCTCAATACTTCACAGCTTATGAGAATTAACACACAGCTACTCAATGCTTAAAAGCTTATGAGCAACCTTACACAACTTACACTACATTCCTTATACTATTATCATAAGATACCAGTTAGGCTCACAAAACACAAGCACACAACCCTAAAAATACATGTAAGTTCGACACCTAAAACTAGGTTTACATCAGTCTATTTATAGCTTGTAATCTGGACTGAATTGGGCTTCAAAAATGCAGCAATTAGACTGCTCACAATTCTGCAAAATTAACTCCAATAAAATAGGTCTTCAATCCAAAGTTTCCTATTATCTCTCCATAATTAGAAACAGCAGCAAATCCGAAAACCAACAAAAACCCTAATCCAAAAAAGCATTGGATGCCACATAGGATAACCAAATATTCACAGAATTTTCAGTTACAAATCATAGTAACAGAATCTGCATTAAAACTGACTTCACAGCGCGATGTCCTATGAGCTGCCATGGGACATCTTCATTTGACATGTTGAAAGCAGCCACTTAAAACATTAAGATTCAACATCTGCTGCTACATGAGTTTTAGCAAAATAATGCCAACCATAAAACCAAGGAAATAATAGGACATCTTTATATATCTTGAAACATTCCATATCAGTAGCACAGATGCACATGCACTTCTAGGCAAGAAACCATTCTCCCCCTTTTTCGCCAAAAGTTGGAAAAAAATGACCCATGCAGACCCAAACCCAGATTATGCTTACCCAAACACGGACAAAACCCATTTGTTCTCAACTTAAGAAAGTTGTTCTAGTCCAATCCTCCTTACATATTAAATAAGTTATGTAGATAAAGCCAATCCATTTGAAATAAACAAAAGACTTGTCAATGAGTGTGTAACACCTTTCTAATCCCCGTGGAAAATATATAATAAATCAGAGTAAATAATCATGCCATTCACTTAAGGGTGTCACACATAATCATAAAACATCATACAACACCTGTCATGCTCATTAACACTTTAATAATTTTCATGTTTTTCAAAAACTTCACTTAACATGTAGCAACGGATTCAAATTAATCAAAATTGACATAAAGAGAGTTTCATGCTCATCACATTAATAAATAATACTTAGGCATAAAAGCCAAACTTCATACAATTTCAATAAGCATAAAAGCATAAAGTAGAGTACATAGTGTATCTCTAAAACATAAACCAAACAATCTCAGGGTTACATGATCAGAGCATGACTCGACCCAACATAAATAAAGACACTAAACAACTGCATCTAGCGGCTACCTCGCGCTACGAGCAAATCTACTCCTCGGTACCTAAGCGATGTCGTATAAAACATCATTCCAACAGAAGGGTGAGAATTCACATCAATATTGAAATTATAAGAAAATGATTATTGTAAAGCATATGAACATAAATACAATTAATCTCACACTTCAATATTCATCAACAAGTACCACTCAAGTAACCACACAATTCACAATTTTCAAATTTAACAAGTCATATACAAACTCATACTTCCACATAATAATTATATATATGCGATGCAACTCAATGCAAACTTAATGCAACTCATGCCATGTGGTACCAACACTTGTTATTATTTTTAGGTTTTTACATTAAACCGGGTCCGTTCTCTAGACCAATAACACACCAAAGCCCGTTCTCTAAGCTTTCAAACCCCTCCCTAGGTTTGGGAAAAGTTAATAGCTCCCACAGAACTAGCAAGCATTGCCTCTTGACACAAACGATGCGTATGCAATCAATCACATATGCAATTAAGACCGTTCTCTAATCTTAATATCATACATATTGTAATACCCCGTAATTTATAAACGCTCTGGATAATATTAGTTGAGACCAGTTGAGATCCAGTGTGCTAAGAGTATTTATCTGATAAGATAATTAGAGCTCTGAGTTTAATATTATCTAACTCTAAGGTTTTATTAATTGGTGCCTTTGAGCTAATTTGGACATTTAGTGGTGTTACTAACTAATGATATTTTTATATATCATTTCTTTTCTCTCATTTTCCAAAGATAGTAACATTTGGAGCAAGAGAAGGAAAAGAGAAAGGAAAGGAAAGGGAAAAAGAAGGAAAAGGTCCAAGGACTCAAGATCATCAACCATCATCAACTCTTCATCATTTCATCTCAGCTTCTTCATCATCGTCTTCTAATCCAGGTTGGTTCTAGTTAGAGACTTTAGTGTAGAATTTCTTGAGGTTTTAGAGTTAGGTTGGATTGTGAGAAAAATGAGTATTTTTGCAAAATCAAAGAATCTAACGGTTGAATTGTGTTATAAATTGATTAGTATGATCAATATATGTGTGTAAACATCTGTTGATAATTATTATATAGTGTAGTTGTGTTATGATGAGGTTTGGTTGGGTTTTTCATCCATAAAAACAGAGTTTTTGGGATTCTGCAACAGGGTTAACCGATTAACCAGTGAGAAATCTATTGTCCTACGCTGAAATAAGACTGGTTAACCGATTAACCATTCTGGTTAACTGGTTAACTGGTTAACGGAAGTGTCTCAAAACCTCAATTTGCCACTGGAAGTTGGTTAATTGGTTAAACAAATGTGTTAACCGATTAACATTGTAACTTTTGGAAAAACATTTTCAAAAATTCATATCTTTTGCTCGGGTGTCCGTTTTAAGCGTTCTTTATATTGATATGAAGCTATGAAAATGTTCTATACTGTGGAAGTGGAAAATATTATTTATGAGATGGATTTTTGTCAGTTATGGGAATTAATCAGAATTACGTGAATTATGTAAATGGAACTTTTGAAATTTTAAAAGCTTCAAGAGGTTAGTTAGTGAGGAACCCTTAGTACACTAGAATGACTTAGAGAATTGGGCGGAAATGCTTACATCGATACTAGAATTGTATCTTTGGTTAAGTGGTTGTAGAGGGGGGAACCGTATTATCCTCCGATTTGTTCGTATCACTTAATAAATATTAGTGACCCGTGTTTAATCCCTTTGAACGGGATGGTCGGGGAAAGTATTTATTAGGTGTGTGTCGCTTGATAAATACCGTGACCCGTGTTTAATCCTTTTGGTGTAGGATGGTCGGGGAGAAGTATTTATTAGGTAAGTAACCGTGACCCGTGTTTAATCTTTTGTGGGGGATGGCCGGGGAGAAGTTACTGAGCGGTTGGTATCGTGACCCGTGTTTAATCCTTTGGAGGAGGATGGCCGGGGAGAAATACCAATTGTAGAAAACCGTGACCCGTGTTTAATCCTTGTGTAGGATGGCCGGGGAGAAGTTATCTACGTTAAGGATCCATGACCCGTGTTTAATCCCTTGTGTGGGATGGCCGGGGAGAAGATTCCTTAACCTGTTGTCGTTTGTGGGTTGTGCGCGATTGTTCTCTAGGTGAGAATGTTTGAACTCAAGGTCTGGTTCCTTTTCCCCCGACTTGAGTTAGGTTTTGGTTAGAACCTTGTAAAGCCGAGAGAATCCATAAGATAGAGAACTCACTGAGATTTGATGTATCTCACCCCACTATTGTTGAATATTTCAGGTACTTCAGGTTCCGCGAAGGGTAAGTGTTGTACCCCAAATTTTACCCTCATTTTTCTGCTAGTTGATGTTTTTTTTTCTCTATTTTAACTTAATATTCATTTTAATATTCTATTTGTTTTTATTTTAATTTAATTTCAATTTGACCTTTTTTTAATTTTATTTACATTTAAGTTGTTTTCATTAACCTCAATTTAATTTAGTTTTAAAAATTAGTTAATTAATTATATTAAGTGTTAATCTAATTGTTCTTTCTAATTATTCAATTTAGATTAAGATTTATTATTATTCAATTTCATTATATATTAATTCGTTTAAAAAAAAAAAAAAAAAAAGATGTTCAATTACCTTTTCCATTTCATTTCCAATCCGTAAGTCCGTTTCTTTTTTTTTTCACAAAGCCCATTTGTTTAAAGTCAAAACAAAACACTGTTGTAACAAATGGTTTTCACCCTTATTCAAACAAATACACAATTGTAATGCAAGTTGTTATCACCTTTTTCAAAACCGTACCAAAGCCTCTGCAACACAAGGACAACTCTATGCAAAAGCTTCAAAAACCATATTACCATGCCTGCAAGCTACAGCGACTTATCGTAACGGTAACTTGTACCATGACCTCAAGCCCCAACGGACTGATTCTTTCTCCAATAATTTTCAAAAACTCCCATGGCCTTTCAAACCACCATGCTGACGGAGGCTATAAAAGGGGACGCTCTCTCTTATGTAGAAGCGGAGGCATTCGATCAAAATCGAAAAAAAACTACCAAACAAAAGAAATCACCAAAGCAACAAAGCCACTCCACAAATACCACGCCCTGTTCTAAGAAAAGAAAGCTCGTAAGAGCACACTTTATCAAACAAACACACCACCTCTGAACTTCCAAACTACATCACTCTCATTTCAGCTTTCACAATAACCTCAACAGCACACACGATATCAGAACACACGAACAACTTGTGAGTTTTGTCCTAACAGCCAAAAAGAGAAAGAGCTGAGCACTTTACTCGGAGGTCTTGCGAATCATCATCAGCCAAAGGGAGAGGGTGGATTTCTAAGCTCTAAGGTGAAGAAGCAGTGGTCTGTCACCACTCGGTAAACCTTTTTTTTCTTTCCTCCATATTCGTGTTATCATCATGTCGTATATTTGCATGTGGTGTTTAGTTTAAAGTTGATATTATGGATGTTCTTCTGAACTTGCCTTGGTATGTCAACATCCTATGAGTTTTTGTTTCAATTATAAATGCACCATTTTAAGTTGTTTTTTTTTTGTCATGGATGTGAGTTGCTTAAGATATCATGACCACATAGTTATCATGTTTGCCGTTGTGCACTTAAATCATTTCGTATGGTAGATATTGGTGTTGTTGCCGTGTTTACATATTTGTTTCTATTTTACTTCGAGGAGATGTCATGCGTTGTTATTTGAGTTTGTATTGGTATCCTGATATGTAAGAGTGTGAGGTTTATAGGAAATGTTGTTGCACTGCCGGTCTTGAACTTGGAAATATTTAGTGTTCATATTTTCATCCACTGTGTGTTAGCCCAATATAGTTGGACACGATAGTTTACTTGAGTTTGTTTTGGTTGGACAAGTTGATGTGCTTGCTTTGGTTCTCCCTGGCCTGTCACGACTGTTTTTCTTGCATGAACTACATGGGTGGAATATCACCGTAGCAGCATGTTGTTTAATAAGGAGTTCATTTTGTTACTTGAATCTTTTTTCTTTGACCGGTTAGTGAAAGTTGAAGGTTGAGGGACATCCTTGGTTCATAGTACCAGGTTTTGTTCTATCTCATAATGTTTGGTTGTGATAGGAGCTGCGTTAGCCACAAGTTTTTCCTTGGATTAGACACTGTCGTTTATGTGTAATGGTGCCTAACCATGTTCATGGCGTGTTCAAGAGTAGGAATGTCGTAGTGTTAGATCACTTAATGTTATGTATGTCGGGGTGAGTGTTTTTGTAAAGTCCGTAAACCGAAACTTTGATGATTGCCTTTTACGGTGATGACCTGCGCGCATAATATCATGGGTACGTAAATGTTTATCATGCTACAAAGCTTTCTACAGTCATTTGTTTTAAATTCAGAGTAAGTTTATCAGGAAGGTTGATGCACTTGAGGTGTTAGGATATCCTTCCATATATGGATGTGCTTGTGTGGGAGTTTGTCTCCATTTACAGTGATCTGATTATGTGTATCAGCTATAATTTGTAATGTAGTGTAGTTGAAGTTGTATGTGGTTTTATAAAATTGTGTTTGTATGGTGTTTTTTTTTTGTTGGTCGTTATTCTTGTGATGTGCTGTTGTGTGATTATGTGTATTAACATATTATACTGTGTGTTTTATAGTGTATTGATGTGTGTGTGTGATGACTGTTATTCAATATTTTGCTGTGTGTGAGCATTTTTGCTGTATGCGTGTTGGTGTAATACAGGTTGTTTAACTCTCATTTAATTTTGGTTTATTACTGTTGGATAATTAACGTTGTGATGATAAGATCTTCATGCTAAAAATTCATGTGAACACCCTCTACCACGGTTCTGTTTTTTTTTTGTTAACACCTACACCAGTTTAGGTTGACATTAGAAATGATTTTTTTGAATTGCTAGCACCTTTTGAGGATAGTGCCAGCTCTGGACACTGCATTCCCATGTTGTTCTTCTTCTTATTAAAAAACTATAGGATGAGCCTGCTTAGGTAGAAGTGCTTCTCCGTGTTGTAAGCACTGCCTTGAGACGTTTTATTTACATAGACTGTTTCTGAGCCCATTAGCAAGGTGTAACTTGTGGGATTGTCATATCTCATCCCAGTTTGAACCCCTGTTTCCATGTCCCTTTTCGGTTGCGTTTGAGTTGATATCTCAAACTGTTTTAGGTTTATAGTTATTCTACTATCTGAGAGCTTCGTAATGACGTTTTATTTCACTAATTTTGGGTTGAGGAATGATGATAAAAGTGGCTAAGAAAGAGGAAGGATAGCCATGAACTTTTCCCTCATCCCACGATGGTTTTCCCAGTTTGTACATGCTAAAAACAGCCGTGGCATTTTGATATTTGCTAGGAAATTGTTTTGTCTTCTAGTCACTTACTTTCTAAAGTGACCAATTGATGGCATGGGTCATATGATGTTTTGTACCGGTCATATATTTTTCTCTCGCCTGGGCATATTCTTTCTTTTCCTTTGAATCATGGGCATCACACTGAAGGCTATATGCACATCCCCCTACGTGTGTCTTTCTTTTTTTTTATTAATTAGTTAATTCAAATGTTTCTTATATCATTTCAAATTTCTTTCAAAACTTTTATTTTATTTAATTTATTTAAAATATTTTCTTATTTCAAAAAAACTCCAAATAGTTAGTTAAGTTTGTAGTTTATTTCTTAATTATCTATTTAATTATCATTAATTAATTTGTGTTGTATTTCTAATTGTTAATTGTTTTGCTTTTTAATTGTTAATTGTTGTGTTAACTTTTAATTTCTTTAAATTTGCACCTTAAATTGGTAATTGTTAATCAATTTGTTTTTGGTTGTTAACCTTTAATTCTAATTGTGTTGTTATTTGTTAGCCTTTAAATTTAAATTATTAGTTTACATTTTAATTTAGTTATCAATTGTTGACTTTTAATTTTAATTACCAATTTGTGTTCTAATTGTTAATTGTGTTGTCAATTGATTATCAATGTTGGCTTAATTGTTAATATCATTTATAAGCACCTTTGGTGATCTTGAGTGATTCACTAAATGGCTTGTTTAATTCTTGAATTAATCTACTCATGTTGATTTGTCATATACTTGACTTTTATATGAATGCTATTTTTCTTTAAATGTCATCCTTAATATCATTCTATATGTTTGTCTTCCTAAAGATTGAAGCATATTGATGTCATTTTTAATCATTCTATATGTTTGTCTTCCTAAAGATTGAAGCATATTTATGTGTTCTTGTAATCATATTCATCTTATCCATACTTTATCATGAAACATATTGCCATCCTCATGCTTATGTTGCTTTTATCTCCTCATATTATATCAATGTTTTAGCTTTTATCATGTCTTATTTATTGTTATATCATCAATTGTTATCTTTCCCCCCATTCCAAAGGAAGGTGAAATACATTGACTCTTAAAGTCATAGCCCCCACCTTAACCTAAGTAACTTCTTAGGAGAAACCTTCATTTCTTGGCCTCATCAGAGCCATGGAAATCATAACTAGCCTTAGGGAGAGTTCCTCAACTCTTAGTGATATTCATCATAATGAATTTATCACTCCCCCTACTGACTAAACTTCAACATATGTCCATTTCAACTAGACTTAGAGAGTTCTTAAACTCTACAATGAGCTTGTACTCATTTCCCCTCTGAATATTGACCACAGTCAATCATTCAGTAGAAACAGAACTACGCATACTCTGATTCTATTCCCGAGGATACGTAGGCGTAAAGTGCGATGCTTTATCGAGTATACTTAGATACTAACCCCTAGGGTTTTCAACCTTTAGCATAGAACCTTTAGCAAACATAAGATAACATTTAACAAGAGGTTCCCGTAGAGTACTACGGACGTTTAGGGTGCTAATACCTTCCCTAATCGTAACCAACCCCCGAACCTTAGATCTTTCCCTTTAGGTTTTTTTAACGATCTTGAACCTTTCCTTTGGATAAATCAAAGTCGGTTGCAAAAGAAAATGATGCAAATTAATTAATAATTTGTTATCCGATTTTCACCGTAATAGAAATGGCGACTTCACTGGGGAGTTGTAAGACCTACAGCTGGTCTTTTCCTAAGAGGGTTAAGCCTATCTTGTTTTATGTTATTCATGTTTGCTTATCTACCTGTATGACTGCTTGTGTGCTTATCTGCTTGTATATTTGCTCTATGTTTTGATTATCTTGTTTGATTTGGGTTGATACCTTTGAGTGAGATAAATCCTATACCTGGATTTGAGTGTACACTTATGATAGGAAGATGGTATATTCAAGGAGGCTTTGAGGGAGTCGATTCCTGAAAAAGTTGAATTGAGAACACCATCACTCAGTTGAGGCCCTCTCGAGAGTCTAGTTATGTTGAACGATCCTATTCGTGAAAGCGTGCTACTCTCGACCTAGGAGCCCATGATATTGAGAACCGTAGTTAACAAACCCCACTTAGCCTTTTAGGATGTAGTGCGGAGACCATGATGGAGTCTATTTCTGAATTGGTTGTCACGCGATACTACACTCAGACGAGATCCTCTTGAGAATTTTATTGATTACCAAGTCATCTGGGAAATCGTTAAAATCCGAAAGATGGGTTGTAGACTCTGGGAACTTTTTAGAACCTTGTTCAGCAGGTGAAAACCAGTAGTACATACCTATTGGGATGGGTAGACCTTGACACCATTCATGAGACCTACAAACCTAAGGTTTATTTGTTTTGCTGTATGTACATGTGTTTGTGCTTGTGTGTTTTTGCATCTCTACATTCGAGCACTCCTAGCCCTTTGGTTTCAAGAAACTCAAAAAATTGTTTCTTTTTCAAAGATCAACAGAGGTGGGATTTTAAAACAAATACTCTTCAATTTTCCAAAAGTTTGCAACTTGCCTTTGAGTTCCTTGAAACCATTTGGCTTGCATTAGCATCTCATCTGCATCATGTCATAGCATGTACATTTCCTCTCTCTCTTCGTCTCATGTCACCGTTCTCCCTTCAGAATCGTCTTTGAATCGTCACCCGAGCCAAACTCGACAAAGGATGTCTGAACAATACTGTGAAATAGACAGAGTCAACGATGAATTGAGTGAGCTCCGAGGAGGAATGGGGTAGATTTGGAGGTTTTACATGTTATACAAGCAAAAATGGATACACAGGCTACTGTAGTCTCAGAAGTCATCGCTACAACTGTTGAGCCGCCAGTCATACCTATTGTGGACTCTACTTTAGGAATGTCGATTGAGTTTATACGGGCCACATCTCCTCAGTCCACACAACAAGCTGCACCATTGTTTGGTGAGAATCAACAGGCTATCCCAACTTACACTTCACCTGTGGTTCAAACCCAGTTTCAACCCGTTTTTCGGAATCAACATCATTTTAGTAATGACAACGTATCCATGGAAGGGGATGACAGTAATGAGAAATTAAGAGCCAATATGGAGATTATGCAGAGAAAACTGAAAGCTATAGAGGGAGATAATATCTTCAGCTCTGACCTTAAGGATATGTGTTTGGTCACTGACTTGGTAATTCCACCAAAATTCAAACTACCAAGCTTCGAATTGTACTCTGGTGCTACGTGTCCTAAGGCACACTTGGTCATGTATCTCCGAAGGATGGTGGCATATATGGATAACGATAAGTTAATGATCCATTGTTTCCAAGACAGCCTGAAGGGCGCTGCCGCAAAGTGGTACTTAAGCTTAGACCAATCCCAGATCAATTATTTCTAAGATGTTATGGACGTCTTCATAAAGCACTACAAGTATAACTTGGATTTAGCTCCTGATCGTAGACAGCTGTTGACCATGACTCAGAAGAACACTGAGTCATTCAAAGAATACGCTCAAAGATGGAGAGAGCTGGCTTCACAGGTAGAGCCACCTTTATCTGAAAAAGAGTTAACTGATTGGTTTGTCGACACGTTGAGACCAGAATTCTACGAAAGGATTATCAGTAGTGTGTCTGCTAGTTTTTCCGATATTGTGGTTGTGGGGATTAAAGTAGAGCTTGGTCTGAAGAATGGAAAAATGACCAAGAGAGCTGATAGTTCGCGCGACGATGCCAAGAAATCCCTCAAAAGGGAAGGAGATACCAATGTGGTGATGACAAACAAAAAGAGGAAGAATCAGTTCTGGAAACGTCAGTAGCAACAGCAGTGTTATCCTGTCCAGCAACCTTATGTGGCCGCCATTGCGCCAACATTCAACAGTCAAGCTTCTGTTTATCAGCCGGTTCCTCGACCACCGGTGTATCAACAAGCGGCCAACGCTCCTGCTTATTCACAACGGACTCAAGTTTCTCGTCAGAATATTCCAGGAAAAAGAAAGGGTGGAAGGCCTCCGATTCCTCCGATTCCTATGACGTATACAGCACTGTATCCTGTTTTGGTGCAACAAGGATTAATAACTACAAGGTCATCAAGCCCACCTCCTGATCCGCTTCCACCTTCTTACAATCCCAATGCTCATTGTGCATTCCATAAAGGTGCACCAGGCCACCATTTAGAAGGTTGTTTTGCGTTGAAGGATATTGTGAAGGACTTAGTGGAGAGAAACATTTTGTCTTTCGACGGCTCCCAGCCTATTATCAAGAACAATCCTTACCCGCTCATGAGATAAGTAATGATGTGGAGGATATATCAAGACAAAGATGGACTGTGATTGAACTCCTTTTTGATTTTCTGCATTTGATTCCCTAAGGTTGGCAATCTTTTGGCTGTTTCAGCAATTTTATTGTTTTTCCTTTGCACTTTGAATTTGTATTTGCTTATGAGTTTTGTTGTACTTTCAAACTGGCAAGGTTAATGAAATATTTATGCATCTTTTGGTGAAATCCATTCGTTGTTTCACTCATTTACTTTTATTTTAATAAAAGCAAAAATATATATCTTTTTCATTCCTTTTTTAAACTTTTGTTAAAGCAAAGATTAGGGAGGATGACGAAAACCTTATGTTCATAATTGTTGTGGTATACTTTCAAATTAACCTCGCCGAGGATGTAAGGCATTGTTTTAATTCATCCCTTGTTAACCACTTCGAGCCTAGAAGTAGGAGTTTTCTTTCTTTATACACAAAAAAAAACCCTTAAATTTCAACTTTGGGGCAGGGTAGTTCTCAGTTTAACTCGGTTATGTCTTCAAACACGAGCGCTTCATATAAGATGCCAGTCAGCTTTCAAATCAAGTGACTTCCTACCTTTGGAGAGTTGAACGTATATCTCGGGTTAACTGAACGTAGGATTTGAGCCCTTATCTTTTGTTTCATAAATCATGAACCATGCCATATTACAACCCTTAGAAGACCTAATTGAGGTAAAGTTGTTTTGAAAAGCATACTACAGCAAGGTTGAGTAACCTGACTCCTTATAATTTTTGTTACTCGCGTGTGTTGGTCACTTCCTTAATGACTAAATCCATCTTTGTTCTGTTTAATCATTTCACTGTGCGTTTTTATCAAAGCTTTGTTTTCAAACTTTGCATTAAATTTTGCCAATTTTAATGAACAACACTTGTTTGCAATACTATTCGATATCAAGGAATCCCAATAAACGCAGTCAGTCAAGGAATTGAACTCGATAAAGGAAATTTGACTCGGTCAGGGATAACCAAGCGGAAGGATTTGCCAATCTACCGAATCAGGGGCAGAACTCGTCAAGTTCAAAATACTGGGATAAGCCTTCTCCATGTCAGCTTATGACAAGTATGGACTCCAGTAACCCATCAGCAGGGGCAAGTTTTGTTCCCCAGTCGTTTCTACTACAGTTTGAGTATTACGAATACGGTTGGACCGGGGCAATCATGTCTAAGTTCATTTCTTTTCAAAAGTTTAAAGACATTGAAGCATCTGGTATATCAGTTCTTCTGTAAAATCCTTTTGATGACTTACCCTCACGAACCAGTTAATCAGGGGGAATCAGGTCGAGATTCGAAAAATCTCTAAAAGACAGTCAGTCAAGGACATCTCCGTCACAAATCAACCAAGCCGACAGGGGCAAAGTTTGTTCCCCAAATCATCAAACAATCAGTCTGAAGCAAGTTCCAAGGCTTTGTTGTGCAAATGCTGTTAATCTGGGGCAGTTACGTCAAGATCTTTCCAAGAGTTTGAAGATATTGAAACACCCTGTATGCCAATTCTTCTATAAAATCCTCTTGTTATCGTATAGACCGTCTAGCCTGGGGCAGATAAGATTTGAAGATGGTAGTTATGCCAGTGGAATGCATAATTACTTTGTTAGCTCCCCAATAAGCTGTTACTTCAGCTAGTCTTGGCCATTCTCTATGGATTCTCCACCAACAAAGTGATTAAGCTCATGATGGCAATCCTTATGATGTTATACCTAGGGTGGAATACTCTTTTCACCAGTGAAGTGGTTGATTCTTCTTCATCCCCATTATTGGTCTAACCTGTTGAGTTTGGCTGGGTATCCTTGTCGAGACGTTTACTTTGTCTCTAGTTTCGCTTTTAGTCTGTTTTGTCAGCATAAGCATAAGCATGGCATGAGCACTCATATGCATAGCATTTTTGCATTTCTGCTTCCTTTCCTGTTTTGGTTTCACTATTGGTGTTTGTCTCCCTAAGTGACTGAGTTTTGTCTATTCTCTCCAATGGAAGGTCAGCCCTAGGCATAAAGTGCCCATTCTTTTCTGAATTCCCCACAGAGTTTTATCCTCATGGATGATGGTTGGTTCAGTTATGTTTTCCACATGTGGATAAGATAAATTCTCATTTGAGTTCTTTCCTCAATTGGAGTCTTGTTTGACCGTTTCTTTCTAGTTTGTTCCTAGATTGAACTTTGGTCCCGGGCAGGGGTGGTTTTCTGAACCTATCTTTGAGCGTGCATTTATTTTACACCGTTTCTTGCAAGAAGAATCCCTCACAAATCCTCATTGAAGGCATCATTATTTCTCCAACATTATTGTGATATCATCATATCTTTGAAGCAGCAATCTCTTGAAGAAGTTTGGCAGTCTCTTAAGCAGCTTATCTATCTCTGGTACTATTCAACCTCTTCGCAACCGTAATTGGGTATTCCCCAGGAAGCCTTATCTTCAGTTATGCAACTCCGGTACTAACCTATCAGATTCTATACCTTTATTGGGGCCCATTTCTTGGTTCTATCTCCAATAAGGTTTCTTTTTCCAAAGTGCCATCCGGTCATGCTTGAACCTGTTGTTCCATCACTTTGGATGTCTTTTCCCAGTGCAGACCGTTTTTTGGTTCAACCTTCATTGCGGATCTTTTCTAGAATGCCATCTAGTCGCGTTTAGCCTTGATGATCAATCATTCTAGATACTTTGTTGGAGCCCATTTCTTGGTTCTACCTCCAATAAGGTTACTTCTAAAGTGCCAACCGGTCATACTTGAACCTGTTGTTCCATCACTTTAGAGGTTACTTCTAAAGAGCCAACCGGTCATACTTGAACCTGTTGTTCCATCACTTTAGAGGTGTTTCTAGGATTTCATTTAGTCGTGCTTTGACTTGATGATCAATCTCCAATAAGGTTCTTCTTTTTTCCAAAGTGCCAACCGGTCATACTTGAACTTGTTGTTCCATCACTTTGGATATCTTTTCCCAGTGAAGATCGTTTTTCGGTTCAACCTTCATTGTGGATCCTTTCTAGAATGTCATCTAGTTGCGTTTAGCCTTGATGATCAATCATTCTAGATACCTTTATTGGAGCCCATTTCTTGGTTCTATCTCCAATGAGGTTACCTTTCTGGCTCCTATCGGTTTTCCTTCATGAAGTAGATTAAGTGTTATCTCAACCAACTCTTATGAGTCCCCAGAGAAGTAAGCTGTTAGACGACAGAATTCTTAGTCACTAGAATTGTTATTGGTCTTTGAATATAATAACTTTGTCATTTTCATCTGATTCTTGGAAGCGGAAGTTCTAAGAAAACACAAAGATAAACTAAGTCTTACTCTGGAATTAAGACGTTTTGGAATCAAATTTGTGCAAGAAGAGTTAGCGGTACTGTTTTCTGGCATGATTCTGCCATCTCCAGTGGAAAGAAGATTGTCCCGGTTATCCTTGATGTTTGGATTTCAGGGTGTTGGCCTGTGCTTTCTTTTCTTCTTTTCTGTTTTGCGCCGTTCGCGTCGTTTCTAGCATATAGCTAAGCA
This sequence comes from Lathyrus tuberosus, assembly GCA_022829125.1. Classification (NCBI taxonomy): domain Eukaryota; kingdom Viridiplantae; phylum Streptophyta; class Magnoliopsida; order Fabales; family Fabaceae; genus Lathyrus; species Lathyrus tuberosus. Next base: position 5,265,506 of record JALAZF010000001.1, on the reverse strand, counting down.
TATGCATTCCCCTTGTATCTTTGCATTCTTTGTGCTCTGCTTTTGTTGTGCCTGTCTTTATTTCCCCAGCGAAGTAAAGGCATTCCCAGTTTGCTTTGTGTCGTGCTTGTTCGGTCTTAACCTCTGCGCACCAGATTTGAATCTTTAAAATCTTTTTCTGTTCCCCAAGAAGTTTAACTTTAAAGGATTTTCGGAACTGTTCTCATTTGAAGCATGTCAAACTTGAACTTAGACTCTGTTTGAATCGTGTCAAGCATTGTCTTATGTGTTCTTGTTTGAATCGTGTCAAACTTGAACTTAGACTCTGTTTGAATCGTGTCAAGCATTGTCTTCTGTGTTCTTGTTTGAGTCGTGTCAAGCATTGTCTTCTGTGTTCTTGTTTGAATCGTGTCAAACTTGAACTTGGACTCTGTTTGAATCGCATCAAGCATTGTCTTTTCTGTTCTTGTTTGAATCGTGTCAAACCTGAACAGAGTATTTGTTCGAATCATGTCGGACACTGACCCCCTTGTTTTAAAACCGTTCTTGTTCGAATCGTGTCGAACTTGAATTGGGACTTTGCCTGAATCGTGTCAAGCACTGTCTTTGTTTTAAAACTGTTCTTGTTCGAATCGTGTCGAACAATGAACCCTTATCTTGTTTCTTTTCTAAAAATGCTTTAAGCCAAGTTTCTTGGAACAATTTTATTCAACTTTAAGACTCCTATCTGGTGCGCAGGGTTAGTCTCTGTTTTCCTGGCTCTTTCTGGAGGTCCCATTTTTGAGCTCTTCAGCTTGGGATCCCCAGGAAGTCTTTGCTTGGTTGTCTGTCTTTTTGACTGATCCCCAGTGATCAGGTTTTTCTTTCTGGTTTTCGTGCCTAGGAAGAGTGTGGGTTTATTTTTGTCCCCAGTAGTCTATCTCCCGGATCTTTCCCCGGTGAGATTGTCTGTGGTCTTTTCCCCAGTGTTTCTTTGGAGTCTCCCCAGTAGGTCTCTTTTGTTGGTTAGCGTGTATCCCTAGTGAGGTGTTTTTCATGGATACTAGCCTTCGTCCTTCCCCGGTGAAGCTCTGTGATCTTTTTGCTTCCTTTGGCCCCATGGTGTCTTGTTGTGTCTGCATTTTCTTGCATCTCCTTGGCATCATGTCTGTTGCCTTGCATGTGGGTGCATCTGAGGGCAAAATTTTCGGTTATCTGTATTTAAATAGCTTTCACTATTGATTACATGACGATCTTCATCTCTCATGTCATTAGGTGAAGATATTTAAATAGGGGCAACTGTTGTACCCCAAATTTTACCCTCATTTTTCTGCTAGTTGATGTTTTTTTTATTTATTTTTCTCTATTTTAACTTAATATTCATTTTAATATTCTATTTGTTTTTATTTTAAATTAATTTCAATTTGACCTTTTTTTTAATTTTATTTACATTTAAGTTGTTTTCATTAATCTCAATTTAATTTAGTTTTAAAAATTAGTTAATTAATTATATTAAGTGTTAATCTAATTGTTGTTTCTAATTATTCAATTTAGATTTAGATTTATTATTATTCAATTTCATTATATATTAATTCGTTTTAAAAAAAAAAAGGAAAGATGTTCATTTACCTTTTCCATTTCATTTCCAATCCGTAAGTCCATTTCTTTTTTTTTCACAAAGCCCATTTGTTTAAAGTCAAAACAAAACACTGTTGTAACAAATGGTTTTCACCCTTATTCAAACAAATACACAATTGTAATGCAAGTTGTTATCACCTTTTTCAAAACCGTACCAAAGCCTTTGCAACACAAGGACAACTCTATGCAAAAGCTTCAAAAACCATATTACCATGCCTGCAAGCTACAGCGACTTATCGTAACGGTAACTTGTACCATGACCTCAAGCCCCAACGGACTGATTCTTTCTCCAAGAATTTTCAAAAACTCCCATGGCCTTTCAAACCACCATGCTGACGGAGGCTATAAAAGGAGACGCTCTCTCTTATGCAGAAGCGGAGGCATTCGATCAAAATCGGAAAAAAAAACTACCAAACAAAAGAAATCACCAAAGCAACAAAGCCACTCCACAAATACCACGCCCTGTTCTAAGAAAAGAAAGCTCGTAAGAGCACGCTTTATCAAACAAACACACCACCTCTGAACTTCCAAACTACATCACTCTCATTTCAGCTTTCACAACAACCTCAACAGCACACAGGATATCAGAACACACGAACAACTTGTGAGTTTTGTCCTAACAGCCAAAAAGAGAAAGAGCTGAGCACTTTACTCAGAGGTCTTGCGAATCATCATCAGCCAAAGGGAGAGGGTGGATTTCTAAGCTCTAAGGTGAAGAAGCAGTGGTCTGTCACCACTCGGTAAACCTTTTTTTTTCTTTCCTCCATATTCGTGTTATCATCATCATGTCGTATATTTGCATGTGGTGTTTAGTTTAAAGTTGATATTATGGATGTTCTTCTGAACTTGCCTTGGTATGTCAACATCCTATGAGTTTTTGTTTCAATTATAAATGCACCATTTTAAGTTGTTTTGTTTGTCATGGATGTGAGTTGCTTAAGATATCATGACCACATAGTTATCATGTTTGCCGTTGTGCACTTAAATCATTTCGTATGGTAGATATTGGTGTTGTTGCCGTGTTTACATGTTTGTTTCTATTTTACTTCGAGGAGATGTCATGCATTGTTATTTGAGTTTGTATTGGTATCCTGATATGTAAGAGTGTAAGGTTTATAGGAAATGTTGTTGCACTGCCGGTCTTGAACTTGGAAATATTTAGTGTTCATATTGTCATCCACTGTGTGTTAGCCCAAGATATTTGGACACGATAGTTTACTTGAGTTTGTTTTGGTTGGACAAGTTGATGTGCTTGCTTTGGTTCTCCCTGGCCTGTCACGACTGTTTTTCTTGCATGAACTACATGGGTGGAATATCACCGTAGCAGCATGTTGTTTAATAAGGAGTTCATTTTGTTACTTGAATCTTTTTTCTTTGACCGGTTAGTGTAAGTTCAAGGTTGAGGGACATCCTTGGTTCATAGTACCAGGTTTTGTTCTATCTCATAATGTTTGGTTGTGATAGGAGCTGCGTTAGTCACAAGTTTTTCCTTGGATTAGACACTGCCGTTTATGTGTAATGGTGCCTAACCATGTTCATGGCGTGTTCAAGAGTAGGAATGTCGTAGTGTTAGATCACTTAATGTTATGTATGTCGGGGTGAGTGTTTTTGTAAAGTCCGTAAACCAAAACTTTGATGATTGCCTTTTACGGTGATGACCTGCGCGCATAATATCATGGGTACGTAAATGTTTATCATGCTACAGAGCTTGCTACTGTCATTTTTTTTTAAATTCAGAGTAAGTTTATCAGGAAGGTTGATACACTTGAGGTGTTAGGATATCCTTCCATATATGGATGTGCTTGTGTGGGAGTTTGTCTCCATTTACAGTGATCTGATTATGTGTATCAGCTATAATTTGTAATGTAGTGTAGTTGAAGTTGTATGTGGTTTTATACAATTGTGTTTGTATGGTGTGTTTTTTTTTGTTTGTCGTTATTCTTGTGATGTGCTGTTGTGTGATTATGTGTATTAACATATTATACTGTGTGTTTTATAGTGTATTGATGTGTGTGTGTGATGACTGTTATTCAATATTTTGCTGTGTGTGAGCATTTTTGCTGTATGCGTGTTGGTGTAATACAGGTTGTTTAACTCTCATTTAATTTTGGTTTATTACTGTTGGATAATTAACGTTGTGATGATAAGATCTTCATGCTAAAAATTCATGTGAACACCCTCTACCACGGTTCTGTTTTTTTTGTTAACACCTACACCAGTTTAGGTTGACATTAGAAATGTTTTTTTTGAATTGCTAGCACCTTTTGAGGATAGTGCCAGCTCTGGACACTGCATTCCCATGTTGTTCTTGTTCTTATTAAAAAACTATAGGATGAGCCTGCTTAGGTAGAAGTGCTTCTCCATGTTGTAAGCACTGCCTTGAGACGTTTTGGTTACATAGACTGTTTCTGAGCCCAATAGCAAGGTGTAACTTGTGGGACTATCATATCTCATCCCAGTTTGAACCCCTGTTTCCATGTCCCTTTTCGGTTGCATTTAAGTTGATATCTCAAACTGTTTTAGGTTTATAGTTATTCTACTATCTGAGAGCTTCGTAATGACGTTTTATTTCACTAATTTTGGGTTGAGGAATGATGATAAAAGTGGCTAAGAAAGAGGAAGGATAGCCATGAACTTTTCCCTCATCCCACGATGGTTTTCCCAGTTTGTGCATGCTGAAAACAGCCGTGGAATTTTGATATTTGCTAGGAAATTGTTTTGTCTTCTAGTCACTTACTTTCTAAAGTGACCAATTGATGGCATGGGTCACATGATGTTTTGTACCGGTCATATATTTTTCTCTCGCCTGGGCATATTCTTTCTTTTCCTTTGAATCATGGGCCTCACACTGAAGGCTATATGCACATCCCCCTACGTGTGTCTTTCTTTTTTTTTTTTATTAATTAGTTAATTCAAATGTTTCTTATATCATTTCAAATTTCTTTCAAAACTTTTATTTTATTTTATTTATTTAAAATATTTTCTTATTTCAAAAAAACTCCAAATAGTTAGTTAAGTTTGTAGTTTATTTCTTAATTATCTATTTAATCATCATTAATTAATTTGTGTTGTATTTCTAATTGTTAATTGTTTTGCTTTTTAATTGTTAATTGTTGTGTTAACTTTTAATTTCTTTAAATTTGCACCTTAAATTGGTAATTGTTAATCAATTTGTTTTTGGTTGTTAACCTTTAATTCTAATTGTGTTGTTATTTGTTAGCCTTTAAATTTAAATTATAAGTTTACATTTTAATTTAGTTATCAATTGTTGACTTTTAATTTTAATTACCAATTTGTGTTCTAATTGTTAATTGTGTTGTCAATTGATTATCAATGTTGACTTAATTGTTAATATCATTTATAAGCACCTTTGGTGATCTTGAGTGATTCACTAAATGGCTTGTTTAATTCTTGAATTAATCTACTCATGTTGATTTGTCATATACTTGACTTTTATATGAATGCTATTTTTCTTTAAATGTCATCCTTAATATCATTCTATATGTTTGTCTTCCTAAAGATTGAAGCATATTGATGTCATTTTTAATCATTCTATATGTTTGTCTTCCTAAAGATTGAAGCATATTGATGTGTTCTTGTAATCATATTCATCTTATCCATACTTTATCATGAAACATATTGCCATCCTCATGCTTATGTTGCTTTTATCTCCTCATATTATATCAATGTTTTAGCTTTTATCATGTCTTATTTATTGTTATATCATCAATTGTTATCTTTCCCCCCATTCCAAAGGAAGGTGAAATACATTGACTCTTAAAGTCATAGCCCCCACCTTAACCTAAGTAACTTCTTAGGAGAAACCTTCATTTCTTGGCCTCATCAGAGCCATGGAAATCATAACTAGCCTTAGGGAGAGTTCCTCAACTCTTAGTGATATTCATCATAATGAATTTATCACTCCCCCTACTGACTAAACTTCAACATAGGTCCATTTCAACTAGACTTAGAGAGTTCCTAAACTCTACAATGAGCTTGTACTCATTTCCCCTCTGAATATTGACCACAATAAATCATTCAGTAGAAACAGAACTACGCATACTCTGATTCTATTCCCAAGGATACGTAGGCATAAAGTGCGATGCTTTATCGAGTATACTTAGATACTAACCCCTAGGGTTTTCAACCTTTAGCATAGAACCTTTAGCAAACATAAGATAACATTTAACAAGAGGTTCCCGTAGAGTACTACGGACGTTTAGGGTGCTAATACCTACCCTAATCGTAACCAACCCCCGAACCTTAGATCTTTCCCTTTAGGTTTTTTTAACGATCTTGAACCTTTCCTTTGGATAAATCAAAGTCGGTTGTAAAAGAAAATGATGCAAATTAATTAATAATTTGTTATCCGATTTTCACCGCAACAGTAAGGATAAAGCTGTGTGATTATTCTTACTTGTCTGGTGGCTTAGCTTCCGTTGTGGAGTTTTTGAGATCGATGTCTATCTAGTTCTTAGTATTTATCTTTGGAACATCTTGTATATATATTTATGCCATAGCTTTTTTGTTTGTCTTTTTGGGCATGTATATGTACAATGTGTTTACTAGGGACTTATTGGTATTTCAGTACCAAACGTGGAATTCATGTATAATATATGCCTTGTTGTATGTATTTATATATGGGTGTTACAATTGGTATCAGAGCATGTCGTATCCTCGACCTAGCCATGAAATAGAATAAGTGTTTCTTTCCGTTTCATATGCGTTGTGTCGCCATTAGTCTTAAGTCTTATATTTATGGTATTGAACCTGATCAACTTAATCCTATCTGTACGACATTTAGGAACATGGCTGACGGGCGCAGAAATAACCGTGGTAGGCCCAGAACTACTCCAGCTGGGATGAATGCGCCAGGCGGCGATGGGAATGCTCCTTTGTATCAGTTTATGCAACAGATGCAGCAGCAACAGAATGAGTTTATGCAACAAATGATACAACAAATGAATGGAGGTCTTCATCCTCAGGTGGTTGTTCCAGAAGCTGCAGGTGGGACTTTTCAGGATTTCTTCTGCATGAATCCTCCAGAATTTCATGGCGGGTTAGATCCTGTGAAGGCTCACGAATGGATAGCCAGTATGGAAAGAATTTTCTTGATAGTGCACTGTAGTGAAGAGAATAAGGTGGTTTTTGCTTCGCATTCGTTAAAGGGTCCTGCCATGAGGTGGTGGGAAAGTGCTTCGGCCCTTATGACTATTTGGGGTGTGCCCAATGTCTGGGAACGATTTAAGGCAAATTTTATGGAGAAATATTTTCCTAGCTCCTTGAGGACTTAGAAAGAGTTTGATTTTCAACAGTTAAGACAAGGTAGTATGACTGTGGCCAGTTATGCTGAAAAGTTTGAGGACATAGCTGCTTATTCTAGGCAGGCTATGTATGCTCCAGATGAACGGTGGAAAATAGATCAGTTGTGTACTTGTGAGTCTTTCTTATACCGAAATCCATAACGCAATCTTTCTCTCTGATATTTGCAATCATTGTCTTAGTTTAATTTGAAAAAAAAAAAGAGAGTAGAAGAGAAAATTTTTCTTTGTTTAAAGTTTTTTAATGAATGTATGAATGCAGCACACAAAAACATAGAAAAAACATGGGGTCAAAGGTTCAGTGTCATGAAGTTATGACTCTACCCATTCCCAAAGGTTATATTCTGGTATTTTTTTACTTGTCCTCAAAATCATTGACCCCCTTGGGATAACAACAGCAGGTTGGTTCACCCGAGTGAGCTGTAGTATCTTAGGGTAATCTCAAATGAGGGTAGTATCGCATGACAACTATTTCTGATAGCTTCCGCACTAAAAAATAGTCACATGGTCTCAGTCTACTAAATCCTCAGTTTTATGGATACCACAATCGAATAATCTGCTTTCGCAGCCGAAGTCACTAGACATTGAATCCGCAAAAGGTCTCTCCACTGATTCGATGGTCTACCGGGATCTCTTATTCGAGAATCGCTCCCTGTAAGATTACCAGTCTAATGCCATCACTTATCTTAGGTATCACTCAAACTTTCCAGATGCGGCATCACCCGCAGTCCCATTAGCAGAAAAATAAACACGGATATCAAGTAAGAAAAGCGATATATATATATATATATATTCATATATATATATATATATATATATATATATATATATATATATATATATATATATATTCATTCCTAAAACTAACATCCTAGACCTCTTAAGAATTCTAGTCTATAACCTAGACAAACAAAATAACGTCCCCAGCAGAGTCGCCATTTTCCTGTAGCGCACGATTTTTGTCGGTGACGTGACCACCTTATCGCGGAATTGGGTTTTCTCCTCAATGAAGAGGAGGGGGTGCTACTTTCTGATTTCTTATTTATCCCATGAAGCTGGAAGGGAAAGGGAAGCTATCTAAAACTAACCTTGCACGCGAATGTTTAACTGAACAAACGCTTAAAGAGATTCGGGGAGTTCGGGGTCAGTTTATACAATGGGGAGTTGTCAGTTACCCATCCTATATGTGGTTATCCACAGGTTGTTAGCATTAGGTTTCACTTTGTACTTGATGGTGTTTATCTGTTAATGGGTTGAGAAAGTTTCTTGGGAAATATGAGAGAGAGAGTGAGTATTTGTTGATGTTTGGTGATATGAGGGTATTGGACCTTGGTTTTTGATTAGTATGAAGGTACTAGACCTAGAGTTTTGCTTAGTATGCTCGCTAAGATTTTGCAATCTTATGCCTACGTATTCCCGTTTAAACGAAACAGGGAAATCAGAGCAATCGTAGTTCCTCCTATTCTAAGTGAGGAAAAAGATGTTTTGATGTCTTGTTCAAAGCCCAAGGTTGAAGCTAAAAGGTTCATTTATGTCTTGTTCAAAGCCCAAGATTGAAGCTAAAGGGAGACATCTTTGTCTGTTTATCACAACTGTTGGGTAACTGTTTATAAAGAATAATTACTTTAACTGGGATGTGAGAATCCAACAATTCCATAATTTCCTTTATAAGGGATTTATCCTGAAGGAGGAAACTTTAACTCAGTGTTGAGCAATGCCATTTTTCCTTAGGAATTTCTCATGCTAATAGAGGGACAATGGCGTGGATGTAAATAATCCAGAGGCTTGCCGCTAATTGCAATTAGATGAAAGAAGGGATTTACCCGGATAAAATATGGAGGACAGCTTGGATATTTGAATCAACAAGTGTGCCCTTTATAACAGTTATCTGGGTTAAGGGTTTTTTTTTTATTTTCTGTTTTGATAAGTGATAAATAGAGGAATGACTTCCTACAGAGAGATTTTGATTTCCTCTGAGGGGATATTGATTTTTGTGTGCCTTGATCGAAGCCCAAGGTTGAAGCTAAGAGGTTGATTGACTCCACTAGGGAAGTCCTTATACAAAGCCTAAGAGGAGGCTGGGAATGACCGACTCAACAAGAGAGTGTTTATATATGTCTTGTACAAAGCCCAAGATTGAGGCTGAAAAGAAGACTGACTCTGTGGGAAAGAAATCTTTATCTGTCTTGTACAAAGCCCAAGATTGAGGCTAAAATGAGACTTTACTGACTCGACTGAGGATATTTTAGGTGTCTTGTACAAAGCCCAAAATTGAGGCTGGCCTTACTGGGAAAATCATTATACAAAGCCTAAGAGGAGGATGAAAGTTTTTACTCCATTTGGAGAGTATTATCTTTCTTGCATAAAGCCCAAGATTGAGGCTGAAAAAGAGGATTGACTCTGCTTAGGGAAATTAATTCTCATAGCCTAAAAGAAGGCTGGGAGGAATCGACTCCGCTGGGGAAGATATTTGTCCCAAGCTTGAGAGATGGTTATAAAGATTTATGTCTTGTACAAAGCCCAAGATTGAGGCTAAAATGGTTCGAATCAAGAGAGTGCTTTTATCTGTCATGTACAAAGCCTATGATTGTGGTTGAACAAGCTGGAGAAAGCCTAAGAGGAGGCTAATTTCTGCTAGGGGAAATCTTTATACAAAGCCTAAGAGGAGGCTGGAGAAGATTGAATCAACAAAAGAGTGTTTTTATCTTTCTTGTACAAAGCCCAAGATTGAGGCTAAAAGAGGGTTGACTCAACAAGAGAGTGCTGAAAGGTGATTGACTCAACAAGAGAGTCTAAAAAAGGTGATTAACTCAACAAGAGAGTCTAAAAAGGTGATTGACTCAACAAGAGAGTCTGAAAGTTGGTTGACTCAACAAGAGAGTCTGAAAGTTGGTTGGCTCAACAAGAGAGACACAAAAGGTTAGCTCTGCTGGGGAGAATCATTGTACAAAGCCCAAGAGGAGGCTGACTGTGCTGAGGAAAGGATCATTATACAAAGCCTAAGAGGAGGCTATCTTTCTGCTGGGAATTATTGAGATCCCGAGACAGGTCCAAATGGGGAATCAACTCTTGCAGGGGATTGTAGAAGAATTGAGGTATCAGATACCTTGAGGTTATGATTTGGGATAGTGTTATACTGAAGATAAGCTGACCCTGGTTGGGGAATTTTAGGAGAGAGACTGGGTTTTAGAACCCATGGGTTTTAACTTTGCTGGTGATTGATCCAGACTGTCCGGGGTTTCTCCTATATTGGTAAGGTGCCTGAGAATGTCTTGGAGACTCAAGGGGATTTAGATTGTCCAAGTCTTATGTAAGAGTTTATCTTTGTATGGCGCTAAAGAGGAGGCTGACTCTTTTAAGGGATGAGTATCAACCCTAAAATTGGTCTGAGGTTTTGACTCTTTTGGAAAGACAGCTCTAACGAAGGATGACTAAGTTCTGTCTTATACCTTTAAAAGGTCGTCAGGGTCCTTGTATTAAGCTCAAGAGAAGGCATGAGAACTTCTAAGAAGCCGGAGGGTCCTTGTACAAAGCCCAAGAGGAGGCGGGGATGCTTTTAGGAAGCCTGTGGGACCAAACCAAAGAAAAGTTCAAGAGATGCCATTCACCGAGAATGAGTCATTTAGTGAACAGTTCTGGGTTTGAAGAAATTCAGGAGATGTCATTCACCAAGAATGAGTCACCTCTAGGGAGTAGAATTTCTTTGACAATTTCTAATAGTGACAGTCTGAGAAAAGGTTCACCGAGAATACTGCCTTTCTCTTTGTTCCATATTGTTTAGGCCCAAGAGAAGGAAAGACTGTATCTGGAAGTCCTATGGGGATCTAGTTTTGACTGTATTTAAGAGTGACCAACTAGCTTTACCTAGTTCTAGACCTAGTTACCGGGGAAAACTCTAAATAACTATACTAGTATATATACAGTTGATACATGACAAGTATTTAAAATGATATGAAAGGAGACTTACAGTGGAGCAGCTTCCCACAATACAGTTATATATATTAAAGCATGTAAAAGAAAGAAGATAAAAACTTACAGGCAAGCAAGCTTCCATGCTGTATTGTTAGTTGTTCAAAGAAATTAAAGAAAGTTTTGATAACAACTATATATTTGAACCAAATCAAAAGGAAAGTTGTTTTGAAAAGATTGTTGGGGCTTATATTCAAGGAGAGGCCCAGATGAAAAACAGTAATCGTACCGTTGATCTGAAAATGGTATCGGGACTTATACAACGGCTGAGGCCCAAAAAAGGTTTTCTGTACAAATGGATGGATCTTACAACTCAAGGAGAGGCCCAAAGTTTATTTTTGTACAAGAGATGGGGCTTACAACTCAAGGAGAGGTACAAAAAAGATTTAAATGAAAAGAAATGGGACTTACAACCCAAGGGTAGGCCCAAGTGATTTTGTTTTGAACTGGCGATCGCGCCGAGATTATTGAAAATGTGTTGGGACTTATACAACGTCTGAGGCCCAAAATGGTTTTGTTTTCAAAAGGGGTTGGGTCTTACACTCTATTAGAGGCCCAAAGATTGTTTGAAAAGAAAAGAAATGGGACTTACAACACAAGGGGAGACCTAGATGATTTTGGTTAAAAAGGCGACGACCGCAGCGTGATTTTGAAAAAATACAGTGGGGCTTATACAACATCTGAGGCCCTAAATTGTGTACTTACAAAGGGGATGGGTCTTACACTCTAATAGAGGCCCATGAGTGTTTTGAAAATGTTTGATAATGATCAAAAATCAAAGAAACCCTAATTTTCATTTTTTAAAGTAATTCTTTAAAGAAAATTAACAAAAATGATAAAAAATACCAAATAAGTTTAAATAAACCACTTGTGATTTTTGGTTAAGGTTTGAAAAATGAGGTTTTAATCACAAGATGATTTATAACTCATTTAGTTTTGATTTTCAAGATAAAAATTCACTTTTAAAATGTTTAAACAATTAAAAATGAATTTATTTTCAAAAATATTAACTATATTAAATAAATAATATAAATTTAATTTTTTTGTGTAATAGAATATTTTAACATTTTTGTGATTTTTTACAAAAAGAACCAATAAAAAATAAATAAAATTGAGAGAGAAATTAATTTTTCAAACCATTAATGAAAATAATATGAAAAATAAAAAAAGGAAAAAGTGGTAAAATAGGGTCTGGGGCGAGGGGGATTCGAACCCCAGACCTCCAAGTTGTAGTGCGCGCCTTCTACCACTGGGGTGGTGATACATCCGTGTATTAAAACCACCCCATAAATACATAAGGTGTGCCTTGTTTTAGGCATGGGCAAGGCAAGGCAAGGCAAGGCAAGGCCAGCTTTTGGGCAATTTACGTGAAGCCTCTAACTTTCTCATTTCTCCATGGATGGGGACAAAATTTATATGCATCTGGCCAAGAACTTCCCAAGGAATCCAATGGTGGTCTTGGTTTTTTCAGAAAATGATTCCTCCTCAAAATCCGCTAGTGGTTTTGAAATAGGCCTATTTTTGCACGTTCTATGCTATCTCATGGTACAAGCAAGAATTACATGGCAAATTGGTCCAAACACAACATATACAACATGTATGAGATATTTATGATCAGTGGACTTCAAAGCAATGCATAATTTAGAAAGTTCAAGTGATGATGCACTTACCTCTTGGACCTTTTTGTGCTATCTGCCAAGTTCCTTGTGCCAGAAGTAATTTGATGCTTTGGACACTCTCAATTGATCCCTTAGAAGCTTTTAGAATGATTGGAACTAGCTGGAATCCTCAGGAACAAGTTTGAGCTCTTTCTTGCAAAAGGGGCAAAAGTGACCAATATGGCAACTCTCTCAAATGGTGTTCTAGATGAGGGGAACCAATTGAGACAGTCTAAGGATGATATTTGAAGTGTGTTTGAGGTTTTATCTGGTTTTGAAAGTGACTTAATCAAGACATGGCTTGAGAAATGAAAAAAAAGTCCAATTTTGAGGTTTTGGAAGTGAACTTTGTGATTTTGGTGTTACAGGTCACATGTTAGTGTTTAGATAGCTTAGATACAACATATTAGAGGTGTGTGGATCATGATCTGTGGTGGAATTGCTCTCTAACTCAAAAACTCAGAGATACCTTGCAAAAGAAGGCATTTTGGCCTAAAGAAAGGAATTTTGAGGAAAGCAAGTGTTGTAGTGCTTTGGTGTACTCAAAATGAGCACAAATAAGCTCTATTTATAGTAGAGCAAGTTTGTTTTGCAAGCAATAGTGAATGGCAGCTGCAGCAGGCCTTTGGCCAATTGTGATCAAATGGAATCTCAAGTCTCCTCTAGCCATTGACTTGAGATTAGGGCACAGGCCTATGGTCCTTGGATTAGTGCTGATCCTTGACTCATTCAGTTAGTAATGTGTCAGTCCATGCCACCTTGGTGTATCCGTTAAATGCATTGCAACAAAATTGGAGTCTTGGCACCTTTTTAGCCTTTTTAGCTTTGGCATGGCTATTGTAGATTCTTGGACTTTGGAGGCTTGGGGATCAGATCACCCCCCTTGGATTTGATCCTCTGATGTGTCCAAATTGATGACAAGGCTTAGAGTTATCATATTTTGCCAAATCGAGCAAAAGTGCAAAATTCTGCCTTGTAAAAATCAGTCTATGATGCCATGTTCCAAGGGTTGTAACTCCCTACTCAAATTGAATTTGGAGATGATCTGGTACTTGTTGGAAATCCCTCATGGCATACTTTAACTTTGATGTTCAACTCTGGAATGCTGCAACCTTGTGCTTGATTCTTGATGTGGGAGTCCTCTTGATCCTTTGTAGGTATTTGAGATGTTAGACAAGTTGAAGATCATGTCATTCCTTGATTGATCCTTTGTCTAAGTGCTCTGAGAGGGCTCAAAAACCCTAATTCTTGATTATAGTGAATGCTTACCCATCTTTGGGGAGACTGATGAGGCATGATGGTTCATCCATATTGTGATGACGATTTTCACAATGATGGGAAATCTTGGTGGTCAAAATTTGGGGTATGAAACATACGCCATTTTGCTATCCCACATAGAGTCCGAGATTTATACCGAGGTCAGATGTCAAAATGATATACGGAGATTGTGATCCGGAAGGATGTCGTGCTCCACCAAACTCATTGGAGGAAGACACTCTGATGAAATACAACTTTGACCGTGACTATTATGGCCCAATGGATGGCCTGCCTATCTGGCAGCCGTACCCAGGAGACTCGGGACAAAAGAGTCAGCCCAAAGATGCATATCAGCTGAGCATCATTGAAAAGAATACATGCGTCCCCACCACTGAATGGGGTCATTACTCAGGGAATTCAGAAAATATCCAGCATGACGATGAATTTGTTAAGATTGCAGGGCGAGAGTTCATTAACTACGCTTTCCCTGAGGTCAACGTCATTGAAAGGGATAATTCCTCCAGTTCCACAGAAGTATGGGAAACCTTAGGACAACCGAGTGGCAAGTTCGACTACTTGGTCAAGTGCACCACTCCTGAGAGTTCTCGTATCAGGCTCGAAGAATTCCAGCCAACTGGATGGGGAGATCCGCCTGAGAGTGAAAAAATGGTGTAAGATACAACAGAAGAGTTCGTCTACGACAACTCTGCCTGGGAGACAGACTCCAATGATCCTGCTCCACCAGAAATCAGCGTCATTTCTGAAGACAAGTCAAGAAAGAAGGTACCAGATTTTGTGATTCACCGAGGAGTTCGTCGCCAATGGGTTGATGTCGATGTTCTAAAAGTCATTCATAAGTCTAAGTAATTTCCATCTTTAACCTTTCACCCTGCCCAGATAAACAGATGTTTTTATAGGCTCACTTTTTGTAAATGTTCCTCTTCGCTTGGCCCAAATCGACAGAGTTTTCTTTTATAGGGCTGTAGTTTCAAGAATCGACAAGATCATAAATAAAATAACGTCGTTCTGTAATTTTCGCATTAATTGTTGTTTTCTCTTTTTGCTTTTTCAGATTTTTCGTAGACGAAAGTCGTTCAGATTGGAGCAGGATCGTTGGAGTCTGTCTCCCAGGCAGAGTTGTCGTAGACGAACTCTTCTGTTGTATCTTGCACCGTGTTTTCACTCTCAAGAAGATCTCCCCATCCAGTTGGCTGGAAGTCTTCGAGCCTGATACGAGAACTCTCAGGAGTGGTGTACTTGACCAAGTAGTCGAACTTGCCACTCGGTTGTCCTAAGGTTTCCCATACTTCTGTGGAACTGGAGGAATCATCCCTTTCAATGACGTTGACCTTAGGGAAAGCGTAGTTAATGAACTCTCGCCCTGCAATATTAACAAATTCATCGTCATGCTAGATATTTTCTGAATGCCCTGAGTAATGACCCCAAGCAGTGGTGGGGACGCATGTATTCTTTTCAATGATGCTCAACTGATATGCATCTTTGGGCTGACTCTTTTGTCCCGAGTCTCCTGGGTACGGCTGCCAGATAGGCAGGCCATCCATTGGGCCATAATAGTCATGGTCAAAGTTGTATTTCATCATAGTGTCTTTCTCCAATAAGTTTGGTGGAGCACGACATCCTTCCAGATCACAATCTCCGTATATCATTTTGACATCTGACCTCGGTATAAATCTCGGACTCTATGTGGGATAGTAAAATGGCGTATGTGTCATACCTCAAATTTTGACCACCAAGATTTCCCATCATTGTGCAAATATGGATGAACCATCATGCCTCATCAGTCTCCCTAAAGATGGGCGAGCATTCACTACAATCAAGAATTAGGGTTTTAAGCCCTCTCAAAGCACTTAGACAAAGGGTCAATCAAGAAAAGACATGATCTTCAACTTGTTTATCCTCTCCAACACCCAAAAAGGATCAAGAGGACTCCCAGATCAAGAATCAAGCACAAGGTTGCAGCATTCCAAGTGGATCAAGCCTCAAGATCGCCAGTGTCACCGAATTAGGGTTTTGGTCGACTGAGGCCTCCAGATGAAAATTTCATCTAGGCATGAGCCAATGCCTCAATATTTGGTCCATTAAGCTCAAAGGAATCTCAAGAGCCCATCCACAATGGCAAAATCACCTTGAGGGTCCATCTATCAAAAAATCTGGAATTAGGGTTTTGACCTAATTCAATCCTTGAGTTAACTTATGAAGTGAGGCATGGCTTGAAGCTTCAAAATGAACTTCAAAGACCTCAAATTCATCATATTGACATGTTTACAAGATTTTATTGACTCAAAGAGTTCAAGTCATAAGCCACAAGAACTCAAAACCATCTGATCACAAATTAGGGTTTTTGATGGAAAAAGTCAACCCTACCCTTGACTGTTGACCTACCCTTGATCTCAAACCTTGGGGAGGGGTCCTAGACATTCCTAAATACCATTTGAGGCCATCCATGAAGTATAATTAAGCCGAAGTATTGATTTCACAAAAGGATCACAAAGTCAAAATTTCATCTGATGAAAAAGTCAATTGTACAAAAAGTCAAAATTTGACTTTTTGGATTTTTGGTCAACCAATGTTCCTTAACCCTAAAATAATGTTAATATGTGATTTGAATCATAATTCATCAAGAAAAATCAAAGAAAGTGAGTTAACTTGTAAAAGGGGTAACCATAAAAAACTTAGAATTTTTCTAAGTTATGGAACAAAGTGGCTAGGGTACCAACTTCCAAGGACCATAACATGAGATCCAAGCAACCATTTTGGGTGATCCAAAGCTAGATTTGTAGGTCTTGCTACACTCTACAAAAGCTTCAACTACATCAAGTTCCAATTCTTCATAGATTTTTAGTTAGTAGTGGATCAAAGTGGTGAAAAAACCAAAATATGTCAAAAAAACACTTAATGAAAATTCTGCCTTGTAATTTCAGCATGAAACATCAAACTTCCAAGGCATTTTTCACATTGATCCAAGATGAATCAATGAAATCTTCAAACTTCAATGTTTTAGTACATCATTCAAGCTTTTCAAAAAGTACAAGAAGTCTCTTTAATTCATCTTGAGCTGAGAGATACATCCATGGGAAGTTAGCTCCAAAATCTGATTTTTCACTAAGTCAGAATGGTGCATTTGGTTGAATTTGCATATTATGAGTCATCAAAGACATGTTTATCCATCTGCACACCTCAGGGGGAGACCAAGGAGGAACAAGCACTGATCCATAAGCCTCCCAAGTCTTTGGAACTACATATAAGGGTGGCATCCCTAAGAGCTAAAGATGCCTCAAGACTCCAATTTTATTTTGAGGCATTCAATGGATGCATAAAGCTAGCATGTATCAGTCAAATGAGTCAAGATAAGCTCATACAATAGAGAACCATAGGCCTGTGCTCTAATCTCAAGTCAATGGCTAGAGGAGACTTGAGATTCCATTTGACCACAATTGGCCAAAGGCCTGCTGCAGTTGCCACACACTGTTGCTTGCAAAACAAACTTGACACACTATAAATAGGCCTCATTTGTGATCAATTTGAGCACACCAAAGGCCCTAAACAGATTCCTTTCTAAAAATCACCACTTTCACTTCCAAAACACCTTATCTTGCAAGTCACTATCGGGTTTTGCATTTGAGAGTGATTCCAACCAAACCAATGGTTCACACACCTCACATATAACATATAGAGATTATCCAAACTCTTACATAACATTTGGAACACTAATTTCACAAAATCACCATCCATTTGCTCAAGCTTGTAGCAGAGTTTGCAGTTAGGGTGCCACAGCCAGCTCCAGCTCATTTCAAACCAACCTAAGCATTCAAACACATCCCTTGAGGTACAAGGAAGCTGTCTAGATCATTGGAACCAACTTACAACATCTCCAACTCAGAATTCGATCACCAACTGCAAAAGGTAAGCATGAACTCTTTAAACTCCATGATGCATGCATACTGCACAATAATTTTGCCACATGTTCATAATCATGTATGGAGCGATAACCTTCAATCAATTGCCATGAATCAATCATGTATGGGATTTCATCGTGTTCATGCTGAAATTAGGGTTCTTGAGGTTTTCATCTGATTTCTCACTCAATACTCAAAATAAATGCAATTAAACTATATGGTTGTGATCCTTGTTCAAAAGCGAACAAGATTGATACTTCAATCGTGCAAAACCATTGAGAAATCATGGAGAAAAGTGAGAAAATGCAAATATGAAAAAACAGAGCACGCGGGCAAGAACTTAGTGTTCTTGGCGCCATTTTACAAATTTTTGAATTTTTGAATTTTTGTTATTTTTGTTAATTGATTCAAAAATTAATTTCTCTCTGAATATTTATGTTTTTGAATTGATTCTTTTTCTCAAAATTCCTAAAAATGTTAAATTATTTTATTTTACAAAAAATACAATTTATATTATTTATTTAATATAGTTAGAATTTTTGTAATTAATTTCATTTTAATTGTTTTTAAACATTTTTTAAATGGAATTCCCACTTTGATCTTTCAAAACCAATTGAATTTAAAACTCTCATGTAATTAAACATGAATTTTAAAAATATTTTTCAAGGTGTACAACTTATTTTTGAATAGATTTGGTATTTCATATAATTTTTCTCATTTAATTTCCTTTGAAAAATAACATTTTAACTTAAAATTAGGGCTTCCTCTTGGTTTTAAATTTTAAACACTCATGGACCTCTAATAGAGTGTAAGACCCAATCCATTGTCAACGAAAATCATTTTGGGCCTCAGACATTGTATAAGTCCCACTGCATTTTCAAAAATCTCGGCGCGATCGCCAGTTCAAAATCAAATAACTTGGGCCTCTCTTTGAGCTATAAGTCACATTTCTTTTAAAAACTTCTTGGGCCTGCCTCTCCTTGAGTTGTAAGACCCATCCCTCTGTACAAAAAACCTCTTTGGGTCCCAGTCATTGTATAAGCCCCAATACCGTCTACAAACAACAGTGCGATCACTGTTAAAACTTTGGGCATCTCCTTGAGTATAAGCCCCAATAATCTTTTAAAAAACAAGTTTCCCTTTTGATTTAGGTTCAATATACAGTTGTTATCAAAACTTTCTTTAATTTCTTTGAACAACTAACAATACAGCATGGAAGCTTGCTCGCCTGTAAGTTTTTATATGCTTTCTTTTACATGCTTTAATATATATAACTGTACTGTGGGAAGCTGCTCCCCTGTAAGTCCTTCTTTCATACCCTTTTAAATACTTGTCATATATCAACTGTATATATACTAGTATATCTATTTAGAGTTTTCCCCGACAACTAGGTCTAGAACTACGTAAAGCTAGTTGGTCACTCTTTAATACAGTAAAAACTAGATCCCCATAGGATTTCCAGATACAGTCTTACCTTCTCTTGTGCTTAAACAATATGGAATAAAGAGAAAGGCAGTATTCTCGGTGAACCTTTTCTCAGACTGTCACTATTAGAAATTGTCAACGAAATTCTACTCCCCAGAGGTGACTCATTCTCAGTGAATGACATCTCTTGAATTTCTTCAAACCCAGAACTATTCACTAAATGACTCATTCTCGCTGAATGACATCTCTTGAATTTTTGTTAAGTTTGGGACCCACAGGCTTCCTAAAAGTATCCCCGCCTCCTCTTGGGCTTTGTACAAGGACCCTCCGGCTTCTTAGAAGTTCTTATGCCTTCTCTTGGGCTTAATACAAGGACCTTAAAAACCTCTTAAAGGTATAAGACATAACTTAGTCATCCTTCGTTATAGTTGTCTTTCTAAAAAGAGTCAAAACCGCAGACTAATCTTAGGGTTGATACTCATCCGTTAAAAGATCCAGCCTCCTCTTGGACGTTATACAAAGATAAGCTCTTCCATACCAGTATACTTGGACAGTCTAAATCCCCTTGAGTCTCAAACACATTCTCAACCACCTTACAAATATAGGAGAAACCCCGGACAGTCTGGATCAATCTCCAGCAGAGTTAAAACCCATGGGTTCTAAAACCCAGTCTCTCTCCTAAAAATTCCCCAACCAGGATCAATTTATCATCAGTATAATACTATCCCAAATCAGAACCTCAAGGCATCTGATACCTCAACTCTTCTGTGAACCTCAGCAAGAGTTGATTCCCAATTTGGACCTGCCTCGGGATCTCAATAATCCCCATCAGAAGATAGCCTCCTCTTTGGCTTTGTATAATGATCATTTCCTCAACATAGTCAGCCTTCTCTTGGGCTTTGTACAATGATTCTCCCCCAGCGGAGCTAACCTTTTTAGACTCTCTTGTTGAGTCAATCACCCTTTTCGGACTCTCTTGTTGAGTCAATCAACTTTCAGACTCTCTTGTTGAGTCAATCACCTTTCAGCACTCTCTTGTTGAGTTCAACCCTCTTTTAGCATCAATCTTGGGCTTTGTACAAGACAGATAAAAACACTCTCTTGTTGAGTCAATCTTCTTCAGCCTCCTCTTAGGCTTTGTATAATGATTTCCCCTAGCAGAAGTTAGCCTCCTCTTAGGCTTTGTATAATGATTTCTCCAGCTTGTTCAGCCACAATCCTGGGCTTTGTACAGGACAGATAAAAGCACTCACTTGTTGAGTCAAACCCTTTTAGCCTAAATCTTGGGCTTTGTACAAGACATAAATCTTCGTAACCTTCTCTTAAGCTCTGGATAAATGTCTTCCCCAACGAAGTCAATTCCTCCCAGCCTTCTTTTAGGCTTTGAGATTTAATATCCCTAAGTAGAGTCAATCCTCTTTTTCAGCCTCAATCTTGGGCTTTGTACAAGACATATAATACTCTCCTGTAGAGTCTAACTCATTTCAGCCTCAATCTTGGGCTTTGTACACGACACCTAAAATATTCTCAGCCGAGTCAGTAAAGACTCAGTTTAGCCTCAATCTTGGGCTTTATACATGATAGATAAAGAGTTCTTTCCCACAGAGTCAGTCTTCTTTTCAGCCTCAATCTTGGGCTTTGTACAAGACACATACAAACCCTCCCTAGAGGAGTCAAAATTCCACGACAGAGTCAAAATCCTTTTTAGCCTCAATCTTGGGCTTTGTACAAGACAGATAGAACATTTCCCCGGAAAAGTCAAACTTTTAGCCTCCTCTCAGGCATTATATAACGATATCCCCAAAAGAGTCAGTCTCTTTTAGCCTTAAGCTTGGGCTTTGTACAAGACATATATAAACACTCTCTTGTTGAGTCAGCCATTCCCAGCCTCCTCTTAGGCTTTGTATAAGGACTTCCCTAGTGGAGTCAATCAACCTTTTAGCTTCAACCTTGGGCTTTGATCAAGGCACACAAAGATCAACATCTCCTCCGAGGAAATCAAAATCCCTCTGTAAGAAGTCATTTATCTATTTATCATTTATCAAGACAGACCTTCAAAACAAAACCAAAATCCCAGATAACTGCTATAAGTGGCACACTTGTTGATTCAAATATCCAAGCTGTCGTCCACCTTTTATCCTGGTAAATCCCTTCTTTCATCTAATTGCTATAAGCGGCAAGCCTCTGAATTATTTACATCCACGCCACTGTCCCTCTCTTAGCATGAGAAATTTCTAAGGAAAAATGACATTGCTCTACACTGAGTTAAAGTTTTCCCCTTCAGGATAAATCCCCTATAAAGGAAATTATGGCATTGCTGGATACACTTATCCCAGGTAAAGTAATTCTCCTTTATAATCAGTCATCCAATAGTTGTGATGAACAGACAAAGATGTCTCCCTTTAGAGATGACAAATTCTCTCCCAGTCAAACCTTTAGCTTCAATCTTGGGCTTTGAACAAGACACAAATACTCAACCTTTTAGCTTCAATCTTGAGCTTTGAACAAGACACCAAAACATCTCTTTCCTCCCATAGAATAGGAGGAACTACGATTGCTCTGCTTTCCCTGTTTCATTTAAACGGGAATACGTAGGCATAAGATTGCGAAATCTTAGCGAGCATACTAATAAAAAACTCTAGGTCCAGTACCTTCATACCAATCAAAAACTCTAGGTCCAGTACCTTCACACATCAATTAAAAACCTTAGGTTTCATACCTTAGTCATCATCATCCCCTTATCACCAAACATCAAAAAACTCACTCTCTCTCATATTTCCCAAGAAACTTTCCCAACCCATTAACGGATAAACACCATCAAGTACAAAGCGTGACCTAATGCTAACAACCTGTGGATAACCACATATAGGATGAGTAATTGACAACTCCCAAATGTATAACCTGGCCCCGAACTCCCCGAATCTCTTTAAGCGTTTGTTCAGTTAAACATTCGCGTGCAAGATTAGTTTTAGATACCTTCCCTTTCCTTTCCAGCTTCACGGGATAAATAAGAAATAAGAAAGTATCACCCCCCCTCTTCTTCATTGAGGAGAAAACCCTATTCCGCGATAAGGTGGTCGCGTCACCGAAAAAAATCGTGCGCTACAACAGGTTCATTCAATAAATCAAAGTATTTTCCCCATTTTTGTTTTTGAACACCGAGAATAGTGTCACGATCTGTTCCCTTAAGACTCATAAAATTAGGTCGTTTTTCGAAAATGACTTCAAGAATCTCTTCATTGGCACAGAAAGTTTTGACAAACATGGTTGATTGGAAGAAAGTGAAACAGAACAAAGAAGGGATATGAAGTTCACAAGGAAGGATTGATTGAGAATGAAGGAGACGAAAACTTATAAAAATATGAAGGAAACATAAATGAGCTAATGATGATCAATAGTGTTGAAGAGACTTGAGATACGCAATAATTAATTATTTATCTTGATTTGTAGATTGTTGCCATATACCAGAGTGAGCGTGATAGGGGTAAGGGTTAGAGTAATACGACAAATGAAAGATGGAATTGAAGGTGTTGATCAGACACAATATTTGAAAGAAATAAGGGAAACATTATAAAGAAGGAATGAATTCAAAAAATCTAACAAGGGGTGATATGAAACGATTTTAATTTCATGTATCAAAGATATTCTCATAACTCGAGGTATCCCATCAGATACGAGGTATGGTACATATAAGACAAAAAAATTCTTGACGTACTATATAAATGTTGGAACTACTATATATCCAAAAAAAATTGATTTATTCCATTAGATAAATTTTGAATTGATTTATTCCATTAGATAAATTTGGAACTACTAGATATTCTCATAACTCGAGGTATCCCATTAGATAAATTTTGAATTGATTTATTCCATTAATTTATAATTATTAGCATTAAATGTTGGAACTACTATATATCCAATAAAATTGAAAACCAAAAGGCAAGAACACAAATTACTCACTAGAATTTCCTCTTTTCAGCATAAAAATTAATACTACTACGTTGAATTGCATTGCTTCAGACACTTCTGCAAGTATGTTATAATCATCTATCATTTTTCATGAAACTCTATTTTAATAGTAGTATTGTAGTATGTTGTTCGGTTGAAAGTGTGTTTAACTTATTTACTATGCTTTGAAAGTGTTAAGGATAGTTAGTGTCATTACATTCATTAATGTTCATGTTCTTTTAAAAAAATTTGGAAGTGCAATAATAAGGCTTATTATGCAATCTCTCAGAAAAATACAAAAACATATTAATTCTAATTTGTAAGAGTGCAAAAATTTGTGATGAATGTTTTGGTATTCTTACTACAAGAAATTTTATGATTTAAGACACTTGTCTTACGATAGTTTCTTAAAAACTGCCCTCTTTCCTAATCTGGGGCGGTTAGTGCGGCTGTTTTGGTCAACTGTCGTGCTTCAATAACATATACTTAACAAAAAATTAACAAGGGTTCCACTGCCACCATCCTTTTTTGAAATTCACGTCTGTTTTCTACCCGCCGCACTATTTGGATTCTTTTGTTTTCAATCCTGCTTTTCCACTTTCACATTTCCGCCCTCCAAAACCAATTCATCCAAAAGCTACGATCAAAGCCACCAATTTTGCAAAAACTCTAAAATTTCCAAAAGTACAAAATCTTTATAAATCTCAATCGAAAATCTTCAAATCCTCTCACAACTATACACTTTTCTTTTCACGACTATAAGCTTTTATTAAGTTTTCTTTTATTTTTACCTAAATCCATACTCTAATTTTGTTAAGTTTTTTTACCCTGTATTTTCCTTGGGGATGAGATTAATGTCTCTAAGATTTTATCTAATGTAGTGGTTTTGGATAAACATGACTTTTAGTGTAACTGCTAATATATTATTCATGTTTTATGTTTATGGTTTTAGGTGGGTGTGATTTAATCTTGCGGCTTTTTCGGTTATGTCATGTGTTTCGGTTATGTGATATCTCCATGTACTTTATTAGCCTAAACCAACTTTCTTAGCCTAAAGTTACTTCTAATAAGTTAAGCTTATTAGTTAAACTTAAACTCACTTTCTTAGCCTAAAGTTACTTCTTATAACACTTATTATAATAAATTGGTATATCTATCTTACAAATCATTTTTGTTTGAGTAATAAGTTTCTAACTTCAGTTAATTATACGGGAAAAGAGGGAAAAGATGGTGCTTTTTTTGCCCTATAAAAGCGCTTAAAAGCGCTGTCTAAGCATGCGCTGTCGTAGGTAAAGACAACG
This sequence comes from Lathyrus tuberosus, assembly GCA_022829125.1. Lineage (NCBI taxonomy): Eukaryota > Viridiplantae > Streptophyta > Magnoliopsida > Fabales > Fabaceae > Lathyrus > Lathyrus tuberosus. Next base: position 5,241,114 of record JALAZF010000001.1, on the reverse strand, counting down.
CTTTTTTATTTATGAAAAAACGCTCTCTAAAAGGGGACTTTAGACAGCGCTTTTAAAAGCGCTGTCTAAAGTATACGTTTAAAATTAAATTTTTTTTTTTATAAACTTTAGAAAGCGCATTTTCCTTCAAAAGCGCTCTCTAAAGGTGCTTTTAGACAGCGCTTTTGAAAGCGCTGTCTAATGTATACGGAAAATGATTTTTTTATATACCTTTGGAGAGCGCTTTTCCCTAAAAGCGCTCTCTAAATGGGACTTTAGAGAGCGCTTTTTCCTTAAAAGCGCTCTCTAAAGTATACCTATAATTTTATTGATTTTTTCTACGTATAAAAAATCCCATTTTAGCCATTTTTTTTATGCAGAAACCTGCATAGTTTCATACCTGCTTTTCTTATAGAATTTCTTGCAACAACAGAATTCTTATACATTTCAATAAATAGAATTCTTGAACAACAGAATTCATATACATTTCAATAAACGCAGAATTTCCTTCTATTCACAAAACTAGAATTTACAACAGAATTCTTACAACAGAATTCTTGTAATAGAATTTACAACAGAATTTCCTTCTATTCACAAAACTAGAATTTACAACAGAATTCTTCTTGCAACAGAATTTCCTTATATTCACAAAACTAAAATTTACATTCACAAAACTATACATTCAAAGAATTCTTCTTAGAAGAAAGAATTCGCACAATTCTTCCGTAATATAATTCAATTGTTTCCTTGTGTAACAAGAACAAGCCATATCTTCGAAATACTACATAACAAAACAAAATACACATTATTTAGTTAAAAATAATAAATTATATGACATATCCGATAAATATTAAAATAAATCCTAAGTTATAAAACCATGCATACCCTAATAGGAATCTCCAATTGTCCCATTTGAAGGATTTTTCTCATGAACCTCAAAACGAAGTACCCGCAGTCTATGCCATTACGCTGACGAGGGCACTACACATAGACAAACAAATAAGAAATAATATATAGATGTTTTGTGTTATTAAGTAGCATCACTAATAAGCAATATTGTGAAAATTAATATACCTCCACTTTGACCCATGTAATATTGGTTGATCTAGCCCGTGCTACTCGAGTCTCTCTTTGTGCACGGTATAGTAGTATAGCTCTATAAAAGAAAAATGTAAACTTAGAACAATGTCACATAAATAATTAAATATACAAATACACACGAATATTTCAAACAATCTCACTTACGTGTCAACCACATCCTTCATATTCTGATATGTGGACCAATCAGTATCCAATGAATTAAGATAATAGACCACTTCTATTATAGGATTAATGGCAACCAACAACCAGTGTCCACTGTAAAATATAACAAAAGTTTAGATGGATAATTTCTACGCTAAAGATACAAATTAAAGATTAGAATGAAATTATAATGAAAATCTTACCCGTTTCCAGTATTATACGGTAAAAGAAACAAACTTTCTGTGTTGCTGGCCATAAATCGCTCAAGTAAGTGGTCTCTTACTTCAATTGCATTCATACCAATTCTCGGTGCATTAACAAGGCTGCAAGAGAAGAAACAGAATTTGTTTGACAAATCCGTCCCCCGCATGAATTTTTCATACATGCACCTTAAATAAAAACATAATAAACATTAGACTATTATCATTGAAATGTGTAAATAAATTGTTCAACTAAATAAATAATAGATTGATTGGAGTACCAGATGTACGAATGCAACACCGATGCCTAATTCAGTATGATTGAAAACCTATTCCATGTCCTCTTTTCCGATTATCTCGGAATGAGGAAAACCAAAAACACCTTCGTCCATGTTGATTTGATAAATAACACCTTGCATCAAATCTGACATTGACAAAAGTGTTTCTAGACACGTCTGAAAGTGAGGTCTTTTTTTCCGTCACGGTCCTTGTAGGAGCTTTTTTCTTGCCGGTCTGTTGTGAAGGTTGAGCAGGAACCTAACAATCATATAAGTTAGGTAAAGTAGAAAATCATGAATTCGGATAATAGAATAACACTTAAAAGCTACCTCTCTGTGTGATTCAACAGACTCGTTTTACAGCAAAACCCCTTTATTCTTTGCTGCGGGTTTTGTATGAGTCTAACATTACCATGTAAAAAAAAATGTAAGTAATGGTTCAGAATGATTTTCATAATCGTTCAGAATTGACATTTGAATACTAAGAGATTCATAATGGTTTTCAACATACCTCATCACCTATGGAAATGAGGTCTAACGGCCATGCAACAAACGAACCTATTGCATCCCGCAACAATGTAACCTCTGAAACCGAGTCTGGTATCGGTAGTAACGCATCCGTATCTAAAGCGATATCAACCGACACTTTCAGATAACCTTGTGGGAGCGGATGATGGTGAAGTAATGCTCCCACAAAGTTATGCACTTTTCCCTTGCTAACCATGCGATAAGTCAGAAACGACAAATACAGCTGGCAAGATGAAATGCCCTGAAGCAATAATAAATATGTAACTGTTAATATGTATAAAGGTCAAATAAAATAAATGTGTTAATTTAATTAAAATAAATATGTGCTAATTACCTCGGGAATTTTATTTGGAGAATGATACTAGCTTTGTCACTAGCATCTTTCAAACCGGAACCGCGCCTTTTCGCCTCATATCTCTCTTTATCCTGCTGCAATGCTTGGACTTGCGCTTGTAGTGCCATCACAGTTTGAATGATTTCTTGGGTGGTGGGATTTTTTTTCTTTGATTGCTTATACAAGGATGATGGAGTCACACCAAATCCTTTACCTCTCACCTGACCGGGATACTCAGGAACATTTAGTACTCGACTAAGAATGCTCCTGCAATCATCCTCACCTGCGGGTATGGATTTAGATAGATTCTCCTGAAATTCATTGACATATCGAAAATTATTAGTGGGGATTAAAAATTAATTATAATTTAATAAAATTTCAATTAACTTTGAGACATAATGTTATACTTACACATTCTTCATAAACATGCTGAACATCTTTTGTAACAGCTCCACCCTTACCCACACGAGCTTCCTTCCACAAAACATGGTCCGGAAGTGATGATTCTTCACTTTTAGACTCTTCTAACTACACATTTAGTTAAATAATAAGTTCATCAATTATAACACAATAATACAATTAATAAAATCATAGCATTAATATATATTTACCAATTTTTGTTGTAACCGTGCATATCCCAAACGCCCTTTTCTGTATGGATACGCGGGTTTTGATGCTCTTTCGCGATTAATGGCACTCAATTTCTGGATAAAAAATTTTAAGTCATATCAAAACAAACTAATGAAACAAATATATAATACAATCAATAGACATGACAAGATAACATTACATTGAATTCTTCGATTTTCCGTTTGTCTACAAAAATGCCCCATTCTTCCGGTGTAATCACATCCGCATACAACGGTGGAAGTTCTGCTTCAACAAAATTTTTGTCCTCATCCCTAAGATATTTGTTTGATAATAAGGCTCTAAACCCTCTGTGTCTCTTTCCGGCCAATTGAAGACAATACTTTTTCTGGTTTTCTTCAATATTAAAGGACCTCTACGAAAAACCATACACATATAAACATAAAGTGTGTTAGTATAAGTAAATTAAAGACTTAATCGTCAACAAAAATCTAATAACATCAATCATATTTGGTAAGTACCTGTATCTCAGTCCATATCTTTTCTTTACCGGCATCCAACGATTTACTCCTCCAATTATCACTAGTGATTGGAATGTGCTGACGGACAAGTGAACCAATGTATGAAGACAACATTGAACCGTTAGGCTCAACTAGTTGGTTCTCGTCACTCCAATGTACATCAAATTTCGTCCCTTTATCTCTAGCACGGATGATTGACTTCATAATGGTTTTTCCTCGTTTTATTTCATGTTCTACTTTCGAAGCTTCATTCTGAGCTTCATGTGTATCATGTGTCTCGTGCGTGTCTTCCTGGTTACTAGACATTTGACCTGTAAGAAAGAAAAAAACAAAAATTAAATGACAAATAACCCCAATATATAGCAATTTCAATAAGTTAGTAACTCAATCATATCAGATAGGTTAAAATTAACAAGACCCCCCTGTACACGTATCATAAAATGAAATATCATTAATTGACCAATTATGAGTCATAACAAGACCAACATGTAATCACAAACAAGCAACAATTAGAGGTAAACACCTACATATTCCAAGTACTTGACCAAATACTCAAGAGCAAAATAAATACTTTAGAATCACTAAGTTTAGAGAACAGATCAAAATACAAGAAGAACTATGCATATGTCTATATCAATATCTTGAGGTCATTTCCATTTTCTTGCTGGAAGTTTCTTACATGATTATTAATCAAGTTTAAAAAATAGCTTCTAGAACTAGCAGAACATAATGAAATAGTAGGTTAGTCTAAACAATCTAAATTTAATAAAGAAATGAACTTCTAATAGTTTAAAAATCAAGAGAAATAAATTTATAAACAAAAAACATCAACAAAAATGTTGTTTTACGTTTCTTTTAAAAAAAGAAGAAGAAGAAGTTGCAGGTGGTGGTATGGTTCCTTTCACGACAACGAACAACAACAACGAACAACAATAACATGCAAGAACGATTGATAATAACGATGACAAGAACAGCAACAACGAACAATGTTAGAAGTAAGAACATCAACAACAATGTACCTCTTCTTTGTCACGACGGCAGCAAAACGACGACAGCAGTGAAGTCACGACAATGAACGACGACAGCAGAATGACGGCAACCGCGCATGAACGACGGCAATGGCGGATGAACGACGGCAATGACAAAGGGTTTCAGCAGAGAAGAAAGAGAGCAAGGGTTTTAGCAGAGAAGAAAGAGAGCAAGGGTCGAGAGAAGAAAATGAATAGAAACAGTTTCAGAAAATGAAATGAAATGTGTTTTATATTTTAATTAATAAATGACCTTAGAGGGCACTTTCCTTAAAAAGCGCTTTCTAAAGTGAGGAGACTTAAAGACCTTAGAGGGCGCTTTTCTTAAAGCGCTTTCTAAGGTTAAACTTTAGACATCGCTTTTCTAAAGCGCTTTCTAAAGGCTATTTTTAAAAGGCTTATAACAACGCTTTGTACTTAGAAAGCGCTGTCTAAGGTTTACCTGAAAATGTCAAAAAATATAAAAATGAGTCTGGGGCGAGGGGGATTCGAACCCCAGACTCAAAGCATGGCAAACAAACACACAAACCTCCTTGACCAGCGACACTACGCCCTAATCCATTGTTTATACTCACTCCATAAATATATAAAATAAGGTGTCAACATATATATTTAAATATATTATTTGAATAATTTTAAATATAATTTAAAATAAATTAAAATATAATTTAATATAATTTAAATATATTAAATATAATTTGATATATTAATATAATTTAAAGTATATTTTAAATTATATATTAATATAATTTATATATATTAAATATAATTTAAATAAGTTAAAATGTTTGTATTTAAAACATATATATTTAAATATATTATTTGAATAATTTTAAATATAATTTAAAATAAATTAAAATATAATTTAATATAATTTAAATATATTAAATATAATTTGATATATTAATATAATTTAAAGTATATTTTAAATTAATATATTTTAAATTATATATTAATATAATTTATATATATTAAATATAATTTAAATAAGTTAAAATGTTTGTATTTAAAACATATATATTTAAATATATTATTTGAATAATTTAAAATATAATTTAAAATAAATTAAAATATAATTTAAATATATTAAATATAATTTGATATATTAATATAATTTAAAGTATATTTTAAATTAATATATTTTAAATTATATATTAATATAATTTATATATATTAAATATAATTTAAATAAGTTAAAATGTTTGTATTTAAAACATATATATTTAAATATATTATTTGAATAATTTAAAATATAATTTAAAATAAATTAAAATATAATTTAATATAATTTAAATATATTAAATATAATTTGATATATTAATATAATTTAAAGTATATTTTAAATTATATATTAATATAACTTATATATATTAAATATAATTTAAATAAGTTAAAATATATAATTTAAATATATTAAATATAATTTGATATATTAATATAATTTAAAATTCCTTTCCCTACCTAAAGGGCGTGGGTTCGACCCCCCTTTTGCCATTTTTTGTGATTCTTGATGTTTTTCAGTATAATTGTGCCAAACAACAAATACAACGCTGTCTCTGAAAATGTTTAAAATTGTTTTATATTTTAATTAGTAAATGACTTTAGAGGGCGCTTTTCCTTAGAAAGCGCTTTCTAAAGTGAAAAGAAATTGAACCCTATTAGAGCGCTTTCTGAAAGCGCTTTCTAAGGTGACCTTTAGACAGCGTTTTTTAAAAGCGCTATTTAAAGTGATACCTATAGCAGCGCTTTTTGGAAGGCGCTATCTAAGATGTCACTCTTTTACATTCTTTTACAGCGCTTTTGAAAAGCGCTTTCTAAAGCCTTTCTTTCAAGGCGTTTTTTTTAGCAAAATTTTTTTATTTTTTTTAGCAGCGCTTTTGCATAAAAGCGCTGTCTTTTTAGTGCTGTCTAATCATATTTTTGGCGTAGTGATTTCATCTTTATGAATGTGGTGGTTTCTCTGTAAACTTAAGATGCAGATTCATTCTTAATATTTCATGGCCTTCAAGTGAAAAATAATTATTGTCACAACTATATAATCAAAGATGTCAATTGTTTCATTGTAATCTATTTTGTTGTCTCTTGCAGTAGTAGTTACATATTCCACATGTGCATGTCCTATAGATTCACCATTACTCCACCAAGTCATACTTGCAACATTTCCAGCTGAACTACCAGGTACAAATTTTGTGAAATATTTATCTCTTCTTTTTCGGCTTATTTATCAATTTTTATAAAATATTAAAAAGTTACTTCCTGCCACATCATTTAATTTCTTTATGTTCACATTTAAAATTCCCACAATTATATATAGTCTTAATAGTTATGCATGTAAACTATAAAATAGAATTAGAGAAACAAAATTTCACCCCAAAGAAACCCCTCAAAGAAACAAAGTTGCTAATTAACATTTATAAGAATATATAGCCACTGAAATGCCTACTTTTTAATTGATTTTAGTTACAAATATAACATTCACACTTAGTAGTTTAAAAGTGTATATTTCTTCCATAAATCTTTTTATTTTAATTATATTGCTCAATATATAGACGTTCTTCAGAAAACTACCATTCTAAAGTGTTCACAATTTGCATCTATTTGTTAAGAAATGTGGTTGACAACTGGAAGCGTGGAAATAAATTGTGGGTGATTCGATAGCGGAAACTATAGTAGGTGGTCCACCGGATCTTAAACCCGACTCTAATACCATGTTAAAAAATGTGGTTAGATCTAACTCAACCCTATAAAATAGGTTGGTAAAGTACGTATTGCCCCCACTTATAAACACATATTTATGTCATATATTGTCCGATGTGAGACTCTTAATACTATTTAGGGTATAGTTTCTTTTAAGTTGTTAATGTAACTTGTTAATATGTTGTTATGATAGCTTTTTAGAACAATTTAACTTTATTTTTTTCTTTTATTATAAAATTGCTTATGCGCAAGCCCTTGAAAAGCGCTTATGCTGTAAATACTTAATTATGATGTGATATCATGGTCACATGTGAAGTTCTCGTAGTGATACAAATAATTGGTTCGTGTAGATTCACATGCTTAATTAAGATACACACATTAAAGATGCCATTAGTTAAAGATGTCAACTTCGAAGAATTCGTTATGACCAAGAATTCATTACTTGCTCTACAGGAACGCCAAATGAAGGTTTGAAATTTATTCATGTTTCTATTGTTCAAAGTTAAAACATTCCAAGGTTTAGAAATCTCCTACACCACTAAAGGGAAAGGTATGATGAAGTCGATGTACTGCATACTCTGTATTTCTAATCAACAATTACCGAAACTATTCATATTTTGGTTATTTCATGTTTGTTTTAATAATAGGATGTTGTAGAATTCCTATTTTGAAATCTAAACGAAGTCTGAAGTTTTTTTATTGTCATAGTAGAAAGAAACACTAGTGCATAAAGAAGAATATACTTTTAAAATTTACATCCGTTATATTAAAAACAGATATAAATAAAAAACGTGGTGACAATTTTGTAAATAAAGTGTTAACACGTGATAATAGAGACACTATTTTTTAAAACCGAGTATAAAATCAAAATATTATATTAATTAAATATCTATTACTCCCATTAAATTTAAAACAAATGTAAATTTGGATCGACTAAAAAAATTTTCTTAAATATTAGGTTTCTATAGATATATTTTTTAAATCAAATTAAAAACACTTATATTTTTAGCTAAAAAATATGCTTTATAATCCAATTTCTTAATAAAAGTAAAATTATATATATATATATATATATATATATATATATATATATATATATATATATATATATATATATATATATATATATATATATATATATAATTCATATCCTATGAGAATGTCATTTTTATATAAGAATATGAGAATGAATCTGAATCATTAGATTTTAAAATAAATGGTGGAGATTATGTGTGATTTTTGTTTTTCTCTCTCCTCTATTATTAAAATAAATGGAGGAGAGAAAAAAAAAACTGACACATAATCTCCACCATATATTTTAAAATCTAATGATTCAGATTCATTATGATATTCTCACATAATAATGATATCCTCATATAATACGTTCCCTATATATATATATATATATATATATATATATATATATATATGCTTTTTAAAACCCTAAAATGAAATTGAAAATCATAGTGAGAAACTCATAATCACTTTATCGATATCAAATCACATTGAGAAACATGGTTTTGGTTGAAACTCTTAAGCACTTATCGATAGCGTCTGTGCAATTATTGTAAAGGATCATTGGAAGAATCTCTTAAAACCGAGAATCGCTTCTACTATCACTCCTACTACCATTAACCAATGTATCTTGCACCTCACACCTCACACAACACCGTTACAAACATTTTTTCATATTCTCATTCTTCAAACACTTTACTATTCTTGTCGAATTAGAATTCCCCGAACCCCTTTCTCCTCCGCCGTTGAACCCTATTCCATTCAATGTCCTCGGGGTGCCTCCGCGAGATTTACTAGGGCTTTCTGATCGTACCCTTTCCCTTTCCACTATTTTCCGAGGACTCGTTCTCCGAGTTATGCTTCCGGCGCTTCGATGCGGAGCGAATAAGGCTAAGTCAAACGGAAACTTGCGTTTGGGCAATCTTGTACTCCCTAAGGTCAAAGATTTCTCTTCTTGCCCCGCCAAGGTCTGGGCTACTTTTTTCTTCGAACTGTTGGTAGCTTTTTCAGCTTTTTCTTCATGATTTCTTTGTGAATAAATTGTGAATCTTTTTTTCGTATAGCTAACTTTGTTAATCGTTCGTATTAGGAATTTTTTAAAGTTTTTCTTTAAAAAATTATCTTTGTCTGATTCTGCATTGTTGTTGAGTTATCAATTTATGGATTGCTGAATTGATTAAGCTTTTAGTTAAAGATACTGATGAATGGATGCTGATTATTTTGCTTTGTTATCAGATAAGTTGGCTTGAGGAATGGGAGAAAGCCCCTGATCCAAAGAAATATTTTGTTAAATTCCTTGGCGCCAAAGAGATGTAAGCCTCTCTTAACTGATTTTTCTTGAAACTTACATGTTGCCGAGTTACCGGTGAATGACAGGGACTCGACTGTTATAATTTGTGATGAAAAATAGGGTCTGTTGTGTGGAATTAGTGAGGAGGAACACACTTTAGTGTAAATAAATTATGTATTTTGGATGTGGAAAAAATGTACTGATGACTTATGTATGAGTTTCATAATAGTGTCACCTCACATGTTATCTCACTGATTATTGAGTGGCCTTCTGTTCCGTGTCTTTAGCTGGATGTTGATATTGCGGGTTGCGGAATAGTTGTATTTGACACACACCTACTAGTAAGAAGTTAAAGAGTATAATGCAGATGTTAGTGTTTTTAGAATGTCATCCTCAAGGTTTTAAAAAACGGTCCGCGACCGTGAATACCGCCTTGACAAAACGGTTTTGGAGCCTTCCGATACCGTTATTTACCGTTTTAAGTCTGTGAAAAAAAATCACAAGCGAAACACAGTTACGGCCGCGACAAAACGCTGTTACGACCGCAAAACGCCGTTACGGTCACAAAACACCGTTACCGCACCGTTACGGCCATAATAAAATCCTTATTAAAAATATTAGTAGTAGTAGTTCCTAAATTATATTCATATTTTTGTCACTATATTTATTTTAAATATTTTATAATAATGAAAATATCAATTTAAATTATTATAAACTATATAATATAAAAATAGTTTTTTGTGCAATGTTGTGATTAATTCATACTACGACGACCGTTATTTGCAACGCAGCACCTGTACTGACCGAAATCGCGAAAGCCTTTACGCGACTGCGACGCGACCGCGACCTTTTTTAAAACCTTGGTCATCCTTAATGTTGAAATTGAATGACAAGCTTCCAATCATGTTTATTATATGATTATATAATTTTGGATTTTATATCTGCATGTTCTTCTAAGTTAATACATATATTTGTTTCCATTAATTACTTTTAGTATATAACTGAATATGGAATTCATTGAGGACCTCACCAACTTATCTAAAAGGTCAGATCATTAGGAGAAGGCCCAAAAATGGTTTATATTTCTAAAAAACCTATCTAAACAATGGTCCTTCAAGAAAATCATAAACAATGGGACAAATACCTCTAAATAAATTAGGTTTAGGTTTAATGAGAGAGTGATAGTTTCAGTACAAAATTGATGCTTAATTGCTTTTGAATTTTTGTTATGTCTGATCATTGCATCTGTATTGTGCTACTGAAATAGTTGATTCATGAATTATGGTGATCGATGGAGCTGATTTACTTTACAGTTTACATTGAAGATTAGATGAAAATGATGATAATATGTATATTATTATGTATGTTATTGTGGCCCCTGATATACTGACAAGTATGTGTATTTTTTTTCTGCATATTGCATGTCTTCTGTCTTTTTATGGTTTGTTAAGATTAAGTTTATGATCACGTTGATGATTTCTTTTGGGGATTTGAAAGTTTTCTTGTGTCTATGAGTCAACTTGGTCTTAATGTATGTGTTAGGGAACATATCTGTTTCTAAACCCTTTTATAAGACCACAATTGATAGTATAAGATCTCCACTTGTATGTACTATTAATTTCAAAGTTCTAAAAATTAAGAATAATGATACATCCTGTAGGCTGTATCAATTCTTTAAGCAACAAACCCAATATTATCTGATGTTCTGGTTTAACGTCTATTTTTTCTTCAGATGGATGGTTTTGATCAGACAATGAATGTCAATGTCATAATGGTAACCAATCGACACTTTGGATGCTGGCCTCTTGCGTCCTTGAAGACTTGGACGAAAAATTGAGTTCCCCTTGCCCGATAGACACCAAAAGAGGCTTGTGTTTCAAGCTAGTTTTTTTTTTTCATTTCTTTATGCTATATTTCTATCTGCTATAATTATGTGTCAATATTCCCTGTTTAGTGTCAATAAAAGATCATTTCATATTCCCTGAGTGAGAAATATCAGTTTTTTGCCAACTTTAAAAGGATTTATTTAGAATAAGTAATTAATAGTTTCCTTTATGTTCAACTGCTTTCTAGACTATTATTTTATTGTTCACTTGTAACAGTTTTGCACAACCAATATGAATCTGAGTGATGAGGTGTACCAGGAGAATAATGTTTTCCTGTCCTGACAAAATTAGTGTTGTCAAGGTTTGTTATTATCCAATAATATTAAAAAGAGATTGAAAACATTGACAATCCTATAAAATAAGTAAATATTAGATTGCTTAGTGTCATACCCCAAATTTTGACCACTAAGATTTTCCATCATTGTGCAAATCATTATCACAATATGGATGAATCATTATGCTTCATTAGTCTCCCCAAAAATGGGTGAGCATTCACTACTATCAAAATTAGGGTTTCAAGCCCTCTCAGAGCTTTTAGACAAAGGATTAATCAAGAAATGACATGATCTTCAACTTGTCTAGCCTCTCAAACATCCACAATGGATCAAGAGGACTCCCACATTAAGTATTAAGCATAAGGTTGCTCCCTTCTAGGTGGATCAAGCCTCAAGATCGCTAGTGTCACCAAATTAGGGTTTTGGTCGACCAGGACCTCCAGTTGGAAATTTTCCTCTGGGCATGAGCCAATACTTCAAAGCATATCCTAATATGATCCATGGCACCTCATGGACCCAATTATCAAGTCAATTTTGCCTCAGGGGATGCATACATAAAAAATCAGGAATTAGAGTTTCTTGACCTAATTCACCCCTAAGTTGACTTTTGGGACAAATCATGAGCCAAGACCTCAAGAGAGGATTTGAGGGTCTCTAATACACTATATTTATCCATTTTCAACAATGGATTGATCCAGGAAGCTTGAGCAACAAGTCTCAATTTCATCTGAACCACAGTTAGGGTTAAGCGAGAAAAGTCAACTGTAACTTTGACTTTTGACCAGGACATGCTCCCAAGCCCTAAGACATGATTCAATATAGCCTATAACACCCTTGGAACATGTCCATCAAGTTTGATTTAGGTCAAGGACATGATTTCCTAAAGGTTTGCACAGTTTGGAATTCATCAGATAAAAAGTCAACTGTGCACAAAAGTCAACTTTGACTTTTTGAGATTTTTCACAAAAATGGATTTTTAACCCTAAAATGCTGTTAATGTATGATTTGAATCGTCATTCATCAAGAAAATTCAAAGAAAATGGGATAACTTGTAAAAGGGGTAACCATAAAAACTTAGAAAATTTTCTAAGTTATGAACAAAGTGGCAAGGGTACCAACTTTGGAGGATCATAACTCCTAAACCACAAAGCCATTTTTTCCCATCCAAATCTTGATTTGTAGATCTCATGGCCCTCTACAAAAACTTCAACTAGACCTCATTCCAATTCTTCATGGATTTTGAGTTATGGATTGATCAAAATCACACAAAGTGAAAATGTCACTTTTTTCCAACACTTAGTGAAATTTTCACTAAATCAGAATCTGCCTTCACTTTTTTCCAAATGTAGGGACATTTTTCACTTGGATCCAAAATGTATCAAAACCAAATATGATCAAACAGTTGTTGTATCATATAAGGGCTTTCCAAAATGGCCAAGAACATCACCAAATTCAATTTGAGCTAAGAGTTATGGTAGTGGCAAAATGCCTTGCTGAAAACTACCAAGCAAGGCAGAATTTTGCTTTTTTGGTCGATTTGCCAAAATCAGCCAATTCCAAGCCTTGTCATTATCTTGGACACATCTGAGGATCAAATCTAAAAGGGACAATCACTGAGCCAGGCCTCCAAAGTCCTTGGAACAAGAAGTAGCATGCCAAACCTAGAATTGCCTAAAAGAGGGACAAGACTCCAATTTTGGATTGAAGCATTTAATAGATGCTTAGAGGTGGCATGGACTGACAGATTTGCAACTGAATTCAGTCAAGATTCTTCCAACAAGTAGGGAACCAAAGCTCTGTGCTCTAACCTCTAGTCAATGGATAGAGGAGACTTGGATTCCAAAGTGCAACCATTGGCCAAACCTCTGCTGCAGTTGCCATTCACTATTGCAGCCAAAACAAACTTGCTCTACTATAAATAGAGCTCATTTATGATCAGTTTGAGTACAACAAAGCCATCAAACAGATGCTTTCCTCAAAATCTCTTCTTTCACTCCAATTTTACCTTCTAAGGCAAGTCACTATCGGGTTTTGAGTTTGAGAGCTTTTCCAATCAAACCAATCACACACACACCTCAAAAACATCATATAGAAGTGATCGAAACACTTAAACAACATCTGGAACACTGATTTCTCAGAATCACCAGCCAGTTGCTCAAGGTTTTAACCAAGTTGCAGCTGAGATGCCATGAAGTGATCCAACCATTTCCAATCAAGTCCAAGCATTCAAACACACTACATAGGGTGTAGGGAAGCTGTTCAGATCATCACAACTCATCTGTAACACCTCCAACTCAAAAATCACATTGCTCTTGCTGTCACGACCTTCAAGTAAGCCTAAACTTGGTCATCTCTTAATCTATGCATATTTCCTTGCACAATACTTTTGCCAAATGTTCATAATCATGCATAGAATGTTTCCCCTCAATTAATTGCTTTGTTTGAATCGTGTATCAAAATTCTCAGCCTTCATGCAATTTTTAGGGTTCTTGAGGTTTTGTCTTGATTTCTTATTCCATGTTAAAAATAAATGAAATTAAAGACCATAAACATGATCGTGAGGTTGAAACGAGCAGATTGATATGTGGATAACATAATATAATCAAGTATTCTGTGAGATTGGAGAGAAAATGCAAATCTGGGCAAAACTCAGAACACGCGCGTGTTCCTGGGTGTTCTTGGCGCCTTTTTTTTTTAAATTCAAATATTTAAATTTTGTGATTTTATTTAATTGATTCAAAAATTAATTTCTCTCTGAGTTTTAATGATTTTGAGTTGATTCTTTTTTTAATAATTCACAAAAATGTTAAAATATTTTATTTTACCAAAAAATCCCAAAAATATTATTTATTTCATATAATTGATATTTTTGCCAAGAATTAATATTTTAATTGTTTTTGACATTTAAAATATTTTTTCCTTCTTGATTTTACAAATTTTTATGATTTCTAATCATTTTGTAGGTCAAAACATGATTGTTGAAACATTAATCCAAGATCACAATTTGTTTTCCACATATTAAACAATTTTGACCATTTTAATTGAATTTTTTATTCAATTAAAATGCATTTTGAAAACAAATTAAGATTTTTGATTAATTCCACCCTCATCAAACTTTTTCAAACACTTTTGGGCCTCTAATAGAGTGTAAGACCCAATCCTTTTGTAAATACAAACCTATTTTGGGCCTCACTTATTGTATAAGTCCCGTTGTATTTCAAAAAGTTCGACGCGATCATCGTCCGTTGAAAAACAAACCTTGGGCCTCTCCTCGAGCTATAAGACCCATTCAAAAATCTTTTGGGCCTCTATTAGAGTGTAAGACCCAACCCCCTTTGAAAACCAAACCATTTTGGGCCTCAGTCTTTGTATAAGACCCACTGCGTTTTCAAAATCTCGGCGCGATCGCCATTTCAAATGAAAAATCATCTGGGCCTACCCTCGTTTTATAAGCCCCACTCTTTTTCTTTAAACCTTTTGGGCCTCTTGAGAGAGTGTAAGACCCATCCCTTTGTACAAAAAATCTTTCTCAGGCCTCAGTCACTTGTATAAGTCCCTCTGTACAAAACGACAGTGCGATCACTGATAAAAACCTTGGGCCTCTCCTTGAGCTGTAAGCCCCAATCTTTCATTTCAAAGCACTTTCTCCTTTGATTTTGAATATACAGTTGTTTTCAATCTTTCTTTGTTGAACAACTAACAAAACAGCATGGAAGCTCTACAACCGAGTAAGTGTTTATATGCTTTCTTTACCCGCTTTCATATACATATAACTATACTGTGGGGCTGTTTCACTGTAAGTCTTCTTTCATAAACTCATATCAACTGTGTAATACTAGTATAGCTATTTAGAGTTTCCCCGACAACTACGTCTAGCACTAAGCCCTGTTGTTCACTCTTAAATAGATAAAACTAGATCCCCATAGGATTACCAGACACAGTCTTCCTTCCTCTTGGGGTTAAATAATATGGAGACGTGAAAGGAAGCATTCTCGGTGAACCCTTTCATAGACTGTCACCCATAGAAATCGTCAAAGAAACTCTACTCCCCAGAGATGATCTTTTCTCCGTGAATGGCATCTCTTGAGTTTCTTCCAAATTCTCGAACTTTCCTGGCTTGATCTATTCTCTGTGAATAGCCTGTCTTGAATTTCTCGGGGTTTGGGGACCCACACGCTTCTTAAAAGCATCCCCGCCTCCTCTTGGGCGTTGTACAAGGACCCGTCGGCTTCTTAAAAGCATCCCGCCTCCTCATAGGCTTCGTATAAATGATTTCTTCCTCTGGGAATGATATCCTCCTCTTGGGCTTCGTACAAATTGTCCCTCGGCTTCTTAAAAGTTTCCAGCCTCCTCTTGGGCTTCGTACAAATCGTCCCGACGACCTCCTAGAGGTATAGGAACAGAAATTAGTCATCTTAATAGAACAGTCTTTCAAAGAGTCTAGATCTTTCTACCGCGAACGTACTGTCTCTGAATCTCTCTTAAGCATAGTACAAAAGATAAAACTCTAGACTTGGACAGTCTAACCTCCTTGAGTCTCGAAGGCATTCTCAAGTAGGGAAAAACACCAGTAGACTCGGACAATCTCCAATACCCTCTGGATTCCCCATTTCCTTAAAGAATAGGAAATAATCCCGGTTCTCAGATCAAATCCATGAGTACAACATTACCCATATAAGACCTGATTTTTTCTTTTAACCAACATACTAGACCTGTCACTCAACTGAAACAGTAACCCTAGCCTTCTCTTGGGCTTTGTACAAAGATTCTCCCCAACTGAGCTGACCTTTTCACTCTCTTGTTGAGTATAAAAGACTCTCTTGTTGAGTCAATCCTTTTAGCCTCTATCTCGGGCTTCGCACGAGATACAAAAAGACTCTCTTGTTGAGTCAATAATCCTTTTAGCCTATATCTCGGGCTTCGTACGAGATACAAAAACACTCTCTTGTTGAGTATAAAAGACTCTCTTGTTGAGTCACCCCTTTAGCCTCCATCTCGGGCTTCGTACGAGATACAAATCACTCTCTTGTTGAGTATAAAAAACACTCTCTTGTTTTGTCAAACCCTTTAGCCTCTATCTCGGGCTTCGTATGAGACACAAAAGCACCCTCTTGTTGGGCCAATAGCATCCACTTAGGCTTTGTATAAGGAAACCCCAGTTGAACCAATCAACCTTTTAACATCAAAAGCTGTGCCTCGTTCACAGTAAAGAAACATCAACAACTCCTTTCCCTTCATCTAATTGCTGTAAGCGGTAAGCCTCTGGATCATCTACATCCATGCCACTGTCCCTCTTTTAGCATGAGAAAATTCCTAAGGAAAGATGGCATTGCTCTACACTGAGTTAAAGTCTTCTCCTTCAGGTCAAAAACCCCTACAAAGGAAATTATGGTATTGCTAGGATTCACATATCTCGGTTAAAGTAATCCTCCTTTATAGTCAGTCACCCAACAGTTGTGACAAACAGACCCCTTTAGAGATGACAAATTCTCTCTAAAGACGAAACTTTTAGCTTCACATCTTGGGTTTTAAACAAGATACAAACCACCTTCAGCTTCACTTCTTGGGCTTTGAACAAGACACCAAAAAACCATTTCCTCCCATAGAATAGGAGGAACCACGATCGCTCTGATTTCCCTGTTTCGGTAAACGGGAATACGTAGGCATAAGATTGAAAGCAAAATCTTAGCGAGCACACTAATCCAAAACCCAAATCTCGTACCCTCACATGTCAAAAGCATCAGTCTTAATCTCCCACCAATCGCCCTAGCACTATTTTAACAAAATAAACTAAGAGAGACCCACAATCTTTGTAGCATCTTTAAACCAACAGTTATCTGTTCAAACTCAGTTTGCAAGCAGGGTTAGTTGGAGACATCTATTTCCCTTCCTTCATCAGCTTCAATAGGATAAAAAATGACTAAAACTGTAGTACCAAAGCGATAGTGCTTCGCAACCACGTCCAAAATCACTCACTACAGAAGAATGGCGACTTCACTGGGGACGCTCGGGATCTTGTTATCTTCCCATCTCTTATGTAGAAACCTTAAAAAGTGCCACAGAAGTGGCGCCCACCGTGGGTCTATTTTCTTTTCTTTCTTTCTTTGGGGATTTCACTGGGATGGGACTTTTGTTGACTTCACTAGGATCTTAGGTCAAAACCTTTAAATTGGGAAGGAACCACAGAGTGGCGCCTCTGCCGGGGAGCCATTTTCTGTCAGGAACATAGGATTCATAACTCTTAAAAGTCTAGGACACTAGGACAAATATATATACTGCTTTTCCTAATTGATATATGTGTTTATTTTTCTGCTAATGGGAATGCGTGTGATGCCGCATGTGGAAAGATTGAGTATACACATAGGAAAAACCCCTTTAGTGGTGCGGAAGCTATCGGAAATAGTTGTCACGCGATACCACCCTCTTTTGAGGACTCTTCGAAAAAACATCACCTAGCACGGTTCCCGGGCCGCTGGTGTTTTTCTCGACAAGAGTTGATGATGTTGAGAGACAGGTACAAAAATCACTAGTATAAACCTTTGGGACGGGTAGAGCCTTGACTCCATGACACCGACCCTTTGACCCCATGTTTTTTCTACGTTTTTGTGTGCTGCATTCATGCATTCATTTAAAAAACATTACATCAAAGAAAATCTTCTCTTCTAGTCTCTCCTTTTTTCAAATTAAACTAAGACAATGATTGTAAATGTCAGAAAAAAGGATTGCGCTCATGGATTTCGGTAGGAGGAGAACTCATAAGTATACCTCCAGGGTTCCAAAACTAGAGGATTTGAGAGGTTTGGCGAGAATGATCACAAACCAAGAGGCTTTCAGAGCCAAGTATGGAGGTTTGCTATCTCTATTAAGGGTTCAAGTAATTGAACGAATCATGGATGCACTCGTTCAGTTTTACGATCCGGTTTATCACTGTTTCACATTCCCGGATTATCAACTAGCACCAACGCTGGAGGAATATTCTCATCTGATTGATTTACACATCACTGATCGAGCCCCATTTTCTGGACTGGAAGAAATTCCAAAGGATCAGACCATTGTGAGAGCAATTTATTTGGACGAGTCAGAGGTCAGGACTCACATGACCACTAAGGGTGGCATACAAGGTTTGTCAGCCCAGTTCTTGACAAATAAGGCTCTGTACTTTGCTAGTATAGGGAACATGACTGCTTTTGAAAGCATCTTTGTCTTACTCACTTACGGGTTATTTCTGTTTCCCAACATCAATAACTTCGTCGATATTAACTCAATTAAGGTTTTTCTCATTGGAAATCCTGTGTCGACTTTACTCGCAGACGCATATCATTCTGTACACTTAGGGAATTTGTACAGCGGAGGGGAGATCACATGTTGTGTACCTCTGCTATACAAATGGTTTATCTCCCATTTGCCTAAGTCTGCTGCTTTTTGGGATCAAAAGAATACTTTACGTTGGTCGCAGAGAATCATGTCTCTTACCAACTCTGACATAGATTGGTGCAATAGGATTTATGAGGGAATCAGGATCATCGACCATTGTGGAAACTTCCCCAACGTACCCCTCATAGGAACTAATGGAGGAATCAATTACCATCCAGTATTGGTTTATCGTCAATTTGGATACCCAATGAGGCATGTCCCGCGGAATGCTCATCTGGAAGGTCTTTTCTTCAAAGAAGGGGAAAATGACAGAGCACTAAAGATGGAAATAGTGCACGCTTGGAAACATGTTCATAAGAAAGGACGAGAGTCTCTAGGAAAACCAGACTGTGTCTCGGTGGAGCCTTACCTCCACTGGGTACAAACTAGAGCTCTCAAGCTAAAAATGCCTTATCCTCGTCACGAAGTTATTCCACCAAGGGAGTCTGTCATGTACTTCATGACTGAAACGGAAAAACTCCAGGTTACTCTCAACAAAGTTCAGCGGGAAAGAAGGTCTTGGAAGAACAAGTACCGCATTCTCAATGTGGAGTGTATCAAAATACATCAACTACTGAAGGATAAAGATGCTCTGATTGAAATTTTAGAGCAGCATGCTGTAGAAAATCAGGATGAACAAAGGAATTTGCTCGCTCCTTTCACATGGCAAAGGAATGACAACCCGACAACGGCCCAAGAGCCCCGGTCCAAGAAAAGGAAAGTACCAGAATCAGCACCCGGTTTCTCCTCAGAGAGGACACGAGACCCCTTAGCTTAGGTTTCTGTTTTCGCACCTTGTAATCTACTGTATTTCTATTTCCGCAATCCTTTGAATTCAATAAAACGGGGTTTCCCCACTGTTTGATATTTGCAATCTAATTGTCGAAGTTTATTTTGATTAAACAAAAAAAAACAATTAATATAATCATTGCATTCATCATTCTCACATCACGTATTCTCCTTACCTATGAGTCTCACGTTTGTGTCTCGATTCTAGAGTCAAACTGTCTCATTCGTACAATACTCGGGCCAATCGTCAGAAAAAGATGGATGATCTTGAGGAAGAGAACAGAGAGTTGAAAGAAGAGATCGACACTCTGAGAGAGGATATGAGAAAGCTTCGTAACGACATGCAAGCCATGGCAGAAGCTCAGCTACAAAGAACTATGATCTCAGAGATCACCTCAACGCCCATAGTGGAAAAGTATGATCCTAGGTACAAAATGCCGAAAGATCGTCCCTGGGGCATGCCTGTTAACTATATCCTGGAAGGATATGTTCCGCCGATCACTGGAGATCCGGAAACTTTAGCAGAAGCCACTGGGACTGAAGGTTACAAACTTCGGGAAAGCGAGGATGCCAGAGGCATATTGAGGACTCCTGAAGGTTACAAACTTCGGGAAACACCAAGACTCACGGCCATAGTCACGGTACCACCCCCTGTGGTGCACACTGTCCCGGGAGGACAGATTCCACATATACCTTCTAGTAGAAAGGAAACTATGTTCGACAGGATGGACGAGTTCCCGGAACATTTCCTGGAAATGCAAAAGGAACTGCAAGCCATCTGCGGTCAGGATTTATTTGGGAAGGACGCCGCAGACCTTTGTCTGGTCCCCAATGTGAAAGTTCCACACAAGTTCCAAGTGCCCGACTTTGAAAAATACAACGGTAACTCTTTCCCTCAGAGCCACTTGGTGATGTACGCTCGGCGAATGTCAGCTCAGACGGAGAATCAGGACCTACTGATTCATTACTTTCAGGATAGTTTAACCGGTGCCACATTAAAATGGTACATGGGTTTAAACCACGCTACGATCAGCACATTCAGAGATCTTGGCACTGCCTTCGTCCAACAATATAAATACAATCTGGACATGGCACGAGACAGAGATCAACTCAGATCAATGTCACAAAAGGACAAGGAAACCTTTAAGGAGTACGCTCAAAGATGGCGTGAAATTGTTGCTCAAATTTGTCCACCTCTTGAGAAAAAAGAGATGACAAAAATCTTCTTAAAGACCTTAAGCTCATTTTACTATGACAGAATGGTTGCTAGTGCGCCCAGTGACTTCACCGAAATGGTCGGTATGGGGGTACGTCTCGAGGAAGCTGTTCGAGAAGGACGTCTAGTAAAAGACGCTGGATCATCAGGTAGTACAAAACGATACGATAGTGCTCTCCCTAAGAAAAAAGAGAAAGATATTGGGAATATCTCTCTCGGAAAGCAAAAACGACGTTATCAACCAGTAGCAGCTGTGACTCCTACTATCAATCCCACGCCTACGTATCAACCTCAGGTTGCGCAGAGCCAACCTAATCAACAGCAATTTCAGCAAAGGACACAATAGCCTCTTCAGTAGGCTCGTCCTCCATACAATAACAACCGTACAGCGCGGCCTCCAGGATTTGATCCTATACCCGTATCGTACGCAGAACTATTTCCGTTACTACCAGCCAAGGGGCACATCCAGACTAAATCCCCTCTTGCAGTACCAGAAAATCCGCCTTTTTGGTTTAAGGTGGACCAGACTTGCCCTTATCATCAAGGAGGATCAGGGCATAACATAGAGAACTGTCTCAGCTTTAAATCTGACGTACAAAAGCTTGTTATGAGCGGGGTCTTATCTTTCAAAGATATGAATCCGAACGTTCTCACGAACCCGCTGCCTTAACATGAGAAAGCTGCAGTCAACCTGATAGAGGGAGAGTCTAACAACGTCTATCAAATTCATGATGTACTCTTGTTAAGGACCAATCTGGTCAAGATGCATTGTAGACAGAGCGGGTATGGCCATGTGCCACCTCATAATTATCACCACTGTGATATCTGCTCTAAAAACAATCAGGGATGTTCTGTGGTACAATCGGCTCTACAGGAACAGATGGATCTCGGATGGATCCAAGAGCACCGAGTTCGTGGAGTTAACATGGTTTACACAAATTCTAACGTCATTCAGAACCACGACATTCGTGCGATGAATGTCAACCTGGTGGCAATGCACTCAAGACAAAGTCAGTATCATAATCTGCCCCGGCACGATTACAGTTCTTGTCTGACTTGCTCGGTAAACAAACAGGGATGCTCTTTTATACAGGAGGCCCTCCAGCGTTAGATGGATCTTGGGTGGATCCAGGACTACCATGATAGGAACCACTATCAGATCAACATGGTTAAGATCTTCGAGATTCGTTTAATGAATACCAACCTGGTAGAGTTACATGCTGAGCAGGTCCGACTCGGGTTCCTGATTTCGCATAACTACCAAAGCTGTAAAGCGGGTTGCGAAAACAATCAAGGTTGTACCCTTGTCCAGGAGGCACTTCAGCACTTATTAAATCACTGGTGGATACCAATCTATATGGATGAAGATAGTCAGCAAATTAGTATCAATAACAGAAACCCTACTCGGCGTCAAAATCAGGATGTCCGATCTATGGAAGCTAACCTAGTGAGGTTACATTGCATTCAAAGCAGGCGTGGCCAGGTGCCACCACACAACTACGAACGTTGTAGAATCTGTTCAGAAAATAACCAAGGGTGCTACCTTGTGCGAGCGGCTCTTCAGGGTCAGGTGGATTGTAGAGAGATTCGCCCATATCCGGGTTTCGGACCAATTAACTGGGCGCCGGACTACCTAGCTGATCAAATTGAGGACGTTGTCGTAATCTCTGATCATGAGAGGAACATGGATGTTTGTGCCATCATTCCTCTACTTGACGAATCAAGAGTTCCCAACCTGGAACAAGTTGAAATTACTTAAGACAGTCAGAAAAATCAGAAGGCTCCCATAGTCATCTATCTACCAGGACCACTACCGTATGAATCAACTAAGGCAATCCCTTACAAATACGGTGCGACGATAATTGAAAATGGAAAGGAAATTCCATTACCCTCCGTCGTGAATATTGCAGACATCAGTCTTGTAACACGGAGTGGTAAAATCTTCTACAGAGGAGTTGGAGAGTCCAGTAAAGAAAAGGAACCTCAGACAGAAGTTCCCAATTCACCGGTCGGTCAATTCAGTAATCCCGACCTTTCGAAAAACAATGATGAGACGCTAAAGTTCATCCAAAGGAGTGAATACAACATTGTTGATCAGTTATTACAAACTCCTTTAAAGATCTCTGTGCTGTCACTTTTACTCAGTTCAGAAGCGCACAGGGAAGCTCTACAAAAAGTCTTGGAGCAAGCCTTTGTGGAACAGGATGTAACAATCAGACAGTTCGATAATATTGTCTCTAACATCACTTCCTGCGATAATTTGAGATTTAACGATGAGGAATTACCTGAAGAAGGTCGCCGTCATAACATGGCGCTCAATATCATGGTCAGCTGCCAGGGCGATGCTTTAGCCAGCGTACTGGTAGACACAGGGTCAGCCCTGAATGTTATGCCGAAGTCCACTTTGATGCAATTATCATTCAAAGGTTCTCCGATGAGAACTAGCGAGGTCGTCGTCAAAGCATTTGACGGATCCAGAAAGGCAGTTATTGGCGAAGTCGATCTTCCCATAACCATCGGTCCTCACACTGTCCAAGTCACTTTCCAGGTCATGGATATCCGAGCAACGTACAGTTGTTTATTAGGAAGACCTTGTATACATCAGGTCGGGGCGGTCACCTCGACCCTCCACCAAAAGTTAAAGTTCGTCCAGAACGGCCAACTCGTCACAGTCTGTGGAGAACAAGCCTTGCTAGTGAGTAACTTATCATCATCTACTTGTGTAGAACCCGAAGAGGTTGTTGGGACTCAGTTCCAAGCGCTTTCGGTGAGCAAGGACAATCAATCCAAAGAGGGAACTTCCATTTCCTCATACAAAGATGCTATCAAAGCGGTCGAGAGTAACAATACAACAGGATGGGGACAGCTAGTCATTCCTACTGACAATAAAATAAAGAAGGGTCTTGGTTTTTCTGCAACCTGTACCCAGACAGCTACTCCCAGCGATGAAAGTCTTCATCCCATTCGAGACTTCTTCCACAGTGGAGGTTTCCTTCACCCAGTGCCTCAAGAGGTGCATACCATTAATAAAGATGATTCCTCTGATATAGAGGAAGAATGGGAGTCCTATCTTAACGAGGACGGTTATATGTCTTAGGATGAAACACAGACTCCATTTTGCTTTCCTGCACAGAGCCCGAGATTTATACCAAGGTCAGATGTCAAAATGATGTATGGAGATTGTGATCCGGAAGGATGTCGTGCTCCACCAAATTCGTTAGAGGAGGACAATCTGATGAAAGACAGCTTTGACCACGAATACTATGGCCCGATGGATGGCCTGCCAATGTGGCAGCCTTATCCAGGAAACTTGGGGCAAGAGAATCAACGGAACAATGAAAATCAGCTGAGCATCATTGAACAGAATACCTGTGTCCCCACCATGTCATGGGATCAACGCCCAGGGTATCCTGAAAATACTCAGCCCGACGATGAATTTACAAAGTTTGCAGGACTAGAATTCATCAACTATGCTTTTCCCGAGGTCAACGTCATCGAGAGAGATGACTCCTCCAATTCCAAAGAAGTATGGGACACCTTGGGACAACCGAGTGGAAAATACGACTATTTGGTCAAGTACACTGCTCCCAAAAGCTCTCGTATCAGGCTCGAAGACATCCAGCCAACTGGATGGGGAGATCTACTTGAGAGCACCAATGCTATGCAAAAGACAATAGAGGAATCCTCCTACGACAATTCTGCTTGGGAGACAGATTCCAATGATCCTGCTCCACCAGAAATCAGCGCCATTTCTGAAGACAAATCAAGGAAAGTACCAGACTTTGTGATTCACCGAGGAGTTCGCCGCCAATGGGTTGTTGTCGATGTTCCGAAGATTGTTCATAAGTCAAAGTAATTGCCATCTTTAACCTTTCACCCTGCCCAGGTGAAACAGATGTTTTGATAGGG
Organism: Lathyrus tuberosus; assembly: GCA_022829125.1. Classification (NCBI taxonomy): domain Eukaryota; kingdom Viridiplantae; phylum Streptophyta; class Magnoliopsida; order Fabales; family Fabaceae; genus Lathyrus; species Lathyrus tuberosus. Next base: position 5,215,926 of record JALAZF010000001.1, on the reverse strand, counting down.
CTCGCTTTCTGTAAATTTTCCCTCTTCGCCTTGCCCAAAGCGACAGAGTTTTGTTTTATAGGGCTGTAGTTTCAAGAATCGACTTGTTCATTAATAAAATAACATCGTTCTGTAATTTCCGCAGTTATTGCTGTTTTCTCTTTTTGCTTTTCTCGGAAAATGGTAATCCTAAAAAACATCTCAAATAATAAAAACAAGCAGTAAAAGAAATACACTGCACACACTTGAATTTTCTCTATCTCTTCTAAACACAAATCATCACGTCATGCAGATTGCTTGTTTTAAACCCAGTTGTAACATACGATCCGATGCCTTCTCCCAACTTTGAGTTCCCGGTATTTGGGGCTGAAGAAGAAAATGACGACGAAATTCCAGAAGAGATCTCCCGACTACTAAAACAAGAGGAAAGGTTCATTGAACCTCATAAAGAGCCGTTGGAAACGGTAAACTTAGGTTCGGAAAAAGAGAGAAAAGAAATCAGGATTGGGGCACTGCTCAGTCCAACCGCCAAAGAGAATTTGTTATAGCTTCTCAAAGAATTCCCCGATGTATTCGCTTGGTCCTATCAGGATATGCCAGGGTTGGATACCAGCATCGTGGAACACCATTTACCTTTAAGATCGGAATGTCCGCCAGTAAAACAAAGGTTAAGACGGACTCACCCGGACATGGCTATCAAAATCAAAGAGGAGGTACAGAAACAGATTGACGCGGGTTTCCTCGCCACATCAGAATATCCTCAATGGTTAGCCAACATCGTACCCATTCCGAAAAAGGACGGAAAAGTCATAATGTGTGTCGATTACAGAGATTTAAACAAGGCTAGTCCAAAGGACGACTTTCCTTTACTGCACATTGACATGCTGGTAGACAGTACCGCAAAGTTCAAAGTTTTCTCCTTCATGGATGGATTCTGGGTCTATAATCAAATCAAAATGGCGCAGAAAGACATGGAGAAAACTTCGTTCATCACCCCATGGGGTACCTTTTGTTACAAGGTAATGTCGTTCGGTTTGAAGAATGTCGGGGCAACCTATCAAAGGGCCATGACTACTCTGTTTCATGACATGATACACAAGGAAATCGAGGTATATGTCGATGATATGATTGCAAAATCTAAGACAGAAGAGGAGCATGTGACCCATCTTTCAAAACTATTCAAGCGATTGAGAAAGTACAAACTCCGCTTGAATCCCAACAAGTGCACCTTTGGTGTCCGTTCAGGGAAACTCTTAGGGTTCATCGTCAGCCAGAAAGGAATTGAGGTTGATCCTGACAAAGTCAAGGCCATTCAAGAAATGCCTTCTCTGAAGACTGAAAAATAAGTCAGAGGATTCCTGGGACGTTTGAACTACATCTCCAGATTCATATTCCTCATGACAATGACATGTGCGCCGATTTTCAAATTACTTAAAAAGAATCAGGACCACGTTTGGACAGAAGACTGCCAAACCGCCTTCGACAATATTAAGGAATACCTGTGGAAGGAAGACCACTGATCATCTACCTCACAGTCTTGGAAGACTCAATGGGGTGTGTACTTGGCCAACAAGACGAAACCAAAAGGAAGGAGTCTGCCATCTACTATTTGAGCAAGAAATTCACCGACTGCGAAACTCGGTACACGATGCTTGAGAAAACTTCCTGCACTTTGGTTTGGGCAGCCAAACGTCTGCGCCAGTACATGATTCGTCACACTACTTGGTTAATCTCCGAAATGGATCCAATCAAGTACGTCTTCGAAATGCCTACTCTTACGGGAAGGATTGCCCATTGGCAGATGTTTCTATCAGAATATGACATAGAGTACCATGCTCAAAAAGCAGTTAAAGGGAGTATTTTAGCCGATCATTTGGCTCATCAACCGACTGACGATCAGGAATCAATCAGGTTTGACTTCCCAGACGAAGATGTCATGTATCTAAAAATGAAAGATTGCGATGAACCGCTACCCAGTGAAGGGCCAGAACCAGGTTCCCAATGGGGACTTATTTTTGACGGAGCTGTCAATCATTACAGAAATGAAATTGGGGCAATTATCATAACACCTCAGGGTACCCACATTCCTTTCACTGCCAGACTTACGTTCAAGTGCACAAACAACGAGGCCGAATACGAAGCTTGTATTATGAGTCTCGAAGAAGCGATCGACTTAAGGATCAAAAACTTGGACGTATATGGTGACTCAGCCCTGGTCAGCATATACATACATACATCATGCATTATTGATTTACATTCACATTCATATTGCATCACTATCACTTTAGTCGGCCTTGTCCCCTAGTGATAAAAGTTTCCACAATCAAGTTGTTAGTTCTTTCCTAGTCAGGAAAGGTTGCGTCTGAACAATCTCTCTCCTCCAGTTTATTTCTGGATCAGAATTGGGCCTTGACCACTTTGATAACTTGAACCTCTGAAAGACCAGAGAACCTTCAACCAATGTCACTCTTCGCCATTGAAGATGATATTTTCGCTTTCCCGGATTAAGGAAAATCCCCAGAGAAAGCCTCTTAATCAGAGATTCGGCAATACAGCAGTTTTGCTCTGAAAAACCACTGATGAAAAGGTCATCGGCACCTCAAAATTGGATCCCATCATATGGCATTTCTCCGGGAAGACCCCGAGAAAAGTATGATGTAAGACCGCAAACAGAAGCAGTCTCTCAAGAAACTCGCTTTCCCCAGATAGAGTCAACAAATGGCATCTCCAACAGAGAAGTTTGTACACCTCTACAGCTCAAACGACTGGGTTCCCCAGCAAGTCTGACATCATTCTTTTTCCCATCAAATGGCATCTCCCCAGGAAAATTCGGCAAGAAGTTTGAGGAAAACCGCTACGAATAGCATCCCTTGTCAATAAAGTTTATTGACAAAAGAAACTGAGACCAATTCCTTGGTAGGAAACCAAGATCGAGGGGAAGTTTATTTCAGAAACTGAGACCAGCTCCTTGGTAGGGAACCAGGATCGAGGGGAAGTTCAATTCAGCAACTAAGACCAGTTCCTTGGTAGACAACCACGATCGAGGGGAAGTTTACCTTTTCTAAGAGTCATTGCTTAGCAAAAGAAGATGAATGCGTAAGCTACCATTCATAACCACCATCAAAATTTTGGGTATTATGATATTTAATCCTCTTGCACCTCGAATGCCCGAACACCTTCGTCATTCGCACCTTCGGGTCCAAGAAGATTAAATAAGGGCATCTGTCATACCCCAAATTTTGACCACTAAGATTTCCCATCATTGTGCAAATCATCATCACAATATGGATGAATCATTATGCTTCATTAGTCTCCCCAAAGATGGTTAAGCATTCACTACTATCAAAATTAGGGTTTCAAGCCCCCTCAGAGCTTTTAGACAAAGGATCAATCAAGAAATGACATGATCTTCAACTTGTCTAGCCTCTCAAACATCCACAGTGGATCAAGAGGACTCCCACATTAAGGATTAAGCACAAGGTTGCTCCCTTCTAAGTGGATCAAGCCTCAAGATCGCCAGTGTCACCAAATTAGGGTTTTGGTCGACCAGGCCCTCCAGTTGGAAATTTTCCTCTGGGCATGAGCCAATACTTCAAAGAATATCCTAATATGCTCCATGGAATCTCATGGACCCAATTATCAAGTCAATTTTGCCTCAGGGGATGCATACATAAAAAATCAGGAATTAGGGTTTCTTGACCTAATTCACCCCTAAGTTGACTTTTGGGACAAATCATGAGCCAAGACCTCAAGAGAGGATTTGAGGGTCTATAATACACTATATTAATCCATTTGCAACAATGGTTTGATCCAGGAAGCTTGAGCAACAAGTCTCAATTTCATCTGAACCACAATTAGGGTTTCGCGAGAAAAGTCAACTGTAACTTTGACTTTTGACCACGACGTGCTCCCAAGCCCTAAGACTTGATTCAATATACCCTATAACACCCTTGGAACATGTCCATCTAGTTTGATTTAGGTCAAGGACATGATTTCCTAAAGGATTGCACAGTTTGGAATTCAACGGATAAAAAGTCAACTGTGCACAAAAGTCAACTTTGACTTTTTGAGATTTTTCACAAAAATGGATTTTTAACCCTAAAATGATGTTAATGTATGATTTGAATCATCATTCATCAAGAAAAATCAAAGAAAGTGGGATAACTTGTAAAAGGGGTAACCATAAAAACTTAGAAAATTTTCTAAGTTATGAACAAAGTGGCAAGGGTACCAACTTTGGAGGATCATAACTCCTAAACCACAAAGCCATTTTCCCCATCCAAAGCTTGATTTGTAGATCTCATGGCCCTCTACAAAAACTTCAACTAGACCTCATTCCAATTCTTCATGGATTTTGAGTTATGGATTGATCAAAATCACAAAAAGTGAAAATGTCACTTTTTTCCAACACTTAGTGAAATTTTTACTAAGTCAGAATCCGCCTTCACTTTTTTCCAAATTTAGGGACAAGACTTCAATTTTGGATTGAAGCATTTAATAGATGCTTAGAGGTGGCATGGAGTGACACATTTGTAACTGAATTCAGTCAAGTTTCTTCCAACAAGTAGGGAACCAAAGCTCTGTGCTCTAAGCTCTAGTCAATGGCTAGAGGAGACTTGGATTCCAAAGTGCAACCATTGGCCAAACCTCTACTGCAATTGCCATTCACTATTGCAGCCAAAACAAACTTGCTCTACTATAAATAGAGCTCATTTGTTATCAGTTTGAGTACACCAAAGCCATCAAACAGATGCTTTCCTCAAAATCTCTTCTTTCACTCCAATTTTGCCTTCTAAGGCAAGTCACTATCGGGTTTTGAGTTTGAGAGCTTTTCCAATCAAACCAATCACACACACACCTCATAAACATCATATAGAAGTGATCCAAACACTTAAACAACATCTGGAACACTGATTTCTCAGAATCACCAGCCAGTTGCTCAAGGTTTTAACCAAGTTGCAGCTGAGATGCCATGAAGTGATCCAGCCATTTCTAATCAAGTCCAAGCATTCAAACACACTACATAGGGTGTAGGGAAGCTGTTCAGATCATCACAACTCATCTGTAACACCTCCAACTCAAAAATCACATTGCTCTTGCTGTCACGACCTTCAAGTAAGCTTAAACTTGGTCATCTCTTAATCTATGCATATTTCCTCGCACAATACTTTTGCCAAATGTTCATAATCATGCATAAAATATTTCCCCTCAATTAATTGCTTTGTTTGAATCGTGTATCAAAATTCTCAGCCTTCATGCAATTTTTAGGGCTCTTGAGGTTTTGTCTTGATTTCTTATTCCATGTTAAAAATAAATGAAATTAAAGACCATAGACATGATCGTGAAGTTGAAACGAGCAGATTGATATGTGGATTGCATGATATAATCAAGTATTCAGTGAAATTGGATAGAAAATGTAAATCTGGGCAAAACTCAGAACACGCGCGTGTTCTTGGGTGTTCTTGGCGCCTTTTTTTTTTGAAAATTCAAATATTTGAATTTTGTGATTTTATTTAATTGATTCAAAAATTAAGTTCTCTCTGAGTTTTAATGATTTTTAGTTGATTCTTTTTTTAATAATTCACAAAAATGTTAAAATATTTTATTTTACCAAAAAATCCCAAAAATATTATTTATTTCATATAATTGATATTTTTGCCAAGAATTAATATTTTAATTGTTTTTGACATTTAAAATATTTTTTCCTTCTTGATTTTACAAATTTTTATGATTTCTAATCATTTTGTAGGTCAAAACATGATTGTTGAAACATTAATCCAAGATCACAATTTGTTTTCCACATATTAAACAATTTTGACCATTTTAATTGAATTTTTTATTCAATTAAAATACATTTTGAAAACAAATTAGGGTTTTTGATTAATTCCACCCTCATCAAACTTTTTCAAACACTTTTGGGCCTCTAATAGAGTGTAAGACCCAATCCTTTCTAAATACAAACCTATTTTGGGCCTCACTTCTTGTATAAGTCCCGTTGTATTTCAAAAAGTTTGACGCGATCATCGTCCGTTGAAAAACAAACCTTGGGCCTCTCCTCGAGCTATAAGACCCATTCAAAAATCTTTTGGGCCTCTATTAGAGTGTAAGACCCAACCCCCTTTGAAAACCAAACCATTTTGGGCCTCAGTCTTTGTATAAGACCCACTGCATTTTCAAAATCTCGGCGCGATCGCCATTTCAAACGAAAAATCATCTGGGCCTACCCTCGTGTTATAAGCCCCACTCTTTTTCTTTAAACCTTTTGGGCCTCTTTAGAGAGTGTAAGACCCATCCCTTTGTCCAGAAAATCTTTCTCGGGCCTCAGTCACTTGTATAAGTCCCTCTATACAAAACGACAGTGCGATCACTGATAAAAACCTTGGGCATCTCCTTGAGCTGTAAGCCCCAATCTTTCATTTCAAAGCACTTTCTCCTTTAATTTTGAATATATTGTTGTTTTCAATCTTTCTTTGTTAAACAACTAACAAAACAACATGGAAGCTCTACAACCGAGTAAATGTTTATATGCTTTCTTTACCCGCTTTCATATACATATAACTGTACTGTGGGGCTGTTTCACTATAAGTCTTCTTTCATAAACTCATATCAACTGTGTAATACTAGTATAGCTATTTAGAATTTCCCCGACAACTATGTCTAGCACTAAGCCCTGTTGATCACTCTTAAATAGATAAAACTAGATCCCCATAGGATTACCAGACACAGTCTTCCCTCCTCTTGGGGTTAAACAATATGGAGACGTGAAAGGCAGCATTCTCGGTGAACCCTTTCACAGTCTGTCACCCTTAGAAATCGTCAAAGAAACTCTACTCCCCAGAGATGATCTTTTCTCCGTGAATGGCATTTCTTGATTTTCTTCCAAATTCTCGAACTTTCCTGGCTTGATGTATTCTCTGTGAATAGCCTGTCTTGAATTTCTCGGGGTTTGGGGACCCACAGGCTTCTTAAAAGCATCCCCGCCTCCTCTTAGGCTTCGTATAAATGATTTCTTCCTCCAGGAATGATAGCCTCCTCTTGGGCTTCGTACAAATTGTCCCTCGGCTTCTTAAAAGTTTCCAGCCTCCTCTTGGGCTTCATACAAATTGTCCAGACGACTTCCTAGAGGTATAGGAACAGAAATTAGTCATCTTAATAGAACAGTTTTTCAAAGAGTCTAGATCTTTCTACCGTGAACGTACTGTCTCTGAATCTCCCTTAAGCATAGTACAAAAGATAAAACTCTAAACTTGGACAGTCTAACCTCCTTGAGTCTCGAAGGCATTCTCAAGTAGGGAAAAACACCAGTAGACTCGGACAATCTCCAATACCCTCTGGATTCCCCATTTCCTTAAAGAACAGGAAATAATCCTGGTTCTCAGATCAAATCCATGAGTACAACATTACCCATATAAGAACTAATTTTCTCTTTTAACCAACATACTGGACCTGTCACTCAATTGAAACAATAACCCTAGCCTTCTCTTGGGCTTTGTACAAAGATTCTCCCCAGCTGAGCTGACCTTTTCACTCTCTTGTTGAGTATAAAAGACTCTCTTGTTGAGTTAATCCTTTTAGCCTATATCTCGGGCTTCGTACGAAATACAAAATGACTCTCTTGTTGAGTCAATAATCCTTTTAGCCTCTATCTCGGGCTTCGTACGAGATACAAAAACACTATCTTGTTGAGTATAAAAGTCTCTCTTGTTGAGTCACCCCTTTAGCCTCTATCTCGGGCTTTGTACGAGATACAAATCACTCTCTTGTTGAGTATAAAAAACACTCTCTTGTTGAGTCAAACCCTTTAGCCTCTATCTCGGGCTTCGTACGAGACACAAAAACACCCTCTTGTTGGGCCAATAGCCTCCTCTTAGGCTTTGTATAAGGAAACCCCAGTTGAACCAATCAACCTTTTAGCATCAAAAGATGTGCCTCATTCACAGTAAACAAACATCAACAACTTCTTCCCTTCATCTAATTGCTGTAAGCGGCAAGCCTCTGGATCATCTACATCCATGCCACTGTCCCTCTTTTAGCATAAGAAAATTCCTAAGGAAAAATGGCATTGCTCTACACTGAGTTAAAGTCTTCTCCTTCGGGTCAAAAACCCTACAAAGGAAATTATGGCATTGCTAGGATTCACATATCCCGGTTAAAGTAATCCTCCTTTATAGTCAGTCACCCAACAGTTGTGACAAACAGACCCCTTTAGAGATGACAAATTCTCTCTAAAGACGAAACTTTTAGCTTCACATCTTGGGCTTTAAACAAGATACAAACCACCTTCAGCTTCAAGTCTTGGGCTTTGAACAAGACACCAAAACACCATTTCCTCCCATAGAAAAGGAGGAACTACGATCGCTCTGATTTCCCTGTTTCGGTAAACGGGAATACGTAGGCATAAGATTGAAAGAAAAATTTTAGCGAGCATACTAATCCAAAACCCAAATCCCGTACCCTCACATGTCAAAAGCATCAGTCTTAATCTCCCATCAATCTCCCTAGCACTATTTTAACAAAATAACCTAAGAGAGACCCACAATCTTTGTAGCATCTGTAAACCAACAGTTATCTATTCAAACTCAGTTTGCAAGCAGGGTTAGTTGGAGACATCTATTTCCCTTCCTTCATCAGCTTCAATAGGATAAAAAATGAATCGAACTGTAGTACCGAAGCGATAGTGCTTCGCAACCACGTTCAAAATCGCTCGCTACACTTAGACATAACTTTATGTGTGCGAATTAAATTGCAACTTTATCACTTAAAGAATAGTTGTGAGAAGAAAGATGATAGGAATGGATCGGCCCCCACAAGTGATGATGGGGATGTGTTGGTTAACAGAGATAATCTTGTTTGTGCCTAAATAGTGGAGGGTATATGTGAGAAAGAATAGGAAAGAGACGTAATTGGGTAATTGACCTAGTAAATTAGTACTCCCCAAATAAATAAGAGTGTACTCAGTCAATACATTAGTACTCCCCAAATAAATAGCAATGGACTTAATCAGTTAGTTAGTATTTCCCAAATAAATAGGAGTTATAGTAGGTAGTATTCCTCATATAAATAGGAGTGTATGGGGTAGTAACTAGGAGGTTATTATATTTCTGTGTTTTTCATATTAGGGTTGGGAAGTGAGAGAATTATTTTCTCTGACTGAGGAGCTGTAGCTCTGGAATTACTTTCTTTTTCGTATTCATTAATAAAATAATTTTCTCCATCATATTCTATCTTATCTCTGTTCTATCAACTGGTCCGACCTACCAATTGGATCAATATAGGAATATATTATCGAATTCAAACTGTATTCTTCACAGTGCGGTCGTTTGCCAGAGCAACCGTTTCTTGGTTATTTCATTGGTGGTTTACGTCATGATATTCGCTCTCGTGTGCATAACTTCAAGCCTCGTAACGTTACCTAGCAATGCAATTGGCTCGTGATGTTGAAAGTGAGTTTGCAGTGGCTGCTGGTCAACGTTCTAGAGCCCGTTATAAACCGGGTCATGGCTCTTGGACAAAATCTCAAAAACCTAATTGGGATTTTCGCGAAGGGGAAGGGAACAGATCTGTAATTCAGACCCAAATTAATAACAATGTGAGCAAAATGCGTACTGTTTCAGGTTCAAGATCTCAAATTGGATCAACACGTCCTACCAATTCTACATAATCTTCTTGCCCAAATTTAGGTGAGAATTCGTGCCATCAATCTCGTGGTGTTCGCCATCTACCAAGTGCAGTGGTTAATGAGCGTCATGCGAAAGGACTCTGTTTTCGTTGCAACGAACGATGGGATCCTCTCCATCAATGTGTGAAGAATGGCTGGATTTTACCTGAGTGAATCACACACTCAAAGATACAACAGAGTCGTCACCGAACTTTATTTAGTCCCAAAGGATAAGGAAAATATCGATAAAACCCAAGGGGAAGAGAAACGGGTCAGGGGGTCGGTTATGCGGAAGGAAGGTACTAGCACCGTACGCACCCGTCATACTCGATGGGAACTATTTCGTTTGCTTCTAGGCTTGGATGGGTTATCTATCTAAAGGCTTCTAGCTAAAAGAAAAGGAGAGAGAGAAGAAAGAGAGAAAGAAAGAAAGAAAGAAAGTGCTCGCGAAGGACTACGACCCTCGTGCCTACGTACCCTCATAGTGCAATGAGGAAATCAGAGCGCCATAGTTCAAAGAACCAGGGAAAAGAGAAGAAGAAGGAAGAAGGTGGAAGTGTGCTCGCCAAGATCATCACAATCTTGTGCTTACGTATCTGTCGTAACCTGAAATTTGACCTCTCATCTTCTTTTGCATAAGCATGTGCATTCGCATCGCTGTCATACACACTCTCTCTTTTTCGCTATGATTTTGTTGCAGGAATATTCAGGTTTTCTAAGACCGATTAATCGCATCCTCACAAAGTCATCACATCATCAAAACGAGCACTTCTATGTCTATTCAGCAAAGCAAGCGGTTGAAAATCGAAACCGTGGTCACAACACCTTTCTTCAAGCAAACTGGGCATTTTTTGGCCTGGTTAATCGATTAACCATTTGCTGTGCAAATGTGTTAATCGATTAACACATGCAAAATGGGCAGAATCTACTGCTTTTTCATGACATCAACTTTTTCTCCACATTTTGGGATTCTACATAGCTCTAGCAGCATGTGAAGTATTCTAGAATCTTCAAGTAATTCATGAGCATTTACTACAATGTATCCTTTCCATTCAAGACTACCATGCACCCTACTTTCATAGATTGTGAACCCTTAGATGTGAAGCTTACACTAGGATTGCTACCGAGTTAACTTCCTAACTAACTGAGTTAACCGTTGACTCGGTGAGTTAAGTGTAACTAACTCCTAGCCTAATTCCAAACCACCCAAAGCTAGCTCCTAGCCTAAGTCCAAACCTCTCACATTCCAAACCAAAACTTTATATAAACAACCCTAAACATTTCTCAACCATTTGGACACACACATTTCTCACACTTCACTCTCAATTCTCTCACATTGTTTGTGAATTTCTCTGCAACTTCTTCATCTTCATCTACATTTTCTTCCCAAACCTCACTATAGCTCTTCACCATTGAAGAATAATCACTTTTCACATTGGAAGTGATTATTTCTTGAGCTTAACCATCATCATCTTTCTATTATACTTGAGTTTCAGGAGTTCTATTAGCTTTTGTATTCATCCCAAGTGTTTGCTTCAAGATTCTACGGTTCGAATTCACATTTCGAAATTTCGGTGCAATTTGCTCGGTTTTGATACGATTCGGCTACGATTGAAGATTCCTCTGGTTTTCTTTTATTATCTTCATCAAGAATCCTTTGCAACAATCACCAAGCCAATCCTCCGGCTTGTAGGTTGGTAGATCTCACTCATTTTACTGTTTCGAACATTTTCGTATCATTCGCGATGTAGTTCGATACTTTTGTTGTGTGTGAATTGATTATGCCATTACTTGATCCATGATCTTGATGAGTTAATTGATTCCATTGCTGTTTATTTGCTGTTGTTAGACTTTATTTTTCGTGCATAATTGTTTGCCCTAGCATAGGAGTGATTGCACAACCAATAAGTAGCCAAAAGGACTTTTGAAAACTGTTTTTTCTGCCCCTGCTTCATTGTTAATCGATTAACACTTTGCAGTGCAAAAGTATTAATCGATTAACCAGTGTAATTTTGTTGTTTTTCAAGTGTTAATCGATTAACACTTTGCAGTGGAAAAGTGTTAATCGATTAACACTGCTCCAGATTGCCATTTTCATGCTTTTTCAAGTGTGTTTGCTATGCTTTCCCCATTCTACTTCCAGGGATTGATAAGATTGATTTTTATGGATGTTTTAGGTGCTGTTTCACTTCTGTTTTGAAGCATGCTCAATATTTTTGATGCACGATTTCGATTATGCAATTGTTCACATTCTTGGCATTGCATGAACATGTTCATTCTTACACATTTTCATCCATATAATGACATGATTTGTGTTGCATTTTAAGTGTCATTTGGTACTGTTTTGCACTCTCATTCATGTTTGAATTAAGTTTGTTCTTCAAAGGATAAGCGTAATCTTGTATAATCAATAATGCACCCTTTTGCTTTAATAATTTTTCATTCATTTAAAAAATTGTTAACATATTCCTCCCTTTGATTAAATAATCGAAACTTCGTTTCGATTATTTGATCTCCCCTCTTCTCTTCTCTCTCTAGGATTCTTTAGAGCCTTATTCTCTTTATCCCCTGCCGAGTCGGAGATTCTCACAATGAACGACGCACTGGAGCACTGTATAACTTGGAATTGTTACGCTGTCCGCTTCAACTTCTGCACTACACCCTGTGTTAGAGAAGGAATGAGAATGAAGAATTCCTACTCTCATTCTGACCACTTCAGGTAGGGGACGAATGACCTTGTGCCTGGCTTACTCACATCTATCTCCAGGTGGTAGCGTATCTCCTTCCCCAGTTGAGTCGATCCTTGATCACTCTTACCTCATTCAATCAATCTCTTGATCTATTACCATTCCCTTGGTTCACGATCATTGAAAATGTTCAGAGAATCAATTTCTTGATCTTGTTTCAATTCTTTTCTTTTGTTCTCTGCAAGAGAGTTTCAATTACCTTTTCTTGTGGCTAGTCACTTCTTTGGTTGATTCCCCGTGAGATTCATAATCATTCCTCCTTTGGTTGATCACTGTCATACTGTTAAAACCAATGCTCTAGGCAAAAGAGAGTGTAGAGTTGTTGTCCCAAAAAAATGCAGCAGAATTTGCAAATCTGTGTAGAGTAATCGGTTACCCTATATGTGGTAATCGGTTACTCTAGGCAAAATTTGCCCAGATTGCTTAGGAACAAGTGTTGAATACCCGATTTCGATTTTCCACCTCTTGCTTTGATGAATAATCATGGAAACCAATATTTTATGCTTGTTTTGAGGATGTGATGTCCTTGTGAGGATGCAATTAATCAGGCTTTAAAAACTTGACATATTCCTGCAACAAGAATCATAGAGAGAAAGATGTGAATGCTTATGCCAGCAATGCGAATGCATATGCTTATGCAAAAGGCAAAAATGGAGGTCAAATTTCGGGTTACGACAATGTGCAACAAAACAGTTACGATTGAGTATCTTGAGGGATGATGAAATCTTCAACGATGAAGGAGAGATTGTCGTGTTAGAGGCTGATCGGAAGAAGAACTCACACAAGAGGAATTAAAATATAAAACCATGGGACTGTTTGGTGTATCCACTAATCCAAACCAGGTCCGGACGATGAAATTGGTAGGATGTTTACAAGGTGTATCTATTTTGGTTCTTATTGACAGTGGAGCCACACATAATTTTATATCCCCTAAGGTGGTTGAAGCCCTCGGATTTCCTATGATGCCTTCTAATCTTTTGGGTGTTAAGTTAGGATATGGTCATCGTGTCCTAACTAAGGGTAGATGCAATGGAATTCAGATGAACGTGGGAGCGATGCAGATTTGCTTTGATGCTTATGTGCTGCAGTTAGGAGGTGTGGATTTGATTTTAGGAATTGTGTGGCTAGAAACTTTGGGGAAGGTGACCATGGATTGGAAAGAAATGTATATGGTGTTCAACCATAAGGGCAGTATGGTGAAGTTACTTGGTCAGGCTGAAGAAGATAAGATGGCTACTTTCCAAAGCATTATCACTCCTTCTCGAATGATAGCATGCTGTGAATTGGCTTACCTTGATGGAGGTTCTAGAGTCACAGGTGTCGCATGTCTCTAATTAACACATTAAGGAGTTGGAAGGATTGTTGGACCGTTTTGTTATTGTGTTTAAAGAAATCAAGGGCCTTCCTCCGCCAAGAAACACTAGTCATTAATTTGAACTTTTACAGGGTGCTGGTCCGGTAAGTGTGCGACTTTACAGATATCCTCATTTACACAAGGATGAAATTGAAAAACATATTCAGAGCCTATTGCAGCAAGGGGTGGTTAGAAACAGCACCAGTGCTTTCTCTAGTCCCGTCATTTTGGTCAAAAAGAAGGATCAATCTTGGTGTATGTGTGTAGATTACCGTGCACTCAACAAGGTAACAATTTAGGATAAGTACCCTATTCCGGTTGTAGATGAATTGTTAGATAAGTTACATGGTTGTAGTTATTTCTCTAAGCTTGATCTTAAATCTGGTTATCATCAAATTCGTATGAAGGAAGAAGATATTCATAAAACAGCTTTTCAGACTCACGAGGGTCACTATGAGTTTTTGGTAATGCCGTTTGGCCTCACCAATGCTCCTACAACCATTTAATCAGTGATGAATGCAATTTGCATGCCCTTTCTAAGGAAGTGTGTCCTATTTTTTTTATGATATCCTAGTATACAGTAGTAGTTGGGCTGAACATTTGCAGCACTTGGAGGTGGTCCTTAATATTATGAAGTAGAATCAGTTTGTGGCAAATCATAATAAATGTACCTTCGGTCAGCACCAAGTTGAATATTTGGGCCCTGTCATTTCCAAAGCAGGGGTTGTTGTTGATCCTGCCAAGGTTAGCAGTGTGTTACAATGGCCGGTTCCTAAGAATGTCAAAGGAGTGCGAGGTTTTTTGGGGTTGACTGGTTATTATAGAAAGTTTATAGTGAACTATGGAAAAATTGCTAAACCCCTTAATAGAATTGACAAAGAAGGATGGTTTTAGCTGGAATGCGGCAGCTGTGTAAGCTTTAGAGAAATTGAAAGTAGATATTACAACTGCCCCAGTTTTAGCCCTGCCTAATTTCAAATTTCCATTTGAAATTGAATGTGATGGCACAAGAAAAGGAGTTGGTGGAGTATTGTTGCAATCGAAGCATCCCATTGCATATTTTAGCAAGGATTTTGAATCATCTAGGTTATCCAAATCTTCCTATGATAAAGAGTTGATGGCTTTAGTGCCAGATATCCAACACTAGTGACATTACTTTTTAGGAAGGAGGTTTGTGGTTTATTCTGATCAAAAGAGCCTAAAACACTTGTTGCAATAATGTATTACCACAGCAAATCAGCAAGAATGAATGGCTAAGTTGTTGGTTTTTGACTTTGAGGTGGTGTACAAGGTGGGAGTGGAAAATAAAGTGGATGATGATCTATCTAGACAACACAAGGATGCTGAGTTGCAAGCGATTAAATCCTACCCTATTTGGCAGCAGAGCAGCCAACTGCAACAAGAAGTATCAAATGATCCTTTGCTTAAAATTATTGTGGAAGCTATTCAAAAGGATCCTAATGCTAAA
The DNA here is from genome assembly GCA_022829125.1 of Lathyrus tuberosus. Taxonomy (NCBI): domain Eukaryota; kingdom Viridiplantae; phylum Streptophyta; class Magnoliopsida; order Fabales; family Fabaceae; genus Lathyrus; species Lathyrus tuberosus. The sequence goes on along the minus strand of JALAZF010000001.1, from coordinate 5,200,720 downwards.
CCTGGTTTTGCTTTAAAAGGTGGCATCTTATTCTACAAAAATAGGTTAGTTATACATGCTAACTCACCACTTATTGTGGAGTTACTCAAAGATTTTCATTCTTCTCTGAGTGGTGGTCACTCCAGCTACCTACACACTTATAGGAGAATGGCTGGAGCTTTATATTGGCAAGGGATGACGCGGAGGGTGCAAGATTTTGTGAAAGCTTGTGATACTTGTCAACGACAAAAATATGCGGCAACTACTCCTAATGGATTACTACAACCTCTTCCTATTTCGGTTTTGGTGTGGAGTGAGATATCTATGGATTTCATTACTTGTTTGCCAAAAAGTAATGGAGTTGAAGCTATCTTGGTTGTTGTTGACCGTCTCTCCAAGTATAGCCATTTCATTCCTCTTAAACATCCATTTACCGCTTGCTCAATAGCTGCTATTTTTGTTAAGGAAGTGGTTAGATTACATGGAATTCCAGAGTCTATTCTTAGTGATCGTGGCCCCTTGTTTGTGAGTATTTTTTGGAAAGATTTGTTCAAGTTAGTAGGTACGGAGCTTAAAATGTCCTCGGCATACCATTCCCAAACGGATGGCCAAACAGAAGTGATTAATCGTAGTTTAGAGGCCTATCTACGTTGATTTATTGCAAATCAACCTAAGACATGGACACACTGGATTCCATGGGCATAATTGTGGTCCAATACCACATTCCATGTGTCTACATGGTTCACCCCTTTCGAGGTGGTGTACGGCAGAAAGCCTCCAGTGTTGGTGCATTTTTTGGAGGGTGAAACCAGAGTGGAAGCTGTAGCGCAGGAGTTATAGATGAGGCGTTTCGTCAATTGAAAACTAATTTACTCAAAGCCCAGGAGGACGTGAAATACCAAGATGACAAGAGACGCAAGGCAGTGCAATTTGAGGTTGGTGATTGGGTTTTCCTCAAATTACCTCCTCATCGACAACAATCGGTTGTCCAAAGAATCCATCAAACATTGGCCCCTAGATTTTTCGGACCTTAACAAATCATGAAGAAGATATGACAAGTTTCTTATAAGTTAAAGTTGCCACCAACATCTAAAATACATCCTACCTTTCATGTGTTGCAATTGAAGAAAGCGATGGGCAACTATACTGCTACAACTCAGTTACCTATCAGTTTAGAGTCCGAAAAATGGGACATTACTCCGGCTAAGGTTTTGTCATGGAGGGACAAGTTTGATGGTGGACAGCATAAAAGAGAATAGTTGATTTAATGGGAAGGGAAGGATGTTGGAGATGCTACCTGGGAAGAGGAACTGTTGTTGAAGAGTCAATTCCCTGATCTCCGCCTTGAGGACAAGGCTAATGTTGCAGGTGGGGGTGATGATAGGAATGGATCGGACCCCACAAGTGATGATGGGGATGTGTTGGTTAACAAAGATAATTTTGGGCCAAAACAACGGAGGGTATATGTGAGAAAGAATAGGAAAGAGAAGTAATTGGATAATTGACCCAGTAAATTAGTACTCCCCCAAATAAATAAGAGTGTACTCAGTCAATAAATTAGTACTCCCCAAATAAATAGGAGTGAACTCAATTAGTTAGTTAGTATTTCCCAAATAAATAGGAGTTAGAGTAGGTAGTATTCCTCATATAAATAGGAGTGTATGGGGAAGTAGCTAGGAGGTTATTATTTTTCTGTTTTTTTTCATATTAGGGTTGGGCAGTGAGAGAATTATTTTCTCTGACTGAGGAGCAGTAGCTCTGGAATTACTTTCTTTTTCGTATTCATTAATAAAATAATTTTCTCCATCATATTCTATCGTACCTTTGTTCTATCAAAATACAATAACCAAACTTTTCAGAAAGACACATGCATTAAATATTTGATGATTGTTAGTGCTGCAGATATCTGCTATTTATCAAGAAGCGGGAATGTATGTTGTTCGGAAGAATAGATATGTCATATTGCAAAGGACTTCAAGAAGGGTTATAGGACTAATGTGAAGAAACCTAATACTGACATTGAATTTTACTAGTGATGATGAGGATTTTTCATATTTGTTTGTGTATGTATGGGAACAGTTTATAATATAGTTAAAGGGTTCATTTCTAGAGAAATTATGGGTCATCAATGTTCAAGCGAAATGATAATTGATTTGTTTCTGATTCTGGCATATTTCTCATAATGCAGATTATTAATCAACTTACCGATTAGATTTATTGTGTCAACTTAATGTTGAACACTTGCACGTTTGATTACTTACAAAATTATTCACAGTTTCAAGTAAAACATGCATGACTAATGCTCGTTTCAAATAAATGTCATTAATCAATTGGTCTGAAATTGTAATGACAAGACAATATGAGATGTTTGTGCTCTTTTATTAAAATTAAATATAATATATTTATCAAATATCTTACATTAATGATAAATAAAATAGGATGTAATATATCATATTTTTACACTTTATTTAAAGAAAATAGGGTGTAAATTTGTTGATATTCATAGTAAGCATTATTCATTTTACACCCGATTTTTATCAAATAGGGTGTAAATTCGTTTGACTTAAATGTATATATGTAAACATTTACACCTGTTTTTTCTTAAAAATGGTGTAATATACTCTATATTTACACCCGTTTTAAAACGAGTGTAAATTTGTCAGATATTTCTCACCCTTTGAATTTACACCTTCTAATAACGGGTGTAAAATGTATAAAAAACAGGTGTAAATTTCTCTTTCTGCACTAGTGAAGTGATGGATGTATATCAAATGTTAATAATAGGCTAAATTACCTACTGGGTCCTTTAACTTATTTAATTGTAACACTTTGGTCCTTTATGTTTGTTTTGCTTCAAGTAGGTCCTTTATAGATACCAGACAACCATCTCTCAACTTTCCCTGCAAGTGGAGATGATTTCGAAATGAATGTACTTTTTCTTTCAATTTTTCAATTTGTACCACTGCTCCAGAGAGATGCCATAGATGGAGAGATGAAGGAGATGAACATTAGGGTTCTAATTTGAGGATTTTATATTTAACCTATTAATTTTCTCACCTGGTAATAAAATAAATAAATAATAAATTGAATAATTACACCTCGGCACTGTTAAACGCCACATAAGCAACGTTTGTGCCACATCACATTTTTTTAATGGAAGTTGAATAAAAGGGTAACGTTGCAATAGTTATGTAACATAAATGACCTATTTGAAGCAAAACAAACATAAATGACCAAAGTGTTACAATTAAATAAGTTAAAGGACCCAGTAGGTAATTTAGCCTTAATAATAATAATGTAATGTAATAGTTTATTGGTTTGATACAACTACTTTTTCAGATCTTTTTTGCTTTATTTTTGTACTCTGCATATATGGGACTCTATTCCTAACTCCACTTAGCAAATATATATTTTTTAGTTTTAGAAACATATTAGTTGTGGAATTACCCGCAGATTAAACATTTTCTACGGATTTACCTTTGGAAATACCTACGGTTTTATCTTTGGATATCAAATTGTAACACTCACATACAATATATGTGTAGAATAATTCATATTATACATGATTGCAAATTTGGTACTGAAATATAAATAAGTTCCTAGTGACACATTATACATATTACATGCACAAAACACCAAAAATACTAAAAGTGGCATAAATATATATAAGATGTCCAAAATAACTAAGAACTAGATCATATCGAATGATATCAAAATAGAGTCTTCATAGCGAAAACAATGCCATCCCAAAAAGGTTAAGATAAGTAAGGATATCAAACTGCCTTATCCTTACCCTTCTTGGAATCGGAACCACCTGAAATATAATCAACAACATGGGGTGAGATAATAATCCTAGTGGTTCCCTATCTTATGGATTTTCTCGACTTTACAAGGTTCTAACCAATCCAAACTCAAGTCAAAAAGGGAAGGCATAAGACTTGAGCTCACAAACCACACACTATATGGAAACATGTTGCTTGAGTCCAACAACTCAAACTATAACTAGTCGAAAATCACATCAAGGCATCTTTCCCCGGCCAACCCTACCTTTAGAGTTATCGACACGGGTCACAAATCCTTGTATTGTAGATATCTTTCCTCGGCCACCCACGTAAGAGTTCTCGACATGGGTCACGGATATCTAGCTCATTGGTAACTTACCTCGGCCAACCCACACAAGAGTTCTCGAAATGGGTCATAGATACCTACCTAATAAGTAACTTTCCCCGACCAACCAACACAAGAGTTCTCGACACGGGACACAAATACTTATTAATGAAAAGTACACACATTCAGGAGGAGCTCTCTATATAAGCCTTAACTCTTGGAACGACACATCTCAAATGATTGCTTCCGACTACGTGATCACGTACACAAACATGATTGTATTCGACAATCACAAAGCAAACACATTCACCTTATTCTCAAAGTAACACAAAACCAACACATGTTCCATATAATGTCTCACCTCTCCACTAGACAACTACTTGTCAAGGATGCACACCTAGGAATCAAATTCACAAGTATTGTCATCTAAGTACTCTATCATTTCCTAGTTACATCACTAGGTCATTCCATTGAATTATGATAAGGTTTTCCTCATTTTTCCTAATCAGTTTTAAATCACAAGATCATCATTTTAATCAATCCACAATCCATAAATCCACATGCATTTTACTTATAATAATCATGTAAGAAAGATATAGTAACCATACACATGCATGTGAAACAACCAAGAAAGCATCAAAATAAAAAGTGGAAAACACTACCAGGTTTGTAGTGTGAAGACCTGGCGAGGCCCCTTCGCCTTGAGTTCGTTGTGCAAACTGTGAGCGAGGTAGGAAAAATAATGGCAGTTGAAAAAGCCCTCAGTGCTCGTTGTGCGAGTTCTAGGAGAGCTCTCGCTTCCAGGTCGCTTTCACCTTGCAGTGCAACCGTGACAGACTGTCAGGTTCACCTGTAGTTTGCTAGAGCTCATAGTGCGAACCCTATAATTTTTACAAACTGTCTGGCAGAATAGGACATTCTCAAGGGGTTTTCAAACCCCACTCTTACCCATACTCAATCCATCATTAATGTTAACATATTCACACATGAAACAACATTTTAAACCATAATCTCACATCAACATCATGAATATAACAGGAATCATATATTTTTCATGGAAATGGAACAAGAACACCATAACCTAACTTTTCCCATTCTATCCAAATACTCTAACCTTTAGTTTCTAACTAGAACCCACCTCTATATGATGAATAAGAAGTTGTTGATGATGAAGATGAGATGATTTGATGATGAATGATGAAGCTTCTTCTTCTTCTAGGGTTTCCTTATTCTTTCTCCTTTTTTCTCTTCTTTCTCTCTATTCTTCTTTTTCATTTCCTCTTAGTATCTTTTCTTTTTATTCTTTTTCTTCCTACTTACCCAACAAAATAGGAAACAAGATGCACATGGATACAACTAGGAAAGTTATTAAGACTAACTTGGTAAAAGTACAAATTAGGGGTATCCATAATGTCTCTAAAGTACTAATTAATAAAACCTCAGAGTCGGATAATATTAATTAAATCAACTCTGAGCTCATTAGTTACTCTAATTATCTCAACAGATAACTCTCCGAGCACTCCGGAACCCAGTTGATCTCAACTAATATCGTTTAGAGCATTTTATTAATTACAGGGTTTTACACAAATAGTAATAACAACAAAGTTATTTAATGGCGGTTGTAACCGCTACAATTTGTAATTTACGTCAGTTGCCTAACCGTCGCAACTTATAACGATGGTTCGAGTGGCGGTTTTAGGAACCGTCACGGTACAGCCTGGCGACACACGTTTTCACGACAAAAACTAAACCGTCGCGAATAACAATTTATGGTGATTCAAACCGCCGTAACCTTCCAAAATTAATCGTTGCAACTTGCCAATTTTCTTGTCAACTTATTTGGTATCATAGAAGGAAAATAATATGTTTTCCATGGGAGTAATATGGAGACCTCTACATAGGATCTAGAAGGCCCAGATAAACACTCAGTTGTTTAAATGTACCTGGGAAGGAGAAAAGTTAACGACCTTCATGATTTCTTACTGCATGTTGGTAAATGGGATACCAACCCCAAAGTCGTCGAACAATTCAATGTAGAAATAGAAGTATTTGTTAGAAAATAGAGACAATAGGTTCCTAGATATCGACATGATGGTAGTAATAATTTATTTTGACCGCTTAATGTACTGGAAACTCGTGGGTATCCATATCTACATGAGTATTACATTATCTGACATATCTTTTGATGTTCAACAACTAAGTCATTTCATGCATTCTCCTCTTCATATTCACTTGGTAATTGTTGGTTGTATATTTCTCTATTCGAAGGGAACCACTCACCGTGGGCTTTGCTTTTCAACAAATATAACATGTCAATTGGGTAACATATCTTTTGATGTTCAACAAGTAATTCAATTCATACATTCTCTTCTCCATCTTCACTTGGGTAAATGTGCGTTGTATACTTCTCTATTTGAAGGGAACCTCTCATCGCGGTCAATTCTTTTCCACAAATATAGCTCCTAAATTAAGTGATTACACTAGTGTTTATGGGAGGGTGTCCTAATAATCGGCGGTCTATGACTTGTTGGTGCTTGATTTTTGGTTCTTAATTGATCTCATGTAAATGTAAGAAACAATCTTGAATCTCTAAATCTTCTATTAAATATGACTACCGTGTCATGTCTACTGGTTGTTCTAAAACAAATTGGCTTTGTGTTTTTTTGGGGAACTTGGATTTTCGCTAACAAAGCCGACATTATTTTATGTTGACAATACAATTATTATCCAAATCATAGCAAATCCAAACATATCAAATTTTATTGGCATTTAATTTGTGACACCTAAGATGACTAATTTATATCAGTCCCTCACATAAATACTTGGTTTCAAATCACATATATTTTTACCTAGTTTGTCATGCGTCCATGTCATCAGTTTCTTGTTATCAAATTAACTCTTATTGACCCGCCACATAAATTTGAGGTGATGTCAATTAGGAAATAATATCATACTATAATTATAATTATCATCTTTCCTAAAATAGGTTTTACAAATTAGAGACAAATAAGGAATTGATATATTCCCCTTAATTATATTTATCATCTTTCCTACAATGGGGTTGACAAATTATAGACAAATGGAAAATTTATTTATTCCTCGTAATTATATTTATCATCTTTCTTAAAATAGATTGGAAAAATAATAGACAAATTGTGAATTGATTTATTCCATTATTTGTAATTATTAGCATTAAATGTTGGAACCACTAGAAATTCAATGAAATTTCAAACCAAAAGGCAAGACGACAAATTACTCACTAGAATTTCCTCTTTTAAGCATAGAAATTAATACTACTACGTTGAATTGCATTGCTTCAGAAACTTCTTCAAGTGTGCTATAATCATCCATCTTTTTTCATGATACTCTATTTTAATAGTAATATTGTAGTATGTTGTTCAGTTGAAAGTGTGTTTAACTTATTTACGATGCTTTGAAAGTGTTAAGGGTAGCTAGTGTCATTATCATTCGTTAATGTTCATGTTCTTTAAATATTTTTTTGAACCTGCACAAATGGGGCTTAGTATGAAATCTCTTAGAAAAATACAAAAACTTATTAATTTGAATTTATAAGAGTGCAAATACTTGTAATGAATGTTTTGGTATTCTTATGCAAAAACAAAATACATACATATTCTCAACTCCATCATCTACTTTAAATCATCTGTTATATTATGTCAATTATTAAACTAATATTGTTTTTGTTTTGTCAGACTTTGTAAAGAATCGTATAAAAATTTGATGATGATCTTATATTTGAATCAGAAGATGACGAGTAAGCATGTGAAATCCCCAAACCAACGCCTTCGGAGAGGAAGAGTCAATCGAGGAAATTTGTTGTGGAAAAACCTTGAAGTTGTTCTGCTGCTATCAATCATTCCAACATCAAACTTGTTTATTTAAAAAGGAGTCTAGCTGAGGAATTTTTAAAGAATCTTGAAACTTTTGCCACCAATGTAGTGTTAAGCTTCATAAGAATCAAGTGTGACACAAATGACTACATTCAGAAAAAATCAAACCAGCTTATTCAAGAAGTCTAATTACCTATTATTTGAAGAAAATGGAGTGGTTTTTTCTAAAGGTTGTCATTTGGGTCACACTTGATTCTTATGAAGCTTCTAACTACTTTGGTCTCAAATGGTCCAAACTTCTTTAAAAGTTCCTCAACTAGACTCCTCTTTAAATAAAAAAGTTTGATGTTGGAAGGATTGATAGCAACAGAACAACTTCAGGGTTTTTCCACAATATATTTCCTTGGTTGGCTCTTCCCCTCTGAAGGTGTTAGTTTTGGATTTCACATGCATCTCATCATCTTCTTATTCAAACATAAGAGCACCATCAGATTGTGTACGATTTTCTACAAAGTGTGACAAGATAAAAAACATATATTAGTTTAAATATTGAGATAATTGAAAGGATATTTCAAAGTAGATGATGAAGTTGAGAATTTGTATGATATTTTTGTTGTTTAGTTTTTTTGCATAAGAATACCAAAACATTCATTACATATTTTTTCTGTAACACCCCATACATATACGTCTAGAATAATATGTAGTGATGTTATAAATGGTACATAGAAACATGCAAAAGCATGGAAATGACAAGTTAAAATCGTATACAATTCAACTTCTCAGATACAACTGTATACAGTACATTTGTCTATAACAATACACAACGGAAAGATAAACTCTGATAAAGTCTTCATGTCATCTGCTTATCAATATCTTCAAGATAGCCCATCTAGCAATCCTGTATACTTCTAACCTGTGCCTGAAAAATGATAATAGGATTGGGGTGAGATTACTAAATCTCAGTGAGTTCCCCTATCTTATGGGTTCACTCGGCTCTACATGGTGCATGCAATCAAACGAATCCGCCGTGGATCCGGGGGTTTTCCTCATAGTCGGGTACCAATACACAACAATGGGTAATATCGTCATTAGTAGTCCCTTGACTCACTAATGAGATAGCAACAAATACACAATCAATCACAAGCAAGTATGCAGACCCGTACCCGTGTACGAGGAATCCAGAAGTAAGTTCTACCTATCTGCCTAGGTTACATGATCACACCCTCGGTGGGTTACCTCTTGTGTCTAATCGTCAAAAGACTTACACATGCACACCACAAGGTGAGTCGAATGGATCCTACGTGGCATCCCACCCGTGATGAGTTTATCTGAAGTGACATTGCTTATGTGGCATCACAACCCCACCATACCAAGCACGCCGAGGTTTATCTGCCGTGGAAACGCCTTTTTCAGACCCAGTTAGCGCCTCGCAATGGTAATCACCCGTACTCAGATGTGTTAACGTCTAGTGCAAATACGCCATAATGACTACACAAGCCCACCGGGCGATAGCCTAGTGATACTGCCTACGTGGCATCACTAGAGGTGAGTTTATCTGAAGTGATATTGCCTACATGGCATCACGACCCCACCTTACCAAGCACACCGAGGTTTTTCTGCCTTGGAAACGCCTTTTTCAGACCCACTTAGCGACTCACAATGGTAGCTCAGGTGTGTATGACGTACCGAGATCACACAGCAGAGTACCGACTAGAGATCACACAGCAGTAGTCGTTGTCATAGTAATCACCTAGTAGCATAGGCCTACTTCGATTCGAGCATACATCATAATCACATAAACATCAAGCCACACAGGCAAACACTTCCGAACGTTCAACCGGAACGAACGGGATCAACCATCAAATGATCACTTCATAACACATTCAACATAATGCAATCCATTAAGCATTACAACAATTGCATAAGTGACCATAACCAGGTAATTTATCAACATAATGCGTTTATTAAGCATACACACATACATGTAGCATAAGTGATCATATCAAGCCATGAGTCAACCTAAAATACATCACATATTCACATATGCAATGTTCATAACAAGTCATACATATTAGCTCATCACTAGTGCCCTTACTCATTGGCCTAAACTCATTCCATAACAATTACTCATCCATTATCTTAACGTAAACATGATTCCTCCTAATCCGTATGCGATACAAGTTAGAGTATCATATTTGACCTATTTTTTATTGGGTTATACTTAGGTTTCTACCTCACTATCATTTAGAGCATTGAAAGACCTTTCCAACGCTTCGAACGGGGGTCAAAACAGACTTACGGTTCAAAAGTTATGAAGAAAACAAAATCGGACATGTTGGAAAATTTGTGTCACGCGCAGGTATGCTCAGGTCGACTCATGAGTCGACGCAAGGGTACTATGAGTCGACCTAAAATCCTATGAGTCGACGCATACTGCGCAGATTCTGCTAAAAACTCAGTTTTCGATCGTTAAATGCCTTCCGGACCTCCGATTTCGATTCCGTAAAAAGCCCCGTTCTCAGAATTCAATAAACTACGATATTTTCACAGTTAGAAGTTCATCCAACACATTTACCAAAATAATAATGAGGTTATCAAACATGGGAAAGTTAGGTTTTTTTAATCAAACAACTCAAAGCTCAATCTAACCATACCCAATCGTCAAAGATCATGAGTTTATCATTCTCATGTACCTAATGATCCAAAACCATATATCATAACATAATATTCATCATAGGATCATACTTTCATCAATTGATCAAACATGCAAACATAGTTCTCATTCTAAACCCAATCATACAATCATCATTAAACATGCAATTTAATCCCCATCCTACCCAAGTATCTAACTATGGAACTCACCTTAAATTCATGAAGGTTAGGATAATGATGATTCAGCAAATTGACTTCCTTCTTGACCCAAATTCTACTTCCAAGTTCCTCAAATTCGTAGCTCCTTCTTCTACACACTCAGCATTGACCCTCCAACTTCAAACGTGTTTATCTCCCTCAATAACGACATGCAAGCAACGAATTATATATGTAAAACGTAGGGAATTTCGTAAGCTTTCCAAAAAGTCCGGAATCAACTCAATCGGAGTTACGAGTGAAAAGATATTACCTGTTTTGTGAGAGCTGCACCATGGTTGCGAAAATGGAAGATGAGAACATGAGCAACTTGGATTCTTTCTATCCTCTCTCTTGCTTCTACTCAAATTCTAGTTTTAGGAAGTATATATGTTTTGAACATCCAAACAAGTCCTTAAGTCACTCATGTAACATGTTAAATGCCCAAAATGCCCTTTTACTAAGTGGCATTTACAAGTTTGCCATTTGGTTCCTTTCTAACTAATTCCCTTTGATTCCAACCAAGTCCACTAAGTCTTCTTAACACTAATAATGCTCAATTAATTAGAACAAGACCAATATGCCCTCTAATCACCGTTTAACCAATTTAAATGACAATTGCTGGTGTCGGAGAATCGGGGTATTACATTCCCCCCCTTAAATAGAATTCGCCCTCGAATTCCTTCCGATCACCATGAAAGCAAGCTTTCCACATCTTCTTCCAACGAGGGGATGAGATGTTCCTTACATTCCTCCCTTGGATAACCACCCGATTCCGTCTAAGTATTATTCCATCTAAAGAAACACAACCTGCCAATACACTTGTGTCCTAACATTCTTGATTGGAAACCTTAGTTCTCACCCAACCCATATTTTCTGATACTCCGTCTTGTCATCCAAGATCCCTGACCTATACTTTTTTTTTTTGCACGGAATCTTTGTAGCTTCAGAATTCCTGGAAATCCATTCTGGTTGGATATCTCTCATCCTCAATGTTTTCCAGGCTCATCCTTGCTCGACAGATGCCACTGATTTTCCACTCTTTTCCTTAGTTTCTGGAAATACCTTCATCCTAAGTAATTCATGCTATAACCTTTCTCTTTAATGACGATGTTTAGGATTCGCTTCCACACGAGTCCATACAGTTCATCCAGATGTTTGCTGAATTCCTTGGTGTTGACTTCTAATTATACCTCCTTCGTACAATCAAGTTTCTTAATTTGATCCTTCCTTCAGTATTAGGCAAAATAACTCTCATCACAAGCCACCAGGAGGTACAATTTCAACTATAGCCTTGATATCTAACAACTTCACACAAGGTTCCGCCGACGTAGGGTGAACCTTAATAGTTAACTTGCAACCATCTTCCAAGTCTTCATGCACGCTTATAGGTGCACAACACATAGTTAGAGCGAGTCTACGTCAAATAAAATTCTTTACTCGTCTCCGTTATTACAAAGATCACGATACTCTGTTTAACCCTTGTTTCTCACAAGTTCAACCGTTGATTCATGAGCATCCGACCAAAACTCCATCACAGAATCTTCTCTAAGCTGATCCATCAATCGTACCTCTCTATATTAAGGTGGATCTTTGAGAGATTGAGATGTACAAAACATTGCTTCAATGAGTTACTATTAGGAAGATATCTCCACTCCAACACTATCGTACAATTAGTCTTCTCACACCTACTACAGGATGATCGGGTTCCTCTTTTTATCCGTTGCGCTACTCTGATCTCAACCGATCACACACTTCTTGAAACTTTCTAAATCATACTACGTCCACTATCCACTTAGTCCCATTACTCTACTACACTTATCCCCTTAATAACAACGATGCCTTCTCGTCATTCGTCCAATTACGATACGGCTAGAATCTTAAACACATTCATCAACAACTACCCCTCGAGGCTGAGTAATTCCAAAATTAGGTCACTAACTATTCCATCACTTCGGGTTAGATTCTTTTGAACACAACTTGGTCACATACTTTAGTTCCAGAACGTCTAAAGCAGAACACTCACTGAATAAGAGTTCATCTTACCTTACCGACTTCTATATCGTACAACTCCTACGATGACTCGGCCAACTTTTCCATAACTTCTTTCCAATCATACGGCTCCGTACTGTTGGTGTGACAACACCTCTAATAACTCATGTGATTTAGTCGATATAACAATCCTTTCACAGTCGAACTTCATTTAAACAGTCATCTAATGCTTCTTTTCTGTTTCCTAATTCGACACTAAACTGACTTCCTCGGTTGTATCCCCAATGCAATGTTTCTAACGGCCAGAGTGTAGTTACAATGCAAGGAATCATACTTCGTGCATTGGAAATATTTTTTTTTTGAAATTCCTCGGCACTCCCAAATCGGGTATGCTTCTACTTTACCGAGACTGAAATTTCTTCACTTCCGAGGGTTATGGATACTCCTCCAGATACTTCTAACGTTGAGCTAACCCAATACACCCCATCTGTTCCAACAGGGGTCACCACGTCAAATAATAGCCACACAATGTGTTGGACATGATACATGGTTCACACATACATCCCAACTTGGACACTACGTATAAAGGTTCATCAATACTCTGGAACACGAAACACCTATGATGTAGCATCTGAAGTTACTCACTTGGTCACGACTACCCAAGGTCTCGTCATAATTGTATCATCAGAATCTAATCATCTTATTGTCACCCGCTTGCTTGATCCTCAATCATTGAGCGCAACATATGGATCATCCATCCATATACCTTATGAGAATTCGAATCTGCATCTTACAAGTACCAATTCAAAATCTTACCTTGAGTTCCAAATCAACACTGTCCTACATCTGTCGGGAAAGGACAACTCACGCGTCTCGTGCACTATAGTGATACTGCGGTGTTATACCTGTCTGGTAGTACTAACCATGGTGGTCCAACTCCGAGGCCATGTATTCAAGTAACCTACCCAGTAGCGTATAACGATCTCCACCCCTATCCTATAGTCACGACCGACAACAACCAGACAGGTCTCCACAGAGGTCACTGCCCTTCTAGTCTTTTTCCAGTCCCACTCCTTAAGAGGATGAAACCTAAGGGTACACCACATTTAAGGTTTACTTCCTTTGAACGTATCAAGATAGATCTGACTTTGTAGGAATCTTGTGTGTTTTGCTATATCAAGTGTGTACTCACCCACACAGGGCACGCACGAGAGATTCCATTAATAGCTGCCACTATAAAGGAATATTGTGGCTCTAAACAACAACCACAACTAGCAGGAAACCTGGCTTACTGCACTCTGCGTATCCATCCACTCAGCTAACGTCTAATGCAGTTCTAACACTTGGGCATGTCAGAATAATCAAGGAGATACAGTATTCCTTTTCACCACTGGGTACAGAAGAATTCTTCAACGGAGAAAAATCACAACCTTCACAAGTACTTTTGATCCTTCTCCGGGTCACTTCCCATTGCTTTGAGTATACCAGAATAGGATCAGGGTCTAACACTTCATCAGTATCAAACATGTGTCCTAAAAGGTATTGTAACGCCTACTTCCCACTAATTATAGAAACTTAAGAAGGTTCGGTCTCTCTGACTACACTTCCAGGAAGTTCCTTCATCCAACAGGCTCCCAAGTTACATCCGCCACAAGCAACCACAACTGATTAGTGAATACTACTGACTTCAAGCTCATTAACTCTGCAAAATCCCTTGCTGCTCCGTCACAATTTCCCATTTGGATCTCCTCGGCTATAAGAATCTTACGACATGCTCACTTCATCAGTCGACGTCTTCGAATTTCCAATTGTCTTACTCTTACCATGAAAGTTGGGGTTGTCAACTATTCCACGTCAAACACTTCATTCGCCTGACACTCCCAATATTCCCTTACTTAGCCGACTTCTACTACTTTAGCTCGAGTCGTTTCGGATCTTACGCATCCTCGTGGTGGCTCCACCGTGATCCTATCCATCACGTACACAGTCAGTGAGTTGATCAGGCTCATCAACTGAATACTATGAAGGTAGAAATCAGGCTAGCAACACACACATATGAGGGAGAAGAGAGTTGCTATTGATGTTTCAAGGCAAAGCCGAGAATCGACCTGCTCTGATACCAACTGTAATACCCCATACATATACGTCTAGAATAATATGTAGTGATGTTATAAATGGTACATAGAAACATGCAAAAACATGGAAATGACAAGTTAAAATCGTATACAATTCAACTTCTCAGATACAACTGTATACAATACATTTGTCTATAACAATACACAGCAGAAAGATAAACTCTGATAAAGTCTTCATCTCATCTGCTTATCAATATCTTCAAGATAGCCCATCTAGCAATCCTGTATACTTCTAACCTGTGCCTGAAAAATGATAATAGGATTGGGGTGAGATTACTAAATCTCAGTGAGTTCTCCTATCTTATGGCTTCACTCGGCTCTACATGGTGCATGCAATCAAACAGATCCGCCGTGGATCTGGGGGTTTTCCTCACAGTCGGGTACCAATACACAACAATGGGTAATATCGTCATTAGTAGTCCCTTGACTCACTAATGAGATAGCAACAAATACATAATCAATCACAAGAAAGTATGCAGACCCGTACCCGTGTACGAGGAATCCAGAAGTAAGTTCTACCTATCTGCTTAGGTTACATGATCTCACCCTCGGTGGGTTACCTCTTGTGTCTAATCGTCAAAAGACTTGCACATGCACACCACAAGGTGAGTAGAATGGATCCTACGTGGCATCCCACCCGTGATGAGTTTATCTGAAGTGACATTGCCTATGTGGCATCACAACCCCACAATACCAAGCACGCCGAGGTATATCTGCCGTGGAAACGCCTTTTTCAGACCCACTTAGCGCCTCGCAATGGTAATCACCCGTACACAGATGTGTTAACGTCTAGTGGAAATACGCCATAATGACTACACAAGCCCACCGGGCGATAACCTAGTGATATTGCTTACGTGGCATCACTAGAGGTGAGTTTATCTGAAGTGATATTGCCTACATGGCATCACGACCCCACCTTACCAAGCACGCCGAGGTTTTTCTGCCGTGGAAACGCCTTTTTCAGACCCACTTAGCGCCTCGCAATGGTAGCTCAGGTGTGTGTGACGTACCGAGATCACACAGCAGGGTACCGACTAGAGATCACACAGCAGTAGTCGTTGTCATAGTAATCACCTAGTAGCATAGGCCTACTTCGATTCGAGCATACATCATAATCACATGAACATCAAGCCACACAGGAGAACACCTCCGAACGTTCAACCAGAACGAACGGGATCAACCATCAAATGATCACTTCATAGCACATTCAACATAATGCAATCCATTAAGCATTACAACAATTGCATAAGTGATCATAACCAGGTAATTTATCAACATAATGCATTTATTAAGCATACACACATACATGTAGCATAAGTGATCATATCAAGCCATGAGTCAACCCAAAATACATCACATTATTCACATATGCAATGTTCATAACAAGTCATACATATTAGCTCATCACTAGTGCCCTTACTTATTGGCCTAAACTCATTCCATAACAATTACTCATCCATAATCTTAACATAAACATGATTCCTCCTAATCCGTATGCGATACATGTTAGAGTATCATAATTGACCTATTAATTATTGGATTATACTTAGGTTTCTACCTCACTATCATTCAGAGCATTGAAAGACCTTTCCAACGCTTCGAACGGAGGTCAAAACAGACTTACGGTTCAAAAGTTATGAAGAAAACAAAATCGGACATTTTGGAAAATTTGTGTCACGCGAGGTATGCTCAGGTCGACTCATGAGTCGACGCAAGGTTACTATGAGTCGACCTAAAATCCTATGAGTCGACGCATACTGCGCAGATTCTGCTAAAAACTCAATTTTCGATCGTTAAATGCCTTCCGGACCTCCAATTTCGATTCCGTAAAAAGCCCCGGTCTCAGAATTCAATAAACTACGATATTTTCACAGTTAGAAGTTCATCCAACCCATTTACCAAAATAATAATGAGGTTATCAAACATGGTAAAGTTAGGTTTTTTTAATCAAACAACTCAAAGCTTAATCTAACCATACCCAATCGTCAAAGATCATGAGTTTATCATTCTCATGTACCTAATGATCCAAAACCATATAGCATAACATAATATTCATCTCAGGATTATACTTTCATCAATTGATCAAACATGCAAACATAGTTCTCATTCTAAACCCAATAATATAATCATCATCAAACATGCAATTTAATCCCCATCCTACCCAAGTATATAACTATGGAACTCACCTTAAATTTATTAAGGTTAGGATAATGATGATTTTGCAAATTGACTTCCTTCTTGACCGAAATTCTACTTCCAAGTTCCTCAAATTCGTAGCTCCTTCTTCTACACACTCAGCATTGATCCTCCAACTTCAAACGTGTTTATCTCCCTCAATACGGACATGCAAGCAACGAATTATATATGCAAAATGTAGGAAATTTCGTAAGCTTTCCAAAAAGTTCAGAATCAGCTCAATCGGAGTTAGGAGTGAAAATATATTACCTGTTTTGTGAGAGCTGCACCATGGTTGCGAAAATGGAAGATGAGAACATGAGCAACTTGGATTCTTTCTATCCTCTCTCTTGCTTCTACTCAAATTCTGGCTTTAGGAAGTATATATGTTTTGGACATCCAAACAAGTCCTTAAGTCACTCATGTAACATGTTAAATGCCCAAAATGCCCTTTTACTATGTGGCATTTACAAGTTTGCCATTTGGTTCCTTTCTAACTAATTCCCTTTGATTCCAACCAAGTCCACTAAGTCTTCTTAACACTAATAATGATTAATTAATTAGAACAAGACCAATATGCCCTCTAATCACCGTTTAACCAATTTAAATGACAATTGCTGGTGTCGGAGAATCGGGGTATTACATTTTCCTTCTTACAAATTAGAATTAATACATTTTTGTATTTTTCAAAGGGATTATATAATAATCCATATTGGTGCATGTCGCTACTCGAAAAATAGTCGACCGGAGGCGAAAGAGGAAGAAACAGAAGAGTCGCCATCGAACTTTATTTATCCCATGAAGGGAAGGAAAACATCGAAAAAACCCAAAGAAGAAAGGATAAGATGGTCTCGCAACCAAATTATGGGTTCGGAAGCCGGTTATGCGAGGGGAAGGTATTAGCACCCCTCACATCCATCGTACTCGATGGGAACCATTCGCTTGTCTATGTGTAAGGATGTTTGCTATTGATATTGCTTTCTAAGTGTGTTTTAAAGAGGGAGAGAGAAAGGTGAGAACCAAAGGATGTGAAAGAAAATAAAAGAAAACGTAGGGAGAAGAAGAGAGGAAAAGAAAAAGGGACTCGATAGGACTTTGTGGTCCTATGCCTACGTATTCCCTCGTGCAATGGGAAAGTCAGAGTCAACGTAGTTCGGAGGACTACGGGAGAAGAAAATGGAAAGGGGGTGGAAAACGGAAGATAGATAGAAGGTGGCTCGCCAAGAATTAGGATTCTCGTGCCTACGTATTCTCATTGAAGAATGAGAAATCAGAGCATCCGTAGTTCTGATTACTACGAGTTGTTGGTTGAGATATGTTAAGTGATTAGCGAAAATTTGAGAAAATGCTCAAAGAGTTATGCTAGAGTGCTAGACTCTAACGGCTCTTATTCATTCAAGTTGATAATGAAAAATAATTGATGGATAATGAACGCTTGATGAAAATCAAGTGTTCGAAGAGTTGCGCCAAGATGCTAGATCTTGACGGCTCTTATTCATCCACGTTATGATTAAGATTGTTTTTAGGCCAACAAGCTTTTGACGATGATCAATTGCTCAAAAGGGTTATGTCAAGATGCTAGATCTTAACGGCCCTTAATCGTCCAAGTAGATATGAAAGTCGTTTAATGGACAATGAATGTCTGATGAAAATCAATTGTTCGAAGAGTTGGGCCAAGATGCTAGATCTTGACGGCTCTTACTTGTCCAAGTTAATTAAAGATATCTTTGAGGAGCGAAAGAATGAGCGAGTGGCTACCCCAAAGTGCGAGACTTGAGACCAATCGTTTGAAGTTTCTGCTAGAATGCTAGATTCTAACAGTCCTCTTCTTTCGCATTTATTTAGAAATAGATTTTAACATTCGATTTTTAAAGTCACTCGATGCTTGATCGAGGTTTGGTTCATAAGTTGAAAATAATTTGTGAAATGGTTTAAAATTAAAAATTGTTTAATGAAATGGAAGCCAAAATGGTCTCGTCTCAATCACGATTTAATCGAGGAATCGATAATCTAATGATATTTGACTTTCATTGACCGATAAAATAAGTAAAAAAGTCGCCTCATATTTATCAAGACTTATGGGTTTGAAATAACCAACAAAATTTAAGATTTTTTATATGTCATTGGCCCTAAAAAGGAGAAGAAATCAAAAATGAAAATTAAATAAAAAACTAACAATAGAGTAAATGACCCAAGAGATGTGTTATAATGAAAATCCTTCTTTAGAGAAATCTGAAAAATAAGATAATAGAAAAAATAAAAGAGTGTTGAAATGTCATTAAAAATAGAGAAGAGGATATATATGGTGGAATCACTTGGGCCTAGAGCCCATCATCCACCATCAACAAAACACGGATGGAATCAAAATACATGTGGGTGGATTAATAAAACAGAACGGACTATAGAGCCCAGATCCAATCCACAAGTCCTCAATGAAACTACATGAAACAAAGTCACCAGACGTTTCAATAAGCCAAAATCTTGTTTACTGAAGAACAAAAAAATCGAAAAAGTCAAAACAAACAAAATCACCACCTATCGATTCAAAACTGCTTTCAAACGAAAATGGTGAAACACTCGATGGAGAAGAGCAACACAATCATCACGATGAAGCTAAAAATCCACACACGCGCAGATTCAACCGACCTAGCCTCGTTTAGATTGCTGTTCATCTTCTCCATTCGCTTGTTCTCTCATTCAGCTTCAAACCGTTTTTCGCTCGATTTGGATTCATCCTCAGGTATGAGTTATGTGAGTTACTTTTCCGTTCGAAACTCGTCTTGATCTCTTCGTTCTTTCTTCCTCTCTATTTCACATTTCTTGTTTGAGATGGGTTTGAGGTTTGCGAGAGGTTAGCGCCGTCGGAATCGCGGTTGAGTTTCACAGTGATGATGATGGTGATGAAAAGAGTGGATTGGCCGGAAAAAAGATTGTGCGAAAATGTTTTGTTGTTGTTGATTTATTATGGAAGAAGAAAAGTTTGGGTTAAGGGTTTGGGGAAGAAACAGGCGTGGAGTTGTTGTTGATGTTTGATGAAGAAGGTTTGAAGGAGGTTTGCGATGGAGATTGAGAGTGAGGCCGAAGGGAGTTGATAGAAGGGGTCAGGCTCCGTTTCATGACGAACAAAGGAAGGTTATGTTTATTCCCGTTT
This sequence comes from Lathyrus tuberosus, assembly GCA_022829125.1. Classification (NCBI taxonomy): domain Eukaryota; kingdom Viridiplantae; phylum Streptophyta; class Magnoliopsida; order Fabales; family Fabaceae; genus Lathyrus; species Lathyrus tuberosus. The sequence goes on along the minus strand of JALAZF010000001.1, from coordinate 5,180,483 downwards.
GTGTTTTTCTTTTTTTCTGACTATTTCTTCCCTCTCTTTAAAACAAAATTCAAGAGGAGTATCATGTTGAATTGTCCCTTTCCTTTGTTGATGGGCTTCTTTCATGGAAGGTATGGTACGAGTGCAGCATCGTATTGTCGTTGTTGCTTGTGGCTAGCCTCGTACGGTTTGGCAGCGGTTGTTGTGCTTTATCAATTGTTGCAGGTTTTGGTCTTGTGGAGAGGTACGAAATTTGGACGGTTGTGGTGTGTATGAAGTTTTGATACGAAAGAGTTTTTGTGTAGCTTTTTCCTCTTTTTTTTAACCATGGACTCTCGTAAATGGGCTTTTTGTACAATGATCTTTGTATTAAATTTTTTTTTTGAATTTTGTGGTATTGGTTGTGAAAAAAAACAAAAAATAAGATGGATAATGAGTTGGAAATTTGTGAAATGTAATATCAAAATAAATTTTAAAAAAAGTTAATTGATAAATGATATGGAAACATGGATATGAATGGATTAATGAATTAGAAATGTGAATAATGGATATTATGGATAAAATGGACAATGGTTTAGTTTAGATAATGGATTAGGAAAGTGGATATGGAGAAATTAGATAAAATGTTATGGAATAGAAAAATGATTAAATGGATAAAATGAATTGGATTTTAAAATGGATAATTGTAATAAAATGTGGATAATTGAAAATGGTTTAGAAATGGATTATGAGAAATGGGTAAATAACAAAATGGATAAAAGACGGTTACGGGAATGGATAATGGTAAAGGTAACACACCACCACAACACTTAAAACTCCACAAATGCACTTGTCCATTAAACTTAACTGCCACAAATCCTGAATTACATGACCAAACACGTGCGCACAACTTAAAATGTACCGACTGCTTTAACCTCTCTGATGGCTCTACAACCTCAATTGAACTGAAATAATACTGCACACACCATGAACCAGCTAACCTTAGGAGACACAACTGAACGATATTTGTCAACCATAAACTCCAAGGGTGAGAAACCCTAATCCTCGTGCCTTGAGTGAACACTCATGAAACAAATGACTGGATGAGGACCAAAACTCTAATTCAGAATCTCTGCCACAGCCTGATAACCTGATACTGATGCAATCCACTTGTTTGACCAAGATTAGGTCAAACTTCCACTGAATCTCAAACCATACCACACAAACCCTTAACCTGACGACCTTGCATGATCCTTGAGGAAGAACTTGTGATGAAAGCAAATCAGATTGGATTATTGAGGAGAGGAGGTCTCTTGAAACAAACCCTGATTTACAAGTGAAACAAAACAAACAACAGCTGATAAAATGGTTAGTTAACAATGCATAGGTGATTGATCTATGATGTTCATGTAAAAGATGTTATGACATCTAAGGGGTCAAAATTTGGGGTACAAGAGTTGCCCCTATTTAAATAGCTTTACCGGATGGTACGAGGAAATGGAAATCCTCGGGACATCAAGGTGAAAGGTATTTAAATACAGCAAACTGAAAATTTTGCCCTTAGATAGAATGCAAATGCTAAGGACAAGCAACAGACATGCAAATGCTGACATGCCATGAACTCTAGTATGATGATATGATACCATGATGGTGCAAAAATGCAATCAACAACGAAAGCAAACACACACAGGTGTATAACACCGGGGAAGGATGAAGGTTAGTATCCGTGAGGTAAACTCTCTGGGGATACAAGCTAACAGACAAAAGAGACTTACTGTGGAGACTCCAAGGAAACACTGGGGATAGAAAAACTGAGGGGAAACCCTACAAGTTCTCACTGGAGATAGGGCACCAAAGAGGTGTTCTCCACTGGGGAAAGATCTAGGGAGGTAGACGACGCGGTTCAAAAGTAACCGGACGATACTGGGGAAAAGACACATTCTTACTGGGCATGAAACCAGAAAGAAGACATGATCACCACAGGGGACCAGTTTGAAATAAAAGGATAAACATCCTACAAAGATTTTCTGGGGATTTCCTATACTGAAGAGTTCAAACGGGATCTTCAAGAAAAGCCAGAAAAGACAGAGGCAAACTCTGCGTCAGATGATGAAAGGTGACTGGACCTTTTGGCTGTGAATGAGGTTAATGAATAAAAAATGTACCAGAACTGGTTGACATAACAAATATGATTCCGTTTATGGAGGATGCCAGCGATGACTGGACTTTAGGTTCAAGCTTGACATGATTCAAGCAAAAACAAACTAAAATAAAAGCCTAAGGTGACTCGATTCAAACCAAAGACGGTGCCAACGATAATTGGACTTTGGGTTCAAGTTTGACATGATTCAAACAGGAATGGGATCTTAAAACAAGAGACAATGTCCGACACGATTTGAACAAGGACTCGGTTCAAGTTTGACACGATTCAAACAAGAACAAGATCTTAAAACAAGAGACAATGTCCGACACGATTCGAACAAGGACTCGGTTCAAGTTTGACACGATTCAAAAAAGAACAAGATCTTAAAACAGGAGACAATGTCCGACACGATTCGAACAAGGACTCGGTTTAGGTTTGACACGATTCAAACAAGAACAAGATCTTAAAACAAGAGACAATGTCCGACACGATTCGGACAAGGACTCAGTTCAGGTTTGACACGATTCAAATAAGAACAAGATCTTAAAACAAGAGACAATGTCCGACACGATTTGAACAAGGACTCGGTTCAAGTTTGACACGATTCAAACAAGAACAAGATCTTAAAACAAGAGACAATGTCTGACATGATTCGAACAAGGACTCAGTTCAGGTTTGACACGATTCAAAAAAGAACAAGATCTTAAAACAAGAGACAATGTCCGACACGATTCGAACAAGGACTCGGTTCAGGTTTGACACGATTCAAACAAGAACAAGATCTTAAAACAAGAGACAATGTTCGACACGATTCGAACAAGGACTCGGTTCAGGTTTGACACGATTCAAACAAGAACAAGATCTTAAAACAAGAGACAATGTCCGACAAGATTCGAACAAGGACTCGGTTCAAGTTTGACACGATTCAAGCAAGAACAAGATCTTAAAACAAGAGACAATGTCCGACACGATTCGAACAAGGACTCCGTTCAAGTTTGACACGATTCAAACAAGAACAAGATCTTAAAACAAGAGACAATGTCCGACACGATTCGAACAAGGACTCGGTTCAAGTTTGACACGATTCAAACAAGAACAAGATCTTAAAACAAGAGACAATGTCCGACACGATTCGAACAAGGACTCAGTTCAGGTTTGGCACGATTCAAACAAGAACAAGATCTTAAAACAAGAGACAATGTCCGACACGATTCGAACAAGGACTCGGTTCAGGTTTGACACGATTCAAACAAGAACAAGATCTTAAAACAAGAGACAATGTTCGACACGATTCGAACAAGGACTCGATTCAGGTTTGACACGATTCAAACAAGCACAAGATCTTAAAACAAGAGACAATGTCCGACACGATTCGAACAAGGAATCGGTTCAAGTTTGACACGATTCAAACAAGAACAAGATCTTAAAACAAGAGACAATGTCCGACACGATTCAAACAAGAACAAGATCTTAAAAGCCTAAGCTGACTCAATTCAAACCAAAGACGGTGCCAACGATAATTGGACTTAGGTTCAAGCTTGACACGATTCAAGCAGGAACGGTTTTAAACAACAGGAAAGATGCCAGTGATGACTGGACTTAAGGTTAGACTTCTTGGAGAATACCCACTATGGTTGCAAAGAGGTTGAATAAAACCAGAAATAGATAAGTTTCTCATAAGAGACTGCCACTTATTGCCATGAAAGAACAAGCTTCTCCAAGAGAATGATACTTGTTGTTGGGTATAAATTCCAAAGAGATGTTGGTATTACAACACTGTTGGAGAAAATAAACATGCCTTCAATGGGGATCTGTAAAATATTCTTCCTGCAAAATAAATCCACTTGAAAGTGGGTTCAGAAACCACACCTGCCAGGGACAAAGGTTCAGTCTAGGAGCAAGCTAGAAAGAAACGGTCAAACAAGACTCCAATTGAGGAATGAACTCAACTGGGAATTCAGAATCAACCATCATCCACGAGGATAAAACTCTGTGCGGAATTCAGAAGGAATGGTATTTTATTCTTAGGGCTGACACCTCTATTGGAGAGAAAAGACAAACCCAGTCACTTGGGGAGATAAACGCCAAAGTGAACAACACAGGTAAACACCAGAAACATGTAGCAAAAATGATAATATGCTATGCATATGAGTGCTTATACCATGCTTAAGCTTATACTGACAAAACAGACAAGAAGCAAAACTGGAGATGAAATAAACATCTTGACGAGGATACCCAGCCAAACTCAAAATGTTGGACCATCACTGGGGGTGAAGTAGCTTTACTTCAAGGTTATGTCCTTCTCTGGGGGAAAGACTACTCCACTTGATATAGCATCTTGACTTCACTAGGAATACCATCATGAGTTTAATTTCTTCATTGGAGAGAAGAGATCCATTGGGAAGTGCTAAGATTAACTGAAGAGACAACTTACTGGGAGCTGGCAGAGACGCCACAAAAGCTGAGTAGTTCTGCATAACTCATCTGCCCCAGGGTACATGGTCTGTCAGAAGAATACATCAAGAGGATTTTGTAGAAGATTTGGCATACAAGGTGTTTCAATATCTTCAAACTCTTGGAGATATTTACCGAATCTCGACATAACTGCCCCTGACTGCTTTGCACGACAGAGCCCATGAACTAGTTATGCGTCTTGATCGAAACCCCAGGTTGAAGCTGAGAGATTGATTGGGCTCCGCTAGGGAAAATCATTATACAAAGCCTAAGAGGAGGCTGGATTCTACTTGGGGAAAAAATCATTATACAAAGCCTAAGAGAAGGCTATCTGATAGTTTATACTCATCCTAGAGTGTCTTGTACAAAGCCTAGATTAACAGCGTCTGCACAACAAAATCCTTGAGTTAATTATCCAGTCTGGTTATTGACAACTGAGGAATAAACTTGCCCCTGTCATCTTGGTTAAGATGTCCCAGACTAGTCGACCTTTGAGAGGTTTGTCGAATCTCGACTTGACTGCTTCCGATTAACTGGTCTTGTGATGATAAGTCACCAAGAGGATTTTACAGAAGAATTGAAATGCCAGATGCTTCAATGTCTTCAAACTCTTGAAGAGATCCATGAGTCTTGACATAACTGACCTAGTTCAACTGTATTCGCAATACAAATTCCTTTAAACTGTGGTAGAAACAACTGAGGAACAAACTTGCCCCTGTTGATGGGTCATCGGATCCAAACTTGTCATGAAATAACCTCAAGAAGGATTACCCCAATATTCCAAACTTTGAAGAGTTCTGCCCCTGATTCAACAATTCTTGAAATGATGGATCGACAGAACCTTCCGCTTGGTTGACCATGACTGAGCTTCCTTTATCAAATCGAATCCCCTGGCTGGCTGCATTTGTTGGGATTTCTTCGACATTGAATCAGTTTTGCAAACAAGTATTGTTCATTTAAAATTGGCAATTTCAGTGCAAAAATTCATGCAAGCTTTTGAAATCAAGTTTTATTGATGAAAAACGCACAGTGGAATGATTAAGTAATCAAAAACAAAGTGGATCTGGACATTTACAAAATGAAAGATGAAGTGATCAACACACACAACTAGCAAAGATCATTAGGAGTCAGGTTAATCAACCTTGTTGTAGTATGCTTTCAAAACAACCTTACCTCAATTAGGTCTTTTAAGGGTTGTAACGTGGCTTGGTTCACGGTTTATGAAACAAAAGATAAAGGCTCAAAGTTTATTTGGTACCCACCTCATCTTCGTGATGAACTCCAATCCTAAGCTCAGTTACCTTAAGCTATACATTCAGGTTCCTACAGACTAGGAACGAGCTGATGATAATAATGATGATGATTTAGACCCCTTGGATAGTCAGTACTCCCTCGCGTAATTTGGTTAATCTTTGAGACTTTGAGACTTCTTCTTGTCTTTGCTGGTTGAGGTCACGATACCTCTTCTTTTATTTTGATTGAGGTCACGATACATCTCTTTTGATTTGATTGAGGTCACGATACCTCTCTTTGTTTGCAGTTAGGACCTCCTTTTTATTTGATTGTTACTTTGAAGCCCCTTTTTTGGCTGTTGTACAAGTTCTTTTGTATAAGGCAAAGTTCTGGGCTTCCCATCTTTCTTGGCTTTTGCCTTGAAAGGGACTCGGCTCATCCTTTGATTAAGGATTTTTCAGCTATCCTGTCTTATTGTTGCTTGGATGAACAACTTGTACAACGCTAACTCATTTGATTTGAGAGAGCTGACTGGTGTCTTGCATGAAGCGCTTGCGTTCGAATGCATGACCAAGTTAAACTGAGAACTACCCTGCCCCAAGGTTGAGATTTTAAGGTTTTTTTTTTATAAAGAAAGAAAACTCCTACTTCTAGGCTCGAAGGGTTAACGAGGGATTATCTTCCTTATTTCTCCAGTGTTTGGGGATTGAAACAATGCCTTACATCCTCGGCAAGGTTTAATCAAAAGCGTACCACAACAATTATGGATAATATTTCCGTCATCCTCCCCATTCTTTGCTTGAACAATAGTTTGGCGAAAAGAAAAAATTTGTCTGTTTTTTTTTTGTTTTGTTTTATGACAGTAAAATAAAGAGAATTAGTGAATACGAATAGACTTAATCAAAATATGCATAAACAATTCATTAATCTTGCCAATTTAAAAAACAAAAACTTATAAGCAAATACAAATTCAAACATGCAAAGACAATACAACAAAATGCTAAACATCCAAAAGATTGCCAGCTTCGGGGAATTGAAACTTCCTTCTTGATTTGCCATGGAACTAGCCATCTTCAAAGTTGATTATCGAGATTCGTCTGAGAATCGTCTTCACATCCACTCTCAGCAATTTCTTCCACTTCAGAGCCTGATGAACCCTCTCGATTAGGTGGAAGATTATTGATTTGAATGCCTTGAGGTGTTAATGAGATCTTCTTGGAGTCTAACAGATTCTGAACCTTGTTTCTGAGAACTCTACAATCTTCAGTTGAATGTCTCTGTGCCCCAGCATGGTAGTCACAACGGACGTCGGTGTCAAAGCCCAGCGAGTTTGGAAAAGACGTTGGATCTATCTCTTCTGGAACTATCAATCCACTTTTGATTAAATCTGGTAAGAACTGCCTGTATGGTATTGGAAATGGAGTGAAATTCCTTTTTGGCTTTCTTGGCCTTTGTTGTGCATGTTGTCGCGCCCGATGGCGGCAGGACTGTTGATAATGATGAGGTCTTTGATTTAGAGAAGAATATTGTCTCTGTGGAGAGGATAATGTCCGACGCTGAGACCCAAAAGATTGCTGACTCTGAATACTTGAGTTGTATGAGCACTGAGGTGGAAGTATTGGAGATTCCCAAGTGGAATTACTTTCTTTCTCCCATTCTTCTTGAGAACTGATGATTGATTGACTCTCACCAGCTAGGATGTCTCTAGCACCCTGGATTTTTCCGCTCTTGAGATCCTTCTCAATGTGCTCTCCAGCTTTTACCAAATCAGAGAAGTTTGATGTCACCATGCTAAACAATTTCTCTCGGTACGGGCCTTGCAAGGTATCCACAAACCAGTCAACTAATTCCTTGTCCAAAAGTGGTGGTTGGACGTTAGCTGCTACTTCTCTCCACCTCTGAGCATATCCTCAAAAGGATTCATTGTCTTCTTGAGATAAGTCTAGCAAATGCAGGCGGCTGGGAGCCAAGTCAAGATTGTAGTTGTATTGCTTAACAAAGGCATTGGATAAGTCTGACCATGATTGGATGTTGCGACTCTCTAGCTGCATATACCAATTCAGTGATGCTCCACTTAGACTGTCTTGGAAACAGTGGATCATGAGTTTGTCATTGAGGACATGTGAAGTCATTCCTCTGAAAAACATCACCAAATGCTGCTTTGGACAACTATCCCCTTTGTACTTCTCAAACTTTGGTGTCTTAAACTTAGGAGGTATCACAAGGTCAGGTACCAAACACATGTTCAGAGCATTCAAATCAGCAGAGTCACGACTCTGAAGTGCATCAAGCTTCTTCTCCAAGGCACGACATTTTTCCATTAACCCAATATCTCGTGGATCCTTGGTTTTCACCACAGGGACTACCTCTTAGGAATCTAGCTCAGAGAAAGCGAAACTGCGGTATTCCATGACATCAATAGAAGAGGAACGTCCATCTTGGACAATGGCACGCTCTTGTATGACCTGATTCTCAACAGGAATCCGCACAGGTTGAGCTTGGGAAACATAAATCACAGGAGTCCTTTGAATATTGTCATCTCTTTGTGTCAAGGCTATCATAATCTGATCCAACTGGTTTCTCAACAGGTCGAAATCCGCTCTGGTCACAAACTGGTTCTGGTCTTCTGAATTCATGATCCTTCAAAAGCTACTTGAAGTCCAATGATGGCTTCGGGAAGTCAACTGCTGGGTTACGAACAAAGAACGGATGAGCCTCAAGGCTGAGAAATGCAAATGCAATGCAAATGTGCATGCAATGCTAATGCAAGCCAACTGGTTTCAAGGAACTCGAAGGCAAGTTGTAAAAAATTTTTTTGGAAAATTGAAGAGTTTTATTTTTAAGATCCAAGCTCTGTTGATCTTTTGAAAAGGAAATGAAATTCTGAGTTCCTTGAAACCAACAATGGATGCAATGAGATGTATGCAATGTGCAAACACAAAAACACAGGTATATGTACACACAACGAAGCACACAAGTCCTCGGTTTAGAGGTCTCATGAATGCACGGAAAAGGTTTGGGATAAGGTAAACACCTCACAACTCCCTAATTGGTAGGCCTCCTAAAAGACGATTCTACGATAATTTACCCTTAAACCCACTCACATGATAGTTTCTAGGTTTTTGGACAGGGTTTCAGATTCACGGACCTCAGTCGTATCAACGTCATGCAATGGGCTAGCCATTTTACATCGAGAGTGACGAAAATATCTCTTCTGATTGGGGTTTTCATATTGGTTAAAGCAAGGAGATGTCCTTGAAGTCCAATATTACGCAACCACCGAAATAGAACTGGTTCTAAATGGGGACCTAGAGTCATGGACCCTTCATGAATCAGCGTTATGCAACAGGCTAGTTGTTTTATAACGAGATCTACAAACAGGTCTACTCTAGAGGAGCCTTCATGTTAGTTGCTACAAGGAGCTTTCCCTCGTAGTCTAACACTACTAACTACCAAATCTAAACTTATGTTTTCTCTCTGCTTTTTCTAAAACTCGGGTGTAGAGCTTTATTCAAGATATTAAATACCCAAAGCTCACACATGAATATACAGAGATATATATAAATAAGCAATAATGCAAGAGCAATAAAACATATAATAAAGAAGAAAGAGAAACAAACAAAGCTAAACACACATATGAACACCTAACTAAACTAGGCTTGACTCACTTAGGGAAATTTATCACTCGAAAAATAGTCGACCGGAGGCGAAAGAGGAAGAAACAGAAGAGTCGCCATCGAACTTTATTTATCCCATGAAGGGAAGGGAAAACATCGAGAAAACCCAAAGAATAAAGGATAAGATGGTCTCGCAACCAAATTATGGGTTCGGAAGCCGGTTATGCGAGGGGAAGGTATTAGCACCCCTCACATCCATCGTACTCGATGGGAAGCATTCGCTTGTCTATGTGTAAGGATGTTTGCTATTGATATTGCTTTCTAAGTGTGTTCTAAAGAGGGAGAGAGAAAGGTGAGAACCAAAGGATGTGAAAGAAAATAAAAGAAAACGTAGGGAGAAGAAGAGAGGAAAAGAAAAGGAGACTCGATAGGACTTCGTGGTCCTATGCCTACGTATTCCCTCGTGCAATGGGAAAGTCAGAGTCAACGTAGTTCGGAGGACTACAGGAGAAGAAAATGGAAGGGGGTGGAAAACGGAAGATGGATAGAAGGTGGCTCGCCAAGAATTAGGATTCTCGTGCCTACGTATTCTCATTGAAGAATGAGAAATCAGAGCATCCGTAGTTCTGATTACTACGAGTTGTTGGTTGAGATATGTTAAGTGATTGGCGAACATTTGAGAAAATGCTCAAAGAGTTATGCTAGAGTGCTAGACTCTAACGGCTCTTATACATTCAAGTTGATAATGAAAAATAATTGATGGATAATGAACGCTTGATGAAAATCAAGTGTTCGAAGAGTTGCGCCAAGATGCTAGATCTTGACGGCTCTTATTCATCCACGTTGCCGCGGCCGGCAAAAATATTCGAGTCGCCACCATATTTTTTAAAGGAAAATAATGATAAACCTAAATATCCTATCCTAAGGTAGAGATTCCTACGGTTCGGGAGTCATTTAATTGAAGGGAAGGTGTTAGGCACCCCTCACCTCCATTGTACTCAATGGGATCCACCTTTGCATTTAGGGTATACTTGTTTGTCTAATTTACAGGAAAACCTAAGTTTTTTATTAATTATACTCGCTAGGGTTTACAACCCTATGCCTACGTACCCTCAAAATGAAGGATCAGAGTAACCGTAGTTCACCTCCCCTATTCCTACCCCCTAATCCTATTCCTAAATCCCAAATCCTATCCCTAAATCCCTTTGTCCATTGTTTATACTCTCGGAGGAAGAGTTTTATCCCTTAAATCTAGTGTTTATACTCCTAGATGAGGAGTTCTATCCCTTAAATCCCTTTGTCCATTGTTTATACTCTCGGAGGAAGAGTTTTATCCCAAAAAATCCATATCCCTTATCCCCTATCCCATCCTTTATTTAGGCTCTCGGACCAAGAGCTTTATCCCTTTTGTAAATCCCTTAAAAAACCCTTAAATACCCTTAAAAAAACAATTTCTATTTTTTTTAAAAAATACAAATCAAAAGTTAAATAATTCATTATGACAAAAATACAAAATTCATCCATATTAATCCAAATAATGTCTACATTCCAAATAATTCCTAAAAAAAATTTATATCCCAAAACAAAGTTAAATATTTTTTGTATCCCCTCCTCATATTTATCCTTTTTAAAATAATTTTCCAAGAAAAAAACATAAATCCACTAAAAACATAAGAAAAAATAATTTGTTTATACAAGTGAATATTAAAACAAAATTTAAATGAAAATTAACCAATTGAATTAAATAATAAAAAAAGACCAAGAAAACCTAATTTAACAAAAAGAATAAAAAAACTATTTTCACAACTTAAATCAAAGAATTAATTTAATTGTGATTTAAAAAAAAATAAAAATAAATCTAACAAAATAAAATCCAAAAAAACCCAAAGTCCCAAAATAATCCCTAAACCTTAACTACATTTATCCTAAAATCCTATTTTTTAGTCTCCTAATTAACCATAGAACCTAATTAAAAATAATTAAATTAAATTATGTAAATAATTTAATTAATTAAATTCCAGGGGGTGCATGTTATTCTGAGTTAGCAATTTGGCTCAACTCAGGGGTGTCAATAGTGAATTGGGCGCTAGGCCCAGTTGCTCTGAGTCCAAAAGAACAAAAGAAAAAAATCCTAAGTTGAGTCAATCGGTTGACTCGCCTGAGACGTCTGATGGAGATCAGACAGTTCCAAAGTTGCGTATTCATAGACCGTTGATTTTGAATACCTGTTCAGGCACCTTAATCCAATGGTTCCAAGGCTTCAGTCAACGAGGGAGCATGGTGCTCTTACCTCTACAGGATCACAACGGTCACCCAATCGCATGGCCCGTATAGAGCCACGTGTTGGAGATCTAGACCGCACGCGAGGGAGTATTTAAGGTCAAACCCTTTAGAAAAAACTCATTTTTTCCATTTCTTTCTCTCTCTATCCTTTCTTTCTCTCACTATACTCCCTCCCTTCTCTCTTCCGCTCTCGCCTCTCTCCGCTTTCTCTTTCCCGGCCACCACCACAACCACCTTCCGGCTACCATCCAAACACTTCCGACCACCCCTTAAACAACCTTAAACCACCATAAAACACAGAAACCGTTCAAGTTCTTTAGGGTTCGTAAGAACCCTAAGAACCCTAGCCAACAACACATGAACCCTAACTAAAAAACCCAGAAAGCTTCATCAGTTCTCTATGGTTCGTAAGAACCCTAACCAACATAAACCCTAACCATCTAAACCCAGGAACTTTAAGAACCCTAATCCTAGGATGAGGAACCCTAACCCCAAAAAAACCCTAACCCTCAAATTTCCAGAAAATTACAACAAACCCCAAACATACAAACAATTCAATCAAGCATAAAAATCAAAGCTAAGTGGGGTTACCGTCCGTGCAATGATTCTTTTCGTATAATTTTCCTTTTCTTTTCCGATTTAGTCTTTAATCCCTTCCTTTCTTTGTTCTGCAGGTAAGGGCGGTTGAAGGCTAAGCTCAGAAGAGTTAGGGTTTGAGTTTTGAACCCTAACTTTCTAAAAATCTTTTGGAGCTTTGGTGAAAGGGTGGGGTTTGCGCAGCTGATAGGAATTTCGTCTCTGGGTTTTTCGATCCCCCCCCAAATTTTGATTCCTTTTTCTTTTATGGTTAGAAATTAGGTCTTAGGTTTTAATTAGATTAGATTCAGTTTAGGGAATTTTTGATGTACACATTTGATTCGATTTTATTTTCTTGTAATATTTAGACTTAGGGTTTTTTAAATCTGAGTTGTAATTTTATATTCCGATTCGTGTTGTATCAAAAATCAATCAAAGAAAATTAATTTGCATTTATTTTGGTCTGATTCGATCTGATTTGCTTCCACTTGCACAAGTTAGGGTTTGAGATGGGAAGGAGATGACTGTACATGGTCAACAATTTGACCCAATAATTAATAAATAAAAAACAAATAATTTAAAAATGATATATTGTGACTAAAAATCTTCCACAACACAAATAAATAAAAACCGTACCCTAATAAATTAAAACAATAATAAATAATAATTAATTAACATAGAACCCTAATCATCAGGGCTAATCCCCTAATTAAAAAAAAATCTAAATTTTAATAATTAATTAATAAGAAGATATTAATAAAACTTAAACTAAATTAAAAAAAAAAAATCCTTTTCTCACTAATTCACCAACTAATAAAAATCTGAGATAATACATAATAATAATAAAAAAAAATGAAATAAAAAAAACCCAAAACATCCTTTTTATTATAATTAAACCGAAATTCTAAAAACTAAGACTATTAATCTAAATACACCTAATTATCTCTAATTAATCTAAAATTCCAAAAAATAACCTAATTATCCTAGAAAATCTAATTTCAAAAAAAAACTCTAATAACCTTAATTATTGATAAAACCACAATTCCTAATTAATTTAAAAATAAAAATCTAATTTCTATAAAAATAAAATGACATTAATTTCAAAACAACATTCCTAATAAAATTAAATAAATAAACCTGATTATCTATTTTTAAATAAATAAAGCAAAAATTCGAAAATAAATTAGTACTAACCACTAAAACATTATGATCTAAAAAAAGATTCACTAAAACCTCAAATAGAACCATATCCTAAAATGAGCCCAAAAATTACTAATCAAACCCCCAATGCCCAAAATGGCACTCCCTAAAAAAAATCCAAAACCAATGGTCAAAATTTAGGGTGCTACAGTTGCCCCTATTTAATCGTCTTCAAATCGGAAAGAGTAAGACGACGTGTCTTTCTCTTTTGAAGAGGAGATGATTAAATATAAGAAGGACCCTAATTTTGACCGCCGAGCCAGACAAGTACTATGTTGACTACCCTTGGATCCCTTGTAACAAACCCGTGGCGAGATATCTGATTAAACTCCTTTACCCTGGAAGAAAATGATCCTATGCCATGTATGCAGGTATGAAAGCATGTATGCTCTTATGTATGATGCATTTGTTTGGGCTAACGCCTTTTTTATGATATGCAGTGAATGTTTTTACGGAAATCATATCTTTATATGACATTCCAACGTCTCAACCCTTGAACCCTTAGCTCCTTTTGATGAATGTGACAAGTTGTAGGCTCTTGACATATGGAGATGCGTAGAGAAACTCCCACAGTGATTGAATTCCGACCGTCAATTTATGGATCTTTTACTTTTATCTTTGAGGGAAACCATGATTCTTTTGCTGTTCCCGAATCGCAGTAAAATACCTTTTCCCTTTTTTTTAGCTTTTGATTATACCCAATGTTTCAATGCATTATTATAAATAAAATCGACATTTTGTAATCAAGCAGAAAAATTGAAAAGCAAAGAAAGTTTTATTCATTGATAAGTAGGCCTATAAACAGGCAAAAGTACATAAGCAAAGCAAATCCTCATAAGGAGGAAGTACTACAAAACAGAAAAGAAATGGCAATACGAAAAAAAAATTTATCTATGTCCCTATTAAATTTAACACTGACTAATATCCCTAAATCTCCGAGGTCTTGACACTTCATTTCTGAAGATGATGACTGGATTGATCATTCCTTTCTGAACTCCATTAGTGCTATCAGTCTTATGCCTTTTGGATATCCTTAATTTTGCCTGGACCGTTCTTTTAGAATCTTAGTCCACCTGGATGCTATACCATTTTTTTTTCAACTAAGCCACCCTTTAGGGTTTTCGACTTGTTGGGTATCATTTTTCTAAGTCCCTAATTTTTGCCTGAATTGCTCTTTCGAGTTTTCAATTCACCTGGACGCCCTAACTTTTGCCTAAGTCGCCCTTTAGGGTTTTCGACTTAGCGGGCTTTTATCCTCTTTTTCTAGGCATAGTATTTTTTGACTGAATCGGAATTTACCGGTCGGGGTAAATCCACTCCATCCATAGTAGTCAATATTAAAGCTCCTCCTGAAAATGCGCTTTTTACGACATATGGTCCTTCACAATTTGGAGTCCATTTGCCACAAGGATCTTTATGGACAGGTAGCACTTTCCTTAATACCAGGTCTCCTTCCTCAAATAGGCGAGGACGAACTTTCTTATCGAATGCTTTCTTGAATCTCCGCTGATACAGTTGACCATGACATACAGCAGCCATACGCTTTTCCTCTATGAGATTCAGTTGGTCAAGTCTATTCTATTCCCACTCTGCTTCATCCAGCTTAGCCTCCATTATGACCCTTAGTGAAGGAATTTCTACTTCAACCGGGAGGACTGCTTCTGTGCCATATACCAAGGAAAAAGGAGTAGCTCCTGTCGAAGTTCGAACTGAGGTTCTGTAGCCATGTAGTGCGAAAGGGAGCATTTCATGCCAATCTTTGTAAGTCTTCACCATTTTCTGGATGATCTTCTTGATGTTCTTATTAGCCGCTTCAACTGCGCCATTCATCTTAGGGCGATAAGGTGATGAATTATGGTGATCGATTTTGAAACTTTCACATAACTCATCCATCACTTTATTATTCAGGTTGAGCCCTTTGTGTGTGATGATTTTGTTAGGAACCCCATAGCGACAGATTATCTCTTTCTTGATGAACCGCGCAATCACTTACCTTGTCACATTGGGGTAGGACGCAGCTTCGACCCATTTAGTGAAGTAGTCAATAGCAACTAGAATGAACCGGTGTCCATTTGATGCCTTAGGCTCGATCATCCCGATTATGTCTATTCCCCACATAGAGAAAGGCCAAGGAGCCGTTAAGACATTCAAAGGAGTTGGTGGCACATGGATTTTATCCGCATAAATCTGACATTTATGGCACTTCTTGACATATTTGAAATAGTCCGATTCCATAGTCAACCAGTAATACCCTGCTCGGAGAATCTTTTTAGCCATTGCATGCCCATTTGCGTGGGTTCCAAAGGATCCTTCATGTATTTCCTTGATAAGCATGTCCTGTTCATGTCCATCCAAACACCGGAGCAACACCATGTCATGATTTCTTTTGGAAAGTACCTCTCCATCTAGGAAAAACTGAGCAGCCAGTCATCTGAGTGTTTTCTTATCCACACTGGAAGCATTTGTAGGATATTTTTGCTTCTGGAGGAACTGTTAGATATCATAAAACCACGGTTTATCATCCATTTCTGCCTCTACTGCCCCACAATAAGATGGCTCATCAAGGTGATCAATTTTGATGGCTGGTGCTTCATTATACCACTTGACCTTGAACATGGACGCCAAAGTTGCCAAGGCGTCTGCCAGTTGATTCTGATCTCTAGGAATATGATGGAAGGTGATCTCATCAAAGTACACTATCCTTCTCCAGACACAATCTCGATACCGAGTTAATTTGGTATTAAGTGTCCTACATTCCCCTTTGACTTGATTGATGACGAGAGCTGAATCTCCATGTACCTCTAAGATCTTGATTCCCAGCTTGATGGCTTCATTAATTCCCAAGATACACGCCTCATATTCCGCCATATTGTTAGTACATGAGAAGCATATCCTGGTGGTAAAAGGTATGTGAAATCCTGTGGGAGAAGTTATGACAGCCCCCACACCATGTCCTTCTGCATTTGAGGCTCCATCGAATATAACTTTTCACCGCGATCCAGGTTCAGGTCCTTCATAGGAACTTGGAATATCATCGTCTCTTACAGCCATCACATCCTCATCTAGAAAATCAAATTACATAGGCTGATAGTCGTCCAACGGTTGATGAGCAAGGTGATCAGCTAACACACTTCCTTTTATGGCCTTCTGGGTGACATACTGGATGTCATATTCAGTAAGTAACATCTGCCACCGAGCCACTCTCCCAGTCACTCCAGGCTTCTCAAATATATACTTGATAGGGTCCATCCTTGATATTAGCAAAGTAGTATGGCACACCATATATTGTCTTAATCGCCGGGCAGCCCATACAAGAGCACAACAGGTCTTCTCCAAGAGTGAGTATCTGGATTCGGAATTCGTAAATTTCTTACTCAAGTAATAAATTGCATGCTCCTTTCTCCCTGTTTCGTCTTGTTGTCCGTGTACACAACCCATCGAATTGTTAAGCACCGTCAGATACATTATGAGTGGCCTTCCAGGTACAGGTGGTACCAATATGGGTGGCTCTTGTAAATACCCTTTGATTCGATCGAAGGCCTTTTGACAATGTTCATCCCATTCAAGGCTTTGGCCTTTCCTCAATAACTTGAAGATCGGCTCACAAGTAGCAGTAAGATGTGAGATGAACCTAGCAATGTAATTCAGCCTCCCTAAGAACCCTCGTACCTCTTTTTCAGTCCTCGGCGCTGGCATTTCTTGAATGGCCTTCACTTTATCAGGATCAACCTCTATACCTCTTTGACTGACGATGAACCCCAACAATTTCCCGGATCTGACTCCGAAGGTACACTTCGCAGGATTTAACCGTAGCTTAAACTTTCTCAACCGTTCAAACAACTTTTGCAGATTGACTATGTGCTCTTCCTCAGTTTGTGACTTAGTGATCATATCATCCACATAAACCTCAATTTCCTTGTGCATCATGTCATGAAAGAGAGTAACCATTGCCCTTTGATAAGTTGCCCCTGCGTTTTTCAGTCCGAAGGGCATCACCTTGTAACAGAAGGTACCCCAAGGGGTAATAAAGGTAGTCTTTTCCATGTCGGAGGGAGCCATCTTGATCTGGTTATTTCCAGAAAACCCATCCATAAATGAGAATACCGAAAATTGAGCCGTGTTATCCACCAATACATCAATGTGAGGTAATGGAAAATCGTCTTTAGGACTTGCTCTATTGAGATCTCGGTAATCTACGCACATTCTGACTTTCCCATCCTTCTTTGGTATGGGCATGATATTGGCTACCCATTCTGGATACTTTACTGCGGCTAAGAACCCTGCGTCGAACTGCTTTTTAACCTCTTCCTTGATCTTGAGAGTCATATCTGGTCTAGTGCGCCTTAATTTTTGCTTGACCGGAGGACAATCGGGTTTAAGCGGTAGCTTATGTTCAGCAATATCTGTGTCCAAACCGGGCATATCTTGGTAGGACCAAGCAAACACATCCATATATTCCCGTAGCAACTTGATCAACCTCTCCTTTACATCCTCGTTCAAAGAAGCTCCCACTTTGACTTCCTTTTTATCCTCGTCAGTCCCCAGATTGATCAGATCCACTGGTTCCTGATGAGGTTGTATCACTTTATTCTCTTGCTTTAACATTCTGGCTAGCTCTTCAGGAAGTTCACAATCATTCTTATCACCCTCTTCCGCTAGGTAAATCGGGAACTCAAAGTTGTAAGGGATTATAGCAGTGTCATTTTCAATAGGTTCATTTTTAAATCTGCAAAAGGAATGTTTTTATGCCTATTATTTTTTGAATTTGAGAAAAATGAAAGTACTTGGAAAGAAAAAAAAGGTGTATTGCCATTTGAAAAAAGAATAACTAAGCAAGAAACAAAAAGGATCTTAATTGAAAACAAAATGCAACTTTATTATTAAATAATTCAAAGAAACAAAAGGTGGCCCTACAAAGCTTGTCCATTTGCCTTGGGCATAACAAAGGACTTATTATTATTTTTTAAGAAAAAGTAAATTACTTTGAAACAGAAATCATCTCGGGAATCTCGATGGCTCTCCAGTTGTTGAGAACTGTATCTGGAGAGCACTGGCATATCCAATCTGGTATCCCCTTGTCTTCCTCTTCAATTGCGGTCACTTGGTCTTCGTCTTTGAACCCAACACTATGGAAAGTTTCTTCAAGTGGAGGAAATATCATTGGACCAGTCTTGTGCTCTTCATTTTTAGTCGGTTTGTAACCCAACCCGAATTGATCCTTCTTTTCATGTATCTCTATCACCTTGCCCCAGCCCCTAGTATCCCCATTCTGAATCAAGTCTGTGATCCTTTTCGGCTTTTCCTCCTGTCTAACGACTTGCTTACGACTGACCGTCGCAACCTCCAAAGCTTGGAACGGTATTTCAAATGTTTCTCCATCCACTTCTATGTATCTGAAAGATGCGAGATGACTGACGAACATGTCCTCCTCTCCATCAACAATTATTAAGTTATCTCCTGATATGAACCTCAACTTTTGATGAAGCGTTGAAGTAACTGCGCCCGCAGCATGAATCCAAGGTCGTCCTAAAAGACAAGTATAAGAAGGATTGATGTCCATGACTTGGAAAGTGATCATGAAGGTATGAGATCCTATCACTGTAGGTATATCCACCTCTCCAATTACCATTCTCTTTGAACCGTCGAAAGCCCTGACCACCAAAAAACTAGTCTTCATAAAAGTTCTCACCGATGTTAACTTCATTAGGGTATCCTTAGGCATGACATTCAGAGCAGACCCTGTATCCACCAACACTCTTGAAAGGACAGTGTCGTGGCATTTAATTGATATATGTAAGGCCTTAGTATGCTTTTGCCCCTCAGGAGGTAATTCCTCGCTACTGAAACCCAGACAAGTACTGTAGGAGATATTGGAGACCACCTCATCAAACTGTATCACTGAGATATCTTTAGTCACATGGGCTTCATTTAAGACCCTCAACAAGGATTCCCTGTGTGCTTCTGAACTTAATAACAAGGACAAAATAGAGATCTTGGACGGTGTTTGATTTAGTTGGTCCACCACCCTATAATCGCTCCTCTTTATAATCCTTAAAAACTCCTCAGCGTCTTCTGGAGATATGTTCTTTTTGGAAGATCCTTCTCCTGTGTTGGTGGTCTCTTTCCCTTTTGAGCTTTTAGGAGTATCCTTCTTAGGTAGTTCAGATGAGTATACTCTTCCACTACGGGTCATCCCTCCAATACTAGCTATGTTAGTAACTGCTGGTGATGGCACTATAGTCTTTCCTCCCACTGACGCCGTGACGTCATATTTCCAAGGTACAGTCTTGGAGCTTTCATAGGGAAATGGCGTTGGTACATGGAACGTGATAGGTCCTTCTGACGCTGTAGGAACCGGGGCTTTGATTGGCGCAGGAACAGGTATTTGAATTGATGTTCGTGCAGGCACCAGAATTGTTATCTGAATAAGAACCTGTGTAGGCCTTGCAACTGGTATTTGGATGGGCGCCTGTGCCTGCCTGGGAACTTGTATTTGAATAGGCACTTGTGTAGGCCTTGGAACTGGTATTTGAATGGGAGTCTTGACTCCTCTTTTCTGGTATGGAACCTCAGAAGGTGCCTGCCCCTGGGAGTCTAAGGCAGCTACCTCATTCATATTCCTTAAGTACCCAATCTGTACTATCCCTTGGTCCATTAGTTGTTGGAGAACCTCCTTCATCTTCTTACAGCTATTGGGATCAATCGCGCAATTCTCACAGTCACCATGCAACCTTTCAAACTCCTCATACCCTATTAAGGTTTCCCTCACTTTCGTCATAGAGGTCTTTACCTGCTCCACCCCTCTAATTATGATGTCCTCTCTTAATCCCTCAACGGAGTTAACAGTTGGTCCAGCGTGCCCTGGGAAAGGGTTATCTCCTACATTTGGAGTGTCATAACTAAAGTTGATAACCTTCTGATCCAGCAAATCTTGCACCCTAAATTTGAGAGCCAAACATTTTTCAGTCGTGTGCCCTGGAGATCCAGCATGGTAATCACATCTAGCATTAGCGTCATACCCTCGAGGAAGAGGCGTAGGAGGGGGCCCTAACGGCTTGATTTCTACCAATCCCTTTTGGATTAGCATCGACAGGATTTGAGTATATGTAGTGGGTATATGGTCAAAGTCCTTCCATGGCCTCCTTTGTTCCCTTCGGGGATACCTTTGTTGTTGTTGATTTTGCGGAGGTGGCGCCCTTGGTTGTTGCACTTGTAGCGTAGGAGTTGCTTGACTTGAAGCCACAGCAGCCACATGAGGTACTTGAGAATACCCATCAGCAGAAATGGCATTGGCCTCCCTCTTTGAGTTATTACCGGAATACCTTCTGTTATTTGATTGACTGGAAGATAGCTTTCCAATCTTCCCGCTCTTCAAACCATTCTCGATCCTTTCTCCAATGATGACTAAATCTGCGAACCCAGTCGAGACAGATCCAATCATCTTCTTGTAATATATCCCTTGCAGCGTTCCCATAAATGTGTCTACTAGCTCACTTTCCCTTAATGGAGGTTGCACACGAGAGGCTAGCTCCCTCCATCTCTGGGCATACTCCTTAAATGATTCGTTCCCTTTCTGAGACATGTTTTGCAACTGCATGTGATTAGGGGCCATGTCTACATTGTATTGGTATTGCCTTATGAAGGCACTCGCCAAATCATCCCAGTTTTTGATGTAAGTCCTTTCCAGCTGCATGTACCAGTCCAAGGATACCCCACTAAGGCTGTCTTGGAAAACATGCATCATCAGCTTTTCGTTCTTAACGTGTGCCCCCATCTTTCGGGAAAACATCCGAATGTGGCTTTTGGGACAACTAAACCCTTTGTACATCTCGAAGGTAGGCGCCTTAAACTTAGGAGGCACGACCACGTCGGGTACCAAACACATTTCCATGGCATCAATCCCAAAGACCTTGGATCCTTCCACAGCCCTTAACCTTTCCTCAATTATCTTATACTTTTCATCCTCCTTTCTTTCTTCCACGGCAGCTGGTTTGGTTTCACGAACTACTTGCCTTGAGTCTTCTTCTCCAGATTGGAGGTGCCAGTCATTAGAGACCTCACGAGTGACAGGTATCTGTATGGGTCGTGATTCTCCATCGTGCTCGGGAGGAGGAACAGACCCTACAGGAGGTTGAGTGTTAGCCTTCCCTTTACTAGCCTCTAAAGCCTCACGCTCCAAGTCAGCCACAAATCCCAGAAGAGGATTGCTATCTTCATATTGGGGAGGAGGGGTAGGAGCATTCCTACGGTTACTAGCCTCGGTGTCTCTTGCTATCATATTCTGGATAGCTCGAGTCAGCTGGTCGATTTTGTCCTTCATCTCGTCCACATTTCCCTTGACAATGTCCACATCTCCCTTTAGAGCAGCGTGATTCTGTTCCATTTGTTCCATAGCTTTCCTTTGGTAAGCACGGGTGTTGGGTCGAGAAGTCAGATTGTTGCGAAGATTCTGAGAAACAAAATGATTTTCGTTTAATGCCTTTCTTTTATATGTTATGCATGAATGAATGTATGAGTATGCAAAATGTTTTTTTCAGGAATCTTAAATTTTCAACCAATTAAGAGTCAGACCAAAGATAATGGAAATTCAAACATTTTTATTAATGAAAGAGAGTACTTAGGGTCGAAGCCCTATTTATTACTTAAGCAAAACCAAATTGGGGATAACCCTTAAAATATTCATAACAACATCCCAAAAGTAAGAAACCAAACATAAAAAGCCTAAATCCTTCTCCTAATTCTGGCTCTGAAGTCTTCCACCATCCCACGACAAAGTGTAAGGAAATCAGAAATCTCCTTCGCTGGCTTGAAAATAATGGCTATTTCCTCAGCTTCCCTTAATTTTCGAGGGATCTCATGTATAAGGTCATTGGTCAGAAAGACCAACTTATCATATCTGTCTTCAAAGTATGCCTTTTCCCTTTGTAGATTATCCATGATCGCCAAGTCTTCTGCAACGGTGTGCTCCAATTGGCTATTGTGGACTTCATCATGGTGGCCCCACTCTCTAAGCTCTTCATAGGATGCTTCCAATTCCTCATAGGCTCTCTTGAGTGCCTGGTTTTCCTCTTGAGCTTGTAACCACCCTTCAGGTCATTGGGCAAGAAGTTCTTCAGCTGTTCTCATCCGCACGATCGCATCCAACGCTTGCCTTTTACTTCTGAGGAGAGCATCTGCCAAACTTTGAACCTCAGATTCTAAGTCAAAGATTTGCCTATCATACCCTTCTCTGACCTCCCTTTGTGTTGAGGACATCCATAAGTTTCTCCATTCGTCCCTTTGCCTCCAAGCCCTATCAAGGTCCGCTTGTTGAGTTTGAAGGCGTGAGCTCAAAGCTTGAAGATCAGCATGGGCACGCTCCTTCTTTTCCTCCTTCATTCGAGCTAATCCTTCATTGACCTTCGATTGTTCCATGGCTTCCTTAAGACTCAACCTCATCTGGCTACTTTCTCTAGTAGCTTGGTAGAATTTAGCCTCTCATTCATCTTTTTCTTTTGTCAATCTGGCAATGGTCTCCTTAAGCTTTTCACTTTCTTCCATGGAGATTGCGGTAGGTGGAGGAACCATGGGATCAACGGGACGATCTAAAGTAAAGGGAAGCTTTACCTTCCTTATCCTTTCCTCCATCCATTGTGAATATGGGACCCTTGATTCCTCTCTTGGCCTTTTCAAACTGCTCTTCCATTTTATACTTTGCTTCCATGCTTCAGAAATCCTTAGGACGTCTGGATGATCTCCTTTCACACCTTGTAGGACGAAGCCTTTTAGTAACTTGTCTTCTGGCTTGTAGGACAAAGGGTGCCCTAGCTGCCTCATCGCCAACATAGGATTATAGCTTATTCACCCTCTTGAGCCAATCAAAGGTACATTAGGAAAGTTCCCACAACTTAAGATCACGTCATCCCTTTGGATTATTTGAGGAAACCATAAGATGTCCTTACCAACACGGGATACCAGATATTGGGACCACTCATAGGCCTTCATTTGTCTCATATCCCTTATATCCTTCACTAGATGGGAACACAACCACTTGTATAATAGCTGAGGACAACATAGCATAGTTCCTCCCTTCTTCTCAAACCTACAATGGAGAGTGAAGTATATGTCTGCAAGGAGAGCTGTTGAATAGTCTTCTTCTCCAAGGGTAACAGCCAGAAATAGATTGACAGCGGTGATGTCTATGAAGTTTGGAACACTTGGGAATAGGACCAACCCAAAGATAAGTAATACCTTGATGGCGTCTAGGGCTACCCAATTCTTGCAAGCCACAAAGTGACTAGCTTTACTCTCTAAGAACCACTTAGGGAACCCTTCGAAGTCATCTTTAGTTTTCCAATGAGCTTGTAGGTCCTCTTCACGAATATACAAACAGTTTGCCATCTCTTTTAATGAAGGTCTATACCCCAATTCTTTGAATGGACCTTTATTGTTTTTGGGGAAATCCAGTATCTTTCGAACCTCTTCTAAAGTAGGTGCTATTTGGAAGTCCTTGAATTGGAAACACCTTAACTCGGGATCATAAAATTGGGCCAAGGCAGTTAGACCCTCCTCTTGCATAGGAAATAGAACCAAGTCCAATATATCTCTATACCTACGAAGTATAGGTTTCCTTCTTTCCTTGGGTAATTCAGCAGCATAAGTCTTTAGGCTTTTTATATCTGATATCCTTACTCTAATGGGGAGAGTTCTCTTTTTTCCAACTTCCATTGTCCTTTGATTTAATCCTTTTTTTGTAAAATTTTAAGATTCCTGTGAATGCAAAAAAGAGAAAAATTTATGAGGATGATGAATGCACATGATGTCTTGATTAGGGTAAAGGTAAAGTGTAAGCATGCCCCTAGTAAGGTGGGCTTCCCTAGAACAGGCGGGGTCTAAGTTAAGACTACCCAATCCCCTCACAGGTAGGTTACCTAAATTTGGCCAGCATAACGACCCCAAAATGTTTAGACTATACCCTTGTTTTACCATGAGAAGGAGCAAGCCTTCCTACGGTAATCCTTCGGGATAAGTCTCATTTGGGATAGGACCCTAGTAACAACCCCTGAGGGTTGAATACATAAGGTCCATGATTGGTGTGGGGTAGGTTAAGGTTCTCAGAGTCTCGGACCACATCCCAATCATTCCACTACGAGAGGGGCTAGCCCTTTCGTGAGGACGACTTTGAAGGGTTCTACTCTGAGTGTGGCATCAATGCATTTTAGGGGACGCTGTGTCCCTCGCAAAAACATTTCTGTTCCACTTTAGGTTCTAGGGTTATCCTTCAAGATTTGGGTTTTAGCTTCACTCCTTTTTTTTTATTGCCCCAATCCCTTGCATGATAGCAAAACAAAACAAAATGTTAAATAAATAAATATATGAAATAAAAATAAACAAATAACAATAAAAAAATAAAAAACCAACATAACATCCAAGACAAACAAATCCCTAAATCCTAAGGCTAGGATTGACTCTCCCCAGCAGAGTCGCCAGCTGTCGCAGCCGGCAAAATTATTTGAGTCGCCACCATATTTTTTAAAGGAAAATAATGATAAATCTAAATATCCTATCCTAAGGTAGAGATTCCTATGGTTCGGGAGTCATTTAAGTGAAGGGAAGGTTTTAGGCACCCCTCACCTCCATTGTACTCAATGGGATCCACCTTTGCATTTAGGGTATACTTGTTTGTCTAAGTTACAGGAAAACCTAAGTTTTTTATTAATTATACTCGCTAGGGTTTACAACCCTATGCCTACGTACCCTCAAAATGAAGGATCAGAGTAACCGTAGTTCACCTCCCCTATTCCTACCTCCTAATCCTATTCCTAAATCCCAAATCCTATCCCTAAATCCCTTTGTCCATTGTTTATACTCTCGGAGGAAGAGTTTTAACCCTTAAATCTAGTGTTTATACTCCTAGATAAGGAGTTCTATCTCTTAAATCCCTTTGTCCATTGTTTATACTCTCGGAGGAAGAATTTTATCCCAAAAGATCCATAACCCTTATCCCATATCCCATCCTTTATTTAGGCTCTCTGACCAAGAGCTTTATCCCTTTTGTAAATCCCTTAAAAAACCCTTAAATACCCTTAAAAAAACAATTTCTAATTTTTTTAAAAAATACAAATCAAATGTTAAATAATTCATTATGACAAAAATACAAAATTCACCCATATTAATCCAAATAATGTCTACATTCCAAATAATTCCTAAAAAAAAATTTATATCCCAAAACAAAGTTAAATATTTTTTTTATCCCCTCCTCATATTTATCCTTTTTAAAATAATTTTCCAAGAAAAAAACATAAATCCTCTAAAAACTTAAGCAAAAATAATTTGTTTATACAAGTGGATATTAAAACAAAATTTAAATGAAAATTAACCAATTGAATTAAATAATAAAAAAAGACCAAGAAAACCTAGTTTAACAAAAAGAATAAAAAAACTATTTTCACAACTTAAATCAAAGAATTAATTTAATTGTGATTTAAAAATAAATAAATAAATCTAACAAAATGAAATAAAAAAAAACCCAAAGTCCCAAAATAATCCCTAAACCCTTAACTACATTTATCCTAAAATCCTATTTTTTAGTCTCCTAATTAACCATAGAACCTAATTAAAAATAATTAAATTAAATTATGTAAATAATTTAATTAATTAAATTCCAGGGGGTGCATGTTATTCTGAGTTAGCAATTGGGCTCAACTCAGGGATGTCAATAGTGAATTGGGCGCTAGGCCCAGTTGCTCTGAGTCCAAAAGAACAAAAAAAAAACCCTAAGTTGAGTCAATCGGTTGACTCGCCTGAGACGTCTGATGGAGATCAGACGGTTCCAAAGTTGCGTATTCATAGACCGTTGATTTTGAATACCTGTTCAGGCACCTTAATCCAACGGTTCTAAGGCTTCAGTCAACGAGGGAGCATGGTGCTCTTACCTCTACAGGATCACAACGGTCACCCAATCGCATGGCCTGTATAGAGCCACGTGTTGGAGATCTAGACCGCACGCGAGGGAGTATTTAAGGTCAAACCCTTCAGAGAAAACTCATTTTTTCCATTTCTTACTCTCTCTATCCTTTCATTCTCTCACTCTACTCTCTCCCTTCTCTCTTCCGCTCTCGCCTCTCTCCTCTTTCTCTTTCCCGGCCACCACCACAACCACCTTCTGGCCACCATCCAAACACTTCCGACCACCCCTTAAACAACATTAAACCACCATAAAACCCAGAAACCGTTCAAGTTCTTTAGGGTTCGTAAGAACCCTAGCCAGCAACACATGAACCCTAACTAAAAAACCCAGAAACCTTTATCAGTTCTCTATGGTTCGTAAGAACCCTAACCCTATGAACCCTAACCATCTAAACCCAGGAACCTTAGGGTTCGTAACCCTAACCCTAGGATGAGGAACCCTAACCCCAAAAAAACCCTAACCCTCAAATTTCCAGAAAATTACAACAAACCCCAAACATACAAACAATTCAATCAAGCATAAAAATCAAAGCTAAGTGGGGTTACCGTCCGTGCAGTGATTCTTTTCGTATAATTTTCCTTTTCTTTTCCGATTTAGTCTTTAATCCCTTCCTTTCTTTGTTCTGCAGGTAAGGGCGGTTGAAGGCTAAGCTCAGAAGAGTTAGGGTTCGAGTTTTGAACCCTAACTTTCTACAAATCTTTTGGAGCTTTGGTGAGAGGGTGGGGTTTGCGCAGCTGATAGGAATTTCGTCTCTGGGTTTTTCGATCCCCCCCCCCCCCCATTTTTGATTCCTTTTTCTTTTATAGTAAGAAATTAGGTCTTAGGTTTTAATTAGATTAGATTCAGTTTAGGGAATTTTTGATGTACACATTTGATTCGATTTTATTTTCTTGTAATATTTAGACTTAGGGTTTTTTAAATCTGAGTTGTAATTTTTTATTCTGATTCGTGTTGTATAAAAAATCAATCAAAGAAAATTAATTTGCATTGATTTTGGTCTGATTCGATCAGATTTGCTTCCACTTGCGCAAGTTAGGGTTTGAGATGGGAAGGAGATGACTGTACATGGTCAACAATTTGACCCAATAATTAATAAATAAAAAACAAATAATTAAAAAATGACATATTGTGACTAAAAAACTTCCACAATACAAATAAATAAAAACCGTACCCTAATAAATTAAAACAATAATAAATATTAATTAATTAACATAGAACCCTAATCATCAGGGCTAATCCCCTAATTAAAAAAAATCTAAATTTTAATAATTAATTAATAAGAAGATGTTAATAAAACTTAAACTAGATTAAAAAAAAAAATCCTTTTCTCACTAATTCACCAACTAATAAAAATCTGAGATAATAAATAATAATAATAAAAAAAATGAAATAAAAAAAAACCCAAAACATCCTTTTTATTATAATTAAACCGAAATTCTAAAAACTAAGACTATTAATCTAAATACACCTAATTATCTCTAATTAATCTAAAATTCCAAAAAATAACCTAATTATCCTAGAAAATCTAATTTCAAAAAAAAACTCTAATAACCTTAATTATTGATAAAACCACAATTCCTAATTAATTTAAAAATAAAAATCTAATTTCTATAAAAATAAAATGACATTAATTTCAAAACAACATTCCTAATAAAATTAAATAAATAAACCTGATTATCTATTTTTAAATAAATAAAACAAAAAATTCGAAAATAAATTAGTACTAACCACTAAAACTCTATGATCTAAAAAAAGATTCACTAAAACCTCAAATAGAACCATATCCCAAAATGAGCCCAAAAATTACTAATCAAACCCCCAATGCCCAAAATGGCACTCCCTAAAAAAAATCCAAAACCAATGGTCAAAATTTAGGGTGCTACACACGTTATGATTAAGATTGTTTTTAGGACAACAAGCTTTTGACGATGATCAATTGCTCAAAAGGGTTATGTCAAGATGCTAGATCTTAACGGCCCTTAATCGTCCAAGTAGATATGAAAGTCGTTTAATGGACAATGAACGTCTGATGAAAATCAATTGTTCGAAGAGTTGTGCCAAGATGCTAGATCTTGACGGCTCTTACTTGTCCAAGTTAATTAAAGATATATTTGAGGAGCGAAAGAATGAGCGAGTGGCTACCCCAAAGTGCGAGATTTGAGACCAATCGTTCGAAGTTTCTGCTAGAATGCTAGATTCTAACAGTCCTCTTCTTTCGCATTTATTTAGAAATAGATTTTAACATTCGATTTTTAAAGTCACTCGATGCTTGATCGAGGTTTGGTTCATAAGTTGAAAATAATTTGTGAAATGGTTTGAAATTGAAAATTATTTAATGAAATGGAAGTCGAAATGGTCTCGTCTCAATCACGATTTAATCGAGGAATCAATAATCTAATGATATTTGACTTTCATTGACCGATAAAATAAGTAAAAAAGTAGCCTCATATTTATCAAGACTTATGGGTTTGAAATAACCAACAAAAGTTAAGATTTTTTATATGTCATTGGCCCTAAAAAGGAGAAGAAATCAAAAATGAAAATTAAATAAAAAACTAACAATAGAGTAAATGACCCAAGAGATGTGTTATAATGAAAATCCTTCTTTAGAGAAATCTGAAAAATAAGATAATAGAAAAAATAAAAGAGTGTTGAAATGTCATTAAAAATAGAGAAGAGGATATATATGGTGGAATCACTTGGGCTTAGAGCCCATCATCCACCATCAACAAAACATGGATGGAATCAAAATACATGTGGGAGGATTAATAAAACAGAACGGGTTATAGAGCCCAGATCCAATCCACAAGTCCTCAATGAAACTACATGAAACAAAGTCACCACACGTTTCAATAAGCCAAAAATCTTGTTTACTGAAGAACAAAAAAATCAGAAAAGTCAAAACAAACAAAATCACCACCAATCGATTCAAAACTGCTTTCAAACGAAAATGGTGAAACAATCGATGGAGAAGAGCAACACAATCATCACGATGAAGCTAAAAAGCCACACATGCGCAGATTCAACCGACCTAGCCTCGTTTAGATTCCTGTTTCATCTTCTCCATTAGCTTGTTCTCTCATTCAGCTTCAAACCATTTTTCGCTCGATTTGGATTCATCCTCAGGTATGAGTTCCGTGAGTCACTTTTCCGTTAGAAACTCGTCTCGATCTCTTCGCTCTTTCTTCCTCTCTGTTTCACATTTCTTGTTTAAGATGGGGTTGAGGTTTGCGAGAGGTTAGCGCCGTCGGAATCGAGGTTGAGTTTAACAGTGATGATGATGGTGATGAAAAGAGTGGATTGGTCGGAAAAAAGATTGTGCGAAAATGATTTGTTGTTGTCGATTTATTATGGAAGAAGAAAAGGTTGGGTTAAGGGTTTGGGGAAGAAACAGACGTGGAGTTGTTGTTGATGTTTGATGAAGAAGGTTTGAAGGAGGTCGGCGATGGAGATTGAGAGTGAGGCCGAAGGGAGTTGATAGAAGGGGTCAGGCTCCGTTTCATGACGAACAGAGAAAGGTTATGTTTATTCCCGTTTGTGTTTTTCTTTTTTTCTGACTATTACTTCCCTCTCTTTAAAACAAAATTAAAGAGGAGTATCATGTTAAATTGTCCCTTTCCTTTGTTGATGGGCTTCTTTCATGGCAGGTATGGTACGAGTGCAGCATCGTATTGTTGTTGTTGCTTGTAGCTAGCCTCGTACGGTTTGGCAGCGGTTGTTGTGCTGTATCAATTGTTGCAGGTTTTGATCTTGTGGAGAGGTACGAAATTTGGACGGTTGTGGTGTGTATGAAGTTTTGATACGAAAGAGTTTTTGTGTAGCTTTTTCCTCTTTTTTTTTGAACCATGGACTCTCGTAAATGGGATTTTTGTACAATGATCTTTGTATTATATTTTTTTGAATTTTGTGATATTGGTTGTGAAAAAAAAACAAAAAATAAGATGGATAATGAGTTGGAAATTTGTGAAATGTAATATCAAAATAAATTTTAAAAAAAGTTAATTGATAAATGATATGGAAACATGGATATGAATGGATTAATGAATTAGAAATGTGAATAATGGATATTATGGATAAAATGGATAATGGTTTAGTTTAGATAATGGATTAGGAAAGTGGATATGGAGAAATTAGATAAAAGGTTATGGAATAGAAAAATGATTAAATGGATAAAATAAATTGGATTTTAAAATGGATAATTGTAATAAAATGTGGATAATTGAAAATGGTTTAGAAATGGATTATGAGAAATGGGTAAATAACAAAATGGATAAAAGACGGTTACGGGAATGGATAATGGTAAAGGTAACACACCACCACAACACTTAAAACTCCACAAATGCACTTGTCCATTAAACTTAACTGCCACAAATCCTGAATTACATGACCAAACACGTGCACACAACTTGAAATGTACCGACTGCTTTAACCTCTCTGATGGCTCTACAACCTCAATTGAACTGAAACAATACTGCACACACCATGAACCAGCTAACCTTAGGAGACACAACTGAACGATATTTGTCAACTATAAACTCCAAGGGTGAGAAACCCTAATCCTCGTGCCTTGAGTGCACACTCATGAAACAAATGACTGGATGAGGACCAAAACTCTAATTCAGAATCTCTGCCACAGCCTGATAACCTGATACTGATGCAATCCACTTGTTTGACCAAGATTAGGTCAAACTTCCACTGAATCTCAAACCATACCACACAAACCCTTAACCTGACGACCTTGCCTGATCCTTGAGGAAGAACTTGTGATGAAAGTAAATTAGATTAGATTATTGAGGAGAGGAGGTCTCTTGAAACAAACCCTGATTTACAAGTGAAACAAAACAAACAACAGCCGATAAAATGGTTAGTTAACAATGCATAGGTGATTGATCTATGATGCTCATGTAAAAGATGTTATGACATCTAAGGGGTCAAAATTTGGGGTACAATAGTGCACTTCAAAAAAAAAATTTAAAGAACATGAACATTAAGGAATGATAATGACACTAGCTGCCTTAACACTTTCAAAGCATAGTACATAAGTTAAACACGATGTCAACCAATCAACATACTACAATACTATTATTAAACTGAGTATCGTGAAAAAATATGGATGATTATAACAAACTTGCAGAAGTGTCTGAGGAAATGCAATTCAACGTAGAAATATTAATGCTAATAATTACAAATTAATGGAATAAATCAATTCATAATTTGTCTATTATTTTTCCAATCTAGTTTAAGAAAGATGATACATATAGTTACGAGGAATAATTATATTCTCCATTTGTCTCTAATTTGTCAACCTTATTTTAGGAAAGATGATAAATATAATTAAGGGGAATAAATCAATTCCTTATTTGTCTCTAATTTGTCAAACCTGTTATAGGAAAGATGATAAATATAATTATAGCGTGATATTGTTTCCTAATTGATATCACCTCAAATTCATGTGGCCAGTCAATAAGAGTCAATTTGATAACAAGAAACTGATGACATAGACATATAACAAAATAGGTAAAAATATATGTGATATGAAACCAAGTATTGACGTGAGGGAGTGATATAATTTAGTATCTTAGGTGTCACAAATTAAATGCCTATTAAATTTGATATGTTTGGATTTGCTACGATTTAGATAACAATTGCATTGTAACCATAAAGTGATATCGGCTCTTTTTTTAGAGAAAATCCGTGTTCCCAGAAAAGACCACAAAGCCAAATTGTTTCAGAACAACCAGTAGACATGACACGATACTCTTATTTAGTAGAAGATTTAGAGATTCTTGATTGTTTCTTCCTTATCCATGAGATCAAAGAAGAACCAAAAATTAAGCACCAACAAGTCATAAACCACCAATTATTAGGACACCCTTCACATCAACACTAATGTAATCACATAAATTAGGAGCTATATTTGTGGAAAAGAATAGACCGCGGTGTGAGGTTCCCTTCGAATAGAGAAATATACAATGAATAGTTACCAAAGTGAAGACAACGAGAAAAATGCATGAATTGACATACTTGTTGATCATCAAAAGAAATGAAACCCAAGTTACGAGTTATATTTGTGAAAGGGAATAGACCGTGGTGAGAGGTTCACTTAAAACACAGAATAATAAAACTAATAGTTACAAGTTAAATAGACGAGGAGAATGCATGAATTAACTTACTCGTTGAACATCAAAAGATAAGTCAGGGCATGTAATAATCATGTATAGATGTATATCCACGAGTATCTAGTACATTAAGCGGCCTGAAAAAATTATTACCACCATCACGATGGTATTTAATATTGACTTCAAGAAGAGTATCTACAAGTAATTCAATTCATACATTCTCTTCTCCATCTTCACTTCGGTAAATGTTCATTGTGTATTTCTCTATTTGAAGGGAACCTCTCATCGCGGTCTATTCTTTTCGACAAATATAGCTCCTAAATTAAGTGATTACACTAGTGTTTATAGGAAGGGTGTCCTAATAATCGGTGGTTTATGACTTGTTGGTGCTTCATTTTTGGTTCTTAATTGATCTCATGCAAATGTAAGAAACAATCTAGAATCTCTAAATCTTTTACTAAATATGACTACCGTGTCATGTCTACTGGTTGTTCTGAAACAAATTGGCTTTGTGGTTTTTTGGGGAACTTGGATTTTCGCTAACAAAGCCGACATCACTTTATGTTGACAATACAATTATTATCCAAATCATAGCAAATCCAAACATATCAAATTTTATTGGCATTTAATTTGTGACTCCTAAGATGACTAAATTATATCACTCCCTCGCATAAATACTTGGTTTCAAATCACATATATTTTAACCTAGTTTGTCATGTGTCCATGTCATCAGTTTCTTGTTATCAAATTGACTCTTATTGACCCGCCACATAAATTGAGGTGATGTCAATTAGGAAATAATATCATACTATAATTATATTTATCATCTTTCCTAAAATAGGTTTGACAAATTAGAGGCAAATAAGGAATTGATATATTCCCCTTAATTATATTTATCATATTTCCTACAATGGGGTTGACAAATTATAGACAAATGGAGAACTTTTTTATTCCTCGTAATTATATTTATCATCTTTCTTAAAATAGATTGGAAAAATAATAGACAAATTGTGAATTGATTTATTCCATTATTAGTAATTATTAGCATTAAATGTTGTAACCAATATAAATTCAATGAAATTTCACACCAAAAAGCATGAAGACAAATTACTCACTAGAATTTCCTCTTTTCATCATAAAAATTAATACTACTATGTTGAATTGCATTGCTTCAGAAACTTCTTCAAGTGTGTTATAATCATCCATCTTTTTTCATGATACTCTATTTTAATAGTAATATTGTAGTATGTTGTTCGGTTGAAAGTGTGTTTAACTTATTTACGATACTTTGAAAGTGTTAAGGGTAGATAGTGTTATTATCATTCGTTAATGTTCATGTTCTTTAAATATTTTTTTGAAAGTGCACCAATGGGGCTTAGTATGAAATCTCTTAGAAAAATACAAAAACGTATTAATTTGAATTTATAAGAGTGCAAATACTTGTAATGAATGTTTTGGTATTCTTATGCAAAAACAAAATACATACATATTCTCAACTCCATGATCTACTTTGAATCATCTGTTATATTATCTCAATTATTAAACTAATATTGTTTTTGTTTTGTCAGACTTTGTAAAGAACCGTATACAAATTTGATGATGATCTTATATTTGAATCAGAAGATGACGAGTAAGCATGCGAAATCCCCAAACCAATGCCTTCGGAGAGGAAGAGTCAATCGAGGAAATTTGTTGTGGAAAAACCCAGAAGTTGTTCTGCTGCTATCAATCATTCAAACATCAAACTTGTTTATTTAAAAAGGAGTCCAGCTGAGGAATTTTTAAAAAATCTTGAAACTTTTGCGACCAAAGTAGTGTTAAGCTTCATAAGAATCGAGTGTGACACAAATGACTACATTTAGAAAAAATCACACCAGCTTCTTCAAGAAGTCAAATTACCTATTATTTGAAGAAGATGGAGTGGTTTTTTCTAAAGGTTGTCATTTGGGTCACACTTGATTCTTATGAAGCTTTTAACTACTTTGGCCTCAAAAGGTCCAAGCTTCTTTAAAAGTTCCTCAACTAGATTCCTCTTTAAATAAAAAAGCTTGATGTTGGAAGGATTGATAGCAACAGAACAACTTCAGGGTTTTTCCACAATATGTTTCCTCGGTTGGATCTTCCCCTCTGAAGGTGTTAGTTTTTGGATTTCACATGCATACTCATCATCTTCTTATTCAAACATAAGAGCACCATCAGATTGTGTACGGTTTTCTACAAAGTGTGACAAGATGAAAAACATATATTAGTTTAAATATTGAGATAATTGAAAGGATGTTTCAAAGTAGATGATGAAGTTGAGAATTTGTATGAAGTTTTTGTTGTTTAGTTTTTTTTGCATAAGAATACCAAAACATTCATTACATATTTTTTCCTTCTTACAAATTAGAATTAATACATTTTTGTATTTTTCAGAGGGATTATATAATAATCCATATTGGTGCTCTTAAAAAAAACATTTAAAGAACATGAACATTAATGAATGATAATGACACTAGCAGCCTTCACACTTTCAAAGCATAGTAACTAAGTTAAACACGATGTCAACCAATCAACATACTACAATACTATTATTAAATTGAGTACCGTGAAAAATATGGATGATTAAAAAAATTTTGCAGAAGTGTCTGAGGAAATGCAATTCAACATAGAAATATTAATTTCCATGCTGAAAAGAGGAACTTCTAGTGAGTAATTTGTGTTATTGCCTTTTGGTTTGAAATTTCATTGAATTTATAGTGGGTCCACCATTTAATGCTAATAATTACAAATTAATGGAATAAATCAATTCACAATTTGTCTATTATTTTTCCAATCAATTTTAAGAAAGAATGTACATATAGTTACGAGGAATAATTATATTCTCCATTTGTCTCTAATTTGTCAACCTTATTGTAGGAAAGATGATAAATATAATTAAGGGGAATAAATCAAATCCTTATTTGTCTCTAATTTGTCAAACATATTATAGGAAAGATGATAAATATAATTATATCGTGATATTGTTTCCTAATTGATATCACCTCAAATTCATGTGGCCAGTCAATAAGAGTCAATTTGATAAAAAGAAACTGATGACATGGACACATAACAAACTAGGTAAAAATATATGTGATTTGAAACCAAGTATTGACGTGAGGGAGTGATATAATTTAGTATCTTAGGTGTCACAAATTAAATACCTATTAAATTTGATATGTTTGGATTTGCTACGATTTGGATAACAATTGTATTGTAACCATAAAGTGATATCGGCTCTTTTTTTAGAGAAAATCCATGTTTTCCAAAAATACCACAAAGCCAAATTTTTTCAGAACAGCCAGTAGACATGACACGATACTCTTATTCAGTAGAAGATTTAGAGATTCTTGATTGTTTCTTACATTTCCCTTTAATTATATTTATCATATTTCCTACAATAGGGTGTCATACCCCAAATTTTGACCATCAAGATTTCCCATCATTATGAGAATCATCACCACAGTATGGATATACCATCATGCCTCATCAATCTCCTCAGCGATTGTTAAGCATTCTCTATAATCAAGGATTAAGTTTTTAACCCATCTTAGAACATTTAGACAAAAGATAAATCAAGAACTTACATGATATTCAACTTGTATATTCTCTCAAACATCCATGAAGGGTCAAGGGGTCTCCCATATCAAGAATCATGCATAAGTATGCAACATTTCAAGAGGATCAAGCCTCAAGATCGCTAGTGTCACCAAATTAGGGTTTTGGTCGACCAGGGCCTCTAGATGAAAATTTCCATCTGAGAATGAGACAGTGCCTCAATATATGGTCCAATAAACTCAAAATAATCTCAAGAGTCCATCCACAATGGCAAAATCACCTTGAAGGACCATCTATCAAGAAATCAGGAATTAGGGTTTTGACCTAATTCAACCCTTGAGTTAACTTGTGAAGCAAGGCGTGACTTGAAGCTTCAAGATGAACTTCAAAGACCTCAAGTACATCATATTGACATGTCTACAAGATTTGATTGACTCAAATAGCTTGAATCATAAGCCACAAGAACTCAAAACCATCTGATCACAAATTAGGGTTTTTGATTAAAAAAGTCAACCCTACCATTGACTATTGACCTACCCATGATCTCAAACCTTGGGGAAGGGTCCAAGACATTCCTAAATATCCCTATAGGCCATCCATGAAGTTTAATTAGGCCCAAGGATTGATTTCACAAAAGATTCACAAAGTTCAAAATTCATCTGATGAAAAAGTCAACTGTTCCAAAACCAAGTTTGACTTTTGAAATTTTTGGTCAACCAAGGCTTCCTCAACCCTAAAATGATGTTAACATGTGATTTGAATCATCATTCATCAAGAAAAATCAAAGAAAGTGAGTTAACTTGTAAAAGGGGCAACCATAGAAAACTTAATTTTTTTTAAGTTATGGAAAAAAGTAGCTAGGGTACCAACTTTCCAAGGCCATATCGCCCAAACCCTAAAGCCATTTTCTCCCATTAAAAGCTCAAATGAAAGTCCATCTGACATACTTTAAACGTGTCAACTAAAAGAGATTCCAAATCTTCATGGATTATGAGTTATGGATTGATCAAAATCAGAATCTGTCTTACTTTTTCCAAAATGTAGAGGCATTTTTTACAATGATCCAAGGGAGTTCAGAACCAATGGTCGACATCAATGTCAAAGTACAATATGCAAGCTTTCTAAATTGACCAAGAACTCCATTAAACTCCAATTGAGCTAGGAGTTATGGATCTTCCAAGTTGCCTTGTTGCAACTGTCTTCATGACAGAATTTGGTGCAAACTTGCACCCCACGTGTCGCAGCCGACAAAATTTATCGAGTTGCCATCATATTTTTTAAGGAAAATAATGATAAACCTAAAAATCCTAAATCCCAAGGGCAGAGATTCCTAAGGTTCGGGAGTCGGTTAAGTGAGGGGAAGGTGTTAGGCACCCCTCACTTCCATTGTACTCAATGGGATCCTCCTTAGATTTTAGGGTATGCTTGTTTGTTTGTCTAATTTCACTTATGTACAAAAGAGTCCTACGCTTTTTATTATCCTACTCGCTAGGGTTTACAACCCTATGCCTACGTACCTTCAATTTTGAAGGATCAGAGTAACCATAGTTCACCTCCCCTATTCCTACCCCCTAATCCTATCCCCATTTCTAATCCTAGCAGCATGTGGAGTATTCTAGAATCTTCAAGAAATTCATGAGTATTTACTACAATGTATCCTTTCCATTCAAGACTACCATGCACCCTACTTTCATAGATTGTGAACCCTTGGATGTGAAGCTTACATTGGGATTGCTACCGAGTTAACTTCCTAACTAACTGAGTTAACCGTTGACTCGGTGAGTTAAGTGTAACTAACTCCTAGCGTAATTCCAAACCACCCAAAGCTAGCTCTTAGCCTAAGTCCAAACCTCTCACATTCCTAACCAAAACTTTATATAAACAACCCTAAACATTTCTCAACCATTTGGACACACACATTTCTCACACTTCACTCTCAATTCTCTCACATTCTTTGTGAATTTCTCTGCAACTTCTTCATCTTCATCTACATTTTCTTCCCAAACCTCACTATAGCTCTTCACCATTGAAGAATAATCACTTTTCACATTGGAAGTGATTATTTCTTGAGCTTAACCATCATCATCTTGCTATTATACTTGAGTTTCAGGAGTTCTATTAGCTTTTGGATTCATCCCAAGTGTTTGCTTCAAGATTCTACGGTTCGAATTCACATTTCAAAATTTCGGTGCAATTTGCTCGGTTTTGATACGATTCGGCTACGATTGAAGATTCCTCTGGTTTTCTTTTATTATCTTCATCAAGAATCCTTTGCAATAATCACCAAGCCAATCCTCCGGCTTGTAGGTTGGTAGATCTCACTCATTTTACTATTTCAAATGTTTTCGTATCATTCGCGATGTAGTTCGATACTTTTGTTGTGTGTGAATTGATTATGCCATTACTTGATCCATGATCTTGATGAGTTAATTGATTCCATTGCTGTTTATTTGCTGTTGTTAGACTTTATTTTTCGTGCATAATTGTTTGCCCTAGCGTAGGAGTGATTGCACAACCAATAAGTAGCCAAAAGTACTTTTGAAAACTGTTTTTTCTGCCCCTGCTTCATTGTTAATCGATTAAAACTTTGCAGTGCAAAAGTGTTAATCGATTAATCAGTGTAATTTTGCTGTTTTTCAAGTGTTAATCGATTAACACTTTGCAGTGCAAAAGTGTTAATCGATTAACACTGCTCCAGATTGCCATTTTCATGCTTTTTCAAGTGTGTTTGCTATGCTTTCCCCATTCTACTTCCATGGATTGATAAGATTGATTTTTATGGATGTTTTAGGTGCCGTTTCACTTCTGTTTTGAAGCATGCTCAATATTTTTGATGCACGATTTCGATTATGCAATTGTTCACATTCTTGGCATTGCATGAACATGCTCATTCTTGCACATTTTCATCCACATAACGACATGATTTGTGTTGCATTTTAAGTGTCATTTGGTATTGTTTTGCACTCTCATTCATGTTTGAATTAAGTTTGTTCTTCAAAGGATAAGCATAATCTTGTATAATCAATAATGCACCCTTTTGCTTTAATAATTTTTCATTCATTTAAAAAATTGTTAACATATTCCTCCCTTTGATTAAATAATCGAAACTTCGTTTCGATTATTTGATCTCCCCTCTACACTTCTCTCTCTAGGATTCTTTAGAGCCTTGTTCTCTTTATCCCCTGCCGAGTCGGAGATTCGCACAATGAACGACGCACTGGAGCACTGTATAACTTGGAACTGTTACGCTGTCCACTTCAACTTCTGCACTACACCCTGTGTTAGAGAAGGAATGAGAATGAAGAATTCCTACTCTCATTCTGACCACTTCAGGTAGGGGACGAATGACCTTGTGCCTGGCTTACTCACCTCTATCTCCAGGTGGTAGCGTATCTCCTTCCCCAGTTTGTCATACCCCAAATTTTTACCACTAAGATTTCCCATCATTGTGAAAATCATCATCACAATATGGGGGAACCATCCTATCTCATTTGTCTCCCCAAAGATAGGTGAGCATCCACTGCAATCAAATCTAGGGTTTCAAGTCCTCTCAGAGCTCTTAAACAAAGGATCAATCAAGTAACTACTTGATTTTCAACTTGTCTAACCTCTCAAATAGCTACAAAGGATCAAAAGGACTCCAACTCCAAGGATTAAGCAAAAAGCTGCTCCCTTCTAGATGGATCAAGGCTCAAGATCGCCAGTATCGCCAAATTAGGGTTTTGGTCGATCAGGGCCTCCAAAGGGAAATTTTCCTCTGGGAATAAGCCAAAGATCCAAAACACAACCTAATATACTCCATGGAACCTCATGGACCCAATCATCAAGTCAATTTTGCCTCAGGGGAGGCATTCATCAAAAATCAGAAATTAGGGTTTCTTGACCTAATTCACCCCTAAGTTGACTTTTAGGGCAAATCATGAGCCAAGACCTCAAGAGAGGGTTTGAGGGTCTCTAATAAACTATATTGATCCATTTGGAACAATGGATTAATCCAAGAAGTTTGAGCAACAAGTCTCAATTTCATCTGCACCATAATTAGGGTTTCGCGGGAAAAGTCAACTATAACTTTGACTTTTGACCAGGACATGATTCAATATACCCTATGACACCCATGGAACATGTCCATCAAGTTTGATTTAGGTTAAGGACATGATTGCCTGAAGAATGGCACAATTTGGAATTCATCTGATAAAAAGTCAACTGTGCACAAAAGTCAACTTTGACTTTTTGGGATTTTTCACCAAAATGGATTTTTAACCCTGAAATGATGTTAATGTATGATTTGAATCATCATTCATCAAGAAAAATCAAAGAAAATGGGATAACTTGTAAAAGGGGTAACCATAAAAACTTAGAAAATTTTCTAAGTTATGGAAAAAGTTACACTAATGTGCCAACTTTGGAGGACCATAACTCCTAAACCACAAGGCCATTGTTCCCCATTCAAAGCTTGATTTGTAGATCTCATTGCCCTCTACAAAAGCTTCATACTGACCTATGTCCAAATTCCTCATGGATTTTGAGTTATGGAGTGATCAAAATCAAGAAAAGTCACTTTGTTCCAACACTTAGTGAAAACTTCACTAAGTCAGATTTTGCCTTACTTTTTTCCAAATGTAGGGGGATTTTTCACTTGTATTCAAAAGAGATCAAAACTAAACATGTTCAAACAGTTGTTGTATCATGTAAGGGCTTTCCAAAATGGCCAAGAACATTACCAAATTCAATTTGAGTCATGAGATATGACATTGGCAAGTTGCCTTGTTGAAATCTGTCAAGGCAAGGCAGATTTTGCACTTTTGCTCGATTTGCCAAAATTGTGCAAATCCAAACACTCCTATCCACTTGGACACATCTGAGGATTGAATCTAAAGGGGACAATCACTGAGCCAAGCCTCCAAAGTCTTTGGAACAAGAAATAGCATTTTGAACCTAGAATTTCCAAAATAGGGACAAGACTCCAATTTTAGATTGGAGCATTCAATGGAAGCATCAAGGTGGCATGGACTGAGCCATTCTCAACTGGATTCAGTCAAGACTTATCCAAGACCAAGGGAACCAGTAGCCTGTGCCCTAACCTCTAGTCAATGGCTAGAGGAGACTTGGATTTTCATTTGCCAACATTGGCCAAACCTACTCAGCAGTTGCCATTCACTATTCCTTGCAAAACAAACTTGCTCTACTATAAATAGAGCTCAATTGTGATCAGTTTAAGTACACCAAAGCCATCAAACAGATGCTTTCCTCAAAATCTCTTCTTTCACTCCAAATTTGCCTTCTAAGGCAAGTCACTATCGGGTTTTGAGTTTGAGAGCTTTTCTAATTAAACCAATCACACACACACCTCATATACATCACATATGAGCTGATCAAACACTTAAACAACAACTGGAACACTGATTTCTCAGAATCACCAGTCAATTGCTCAAGGTTTTAACCAAAGTGCAGTTGAGATGCCATGAAGTGATCCAGCCAATTTCAATCAAGTCCAAGCATTCAGACACACTCCATAGGGTGTAGGGAAGCTGTTCAGATCATCACAATTCATCTGTAACACCTCCAAATCAAAAATCACATTGCACTTGCTGTCACGACCTAGAGGTAAGCCTAAACTTGGTCATCTATCAATCTATGCATATTTCCCCGCACAATAATTTTGCCAAATGTTCATAATCATGCATGGAATGTTTCCCCTCAATTAATTGCATTGTTTGAAACGTGTATCAAAAATCCCAGCCTTCATGCAGAATCTAGGGTTCTTGAGGATTTTTCGTGATTTCTTGTTATATGTTTAATTTAAATGAAATTAAATACCATAGACATGATCGTGAGGTTGAAACGAGTTGATTGGTATGTGGATTGCATGATATAATCAAGTATTCAGTGAGATTGGAGAGAAAATGCAAATCTGGACAAACCCAGAACACGCGCGTGTTTTTTGGTGTTCTTGGGGCCATTTTTTTAATATTTGAATATTTGAATTTTGTGATTTTATTTAATTGATTCAAAAATTAATTTCTCTCTGAGTTTTAATGATTTTGAGTTGATTCTTTTTTTAATAATTCACAAAAATGTTAAAATATTTTATTTTAACAAAAAATCCAAAAAATATTATTTGTTTCATATAATTGATATTTTTGCAAAGAATTAATGTTTTAATTGTTTTTGACATTTTAAATATTTTTTCCATCTTGATTTTACAACTTTTAATGCCTTCTAATTATTTTGTAGGTCAATACTTAATTTTTGAAGCATTAATCCAAGATCACAATTTGTTTTCCGTATGTTAAATAATTTTGATCATTTTAATTGAATTTTTATTCAATTAAATACATTTTTGAAAACAAATTAGGGTTTTGGATTAATTCAACCCTCATAAATCATTTTCAAAACACTTTGGGCCTCTATTAGAGTGTAAGACCCAACCCCCTTTGTACAGAAAACTTTTTGGGCCTCATTCGTTGTATAAGTCCCTCTGTACATTTTCAAATAAACGACGCGATCGTCGCCTTTTAAAAAATCAACTGGGCCTCCCCTCGAGCTATAAGACCCATTCAAAACTTTTGGGCCTCTAATAGAGTGTAAGACCCAATCCCCTTTTAACCAAAACAACTTTGGGCCTCAGATATTGTATAAGCCCCTCTGCGTTAAA
Source organism: Lathyrus tuberosus (assembly GCA_022829125.1). Classification (NCBI taxonomy): domain Eukaryota; kingdom Viridiplantae; phylum Streptophyta; class Magnoliopsida; order Fabales; family Fabaceae; genus Lathyrus; species Lathyrus tuberosus. The sequence continues at coordinate 5,137,720 of JALAZF010000001.1, read as the reverse complement.
AGAAAACCTCGGCGCGATCACCTATTCAAAATCAAATCAACTGGGCCTACCCTCGAGTAGTAAAACCCATTTCTAAAAACTCTTTGGGCCTCTTGAGAGAGTGTAAGACCCACCCCTTTGTACAGAAAACCTTTTTGGGCCTCAGTCACTTGTATAAGTCCCTCTGTACAAATTCAAATAGTGCGCTCACTGATAAAACCCTGGGCCCCTCCTTGAGCTGTAAGCCCCAAATATTTCTTTTTCAAAGCACTTTCTCCTTTGATTTTGAAATATACTGTTGTTTTCAATGTTTCTTTGTTGAACAACTTACCAAACAACATGGAAGCTCTACAACCGAGTAAGTGTTTATCTGCTTTCATTTACCGCTTTCATATACATATAACTGTATTGTGGGGCTGTTTCGCTGTAAGTCTTCTTTCTTAAACTCATATCAACTGTGTAATAATAGTATAAATATTAAGAGTTTCCCCGGCAACTACGTCTAGCATTAAGCCCGTTGATCACTCTTAGAAATAGTCTAAACTAGATCCCCATTGGATTACCAGGCATAGTCTTCCCTCTTCTTGGGGTTAAACAATATGGCGACATGAAAGGCATCATTCTCGGTGAACCCTTTCATAGACTGTCACTCATAGAAGTTGTCAAAGAAACTCTATTCCCCAGAGATGATTTTTTCTCCGTGAATGGCATCTCTTGAGTTTCTTCCAAATTCTCGGACTTTCCTGGCTTGATCTATTCTCGGTGAATGGCATGTCTTGAACTTCTCGGGGTTTGAGGACCCACAGGCTTCTTAAAAGCACTTGTCAAGAAACTCTATTCCCCAGAGATGATTTTTTCTCCGCGAATGGCATCTCTTGAGTTTCTTCCATGAAATTCTGGTATCAGACGTGTGATGTTATGGTGCGATGTCACAACAACACACTCTGCACAATGGATAGCAATAACAGTAACAAATTAACACAAGGAATTGTTCACCTAGTTCGGTCTAACTACCTACATCTGGGGGCTACCAAGCCAGGGATGAAATTCACTACTTGTAGAATTAATTTACAGACTCAACAACCCAGTTGACAATCTCCAAAACTTAATTCCTACTAGTGACTTTCTACCTAAGAAACCACTTAGATATGAGAACACTACTCAATCCCTAAAACAATACTCAAGAAACAACCTCTTTGAGCAACCTTGATCTTACTTCAGAGCTTTGATCAAGTAACAACTCTCTATTGCTTCACAGCTTCTAGAGAGGACAGAAAACGACTCAGCAATTCACCCTAGAATTCTGAATATAAACTTGTACCAAATACTCAAGACACTCAGCCTATGCTCTTGATCTTTTCTCTGTATTTCTGTCACTTTTTCCTTTGGTCTTGTGCGCTTTATATAGCTCCTTGAATTGGTCTTGGACCTGCTACAATATCTCCCAGATTTGTTATTTAAAACTGAATATTTAAAATAGATTTTCTCCTAAAATCTTTTTAAATCTTCAACCTTTTAAATCTCCTACAAATCTGCACCAGATCTCCTATGCAGCAGAAAATATCTATCCCAAGATATTCGCATCCAATGAGACAGCTTGCTCTCCACAATTCCAGCTAACACGCAACCCTAACAACATCACAACCTGATGTTATTAATTCTGCAGATCTAATGTCACAACATCGCCTATGTGACATCAGACATCCAACTTCAGCAAATTAATTACTTAACACAGCCCAGTGTTAAATCTCAAAGTTGCAACATCGGTACCTAGACATCAACATTGCATATACTTTGTTTTACCAAAATTCCAGCCAATCCAAGAACTAACAATCTCCCACTTTGGCTAATTTTGGCTAAAACAATCTCTGCGCTCTGCACCTTCAGAGACTTCAGCAGTGGAAAAAAACTTCAATCAATAATCTTGAAACTCCAAGCAGCAGCATCAGCAGTAACATCTTTTCTTCACAAAACTCTGCTGCACACATAAAAACTTCAGCATATATCATTATGCTGCGAAACAGTTACAATCTTCAACAGCTGCAACCAATTCAACATTAACAGCATCTACACCACAGAAACTCTGCTGCAGCACCATCTTCAATAGCAACAACATTCAACAATGTTGCTCCCCCTCAATCATGAACCAGCATAGCAGCTGTCAATTACTCCCCCTTAATATCTGCATCACATTAGCAGTATTTGGCATTCTTTGACACTCTTGACTCTCTTGGCTATTTTCTCCCCTTTTTTAGCCACAATTAGACAGGCTTCAATCATAAGCCCTATTAACTACAGTTAGTACAGCCTAGCTCTCATTGTTAGCCTCACAGTTAGCAACCAGGCAAAACAAATCATAGAATGAAAACCATAAAAAGTACATATAACAACACAATATTCAAATTACATAACCAAGCACATTAAGTGCTGAAACACAAATAGAAAATAAAACTAAAACTATTAATTAAGAAGGCAAATATTAAAAGCTTGAATCATCTGAGCTGAGATCATCATCATCTTCTTCATCAGCATTGGCATTTACACCAGGTCCATCATCAACATCCTTAGTTGTGTTGGCTGCTACACCTTCCTTTTCTGCCAATCTCAGAGTCATGATAAGTCTTTCAAATTATTGTTTCCTTTCAGTACTAACTCTTATGACTTCATCTAACTCCTTACAAGCCTCCTCCAGTTCGGTACTCAACCCAGTCTTGGCTGGTGACTGTTGTGATGTTGAAGCAGATGTCTTGACACTGTCAGGAACATGTTTCCCTTCAACCAACTTGTAATGGATTGACAAGGCAGACTTCCTTTTGCAAACAACGTCTGAATGCTGTAGAATTTCAGGATGTTGAGACAAGATAATCCCATAAATAAGAGAGGGAAAAGCAATGGGCATCTTCACAGCATTTGTAGCAGCATGCTTAATAGTATGATCATAGATGTAGGAGCCATAGTCAAATATTTGCTTTGTCCCAACTGTATAAATTATCTTCCCCAATCCAACAGAAATTGTGGTCTTGTGATTAGTAGGAACCCAGTTGACAACACCTATTCTGTGCAGAATAGCATATTTGACACTCAACAAACTGGCTAACAGCTTTCCTTTTACGGGCCAAACATCTACCTGACCAGCTGTGATTTCTTTGCAGATAACATTATTGGAGACTTCTAATTTTCCATAATCTTCCTCACTTCTTCCTAAGTAGGCATTGATCACCTTAGGAGAGAACCAGACACACTTACCCCTGATGGTAACTCTTCTGAAGGTTAGGCTCTTGCTGTCATTCATAGACTCAGGGATATTAACTATGAATTCTCTGACCAGTCTATCATAGCAATTAGTCAACCCTGACATAGTCCTTATGAGACCAGCAAACTTAATTAGATCTACAATTTCAGTAGACTCTAAGTCATCTGCTACAACCTCTCTTTCTAGAGCTATCATTCTTTGGCTCACACAATTCCACATGGATGCACTTCTGGCACAGTGAAATGAGATGTTATCAGGCACTTGATCAGCAGCTCTGTTCATTACAGGCTTGATGTCTTGAACATCACACTCAGAATCTGACTCTTCCCTGATTCTCCTCTTCTTGCCAGACCTGGCAACTTTGCTCCATGACTTGGGAGAGTCTGTAACTGAAGTCCTTTTCTTATCCTCCCTTCTTCTTGCATTACCAATTCTATCATCATCAGATGAGTCCTCAATCTCTATAACCTCAACCTGATCCTTCCCTTTACGCCTGTGACTTTCATTCCTAGGGGACGATGTTCTTACATCATCAGTATCTTCAAGATCTTCTTCTTTACTCCCTCCTTCAGCGTCTTGAATCACAGATAAGGCCAGTCTTTGAAAATTTGTGTCCTCACTTTGAGAGTCCACCTGTTCAGCAGGCATTTGCCTTAAAGGGACAGAAATCCCTTTCACACGTATTCCCTTCTCAAGAATTTTGGTGGCAATCTGCTCCAAATGCATGTCCACATCATACTTCTCCTCAACAGTTTGAGAGGATGATGACCTAGCTTCAGTTTTATTCAACTTGGTTGAGGGTTTAGGGTTACCTGACTTGGGAAGTGCAATAGGAATGTGTCCTTCGTCAACTAGTTCTTTTTCGGCAGAAACCCTAGTTCGTACCTGCTCAGGTTTTTGAGACTCAGAGTTCTTGGACGGGGAAGACATCGTTCCTTTGTAACAGACTAGGGTTAGAGAAGAACTTTCTATTCTGTTTAGATTTAGCGAGATGAAACGTTGCGATGAGAATGCTTTGATAAGTCTTGATATAGAATCAATGTGGTATGGCGCCTGATTTTGAGTACCTCTTAAAAACCAATCACTAATTTTCTCCCTCCATAAAGACTTTCCTTTTAAATTTTTAAAAGGATTTTCATCAGAACTTATTAACTCTGAGTGATCTTTCTGCATCCTGATGTCATAGTCTGAAGTTATAACATCAACTTGAACATCATTAGTTGAATTTCCTTCAAGGGAAATCCACTGATAGCAGTTATCTTTGGTTCTGGCACCCTTCATAACAACTTGATTATGCTCACCAGATACCACACACTCATCTTTGGTGTAGCTAAATTTATAACCTTTATCACACAACTTGCTTATGCTGATCAGATTAGCTTTTAAACCATTGACAACCAGTACATTGTCAAGTTCAGGTCCACCACCACACTTTACTTTTCCAACTCCTGCAACTACACCTTTTTCACCATTGCCAAAAATAACCTCATGAAAGGGACCATGACTGACTTCAACTATCAAATTTTTGTATCCAGTCATATGCTTTGAGCATCCACTGTCAAAGTACCATGTATCCTTATCAGCATGTCGATCTGAGGTGTGTGCCAATAGACATGTGACCTGAGCTTTAGGAACCCATTGTTTTGCAACTTTGGGTCTGACCTCCTTCTGTCTGGTTGGAGGGACAGATTGTGGATAACCATGCAATTTAAAACAAGAGTACTGCATATGTCCAACCCTGCCACAATAGAAGCATCTTACTCTGTCGTCTCTAAAGTGGTTAAATCTTTTGCCACTTTGATGATAATGTTGTGGCTTCCACCCATAGTGTTGTCTCCTACTTCCAGAGTTGGCCTGTCTTCTATGGTGCTGATGTCTTTTACCATAGGTAGACTGTCTCCTGAACTGAGGATGCTGTCTTCTAGACTGTCTCCCATGGTGATGAGGCTTCCTTCTTCCATAGTGATGAGGCACAACATTGTTGTACCCATATCCATACCAGTTATCCTGATGTTGAGACACCTGATGAGACATGTTCTGTTTGAACTTTGCAGCTTGCATGCTCTTGTGAAATTGGGGAGACATATACTGACTAGCTCCTTGAGGCTGCATCTTCCTCTGATGGGGACCATTCCTTTTCTCAACATTCTGAGGCTGAAAAACCCTCTTAAGGGTAGGATCCTGTCTCTTTGTTTGAGACATTGGTCGGGACACCTCCTCCTTTGCTCCTGAAGTGCTTGCCACATATCCTATACCAGACTTATCACCAGCAACCTTTTCTGTCTGAAGGATCTTATCAAGTGTGTCTGTACCACAGCTCAGCATCCTAACAGACTTGGTCATTTGATCAAGGTGAGCTTTAACTAGTACAACTTCATTTTCCATAACAGCTTTTTCATTCTCAAGCTGAGCAATCTGTTGCTTGTGGCACTTGTTTTCTTGACAAATCTCAGCACTTTTTAAACACAACTCTTGATAGGTAGATGCAAGCTCCTCATACGTTATTTCTCCATCACTGGAATCATCATCAGAAACAACAATTCCTGTTAAAGCTCTAACATGCTTTGCTGACTCACCTTCACTTTCACTATCAGAGTCAGACCAGGAAACTGTCATCCCCTTCTTCTGCTTTTTCAAGAAGGTGGGACACTCTTTCTTGACATGTCCATAACCTTCACACTCAAATCACTGAACACCTCTATCCTGGGCAGTCTTCTCTTCATCCTTCTCTTTTGACTTGCTGGTGTCAGAAGATATGTTCTTGACATTAGGCCTGGAGTTATTATTCATTCTCTTGAACACTTTGTTGAACTGTCTTCCCAACATAACTATGGCCTGAGACAGATCCTCCTAGGATTCAGAACTCTTTCCTTTTTCCTCTTCATCATTTGACACCAAGGCTATACTCTTTGGCTTCTTTTCTGGTTCTTCCTCATTTAACCCAAGCTCAAACGTTTGAAGAGATCCAATGAGCTCATCAACTCTCATCTTGCTGATGTCTTGTGATTCTTCAATGGCAGTTACCTTCATCTTATACTTCTTAGGAAGGGACCTAAGGATCTTCCTTACAAGCTTTTCATCTGACATTTTTTTACCAAGAGCACTGGATGCATTAGCCAGCTCCAGAATATTCATGTGGAAGTCATGAATAGTCTCATCTTCCTTCATCTTCAGACTCTCAAACTTCGATGTTAGAAGCTGAAGTCTTGACATCTTAACTCTAGATGTTACTTCATGTGTAGCTTTCAAAATATCTCATGCTTCCTTAGCAACTTCACATGTGTTGATCAATCTGAATATGTTTTTATCTACTCCATTGAAGATTGCATTCAGAGCTTTGGAATTTCCAAGGGCAAGTTCATCTTCTTCCTTGGTCCATTCTTCTTCAGGCTTTGGCTTTGAGGTGCCTTCTTTATCTTTGCCAGCATCATCTTTCTCACACACGACCGGTGCTTTCCATTCTTTAATAATGGCCTTCCAAGCCCTACTGTCCAAGGATTTTAAGAAAGTAGTCATCCTTGGCTTCCAATAGTCATAATTTGATCCATCCAAAATAGGGGGTCTGTTGACGAATTCTCCAACTTCTTTGTCCATCTTTACACCAGAAAGTAACTTCCCTAGATCTCACCCAGAGACAGACAGGATGCCTGCTCTGATACCAATTGAAATTCTGGTATCAGACGTGTGATGTTATGGTGCGATGTCACAACAACACACTATGCACAATGGACAGCAATAAGAGTAACAAATTAACACAAGGAATTGTTCACCCAGATCGGTCTAACTACCTACGTCTGGGGGCTACCAAGCCAGGGATGAAATTCACTACTTGTAGAATTAATTTATAGACTCAACAACCCAGTTGACAATCTCCTAAACTTAATTCCTACTAGTGACTTTCTACCTAAGAAACCACTTAGATATGAGAACACTACTCAATCCCTAAAACAATACTCAAGAAACAACCTCTTTGAGCAACCTTGATCTTACTTCACAGCTTTGATCAAGTAACAACTCTCTATTGCTTCATAGCTTCTAGAGAGGACAGAAAACGACTCAGCAATTCACCCTAAAATTCTGAATATAAACTTGTACAAAATACTCAAGACACTCAGCCTATGCTCTTGATCTTTTCTCTATATTTCTATCACTTTTTCCTTTGGTCTTGTGCGCTTTATATAGCTCCTTGAATTGGTCTTGGACCTGCTACAATATCTCCCAGATTTGTTATTTAAAACTGAATATTTAAAACAGAATATTTAAAATAGATTTTCTCCTAATTTTTTTTTAAATCTTCAACCTTTTAAATCTCCTACAAATCTGCACTAGATCTCCTATGCAGCAGAAAATATCTATCCCATGATATTCACATCCAATGAGACAACTTGCTCTCCACAATTCCAGCTAACACGCAACCCTAACAACATCACAACCTGATGTTATTAATTCTGCAGATCTAATGTCACAACATCGCCTATGTGACATCAGACATCCAACTTCAGCAAATTAATTACTTAACACAACCCAGTGTTAAATCTCAATGTTGCAACATCGGTACCTAGACATCAACATTGCATATACTTTGTTTTACCAAAATTCCATCCAATCCAAGAACTAACATTCCAAATTCTCGAACTTTCCTGGCTTGATCTATTCTTTGTGAATAGCCTGTCTTGAACTTCTTGGGGTTTGGGGACCCATCGGCTTCCTAAAAGCATCGGCCTCCTCTTGGGCATTATTCAAGGACCCACAGGCTTCCTAAAAGTACCCTCGCCTCCTCTTGGGCTTAGTATAAGGACCCGTCGGCTTCTTAGAAGTCTTCACAGCCTCCTCTTGGGCTTAGTACAAGGACCCGTCGGCTTCTTAGAAGTCTTCACTGCCTCCTCTTAGGCTTCGTATAATGATTTCTTCCTCCGGGAATGATAGCCTTCTCTTGGGCTTCGTACAAGGATCGATCGACTTCTTAAAAGTTTCCAGCCTCCTCTTAGGCTTCGTACAAATTGTCCCGATGACCTCCTAGAGGTATAGGAACATAAATCAGTCATCTTAATAGAGCAGTCTTTCTAAGAGTCTACTACTATTTCTCAGCATAGTTCAAAAGATGACACTCTAGACTCGGACAGTCTCAATACCCTTTGGATTTCCCGCTTCCTTAAAGAACAGGAAACAACATATAAGAACTGATTTTCTCTTTAAATCAGCATACTGGACCTGTCACTCAACTGAAACAGCACCATAGCCTCCTCTTGGGCTTTGTACAATGATTCTCCCCAGCGGAGCTAACAATTTTAGCCTCCGTCTTGGGCTTTGTATAAGACACAAATCACTCTCTTGTTGAGTATAAAATCCATAGCCTCCATCTCGGGCTTCGTACGAGATACAAAAAAAACTCTCTTGTTGAGTCAAATAGCCTCCATCTCGGGCTTTATACGAGATACCAAAAGACTCCATCGTCGAGTCAAAACCTTTTAGCCTCTCTCTCAGGCTTTGTACGAGACACATATTAGCCTCCTCTTAGGCTTTGTATAAGAAAACCACTGGTTGATCCAATCAACCTTTTAGCATCAAGTCTGTGCCTCGTTCACAGTACACAAACATCAACAACTCCTTCCATCTAATCGATGTAAGCGGCAAGCCTCTGGATCATCTATATCCATGCCACTGTCCCTCTTTTAGCATGAGAAATTCCTAAGGAAAGATGGCATTACTCTAAACTGAGTTAAAGTCTTCTCCTTCAGGTTAAAACCCCCTATAAAGGAAATTATGGCATTTCTAGGATCCGCGTATCCCGGTTAAAGTAATCCTCCTTTACAGACAGTCCCCCGACAGTTGTGACAAACAGACCCCCTTTAGAGGTGACAAATTCTCTCTAAAGTCAACACCTTTAGCTTCATATCTTGGGCTTCGAACAAGATACAAATAAACTCTTCAGCTTCATATCTTGGGCTTTGAACAAGATACAAACCACCTTTCGCTTCACGTCTTGGGCTTTGAACAAGACACCAAAATACCATTTCCTCCCATAGAAGGAGGAACTACGAACACTCTGATTTCCCTGTTTCGGTAAACGGGAATACGTAGGCATAAGATTGAAAGAAAAATCTTAGCGAGCACACTAAACAAAAACCCAAAATCCTATACCTCCCACCAATCGACTGAACGCTATTTTAACAAAATAACCTAGGAGAGACCCCGAATCTTTGTAGCATCTGTAAACCAACAGTTTTGACTGTTTAACCTCAGTATGCAAGCAGGGTTAGTTGGAGACATCTATTTCCCTTCCTTCATCAGCTTCAATAGGGTAAAAATGAATCGAGCTGTAGTAACAGCGTGATTGTGCTTCGCAACCACATCCAAAAATCACTCGCTACAGAAAAATGGCGACTCTGCTGGGGAGTCATAGTAAGGTCCTAGGTGGAAACCTTAAAATTTCGTCCTTTCTTCCTTTTCTGGGATAGGACTTTTTGTTGACTTCACTAGGATCTTAGGTCAAAAATGTTTAAATAGGGAATAAACCACAGAATGGTGACTCCGCCGGGGAGCCATTTTTGTCAGGAACATAGGATTCATAGCTCTTTAAAGTCTAGGACTTTAGGACAAATATATATATATATTGCTTTTCCTAATTGCTATACTTGTTTATTTTTCTGCTAATGGGAATGCGTGTGATGCCGCATGTGGAAATATTGAGTATACACTTAAGATAAGTGATGGCGACGAGGTCGACCATCAACCTCAGTGGAGGTTGACCAATGCAACCCATTCCCTCTCTTAGGCAATGGGCCGATTGTGATGTTTGAGAAGCTGAGGAGCCAAACCCTTTTGTAGTGTGGAAACTATCGGAAATAGTTGTTACGCGATACTACCCTCATTTGAGGCTGGTGATCTATTCTCGGTGAATGGCACTTACTCTAAGATTTCATACAGCTCGCTGGCGATCCGCTTACTGTTTGTTATCCTGGGAGGAGCTGATGATTTTGAGTACAGGTACAAAAGATCACCCTAGTACAAACCTTTGGGGATGGGTAGAGCTTTGACTTCATGACAACGACCCTTTGACCCCATGTTTTTTCTATGTTTTTGTGTGCTGCATTCATGCATTCATTTAAAAAACATTAAAACATTCAAAAAATTTCTCTTCTAGTCTCTCTGTTTTTCAAATTAAACTAAGACTGTGATTGCAAATATCAGAGAAAAGGATTACGCTAATGGATTTCGGTAGAAGGAGAACTCATAAGTACACCTTCAAGGTTCCAAAGCTAGAGGATTTGAGAAGGTTAGCAAGGATGATCACAAACCAAGAGGCTTTCAGAGCCAAGTACAGAGGTTTGCTATCTCTGTTAAGAGTCCATGTGATTGAGGGAATCATGGATGAACTTGTCCAGTTTTACGATCCGGTCTATCATTGTTTCACATTCCTGGATTACCAGCTCGTACCAACGCTGGAGGAGTATTCTCACCTGACTGATCTACACATTACAGATCAAGCTCCATTTTCTGGACTGGAAGAAATTCCAAAGAATCAGACCATTGCAAGAGCAATTTATTTGGACGAGTCTGAGGTCAGGACTCACCTGACTACTAAGGGTGGCATACAAGGTTTGCCAGCCCAGTTCTTGACAAAGAAAGCCCTGTATTTTGCCAGTATAGGAAACGTGACTGCTTTTGAAAGCATCTTTGTCTTGCTCACCTACGGGTTATTCTTGTTTCCCAACATCAATAACTTTATAGATATCAACGCCATTAAGGTTTTTCTCATTGGAAATCCTGTGCCGACTTTGCTCGCAGATGCGTATCATTCTGTACACTTAGGAAATTTGTACAGCGGAGGAATGATCACATGTTGTTTACCCCTGCTTTATAAATGGTTTATCTCTCATTTTCCTAAGTCTGCTGCTTTCTGGGATCACAAGAGTGCCTTACGTTGGTCGCAGAAAATCATGTCTCTTACCAACTTTGACATAGATTGGTGTAATAGGATCTATGATGGAATCAGAATCATTGATCGTTATGGAAACTTCCCCAACGTACCCCTCATAGGAACTAAAGGAGGAATCAACTACCATACGGTATTGGTTCGTCATTAATTTGGATACCCGATGAGACACGTCCCACGGGGTGTTCATCTGGAAGGTCTTTTCTTCAAGGAAGGAGAAAATGACAGAGCACTAAAGATGGAAATAGTGCAAGCCTGGAGGCATATTCATAAGAAAGGACGAGAGTCTCTGGGAAAACCAGACTGTGTCTCGGTGGAGCCTTATCTCCATTGGGTACAAACTAGAGCTCTCAATCTAAAAATGCCTTATCCGCGTCACGGAATTCTTCCGCCAAAGGAATCTGTCATGTATTTCATGACGGAAACGGAAAAGCTTCAGGTTACTCTCAACAAAGTTCAAAAGGAGAGAAGGTCTTGGAAGAACAAGTACCGCACCCTCAGTGTAGAGTGTACCAAGATACAGCAACTACTGAAAGATAAGGACGCTCTGATTGAAATTTTAGAGCAACATGCTGTAGAGAATCAAGATGACCAAAGGAATTTGCTCACTTCTTTCACCTGGCAAAGGAATGACAACCCGACAACGGCCCAAGAGCCCCGGTCAAAGAAAAGGAAAGTACCAGAGTCAGCACCCGATTTCTCTTCAGAGAGGACTCGGGACCCATTAGCTTAGGTTTCTGTTTCTGTACCTTGTAATCTACTGTATTTCATTTCTGCAATCCTTTGAAATTCAATAAAAGGGGTTTCCCCACTGTTTGATATTTGCAATCTAATTGTCAAAGTTTATTTTGATTAAACCATAAAATAATTAATATAATCATTGCATTCATCATTCTCACATCGCGTATTCTTCTTACCTACGAATCTCACGTTTGTGTGTCGGTTCTAGAGTCAAACTGTCTCATTCGTACAATACTCGGGCCAATCGTCAGAAAAAGATGGATGATCTTGAGGAAGAAAATAGAGAGTTAAAGGAAGAGATCGACGCTCTGAGAGAGGATATGAGAAAGCTTCGTAACGACATGCAAGCCATGGCTGAAGCTCAGCTACAACGAACTGTGATCTCAGAGATCACCTCGATGCCCATAATGGAGAAGTATGATCCTAGGTATCAAATTCTAAATGATCGTCCTTGGGGCATGCCTGTTAACTATATCCCGGAAGGATATGTTCCGCCGATCACTAAAGATCAGGGAATCACAACAGAAGCCGCTGGGACGGAAGGTTACAAACTTCGGGAAAGTGAAGATGCCAGGGGCATATTGAGGACTCCTGAAGGTTACAAACTTCGGGAAACGCCAAGATTCACTGCTGTAGTTATGGTACCACCCCCTGTGGTGCACATGTCCTGGAAGGACAGATTCCGCCAATACCTGCTAGTAAAAAGGAAACTTTGTTTGACAGAATGGATGAATTCCAGGAGCAGTTTCTGGAAATGCAGAAGGAACTGCAAGCCATTCGCGGTCAGGATCTATTTGGAAAAGACGCCGCAGACCTTTGTCTGGTCCCCATTGTGAAAGTCCCGCACAAATTTCAAGTGCCCTACTTTGAAAAGTACAAGGGTAACTCTTGCCCTCAAAGCCATCTGGTGATGTACGCTCGGCGGATGTCAGCTCAGACGGAGAATCAGGACCTACTGATTCACTACTTTCAGGATAGTTTAACCGGTGCCACACTCAAATGGTACATGGGTTTAAACCGTGCCACGATCTGCACTTTCAGAGATCTTAGCACTGCCTTCGTCCAGCAATACAAATACAATTTGGACATGGCACCCGACAGAGATCAACTCAGATCAATGTCACAAAAGGACAAGGAAACCTTTAAGGAGTATGCTCAAAGGTGGCGTGAAATTGCCGCTCAAATTTGTCCGCCTCTTGAGGAAAAAGAGATGACAAAGATCTTCTTAAAGACCTTAAGCTCATTTTACTATGATAGAATGGTTGCCAGTGCACCCAGTGATTTCACCGAAATGGTCGGCATGGGCGTACGTCTTGAGGAAGCCGTCCGAGAATGACGTTTGGTAAAAGACACTGGATCGACGAGCGGTACTAAAAAATACGGTAGTGCTCTCCCTAAGAAAAAAAAGCAAGATATTGGGAATATCTCTCTCGGAAATCAAAGGTGACGTTATTAACCAGTAGCATCTGTGACTCCTACTATCAACCCTGCGCCTATTCCTACTTATCAACCTCAGGTTGCGCAAAGCCAACCTGATCAACAAAGGACACAACAGCCTCTTCAGCAAGCTCGTCCCCAATACAACAACAACCGTACAACACGGGCACCAGGATTTGATCCTATACCCGTATCGTATGCAGAGTTGTTTTCATTACTACTAGCTAAGGGGTACATCCAGACTAAGTCCCCTCTTACAGTACCGGAAAATCCGCCTTTTTGGTTTAAGGTGGATCAAACTTGCCCTTACCACCAAGGAGGATCAGGGCATAACATTGAGACTTGTCTGAATTTCAAGTCCGACGTGCAAAAGCTTGTTAGGAGCGGTGTCTTATCCTTCAAGGATACAAATCCTAATGTTCTCACGAACCCGCTGCCTCAACACGAGAAGGCTGCAGTCAATTTGATAGAAGGAGAGACTAACAACGTCTATCAAATTCACGATGTACTCTTGTTGAAGACCAATCTGGTCAAGATGCATTGTAGACAAAGTGGATATGGCCATGTGCCACCTCATAATTATCACCAGTGTGATATCTGCTCTAGGAACAACCAAGGATGTTCTGTGGTGCAACCAGCTCTACAGGAACAGATGGTTCTCGGATGGATCCAAGAGCACCGAGTTCGTGGGGTTAACATGGTCCACGTGAACTCTAACATCATTCAGAACCACGATATCCGTGCAATGAATGTCAACTGGGTGGCGATGCACTCAAGGCAAAGCCAGTATCATAATCTGCCGTGGCACGATTACAGTTCTTGTCTGACTTGCTCGGTAAACAACAGGGATGCTCTTTCATACAAGAGGCCCTCCAGCGTCAGATGGATCCAAGACTACCATGATAGGAATTCCTATCAAATCAACATGGTTTAGATCTTTGATATTCGCGTGATGAATACCAGCCTGGTAGAGTTACATGCTGAACACGTCCGACTCGAATTCCTGGTATCACATAATTATCACAGCTGTAAGGCAGGTTGCGAAAACGATAGAGGTTGTACCCTTGTCCAGGAGGCACTTCAGCACTTGTTAAATCACTGGTGGATGCCAATCTATATGGATGAAGATACTCAGCAAATTAGTATCAGTAACAGGAATCCTACTCGGCGTCAGAGTCAGGATGTCCGATCAATGGAAGCTAACCTAGTGAGGTTACATTGTATTCAAAGTGGGCGTGGCCAGGTGCCACCACACAATTATGACCGTTGTAGCATCTGTTCGGAAAGTAACCAAGGGTGTTACCTTGTGAGAGCAGCTCTTCAGGGTCAGGTGGATCGTGGAGAAATTCGTCCATATCCGGGTTCTGGACCCATCAACTGGACGCCGAACTACCTTGCCGATCAAGTTGAGGATGTTGTCACAATCTCTGGTCATCATAGGACCAGGGATGTTTTTGCCATCATCCCTCTACTTGACGAATCTAAAGTTCCCAACCGGGAACGGATCGAGATTACTTACGATGGTCAGAAAAACCAGAAGGCTCCTGTAGTCATCTATCTGCCGGGACCATTACCGTATGAATTAACTAAGGCTATCCCTTACAAATACAGTGCAATAACCATTGAAAATGGAAAGGAAAATCCATTACCCTCCGTCGTGAACATTGCAGACATCAGTCGAGTAACACGGAGTGGTAGAATCTTCAACCGAGGGGTTGGGGAACCTAACAAAGAAAAGTAACTTCAGACGGAACCTCCTGATCTACTAGTCGGTCAATCCAGTAATCCCGACCTTTCGAAAAATGATGATGAGATGCTCAAGCTCATCCAAAGGAGTGAATACAACATTGTTGATCAACTGTTACAAACTCCTTCAAAGATCTCGGTATTATCACTGTTACTCAGTTCAGAAGCACATAGGGAGGCTCTACAGAAAGTCTTGGAGCAAGCCTTTGTGGAACAGGATGTAACAATCAGACAGTTCGATAGTATTGTCTCTAACATCACTTCCTGTAACAATTTGGGATTTAGTGATGAGGAATTACCTGAAGAGGGTCGTCGTCATAATATGGCGCTCAATATTACAGTTAACTGACAGGACAATGCATTGGCCAGGGTACTGGTAGACACAGGGTCAGCCCTGAATGTTATGCCAAAATCCACTTTGATGCAGCTATCATTCAAAGGCCCTCCGATGATAATCAGCGAGGTTGTCATCAAAGCGTTCGACGGATCCAAAAAAACGGTTATCGGCGAAGTTGATCTTCCCATAACTATTGGTCCTCACACTTTCCAAGTCACTTTCCAGGTCATGGACATCCGGACAACGTACAATTGTTTATTAGGAAGACCTTGGATACATCAGGCTGGAGCGGTCACCTCGACCCTCCACCAAAAGCTAAAGTTCATCAAGAACGATCAACTCATCACAGTCTGTGGGGAACAGGCCTTGCTCGTCAGCAATTTATCGTCATCCACTTATGTGGAACCATAAGGGATAATCGGAACCCAGTTCCAAGCGCTTTCGTTACACAAGGATGATCAATCCGGAGGAGGAACTTCGATTTCCTCATACAAAGATGTTATTAAAGCAGTCGAGAGTACCGATTCAACAGGATGGGGACAGCTTGTCATTCCTACTAGCAATAGAACAAAGAAGGGTCTTGGTTTTTCTGCAACCTGTACCCGGACAGCTGCTAACGATGAAAGTCTTCATCCCCTTCAAAACTTCTTCCACAGTGGAGGTTTTCTCCACCCAGTGTCTCAGGAAGTACACACTATCAATGAGGAGGATCCCTCAGACCCAGATATGGGATGGAAGTCCTACCTCAACGAGGACGGTTATATGTCTCAGGAAGTGGTACCTACGCCATTTTGCTATCCCGCACGAAGTCCGAGATTTATACCACGGTCAGATGTCGAAATGATATATGGAGGTTGTGATCCGGAAGGATGTCGTGCTCCGCCAAACTCATTAGAGGAGGACACTCTGATGAAAGACCAATTTGACTACAACTACTATGGCCCAATGGATAGTCTGCTAATGTGGCAACCTTATCCAAGAGACTTGGGGCAAGAAAGTCAGCCGAATGATGAAACTCAGTTGAGTATCATTAAACAGAATACCTGTGTCCCCACCATGTCATGGGATCAACACTCAGGTCATTCAGAAACTACTCGACATGAAGATGAATTCGCAACGTTTGCAAGACTTGAATTCATCAACTATGCTTTTCCTGAGGTCAACGTCATCGAGAGAGATGACTCCTCCAGTTCCAAAGAAGTTTGGGACACTCTGGGAGAACCAAGTGGAAAATACGACTTTATGGTCAAGTACACTGCGCCCGAAAGCTCTCGTATCAAGCTCGAAGACATCCAGCCAACTGGATGGGGAGATACAGCTGAGAGCACAACTACTCTGCATAATGCAACAGAGGAATCCTCCTACGACAACTCTGCCTGGGAGACAGATTCCAATGATCCTGCTCCACCAGAAATCAGCGTCATTTCGGAGGACAAATCAAGGAAGGTGCCAGACTTTGTGATTCACCGAGGAGTTCGCTGCCAATGGGTTGTTGTCGATGTTCCGAAGGTTGTTCACCAGTCAAAATAATTGCCATCTTTAACCTTTTCACCCTGCCCAGGTGAAACGGATGTTTTGATAGGGCTCGCTTTCTGTAAATTTCCCTCTTCGCTTTGCCCAAAGCGACAGAGTTTTGTTTTATAGGGCTGTAGTTTCAAGGATCGACTTGTTCATTAATAAAATAACGTCGTTCTGTAATTTCTGCATTAATTGCTGTTTTCTCTTTTCGTTTTTTCAGAAAATGGTAATCCTAAAAAACAATTCAATAATAAAAACAAGAAGTAATAAAAATAAATACACTGTACACTCTTGCATTTTCTCTATCTCTTCTAAACACGAATTTTAACGTCATGCAGATTGCTTGTTTTAAACCCCGTTGAAACATACGATCCGATGCCTTCTCCCAATTTTGAGTTCCCGGTATTTGGGGCTGAAGAAGAAGTTGACAATGAAATTCCAGAAGAGATCTCCCGACTACTCAAACAAGAGGAAAGGTCCATTGAACCTCACAAAGAGCCGTTGGAAACGGTAAACTTGGGTTCAGAAAAAGAGAGAAAAGAAATCAGGATTGGGGCACTGCTCAGTCCAACTGCCAAAGAAAGTTTGATAAAGCTTCTCAAAGAATTCCCCGATGTATTCGCTTGGTCCTATCAGGATATGCCAGGTTTGGATACCAGCATCGTGGAACATTATTTACCGTTAAGATCGGAATGTCCGCCAGTAAAGCAGAGGTTGAGACGGACTCATCTGGACATGGCCATCAAAATCAAGGAGGAGGTACAGAAACAGATTGACACAGGTTTCCTCGCCACATCAGAGTATCCTCAATGGTTAGCCAACATCGTACCTGTTCCGAAAAAGGACGGAAAGGTCAAAATGTGTGTTGATTACAGGGATCTAAATAAGGCTAGTCCAAAGGATGACTTTCCTTTACCACACATTGACATGCTGGTTGACAGTACAGCAAAGTTCAAAGTTTTTTCCTTCATGGATGGATTCTCGAGCTATAACTAGATTAAAATGGCGCCGAAAGACATGGATAAAACTTCGTTCATCACCCCATGGGGCACCTTTTGTTACAAGGTAATGCCGTTCGGTTTGAAGAACGCTGGGGCAACCTATCAAAGTGCCATGACTACTCTGTTTCATGACATGATACACAAAGAAATTGAGGTATATGCCGATGATATGATTGCAAAATCAAAAACAGAGAGTGAGCACATTGAACATCTGTCAAAATTGTTCAAACGTCTAAGAAAATTCAAGCTCCGCTTGAATCCCAACAAGTGCACCTTCGGTTTCCGTTCAGGGAAACTACTAGGGTTCATCATCAGCCAGAAAGGAATTGAGGTTGATCCTGACAAGGTCAAGGCCATTTAAGAAATGCCTTCTTCGAAAACTGAAAAACAAGTCAGAGGATTCCTGGGACGTCTGAACTACATTTCCAGTTTCATATTCCTCATGACCGCGACATGTGCGCCAATTTTCAAATTACTGAAAATGAACCAGGATTGCGTTTGGACAGAGGACTGCCAAACCGCCTTCAATAGTATCAAGGAATACCTGTTGAACCCACCGATTCTATCACCTCTAGTGGAAGGAAGACCACTGATCATCTACCTCACAGTTCTAGAGGACTCAATGGGATGTGTACTTGGCCAACAAGACGAAACCAAACGGAAAGAGTCTGCCATTTACTATTTGCGCAAGAAATTCACCGACTGCGAAACTCGGTACACGATGCTCGAGAAAACTTGCTGTGCTTTGGCTTAGGCAGCCAAACGTCTTCGCCAGTACATGATTCGTCACACTACTTGGTTGGTCTCCGAGATGGACCCAATCAAGTATGTATTTGAAAAACATGCTCTCACGGGAAGGATTGCCCGTTGGCAGATGCTGTTATCAGAATATGACATAGAGTACCACGTTCAGAAAGCCGTTAAGGGAAGTATTTTAGCCAATCATTTGGCTCATCAACCGATTGACGATCAGGAATCAGTCGGGTTTGACTTCCCAGATGAAGATGTCATGTATCTAAAGATGAAAGATTGCGATGAACCGCTACCCAGTGAAGGGCTAGAACCAGGTTCCCAATGGGGACTTATCTTTGACGGATCAGTTAATCATTACGGAAATGGAATTGGGGCAATCATTGTTACCCCTCAGGGTACCCACATTCCTTTCACCGCTCGACTTACGTTCAAGTGTACCAACAACGAGGCTGAATACGAAGCTTGTATCATGGGTCTCGAAGAAGCGATTGATTTAAGGATCAAAAACTTGGATGTATACGGCGACTCAGCCTTGGTTATCAATCAGATAAAAGGAGATTGGAACACATACCAATCAGGATTGATTCCTTACAAAGACTATGCAAGGAGGTTGTTATCATTCTTCAACAGAGTCGAGTTTCATCACATCCCTCGTGAGGAGAATCACATGGCTGATGCATTAGCCACTATCTCTTCCATGATTAGTATAGGTCAATGGAATGACATACCTAAGATCGACATCATGCGCCTTGAAAGGCCCGCTTACATCTTCACGATCGAAGCAGTCCTAGACGACAGACCTTGGTATCACGATATCAAATGCTTCCTTCAGAAACAAGAGTACCCACCTAGGGCATCCAGGAAAGATAGAAAGACCCTTAGAAGATTGGCTGTAAACTTCTTCCTGAGCGGTGACACTCTCTATAAGAGAAATTTTGACATGGTCTTGCTCCGATGCGTAGACAGACCAGAAGCAGACATGCTGATAAAAGAAATTCATGAAGGATCCTTTGGAACTCATGCCAATGGACACACAATGGCGAGAAAAATTCTAAGAGCAGGGTACTACTGGTTGACCATGGAATTCGACTGCTACAAGTACATGAATAGGTGTCACAAGTATCAGATATACTCCAACAAAATTCATGTACCGCCTACACATCTCAAAGTTCTCTCTTCCCCATGGCCATTCTCGATATGGGGAATCGACATGATTGGCATGATTGAGCCCAAAGCTTCAAACGCGCATCAGTTCATCCTGGTAGCCATTGATTACTTCACCAAGTGGGTCGAAGCACCGTCATTCGCCAATATAACCCGACAAGTGGTGGTCCGATTTATCAAAAACAATATCATCTGCCGTTATGGTGTTCCAAGCCAGATCATTACTGATAATGGATCTAACTTGAACAATAAGATGATGAAAGAGTTGTGTGCAGAGTTCAAGATCGAACACTATAACTCATCTCCCCACCGACCAAAGATGAACAGAGCGGTAGAAGCGGCTAACAAGAACATCAAGAAGATCGTTCAAAAGATGGTTGTAACCTACAAAGACTGGCACGGGATGCTACCCTTTGCTCTTCACGATTATCGCACATCTGTCCGCACTTCAACAGGGGCAACCCCTTTCTCTCTAGTGTATGGCATGGAAGCAGTGCTTCCCATCGAAGTAGAGATCCCATCAATCAGGGTATTGATGGAAGCTAAGCTTATAGAAGCTGAATTGTGTCAAAGTCGACACGACAAACTGAATCTGATTGAAGAGAAATGAATCACGACACTATGCCATGGTCAGTTGTATCAACAAAGAATGAAGAAGGCGTTCGACAAAAAGGTTTGACCCCGCATCTTCAGGAAAGGAGACCTCGTGCTCAAGAAGATACAATCTTTTCTCACTGATTCTCGGGGAAAGTGGACTCCGAATTATAACGGCCCCTATGTGGTCACGAAAGCTTTCTCAGGCGGCGCCTTGAGACTTGCAACCATGGACGGAGAGGAATTTGCCTACCCCACAAATGTTGATGTAGTCAAGAAATACTTCGCCTAAAATAAACGTCTCGATGGATTGAAAACCCGAAAGGGCGGTCCAGGCAAAAATTAGAGACATGATAAAAAAAGAAACATCTCGGTGGATTGAAAACCCGAAAGGGCGGTCCAGGCAAAAATTAGAGACATGATCAAAAATCATCCTGGTGGATTGGAAACATCACAGTACAATCCAGGCAAAAGTTAGGGATAATGGCAAGTAACTACGTTCAACAAAGGGGCAAGTCCCTCAGCAGCATTTACATCATCCGTCAGAAAACTCCAGTCAAGGTTATCTTCGACAGAAGCTCAGGATGCCCAGAATTCAAAGTTGGTAGAAGGATAGTGGTCGTTATGTTTCAACGTATCCATTTTCCCTGTAAATTACCATTTTCTAACTTTGTAAATACCCTTTGGAATCACGCGTTTGGCTGATCTCCATCTTATCAATAAAATTTGAGCCTTTGTGCTTTTGTTTGTAATTCTTATTTGTTTTAGCTTCACAGAACGATGTTGTTAACATGATTAACGATTCTTGAAATAAAACAAAAATGAATTTACTTGTTAAAACTTTTTCTGCTTTTAAAATAAAGACGGCAATTTCTTTTGATTGTTGAACATCAGAAGAACATCGGTCGCTTCTCCAGAAGTAATTGAACCTCAAAGTGCGGAATCAAAGTACTCCTTCTAAAAAGCCAGTACGCCTGAATGAAGGATCAACTGTGTCAGAGACCTTGTTTCATCTGACACATCTCGGCCGAGTCCTCATCTCCTAAGCCCGACCAATATAGCTCCCAACAGGGACTATCTCTCCTAAGCAAGGTAGAATTGCTATTTTGAACCAGTGATACCTTTCATCCCCTGCAGTGGCCGAGTATCCAGTCATGTTCATCTTTTAGTTTGTATGTCGCGTCAGTTTTGTCAGCACATACATACATACATCATGCATTATCGATTTGCATTCACATTTCATATTGCATCACTATCACTCCAGTCGGTCTAGTCCCCTAGTGATACAAGTCCTCTCAATCGAGTCATCAGTTCTTTCCTCGTCAGGAAATGCTGCGTCTGAACAATCTCTCTCCTCCAGTTTATTTCTAGAACGAAGTTGGCTCCTCGACCACTTTGATAATTTGAACCTCTGAAAAGCCAGAGAAAGCGTTCAACAAACATCACTCTTCGCCATTGAAGATGATATCCTTGCTTTCCCGGATTAAGGAAAATCCACAGAGAAAGCCCCGTAATCAGAGATTCGGCAGCATGTCAGTTTCGCTCCAAAAAAACCACTGATGAAAAGGTCATCGGCACCTCAAAATTGGATCCCATCATATGGCATTTCTCCGGGAAGATCCCGAGAAAAGTATGATGCAATATCCCCAAGTAGAAACAGTCTCTCAAGGGACTCGCATTCCCCAAATAGAGTCAACAAATGGCATATCCAACAGAGAAGTTTGTGCAACTCTACAACTCAGACGACTGGGTTCCCCAGCACGTCTGGCATCAAAACTTTTTCCATCAAATGGCATCTCTTCAGGAAAAGTCGGCGAGAAGTTTGAGGAAAACTGCTACACATAGCGTCCCTTGTCAATTAAGTTTATTGACAAAAGAAACTAAGACCATTTCCTTGGTAGGAAACCAGGATCGAGGGGAAGTTTAAATCAGAAACTAAGACCAGTTCCTTGGTAGGAAACCAGGATCGAGGGGAAGTTTGTTTCCGCAACTTAGACCATTTCCTTGGTAAGAAACCAAGATCGAGGGGAAGTTTACCTTTTCTAAGCATCATTGCTTAGAAAAAGAGGATGAATGCGCAAGCTACCATTCATAGCCGTCAAAATTTTGGATATTCTGATATTTAATCCTCTTGCACCCCGAATGCCCGAATACCTTCGTCATTCACACCTTCGGGTCCAAGAAGATTAAATAGAGGCATCTGTCATACCCCAAATTTTGACCACTAAGATTTCCCATCATTGTGAAAATCATCATCACAATATGGGGGAACCATCCTGTCTCATTTGTCTCCCCAAAGATAGGTGAGCATCCACTGCAATCAAATTTAGGGTTTCAAGCCCTCTCAGAGCTCTTAAACAAAGGATCAATCAAGGAATGACTTGATTTTCAACTTTTCTAACCTCTCAAATAGATACAAAGGATCAAAAGGACTCCCACTCCAAGGATTAAGCACAAAGCTGCTCCCTTCTAGATGGATCAACCCTCAAGATCGCCAGTATCGCCAAATTAGGGTTTTGGTCGATCAGGGCCTCCAAAGGGAAATTTTCCTCTGGGCATAAGCCAAAGATCCAAAACACAACCTAATATACTCCATGGAACCTCAAAGACCCAATCATCAAGTCAATTTTGCCTCAGGGGAGGCATTCATCAAAAATGAGAAATTAGGGTTTCTTGACCTAATTCACCCCTAAGTTGACTTTTAGGGCAAATCATGAGCCAAGACCTCAAGAGAGGGTTTGAGGGTCTCTAATAAACTATATTGATCCATTTGGAACAATGTATTAATCCAAGAAGTTTGAGCAGCAAGTCTTAATTTCATCTGCACCACAATTAGGGTTTCGCGGGAAAAGTCAACTGTAACTTTGACTTTTGACCAGGACATGCTCCCAAACCCTAGGACATGATTCAATATACCCTATGACACCCATTTTACATGTACATCAAGTTTGATTTAGGTCAAGGACATGATTTCCTGAAGAATGGCACAGTTTGGAATTCATCTCATAAAAAGTCAACTGTGCACAAAAGTCAACTTTGACTTTTTGAGATTTTTCACCAAAATGGATTTTTAACCCTAAAATGATGTTAATGTATGATTTGAATCATCATTCATCAAGAAAAATCAAAGAAAATGGGATAACTTGTAAAATGGGTAACCATAAAAACTTAGAAAATTTTCTAAGTTATGGAAAAAGTGACACTAATGTGCCAACTTTGGAGGACCATAACTCCTAAGCCACAAGGCCATTGTTCCCCATTCAAAGCTTGACTTATAGATCTCATTGCCCTCTACAAAAGCTTCATACTGACCTATGTCCAAATTCCTCATGGATTTTGAGTTTTTTCACCAAAATGGATTTTTAACCCTAAAATGATGTTAATGTATGATTTGAATCATCATTCATCAAGAAAAATCAAAGAAAATGGGATAACTTGTAAAATGGGTAACTATAAAAACTTAGAAAATTTTCTAAGTTATGGAAAAAGTGACACTAATGTGCCAACTTTGGAGGACCATAACTCCTAAACCACAAGGCCATTGTTCCCCATTCAAAGCTTGACTTGTAGATCTCATTGCCCTCTACAAAAGCTTCATACTGACCTATGTCCAAATTCCTCATGGATTTTGAGTTATGGAGTGATCAAAATCAATAAAAGTCACTTTGTTCCAACACTTAGTGAAAACTTCACTAAGTCAGATTTTGCCTTACTTTTTTCCAAATGTAGGGGGATTTTTCACTTGGATTCAAAAGAGATAAAAAACAAACATGTTCAAACAGTTGTTGTATCATGTAAGGGCTTTCCAAAATGGCCAAGAACATTACCAAATTCAATTTGAGTCATGAGATATGACATTGGCAAGTTGCCTTGTTGAAATCTGTCAAGGCAAGGCAGATTTTGCACTTTTGCTCGATTTGCCAAAATTGTGCAAATCCAAACACTCCTATCCACTTGGACACATCTGAGGATTGAATCTAAAGGGGACAATCACTGAGCCAAGCCTCCAAAGTCTTTGGAACAAGAAATAGCATTTTGAACCTAGAATTGCCAAAATAGGGACAAGACTCCAATTTTAGATTGGAGCATTCAATGGAAGCATCAAGGTGGCATGGACTGAGCCATTCTAAACTGAATTCAGTCAAGACTTATCCAAGACCAAGGGAACCAGCAGCCTGTGCCCTACCCTCTAGTCAATGGCTAGAGGAGACTTGGATTTTCATTTGCCAACATTGGCCAAACCTACTCAGCAGTTGCCATTCACTATTCCTTGCAAAACAAATTTGCTCTACTATAAATAGAGCTCAATTGTGATCAGTTTAAGTACACCAAAGCCATCAAACAGATGCTTTCCTCAAAATCTCTTCTTTCACTCCAATTTTTCCTTCTAAGGCAAGTCACTATCGGGTTTTGAGTTTGAGAGCTTTTCTAATCAAACCAATCACACACACACACCTCATATACATCACATATGAGCTGATCAAACACTTAAACAAAAACTGGAACACTGATTTCTCAGAATCACCAGTCAATTGCTCAAGGTTTTAACCAAAGTGCAGTTGAGATGCCATGAAGTAATCCAGTCAATTTCAATCAAGTCTAAGCATTCAGACACACTCCATAGGGTGTAGGGAAGCTATTCAGATCATCACAATTCATATGTAACACCTCCAAATCAAAAATCACATTGCACTTGCTGTCACGACCTAGAGGTAAGCCTAAACTTGGTCATCTCTCAATCTATGCATATTTCCTCGCACAATAATTTTGCCAAATGTTCATAATTATGCATGGAATGTTTCCCCTCAATTAATTGCATTGTTTGAATCGTGTATCAAAAATACCAACCTTCATGCAGAATCTAGGGTTCTTGAGGATTTTTCGTGATTTCTTGTTATATGTTTAATTTAAATGGAATTAAATACCATAGACATGATCGTGAGGTTGAAACGAGTTGATTGGTATGTGGATTGCATGATATAATCAAGTATTCAGTGAGATTGGAGAGAAAATACAAATCTGGGCAAACCCAGAACATGCGCGTGTTCTTGGCGCCATTTTTTGAATATTTGAATATTTGAATTTTGTGATTTTATTTAATTGATTCAAAAATTAATTTCTCTCTGAGTTTTAATGATTTTGAGTTGATTCTTTTTTTAATAATTCACAAAAATGTTAAAATATTTTATTTAACAAAAAATCCCAAAAATATTATTTATTTCATATAATTGATATTTTTGCAAAGAATTAATGTTTTAATTATTTTTGACATTTTAAATATTTTTTCCACCTTGATTTTACAACTTTTAATGCCTTCTAATTATTTTGTAGGTCAATACTTAATTTTTGAAGCATTAATCCAAGATCACAATTTGTTTTCCATATGTTAACAATTTTGATCATTTTAATTGAATTTTTATTCAATTAAATACATTTTTGAAAACAAATTAGGGTTTTGGATTAATTCATCCCTCATAAATCATTTTCAAAACACTTTGGGCCTGTATTAGAGTGTAAGACCCAACCCCCTTTGTACAGAAAACTTTTTGGGCCTCATTCGTTGTATAAGTCCCTCTGTACATTTTCAAATAAACGACGCGATCGTCGCCTTTTAAAAAATCAACTGGGCCTCTCCTCGAGCTATAAGACCCATTCAAAACTTTTGGGCCTCTAATAGAGTGTAAGACCCAATCCCCTTTTAACCAAAACAACTTTGGGCCTCAGATATTGTATAAGCCCCTCTGCGTTAAAAGAAAACCTCGGCGCGATCGCCAATTCAAAATCAAATCAACTGGGCCTACCCTCGAGTAGTAAGACCCATTTCTAAAAACTCTTTGGGCCTCTTGAGAGAGTGTAAGACCCACCCCTTTGTACAGAAAACCTTTTTGGGCCTCAGTCACTTGTATAAGTCCCTCTGTACAAATTCAAACAGTGTGCTCACTGATAAAACCCTGGGCCTCTCCTTGAGCTGTAAGCCCCAAATCTTTCTTTTTCAAAGCACTTTCTCCTTTGATTTTGAAATATACTGTTGTTTTCAATCTTTCTTTATTGAACAACTAACCAAACAGCATGGAAGCTCTACAACCGAGTAAGTGTTTATTCGCTTTCATATACATATAACTGTATTGTGGGGCTGTTTCGCTGTAAGTCTTCTTTCATAAACTCATATCAACTGTGTAATAATAGTATAGATATTTAGAGTTTCCCCGGAAACTACGTCAAGCATTAAGCCCGTTGATCACTCTTAGAAATAGTCTAAACTAGATCCCCATAGGATTACCAGACACAGTCTTCCCTCCTCTTGGGGTTAAACAATATGGAGACATGAAAGGCAGCATTCTCGGTGAACCCTTTCATAGACTGTCACTCATAGAAGTTGTCAAAGAAACTATATTCCCCAGAGATGATCTTTTATCTGTGAATGGCATCTCTTGAGTTTCTTCCAAATTCTCAGACTTTCCTGGCTTGATCTATTTTCGGTGAATGACATGTCTTGAACTTCTCGGGGTTTGAGGACCCACAGGCTTCTTAAAAGCACTTGTCAAGAAACTCTATTCCCCAGAGATGATCTTTTCTCCGTGAATGGCATCTCTTGAGTTTCTTCCAAGTTCTCAAACTTTCCTGGCTTGATCTATTCTTTGTGAATAACCTGTCTTTAACTTCTCAGGGTTTGGGGACCCATCGGCTTCCTAAAAGCATCGACCTCCTCTTGGGCATTGTTCAAGGACCCACAGGCTTTCTAAAAGTACCCTCGCCTCCTCTTGGGCTTAGTACAAGGACCCGTCGGCTTCTTAGAAGTCTTCACAGCCTCCTCTTGGACTTAGTACAAGGACCCGTCGGCTTCTTAGAAGTCTTCACAGCCTCCTCTTAGGCTTCGTATAATGATTTCTTCCTCCGGGAATGATATCCTTCTCTTGGACTTCGTACAAGTACCGATCGGCTTCTTAAAAGTTTCCAGCCTCCTCTTGGGCTTCGTACAAATTGTCCCGACGACCTCCTAGAGGTATAGGAATAGAAATCAGTCATCTTAATAGAGCAGTCTTTCTAAGAGTCTACTACTATTTCTCAGCATAGTACAAAAGATGACACTCTAGACTCGGACAGTGTCAATACCCTTTGGATTTCCCGCTTCCTTAAAGAATAGGAAACAACATATAAGAACTGATTTCTCTTTAAATCAGCATACTGGACCTGTCACTCAACTGAAACAGCACCATAGCCTCCTCTTGGGCTTTGTACAAGACACAGATCACTCTCTTGTTGAGTATAAAATCCATAGCCTCCATCTCGGGCTTCGTACGAGATACAAAAAAAACTCTCTTGTTGAGTCAAATAGCCTCTATCTCGGGCTTTATACGAGATACCAAAAGACTCCATCGCCGAGTCAAAACCTTTTAGCCTCTGTCTCGGGCTTTGTACGAGACATATATTAGTCTCCTCTTAGGCTTTGTATAAAAAAACCACTGGTTGATCCAATCAACCTTTTAGCATCAAAGATGTACCTCGTTCACAGTACACAAACATCAACAACTCCTTCCATCTAATCGCTGTAAGCGACAAGCCTCTGGATCATCTATATCCATGCCACTGTCCCTCTTTTAGCATGAGAAATTCCTAAGGAAAGATGGCATTGCTCTAAACTGAGTTAAAGTCTTCTCCTTCAGGTTAAAACCCCCTATAAAGGAAATTATGGCATTGCTAGGATCCGCGTATCCCGGTTAAAGTAATCCTCCTTTACAATCAGTCACCCGACAGTTGTGACAAACAGACCCCCTTTAGAGGTGACAAATTCTCTCTAAAGTCAACACCTTTAGCTTCATATCTTGGGCTTCGAACAAGATACAAATAAACTCTTCAGCTTCATATCTTGGGCTTTGAACAAGATATAAACCACCTTTCGCTTCACGTCTTAGGCTTTGAACAAGACACCAAAATACCATTTCCTAGGAGGAACTACGAACACTCTGATTTCCGTGTTTCGGTAAACGGGAATACGTAGGCATAAGATTGAAATAAAAATCTTAGCGAGCACACTAAACAAAAACCCAAAATCCTATACCTCTCACCAATCGACTGAACGCTATTTTAACAAAATAACCTAGGAGAGACCCCGAATCTTTGTAGCATCTGTAAACCAACAGTTTTGACTGTTTAACCTCAGTATGCAAGCAGGGTTAATTGGAGACATCTATTTCCCTTCCTTCATCAGCTTCAATAGGATAAAAAATGAATCGAGCTGTAGTAACAGAGCGATTGTGCTTCACAACCACATCCAGAAATCACTCGCTACACAGTTGAGTCGATGCTTGATCACTCTTACCTCATTCAATCAATCTCTTGATCTATTACCATTCCCTCGCTTCACGATCATTGAAAATGTTCAGAGAGTCAATTTATTGATCTTGTTTCAATTCTTTTCTTTTGTTCTCTGCAAGAGAGTTTCAATTACCTTTTCTTGTGGCTAGTCACTTCTTTGGTTGATTCCCCGTGAGAGTCGTAATCATTCTTCCTTTGGTTGATCACAGTCATACTGTTAAAACCAATGCTCTAGGCAAAAGAGAGTGTAGAGTTGTTGTCCCAAAAAAATGCAGCAGAATCTGCAAATTTGTGCAGAGTAATCGGTTACCCTATATGTGGTAATCGGTTACTCTAGGAAAAATTTGCCCAGATTGCTTAGGAACAAGTGTTGAATCGCTGGTTTCGATTTTCCACCTCTTGCTTTGATGAATAATCATGGAAACCAATATTTTATGCTTGTTTTGAGGATGTGATGTCCTTGTGAGGATACAATTAATCAGGCTTTAAAAACTTGAAATATTCCTGCAACAAGAATCATAGAGAGAAAGATGTGAATGCTTATGCCAGCAATGCGAATGCACATGCTTATGCAAAAGGCAAAAAGGGAGGTCAAATTTCGGGTTACGACAATGTGCAACAAAACAGTTACGATTGAATATCTTGAGGGATGATGAAATTGTCAACGATGAAGGAGAGATTGTCGTGTTAGAGGTTAATCGGAAGAAGAACTCACACAAGAGCAATTAAAATATAAAACCATGGGACTGTTTGGTGTATCCACTAATCCAAACCAGGCCCGGACGATGAAATTGGAAGGATGTTTACAAGGTGTATCTATTTTGGTTCTTATTGACAGTGGAGCCACACATGATTTTATATCCCCTAAGGTGGTTGAAGCCCTCGGATTGCCTATGGTGCCTTCTAATCCTTTGGGTGTTAAGTTAAGAGATGGTCATCGTGTCCTAAATAAGGGTAGATGCAATGGAATTCAGATGAATGTGGGAGCGGTGCTGATTTGCTTTGATGCTTATGTGCTGGAGTTAGGAGGTGTGGATTTGATTTTAGGAATTGTGTGGCTAGAAACTTTGGGGAAGGTGACCATGGATTGGAAAGAAATGTATATGGTGTTCAACCATAAGGGCAGTATGGTGAAGTTACTTGGTCAGGCTGAAGAAGATAAGATGGCTACTTTCCAAAGCATTATCACTCCTTCTCAAATGATAACATGCTGTGAATTGGCTTACCTTGATGGAGGTGCTAGAGTCAGAGGTGTCGCATGTCTCTAATTAACACACTAAGGAGTTGGAAGGATTGTTGGACCATTTTGTTATTGTGTTTAAAGAAATCAAGGGCCTTCCTCCGCCAAGAAACACTAGTCATTAATTTGAACTTTTACAGGGTGCTGGTCCGGTAAATGTGCGACTTTACAGATATCCTCATTTACACAAGGATGAAATTGAAAAACATATTCAGAGCCTATTGCAGCAAGGGGTGGTTAGAAACAGCACCAGTGCTTTCTCTAGTCCCGTCATTTTGGTCAAAAAGAAGGATCAATCTTGGCGTATGTGTGTAGATTACCGTGCACTCAACAAGGTAACAATTCAGGATAAGTACCCTATTCTGGTTGTAGATGAATTGTTAGATAAGTTACATGGTTGTAGTTATTTCTCTAAGCTTGATCTTAAATCTGGTTATCATCAAATTCGTATGAAGGAAGAAGATATTCATAAAGCAGCTTTTCAGACTCACGAGGGTCACTATGAGTTTTTGGTAATGTCGTTTGGCCTCACCAATGCTCCTACAACCATTCAATCGGTGATGAATGCAATTTTCATGCCCTTTCTAAGGAAGTGTGTCCTGTTTTTTTTATGATATCCTAGTATACAGTAGTAGTTGGGCTGAACATTTGCAGCACTTGGAGGTGGTCCTTAATATTCTGAAGTAGAATCAGTTTGTGGCAAATCATAAGAAATGTACCTTCGGTCAGCACCAAGTTGAATATTTGGGCCCTGTCATTTCAAAAGCAGGGGTTGTTGTTGATCCTGCCAAGGTTAGCAGTGTGTTACAATGGCCGGTTCCTAAGAATGTCAAAGGAGTGCGAGGTTTTTTGGGGTTGACTGGTTATTATAGAAAGTTTATAGTGAACTATGGAAAAATTGCTAAACCCTTAATAGAATTGACAAAGAAGGATGGTTTTAGCTAGAATGCGGCAGCTGTGTAAGCTTTTGAGAAATTGAAAGTAGCTGTTACAACTGCCCCAGTTTTAGCCCTGCCTAATTTCAAATTTCCATTTGAAATTGAATGTGATGGCACAAGAAAAGGAGTTGGTGCAGTATTGCTGCAATCGAAGCATCCCATTGCATATTTTAGCAAGGCTTTTGAATCATCTAGGTTATCCAAATCTGCCTATGATAAAGAGTTGATGGCTTTAGTGCCAGATATCCAACACTAGTGACATTACTTGTTAGGAAGGAGGTTTGTGGTTTATTCTGATCAAAAGAGCCTAAAACACTTGTTACAACAACGTATTACCACAACAAATCAGCAAGAATGAATGGCTAAGTTGTTGGTTTTTGACTTTGAGGTGGTGTACAAGGTGGGAGTGAAAAATAAAGTGGATGATGATTTATCTAGACAACACAAGGATGCTGAGTTGCAAGCGATTAAATCCTACCCTATTTGGCAGCAGAGCAGCCAACTGCAACAAGAAGTATCAAATGATCCTTTGTTTAAAATTATTGTGGAAGCTATTCAAAAGGATCCTAATGCTAAACCTGGTTTTGCTTTAAAAGGTGGCATCTTATTCTACAAAAATAGGTTAGTTATACATGCTAACTCACCACTTATTGTGGAGTTACTCAAATATTTTCATTCTTCTCTGAGTGGTGGTCACTCTAGCTACCTACACACTTATAGGAGAATGGCTGGAGCTTTATATTGGCAAGGGATGATGCGGAGGGTGCAAGATTTTGTGAAAGCTTGTGATACTTGTCAACGACAAAAATATGCGGCAACTACTCCTAATGGATTACTACAACCTCTTTCTATTTCGGTTTTGGTGTGGAGTGAGATACCTATGGATTTCATTACATGTTTGCCAAAAAGTAATGGATTTGAAGCTATCTTGGTTGTTGTTGACCGTCTCTCCAAGTATAGCCATTTCATTCCTCTTAAACATTCATTTACCGCTTGCTCAATAGCTGCTATTTTTGTTAAGGAAGTGGTTAGATTACATGGAACTCCAGAGTCTATTCTTAGTGATCGTGGCCCCTTGTTTGTGAGTATTTTTTAGAAATATTTGTTCAAGTTAGTAGGTACGGAGCTTAAAATGTCCTCGGCATACCATCCCCAAACGGATGGCCAAACAGAAGTGATTAATCGTAGTTTAGAGGCCTATCTACGTTGATTTATTATAAATCAACCTAAGACATGGACACACTGGATTCCGTGGGCATAATTGTGGTCCAATACCACATTCCATGTGTCTACATGGTTCACCCCTTTCGAGGTGGTGTACGGCAGAAAGCCTTCAGTGTTGGTGCATTTTTTGGAGGGTGAAACCAGAGTGGAAGCTGTAGCGCAGGAGTTATAGATGAGGCGTTTCGTCAATTGAAAACTAATTTACTCAAAGCCCAGGAGGACGTGAAATACCAAGATGACAAGAGACGCAAGGGAGTGCAATTTGAGGTTGGTGATTGGGTTTTCCTCAAATTACCTCCTCATCGACAACAATCGGTTGTCCAAAGAATCCATCAAACATTGGCCCCTAGTTTTTTCGGACCTTAACAAATCATGAAGAAGATATGACAGGTTGCTTATAAGTTAAAGTTGCCACCAACATCTAAAATACATCCTACCTTTCATGTGTTGCAATTGAAGAAAGCGGTGGGCAACTATACTGCTACAACTCAGTTACCTATCAGTTTAGAGTCCGAAAAATGGGACATTACTCTGGCTAAGGTTTTGTCATGGAGGGACAAGTTTGATGGTGGACAGCATAAGAGAGAATAGTTGATTTAATGGGAAGGGATGGATGTTGGAGATGCTACCTAGGAAGAGGAACTGTTGTTGAAGAGTCAATTCCCTGATCTCCGCCTTGAGGACAAGGCTAATGTTGCAGGTGGGGGTGATGATAGGAATGGATCGGACCCCACAAGTGATGATGGGGATGTGTTGGTTAACAAAGATAATTTTGGGCCAAAACAACAGAGGGTATATGTGAGAAAGAATAGGAAAGAGAAGTAATTGGATAATTGACCCAGTAAATTAGTACTCCCCCAAATAAATAAGAGTGTACTCAGTCAATAAATTAGTACTCCACAAATAAATAGGAGTGAACTCAATTAGTTAGTTAGTATTTCCCAAATAAATAGGAGTTAGAGTAGGTAGTATTTCTCATATAAATAGGAGTGTGTGGGGAAGTAGCTAGGAGGTTATTATTTTTCTGTTTTTTTTTTTTGTCATATTAGGGTTGGGCAGTGAGAGAATTATTTTCTCTGACTGAGGAGCAGTAGCTCTGGAATTACTTTCTTTTTTGTATTCATTAATAAAATAATTTTCTCCATCATATTCTATCGTACCTTTGTTCTATCAAAATACAATAACCAAACTTTTCAGAAAGACACATGCATTAAATATTTGATGATTGTTAGTGCTGCAGATATCTGTTATTTGTCAAGAAGCAGGAATGTATGTCGTTCAGAAGAATAGATATGTCATATTGTCAAAGGACTTCAAGAAGGGTTATAGGACTAATGTGAAGAAACCTAATACTGACATGGAATTTTACTAGTGATGATGAGGATTTTTCATATTTGTTTGTGTATGTATGGGAACAGTTTATAATATAGTTAAAGGGTTCATTTCTAGAGAAATCATGGGTCATCAATGTTCAAGTGAAATGATAATTGATTTGTTTCTGATTCTGGCATATTTCTCATAATGCAGATTATTAATCAACTTACCGATTAGATTTATTGTGTCAACTTAATGTTGAACACTTGCATATTTGATTGCTTACAAAATTATTCACAGTTTCAAATAAAACATGCATGACTAATGCTCGTTTCAAATAAATGTCATTAATCAATTGGTCTGAAATTGTAATGACAAGACAATATGAGATGTTTGTGCTCTTTTATTAAAATTAAATATAATATATTTATCAAATATCTTACATTAATGATTAATAAAATAGGATGTAATATATCATATTTTTACACTTTATTTAAAGAAAATAGGGTGTAAATTTGTTGATATTCATAGTAAGCATTATTCATTTTACACCCGATTTTTATCAAATAGGGTGTAAATTCGTTTGATTTAAATGTATATATGTAAACATTTACACCTGTTTTTTCTTAAAAATGGTGTAATATACTCTATATTTACACCCGTTTTAAAACGAGTGTAAATTTGTCAGGTATTTCTCACCCTTTGAATTTACACCTTCTAATAACGGGTGTAAAATGTATAGAAAACATGTGTAAATTTCTCTTTCTGCACTAGTGAAGTGATGGATGTATATCAAATGTTAATAATAGGCTAAATTACCTACTGGGTCCTTTAACTTATTTAATTGTAACACTTTGGTCCTTTATGTTTGTTTTGCTTCAAGTAGGTCCTTTATGTTACATAATTGTTGCAACGTTACCCTTTTAATCAACTTCCGTTAAAAAAAACTTGATGTGGCACAAACGTTGCTTATGTGGCGTTTAACAGTGCTGAGGTGTAATTATTCAATTTATTATTTATTTATTTTATTACCAGGTGAGAAAATTAATAGGTTAAATATAAAATCCTCAAATTAGAACTCTAATGTTCATCTCCTTCATCTCTCCATCTATGGCATCTCTCTGTAGCAGTGGTACAAATCAAAAAATTAAAAGCGGAAGTACATTCATTTCCAAATCATCTCCACTTGCAATCGAACCAACCTATTCTTGTGGTGCCAAAGCAGTGATAAGGAAGGTTAAGAAGCAAGGAACAAATATGGGGAAGCTATTTCGGGGATGTAGATATTTTCAGGTACGTGAGTTGTGAATAGTCTGGGTTTTTTGTCTCATTTTTCTGTGTCTGAGTGAATAGTATATTTAACTCCCTCAATGATTTTGTTGACAGAGTGAAGATGATAATCTTGGTTCCAATTTTTTTGAGTGGTACGTAAACCAACAAAGTGATGAAGGCAAACCAGAGATACAAGACACATACAATTCAAAATGTTCCAAGTGTGGTGAAAAGGATGTACAAATCGACATGCTTAGAAGGGATGACAACTACATTAAGGAGATGTTGAAGAACATGTTGAAGATTTTGAAGATATTAGTTTATGAATAATTTGTTTAGTTTTCATTTTAGTAGTCTTGATGTGTATGTTGGTTAAGAAGTGGTGATGTTAGTAAGTATGTTGGTTAAGAAATGGTGATGTTAGTAAGTATGTTGGTTAAGAAGTGGTGATGACAATTGAGAATATGTGTAATTTGTTTTGCATCTCTATTATTTGTGTTGCACTTGTATACTAGTCTTGTTACTGCAATATGTGTAATCAGTTTTGCATTTAATGTTATTTGTGTTACAACTAATACAACTTAAAGGACCAATTTGTTACAATTTAAAAAGTTATAGAAGCTGTTAGTTACAATTTAAAAAGAAATATGACCTTTTTGTTACAAATTAATCATTGTTATAATACAACTCATAATAATGCACAGCCACAACAGAATTATAACACAACACATAATAATGCAGAATCATAATAGATATAAACATAATTATGTTCCAAAAGTAGGTCACCAAAACATTGTTATAACCTATCCCAAAATATTGTTATAAGATCCAAAAGATACCCAAAATACCTGTTTATAACAGATTTCCAAAATACATTTAGTTCCAAAATACAGACTACATATTTAGTTCCAAAATACAGACTACATATTTAGTTCCAACATTCTATTTGGCTTTTCTCTTAATAGGCATCTTTGGTCTCTGACTTGTTGGTTGCTGGATAGATGTTGGCCCGGTCTGGCCCTTCTCATTGCAAGTAGTTGAGAAACTGTGATGGAGTGTATTGTTTGAACTCTCTATGAGGCTGCTGATCTCCTAGTTTGAATTCCTTGGGACTGGACTGTTGGAGATGAAGTGGTGGCACTTTGGGATTGCCTAGTCTGAACTTTTTTAGTTGGTTGGGATTGGACTGTTGGAACTATAAGCATTAGTGCTCATAGAAAAAGATGATACAAAATTGTATTCGTAATTACAAGAAAGAAAACACAAAGTTTACCAAATAACACTCATATTCTAATTAATTGGTTCGATCACAAATAGAAGTGAAAGACATGGTAGCAAAAGAGGTTCCTAATGAAGATGAATCATGTTGCTTCCCTGAATTAGCCAACAAAGAAGTACATGTGCTTTTCAGTTCAGCCTTGCATCTTTTATCCTCTTGGCCATAGGCATCTACAAATTCAAATATTATACCTGGTTTTATTA
Source organism: Lathyrus tuberosus (assembly GCA_022829125.1). Lineage (NCBI taxonomy): Eukaryota > Viridiplantae > Streptophyta > Magnoliopsida > Fabales > Fabaceae > Lathyrus > Lathyrus tuberosus. The sequence continues at coordinate 5,101,475 of JALAZF010000001.1, read as the reverse complement.
TATTATCCTCATTCACATCTTTTTCACCAATAAGCATTTCAAGCACAGTGGTCATAGAAGGCCAAAGCTGAGGAGAATCATGGGTTCAAAGAAGACCAATCTTGCAAAATTTGACTGCCTCCTCAACACTGAAGTCCTCTTCTAGAAAATAATCAACCAAAGTTTTTAGCTCCCCTTTCTCATACAAATCCCATGCCTGCATCACACATTAGTATATCAATATTATATACTTAACAATTCTCTGTATCTGTTATCCGTGAAAAAGAACAGAACAGAAAGAAGGACATATGTCAATCTGAAGCAATAATTCAATATTTGAACAAAGAAAGATCCTTCCCCTTGTAAGAAGATATTGTTCTTTAACCGGTAAACGTCTATTTGTGTTTGGTCTCCCACTAACAATTTCTAGCAGTAACATTCCAAAACTATAGATGTCCGATTTTCTTGTCACTTGATTTCGAATTGCATACTCAGGTGCCACATAATCACTATAAAATCAAACAGGTAGAATATCAGGCTAGTGAAATCATTTTTTCCTCGAATCTAATAGGCCTTACAAGCTTGAAATTTCCAAAATCTAACATTTATTGGTATCAACTAGCTAATAAACTAACCAACAGCTAAAGAAAGAAAATGTAAACTTACGCAGTTCCAACAACCCTTGTACTAATATGGGTCAGGTTTGGAGAAATGAGATTTGCAAGGCCAAAATCAGAAATTTTGGGACAAAGATTTGTGTCAAGTAATACGTTGCTGGCTTTTATATCTCTATGAATGATATGTGGCCGAACCTCTCCATGAAGAAACACAAGCCCTCGAGCAACACCTACGCAAATGTTGCACCTGACATCCCAACGAAATTTTATGTTACTATGACCTGAACCAATAAAATCACGAAGACTAATTCATTATTAGGATTTTTTAGTTACATTCATAACACATTATAATTTATAACAAATCACTTACCAAGAAGTGTTTATGCTAGGCTGTTGTTCTCAAGATAGCCATATACCAAAATCCTATGATTGTCTTCCACACAGCATCCATATAACTTCACTAGATTTTCATGTTCTATACTAGAAATCACCTTGATATCTGTCAAGAACTCTTGGACCCCTTGTTTTGATTCAGCTGATAAAACCTTTATAGATACCAGACAACCATCTCTTAACTTTCCCTGCAAGTGGAGATGATTTCGAAATGAATGTACTTTTGCTTTCAATTTTTTGATTTGTACCACTGCTCCAGAGAGATACCATAGATGGAGAGATGAAGGAGATGAACATTAGGGTTCTAATTTGAGGATTTTATATTTAACCTATTAATTTTCTCACCTGGTAATAAAATAAATAAATAATAAATTGAAAAATTACACCTCGGCACTGTTAAACGCCACATAAGCAACGTTTGTGCCACATCACGTTTTTTTAATGGAAGTTGAATAAAAGGGTAACATTGCAATAGTTATGTAACATAAATGACCTACTTGAAGAAAAACAAACATAAAGGACCAAAGTGTTACAATTAAATAAGTTAAAGGACCCAGTAGGTAATTTAGCCTTAATAATAATAATGTAATGTAATAGTTTATTGGTTTGATACAACTACTTTTTCAGATTTTTTTTGCTTTATTTTTGTACTCTGTATATATGGGACTCTATTCCTAACCCCGCTTAGCAAATATATATTTTTTAGTTTTAGAAACATATTAGTTGTGGAATTACCCGCAGATTAAACATTTTCTACGGATTTACCTTTGGAAATACCTACGGTTTTATCTTTGGATATTAAATTGTAACACTCACATACAATATATGTGTAGAATAATTCATATTATACATGATTGTAAATTTGGTACTGAAATATAAATAAGTTCCTATTGACACATTATACATATTACATGCACAAAACACCAAAAATACTAAAAATGGCATAAATATATATAAGATGTCCAAAATAACTAAGAACTAGATCATATCGAATGATATCAAAATAGAGTCTTCATAGCGAAAACAATGCCATCCCAAAAAGGTCAAGATAAGTAAGGATATCAAACAGCCTTATCCTTACCCTTGTTGGAACCGGAACCACCTGAAATATAATCAACAACATGGAGTGAGATAATAATCCCAGTGGTTCCCTATCTTATGGATTTTCTCGACTTTACAAGGTTCTAACCAATCCAAACTCAAGTAAAAAAGGGAAGGCATAAGACTTGAGCTCACAAACCATACACTATATGGAAACATGTTGCTTGAGTCCAACAACTCAAACTATAACTAGTCGGAAATCACATCAAGGCATCTTTCCCCGGCCAACCCTACATTTAGAGTTATCGACACGGGTCACAAATCCTTGTATTGTAGATATCTTTCCTCGGCCACCCACATAAGAGTTCTCGACACGGGTCACGGATATCTAGCTCATTGGTAACTTACCTCGGCCAACCCACACAAGAGTTCTCGAAATGGGTCACAGATACCTACCTAATAAGTAACTTTCCCCGACCAACCAACACAAGAGTTCTCGACACGGGACACAAATACTTATTAATGAAAAGTACACACATTCAGGAGGAGCTCTCTATATAAGCCTTAACTCTTGGAACAACACATCTCAAATGATTGCTTCCGACTACGTGATCACATACACAAACATGATTGTATTCGACAATCACAAGGCAAACACATTCACCTTATTCTCAAAGTAACACAAAGCCAATACATGTTCCATATAATGTCTCACCTCTCCACTAGACAACTACTTGTCAAGGATGCACACCTAGGAATCAAATTCACAAGTATTGTCATCTAAGTACTCTATCATTTCCTAGTTACATCACTAGGTCATTCCATTGAATTATGATAAGGTTTTCCTCATTTTTCCTAATCAGTTTTAAATCACAAGATCATCATTTTAATCAATCCACAATCCATAAATCCACATGCATTTTACTCATAATAATCATGTAAGCAAGATATAGTAACCATACACATGCATGTGAAACAACCAAGAAAGCATCAAAATAAAAAGTGGAAAACACTACCAGGTTTGCAGTGTGAAGACCAGGCGAGGCCCCTTCGCCTTGAGTTCGTTGTGCAAACTGTGAGCGAGGTAGGAAAAATAATGGCAGTTGAAAAAGCCTTCAGTTCTCGTTGTGCGAGTTCTAGGAGAGTTCTCGCTTCCAGGTCGCTTTCACCTTGCACTGCAACCATGACAGACTGTCAGGTTCACCTGTAGTTTGCTAGAGCTCACAGTGCGAACCCTACAATTTTTACAAACTGTCTGACAGAATAGGACATTCTCAAGGGGTTTTCAAACCCCACTCTAACCCATACTCAATCCATCATTAATGTTAACATATTCACACATGAAACAACATTTTAAACCATAATCTCACATCAATATCATGAATATAACAGGAATCATATATTTTTCATGGAAATGGAACAAGAACACCATAACCTAACTTTTCCCATTCTATCCAAATACTCTAACCTTTAGTTTCTAACTAGAACCCACCTCTATATGATGAATAAGAAGTTGTTGATGATGAAGATGAGATAATTTGATGATGAATGATGAAGCTTCTTCTTCTTCTAGGGTTTCCTTATTCTTTCTCCTTTTTTCTCTTCTTTCTCTCTATTCTTCTTTTTCATTTCCTCTTAGTATCTTTTCTTTTTATTCTTTTTCTTACTACTTTCCCAACAAAATAGGAAACAAGATGCACATGGATACAACTAGGAAAGTTATTAAGACTAACTTGGTAAAAGTACAAATTAGGGGTATCCATAATGTCTCTAAAGTACTAATTAATAAAACCTCAGAGTCGGATAATATTAATTAAATCAACTCTGAGCTCATTAGTTACTCTAATTATCTCAACAGATAACTCTCCGAGCACTCCGAAACCCAGTTGATCTCAACTAATATCGTTTAGAGCATTTTATTAATTACAGGGTATTACACAAATAGTAACAACAACAAAGTTATTTAATGGCGGTTGTAACCGCTACAATTTGTAATTTACGTCAGTTGCCTAACCGTCGCAACTTAGAACGACGGTTCGAGTGGCGGTTTTAGGAACCGTCACGGTACAGCCTGGCGACACACGTTTTCACGACAGAAACTAAACCGTCGCGAATAACAATTTGTGGCGATTCAAACCGCCGTAACCTTCCAAAATTAACCGTTGCAACTTGCCAATTTTCTTGTCAACTTATTTGGTATCATAGAAGGAAAATAATATGTTTTCCATGGGAGTAATATGGAGACCTCTACATAGGATCTAGAAGGCCCAGATAAACACTCAGTTGTTTAAATGTACCTGGGAAGGAGAAAAGTTAACGACCTTCATGATTTCTTACTGCATGTTGGTAAATGGGATACCAACCCCAAAGTCGTTGAACAATTCAATGTAAAAATAGAAGTATTTGTTAGCAAATAGAGACAATAGGTTCCTAGATATCGACATGATGGTAGTAATAATTTATTCTGACCGCTTAATGTACTGGAAACTCGTGGGTATCCATATCTACATGAGTATTACATTATCTGACATATCTTTTGATGTTCAACAACTAAGTCATTTCATGCATTCTCCTCTTCATATTCACTTGGTAATTGTTGGTTGTATATTTCTCTATTTGAAGGGAACCACTCACCGTGGGCTTTGCTTTTCAACAAATATAACATGTCAATTGGGTAACATATCTTTTGATGTTCAACAAGTAATTCAATTCATACATTCTCTTCTCCATCTTCACTTAGGTAAATGTTCATTGTATACTTCTCTATTTGAAGGGAACCTCTCATCGCGGTCAATTCTTTTCCACAAATATAGCTCCTAAATTAAGTGATTACACTAGTGTTTATGGGAAGGGTGTCCTAATAATCGGTGGTCTATGACTTGTTGGTGCTTGAATTTTGGTTCTTAATTGATCTCATGCAAATGTAAGAAACAATCTAGAATCTCTAAATCTTCTATTAAATATGACAAATCGGCTTTGTGTTTTTTTGGGGAACTTGGATTTTCGCTAACAAAGCCGACATTATTTTATGTTGACAATACAATTATTATCCAAATCATAGCAAATCCAAACATATCAAATTTTATTGGCATTTAATTTGTGACACCTAAGATGACTAATTTATATCACTCCCTCACATAAATACTTGGTTTCAAATCACATATATTTTTACCTAGTTTGTCATGCGTCCATGTCGTCAGTTTCTTGTTATCAAATTAACTCGTATTGACCCGCCACATAAATTTGAGGTGATGTCAATTAGGAAATAATATCATACTATAATTATATTTATCATCTTTCCTAAAATAGGTTTTACAAATTAGAGACAAATAAGGAATTGATATATTCCCCTTAATTATATTTATCATCTTTCCTACAATGGGGTTGACAAATTATAGACAAATGGAAAATTTATTTATTCCTCGTAATTATATTTATCATCTTTCTTAAAATAGATTGGAAAAATAATAGACAAATTGTGAATTGATTTATTCCATTATTTGTAATTATTAGCATTAAATGTTGGAACCACTATAAATTCAATGAAATTTCAAACCAAAAGGCAAGAAGACAAATTACTCACTAGAATTTCCTCTTTTAAGCATAGAAATTAATATTACTACGTTGAATTGCATTGCTTCAGAAACTTCTTCAAGTGTGCTATAATCATCCATCTTTTTTCACGATACTCTGTTTTAATAGTAATATTGTAGTATGTTGTTCGGTTGAATGTGTGTTTAACTTATTTACGATGCTTTGAAAGTGTTAAGGGTAGCTAGTGTCATTATCATTCGTTAATGTTCATGTTCTTTAAATATTTTTTTGAACCTGCACAAATGGGGCTTAGTATGAAATCTCTTAGAAAAATACAAAAACGTATTAATTTGAATTTATAAGAGTGCAAATACTTGTAATGAATGTTTTAGGATTCTTATGCAAAAACAAAATACATACATATTCTCAACTCCATCATCTACTTTAAATCATCTGTTATATTATGTCAATTATTAAACTAATATTGTTTTTGTTTTGTCAGACTTTGTAAAGAATCGTATAAAAATTTGATGATGATCTTATATTTGAATCAGAAGAAGACGAGTAAGCATGTGAAATCCCCAAACCAACGCCTTCGGAGAGGAAGAGTCAATCGAGGAAATTTGTTGTGGAAAAACCTTGAAGTTGTTCTGCTGCTGTCAATCATTTCAACATCAAACTTGTTTATTTAAAAAGGAGTCTAGCTGAGGAATTTTTAAAGAATCTTGAAACTTTTGCGACCAAAGTAGTGTTAAGCTTCATAAGAATCAAGTGTGACACAAATGACTACATTCAGAAAAACTCAAACCAGCTTCTTCAAGAAGTCAAATTACATATTATTTGAAGAAAATGGAGTGGTTTTTTTCTAAAGGTTGTCATTTGGGTCACACTTGATTCTTATGAAGCTTCTAACTACTTTGGTCTCAAATGGTCCAAGCTTCTTTAAAAGTTCCTCAACTAGACTCCTCTTTAAATAAAAAAGTTTGATGTTGGAAGGATTGATAGCAACAGAACAACTTCAGGGTTTTTCCACAATATATTTCCTCGGTTGGCTCTTCCCCTCTGAAGGTGTTAGTTTTTGGATTTCACATGCATACTCATCATCTTCTTATTCAAACATAAGAGCACCATCAGATTGTGTACGATTTTCTACAAAGTGTGACAAGATAAAAAAACATATATTAGTTTATATATTGAGATAATTGAAAGGATATTTCAAAGTAGATGATGAAGTTGAGAATTCGTATGATATTTTTGTTGTTTAGTTTTTTTGCATAAGAATACCAAAACATTCATTACATATTTTTTCTGTAACACCCCATACATATACGTCTAGAATAATATGTAGTGATGTTATAAATGGTACATAGAAACATGCAAAAGCATGGAAATGACAAGTTAAAATCGTATACAATTCAACTTCTCAGATACAACTGTATACAATACATTTGTCTATAACAATACACAACGGAAAGATAAACTCTGTTAAAGTCTTCATGTCATCTGCTTATCAATATCTTCAAGATAGCCCATCTAGAAATCCTGTATACTTCTAACCTGTGCCTGAAAAATGATAATAGGATTGGGGTGAGATTACTAAATCTCAGTGAGTTCCCCTATCTTATGGGTTCACTCGGCTCTACATGGTGCATGCAATCAAACGGATCCGCCGTGGATCCGGGGGTTTTCCTCACAGTCGGGTACCAATACACAATATGGGTAATATCGTCATTAGAAGTCCCTTGAATCACTAATGAGATTGCAACAAATACACAATCAATCACAAGCAAGTATGCAGACCCGTACCCGTGTACGAGGAATCTAGAAGTAAGTTCTACCTATCTGCCTAGGTTACATGATCACACCCTCGGTGGGTTACCTCTTGTGTCTAATCGTCAAAAAACTTGCACATGCACACCACAAGGTGACTCGAATAGATCCTACGTGGCATCCCACCCGTGATGAGTTTATCTGAAGTGACATTGCCTATGTGGCATCACAACCCCACCATACCAAGCACGTCGAGGTTTATCTGCCATGGAAACGCCTTTTTCAGACCCACTTAGTGCCTCACAATGGTAATCACCCGCACGCAGATGTGTTAACGTCTAGTGCAAATACGCCATAATGACTACACAAGCCCACCGGGCGATAGCCTAGTGATATTGCCTACGTGGCATCACTAGAGGTGAGTTTATCTGAAGTGATATTGCCTACATGGCATCACGACCCCACCTTACCAAGCACGCCGAGGTTTTTCTGCCGTGGAAACGCCTTTTTCAGACCCACTTAGCGCCTCGCAATGGTAGCTCAGGTGTGTATGATGTACCGAGATCACACAGCAGGGTACTGACTAGAGATCACACAACAGTAGTCGTTGTCATAGTAATCACCTAGTAGCATAGGCCTACTTCGATTCGAGCATACATCAACGTTCAACCAGAACGAACGGGATCAACCATCAAATGATCACTTCATAGCACATTCAACATAATGCAATCCATTAAGCATTACAACAATTGCATAAGTGATCATAACCAGGTAATTTATCAACATAATGCGTTTATTAAGCATACACACATACATGTAGCATAAGTGATCATATCAAGCCATGAGTCAACCCAAAATACATCACATTATTCACATATGCAATGTTCATAACAAGTCATACATATTATCTCATCAGTAGTGCACTTGCTCATTGGCCTAAACTCATTCCATAACAATTACTCATCCATAATCTTAACATAAACATGATTCCTCCTAATCCGTATGCGATACATGTTAGAGTATCATATTTGACCTATTTATTATTGGGTTATACTTAGGTTTCTACCTCACTATCATTTAGAGCATTGAAAGACCTTTCCAACGCTTCGAACGGGGGTCAAAACAGACTTACGGTTCAAAAGTTATGAAGAAAACAAAATCGGACATTTTGGAAAATTTATGTCACACGCAGGTATGCTCAGGTCGACTCATGAGTCGATGCAAGGGTACTATGAGTCGACCTAAAATCCTATGAGTCGACGCATACTGCGCAGATTCTGCTAAAAACTCAGTTTTCGATTGTTAAATGCCTTCCGGACCTCCGATTTCGATTCCGTAAAAAGCCCCGGTCTCAGAATTCAATAAACTACGATATTTTCACAGTTAGAAGATCATCCAACCCATTTACCAAAATAATAATGAGGTTATCAAACATGGGAAAGTTAGTTTTTTTAATCAAACAACTCAAAGCTCAATCTAGCCATACCCAATCGTCAAAGATCATGAGTTTATCATTCTCATGTACCTAATGATCCAAAACCATATATCATAACATAATATTCATCACAGGATCATACTTTCATCAATTGATCAAACATGCAAACATAGTTCTCATTCTAAACCCAATCATACAATCATCATCAAACATGTAATTTAATCCCCATCCTACCCAAGTATCTAACTATGGAACTCACCTTAAATTCATGAAGGTTAGGATAATGATGATTATGCAAATTGACTTCCTTCTTGACCTAAATTCTACTTCCAAGTTCCTCAAATTCGTAGCTCCTTTTTCTACACACTCAGCATTGATCCTCCAACTTCAAACGTGTTTATCTCCCTCAATACGGACATGCAAGCAATGAATTATATATGGAAAATGTAGGGAATTTCGTAAGCTTTCCAAAAAGTCCGGAATCAGCTCAATCGGAGTTACGAGTGAAAAGATATTACCTGTTTTGTGAGAGCTGCACCATGGTTGCGAAAATGGAAGATGAGAACATGAGCAACTTGGATTATTTCTATCCTCTCGCTTGCTTCTACTCAAATTCTGGTTTTAGGAAGTATATATGTTTTGGACATCCAAAAAGTCCTTAAGTCACTCATGTAACATGTTAAATGCCCAAAATGCCCTTTTACTAAGTGGCATTAACAAGTTTGCCATTTGGTTCCTTTCTAACTAATTCCCTTTGATTCCAACCAAGTCCACTAAGTCTTCTTAACACTAATAATGCTCAATTAATTAGAACAAGACCAATATGCCCTCTAATCACCGTTTAACCAATTTAAATGACAATTGCTGGTGTCGGAGAATCGGGGTATTACATTCTCCCCCCCTTAAATAGAATTCGCCCTCGGATTCCTTCCGATCACCAAGAGCAACTTGGATTCTTTCTATTCTCTCTCTTGCTTCTACTCAAATTCTGGTTTTAGGAAGTATATATGTTTTGGACATCCAAACAAGTCCTTAAGTCACTCATGTAACATGTTAAATGCCCAAAATGCCCTTTTACTAAGTGGCATTTACAAGTTTGCCATTTGGTTCCTTTCTAACTAATTCCCTTTGATTCCAACCAAGTCCACTAAGTCTTCTTAACACTAATAATGCTCAATTAATTAGAACAAGACCAATATGCCCTCTAATCACCGTTTAACCAATTTAAATGACAATTACTGGTGTCGGAGAATCAGGGTATTACATTTTCCTTCTTACAAATTAGAATTAATACATTTTTTTTATTTTTCAGAGGGATTATATAATAATCCATATTGGTGCACTTCAAAAATTTTTTTTAAAGAACATGAACATTAATGAATGATAATGACACTAGCTGCCTTAACACTTTCAAAGCATAGTACATAAGTTAAACACGATGTCAACCAATCAACATACTACAATACTATTATTAAATTGAGTATCGTGAAAAAAATGGATGATTATAACAAACTTGCAGAAGTGTCTGAGGAAATGCAATTCAACGTAGAAATATTAATTTCCATGCTGAAAAGAGGAACTTCTAGTGAGTAATTTGTGTTCTTTCCGTTTGGTTTGAAATTTCATTGAATTTATAGTGGTTCCAACATTTAATGCTAATAATTACAAATTAATGGAATAAATCAATTCACAATTTGTCTATTATTTTTCCAATCTATTTTAAGAAAGATGATACATATAGTTACGAGGAATAATTATATTCTCCATTTGTCTCTAATTTGTCAACCTTATTGTAGGAAAGATGATAAATATAATTAAGGTGAATAAATTAATTCCTTAATTGTCTCTAATTTGTCAAACCTGTTATAGGGAAGATGATAAATATAATTATAGCGTGATATTGTTTCCTAATTGATATCACCTCAAATTCATGTGGCCAGTCAATAAGAGTCAATTTGATAACAAGAAACTGATGACATAGACACATAACAAAATAGGTAAAAATATATGTGATATGAAACCAAGTATTGACGTGAGGGAGTGATATAATTTAGTATCTTAGGTGTCACAAATTAAATGCCTATTAAATTTGATATGTTTGGATTTGCTACGATTTAGATAACAATTGCATTGTAACCATAAAGTGATATCGGCTCTTTTTTTAGAGAAAATCCATGTTCCCAGAAAAGACCACAAAGCCAAATTGTTTCAGAACAACCAGTAGACATGACACAATACTCTTATTTAGTAGAATATTTAGAGATTCTTGATTGTTTCTAACTTATCCATGAGATCAAAGAAGAACAAAAAATTAAGCACCAACAAGTCATAAACCACCAATTATTAGGACACCCTTCACATCAACACTAATGTAATCACATAAATTAGGAGCTATATTTGTGGAAAAGAATAGACCGCGGTGAGAGGTTCCCTTCAAATAGAGAAATATACAATGAATAGTTACCAAAGTGAAGACAACGAGAAAAATGCATGAATTGACATACTTGTTGATCATCAAAAGATATGCAACCCAAGTTACGAGTTATATTTGTGAAAGGGAATAGACCGCGGTGAGAGGTTCCCTTAAAACACAGAATAATAAAACTAATAGTTACAAGTTAAATAGACGAGGAGAATGCATGAATTAACTTACTCGTTGAACATCAAAAGATAAGTCAGGGCATGTAATAATCATGTAGAGATGTATATCCATGAGTTTCTAGTACATTAAGCGGCCTGAAAAAGTTATTACCACCATCACGATGGTATTTAACATTCACTTCAAGAAGAGTATCTACAAGTAATTCAATTCATACATTCTCTTCTCCATCTTCACTTGGGTAAATGTTCATTGTATATTTCTCTATTTGAAGGGAACCTCTCATCGCGGTCTATTCTTTTCGAAAAATATAGCTCCTAAATTAAGTGATTACACTAGTGTTTATAGGAAGGGTGTCCTAATAATCGGTGGTTTATGACTTGTTGGTGCTTCATTTTTGGTTCTTAATTGATCTCATGCAAATGTAAGAAACAATCTAGAATCTCTAAATCATCTACTAAATATGACTACCGTGTCATGTCTACTGGTTGTTCTGAAACAAATCGGCTTGGTGGTTTTTTGGGGAACTTGGATTTTCGCTAACAATGCCGACATCACTTTATGTTGACAATACAATTATTATCCAAATCATAGCAAATCCAAACATATCAAATTTTATTGGCATTTAATTTGTGACACCTAATATGACTAAATTATATCACTCCCTCGCATAAATACTTGGTTTCAAATCACATGTATTTTTACCTAGTTTGTCATGTGTCCATGTCATCAGTTTCTTGTTATCAAATTGACTCTTATTGACCCGCCACATAAATTTGAGGTGATGTCAATTAGGAAATAATATCATTCTATAATTATATTTATCATCTTTCCTAAAATAGGTTTGACAAATTAGAGGCAAATAAGGAATTGATATATTCCACTTAATTATATTTATCATATTTCCTACAATGGGGTTGACAAATTATAGACAAATGGAGAACTTATTTATTCCTCGTAATTATATTTATCATCTTTCTTAAAATAGATTGGAAAAATAATAGACAAATTGTGAATTGATTTATTCCATTATTTGTAATTATTAGCATTAAATGTTGTAACCAATATAAATTCAATGAAATTTCACACCAAAAGGCAAGAAGACAAATTACTCACTAGAATTTCCTCTTTTCAGCATAAAAATTAATACTACTATGTTGAATTGCATTGCTTCAGAAACTTCTTCAAGTGTGTTATAATCATCCATCTTTTTTCATGATACTCTATTTTAATAGTAATATTGTAGTATGTTGTTCGGTTGAAAGCGTGTTTAACTTATTTACGATACTTTGAAAGTGTTAAGGGTAGATAGTGTCATTATCATTCGTTAATGTTCATGTTCTTTAAATATTTTTTTGAAAGTGCGCCAATGGGGCTTAGTATGAAATCTCTTAGAAAAATACAAAAACGTATTAATTTGAATTTATAAGAGTGCAAATACTTGTAATGAATGTTTTGGTATTCTTATGCAAAAACAAAATACATACATATACTCAACTCCATGATCTACTTTGAATCATCTGTTATATCATCTCAATTATTAAATTAATATTGTTTTTGTTTTGTCAGACTTTGTAAAGAACCGTATACAAATTTGATGATGATCTTATATTTGAATCAGAAGATGACGAGTAAGCATGTGAAATCCCCAAACCAATGCCTTCGGAGAGGAAGAGTCAATCGAGGAAATTTGTTATGGAAAAACCCAGAAGTTGTTCTGCTGCTATCAATCAATCAAACATCAAACTTGTTTATTTAAAAAGGAGTCCAGCTGAGGAATTTTTAAAAAATCTTGAAACTTTTGCGACCAAAGTAGTGTTAAGCTTCATAAGAATCGAGTGTGACACAAATGACTACATTCAGAAAAAATTACACCAGCTTCTTCAAAAAGTCAAATTACCTATTATTTGAAGAAGATGGAGTGGTTTTTTCTAAAGGTTGTCATTTGGGTCACACTTGATTCTTATGAAGCGTCTAACTACTTTGGTCTCAAAAGGTCCAAGCTTCTTTAAAAGTTCCTCAACTAGACTCCTCTTTAAATAAAAAAGCTTGATGTTGGAAGGATTGATAGCAACAGAACAACTTCAGGGTTTTTCCATAATATGTTTCCTCGGTTGGCCCTTCCCCTCTGAAGGTGTTAGTTTTTGGATTTCACATGCATACTCATCATCTTCTTATTCAAACATAAGAGCACCATTAGATTGTGTACGGTTTTCTACAAAGTGTGACAAGATGAAAAACATATATTAGTTTAAATATTGAGATAATTGAAAGGATGTTTCAAAGTAGATGATGAAGTTGAGAATTTGTATGAAATTTTTGTTGTTTAGTTTTTTTTGCATAAGAATACCAAAACATTCATTACATATTTTTTCCTTCTTACAAATTAGAATTAATACATTTTTGTATTTTTCAGAGGGATTATATAATAATCCATATTGGTGCTCTTAAAAAAAACATTTAAAGAACATGAACATTAATGAATGATAATGACACTAGCAGCCTTCACACTTTCAAAGCATAATAAATAAGTTAAACACGATGTCAATCAATCAACATACTATAATACTATTATTAAATTGAGTATCGTGAAAAAATATGGCTGATTATAAAAAATTTGCATAAGTGTCTGAGGAAATGCAATTCAACATAGAAATATTAATTTCCATGCTGAAAAGAGGAACTTCTAGTGAGTAATTTGTGTTATTGCCTTTTGGTTTGAAATTTCATTGAATTTATAGTGGGTCCAACATTTAATGCTAATAATTACAAATTAATGGAATAAATCAATTCACAATTTGTCTATTATTTTTCCAATCTATTTTAAGAAAGATGATAAATATAATTACGAGGAATAATTATATTCTCCATTTGTCTCTAATTTGTCAACCTTATTGTAAGAAAGATGATAAATATAATTAAGGGGAATAAATCAAATCCTTATTTGTCTCTAATTTGTCAAACATATTATAGGAAAGATGATAAATATAATTATAGCGTGATATTGTTTCCTAATTGATATCACCTCAAATTCATGTGGCCAATCAATAAGAGTCGATTTGATAACAAGAAACTGATGACATGGACACATAACAAACTAGGTAAAAATATATGTGATTTGAAACCAAGTATTGACGTGAGGGAGTGATATAATTTAGTATCTTATGTGTCACAAATTAAATACCTATTAAATTTGATATGTTTGGATTTGCTACGATTTGGATAATAATTGTATTGTAACCATAAAGTGATATCGGCTCTTTTTTTAGAGAAAATCCATCTTTTCCAAAAATACCACAAAGCCAATTTTTTTCAGAACAACCAGTAGACATGACACGATACTCTTATTTAGTAGAAGATTTAGAGATTCTCGATTGTTTCTTACTTTTCCCCTTAATTATATTTATCATATTTCCTACAATAGGGTGTCATACCCCAAATTTTGACCATCAAGATTTCCCATCATTATGAGAATCATCACCACAGTATGGATATACCATCATGCCTCATCAATCTCCTCAGCGATTGTTAAGCATTCTCTACAATCAAGGATTAAGTTTTTACCCCCTCTTAGAGCATTTAGACAAAAGATAAATCAAGAACTTACATGATATTCAACTTGTATATTCTCTCAAACATCCATGAAGGGTCAAGGGGTCTTCCATATCAAGAATCATGCATAAGTATGCAACATTTCAAGAGGATCAAGCCTCAGGATCGCTAGTGTCACCAAATTAGGGTTTTGGTCGACCAGGGCCTCTAGATGAAAATTTCCATCTAAGAATGAGACAATGCCTCAATATATGGTCCAATAAACTCAAAATAATCTCAAGAGCCCATCCACAATGGCAAAATCACCTTGAAGGACCATCTATCAAGAAATCAGGAATTAGGGTTTTGACCTAATTCAACCCTTGAGTTAACTTGTGAAGCAAGGCGTGACTTGAAGCTTCAAGATGAACTTCAAAGATCTCAAGTACATCATATTGACATGTCTACAAGATTTGATTGACTCAAATAGCTTGATTCATAAGCCACAAGAACTCAAAACCATTTGATCACAAATTAGGGTTTCTGATCAAAAAAGTCAACCTTACCATTGACTATTGACCTACCCATGATCTCAAACCTTGGGGAAGGGTCCAAGACATTCCTAAATACCTCTAGAGGCCATCCATGAAGTTTAATTAGGCCCAAGGACTGATTTCACAAAAGATTCACAAAGTTCAAAATTCATCTGATGAAAAAGTCAACTGTGCCAAAACCAAGTTTGACTTTTGAAATTTTTGGTCAACCAAGGCTTCCTCAACCCTAAAATGATGTTAACATGTGATTTGAATCATCATTCATCAAGAAAAATCAAAGAAAGTGAGTTAACTTGTAAAAGGGGCAACCATAGAAAACTTAATTTTTTCTAAGTTATGGAAAAAAGTAGCTAGGGTACTAACTTTCCAAGGCCATATCTCCCAAACCCTAAAGACATTTTCTCCCATTAAAAGCTCAAATGAAAGTCCATCTGACATACTTTAAACGTGTCAACTAAAAGAGATTCCAAATCTTCATGGATTATGAGTTATGGATTGATCAAAATCACAAAAACATGAAAATGACACTTTTTCCAACACTTAGTGAAAATTTCAAAAATTCAGAATCTGTCTTACTTTTTCCAAAATGTAGAGGAATTTTTTACAATGATCCAAGGGAGTTTAGAACCAATGGTGGACATCAATGTCAAAGTACAATATGCAAGCTTTCTAAATTGACCAAGAACTCCATCAAACTCCATTTGAGCTAGGAATTATGGATCTTCCAAGTTGCCTTGTTGCAACAGTCTTCATGACAGAATTTAGTGCAAACTTGTACCCCACGTGTCGCGGCCGGCAAAATTTATCGAGTTGCCATCATATTTTTTAAGGAAAATAATGATAAACCTAAAAATCCTAAATCCCAAGGGCAGAGATTCCTAAGGTTCGGGAGTCGGGTTAAGTGAGGGGAAGGTGTTAGGCACCCCTCACTTCCATTGTACTCAATGGGATCCTTCTTAGATTTTAGGGTATGCTTGTTTGTTTGTCTAAATTCACTTATGTACAAAAGAGTCCTACATTTTTTATTATTCTACTCGCTAGGGTTTACAACCCTATGCCTACGTACCTTCAATTTTGAAGGATCAGAGTAACCGTAGTTCACCTCCTCTATTCCTACCCCCTAATCCTATCCCCATTTCTAATCCTAAACCCAATCCACTATTTATACTCTCGGATAAAGAGTTCTATCCCTTAATCTATTGTTTATACTCCTAGATAAGGAGTTCTATCCCTTAATTTATTGTTTATACTCCTAGATAAGGAGTTCAATCCCTTTATCGATATTTATACTCCTAGATAAGGAGTTCTATCCCTTTATCTATATTTATACTCCTAGATAAGGAGTTTTAACTCTTTATCTATATTTATACGCCTTGATAAGGAGTTTTATCCCTTTATCTATATTTATACTCCTAGATAAGGAGTTTTATCCCTTTATCTATATTTATACTCCTAGATAAGGAGTTTTATCCCTTATCCATTATTTATACTCTCGGACGGAGAGTTCTATCCCTTATCCATTGTTTATACTCTCGGATGAAGAGTTATATCCCTAAAAACCCTTATCCATTATTTATACTCTCGGATGGAGAGTTCTATCCCTTTATCTATATTTATACTCCTAGATAAGGAGTTATATCCCTTAATTTATATTTATACTCCTAGACAAGGAGTTCTATCCCTTATGCGTTATTTATACTCTCGAATGGAGAGTTCTATCCCTTATCCATTGTTTATACTCTTGGATGGAGAGTTCTATCCCTTATCCATTGTTTATACTCTCGGATGGAGAGTTTTATCCCTTATCCATTATTTCTACTCTCGGATGGAGAGTTTTATCCCTAAAAACCTTATCCATTATTTATACTCTCGGATGGAGAGTTTTATCCCTAAAAACCTTATCCCTTGGCCTTTATTTATACTCATGGAGCCTAAGAGTTTTATCCCTAAATCCCATCCTTTATTTATACTCTTGGACGAAGAGTTTTATCCCCAAAAATCCTATCCCTTGGCCTATGTTTATACTCTTGGAACCTAAGAGTTTTATCCCAAAATTTAATCCCAATTATATCCCTTATACCCCTTAGAAATATCCCAAATAAATATCCCCTAATCCTATTCCTTTATTTATGCTCTCGGAAATTAGAGCACTATCCCATGTTTTAATCCCTTAAATATCCCTTAGAATTTTATCCCTTAATTTTTATCCCTTATTCCAAAATAAAAAATTCCCTTAAGTATACATAGTAGAGTATGAAAAATAAATCTCATAAAGAACCATTTTAATCCCACTATTATTTTTAAAAAAAATGTAAATGAAATAAATAACGATTTTTCATAAACTAAATAAATCCCCACTTAAAAAATCTTGTTAAAAATCTCATATCAAAGTTACAACCCTTTATTTCCAATAAACCCATATTTTTTTAAATCCCAGAAATTATAAGTAAACCCAAATTTATTATAATAACCCATGATTATAAATTAAACCCCAATTTTATAAATATAATAAATCTCAAATTATGAATTAAATCCAAAAAATTAGTTGTAATAAATCCCAAATTATAAATTAAACCCAAATTTATTAAATAAATTCCACTTTTTAGGAAAAAAAGTAAACCCACCAAATTATAGCAATTCCAAAACTATAACTTAAACCCACATTTTATTATTTGTAAAAAATAATTAAATCTATAATAACCCTTAAAATAGACTCAAAATTATAAGTACATCATGATAAAACCCCAAATTATAAATTAAACCCCAAAAATATATTATAAATAAACCGAATGGTTAAATTCCCATTTATAAAATAAATAAACCCGTATTTATTTTATTTCTAAAAATATGTTAAGTAAACCCCCAAAATTATAAATAATCCAACATAAATAAAGCCCCAAATTTAAGAAAATACTAGATTAAACCCGATCTCCCAACTTAATTATTCTTCAGTAATTGATCCCTATTTTATTCCTTAATTTTATTTTTCTTTATTTACAAAAATACCCCTTTTGATTTTATTGTGAACACAATATAATATTATGGTTATGTTGTGAATGGTCGTTGAGATCATTACACAGTGATGTTGAATTCATATGGATATACAAATTTGGGAAAAGGCACGTTTTCCCCTTTTTTTATTATGTTAATAGTCATATTAAGCATAATAATACTGAACTAAAATTAATCATATACCCCAAGCAAAACTAAATATATACAAACCCCAAATTAATCATATACATATACACACAGTAATTAATCCAATCCTCAAATTGCAAATTAAAAAAAAACAAAAAAAAATCAAAAGTGAATATATACAATTGATACTAACTTGATGATACCAACCTGGTATGCCGTGACCAATTTAAGCTGCTTCCCACTTCCTTTTCCCTTCCCTTTGTGCCATATTTCCCTTCTTTCCCTTTGTGCCTTTTTCTCTTCTTTCCCTTTGTGCCTCTTTACTTTCTTTCCCTTTGTGCCTTTATCCTGTTGAAGGTCTTCCTTTTAGCCTTGGAGGGATGTTGAAGGTTTAGGGTTTTATTGGAGTTGTCTTAGATATGAAGAACAACAAATTTAGAGATAATAGGTTTGTAAATTGTGGGGGTTTTAGTGTTGTTGAGGGTTTAGGGTTTTATTGTTGTTAAGGGTTTATGGTTTTATTGTTGTTGAGGGTTTATGGTTTTATTGCCCCCCCCCCCCCCCCCCCCCCCCCCCCCCCCCCCTCAAAAAGTGTGTAAATATGTCCTATTTATAGATGACAATTATGGTTAAAAAAAATTCAAGTTGATCTACCAACATAATCAAAAGCCCAAAAATAGATTTTTATTTTGTGATTTTTTTTATCAATCATATTGATTCTAAAACATAAAAATATTATCCAAAAAGTAAAAAGAACAAAATCTTTTCTAATATTTTATATTTTATGAATTTTTGGATATTTTTATGAATAATATGGAAAAGAGTGAAAAATTAATATTTTTAAAAAATCCCTATTTAAAAATACGAAAATTAATAATAAAAAATGAAAAAAAAAACAATTTTTTGTGATTTTTTTAGATTTGAAAATAAGTAGAATAGTTAAAAACAAATAACAGAGAAAAAACACAAAAAGTAAGAATGGTGGGATTCAAACTCATGATCTTCCTCCCTTGTAACTCCTTATACCTTTTTCTACCACCTATGTCATTCCATTTATTTGAAATAGAATAGCATTAGCAAATATCTAATAATAATAATAATAATAATAATAATAATAATAATAATAATAATAATAAACTCAAATAATATCTTATTATCATCTAAAAAGCCCAAATAAAAATAAAATCCTAATTAATTCTACAATAATAAAAATCTAAAATAATAAATTCTAAAATGAAATCCCTAATAAATTTAAAAGAAAACTTTACTTCCTAATATTTTAAAATAATTGAACAAAATTCTAGATCTTATCTAATAAAATTAAACTTAAAACTTTTTAAATCCTAACTAAATATAAAAAGTCCCTTAGATAGACCCAAACCCCAACATAGGCCTAAAAACCCCAAAGGCCATTGACATTTAAATGACACCCCCTAATAGCAAAAAATATAAAATAATAAAAAAACACTGGTCAAAATTTAGGGTACTACAGTTGCCCCTATTTAATCGTCTTCGAATCAGAAAGAGGATGTTGATGAGTCTTCCTCTTTTGTTGAGGAGACGATTAAATATAAGAAGGACCATAATTTTGACCGCAGAGTCCGGTAGGTACTACACTGATTATCCTAAGATCCCTAGTAATAAACCCTTGACGAAATACCCGATTGAACCCCTTAATAAATACCTTTTCGAGAAACCCCTTGTGATAAAACCTATTGACACAACAGTGACACCCCTAGGTGGAATCCTTTGATGACAAACCCAATAAACCCTCCCCCTTTTTTTTCTAAACAAAAACCCTTTTTGGATGAAAATCCCTAGATGGAACCCCTTGAACAAAATCCAGTAGAACCCCTGATACAACTCCTCGACAAAATCCCTTGGACGAAAATCCCTTAATAGAAATTTTTGTAGAACCCCTTGATGAGATTTTGGAAAAAACCCTTTTGAAGAAATCCCTTGATAGAAAACCCCTTGATAAGACCCCAATGAAACCTTTTAATAAAACCATTTGATAAAACCCTGATGGAACCCCATGGTAAGACATTGGTGAAACCTTTTAATAACCTTCTAGTAGAACCCCTAAAAAAATCTGGTAGAACCCCTTTTGGTAAATCCCCGTGTAAGATTTTCCGATGTAAACCATTTGATAGAACCCCTTTGATAAAAATCCCCTGGATGTAACCCCTTAAATACAAATCTGGTTGAACCCCTGATAAAGCTCCTTGAAAAAACCACTAGATGTATCCTTGAAGAAACCCTTAGATATTTGATGAAACCTATCCCTTATGAAGGACATGTTGCCAAGTTGGGGATGTGGGAGATGAAGACCTACTCACAGCTGGATGATAATCCTGCAAAATCCCTTATCGAAGCAATGCTTCAATGATAAGGTTGGGGATTAAACCCCTATGAGTAAATATGAACCCTATGCATGTATGCATGTTTGTGTATATGAGCGCATGTATGCATGTTTATGTATGCATGGGATGCTATGTTATATATGTGCCTGATTATGCGCTAGAGCATAGCGACATGATTAATGCATGACAATGATTTGAATACCTCCATATGTGCCCCCAGTATTTGAATCTTTAAAAGTGTGTCCCATTGTTTGAATCCTTGAAATGTATGCCCCTGATTAGATTGACCCTTAGAGTGATTGGCCTCAATGCACCCTTGAGTTGGTATGCCCCAGCATGAACCTCTTGAAAGGTCCACCCCTTATCATTAGAGTCATGGAGGTGATTCAGCATCAGTGTGTCAAATCTTGGGATGTTTTGTCCCTAGTTAGTAGGATTTCCAGATAATATGCTCCTATGATCATTAGGATTTGCCCCATGGTTGGAAAGATTCTTTGGTAATTCGCCCCTTATCATAAATCTCTTGAATCCTTGTGCCCCTGATCAGTCCTTTGTTGAAATTTCCTTAACGCTAAGTATTGATTTATGGGAAAAAAATGTTCCCTTTGAAAAGTAATTATGACTTCATGTTCATGCAAGTATTGAAATCCAAAATTTATACAAGGCGTATGACATATGGTATTCGTCCATGAGGTTGGCGCGAATGAGAATGGGAAAATGATGATTTAACAAACATTTAGATTCGGAGTCAGCTTAACAACGACTTTGCCGAGTATGCTTTTATAGTGCCCCTAGCTTCAATTAGGACTTTTATATGTTGTAACATGGTCTGGTTCACGGTTTTTTATTTTTAAAAAACAAAGATACAAGGCTCAAAATTTGAAATTTAACCCACCCCATTCTCCTTGTTGTTCTCCATTCCTAAATCCAATTAACACAACAAATACGTTCATCCTGCAAGAAAAACTTTTCAGTCACGGTGATTAAAAGTTATACTGGTTTAAGCACTCAATGAGATCCTTTTGAGGTGCAGTCACTCACTCATGTTTATAAGATTGTTACATTTTTCCTTTTTCTTTTCTTTTAAAACCTTGTTTTTGCATGGACCAATTCTTTTGAATTTAGTGGTCCATCGGGGTACCCTAATTTTTGCTTAAGTCAAAGCCAACTATTTTTTCAGTTTTTTTCCTTTTCTTTTTGACTTAGCGGGCTTTTCTTTTTCCTCTTTTTTTTTGGAACAATTCCTGAGTGATCTTGCTTTTGACTTAGAAAGGGTGTGACTGCCATATTAGATATTATGAGCTATTATCCCTTTTGCTTCCTTAATGTTGAATGGTGTGTGCTTTAAACCTTTATCCTTGCGATTAGGTGTATTGATTCCCTTGCATTAGGACACAATGTTGAATTAATTGAAATCTACCCTGCCCCTGGTTAAGATTAAGGTTTTTTTTTAAATAGAAAGAACACCAACTTCTGGCTCGAGGGGGTTGACTACGGTTTAACTCCTTATTCCTCCAGTGTTTAGGGAGTGAATCAATGCCTTACATCTTCAGCCAGGTCATACCATTAACGCATACATCAGCAATATTCGTTTGTTTATTTACATCCTTCTCCTCCTAAGTTTGTCAATAGGTGAGAAGTGAAAAGAAAAGATGTGATTTATTTTTTTTGCAAGTGATGGTATATAAGAGAGTGTAACGAATGGATGAATTCCAAAAACATGCATGCTTATTTCATTAAAATTATATCCCAAAAGGTACATCTTTTAATTACAAACAACACTTAGCAAAAAGGAAAATACAACTGGAAATGATAAAGGCCTATTGATCCTAGAAGTGAGCTTCCTTGTTGATCCACCAGTCTTGAAATATTGGTGTAGGATCTAGTTCCCTTCCAAACTTCCTTTGTTGTATGGGCATCATCCAAGGTTATTGCATTTGAGGCTCTAAGAACTCCTCTGGCAGACATGGTGAAGGGTTATCTACTTTCCTCAATGGTACTTGCCCCTCTTGAATTCCTCCATTGCTTCTTGAGGTATGCTTTAAGTTTGTTCATGAGTATCGGGAAACCTCTTAACTCTTGGTAATTGGACAAGGGCGAGAGCGGAAAGGATATGCAAATGTAGGTGTATGTATGTAAATGCATGAAAGTGCATGAGGTATGCAAAATAATTTTAAAAATTTATTTGGGGGGAATTCCAAAATCCATTGTAGTTAGAGATGAATAAAAAAATTAGGAAAATAAAAATAATTCCTTAGGACTAACCCAAAACAATAGTCCCAAAATGGAAACTCCCGAACCCTAGAAGGTGTAAACTAAATATATGCCCCCAATGCCTTCTTCAAATGAGCTTTGAACTCCTCCAAGTACCCTTTCTTGAGCCCTTGCACTTCCCTATCCTCCTTGTGGTGAGATAATGGATCCTCAACAGGCACAGCTAAGTCTTTAGGCTTGACCCTTTTCCCCTTTTCTGTTTTTCTTTCCTTTTTCCTTTTTTATTCCTTTTTTCTTTCTCCTTATTTTTTCCTTTCCCTTTTTTTTTGCCCCCATGCCCCTTGTAAGGTTTTTCCCGCTCCTTGTAAGTATAGTCCAAACTATTCCAGCATAGGAGCTAGTTGAAAATCCTTGAAGCGGAAGTCACATAGAGAAGGATCATAAAGTTGTGCAAAGGCAATGATGGCATCTACCTTCATAGGGATCCCTAAGAGATCGAGGATCCTTCCATTCTTGTGTATAAACATCCTTTGAGCAGATTAAGTCTTGAAGGTCTTTGAGACTTTGTAAATCAGCACTTAGCATTCTAATGCATAGGGTAGCCCTTTCTTGTTTGAATCCATCTTTCCAATGTTCCTACAACACATCTTGAAATTCCCCACAAAAATGCATATATACAAAAAAATGTTTTTAAATGCATGATGACGTGGACACTTTGTTTTTTTTTGTTTTTTACTTGGTTAGGGTAAGGTGAAAATGCAAGCATGACCCTAAATAGGTAGGCTCCCTATGATAGGTTAGATCTATGTCTTATCTACCCAATCCCCTCACATGTAGGATGTAAAGTTTGGACAACATAAAGACCATATAATGTACAGACTATACCCTTGTTTTACCATGAGAAGGAACAAGCCTTCCTATGGTAATCCTTTGGGATAAGCCTCATCTGGGTAGGACCCTAGTAACAGCCCTTGAGGGTTGAATACATAGGGTCTCCATGAGTTGGCAAAGGGCAGGCTAAAAGTTCTCAGAGTCTCAGACCACATCCAAATCATCCTCTATGTTAGGGGCTAGCCCTTTCATGAGGACACCTTTGGAAGGATCTATTCTGAGTGTGGCATCAATGAATTGTTGGGGATGTCACATCCCCCCAAAAACATTTCTGATCCACGTCCTAATCTAGGGTTGTACTCCAAGCTTGGGCTTTAGCTTCACACATCATTTTCCCCAATCCAATGCATGATAACAAAAATAAAAATAATAGACAAATGTAATAAATAAAAACAAATTAAACATTAAATAAATCATAATAAAAAATAAAAAATAAAAACAATAAACACCCAAAACAAAGAAGGACCCTAAAACATAAGGTTAGGAGGGACTCTCTTTAGGGAGGCGTCCTCAGCAGAGTCGCCAGCTGTCGCGGCCGACAAAATTTATCTAGTCGCCATCATATTTTTTAAGGAAAATAATGATAAACCTAAAAATCCTAAATCCCAAGGGTAGAGATTCCTAAGATTCGGGAGTCGGTTAAGGAAGGGGAAGGTGTTAGGCACCCCTCACTTCCATTGTACTCAATGGGATCCTCTTTAGATTTTAGGGTATGCTTGTTTGTTTGTCTAAATTCACTTATGTACAAAAGAGTCCTACATTTTTTATTATTGTACTCGCTAGGGTTTACAACCCTATGCCTACGTACCTTCAATTTTGAAGGATCAGAGTAACCGTAGTTCACCTCCCCTATTCCTACCCCCTAATCATATCCCCATTTCTAATCCTAAACCCAATCCACTATTTATACTCTTGGATAAAGAGTTCTATCCCTTAATCTATAGTTTATACTCCTAGATAAGGAGTTATATCCCTTAATCGATTGTTTATACTCCTAGTTAAGGAGTTATATCCCTTTATCTATATTTATACTCCTAGATAAGGAGTTTTATCCCTTTATTTATATTTATACTCCTAGATGAGGAGTTTTATCCCTTTATCTATATTTATACTCCTAGATAACGAGTTTTATCCCTTATCCATTATTTATACTCTCGGACGGAGAGTTCTATCCCTTATCCATTATTTATACTCTCGGATGAAGAGTTATATCCCTAAAAACCCTTATCCATTATTTATACTCTCGGATGGAGAGTTCTATCCCTTTATCGATATTTATACTCCTAGATAAGGAGTTCTACCCCTTAATTTATATTTATACTCCTAGACAAGGAGTTCCATCCCTTATCCATTGTTTATACTCTCGGATGGAGAGTTATATCCCTTATCCATTGTTTATACCCTCAGATGGAGAGTTCTATCCCTTATCCATTGTTTATACTCTCGGATGGAGAGTTTTATCCCTTATCCATTGTTTATACTCTCGGATGGAGAGTTTTATCCCTAAAAACCTTATCCATTATTTATACTCTCGGACGGATAGTTTTATCCCTAAAAACCTTATCCCTTGGCCTTTATTTATACTCTTGGAGCCTAAGAGTTTTATCCCTAAATCCCATCCCTTATTTATACTCTTGGACGAAGAGTTTTATCCCCAAAAATCCTATCCCTTGGCCTATGTTTATACTCTTGGAACCTAAGAGTTTTATCCCAAAATTTAATCCCAATTATATCCTTTATACCCCTTAGAAATATCCCAAATAAATATCCCCTAATCCTATTCCTTTATTTATGCTCTCGGAAATTAGAGCTCTATCCCATGTTTTAATCCCTTAAATATCCCTTAGAATTTTATCCCTTAATTTTTATCCCTTATTCCAAAATAAAAAAATTCCCTTAAGTATACATAGTAGAGTATGAAAAATAAATCTCATAAAGAACCATTTTAATCCCGCTATTATTTTAAAAAAAAAAGTAAATTAAATAAATAACGATTTTTCATAAACTAAATAAATCCCCACTTAAAAAATCATGTCAAAAATCTAATATCAAAGTCACAACCCTTTATTTCCAATAAACCCATATTTTTTTAAATCCCAAAAATTACATGTAAACCCAAATTTATTATAATAACCCATGATTATAAATTAAACCCCAATTTTATAAATATAATAAATCTCAAATTATGAATTAAATCCAAAAAATTAGTTGTAAAAAATCCAAAATTATAAATTAAACCCAAATTTATTAAATAAATTCCACTTTTTAGGAAAAAAAAGTATACCTGCCAAATTATAGCAATTCCAAAATTATAACTTAAACTCACATTTTATTATTGGTAAAAAATAATTAAATCTATAATAACCCTTAAAATAGACTCAAAATTATAAGTACATTATGATAAAACCCCAAATTATAAATTAAACCCCAAAAATATATTATAAATAAACCGAATGATTAAATTCCCATTTATAAAATAAATAAACCCGTATTTATTTTATTTCTAAAAATATGTTAAGTAAACCCCCAAAATTATAAATAATCCAACATAAATAAAGCCCCAAATTTAAGAAAATACTAGATTAAACCCGATCTCCCAACTTAATTATTCTTCAGTAATTGATCCATATTTTATTCCTTAATTTTATTTTTCTTTATTTACAAAAATACCCCTTTTAATTTTATTGTGAACACAATATAATATTATGGTTATGTTGTGAATGGTCGTTGAGATCATTACACAGTGATGTTGAATTTATATGGATATACAAATTTGGGAAAAGACACGTTTTCCCCTTTTTTTATTATGTTAATAGTCATATTAACCATAATAATACTTAACTATAATTAATCATATACCCCAAGCAAAACTAAATCTATACAAACCCCAAATTAATCATATAGATATACACACAGTAATTAATTCAATCCTCAAATTGAAAATAAAAAAATAAAAAAATAAAAAAAAATCAAAAGTGAATATATACAATTGATACTAACTTGATGATACTAACCTGGTATGTCGTGACCAATTTAAGCTACTTCCCACTTCCTTTTCCCTTCCCTTTGTGCCATATTTCCCTTCTTTCCCTTTGTGCCTTTTTCTCTTTTTTCCCTTTGTGCCTCTTTCCCTTCTTTCCCTTTGTGCCTTTTTCCTGTTGAAGGTCTTCCTTTTTGCCTTGGAGGAATGTTGAAGGTTTAGGGTTTTATTGGTGTTGTCTTATATATGAAGAACAACAACTTTAGAGATAATAGGTTTGTAAATTGTGGGGGTTTTAGTGTTGTTGAGGGTTTAGGGTTTTATTGTTGTTGAGGGTTTAGGGTTTTATTGTTGTTGTTCTTCGATATGTGAAGAACAACTTTTTATTGTATGGTTTGTAAATTGCCCCCCCTCAAAAAGTGTGTAAATATGTCCTATTTATAGATGACAATTATGGTTAAAAAAAATCAAGTTGATCTACCAACATAATCAAAAGCCCAAAAAAAGATTTTTATTTTGTGATTTTTTTTATCAATCATATTAATTCTAAAACATAAAAATATTATCCAAAAAGTAAAAAGAACAAAATCTTTTCTAATATTTTATGTTTTATGAATTTTTGGATATATTTATGAATAAGATGGAAAAAAGTGAAAAATTAATATTTTTAAAAAATGCCTATTTAAAAATACGAAAATTAATAATAAAAAATGAAAAAAAAATAATTTTTTGTGATTTTTTAAGATTTGAAAATAAGTAGAATAGTTAAAAACAAATAACAGAGAAAAAACACAAAAAGTAAGAAAGATGGGATTCAAACTCATGATCTTCCTCCCTTGTAACTCCTTATACCTTTTTCTACCACCTATGTCATTCCATTTATTTGAAATAGAATAGCATTAGCAAATATCTAATAATAATAATAATAATAATAATAATAATAATAATAATAATAATAATAATAATAATAATAATAAACTCAAATAATATCTTATTATCATCTAAAAAGCCCAAATAAAAATAAAATCCTAATTAATTCTACAATAATAAAAATCTAAAATAATAAATTCTAAAGTGAAATCCCTAATAAATTTAAAAGAAAACTTTACTTCCTAATATTTTAAAATAATTGAACAAAATTCTAGATCTTATCTAATAAAACTAAACTTAAAACTTTTCAAATCCTAACTAAATATAAAAAGTCCCTTAGATAGACCCAAATCCCAACATAGGCCTAAAAACCCCAAAGGCCATTGACATTTAAATGACACCCCCTAATAGCAAAAAAAATAAAATGATAAAAAAACACTGGTCAAAATTTAGGGTTCTACACCACGATTCCTTAAACAGATTTTGGAAACTTTGGTCATTGGAATTAAGTTCAATTACAACACAAATGGGTGGATGATCTGATCCATAACACAAAATGCCAAAAGACCTAGCCTTCCATGTGCAAAATCATCATGAATGGAACCTTGAAATTCAAATTTGGCATCAAGCATTAAAGTGATGCATTGAGGTGGCATGAAAGAACCACAAACCAGTCTAATTGAGTCAAGATGTGTCCAAAGATCAGAGTACCTAAACCTGCAAAGCCTGGTGCAAGTCAATGGCTAGAGGAGACCATTGACCAAAGAATCAAAGCATTCAATACAATCTGATCCAAGCTGCCAAACACTATTGATGCCAAAACAAACTTTCTCTACTATAAATAGAGCTCATTTGTGCTCAAATTAAGTACACCAAACGTCCTAAACAGATGCCTTACTCAAAATCATAACTTTCACTCCAAAAACACATTCTCTTGCAAGTCACTATCGGGTTTTGAATTTGAGAGTGATTCAAACCAAACCATTGGTTCACACACCTCATATATAACATATAGAAGTGATCCAAACTCTTACATAACATATGGAACACCAATTTCACAAAATCACCAGCCAACTGCTCAAGTTCTTGACAGAGTTGCAGTTGAGGTACCATATCAAGTTGCAGCTCATTTCAAACCACTCCAAGCAATCAGACACAATCCTTGGCACCTAAGGAAGTTGTCCAGATCATTGAAACCAACTTACAACACCTCCAAATCAGAATTTGATC
Source organism: Lathyrus tuberosus (assembly GCA_022829125.1). Classification (NCBI taxonomy): domain Eukaryota; kingdom Viridiplantae; phylum Streptophyta; class Magnoliopsida; order Fabales; family Fabaceae; genus Lathyrus; species Lathyrus tuberosus. The sequence goes on along the minus strand of JALAZF010000001.1, from coordinate 5,072,336 downwards.
ATCAGCTGCAAGAGGTAAGCCTGACACTCTCAAACTCTATAATCCATGCATCATAAATGAATTTTTGAGCTACCATCTTGTTTCCGTGTGTGTATAGAGTAATAACCCTCAATCAATTGCCATGAATCAATCGTGTATGGAATTTCATATTGGTTTGTGTAAATTAGGGTCCATCTGTGTTCATCACGATTATCTCACTCCACACTTAAAATAAATGAAATTAAATACCATAGTCATGACCGTGAGTTAAAAACGAGCAAGTTTGATATTTGGATTGTGTGATTTTATCAAGTAATCAGTGAGATATCATGAATTTTGCAAATCTGCGAAAATCAGAACATGCGCGTGTTCTTGGTGTGTTCTTGGTGCCTTGTTTTTTGAAATTTTAAATATTTGAATTTTGTTATTTTATTTAATTGATTCAAAAATTAATTTCTCCCTGAATTTTAATGATTTTGAGTTGATTCTTTTTTTCAAAATTCACAAAAATGTTAAAATATTTTATTTTACAAAAATTTCCCAAAAATATTATTTATTTCATATATTTGATATTTTTGCAAAGAATTAATTTTTATTTGTTTTTTAACATTTAAAATATTTCTTTCTCTTGATTTTCCAAATTTAAATGATTTTTAATCATTTTATGGATAAAAACATGATTTTTGAAACATTGATCCAAGATCACAATTCATTTTTTTCACATGTTTGATAATCTTCAATAATTTTATTAATTTTTGATCAAAATTAATTCCATTTTTAATCAAATTAGGGTTGATCATTTCCACCCTCACCATTACTTTTTTTCAAATACTTTTTGGCCTCTAATAGAGGGTAAGACCCAATCCCTTTTTAACCAAAACCATTTTGGGCCTCAGATATTGTATAAGTCCCGACACATTTTCAAAAATCTCGGCGCGATCGCCAGTTTAAAACAAAATCATCTGGGCCTCTCCTTGAGCTATAAGTCCCATTTCTTTTTCTTAAAACACTTTTTGGGCCTCTAATAGAGTGTAAGACCCAAAACCTTGTTATATAGAAACCATTTGGGCCTCAGTCATTGTATAAGTCCCTCTGTACTTTTCAAAACTACGGCGCGATCGTTGCCTTTTCAACAAAATCATCTGGGCCTCTCCTTGAGCTATAAGTCCCATTTCTTTTCTTAAAAAAACACTTTTTGGGCCTCAAATAGAGTGTAAGACTCAACCCCTCTTTGTACATAAATAATTTTGGGCCTCAGTCATTGTATAAGACCCAATACAGTTTTCAAAATAATAGTGCGATCATTGTTTTTTTCTGGGCCTCTACTTGAGTTGTAAGCCCCATCTCTTGTACAAAAATAATCTTTGGGCCATCTAATGTAGTGTAAGACCCAACCCTCTTTGTAAAAACAATAACCTTGGGCCCCTGCTATGGTATAAGTCCCACAACATCTGTTAATAATACAATCTGTTTCAAAGTTATCAAATAAGTTATCTGGGCATCTCTTGCTGAATAAGCCCCAAGCTTCTATTTTAAGATAACTGTTTCTTTTAATTCATAGTTATTATCAAAACTTTCTTCAATTTCTTTGAACAACTAACCATTACAGCTATGGAAGCCTGCTCACCTGTAAGTTTTTATCTGCTTTCATTTATATGCCTTATATACATAAATGTATTGCTGGAAGCTTGCTCACATGTAAGTCCTTCTTTCATATCCTTTTAAATACTTGTCATATATCAATTGTATATATACTTGTATATCTACTTAGAGTTTCCCCGACAACTAAGTCTAGAATTAGGTAAAGCCAGTAATCACTCTTTCAACACAGTCAAAACTAGATCCCCATAGGATTACCAGATACATTCTTGCCTTCTCTTGGGCTTAAACAATATGGAACAAAGAGAAAGGCATTATTCCCGGTGAAATTTTTCTCAAACTGTCACTGTTTGAAATTGTCAAAGAAATTCAATTCCCCCAGAGAGGATTAATTCTCGGTGAAACTTCTCTTGAATTTCTTCAAACTCTAGAACTGTTCACACAAGAAAGGATTAATTCTCGGTGAAACCTTTCTTGAATATTCTTAAGTTTGGACCCACGGGCTTCCTAAAAGCATCACCAGCCTCCTCTTGGGCTTTGTACAAGGACCCTCAGGCTTCTTAAAAGTTCTTATGCCTCCTCTTGGGCTTAATACAAGGACCCAAAGACCTCTTAAAGGTATAAGACAGAACCTAGTTATCCTTTGCTAGAGCACTCTTTCTGAGTCAAAACATCAGATCAGTTTAGGGTTGAAACTCATCCCTTAACATACCAACATTCTCTTGGGAATAATACAAAGATCATTCATCAACTGAGAACCAATCTCTTCAATACCAGTAGACTTGGACAGTCTCATTTCTCTTAGGATTTCAATGAAACCTTTTCCATAAAGAACAGGAAATAACCCTGATCATTCCATCAATCTCCAAACAGAGTTAAAACCAACAGATTTCATAACTCAATCTTCAAACTTCACTCTAATTTTCCCCAACATGGGTCAATTACTATAAATTTACCATTAACAAAAAACCTTCAAAGGAAAGAACTCCAATTGTTATACCTTCAGTTAAATCCCCAGCTAGGGTCAATTTACTGTCACAATCTTTATCAGAACCTCAGGGTCTTTGATATCTCATCTTTTCTGTAATCCCCAGAAAGAGTTGAATTACCAAATATGGACCTGTCTTTGGATCTCAATAATCCTCAGCAGAATTTAGCCTCCTCTTGGGCTTCATATAAGGAATTCCCCAACCAGCCTCCTCTTAGGCTTTGTATAATGATCTTTCCTCAGCTAAGTCTGCCTCAATCTTGGGCTTTGTACAAGACACCCCATAAATATCTCTCTAGTAGAGTCATTCAGGGTCTTTAGCTTCAATCTTGGGCTTTGTACAAGACACCCAAAAGTGTCCTCCACAGTGGAGTCATAACTTTTAGCCTCAATCTTGGGCTTTGTACAAGACAGATATTAAACACTCCCTAAACAGAGTCAAACTTTCAGCCTCAATCTTGGGCTTTGTAGAAGATAGATACTCTCCAACTGAGTCAATCTTTTTAGCCTCAATCTTGGGCTTTGTACAAGACAGATATAATCTCTCCCCAGTGGAGTCAAATCTTTTTTTAGCCTCAATCTTGGGCTTTGTACAAGACAGATAAAACCTTTTCCCCAAAGAGTCAAATCTCTTTCAGCCTCAATCTTGGGCTTTGTACAAGACACAAATAAACACTCTCTTGTTGAGTCAGTCTTTCACTGCCTCCTCTTAGGCTTTGTATAATGATTTTCCCCAGTGGAATCCAATCAACCTCTTAGCTTCAACCTTGGGCTTTAAACAAGGCACACAAAAATCAACATTCCCTCAGAGGAAATCAAAATATCTCTGCAGGAATATACTTCCCTGTATAATCACATCTCAAAACAGTTAAAAACAGAAACCCTAATCCCAGATAATTGCTGTCAGTGACACACTTGTTAATACAAACATCCAAGCTGTTTGTCCCTCATTATCCTGGTTAAAACCTCATCTAATTGCTGTAAGTGGAAAGCCACTGGATACAAACATCCAAGCCCATGTCCCTCTTTTAGCATGAATTCCTAAGGAAAAATGGCATTGCTCACACTGAGTTAATGTTTTCTCCTTCAGGACAAATCACTCTGTAAAGGAAATTATGGCATTGCTGGTCTCCATTGCATTCCAGTTAAAGTAATTCCCCTTTTCAAACCAGTTACCCAAACAACTGTGATAAACAGATGAGATATCTCCCTTTAAAGATGACAAATTCTCTCTCAGTCAAAACCTTTTAGCTTCAATCTTGGGCTTTGAACAAGACACAAACAAACAACCCTTTAGTTTCAATCTTGGGCTTTGAACAAGACACCAGACATCTGTTTCTTCCTTAGAATAGGAGGAACTACGATCGCTCTGATTTCCCTATACTTCATGACAGGGAATACGTAGGCATAAGATTGTGAAATCTTAGCGAGCACACTTATCAAAAACTTTAGGTCCCTGACCTTACCAAAAAAATTGGAAAACCCAAAAAACAACAAAAAATCCCCTTTCTCTCTCTCTCAGACATCCACAAAGAAGAACTTTCCCATTTCACAGACAAACACAGTCAAGTATCAAAGCAGAACCTAAGCTATCATCTCATGGATAACCATGTATAGGTTAGGAAATTGACAACTCCCCATTGTATAACCTGACCCCGGACTCCCCAATCTTTGTCAAGCAAATGCTCAGTTAAACAAATGCGTGCAAGGTTAGTTTTAGATAGCTTTACCTTTCCTTTCCAGCTTCACGGGATAAAATAAGAAATCAAAAAGTAGTAACCAACGTTCCTCCCACTGAGGTGAGGAAATCCCTACTGCGATAAGGTGGTCGCGTCACCGACAAAAATCGTACGCTACAGAAAAATGGCGACTTTGTTTGGGAGCCACTGTAGGACTATTGTTTTTAAGAGGTCCAGGATGTTAGTTTTAGGAATCAATACTATATACTATATATATTGCTTTTCCTACTTTATATCCGTGTTTATTTTTCTGTCAATGGGAATGTGAGTGATGTCGCATCTGGAAAGTTTGAGAGAAACCATAAGAGAAGTGATGGCATAGACAAGAGGTCTTATAGGGAGTGAATCCCGAATAAGTAAACCTGGTAGACCATCTAATCAGTGGAGGTACCCATGTGATACTATGCTGAACAACCGATTATTGTGAAAGTAGACGATATCATAGTGCGGTGACCCGTGAAACTGAGGATTTAGTAGAAATTAACCATGCGACCTTTTGGTAGTGCGGTGGCTATCGAAAACAGTTGATACGCGATACTACACCCAATCTGAGATTTCTTCTAGAATACTATAGCTTGCTCGGGTGAACCAGCTTGCTGTTGTTATCTCCCGATTAAGTCAATGATTTTTGAGAACCTTAACCCGTTCTACAGGTACAAAAATCACCAAAATAGTACAACACTTTTGGGGATGGGTAGAGCCATGACTCCTTACTCGTGACGCTGAACCCTTGAACCCATGTTTTTTCTATGTTTTTGTGTGCTGCATTCATGCATCCATCTAAAAAACTCTTTACAAATAAGAAAAGAAAATCTTTTTTCGAAATTAAACAAAACGATAATTTGCAAATATCAGAAGGATTGCGTTATGGATTTCGGTAGAAGAAAGACGCACAAGTTCACCTTCAAGGTTCCAAAACTAGAGGATTTAAGGAAGTTGGCAATGATGATTACCAACCCGGAGGCTTTCAGAGCCAAGCACGGAGGAGTGTTGCCTCTGTTAAGGGTCCATGTAGTTGAAGGAATTTTGTCTACACTGATTCAGTTTTACGATCCGGTCTATCATTGTTTCACCTTCCCGGATGACACCAACCCTAGAGGAGTACTCTCACCTGATCGATTTACCAATTACTGACCAAACTCCCTTTTCTGGACTAGAAGAAATTCCAAAGGAACAAATCATTGCAGGAGCAATCTATTTGGATGAGTCAGAGGACAGGACTTATTTAACCATTAAAGGAGGAATCCAGGGCTTACCAGCTAAGTTCCTGATGGAGATATCTTTGTGTTACTCACTTACAGACTATTCCTCTTTCCCAACATTGATAACTTCGTCGATATCAATGTCATTAAGATATTTCTGATTGGAAACCCTGTACCAATCTTGCTCACAGATGCTTATCATTTTGTACACTTAAGGAATTTATACGCTGGAGGAATGATCACATGTTGTGTGCCCTTGCTGTAGTGGTTCATTTCCCATCTACCCAAGTCTGCTGCTTTTTGGGATCATAAGAACACTCTACGTTGGTCACAGATAATCATGTCTCTCACCAACTATGACATAGACTGGTCAAATAGGATTTATGAGGGTACAGAAATCATCGACCGGTGTGGAAAATTTCCTAATGTACCCCTTATAGGAACTAAATGTGGAATTAATTATCATCCAATTTTAGGTCGCCATCAATTCAGATACCCAATGAGACATATCTCGCGAAATGTTCATCTGGAAGGTCTTTTCTTCAAAGAAGGAGAAAATGACAGAGCACTTAAGAAGGAAATAGTGCATGTCTGGCAACACATTCACAGGAAAGGACGAGAGTCTCTAGGAAAACCGGACTGCATCTCCTTGGAGCCTTATCTCCACTGGGTGCAAACTAGAGCCCTCAAGCTAAGGATGCCTTACCCTCGCCAATAAGTTTTTCTGTTAAAGGAGATTGTCCTTTATTTTATGTCTAACACGGAAAAACTCCAGGTTGCTCTTAACAAAATTCAGCGAGAGAGGAACTCTTGGAAAAACAAATATCGAACTCTCAATGTGGACTGTATCAAACTCCAAGAACTGTTAAAAGAAAAGGATGCTCTGATCGGAATATTAGAGCAACATGCTGTAGAGAGTCGGGAAGATCAAAGAAGTTTACTCACTCCTTTCATCTGGCAAATAACTGATAACCCAACAATGGTTGAAGAACCTCGATCGAAGAAAATGAAACTACCAGAACCTGTTTCTGAGCTCTCTTCAGAGAGGACACAGGACCCTTAAGCTTAGATTTTTCCTTTTACCCGTACTTTGTAAAATACTGTATTTTTCTTTGTAACGTATCGCAATCATTCAATTCAATAAAAAAGGGGTCTCCCCTCTCTGTATGGTATTTGTAATTTATTTAAAGTTTCTTTTGGATTAAAGCAAAAAACTTAAAAAATATGTCATTGCATTCATCATTCTCACATAACGCATTCTCTCGAGTCTCACGCGCGCGTCTTGTAACACCCCTTCTATACCCCGTACAAAAACGGAATAAACTAATCTTATAAATAAAACATCAGAGCAAAGAATAATTCATTTAGATATAAACAGAGATGTCACATCAACGTGAACTAAAACAACCTGCTCATATAGATATATAACACCTGGATAGTTTTTATAAACAAAGGAACTCCGTTCCAAAATATCGGCATTCAGTTACAGAATTAAAGCGGAACATCCATAACTGATGTCATCACAAAGTATAAGTATGTCATATACATATTCATACAAGGCCACTATATACAAGCTAAAAGAAACATCTACACTCGAACCCGACTACCCGTGTTACATATCAGAGCCGACGGAACGACAAAAAGGACGAAGACACTAATCTTCGCAAAAGACCTCCAGCGTCTAATCTGCAATGCCATTACAGCATTAAACCACAGCAGAAGGGTGAGAAACAGGATTATAATATAATTGCATATCATTATATAACACTTAGCAAAATATGCACAATTATTCTCACCACACAAATACGATACTTGTAAACAACACAAGACATATTAAACCCATCTCACATATCAATCACATAAGCATATACATTAACACAATGCATAACAAATCCTTCTCAAAATTCAACGCATAAACATTTATGTAATGAATTATGCAAATGCACAGAGACCGACACAACGACTCTATGCATGCGGTACCATTAGTCCCCCAGGAACTCTTGGAATCATCGCTCGTTACTTAGGGTAACTCCCCGTCGGGCATACGATGTTCTCAGTCGCTACCACTTATCAACAAGCATACGACGTTATGGATCGTTTTTAGTCCTTTATAATAGGCACACGATCAATACAACAATTGCTTACACCCATAAGGGATCTACAATTCAACATGCATTGTTTACACCCACAAAGGGATCTACAATGTCTAACTGCATTGTTTACACCCACAAAGGGATCTTACAATGTCTTCATGCATTGTTTACACCCACGAAGGGATCTTACAATGTCTTCAACATGATGCATGTCATATAATGACCCATGGAAATCGAGGCTCATATATTAAATCATGCATTTCAAGTACATATAATACAATGCACATAATTTCCAAACGGCCACAAATCTTCACCACAACATCATATACCCATCAAACATCCCTCACACAAGTCATACGTTACATATCATATCCTATCGCACAATATAGAAAATAACTCAAAATTCCATTTTTACGGTTTCTCAGAAAAGTCGGCTAAAAGTCGGCCAAAAATAATATTTTCTATCATCATCAAAAAGTACTCATCGACAGCTTCGATTCGGTATAAAGAACTCTTAAATACGATAAACGGTTAACAAGATATGAATATTTCGAAATAACGCAAAAACATAAACCGGACGTCCGACACTACGAAACGGTTCGTAAAAACTGTACCGATTGGACCAAGTTCAGACCTCAAAACTATTTTTCCTAGAAAGAACATCTCGTTAGCTTTCCAACGCTTCGAACGGGGGTTAAAACCGACTTACGGTTCAAGAGATATGAATTTCCGAAGTTTCCCCGACAAACCAGAATTTTATGGTTCAGCACAGTATGTATCGATACATAGGCTTATGTATCGATACAAAAAGCCACATGTATCGATACATAGCACGCATGTGTCGACACATGCTGTAGTGAAAATGTTGTTTTTCCCAATTTCTTCAGTATGTATCGATACATAAGGGTTATGTATCGATACATAAACCATTTCGTATCGATACATAGCTGTTATGTATCGATTCGTAACTCTGTTTTTCCTCAAAAACCAGATTTTCTCAAAATACACCTTTGCTGTCCCTTTTCCAAAATGCCCGGAAACTCGACTAAATCGAACATTTTCACCGAATCAAACATATACGCGCAACCACCAAATACATAAGAACAATTTAGAACACAAACGAAATTTCTACGACGTTCGATTTTTCGATTAAATTTCAACCTTTCAAAAACCAGAATTTTCAAACATCACCAAATTGAATAAAAAGCACGATATACGACGACCTAACCTTACTCGATACAACTACGTAATTTATTTCGAATTCTAACCGTGAAAACATCGGTTTTTATCGATTTCCTACAATTCGACCTAAACGGACAAAACAACGGAAACATAACGAAAACTAACCAAAACATAACCAAACTTCATGAAACTTTAAACAGTAGCTCACATACACATAACCAACCAACACATGTATTTATACGACTTTTCGACCGTAAAAACATCGATTTCTATCTATTTCGTCCAATACGGCATAAACGGAAACATGTGGAAAACCAACCAAAACATCCACACAAAACATACATAATCATACACAATGATATAATAACCGAGTTTCGCACCCTTACCCGATTTAATCGTGTTCTAGAAAGTCGGGAGATTGATTTCTTCCTTCACAAGTTTTTCCTCTCTTTTCTTCTTTCTCTTCTCTTTTCTTCTTCTCTACTTTTCTTTTCTCTCTTCTTCTTTCTATTCTTTCTATTTCTATTTTTCTTTTCTTTTCTTACTAACTTAGTGAAATTAAATGTGAAATGTCCAAAATACCCCCACACTCAAATATCTCGCAAACGTTCCCAAAACGCGATAAAATATATTCCCGCCGAAAATAACATATTTTCACATAAAAGTCGAAATTAGAATAAAATAATAATAAAATAATCCAAAAAGACTCAATACAATAAAACTGGCAAAAACTGGGGCGTTACACGTCTCGCTTCTAGAGTCAAACTGTCTCACTCGTACAATACTCGGCCCAATCGACAAAAGAAAATGGATGATCTCGAGGAAGAGAATAGAGAGCTGAGAGAATAAATCGACGCTCTAAAAGACGATTTGAAGAAACTTCATAGTGACATGCAATCCCTGGCAGCAGGTCAGGAGAATCAGCAAAGGGCTGTGATCTCGGAAATCACATCTACGCCCATAGTGGAGGCTCATGAGATTCATCCGCGGTACAACATGCCTAAGGGCCGGCCCTGGGGCATACCGCCTAACTTTATTCCTGAAGGAAACATTACGCTAGTCCCAGAAGACCCGAAAACTGTAGCAGGAGCCACTGGTCCTGAAGGTTACATACTTCGGGAAAGTGAGGACGCAAGATTTAAGACAGGAATTCTTGAAGGTTACAAACTTCAGGGCTCTGAGGAACCCAGAGTCACAGCCGTAATGACTATACCACAAGCAGTGGTACACACTGTCCTGAGAGGGCAGGTTCCATAGGAAATCTCTGGTGGAAACGAAGATGTGTACGAAAAAATGAACGTGTTCCAGGAACAGTTCTTGGAGATGCAAAAGGAATTGCATTCCATTCACGGTCAGGATTTATTTGGAAAGGACGCCGCCGACCTATGCTTGGTCCCGAATGTCAATATCCCGCACAAATTTAAGGTGCCCGACTTTGAAAAGTACAAAGGCAACTCTTGCCCTCAAAGTCACTTGGTGATGTACACTTGAAAGATGTCAACTCAGATAGAAAATTAACAGCTACTGGTCCATTATTTTCAGGACAGTTTAACCGGTGCCGCTCTCAGATGGTACATGGGTTTAAACCGCACTAAGATCAATACTTTTCAGAGATCTCGGCGCTGCCTTCGTCCAACAATACAAGTATAACCTGGACATGGCATCGGATAGAGATTAACTCAGAGCGATGTCTCAGAAAGACAAAGAGATGTTTAAGGAGTACGCTCAGAGATGGCGTGAAATTGCCACCCAGATTTGTCCACCTCTTGAGGAAAAAGAGATGACAAAGATCTTTCTGAAAACCTTAAGCTCATTCTACTACGACCGAATGGTCGCCAATGCGCCCAGTGATTTCACCGAGATGGTAAACATGGGAGTACGCCTTGAAGAGGCAGTCGGAGAAGGACGGTTAGCCAAAGAGGTTGAACCCTCCAGCAGTACCAAAAGATACGGTAGTGCTTTTCAAAAAAAGAAGGAACAGGAGATCAGCAATATCTCCCAAGGAAAACTAAGGCGACGATATTAACCAGTAGCGGCAATAACTCCCGCTATCAGCCCTGCACTAGTTCCGACTTATCAACCTCAGGTTGCTCAAAATCAACCTAATCAACAACAGTACCAGCAAAGGACTCAACAACCTCTTCAGCAGGCTCGTCCTTAGTACAACAATAACATTCGTGCAACTCGACCACCAGGGTTTGACCCTATACCAATTTTGTACGCGGAACTTTTTCCACTGTTACTGGCCAAGGGGCACGTCCAGACTAGGTCTTCTCTTTCCGTACCGGAAAATACGCCCTTTTGGTTTAAAGCGGACCAAACTTGCCTTTACCATCAAGGAGGATCAGGGCACAATATCGAAAACCGTCTCAGTTTCAAATCTGACGTACAAAAACTTGTCAGGAACAGGGTCTTATCTTTGAAAGATACTAATCCGAATGTTCAGACGAACCTGTTGCCACAACACGACAAGGCTGCAGTAAATTTGGTAGAAGAAGAATTTAGCCGCAGTTATTAGATTTGTGATGTACTCTAGTTGGGGACCAATCTGGTCAGGATGCATTGCAGACAGAGTGGGTATGGTCATGTACCACCTCACAACTATCACCAGTATGATATCTGCTCAAAGAATAATCAAGGATGTTCTCTAGTACAACTAGCTCTATAGGAACAGATGAATCTCGGATGGATTCAAGATCACAGAATCTGAGAAGTCAACATGACTCATACTAACCCCAACATTGTTTAGAACCGCAACATCCTTGCGATGAATGTCAATTTGGTAGCCATGCATCCAGACAAAGTCAATATCATAATCTGCCACGACACGATTTTGATGCCTGTCCGATCTGCTCAACAAGCAATCAGGGATGCTCTTTTGTACAAGAGGCCCTTCAACGTCAGATGGATCTTGGATGGATCCATGACTATCAAGAAAGAAATACTCATCAAGTCAATATGGTTCAAGTATTTGACATACGCTTGATGAATACCAGTCTGGTAGAACTACATGCTAAGCAAGTCAGGCTCGGTTTTCTGGCTTCACAAGATTATCAGGACTGTGAAGAGTGTCAAGAGGACGACCAAGGCAGTGTGCTTGTCCAAAGAACACTTCAACACTTATTGGACCACTGGTGGCTTCTAAATTACATAGACGAAGCTACACATAAGATCAATATGACTGACGGAAATCCCAGTAGACATCAGAGTCAGGATGTTCGCTCGATGGAAACAGATCTGGTCAAAATGCATTGTATACAAAGTGGGCGTGGCCGGGTGCCACCTCATAATTATGAAAGCTGTAGAGTTTGTTCAGAGAACAACCAAGGGTGTTATCTTTTGCGGTCAGCTCTTTAAGATCAGTTGAACCGGAAAGAGATTCGACTGTGTTCAAGTTCTGTTTCGATCAATGCGATACAAGACTATCTTCCCGATCAAAGTAAAGATGTTGTCATCATTTCCAATCATGAAATGGACGAAGACGTTTGCGCCATAATTCCTCTGCTCATTGAGTTGAAAGTTCCTCTTGACAATAGAAAGATTCTCAACCTCGAACCAATTAAGGCTGCCTATGATGGTCAGAAGAATCAAAAGGCTCTAGCGGTGATTTACTTACCAAGACCAATACCGTAAAGTTAGATAAGGCTATACCTTATAAGTACGGTGCAACAACAATAAAAAATGGAAAGGAAACTCCATTACCCTCCGTTGTAAACATTGGCGACATCAGCCGAGTCACACGGAGTGGCCGGATCTTCAACAGAGGAGTTGGAGAACTCGCCAAAGAAAAAGAAACTCAGTCAGAAGTTCCAAATCAGCAAATCTGGCAGTCCAGTAATCTCGAACTTTCAAAGAACAACGATGAGATGCTGAAGCTCATCCAGAAATGCGAGTATAACATTGTGGACCAACTGTTGCAAACTCCGTTCAGAATCTTTGTATTATCTCTCCTACTTAGTTCTGAAGCTCACAGGGAAGCTCTGCAGAATGTTTTAGAGCAAGCCTACGTGGAACAAGATGTAACTGTAGGACAGTTCGACAGTATCATTTCTAATATCAATTCCTGCAACAACTTAGGATTCAGTGACGAGGAACTGCCGGAAGAAGGCAAAAATCATAACATGGCGCTCAAAATTACAGTCAATTGCTAGGACGATGCATTAGCCAGCATACTGGTTGACACAGGATCATCTCTGAATGTTATGCCAAAGTCAACTCTGACACGACTACCATTTCAAGGAGCTCCGATAAGGGGCAGTGAGATCATTGTCAAAGCATTTGACGGATCCAGAAAAATAGTTATCGGCGAAGTAGATCTTCCCATAACCATCAGACCTCACACTTTTCAAGTCACTTTCTAGGTCATGGATATCCGGGCAGCTTACGATTGTTTATTAGGAAGACCTTGGATACACGAGGCTGGAGCAGTCACTTCGACACTTCACTAGAAGCTGAAGTTCGTCAAGAATGACAAACTCGTCACAGTCTACGGAGAGCAAGCCTTAATCATGAGCAATTTATCATTATTTTCTTGTGTAGAACCAGAAGAGGTTGTTGGAACTCAGTTCCAAGCACTTTCGGTGAGCAATGAGAATCGACCTGAGAAAGGAACGTCGATTTCCTCATACAAGGACGCTATCAAAGTAATCAAGAGTAACGACATAAAAGGATGGGGACAACTTGTGATTCCTACGGATAACCAGACAAGGAAAGTGTCATACCCCAAATTTTGACCACCAAGATTCCCCATCATTGTTTAAATCATCATCACAATATGGATGACCCATCATGCCTCACTCATCTCCTCAAAGAGGGGTGAGCATTCACCACAACCAAGAATTAGGGTTTTGAGCCCTCTCTAAGTACTTAGACAAAGGATCAATCAAGAATTGACATGATATTCAACTTGTCTAAACTCTCCAACACCCATAAAGGATCAAGAGGACTCCCACATCAAGAACCAAGCACAAAGTTGCAACATTCCAAGTGGATCAAGCCTCAAGATCGCCAGTGTCACCAAATTAGGGTTTTCGTTGACCAAGGCCTCCGGATGGAAGTTTTCTTCTGGGCATGAGCCAATGCTTCAAAGCATAACCCAAAATACCTAACCTCGGGGGATGCATTTACCAAAAATCAGGAATTAGGGTTTCTTGACCTAATTCATCCCTAAGTTGACTTTTGGGACAAAACATGAGCCAAGACCTCAAGACATGATTTGGGGGTCTCTAATACACTACATTGATCCACTTGCAACAATGGATTGATCCAAGAAGCTTGATTCACAAGTTTCATTTTCATCTGGACCACAATTAGGGTTTTTGGGAAAAAGTCAACTGTACCTTTGACTTTTGACCAAGACATGCTCCCAAACCTTGGGACATGATTCAATACACCCTATATCACCTATGGAGTCCATCCATTAGGTTTGATTAAGGTCAAGGAGTTGATTTCTCAAAGGATCACACAGTTTGATTTCATCTGATAAAAAGTCAACTATACAAAAAGTCAAAGTTTGACTTTTTTATTTTTTGGTCAACCAAGGTTCCTTAACCCTAAAACAATGTTAATGTGTGATTGGAATCATCATTCATCAAGAAAAATCAAGGAAAGTGAGTTAACTTGTAAAAGGGATAACCATAAAAAACTTAGAATTTTTCCAAGTTATGAAACAAAGTGGTTAGGGTACCAACTTCCAAGGATCATAACTTGAGATCCAAGCAACCATTTTGGATGATCCAAAGATAGATTTGTAGCTCTCATGGCACACTTTAAAAGTGTCAACTACATCTCATTCCAATTCCTCATGGATTTTTAGTTATGGAGTAATCAAAATGGCTAAAAACATGAAATGCCACTTTTTCCTACACTTAGTGAAATTTTCACTAAGTCAGAATCTGTCTTACTTTTTTCAAAATGTAGGGGAATTTTTGACTTGGATCCAAAAAGTTTCAAGACAGACTATGATCACACATGCGTTGTGTCATATGAGGGCTTTCCAAAATGCCCAAGAACTCCATCAAACTCCACCTAAGCTAGTGGTTATGACAGCTGCAACATGCCTTGCTGCAAACTGTCTTGGCAAGGCAGATTTGTGCATAAGGGCTCGATTTCATCAAATTGTGCAACAACAAGCATGGTTATCCATCTGCACACCTCAAGGGGGAATAAACAAGGGACAAGCATTGATCTATCAGCCTCCCAAGTCCAAATTTCCACAAGTAGTATGCCAAACCTAAAAAGCTACAAAGATGCCAAATATCCAATTTTGTTTCCAAGCATTTAATGCATACACCAAGGTGGCATAAACTGAGCCTATTCCAACTAAATTCAGTTCAAGTTTATCTTTGAATCAAAGAACCATAGGCCTGTGCTCTAACCTCAAGTCAATGGCTAGAGGAGACTTGAGATTCCATTTGATCCACATTGGCCAAAGGCCTGCTGCAGTTGCCATTCTCTATTGATGTCAAAACAAACTTGACACACTATAAATAGACCTCATTTCTGATCAGTTTGAGTACACCAAAGGCCTATAACACTTGCCTTTCTCAAAATCACACTCTCACTTCCAAAAATGCCTTCTAATACAAGCTACTATCGGGTTTTTAATTAGAATGTGTTTCCAACCAAACCAATCACACACACGCCTCATAAACATCATATGTGAGCTGATCAAACTCTAAACCAACAACTGGAACACCAAATTCATGAAATCATCATCCATTTGCTTAAGGTTTTCAACAAAGTTGCAGTTGAGGTGCCATAATTTGTTCCAGTTCATTTCAAATCAATCCAAACTTTCAAACACACTCCATATGGTGTAGGGAAGCTGTTCAGATCATCACAACTCATCTGTAACACCTCTAACTCAAAAATTAAATTGCTCTTGCTGCCACGACCTTCAAGTAAGCCTAAACTTGGTCATCTCATGATTCATGCATATTTCCTCACAGAATAATTTTGTCATATGTTCATAATCATGTATGGAGTGTTTTCCCTCAATTGATTGGTTTGTATGAATGGTGTATGAAATTTCTCAGCCTTCATGCAGAAATTAGGGTTCTTGAGGTTTTGTTTTGATTTCTCATTCCATGCTTAAAATAAATGAAATTAAAGACCATAGACATGATCGTGAGTTAAAAACGAGCAGATTGATATGTGGATTGTGTGATTTCATCAAGTCTTCAGTGAGATTCATGAGAAAATGCAAATCAAGTAAAAATCAGAACACGCGTGTGTTCTTGGCGCCTTTTTTTGAAAATTTGAATATTTGAATTTTGTTATTTTATTTAATTGATTCAAAAATTAATTTCTCTCTGAATTTTAATGATTTTGAGTTGATTCTTTTTTTCAAAATTCACAAAAATGTTAGAATATTTTATTTTACAAAAATTTCCCAAAAATATTATTTATTTCATATATTTGATATTGTTGCAAAGAAGTAATTTTTATTTGTTTTTTAACATTTTGAAAATTTTCTTTCTCTTGATTTTCTAAACTTAAATGGTTTTCAATCATTTTGTGGACAAAAACATGATTTTAGAAACATTGATCCAAGATCACCACTCATTTTTTACATGTTTTCAATAAATTTTATTAATTTTTTAACAAAATTAATTCCATTTTTAAACAAAATTAGGGTTTTGGTTGATTCCACCCTCATCAATCTTTTTCAAACACTCTTGGGCCTCTAATAGAGTGTAAGACCCAATCCCTTTTTAACCAAAACCATTTTTGGGCCTCAGGTATAGTATAAGTCCTAACACATTTTCAAAAATCTCGGCGTGATTGCCAGTTCAAAAATCAAATAACCAGGGCCTCCCCTCGTGTTGTAAGTCCCATCTTTTTTCAAAACGTCCTTGGGCCTCTAATAGAGTGTAAGACCCAATCCCTTTGTAAATAAACCATTGTGGGCCTCACTTATTGTATAAGTCCCTCTGTACATTTACAAAACAACGGCGCGATCGTCTCCTTTTTAACGAAGTCATCTGGGCTTCTCCTTGAGCTATAAGACACATCTTTATTCATTTTCAAACTCTTTGGGCCTCTCCTTGAGTTGTAAGACCCATACCTTTGTACAGAAAATCTTTAGGGCCTCAGTCATTGCATAAGTCCCAGTACAATCTTATCAAACAACTTCCCTTTTGATTTAGGTTCAAATATACAGTTGTTATCAAAACTTTCTTTAATTTCTTTGAACAACTAACAATACAACATGGAAGCTTGCTCACCTGGAAGTTTTATCCGCTTTCATTTACCTGCTTTAATGTATATATCTGTATTGTGGGAAGCTGCACACTGTGAGTCTTCTTTCAATCTTTTAAATACATGTCAAATATATATAACTGTATTGTGGGAAGCTGGGCATGGTTAGTCTTCTTTCATACCCTTTTAAATACTTGTCATATATCAACTGTATATATACTAGTATAGTTATTTAGAGTTTTCCCCGGCAACTAGGTCTAGAACTAGGTAAAGCCATGTTGGTCACTTTTTAAATACAGTCAAAACTAGATCCCCATAGGATTTCTAGATACAGTCTTGCCTTCTCTTGGGCTTAAACAATATGGAACAAAGAGAAAGGCAGTATTCCTCGTGAACCTTTTCTCAGACTGTCACCCCTAGAAATTGTCAAAGAAATTCTACTCCCCGGAGTTGATCTATTCTCGGTGAATAGCATCTCTTGAGTTTCTTTAAACCTCAGAACTTTCACTAAATGATCTATTCTCGGTGAATAGCATTTCTTGAACTTTTCTTAGTTTGGGATCCACAGGATTCCTAAAAGCATCCCCGCCTCTTCTTGGGCTTTGTACAAGGACCCTCCGGCTTCTTAGAAGTTCTCATGCCTTATCTTGGGCTTAATACAAGGACCCTGAAGACCTCCTAAAGGTATAGGACAAAACTTAGTCATCATTCGTTAGAGTTGTCATTCTAAAAAGGAGTCAAAACCTCAGCCTAATTTTAGGGTTGATACTCATCCCTTAAAAAAGTCGGCCTCCTCTTGAGCATCATACAAAAGATAAAACTCTTCCACACCGGTAGACTTGGACAGTCTAATCCTCTTGAGTCTCAAAGACATTCTTAAGTTCCCTCCAAACATAGGAAGAAACCCCAGATTCTGGATTAATCTCCAGCAGAGTTAAAACTTGTGGGTTCTAAAACCCAGTCCCTCACCTAAAATCCCCTAGCCAGGGTCAGTCTATCACTAGTATAACACTATCTTAAATCAGAACCTCAAGGATTCTGATCTATCAACTCTTCTGTAATCCTCAGCAGGAGTTGATTCCCCACTTGGACCTGCCTCGGGATCTCAATAACCCGCGTCAGAAGATAGCCTCCTCTTAGGCTTTGTATAAAGATCCTTCATCAGCACAGTCAGCCTCCTCTTGGGCTTTGTACAAATGATTCTCCCCAGCGGAGCTAACCTTTTCAGACTCTCTTGTTGAGTCAATCACATTTTTAGACTGCTTTTGTTGAGTCAATCACCTTTTTAGACTCTCTTGTTGAGTCAACCACTTTTTCGACTCTCTTGTTGAGTCAATCACGTTCCAGACTCTCTTGTTGAGTCACCCCTTTAGCATCAATCTCGGGCTTTGTACGAGACAGATAAAAAAGCACTCTCTTGTTGAGTCAAACCCTTTTTAGCCTCTATCTTTGTACGAGATATAAAATTTCATAATCTTCTCTTAAGCTTGGGGACAAACATCTTCCCCAACGGAGTTATTTCCTCCGAGCCTTCCTTTAGACTTCGAGAAATAATTCCTAAGAAGAGTCAACCTTTTTCCGCCTCAATTTTGGGCTTTGTACAAGACAGATAATACTCTCCTGTAGAGTCAAACTCAGTTCAGCCTCTATCTTGGGCTTTGTACGAGATACCTAAAATATCCTTAGCCGAGTCAGTAAAGTCTCCATTTTGCCTCAATCTTGGGCTTTGTACAAGACAGATAAAGATTTCTTTCCTACTAAGTCAATCTTCTTTTTAGCCTCAATCTTGAGCTTTGTACAAGACACATACAAACCTCCCATATGGAGTCAAAACCTTTCTTACCCTCCTCTTAGGCTTTGTATAATGATATCCCTAAAAGAGCCAGTCTCTTTTAGCCTCAATCTTGGGCGTTGTACAAGACATATATAAACACTCTCTTGTTGAGTCGATCATTCCCAGCCTCCTCTTAGGCTTTGTATAAGGACTTCCCCAGTAGAGTCAATCAACCTCTTAGCTTCAACCTTGGGCTTTGGTCAAGGCACACAAAAATCAACATACCCTCCGGGGAAATAAAAAGTCCCTCTATAGGAAGTCATTTCTCTGTTTATCATATGTCAAAACAGAAACTCCTTTTCCTTCATCTAATTGCTGTAAGCGGCAAGCCTCTGGATTATTTACATCCATGCCACTGTCCCTCTTTTAGCATGAGAAACTCCTAAGGAAAGATGGCATTGCTCTACACTGAGTTACAGTCTTCTCCTTCAGGTAAAAAATCCCCTATAAAGGAAATTATAGCATTGTTGGATTTACATATCCCAGTTAAAGTAATCCTCCTTTATAATCAGTCACCCAACAGTTGTGGTAAACAGACAAAGATGTCTCCCTTTAGAGATGACAGATTCTCTCTAAGTCAACCTTTTAGCTTCAATCTGGGGCTTTGAACAAGACACCAAAATATCTTTTTTTCCTCCCTTAGAATAGAAGGAACTACGATTGCTCTGATTTCCCTGTTTCGTTTAAACGGGAATACGTAGGCATAAGATTGCGAAATCTTAGCAAGCATACTAATCAAAAATCCCAGGTCCAGTACCTTCATACCTATCAATCCTTAGGTCCAGTACCTTACCAAAAACATCAACAAAAACTCAATCACTCATATTTTCCAAGAAACTTTCCTAACCCATTAACGGATAAACACCATCAAGTATAAAGCGTAACCTAAAGCTGATATCCTGTGGATAACCGCATATAGGATGGGTAATTGACAACTACCCATTATATAACCTGACCCCGGATCCCCAAACCCTTTTAAGCGTTTGTTCAGTTGAACAATCGCGTGCAAGGTTAGTTTTAGATAGCTTCCCTTTCCCTTCCAGCTTAATGGGATAAATAAGAAATCAGAAAGTAGCACCCCTCCTACCATTGCGATGAGGAAAACCCAACGATAAGGTGGTCGCGTCACCGACAAAATCGCTCGCTACAAAAAAATGGCGACTCTGCTGGGGAGTCATTGCCTATGTAGGATCATAGGCTATAGCTCTTAAGAGGTCTAGGATGTTAGTTTTAGGATAAATATATATATAGCGTTTTTCCTAATTGATATACGTGTTTATTTTTCTGCGGGTGATGTCACATCTGGAAAGTTTGAGTGACACCTAAGATAAGTGATGGCACTAGACGGGTAATTTTTTAGGGAGTGACTCCCAAATAAGAGACCCCGGTCGACCATCAAATCAGTGGAGACACACTTTGCGAATTCAATGCCTATACGACTTCGGTTGTTGAAAGCAGATTGTTCGATTGTGGTTGTCCATGAAACTGAGGATTTAGTAGGCTGAGACCATGTTACTATTTTATAGTGCGGAAGCTATCGAAAATAGTTGTCACGGGATACTACCCTCATTTGAGATCACTCTAAGATACATCAGCTCGCTCAGGTGAACCAGCCTGCTGTTGTTATCCCAAGAGGGGTCAATGATTTTGCGTACAGGTACAAAAAATCACCAGTATAACCTTTGGGGATGAGTAGAGCCATGACTTCATGACACCGAACCTTTGACCCCATGTTTTTTCTATGTTTTTGTGTGCTGCATTCATGCATTCATTTCATTAAAAAAACTTAAAACAAAGAAATATTTTCTCTCCTACTCTCTCTCTCTTTTTCAAATTAAACTGAGACAATGATTGCAAATGTCAGAGAGAAAGATTGCGTTATGGATTTTGGTAGAAGGAGGACTCACAAGTACATCTTCAAGGTTCCAAAATTAGAGGATTTAAGAGGATTGGCAAGGATGATCACCAACCCTGATGCTTTCAGAGCTAAGTATGGAGGACTGTTGTCTCTGTTAAGGGTCCATGTAATTGAAGGAGTCCTGTCCACACTCATTCAGTTCTACGATCCGGTCTATCACTGTTTCACATTCCCGGATTAGCAACTAGCACCAACACTGGAGGAGTACTCTCACCTGACTGATTTACCCATTACTGACCAAGCTCCCTTTTCTGGATTGGAAGAAATTCCAAAGGATCAGACCATTGCAAGAGCAATCTGTTTGGATGAGTCAGAAGTTAGGACTCACATGACCGCTACAGGTGGAGTCCAAGGTTTGCCAGCCCAGTTCTTGATAAAGAAGGCCCTGTACTTTGCTAGTATAGGGAACGTGACTGCTTTCGAGAGCATCTTTGTACTACTCACCTATGGGTTATTTCTGTTTCCCAACATTGATAGCTTCGTTGATATCAATGCCATTAAGATATTTCTAATTGGAAACCCCGTACCAACCTTGCTCGCAGATGCTTATCATTCTGTACACTTAAGGAATTTATACAGCGGAGGAATGATCACATGCTGTGTACCCCTGCTATACAAATGGTTCACTTCCCATTTTCCTAAGTCTGCTTCTTTCTTGGATCATAAGAGTACTCTGCGTTATTCACAGAGAGTCATGTCTCTTACCAACTCCGACATAGACTGGTACAATCGAATCTATGAAGGGATCAGGGTCATTGACCGTTGTGGAAACTTCCCTAACGTACCCTTCATAGGAATTAAAGGAGGAATCAATTATCATCCAGTTTTAGTTCGTCGTCAATTTGGATAACCGATGAGGCATGTCCCGCGTAATGTTTATCTGGAAGGTCTTTTCTTCAAGGAAGGGGAAAATGACAAGACATTAAAGATCGAAATAGTGCATGCTTGGAAACATGTTCACTGGAAAGGAAGAGAGTCTCTAGGAAAACCAGACTGTGTCTCATTGGAACCTTATCTCCACTGGGTACAAACTAGAGCTCTCAAGCTGAGGATGCCTTACCCTCGTCAAGAAGTTCTTCCGTTAAAGGAATCTTTCCTTTACTTTATGTCTGATACGGAAAAACTCCAGGTTACTCTCAGCAAAGTTCAATAGGAGAAGAAGTCTTGGAAGAACAAGTATCGCATTGTCAATGTGGAGTGTAACAAAATACAGCAATTGTTAAAAGAAAAAGATACTCTGATCGAGATTTTAGAGCAACATGTTGTAGAAAATCAAGAAGACTAAAGGAATTTGCTCGCTCCTTTCACTTGGCAAAGGAATCACAACCCGACAACGTCTCAAGATCCCCGGTCAAAGAAAAGGTAAATACCAGAACCAGCACCTGAGCTCTCCTCAGAGAGGACTCAGGATCCATAAGTTTAGACATTTCCTTTTACAGCACTTTGTAAATTACTGTATTTCCATTTCTGCAATCTTTGAATTCAATAAAACGGGGTTTCTCCCACTGTATGATATTTGCAATCCAATTGTCAAAGTTTCTTTTGATTAAATAAAAAAAATTATTAATATAATCATTGCATATCAATCATCATTCTCACATAACGAATTCTTCTTCCCTACGAATCTCACGTTTATGTCTCAATTCTAGAGTCAAACTGTCTCATTCGTACAATACTCAGGCCAATCGACAAAAGAAAATGGATGATCTCGAGGAAGAGAACAAAGAGTTAAGAGAAGAAATCGACACTCTGAAAGAAGATCTGAGGAAACTTCACAATGACATGCAATCTCTGGCAGCAGCCCTGATACAACAACAAAGGAATGTGATCTCAGAGATCACATCGACGCCCATAGTGGAAAAGTATGATCCTCGGTATAACATGCCTAAAGATCGTCCCTGGGGCATGCCACCCAAATATATCCCAGAAGGATATATTCCGCCTGTTGTACCCCAAATTTTATCTCTTAGATGTCATAACTTCTTGCATAGACATTCAGGATCAGTCATATATGCACTATTTAACTAACCCATATCTTGCAGTTTGTTTCCCTTACGTTTGAAATTAGGGTTTTCACAGAGAGATTCAAGGCCTCCTAAGGTATTATATGGCTCCATACGATCATCACAGAGATTCATCAATTGTTTGGAACCAAGATCTCAGGACTTTGAATCAAGTCAAGTCAACAAAGGATCACCAGACCAAAATGTGAAATTTGGGTTTTAACCTGAAGAATCACTGAAGAGTTTTGTCAAGATCAGTCAAGGTTTGATTAGTTCATCAACCAATTGAACTTACCTACATTCAAGATGTCTTGCCTAACAATAAATCAAGATCATCTGGCTTTCATCACTAATACAAAGAATCACAAGTTCACCCTGCCTCGAAATTAGGGTTTTGTCAAGACAAGTTAATCATGGCCTTTGATTTTGATCAAGATTTGTTCTCAAACCCTAGGACTTGACTCCATGAGATAATAGACATCCCTAAAGTCCATCTTTGAGCTTTAGATGTGAAGGAGGAAGCAAGATCCTCAGAGATTATCCCAGTGCATTCACAGTTGAAATTAGGGTTTTGACTGAATCCCTAATCTTTGAGATTTTGATCTAAAATGAAGCATCCAAGGCCTCCACCCATCATAATATGTCTCCTTGATGACTTAGGGTTTGAGAGATCAAGTTTCAGGAAGTTTCTTGCAAAGTAAGTAACATTTGGTTCATGAACCTTTTCATATGTGGAAATTTCCCCTCTGGTGCAAAATTGAAATGGCCATAACTTCCAAACCACACATCCAAATTGAGTGACTCAAAGCCCAAATGGAAGCCCTTTCCATGAACTTCAAAGTGTTCAATATAACCTTCTCCAAAAAATGCATGGTTTGTGAGTTATGAGACTTAGAAGCTAAACTGACCAAGAACTTAGGGAAATTTCCACATTTTTTGCCTTATTAACCAGCTGACTTTAACCTCATTTTTCACTAAGTTCCCTTGTGATTCAGAACTTGGGTCCAACACGAAAGTTGTAGAGGGCATTGAGGGCTTTCCAAAAACTACTAGAACTCCTCAATCCATTGAGTGAGCTAGGAGTTTTGAAGCTTCAAAGTTGGAGGTTTCATTCCTTAAAACTCAAGAAACCAACTTTTATGTATTGACTCAAAACCTTCTCTAACCACCAAAGCCACATATTTCTGAGTTCTAATGTTGGATTTAACTTTAATCCAAGCCTTGCCACAAATTTGTTACTTGATTCACATTAAAATAGTGTTTATGTCTTGTTTATGCCACTTGCCCAAAAAGGGAGAAACTTTTCAAGGGAATGAAGTATTGTTTATTCATTGAGCCTCTCATCAATCACTTCTCACCATCTTGTGCTCAGAGTTCAGAGATATTTGAATATCTTGGTTCAGCAAACACCACATCTCACACGATGAAAATTGCAGATTTGGCATTTGTTGCAAATTTGGGCATGCCTTGGATTCTCAATCCTCTCCTATAAATAGCAGGCTGTTTCCATTCAGTTTCCCACCAACATTTTCACACAAAAACTCTAATATACCTGTGAGTTCTGTTTTTGCAAAATAGGAGAAGGAAAGAATCATCTTACAAGTTGTGCTAGTGGAGAGAGCAAAGAGGATTCAGTTCATACTTGAGAGTGTATTGCTTCACTAGGTATTTTTCCCTTCTTTTTCATCTCATGCTCCACATATCATGACCATGCTACCATTTGATTTATTTTGTATATATGATAAAAGAATATGTGATAAGTTCATATGGTATTTTTTTTGCACTGACAGGTTTTTTGTGATAGCATGAGTTTGTTTGTTTCCATTCTTTATTTACCACCTTGATCATCTGTCTATGTCCATGATTGTTACTGCTATAGTTAGGAGTCTTGTTTAAGCTATTATTAGCATTCCCATATGCTATTTTCATGTTATATCAGAAAAATAGTATGAGCTTAGTAGGGATATTTTTATGCATAGATAAGTGTTAGATATGTGTGTGAAACCTTTGCACCATCATGCTTGGAATGATGGTACCTATGATGGTTATGTTGTCATGGTGAGATTTATAAGTCTGTCAAGGCATCTGAGGTATGTTCAAGTGACCCAATATGAAAGTTCTTGGTTTTCATTATTGTGACAAGTTTTGTTATCTTCACTGACTCAAAAAATCCATGTTTCTTAAGCGGCATGAATATGTTGTCATCCTGCTGTTATTATGCTCTTTGAATTATTTTGGTGCCATTGATATGCCTTTGGAATGAACTTTTTGCACTGCCAATGTTACCAAGTTTTTGGTCCTCATGCTCTTAGTTTGAGTGTTGGAAATCACTCCTTGCACTGTCTAAGTATGCAGAATGTTGAGCTGGTTTCGTACTGCCAAGGCATATGTGTAGGGTACCTTTTTTTCTTCTTCTTATTTTCCATACCTTTGATCCTAGGATAAACTGATCTTATGCTTGAGTTTGTTAAAGCTGCATGGCCATAGGGAGTGTGTGTTTTCACTTTTGAATACACCTGTTTCTATCTACTTTTCTTTCTGTTTATATTTTTTGTTTTGGTCTAAGGATTGATGGCTTTGTGATACTTTCATAGGCATGCGTTGCTTTTAGTTGTTTTCTGTTCTCAGGGAGGTAACCTTTTCATGTTGTAGCTTGGATATTACTCATGTCATATTAATCTAAGTTAAAACAACACGTAGGGGAATTAATGATATGGTGAACAAGTAGTCTTACCTCCCAGCTCACAACTTTAGGCTTAAAAGTATCATAATTACACTCTTACTTAATCTTCCATTCAGTTTTAGATAAGAGTGTAAAAATGATAATGTGTGAGCCCCATTGTTTGATGTTATCATATGCACTATTATCATAGCTATGTAGGTGCATATGCATATAGTTTGTTGACATTATGAGCGTTTGTGTCGGTATGAGCATGGTGAAAATAGTTCCAATTCTGAATGCATCCATCCCATGCTGTTTTTCCCTCTCTTTGCCCTACATTCTTGATTGCCATGCTTTTATTTTCCATGAACAGCCATGCTTGAAGAGAAAATATATGTCATGCTTTAGTGGTCATTGAGCTGATGTTTTGCGTGTCTTTGTGCTAAAGCCTAAATATTGGAAAATGCTCTCAGTCTATCCGTTTTATCTTGGTCTTGACTAGAAATATGTATCCATAAAGTTCACAAATGCATGGCTATCACAACATGTTTACCCATGTTTAAAGCTCCTTATTTGTATTCTTCCATGATTTGATAACTTGGATTCGTTGGGAAGGAACATTGGAATAAGGATGCATTTCGCCATGAATGTTGCTTTGAGACTTGAGTGTTGTCATATATATTGTGGATTGATAACATGAATCTCATTAGGAACTTTAATTGATGTACCGATAATACGACGGCAATTGTTTTGGCTTTGCACCCTGACATTTGTGTCCGGTTTCCCCCCATTCTAGTGTTAGTTTTAATTAACTTTAGTTTTCATCCTTGTTCTTACTATATGAGCATATAATGTGAGTTTGCTTGATGAGTGATGGCACTGTCAATATAAGTTTTGAACCCTTGTCTTCATGCCCAGTTTGCTCCTATTTTAGTGATTATTTTGAGATGGTAAAGGTCCATGTTTGTTATACCATATGAGTGCTGCATGGTGGGCTTTTATTTCGTGACGATCGATTAAGTTTTGATGACGAAATTGGTTGAACAAGATGAGATATCCCTTACGTTTTCTGCTGGCTTGGATACGACATTCTTAATGCGTTGCATGACTTACATGGAAACATTTTTGCGCTGGCGGTTTGTGATTGGTTTATGTTTTGTTTTGTCTCCTTGCTACTAAAAAAAGCGCATGACCGATTGAGTGATGTTCACACATATATATATATATATATATATATATATATATATATATATATATATATATATATATATATATATTCATAAACATAACATTTCCCTGAGTAATTAGATATTACTCCCTCTATCCCACAATGAGTGACCCAGTTGACTTTTCACACAAATTAAGAAAAAGAGAATAAATGAAGGAGAGAGAATGATATTTTTACTAAAGTACCCTTGTAATGTATTGGGAATGATGAAAGTAAGTATTAATTAGAGGGTAAAATAGGAAAAGTTGCATTGGAAATTGAAATGGGTCATACATTTTGGGACACAATTTTATTCTAAATGGGTCACTCATTGTGGGACGGAGGGAGTATGTCATATTGGACCATGCATGCAGAAACTAATGCAACTCACTTCATGCCGAGATTCCCATTTGCACCCCCTGTTCTATTTCCCTTTCAATTACTTTCACTTTATTCTCATTTCAATTTTGCTTTATTTAAAATAATTTCTTATACATAAAAATCCCAAAAAATATCATACTAACATTTAAATGGTCATTTTTATTTTTTTGAATTTTATGTTATCTTCACTTTAAATTTTATTAATCTTGTGGACTTTTAGAATTTTGTCTTAACTCAAATTTTGAATTTATTCTTTTACCACTTTTGAGACAATTTTTCTAAGTCGTTCCAAGATATTTTCGAGAGGTTATTTTGAGTATGATCATCAATGTTGTTAAAGACTTTTGAGTAGGTCTAGTTTGAGTTGGAAGTAACCACGCTCATCACCCTTATCCATGACTTGTGGCACCACTTAGAAATTTTTTGCAAGATGAATTTGTGTTGACATGAGAGCCTCATCCTCAATTTCAAAACTTTGACATACTTGTGTTCATTTGTTCATGTTCTGAACTATCCCATTATTTTTTGCCATAATCATGTCATGTTTTGATGTTATTCTTACTTGATTAATGTTCACCTTCTTTGAATTGTTGAACTTATATTGTCCACTTTAATCTCAAGTCCAATTGTAACATGCTTATTCACAAGTAGTTGTTAATCTCCCCTCCTTCCAAACGAAAGTCTTTCGATTGACCTCAAAGTCATAGATAACTTATAATCAAACCTGAACCTCATAGTCGTAGGATACCCTCTTGACCTCATAGTCATAGAGCCATCTCTTCAACCTTGACCTCATAGTCATAGGTAGGCTTTGACCTCATAGTCATTGCCATTCTCCCTTGGCCTCATAGGCACTTATCTCACAACTTAGAGTTAGGATAGAGTTCTTGGACTCTACGTGAACTCATCACCTTGAGTATTCACATCCCCTATAACTTAGACTTAGAGAGTTTCTTAAAATCTACATGAGCTCATACTCATTCCCCTTGGAACTTTGACCACAGTCAATGGCTCCTCAAATTCACCCTTAGTTAGGTGAACTATGGTTGCTCTGATTCATCAGTCAGATACGTAGGCACGGGATGCGATGTTTTGGCGAGCAAACTTAGTGTACATACCCTTAGGTCTTTACCTTTACCCTTAGCAGATTACTTTAGCAAGCAAACATAGCATAATACAAACATAAACAAGAGGTTCCTGTAGAATACTACAGATACTTAGGGTGCTAATACCTTCCCTTTCTATAACCAACCCCCAATCCGCGATCTCTTAGTTGTGTCTTTACATGGCGCAAAAGGTTTTTCTTTCGATCTTTACCCATTCCTTTGGATAAATCAAAGCTCAGTGGTGAATTCAAATAAATGTGATTCAAGTTAATTAATAGCTTGTTATCCGATTCTCACCGCAACAGAAATGGCGACTTCACTGGAGAGAAAATTTTTGAGGGTTATGCCCACCTTGTTTTGTTTATGTTATTCATGTTTGGTTGTTATACTTGTACATGTTTGTATATATCTGTATATCTGTTTTGCTTGGGATTTTCTGTTTGGCAGGGTGATATTATTGAGTGGTGAGATTAGTCCTAACCCGGACTTGAGAGTACATTTGATTAGGATCTCAGACATTGTCAAGGAAACTTTGAGGGAGTAATACCAAAGGAGTTGACTTGAGGTTTCACACTCAGTTGAGGCCCTCTTGGAGGTGGTATATGTTGAACGAGCAATCGTGAAAGCGTTGCCACTTTCGACCTTGGTGCCAGGGATACTGATGACCATCAGTTATCCTTTTACCCCACTTGGCCTATTTAGGATGTAGTGCGATGACTATGAGGGAGTAATCCTAAATGGTTGCTACGCGATACTACACCCAGACGAGACTCTCTTGAGAATTTTATTGATTACCAAGTAATTGGGAAGTCGATAAAATCTAAAAGATGGGTTGTCAACTCTGGGTACTTTTTAGAACCCTGTTCTACAGCTGATAAACCCAAAACACATACCTATTTAGGAAGGGTAGACCATGTCTCCACGCTCCTGACCTGCGACCCTAGGCTCTTTGTGTTGCATGTATATATGTGCTTATCTGTTTATGTGTGTTTTGTGTTGCATACATTCATCCATACATCATTTCCATGCCATATTCAAGGAACTCAATTTTTTTTACAAACCTTATAGGATGGATTTTGGAAGAAAGAAAATGCAGAAATACACCTTCATTAGTCCAAAAATCTGAAGATTCTAGGAGAACCGATCAACGAGTCATCAACGTTCCGAAGCAAGTATGGGAAGATTTTCTCCTTGATGAAGTTAAAGATGGTAGATGGGATGCTCCCCACTCTTGTACAGTTTTATGATCCTTTGTACCACTGCTTTACTTTCCCAAATTATCAGTTAATTCCTACTCTTGAGGAGTATGCTATATTGGTTGGTATTCTCATCACTCCAAATCCTCCTTATTCTGGTTTGGAAAAGACACCTAAGGAGAAGGACATTGCAGAAGCCGCTCACCTCAAGTTGTCAGATGTCAAAGCTAACTTGGTTACTAAGGGAGGAATTTCCGATTTGACTGCCAGGTTTCTAATGGAGAAAGCTCATCATTATGCCAATACGAAGAACATGGGGGACTATGAAGTTGTTATGGCTCTGCTCATTTATGGGCTATTTCTGTTTCCCAACATCGACAACTTCGTCGACATGAATGTAATCAAAATTTTCATCCTTGGAAATCCAGTTCCAACTCTGCTTGTCGATGCTTACCATTCAGTACATCTGAGGAACTCCCATGGAGGAGGGATAGTAACCTGCTGTGCTACATTGTTATATAAGTGGTTTATTTCTCACTTACCTCGTACGGCAACCTTTTGGGACCTCAAAGATGGGCTTCTATGGTCAGAGAAGATTATGTCTCTCACAAATACTGATTTAGAGTGGTATAATCCGATACTCAAAGGCAGAGACATGATCGATAGCTATGGTGGTTTCTCTAATGTAACTCTTATTGGTACAAAAGGGTGCGTAAGCTACAATCCAGCCTTGGCTCGTCCTCAACATGGTTACTCTATGGAGGCCAAACCAAGTAACATTTATTTGGAAGGACTGTTCTTTGAAGGAAACAAGGATCCCATGCTCAAGGAGAAGATCATGCTCGCTTGGCGTCATATACACAAGAAAGGGACGTCTGCTTTAGGGAAACCCGAGTGTGTGGCTTCAGAGTCTTATACTTGTTGGGTATAGGAAAGGGCTGTTGATTTGAAGACGCCCTACAACCGTCTTGAACCTATTCCACTAGCTCCTCGTGACCCTGTTCTATTTTTCACAAGCAGTGAGGATGAATTGAAGATTCAGTTGGCTCAGGTAGAACGAGAAAGGGATGCATGGAAGAACATATACCAGATCCTCGACTATGAGATGAATGAACTCCAAAAGATCCATAGAAGAGAGAAAGAGGAGTCTACCAAAAAGGGGAAGGCGCAAGGGGATTTATTTTCTCCTGGCACATCATCTGTACCTACTGCTAGTGTTCCGTCCCCATCAGGACCGTGGAAACCATATGTGGACAAACTGGCTCTTGAGAATGAAAGGTTGCAGAAGGAGATCTAGAGGCTCACAATGAGGTTGATTGGAGAAGATTGATCAAGGGACCGAAGACTTAGTTTCTTCTTATGTTGTAATTTTTGGCTTTTCAAGGTGTAATCATCTCTTTTGTAATAAAAAAAGACCATTATTAATGAAATGAGATTCTCTTTTAAATCCTGCAAAGTGTTCCCTATCCAATAGCGTTTGCAAAATATAGTTTTGGGTTTCCTTGAATTACGCATGACATTCGCATTTGCATCTTGCATTTTTGCGTATTCGCATCTCATTTGCATTTCTCAGTCTTGAGTCCCTTTCTCTTCTATGTCTGAAGGATACCTAGCACCTATTCATGACAATGGAGAAAATGAATGAAAATCTGAAGAACCAAGAAAACTTGAAAGAAGAGGTCAGAATCCTCAAATGCCAGATGAATTGGGTTCTGGAAACTTTGCGGGCTCTGATGAAAAAGAGGAGCACATTCACCCTGTTACTCCTAGAGAGGTTTTCAGTTCATCACCTCTTACGGTTCCTCCAACTCAAGGACCTCCTCAATATCAAGGTCCAGACCGCCGTCAGCAGCATCAACATGTACGACACAGGCTAAGAAAGCCGGAGAGGCACTTCTCTCCACTGCCTATGACATACAGTCAGATATTGCCAATTTTTATCGAAGGTGGATTAATAGTACCAAAGGAAATAGAGCCAGTGCCTTTTCCATACCCACCAGGCTTTGACGCCATTGCCTGGTGTGATTACCATGCTGGGGCACAGGGGCATTCAACTGAAGATTGTAAGGTTCTCAGGAATAAGGTTCAGAATCTGTTAGACTCTGAGATGTTCTCATTCACGCCTCAAGGCATTCAAATCAACAATCATTTGCCATCTCCTATGGTTATCCCATGCCAAGAATCTGCCTTTGGGGAAACTTCACACCAACCAACCTTTGGTCTTGTTCCTGCACTAGAATGTAATCGTCATCAGGTGTCTACCGAAAGAGTGTTTCAGCCTCCAACGGTTATTTCTCTTCGAAGTTCTCGAAACCAAGATAAGAGGAAGTGCTCTGTCAAAAGGGGCATGGTTCACTACACACCTATCCCGGTGCCACTAAGCAAACTGTTCCCACTGCTGATTCAGAACAAGTTGGTGACTCCTAAACCTTACAACCCTATGCTAGGCCCTTGGCACAATGCAAATATGACTTGCGATTTTCATAAAGGGGCTGAAGGACATAATTTGGATGGTTGCCTGGTTTTATAAGCTACTGTGAAAAATCTGATCCACAACAAGGACTTGATCTTTGAAGAAGATCATCCAAAAATTGAATACAAATTCTGCACTGGGACAATGGGGCATCCCATTGAAGAATACAATGAGTTTGAAGCGAGACTGCTAAACCTGCTAAAGACACTGCAACCTCAGGAAGGTATATCAGATGTCAATGTCTCAACTCTTGAAGCAAAAGGCAAAAGGCTAGCTATGCCTCTCAAGATTCTGTATCACAAGGAACAAGTGACCGGTGACGAAGGTGTTCCCTCGCTTGGGCCCTGAAATTGAAATCTTTTGAAATCAATTCGCTAAGGCTGGCTGTATTTTGTGCATTTGAGTACTTTCAATTGTATTTCCTTTGCATTCTGAATTTGTATTTGCTTATAAGCTTTGTTGTACTTTCAAATTGGCAAGATTAATGAAGTGTTTATGCATCTTTTGATTAAGTCCATTCGTATTCACTCATTCTCTTTCTTCTACTGTCATAAAACAAAACAAAAAAAAGACAAATTTTTTCCAAACTATTGTTCAAGCAAAGATTGGGGAGGATGATGAAAATTTTATTCATAATTGCTGTGGTATGCTGCCAATTAAACCTTTCCGAGGATGTAAGGCATTGTTTCAATTCCCAAACGCTGAAGAAATAAGGAAGATAATCCCTCGTTAACCCCTTCGAACCTTGAAGTAGGAGTTTTCTTTCCTTATACAAAAAACCCTTAAATCTCAACCTTGGGGTGGGTAGGTCTCAGTTTAACTTGGTTATGCATTCGAACACAAGCGCTTTATGGAAGACACCAGTCAACTATCTCAAGTCAGGTGAATAAATGTTGTACAAGTTGTTCCCGAAGCGACAAATAAGGGAGGATCGTTGAGAAATCATTAATCAAAGATTGAGTCGAGTCCCTTTTAAAGCAAAAGCCAAGAAAGATGGGAAGCCCAAGACTTTGCCTTATACAAAAAGGTTCGTACAACAATCAAGATAAAGAAGAGGTCTCATAACCTCAACGAAGACAAAAAAGAGGTCTCATAACCTCAATCAAGAAAAAAAAAGGGTCTCAAAACCTCAGTAAAGACGAGAAGAGGTCTCATAACCTCAGTGAAGACAAGAAGAGCTCTCAAAACCTCAGCAATAAAGGATAACCAAATTCTGCAAGGGAGTAATGACTACAAAGGTGTCTAAATCATAGTCAACTATCATATATTCATTTCCTAGCCTTTGGAAACTTGAATGTATAACTTGAGTTAACTGAGTGCAGGATTTAAGTTCATCACGAAGATTGGGTGGGGACAAATAAATTTTGAGCCTTTATCCTTTGTTTCATAAAACTGTGAACCAGGCCACGTTACAACCCTTAAAAGACCTAATTGAGGTAAGGTTGTTTTGAAAGCATACTACATCAAGGTTGATTAACCTGACTCCTAATGATCTTTGCTAATTGCGTGTGTTGACCTGCTTCATCTGTCATTACGTAAAATGACTAGATCCAGTTTATTTTGATTTAATCATTCCACTATGTGTGTTTCATCAATAAAACTTGATTTCAAAAGCTTGCATGAATTTTTCATTGAAATTGCCAATTTTTAAATGAACAATACTTTTTTGCAAAACAATTCAATATCAAAGGAATCCCAACAAATGCAACCAGCTAGGGAATTTGTCTTGATAAAGGAAGCTCAGTCAGGGGTGACCAAGTGGAGGGATTTGCCAATCCACCATTCCAAGTGCTATTGAATCAGGGGAAGAACTCTTCAAGTTCAGAATACTAGAGCAAGTCTTCTTGAGGTCATCTTATGACAAGTGTGGACTCCATCGACCCATCAACAGGGGCAAGTTTGTTCCCCGGTTGTTTCTACCACAGTCTGAGTACTTTGTATTGAAAATACGGTTGAACTGGGGCAGTTATGCCGAGGTTCATTTCTCTTTAAGAGTTTGAAGATATTGAAACATCTGGTATATCAATTCTTCTGTAAAATCCTTTTGATGACTTACCGTCACAGACCAGTTAATCAGAAGCAGTCAAGTCGAGATTCGGTGAAACTCTAAAAGTCAACGACTTACCCTTAGTTAATCAGGGGCAATAAGGTCGAGATTCGGTAAATCTATAAAAGTTAATTAGTCTGGGACATCTCCTTCACAGATCAACCAATCTGAAGAACTAGTTCAAGGACTTTGTTATGTAAATGCAGTTAATCTGAGGCAGTTATGCCAGAATGCATGAATCCCTCCAAGAGTTTGAAGATATTGAAGCTTTTTGTATTACAATTCTTCTGTAAAATCCTCTTGGTATTTTCTTCTGATAGACCATATAATCTGGGGCAGATGAGTTATGCAGAACTACTTTGTTCTTGTGATATCCTTTGCCAGCTCCCCAGTAAGTTGTTATTCCTGCTAATTTTGGCAATTCTCCTTGGGTTTTCCTCTAACAAAAAGATGAGGCTCGTGATGGAAATCCTAATGAAGTCATGATGTTATACTGATTGGAGTGTTGTTCTCACCAGAGAAAGTGTAATCTTGAAGAACTACAGATTCTGCAAGTTCATCCCCAGTAATAGTCCAATCTGTTGAGGTTGGTTGGGTATCCTTGTCGAGATATTTATTTCATCTCCAGTCTCGCTTCCTTTTGTCTTTTTTGTCAGCATAAGCATAAGCATGACATATATGCACTCATATGCATAACATCTTAGCATGTTTGCTACCCCTTTTATGGTGTTTAACTGTTTTGTTCACTTTGGCGTATATCTCCCCAAGTGACTGGGTTTGTCTATTCTCTCCAATAGAATAGTCAGCCCTAGGCATAAAGTGCCCCTCATTTATGAATTCCCCACAGAGTTTTGTCCTCGTGGATGATGGTTGGTTCAGTTATCTTTTCCATAATAGGATAAGATAAGTCCCCCGTTTGAGTTCATTCCTCAATGGTTGGAGTCTTATTTGGCCGTTTCTTTCTAGCTCGTCGCTAGATTAAACATTGGTCCCTGACAGGCGTGGTTTCCGAAACTTGGTTTGAAAGTGCATTTATTTTGCATTGTGTCTTGCAGGCATAGTCTTTTACAGATCCTCATTGAAGACAAAAGTCATTCTCCAGCAGTGTTGAAATATTAACATTTCTTTGGAATTTATACCCAACCCGAGTAGCAATCTCTTGGAGAAGCTTGTCTTCATATGGTGATAAGTGGCAGACTCTTCTAAGAAGCTTATCTATCGTTGGTAATATACAACCTTGTTGCAACCATAATTGGTATTCCCCAAGAAGTCTAATCTTCAGTTAGGCAACCCTGGTACTGACCTACTGGCATTCAAAACCCAGCTCATACTGGTAGTTAAAGTCCAGCTCATACTGGCATTCAAAATCAAGCTCATACTGGTAGTTAAAGTCCTGCTCATACTGGCACCCAAAGTCCTGCTCATACTGGCATTCAAAATCCAGCTCATACTGGCATTAAAAAATCCAGCACATACTAGTATCCAAAAATCCAGCTCATACTAGTATCCAAAAATCCAGCTCATACTAGTATCCAAAAATCCAGCTCATACTAGTATCCAAAAATCCAGCTCATACTGGTATCCAAAAATCCAGCTCATACTGGTATCCAAAAATCCAGCTCATACTGGTATCCAAAAATCCAGCTCATACTGGTATCCTACATCCAGCTCATACTGGTATCCAAAAATCCAGCTCATACTGGTATCCAAAAATCCAGCTCATACTGGTATCCAAAATCCAGCTCATACTGGTATCCAAAAATCCAGCTCATACTGGTATCCAAAAATCCAGCTCATACTGGTATCCAAAAATCCAGCTCATACTGGTATCCAAAAATCCAGCTCATACTGGCATCCAAAAATCTAGCTCATACTGGCATCCAAAAATCTAGCTCATACTGGTATCCAAAATCCAGCTCATACTGGTATCCAAAAATCCAGCTCATACTGGTATCCAAAAATCCAGCTCATACTGGTATCCAAAATCCAGCTCATACTTGTACCCAAAAATCCAGCTCATACCGGTATCCAAAAATCCACCTCATACTGGTATCCAAAAATCCAACTCATACTGGTATCCAAAAATCCAGCTCATACTGGTATCCAAAAATCCAGCTCATACTGGTATCCAAAAATCCAGTTCATACTGGTATGCAAAGTTCAGCTCATACTGGTATCCAAACGGTAACCCCAAACTGGTGTCCTTTCCAACTCATATTGGTAACCGAGTCCCATCATCAATGGCTCATTAACCTTATTCCCGGCTAAAAGTCCAGTCATTTTTTTCATCACGCAAAAGTTTATCTCTGTCTTTTCTGATTTTTCTTGAAGATCCCGTTTGAACTCTTCATTATAAGAAAATCCCATAAAATATTTTAGCGAATGTATATCCTTTTATTTCAAACTGATCCCCAGTGGAGGTCATGTCTTCTTTCTGGTTTCATGCATAGTAAGAATGTGTCTCTATTACCCCAGTGTCGTCCAGTCACATGTAAACCTGTCATCTATCTCCCTGGATCTTTCCCCAGTGGAGAATACCTCTCCGGCTCCTATCTCCAGTAAGGAACTTAGGGTCTTCCCCTTTATGTTTCTATCCCCAGTATTTCCTCAGAGTCTTCCCAGTGAGTCTCTTTTGTTGGTCAGCCTATATCCCCAGTAAGTTTTCCTCATGGATACTAACCTTCACCCTCCTTGAGTGTTCACCTGTGGTTGTTTGCTCTTTATCACCGGTGTCGGGTCTGTCTGCATCTTTGCGCTATCATGACATCATATCACCATACTAGAAGTTCATGGCATGTCAGCATTTGAATGTCCGTCGCTTGTCCTTAGCATCTGCATTCCATCTAAGGGCAAAATTTTCGGTTTGCTATATTTAAATACCTTTCACCTTGATGTTCCGAGGATCTTCGTTCCTCGTTCCATCTGGTAAAGCTATTTAATAGGGGTAACTGTTGTACCCCAAATTTTACCTCTTAGATGTCATACCAGCTTGCATAGACATTCAGGATCAGTCATATATGAACTATTTAACTAACCCATATCTTGCAGTTTGTTTCCCTTATGTTTGAAATTAGGGTTTTCACAGAGAGATTCAAGGCCTCCTAAGGTATTCTATGGCTCCATACGATCATCACAAAGATTCACTAGTTGTTTGGAACCAAGATCTCAAGACTTTGAATCAAGTCAAGTCAACAAAGGATCACCAGACAAAAATGTGGAATTTGGGTTTTAACCTGAAGAATCATTGAAGAGTTTTGTCATGATCAGTCAAGGTTTGATTGGTTCATCAACCAATTAAACTTACCAACATTCAAGATGTCTTCCCCAACAAGAAATCAAGATCATCTGGCTTTCATAACTAATACAAAGAATCACAAGTTCACCCTGCCTCCAAATTAGGGTTTTATCAAGACAAGTTAATCATGGCCTTTGATTTTGATCAAGATTTGTTCTCAAACCCTAGGAATTGACTCCATGAGATAATAGACATCCCTAAAGTCCATCTTTAAGCTTTATATGTGAAGGAGGAAGCAAGATCCTCAGAGATTATCCCAGTGCATTCACAGTTGAAATTAGGGTTTTGACTAAAACCCTAATCTTTGAGATTTTGATCTAAAATGAAGCATCCAAGGCCTCCACCCATCATAATATGTCTCCTTGATGACTTAGGGTTTGAGAGATCAAGTTTCAGAAAGTTTCTTGCAAAGGAAGTAATATTTGGTTCATGAAACTTTTCATATGTGGAAATTTCCCCTCTGGTGCAAAATTGAAATGGTCATAACTTCCAAACCACACATCCAAATTGAGTGACTCAAAGCCCAAATGGAAGCTCTTTCCATGAACTTCAAAGTGTTCAATATGACCTTTCTCCAAAAAAATGCATGGTTTGTGAGTTATGAGACTTAGAAGCTAAACTACCCAAGGACTTGGAGAAATTTCAACACTTTTTGCCTTATTAACCAGCTGACTTTAACCTCATTTTTCACTAAGTTCCCTTGTGATTCAGAACTTGGGTCCAACATGAAAGTTGTAGAGGGCATTGAGGGCTTTCCAAAAATTACTAGAACGCCTCAATCCATTGAGTGAGCTGAGAGTTTCGAAGCTTCAAAGTTGGAGGTTTCATTCCTTAAAACTCAAGAAACTAACTTTAGTGTATTTACTAAAAACCTTCTCTAACCACCAAAGCCACATGTTTCTGAGTTCTAATGTTGGATTTAACTTTAATCCAAGCCTTGCCACAAATTTGTTACTTGATTCACATTAAAATAGTGTTTATGTCTTGTTTATGCCACTTGCCCAAAGAGAGAGAAACTTTTCAAGGGAAGGAAGTATTGTTAATTCATTGAGCCTCTCACCAACCACTTCTCACCAGCTTGTGCTCAGAGTTCAGAGATATTTGAAGATCTTGGTTCAGCAAACACCACATCTCACACGATGAAAAAGGAAGATTTGGCATTTGTTGCAAATTTGGCCATGCCTTGGATTCTCAATCCTCTCCTATAAATAGCAGGCTATTTCCATTCAGTTTCTCACCAACATTTTCATGCAAAAACTCTAATATACCTGTGAGTTCTGTTTTTGCAAAAGAGGAGAAAGAAAGAATCATCTTGCAAGCTGTGCTAGTGGAGAGAGCAAAGAGGATTCAGTTCATACTTGAGAGTGTATTGCTTCACTAGGTATTTTTCCCTTCTTTTTCATCTCATGCTCCACATATCATGGCCATGCTACCATTTGATTTGTTTTGTATATAAGATAAAAGAATATGTGATAAGTTCATATGGTATTTTTTCTGCACTGGCAGGTTTTTTGTGATAGTATGAGTTTGTTTGTTTCCATTCTTTATTTACCACCTTGATCATTTGTCTATGTTCATGATTGTTACTGTTATAGTTTGGAGTCTTGTTTAAGTTATTATTAGCATGCCCATATGTTGTTTTCATGCTATATCAGAATGTTAGTATGAGCTTAGTGGGGATACTTTAATGCATAGATAAGTGTTAGATATGTGTGTGAAACCTTTGCACCATCATGCTTGGAATGATGGTACCTATGATGGTTATGTTGTCATGGTGAGATT
The DNA here is from genome assembly GCA_022829125.1 of Lathyrus tuberosus. Taxonomy (NCBI): domain Eukaryota; kingdom Viridiplantae; phylum Streptophyta; class Magnoliopsida; order Fabales; family Fabaceae; genus Lathyrus; species Lathyrus tuberosus. The sequence goes on along the minus strand of JALAZF010000001.1, from coordinate 5,033,448 downwards.
TATAAGTTTGTCAAGGCATCTGAGGTATGTTTAAGTGGCCCAATATGAAAGTTCTTGGTTTTTATTATTGTGACAAGTTTTGTTATCTTCACTGACTCACAAAATCCATGTTTCTTAAGCGGCATGAATATGTTGTCATCCTGTTGTTATTATGCCTTTGACTTATTTTGGTTTCATTGATATGCCTTTGGAATGAACTTTTTGCACTACCAATGTTACCAAGTTTTTGGTCCTCATGCTCTTAGTTTGAGTGTGGGAAATCACTCCACACGCACTGTCTAAGTATGCAGAAATTTGAGCCGGTTTCGTACTGCCAGGGCAAATGTGTAGGGTACCTTTTTTTCTTCTTCTTATTTTCCATACCTTTGATCCTAGGATAAACTGTTCTTATGCTTGAGTTTGTTAAAGCTGCATGGCCACAGGGAGTGTGTGTTTTCACTTTTGAATATACCTGTTTCTATCTTCTTTTCTTTCTTTTCTTTCGCCATAAATGTTGCTTTGAGACTTGAGTGCTGTCATATATATTCTGGATTGATAACATGAATCTCATTTGGAACTGTGATTGATGTACCAATAATACGACGACAATTGTTTTGGGTTTGCACCCTGACATTTGTGTCTGGTTTCCCCCCATTCTAGTGCTAGTTTTGATTAACTTTGGTTTTCATCCTTCTTCTTACTATATGAGCATATCATGTGAGTTTGCTTGATGAGTGATGGCACTGTCAATATCAGTTTTGAACCCTTGTCTTCATGCCCAGTTTGCTCCTATTTTAGTGATTATTTTGAGATGGTGAAGGTCCATGTTTGTTCTACCATATGAGTGCTGCATGGTGGGTTTTTATTTCGTAACGATCGATTAAGTTTTGATGACGAAATTGGTTGAGCAAGACGAGATATCCCTTACGTTTTCTGCAGGCTTGGATACGACATTCTTAATGCGTTGCATGACTTGCATGGAAACATTTTTGTGCTGGCGGTTTGTGATTGGTTTATGTTTTGTTTTGTCTCCTAGCTACTAAAGAAAGCGCATAACCGATTGAGTGATGTTCACATATCTATATTCATAAGCATAACATTTCCCTGAGTAATTAGATATTATATCATATTGGACCATGGGCTTTGCACCAATGCTATTTACACCCCATCCAAAAGCCCATGCATGCAGAAACTAATGCAACTCACTTCATGCCGAGATTCCCATTTGCACCCCCTGTTCTATTTCCCTTTCAATTACTTTTACTTTATTCTCATTTCAATTTTGCTTTATTTAAAATAATTTCTTATACATAAAAATCCCAAAAAAATATCATACTAACATTTAAATGGCCATTTTTATTTTTTTGAATTTTATTTTATCTTCACTTTAAATTTTATTAATCTTGTGGCCTTTTAGAATTTTGTCTTAACTCAAATTTTGAATTTATTCTTTTACCACTTTTGAGACAATTTTTCTAAGTCGTTCCAAGATATTTTCGAGAGGTTATTTTGAGTATGATCATCAATGTTGTTAAAGACTTTTTTGTAGGTCTAGTTTGAGTTGGAAGTAACCACTCTCATCACCCTTATCCATGACTTGTGGCACCACTTAGAAATTTTTTGTAGGATGAATTTGTGTTGACATGAGAGCCTCATCCTCAATTTCAATAGTTTGACATACTTGTGTTCATTTGTTCATGTTCTGAACTATCCCATTATTTTTTGCCATACTCATGTCATGTTTTGATGTTATTCTTACTTGATTAATCTTCACCTTCTTTGAATTGTTGAACTTATATTGCCCACTTTAATCTCAAGTCCAATTGTAACATGCTTATTCATAAGTAATTGTTAATCTCCCCTCCTTCCAAAGGAAAGTCTTTCTATTGACCTCCTCAAAGTCATAGATAACTTATAATTAAACCTAAACCTCATAGTCGTAGGATACCCTCTTGACCTTATAGTCATAGAGCCATCTCTTCAACCTTGACCTCATAGTCATAGGTAGGCTTTGACCTCATAGTCATATCCATTCTTCCTTGGCCTCATAGCCACTTATCTCACAACTTAGAGTTAGGATAGAGTTCTTGGACTCTATGTGAACTCATCACCTTGAGTATTCACATCCCCTATAACTTAGACTTAGAGAGTTTCTTAAAATCTACATTAGCTCATACTCATTCCCCTTGGAACTTTGACCACAATCAATGGTTCTTCAAATTCACCCTTAGTTAGGTGAACTAAAATTGCTCTGATTCTTCAGTCAGATACGTAGGCACAGGATGCGATGTCTTGGCGAGCAAACTTAGTGTACATACCCTTAGGTCTTTACCTTTACCCTTAGCAGATTACTTTAGCAACAAACATAACATAACACAAACATAAACAAGAGGTTCCTGCAGAATACTACAGATACTTAGGGTGCTAATACCTTCCCTTTGTATAACCAACCCCCGATCCCCGATCTCTTTGCTGTGTCTTTACATGGCGCAAAAGGTTTTTCTTTCGATCTTTACCCTTTCCTTTGGATAAATCAAAGCTCGGTAGTGAATTCAAAGAAATGTGATTCAAGTTAATTAATAGCTTATTATCCGGTTCTCACCGCAACACCGCTGATCATGGAAGATCCAGAAACTGCAATAGGAGCCGCTGGGCCTGAAGGTTATAAACTTCAGGAAAGTGAAGATGCCAGGGCATGACAGCAACTCCTGAAGGTTACAAACTTTGGGAGAGGGAAGCACCTAGAAACACTGCCGTAATGACTATACCACCACCCATGGTACACACTGTCCCGGAAGGAAAGATTCCCCAGATACCTTCCGGTGGAAATGAAAGTATGGACGACAAAATGAAGGAATTCCAGGAACAATTCCTGGAGATGCAGAAAGAACTGCAAGCCATTCGCGGTCAGGATCTATTTGGAAAGGACGCCGCAGACCTTTGTTTGGTCCCCAATGTGAAAGTTCCGCACAAATTCAAGGTGCCTGAATTTGAAAAATATAAGGGTAACTCTTGCCCTCAAAGTCATTTGGTGATGTACGCTCAGAGAATGTCAACTCAGACAGAGAACCAACAGCTACTGATCCATTATTTTCAAGATAGTTTAACCGGTGCCGCACTCAAATGGTACATGGGTTTAAACCGCACTAAGATCGTCACTTGCAGAGATCTTTGCGCTGCCTTCTTTCAACAGTATAAGTATAACCTGGACATGGCACCGGACAGAGATCAACTTAGAGCCTTGTCGCAAAAGGATAAGGAAACCTTCAAGGAATATGCTCAGAGATGGCGTGAAATTGCCGCTCAGATTTTTCCACCTCTTGAATAAAAGGTGATGACAAAGATCTTCTTGAAAACCTTGAGCTCACTTTACTACCACAGAATGGTCGCCAGTGCGCCCAGCGACTTTACCGAGATGGTGAACATGGGAGTTCGTCTTGAAGAAGTAGTCCGAGAAGGACGTTTAATTAAAGATGTTGGACCATCAAGCAGTACCAAAAGATACGATAGTGCTTTCCCTAAGAAAAAAGAACAAGATATTGGAAATATCTCTCTCGAAAAGCAAAGGCGACGGTACCAATCAGTAGCAGCTGTAACTCCTGCTATTAACCCTGCGCCTGTTCCTGCGTATCATCCTCAGTACCGCAACAACCGTACAACGCAAACACCGGGGTTCGACCCTATACCAATGTTGTACGCAAAATTGTTTCCATTACTACTGGTCAAGGGGCACATCCAGACCAGGTCTCCTCTTCCAATACCGGAGAATCCACCTTTTTGGTTCAAAACGGACCAGACTTGTCCTTACCATCAAGGAGGACCAGGGCATAACATAGAAAATTGTCTCAGCTTCAAATCTGATGTACATAAGTTTGTCAGGAGTGGGGTCTTATCCTTCAAGGATACAAATCCATAAGTTCAGACAAACCCGTTGCCTCAACACGAGAAAGTTGCGGTAAATTTGATAGAGGTAGAGTCTAAGCAAAGCTATCATATTCACGGTGTACTCTTATTGGGAACCAAGCTGGTCAAGATGCATTACAGGCAGAGTGGATACGGTCATATACGATCTCATAACTATCACCAGTGTGATATCTGCTCGAAAGACAATCAAGGATGTTCTGTGGTGCAATCAGCTTTACAAGAACAGATGGATCTCGGATGGATCCAAGATCACCTAATTCGTGAAGTCAACATGACTTGTACAAATTCCAACATCATTCAAAACCACGACATTCGTACAATGAATGTCAACTTGGTGGCAATACACTCAAGGCAAAGCCAACATCATGATCTGCCACGGCACGATTACGATTCCTGCCTGATTTGCTCGGTAAACAATCGGGGATGCTCTTTTGTACAAGAGGCCCCCCAGTGTTAGATGGATCTTGGATGGATTCAGGATTACCGCGATAGAAGCCATTATCAAGTCAACATGATTCAAATCTTTGATATTCGTTTGATGAATACCAGCTTGGTGGAATTACACGCTAAGCAAGTCCAGCTCAATTTTTTGACTTCGCACGACTATCAAAACTGTAAAGTGTGTCGGGAGAGTGACCAAGGATGTGCACTCGTTCAAAGAACACTGCAACACTTGTTAAACCACCGGTGGCTTCCGATCTATCTAGATGAAGACACACAACAAGTCAACCTGATTAACGGGAACCCTACTAGGCATCAAAGTTAGGATGTTTGATCAATGAAAACCGACCTAGTAAGGTTACACTGCATTCAAAGCGGACGTGGCCGGGTGCCACCACACAACTACGAGCGCTGTAGAGTCTGCTCGGAGAATAATCAAGGATGCTACCTCGTGCGAGCAGCCCTTCAAGGTCAGTTGGACCATAATGAAATTCAACCATGGTCAAGCTCTGGTTCAATGTCAAACTATCATCCTGATCAAGGTAAAGATGTTGTCTTAATCCCTAAACGAGAAGTGGCCAAGGATGTGTGCACCATAATCCCTTTACTCCGTGAATCAAGAGTCCCTCTTGATAGTGGAAAGGTTCTCTATCTCGAACCAATTGAGGCCGGTTATGATGATTAGAAAAATCAGAAGGCTCCTGTAGTTATCTATCTGCCGGGACCAGTACTGTACAAATTCGATAAGGCGATCCCTTACAAGTACGGTGCAACAACAATTGAGAATGGAAAGGAAACTCAATTACCCTCCATCGTGAATATTGCAGACATCAGTCGAGTAACACGGAGCGGTCGAATCTTTAACCGAGGAGTTGGAGAACCTAATAGAGAAAAGGAACCTCAAACAGAAGTTCCCAATCAGCTAAACGGTCAGTCCAGTGATCCCGACCTTTTAATGAACAATGATGAGATGCTGAAGCTCATCCAAAAGAGTGAATACAACATTGTTGATCAACTGTTGCAAACTCCTTCAAAAATCTCTGTGTTATCTCTATTACTCAGTTCCGAAGCTCATAGGGAGACTCTACAGAAAGTCTTAGAGCAAGCCTTTATGGAACAAGATGTAACAATAAGACAATTCGACAGCATCATCTCCAACATCACTTCCTGCAACAACTTGGGGTTTAGTGATGAGGAACTGCCAGAAGAAGGAAAAAGTCACAACATGGCGCTTAACATTACAGAAAACTACCAGGACGATGCTTTAGATAGCGTACTAGTAGACACTGGATCGGCTCTGAATGTTATCCTGAAGTCTATGTTAATGCGACTATCATTCAAAGGATCTCCGATGAGAGGCAGTGAGGTCATCGTTAAAGCATTTGACGGATCATAAAAAATAGTTATCGACGCATTCGACCTTCCCATAACTATCGGTCCTCACACTTTCCTAGTCACTTTCCAGGTCATGGGCATCCGGGCAGCATACAACTGTTTATTAGGAAGACCTTGGATACACCAGGCTGGGGTAGTCACTTCGGCGCTTCACCAGAAGCTGAAGTTTGTCAAGAACGACCAACTAGTCACAGTCTGGGGAGAACAAGCCTTGATCTTGAGTAACCTATCATCGTCCACTTGTGTAGAGCCAGAAGAGGTTGTTGGAACCTAGTTCCAAGCACTTTCGGTGAGCAATGACTAATCAGAAAGAGGAACGTCGATTTCCTCGTACAAAGATGCTCTCGAAGTGATCAAAAGTAACAATGCAAAAGGATGGGGACAACTTTTCATTCCTACTGATAACAAAACAAAGAAGGGTCTTGTTTTTTCCTCAACCTGTACCCAGACTACCACTAACGATGAAAGTCTTCATTCCATTCAGAACTTCTTCCATAGTGGAGGCTTCCTTCACCCAGTGTCTCAAGAAGTACATACCATCAACGAGGGTGATCCCTCTGATACAGATGAAGAGTGGAAATCCTATCTTAACTAGGACAGTTATATGTCTCAGGAAGAGGTACCTACGCCATTTTTCTATCCCGCACAGAGTCTGAGATTTATACCAAGGTCAGATGTCAAGATGATATACGGAGATTGTGATCCGGAAGGATGCCGTGCTCCACCAAACTCATTAGAGGAGGACACTCTGATGAAAGTCAACTTTGACCACGACTATTATGGCCCAATGGATGGCCTGTCTATCTGGCAGCCGTACCCGGGAGAGTTGGGGCAAGAAATTTAGCCCAACGATGCATATCAACTGAGCATTATTGAAAAGAATACCTGCATCCCCACCATGTCATGGGATCATTATTCAGGGCATTAAAAAAATATCCAGCATGACAATGAATTTGCAAAGCTTGCAGGGTTAGAATTCATTAACTATGCCTTTCCCGAGGTCAACGTCATCGAAGGGGATGACTCCTCCAGTTCCAAAGAAGTGTGGGACACCTTAGGACAACCAAGTGGCAAGTTCGACTTCTTGGTCAAGTACACCGCTCCCGAAAGCTCTCGTATCAGGCTCGAAGACATCCAGCCAACCGGATGGGGAGATCCACCTGAGAACACAAACACTATGCAAGAACAACAGAAGAGTTCGTCTACGACAACTCAGCCGGGGAAACAGATTCCAATGATCCTGCTCCACCAGAAATCAGCGTTATTTCTAAAGACAAGTCAAGAAATAAGGTACCAGACTTTGTGATTCACCGAGGAGTTCGCTGCCAATGGGTTACTGTCAACGTTCCGAAAGTCGTTCAAAAGTCTAAGTAATTGCCGTCTTTATCTTAACATTTCACCCTGCCTAGGTGAAATGGATGTTTTTATAGGGCTCACTTTCTGTAAATGTATCCTCTTCGCTTTGCCCAAAGCGACCGAGTTTTGTTTTATAGGGCTATAGTTTCAAGAATCAGCAAGATTATGAATAAGTAACGTCGTTCTGTAATTTCCACATTTATTGCTGTTTTCTCTTTTCGCTTTTTCCGAAAATGGTAATCCTAAAAAACAACTCAAATAATAAAAACAAGCAGTTATAAAAAAACACTGCACACACTCTTGCATTCTCTCTATCTCTTCTAAAACAAATCATCACATCATGCAGATTACTTGTTTTAAACCCCATTGAAACATACGATCCAATGCCTTCTCCCAACTTTAAATTCCTGGTATTTGAGGATGAAGAAGAAAATGACGAAGAAATTCCAGAAGAGATCTCCCGACTACTCAGACAAGAGGAAAGGTCCATTGAACCTCACAAAGAGCCATTGGAAACGGTCAACTTGGGTTCAGAAGAAGAGAGAAAAGAAGTCAAGATTGGGGCACTGCTCAGTCCAACTGTCAAAGAAGGTTTGATAAAGCTTCTCAAAGAATTTCCCGATGTATTTTCTTGGTCCTATCAGGACATGCCAGGGTTGTATACCAGCATCGTGGAACATCATCTACCATTAGGATCAGAATGTCCGCTAGTAAAACAGAGGTTGAGAAGAACTCACCCAGACATGGCCATCAAAATCAAAGAGGAAGTACAAAAGCAGGTTGACGCGGGTTTCTGAGCCACGTCAGAATATCCTCAATGGCTAGCCAATATCGTACTAGTTCCAAAAAAGGATGGAAAGGTCAGAATATGTGTGGACTACATGGATCTAAACAAGGCCAGTCCCAAGGATGATTTTCCCTTACCACACATTGACATGCTGGTAGACAGTACAACAAAATTCTAATTATTCTTCTTCATGGATGGATTCTCGGGCTATAATCAGAAAAAAATGGTGCCGAAAGACATGGAGAAACTTAGTTCATCACCCCATGGGGCACTTTTTGTTACAAGGTAATGACGTTCGGTTTGAAGAATGTCGGGGCAACCTATCAAAGGGCCATGACAACTCTGTTTCATGACATGATACACAAAGAAATCGAGGTATATGTCGATGACATGATTGCTAAATCTAAGACATAAGAGGAGCATGTGACCCACCTGCCAAAGCTATTCGAGCGGTTGAGAAAGTACAAACTCCGCTTGAATCCCAATAAGTGCACATTCGGTGTCTATTCAGGGAAACTTTTAGGGTTCATCGTCAGCCATAAAGGAATTGAGGTTGATCCTGACAAGGTCAAGGCCATTCAAAAAATGCCTTCTCCAAAGACTGAAAAACAAGTCAGGGGATTTCTGGGACGTTTGAACTACATTTCCAGATTTATATTCCTCATGACCGCTACATGTGCGCCGATCTTCAAATTACTCAAAAAGAATCAGGAATGCGTTGGACAAAAGACTGCCAAATCGCCTTCGACAGTATCAAGGAATACCTATTGAATCCGCAGATTCTATCACCTCTAGTGGAAGGAAGACCACTAATCATCTACCTAACAGCCTTGGAAGACTCCATGGGCTATGTACTTGGTCAACAGGACGAAACAAAAAGAAAAGAGTCTGCCATCTACTACCTAGCAAGAAATTCACCAACTGCAAGACTCGATACACTATGCTTGAGAAAACTTGTTGTGCTCTGTCTTGGGCAGTCAAACGTCTTCTCCAGTATATGATTTTTCACACTACTAGGTTAATCTCAGAAATGGATCCAATCAAGTACGTCTTTGAAAAGCCTGCTCTCACAGGAAGGATTGCCCGTTGGCAGATGTTGTTATCAGAATACGACATCGAGTACCACGCTCAGAGAGCCGCCAAAGGAAGTATTTTAGCCGATTATTTGGCACATCAAACAATTGATTATCAGGAATCAGTCGGGTTTGACTTCCTAGACGAAGATGTCATGTATTTGAAAATGAAAGATTGCGATGAACCGATACCCAGTGAATGGCCAGAACCAGGTTCCCAATGGGGACTTATCTTTGACGGAGCTGTCAATCATTACGGAGATGGAATTGGGACAATCATCATAACACCTCAGGGTACCCACATTCCTTTTACCGCCCGACTGAAATTCAAGTGTACAAATAACGAGGACGAATACGAAGCTTGTATCATGGGTCTCGAAGAAGCGATCGACTTAAGGATCAAGAACTTGGATGTATATGGTAACTCAGCCCTGGTTATCAATCAGATCAAAGGAGATTGGAACAATACCAATCCGGACTAATTCCTTATAAGGACTACACGAGAAGGTTGTTACCATTCTTCAACAGAATCGAGTTTCATCATATCCCTCGTGAAGGGAATCACATGGCTGATGCATTAGCCACTCTCTCTTCCATGATTAGTGTAGGTCAATGGTATGACATACCTAAGATTGACATAATGCGCCTTGAGAGGCCCGCCTACAACTTCACGATCGAAGCAGTAGTAGACGACAAACCTTGGTATCATGATATCAAATGCTTCTTTCAGAAACAAGAGTACCCACCTGGGGAACTAAGAAAAGACAGAAAAACCCTCAAAAGGATGGCTGGCAGCTTCTTTCTGAGCAGTGATACACTCTATAAGAGAAACTTTGACATGGTTTTGCTTTGATGTGTAGACAGACCAGAAGCAAACATGCTGATAAAAGAAATTCACGAAGGATCCTTTGGCACTCATGCCAATGGACACACAATGGCCAGAAAAATTCTGAGAGCAGGGTACTATTAGTTGACCATGGAATCCGACTGCTACAAGTACATGAAAAGATGTCACAAGTGTCAGATATATTCTGACAAAATCCATATACCGCCAACGCATCTCAAAGTTCTGTCTTCACCATGACCTTTTTCCATATGGGGAATCGACATGATTGGCTTGATTAAACCCAAGGCTTCAAATGGACATCGGTTCATCCTGGTGGCCATTGACTACTTCACCAAGTGGGTCGAAGCAGCGTCATACGCCAATGTAACCCGACAAGTGGTAGTCCGATTTATCAAAAATAATATCATCTGCCGTTATGGTGTTCCAAGCCAGATCATTACGGATAATGGATCCAACTTGAACAATAAGATGATGAAAGAGTTGTGCGCTGAGTTCAAGATCGAACACCTTAATTCATCTCCCTACCGACCTAAGATGAACGGAGCGGTAGAAGCGGCTAACAAGAACATCAAGAGGATTTTTCAAAAGATGGTTGTAACCTACAAAGAGTGGCAGGAGATGCTACCCTTTGTTCTTCACGGTTATCGTACATCCGTCCGCACTTCAACATGGGCCACCCCTTTCTCTCTAGTATAGGGCATGGAAGCAGTGCTTCCCATAGAAGTAGAGATCCCGTCAATCCGGGTATTGATGGAAGTAAAGCTAACAGAGGCTAAATGGTGTCAAAGTCGGCACGACGAACTGAATATGATCGAAGAAAAATGAATAACGGCTCTATGCCATGGTTAGTTGTATTAGCAAAGGATGAAGAAGGCGTTTAACAAAAAGGTCCGACCTCGCGCCTTCAGGAAATGAGACCTTGTGCTCAAGAAGATACAATCATTCTTCACTGACTCTCGGGGCAAGTGGACTCTGAATTATGACGGCCCCTATGTGGTCAAGAAAGCTTTCTCAGGCGGCACCTTGAGACTCGCAACCATGGATGGAGAAGAATTTTCCTACCCCACAAATGTTGACGTAGTCAAGAAATACTTTGCCTAAACTAAACAAAAAAAAAACGTCTTAGTGGATTGAAAACCCGAAAGGGCAGTCCAGGCAAAAATTAGAGACATAATCAAAAATCATCCCGGTGGATTGGAAGTCTCAAAGTACAGTCCAGGCAAAAGTTAGGGATTAATGGCAAGTAACTACGTTTGATCAGTTCAACTCCTCAGTAGTCGCGCCATCCATAAGAAAACTCCAATCAAGGTCATCTTCGACAGAAGCTCAAAATGTCCAGAATGCAAAGTTTGTAGAAGGATAATAGTCGTTATGTTTCAATGTAGCCCTGTTCCCTTAAATTACCATTTTCTAAACTTTGTAAATACTCTATGGAATTATGCGCTTGGCTGATTTCCATCCAATCAATAAAATTTGAGCCCTAGTACTTTTATTTGCAATTCTTATTTGTTTTAGCTTTACGGAATGACATTTTAGCATGATTAATGATTCTTGAAATAAAACAAAAATGAATTTACTTGTCAAACTTTTTCTGCTTTTTAAATAAAGATGGCAATTCTTTTGACTGTTGAACATCGAAAGAACATTGATTGCTTCTCCAAAGGTGTTTGAACCTTAAAGTGCAGAATCAAAGTACTCCTTCTAAACCAATACACCTAAATGAAGGATCAACTATTGTCATACCCCAAATTTTGACCACCAAGTTTTCCCATCATTGTGCAAATCATCACTACAATATGGATGAACCATCATGCCTCATCAGTATCCCCAAAGATGGGTGAGCATTCACTACAAACAAGAGTTAGGGTTTCAAGCCCTCTCTGAGCCTTAAACAAAGGATCAATCAAGGAATGATATGATCTTCAACTTGTCTAACCTCTCAAACACCCATAAAGGATCAAGAGGACTCCCACATCAAGGATCAAGCACAAGGTTGCTACCTTCCAAGTGGATCAAGCCTCAAGATCGCCCGTGTCACCAAATTAGGGTTTTGGTCGACCAGGGCCTCCAGATGGAAATTTTCATCTGGGCATGAACCAATGCTTCAAAGCATGACCTAATATACTCCATGGGACCTCATGAATCCAATCATCAAGTAAATTTAGCCTCAGGGGTTGCATTCACCAAAAATCAGGAATTAGGGTTTCTTGACCTAATTCACCCATAAGTTGACTTTTGGGACAAAACATGAGCCAAGACCTCAAGACATGATTTGAGGGTCTCGAATACACCATACGGATCCATTTGCAACAATGGATTCATCCAAGAAGCTTGATTCACAAGTTTCAATTTCATCTGATCCACAATTAGGGTTTGAGGGAAAAGTCAACTGTACCTTTGACTTTTGACCAAGGCATGCTCCCAAACCCTAGGACATGATTCAATATACCCTACAACACCTATGGAATCCAACTATTAAGTTTGATTTAGGTCAACGACTTGATTTCATAGAGGATCGCACAGTTTGGAATTCATCTAGTAAAAAGTCAACTGTGCACAAAAGTCAAAGTTTGACTTTTTGAGATTTTTCACAATTATGGTTCCTTAACCCTAAAATGATGTTAATGTGTGATTTGGATCATCATTCATCAAGAAAAATCAATGAAAGTGGGATAACTTGTAAAAGGGGTAACCATAAAAACTTAGAATTTTTCTATGTTATGAAACAAAGTGGCTAGGGTACCAACTTCCAAGGATCATAACTTGAGATCCAAGCAACCATTTTGAATGGTCCAAAGATGGATTTGTAGCTCTCATGGTATACTACAAAAGCTTCAACTATATCTCATTCTAATTCCTCATGGATTCTGAGTTATGGTTGGAGCAAAATCCCTAAAAACATGAAAATGCATCTTTTCCAACACTTAGACAAAATTCTGTCCAAGACAGATTTTGTTGAAAACACCAAAACTTGTGAGGTTTTTTCACATAGTTGCAAACTGAATCAATTCAAGATGTAAACATCAATGTTGTTGCAAATGTTGCTGAGATTCAAAGAACTTATTGGCATGAAACAAATCAACTTGAGCCAAGAATCATGGCTGCTACAACACACCATGGCCAGGCTGTCATGAAAAATCAGTTTGTAGGATTTCTTGATTTACACGATTTTAAGCCAAAGGCCAAAGATCACTATGCCAAATTCATCCAATCTGATCACAATACATCTAATCCAACCAACCAACTTGGACTGAAATGCCAAATGCTTGTCCTTGAGAATTGATGATTTTTTGGCATGCATGCCTTGAATTCAAAGGGAATTAAAGTGGAATAGTGCACTTTCAAGATTCTCACTCTCCTCAGTCAAGTTCTCTGATTAAACAACAATTAAAATGACTGAGGAATGTGGAATCAGTCAAGGCATAGCTGATCTATTTGGGGCAGCTGTTACACCTAGTGCAAGAGGCATTTATGCCAAGCCAAGACCATTAAACCATGGCCTTATCCTCTGAGCTTCAAGAGATCCACTTCAATACAACTCCTCTACTATAAATTGAGGTCCTAACTGATCATTCAAATCACACCAAAGCAGCTTACAACATTGCTTACTCTCATTTCCTTCTTAAACTCCAAATTTCATTGTTCTTGAGAAAGCACTATCAGGTTTTGAGTTGGGAGGCAATGCAGCTTAAACCAATGATTCACACACATCACATATAACATATTGGAGGTGTCTGAACACTCACTTCCCATCTGTAACATCAAAATCACCAAATGGCCATTCAATTGCACAAAACTCATGACTTGCTGCAGAAGGAATCAAGTTGATCAATCCAGAGGTTTTCCAATCAATCTAAGCATTCAAACACATCATTTAGGGTATAAGGAAGTTGTCCAAATCATTAGAACTCAACTGTAACACCTCCATCATCAAATTCGATTCTCACCTGCAGAGGTAAGCCTCAAACTGACAAACTCATTGAACCATGCATCATAAATATATTTTGTGATTACCATTGTGTTTCTGAATGTTTGTAGATCATTTGCCCTGAATCAATTATTGTTTACAATTAGTGTATAGGATTTCATTGAGTTCATGCCAATTTTAGGGTTCTTCAGGTTTTATCAGATTATGTTTTGATTCATTTGATTTCAATAAAATTGAGTATTGACATTGTATTCCTCATCTGAAAATGCACGATTTTCATATTTGGATCATGAGGAATGATTGGGAAACGAGTGAGATAGGGGGCTTCACGTATTTGAGCTTGAGGAAGAAGATGGCCATGGCGCCATTCTTCAGAAAATCAACAAGTTTTGATATATATATTATTTTGTTTCCACAATATATCTGAATTGGCATTGCGCCCTAGTGGAAACACTAGTATGTTTGTGTGTGAGCGAGCGAAAGGTCTGGGGTTCGAATCCCCCTCGCCCCAGACCTTTTGATATTTTTTTTCAATCATTTTCAAAGGTATTTTTCACATATTATTATCCCTTGCCATCTTCTATCAGCCCACGCAAGTGGCTCAGTTGACAAAATTTTGAGCTATTCTCCCCAAGGGCGTGAGTTCAAACCTTGGGGGGACCATTTCCAATTTTTTACCACTTAATTCCATAAATACTTCACCAATCTTTTAATAACTTTGAAAATTAATTTCTCATTCATTTTTCATTATTTTTGATTGGTTCTTTTTGCAAAAATTCACAAAATTGATAAAGTATTTTATTCTACAAAAATCTCACACAAAAAATATTATTTGTCCATATTTAATGTTTTTTATAAAAGAACTTATTTTATTTGTTTTAAACATTTGAAAATATTTCTTTCCTCTTGATCTTTTCAAGACCAAATGAGTTCTAAATCATCTTGTGATTAAAACCTCATTTTTCAAACCTTTATCAAAAAATCACAAGTAGTTTATTTAGACTTATTTGGTATTTTTGTCATTTTTATTCATTTTATTAAAAGGATTACTTTTAAAAGAAATGAAATTAGGGTTTCTTTAATTATCACCCTAAACAAATCTTTTTTCACATTCATGGGCCTCTAATAGAGTGTAAGACCCAATCCCTTTTAACCAAAACCATTTTTGGGCCTCAGATATTGTATAAGTCCCGACATGATAAAAAACTTGGCGCGATCGCAAGTTTAAAATCCCCTGGGCATCTCCTTGAGTTATAAGCCCCGTCACTTGTACAAAAACACTTTTGGGCCTCTAATAGAGTGTAAGACCCAACCCTTTTGTAAATAAACCATTGTGGGCCTGACTTATTGTATAAGTCCCTCTGTACATTTTCAAAAGTTTGACGCGATCGTCGTATTTTAAACAATTCTTTTTCTTTAAACAATCTTTGGGCCTCTAATAGAGTGTAAGACATATTCCTTGTAAATAAAATACCTTGTTGGGCCTCAGATATTGTATAAAACCCATTGTGTTTTCAAAAACCTCGGCGCGATCGCTGTTTGCAAACAAATCATCTGGGCTTCTCCTTGAGTTGTAAGCCCCAACACTTATTCATTTTCAAACTCTTTGGGTTCCTAATAAGGTGTAAGACCCAAACCCCTTTTTGACCAAACTTTTTGGGCCTCAGTCGTTGTATAAGTCCCGATACAAACAATAGTGTTGTCACTGTTAAATTTTGGGCCTTTCCCTGAACTGTAAGCCCCGATCTCTGTTCAAAATTACTTTCTCCTTTGATTTTGAATCCAAATGTATAGTTGCTATCAAAATTTTCTTTGTTGACCAACTAACAAAATAGCATGGAAGCTCTACAACGGGTAAGGGTTTATCCGTTTTCTTTTACATGCTTTCATATATATAACTGTATTGTGGGAACCTGTGCATGGTTAGTCTTCTTTAATTCATTTAAATACATGTCAAATATACATAAATGTATTGTGAGAAGCTGCGCATGGCTAGTCTTCTTTCACACTCCTTTAAATACTTGTCATATATCACCTGTATATATACTTGTATAATTATTGAGAAGTTTCCCCGGCAACTACGTCTAGAACAAGGTAAAGCCCTGTTGGTCACTCTTAATACAAACAAAACTAGATCCCCATAGGATTTCCAGATACAGTCTTTCCTTCTCTTGGGGTTAATCAATATGGAACAAATAGAAAGGCAGTATTCTTGGTGAACCTTTTCTCAGACTGTCACCCCTAGAAATTGTCAAAGAAATTCTACTCCCCAAAGTTGATTTATTCTCCGTGAATAGCATCTCTTGAGTTTCTTCCAAATACTTGAACTTTCCTGGAATGATCTCTTCTCAGTGAATTGCATTTCTTGAACTTCTCTTGGTTTGGGGACCCATAGGCTTCCTAAAAGCATCCCCGCCTCCTCTTGGGCTTTGTACAAGGATCCGTCGGCTTCTTAGAAGTTCTCATGCCTTCTCCTGTGCTTAATACAAGGACCCTAACGACCTCTTAAAGGTATAAGACATAACTTAGTCATCCTTTGCTAGAGCTGTCTTTCTAAAAAGAGTCACAAAAGCTTTCAGACCAATTTTAGGGTTGATACCCATCCCTTAAACGAGTCGGCCTCCTCTTGGGCATTGTACAAAGATCAACCACACTAATAGAATTGGACAGTCTAAATCTCCTTGAGTCTCAAAGAAATTCTCAAGTACCCTACATACCTAGGAAGAAACCCCAGATTCTGGATTAATCTCCAGCAAGAATTAAAACTTGTGGGTTCTAAAACCCAGTCTCTCTCCTAAAAAATCCATAGCCAGGGTCAGTTTATCATCGGTATAACACTATCCCAAATTAGAACCTCAAGGCATCTGATATACCAACTCTTCTGTATTCCTCTACAAGAGTTGATTCTACACTTGGACCTGCCTCATGATCTTAATAATCCTCAGCAGAAGCTAGCCTCCTCTTAGGCTTTGGATAATGATCTTTCCTCAACACAGTCAACCTCCTCTTGGGCTTTATACAATGATCCTCCCCTGCGGAGCTAACCTTTTTAGACTCTCTTGTTGAGTCAATCACCTTTTCAGACTCTCTTGTTGAGGCAATCGTTTTTTAGATTCTCTCGTTGAGTCAGTCACTTTCAAGACTCTCTTGTTAGTTCAATCTTCTTTTTAGCCTCTGTCTTGGGCTTCGCACAAGGCTGATAAAACCACTTTCTTGTTGAGTATAAAAGACTCTCTTGTTGGGTTAAATCCCCTTTGCAGCACTCTCTTGTTGAGTATAAAAATACTCTCTTGTTGAGTCAACCCTTTTAGCCTCAATCTTGGGCTTTGTACAAGACATAAATCATCATAACCTTCTCTCAAGCTTGGAATAAATATCTTCCCCAGCGGAGTCAATTCCTCCCAGCCTTCTTTTAGGCTTTGAAAAATAAATTCTCCAAGCAGAGTCAAACTCTTTTTAGCCTCAATCTTGGGCTTTGTACAAGACAGATAATACTCTCCAGCAGAGTTAAACCCTTTTAGCCTCGGTCTTGGGCTTTGTACAAGACATATAAAAACACTCTCTTGTTGAGTCAACTACTTTAGCCTCCGTCTTGGGCTTTGTACAAGACATATAAAAGCACTCTCTTGTTGAGTCGGTCTTATCTAGCATCCTCTTAGGCTTCGTATAAAGGGAATTCCGAGTAAAGTCAAAATCCTTTTAGCTTTAATCTTGGGCTTTGTATAAGACAGATAGAACATTTTCCCCAGAAAAGTCTCCTTCAGCCTCCTCTTAGGCTTTGTATAATGATATCCCCAAAGAGTCAGTCTCTTTTTTTGCTTAAATCTTGGGCGTTGTACAAGACACCGACATATACCCTCGCTTGTTGAGTTGGTCTTATCCAGTCTCTTAGGCTGTGGGTAAGGACTTCCCCAGTTGAGTCAATCAACCTTTTAGCATCAAACTTGTGCTGTGATCAAGGTACACAAAAACCAACAATATCTCTTTAGAGATGTCAAGTTCTCTCTCAGTCAAACCTTTTAGCCTCTGTCTTGGGCTTTGAACCAGACACCTAAACATCTTTTCCCCCCCTAAGAATAGGAGGAACTACGATTGCTCTGATTTCCCTATTTCATTTAAACGGGAATACATAGGCATAAGATTGTGAAATCTTAGCGAGCATAATAAATCCAAAACTCTAGGTCCAGTACCTTCATACCAATCAAAACTTAGGTCCCACACCTTACCAAAACCATCAACAAAAACTCACTCACTCTCTCATCTTTCCCAAGAAAATTTCATAAACCCATTAACCGATAAACACTATCAATTATAAAGCAGGAACCTATTTGATAACATCCTGTGGATAACCACATATAGGATGGATAATTGACAACTATCCATTGTATAACCTGACCCCGGACTCCCCAATCTCTTTAAGCGTTTGTTCAGTTAAACATTCACGTGCAATGTTAGTTTTAGATACCTTTCCTTCCCCTTCCAGCTTCACGGGATAAATAAGAAATCAGAATGTAGCACCCCCTACTACCATTGTGGTGAGGAAAACTCCAGCGATAAGGTGGTCGCGTCACCGACAAAAATCGCTCGCTACAGGAAAATGGCGACTCTGCTGGGGAAGTCCTTGTTTGTATAGGAATAAGACTAGAGGTATAGGATGTTAGGACAAATATATATACTGCTTTTCCTACTTGATATTCGTGTTTATTTTTATGCTAATGGGAATGCGTGTGATGCCGAATCTGGAAAGATTGAGTATACCCCTAAGATAGGTGATGGCACGAGATGGGTAATCTTACGGGGAGTGAATCCCAGATAAGAGGTCCCAGTAGACCATCGAATTAGTAGGGACACCCTTTGTGGATTCAATGCCTATACGACTTCGGTTGTTAAAAGAAGATTGTTCGATTGGGTTATCTGAGAAGCTGAGGATTTTAGTAGATTGAAACCATGTTACTATTTTATAGTGCTGAGGCTATCGAAAATAGTTGTCACGCGATACTACCCTCATTTGAGATTACTCTAAGATACATCAGCTCAAGAGGCCCTCCAGCATCAGATGGATCTTTGATGGATCCAGTACTACCGTGATAAGAATCACTATCAGGTCAACATGATTCAAATTTTTGATATTCGCTTGATGAATACCAGCTTAGTGGAGTTACATGCTAAATAAGTCTAGCTCGATTTTATGACTTTGCACGAGTATCAGAATAATAGGGTATGTCGTGAGAGGAACCAAGGTGGTGCACTCGTTCAGAGGACACTGCAACACTTATTAAACCACTGGTGGCTTCCAATATATCTAGATGAAGACACACAACAAGTCAGCTTGATCGACGGGAACCCTACTAGGCATCAAAGTCAGGATGTTTGGTCAATGAAAACTGATCTGGTGAAGTTGCACTGCATTCAAAGCGGACGTGGTTGGGTGCCACCACACAACTATGAGCACTATAAAGTCTGCTCGGAAAATAGTCAAGGATGCTACCTAGTACGGGCAGCCCTTCAAACTATGGTCAAGTTCTGATTCAATGTCAAACTATCATCCTGATCAAAGCCAGGATGTTATCTTGATCCCTAAGCGAGAAGTGACCAAAGATGTGTATGCCATAATCCCTCTACTCCGTGAATCAAGAGTCCCTCTTGATGGTGGAAAGGTTCTCAATCTCGAACCAATTGGGGCCAGTTATGATGGTCAGAAAAGTCAGAAGGCTCCCGTAGTTATCTATCTGCCAGGACCGGTACCGTACAAGTCCGATAAGGCAATCCCTTACAAATACGGTGCAACAACAGTTGAGAATGAAAAAGAAGTTCCATTACCCTCCGTCGTGAATATTGTAGACATCAGTCAAGTAACACGGAGTGGTCGAATCTTCAACCGAGGAGTTGGAAAACCTAGCAAAGAAAAGGAACCTCAAACAAAAGTTCCCGATCAACCGGTCGGTCAGTCCAGTGATCCCGACCTTTCAACAAACCACGACGAGATGCTGAAGCTCATCCAGAAGAGTGAATACAACATTGTTGATCAACTGTTGCAAACTCCTTCAAAAATCTCTGTATTATCTCTATTGCTCAGTCCCGAAGCTCACAGAGAGGCTCTACAGAATGTCTTAGAGCAAGCCTTTGTGGAACAAGATGTAACAATAAGACAATTTGATAGCATCGTTTCCAACATCACTTCCTGCAACAACTTGGGGTTTAGTGATGAGGAATTTCCAGAAGAAGGAAAAGGTCACAACATGGCGCTCAATATTACAGTCAACTGCCAGGACGATGCTTTAACCAGCGTACTGGTAGACACCGGATCGACTCTAAATGTTATGCCGAAGTCTACTTTAATTCGACTATCATTCAAAGGATCCCTGATGAGGGGCAGCGAGGTCATCATCAAAGCATTTGACGGATCTCGGAAAGCAGTTATAGGCAAAGTCGACATTCCCATAACTATCGGTCCTCACACTTTCCAAGTCACTTTCGAGGTCATGGACGTCCGGACAGTGCACAACTGTTTATTGGGAAGACCTTGGATACACCAGGCTGGGGCAGTCACTTCGACACTGCACCAGAAATTGAAGTTCGTCAAGAACGACCAACTAGCCATTGTCTGTGGAGAGTAAGCCATGATCGTGAGTAACTTATCATCGTCTACTTGTGTAAAACTCGAGGAGGTTGTTGGAACTCAGTTCCAAGCACTGTCGGTGAGCAATGAGAATCAATCAGAAAGAGGAACGTCGATTTCCTCATACAAAGATGCTCTCGAAGTGATCAAAAGTAACAATGCAAAAGGGTGGGGACAACTTGTCATTCCTACTGATAACAAAACAAAGAAGGGTCTTGGTTTTTCTTCAACCTATATCCAGATTGCTACTAACGATGAAAGTTTTCATCCCATTAAGGATTTCTTCCACAATGGAGGTTTCCTTCACCCAGTGCCTCAGGAAGTGCACACCACCAACGAGGGTGACTCCTCCGATACCGATGAGGAGTAGATGTCCTATCTTAATGAGAACGGTTATATGTCTCAGGAAGAGGTGCCTACGCCATTTTGCTATCCCGTACAGAGTCCGAGATTTATACCAAGGTCAGATGTCAAGATGATATACGGAGATTTTGATCCAGAAGGATGTCGTGCTCCACCAAACTCATCAGAGGAAGACACTCTGACAACTTTGACCACGACTATTATGGCCCAATGGATGTCCTGCCTATCCAGCATCCGTACCCGGGAGACTTGGGGCAAAAGAGTCAGCCCAACGATGCTTATCAATTGAGCATTATTAAATAGAATACCTGCGTCCCCACCATGTCATGGGGTCAACACTCAGGGCATTCAGAAAGTATCCATCACGACGATGAATTTACAAAGCTTGCAGGACTAGAATTCATCAACTATGCTTTTCCTGAGGTCAACGTCATCGAAAGGGATGACTCCTCCAGTTCCAAAGAATTGTGGGACACCTTAGGACAACCGAGTGGAAAATTCGACTACTTAGTCAAGTACACCGTTCTTGAGAGCTCTCGTATCAGGCTCAAAGACATCCAGCCGACTGGATGGGGAGATTTACCTGAGAGTACAAATACTATGCAAGATACAACGGAAGAGTTCGTCTACAACAACTCTGCTTGGGAAACAGATTCCAATGATCCTGCTCCACCAGAAATCAGCGTCATTTCTGAAGACAAGTCAAGAAGGAAGGTACCAGACTTTGTGATTCACCGAGGAGTTTGCCGCCAATGGGTTGCTGTCAATGTTCCGAAAGCCGTTCATAAGTATAAGTAATTGCCGCCTTTATCTTAACCTTTCACCCTGCCCAGGTGAAACGACTATTTTGATAGGGCTCACTTTCTGTAAATATACCTCTTCGCTTTTCCCAAAGCGACTGAGTTTTGTTTTATACGGTTGTAGTTTCAAGAATCAACAAGATCATAAATAAAATAACGTCGTTCTGTAATTTCCGCATTTATTGTTGTTTTCTCTTTTCGCTTTTTCAGAAAATAGTAATCCTAAAAACAACTCAATAATAAAAACAAGCAGTTTTTCAAAGAAAATACACTGCACACACTCTTACATTCTCTCAATCTCTTCTAAAAACAATCATCACGTCATGCAGATTGCTTGTTTTAAACCCCGTTGAAACATACGATCCGATGCCTTCTCCCAACTTTGAATTCCCGGTATTTGAGGCTGAAGAAGAAGTTGACGACGAAATTCTAGAAGGGATCTCCCGATTACTCAGACAAGAGGAAAGGTCCATTGAACCTCACAAAGAGCCGTTGGAAACGGTCGACTTGGGTTCAGAAGAAGAGAGAAAAGAAATTAGGATTGGGGCATTGCTCAGTCCGACTGTCAAAGAAAGTTTGATAAAGCTTCTCAAAGAATTTCCCGATGTATTCGCTTGGTCCTATCAGGATTTGCCAGGGTTAGATACCAGCATCGTGGAACATCATTTACCATTGAGATCGGAACGTCTTCAAGAAAGAATGAAGAAGGTGTTCGACAAAAAGGTTCGACCTCACGTCTTCAGGAAAGGAGACCTTGTGCTTAAGAAGATACAATCATTTATCACTGATTCTCGGGGTAAATGGACCCTGAATTATGACGGCCCATATGTGGTCAAGAAAGCCTTCTCAGGAGGTGCCTTGAGACTCGCAACCATGGATGGAGAAGAATTTGCCTACCCCACGAATGTTGATGTAGTCAAGAAATACTTCGCCTAAAAAAAAGAGAGAGAGAAGAAAAAAAAAGGAGAACGTCTAAGTGGATTGAAAACCCGAAAGGGCGGTCCAGGCAAAAATTAGAGACATAATCCAAAATCATCCCGGTGGATTGGAAATCTCAAAGTACAATCCAGGCAAAAGTTAGGGATAATGGCAAGTAACTACGTCCAACAGGGGCAAATCCCCCAGTAGCAGTCATGCCATCCATCCGAAAATTCCAGTCGAGGTCATCTTCGACAGAAGCTCAGGATGTCCCGAATTCAAAATTGGTAGAAGGATAGTGGTCGTTATGTTTCAATGTAGCCCTTTTCCCTTAAATTACCATTTTCTAACTTTGTAAATACTCTATGGAATCACGCGTTTGGCTGATTTCCATCCTATCAATAAAATTTGAGCCCTTGTGCTATTGTTTACAATTCTTATTTGTTTTAGCTTTACAGAACGACATTTTTTAACATGATTAATGATTCTTGAAATAAAACAAAAAAATGAATTTACTTGTCAAACTTTTTCTGCTTTTGAAATAAATACGGCAATTCTTTTGACTGTTTAACATCGAAAGAACATTTATTGCTTCTCCAAAAGTGTTTGAGCTTCAAAGTGTAGAATCAAAGTACTCCTTCTAAACCAGTACGCCTGAATGAAGAATCAACTATATCAGATGTGATTTTCCCATCTGATATCCCCGGCAGAGTTCTTATCTCCAAAGCCCGACCAACATGTTCCCCGCAAGAACTACTTTCTCCTAAGAAAGGCAAAATTGCTATCTTGAACCGGATGATACTTTCCATCCCCTGCAGTGGCTGAGTATCCAGTCGTGTTCATCTATTAGTCTGTATGTCGCGTCAGTTTTGTCAGCATGAACAAACATACATCATGCATTATTGATTTGCATTTACATTCATATTGCATCACTATCACTTTAGTTGGTCTTGTCCCCTAGTGCTAGAAGTCCTCTCAATCGAGTTGTCAGTTCTTTCCTCGTTAGGAAACGAATCGTCTGAACAATCTCTCTCCTCCAGTTTATTTCTGGGATGAATTTAGTCCTTGACCACTTTGATAACTTGAACCTCTAAAAAACCAGAAAACGTTCGACAAATGTCACTCTTCACCATTGAAGATGATATCTTCGCTTTCCCGGATTAAGGAAAATCTCCAGAGGAAGCCTCACAACTAAAGACTCTCAGCAACACATTGATTTTTTCTCTCCAATAGAGTCAATGTTAATGAAGTCATCAGCACCTCAAAATTGGGGTACATTGTATGGCATTTCTTCGAGAAGATCTCGAAGAGAAGTATGATGTAATATCCCCAAGCGGAAGCAGTCTCTCAAGAGACTCGTTTTCCCCAGTAGAGTCGGCAAATGGCGTCTCCCACAGAGAAGTTTGCACACCTCTACAACTCAGACGAATGGGTTCCCCAGCAAGTCTGACCTCAAAAGTTTTTCCCATCAAATGGCATCTCCCCAGGAAAATTCGGCGAGAAGTTTGAGGAAAACCGCTACAAATAGCGTCCCTTGTTAAGAAAGTTTATTGACAAACACTACTACGAAAAACCCATTTAACAACGGTTGGGAATGACATATAATGACGCGGGTGAGGGCGTTGTTATGTAGATTGTTGTTGTATATATGATACTTACAACGACGACCTTGTATGCGTTGTAATAAACAGGAAATCGCGCTAACTATCACAACGGTTTTACATTACACCGTTGTAATAAATATAATTGTCCTCGGTTCGATTCCTAGTAGCACAGTTTTGATATTTATTTTTTGCTGGACAGCGCGCCAGATATTATAATGGTTAGGAAATATAACTGTCGTTAAAGTTTCGGCAAAATTAACAAATATCATCCTGCTTTTATAATTAATCCCATTTTTTACCTGTATTATTGTTCTCCATATCTTAGCACAGCAGAAAAATACAATTCACATTTTGTGATACAGTTTTCATAATAATATTAATCTTGTCATATTCATAATAGCACATATACCAGATTACAGTTTATCATAACAAACAACCTACATAAATAAAATATCATATATACCATATTACAGTTTACACACATTACATAACTTCACATAATTGTAACTTGGTGTATTGGTATCTTGTCTCCTGGCCTGGTGTCTAGACTCAAAATACCTATGATTTCAAATAATTATACTTGTTAGTAAAAATACTTCTAAACTATAACATACAATTAATATATTATGAATTAATAATAAATTACGTACTTGTTAATTTTCCCATATGCCTTCTTCATGATCGAGTCGTATAGCATGCACGGCATCTCCATCAACTTCATCATATGAGGTAGGAACTTGTGTTGTGTAAGAAGGTATGGACGGAATATCAAGACTTTCATCACTAAGAGGAATGTATTTTCCTTGGAGAACGATTGACCATTTCCCCGATTTGTCCGATGGATCGGAAACATAGAAAACTTGTTTTGCTTGAGAAGCCATGATGAATGGTTCTGTATTAAAAGATGCCTTACCAAGGTCGACCTGGGTGAATCCTAAGTCATCAATGTCTACACCATTACTATTATTGGGAACCCGCTTGCATTTAAATAAAGCCACTTTGAAAATAACATAATCAATCTCCCAAATCTCATCAATGACACCATAAAATGCGGTAGTTGCCAATACCGAATTCTTATCTTTCGAACTAGAGAAATACATCGATTCGGCTTAACCATAACCCCACTATTTTGCATTATACTACGATCATCTTTTGATTTTGCATAAAAGGTATAATGACCAATGTCGTATGCACTCCGGGTAATGACACAAAATTTTGGCCAGTACGACAACCATCTAAGTATCTCGGATGCACTAGGATCATTAGATACACTTTTATTAAACCAATCCATGAATCTATTGTTATGCTCTATCAACAACAACTTGTCATTCATTCGGGGATATTTTTTCTTCATAATTCTTTTGTGAGTATCTATGAAAGGTTGAACCTCATCTATATTATTCAAAATATAGAAATGTGATTGAACAAATACATCCCGAGCCATTGACCTAACATTTAGAACTTGAATACATCTTCCGTCTGTGTCAGCATGACGAGACTCTGGAATTCCTATAGAATCTGCATCCGACAAATAGTTTGCACAAAACTCAACTACTTCTTCTGTGATGTACCTTTCAACAATCGAAGCTTCCGGTCGGTGATGATTCTTCGTATATCCTTTAAAGATCCTCATATATCGCTCTATTGGATATATCCACCTTAAATAAACTGGACCACAATTCTGATTTCTCTTACGAGATGAACAAGTAAGTGAACCATAATGTCAAAAAATGATGGCGGAAAATACATCACCAATTGACACAAGATTATGGCAGCCTCATCTTCTAATTCATCCAATTTTTTGAAATCAAGAACTTTATTCCATATGGCATTGAGGAATAAACACAGTCTCGTTATAGTTACTCTCACACCTTTTTCCATATATTTTTCGCAACTGCCCCTTTTTCTTTTCCTCTCTTCCCACCTTTTTCTTTTTCTCTCTTCCCACCTTTTTCTTTTTCTCTCTTCCCAAGGACAACATTAATGTATTTCTGCCGTTGATAAACTTCATCACCAGTTAACGGTTTAGGAGCCTCACCAAACTCTTGCTCTCCATTAAAATCCTTTCGCAATCTACGATAAGGATGACCCGGTTTTAGAAATTTTTGACGCCCAAGGTAAATGGTCTTTTTTCCAAACTCAAGTTGGTGATAACAAGTATCATCTTCACATATAGGACACGCTTTATGTCCTTTGACACTGTGTCATACCCCAAATTTTGACCACTAAGATTTCACATCATTGTGAAAATCATCATCACAATATGGGGGAACCATTATGCCTCATCAGTCTCCCCAAAGATGGGTGAGTACTTACTATAGTCAAAATTAGGGTTTCAAGCCCTCTCAGAGCTCTTAGACAAATGATCAATCAAGGAATGATATGATCTTCAACTTGTCTAACCTCTCAAGTAGCTACAATGTATCAAGAGGACTCCCACTTCAAGGATTAAGCACAAGGATGCTCCCTTCTAGGTGGATCAAGCCTCAAGATCGCCAGTGTCACCAAATTAGGGTTTTGATCGACCAGGGCCTCCAGGTGGAAATTTTCCTCTGGGCATGAGCCAAAGATCCAAAACACAACCTAATATACTCCATGGAACCTCATGGACCCAATCATCAAGTCAATTTTGCCTCAGGGGAGGCATTCATCAAAAATCAGGAATTAGGGTTTCTCGACCTAATTCACCCATAAGTTGACTTTTAGGGCAAATCATGAGCCAAGACCTCAAGAGAGGGTTTGAGGGTCTCTAATGAACTATATTGATCCACTTGGAACAATGGATTAATCCAAGAAGTTTGAGCAACAAGTCTCAATTTCATCTACACCACAATTAGGGTTTCGCAGGGAAAAGTCAACTGTAACTTTGACTTTTGGCCAGGACATGCTCCCAAGCCCTAGGACATGGATCAATATACCCTATGACACCCATGGAACATGTCCATCAAATTTGATTTAGGTCAAGGACATGATTTCCTGAAGAATTGCACAGTTTGGAATTCATTTGATAAAAAGTCAACTGTGCACAAAAGTCAACTTTGACATTTTGAGATTTTTCACCAAAAAGGATTTTTAACCCTAAAATGATGTTAATGTATGATTTAAATCATCATTCATCAAGAAAAATCAAAGAAAGTTGGATAACTTGTAAAAGGGGTAACCATAAAAACTTAGAAAATTTTCTAAGTTATGGAAAAAGTGACACTAATGTGCCAACTTTGGAGGACCATAACTCCTAAACCTAAAGGCCATTGTTCCCCATTCAAAGCTTGATTTGTAGATCTCATTGCCCTCTACAAAAGCTTCATACTTACCTATGTCCAAATTCCTCTTGGATTTTGAGTTATGGAGTGATCAAAATCAAGAAAAGTCACTTTGTTCCAACACTTAGTGAAAATTTCACTAAGTCAGATTTTGCCTTACGATTTTCCAAATGTAGGAGGATTTTTCACTTGGAATCAAAAGAGATCAAAACCAAACATGTTCAAACAGTTGTTGTATCATGTAAGGGCTTTCCAAAATGACCAAGAACATTACCAAATTCAACTTGAGCCATGAGATATGACATTGGCAAGTTGCCTTGCTGAAATCTGCCAAGGCAAGGCAGATTTTTGTACTTTTGGTCGATTTGCCAAAATCAGCCAATTGCAAGCCTTTTCATCACCTTGGACACATCAGAGGATTGAATCTAAAGGGGACAATCACTGAGCCAAGCCTCCAAAGTCTTTGGAACAAGAAATAGCATGTTGAACCTAGAATTGCCAAAATAGGGACAGGACTCCAATTTTGGATTGGAGCATTCAATGGAAGCATCAAGGTGGCATGGACTAAGCCATTCTCAACTGAATTCAGTCAAGACTTATCCAAGACCAAGGGAACCAGCAGCCTGTGCCCTAACCTCTAGCCAATGGCTAGAGGAGATTTGGATTCTCATTAGCCAACATTGGCCAAACCTACTCAACAGTTGCCATTCACTATGCCTTGCAAAACAAACTTGCTCTACTATAAATAGAGCTCAATTGTGATCAGTTTAAGTACACCAAAGCCATCAAACAGATGCTTTCCTCAAAATCTCTTCTTTCATTCCAATTATGCCTTCTAAGGCAAGTCACTATCGGGTTTTGAGTTTGAGAGCTTTTCTAATCAAACCAATCACACACACACCTCATATACATCACATATGAGCTGATCAAACACATAAAAAACAACTGGAACACTAATTTCTCAGAATCACCAGTCAATTGCTCAAGGTTTTAACCAAAGTGCAGTTGAGATGCCATGAAGTGATCCAGCCAATTTCAATCAAGTCCAAGCATTCAAACACACTCCATAGGGTGTAGGGAAGCTGTTCAGATCATCACAATTCATCTCTAACATCTCCAACTCAGAAATCAATTTGCTCTTGCTATCACGACCTAGAGGTAAGCCTAAACTTGGTCATCTCTCAATCTATGCATATTTCCTCGCACAATAATTTTGCCAAATGTTCAAAATCATGCATGGAATGTTTCCCCTCAATTAATTGCATTGTTTGAATCGTGTATCAAAAATCCCAGCCTTCATGCAGAATCTAGGGTTCTTGAGGATTTCTCATGATTTCTTATTATATGTTTGATTTACATGAAATTAAATACCATAAACATGATCGTGAGGTTGAAACGAGTTGATTGGTATGTGGATTGCATGATATGATTAAGTATTCAGTGAGATTGGAGAGAAAATGTAAATCAGCCAAACCCAGAACATGCGCGTGTTCTTCAGCTGTTCTTGGCGCCTTTTTTCAAAATTTGAATATTTGAATTTTGTGATTTTATTTAATTGATTCAAAAATTAATTTCTCTCTGAGTTTTAATGATTTTGAGTTGATTCTTTTTTTAATAATTCACAAAAATGTTAAAATATTTTATTTTAACAAAAAATCCCAAAAATATTATTTATTTCATATAATTGATATTTTTGCAAAGAATTAATATTTTAATTGTTTTTGACATTTTAAATATTTTTCCACCTTGATTTTGTAATTTTTAATGCCTTCTAATTATTTTGTAGGTCAATACTTAATTTTTGAAGCATTAATCCAAGATCACAATTTGTTTTCCATATGTTAAACAATTTTGATCATTTTAATTGAATTTTTATTCAATTAAATACATTTTTGAAAAACAAATTAGGGTTTTGGATTAATTCAACCCTCATAAATCATTTTCAAAACACTTTGGGCCTCTAATAGAGTGTAAGACCCAACCCTTTGTAAATTTAACCTACTTTGGGCCTCACTTATTGTATAAGTCCCGTTGTATTTCAAAAAGTTCGACGCGATCGTCATCCGTTGAAAAACAAACACTGGGCCTACCCTCGAGTAGTAAGACCCATTTCTTTTCTTTAAACTCTTTGGGCCTCTATTAGAGTGTAAGACCCAACCCCCTGAGTACAGAAAACCTTTTTGGACCTCATTCGTTGTATAAGTCCCTCTGTACATTTTCAAATAAACGACGCGATCGTCGCCTTTTAAAAAATCAATTGGGCCTCTCCTTGAGCTATAATACCCATTCAAAACTTTTGGGCCTCTAATAGAGTGTAAGACCCAATCCCCTTTTAACCAAAACAACTTTGGGCCTCAGATATTGTATAAGCCCCTCTGCGTTAAAAGAAAACCTCGGCGCGATCGCGAATTCAAAATCAAATCAACTGGGCCTACCCTCGAGTAGTAATACCCATTTCTAAAAACTCTTTGGGCCTCTTGAGAGAGTGTAAGACCCACCCCTCTGTACAAATTCAACAGTGCGCTCACTGATAAAACCCTGGGCCTCTCCTTGAGCTGTAAGCCCCAAATATTTCTTTTTCAAAGCACTTTCTCCTTTGATTTTGAAATATACTGTTGTTTTCAATCTTTCTTTGTTGAACAACTAACCAAACAACATGGAAGCTCTACAACCGAGTAAGTGTTTATCCGCTTTCATTTACCGCTTTCATATACATATAACTGTATTATGGGGCTGTTTCGCTGTAAGTCTTCTTTCATAAACTCATATCAACTGTGTAATAATAGTATAGATATTTAGAGTTTCCCCGGCAACTACGTATAGCATTAAGCCCATTGATCACTCTTAGAAATAGTCTAAACTAGATCCCCATAGGATTACCAGACACAGTCTTCCCTCCTCTTGGGGTAAAACAATATGGAGACATGAAAGGCAGCATTCTCGGTGAACCCTTTCATAGATTGTCACTCGTAGAAGTTGTCACGAAACTCTATTCCCCAGAGATGATCTCTTCTCCGTGAATTGCATCTCTTGAGTTTCTTCCAAATTCTCGGACATTCCTGGCTTGATCTATTCCTCGTGAATAGCCTGTCTTGAACTTCTCGGGGTTTGGGGACCCATCGGCTTCTTAAAAGCACTTGTCAAGAAACTCTATTCCCCAGAGATGATATTTTCTCCGTGAATGACATCTCTTGAGTTTCTTCCAAATTCTCGAACTTTCCTGGCTTGATCTATTCTTCGTGAATAGCCTGTCTTGAATTTCTCGGGGTTTGGGGACCCATCGGCTTCTTAAAAGCATCGGCCACCTCTTGGGCATTGTTCAAGGACCCACAGGCTTCCAAAAAGTACCCTCGCCTCCTCTTGGGCTGAGTACAAGGACCCGTTGACTTCTTAGAAGTCTTCACAGCTTCCTCTTAGGCTTCGTATAATGATTTCTTCCTCCGGGAATGATAGCCTCCTCTTGGGCTTCGTACAAGGACCGATCGGCTTCTTAAAAGTTTCCAGCCTCTTCTTGGGCTTCGTACAAATTGTCCCGACGACCTCCTAGAGGTATAGGAACAGAAATCAGTCATCTTAATAAAGCAGTCTTTCTAAGAGTCTACTACTGTTTCTCAGCATAGTATAAAAGATGACACTATAGACTCGGACAGTCTCAATACCCTTTGGATTTCCCGCTTCCTTAAAGAACAGGAAACAACATATAAGAACTAATTTTCTCTTTAAATCAGCATACTAGACCTGTCACTCAACTGAAACAGCACCATAGCCTTCTCTTGGGCTTTGTATAATGATTTTCCCCAGCGGAGCTAACAATTTTAGCCTCCGTCTTGGGCTTTGTACAAGACACAAATCACTCTCTTGTTGAGTATAAAATCCATAGCCTCCATCTCGGGCTTCGTACGAGATACAAAAAAACTCTCTTGTTGAGTCAAATAGCCTCCATCTCGGGCTTTATACGAGATACCAAAAGACTCCATCGTCCAGTCAAAACCTTTTAGCCTCTCTCTCGGGCTTTGTAAGAGACACATATTAGCCTCCTCTTAGGCTTTATATAAGAAAACCACTTGTTAATCCAATCAACCTTTTAGCATCAAAGCAGTGCCTCGTTCACAGTACACAAACATCAACAACTCCTTCCATCTAATCGCTGTAAGCGGCAAGCCTCTGGATCATCAACATCCATGCCACTGTCCCTCTTTTAGCATGAGAAATTCCTAAGGAAAGATGGCATTGCTCTAAACTGAGTTAAAGCCGTCTCCTTCAGGTTAAAACCCCCTATAAAGGAAATTATGGCATTGCTAGGATCCGCGTATCCTGGTTAAAGTAATCCTCCCTTAATAACCAGTCACCCAACAGTTGTGACAAACAGACCCCCTTTAGAGATGACAAATTCTCTCTAAAGTCAACACCTTTAGCTTCACATCTTGGGCTTTGAACAAGATATAAATAGACTCTTTAGCTTCACATCTTGGGCTTTGAATAAGATACAAACCACCTTTCGCTTCACGTCTTGGGCTTTGAACAAGACACCAAAAACACCATTTCCTCCCATAGAATAGGAGGAACTACGAACGCTCTGATTTCCCTGTTTCGGTAAACGGGAATACGTAGGCATAAGATTGAAAGAAAAATCTTAGCGAGCACACTAAACAAAAACCCAAAATCCCATACTCTCACATATCTATCAAGAAGCATCCGTCCTAACATCTAAACCTCCCACCACTTTTAAAAAAATAAACCCGATAGAGACCCCGAATCTTTGTAGCATCTGTAACCTAACAGACCGCTGTTTAACCTCAGTTTGCAAGCAGGGTTAATTTGAGACATCTATTTCCCTTCCTTCATCAGCTTCAATAGGATAAAAAATTAATCGAGCTGTAGTACCAGAGCGATTGTGCTTCGCAACCACATCCAAAAATCACTCGCTATAGAAAAATGGCGACTCTGCTGGGGAGAATCATGGTCTTGCTCTTTTCACATCTCCTAGGGAGAAGCCTTAAAATTTCGTTCTTTTCTGATAAGACTCTTTGTTGACTTCACTAGGATCTTAGGTCAAAAACCTTTAAATAGGGAAGGAACCACAGAATGGTGACTCCGCCGAGGAGCCATTTTTGTCAGGAACATAGGATTCATAGCTCTTTAAAGTCTAAGACTTTAGGCTAAATATATATACTGCTTTTCCTAATTGATATCTGTGTTTATTTTTCTGCTAATGGGAATACGTGTGATGCCGCATGTGGAAAGATTGAGTATACACTTAAGATAAGTGATGGCGATGAGGTCGACCATCAACCTCAGTGGTGGCTGACCAATGCAACCCATTCCCTCTCTTAGGCAATGGGCCGATTGTGATGTCTGAGAAGCTGAGGAGCCAAACCCTTTTGTAGTGCAGAAACTATCAGAAATAGTTGTTACACGATACTACCCACATTTGAGGCTGGTGATCTATTCTCGGTGAATGGAACTTACTCTAAGATTTCATACAGCTCGTTGGCGATCCGCTTGCTGTTTGTTATCCTGGGAGGAGCTGATGATTTTGAGTACAGGTACAAAAAATCACCCTAGTATAAACCTTTGGGGATGGGTAGAGCCTTGACTTCATAACAACGACCCTTTGACCCCATGTTTTTGTGTGCTGCATTCATGCATTCATCTAAAAAAACATTAATACATTCAAAAAAAATTTCTCTTCTAGTCTCTCTGTTTTTCAAATTAAACTAAGACTGTGATTGCAAATATCAGAGAAAAGGATTACGCTAATGGATTTCGGTAGAAGGAGAACTCATAAGTACACCTTCAAGGTTCCAAAGCTAGAGGATTTGAGAAGGTTAGCAAGGATGATCACAAACCAATAGGCTTTCAGAGCCAAGTACGGAGGTCTGCTACCACTGTTAAGAGTCCATGTGATTGAGGGAATCATGGATGTGCTCATTCAGTTCTACGATCCGGTCTATCACTGTTTCACATTCCCAGATTACCAGCTCGCACCAACGCTGGAGGAATACTCTCATCTGATTGATCTACATATTACATATCAAGCTCCATTTTTTGGACTGGAAGAAATTCCAAAGAATCAGACCATTGCAAGAGCAATTTATTTGGACGAGTCTGAGGTCAAGACTCACATGACCACTAAGGGTGGCATCCAAGG